>OY770117.1:9942602-14847602 GCA_963669365.1 Verbascum thapsus | reverse complement strand
CATCTAAAACAGACCTCTCTACGCAAAGTTATGGCCTTTCAAAGTTTCACCCCACAAACCACACAATCTCCTGGCCTGAGCTTCGGGGACGTCGGCCATCTTCCCTGTTAATGCCAAGATCTACTGCAAGTTATGGTTGCATAGATCTCGAAAATTTATTCGATATCTAAAAAAAGTTCATCCAAAACGGACATCTCTACGCAAAGTTATGGCCTTTCAAAGTTTTACACCACAAACCACACAATCTCGTGGCCAGGGCTTCGGGGACGTCGGCCATCTTCCTTGTTAATGCCAAGATCTACTGCAAGGTATGGTTGCGTAGATCTGAAAAAGTTATTCGAAATCAAAAAAATGTTCATCTAAAACGGACCTCCTACGCAAAGTTATGGCCTTTCAAAGTTTCACCCAACAAACCACACAATCTCATGGCCAGGGCTTCGGGGACGTCGGCCATCTCCCCTGTTAATGCCAAGATATACTGCAAGGTATGGTTGCGTAAATCTCAAAAAGTTATTCGAAATCAAAAAAAAGTTCATCCAAAACGGACCTCTCTACGCAAAGTTTTGGCCTTTCAAAGTTTCACACCACAAACCACACAATCTCATGGCCAGGGCTTCAGGGACGTCGGTCATCTCCCCTGTTAATGCCAAGATCTACTGCAAGGTATGGTTGCGTAGATCTCAAAAAGTTAATCGAAATTAAAAAAAAGTTCATCCAAAACGAACCTCTCTACACAAAGTTATGGCCTTTCAAAGTTTCACCCCACAAACCACACAATCTCATGGCCAGGGCTTTGGGGACTTCGGCCATCTCCCCTGTTAATGCCAAGATCTACTGCAAAGTATGGTTGCGTAGATCTCGAAAAGTTATTCGAAATTAAAAAAAGGTTCATCCAAAACGGACCTCTCTACACAAAGTTATGGCCTTTCAAAGTTTCACCCCACAAACCACACAATCTCGTGGCCAAGGCTTCGGGGACGTCGGCCATCTCCCCTGTTAATGCCAAGATCTACTGCAAGGTATGGTTGCGTAGATCTCAAAAAGTTATTCGAAATCAAAAAAACGTTCATCCAAAACGGACCTCTCTACGCAAAGTTATGGCCTTTCAAAGTGTCACCCTACAAACCACACAATCTCGTGGCCAGGGCTTCGGGGACGTCAGCCATCTTCCTTGTTAATTTCAAGATCTACTGCAAGGTATGGTTGCGTAGATCTCGAAAAGTTATTCGAAATCAAAAACAAGTTCATTCAAAATGGACCTCTTTATACAAAGTTATGGCCTTTCAAAGTTCACCCCATAAACCACACAATCTCGTGGCCAGGGCTTCGGGGACATCGGCCATCTCCCCTGTTAATGCCAAGATCTACTGCAAGGTATGGTTGCGTAGATCTCGAAAAGTTATTCGAAATCAAAAAAAAGTTCATCCAAAACGGACATCTCTACGCAAAGTTATGGCCTTTCAAAGTTTCACACCACAAACCACACAATCTCGTGGCCAGGGCTTCGGGGATGTCGGCCATCTCCCCTGTTAATGCCAACATCTACTGCAAGGTATGGTTGCGTAGATCTCAAAAAGTTATTCGAAATGAAAAAAAAGTTCATCCAAAACGGACCTATCTTCGCAAAGTTTTGGCTTTTCAAAGTTTCACACCACAAACCACACAATCTCGTGGCCAGGGCTTCGGAGACGTGGGCCATCTCCCCTGTTAATACCAAGATCTACTGCAAGGTATGGTTGCGTAGATCTCAAAAAGTTATTCGAAATGAAAAAAAGTTCATCCAAAACGGACCTCTCTACGCAAAGTTATGGCCTTTCAAAGTTTCACCCCACAAACCACACAATCTCGTGGCCAGGGCTTCGGGGACATCGGCCATCTCCCCTATTAATACCAAGATCTATTGCAAGGTATGGATGCGTAGATCTCTAAAATTTATTCGAAATCAAAAAAAAAATTCATCCAAAACGGACCTCGCTACACAAAGTTATGGCCTTTCAAAGTGTCACCCCACAAATCACACAATCTCGTGGCTAGGGCTTCGGGGTCATCGGCCATCTTCCTTGTTAATGCCGAGATCTACTGCAAGGTATGGTTGCGTAGATCTCGAAAAGTTATTCTAAATCAAAAAAAAGTTCATCTAAAACAGACCTCTCTACGCAAAGTTATGGCCTTTCAAAGTTTCACCCCACAAACCACACAATCTCCTGGCCTGAGCTTCGGGGACGTCGGCCATCTTCCCTGTTAATGCCAAGATCTACTGCAAGTTATGGTTGCATAGATCTCGAAAATTTATTCGATATCTAAAAAAAGTTCATCCAAAACGGACATCTCTACGCAAAGTTATGGCCTTTCAAAGTTTTACACCACAAACCACACAATCTCATGGCCAGGGCTTCGGGGACGTCGGCCATCTTCCTTGTTAATGCCAAGATCTACTGCAAGGTATGGTTGCGTAGATCTGAAAAAGTTATTCGAAATCAAAAAAATGTTCATCTAAAACGGACCTCCTACGCAAAGTTATGGCCTTTCAAAGTTTCACCCAACAAACCACACAATCTCATGGCCAGGGCTTCGGGGACGTCGGCCATCTCCCCTGTTAATGCCAAGATATACTGCAAGGTATGGTTGCGTAGATCTCAAAAAGTTATTCGAAATCAAAAAAAAGTTCATCAAAAACGGACCTCTCTACGCAAAGTTTTGGCCTTTCAAAGTTTCACACCACAAACCACACAATCTCGTGGCCAGGGCTTCAGGGACGTCGGTCATCTCCCCTGTTAATGCCAAGATCTACTGCAAGGTATGGTTGCGTAGATCTCAAAAATTAATCGAAATTAAAAAAAAGTTCATCCAAAACGAACCTCTCTACACAAAGTTATGGCCTTTTAAAGTTTCACCCCACAAACCACACAATCTCGTGGCCAGGGCTTTGGGGACTTCGGCCATCTCCCCTGTTAATGCCAAGATCTACTGCAAGGTATGGTTGCGTAGATCTCGAAAAGTTATTCGAAATTAAAAAAAGGTTCATCCAAAACGGACCTCTCTACACAAAGTTATGGCCTTTCAAAGTTTCACCCCACAAACAGCACAATCTCGTGGCCAAGGCTTCGGGGACGTCGGCCATCTCCCCTGTTAATGCCAAGATCTACTGCAAGGTATGGTTGCGTAGATCTCAAAAAGTTATTCGAAATCAAAAAAACGTTCATCCAAAACGGACCTCTCTACGCAAAGTTATGGCCTTTCAAAGTGTCACCCCACAAACCACACAATCTCGTGGCCAGGGCTTCGGGGACGTCGGCCATCTTCCTTGTTAATTTCAAGATCTACTGCAAGGTATGGTTGCGTAGATCTCGAAAAGTTATTCGAAATCAAAAACAAGTTCATTCAAAATGGACCTCTTTATACAAAGTTATGGCCTTTCAAAGTTCACCCCATAAACCACACAATCTCGTGGCCAGGGCTTCGGGGACATCGGCCATCTCCCCTGTTAATGCCAAGATCTACTGCAAGGTATGGTTGCGTAGATCTCGAAAAGTTATTCGAAATCAAAAAAAAGTTCATCCAAAACGGACATCTCTACGCAAAGTTATGGCCTTTCAAAGTTTCACACCACAAACCACACAATCTCGTGGCCAGGGCTTCGGGGATGTCGGTCATCTCCCCTGTTAATGCCAAGATCTACTGCAAGGTATGGTTGCGTAGATCTCAAAAAGTTATTCGAAATGAAAAAAAAGTTCATCCAAAACGGACCTATCTTCGCAAAGTTTTGGCCTTTCAAAGTTTCACACCACAAACCACACAATCTCGTGGTCAGGGCTTCGGGGACGTGGGCCATCTCCCCTGTTAATACCAAGATCTACTGCAAGGTATGGTTGCGTAGATCTCAAAAAGTTATTCGAAATCAAAAAAACGTTCATCCAAAACGGACCTCTCTACGCAAAGTTATGGCCTTTCAAAGTGTCACCCTACAAACCACACAATCTCGTGGCCAGGGCTTCGGGGACGTCGGCCATCTTCCTTGTTAATTTCAAGATCTACTGCAAGGTATGGTTGCGTAGATCTCGAAAAGTTATTCGAAATCAAAAACAAGTTCATTCAAAATGGACCTCTTTATACAAAGTTATGGCCTTTCAAAGTTCACCCCATAAACCACACAATCTCGTGGCCAGGGCTTCGGGGACATCGGCCATCTCCCCTGTTAATGCCAAGATCTACTGCAAGGTATGGTTGCGTAGATCTCGAAAAGTTATTCGAAATCAAAAAAAAGTTCATCCAAAACGGACATCTCTACGCAAAGTTATGGCCTTTCAAAGTTTCACACCACAAACCACACAATCTCGTGGCCAGGGCTTCGGGGATGTCGGCCATCTCCCCTGTTAATGCCAACATCTACTGCAAGGTATGGTTGCGTAGATCTCAAAAAGTTATTCGAAATGAAAAAAAAGTTCATCCAAAACGGACCTATCTTCGCAAAGTTTTGGCCTTTCAAAGTTTCACACCACAAACCACACAATCTCGTGGCTAGGGCTTCGGGGACGTGGGCCATCTCCCCTGTTAATACCAAGATCTACTGCAAGGTATGGTTGCGTAGATCTCAAAAAGTTATTCGAAATGAAAAAAAGTTCATCCAAAACGGACCTCTCTACGCAAAGTTATGGCCTTTCAAAGTTTCACCCCACAAACCACACAATCTCGTGGCCAGGGCTTCGGGGACATCGGCCATCTCCCCTATTAATACCAAGATCTATTGCAAGGTATGGATGCGTAGATCTCTAAAATTTATTCGAAATCAAAAAAAAAGTTCATCTAAAACAGACCTCTCTACGCAAAATTATGGCCTTTCAAAGTTTCACCCCATAAACCACACAATCTCCTGGCCTGAGCTTCGGGGACGTCGGCCATCTTCCCTGTTAATGCCAAGATCTACTGCAAGTTATGGTTGCATAGATCTCGAAAATTTATTCGATATCTAAAAAAAGTTCATCCAAAACGGACATCTCTACGCAAAGTTATGGCCTTTCAAAGTTTTACTCCACAAACCACACAATCTCGTGGCCAGGGCTTCGGGGACGTCGGCCATCTTCCTTGTTAATGCCAAGATCTACTGCAAGGTATGGTTGCGTAGATCTGAAAAAGTTATTCGAAATCAAAAAAATGTTCATCTAAAACGGACCTCCTACGCAAAGTTATGGCCTTTCAAAGTTTCACCCAACAAACCACACAATCTCATGGCCAGGGCTTCGGGGACGTCGGCCATCTCCCCTGTTAATGCCAAGATATACTGCAAGGTATGGTTGCGTAGATCTCAAAAAGTTATTCGAAATCAAAAAAAAGTTCATCCAAAACGGACCTCTCTACGCAAAGTTTTGGCCTTTCAAAGTTTCACACCACAAACCACACAATCTCGTGGCCAGGGCTTCAGGGACGTCGGTCATCTCCCCTGTTAATGCCAAGATCTACTGCAAGGTATGGTTGCGTAGATCTCAAAAAGTTAATCGAAATTAAAAAAAAGTTCATCCAAAACGAACCTCTCTACACAAAGTTCTGGCCTTTCAAAGTTTCACCCCACAAACCACACAATCTCGTGGCCAGGGCTTCGGGGACTTCGGCCATCTCCCCTGTTAATGCCAAGATCTACTGCAAGGTATGGTTGCGTAGATCTCGAAAAGTTATTCGAAATTAAAAAAAGGTTCATCCAAAACGGACCTCTCTACACAAAGTTATGGCCTTTCAAAGTTTCACCCCACAAACAGCACAATCTCGTGGCCAAGGCTTCGGGGACGTCGGCCATCTCCCCTGTTAATGCCAAGATCTACTGCAAGGTATGGTTGCGTAGATCTCAAAAAGTTATTCGAAATCAAAAAAACGTTCATCCAAAACGGACCTCTCTACGCAAAGTTATGGCCTTTCAAAGTGTCACCCCACAAACCACACAATCTCGTGGCCAGGGCTTCGGGGACGTCGGCCATCTTCCTTGTTAATTTCAAGATCTACTGCAAGGTATGGTTGCGTAGATCTCGAAAAGTTATTCGAAATCAAAAACAAGTTCATTCAAAATGGACCTCTTTATACAAAGTTATGGCCTTTCAAAGTTCACCCCATAAACCACACAATCTCGTGGCCAGGGCTTCGGGGACATCGGCCATCTCCCCTGTTAATGCCAAGATCTACTGCAAGGTATGGTTGCGTAGATCTCGAAAAGTTATTCGAAATCAAAAAAAAGTTCATCCAAAACGGACATCTCTACGCAAAGTTATGGCCTTTCAAAGTTTCACACCACAAACCACACAATCTCGTGGCCAGGGCTTCGGGGATGTCGGTCATCTCCCCTGTTAATGCCAAGATCTACTGCAAGGTATGGTTGCGTAGATCTCAAAAAGTTATTCGAAATGAAAAAAAAGTTCATCCAAAACGGACCTATCTTCGCAAAGTTTTGGCCTTTCAAAGTTTCACACCACAAACCACACAATCTCGTGGTCAGGGCTTCGGGGACGTGGGCCATCTCCCCTGTTAATACCAAGATCTACTGCAAGGTATGGTTGCGTAGATCTCAAAAAGTTATTCGAAATCAAAAAAACGTTCATCCAAAACGGACCTCTCTACGCAAAGTTATGGCCTTTCAAAGTGTCACCCTACAAACCACACAATCTCGTGGCCAGGGCTTCGGGGACGTCGGCCATCTTCCTTGTTAATTTCAAGATCTACTGCAAGGTATGGTTGCGTAGATCTCGAAAAGTTATTCGAAATCAAAAACAAGTTCTTTCAAAATGGACCTCTTTATACAAAGTTATGGCCTTTCAAAGTTCACCCCATAAACCACACAATCTCGTGGCCAGGGCTTCGGGGACATCGGCCATCTCCCCTGTTAATGCCAAGATCTACTGCAAGGTATGGTTGCGTAGATCTCGAAAAGTTATTCGAAATCAAAAAAAAGTTCATCCAAAACGGACATCTCTACGCAAAGTTATGGCCTTTCAAAGTTTCACACCACAAACCACACAATCTCGTGGCCAGGGCTTCGGGGATGTCGGCCATCTCCCCTGTTAATGCCAACATCTACTGCAAGGTATGGTTGCGTAGATCTTAAAAAGTTATTCGAAATGAAAAAAAAGTTCATCCAAAACGGACCTATCTTCGCAAAGTTTTGGCCTTTCAAAGTTTCACACCACAAACCACACAATCTCGTGGCCAGGGCTTCGGGGACGTGGGCCATCTCCCCTGTTAATACCAAGATCTACTGCAAGGTATGGTTGCGTAGATCTCAAAAAGTTATTCGAAATGAAAAAAAGTTCATCCAAAACGGACCTCTCTACGCAAAGTTATGGCCTTTCAAAGTTTCACCCCACAAACCACACAATCTCGTGGCCAGGGCTTCGGGGACATCGGCCATCTCCCCTATTAATACCAAGATCTATTGCAAGGTATGGATGCGTAGATCTCTAAAATTTATTCGAAATCAAAAAAAAAGTTCATCTAAAACAGACCTCTCTACGCAAAATTATGGCCTTTCAAAGTTTCACCCCACAAACCACACAATCTCCTGGCCTGAGCTTCGGGGACGTCGGCCATCTTCCCTGTTAATGCCAAGATCTACTGCAAGTTATGGTTGCATAGATCTCGAAAATTTATTCGATATCTAAAAAAAGTTCATCCAAAACGGACATCTCTACGCAAAGTTATGGCCTTTCAAAGTTTTACTCCACAAACCACACAATCTCGTGGCCAGGGCTTCGGGGACGTCGGCCATCTTCCTTGTTAATGCCAAGATCTACTGCAAGGTATGGTTGCGTAGATCTGAAAAAGTTATTCGAAATCAAAAAAATGTTCATCTAAAACGGACCTCCTACGCAAAGTTATGGCCTTTCAAAGTTTCACCCAACAAACCACACAATCTCATGGCCAGGGCTTCGGGGACGTCGGCCATCTCCCCTGTTAATGCCAAGATATACTGCAAGGTATGGTTGCGTAGATCTCAAAAAGTTATTCGAAATCAAAAAAAAGTTCATCCAAAACGGACCTCTCTACGCAAAGTTTTGGCCTTTCAAAGTTTCACACCACAAACCACACAATCTCGTGGCCAGGGCTTCAGGGACGTCGGTCATCTCCCCTGTTAATGCCAAGATCTACTGCAAGGTATGGTTGCGTAGATCTCAAAAAGTTAATCGAAATTAAAAAAAAGTTCATCCAAAACGAACCTCTCTACACAAAGTTCTGGCCTTTCAAAGTTTCACCCCACAAACCACACAATCTCGTGGCCAGGGCTTCGGGGACTTCGGCCATCTCCCCTGTTAATGCCAAGATCTACTGCAAGGTATGGTTGCGTAGATCTCGAAAAGTTATTCGAAATTAAAAAAAGGTTCATCCAAAACGGACCTCTCTACACAAAGTTATGGCCTTTCAAAGTTTCACCCCACAAACCACACAATCTCGTGGCCAAGGCTTCGGGGACGTCGGCCATCTCCCCTGTTAATGCCAAGATCTACTGCAAGGTATGGTTGCGTAGATCTCAAAAAGTTATTCGAAATCAAAAAAACGTTCATCCAAAACGGACCTCTCTACGCAAAGTTATGGCCTTTCAAAGTGTCACCCTACAAACCACACAATCTCGTGGCCAGGGCTTCGGGGACGTCGGCCATCTTCCTTGTTAATTTCAAGATCTACTGCAAGGTATGATTGCGTAGATCTCGAAAAGTTATTCGAAATCAAAAACAAGTTCATTCAAAATGGACCTCTTTATACAAAGTTATGGCCTTTCAAAGTTCACCCCATAAACCACACAATCTCGTGGCCAGGGCTTCGGGGACATCGGCCATCTCCCCTGTTAATGCCAAGATCTACTGCAAGGTATGGTTGCGTAGATCTCGAAAAGTTATTCGAAATCAAAAAAAAGTTCATCCAAAACGGACATCTCTACGCAAAGTTATGGCCTTTCAAAGTTTCACACCACAAACCACACAATCTCGTGGCCAGGGCTTCGGGGATGTCGGCCATCTCCCCTGTTAATGCCAAGATCTACTGCAAGGTATGGTTGCGTAGATCTCAAAAAGTTATTCGAAATGAAAAAAAAGTTCATCCAAAACGGACCTATCTTCGCAAAGTTTTGGCCTTTCAAAGTTTCACACCACAAACCACACAATCTCGTGGCCAGGGCTTCGGGGACGTGGAACATCTCCCCTGTTAATACCAAGATCTACTGCAAGGTATGGTTGCGTAGATCTCAAAAAGTTATTCGAAATGAAAAAAAGTTCATCCAAAACGGACCTCTCTACGCAAAGTTATGGCCTTTCAAAGTTTCACCGCACAAACCACACAATCTCGTGGCCAGGGCTTCGGGGACATCGGCCATCTCCCCTATTAATACCAAGATCTATTGCAAGGTATGGATGCGTAGATCTCTAAAATTTATTCGAAATCAAAAAAAAAATTCATCCAAAACTGACCTCGCTACACAAAGTTATGGCCTTTCAAAGTGTCACCCCACAAATCACACAATCTCGTGGCTAGGGCTTCGGAGTCATCGGCCATCTTCCTTGTTAATGCCGAGATCTACTGCAAGGTATGGTTGCGTAGATCTCGAAAAGTTATTCTAAATCAAAAAAAAGTTCATTCAAAATGGACCTCTTTATACAAAGTTATGGCCTTTCAAAGTTCACCCCATAAACCACACAATCTCGTGGCCAGGGCTTCGGGGACATCGGCCATCTCCCCTGTTAATGCCAAGATCTACTGCAAGGTATGGTTGCGTAGATCTCGAAAAGTTATTCGAAATAAAAAAAAGTTCATCCAAAACGGACATCTCTACGCAAAGTTATGGCCTTTCAAAGTTTTACTCCACAAACCACACAATCTCGTGGCCAGGGCTTCGGGGACGTCGGCCATCTTCCTTGTTAATGCCAAGATCTACTGCAAGGTATGGTTGCGTAGATCTGAAAAAGTTATTCGAAATCAAAAAAATGTTCATCTAAAACGGACCTCCTACGCAAAGTTATGGCCTTTCAAAGTTTCACCCAACAAACCACACAATCTCATGGCCAGGGCTTCGGGGACGTCGGCCATCTCCCCTGTTAATGCCAAGATATACTGCAAGGTATGGTTGCGTAGATCTCAAAAAGTTATTCGAAATCAAAAAAAAGTTCATCCAAAACGGACCTCTCTACGCAAAGTTTTGGCCTTTCAAAGTTTCACACCACAAACCACACAATCTCGTGGCCAGCGCTTCAGGGACGTCGGTCATCTCCCCTGTTAATGCCAAGATCTACTGCAAGGTATGGTTGCGTAGATCTCAAAAAGTTAATCGAAATTAAAAAAAAGTTCATCCAAAACGAACCTCTCTACACAAAGTTCTGGCCTTTCAAAGTTTCACCCCACAAACCACACAATCTCGTGGCCAGGGCTTCGGGGACTTCGGCCATCTCCCCTGTTAATGCCAAGATCTACTGCAAGGTATGGTTGCGTAGATCTCGAAAAGTTATTCGAAATTAAAAAAAGGTTCATCCAAAACGGACCTCTCTACACAAAGTTATGGCCTTTCAAAGTTTCACCCCACAAACCACACAATCTCGTGGCCAAGGCTTCGGGGACGTCGGCCATCTCCCCTGTTAATGCCAAGATCTACTGCAAGGTATGGTTGCGTAGATCTCAAAAAGTTATTCGAAATCAAAAAAACGTTCATCCAAAACGGACCTCTCTACGCAAAGTTATGGCCTTTCAAAGTGTCACCCTACAAACCACACAATCTCGTGGCCAGGGCTTCGGGGACGTCGGCCATCTTCCTTGTTAATTTCAAGATCTACTGCAAGGTATGATTGCGTAGATCTCGAAAAGTTATTCGAAATCAAAAACAAGTTCATTCAAAATGGACCTCTTTATACAAAGTTATGGCCTTTCAAAATTCACCCCATAAACCACACAATCTCGTGGCCAGGGCTTCGGGGACATCGGCCATCTCCCCTGTTAATGCCAAGATCTACTGCAAGGTATGGTTGCGTAGATCTCGAAAAGTTATTCGAAATCAAAAAAAAGTTCATCCAAAACGGACATCTCTACGCAAAGTTATGGCCTTTCAAAGTTTCACACCACAAACCACACAATCTCGTGGCTAGGGCTTCGGGGATGTCGGCCATCTCCCCTGTTAATGCCAAGATCTACTGCAAGGTATGGTTGCGTAGATCTCAAAAAGTTATTCGAAATGAAAAAAAAGTTCATCCAAAACGGACCTATCTTCGCAAAGTTTTGGCCTTTCAAAGTTTCACACCACAAACCACACAATCTCGTGGCCAGGGCTTCGGGGACGTGGGACATCTCCCCTGTTAATACCAAGATCTACTGCAAGGTATGGTTGCGTAGATCTCAAAAAGTTATTCGAAATGAAAAAAAGTTCATCCAAAACGGACCTCTCTACGCAAAGTTATGGCCTTTCAAAGTTTCACCGCACAAACCACACAATCTCGTGGCCAGGGCTTCGGGGACATCGGTCATCTCCCCTATTAATACCAAGATCTATTGCAAGGTATGGATGCGTAGATCTCTAAAATTTATTCGAAATCAAAAAAAAAATTCATCCAAAACTGACCTCGCTACACAAAGTTATGGCCTTTCAAAGTGTCACCCCACAAATCACACAATCTCGTGGCTAGGGCTTCGGAGTCATCGGCCATCTTCCTTGTTAATGCCGAGATCTACTGCAAGGTATGGTTGCGTAGATCTCGAAAAGTTATTCTAAATCAAAAAAAAGTTCATCTAAAACAGACCTCTCTACGTAAAGTTATGGCCTTTCAAATTTTTACCCCACAAACCACACAATCTCCTGGCCTGAGCTTCGGGGACGTCGGCCATCTTCCCTGTTAATGCCAAGATCTACTGCAAGTTATGGTTGCATAGATCTCAAAAATTTATTCGATATCTAAAAAAAGTTCATACAAAACGGACATCTCTACGCAAAGTTATGGCCTTTCAAAGTTTTACACCACAAACCACACAATCTCGTGGCCAGGGCTTCGGGGACGTCGGCCATCTTCCTTGTTAATGCCAAGATCTACTGCAAGGTATGGTTGCGTAGATCTGAAAAAGTTATTCGAAATCAAAAAAATGTTCATCTAAAACGGACCTCCTACGCAAAGTTATGGCCTTTCAAAGTTTCACCCAACAAACCACACAATCTCATGGCCAGGGCTTCGGGGACGTCGGCCATCTCCCCTGTTAATGCCAAGATCTACTGCAAGGTATGGTTGCGTAGATCTCAAAAAGTTATTCGAAATCAAAAAAAGGTTCATCCAAAACGGACCTCTCTACGCAAAGTTTTGGCCTTTCAAAGTTTCACACCACAAACCACACAATCTCGTGGCCAGGGCTTCAGGGACGTCGGTCATCTCCCCTGTTAATGCCAAGATCTACTGCAAGGTATGGTTGCGTAGATCTCAAAAAGTTAATCGAAATTAAAAAAAAGTTCATCCAAAACGAACCTCTCTACACAAAGTTATGGCCTTTCAAAGTTTCACCCCACAAACCACACAATCTCGTGGCCAGGGTTTCGGGGACTTCGGCCATCTCCCCTGTTAATGCCAAGATCTACTGCAAGGTATGGTTGCGTAGATCTCGAAAAGTTATTCGAAATTAAAAAAAGGTTCATCCAAAACGGACCTCTCTACACAAAGTTATGGCCTTTCAAAGTTTCACCCCACAAACCACACAATCTCGTGGCCAAGGCTTCGGGGACGTCGGCCATCTCCCCTGTTAATGCCAAGATCTACTGCAAGATATGGTTGCGTAGATCTCAAAAAGTTATTCGAAATCAAAAAAACGTTCATCCAAAACGGACCTCTCTACGCAAAGTTATGGCCTTTCAAAGTGTCACCCCACAAACCACACAATCTCGTGGCCAGGGCTTCGGGGACGTCGGCCATCTTCCTTGTTAATTTCAAGATCTACTGCAAGGTATGGTTGCGTAGATCTCGAAAAGTTATTCGAAATCAAAAACAAGTTCATTCAAAATGGACCTCTTTATACAAAGTTATGGCCTTTCAAAGTTCACCCCATAAACCACACAATCTCGTGGCCAGGGCTTCGGGGACATCGGCCATCTCCCCTGTTAATGCCAAGATCTACTGCAAGGTATGGTTGCGTAGATCTCGAAAAGTTATTCGAAATAAAAAAAAAGTTCATCCAAAACGGACATCTCTACGCAAAGTTATGGCCTTTCAAAGTTTTACACCACAAACCACACAATCTCATGGCCAGGGCTTCGGGGATGTCGGCCATCTCCCCTGTTAATGCCAAGATCTACTGCAAGGTATGATTGCGTAGATCTCAAAAAGTTATTCGAAATGAAAAAAAAGTTCATCCAAAACGGACCTATCTTCGCAAAGTTTTGGCCTTTCAAAGTTTCACACCACAAACCACACAATCTCGTGGCCAGGGTTTCGGGGACGTGGGCCATCTCCCCTGTTAATACCAAGATCTACTGCAAGGTATGGTTGCGTAGATCTCAAAAAGTTATTCGAAATGAAAAAAAGTTCATCCAAAACGGACCTCTCTACGCAAAGTTATGGCCTTTCAAAGTTTCACCCCACAAACCACACAATCTCGTGGCCAGGGCTTCGGGGACATCGGCCATCTCCCCTATTAATACCAAGATCTATTGCAAGGTATGGATACGTAGATCTCTAAAATTTATTCGAAATCAAAAAAAAAATTCATCCAAAACGGACCTCGCTACACAAAGTTATGGCCTTTCAAAGTATCACCCCACAAATCACACAATCTCGTGGCTAGGGCTTCGGGGTCATCGGCCATCTTCCTTGTTAATGCCGAGATCTACTGCAAGGTATGGTTGCGTAGATCTCGAAAAGTTATTCTAAATCAAAAAAAAGTTCATCTAAAACAGACCTCTCTACGCAAAGTTATGGCCTTTCAAAGTTTCACCCCACAAACCACACAATCTCCTGGCCTGAGCTTCGGGGACGTCGGCCATCTTCCCTGTTAATGCCAAGATCTACTGCAAGTTATGGTTGCATAGATCTCGAAAATTTATTCGATATCTAAAAAAGGTTCATCCAAAACGGACATCTCTACGCAAAGTTATGGCCTTTCAAAGTTTTACACCACAAACCACACAATCTCGTGGCCAGGGCTTCGGGGACGTCGGCCATCTTCCTTGTTAATGCCAAGATCTACTGCAAGGTATGGTTGCGTAGATCTGAAAAAGTTATTCGAAATCAAAAAAATGTTCATCTAAAACGGACCTCCTACGCAAAGTTATGGCCTTTCAAAGTTTCACCCAACAAACCACACAATCTCATGGCCAGGGCTTCGGGGACGTCGGCCATCTCCCCTGTTAATGCCAAGATCTACTGCAAGGTATGGTTGCGTAGATCTCAAAAAGTTATTCGAAATCAAAAAAAAGTTCATCCAAAACGGACCTCTCTACGCAAAGTTTTGGCCTTTCAAAGTTTCACACCACAAACCACACAATCTCGTGGCCAGGGCTTCAGGGACGTCGGTCATCTCCCCTGCTAATGCCAAGATCTACTGCAAGGTATGGTTGCGTAGATCTCAAAAAGTTAATCGAAATTAAAAAAAAGTTCATCCAAAACGAACCTCTCTACACAAAGTTATGGCCTTTCAAAGTTTCACCCCACAAACCACACAATCTCATGGCCAGGGCTTTGGGGACTTCGGCCATCTCCCCTGTTAATGCCAAGATCTACTGCAAGGTATGGTTGCGTAGATCTCGAAAAGTTATTCGAAATTAAAAAAAGGTTCATCCAAAACGGACCTCTCTACACAAAGTTATGGCCTTTCAAAGTTTCACCCCACAAACCACACAATCTCGTGGCCAAGGCTTCGGGGACGTCGGCCATCTCCCCTGTTAATGCCAAGATCTACTGCAAGGTATGGTTGCGTAGATCTCAAAAAGTTATTCGAAATCAAAAAAACGTTCATCCAAAACGGACCTCTCTACGCAAAGTTATGGCCTTTCAAAGTGTCACCCCACAAACCACACAATCTCGTGGCCAGGGCTTCGGGGACGTCGGCCATCTTCCTTGTTAATTTCAAGATCTACTGCAAGGTATGGTTGCGTAGATCTCGAAAAGTTATTCGAAATCAAAAACAAGTTCATTCAAAATGGACCTCTTTATACAAAGTTATGGCCTTTCAAAGTTCACCCCATAAACCACACAATCTCGTGGCCAGGGCTTCGGGGACATCGGCCATCTCCCCTGTTAATGCCAAGATCTACTGCAAGGTATGGTTGCGTAGATCTCGAAAAGTTATTCGAAATCAAAAAAAAATTCATCCAAAACGGACATCTCTACGCAAAGTTATGGCCTTTCAAAGTTTCACACCACAAACCACACAATCTCGTGGCCAGGGCTTCGGGGATGTCGGCCATCTCCCCTGTTAATGCCAAGATCTACTGCAAGGTATGGTTGCGTAGATCTCAAAAAGTTATTCGAAATGAAAAAAAAGTTCATCCAAAACGGACCTATCTTCGCAAAGTTTTGGCCTTTCAAAGTTTCACACCACAAATCACACAATCTCGTGGCCAGGGCTTCGGGGACGTGGGCCATCTCCCCTGTTAATACCAAGATCTACTGCAAGGTATGGTTGCGTAGATCTCAAAAAGTTATTCGAAATGAAAAAAAGTTCATCCAAAACGGACCTCTCTACGCAAAGTTATGGCCTTTCAAAGTTTCACCCCACAAACCACACAATCTCGTGGCCAGGGCTTCGGGGACATCGGCCATCTCCCCTATTAATACCAAGATCTATTGCATGGTATGGATGCGTAGATCTCTAAAATTTATTCGAAATCAAAAAAAAAATTCATCCAAAACGGACCTCGCTACACAAAGTTATGGCCTTTCAAAGTGTCACCCCACAAATCACACAATCTCGTGGCTAGGGCTTCGGGGTCATCGGCCATCTTCCTTGTTAATGCCGAGATCTACTGCAAGGTATGGTTGCGTAGATCTCGAAAAGTTATTCTAAATCAAAAAAAAGTTCATCTAAAACAGACCTCTCTACGCAAAGTTATGGCCTTTCAAAGTTTCACCCCACAAACCACACAATCTCCTGGCCTGAGCTTCGGGGACGTCGGCCATCTTCTCTGTTAATGCCAAGATCTACTGCAAGTTATGGTTGCATAGATCTCGAAAATTTATTCGATATCTAAAAAAGGTTCATCCAAAACGGACATCTCTACGCAAAGTTATGGCCTTTCAAAGTTTTACACCACAAACCACACAATCTCGTGGCCAGGGCTTCGGGGACGTCGGCCATCTTCCTTGTTAATGCCAAGATCTACTGCAAGGTATGGTTGCGTAGATCTGAAAAAGTTATTCGAAATCAAAAAAATGTTCATCTAAAACGGACCTCCTACGCAAAGTTATGGCCTTTCAAAGTTTCACCCAACAAACCACACAATCTCATGGCCAGGGCTTCGGGGACGTCGGCCATCTCCCCTGTTAATGCCAAGATATACTGCAAGGTATGGTTGCGTAGATCTCAAAAAGTTATTCGAAATCAAAAAAAAGTTCATCCAAAACGGACCTCTCTACGCAAAGTTTTGGCCTTTCAAAGTTTCACACCACAAACCACACAATCTCGTGGCCAGGGCTTCAGGGACGTCGGTCATCTCCCCTGCTAATGCCAAGATCTACTGCAAGGTATGGTTGCGTAGATCTCAAAAAGTTAATCGAAATTAAAAAAAAGTTCATCCAAAACGAACCTCTCTACACAAAGTTATGGCCTTTCAAAGTTTCACCCCACAAACCACACAATCTCATGGCCAGGGCTTTGGGGACTTCGGCCATCTCCCCTGTTAATGCCAAGATCTACTGCAAGGTATGGTTGCGTAGATCTCGAAAAGTTATTCGAAATTAAAAAAAGGTTCATCCAAAACGGACCTCTCTACACAAAGTTATGGCCTTTCAAAGTTTCACCCCACAAACCACACAATCTCGTGGCCAAGGCTTCGGGGACGTCGGCCATCTCCCCTGTTAATGCCAAGATCTACTGCAAGGTATGGTTGCGTAGATCTCAAAAAGTTATTCGAAATCAAAAAAACGTTCATCCAAAACGGACCTCTCTACGCAAAGTTATGGCCTTTCAAAGTGTCACCCCACAAACCACACAATCTCGTGGCCAGGGCTTCGGGGACGTCGGCCATCTTCCTTGTTAATTTCAAGATCTACTGCAAGGTATGGTTGCGTAGATCTCGAAAAGTTATTCGAAATCAAAAACAAGTTCATTCAAAATGGACCTCTTTATACAAAGTTATGGCCTTTCAAAGTTCACCCCATAAACCACACAATCTCGTGGCCAGGGCTTCGGGGACATCGGCCATCTCCCCTGTTAATGCCAAGATCTACTGCAAGGTATGGTTGCGTAGATCTCGAAAAGTTATTCGAAATCAAAAAAAAAGTTCATCCAAAACGGACATCTCTACGCAAAGTTATGGCCTTTCAAAGTTTCACACCACAAACCACACAATCTCATGGCCAGGGCTTCGTTGATGTCGGCCATCTCCCCTGTTAATGCCAAGATCTACTGCAAGGTATGGTTGCGTAGATCTCAAAAAGTTATTCGAAATGAAAAAAAAGTTCATCCAAAACGGACCTATCTTCGCAAAGTTTTGGCCTTTCAAAGTTTCACACCACAAACCACACAATCTCGTGGCCAGGGCTTCGGGGACGTGGGCCATCTCCCCTGTTAATACCAAGATCTACTGCAAGGTATGGTTGCGTAGATCTCAAAAAGTTATTCGAAATGAAAAAAAGTTCATCCAAAACGGACCTCTCTACGCAAAGTTATGGCCTTTCAAAGTTTCACCCTACAAACCACACAATCTCGTGGCCAGGGCTTCGGGGACATCGGCCATCTCCCCTATTAATACCAAGATCTATTGCAAGGTATGGATGCGTAGATCTCTAAAATTTATTCGAAATCAAAAAAAAAATTCATCCAAAACGGACCTCGCTACACAAAGTTATGGCCTTTCAAAGTGTCACCCCACAAATCACACAATCTCGTGGCTAGGACTTCGGGGTCATCGGCCATCTTCCTTGTTAATGCCGAGATCTACTGCAAGGTATGGTTGCGTAGATCTCGAAAAGTTATTCTAAATCAAAAAAAAGTTCATCTAAAACAGACCTCTCTACGCAAAGTTATGGCCTTTCAAAGTTTCACCCCACAAACCACACAATCTCCTGGCCTGAGCTTCGGGGACGTCGGCCATCTTCCCTGTTAATGCCAAGATCTACTGCAAGTTATGGTTGCATAGATCTCGAAAATTTATTCGATATCAAAAAAAGGTTCATCCAAAACGGACATCTCTACGCAAAGTTATGGCCTTTCAAAGTTTTACACCACAAACCACACAATCTCGTGGCCAGGGCTTCGGGGACGTCGGCCATCTTCCTTGTTAATGCCAAGATCTACTGCAAGGTATGGTTGCGTAGATCCGAAAAAGTTATTCGAAATCAAAAAAATGTTCATCTAAAACGGACCTCCTACGCAAAGTTATGGCCTTTCAAAGTTTCACCCAACAAACCACACAATCTCATGGCCAGGGCTTCGGGGACGTCGGCCATCTCCCCTGTTAATGCCAAGATCTACTGCAAGGTATGGTTGCGTAGATCTCAAAAAGTTATTCGAAATCAAAAAAAAGTTCATCCAAAACGGACCTCTCTACGCAAAGTTTTGGCCTTTCAAAGTTTCACACCACAAACCACACAATCTCATGGCCAGGGCTTCAGGGACGTCGGTCATCTCCCCTGTTAATGCCAAGATCTACTGCAAGGTATGGTTGCGTAGATCTCAAAAAGTTAATCGAAATTAAAAAAAAGTTCATCCAAAACGAACCTCTCTACACAAAGTTATGGCCTTTCAAAGTTTCACCCCACAAACCACACAATCTCATGGCCAGGGCTTTGGGGACTTCGGCCATCTCCCCTGTTAATGCCAAGATCTACTGCAAGGTATGGTTGCGTAGATCTCGAAAAGTTATTCGAAATTAAAAAAAGGTTCATCCAAAACGGACCTCTCTACACAAAGTTATGGCCTTTCAAAGTTTCACCCCACAAACCACACAATCTCGTGGCCAAGGCTTCGGGGATGTCGGCCATCTCCCCTGTTAATGCCAAGATCTACTGCAAGGTATGGTTGCGTAGATCTCAAAAAGTTATTCGAAATGAAAAAAAAGTTCATCCAAAACGGACCTATCTTCGCAAAGTTTTGGCCTTTCAAAATTTCACACCACAAACCACACAATCTCGTGGCCAGGGCTTCGGGGACGTGGGCCATCTCCCCTGTTAATACCAAGATCTACTGCAAGGTATGGTTGCGTAGATCTTAAAAAGTTATTCGAAATGAAAAAAAGTTCATCCAAAACGGACCTCTCTACGCAAAGTTATGGCCTTTCAAAGTTTCACCCCACAAACCACACAATCTCGTGGCCAGGGCTTCGGGGACATCGGCCATCTCCCCTATTAATAACAAGATCTATTGCAAGGTATGGATGCGTAGATCTCTAAAATTTATTCGAAATCAAAAAAAAAATTCATCCAAAACGGACCTCGCTACACAAAGTTATGGCCTTTCAAAGTGTCACCTCACAAATCACACAATCTCGTGGCTAGGGCTTCGGGGTCATCGGCCATCTTCCTTGTTAATGCTGAGATCTACTGCAAGGTATGGTTGCGTAGATCTCGAAAAGTTATTCTAAATCAAAAAAAAGTTCATCTAAAACAGACCTCTCTACGCAAAGTTATGGCCTTTCAAAGTTTCACACCACAAACCACACAATCTCGTGGCCAGGGCTTCGGGGATGTCGGCCATCTCCCCTGTTAATGCCAAGATCTACTGCAAGGTATGGTTGCGTAGATCTCAAAAAGTTATTCGAAATGAAAAAAAAGTTCATCCAAAACGGACCTATCTTCGCAAAGTTTTGGCCTTTCAAAATTTCACACCACAAACCACACAATCTCGTGGCTAGGGCTTCGGGGACGTGGGCCATCTCCCCTGTTAATGCCAAGATCTACTGCAAGGTATGGTTGCGTAGATCTCAAAAAGTTATTCGAAATGAAAAAAAAGTTCATCCAAAACGGACCTATCTTCGCAAAGTTTTGGCCTTTCAAAATTTCACACCACAAACCACACAATCTCGTGGCCAGGGCTTCGGGGACGTGGGCCATCTCCCCTGTTAATACCAAGATCTACTGCAAGGTATGGTTGCGTAGATCTCAAAAAGTTATTCGAAATGAAAAAAAGTTCATCCAAAACGGACCTCTCTACGCAAAGTTATGGCCTTTCAAAGTTTCACCCCACAAACCATACAATCTCGTGGCCAGGGCTTCGGGGACATCGGCCATCTCCCCTATTAATACCAAGATCTATTGCAAGGTATGGATGCGTAGATCTCTAAAATTTATTCGAAATCAAAAAAAAAATTCATTCAAAACGGACCTCGCTACACAAAGTTATGGCCTTTCAAAGTGTCACCCCACAAATCACACAATCTCGTGGCTAGGGCTTCGGGGTCATCGGCCATCTTCCTTGTTAATGCTGAGATCTACTGCAAGGTATGGTTGCGTAGATCTCGAAAAGTTATTCTAAATCAAAAAAAAGTTCATCTAAAACAGACCTCTCTACGCAAAGTTATGGCCTTTCAAAGTTTCACCCCACAAACCACACAATCTCCTGGCCTGAGCTTCGGGGACGTCGGCCATCTTCCCTGTTAATGCCAAGATCTACTGCAAGTTATGGTTGCATAGATCTCGAAAATTTATTCGATATCTAAAAAAAGTTCATCCAAAACGGACATCTCTACGCAAAGTTATGGCCTTTCAAAGTTTTACACCACAAACCACACAATCTCGTGGCCAGGGTTTCGGGGACGTCGGCCATCTTCCTTGTTAATGCCAAGATCTACTGCAAGGTATGGTTGCGTAGATCTGAAAAAGTTATTCGAAATTAAAAAAATGTTCATCTAAAACGGACCTCCTACGCAAAGTTATGGCCTTTCAAAGTTTCACCCAACAAACCACACAATCTCATGGCCAGGGCTTCGGGGATGTCGTCCATCTCCCCTGTTAATGCCAAGATCTACTGCAAGGTATGGTTGCGTAGATCTCAAAAAGTTATTCGAAATCAAAAAAAGGTTCATCCAAAACGGACCTCTCTACGCAAAGTTTTGGCCTTTCAAAGTTTCACACCACAAACCACACAATCTCATGGCCAGGGCTTCAGGGACGTCGGTCATCTCCCCTGTTAATGCCAAGATCTACTGCAAGGTATGGTTGCGTAGATCTCAAAAAGTTAATCGAAATTAAAAAGAAGTTCATCCAAAACGAACCTCTCTACACAAAGTTATGGCCTTTCAAAGTTTCACCCCACAAACCACACAATCTCGTGGCCAGGGTTTCGGGGACTTCGGCCATCTCCCCTGTTAATGCCAAGATCTACTGCAAGGTATGATTGCGTAGATCTCGAAAAGTTATTCGAAATTAAAAAAAGGTTCATCCAAAACGGACCTCTCTACACAAAGTTATGGCCTTTCAAAGTTTCACCCCACAAACCACACAATCTCGTGGCCAAGGCTTCGGGGACGTCGGCCATCTCCCCTGTTAATGCCAAGATCTACTGCAAGGTATGGTTGCGTAGATCTCAAAAAGTTATTCGAAATCAAAAAAACGTTCATCCAAAACGGACCTCTCTACGCAAAGTTATGGCCTTTCAAAGTGTCACCCCACAAACCACACAATCTCATGGCCAGGGCTTCGGGGACGTCGGCCATCTTCCTTGTTAATTTCAAGATCTACTGCAAGGTATGGTTGCGTAGATCTCGAAAAGTTATTCGAAATCAAAAACAAGTTCATTCAAAATGGACCTCTTTATACAAAGTTATGGCCTTTCAAAGTTCACCCCATAAACCACACAATTTCGTGGCCAGGGCTTCGGGGACATCGGCCATCTCCCCTGTTAATGCCAAGATCTACTGCAAGGTATGGTTGCGTAGATCTCGAAAAGTTATTCGAAATCAAAAAAAAGTTCATCCAAAACGGACATCTCTACGCAAAGTTATGGCCTTTCAAAGTTTCACACCACAAACCACACAATCTCGTGGCCAGGGCTTCGGGGATGTCGGCCATCTCCCCTGTTAATGCCAAGATCTACTGCAAGGTATGGTTGCGTAGATCTCAAAAAGTTATTCGAAATGAAAAAAAAGTTCATCCAAAACGGACCTATCTTCGCAAAGTTTTGGCCTTTCAAAGTTTCACACCATAAACCACACAATCTCGTGGCCAGGGCTTCGGGGACGTGGGCCATCTCCCCTGTTAATACCAAGATCTACTGCAAGGTATGGTTGCGTAGATCTCAAAAAGTTATTCAAAATGAAAAAAAGTTCATCCAAAACGGACCTCTCTACGCAAAGTTATGGCCTTTCAAAGTTTCACCCCACAAACCACACAATCTCGTGGCCAGGGCTTCGGGGACATCGGCCATCTCCCCTATTAATACCAAGATCTATTGCAAGGTATGGATGCGTAGATCTCTAAAATTTATTCGAAATCAAAAAAAAAATTCATCCAAAACGGACCTCGCTACACAAAGTTATGGCCTTTCAAAGTGTCACCCCACAAATCACACAATCTCGTGGCTAGGGCTTCGGGGTCATCGGCCATCTTCCTTGTTAATGCCGAGATCTACTGCAAGGTATGGTTGTGTAGATCTCGAAAAGTTATTCTAAATCAAAAAAAAGTTCATCTAAAACAGACCTCTCTACGCAAAGTTATGGCCTTTCAAAGTTTCACCCCACAAACCACACAATCTCCTGGCCTGAGCTTCGGGGACGTCGGCCATCTTCCCTGTTAATGCCAAGATCTACTGCAAGTTATGGTTGCATAGATCTCGAAAATTTATTCGATATCTAAAAAAAGTTCATCCAAAACGGACATCTCTACGCAAAGTTATGGCCTTTCAAAGTTTTACACCACAAACCACACAATCTCATGGTCAGGGCTTCAGGGACGTCGGCCATCTTCCTTGTTAATGCCAAGATCTACTGCAAGGTATGGTTGCGTAGATCTGAAAAAGTTATTCGAAATCAAAAAAATGTTCATCTAAAACGGACCTCCTACGCAAAGTTATGGCCTTTCAAAGTTTCACCCAACAAACCACACAATCTCATGGCCAGGGCTTCGGGGACGTCGGCCATCTCCCCTGTTAATGCCAAGATCTACTGCAAGGTATGGTTGCGTAGATCTCAAAAAGTTATTCGAAATCAAAAAAAGGTTCATCCAAAACGGACCTCTCTACGCAAAGTTTTGGCCTTTCAAAGTTTCACACCACAAACCACACAATCTCGTGGCCAGGGCTTCAGGGACGTCGGTCATCTCCCCTGTTAATGCCAAGATCTACTGCAAGGTATGGTTGCGTAGATCTCAAAAAGTTAATCGAAATTAAAAAAAAGTTCATCCAAAACGAACCTCTCTACACAAAGTTATGGCCTTTCAAAGTTTCACCCCACAAACCACACAATCTCGTGGCCAGGGCTTCGGGGACTTCGGCCATCTCCCTTGTTAATGCCAAGATCTACTGCAAGGTATGGTTGCGTAGATCTCGAAAAGTTATTCGAAATTAAAAAAAGGTTCATCCAAAACGGACCTCTCTACACAAAGTTATGGCCTTTCAAAGTTTCACCCCACAAACCACACAATCTCGTGGCCAAGGCTTCGGGGACGTCGGCCATCTCCCCTGTTAATGCCAAGATCTACTGCAAGGTATGGTTGCGTAGATCTCAAAAAGTTATTCGAAATCAAAAAAACGTTCATCCAAAACGGACCTCTCTACGCAAAGTTATGGCCTTTCAAAGTGTCACCCCACAAACCACACAATCTCGTGGCCAGGGCTTCGGGGACGTCGGCCATCTTCCTTGTTAATTTCAAGATCTACTGCAAGGTATGGTTGCGTAGATCTTGAAAAGTTATTCGAAATCAAAAACAAGTTCATTCAAAATGGACCTCTTTATACAAAGTTATGGCCTTTCAAAGTTCATCCCATAAACCACACAATCTCGTGGCCAGGGCTTCGGGGACATCGGCCATCTCCCCTGTTAATGTCAAGATCTACTGCAAAGTATGGTTGCGTAGATCTCGAAAAGTTATTCGAAATCAAAAAAAAGTTCATCCAAAACGGACATCTCTACGCAAAGTTATGGCCTTTCAAAGTTTTACACCACAAACCACACAATCTCGTGGGCAGGGCTTCGGGGACGTCGGCCATCTTCCTTGTTAATGCCAAGATCTACTGCAAGGTATGGTTGCGTAGATCTAAAAAAGTTATTCGAAATCAAAAAAATGTTCATCTAAAACGGACCTCCTACGCAAAGTTATGGCCTTTCAAAGTTTCACCCAACAAACCACACAATCTCATGGCCAGGGCTTCGGGGACGTCGGCCATCTCCCCTGTTAATGCCAAGATCTACTGCAAGGTATGGTTGCGTAGATCTCAAAAAGTTATTCGAAATCAAAAAAAGGTTCATCCAAAACGGACCTCTCTACGCAAAGTTTTGGCCTTTCAAAGTTTCACACCACAAACCACACAATCTCGTGGCCAGGGCTTCAGGGACGTCGGTCATCTCCCCTGTTAATGCCAAGATCTACTGCAAGGTATGGTTGCGTAGATCTCAAAAAGTTAATCGAAATTAAAAAAAAGTTCATCCAAAACGAACCTCTCTACGCAAAGTTATGGCCTTTCAAAGTTTCACCCCACAAACCACACAATCTCGTGGCCAGGGCTTCGGGGACATCGGCCATCTCCCCTATTAATACCAAGATCTATTGCAAGGTATGGATGCGTAGATCTCTAAAATTTATTCGAAATCAAAAAAAAAAATTCATCCAAAACGGACCTCGCTACACAAAGTTATGGCCTTTCAAAGTGTCACCCCACAAATCACACAATCTCGTGGCTAAGGCTTCGGGGTCATCGGCCATCTTCCTTGTTAATGCCGAGATCTACTGCAAGGTATGGTTGCGTAGATCTCGAAAAGTTATTCTAAATCAAAAAAAAGTTCATCTAAAACAGACCTCTCTACGCAAAGTTATGGCCTTTCAAAGTTTCACCCCACAAACCACACAATCTCCTGGCCTGAGCTTCGGGGACGTCGGCCATCTTCCCTGTTAATGCCAAGATCTACTGCAAGTTATGGTTGCATAGATCTCGAAAATTTATTCGATATCTAAAAAAAGTTCATCCAAAACGGACATCTCTACGCAAAGTTATGGCCATTCAAAGTTTTACACCACAAACCACACAATCTCGTGGCCAGGGCTTCGGGGACGTCGGCCATCTTCCTTGTTAATGCCAAGATCTACTGCAAGGTATGGTTGCGTAGATCTGAAAAAGTTATTCGAAATCAAAAAAATGTTCATCTAAAACGGACCTCCTACGCAAAGTTATGGCCTTTCAAAGTTTCACCCAACAAACCACACAATCTCATGGCCAGGGCTTCGGGGACGTCGGCCATCTCCCCTGTTAATGCCAAGATCTACTGCAAGGTATGGTTGCGTAGATCTCAAAAAGTTATTCGAAATCAAAAAAAAGTTCATCCAAAACGGACCTCTCTACGCAAAGTTTTGGCCTTTCAAAGTTTCACACCACAAACCACACAATCTCGTGGCCAGGGCTTCAGGACGTCGGTCATCTCCCCTGTTAATGCCAAGATCTACTGCAAGGTATGGTTGCGTAGATCTCAAAAAGTTATTCGAAATTAAAAAAAAGTTCATCCAAAACGGACATCTCTACGCAAAGTTATGGCCTTTCAAAGTTTCACACCACAAACCACACAATCTCGTGGCCAGGGCTTCGGGGATGTCGGTCATCTCCCCTGTTAATGCCAAGATCTACTGCAAGGTATGGTTGCGTAGATCTCAAAAAGTTATTCGAAATGAAAAAAAAGTTCATCAAAAACGGACCTATCTTCGCAAAGTTTTGGCCTTTCAAAATTTCACACCACAAACCACACAATCTCGTGGCCAGGGCTTTGGGGACGTGGGCCATCTCCCCTGTTAATACCAAGATCTACTGCAAGGTATGGTTGCGTAGATCTCAAAAAGTTATTCGAAATGAAAAAAAGTTCATCCAAAACGGACCTCTCTACGCAAAGTTATGGCCTTTCAAAGTTTCACCCCACAAACCACACAATCTCGTGGCCAGGGTTTCGGGAACATCGGCCATCTCCCCTATTAATACCAAGATCTATTGCAAGGTATGGATGCGTAGATCTCTAAAATTTATTCGAAATCAAAAAAAAAATTCATCCAAAACGGACCTCGCTACACAAAGTTATGGCCTTTCAAAGTGTCACCCCACAAATCACACAATCTCGTGGCTAGGGCTTCGGGGTCATCGGCCATCTTCCTTGTTAATGCCGAGATCTACTGCAAGGTATGGTTGCGTAGATCTCGAAAAGTTATTCTAAATCAAAAAAAAGTTCATCTAAAACAGACCTCTCTACGCAAAGTTATGGCCTTTCAAAGTTTCACCCCACAAACCACACAATCTCCTGGCCTGAGCTTCGGGGACGTCGGCCATCTTCCTTGTTAATGCCAAGATCTACTGCAAGTTATGGTTGCATAGATCTCGAAAATTTATTCGATATCTAAAAAAAGTTCATCCAAAACGGACATCTCTACGCAAAGTTATGGCCTTTCAAAGTTTTACACCACAAACCACACAATCTCGTGGCCAGGGCTTCGGGGACGTCGGCCATATTCCTTGTTAATGCCAAGATCTACTGCAAGGTATGGTTGCGTAGATCTGAAAAAGTTATTCGAAATCAAAAAAATGTTCATCTAAAACGGACCTCCTACGCAAAGTTATGGCCTTTCAAAGTTTCACCCAACAAACCACACAATCTCATGGCCAGGGCTTCGGGGACGTCGGCCATCTCCCCTGTTAATGCCAAGATCTACTGCAAGGTATGGTTGCGTAGATCTCAAAAAGTTATTCGAAATCAAAAAAAGGTTCATCCAAAACGGACCTCTCTACGCAAAGTTTTGGCCTTTCAAAGTTTCACACCACAAACCACACAATCTCGTGGCCAGGGCTTCAGGGACGTCGGTCATCTCCCCTGTTAATGCAAAGATCTACTGCAAGGTATGGTTGCGTAGATCTCAAAAAGTTAATCGAAATTAAAAAAAAGTTCATCCAAAACGAACCTCTCTACACAAAGTTATGGCCTTTCAAAGTTCACCCCATAAACCACACAATCTCGTGGCCAGGGCTTCGGGGACATCGGCCATCTCCCCTGTTAATGCCAAGATCTACTGCAAGGTATGGTTGCGTAGATCTCGAAAAGTTATTCGAAATCAAAAAAAAGTTCATCCAAAACGGACATCTCTACGCAAAGTTATGGCCTTTCAAAGTTTCACACCACAAACCACACAATCTCGTGGCCAGGGCTTCGGGGATGTCGGCCATCTCCCCTGTTAATGCCAAGATCTACTGCAAGGTATGGTTGCGTAGATCTCAAAAAGTTATTCGAAATGAAAAAAAAGTTCATCCAAAACGGACCTATCTTCGCAAAGTTTTGGCCTTTCAAAGTTTCACACCACAAACCACACAATCTCGTGGCCAGGGCTTCGGGGACGTGGGCCATCTCCCCTGTTAATACCAAGATCTACTGCAAGGTATGGTTGCGTAGATCTCAAAAAGTTATTCGAAATGAAAAAAAGTTCATCCAAAACGGACCTCTCTACGCAAAGTTATGGCCTTTCAAAGTTTCACCCCACAAACCACACAATCTCGTGGCCAGGGCTTCGGGGACATCGGCCATCTCCCCTATTAATACCAAGATCTATTACAAGGTATGGATGCGTAGATCTCTAAAATTTATTCGAAATCAAAAAAAAAATTCATCCAAAACGGACCTCGCTACACAAAGTTATGGCCTTTCAAAGTGTCACCCCACAAATCACACAATCTCGTGGCTAGGGCTTCGGGGTCATCGGCCATCTTCCTTGTTAATGCCGAGATCTACTGCAAGGTATGGTTGCGTAGATCTCGAAAAGTTATTCTAAATCAAAAAAAAGTTCATCTAAAACAGACCTCTCTACGCAAAGTTATGGCCTTTCAAAGTTTCACCCCACAAACCACACAATCTCCTGGCCTAAGCTTCGGGGACGTCGGCCATCTTCCCTGTTAATGCAAAGATCTACTGCAAGTTATGGTTGCATAGATCTCGAAAATTTATTCGATATCTAAAAAAAGTTCATCCAAAACGGACATCTCTACGCAAAGTTATGGCCTTTCAAAGTTTTACACCACAAACCACACAATCTCGTGGGCAGGGCTTCGGGGACGTCGGCCATCTTCCTTGTTAATGCCAAGATCTACTGCAAGGTATGGTTGCGTAGATCTGAAAAAGTTATTCGAAATCAAAAAAATGTTCATCTAAAACGGACCTCCTACGCAAAGTTATGGCCTTTCAAAGTTTCACCCAACAAACCACACAATCTCATGGCCAGGGCTTCGGGGACGTCGGCCATCTCCCCTGTTAATGCCAAGATCTACTGCAAGGTATGGTTGCGTAGATCTCAAAAAGTTATTCGAAATCAAAAAAAGGTTCATCCAAAACGGACCTCTCTACGCAAAGTTTTGGCCTTTCAAAGTTTCACACCACAAACCAAACAATCTCGTGGCCAGGGCTTCAGGGACGTTGGTCATCTCCCCTGTTAATGCCAAGATCTACTGCAAGGTATGGTTGCGTAGATCTCAAAAAGTTAATCAAAATTAAAAAAAAGTTCATCCAAAACGAACCTCTCTACACAAAGTTATGGCCTTTCAAAGTTTCACCCCACAAACCACACAATCTCGTGGCCAGGGCTTCGGGGACTTCGGCCATCTCCTCTGTTAATGCCAAGATCTACTGCAAGGTATGGTTGCGTAGATCTCGAAAAGTTATTCGAAATTAAAAAAAGGTTCATCCAAAACGGACCTCTCTACACAAAGTTATGGCCTTTCAAAGTTTCACCCCACAAACCACACAATCTCATGGCCAAGGCTTCGGGGACGTCGGCCATCTCCCCTGTTAATGCCAAGATCTACTGCAAGGTATGGTTGCGTAGATCTCAAAAAGTTATTCGAAATCAAAAAAACGTTCATCCAAAACGGACCTCTCTACGCAAAGTTATGGCCTTTCAAAGTGTCACCCCACAAACCACACAATCTCGTGGCCAGGGTTTCGGGGACATCGGCCATCTCCCCTGTTAATGCCAAGATCTACTGCAAGGTATGGTTGCGTAGATCTCGAAAAGTTATTCGAAATCAAAAAAAAGTTCATCCAAAACGGACATCTCTACGCAAAGTTATGGCCTTTCAAAGTTTCACACCACAAACCACACAATCTCGTGGCCAGGGCTTCGGGGATGTCGGCCATCTCCCCTGTTAATGCCAAGATCTACTGCAAGGTATGGTTGCATAGATCTCAAAAAGTTATTCGAAATGAAAAAAAAGTTCATCCAAAACGGACCTATCTTCGCAAAGTTTTGGCCTTTCAAAGTTTCACACCACAAACCACACAATCTCGTGGCCAGGGCTTCGGGGACGTGGGCCATCTCCCCTGTTAATACCAAGATCTACTGCAAGGTATGGTTGCGTAGATCTCAAAAAGTTATTCGAAATGAAAAAAAGTTCATCTAAAACGGACCTCTCTACGCAAAGTTATGGCCTTTCAAAGTTTCACCCCACAAACCACACAATCTCGTGGCCAGGGCTTCGGGGACATCGGCCATCTCCCCTATTAATACCAAGATCTATTGCAAGGTATGGATGCGTAGATCTCTAAAATTTATTCGAAATCAAAAAAAAAATTCATCCAAAACGTACCTCGCTACACAAAGTTATGGCCTTTCAAAGTGTCACCCCACAAATCACACAATCTCGTGGCTAGGGCTTCGGGGTCATCGGCCATCTTCCTTGTTAATGCCGAGATCTACTGCAAGGTATGGTTGCGTAGATCTCGAAAAGTTATTCTAAATCAAAAAAAAGTTCATCTAAAACAGACCTCTCTACGCAAAGTTATGGCCTTTCAAAGTTTCACCCCACAAACCACACAATCTCCTGGCCTGAGCTTCGGGGACGTCGGCCATCTTCCCTGTTAATGCCAAGATCTACTGCAAGTTATGGTTGCATAGATCTCGAAAATTTATTCGATATCTAAAAAATGTTCATCTAAAACGGACCTCCTACGCAAAGTTATGGCCTTTCAAAGTTTCACCCAACAAACCACACAATCTCATGGCCAGGGCTTCGGGGACGTCGGCCATCTCCCCTGTTAATGCCAAGATCTACTGCAAGGTATGGTTGCGTAGATCTCAAAAAGTTATTCGAAACCAAAAAAAAGTTCATCCAAAACGGACCTCTCTACGCAAAGTTTTGGCCTTTCAAAGTTTCACACCACAAACCACACAATCTCGTGGCCAGGGCTTCAGGGACGTCGGTCATCTCCCCAGTTAATGCCAAGATCTACTGCAAGGTATGGTTGCGTAGATCTCAAAAAGTTAATCGAAATTAAAAAAAAGTTCATCCAAAACGAACCTCTCTACACAAAGTTATGGCCTTTCAAAGTTTCACCCCACAAACCACACAATCTCGTGGCCAGGGCTTTGGGGACTTCGGCCATCTCCCCTGTTAATGCCAAGATCTACTGCAAGGTATGGTTGCGTAGATCTCGAAAAGTTATTCGAAATTAAAAAAAGGTTCATCCAAAACGGACCTCTCTACACAATGTTATGGCCTTTCAAAGTTTCACCCCACAAACCACACAATCTCGTGGCCAAGGCTTCGGGGACGTCGGCCATCTCCCCTGTTAATGCCAAGATCTACTGCAAGGTATGGTTGCGTAGATCTCAAAAAGTTATTCGAAATCAAAAAAACGTTCATCCAAAACGGACCTCTCTACGCAAAGTTATGGCCTTTCAAAGTGTCACCCCACAAACCACACAATCTCGTGGCCAGGGCTTCGGGGACGTCGGCCATCTTCCTCGTTAATTTCAAGATCTACTGCAAGGTATGGTTGCGTATATCTCGAAAAGTTATTCGAAATCAAAAACAAGTTCATTCAAAATGGACCTCTTTATACAAAGTTATGGCCTTTCAAAGTTCACCCCATAAACCACACAATCTCGTGGCCAGGGCTTCGGGGACATCGGCCATCTCCCCTGTTAATGCCAAGATCTACTGCAAGGTATGGTTGCGTAGATCTCGAAAAGTTATTCGAAATCAAAAAAAAGTTCATCCAAAACGGACATCTCTACGCAAAGTTATGGCCTTTCAAAGTTTCACACCACAAACCACACAATCTCGTGGCCAGGGCTTCGGGGATGTCGGCCATCTCCCCTGTTAATGCCAAGATCTACTGCAAGGTATGGTTGCGTAGATCTCAAAAAGTTATTCGAAATGAAAAAAAAGTTCATCCAAAACGGACCTATCTTCGCAAAGTTTTGGCCTTTCAAAGTTTCACACCACAAACCACACAATCTCGTGGCCAGGGCTTCGGGGACGTGGGCCATCTCCCCTGTTAATACCAAGATCTACTGCAAGGTATGGTTGCGTAGATCTCAAAAAGATATTCGAAATGAAAAAAAGTTCATCCAAAACGGACCTCTCTACGCAAAGTTATGGCCTTTCAAAGTTTCACCCCACAAACCACACAATCTCGTGGCCAGGGCTTCGGGGACATCGGCCATCTCCCCTATTAATACCAAGATCTATTGCAAGGTATGGATGCGTAGATCTCTAAAATTTATTCGAAATCAAAAAAAAAATTCATCCAAAACGGACCTCGCTACACAAAGTTATGGCCTTTCAAAGTGTCACCCCACAAATCACACAATCTCATGGCTAGGGCTTCGGGGTCATCGGCCATCTTCCTTGTTAATGCCGAGATCTACTGCAAGGTATGGTTGCGTAGATCTCGAAAAGTTATTCTAAATCAAAAAAAAGTTCATCTAAAACAGACCTCTCTACGCAAAGTTATGGCCTTTCAAAGTTTCACCCCACAAACCACACAATCTTTTGGCCTGAGCTTCGGGGACGTCGGCCATCTTCTCTGTTAATGCCAAGATCTACTGCAAGTTATGGTTGCATAGATCTCGAAAATTTATTCGATATCTAAAAAAAGTTATCCAAAACGGACATCTCTACGCAAAGTTATGGCCTTTCAAAGTTTTACACCACAAACCACACAATCTCGTGGCCAGGGCTTCGGGGACGTCGGCCATCTTCCTTGTTAATGCCAAGATCTACTACAAGGTATGGTTGCGTAGATCTGAAAAAGTTATTCGAAATCAAAAAAATGTTCATCTAAAACGGACCTCCTACGCAAAGTTATGGCCTTTCAAAGTTTCACCCAACAAACCACACAATCTCATTGGCCAGGGCTTCGGGGACGTCGGCCATCTCCCCTGTTAATGCCAAGATCTACTGCAAGGTATGGTTGCGTAGATCTCAAAAAGTTATTCGAAATCAAAAAAAAGTTCATCCAAAACGGACCTCTCTACGCAAAGTTTTGGCCTTTCAAAGTTTCACACCACAAACCACACAATCTCGTGGCCAGGGCTTCAGGGACGTCGGTCATCTCCCCTGTTAATGCCAAGATCTACTGCAAGGTATGGTTGCGTAGATCTCAAAAAGTTAATCGAAATTAAAAAAAAGTTCATCCAAAACGAACCTCTCTACACAAAGTTATGGCCTTTCAAAGTTTCACCCCACAAACCACACAATCTCGTGGCCAGGGCTTTGGGGACTTCGGCCATCTCCCCTGTTAATGCCAAGATCTACTGCAAGGTATGGTTGCGTAGATCTCGAAAAGTTATTCGAAATTAAAAAAAGGTTCATCCAAAACGGACCTCTCTACACAATGTTATGGCCTTTCAAAGTTTCACCCCACAAACCACACAATCTCGTGGCCAAGGCTTCGGGGACGTCGGCCATCTCCCCTGTTAATGCCAAGATCTACTGCAAGGTATGGTTGCGTAGATCTCAAAAAGTTATTAGAAATCAAAAAAACGTTCATCCAAAACGGACCTCTCTACGCAAAGTTATGGCCTTTCAAAGTGTCACCCCACAAACCACACAATCTCGTGGCCAGGGCTTCGGGGACGTCGGCCATCTTCCTTGTTAATTTCAAGATCTACTGCAAGGTATGGTTGCGTAGATCTCGAAAAGTTATTCGAAATCAAAAACAAGTTCATTCAAAATGGACCTCTTTATACAAAGTTATGGCCTTTCAAAGTTCACCCCATAAACCACACAATCTCGTGGCCAGGGCTTCGGGGACATCGGCCATCTCCCCTGTTAATGCCAAGATCTACTGCAAGGTATGGTTGCGTAGATCTCGAAAAGTTATTCGAAATCAAAAAAAAGTTCATCCAAAACGGACATCTCTACGCAAAGTTATGGCCTTTCAAAGTTTCACACCACAAACCACACAATCTCGTGGCCAGGGCTTCGGGGATGTCGGCCATCTCCCCTGTTAATGCCAAGATCTACTGCAAGGTATGGTTGCGTAGATCTCAAAAAGTTATTCGAAATGAAAAAAAAGTTCATCCAAAACGGACCTATCTTCGCAAAGTTTTGGCCTTTCAAAGTTTCACACCACAAACCACACAATCTCGTGGCCAGGGCTTCGGGGACGTGGGCCATCTCCCCTGTTAATACCAAGATCTACTGCAAGGTATGGTTGCGTAGATCATAAAAAGTTATTCGAAATGAAAAAAAGTTCATCCAAAACGGACCTCTCTACGCAAAGTTATGGCCTTTCAAAGTTTCACCCCACAAACCACACAATCTCGTGGCTAGGGCTTCGGGGACATCGGCCATCTCCCCTATTAATACCAAGATCTATTGCAAAGTATGGATGCGTAGATCTCTAAAATTTATTCGAAATCAAAAAAAAAATTCATCCAAAACGGACCTCGCTACACAAAGTTATGGCCTTTCAAAGTGTCACCCCACAAATCACACAATCTCGTGGCTAGGGCTTCGGGGTCATCGGCCATCTTCCTTGTTAATGCCGAGATCTACTGCAAGGTATGGTTGCGTAGATCTCGAAAAGTTATTCTAAATCAAAAAAAAGTTCATCTAAAACAGACCTCTCTACGCAAAGTTATGGCCTTTCAAAGTTTCACCCCACAAACCACACAATCTCCTGGCCTGAGCTTCGGGGACGTCGGCCATCTTCCCTGTTAATGCCAAGATCTACTGCAAGTTATGGTTGCATAGATCTCGAAAATTTATTCGATATCTAAAAAAAGTTCATCCAAAACGGACATCTCTACGCAAAGTTATGGCCTTTCAAAGTTTTACACCACAAACCACACAATCTCGTGGCCAGGGTTTCGGGGACGTCGGCCATCTTCCTTGTTAATGCCAAGATCTACTGCAAGGTATGGTTGCGTAGATCTGAAAAAGTTATTCGAAATCAAAAAAATGTTCATCTAAAACGGACCTCCTACGCAAAGTTATGGCCTTTCAAAGTTTCACCCAACAAACCACACAATCTCATGGCCAGGGCTTCGGGGACGTCGGCCATCTCCCCTGTTAATGCCAAGATCTACTGCAAGGTATGGTTGCGTAGATCTCAAAAAGTTATTCGAAATCAAAAAAAGGTTCATCCAAAACGGACCTCTCTACGTAAAGTTTTGGCCTTTCAAAGTTTCACACCACAAACCACACAATCTCGTGGCCAGGGCTTCAGGGACGTCGGTCATCTCCCCTGTTAATGACAAGATCTACTGCAAGGTATGGTTGCGTAGATCTCAAAAAGTTAATCGAAATTAAAAAAAAGTTCATCCAAAACGAACCTCTCTACACAAAGTTATGGCCTTTCAAAGTTTCACCCCACAAACCACACAATCTCGTGGCCAGGGCTTCGGAGACTTCGGCCATCTCCCCTGTTAATGCCAAGATCTACTGCAAGGTATGGTTGCGTAGATCTCGAAAAGTTATTCGAAATTAAAAAAAGGTTCATCCAAAACGGACCTCTCTACACAAAGTTATGGCCTTTCAAAGTTTCACCCCACAAACCACACAATCTCGTGGCCAAAGCTTCGGGGACGTCGGCCATCTCCCCTGTTAATGCCAAGATCTACTGCAAGGTATGGTTGCGTAGATCTCAAAAAGTTATTCGAAATCAAAAAAACGTTCATCCAAAACGGACCTCTCTACGCAAAGTTATGGCCTTTCAAAGTGTCATCCCACAAACCACACAATCTCGTGGCCAGGGCTTCGGGGACGTCGGCCATCTTCCTTGTTAATTTCAAGATCTACTGCAAGGTATGGTTGCGTAGATATCGAAAAGTTATTCGAAATCAAAAACAAGTTCATTCAAAATGGACCTCTTTATACAAAGTTATGGCCTTTCAAAGTTCACCCCATAAACCACACAATCTCGTGGCCAGGGCTTCGGGGACATCGGCCATCTCCCCTGTTAATGCCAAGATCTACTGCAAGGTATGGTTGCGTAGATCTAGAAAAGTTATTCGAAATCAAAAAAAAGTTCATCCAAAACGGACATCTCTACGCAAAGTTATGGCCTTTCAAAGTTTCACACCACAAACCACACAATCTCGTGGCCAGGGCTTCGGGGATGTCGGCCATCTCCCCTGTTAATGCCAAGATCTACTGCAAGGTATGGTTGCGTAGATCTCAAAAAGTTATTCGAAATGAAAAAAAAGTTCATCCAAAACGGACCTATCTTCGCAAAGTTTTGGCCTTTCAAAGTTTCACACCACAAACCACACAATCTCGTGGCCAGGGCTTCGGGGACGTGGGCCATCTCCCCTGTTAATACCAAGATCTACTGCAAGGTATGGTTGCGTAGATCTCAAATAGTTATTCGAAATGAAAAAAAGTTCATCCAAAACGGACCTCTCTACGCAAAGTTATGGCCTTTCAAAGTTTCACCCCACAAACCACACAATCTCGTGGCCAGGGTTTCGGGGACATCGGCCATCTCCCCTATTAATACCAAGATCTATTGCAAGGTATGGATGCGTAGATCTCTAAAATTTATTCGAAATAAAAAAAAAAATTCATCCAAAACGGACCTCGCTACACAAAGTTATGGCCTTTCAAAGTGTCACCCCACAAATCACTTAATCTCGTGGCTAGGGCTTCGGGGTCATCGGCCATCTTCCTTGTTAATGCCGAGATCTACTGCAAGGTATGGTTGCGTAGATCTGAAAAAGTTATTCGAAATCAAAAAAATGTTCATCTAAAATGGACTTCCTACGCAAAGTTATGGCCTTTCAAAGTTTCACCCAACAAACCACACAATCTCATGGCCAGGGCTTCGGGGACGTCGGCCATCTCCCCTGTTAATGCCAAGATCTACTGCAAAGTATGGTTGCGTAGATCTCAAAAAGTTATTCGAAATCAAAAAAAGGTTCATCCAAAACGGACCTCTCTACGCAAAGTTTTGGCCTTTCAAAGTTTCACACCACAAACCACACAATCTCGTGGCCAGGGCTTCAGGGACGTCGGTCATCTCCCCTGTTAATGCCAAGATCTACTGCAAGGTATGGTTGCGTAGATCTCAAAAAGTTAATCGAAATTAAAAAAAAGTTCATCCAAAACGAACCTCTCTACACAAAGTTATGGCCTTTCAAAGTTTCACCCCACAAACCACACAATCTCGTGGCCAGGGCTTCGGGGACTTCGGCCATCTCCCCTGTTAATGCCAAGATCTACTGCAAGGTATGGTTGCGTAGATCTCGAAAAGTTATTCGAAATTAAAAAAAGGTTCATCCAAAACGGACCTCTCTACACAAAGTTATGGCCTTTCAAAGTTTCACCCCACAAACCACACAATCTCATGGCCAAGGCTTCGGGGACGTCGGCCATCTTCCCTGTTAATGCCAAGATCTACTGCAAGGTATGGTTGCGTAGATCTCAAAAAGTTATTCGAAATCAAAAAAATGTTCATCCAAAACGGACCTCTCTACGCAAAGTTATGGCCTTTCAAAGTGTCACCCCACAAACCACACAATCTCGTGGCCAGGGCTTCGGGGACGTTGGCCATCTTCCTTGTTAATTTCAAGATCTACTGCAAGGTATGGTTGCGTAGATCTCGAAAAGTTATTCGAAATCAAAAATAAGTTCATTCAAAATGGACCTCTTTATACAAAGTTATGGCCTTTCAAAGTTCACCCCATAAACCACACAATCTCGTGGCCAGGGCTTCGGGACATCGGCCATCTCCCCTGTTAATGCCAAGATCTACTGCAAGGTATGGTTGCGTAGATCTTGAAAAGTTATTCGAAATCAAAAAAAAGTTCATCCAAAACGGACATCTCTACGCAAAGTTATGGCCTTTCAAAATTTCACACCACAAACCACACAATCTCGTGGCCAGGGCTTCGGGGATGTCGGCCATCTCCCCTGTTAATGCCAAGATCTACTGCAAGGTATGGTTGCGTAGATCTCAAAAAGTTATTCGAAATGAAAAAAAAGTTCATCCAAAACGGACCTATCTTCGCAAAGTTTTGGCCTTTCAAAGTTTCACACCACAAACCACACAATCTCGTGGCCAGGGCTTCGGGGACGTGGGCCATCTCCCCTGTTAATACCAAGATCTACTGCAAGGTATGGTTGCGTAGATCTCAAAAAGTTATTCGAAATGAAAAAAAGTTCATCCAAAACGGACCTCTCTACACAAAGTTATGGCCTTTCAAAGTTTCACCCCACAAACCACACAATCTCGTGGCCAGGGCTTCGGGGACATCGGCCATCTCCCCTATTAATACCAAGATCTATTGCAAGGTATGGATGCGTAGATCTCTAAAATTTATTCGAAATCAAAAAAAAAATTCATCCAAAACGGACCTCGCTACACAAAGTTATGGCCTTTCAAAGTGTCACCCCACAAATCACACAATCTCGTGGCTAGGGCTTCGGGGTCATCGGCCATCTTCCTTGTTAATGCCGAGATCTACTGCAAGGTATGGTTGCATAGATCTCGAAAAGTTATTCTAAATCAAAAAAAAGTTCATCTAAAACAGACCTCTCTACGCAAAGTTATGGCCTTTCAAAGTTTCACCCCACAAACCACACAATCTCCTGGCCTGAGCTTCGGGGACGTCGGCCATCTTCCCTGTTAATGCCAAGATCTACTGCAAGTTATGGTTGCATAGATCTCGAAAATTTATTCGATATCTAAAAAAAGTTCATCCAAAACGGACATCTCTACGCAAAGTTATGGCCTTTCAAAGTTTTACACCACAAACCACACAATCTCGTGGCCAGGGCTTCGGGGACGTCGGCCATCTTCCTTGTTAATGCCAAGATCTACTGCAAGGTATGGTTGCGTAGATCTGAAAAAGTTATTCGAAATCAAAAAAATGTTCATCTAAAACGGACCTCCTACGCAAAGTTTTGGCCTTTCAAAGTTTCACCCAACAAACCACACAATCTCATGGCCAGGGCTTCGGGGACGTCGGCCATCTCCCCTGTTAATGCCAAGATCTACTGCAAGGTATGGTTGCGTAGATCTCAAAAAGTTATTCGAAATCAAAAAAAAGTTCATCCAAAACGGACCTCTCTACGCAAAGTTTTGGCCTTTCAAAGTTTCACACCACAAACCACACAATCTCGTGGCCAGGGCTTCAGGGACGTCGGTCATCTCCCCTGTTAATGCCAAGATCTACTGCAAAGTATGGTTGCGTAGATCTCAAAAAGTTAATCGAAATTAAAAAAAAGTTCATCCAAAACGAACCTCTCTACACAAAGTTATGGCCTTTCAAAGTTTCACCCCACAAACCACACAATCTCGTGGCCAAGGCTTCGGGGACTTCGGCCATCTCCCCTGTTAATGCCAAGATCTACTGCAAGGTATGGTTGCGTAGATCTCGAAAAGTTATTCGAAATTAAAAAAAGGTTCATCCAAAACGGACCTCTCTACACAAAGTTATGGCCTTTCAAAGTTTCACCCCACAAACCACACAATCTCGTGGCCAAGGCTTCGGGGACGTCGGCCATCTCCCCTGTTAATGCCAAGATCTACTGCAAGGTATGGTTGCGTGGATCTCAAAAAGTCGAAATCAAAAAAACGTTCATCCAAAACGGACCTCTCTACGCAATGTTATGGCCTTTCAAAGTGTCACCCCACAAACCACACAATCTCGTGGCCAGGGCTTCGGGGACGTCGGCCATCTTCCTTGTTAATGCCAAGATCTACTGCAAGGTATGGTTGCGTAGATCTCGAAAAGTTATTCGAAATCAAAAACAAGTTCATTCAAAATGGACCTCTTTATACAAAGTTATGGCCTTTCAAAGTTCACCCCATAAACCACACAATCTCGTGGCCAGGGCTTCGGGGACATCGGCCATCTCCCCTGTTAATTCCAAGATCTACTGCAAGGTATGGTTGCGTAGATCTCGAAAAGTTATTCGAAATCAAAAAAAAGTTCATCCAAAACGGACATCTCTACGCAAAGTTATGGCCTTTCAAAGTTTCACACCACAAACCACACAATCTCGTGACCAGGGCTTCGGGGATGTCGGCCATCTCCCCTTTTAATGTCAAGATCTACTGCAAGGTATGGTTGCGTAGATCTCAAAAAGTTATTCGAAATGAAAAAAAAGTTCATCCAAAACGGACCTATCTTCGCAAAGTTTTGGACTTTCAAAGTTTCACACCACAAACCACACAATCTCGTGGCCAGGGCTTCGGGGACGTGGGCCATCTCCCCTGTTAATACCAAGATCTACTGCAAGGTATGGTTGCGTAGATCTCAAAAAGTTATTCGAAATGAAAAAAAGTTCATCCAAAACGGACCTCTCTACGCAAAGTTATGGCCTTTCAAAGTTTCACCCCACAAACCACACAATCTCGTGGCCAGGGCTTCGGGGACATCGGCCATCTCCCCTATTAATACCAAGATCTATTGCAAGGTATGGATGCGTAGATCTCTAAAATTTATTCGAAATCAAAAAAAAAATTCATCCAAAACGGACCTCGCTACACAAAGTTATGGCCTTTCAAAGTGTCACCCCACAAATCACACAATCTCGTGGCTAGGGCTTCGGGGTCATCGGCCATCTTCTTTTTTAATGCCGAGATCTACTGCAAGGTATGGTTGCGTAGATCTCGAAAAGTTATTCTAAATCAAAAAAAAGTTCATCTAAAACAGACCTCTCTACGCAAAGTTATGGCCTTTCAAAGTTTCACCCCACAAACCACACAATCTCCTGGCCTGAGCTTCGGGGACGTCGGCCATCTTCCCTGTTAATGCCAAGATCTACTGCAAGTTATGGTTGCATAGATCTCGAAAATTTATTCGATATCTAAAAAAAGTTCATCCAAAACGGACATCTCTACGCAAAGTTATGGCCTTTCAAAGTTTTACACCACAAACCACACAATCTCGTGGCCAGGGCTTCGGGGACGTCGGCCATCTTCCTTGTTAATGCCAAGATCTACTACAAGGTATGGTTGCGTAGATCTGAAAAAGTTATTCGAAATCAAAAAAATGTTCATCTAAAATGGACCTCCTACGCAAAGTTATGGCCTTTCAAAATTTCACCCAACAAACCACACAATCTCATGGTCAGGGCTTCGGGGACGTCGGCCATCTCCCCTGTTAATGCCAAGATCTAGTGCAAGGTATGGTTGCGTAGATCTCAAAAAGTTATTCGAAATCAAAAAAAAGTTCATCCAAAACGGACCTCTCTACGCAAAGTTTTGGCCTTTCAAATTTTCACACGACAAACCACACAATCTCGTGGCCAGGGCTTCAGGGACGTCGGTCATCTCCCCTGTTAATGCCAAGATCTACTGCAAAGGTATGGTTGCGTAGATCTCAAAAAGTTAATCGAAATTAAAAAAAAGTTCATCCAAAACGAACCTCTCTACACAAAGTTATGGCCTTTCAAAGTTTCACCCCACAAACCACACAATCTCGTGGCCAAGGCTTGGGGACTTCGGCCATCTCCCCTGTTAATGCCAAGATCTACTGCAAGGTATGGTTGCGTAGATCTCGAAAAGTTATCCGAAATTAAATAAAGGTTCATCCAAAACGGACCTCTCTACACAAAGTTATGGCCTTTCAAAGTTTCACCCCACAAACCACACAATCTCGTGGCCAAGGCTTCGGGGACGTCGGCCATCTCCCCTGTTAATGCCAAGATCTACTGCAAGGTATGGTTGCGTAGATCTCAAAAAGTTATTCGAAATCAAAAAAACGTTCATCCAAAACGGACCTCTCTACGCAAAGTTATGGCCTTTCAAAGTGTCACCCCACAAACCACACAATCTCGTGGCCAGGACTTCGGGGACGTCGGCCATCTTCCTTGTTAATTTCAAGATCTACTGCAAGGTATGGTTGCGTAGATCTCGAAAAGTTATTCGAAATCAAAAACAAGTTCATTCAAAATGGACCTCTTTATACAAAGTTATGGCCTTTCAAAGTTCACTCCAAAACCACACAATCTCGTGGCCAGGGCTTCGGGAACATCGGCCATCTCCCCTGTTAATGCCAAGATCTACTGCAAGGTATGGTTGCGTAGATCTCGAAAAGTTATTCGAAATCAAAAAAAAGTTCATCCAAAACGGACATCTCTACGCAAAGTTATGGCCTTTCAAAGTTTCACACCACAAACCACACAATCTCATGGCTAGGGCTTCGGGGATGTCGGCCATCTCCCCTGTTAATGCCAAGATCTACTGCAAGGTATGGTTGCGTAGATCTCAAAAAGTTATTCGAAATGAAAAAAAAGTTCATCCAAAACGGACCTATCTTCGTAAAGTTTTGGCCTTTCAAAGTTTCACACCACAAACCACACAATCTCGTGGCCAGGGCTTCGGGGACGTGGGCCATCTCTCCTGTTAATACCAAGATCTACTGCAAGGTATGGTTGCGTAGATCTCAAAAAGTTATTCGAAATGAAAAAAAGTTCATCCAAAACGGACCTCTCTACACAAAGTTATGGCCTTTCAAAGTTTCACCCCACAAACCACACAATCTCGTGGCCAGGGCTTCGGGGACATCGGCCATCTCCCCTATTAATACCAAGATCTATTGCAAGGTATGGATGCGTAGATCTCTAAAATTTATTCGAAATCAAAAAAAAAATTCATCCAAAACGGACCTCGCTACACAAAGTTATGGCCTTTCAAAGTGTCACCCCACAAATCACACAATCTCGTGGCTAGGGCTTCGGGGTCATCGGCCATCTTCCTTGTTAATGCCGAGATCTACTGCAAGGTATGGTTGCATAGATCTCGAAAAGTTATTCTAAATCAAAAAAAAGTTCATCTAAAACAGACCTCTCTACGCAAAGTTATGGCCTTTCAAAGTTTCACCCCACAAACCACACAATCTCCTGGCCTGAGCTTCGGGGACGTCGGCCATCTTCCCTGTTAATGCCAAGATCTACTGCAAGTTATGGTTGCATAGATCTCGAAAATTTATTCGATATCTAAAAAAAGTTCATCCAAAACGGACATCTCTACGCAAAGTTATGGCCTTTCAAAGTTTTACACCACAAACCACACAATCTCGTGGCCAGGGCTTCGGGGACGTCGGCCATCTTCCTTGTTAATGCCAAGATCTACTGCAAGGTATGGTTGCGTAGATCTGAAAAAGTTATTCGAAATCAAAAAAATGTTCATCTAAAACGGACCTCCTACGCAAAGTTTTGGCCTTTCAAAGTTTCACCCAACAAACCACACAATCTCATGGCCAGGGCTTCGGGGACGTCGGCCATCTCCCCTGTTAATGCCAAGATCTACTGCAAGGTATGGTTGCGTAGATCTCAAAAAGTTATTCGAAATCAAAAAAAAGTTCATCCAAAACGGACCTCTCTACGCAAAGTTTTGGCCTTTCAAAGTTTTACACCACAAACCACACAATCTCGTGGCCAGGGCTTCGGGGACGTCGGCCATCTTCCTTGTTAATGCCAAGATCTACTGCAAGGTATGGTTGCGTAGATCTGAAAAAGTTATTCGAAATCAAAAAAATGTTCATCTAAAACGGACCTCCTACGCAAAGTTTTGGCCTTTCAAAGTTTCACCCAACAAACCACACAATCTCATGGCCAGGGCTTCGGGGACGTCGGCCATCTCCCCTGTTAATGCCAAGATCTACTGCAAGGTATGGTTGCGTAGATCTCAAAAAGTTATTCGAAATCAAAAAAAAGTTCATCCAAAACGGACCTCTCTACGCAAAGTTTTGGCCTTTCAAAGTTTCACACCACAAACCACACAATCTCGTGGCCAGGGCTTCGGGGACATCGGCCATCTCCCCTGTTAATTCCAAGATCTACTGCAAGGTATGGTTGCGTAGATCTCGAAAAGTTATTCGAAATCAAAAAAAAGTTCATCCAAAACGGACATCTCTACGCAAAGTTATGGCCTTTCAAAGTTTCACACCACAAACCACACAATCTCGTGACCAGGGCTTCGGGGATGTCGGCCATCTCCCCTTTTAATGTCAAGATCTACTGCAAGGTATGGTTGCGTAGATCTCAAAAAGTTATTCGAAATGAAAAAAAAGTTCATCCAAAACGGACCTATCTTCGCAAAGTTTTGGACTTTCAAAGTTTCACACCACAAACCACACAATCTCGTGGCCAGGGCTTCGGGGACGTGGGCCATCTCCCCTGTTAATACCAAGATCTACTGCAAGGTATGGTTGCGTAGATCTCAAAAAGTTATTCGAAATGAAAAAAAGTTCATCCAAAACGGACCTCTCTACGCAAAGTTATGGCCTTTCAAAGTTTCACCCCACAAACCACACAATCTCGTGGCCAGGGCTTCGGGGACATCGGCCATCTCCCCTATTAATACCAAGATCTATTGCAAGGTATGGATGCGTAGATCTCTAAAATTTATTCGAAATCAAAAAAAAAATTCATCCAAAACGGACCTCGCTACACAAAGTTATGGCCTTTCAAAGTGTCACCCCACAAATCACACAATCTCGTGGCTAGGGCTTCGGGGTCATCGGCCATCTTCTTTTTTAATGCCGAGATCTACTGCAAGGTATGGTTGCGTAGATCTCGAAAAGTTATTCTAAATCAAAAAAAAGTTCATCTAAAACAGACCTCTCTACGCAAAGTTATGGCCTTTCAAAGTTTCACCCCACAAACCACACAATCTCCTGGCCTGAGCTTCGGGGACGTCGGCCATCTTCCCTGTTAATGCCAAGATCTACTGCAAGTTATGGTTGCATAGATCTCGAAAATTTATTCGATATCTAAAAAAAGTTCATCCAAAACGGACATCTCTACGCAAAGTTATGGCCTTTCAAAGTTTTACACCACAAACCACACAATCTCGTGGCCAGGGCTTCGGGGACGTCGGCCATCTTCCTTGTTAATGCCAAGATCTAGTGCAAGGTATGGTTGCGTAGATCTCAAAAAGTTATTCGAAATCAAAAAAAAGTTCATCCAAAACGGACCTCTCTACGCAAAGTTTTGGCCTTTCAAATTTTCACACGACAAACCACACAATCTCGTGGCCAGGGCTTCAGGGACGTCGGTCATCTCCCCTGTTAATGCCAAGATCTACTGCAAAGGTATGGTTGCGTAGATCTCAAAAAGTTAATCGAAATTAAAAAAAAGTTCATCCAAAACGAACCTCTCTACACAAAGTTATGGCCTTTCAAAGTTTCACCCCACAAACCACACAATCTCGTGGCCAGGGCTTGGGGACTTCGGCCATCTCCCCTGTTAATGCCAAGATCTACTGCAAGGTATGGTTGCGTAGATCTCGAAAAGTTATCCGAAATTAAATAAAGGTTCATCCAAAACGGACCTCTCTACACAAAGTTATGGCCTTTCAAAGTTTCACCCCACAAACCACACAATCTCGTGGCCAAGGCTTCGGGGACGTCGGCCATCTCCCCTGTTAATGCCAAGATCTACTGCAAGGTATGGTTGCGTAGATCTCAAAAAGTTATTCGAAATCAAAAAAACGTTCATCCAAAACGGACCTCTCTACGCAAAGTTATGGCCTTTCAAAGTGTCACCCCACAAACCACACAATCTCGTGGCCAGGACTTCGGGGACGTCGGCCATCTTCCTTGTTAATTTCAAGATCTACTGCAAGGTATGGTTGCGTAGATCTCGAAAAGTTATTCGAAATCAAAAACAAGTTCATTCAAAATGGACCTCTTTATACAAAGTTATGGCCTTTCAAAGTTCACTCCAAAACCACACAATCTCGTGGCCAGGGCTTCGGGAACATCGGCCATCTCCCCTGTTAATGCCAAGATCTACTGCAAGGTATGGTTGCGTAGATCTCGAAAAGTTATTCGAAATCAAAAAAAAGTTCATCCAAAACGGACATCTCTACGCAAAGTTATGGCCTTTCAAAGTTTCACACCACAAACCACACAATCTCATGGCTAGGGCTTCGGGGATGTCGGCCATCTCCCCTGTTAATGCCAAGATCTACTGCAAGGTATGGTTGCGTAGATCTCAAAAAGTTATTCGAAATGAAAAAAAAGTTCATCCAAAACGGACCTATCTTCGTAAAGTTTTGGCCTTTCAAAGTTTCACACCACAAACCACACAATCTCGTGGCCAGGGCTTCGGGGACGTGGGCCATCTCTCCTGTTAATACCAAGATCTACTGCAAGGTATGGTTGCGTAGATCTCAAAAAGTTATTCGAATTGAAAAAAAGTTCATCCAAAACGGACCTCTCTACGCAAAGTTATGGCCTTTCAAAGTTTCACCCCACAAACCACACAATCTCGTGGCCAGGGCTTCGGGGACATCGGCCATCTCCCCTATTAATACCAAGATCTATTGCAAGGTATGGATGCGTAGATCTCTAAAATTTATTCGAAATCAAAAAAAAAATTCATCCAAAACGGACCTCGCTACACAAAGTTATGGCCTTTCAAAGTGTCACCCCACAAATCACACAATCTCGTGGCTAGGGCTTCGGGGTCATCGGCCATCTTCCTTGGTAATGCCGAGATCTACTGCAAGGTATGGTTGCGTAGATCTCAAAAAGTTATTCTAAATCAAAAAAAAGTTCATCTAAAACAGACCTCTCTACGCAAAGTTATGGCCTTTCAAAGTTTCACCCCACAAACCACACAATCTCCTGGCCTGAGCTTCGGGGACGTCGGCCATCTTCCCTGTTAATGCCAAGATCTACTGCAAGTTATGGTTGCATAGATCTCGAAAATTTATTCGATATCTAAAAAAAGTTCATCCAAAACGGACATCTCTACGCAAAGTTATGACCTTTCAAAGTTTTACACCACAAACCACACAATCTCGTGGCCAGGGCTTCGGGGACGTCGGCCATCTTCCTTGTTAATGCCAAGATGTACTGCAAGGTATGGTTGCGTAGATCTGAAAAAGTTATTCGAAATCAAAAAAATGTTCATCTAAAACGGACCTCCTACGCAAAGTTATGGCCTTTCAAAGTTTCACCCAACAAACCACACAATCTCATGGCCAGGGCTTCGGGGACGTCGGCCATCTCCCCTGTTAATGCCAAGATCTACTGCAAGGTATGGTTGCGTAGATCTCAAAAAGTTATTCGAAATCAAAAAAAAGGTTCATCCAAAACGGACCTCTCTACGCAAAGTTTTGGCCTTTCAAAGTTTCACACCACAAACCACACAATCTCGTGGCCAGGGCTTCAGGGACGTCGGTCATCTCCCCTGTTAATGCCAAGATCTACTACAAGGTATGGTTGCGTAGATCTCAAAAAGTTAATCGAAATTAAAAAAAAGTTCATCCAAAACGAACCTCTCTACACAAAGTTATGGCCTTTCAAAGTTTCACCCCACAAACCACACAATCTCGTGGCCAGGGCTTCGGGGACTTCGGCCATCTCCCCTGTTAATGCCAAGATCTACTGCAAGGTATGGTTGCGTAGATCTCGAAAAGTTATTCGAAATTAAAAAAAGGTTCATCCAAAACGGACCTCTCTACACAAAGTTATGGCCTTTCAAAGTTTCACCCCACAAACCACACAATCTCGTGGCCAAGGCTTCGAGGACGTCGGCCATCTCCCCTGTTAATGCCAAGATCTACTGCAAGGTATGGTTGCGTAGATCTCAAAAAGTTATTCGAAATCAAAAAAACGTTCATCCAAAACGGACCTCTCTACGCAAAGTTATGGCCTTTCAAAGTGTCACCCCACAAACCACACAATCTCGTGGCCAGGGCATCGGGGACGTCGGCCATCTTCCTTGTTAATTTCAAGATCTACTGCAAGGTATGGTTGCGTAGATCTCGAAAAGTTATTCGAAATCAAAAACAAGTTCATTCAAAATGGACCTCTTTATACAAAGTTATGGCCTTTCAAAGTTCACCCCATAAACCACACAATCTCGTGGCCAGGGCTTCGGGGACATCGGCCATCTCCCCTGTTAATGCCAAGATCTACTGCAAGGTATGGTTGCGTAGATCTCGAAAAGTTATTCGAAATCAAAAAAAAGTTCATCCAAAACGGACATCTCTACGCAAAGTTATGGCCTTTCAAAGTTTCACACCACAAACCACACAATCTCATGGCCAGGGCTTCGGGGATGTCGGCCATCTCCCCTGTTAATGCCAAGATCTACTGCAAGGTATGGTTGCGTAGATCTCAAAAAGTTATTCGAAATCAAAAAAACGTTCATCCAAAACGGACCTCTCTACGCAAAGTTATGGCCTTTCAAAGTGTCACCCCACAAACCACACAATCTCGTGGCCAGGGCTTCGGAGACGTCGGCCATCTTCCCTGTTAATGCCAAGATCTACTGCAAGTTATGGTTGCATAGATCTCGAAAATTTATTCGATATCTAAAAAAGGTTCATCCAAAACGGACATCTCTACGCAAAGTTATGGCCTTTCAAAGTTTTACACCACAAACCACACAATCTCGTGGCCAGGGCTTCGGGGACGTCGGCCATCTTCCTTGTTAATGCCAAGATCTACTGCAAGGTATGGTTGCGTAGATCTGAAAAAGTTATTCGAAATCAAAAAAATGTTCATCTAAAACGGACCTCCTATGCAAAGTTATGGCCTTTCAAAGTTTCACCCAACAAACCACACAATCTCATGGCCAGGGCTTCGGGGACGTCGGCCATCTCCCCTGTTAATGCCAAGATCTACTACAAGGTATGGTTGCGTAGATCTCAAAAAGTTATTCGAAATCAAAAAAAGGTTCATCCAAAACGGACCTCTCTACGCAAAGTTTTGGCCTTTCAAAGTTTCACACCACAAACCACACAATCTCGTGGCCAGGGCTTCAGGGACGTCGGTCATCTCCCCTGTTAATGCTAAGATCTACTGCAAGGTATGGTTGCGTAGATCTCAAAAAGTTAATCGAAATTAAAAAAAAGTTCATCCAAAACGAACCTCTCTACACAAAGTTATGGCCTTTCAAAGTTTCACCCCACAAACCACACAATCTCGTGGCCAGGGCTTCGGGGACTTCGGCCATCTCCCCTGTTAATGCCAAGATCTACTGCAAGGTATGGTTGCGTAGATCTCGAAAAGTTATTCGAAATTAAAAAAAGGTTCATCCAAAACGGACCTCTCTACACAAAGTTATGGCCTTTCAAAGTTTCACCCCACAAACCACACAATCTCGTGGCCAAGGCTTCGGGGACGTCGGCCATCTCCCCTGTTAATGCCAAGATCTACTGCAAGGTATGGTTGCGTAGATCTCAAAAAGTTATTCGAAATCAAAAAAACGTTCATCCAAAAAGGACCTCTCTACGCAAAGTTATGGCCTTTCAAAGTGTCACCCCACAAACCACACAATCTCGTGGCCAGGGCTTCGGGGACGTCGGCCATCTTCCTTGTTAATTTCAAGATCTACTGCAAGGTATGGTTGCGTAGATCTCGAAAAGTTATTCGAAATCAAAAACAAGTTCATTCAAAATGGACCTCTTTATACAAAGTTATGGCCTTTCAAAGTTCATCCCATAAACCACACAATCTCGTGGCCAGGGCTTCGGGGACATCGGCCATCTCCTCTGTTAATGTCAAGATCTACTGCAAGGTATGGTTGCGTAGATCTCGAAAAGTTATTCGAAATCAAAAAAAAGTTCATCCAAAACGGACATCTCTACGCAAAGTTATTGCCTTTCAAAGTTTCACACCACAAACCACACAATCTCGTGGCCAGGGCTTCGGGGATGTCGGCCATCTCCCCTGTTAATGCCAAGATCTACTGCAAGGTATGGTTGCGTAGATCTCAAAAAGTTATTTGAAATGAAAAAAAAGTTCATCCAAAACGGACCTATCTTCGCAAAGTTTTGGCCTTTCAAAGTTTCACACCACAAACCACACAATCTCGTGGCCAGGGCTTCGGGGACGTGGTCCATCTCCCCTGTTAATACCAAGATCTACTGCAAGGTATGGTTGCGTAGATCTCAAAAAGTTATTCGAAATGAAAAAAAGTTCATCCAAAACGGACCTCTCTACGCAAAGTTATGGCCTTTCAAAGTGTCACCCCACAAACCACACAATCTCGTGGCCAGGGCTTCGGGGACGTCGGCCATCTTCCTTGTTAATTTCAAGATCTACTGCAAGGTATGGTTGCGTAGATCTCGAAAAGTTATTCGAAATCAAAAACAAGTTCATTCAAAATGGACCTCTTTATACAAAGTTATGGCCTTTCAAAGTTCATCCCATAAACCACACAATCTCATGGCCAGGGCTTCGGGGACATCGGCCATCTCCCCTGTTAATGTCAAGATCTACTGCAAGGTATGGTTGCGTAGATCTCGAAAAGTTATTCGAAATCAGAAAAAAGTTCATCCAAAACGGACATCTCTACGCAAAGTTATTGCCTTTCAAAGTTTCACACCACAAACCACACAATCTCGTGGCCAGGGCTTCGGGGATGTCGGCCATCTCCCCTGTTAATGCCAAGATCTACTGCAAGGTATGGTTGCGTAGATCTCAAAAAGTTATTCGAAATGAAAAAAAAGTTCATCCAAAACGGACCTATCTTCGCAAAGTTTTGGCCTTTCAAAGTTTCACACCACAAACCACACAATCTCGTGGCCAGGGCTTCGGGGACGTGGTCCATCTCCCCTGTTAATACCAAGATCTACTGCAAGGTATGGTTGCGTAGATCTCAAAAAGTTATTCGAAATGAAAAAAAGTTCATCCAAAACGGACATCTCTACGCAAAGTTATGGCCTTTCAAAGTTTTACACCACAAACCACACAATCTCGTGGCCAGGGCTTCGGGGACGTCGGCCATCTTCCTTGTTAATGCCAAGATCTACTGCAAGGTATGGTTGCGTAGATCTGAAAAAGTTATTCGAAATCAAAAAAATGTTCATCTAAAACGGACCTCCTATGCAAAGTTATGGCCTTTCAAAGTTTCACCCAACAAACCACACACTCTCATGGCCAGGGCTTCGGGGACGTCGGCCATCTCCCCTGTTAATGCCAAGATCTACTACAAGGTATGGTTGCGTAGATCTCAAAAAGTTATTCGAAATCAAAAAAAGGTTCATCCAAAACGGACCTCTCTACGCAAAGTTTTGGCCTTTCAAAGTTTCACACCACAAACCACACAATCTCGTGGCCAGGGCTTCAGGGACGTCGGTCATCTCCCCTGTTAATGCTAAGATCTACTGCAAGGTATGGTTGCGTAGATCTCAAAAAGTTAATCGAAATTAAAAAAAAGTTCATCCAAAACGAACCTCTCTACACAAAGTTATGGCCTTTCAAAGTTTCACCCCACAAACCACACAATCTCGTGGCCAGGGCTTCGGGGACTTCGGCCATCTCCCCTGTTAATGCCAAGATCTACTGCAAGGTATGGTTGCGTAGATCTCGAAAAGTTATTCGAAATTAAAAAAAGGTTCATCCAAAACGGACCTCTCTACACAAAGTTATGGCCTTTCAAAGTTTCACCCCACAAACCACACAATCTCGTGGCCAAGGCTTCGGGGACGTCGGCCATCTCCCCTGTTAATGCCAAGATCTACTGCAAGGTATGGTTGCGTAGATCTCAAAAAGTTATTCGAAATCAAAAAAACGTTCATCCAAAACGGACCTCTCTACGCAAAGTTATGGCCTTTCAAAGTGTCACCCCACAAACCACACAATCTCGTGGCCAGGGCTTCGGGGACGTCGGCCATCTTCCTTGTTAATTTCAAGATCTACTGCAAGGTATGGTTGCGTAGATCTCGAAAAGTTATTCGAAATCAAAAACAAGTTCATTCAAAATGGACCTCTTTATACAAAGTTATGGCCTTTCAAAGTTCATCCCATAAACCACACAATCTCGTGGCCAGGGCTTCGGGGACATCGGCCATCTCCCCTGTTAATGTCAAGATCTACTGCAAGGTATGGTTGCGTAGATCTCGAAAAGTTATTCGAAATCAAAAAAAAGTTCATCCAAAACGGACATCTCTACGCAAAGTTATTGCCTTTCAAAGTTTCACACCACAAACCACACAATCTCGTGGCCAGGGCTTCGGGGATGTCGGCCATCTCCCCTGTTAATGCCAAGATCTACTGCAAGGTATGGTTGCGTAGATCTCAAAAAGTTATTCGAAATGAAAAAAAAGTTCATCCAAAACGGACCTATCTTCGCAAAGTTTTGGCCTTTCAAAGTTTCACACCACAAACCACACAATCTCGTGGCCAGGGCTTCGGGGACGTGGTCCATCTCCCCTGTTAATACCAAGATCTACTGCAAGGTATGGTTGCGTAGATCTCAAAAAGTTATTCGAAATGAAAAAAAGTTCATCCAAAACGGACCTCTCTACGCAAAGTTATGGCCTTTCAAAGTTTCACCCCACAAACCACACAATCTCGTGGCCAGGGCTTCGGGGATATCGGCCATCTCCCCTATTAATACCAAGATCTATTGCAAGGTATGGATGCGTAGACCTCTAAAATTTATTCGAAATCAAAAAAAAAATTCATCCAAAACGGACCTCGCTACACAAAGTTATGGCCTTTCAAAGTGTCACCCCACAAATCACACAATCTCGTGGCTAGGGCTTCGGGGTCATCGGCCATCTTCCTTGTTAATGCCGAGATCTACTGCAAGGTATGGTTGCGTAGATCTCGAAAAGTTATTCTAAATCAAAAAAAAGTTCATCTAAAACAGACCTCTCTACGCAAAGTTATGGCCTTTCAAAGTTTCACCCCACAAACCACACAATCTCCTGGCCTGAGCTTCGGGGACGTCGGCCATCTTCCCTGTTAATGCCAAGATCTACTGCAAGTTATGGTTGCATAGATCTAGAAAATTTATTCGATATCTAAAAAAAGTTCATCCAAAACGGACATCTCTACGCAAAGTTATGGCCTTTCAAAGTTTTACACCACAAACCACACAATCTCGTGGCCAGGGCTTCGGGGACGTCGGCCATCTTCCTTGTTAATGCCAAGATCTACTGCAAGGTATGGTTGCGTAGATCTGAAAAAGTTATTCGAAATCAAAAAAATGTTCATCTAAAACGGACCTCATACGCAAAGTTATGGCCTTTCAAAGTTTCACCCCACAAACCACACAATCTCGTGGCCAGGGTTTCGGGGACGTCGGCCATCTTCCTTGTTAATTTCAAGATCTACTGCAAGGTATGGTTGCGTAGATCTCAAAAAGTTATTCGAAATCAAAAACAAGTTCATTCAAAATGGACCTCTTTATACAAAGTTATGGCCTTTCAAAGTTCACCCCATAAACCACACAATCTCGTGGCCAGGGCTTCGGGGACATCGGCCATCTCCTCTGTTAATGCCAAGATCTACTGCAAGGTATGGTTGCGTAGATCTCGAAAAGTTATTCGAAATCAAAAACAAGTTCATTCAAAATGGACCTCTTTATACAAAGTTATGGCCTTTCAAAGTTCACCCCATAAACCACACAATCTCGTGGCCAGGGCTTCGGGGACATCGGCCATCTCCCCTGTTAATGCCAAGATCTACTGCAAGGTATGGTTGCGTAGATCTCAAAAAGTTATTCGAAATGAAAAAAAGTTCATCCAAAACGGACCTCTCTACGCAAAGTTATGGCCTTTCAAAGTTTCACCCCACAAATCACACAATCCCGTGGCCAGGGCTTCGGGGACATCGGCCATCTCCCTTATTAATACCAAGATCTATTGCAAGGTATGAATGCGTAGATCTCTAAAATTTATTCGAAATCAAAAAAAAAATTCATCCAAAACGGACCTCGCTACACAAAGTTATGGCCTTTCAAAGTGTCACCCCACAAACCACACAATCTCGTGGCCAGGGTTTCGGGGACGTCGGCCATCTTCCTTGTTAATTTCAAGATCTACTACAAGGTATGGTTGCGTAGATCTCAAAAAGTTATTCGAAATCAAAAACAAGTTCATTCAAAATGGACCTCTTTATACAAAGTTATGGCCTTTCAAAATTCACCCCATAAACCACACAATCTCGTGGCCAGGGCTTCGGGGACATCGGCCATCTCCCCTGTTAATGCCAAGATCTACTGCAAGGTATGGTTGCGTAGATCTCGAAAAGTTATTCGAAATCAAAAAAAAGTTCATCCAAAACGGACATCTCTACGCAAAGGTATGGCCTTTCAAAGTTTCACACCACAAACCACACAATCTCATGGCCAGGGCTTCGGGGACGTGGGCCATCTCCCCTGTTAATACCAAGATCTACTGCAAGGTATGGTTGCGTAGATCTCAAAAAGTTATTCGAAATGAAAAAAAGTTCATCCAAAACGGACCTCTCTACGCAAAGTTATGGCCTTTCAAAGTTTCACCCCACAAACCACACAATCCCGTGGCCAGGGCTTCGGGGACATCGGCCATCTCCCCTATTAATACCAAGATCTATTGCAAGGTATGAATGCGTAGATCTCTAAAATTTATTCGAAATCAAAAAAAAAATTCATCCAAAACGGACCTCGCTACACAAAGTTATGGCCTTTCAAAGTGTCACCCCACAAATCACACAATCTCGTGGCTAGGGCTTCGGGGTCATCGGCCATCTTCCTTGTTAATGCCGAGATCTACTGCAAGGTATGGTTGCGTAGATCTCGAAAAAATATTCTAAATCAAAAAAAAGTTCATCTAAAACAGATCTCTCTACGCAAAGTTATGGCCTTTCAAAGTTTCACCCCACAAACCTCACAATCTCCTGGCCTGAGTTTCGGGGACGTCGGCCATCTTCCCTGTTAATGCCAAGATCTACTGCAAGTTATGGTTGCATAGATCTCGAAAATTTATTCGATATCTAAAAAAAGTTCATCCAAAACGGACATCTCTACGCAAAGTTATGGCCTTTCAAAGTTTTACACCACAAACCACACAATCTCGTGGCCAGGGCTTCGGGGACGTCGGCCATCTTCCTTGTTAATGCCAAGATCTACTGCAAGGTATGGTTGCGTAGATCTGAAAAAGTTATTCGAAATCAAAGAAATGTTCATCTAAAACGGACCTCCTACGCAAAGTTATGGCCTTTCAAAGTTTCACCCAACAAACCACACAATCTCATGGCCAGGGCTTCGGGGACGTCGGCCATCTCCCCTGTTAATGCCAAGATCCTCTGCAAGGTATGGTTGCGTAGATCTCAAAAAGTTATTCGAAATCAAAAAAAGGTTCATCCAAAACGGACCTCTCTACGCAAAGTTTTGGCCTTTCAAAGTTTCACACCACAAACCACACAATCTCGTGGCCAGGGCTTCAGGGACGTCGGTCATCTCCCCTGTTAATGCCAAGATCTACTGCAAGGTATGGTTGCGTAGATCTCAAAAAGTTAATCGAAATTAAAAAAAAGTTCATCCAAAACGAACCTCTCTACACAAAGTTATGGCCTTTCAAAGTTTCACCCCACAAACCACACAATCGCGTGGCTAGGGCTTCGGGGACTTCGGCCACCTCCCCTGTTAATGCCAAGATCTACTGCAAGGTATGGTTGCATAGATCTCGAAAAGTTATTCGAAATTAAAAAAAGGTTCATCCAAAACGGACCTCTCTACACAAAGTAATGGCCTTTCAAAGTTTCACACCACAAACCACACAATCTCGTGGCCAGGGCTTCGGGGATGTCGGCCATCTCCCCTGTTAATGCCAAGATCTACTGCAAGGTATGGTTGCGTAGATCTCAAAAAGTTATTCGAAATGAAAAAAAAGTTCATCCAAAACGGACCTATCTTCGCAAAGTTTTGGCCTTTCAAAGTTTCACACCACAAACCACACAATCTCGTGGCCAGGGCTTCGGGGACGTGGTCCATCTCCCCTGTTAATACCAAGATCTACTGCAAGGTATGGTTGCGTAGATCTCAAAAAGTTATTCGAAATGAAAAAAAGTTCATCCAAAACGGACCTCTCTACGCAAAGTTATGGCCTTTCAAAGTTTCACCCCACAAACCACACAATCTCGTGGCCAGGGCTTCGGGGATGTCGGCCATCTCCCCTGTTAATGCCAAGATCTACTGCAAGGTATGGTTGCGTAGATCTCAAAAAGTTATTCGAAATGAAAAAAAAGTTCATCCAAAACGGACCTATCTTCGCAAAGTTTTGGCCTTTCAAAGTTTCACACCACAAACCACACAATCTCGTGGCCAGGGCTTCGGGGACGTGGTCCATCTCCCCTGTTAATACCAAGATCTACTGCAAGGTATGGTTGCGTAGATCTCAAAAAGTTATTCGAAATGAAAAAAAGTTCATCCAAAACGGACATCTCTACGCAAAGTTATGGCCTTTCAAAGTTTTACACCACAAACCACACAATCTCGTGGCCAGGGCTTCGGGGACGTCGGCCATCTTCCTTGTTAATGCCAAGATCTACTGCAAGGTATGGTTGCGTAGATCTGAAAAAGTTATTCGAAATCAAAAAAATGTTCATCTAAAACGGACCTCCTATGCAAAGTTATGGCCTTTCAAAGTTTCACCCAACAAACCACACACTCTCATGGCCAGGGCTTCGGGGACGTCGGCCATCTCCCCTGTTAATGCCAAGATCTACTACAAGGTATGGTTGCGTAGATCTCAAAAAGTTATTCGAAATCAAAAAAAGGTTCATCCAAAACGGACCTCTCTACGCAAAGTTTTGGCCTTTCAAAGTTTCACACCACAAACCACACAATCTCGTGGCCAGGGCTTCAGGGACGTCGGTCATCTCCCCTGTTAATGCTAAGATCTACTGCAAGGTATGGTTGCGTAGATCTCAAAAAGTTAATCGAAATTAAAAAAAAGTTCATCCAAAACGAACCTCTCTACACAAAGTTATGGCCTTTCAAAGTTTCACCCCACAAACCACACAATCTCGTGGCCAGGGCTTCGGGGACTTCGGCCATCTCCCCTGTTAATGCCAAGATCTACTGCAAGGTATGGTTGCGTAGATCTCGAAAAGTTATTCGAAATTAAAAAAAGGTTCATCCAAAACGGACCTCTCTACACAAAGTTATGGCCTTTCAAAGTTTCACCCCACAAACCACACAATCTCGTGGCCAAGGCTTCGGGGACGTCGGCCATCTCCCCTGTTAATGCCAAGATCTACTGCAAGGTATGGTTGCGTAGATCTCAAAAAGTTATTCGAAATCAAAAAAACGTTCATCCAAAACGGACCTCTCTACGCAAAGTTATGGCCTTTCAAAGTGTCACCCCACAAACCACACAATCTCGTGGCCAGGGCTTCGGGGACGTCGGCCATCTTCCTTGTTAATTTCAAGATCTACTGCAAGGTATGGTTGCGTAGATCTCGAAAAGTTATTCGAAATCAAAAACAAGTTCATTCAAAATGGACCTCTTTATACAAAGTTATGGCCTTTCAAAGTTCATCCCATAAACCACACAATCTCGTGGCCAGGGCTTCGGGGACATCGGCCATCTCCCCTGTTAATGTCAAGATCTACTGCAAGGTATGGTTGCGTAGATCTCGAAAAGTTATTCGAAATCAAAAAAAAGTTCATCCAAAACGGACATCTCTACGCAAAGTTATTGCCTTTCAAAGTTTCACACCACAAACCACACAATCTCGTGGCCAGGGCTTCGGGGATGTCGGCCATCTCCCCTGTTAATGCCAAGATCTACTGCAAGGTATGGTTGCGTAGATCTCAAAAAGTTATTCGAAATGAAAAAAAAGTTCATCCAAAACGGACCTATCTTCGCAAAGTTTTGGCCTTTCAAAGTTTCACACCACAAACCACACAATCTCGTGGCCAGGGCTTCGGGGACGTGGTCCATCTCCCCTGTTAATACCAAGATCTACTGCAAGGTATGGTTGCGTAGATCTCAAAAAGTTATTCGAAATGAAAAAAAGTTCATCCAAAACGGACCTCTCTACGCAAAGTTATGGCCTTTCAAAGTTTCACCCCACAAACCACACAATCTCGTGGCCAGGGCTTCGGGGATATCGGCCATCTCCCCTATTAATACCAAGATCTATTGCAAGGTATGGATGCGTAGACCTCTAAAATTTATTCGAAATCAAAAAAAAAATTCATCCAAAACGGACCTCGCTACACAAAGTTATGGCCTTTCAAAGTGTCACCCCACAAATCACACAATCTCGTGGCTAGGGCTTCGGGGTCATCGGCCATCTTCCTTGTTAATGCCGAGATCTACTGCAAGGTATGGTTGCGTAGATCTCGAAAAGTTATTCTAAATCAAAAAAAAGTTCATCTAAAACAGACCTCTCTACGCAAAGTTATGGCCTTTCAAAGTTTCACCCCACAAACCACACAATCTCCTGGCCTGAGCTTCGGGGACGTCGGCCATCTTCCCTGTTAATGCCAAGATCTACTGCAAGTTATGGTTGCATAGATCTAGAAAATTTATTCGATATCTAAAAAAAGTTCATCCAAAACGGACATCTCTACGCAAAGTTATGGCCTTTCAAAGTTTTACACCACAAACCACACAATCTCGTGGCCAGGGCTTCGGGGACGTCGGCCATCTTCCTTGTTAATGCCAAGATCTACTGCAAGGTATGGTTGCGTAGATCTGAAAAAGTTATTCGAAATCAAAAAAATGTTCATCTAAAACGGACCTCATACGCAAAGTTATGGCCTTTCAAAGTTTCACCCCACAAACCACACAATCTCGTGGCCAGGGTTTCGGGGACGTCGGCCATCTTCCTTGTTAATTTCAAGATCTACTGCAAGGTATGGTTGCGTAGATCTCAAAAAGTTATTCGAAATCAAAAACAAGTTCATTCAAAATGGACCTCTTTATACAAAGTTATGGCCTTTCAAAGTTCACCCCATAAACCACACAATCTCGTGGCCAGGGCTTCGGGGACATCGGCCATCTCCTCTGTTAATGCCAAGATCTACTGCAAGGTATGGTTGCGTAGATCTCGAAAAGTTATTCGAAATCAAAAACAAGTTCATTCAAAATGGACCTCTTTATACAAAGTTATGGCCTTTCAAAGTTCACCCCATAAACCACACAATCTCGTGGCCAGGGCTTCGGGGACATCGGCCATCTCCCCTGTTAATGCCAAGATCTACTGCAAGGTATGGTTGCGTAGATCTCAAAAAGTTATTCGAAATGAAAAAAAGTTCATCCAAAACGGACCTCTCTACGCAAAGTTATGGCCTTTCAAAGTTTCACCCCACAAATCACACAATCCCGTGGCCAGGGCTTCGGGGACATCGGCCATCTCCCTTATTAATACCAAGATCTATTGCAAGGTATGAATGCGTAGATCTCTAAAATTTATTCGAAATCAAAAAAAAAATTCATCCAAAACGGACCTCGCTACACAAAGTTATGGCCTTTCAAAGTGTCACCCCACAAACCACACAATCTCGTGGCCAGGGTTTCGGGGACGTCGGCCATCTTCCTTGTTAATTTCAAGATCTACTACAAGGTATGGTTGCGTAGATCTCAAAAAGTTATTCGAAATCAAAAACAAGTTCATTCAAAATGGACCTCTTTATACAAAGTTATGGCCTTTCAAAATTCACCCCATAAACCACACAATCTCGTGGCCAGGGCTTCGGGGACATCGGCCATCTCCCCTGTTAATGCCAAGATCTACTGCAAGGTATGGTTGCGTAGATCTCGAAAAGTTATTCGAAATCAAAAAAAAGTTCATCCAAAACGGACATCTCTACGCAAAGGTATGGCCTTTCAAAGTTTCACACCACAAACCACACAATCTCATGGCCAGGGCTTCGGGGACGTGGGCCATCTCCCCTGTTAATACCAAGATCTACTGCAAGGTATGGTTGCGTAGATCTCAAAAAGTTATTCGAAATGAAAAAAAGTTCATCCAAAACGGACCTCTCTACGCAAAGTTATGGCCTTTCAAAGTTTCACCCCACAAACCACACAATCCCGTGGCCAGGGCTTCGGGGACATCGGCCATCTCCCCTATTAATACCAAGATCTATTGCAAGGTATGAATGCGTAGATCTCTAAAATTTATTCGAAATCAAAAAAAAAATTCATCCAAAACGGACCTCGCTACACAAAGTTATGGCCTTTCAAAGTGTCACCCCACAAATCACACAATCTCGTGGCTAGGGCTTCGGGGTCATCGGCCATCTTCCTTGTTAATGCCGAGATCTACTGCAAGGTATGGTTGCGTAGATCTCGAAAAAATATTCTAAATCAAAAAAAAGTTCATCTAAAACAGATCTCTCTACGCAAAGTTATGGCCTTTCAAAGTTTCACCCCACAAACCTCACAATCTCCTGGCCTGAGTTTCGGGGACGTCGGCCATCTTCCCTGTTAATGCCAAGATCTACTGCAAGTTATGGTTGCATAGATCTCGAAAATTTATTCGATATCTAAAAAAAGTTCATCCAAAACGGACATCTCTACGCAAAGTTATGGCCTTTCAAAGTTTTACACCACAAACCACACAATCTCGTGGCCAGGGCTTCGGGGACGTCGGCCATCTTCCTTGTTAATGCCAAGATCTACTGCAAGGTATGGTTGCGTAGATCTGAAAAAGTTATTCGAAATCAAAGAAATGTTCATCTAAAACGGACCTCCTACGCAAAGTTATGGCCTTTCAAAGTTTCACCCAACAAACCACACAATCTCATGGCCAGGGCTTCGGGGACGTCGGCCATCTCCCCTGTTAATGCCAAGATCCTCTGCAAGGTATGGTTGCGTAGATCTCAAAAAGTTATTCGAAATCAAAAAAAGGTTCATCCAAAACGGACCTCTCTACGCAAAGTTTTGGCCTTTCAAAGTTTCACACCACAAACCACACAATCTCGTGGCCAGGGCTTCAGGGACGTCGGTCATCTCCCCTGTTAATGCCAAGATCTACTGCAAGGTATGGTTGCGTAGATCTCAAAAAGTTAATCGAAATTAAAAAAAAGTTCATCCAAAACGAACCTCTCTACACAAAGTTATGGCCTTTCAAAGTTTCACCCCACAAACCACACAATCGCGTGGCTAGGGCTTCGGGGACTTCGGCCACCTCCCCTGTTAATGCCAAGATCTACTGCAAGGTATGGTTGCATAGATCTCGAAAAGTTATTCGAAATTAAAAAAAGGTTCATCCAAAACGGACCTCTCTACACAAAGTAATGGCCTTTCAAAGTTTCACACCACAAACCACACAATCTCGTGGCCAGGGCTTCGGGGATGTCGGCCATCTCCCCTGTTAATGCCAAGATCTACTGCAAGGTATGGTTGCGTAGATCTCAAAAAGTTATTCGAAATGAAAAAAAAGTTCATCCAAAACGGACCTATCTTCGCAAAGTTTTGGCCTTTCAAAGTTTCACACCACAAACCACACAATCTCGTGGCCAGGGCTTCGGGGACGTGGTCCATCTCCCCTGTTAATACCAAGATCTACTGCAAGGTATGGTTGCGTAGATCTCAAAAAGTTATTCGAAATGAAAAAAAGTTCATCCAAAACGGACCTCTCTACGCAAAGTTATGGCCTTTCAAAGTTTCACCCCACAAACCACACAATCTCGTGGCCAGGGCTTCGGGGATATCGGCCATCTCCCCTATTAATACCAAGATCTATTGCAAGGTATGGATGCGTAGATCTCTAAAATTTATTCGAAATCAAAAAAAAAATTCATCCAAAACGGACCTCGCTACACAAAGTTATGGCCTTTCAAAGTGTCACCCCACAAATCACACAATCTCGTGGCTAGGGCTTCGGGGTCATCGGCCATCTTCCTTGTTAATGCCGAGATCTACTGCAAGGTATGGTTGCGTAGATCTCGAAAAGTTATTCTAAATCAAAAAAAAGTTCATCTAAAACAGACCTCTCTACGCAAAGTTATGGCCTTTCAAAGTTTCACCCCACAAACCACACAATCTCCTGGCCTGAGCTTCGGGGACGTCGGCCATCTTCCCTGTTAATGCCAAGATCTACTGCAAGTTATGGTTGCATAGATCTCGAAAATTTATTCGATATCTAAAAAAAGTTCATCCAAAACGGACATCTCTACGCAAAGTTATGGCCTTTCAAAGTTTTACACCACAAACCACACAATCTCGTGGCCAGGGCTTCGGGGACGTCGGCCATCTTCCTTGTTAATGCCAAGATCTACTGCAAGGTATGGTTGCGTAGATCTGAAAAAGTTATTCGAAATCAAAAAAATGTTCATCTAAAACGGACCTCATACGCAAAGTTATGGCCTTTCAAAGTTTCACCCCACAAACCACACAATCTCGTGGCCAGGGTTTCGGGGACGTCGGCCATCTTCCTTGTTAATTTCAAGATCTACTGCAAGGTATGGTTGCGTAGATCTCAAAAAGTTATTCGAAATCAAAAACAAGTTCATTCAAAATGGACCTCTTTATACAAAGTTATGGCCTTTCAAAGTTCACCCCATAAACCACACAATCTCGTGGCCAGGGCTTCGGGGACATCGGCCATCTCCTCTGTTAATGCCAAGATCTACTGCAAGGTATGGTTGCGTAGATCTCGAAAAGTTATTCGAAATCAAAAACAAGTTCATTCAAAATGGACCTCTTTATACAAAGTTATGGCCTTTCAAAGTTCACCCCATAAACCACACAATCTCGTGGCCAGGGCTTCGGGGACATCGGCCATCTCCCCTGTTAATGCCAAGATCTACTGCAAGGTATGGTTGCGTAGATCTCAAAAAGTTATTCGAAATGAAAAAAAGTTCATCCAAAACGGACCTCTCTACGCAAAGTTATGGCCTTTCAAAGTTTCACCCCACAAATCACACAATCCCGTGGCCAGGGCTTCGGGGACATCGGCCATCTCCCTTATTAATACCAAGATCTATTGCAAGGTATGAATGCGTAGATCTCTAAAATTTATTCGAAATCAAAAAAAAAATTCATCCAAAACGGACCTCGCTACACAAAGTTATGGCCTTTCAAAGTGTCACCCCACAAACCACACAATCTCGTGGCCAGGGTTTCGGGGACGTCGGCCATCTTCCTTGTTAATTTCAAGATCTACTACAAGGTATGGTTGCGTAGATCTCAAAAAGTTATTCGAAATCAAAAACAAGTTCATTCAAAATGGACCTCTTTATACAAAGTTATGGCCTTTCAAAATTCACCCCATAAACCACACAATCTCGTGGCCAGGGCTTCGGGGACATCGGCCATCTCCCCTGTTAATGCCAAGATCTACTGCAAGGTATGGTTGCGTAGATCTCGAAAAGTTATTCGAAATCAAAAAAAAGTTCATCCAAAACGGACATCTCTACGCAAAGGTATGGCCTTTCAAAGTTTCACACCACAAACCACACAATCTCATGGCCAGGGCTTCGGGGACGTGGGCCATCTCCCCTGTTAATACCAAGATCTACTGCAAGGTATGGTTGCGTAGATCTCAAAAAGTTATTCGAAATGAAAAAAAGTTCATCCAAAACGGACCTCTCTACGCAAAGTTATGGCCTTTCAAAGTTTCACCCCACAAACCACACAATCCCGTGGCCAGGGCTTCGGGGACATCGGCCATCTCCCCTATTAATACCAAGATCTATTGCAAGGTATGAATGCGTAGATCTCTAAAATTTATTCGAAATCAAAAAAAAAATTCATCCAAAACGGACCTCGCTACACAAAGTTATGGCCTTTCAAAGTGTCACCCCACAAATCACACAATCTCGTGGCTAGGGCTTCGGGGTCATCGGCCATCTTCCTTGTTAATGCCGAGATCTACTGCAAGGTATGGTTGCGTAGATCTCGAAAAGTTATTCTAAATCAAAAAAAAGTTCATCTAAAACAGATCTCTCTACGCAAAGTTATGGCCTTTCAAAGTTTCACCCCACAAACCTCACAATCTCCTGGCCTGAGTTTCGGGGACGTCGGCCATCTTCCCTGTTAATGCCAAGATCTACTGCAAGTTATGGTTGCATAGATCTCGAAAATTTATTCGATATCTAAAAAAAGTTCATCCAAAACGGACATCTCTACGCAAAGTTATGGCCTTTCAAAGTTTTACACCACAAACCACACAATCTCGTGGCCAGGGCTTCGGGGACGTCGGCCATCTTCCTTGTTAATGCCAAGATCTACTGCAAGGTATGGTTGCGTAGATCTGAAAAAGTTATTCGAAATCAAAGAAATGTTCATCTAAAACGGACCTCCTACGCAAAGTTATGGCCTTTCAAAGTTTCACCCAACAAACCACACAATCTCATGGCCAGGGCTTCGGGGACGTCGGCCATCTCCCCTGTTAATGCCAAGATCCTCTGCAAGGTATGGTTGCGTAGATCTCAAAAAGTTATTCGAAATCAAAAAAAGGTTCATCCAAAACGGACCTCTCTACGCAAAGTTTTGGCCTTTCAAAGTTTCACACCACAAACCACACAATCTCGTGGCCAGGGCTTCAGGGACGTCGGTCATCTCTCCTGTTAATGCCAAGATCTACTGCAAGGTATGGTTGCGTAGATCTCAAAAAGTTAATCGAAATTAAAAAAAAGTTCATCCAAAACGAACCTCTCTACACAAAGTTATGGCCTTTCAAAGTTTCACCCCACAAACCACACAATCGCGTGGCTAGGGCTTCGGGGACTTCGGCCACCTCCCCTGTTAATGCCAAGATCTACTGCAAGGTATGGTTGCATAGATCTCGAAAAGTTATTCGAAATTAAAAAAAGGTTCATCCAAAACGGACCTCTCTACACAAAGTAATGGCCTTTCAAAGTTTCACCCCACAAACCACACAATCTCGTGGCCAAGGTTTCGGGGACGTCGGCCATCTCCCCTGTTAATGCCAAGATCTACTGCAAGGTATGGTTGCGTAGATCTCGAAAAGTTATTCGAAATCAAAAACAAGTTCATTCAAAATGGACCTCTTTATACAAAGTTATGGCCTTTCAAAGTTCACCCCATAAACCACACAATCTCATGGCCAGGGCTTCGGGGACATCAGCCATCTCCCCTGTTAATGCCAAGATCTACTGCAAGGTATGGTTGCGTAGATCTCAAAAAGTTATTCGAAATGAAAAAAAAGTTCATCCAAAACGGACCTATCTTCGCAAAGTTTTGGCCTTTCAAAGTTTCACACCACAAACCACACAATCTCGTGGCCAGGGCTTCGGGGACGTGGGCCATCTCCCCTGTTAATACCAAGATCTACTGCAAGGTATGGTTGCGTAGATCTCAAAAAGTTATTCGAAATGAAAAAAAGTTCATCCAAAACGGACCTCTCTACGCAAAGTTATGGCCTTTCAAAGTTTCACCCCACAAACCACACAATCTCGTGGCCAGGGCTTCGGGGACATCGGCCATCTCCCCTATTAATACCAAGATCTATTGCAAGGTATGGATGCATAGATCTCTAAAATTTATTCGAAATCAAAAAAAAAATTCATCCAAAACGGACCTCGCTACACAAAGTTATGGCCTTTCAAAGTGTCACCCCACAAATCACACAATCTCGTGGCTAGGGCTTCGGAGTCATCGGCCATCTTCCTTGTTAATGCCGAGATCTACTGCAAGGTATGGTTGCGTAGATCTCGAAAAGTTATTCTAAATCAAAAAAAAGTTCATCTAAAACAGACCTCTCTACGCAAAGTTATGGCCTTTCAAAGTTTCACCCCACAAACCACACAATCTCCTGGCCTGAGCTTCGTGGACGTCGGCCATCTTCCCTCTTAATGCCAAGATCTACTGCAAGTTATGGTTGCATAGATCTCGAAAATTTATTCGATATCTAAAAAAAGTTCATCCAAAACGGACATCTCTACGCAAAGTTATGGCCTTTCAAAGTTTTACACCACAAACCACACAATCTCGTGGCCAGGGCTTCGGGGACGTCGGCCATCTTCCTTGTTAATGCCAAGATCTACTGCAAGGTATGGTTGCGTAGATCTGAAAAAGTTATTCGAAATCAAAAAAATGTTCATCTAAAACGGACCTCCTACGCAAAGTTATGGCCTTTCAAAGTTTCACCCAACAAACCACACAATCTCATGGCCAGGGCTTCGGGGACGTCGGCCATCTCCCCTGTTAATGCCAAGATCTACTGCAAGGTATGGTTGCGTAGATCTCAAAAAGTTATTCGAAATCAAAAAAAGGTTCATCCAAAACGGACCTCTCTACGCAAAGTTTTGGCCTTTCAAAGTTTCACACCACAAACCACACAATCTCGTGGCCAGGGCTTCAGGGACGTCGGTCATCTCCCCTGTTAATGCCAAGATCTACTGCAAGGTATGGTTGCGTAGATCTCAAAAAGTTAATCGAAATTAAAAAAAAGTTCATCCAAAACGAACCTCTCTACACAAAGTTATGGCCTTTCAAAGTTTCACCCCACAAACCACACAATCTCGTGGCCAGGGCTTCGGGGACATCGGCCATCTCCCCTATTAATACCAAGATCTATTGCAAGGTATGGATGCATAGATCTCTAAAATTTATTCGAAATCAAAAAAAAAATTCATCCAAAACGGACCTCGCTACACAAAGTTATGGCCTTTCAAAGTGTCACCCCACAAATCACACAATCTCGTGGCTAGGGCTTCGGAGTCATCGGCCATCTTCCTTGTTAATGCCGAGATCTACTGCAAGGTATGGTTGCGTAGATCTCGAAAAGTTATTCTAAATCAAAAAAAAGTTCATCTAAAACAGACCTCTCTACGCAAAGTTATGGCCTTTCAAAGTTTCACCCCACAAACCACACAATCTCCTGGCCTGAGCTTCGGGGACGTCGGCCATCTTCCCTGTTAATGCCAAGATCTACTGCAAGTTATGGTTGCATAGATCTCGAAAATTTATTCGATATCTAAAAAAAGTTCATCCAAAACGGACATCTCTACGCAAAGTAATGGCCTTTCAAAGTTTCACCCCACAAACCACACAATCTCGTGGCCAAGGTTTCGGGGACGTCGGCCATCTCCCCTGTTAATGCCAAGATCTACTGCAAGGTATGGTTGCGTAGATCTCGAAAAGTTATTCGAAATCAAAAACAAGTTCATTCAAAATGGACCTCTTTATACAAAGTTATGGCCTTTCAAAGTTCACCCCATAAACCACACAATCTCATGGCCAGGGCTTCGGGGACATCAGCCATCTCCCCTGTTAATGCCAAGATCTACTGCAAGGTATGGTTGCGTAGATCTCAAAAAGTTATTCGAAATGAAAAAAAAGTTCATCCAAAACGGACCTATCTTCGCAAAGTTTTGGCCTTTCAAAGTTTCACACCACAAACCACACAATCTCGTGGCCAGGGCTTCGGGGACGTGGGCCATCTCCCCTGTTAATACCAAGATCTACTGCAAGGTATGGTTGCGTAGATCTCAAAAAGTTATTCGAAATGAAAAAAAGTTCATCCAAAACGGACCTCTCTACGCAAAGTTATGGCCTTTCAAAGTTTCACCCCACAAACCACACAATCTCGTGGCCAGGGCTTCGGGGACATCGGCCATCTCCCCTATTAATACCAAGATCTATTGCAAGGTATGGATGCATAGATCTCTAAAATTTATTCGAAATCAAAAAAAAAATTCATCCAAAACGGACCTCGCTACACAAAGTTATGGCCTTTCAAAGTGTCACCCCACAAATCACACAATCTCGTGGCTAGGGCTTCGGAGTCATCGGCCATCTTCCTTGTTAATGCCGAGATCTACTGCAAGGTATGGTTGCGTAGATCTCGAAAAGTTATTCTAAATCAAAAAAAAGTTCATCTAAAACAGACCTCTCTACGCAAAGTTATGGCCTTTCAAAGTTTCACCCCACAAACCACACAATCTCCTGGCCTGAGCTTCGGGGACGTCGGCCATCTTCCCTCTTAATGCCAAGATCTACTGCAAGTTATGGTTGCATAGATTTCGAAAATTTATTCGATATCTAAAAAAAGTTCATCCAAAACGGACATCTCTACGCAAAGTTATGGCCTTTCAAAGTTTTACACCACAAACCACACAATCTCGTGGCCAGGGCTTCGGGGACGTCGGCCATCTTCCTTGTTAATGCCAAGATCTACTGCAAGGTATGGTTGCGTAGATCTGAAAAAGTTATTCGAAATCAAAAAAATGTTCATCTAAAACGGACCTCCTACGCAAAGTTATGGCCTTTCAAAGTTTCACCCAACAAACCACACAATCTCATGGCCAGGGCTTCGGGGACGTCGGCCATCTCCCCTGTTAATGCCAAGATCTACTGCAAGGTATGGTTGCGTAGATCTCAAAAAGTTATTCGAAATCAAAAAAAGGTTCATCCAAAACGGACCTCTCTACGCAAAGTTTTGGCCTTTCAAAGTTTCACACCACAAACCACACAATCTCGTGGCCAGGGCTTCAGGGACGTCGGTCATCTCCCCTGTTAATGCCAAGATCTACTGCAAGGTATGGTTGCGTAGATCTCAAAAAGTTAATCGAAATTAAAAAAAAGTTCATCCAAAACGAACCTCTCTACACAAAGTTATGGCCTTTCAAAGTTTCACCCCACAAACCACACAATCTCGTGGCCAGGGCTTCGGGGACATCGGCCATCTCCCCTATTAATACCAAGATCTATTGCAAGGTATGGATGCATAGATCTCTAAAATTTATTCGAAATCAAAAAAAAAATTCATCCAAAACGGACCTCGCTACACAAAGTTATGGCCTTTCAAAGTGTCACCCCACAAATCACACAATCTCGTGGCTAGGGCTTCGGAGTCATCGGCCATCTTCCTTGTTAATGCCGAGATCTACTGCAAGGTATGGTTGCGTAGATCTCGAAAAGTTATTCTAAATCAAAAAAAAGTTCATCTAAAACAGACCTCTCTACGCAAAGTTATGGCCTTTCAAAGTTTCACCCCACAAACCACACAATCTCCTGGCCTGAGCTTCGGGGACGTCGGCCATCTTCCCTGTTAATGCCAAGATCTACTGCAAGTTATGGTTGCATAGATCTCGAAAATTTATTCGATATCTAAAAAAAGTTCATCCAAAACGGACATCTCTACGCAAAGTTATGGCCTTTCAAAGTTTTACACCACAAACCACACAATCTCGTGGCCAGGGCTTCGGGGACGTCGGCCATCTTCCTTGTTAATGCCAAGATCTACTGCAAGGTATGGTTGCGTAGATCTGAAAAAGTTATTCGAAATCAAAAAAATGTTCATCTAAAACGGACCTCCTACGCAAAGTTATGGCCTTTCAAAGTTTCACCCAACAAACCACACAATCTCATGGCCAGGGCTTCGGGGACGTCGACCATCTCCCCTGTTAATGCCAAGATCTACTGCAAGGTATGGTTGCGTAGATCTCAAAAAGTTATTCGAAATCAAAAAAAGGTTCATCCAAAACGGACCTCTCTACGCAAAGTTTTGGACTTTCAAAGTTTCACACCACAAACCACACAATCTCGTGGCCAGGGCTTCAGGGACGTCGGTCATCTCCCCTGTTAATGCCAAGATCTACTGCAAGGTATGGTTGCGTAGATCTCAAAAAGTTAATCGAAATTAAAAAAAAGTTCATCCAAAACGAACCTCTCTACACAAAGTTATGGCCTTTCAAAGTTTCACCCCACAAACCACACAATCTCGTGGCCAGGGCTTCGGGGACTTCGGCCATCTCCCCTGTTAATGCCAAGATCTACTGCAAGGTATGGTTGCGTAGATCTCGAAAAGTTATTCGAAATTAAAAAAAGGTTCATCCAAAACGGACCTCGCTACACAAAGTTATGGCCTTTCAAAGTGTCACCCCACAAATCACACAATCTCGTGGCTAGGGCTTCGGGGTCATCGGCCATCTTCCTTGTTAATGCCGAGATCTACTGCAAGGTATGGTTGCGTAGATCTCGAAAAGTTATTCTAAATCAAAAAAAAGTTCATCTAAAACAGACCTCTCTACGCAAAGTTATGGCCTTTCAAAGTTTCACCCCACAAACCACACAATCTCCTGGCCTGAGCTTCGGGGACGTCGGCCATCTTCCCTGTTAATGCCAAGATCTACTGCAAGTTATGGTTGCATAGATCTCGAAAATTTATTCGATATCTAAAAAAAGTTCATCCAAAACGGACATCTCTACGCAAAGTTATGGCCTTTCAAAGTTTTACACCACAAACCACACAATCTCGTGGCCAGGGCTTCGGGGACGTCGGCCATCTTCCTTGTTAATGCCAAGATCTACTGCAAGGTATGGTTGCGTAGATCTGAAAAAGTTATTCGAAATCAAAAAAATGTTCATCTAAAACGGACCTCATACGCAAAGTTATGGCCTTTCAAAGTTTCACCCCACAAACCACACAATCTCGTGGCCAGGGTTTCGGGGACGTCGGCCATCTTCCTTGTTAATTTCAAGATCTACTGCAAGGTATGGTTGCGTAGATCTCAAAAAGTTATTCGAAATCAAAAACAAGTTCATTCAAAATGGACCTCTTTATACAAAGTTATGGCCTTTCAAAGTTCACCCCATAAACCACACAATCTCGTGGCCAGGGCTTCGGGGACATCGGCCATCTCCTCTGTTAATGCCAAGATCTACTGCAAGGTATGGTTGCGTAGATCTCGAAAAGTTATTCGAAATCAAAAACAAGTTCATTCAAAATGGACCTCTTTATACAAAGTTATGGCCTTTCAAAGTTCACCCCATAAACCACACAATCTCGTGGCCAGGGCTTCGGGGACATCGGCCATCTCCCCTGTTAATGCCAAGATCTACTGCAAGGTATGGTTGCGTAGATCTCAAAAAGTTATTCGAAATGAAAAAAAGTTCATCCAAAACGGACCTCTCTACGCAAAGTTATGGCCTTTCAAAGTTTCACCCCACAAATCACACAATCCCGTGGCCAGGGCTTCGGGGACATCGGCCATCTCCCTTATTAATACCAAGATCTATTGCAAGGTATGAATGCGTAGATCTCTAAAATTTATTCGAAATCAAAAAAAAAATTCATCCAAAACGGACCTCGCTACACAAAGTTATGGCCTTTCAAAGTGTCACCCCACAAACCACACAATCTCGTGGCCAGGGTTTCGGGGACGTCGGCCATCTTCCTTGTTAATTTCAAGATCTACTACAAGGTATGGTTGCGTAGATCTCAAAAAGTTATTCGAAATCAAAAACAAGTTCATTCAAAATGGACCTCTTTATACAAAGTTATGGCCTTTCAAAATTCACCCCATAAACCACACAATCTCGTGGCCAGGGCTTCGGGGACATCGGCCATCTCCCCTGTTAATGCCAAGATCTACTGCAAGGTATGGTTGCGTAGATCTCGAAAAGTTATTCGAAATCAAAAAAAAGTTCATCCAAAACGGACATCTCTACGCAAAGGTATGGCCTTTCAAAGTTTCACACCACAAACCACACAATCTCATGGCCAGGGCTTCGGGGACGTGGGCCATCTCCCCTGTTAATACCAAGATCTACTGCAAGGTATGGTTGCGTAGATCTCAAAAAGTTATTCGAAATGAAAAAAAGTTCATCCAAAACGGACCTCTCTACGCAAAGTTATGGCCTTTCAAAGTTTCACCCCACAAACCACACAATCCCGTGGCCAGGGCTTCGGGGACATCGGCCATCTCCCCTATTAATACCAAGATCTATTGCAAGGTATGAATGCGTAGATCTCTAAAATTTATTCGAAATCAAAAAAAAAATTCATCCAAAACGGACCTCGCTACACAAAGTTATGGCCTTTCAAAGTGTCACCCCACAAATCACACAATCTCGTGGCTAGGGCTTCGGGGTCATCGGCCATCTTCCTTGTTAATGCCGAGATCTACTGCAAGGTATGGTTGCGTAGATCTCGAAAAGTTATTCTAAATCAAAAAAAAGTTCATCTAAAACAGATCTCTCTACGCAAAGTTATGGCCTTTCAAAGTTTCACCCCACAAACCTCACAATCTCCTGGCCTGAGTTTCGGGGACGTCGGCCATCTTCCCTGTTAATGCCAAGATCTACTGCAAGTTATGGTTGCATAGATCTCGAAAATTTATTCGATATCTAAAAAAAGTTCATCCAAAACGGACATCTCTACGCAAAGTTATGGCCTTTCAAAGTTTTACACCACAAACCACACAATCTCGTGGCCAGGGCTTCGGGGACGTCGGCCATCTTCCTTGTTAATGCCAAGATCTACTGCAAGGTATGGTTGCGTAGATCTGAAAAAGTTATTCGAAATCAAAGAAATGTTCATCTAAAACGGACCTCCTACGCAAAGTTATGGCCTTTCAAAGTTTCACCCAACAAACCACACAATCTCATGGCCAGGGCTTCGGGGACGTCGGCCATCTCCCCTGTTAATGCCAAGATCCTCTGCAAGGTATGGTTGCGTAGATCTCAAAAAGTTATTCGAAATCAAAAAAAGGTTCATCCAAAACGGACCTCTCTACGCAAAGTTTTGGCCTTTCAAAGTTTCACACCACAAACCACACAATCTCGTGGCCAGGGCTTCAGGGACGTCGGTCATCTCTCCTGTTAATGCCAAGATCTACTGCAAGGTATGGTTGCGTAGATCTCAAAAAGTTAATCGAAATTAAAAAAAAGTTCATCCAAAACGAACCTCTCTACACAAAGTTATGGCCTTTCAAAGTTTCACCCCACAAACCACACAATCGCGTGGCTAGGGCTTCGGGGACTTCGGCCACCTCCCCTGTTAATGCCAAGATCTACTGCAAGGTATGGTTGCATAGATCTCGAAAAGTTATTCGAAATTAAAAAAAGGTTCATCCAAAACGGACCTCTCTACACAAAGTAATGGCCTTTCAAAGTTTCACCCCACAAACCACACAATCTCGTGGCCAAGGTTTCGGGGACGTCGGCCATCTCCCCTGTTAATGCCAAGATCTACTGCAAGGTATGGTTGCGTAGATCTCGAAAAGTTATTCGAAATCAAAAACAAGTTCATTCAAAATGGACCTCTTTATACAAAGTTATGGCCTTTCAAAGTTCACCCCATAAACCACACAATCTCATGGCCAGGGCTTCGGGGACATCAGCCATCTCCCCTGTTAATGCCAAGATCTACTGCAAGGTATGGTTGCGTAGATCTCAAAAAGTTATTCGAAATGAAAAAAAAGTTCATCCAAAACGGACCTATCTTCGCAAAGTTTTGGCCTTTCAAAGTTTCACACCACAAACCACACAATCTCGTGGCCAGGGCTTCGGGGACGTGGGCCATCTCCCCTGTTAATACCAAGATCTACTGCAAGGTATGGTTGCGTAGATCTCAAAAAGTTATTCGAAATGAAAAAAAGTTCATCCAAAACGGACCTCTCTACGCAAAGTTATGGCCTTTCAAAGTTTCACCCCACAAACCACACAATCTCGTGGCCAGGGCTTCGGGGACATCGGCCATCTCCCCTATTAATACCAAGATCTATTGCAAGGTATGGATGCATAGATCTCTAAAATTTATTCGAAATCAAAAAAAAAATTCATCCAAAACGGACCTCGCTACACAAAGTTATGGCCTTTCAAAGTGTCACCCCACAAATCACACAATCTCGTGGCTAGGGCTTCGGAGTCATCGGCCATCTTCCTTGTTAATGCCGAGATCTACTGCAAGGTATGGTTGCGTAGATCTCGAAAAGTTATTCTAAATCAAAAAAAAGTTCATCTAAAACAGACCTCTCTACGCAAAGTTATGGCCTTTCAAAGTTTCACCCCACAAACCACACAATCTCCTGGCCTGAGCTTCGTGGACGTCGGCCATCTTCCCTCTTAATGCCAAGATCTACTGCAAGTTATGGTTGCATAGATCTCGAAAATTTATTCGATATCTAAAAAAAGTTCATCCAAAACGGACATCTCTACGCAAAGTTATGGCCTTTCAAAGTTTTACACCACAAACCACACAATCTCGTGGCCAGGGCTTCGGGGACGTCGGCCATCTTCCTTGTTAATGCCAAGATCTACTGCAAGGTATGGTTGCGTAGATCTGAAAAAGTTATTCGAAATCAAAAAAATGTTCATCTAAAACGGACCTCCTACGCAAAGTTATGGCCTTTCAAAGTTTCACCCAACAAACCACACAATCTCATGGCCAGGGCTTCGGGGACGTCGGCCATCTCCCCTGTTAATGCCAAGATCTACTGCAAGGTATGGTTGCGTAGATCTCAAAAAGTTATTCGAAATCAAAAAAAGGTTCATCCAAAACGGACCTCTCTACGCAAAGTTTTGGCCTTTCAAAGTTTCACACCACAAACCACACAATCTCGTGGCCAGGGCTTCAGGGACGTCGGTCATCTCCCCTGTTAATGCCAAGATCTACTGCAAGGTATGGTTGCGTAGATCTCAAAAAGTTAATCGAAATTAAAAAAAAGTTCATCCAAAACGAACCTCTCTACACAAAGTTATGGCCTTTCAAAGTTTCACCCCACAAACCACACAATCTCGTGGCCAGGGCTTCGGGGACATCGGCCATCTCCCCTATTAATACCAAGATCTATTGCAAGGTATGGATGCATAGATCTCTAAAATTTATTCGAAATCAAAAAAAAAATTCATCCAAAACGGACCTCGCTACACAAAGTTATGGCCTTTCAAAGTGTCACCCCACAAATCACACAATCTCGTGGCTAGGGCTTCGGAGTCATCGGCCATCTTCCTTGTTAATGCCGAGATCTACTGCAAGGTATGGTTGCGTAGATCTCGAAAAGTTATTCTAAATCAAAAAAAAGTTCATCTAAAACAGACCTCTCTACGCAAAGTTATGGCCTTTCAAAGTTTCACCCCACAAACCACACAATCTCCTGGCCTGAGCTTCGGGGACGTCGGCCATCTTCCCTGTTAATGCCAAGATCTACTGCAAGTTATGGTTGCATAGATCTCGAAAATTTATTCGATATCTAAAAAAAGTTCATCCAAAACGGACATCTCTACGCAAAGTAATGGCCTTTCAAAGTTTCACCCCACAAACCACACAATCTCGTGGCCAAGGTTTCGGGGACGTCGGCCATCTCCCCTGTTAATGCCAAGATCTACTGCAAGGTATGGTTGCGTAGATCTCGAAAAGTTATTCGAAATCAAAAACAAGTTCATTCAAAATGGACCTCTTTATACAAAGTTATGGCCTTTCAAAGTTCACCCCATAAACCACACAATCTCATGGCCAGGGCTTCGGGGACATCAGCCATCTCCCCTGTTAATGCCAAGATCTACTGCAAGGTATGGTTGCGTAGATCTCAAAAAGTTATTCGAAATGAAAAAAAAGTTCATCCAAAACGGACCTATCTTCGCAAAGTTTTGGCCTTTCAAAGTTTCACACCACAAACCACACAATCTCGTGGCCAGGGCTTCGGGGACGTGGGCCATCTCCCCTGTTAATACCAAGATCTACTGCAAGGTATGGTTGCGTAGATCTCAAAAAGTTATTCGAAATGAAAAAAAGTTCATCCAAAACGGACCTCTCTACGCAAAGTTATGGCCTTTCAAAGTTTCACCCCACAAACCACACAATCTCGTGGCCAGGGCTTCGGGGACATCGGCCATCTCCCCTATTAATACCAAGATCTATTGCAAGGTATGGATGCATAGATCTCTAAAATTTATTCGAAATCAAAAAAAAAATTCATCCAAAACGGACCTCGCTACACAAAGTTATGGCCTTTCAAAGTGTCACCCCACAAATCACACAATCTCGTGGCTAGGGCTTCGGAGTCATCGGCCATCTTCCTTGTTAATGCCGAGATCTACTGCAAGGTATGGTTGCGTAGATCTCGAAAAGTTATTCTAAATCAAAAAAAAGTTCATCTAAAACAGACCTCTCTACGCAAAGTTATGGCCTTTCAAAGTTTCACCCCACAAACCACACAATCTCCTGGCCTGAGCTTCGGGGACGTCGGCCATCTTCCCTCTTAATGCCAAGATCTACTGCAAGTTATGGTTGCATAGATTTCGAAAATTTATTCGATATCTAAAAAAAGTTCATCCAAAACGGACATCTCTACGCAAAGTTATGGCCTTTCAAAGTTTTACACCACAAACCACACAATCTCGTGGCCAGGGCTTCGGGGACGTCGGCCATCTTCCTTGTTAATGCCAAGATCTACTGCAAGGTATGGTTGCGTAGATCTGAAAAAGTTATTCGAAATCAAAAAAATGTTCATCTAAAACGGACCTCCTACGCAAAGTTATGGCCTTTCAAAGTTTCACCCAACAAACCACACAATCTCATGGCCAGGGCTTCGGGGACGTCGGCCATCTCCCCTGTTAATGCCAAGATCTACTGCAAGGTATGGTTGCGTAGATCTCAAAAAGTTATTCGAAATCAAAAAAAGGTTCATCCAAAACGGACCTCTCTACGCAAAGTTTTGGCCTTTCAAAGTTTCACACCACAAACCACACAATCTCGTGGCCAGGGCTTCAGGGACGTCGGTCATCTCCCCTGTTAATGCCAAGATCTACTGCAAGGTATGGTTGCGTAGATCTCAAAAAGTTAATCGAAATTAAAAAAAAGTTCATCCAAAACGAACCTCTCTACACAAAGTTATGGCCTTTCAAAGTTTCACCCCACAAACCACACAATCTCGTGGCCAGGGCTTCGGGGACATCGGCCATCTCCCCTATTAATACCAAGATCTATTGCAAGGTATGGATGCATAGATCTCTAAAATTTATTCGAAATCAAAAAAAAAATTCATCCAAAACGGACCTCGCTACACAAAGTTATGGCCTTTCAAAGTGTCACCCCACAAATCACACAATCTCGTGGCTAGGGCTTCGGAGTCATCGGCCATCTTCCTTGTTAATGCCGAGATCTACTGCAAGGTATGGTTGCGTAGATCTCGAAAAGTTATTCTAAATCAAAAAAAAGTTCATCTAAAACAGACCTCTCTACGCAAAGTTATGGCCTTTCAAAGTTTCACCCCACAAACCACACAATCTCCTGGCCTGAGCTTCGGGGACGTCGGCCATCTTCCCTGTTAATGCCAAGATCTACTGCAAGTTATGGTTGCATAGATCTCGAAAATTTATTCGATATCTAAAAAAAGTTCATCCAAAACGGACATCTCTACGCAAAGTTATGGCCTTTCAAAGTTTTACACCACAAACCACACAATCTCGTGGCCAGGGCTTCGGGGACGTCGGCCATCTTCCTTGTTAATGCCAAGATCTACTGCAAGGTATGGTTGCGTAGATCTGAAAAAGTTATTCGAAATCAAAAAAATGTTCATCTAAAACGGACCTCCTACGCAAAGTTATGGCCTTTCAAAGTTTCACCCAACAAACCACACAATCTCATGGCCAGGGCTTCGGGGACGTCGACCATCTCCCCTGTTAATGCCAAGATCTACTGCAAGGTATGGTTGCGTAGATCTCAAAAAGTTATTCGAAATCAAAAAAAGGTTCATCCAAAACGGACCTCTCTACGCAAAGTTTTGGACTTTCAAAGTTTCACACCACAAACCACACAATCTCGTGGCCAGGGCTTCAGAGACGTCGGTCATCTCCCCTGTTAATGCCAAGATCTACTGCAAGGTATGGTTGCGTAGATCTCAAAAAGTTAATCGAAATTAAAAAAAAGTTCATCCAAAACGAACCTCTCTACACAAAGTTATGGCCTTTCAAAGTTTCACCCCACAAACCACACAATCTCGTGGCCAGGGCTTCGGGGACTTCGGCCATCTCCCCTGTTAATGCCAAGATCTACTGCAAGGTATGGTTGCGTAGATCTCGAAAAGTTATTCGAAATTAAAAAAAGGTTCATCCAAAACGGACCTCTCTACACAAAGTTATGGCCTTTCAAAGTTTCACCCCACAAACCACACAATCTCGTGGCCAAGGCTTCGGGGACGTCGGCCATCTCCCTTGTTAATGCCAAGATCTACTGCAAGGTATGGTTGCGTAGATCTCAAAAAGTTATTCGAAATCAAAAAAACGTTCATCCAAAACGGACCTCTCTACGCAAAGTTATGGCCTTTCAAAGTGTCACCCCACAAACCACACAATCTCGTGGCCAGGGCTTCGGGGACGTCGGCCATCTTCCTTGTTAATTTTAAGATCTACTGCAAGGTATGGTTGCGTAGATCTCGAAAAGTTATTCGAAATCAAAAACAAGTTCATTCAAAATGGACCTCTTTATACAAAGTTATGGCCTTTCAAAGTTCACCCCATAAACCACACAATCTCGTGGCCAGGGCTTCGGGGACATCGGCCATCTCCCCTGTTAATGCCAAGATCTACTGCAAGGTATGGTTGCGTAGATCTCGAAAAGTTATTCGAAATTAAAAAAAAGTTCATCCAAAACGGACATCTCTACGCAAAGTTATGGCCTTTCAAAGTTTCACACCACAAACCACACAATCTCGTGGCCAGGGCTTCGGGGATGTCGGCCATCTCCCCTGTTAATGCCAAGATCTACTGCAAGGTATGGTTGCGTAGATCTCAAAAAGTTATTCGAAATGAAAAAAAAGTTCATCCAAAACGGACCTATCTTCGCAAAGTTTTGGCCTTTCAAAGTTTCCCACCACAAACCACACAATCTCGTGGCCAGGGCTTCGGGGACGTGGGCCATCTCCCCTGTTAATACCAAGATCTACTGCAAGGTATGGTTGCGTAGATCTCAAAAAGTTATTCGAAATGAAAAAAAGTTCATCCAAAACGGACCTCTCTACGCAAAGTTATGGCCTTTCAAAGTTTCACCCCCCAAACCACACAATCTCGTGGCCAGGGCTTCGGGGACATCGGCCATCTCCCCTATTAATACCAAGATCTATTGCAAGGTATGGATGCGTAGATCTCTAAAATTTATTCGAAATCAAAAAAAAAATTCATCCAAAACGGACCTCGCTACACAAAGTTATGGCCTTTCAAAGTGTCACCCCACAAATCACACAATCTCGTGGCTAGGGCTTCGGGGTCATCGGCCATCTTCCTTGTTAATGCCGAGATCTACTGCAAGGTATGCTTGCGTAGATCTCGAAAAGTTATTCTAAATCAAAAAAAAGTTCATCTAAAACAGACCTCTCTACGCAAAGTTATGGCCTTTCAAAGTTTCACCCCACAAACCACACAATCTCCTGGCCTGAGCTTCGGGGACGTCGGCCATCTTCCCTGTTAATGCCAAGATCTACTGCAAGTTATGGTTGCATAGATCTCGAAACTTTATTCGATATCTAAAAAAAGTTCATCCAAAACGGACATCTCTACGCAAAGTTATGGCCTTTCAAAGTTTTACACCACAAACCACACAATCTCGTGGCCAGGGCTTCGGGGACGTCGGCCATCTTCCTTGTTAATGCCAAGATCTACTGCAAGGTATGGTTGCGTAGATCTCAAAAAGTTATTCGAAATGAAAAAAAGTTCATCCAAAACGGACCTCTCTACGCAAAGTTATGGCCTTTCAAAGTTTCATCCCACAAACCACACAATCTCGTGGCCAGGGCTTCGGGGACATCGGCCATCTCCCCTATTAATACCAAGATCTATTGCAAGGTATGGATGCGTAGATCTCTAAAATTTATTCGAAATCAAAAAAAAATTCATCCAAAACGGACCTCGCTACACAAAGTTATGGCCTTTCAAAGTGTCACCTCACAAATCACACAATCTTGTGGCTAGGGCTTCGGGGTCATCGGCCATCTTCCTTGTTAATGCCGAGATCTACTGCAAGGTATGGTTGCGTAGATCTCGAAAAGTTATTCTAAATCAAAAAAAAGTTCATCTAAAACAGACCTCTCTACGCAAAGTTATGGCCTTTCAAAGTTTCACCCCACAAACCACACAATCTCCTGGCCTGAGCTTCGGGGACGTCGGCCATCTTCCCTGTTAATGCCAAGATCTACTGCAAGTTATGGTTGCATAGATCTCGAAACTTTATTCGATATCTAAAAAAAGTTCATCCAAAACGGACATCTCTACGCAAAGTTATGGCCTTTCAAAGTTTCACACCACAAACCACACAATCTCGTGGCCAGGGCTTCAGGGACGTCGGTCATCTCCCCTGTTAATGCCAAGATCTACTGCAAGGTATGGTTGCGTAGATCTCAAAAAGTTAATCGAAATTAAAAAAAAGTTCATCCAAAACGAACCTCTCTACACAAAGTTATGGCCTTTCAAAGTTTCACCCCACAAACCACACAATCTCGTGGCCAGGGCTTCGGGGACGTCGGCCATCTCCCTTGTTAATGCCAAGATCTACTGCAAGGTATGGTTGCGTAGATCTCGAAAATTTATTCGATATCTAAAAAAAGTTCATCCAAAACGGACCTCTCTACGCAAAGTTTTGGCCTTTCAAAGTTTCACACCACAAACCACACAATCTCGTGGCCAGGGCTTCAGGGACGTCGGTCATCTCCCCTGTTAATGCCAAGATCTACTGCAAGGTATGGTTGCGTAGATCTCAAAAAGTTATTCGAAATCAAAAAAACGTTCATCCAAAACGGACCTCTCTACGCAAAGTTATGGCCTTTCAAAGTGTCACCCCACAAACCACACAATCTCGTGGCCAGGGCTTCGGGGACGTCGGCCATCTCCCTTGTTAATGCCAAGATCTACTGCAAGGTATGGTTGCGTAGATCTCGAAAATTTATTCGATATCTAAAAAAAGTTCATCCAAAACGGACCTCTCTACGCAAAGTTTTGGCCTTTCAAAGTTTCACACCACAAACCACACAATCTCGTGGCCAGGGCTTCAGGGACGTCGGTCATCTCCCCTGTTAATGCCAAGATCTACTGCAAGGTATGGTTGCGTAGATCTCAAAAAGTTATTCGAAATCAAAAAAACGTTCATCCAAAACGGACCTCTCTACGCAAAGTTATGGCCTTTCAAAGTTCATCCCATAAACCACACAATCTCGTGGCCAGGGCTTCGGGGACGTCCGCCATCTTCCTTGTTAATGCCAAGATCTACTGCAAGGTATGGTTGCGTAGATCTGAAAAAGTTATTCGAAATCAAAAAAATGTTCATCTAAAACGGACCTCCTACGCAAAGTTATGGCCTTTCAAAGTTTCACCCAACAAACCACACAATCTCATGGCCAGGGCTTCGGGGACGTCGGCCATCTCCCTTGTTAATGCCAAGATCTACTGCAAGGTATGGTTGCGTAGATCTCGAAAATTTATTCGATATCTAAAAAAAGTTCATCCAAAACGGACCTCTCTACGCAAAGTTTTGGCCTTTCAAAGTTTCACACCACAAACCACACAATCTCGTGGCCAGGGCTTCAGGGACGTCGGTCATCTCCCCTGTTAATGCCAAGATCTACTGCAAGGTATGGTTGCGTAGATCTCAAAAAGTTAATCGAAATTAAAAAAAAGTTCATCCAAAACGAACCTCTCTACACAAAGTTATGGCCTTTCAAAGTTTCACCCCACAAACCACACAATCTCGTGGCCAGGGCTTCGGGGACTTCGGCCATCTCCCCTGTTAATGCCAAGATCTACTGCAAGGTATGGTTGCGTAGATCTCGAAAAGTTATTCGAAATTAAAAAAAGGTTCATCCAAAACGGACCTCTGTACACAAAGTTATGGCCTTTCAAAGTTTCACCCCACAAACCACACAATCTCGTGGCCAAGGCTTCGGGGACGTCGGCCATCTCCCATGTTAATGCCAAGATCTACTGCAAGGTATGGTTGCGTAGATCTCAAAAAGTTATTCGAAATCAAAAAAACGTTCATCCAAAACGGACCTCTCTACGCAAAGTTATGGCCTTTCAAAGTGTCACCCCACAAACCACACAATCTCGTGGCCAGGGCTTCGGGGACGTCGGCCATCTTCCTTGTTAATTTCAAGATCTACTGCAAGGTATGGTTGCGTAGATCTCGAAAAGTTATTCGAAATCAAAAACAAGTTCATTCAAAATGGACCTCTTTATACAAAGTTATGGCCTTTCAAAGTTCACCCCATAAATCACACAATCTCGTGGCCAGGGCTTCGGGGACATCGGCCATCTCCCCTGTTAATGCCAAGATCTACTGCAAGGTATGGTTGCGTAGATCTCGAAAAGTTATTCGAAATCAAAAAAAGTTCATTCAAAACGGACATCTCTACGCAAAGTTATGGCCTTTCAAAGTTTCACACCACAAACCACACAATCTCATGGTCAGGGCTTCGGGGATGTCGGCCATCTCCCCTGTTAATGCCAAGATCTACTGCAAGGTATGGTTGCCTAGATCTCAAAAAGTTATTCGAAATGAAAAAAAAGTTCATCCAAAACGGACCTATCTTCGCAAAGTTTTGGCCTTTCAAAGTTTCACACCACAAACCACACAATCTCGTGGCCAGGGCTTCGGGGACGTGGGCTATCTCCCCTGTTAATACCAAGATCTACTGCAAGGTATGGTTGCGTAGATCTCAAAAAGTTATTCGAAATGAAAAAAAGTTAATCCAAAACGGACCTCTCTACGCAAAGTTATGGCCTTTCAAAGTTTCACCCCACAAACCACACAATCTCGTGGCCAGGGCTTCGGGGACATCGGCCATCTCCCCTATTAATACCAAGATCTATTGCAAGGTATGGATGCGTAGATCTCTAAAATTTATTCGAAATCAAAAAAAAAAATTCATCCAAAACGGACCTCGCTACACAAAGTTATGGCCTTTCAAAGTTTCACCCCACAAATCACACAATCTCGTGGCTAGGGCTTCAGAGTCATCGGCCATCTTCCTTGTTAATGCCGAGATCTACTGCAAGGTATGGTTGCGTAGATCTCGAAAAGTTATTCTAAATCAAAAAAAGGTTCATCTAAAACAGACCTCTCTACGCAAAGTTATGGCCTTTCAAAGTTTCACCCCACAAACCACACAATCTCCTGGCCTGAGCTTCGGGGACGTCGGCCATCTTCCCTGTTAATGCCAAGATCTACTGCAAGTTATGGTTGCATAGATCTCGAAAATTTATTCGATATCTAAAAAAAGTTCATCCAAAACGGACATCTCTACGCAAAGTTATGGCCTTTCAAAGTTTCACACCACAAACCACACAATCTCGTGGCCAGGGCTTCAGGGACGTCGGTCATCTCCCCTATTAATGCCAAGATCTACTACAAGGTATGGTTGCGTAGATCTTAAAAAGTTAATCGAAATTAAAAAAAAGTTCATCCAAAACGAACCTCTCTACACAAAGTTATGGCCTTTCAAAGTTTCACCCCACAAACCACACAATCTCGTGGCCAGGGCTTCGAGGACTTCGGCCATCTCCCCTGTTAATGCCAAGATCTACTGCAAGGTATGGTTGCGTAGATCTCGAAAAGTTATTCGAAATTAAAAAAAGGTTCATCCAAAACGGACCTCTCTACACAAAGTTATGGCCTTTCAAAGTTTCACCCCACAAACCACACAATCTCGTGGCCAAGGCTTCGGGGACGTCGGCCATCTCCCCTGTTAATGCCAAGATCTACTGCAAGGTATGGTTGCGTAGATCTCAAAAAGTTATTCGAAATCAAAAAAACGTTCATCCAAAACGGACCTCTCTACGCAAAGTTTTGGCCTTTCAAAGTGTCACCCCACAAACCACACAATCTCGTGGCCAGGGCTTCGGGGACGTCGGCCATCTTCCTTGTTAATTTTAATATCTACTGCAAGGTATGGTTGCGTAGATCTCGAAAAGTTATTCGAAATCAAAAACAAGTTCATTCAAAATGGACCTCTTTATACAAAGTTATTGCCTTTCAAAGTTCACCCCATAAACCACACAATCTCGTGGCCAGGGCTTCGGGGACATCGGCCATCTCTCCTGTTAATGCCAAAATCTACTGCAAGGTATGGTTGCGTAGATCTCGAAAAGTTATTCGAAATCAAAAAAAAGTTCATCCGAAACGGACATCTCTACGCAAAGTTATGGCCTTTCAAAGTTTCACACCACAAACCACACAATCTCATGGCCAGGGCTTCGGAGATGTCGGCCATCTCCCCTGTTAATGCCAAGATCTACTGCAAGGTATGGTTGCGTAGATCTCAAAAAGTTATTCGAAATGAAAAAAAAGTTCATCCAAAACGGACCTATCTTCGCAAAGTTTTGGCCTTTCAAAGTTTCACACCACAAACCACACAATCTCGTGGCCAGGGCTTCGGGGACGTGGGCCATCTCCCCTGTTAATACCAAGATCTACTGCAAGGTATGGTTGCGTAGATCTCAAAAAGTTATTCGAAATGAAAAAAAGTTCATCCAAAACGGACCTCTCTACGCAAAATTATGGCCTTTCAAAGTTTCACCCCCCAAACCACACAATCTCGTGGCCAGGGCTTCGGGGACATCGGCCATCTCCCCTATTAATACCAAGATCTATTGCAAGGTATGGATGCGTAGATCTCTAAAATTTATTCGAAATCAAAAAAAAAATTCATCCAAAACGGACCTCGCTACACAAAGTTATGGCCTTTCAAAGTGTCACCCCACAAATCACACAATCTCGTGGCTAGGGCTTCGGGGTCATCGGCCATCTTCCTTGTTAATGCCGAGATCTACTGCAAGGTATGGTTGCGTAGATCTCGAAAAGTTATTCTAAATCAAAAAAAAGTTCATCTAAAACAGACCTCTCTACGCAAAGTTATGGCCTTTCAAAGTTTCACCCCACAAACCACACAATCTCCTGGCCTGAGCTTCGGGGACGTCGGCCATCTTCCCTGTTAATGCCAAGATCTACTGCAAGTTATGGTTGCATAGATCTCGAAACTTTATTCGATATCTAAAAAAAGTTCATCCAAAACGGACATCTCTACGCAAAGTTATGGCCTTTCAAAGTTTTACACCACAAACCACACAATCTCGTGGCCAGGGCTTCGGGGACGTCGGCCATCTTCCTTGTTAATGCCAAGATCTACTGCAAGGTATGGTTGCGTAGATCTCAAAAAGTTATTCGAAATGAAAAAAAGTTCATCCAAAACGGACCTCTCTACGCAAAGTTATGGCCTTTCAAAGTTTCACCCCACAAACCACACAATCTCGTGGCCAGGGCTTCGGGGACATCGGCCATCTCCCCTATTAATACCAAGATCTATTGCAAGGTATGGATGCGTAGATCTCTAAAATTTATTCGAAATCAAAAAAAAAATTCATCCAAAACGGACCTCGCTACACAAAGTTATGGCCTTTCAAAGTGTCACCCCACAAATCACACAATCTTGTGGCTAGGGCTTCGGGGTCATCGGCCATCTTCCTTGTTAATGCCGAGATCTACTGCAAGGTATGGTTGCGTAGATCTCGAAAAGTTATTCTAAATAAAAAAAAAGTTCATCTAAAACAGACCTCTCTACGCAAAGTTATGGCCTTTCAAAGTTTCACCCCACAAACCACACAATCTCCTGGCCTGAGCTTCGGGGACGTCGGCCATCTTCCCTGTTAATGCCAAGATCTACTGCAAGTTATGGTTGCATAGATCTCGAAAATTTATTCGATATCTAAAAAAAGTTCATCCAAAACGGACATCTCTACGCAAAGTTATGGCCTTTCAAAGTTTTACACCACAAACCACACAATCTCGTGGCCAGGGCTTCGGGGACGTCGGCCATCTTCCTTGTTAATGCCAAGATCTACTGCAAGGTATGGTTGCGTAGATCTGAAAAAGTTATTCGAAATCAAAAAAATGTTCATCTAAAACGGACCTCCTACGCAAAGTTATGGCCTTTCAAAGTTTCACCCAACAAACCACACAATCTCATGGCCAGGGCTTCGGGGACGTCGACCATCTCCCCTGTTAATGCCAAGATCTACTGCAAGGTATGGTTGCGTAGATCTCAAAAAGTTATTCGAAATCAAAAAAAGGTTCATCCAAAACGGACCTCTCTACGCAAAGTTTTGGCCTTTCAAAGTTTCACACCACAAACCACACATTCTCGTGGCCAGGGCTTCAGGGACGTCGGTCATCTCCCCTGTTAATGCCAAGATCTACTGCAAGGTATGGTTGCGTAGATCTCAAAAAGTTAATCGAAATTAAAAAAAAGTTCATCCAAAACGAACCTCTCTACACAAAGTTATGGCCTTTCAAAGTTTCACCCCACAAACCACACAATCTCGTGGCCAGGGCTTCGGGGACTTCGGCCATCTCCCCTGTTAATGCCAAGATCTAGTGCAAGGTATGGTTGCGTAGATCTCGAAAAGTTATTCGAAATTAAAAAAAGGTTCATCCAAAACGGACCTCTCTACACAAAGTTATGGCCTTTCAAAGTTTCACCCCACAAACCACACAATCTCGTGGCCAAGGCTTCGGGGACGTCGGCCATCTCCCCTGTTAATGCCAAGATCTACTGCAAGGTATGGTTGCGTAGATCTCAAAAAGTTATTCGAAATCAAAAAAACGTTCATCCAAAACGGACCTCTCTACGCAAAGTTATGGCCTTTCAAAGTGTCACCCCACAAACCACACAATCTCGTGGCCAGGGCTTCGGGGACGTCGGCCATCTTCCTTGTTAATTTCAAGATCTACTGCAAGGTATGGTTGCGTAGATCTCGAAAAGTTATTCGAAATCAAAAACAAGTTCATTCAAAATGGACCTCTTTATACAAAGTTATGGCCTTTCAAAGTTCACCCCATAAACCACACAATCTCGTGGCCAGGGCTTCGGGGACATCGGCCATCTCCCCTGTTAATGCCAAGATCTACTGCAAGGTATGGTTGCGTAGATCTCGAAAAGTTATTCGAAATCAAAAAAAAGTTCATCCAAAACGGACATCTCTACGCAAAGTTATAGCCTTTCAAAGTTTCACACCATAAACCACACAATCTCGTGGCCAGGGCTTCGGGGATGTCGGCCATCTCCCCTGTTAATGCCAAGATCTACTGCAAGGTATGGTTGCGTAGATCTCAAAAAGTTATTCGAAATGAAAAAAAAGTTCATCCAAAACGGACATATCTTCGCAAAGTTTTGGCCTTTCAAAGTTTCACACCACAAACCACACAATCTCGTGGCCAGGGCTTCGGGGACGTGGGCCATCTCCCCTGTTAATACCAAAATCTACTGCAAGGTATGGTTGCGTAGATCTCAAAAAGTTATTCGAAATGAAAAAAAGTTCATCCAAAACGGACCTCTCTACGCAAAGTTATGGCCTTTCAAAGTTTCACCCCACAAACCACACAATCTCATGGCCAGGGCTTCGGAGACATCGGCCATCTCCCCTATTAATACCAAGATCTATTGCAAGGTATGGATGCGTAGATCTCTAAAATTTATTCGAAATCAAAAAAAAAATTCATCCAAAACGGACCTCGCTACACAAAGTTATGGCCTTTCAAAGTGTCACCCCACAAATCACACAATCTCGTGGCTAGGGCTTCGGGGTCATCGGCCATCTTCCTTGTTAATGCCGAGATCTACTGCAAGGTATGGTTACGTAGATCTCGAAAAGTTATTCTAAATCAAAAAAAAGTTCATCTAAAACAGACCTCTCTACGCAAAGTTATGGCCTTTCAAAGTTTCACCCCACAAACCACACAATCTCCTGGCCTGAGCTTCGGGGACGTCGGCCATCTTCCCTGTTAATGCCAAGATCTACTGCAAGTTATGGTTGCATAGATCCCGAAAATTTATTCGATATCTAAAAAAAGTTCATCCAAAATGGACATCTCTACGCAAAGTTATGGCCTTTCAAAGTTTTACACCACAAACCACACAATCTCGTGGCCAGGGCTTCGGGGACGTCGGCCATCTTCCTTGTTAATGCCAAGATCTACTGCAAGGTATGGTTGCGTAGATCTGAAAAAGTTATTCGAAATCAAAAAAATGTTCATCTAAAACGGACCTCCTACGCAAAGTTATGGCCTTTCAAAGTTTCACCCAACAAACCACACAATCTCATGGCCAGGGCTTCGGGGACGTCGGCCATCTCCCCTGTTAATGCCAAGATCTATTGCAAAGTATGGTTGCGTAGATCTCAAAAAGTTATTCGAAATCAAAAAAAGGTTCATCCAAAACGGACCTCTCTACGCAAAGTTTTGGCCTTTCAAAGTTTCACACCACAAACCACACAATCTCGTGGCCAGGGCTTCAGGGACGTCGGTCATCTCCCCTGTTAATGCCAAGATCTACTGCAAGGTATGGTTGCGTAGATCTCAAAAAGTTAATCGAAATTAAAAAAAAGTTCATCCAAAACGAATCTCTCTACACAAAGTTATGGCCTTTCAAAGTTTCACCCCACAAACCACACAATCTCGTGGCCAGGGCTTCGGGGACTTCGGCCATCTCCCCTGTTAATGCCAAGATCTACTGCAAGGTATGGTTGCGTAGATCTCGAAAAGTTATTCGAAATTAAAAAAAGGTTCATCCAAAACGGACCTCTCTACACAAAGTTATGGCCTTTCAAAGTTTCACCCCACAAACCACACAATCTCGTGGCCAAGGCTTCGGGGACGTCGGCCATCTCCCCTGTTAATGCCAAGATCTACTGCAAGGTATGGTTGCGTAGATCTCAAAAAGTTATTCGAAATCAAAAAAACGTTCATCCAAAACGGACCTCTCTACGCAAAGTTATGGCCTTTCAAAGTGTCACCCCACAAACCACACAATCTCATGGCCAGGGCTTCGGGGACGTCGGCCATCTTCCTTGTTAATTTCAAGATCTACTGCAAGGTATGGTTGCGTAGATCTCGAAAAGTTATTCGAAATCAAAAACAAGTTCATTCAAAATGGACCTCTTTATACAAAGTTATGGCCTTTCAAAGTTCACCCCATAAACCACACAATCTCGTGGCCAGGGCTTCGGGGACATCGGCCATCTCCCCTGTTAATGCCAAGATCTACTGCAAGGTATGGTTGCGTAGATCTCGAAAAGTTATTCGAAATCAAAAAAAAGTTCATCCAAAACGGACATCTCTACGCAAAGTTATGGCCTTTCAAAGTTTCACACCACAAACCACACAATCTCGTGGCCAGGGCTTCGGGGATGTCGGCCAACTCCCCTGTTAATGCCAAGATCTACTGCAAGGTATGGTTGCGTAGATCTCAAAAAGTTATTCGAAATGAAAAAAAAGTTCATCCAAAACGGACCTATCTTCGCAAAGTTTTGGCCTTTCAAAGTTTCACACCACAAACCACATAATCTCGTGGCTAGGGCTTCGGGGACGTGGGCCATCTCCCCTGTTAATACCAAGATCTACTGCAAGATATGGTTGCGTAGATCTCAAAAAGTTATTCGAAATGAATAAAAGTTCATCCAAAACGGACCTCTCTACGCAAAGTTATGGCCTTTCAAAGTTTCACCCCACAAACCACACAATCTCGTGACCAGGGCTTCGGGGACATCGGCCATCTCCCCTATTAATACCAAGATCTATTGCAAGGTATGGATGCGTAGATCTCTAAAATTTATTCGAAATCAAAAAAAAAATTCATCCAAAACGGACCTCGCTACACAAAGTTATGGCCTTTCAAAGTGTCACCCCACAAATCACACAATCTCGTGGCTAGGGCTTCGGGGTCATCGGCCATCTTCCTTGTTAATGCCGAGATCTACTGCAAGGTATGGTTGCGTAGATCTCGAAAAGTTATTCTAAATCAAAAAAAGTTCATCTAAAACAGACCTCTCTACGCAAAGTTATGGCCTTTCAAAGTTTCACCCCACAAACCACACAATCTCCTGGCCTGAGCTTCGGGGACGTCGCTCATCTTCCCTGTTAATGCCAAGATCTACTGCAAGTTATGGTTGCATAGATCTCGAAAATTTATTCGATATCTAAAAAAAGTTCATCCAAAACGGACATCTCTACGCAAAGTTATGGCCTTTCAAAGTTTTACACCACAAACCACACAATCTCGTGGCCAGAGCTTCGGGGACGTCGGCCATCTTCCTTGTTAATGCCAAGATCTACTGCAAGGTATGGTTGCGTAGATCTCAAAAAGTTATTCGAAATCAAAAAAATGTTCATCTAAAACGGACCTCCTACGCAAAGTTATGGCCTTTCAAAGTTTCACCCCACAAACCACACAATCTCGTGGCCAGGGCTTCGGGGACTTCGGCCATCTCCCCTATTAATGCCAAGATCTACTGCAAGGTATGGTTGTAGATCTCGAAAAGTTATTCGAAATTAAAAAAAGGTTCATCCAAAACGGACCTCTCTACACAAAGTTATGGTCTTTCAAAGTTTCACCCCACAAACCACACAATCTCGTGGCCAAGGCTTCGGGGATGTCGGCCATCTCCCCTGTTAATGCCAAGATCTACTGCAAGGTATGGTTGCGTAGATCTCGAAAAATTATTCGAAATTAAAAAAGGGTTCATCCAAAACGGACCTCTCTACACAAAGTTATGGCCTTTCAAAGTTTCACCCCACAAACCACACAATCTCGTGGCCAAGGCTTCGGGGACGTCGGCCATCTCCCCTGTTAATGCCAAGATCTACTGCAAGGTATGGTTGCGTAGATCTCAAAAAGTTATTCGAAATCAAAAAAACGTTCATCCAAAACGGACCTCTCTACGCAAAGTTATGGCTTTTCAAAGTGTCACCCCACAAACCACACAATCTCATGGCCATGGCTTCGGGGACGTCGGCCATCTTCCTTGTTAATTTCAAGATCTACTGCAAGGTATGGTTGCGTAGATCTCGAAAAGTTATTCGAAATCAAAAACAAGTTCATTCAAAATGGACCTCTTTATACAAAGTTATGGCCTTTCAAAGTTCACCCCATAAACCACACAATCTCGTGGCCAGGGCTTCGGGGACATCGGCCATCTCCCCTGTTAATGCCAAGATCTACTACAAGGTATGGTTGCGTAGATCTCGAAAAGTTATTCGAAATCAAAAAAAAGTTCATACAAAACGGACATCTCTACGCAAAGTTATGGCCTTTCAAAGTTTCACACCACAAACCACACAATCTCGTGGCCAGGGCTTCGGGGATGTCGGCCATCTCCCCTGTTAATGCCAAGATCTACTGCAAGGTATGGTTGCGTAGATCTCAAAAAGTTATTCGAAATGAAAAAAAAGTTCATCCAAAACGGACCTATCTTCGCAAAGTTTTGGCCTTTCAAAGTTTCACACCACAAACCACACAATCTCGTGGCCAGGGCTTCGAGGACGTGGGCCATCTCCCCTGTTAATACCAAGATCTACTGCAAGGTATGGTTGCGTAGATCTCAAAAAGTTATTCGAAATGAAAAAAAGTTCATCCAAAACGGACCTCTCTACGCAAAGTTATGGCCTTTCAAAGTTTCACCACACAAACCACACAATCTCGTGGCCAGGGCTTCGGGGACATCGGTCATCTCCCCTATTAATACCAAGATCTATTGCAAGGTATGGATGCGTAGATCTCTAAAATTTATTCGAAATCAAAAAAAAAATTCATCCAAAACGGACCTTTGCTACACAAAGTTATGGCCTTTCAAAGTGTCACCCCACAAATCACACAATCTCGTGGCTAGGGCTTCGGGGTCATCGGCCATCTTCCTTGTTAATGCCGAGATCTACTGCAAGGTATGGTTGCGTAGATCTCGAAAAGTTATTCTAAATCAAAAAAAAGTTCATCTAAAACAGACCTCTCTACGCAAAGTTATGGCCTTTCAAAGTTTCACCCCACAAACCACACAATCTCCTGGCCTGAGCTTCGGGGACGTCGGCCATCTTCCCTGTTAATGCCAAGATCTACTGCAAGTTATGGTTGCATAGATCTCGAAAATTTATTCGATATCTAAAAAAAGTTCATCCAAAACGGACATCTCTACGCAAAGTTATGGCCTTTCAAAGTTTTACACCACAAACCACACAATCTCGTGGCCAGGGCTTCGGGGACGTCGGCCATCTTCCTTGTTAATGCCAAGATCTACTGCAAGGATGGTTGCGTAGATCTCAAAAAGTTATTCGAAATCAAAAAAAGGTTCATCCAAAACGGACCTCTCTACGCAAAGTTTTGGCCTTTCAAAGTTTCACACCACAAACCACACAATCTCGTGGCCAGGGCTTCAGGGACGTCGGTCATCTCCCCTGTTAATGCCAAGATCTACTGCATGGTATGGTTGCGTAGATCTCAAAAAGTTATTCGAAATCAAAAAAACGTTCATCCAAAACGGACCTCTCTACGCAAAGTTATGGCCTTTCAAAGTGTCACCCCACAAACCACACAATCTCATGGCCAGGGCTTCGGGGACGTCGGCCATCTTCCTTATTAATTTCAAGATCTACTGCAAGGTATGGTTGCGTAGATCTCGAAAAGTTATTCGAAATCAAAAACAAGTTCATTCAAAATGGACCTCTTTATACAAAGTTATGGCCTTTCAAAGTTCACCCCATAAACCACACAATCTCATGGCCAGGGCTTCGGGGACATCGGCCATCTCCCCTGTTAATGCCAAGATCTACTGCAAGGTATGGTTGCGTAGATCTCAAAAAGTTATTCGAAATCAAAAAAAAGTTCATCCAAAACGGACATCTCTACGCAAAGTTATGGCCTTTCAAAGTTTCACACCACAAACCACACAATCTCGTGGCCAGGGCTTCGGGGATGTCGGCCATCTCCCCTGTTAATGCCAAGATCTACTGTAAGGTATGGTTGCTTAGATCTCAAAAAGTTATTCGAAATGAAAAAAAAGTTCATCCAAAACGGACCTATCTTCGCAAAGTTTTGGCCTTTCAAAGTTTCACACCACAAACCACACAATCTCGTGGCCAGGGCTTCGGGGACGTGGGTCATCTCCCCTGTTAATACCAAGATCTACTCCAAGGTATGGTTGCGTAGATCTCAAAAAGTTATTCGAAATGAAAAAAAGTTCATCCAAAACGGACCTCTCTACGCAAAGTTATGGCCTTTCAAAGTTTCACCCCACAAACCACACAATCTCGTGGCCAGGGCTTCGGGGACGTCAGCCATCTCCCAAGTTAATACCAAGATCTACTACAAGGTATGGTTGCGTAGATCTCGAAAATTTATTCGAAATCAAAAAAAAAATTCATCCAAAACGGACCTCGCTACACAAAGTTATGGCCTTTCAAAGTGTCACCCCACAAATCACACAATCTCGTGGCTAGGGCTTCGGGGTCATCGGCCATCTTCCTTGTCAATGCCGAGATCTACTACAAGGTATGGTTGCGTAGATCTCGAAAAGTTATTCTAAATCAAAAAAAAGTTCATCTAAAACAGATCTCTCTACGCAAAGTTATGGCCTTTCAAAGTTTCACCCCACAAACCACACAATCTCCTGGCCTGAGCTTCGGGGACGTCGGCCATCTTTCCTGTTAATGCCAAGATCTACTGCAAGTTATGGTTGCATAGATCTCGAAAATTTATTCGATATCTAAAAAAAGTTCATCCAAAACGGACATCTCTACGCAAAGTTATGGCCTTTCAAAGTTTAACACCACAAACCACACAATCTCATGGCCAGGGCTTCGGGCACGTCGGCCATCTTCCTTGTTAATGCCAAGATCTACTGCAAGGTATGGTTGCGTAGATCTGAAAAAGTTATTCGAAATCAAAAAAATGTTCATCTAAAACGGACCTCCTACGCAAAGTTATGGCCTTTCAAAGTTTCACCCAACAAACCACACAATCTCATGGCCAGGGCTTCGGGGACGTCGGCCATCTCCACTGTTAATGCCAAGATCTACTGCAAGGTATGGTTGCGTAGATCTCAAAAAGTTATTCGAAATCAAAAAAAGGTTCATCCAAAACGGACCTCTCTACGCAAAGTTTTGGCCTTTCAAAGTTTCACACCACAAACCACACAATCTCGTGGCCAGGGCTTCAGGGACGTCGGTCATCTCCCCTATTAATGCCAAGATCTACTGCAAGGTATGGTTGCGTAGATCTCAAAAAGTTAATCGAAATTAAAAAAAAGTTCATCCAAAACGAACTTCTCTACACAAAGTTATGGCCTTTCAAAGTTTCACCCCACAAACCACACAATCTCGTGGCCAGGGCTTCGGGGACGTCAGCCATCTTTCAAGTTAATACCAAGATCTACTACAAGGTATGGTTGCGTAGATCTCGAAAAGTTATTCGAAATCAAAAAAAATTCATCCAAAACGGACCTCTCTACGCAAAGTTATGGCCTTTCAAAGTTTCACCCAACAAACCATACAATCTCATGGCCAGGGCTTCGGGGACGTCGGCCATCTCCCCTGTTAATTCCGAGATCTACTGCAAGGTATGGTTGCGTAGATCTCGAAAAGTTATTCGAAATAAAAAAAAAGTTCATCCAAAACGGACTTCTCTACGCAAAGTTATGGCCTTTCAAAGTTTCACACCACAAACCACACAATCTCGTGGATAGGGCTTCGGGGACGTCGGCCATCTTCCCTGTTAATGCCAAGATCTACTGCAAGGTATGGTTGCGTAGATCTTAAAAAGTTATTCGAAATCATAAAAAAGTTCATCCAAAACGGACCTCTCTACGCAAAGTTATGGCCTTTCAAAGTTTCACCCCACAAACCACACAATCTCGTGGCCAGGGTTTCGGGGATGACGGCCATCTTCTTTGTTAATGTCAAGATCTACTGCAAGGTATGGTTGCGTAGATCTCAAAAAGTTATTCGAAATCAAAAAAATGTTCATCTAAAACGGACCTCCTACGCAAAGTTATGGCCTTTCAAAGTTTCACCCAACAAACCACACAATCTCATGGCCAGGGCTTCGGGGACGTCGGCCATCTCCCCTGTTAATGCCAAGATCTACTGCAAGGTATGGTTGCGTAGATCTCAAAAAGTTATTTGAAATCAAAAAAAGGTTCATCCAAAACGGACCTCTCTACGCAAAGTTATGGCCTTTCAAAGTTTTACACCACAAACCACACAATCTCATGGCCAGGGCTTCGGGGACGTCGGCCATCTCTCTTGTTAATGCCAAGATCTACTGAAAGGTATGGTTGCGTAGATCTCGAAAAGTTATTCGAAATCAAAAAAAAGTTCATCCAAAATGACCTCTCTACACAAAGTTATGGCCTTTCAAAGTTCACCCCACAAACCACACAATTTCGTGGCCAGGGCTTCGAGGACGTCGGACATCTCCCCTATTAAAGCCAAGATCTACTGCAAGGTATGGTTGCGTAGATCTCGAAAAGTTATTCGAAATCAAAAAAAAAAGTTCATCCAAAACGGACATCTCTACGCAAAGTTATGGCCTTTCAAAGTTTCACACCACAAACCACACAATCTCGTGGCCAGGGCTTCGGGGACATCGGCCATCTCCCCTATTAATACCAAGATCTATTGCAAGGTATGGTTGCGTAGATCTCTAAAAGTTATTCGAAATCAAAAAAAAGTTCATCCAAAACGGACCTCGCTACACAAAGTTATGGCCCTTCAAAGTGTCACCCCACAAACCACACAATCTCGTGGCTAGGGCTTCGGGGTCATCGGCCATCTTCCTTGTTAATGCCAAGATCTACTGCAAGGTATGGTTGCGTAGATCTCGAAAAGTTATTCTAAATCAAAAAAAAGTTCATCTAAAACAGACCTCTCTACGCAAAGTTATGGCCTTTCAAAGTTTCACCCACAAACCACACAATCTCCTGGCCTGAGCTTCGGGGACGTCGGCCATCTTCCCTGTTAATGTCAAGATCTACTGCAAGTTATGGTTGCATAGATCTCGAAAATTTATTCGATATCTAAAAAAAGTTCATCCAAAACGGACATCTCTACGCAAAGTTATGGCCTTTCAAAGTTTCACACCACAAACCACACAATCTCGTGGACAGGGCTTCGGGGACGTCGGCCATCTTCCCTGTTAATGCCAAGATCTACTGCAAGGTATGGTTGCGTAGATCTCAAAAAGTTATTCGAAATCATAAAAAAGTTCATCCAAAACGGACCTCTCTACGCAAAGTTATGGCCTTTCAAAGTTTCACCCCACAAACCACACAATCTCGTGGCCAAGGCTTCGGAGACGTCAGCCATCTCCCAAGTTAATACCAAGATCTACTACAAGGTATGGTTGCGTAGATCTCGAAAATTTATTCGAAATCAAAAAAAAATTCATCCAAAACGGACCTCGCTACACAAAGTTATGGCCTTTCAAAGTGTCACCCCACAAATCACACAATCTCGTGGCTAGGGCTTCGGGGTCATCGGCCATCTTCCTTGTTAATGCCGAGATCTACTACAAGGTATGGTTGCGTAGATCTCGAAAAGTTATTCTAAATCAAAAAAAAGTTCATCTAAAACAGACCTCTCTACGCAAAGTTATGGCCTTTCAAAGTTTCACCCCATAAACCACACAATCTCCTGGCCTGAGCTTCGGGGACGTCGGCCATCTTTCCTGTTAATGCCAAGATCTACTGCAAGTTATGGTTGCATAGATCTTGAAAATTTATTCGATATCTAAAAAAAGTTCATCCAAAACGGACATCTCTACGCAAAGTTATGGCCTTTCAAAGTTTTACACCACAAACCACACAATCTCGTAGCCAGGGCTTCGGGGACGTCGGCCATCTTCCTTGTTAATGCCAAGATCTACTGCAAGGTATGGTTGCGTAGATCTAAAAAAGTTATTCGAAATCAAAAAAATGTTCATCTAAAACGGACCTCCTACGCAAAGTTATGGCCTTTCAAAGTTTCACCCAACAAACCACACAATCTCATGGCCAGGGCTTCGGGGACGTCGGCCATCTCCCCTGTTAATGCCAAGATCTACTGCAAGGTATGGTTGCGTAGATCTCAAAAAGTTATTCGAAATCAAAAAAAGGTTCATCCAAAATGGACCTCTCTACGCAAAGTTTTGGCCTTTCAAAGTTTCACACCACAAACCACACAATCTCGTGGACAGGGCTTCAGGGACGTCGGTCATCTCCCCTATTAATGCCAAGATCTACTGCAAGGTATGGTTGCGTAGATCTCAAAAAGTTAATCGAAATTAAAAAAAAGTTCATCCTAAACGAACCTCTCTACACAAAGTTATGGCCTTTCAAAGTTTCACCCCACAAACCACACAATCTCGTGGCCAGGGCTTCGGGGACGTCAGCCATCTCCCAAGTTAATACCAAGATCTACTACAAGGTATGGTTGCGTAGATCTCGAAAAGTTATTCGAAATCAAAAAAAATTCATCCAAAACGGACCTCTCTACGCAAAGTTATGGCCTTTTAAAGTTTCACCCCACAAACCATACAATCTCATGGCCAGGGCTTCGGGGACGTCGGCCATCTCCCCTGTTAATTCCGAGATCTACTGCAAGGTATGGTTGCGTAGATCTCGAAAAGTTATTCGAAATAAAAAAAAAGTTCATCCAAAACGGACTTCTCTACGCAAAGTTATGGCCTTTAAAAGTTTCACACCACAAACCACACAATCTCGTGGACAGGGCTTCGGGGACGTCGGCCATCTTCCCTGTTAATGCCAAGATCTACTGCAAGGTATGGTTGCGTAGATCTCAAAAAGTTATTCGAAATCATAAAAAAGTTCATCCAAAACGGACCTCTCTACGCAAAGTTATGGCCTTTCAAAGTTTCACCCCACAAACCACACAATCTCGTGGCCAGGGTTTCGGGGATGACGGCCATCTTCTTTGTTAATGTCAAGATCTACTGCAAGGTATGGTTGCGTAGATCTCAAAAAGTTATTCGAAATCAAAAAAATGTTCATCTAAAACGGACCTCCTACGCAAAGTTATGGCCTTTCCAAGTTTCACCCAACAAACCACACAATCTCGTGGCCAGGGCTTCGGGGACGTCGGCCATCTCTCCTATTAATGCCAAGATTTACTGCAAGGTATGATTGCGTAGATCTCTAAAAGTTATTCGAAATTAAAAAAAAGTTCATCCAAAACGGACCTCTCTACGCAAAGTTATGGCCTTTCAAAGTTTCACCCCACAAACCACACAATCTCGTGGCCAGGGCTTCGGGGACGTCGGCCATCTCCCAAGTTAATACCAAGATCTACTACAAGGTATGGTTGCGTAGATCTCGAAAAGTTATTCGAAATCAAAAAAAAATCATCCAAAACGGACCTCTCTACGCAAAGTTATGGCTTTTCAAAGTTTCACCCCACAAACCATACAATCTCATGGCCAGGGCTTCGGGGACGTCGGCCATCTCCCCTGTTAATTCCGAGATCTACTGCAAGGTATGATTGCGTAGATCTCGAAAAGTTATTTGAAATAAAAAAAAAGTTCATCCAAAACGGACTTCTCTACGCAAAGTTATGGCCTTTCAAAGTTTCACACCACAAACCACACAATCTCGTGGCCAGGGCTTCGGGGACGTCGGCCATCTCTCCTATTAATGCCAAGATTTACTGCAAGGTATGATTGCGTAGATCTCTAAAAGTTATTCGAAATTAAAAAAAAGTTCATCCAAAACGGACCTCTCTACGCAAAGTTATGGCCTTTCAAAGTTTCACCCCACAAACCACACAATCTCGTGGCCAGGGCTTCGGGGACGTCGGCCATCTCCCAAGTTAATACCAAGATCTACTACAAGGTATGGTTGCGTAGATCTCGAAAAGTTATTCGAAATCAAAAAAAATTCATCCAAAACGGACCTCTCTACGCAAAGTTATGGCTTTTCAAAGTTTCACCCCACAAACCATACAATCTCATGGCCAAGGCTTCGGGGACGTCGGCCATCTCCCCTGTTAATTCCGAGATCTACTGCAAGGTATGATTGCGTAGATCTCGAAAAGTTATTCGAAATAAAAAAAAAGTTCATCCAAAACGGACTTCTCTACGCAAAGTTATGGCCTTTCAAAGTTTCACACCACAAACCACACAATCTCGTGGACAGGGCTTCGGGGACGTCGGCCATCTTCCCTGTTAATGCCAAGATCTACTGTAAGGTATGGTTGCGTAAATCTCAAAAAGTTATTCGAAATCATAAAAGTTCATCCAAAACGGACCTCTCTACGCAAAGTTTTGGCCTTTCAAAGTTTCACCCCACAAACCACACAATCTCGTGGCCAGGGTTTCGGGGATGACGGCCATCTTCCTTGTTAATGTCAAGATCTACTGCAAGGTATGGTTGCGTAGATCTCAAAAAGTTATTCGAAATCAAAAAAATGTTCATCTAAAACGGACCTCCTACGCAAAGTTATGGCCTTTCAAAGTTTCACCCAACAAACCACACAATCTCATGGCCAGGGCTTCGTGGACGTCGGCCATCTCCCCTGTTAATGCCAAGATCTACTGCAAGGTATGGTTGCGTAGATCTCAAAAAGTTATTCGAAATCAAAAAAAGGTTCATCCAAAACGGACCTCTCTACGCAAAGTTATGGCCTTTCAAAGTTTCACACCACAAACCACACAATCTCATGGCCAGGGCTTCGGGGACGTCGGCCATCTCTCTTGTTAATGCCAAGATCTACTGAAAGGTATGGTTGCGTAGATCTCGAAAAGTTATTCGAAATCATAAAAGTTCATCCAAAACGGACCTCTCTACGCAAAGTTATGGCCTTTCAAAGTTTTCGAAATCATAAAAGTTCATCTCTCTTGTTAACTTTTCGAGATCTACTGAAAGGTATGGTTGCGTAGATCTCAAAAAGTTATTCGAAATCATAAAAGTTCATCCAAAACGGACCTCTCTACGCAAAGTTATGGCCTTTCAAAGTTTCACCCCACAAACCACACAATCTCGTGGCCAGGGTTTCGGGGATGACGGCCATCTTCCTTGTTAATTTCAAGATCTACTGCAAGGTATGGTTGCGTAGATCTCAAAAGTTATTCTAAATCAAAAAAAAGTTCATCTAAAACAGACCTCTCTACGCAAAGTTATGGCCTTTCAAAGTTTCACCCCACAAACCACACAATCTCCTGGCCTGAGCTTCGGGGACGTCGGCCATCTTCCCTGTTAATGCCAAGATCTACTGCAAGTTATGGTTGCATAGATCTCGAAAATTTATTCGATATCTAAAAAAAGTTCATCCAAAACGGACATCTCTACGCAAGGTTATGGCCTTTCAAAGTTTTACACCACAAACCACACAATCTCGTGGCCAGGGCTTCGGGGACGTCGGCCATCTCTCCTATTAATGCCAAGATCTACTGCAAGGTATGGTTGCGTAGATCTCAAAAAGTTATTCGAAATGAAAAAAAAATCATCCGAAACGGACCTCTCTACGCAAAGTTTTGGCCTTTCAAAGTTTCACACCACAAACCATACAATCTCGTGGCCAAGGCTTCAGGGACGTCGGTCATCTCCCCTATTAATGCCAAGATCTACTGCAAGGTATGGTTGCGTAGATCTCAAAAATTTATTCGAAATCAAAAAAAAGTTCATCCAAAACGGACCTCTCTACGCAAAGTTATGGCCTTTCAAAGTGTCACCCCACAAACCACACAATCTCGTGGCTAGGGCTTCGGGGACGTCGGCCATCTTCCTTGTTAATTTCAAGATCTACTGCAAAGTATGGTTGCGTAGATCTCGAAAAGTTATTCGTAATTAAAAAAAAGTTCATCCAAAACGGACCTCTCTACACAAAGTTATGGCCTTTCAAAGTTTCACCCCACTAACCACACAATCTCGTGGCCAGGGCTTCGGGGACGTCGGCCATCTTCTCTGTTAATGCCAAGATCTACTGCAAGGTATGGTTGCGTAGATCTCGAAAAGTTATTCAAAATCAAAACAAAGATCATCCAAAACGGACCTCTCTACGCAAAGTTATGGCCTTTCAAAGTTTCACCCCACAAACCAAACAATCTCGTGGCCAGGGCTTCGGGGACGTCGGCCATCTCCCCTGTTAATGCCAAGATCTACTAAAAGGTATGGTTGCGTAGATCTCGAAAAGTTATTCGAAATCAAAAAAAAGTTCATTCAAAACGGACATACATCTCTACGCAAAGTTATGGCCTTTCAAAGTTTCACACCACAAACCACACAATCTCGTGGCCAGGGCTTCGGGGACGTCGGCCATCTCTCCTATTAATGCCAAGATTTACTGCAAGGTATGATTGCGTAGATCTCTAAAAGTTATTCGAAATTAAAAAAAAGTTAATCCAAAACGGACCTCGCTACACAAAGTTATGGCCTTTCAAAGTGTCACCCCACAAACCACACAATCTCGTGGCCAGGGCTTCGGGGACGTCGGCCATCTTCCTAGTTAATGCCAAGATCTACTACAAGGTATAGTTGCGTAGATCTCGAAAAGTTATTCGAAATCAAAAAAAAATTCATCTAAAACAGATCGCTCTACTCAAAGTTATGGCCTTTCAAAGTTCACCCCACAAACTACACAATCTCGTGGCCAGGGCTTCGGGGATGTCGGCCATCTTCCCTGTTAATGCCAAGATCTACTGCAAGGTATGGTTGCATAGATCTCAAAAAGTTATTCGAAATAAAAAAAAAAGTTCATTCAAAACGGACATCTCTACGCAAAGTTATGGCCTTTCAAAGTTTCACACCACAAACCATACAATCTCATGGCCAGGGCTTCGGGGACGTCGGCCATCTCCCCTGTTAATTCCGAGATCTACTGCAAGGTATGGTTGCGTAGATCTCGAAAAGTTATTCGAAATAAAAAAAAAGTTCATCCAAAACGGACCTCTCTACGCAAAGTTATGGCCTTTCAAAGTTTCACCCCACAAACCACACAATCTCGTGGCCAGGGCTTCGGGGACGTCGGCCATCTCCCAAGTTAATACCAAGATCTACTACAAGGTATGGTTGCGTAGATCTCGAAAAGTTATTCGAAATCAAAAAAAATTCATCCAAAACGGACCTCTCTACGCAAAGTTATGGCCTTTCAAAGTTTCACCCCACAAACCATACAATCTCATGGCCAGGGCTTCGGGGACGTCGGCCATCTCCCCTGTTAATTCCGAGATCTACTGCAAGGTATGGTTGCGTAGATCTCGAAAAGTTATTCGAAATAAAAAAAAGTTCATCCAAAACGGACTTCTCTACGCAAAGTTATGGCCTTTCAAAGTTTCACACCACAAACCACACAATCTCGTGGACAGGGCTTCGGGGACGTCGGCCATCTCCCCTGTTAATGCCAAGATCTACTACAAGGTATGGTTGCGTAGTTCTCGAAAAGTAATTCGAAATCAAAAAAAAGTTCATCCAAAATGGACCTCTCTACACAAAGTTATGGCCTTTCAAAGTTCACCCCACAAACCACTCAATCTCGTGGTCAGGGCTTCGGGGACGTCGGCCATCTCCCATGTTAATGCCAAGATCTACTGCAAGGTATAGATGAGTAGATCTCGAAAAGTTATTTGAAATCAAAAAAAAGTTCATCCAAAATGGACATCTCTACGCAAAGTTATGACCTTTCAAAGTTTCACAACACAAACCACACAATCTCGTGGCCAGGGCTTTGGGGACATCGACCATCTCCCCTGTTAATGCCCAGATCTACTGCAAGGTATGGTTGCGTAGATCTCGAAAAGTTATTCGAAATCAAAAAAAAGTTCATCCAAAACGGACCTCGCTACACAAAGTTATGGCCTTTCAAAATGTCACCCCACAAACTACACAATCTCGTGGCCAGGGCTTTGGGGACATCGGCCATCTTCCTTGTTAATGCCAAGATCTACTGCAAGGTATGGTTGCATAGATCTCGAAAAATTATTCGAAATCAAAAAAAAGTTCATCTAAAATGGACCTCTCTACACAAAGTTATGGCTTTTCAAAGTTTCACCCCACAAACCACACAATCTCGTGGCCAAGGCTTTGGGGACGTCGGCCATCTACCTTGTTAATGCCAAGATTTACTGCAAGGTAAGGTTGTGTAGATCTCGAAAAGTTATTCGAAATAAAAAAAAAGTTCATCCAAAACGGACTTCTCTACGCAAAGTTATGGCCTTTCAAAGTTTCACACCACAAACCACACAATCTCGTGGACAGGGCTTCGGGGACGTCGGCCATCTTCCCTGTTAATGCCAAGATCTACTGTAAGGTATGGTTGCGTAAATCTCAAAAAGTTATTCGAAATCATAAAAGTTCATCCAAAACGGACCTCTCTACGCAAAGTTATGGCCTTTCAAAGTTTCACCCCACAAACCACACAATCTCGTGGCCAGGGTTTCGGGGATGACGGCCATCTTCCTTGTTAATGTCAAGATCTACTGCAAGGTATGATTGCGTAGATCTCTAAAAGTTATTCGAAATTAAAAAAAAGTTAATCCAAAACGGACCTCGCTACACAAAGTTATGGCCTTTCAAAGTGTCACCCCACAAACCACACAATCTCGTGGCCAGGGCTTCGGGGACGTCGGCCATCTTCCTAGTTAATGCCAAGATCTACTACAAGGTATAGTTGCGTAGATCTCGAAAAGTTATTCGAAATCAAAAAAAAATTCATCTAAAACAGATCGCTCTACTCAAAGTTATGGCCTTTCAAAGTTCACCCCACAAACTACACAATCTCGTGGCCAGGGCTTCGGGGATGTCGGCCATCTTCCCTGTTAATGCCAAGATCTACTGCAAGGTATGGTTGCGTAGATCTCAAAAAGTTATTCGAAATAAAAAAAAAAGTTCATTCAAAACGGACATCTCTACGCAAAGTTATGGCCTTTCAAAGTTTCACACCACAAACCATACAATCTCATGGCCAGGGCTTCGGGGACGTCGGCCATCTCCCCTGTTAATTCCGAGATCTACTGCAAGGTATGGTTGCGTAGATCTCGAAAAGTTATTCGAAATAAAAAAAAAGTTCATCCAAAACGGACCTCTCTACGCAAAGTTATGGCCTTTCAAAGTTTCACCCCACAAACCACACAATCTCGTGGCCAGGGCTTCGGGGACGTCGGCCATCTCCCAAGTTAATACCAAGATCTACTACAAGGTATGGTTGCGTAGATCTCGAAAAGTTATTCGAAATCAAAAAAAATTCATCCAAAACGGACCTCTCTACGCAAAGTTATGGCCTTTCAAAGTTTCACCCCACAAACCATACAATCTCATGGCCAGGGCTTCGGAGACGTCGGCCATCTCCCCTGTTAATTCCGAGATCTACTGCAAGGTATGGTTGCGTAGATCTCGAAAAGTTATTCGAAATAAAAAAAAGTTCATCCAAAACGGACTTCTCTACGCAAAGTTATGGCCTTTCAAAGTTTCACACCACAAACCACACAATCTCGTGGACAGGGCTTCGGGGACGTCGGCCATCTCCCCTGTTAATGCCAAGATCTACTACAAGGTATGGTTGCGTAGTTCTCGAAAAGTAATTCGAAATCAAAAAAAAGTTCATCCAAAATGGACCTCTCTACACAAAGTTATGGCCTTTCAAAGTTCACCCCACAAACCACTCAATCTCGTGGTCAGGGCTTCGGGGACGTCGGCCATCTCCCATGTTAATGCCAAGATCTACTGCAAGGTATAGATGAGTAGATCTCGAAAAGTTATTTGAAATCAAAAAAAAGTTCATCCAAAATGGACATCTCTACGCAAAGTTATGACCTTTCAAAGTTTCACAACACAAACCACACAATCTCGTGGCCAGGGCTTTGGGGACATCGACCATCTCCCCTGTTAATGCCCAGATCTACTGCAAGGTATGGTTGCGTAGATCTCGAAAAGTTATTCGAAATCAAAAAAAAGTTCATCCAAAACGGACCTCGCTACACAAAGTTATGGCCTTTCAAAATGTCACCCCACAAACTACACAATCTCGTGGCCAGGGCTTTGGGGACATCGGCCATCTTCCTTGTTAATGCCAAGATCTACTGCAAGGTATGGTTGCATAGATCTCGAAAAGTTATTCGAAATCAAAAAAAAGTTCATCTAAAATGGACCTCTCTACACAAAGTTATGGCTTTTCAAAGTTTCACCCCACAAACCACACAATCTCGTGGCCAAGGCTTTGGGGACGTCGGCCATCTACCTTGTTAATGCCAAAATTTACTGCAAGGTAAGGTTGTGTAGATCTCGAAAAGTTATTCGAAATCAAAAAAAAGTTCATCCAAAACGGACCTCTCTACGCAAAGTTATGGCCTTTCAAAGTTTCACACCACAAACCACACAATCTCGTGGCCAGGGCTTCGGGGACGTCGGCCATCTTCCCTGTTAATGCCAAGATCTACTGCAAGGTATGGTTGCGTAGATCTCAAAAAGTTATTCGAAATCAAAAAAAAGTTCATTCAAAACAGACATCTCTACGCAAAGTTATGGCCTTTCAAAGTTTCACACCACAAACCATACAATCTCATGGCCAGGGCTTCGGGGACGTCGGCCATCTCCCCTGTTAATTCTGAGATCTACTGCAAGGTATGGTTGCGTAGATCTCGAAAAGTTATTCGAAATAAAAAAAAGTTCATCCAAAACGGACCTCTCTACGCAAAGTTATGGCCTTTCAAAGTTTCACCCCACAAACCACACAATCTCGTGGCCAGGGCTTCGGGGACGTCGGCCATCTCCCAAGTTAATACCAAGATCTACTACAAGGTATGGTTGCGTAGATCTCGAAAAGTTATTCGAAATCAAAAAAAATTCATCCAAAACGGACCTCTCTACGCAAAGTTATGGCTTTTCAAAGTTTCACCCCACAAACCATACAATCTCATGGCCAGGGCTTCGGGGACGTCGGCCATCTCCCCTGTTAATTCCGAGATCTACTGCAAGGTATGGTTGCGTAGATCTCGAAAAGTTATTCGAAATAAAAAAAAAGTTCATCCAAAACGGACTTCTCTACGCAAAGTTATGGCCTTTCAAAGTTTCACACCACAAACCACACAATCTCGTGGACAGGGCTTCGGGGACGTCGGCCATCTTCCCTGTTAATGCCAAGATCTACTGTAAGGTATGGTTGCGTAAATCTCAAAAAGTTATTCGAAATCATAAAAGTTCATCCAAAACGGACCTCTCTACGCAAAGTTATGGCCTTTCAAAGTTTCACCCCACAAACCACACAATCTCGTGGCCAGGGTTTCGGGGATGACGGCCATCTTCCTTGTTAATGTCAAGATCTACTGCAAGGTATGGTTGCGTAGATCTCAAAAAGTTATTCGAAATCAAAAAAATGTTCATCTAAAACGGACCTCCTACGCAAAGTTATGGCCTTTCAAAGTTTCACCCAACAAACCACACAATCTCATGGCCAGGGCTTCGTGGACGTCGGCCATCTCCCCTGTTAATGCCAAGATCTACTGCAAGGTATGGTTGCGTAGATCTCAAAAAGTTATTCGAAATCAAAAAAAGGTTCATCCAAAACGGATCTCTCTACGCAAAGTTATGGCCTTTCAAAGTTTCACACCACAAACCACACAATCTCATGGCCAGGGCTTCGGGGACGTCGGCAATCTCTCTTGTTAATGCCAAGATCTACTGAAAGGTATGGTTGCGTAGATTTCGAAAAGTTATTCGAAATCATAAAAGTTCATCCAAAACGGACCTCTCTACGCAAAGTTATGGCCTTTCAAAGTTTTCGAAATCATAAAAGTTCATCTCTCTTGTTAACTTTTCGAGATCTACTGAAAGGTATGGTTGCGTAGATCTCAAAAAGTTATTCGAAATCATAAAAGTTCATCCAAAACGGACCTCTCTACGCAAAGTTATGGCCTTTCAAAGTTTCACCCCACAAACCACACAATCTCGTGGCCAGGGTTTCGGGGATGACGGCCATCTTCCTTGTTAATGTCAAGATCTACTGCAAGGTATGGTTGCGTAGATCTCAAAAAGTTATTCAAAATCAAAAAAATGTTCATCTAAAACGGACCTCCTACGCAAAGTTATGGCCTTTCAAAGTTTCACCCAACAAACCACACAATCTCATGGCCAGGGCATCGTGGACGTCGGCCATCTCCCCTGTTAATGCCAAGATCTACTGCAAGGTATGGTTGCGTAGATCTCAAAAAGTTATTCGAAATCAAAAAAAGGTTCATCCAAAACGGACCTCTCTACGCAAAGTTATGGCCTTTCAAAGTTTCACACCACAAACCACACAATCTCATGGCCAGGGCTTCGGGGACGTTGGCCATCTCTCTTGTTAATGCCAAGATCTACTGAAAGGTATGGTTGCGTAGATCTCGAAAAGTTATTCGAAATCAAAAAAAAGTTCATCCAAAATGGACCTCTCTACACAAAGTTATGGCCTTTCAAAGTTCACCCCACAAACCACACAATCTCGTGGCCAGGGCTTCGAGGACGTCGGACATCTCCCCTGTTAAAGCCAAGATCTACTGCAAGGTATGGTTGCGTAGATCTCGAAAAGTTATTCGAAATCAAAAAAAAAAGTTCATCCAAAACGGACATCTCTACGCAAAGTTATGGCCTTTCAAAGTTTCACACCACAAACCACACAATCTCGTGGCCAGGGCTTCGGGGACATCGGCCATCTCCCCTATTAATACCAAGATCTATTGCAAGGTATGGTTGCGTAGATCTCTAAAAGTTATTCGAAATCAAAAAAAAGTTCATCCAAAACGGACCTCGCTACACAAAGTTATGGCCCTTCAAAGTGTCACCCCACAAACCACACAATCTCGTGGCTAGGGCTTCGGGGTCATCGGCCATCTTCCTTGTTAATGCCAAGATCTACTGCAAGATATGGTTGCGTAGATCTCGAAAAGTTATTCTAAATCAAAAAAAAGTTCATCTAAAACAGACCTCTCTACGCAAAGTTATGGCCTTTCAAAGTTTCACCCCACAAACCACACAATCTCCTGGCCTGAGCTTCGGGGACGTCGGCCATCTTCCCTGTTAATGCCAAGATCTACTGCAAGTTATGGTTACATAGATCTCGAAAATTTATTCGATATCTAAAAAAAGTTCATCCAAAACGGACATCTGTACGCAAAGTTATGGCCTTTCAAAGTTTTACACCACAAACCACACAATCTCGTGGCCAGGGCTTCGGGGACGTCAGCCATCTCTCTTGTTAATGCCAAGATCTACTGCAAGGTATGGTTGCATAGATATCGAAAATTTATTCGAAATCAAAAAAAAGTTCATCCAAAAGGACCTCTCTACGCAAAGTTATGGCCTTTCAAAGTTTTACACCACAAACCACACAATCTCATGGCCAGGGCTTCGGGGACGTCGACCATCTCCCCTATTAATGCCAAGATCCACTGCAAGGTATGGTTGCGTAGATCTCAAAAAGTTATTCGAAATGAAAAAAAAATCATCTAAAACGGACCTCTCTACGCAAAGTTTTGGCCTTTCAAAGTTTCACACCACAAACCATACAATCTCGTGGACAGGGCTTCAGGGACGTCGGTCATCTCCCCTGTTAATGCCAAGATCTACTGCAAGGTATGGTTGCGTAGATCTCAAAAAGTTATTCGAAATCAAAAAAAAGTTCATCCAAAACGGACCTCTCTACGCAAAGTTATGGCCTTTCAAAGTGTCACCCCACAAACCACACAATCTCGTGGCCAGGGCTTCGGGGACGTCGTCCATCTTCCTTGTTAATTTCAAGATCTACTGCAAGGTATGGTTGCGTAGATCTCGAAAAGTTATTCGTAATTAAAAAAAAGTTCATCCAAAACGGACCTCTCTACACAAAGTTATGGCCTTTCAAAGTTTCACCCCACTAACCACACAATCTCATGGCCAGGGCTTCGGGGACGTCGGACATCTTCCCTGTTAATGCCAAGATCTACTGCAAGGTATGGTTGCGTAGATCTCGAAAAGTTATTCAAAATCAAAACAAAGTTCATCCAAAACGGACCTCTCTACGTAAAGTTATGGCCTTTCAAAGTTTCACCCCACAAACCACACAATCTCGTGGCCAGGGCTTCGGGGACGTCGGCCATCTCTTCTGTTAATGCCAAGATTTACTGCAAGGTATGATTGCGTAGATCTCGAAAAGTTATTCGAAATTAAAAAAAAAGTTCATCCAAAACGGACCTCGCTACACAAAGTTATGGCCTTTCAAAGTGTCACCCCACAAACCACACAATCTCGTGGCCAGGGCTTCGGGGACGTCGGCCATCTTCCTAGTTAATGCCAAGATCTACTGCAAGGTATAGTTGCGTAGATCTCGAAAAGTTATTCGAAATAAAAAAAAATTCATCTAAAACAGACCTCTCTACGCAAAGTTATGGCCTTTCAAAGTTCACCCCACAAACCACACAATCTCGTGGCCAGGGCTTCGGGGACGTCGGCTATCTTCCCTGTTAATGCCAAGATATACTGCAAGGTATGGTTGCGTAGATCTCAAAAAGTTATTCGAAATCAAAAAAAAGTTCATCCAAAACGGACCTCTCTACGCAAAGTTATGGCCTTTCAAAGTTTCACACCACAAACCATACAATCTCATGGCCAGGGCTTCGGGGACGTCGGCCATCTCCCCTGTTAATTCCGAGATCTACTGCAAGGTATGGTTGCGTAGATCTCGAAAAGTTATTCGAAATAAAAAAAAGGTTCATCCAAAACGGACCTCTCTACGCAAAGTTATGGCCTTTCAAAGTTTCACCCCACAAACCACACAATCTCGTGGCCAGGGCTTCGGGGACGTCGGCCATCTCCCAAGTTAATACCAAGATCTATTACAAGGTATGGTTGCGTAGATCTCGAAAAGTTATTCGAAATCAAAAAAAATTCATCCAAAACGGACCTCTCTACGCAAAGTTATGGCCTTTCAAAGTTTCACCCCACAAACCATACAATCTCATGGCCAGGGCTTCGGGGACGTCGGCCATCTCCCCTATTAATTCCGAGATCTACTGCAAGGTATGGTTGCGTAGATCTCAAAAAGTTATTCGAAATAAAAAAAAAGTTCATCCAAAACGGACTTCTCTACGCAAAGTTATGGCCTTTCAAAGTTTCACACCACAAACCACACAATCTCGTGGACAGGGCTTCGGGGACGTCGGCCATCTCCCCTGTTAATGCCAAGATCTACTACAAGGTATGGTTGCGTAGTTCTCAAAAAGTAATTCGAAATCAAAAAAAAGTTCATCCAAAATGGACCTCTCTACACAAAGTTATGGCCTTTCAAAGTTCACCCCACAAACTACACAATCTCGTGGTCAGGGCTTCGGGGACGTCGGCCATCTCCCATGTTAATGCCAAGATCTACTGCAAGGTATAGATGCGTAGATCTCGAAAAGTTATTCGAAATAAAAAAAAAGTTCATCCAAAACGGACAGTTCTACGCAAAGTTATGGCCTTTCAAAGTTTCACAACACAAACCACACAATCTCGTGGCCAGGGCTTTGGGGACGTCGACCATCTCCCCTGTTAATGCCCAGATCTACTGCAAGGTATGGTTGCGTAGATCTCGAAAAGTTATTCGAAATCAAAAAAAAGTTCATCCAAAACGGACCTCGCTACACAAAGTTATGGCCTTTCAAAATGTCACCCCACAAACTACACAATCTCGTGGCCAGGGCTTTGGGGACATCGACCATCTTCCTTGTTAATGCCAAGATCTACTGCAAGGTATGGTTACATAGATCTCGAAAAGTTATTCGAAATCAAAAAAAAGTTCATCTAAAATGGACCTCTCTACACAAAGTTATGGCCTTTCAAAGTTTCACCCCACAAACCACACAATCTCGTGGCCAAGGCTTTGGGGACGTCGGCCATCTACCTTGTTAATGTTAAGATTTACTGCAAGGTAAGGTTGTGTAGATCTCGAAAAGTTATTCGAAATCAAAAAAAAGTTCATCCAAAACGGACCTCTCTACGCAAAGTTATGGCCTTTCAAAGTTTCACACCACAAACCACACAATCTCGTGGCCAGGGCTTCGGGGACATCGGCCATCTCCCCTGTTAATGCCAAGATCTACTGCAAGGTATGGTTGCGTAGATCTCAAAAAGTTATTCGAAATCAAAAACAAGTTCATCCAAAATGGACCTCTCTACACAAAGTTATGGCCTTTCAAAGTTTCACACCACAAACCACACAATCTCGTGGCCAGGGCTTCGGGGACATCGGCCATCTCCCTTGTTAATGCCAAGATCTACTGCAAGGTATGGTAGCGTAGATCTCAAAATGTTATTCGAAATTAAAAAAAAGTTCATCCAAAATGGATCTCTCTACACAAAGTTATGGCCTTTCAAAGTTCACCCCACAAACCACACAATCTCGTGGTCGGGGCTTCTGGGCCGTCGGTCATCTCTCTTGTTAATGTCGAGATCTACTGCAAGGTATGGTTGCGTAGATCTCAAAAAGTTATTCGAAATCAAAAAAAAGTTCATCCAAAACGGACCTCTCTACACAAAGTTATGGCCTTTCAAAGTTTCACCACACAAACCACACAATCTCGTGGCCAGGGCTTTGGGGACGTCGGCCATCTCCCTTGTTAATGCCAAGATATACTGCAAGGTATGGTTGCGTAGATCTCGAAAAGTTATTCGAAATCAAAAAAAAGTTCATCCAAAACGGACCTCTCAACGCAAAGTTATGGCCTTTCAAAGTTTCACCCCACAAACCACACAATCTCGTGGCCAGGGCTTCGGGGACGTCGGCCATCTCCCTTGTTAATGCCAAGATCTACTACAAGGTATGGTTGCGTAGATCTCAAAAAGTTATTCGAAATCATAGAAAAGTTATTCCAAAACGGACCTCTCTACGCAAAGTTATGGCCTTTCAAAGTTTCACCCCACAAACCACACAATCTCGTGGCCAGGGCTTCGGGGACGTCGGCCATCTCCCCTGTTAATACCAAAATCTACTAAAAAAGTATGGTTGCGTAGATCTCGAAAAGTTATTCGAAATCAAAAAAAGTTCATCCAAAACGGACCTCTCTACGCAAAGTTATGGCCTTTTAAAGTTTCACACCACAAACCACACAATCTCGTGGCCAGGGCTTCGGGGACATCGGCCATCTCCCCTGTTAATGCCAGGATCTACTGCAAGGTATGGTTGCGTAGATTTCGAAAAGTTATTCGAAATCAAAAAAAAGTTCATCCAAAATGGACCTCTCTACACAAAGTTGTGGCCTTTCAAAGTTCACCCCACAAACCACACAATCTCGTGGCCAGGGCTTCGGGGACGTCAGCCATCTTCCCTGTTAATGCCAAGATCTACTGCAAGGTATGGTTGCGTAGATCTCAAAAAGTTATTCGAAATCATAAAAAAGTTCATCCAAAACGGACCTCTCTACGCAAAGTTATGGCCTTTCAAAGTTCACCCCACAAACCACACAATCTCGTGGCTAGGGCTTCGGGGACGTCGGCCATCTCTCCTGTTAATACCAAGATCTACTACAAGGTATGGTTGCGTAGATCTCGAAAAGTTATTCGTAATCAAAAAAAAGTTCATCCAAAATGGACCTCTCTACACAAAGTTATGGCCTTTCAAAGTTCACCCCACAAACCACACAATCTCATGGCCAGGGCTTCGGGGACGTCGGCCATCTTCCCTGTTAATGCCAAGATCTACTGCATGGTATGGTTGCGTAGATCTCGAAAAGTTATTCGAAATAAAAAAAAAAGTTCATCCAAAACGGACCACTCTACGCAAAGTTATGGCCTTTTAAAGTTTCACACCACAAACCACACAATCTCGTGGCCAGGGCTTCGGGGACATCGGCCATCTCCCTTGTTAATGCCAAGATCTACTGCAAGGTATGGTTGCGTAGATCTCTAAACGTTATTCGAAATCAAAAAAAAGTTCATCCAAAATGGACATCTCTACACAAAGTTGTGGCCTTTCAAAGTTCACCCCACAAACCACACAATCTCGTGGCTAGGGCTTCGGGGACGTCAGCCATCTTCCCTGTTAATGCCAAGATCTACTGCAAGGTATGGTTGCGTAGATCTCAAAAAGTTATTCTAAATCAAAAAAAGTTCATCTAAAACAGACCTCTCTACGCAAAGTTATGGCCTTTCAAAGTTTCACCCCACAAACCACACAATCTACTGGCCTGAGCTTCGGGGACGTCGGCCATCTTCCCTGTTAATGCCAAGATCTACTGCAAGTTATGGTTACATAGATCTCGAAAATTTATTCGATATCTAAAAAAAGTTCATCCAAAACGGACATCTGTACGCAAAGTTATGGCCTTTCAAAGTTTTACACCACAAACCACACAATCTCGTGGCCAGGGCTTCGGGGACGTCAGCCATCTCTCTTGTTAATGCCAAGATATACTGCAAGGTATGGTTGCATAGATCTCGAAAATTTATTCGAAATCAAAAAAAAGTTCATCCAAAAGGACCTCTCTACGCAAAGTTATGGCCTTTCAAAGTTTCACACCACAAACCACACAATCTCGTGGCCAGGGCTTCGGGGACGTCGACCATCTCCCCTATTAATGCCAAGATCCACTGCAAGGTATGGTTGCGTAGATCTCAAAAAGTTATTCGAAATGAAAAAAAAATCATCTAAAACGGACCTCTCTACGCAAAGTTTTGGCCTTTCAAAGTTTCACACCACAAACCATACAATCTCGTGGACAGGGCTTCAGGGACGTCGGTCATCTCCCCTGTTAATGCCAAGATCTACTGCAAGGTATGGTTGCGTAGATCTCAAAAAGTTATTCGAAATCAGAAAAAAGTTCATCCAAAACGGACCTCTCTACGCAAAGTTATGGCCTTTCAAAGTGTCACCCCACAAACCACACAATCTCGTGGCCAGGGCTTCGGGGACGTCGGCCATCTTCCTTGTTAATTTCAAGATCTACTGCAAGGTATGGTTGCGTAGATCTCGAAAAGTTATTCGTAATTAAAAAAAAGTTCATCCAAAACGGACCTCTCTACACAAAGTTATGGCCTTTCAAAGTTTCACCCCACTAACCACACAATCTCGTGGCCAGGGCTTCGGGGACGTCGGCCATCTTCCCTGTTAATGCCAAGATCTAATGCAAGGTATGGTTGCGTAGATCTCGAAAAGTTATTCAAAATCAAAACAAAGTTCATCCAAAACGGACCTCTCTACGCAAAGTTATGGCCTTTCAAAGTTTCACCCCACAAACCAAACAATCTCGTGGCCAGGGCTTCGGGGACGTCGGCCATCTCCCCTGTTAATGTCAAGATCTACTACAAGGTATGGTTGCGTAGATCTCGAAAAGTTATTCGAAATCAAAAAAAAGTTCATTCAAAACGGACATCTCTACGCAAAGTTATGGCCTTTCAAAGTTTCACACCACAAACCACACAATCTCGTGGCCAGGGCTTCGGGGACGTCGGCCATCTCTTCTGTTAATGCCAAGATTTACTGCAAGGTATGATTGCGTAGATCTCAAAAAGTTATTCGAAATTAAAAAAAAAGTTCATCCAAAACGGACCTCGCTACACAAAGTTATGGCCTTTCAAAGTGTCACCCCACAAACCACACAATCTCGTGGCCAGGGCTTCGGGGACGTCGGCCATCTTCCTAGTTAATGACAAGATCTACTGCAAGGTATAGTTGCGTAGATCTCGAAAAGTTATTCGAAATAAAAAAAAAATCATCTAAAACAGACCTCTCTACGCAAAGTTATGGCCTTTCAAAGTTCACCCCACAAACCACACAATCTCGTGGCCAGGGCTTCGGGGACGTCGGCTATCTTCCCTGTTAATGCCAAGATCTACTGCAAGGTATGATTGCGTAGATCTCAAAAAGTTATTCGAAATCAAAAAAAAGTTCATTCAAAACGGACATCTCTACGCAAAGTTATGGCCTTTCAAAGTTTCACACCACAAACCATACAATCTCATGGCCAGGGCTTCGGGGACGTCGTCCATCTCCCCTGTTAATTCCGAGATCTACTGCAAGGTATGGTTGCGTAGATCTCGAAAAGTTATTCGAAATAAAAAAAAGGTTCATCCAAAACGGACCTCTCTACGCAAAGTTATGGCCTTTCAAAGTTTCACCCCACAAACCACACAATCTCGTGGCCAGGGCTTCGGGGACGTCGGCCATCTCCCAAGTTAATACCAAGATCTACTACAAGGTATGGTTGCGTAGATCTCGAAAAGTTATTCGAAATCAAAAAAAATTCATCCAAAACGGACCTCTCTACGCAAAGTTATGGCCTTTCAAAGTTTCACCCCACAAACCATACAATCTCATGGCCAGGGCTTCGGGGACGTCGGCCATCTCCCCTATTAATTCCGAGATCTACTGCAAGGTATGGTTGCGTAGATCTCGAAAAGTTATTCGAAATAAAAAAAAAGTTCATCCAAAACGGACTTCTCTACGCAAAGTTATGGCCTTTCAAAGTTTCACACCACAAACCACACAATCTCGTGGACAGGGCTTCGGGGACGTCGGCCATCTCCCCTGTTAATGCCAAGATCTACTACAAGGTATGGTTGCGTAGTTCTCAAAAAGTAATTCGAAATCAAAAAAAAGTTCATCCAAAATGGACCTCTCTACACAAAGTTATGGCCTTTCAAAGTTCACCCCACAAACCACACAATCTCGTGGTCAGGGCTTCGGGGACGTCGGCCATCTCCCATGTTAATGCCAAGATCTACTGCAAGGTATAGATGCGTAGATCTCGAAAAGTTATTCGAAATAAAAAAAAAGTTCATCCAAAACGGACAGTTCTACGCAAAGTTATGGCCTTTCAAAGTTTCACAACACAAACCACACAATCTCGTGGCCAGGGCTTTGGGGACGTCGACCATCTCCCCTGTTAATGCCCAGATCTACTGCAAGGTATGGTTGCGTAGATCTCGAAAAGTTATTCGAAATCAAAAAAAAGTTCATCCAAAACGGACCTCGCTACACAAAGTTATGGCCTTTCAAAATGTCACCCCACAAACTACACAATCTCGTGGCCAGGGCTTTGGGGACATCGACCATCTTCCTTGTTAATGCCAAGATCTACTGCAAGGTATGGTTGCATAGATCTCGAAAATTATTCGAAATCAAAAAAAAGTTCATCTAAAATGGACCTCTCTACACAAAGTTATGGCCTTTCAAAGTTTCACCCCACAAACCACACAATCTCGTGGCCAAGGCTTTGGGGACGTCGGCCATCTACCTTGTTAATGTTAAGATTTACTGCAAGGTAAGGTTGTGTAGATCTCGAAAAGTTATTCGAAATCAAAAAAAAGTTCATCCAAAACGGACCTCTCTACGCAAAGTTATGGCCTTTCAAAGTTTCACACCACAAACCACACAATCTCGTGGCCAGGGCTTCGGGGACATCGGCCATCTCCCCTGTTAATGTCAAGATCTACTGCAAGGTATGGTTGCGTAGATCTCAAAAAGTTATTCGAAATCAAAAACAAGTTCATCCAAAATGGACCTCTCTACACAAAGTTATGGCCTTTCAAAGTTTCACACCACAAACCACACAATCTCGTGGCCAGGGCTTCGGGGACATCGGCCATCTCCCCTGTTAATGCCAAGATCTACTGCAAGGTATGGTAGCGTAGATCTCAAAATGTTATTCGAAATCAAAAAAAAGTTCATCCAAAATGGATCTCTCTACACAAAGTTATGGCCTTTCAAAGTTCACCCCACAAACCACACAATCTCGTGGTCGGGGCTTCTGGGCCGTCGGTCATCTCCCTTGTTAATGTCGAGATCTACTGCAAGGTATGGTTGCGTAGATCTCAAAAAGTTATTCGAAATCAAAAAAAAGTTCATCCAAAACGGACCTCTCTACACAAAGTTATGGCCTTTCAAAGTTTCACCACACAAACCACACAATCTCGTGGCCAGGGCTTTGGGGACGTCGGCCATCTCCCTTGTTAATGCCAAGATATACTGCAAGGTATGGTTGCGTAGATCTCGAAAAGTTATTCGAAATCAAAAAAAAGTTCATCCAAAACGGACCTCTCAACGCAAAGTTATGGCCTTTCAAAGTTTCACCCCACAAACCACACAATCTCGTGGCCAGGGCTTCGGGGACGTCGGCCATCTCCCTTGTTAATGCCAAGATCTACTACAAGGTATGGTTGCGTAGATCTCAAAAAGTTATTCGAAATCATAGAAAAGTTATTCCAAAACGGACCTCTCTACGCAAAGTTATTGCCTTTCAAAGTTTCACCCCACAAACCACACAATCTCGTGGCCAGGGCTTCGGGGACGTCGGCCATCTCCCCTGTTAATACAAAAATCTACTAAAAAAGTATGGTTGCGTAGATCTCGAAAAGTTATTCGAAATCAAAAAAAGTTCATCCAAAACGGACCTCTCTACGCAAAGTTATGGCCTTTTAAAGTTTCACACCACAAACCACACAATCTCGTGGCCAGGGCTTCGGGGACATTGGCCATATCCCCTGTTAATGCCAGGATCTACTGCAAGGTATGGTTGCGTAGATTTCGAAAAGTTATTCGAAATCAAAAAAAAGTTCATCCAAAATGGACCTCTCTACACAAAGTTGTGGCCTTTCAAAGTTCACCCCACAAACCACACAATCTCGTGGCCAGGGCATCGGGGACGTCAGCCATCTTCCCTGTTAATGCCAAGATCTACTGCAAGGTATGGTTGCGTAGATCTCAAAAAGTTATTCGAAATCATAAAAAAGTTCATCCAAAACGGACCTCTCTACGCAAAGTTATGGCCTTTCAAAGTTCACCCCACAAACCACACAATCTCGTAGCTAGGGCTTCGGGGACGTCGGCCATCTCTCCTGTTAATACCAAGATCTACTACAAGGTATGGTTGCGTAGATCTCGAAAAGTTATTCGTAATCAAAAAAAAGTTCATCCAAAATGGACCTCTCTACACAAAGTTATGGCCTTTCAAAGTTCACCCCACAAACCACACAATCTCGTGGCCAGGGCTTCGGGGACGTCGGCCATCTTCCCTGTTAATGCCAAGATCTACTACATGGTATGGTTGCGTAGATCTCGAAAAGTTATTCGAAATAAAAAAAAAGTTCATCCAAAACGGACCTCTCTACGCAAAGTTATGGCCTTTTAAAGTTTCACACCACAAACCACACAATCTCGTGGCCAGGACTTCGGGGACATCGGCCATCTCCCTTGTTAATGCCAAGATCTACTGCAAGGTATGGTTGCGTAGATCTCGAAACGTTATTCGAAATCAAAAAAAAGTTCATCCAAAATGGACATCTCTACACAAAGTTGTGGCCTTTCAAAGTTCACCCCACAAACCACACAATCTCGTGGCTAGGGCTTCGGGGACGTCAGCCATCTTCCCTGTTAATGCCAAGATCTACTGCAAGGTATGGTTGCGTAGATCTCAAAAAGTTATTCGAAATCATAAAAAAGTTCATCCAAAACGGACCTCTCTACGCAAAGTTATGGCCTTTCAAAGTTTCACCCCACAAACCACACAATCTCGTGGCTAGGGCTTCGGGGACGTCGGCCATCTCCTCTGTTAATACCAAGATCTACTACAAGATATGGTTGCGTAGATATCGAAAAGTTATTCGAAATCAAAAAAAAGTTCATCCAAAATGGACCTCTCTACATAAAGTTATGGCCTTTCAAAGTTCACCCCACAAACCACACAATCTCGTGGCCAGGGCTTCGGGGACATCGGCCATCTCCCCTGTTAATGCTAAGATCTACTGCAAGGTATGGTTGCGTAGATCTCAAAATGTTATTCGAAATCAAAAAAGAGTTTATCCAAAATGGATCTCTCTACACAAAGTTATGGCCTTTCAAAGTTCACCCCACAAACCACACAATCTCGTGGTCAGGGCTTTGGGGACGTCGGTCATCTCCCCTGTTAATGTCGAGATCTACTGCAAGGTATGGTTGCGTAGATCTTAAAAAGTTATTCGAAATCAAAAAAATTTCATCCAAAACGGACCTCTCTACGCAAAGTTATAGCCTTTCAAAGTTCACCCTTTAAACCACACAATCTCATGGCTAGGGCTTCGGGGACGTCGGCCATCTCCCTTGTTAATACCAAGATCTACTACAAGGTATGGTTGCGTAGATCTCGAAATGTTATTCGAAATTAAAAAAAAGTTCATCCAAAATGGACCTCTCTGCACAAAGTTACGGCCTTTCAAAGTTCACCCCACAAACCACACAATCTCGTGGCTAGGGCTTCGGGGACGTCGGCCATCTTCCCTGTTAATGCCAAGATCTACTGCAAGGTATGGTTGCGTAGATCTCGAAAAGTTATTCGAAATAAAAAAAAAATTCATCCAAAATGGACCTCTCTACACAAAGGTGTGGCCTTTCAAAGTTCACCCCAGAAACCACACAATCTCGTGGCCAGGGCTTCGGGGACGTCGGCCATCTTCCCTGTTAATGCCAAGATCTACTGCAAGGTATGGTTGCGTAGATCTCAAAAAGTTATTCGAAATCATAAAAAAGTTCATCCAAAACGGATCTCTCTACGCAAAGTTATGGCCTTTCAAAGTTTCACCCCACAAACCACACAATCTCGTGGCTAGGGCTTCGGGGACGTCGGCCATCTCCCCTGTTAATACCAAGATCTACTACAAGGTATGATTGCGTAGATCTCGAAAAGTTATTCGAAATCAAAAAAATATTCATCCAAAACGGACTTCTCTACGCAAAGTTATGGCCTTTCAAAGTTTCACCCTAAAAACCACACAATCTCGTGCCCAGGGCTTCGGGGACGTCGGCCATCTCCCCTGTTAATACCAAGATCTACTACAAAAGTATGGTTGCGTAGATCTCGAAAAGTTATTCAAAATCAGAAAAAGTTCATCCAAAACGGACTTCTCTACGCAAAGTTATGGCCTTTCAAAGTTTCACCCCACAAACCACACAATCTGGTGGCCAGGGCTTTGGGGACGTCGGTCATCTCCCCTGTTAATGTCAAGACCTACTGCAAGGTATGGTTGCATAGATCTCGAAAAGTTATTCGAAATCAAAAAAAGTTCATCCAAAACGGACCTCTCTACGCAAAGTTATGGCCTTTCAAAGTTTCACTCCACAAACCACACAATCTCGTGGCTAGGGCTTCGGGGACGTCGGCCATCTCCCCTGTTAATACCAAGATCTACTACAAGGTATAGTTGCGTAGATCTCGAAAAGTTATTCGAAATCAAAAAAAAGTTCATCCAAAATGGACCTCTCTACACAAAGTTATGGCCTTTCAAAGTTCACCCCACAAACCACACAATCTCGTGGTCAGGGCTTCGGGGACGTCGGCCATCTCCCATGTTAATGCCAAGATCTACTGCAAGGTATAGATGCGTAGATCTCGAAAATTTATTCGAAATCAAAAAAAAGTTCATCCAAAACGGACATCTCTACACAAAGTTATGGCTTTCAAAGTTTCACAACACAAACCACACAATCTCGTGGCCAGGGCTTCGGGGACGTCGACCATCTCCCCTGTTAATGCCAAGATCTACTGCAAGGTATGGTTGCGTAGATCTCGAAAAGTTATTCGAAATCAAAAAAAAGTTCATCCAAAACGGACCTCGCTACACAAAGTTATGGCCTTTCAAAATGTTACCCCACAAACTACACAATCTCGTGGCCAGGTCTTTGGGGACATCGGCCATCTTCCTTGTTAATGCCAAGATCTACTGCAAGGTATGGTTGCATAGATCTCGAAAAGTTATTCGAAATCAAAAAAAAGTTCATCTAAAATGGACCTCTCTACACATAGTTATGGCCTTTCAAAGTTTTACCTCACAAACCACACAATCTCGTGGCCAAGGCTTTGGGGACGTCGGCCATCTACCTTGTTAATGCCAAGATTTACTGCAAGGTAAGGTTGTGTAGATCTCGAAAAGTTATTCGAAATCAAAAAAAAGTTCATCCAAAACGGACCTCTCTACGCAAAGTTTTGGCCTTTCAAAGTTTCACACCACAAACCACACAATCTCGTGGCCAGGGCTTCGGGGACATCGGCCATCTCCCCTGTTAATGCCAAGATCTACTGCAAGGTATGGTTGCGTAAATCTCAAAAAGTTATTCGAAATCAAAAACAAGTTCATCCAAAATGGACCTCTCTACACAAAGTTATGGCCTTTCAAAGTTTCACACCACAAACCACACAATCTCGTGGCCAGGGCTTCGGGGACATCGGCCATCTCCCCTGTTAATGCCAAGATCTACTGCAAGGTATGGTTGCGTAGATCTCAAAATGTTATTCGAAATCAAAAAAGAGTTCATCCAAAATGGATCTCTCTACACAAAGTTATGGCCTTTCAAAGTTCACCCCACAAACCACACAATCTCGTGGTCAGGGCTTCGGGGACGTCGGTCATCTCCCCTGTTAATGTCGAGATCTACTGCAAGGTATGGTTGCGTAGATCTTAAAAAGTTATTCGAAATCAAAAAAAAGTTCATCCAAAACGGACCTCTCTACGCAAAGTTATGGCCTTTCAAAGTTTCACCCCTTAAACCACACAATCTCATGGCTAGGGCTTCGGGGACGTCGGCCATCTCCCCTGTTAATACCGAGATCTACGCAATCTACTACAAGGTATGGTTGCGTAGATCTCGAAAAGTTATTCGAAATGAAAAAAAAGTTCATCCAAAATGGACCTCTCTACACAAAGTTATGGCCTTTCAAAGTTCACCCCACAAACCACACAATCTCGTGGCTAGGGCTTCGGGGACGTCGGCCATCTCCCCTGTTAATACCAAGATCTACTACAAGGTATGGTTGCGTAGATCTCGAAAAAATATTCGAAATCAAAAAAAAATTCATCCAAAACGGACTTCTCTACGCAAAGTTATGGCCTTTCAAAGTTTCACCCTACAAACCACACAATCTCGTGGCCAGGGCTTCGGGGACGTCGGCCATCTCCCCTGTTAATACCAAGATCTACTACAAAAGTATGGTTGCGTAGATCTGGAAAAGTTATTCAAAATCAGAAAAAGTTCATCCAAAACGGACCTCTCTACGCAAAGTTATGGCCTTTCAAAGTTTCACCCCACAAACCACACAATCTCGTGGCCAGGGCTTTGGGGACGTCGGTCATCTCCCCTGTTAATGTCAAGACCTACTGCAAGGTATGGTTGCATAGATCTCGAAAAGTTATTCGAAAGCAAAAAAAGTTCATCCAAAACGGACCTCTCTACGCAAAGTTATGGCCTTTTAAAGTTTCACACCACAAACCACACAATCTCGTGGCCAGGGCTTCGGGGACATCGGCCATCTCCCTTGTTAATGCCAAGATCTACTGCAAGGTATCGTTGCGTAGATCTCGAAAAGTTATTCGAAATCAAAAAAAAGTTCATCCAAAATGGACCTCTCTACACAAAGTTGTGGCCTTTCAAAGTTCACCCCACAAACCACACAATCTCGTGGCCAGGGCTTCGGGGACGTCAGCCATCTTCCCTATTAATGCCAAGATCTACTGCAAGGTATGGTTGCGTAGATCTCAAAAAGTTATTCGAAATCAAAAAAATTTCATCCAAAACGGACCTCTCTACGCAAAGTTATGGCCTTTCAAAGTTCACCCTTTAAACCACACAATCTCATGGCTAGGGCTTCGGGGACGTCGGCCATCTCCCTTGTTAATACCAAGATCTACTACAAGGTATGGTTGCGTAGATCTCGAAATGTTATTCGAAATCAAAAAAAAGTTCATCCAAAATGGACCTCTCTGCACAAAGTTACGGCCTTTCAAAGTTCACCCCACAAACCACACAATCTCGTGGCCAGGGCTTCGGGGACGTCGGCCATCTTCCCTGTTAATGCCAAGATCTACTGCAAGGTATGGTTGCGTAGATCTCGAAAAGTTATTCGAAATAAAAAAAAAATTCATCCAAAATGGACCTCTCTACACAAAGGTGTGGCCTTTCAAAGTTCACCCCACAAACCACACAATCTCGTGGCCAGGGCTTCGGGGACGTCGGCCATCTTCCCTGTTAATGCCAAGATCTACTGCAAGGTATGGTTGCGTAGATCTCAAAAAGTTATTCGAAATCATAAAAAAGTTCATCCAAAACGGATCTCTCTACGCAAAGTTATGGCCTTTCAAAGTTTCACCCCACAAACTACACAATCTCGTGGCTAGGGCTTCGGGGACGTCGGCCATCTCCCCTGTTAATACCAAGATCTACTACAAGGTATGGTTGCGTAGATCTCGAAAAGTTATTCGAAATCAAAAAAATATTCATCCAAAACGGACTTCTCTACGCAAAGTTATGGCCTTTCAAAGTTTCACCCTAAAAACCACACAATCTCGTGCCCAGGGCTTCGGGGACGTCGGCCATCTCCCCTGTTAATACCAAGATCTACTACAAAAGTATGGTTGCGTAGATCTCGAAAAGTTATTCAAAATCAGAAAAAGTTCATCCAAAACGGACTTCTCTACGCAAAGTTATGGCCTTTCAAAGTTTCACCCCACAAACCACACAATCTCGTGGCCAGGGCTTTGGGGACGTCGATCATCTCCCCTGTTAATGTCAAGACCTACTGCAAGGTATGGTTGCATAGATCTCGAAAAGTTATTCGAAATCAAAAAAAGTTCATCCAAAACGGACCTCTCTACGCAAAGTTATGGCCTTTCAAAGTTTCACTCCACAAACCACACAATCTCGTGGCTAGGGCTTCGGGGACGTCGGCCATCTCCCTTGTTAATACCAAGATCTACTACAAGGTATGGTTGCGTAGATCTCGAAAAGTTATTCGAAATCAAAAAAAAGTTCATCCAAAATGGACCTCTCTACACAAAGTTATGGCCTTTCAAAGTTCACCCCACAAACCACACAATCTCGTGGTCAGGGCTTCGGGGACGTCGGCCATCTCCCATGTTAATGCCAAGATCTACTGCAAGGTATAGATGCGTAGATCTCGAAAATTTATTCGAAATCAAAAAAAAGTTCATCCAAAACGGACATCTCTACACAAAGTTATGGCTTTCAAAGTTTCACAACACAAACCACACAATCTCGTGGCCAGGGCTTCGGAGACGTCGACCATCTCCCCTGTTAATGCCAAGATCTACTGCAAGGTATGGTTGCGTAGATCTCGAAAAGTTATTCGAAATCAAAAAAAAGTTCATCCAAAACGGACCTCGCTACACAAAGTTATGGCCTTTCAAAATGTTACCCCACAAACTACACAATCTCGTGGCCAGGGCTTTGGGGACATCGGCCATCTTCCTTGTTAATGCCAAGATCTACTGCAAGGTATGGTTGCATAGATCTCGAAAAGTTATTCGAAATCAAAAAAAAGTTCATCTAAAATGGACCTCTCTACACATAGTTATGGCCTTTCAAAGTTTTACCTCACAAACCACACAATCTCATGGCCAAGGCTTTGGGGACGTCGGCCATCTACCTTGTTAATGCCAAGATTTACTGCAAGGTAAGGTTGTGTAGATCTCGAAAAGTTATTCGAAATCAAAAAAAAGTTCATCCAAAACGGACCTCTCTACGCAAAGTTTTGGCCTTTCAAAGTTTCACCCCACAAACCACACAATCTCGTGGCCAGGGCTTTGGGGACGTCGATCATCTCCCCTGTTAATGTCAAGACCTACTGCAAGGTATGGTTGCATAGATCTCGAAAAGTTATTCGAAATCAAAAAAAGTTCATCCAAAACGGACCTCTCTACGCAAAGTTATGGCCTTTCAAAGTTTCACTCCACAAACCACACAATCTCGTGGCTAGGGCTTCGGGGACGTCGGCCATCTCCCCTGTTAATACCAAGATCTACTACAAGGTATGGTTGCGTAGATCTCGAAAAGTTATTCGAAATCAAAAAAAAGTTCATCCAAAATGGACCTCTCTACACAAAGTTATGGCCTTTCAAAGTTCACCCCACAAACCACACAATCTCGTGGTCAGGGCTTCGGGGACGTCGGCCATCTCCCATGTTAATGCCAAGATCTACTGCAAGGTATAGATGCGTAGATCTCGAAAATTTATTCGAAATCAAAAAAAAGTTCATCCAAAACGGACATCTCTACACAAAGTTATGGCTTTCAAAGTTTCACAACACAAACCACACAATCTCGTGGCCAGGGCTTCGGGGACATCGGCCATCTCCCCTGTTAATGCCAAGATCTACTGCAAGGTATGGTTGCGTAAATCTCAAAAAGTTATTCGAAATCAAAAACAAGTTCATCCAAAATGGACCTCTCTACACAAAGTTATGGCCTTTCAAAGTTTCACACCACAAACCACACAATCTCGTGGCCAGGGCTTCGGGGACATCGGCCATCTCCCCTGTTAATGCCAAGATCTACTGCAAGGTATGGTTGCGTAGATCTCAAAATGTTATTCGAAATCAAAAAAGAGTTCATCCAAAATGGATCTCTCTACACAAAGTTATGGCCTTTCAAAGTTCACCCCACAAACCACACAATCTCGTGGTCAGGGCTTCGGGGACGTCGGTCATCTCCCCTGTTAATGTCGAGATCTACTGCAAGGTATGGTTGCGTAGATCTTAAAAAGTTATTCGAAATCAAAAAAAAGTTCATCCAAAACGGACCTCTCTACGCAAAGTTATGGCCTTTCAAAGTTTCACCCCTTAAACCACACAATCTCATGGCTAGGGCTTCGGGGACGTCGGCCATCTCCCCTGTTAATACCGAGATCTACGCAATCTACTACAAGGTATGGTTGCGTAGATCTCGAAAAGTTATTCGAAATGAAAAAAAAGTTCATCCAAAATGGACCTCTCTACACAAAGTTATGGCCTTTCAAAGTTCACCCCACAAACCACACAATCTCGTGGCTAGGGCTTCGGGGACGTCGGCCATCTCCCCTGTTAATACCAAGATCTACTACAAGGTATGGTTGCGTAGATCTCGAAAAAATATTCGAAATCAAAAAAAAATTCATCCAAAACGGACTTCTCTACGCAAAGTTATGGCCTTTCAAAGTTTCACCCTACAAACCACACAATCTCGTGGCCAGGGCTTCGGGGACGTCGGCCATCTCCCCTGTTAATACCAAGATCTACTACAAAAGTATGGTTGCGTAGATCTCGAAAAGTTATTCAAAATCAGAAAAAGTTCATCCAAAACGGACCTCTCTACGCAAAGTTATCGCCTTTCAAAGTTTCACCCCACAAACCACACAATCTCGTGGCCAGGGCTTTGGGGACGTCGGTCATCTCCCCTGTTAATGTCAAGACCTACTGCAAGGTATGGTTGCATAGATCTCGAAAAGTTATTCGAAAGCAAAAAAAGTTCATCCAAAACGGACCTCTCTACGCAAAGTTATGGCCTTTTAAAGTTTCACACCACAAACCACACAATCTCGTGGCCAGGGCTTCGGGGACATCGGCCATCTCCCTTGTTAATGCCAAGATCTACTGCAAGGTATCGTTGCGTAGATCTCGAAAAGTTATTCGAAATCAAAAAAAAGTTCATCCAAAATGGACCTCTCTACACAAAGTTGTGGCCTTTCAAAGTTCACCCCACAAACCACACAATCTCGTGGCCAGGGCTTCGGGGACGTTAGCCATCTTCCCTATTAATGCCAAGATCTACTGCAAGGTATGGTTGCGTAGATCTCAAAAAGTTATTCGAAATCATAAAAAAGTTCATCCAAAACGGACCTCTCTACGCAAAGTTATGGCCTTTCAAAGTTTCACCCCACAAACCACACAATCTCGTGGCTAGGGCTTCGGGGACGTCGGCCATCTCCCCTGTTAAAACCAAGATCTACTACAAGGTATGGTTGCGTAGATCTCGAAAAGTTATTCGAAATCAAAAAATAGTTCATCCAAAATGGACCTCTCTACACAAAGTTATGGCCTTTCAAAGTTCACCCCACAAACCACACAATCTCGTGGTCAGGGCTTTGGGGACGTCGGTCATCTCCCCTATTAATGTCAAGACCTACTGCAAGGTATGGTTTCATAGATCTCGAAAAGTTATTCGAAATCAAAAAAAGTTCATCCAAAACGGACCTCTCTACGCAAAGTTATGGCCTTTTAAAGTTTCACACCACAAACCACACAATCTCGTGGCCAGGGCTTCGGGGACATCGGCCATCTCCCTTGTTAATGCCAAGATCTACTGCAAGATATCGTTGCGTAGATCTCGAAAAGTTATTCGAAATCAAAAAAAAGTTCATCCAAAATGGACCTCTCTACACAAAGTTGTGGCCTTTCAAAGTTCACCCCACAAACCACACAATCTCGTGGCCAGGGCTTCGGGGACGTCAGCCATCTTCCCTGTTAATGCCAAGATCTACAGCAAGGTATGGTTGCGTAGATCTCAAAAAGTTATTCGAAATCATAAAAAAGTTCATCCAAAACGGACCTCTCTACGCAAAGTTATGGCCTTTCAAAGTTTCACCCCACAAACCACACAATCTCGTGGCTAGGGCTTCGGGGACATCGGCCATCTCCCCTGTTAATACCAAGATCTACTACAAAGTATGGTTGCGTAGATCTCGAAAAGTTATTCGAAATCAAAACAAAGTTCATCAAAAATGGACCTCTCTACACAAAGTTATGGCCTCTCAAAGTTCACTCCACAAACCACACAATCTCGTGGTCAGGGCTTCGGGGACGTCGGCCATCTCCCATGTTAATGCCAAGATCTACTGCAAGGTATAGATGCGTAGATCTCGAAAATTTATTCGAAATCAAAAACAAGTTCATCCAAAACGGACATCTCTACGCAAAGTTATGGCCTTTCAAAGTTTCACAACACAAACCACACAATCTCGTGGCCAGGGCTTCGGGGATGTCGACCATCTCCCCTGTTAATGCCAAGATCTACTGCAAGGTATGGTTGCGTAGATCTCGAAAAGTTATTCGAAATCAAAAAAAAGTTCATCCAAAACGGACCTCGCTACACAAAGTTATGGCCTTTCAAAATGTCACCCCACAAACTACACAATCTCGTGGCCAGGGCTTTGGGGACATCGGCCATCTTCCTTGTTAATGCCAAGATCTACTGCAAGGTATGGTTGCAAAGATCTCGAAAAGTTATTCGAAATCAAAAAAAAGTTCATCTAAAATGGACCTCTCTACATAAAGTTATGGCCTTTCAAAGTTTCACCTCACAAACCACACAATCCCGTGGCCAAGGCTTTGGGGACGTCGGCCATCTACCTTGTTAATGCCAAGATTTACTGCAAGGTAAGGTTGTGTAGATCTCGAAAATTTATTCCAAATCAAAAAAAAGTTCATCCAAAACGGACATCTCTACGCAAAGTTATGGCCTTTCAAAGTTTCACACCACAAACCACACAATCTCGTGGCCAGGGCTTCGGGGACATCGGCCATCTCCCCTGTTACTGCCAAGATCTACTGCGAGGTATGGTTGCGTAGATCTCAAAAAGTTATTCAAAATCAAAAACAAGTTCATCCAAAATGGACCTCTCTACACAAAGTTACGGCCTTTCAAAGTTTCACACCACAAACCACACAATCTCGTGGCCAGGGCTTCGGGGACATCGGCCTTCTCCCCTGTTAATGCCAAGATCTACTGCAAGGTATGGTTGCGTAGATCTTAAAATATTATTCGAAATAAAAAAAAAGTTCATCCAAAATGGATCTCTCTACACAAAGTTATGGCCTTTCAAAGTTCACCCCACAAACCACACAATCTCGTGGTCAGGGCTTCGGGGACGTCGGTCATCTCCCCTGTTAATGTCGAGATCTACTGCAAGGTATGGTTGCGTAGATCTCAAAAAGTTATTCGAAATCAAAAAAAAGTTCATGCAAAACGGACCTGTCTACACAAAGTTATGGCCTTTCAAAGTTTCACCCCACAAACCACACAATCTCGTGGCCAGGGCTTTGGGGACGTCGGCCATCTCCCTTGTTAATGCCAAGATATACTGCAAGGTATGGTTGCGTAGATCTGGAAAAGTTATTCGAAATAAAAAAAAATTCATCCAAAACGGACCTCTCTACGCAAAGTTATGGCCTTTCAAAGTTTCACCCCACAAACCACACAATCTCGTGGCCAGGGCTTCGGGGACGTCGGCCATCTCCCTTGTTATTTCCAAGATCTACTACAAGGTATGGCTGCGTAGATCTCAAAAAGTTATTCGAAATCATAGAAAAGTTCATCCAAAACGGACCTCTCTACGCAAAGTTATGGCCTTTCAAAGTTTCACCCCACAAACCACACAATCTCGTGGCCAGGGCTTCGGGGACGTCGGCCATCTCCCCTGTTAATACCAAGATCTACTAAAAAAGTATGGTTGCGTAGATCCCGAAAAGTTATTCGAAATCAAAAAAATTTCATACAAAACGGACCTCTGTACGCAAAGTTATGGCCTTTTAAAGTTTCACACCACAAACCACACAATCTCGTGGACAAGGCTTCGGGGACATCGGCCATCTCCCTTGTTAATGCCAAGATCTACTGCAAGGTATGGTTGCGTAGATCTCGAAAAGTTAATCGAAATCAAAAAAAAGTTCATCCAAAATGGACCTCTCTACACAAAGTTGTGGCCTTTCAAAGTTCACCCCACAAACCACACAATCTCGTGGTCAGGGCTTCGGGGACGTCAGCCATCTTCCCTGTTAATGCCAAGATCTACCGCAAGGTATGGTTGCGTAGATCTCAAAAAGTTATTCGAAATCATAAAAAAGTTCATCCAAAACGGACCTCTCTACGCAAAGTTATGGCCTTTCAAAGTTTCACCCCACAAACCATACAATCTCGTGGCTAGGGCTTCGGGGACGTCGGCCATCTCCCCTGTTAATACCAAGATCTACTACAAGGTATGGTTGCGTAGATCTCGAAATGTTATTCGTAATCAAAAAAAAGTTCATCCAAAATGGACCTCTCTACACAAAGTTATGGCCTTTCAAAGTTCACCCCACAAACCACACAATCTCGTGGCCAGGGCTTCGGGGACGTCAGCCATCTTCCCTGTTAATACCAAGATCTACTGCAAGGTATGGTTGCGTAGATCTCAAAAAGTTATTCGAAATCAAAAAAAAGTTCATCCAAAATGGACCTCTCTACACAAAGTTGTGGCCTTTCAAAGTTCACCCCACAAACCACACAATCTCGTGGCCAGGGCTTCGGGGTAGTCGGTCATCTTTCCTGTTAATGCCAAGATCTACTGCAAGGTATGGTTGCGTAGATCTCAAAAAGTTATTCGAAATCATAAAAAAGTACATCTAAAACAGACCTCTCTACGCAAAGTTATGGCCTTTCATAGTTTCACCCCACAAACCACACAATCTCGTGGCTAGGGCTTCGGGGACGTCGGCTATCTCCCCTGTTAATACCAAGATCTACTACAAGGTATGGTTGCGTAGATCTCGAAAAGTTATTCGAAATCAAAAAAAAATTCATCCAAAACGGACTTCTCTACGCAAAGTTATGGCCTTTCAAAGTTTCACCCTACAAACCACACAATCTCGTGGCCAGGGCTTCGGGGACGTCGGCCATCTCCCCTGTTAATACCAAGATCTACTGCAAGGTATGGTTGCGTAGATCTCGAAAAGTTATTCGAAAATAGAAAAAGTTCATCCAAAACGGACCTCTCTACGCAAAGTTATGGCCTTTCAAAGTTTCACCCCACAAACCACACAATCTCGTGACCAGGGATTTGGGGACGTCGGTCATCTCCCCTGTTAATGTCAAGACCTACTGCAAGGTATGGTTGCATAGATCTCGAAAAGTTATTCGAAATCAAAAAACGTTCATCCAAAACGGACCTCTCTACGCAAAGTTATGGCCTTTTAAAGTTTCACACCACAAACCACACAATCTCGTGGTCAGGGCTTCGGGGACGTCGGTCATCTCCCCTGTTAATGTCGAGATCTACTGCAAGGTATGGTTGCGTAGATCTCAAAAAGTTATTCGAAATCAAAAAAAAGTTCATGCAAAACGGACCTGTCTACACAAAGTTATGGCCTTTCAAAGTTTCACCCCACAAACCACACAATCTCGTGGCCAGGGCTTTGGGGACGTCGGCCATCTCCCTTGTTAATGCCAAGATATACTGCAAGGTATGGTTGCGTAGATCTCGAAAAGTTATTCGAAATAAAAAAAAAATTCATCCAAAACGGACCTCTCTACGCAAAGTTATGGCCTTTCAAAGTTTCACCCCACAAACCACACAATCTCGTGGCCAGGGCTTCGGGGACGTCGGCCATCTCCCTTGTTATTGCCAAGATCTACTACAAGGTATGGCTGCGTAGATCTCAAAAAGTTATTCGAAATCATAGAAAAGTTCATCCAAAACGGACCTCTCTACGCAAAGTTATGGCCTTTCAAAGTTTCACCACACAAACCACACAATCTCGTGGCCAGGGCTTCGGGGACGTCGGCCATCTCCCCTGTTAATACCAAGATCTACTAAAAAAGTATGGTTGCGTAGATCTCGAAAAGTTATTCGAAATCAAAAAAATTTCATCCAAAACGGACCTCTGTACGCAAAGTTATGGCCTTTTAAAATTTCACACCACAAACCACACAATCTCGTGGACAAGGCTTCGGGGACATCGGCCATCTCCCTTGTTAATGCCAAGATCTACTGCAAGGTATGGTTGCGTAGATCTCGAAAAGTTAATCGAAATCAAAAAAAAGTTCATCCAAAATGGACCTCTCTACACAATGTTGTGGCCTTTCAAAGTTCACCCCACAAACCACACAATCTCGTGGCCAGGGCTTCGGGGACGTCAGTCATCTTCCCTGTTAATGCCAAGATCTACCGCAAGGTATGGTTGCGTAGATCTCAAAAAGTTATTCGAAATCATAAAAAAGTTCATCCAAAACGGACCTCTCTACGCAAAGTTATGGCCTTTCAAAGTTTCACCCCACAAACCACACAATCTCGTGGCTAGGGCTTCGGGGACGTCGGCCATCTCCCCTGTTAATACCAAGATCTACTACAAGGTATGGTTGCGTAGATCTCGAAAAGTTATTCGTAATCAAAAAAAAGTTCATCCAAAATGGACCTCTCTACACAAAGTTATGGCCTTTCAAAGTTCACCCCACAAACCACACAATCTCATGGTCAGGGCTTCGGGGACGTCGGCCATCTTCCCTGTTAATACCAAGATCTACTGCAAGGTATGGTTGCGTAGATCTCGAAAAGTTATTCGAAATCAAAAAAAAGTTCATCCAAAATGAACCTCTCTACACAAAGTTGTGGCCTTTCAAAGTTCACCCCACAAACCACACAATCTCGTGGCCAGGGCTTCGGGGACGTCGGCCATCTTCTCTGTTAATGCCAAGATCTACTGCAAGGTATGGTTGCGTAGATCTCAAAAACTTATTCGAAATCATAAAAAAGTACATCCAAAACGGACCTCTCTACGCAAAGTTATGGCCTTTTAAAGTTTCACACCACAAACCACACAATCTCGTGGCCAGGGCTTCGGGGACATCGGCCATCTCCCTTGTTAATGCCAAGATCTACTGCAAGGTATGGTTGCGTAGATCTCGAAAAGTTATTCGAAATCAAAAAAAAGTTCATCCAAAATGGACCTCTCTACACAAAGTTGTGGCCTTTCAAAGTTCACCCCACAAACCACACAATCTCGTGGCCAGGGCTTCGAGGACGTCAGCCATCTTCCCTGTTAATGCCAAGATCTACTGCAAGGTATGGTTGCGTAGATCTCAAAAAGTTATTCGAAATCATAAAAAGGTTCATCCAAAACGGACCTCTCTACGCAAAGTTATGGCCTTTCAAAGTTTCACCCCACAAACCACACAATCTCGTGGCTAGGGCTTCGGGGACGTCGGCCATCTCCCCTGTTAATACCAAGATCTACTACAAGATATGGTTGCGTAGATCTCGAAAAGTTATTCGAAATCATAAAAAAGTTAATCCAAAATGGACCTCACTACATAAAGTTATGGCCTTTCAAAGTTCACCCCACAAACCACACAATCTCGTGGTCAGGGCTTCGGGGACGTCGGCCATCTCCCATGTTAATGCCAAGATCTACTGCAAGGTATAGATACGTAGATCTCGAAAAGTTATTCGAAATCAAAAAAAAGTTCATCCAAAACGGACATCTCTACGCAAAGTTATGGCCTTTCAAAGTTTCACAACACAAACCACACAATCTCGTGGCCAGGGCTTCGGGGACGTCGACCATCTCCCCTGTTAATGCCAAGATCTACTGTAAGGTATGGTTGCGTAGATCTCGAAAAGTTATTCGAAATCAAAAAAAAGTTCATCCAAAACGGACCTCGCTATACAAAGTTATGGCCTTTCAAAATGTCAACCCACAAACTACACAATCTCGTGGCCAGGGCTTTGGGGACATCGGCCATCTTCCTTGTTAATGCCAAGATCTACTGCAAGGTATGGTTGCATAGATCTCGAAAAGTTATTCGAAATCAAAAAAAAGTTCATCTAAAATGGACCTCTCTACACAAAGTTATGGCCTTTCAAAGTTTCACCCCACAAACCACACAATCTCGTGGCCAAGGCTTTGGGGACGTCGGCCATCTACCTTGTTAATGCCAAGATTTACTACAAGGTAAGGTTGTGTAGATCTCGAAAAGTTATTCGAAATCAAAAAAAAGTTCATCCAAAACGGACCTCTCTACGCAAAGTTATGGCCTTTCAAAGTTTCACACCACAAACCACACAATCTCATGGCCAGGGCTTCGGGGACATCGGCCATCTCCCCTGTTAATGCCAAGATCTACTGCAAGGTATGGTTGCGTAGATCTCAAAAAGTTATTCGAAATAAAAAAAATGTTCATCCAAAATGGATCTCTCTACACAAAGTTATGGCCTTTCAAAGTTCACCCCACAAACCACACAATCTCGTGGTCAGGGCTTCGGGGACGTCGGTCATCTCCCCTGTTAATGTCGAGATCTACTGCAAGGTATGGTTGCGTAGATCTCAAAAAGTTATTCGAAATTAAAAAAAAGTTCATGCAAAACGGACCTGTCTACACAAAGTTATGGCCTTTCAAAGTTTCACCCCACAAACCACACAATCTCGTGGCCAGGGCTTTGGGGACGTCGGCCATCTCCCTTGTTAATGCCAAGATATACTGCAAGGTATGGTTGCGTAGATCTCGAAAAGTTATTCGAAATAAAAAAAAAATTCATCCAAAACGGACCTCTCTACGCAAAGTTATGGCCTTTCAAAGTTTCACCCCACAAACCACACAATCTCGTGGCCAGGGCTTCGGGGACGTCGGCCATCTCCCTTGTTATTGCCAAGATCTACTACAAGGTATGGCTGCGTAGATCTCAAAAAGTTATTCGAAATCATAGAAAAGTTCATCCAAAACGGACCTCTCTACGCAAAGTTATGGCCTTTCAAAGTTTCACCACACAAACCACACAATCTCGTGGCCAGGGCTTCGGGGACGTCGGCCATCTCCCCTGTTAATACCAAGATCTACTACAAGGTATGGTTGCGTAGATCTCGAAAAGTTATTCGAAATCAAAAAAAAATTCATCCAAAACGGACTTCTCTACGCAAAGTTATGGCCTTTCAAAGTTTCACACTACAAACCACACAATCTCGTGGCCAGGGCTTCGGGGACGTCGGCCATCTCCCCTGTTAATACCAAGATCTACTACAAAAGTATGGTTGCGTAGATCTCGAAAAGTTATTCGAAAATAGAAAAAGTTCATCCAAAACGGACCTCTCTACGCAAAGTTATGGCCTTTCAAAGTTTCACCCCACAAACCACACAATCTCGTGACCAGGGATTTGGGGACGTCGGTCATCTCCCCTGTTAATGTCAAGACCTACTACAAGGTATGGTTGCATAGATCTCGAAAAGTTATTCGAAATCAAAAAACGTTCATCCAAAACGGACCTCTCTACGCAAAGTTATGGCCTTTTAAAGTTTCACACCACAAACCACACAATCTCATGGCCAGGGCTTCGGGGACATCGGCCATCTCCCCTGTTAATGCCAAGATCTACTGCAAGGTATGGTTGCGTAGATCTCAAAAAGTTATTCGAAATAAAAAAAAAGTTCATCCAAAATGGATCTCTCTACACAAAGTTATGGCCTTTCAAAGTTCACCCCACAAACCACACAATCTCGTGGTCAGGGCTTCGGGGACGTCGGTCATCTCCCCTGTTAATGTCGAGATCTACTGCAAGGTATGGTTGCGTAGATCTCAAAAAGTTATTCGAAATCAAAAAAAAGTTCATGCAAAACGGACCTGTCTACACAAAGTTATGGCCTTTCAAAGTTTCACCCCACAAACCACACAATCTCGTGGCCAGGGCTTTGGGGACGTCGGCCATCTCCCTTGTTAATGCCAAGATATACTGCAAGGTATGGTTGCGTAGATCTCGAAAAGTTATTCGAAATAAAAAAAAAATTCATCCAAAACGGACCTCTCTACGCAAAGTTATGGCCTTTCAAAGTTTCACCCCACAAACCACACAATCTCGTGGCCAGGGCTTCGGGGACGTCGGCCATCTCCCTTGTTATTGCCAAGATCTACTACAAGGTATGGCTGCGTAGATCTCAAAAAGTTATTCGAAATCATAGAAAAGTTCATCCAAAACGGACCTCTCTACGCAAAGTTATGGCCTTTCAAAGTTTCACCACACAAACCACACAATCTCGTGGCCAGGGCTTCGGGGACGTCGGCCATCTCCCCTGTTAATACCAAGATCTACTAAAAAAGTATGGTTGCGTAGATCTCGAAAAGTTATTCGAAATCAAAAAAATTTCATCCAAAACGGACCTCTGTACGCAAAGTTATGGCCTTTTAAAATTTCACACCACAAACCACACAATCTCGTGGACAAGGCTTCGGGGACATCGGCCATCTCCCTTGTTAATGCCAAGATCTACTGCAAGGTATGGTTGCGTAGATCTCGAAAAGTTAATCGAAATCAAAAAAAAGTTCATCCAAAATGGACCTCTCTACACAATGTTGTGGCCTTTCAAAGTTCACCCCACAAACCACACAATCTCGTGGCCAGGGCTTCGGGGACGTCAGTCATCTTCCCTGTTAATGCCAAGATCTACCGCAAGGTATGGTTGCGTAGATCTCAAAAAGTTATTCGAAATCATAAAAAAGTTCATCCAAAACGGACCTCTCTACGCAAAGTTATGGCCTTTCAAAGTTTCACCCCACAAACCACACAATCTCGTGGCTAGGGCTTCGGGGACGTCGGCCATCTCCCCTGTTAATACCAAGATCTACTACAAGGTATGGTTGCGTAGATCTCGAAAAGTTATTCGTAATCAAAAAAAAGTTCATCCAAAATGGACCTCTCTACACAAAGTTATGGCCTTTCAAAGTTCACCCCACAAACCACACAATCTCATGGCCAGGGCTTCGGGGACGTCGGCCATCTTCCCTGTTAATACCAAGATCTACTGCAAGGTATGGTTGCGTAGATCTCGAAAAGTTATTCGAAATCAAAAAAAAGTTCATCCAAAATGAACCTCTCTACACAAAGTTGTGGCCTTTCAAAGTTCACCCCACAAACCACACAATCTCGTGGCCAGGGCTTCGGGGACGTCGGCCATCTTCTCTGTTAATGCCAAGATCTACTGCAAGGTATGGTTGCGTAGATCTCAAAAACTTATTCGAAATCATAAAAAAGTACATCCAAAACGGACCTCTCTACGCAAAGTTATGGCCTTTCATAGTTTCACCCCACAAACCACACAATCTCGTGGCTAGGGCTTCGGGGACGTCGGCTATCTCCCCTGTTAATACCAAGATCTACTACAAGGTATGGTTGCGTAGATCTCGAAAAGTTATTCGAAATCAAAAAAAAATTCATCCAAAACGGACTTCTCTACGCAAAGTTATGGCCTTTCAAAGTTTCACACTACAAACCACACAATCTCGTGGCCAGGGCTTCGGGGACGTCGGCCATCTCCCCTGTTAATACCAAGATCTACTACAAAAGTATGGTTGCGTAGATCTCGAAAAGTTATTCGAAAATAGAAAAAGTTCATCCAAAACGGACCTCTCTACGCAAAGTTATGGCCTTTCAAAGTTTCACCCCACAAACCACACAATCTCGTGACCAGGGATTTGGGGACGTCGGTCATCTCCCCTGTTAATGTCAAGACCTACTGCAAGGTATGGTTGCATAGATCTCGAAAAGTTATTCGAAATCAAAAAACGTTCATCCAAAACGGACCTCTCTACGCAAAGTTATGGCCTTTTAAAGTTTCACACCACAAACCACACAATCTCATGGCCAGGGCTTCGGGGACATCGGCCATCTCCCCTGTTAATGCCAAGATCTACTGCAAGGTATGGTTGCGTAGATCTCAAAAAGTTATTCGAAATAAAAAAAAAGTTCATCCAAAATGGATCTCTCTACACAAAGTTATGGCCTTTCAAAGTTCACCCCACAAACCACACAATCTCGTGGTCAGGGCTTCGGGGACGTCGGTCATCTCCCCTGTTAATGTCGAGATCTACTGCAAGGTATGGTTGCGTAGATCTCAAAAAGTTATTCGAAATCAAAAAAAAGTTCATGCAAAACGGACCTGTCTACACAAAGTTATGGCCTTTCAAAGTTTCACCCCACAAACCACACAATCTCGTGGCCAGGGCTTTGGGGACGTCGGCCATCTCCCTTGTTAATGCCAAGATATACTGCAAGGTATGGTTGCGTAGATCTCGAAAAGTTATTCGAAATAAAAAAAAAATTCATCCAAAACGGACCTCTCTACGCAAAGTTATGGCCTTTCAAAGTTTCACCCCACAAACCACACAATCTCGTGGCCAGGGCTTCGGGGACGTCGGCCATCTCCCTTGTTATTGCCAAGATCTACTACAAGGTATGGCTGCGTAGATCTCAAAAAGTTATTCGAAATCATAGAAAAGTTCATCCAAAACGGACCTCTCTACGCAAAGTTATGGCCTTTCAAAGTTTCACCACACAAACCACACAATCTCGTGGCCAGGGCTTCGGGGACGTCGGCCATCTCCCCTGTTAATACCAAGATCTACTAAAAAAGTATGGTTGCGTAGATCTCGAAAAGTTATTCGAAATCAAAAAAATTTCATCCAAAACGGACCTCTGTACGCAAAGTTATGGCCTTTTAAAATTTCACACCACAAACCACACAATCTCGTGGACAAGGCTTCGGGGACATCGGCCATCTCCCTTGTTAATGCCAAGATCTACTGCAAGGTATGGTTGCGTAGATCTCGAAAAGTTAATCGAAATCAAAAAAAAGTTCATCCAAAATGGACCTCTCTACACAATGTTGTGGCCTTTCAAAGTTCACCCCACAAACCACACAATCTCGTGGCCAGGGCTTCGGGGACGTCAGTCATCTTCCCTGTTAATGCCAAGATCTACCGCAAGGTATGGTTGCGTAGATCTCAAAAAGTTATTCGAAATCATAAAAAGGTTCATCCAAAACGGACCTCTCTACGCAAAGTTATGGCCTTTCAAAGTTTCACCCCACAAACCACACAATCTCGTGGCTAGGGCTTCGGGGACGTCGGCTATCTCCCCTGTTAATACCAAGATCTACTACAAGGTATGGTTGCGTAGATCTCGAAAAGTTATTCGAAATCAAAAAAAAATTCATCCAAAACGGACTTCTCTACGCAAAGTTATGGCCTTTCAAAGTTTCACACTACAAACCACACAATCTCGTGGCCAGGGCTTCGGGGACGTCGGCCATCTCCCCTGTTAATACCAAGATCTACTACAAAAGTATGGTTGCGTAGATCTCGAAAAGTTATTCGAAAATAGAAAAAGTTCATCCAAAACGGACCTCTCTACGCAAAGTTATGGCCTTTCAAAGTTTCACCCCACAAACCACACAATCTCGTGACCAGGGATTTGGGGACGTCGGTCATCTCCCCTGTTAATGTCAAGACCTACTGCAAGGTATGGTTGCATAGATCTCGAAAAGTTATTCGAAATCAAAAAACGTTCATCCAAAACGGACCTCTCTACGCAAAGTTATGGCCTTTTAAAGTTTCACACCACAAACCACACAATCTCGTGGCCAGGGCTTCGGGGACATCGGCCATCTCTCTTGTTAATGCCAAGATCTACTACAAGATATGGTTGCGTAGATCTCAAAAAGTTATTCGAAATCATAAAAAGGTTCATCCAAAACGGACCTCTCTACGCAAAGTTATGGCCTTTCAAAGTTTCACCCCACAAACCACACAATCTCGTGGCTAGGGCTTCGGGGACGTCGGCCATCTCCCCTGTTAATACCAAGATCTACTACAAGATATGGTTGCGTAGATCTCGAAAAGTTATTCGAAATCATAAAAAAGTTAATCCAAAATGGACCTCACTACATAAAGTTATGGCCTTTCAAAGTTCACCCCACAAACCACACAATCTCGTGGTCAGGGCTTCGGGGATGTCGGCCATCTCCCATGTTAATGCCAAGATCTACTGCAAGGTATAGATACGTAGATCTCGAAAAGTTATTCGAAATCAAAAAAAAGTTCATCCAAAACGGACATCTCTACGCAAAGTTATGGCCTTTCAAAGTTTCACAACACAAACCACACAATCTCGTGGCCAGGGCTTCGGGGACGTCGACCATCTCCCCTGTTAATGCCAAGATCTACTGTAAGGTATGGTTGCGTAGATCTCGAAAAGTTATTCGAAATCAAAAAAAAGTTCATCCAAAACGGACCTCGCTATACAAAGTTATGGCCTTTCAAAATGTCACCCCACAAACTACACAATCTCGTGGCCAGGGCTTTGGGGACATCGGCCATCTTCCTTGTTAATGCCAAGATCTACTGCAAGGTATGGTTGCATAGATCTCGAAAAGTTATTCGAAATCAAAAACCGTTCATCCAAAACGGACCTCTCTACGCAAAGTTATGGCCTTTTAAAGTTTCACACCACAAACCACACAATCTCGTGGCCAGAGCTTCGGGGACATCGGCCATCTCTCTTGTTAATGCCAAGATCTACTGCAAGGTATGGTTGCGTAGATCTCGAAAAGTTATTCGAAATCAAAAAAAAGTTCATCCAAAATGAACCTCTCTACACAAAGTTGTGGCCTTTCAAAGTTCACCCCACAAACCACACAATCTCGTGGCCAGGGCTTCGAGGACGTCAGCCATCTTCCCTGTTAATGCCAAGATCTACTGCAAGGTATGGTTGCGTAGATCTCAAAAAGTTATTCGAAATCATAAAAAAGTTAATCCAAAATGGACCTCACTACATAAAGTTATGGCCTTTCAAAGTTCACCCCACAAACCACACAATCTCGTGGTCAGGGTTTCGGGGACGTCGGCCATCTCCCATGTTAATGCCAAGATCTACTGCAAGGTATAGATACGTAGATCTCGAAAAGTTATTCGAAATCAAAAAAAAGTTCATCCAAAACGAACATCTCTACGCAAAGTTATGGCCTTTCAAAGTTTCACAACACAAACCACACAATCTCGTGGCCAGGGCTTCGGGGACGTCGACCATCTCCCCTGTTAATGCCAAGATCTACTGTAAGGTATGGTTGCGTAGATCTCGAAAAGTTATTCGAAATCAAAAAAAAAGTTCATCCAAAACGGACCTCGCTATACAAAGTTATGGCCTTTCAAAATGTCACCCCACAAACTACACAATCTCGTGGCCAGGGCTTTGGGGACATCGGCCATCTTCCTTGTTAATGCCAAGATCTACTGCAAGGTATGGTTGCATAGATCTCGAAAAGTTATTCGAAATCAAAAAAAAGTTCATCTAAAATGGACCTCTCTACACAAAGTTATGGCCTTTCAAAGTTTCACCCCACAAACCACACAATCTCGTGGCCAAGGCTTTGGGGACGTCGGCCATCTACCTTGTTAATGCCAAGATTTACTACAAGGTAAGGTTGTGTAGATCTCGAAAAGTTATTCGAAATCAAAAAAAAGTTCATCCAAAACGGACCTCTCTACGCAAAGTTATGGCCTTTCAAAGTTTCACACCACAAACCACACAATCTCATGGCCAGGGCTTCGGGGACATCGGCCATCTCCCCTGTTAATGCCAAGATCTACTGCAAGGTATGGTTGCGTAGATCTCAAAAAGTTATTCGAAATCAAAAACAAGTTCATCCAAAATGGACCTCTCTACACAAAGTTATGGCCTTTCAAAGTTTCACACCACAAACCACACAATCTCGTGGCCAGGGCTTCGGGGACATCGGTCATCTCCCCTGTTAATGCCAAGATCTACTGCAAGGTATGGTTGCGTAGATCTCAAAATGTTATTCGAAATCAAAAAAAAGTTCATCCAAAATGGATCTCTCTACACAAAGTTATGGCCTTCCAAAGTTCACCCCACAAACCACACAATCTCGTGATCAGGGCTTCGGGGACGTCGGTGATCTCCCCTGTTAATGTCGAGATCTACTGCAAGGTATGGTTGCGTAGATCTCAAAAGGTTATTCGAAATCAAAAAAAGTTCATCCAAAACGGACCTCTCTACGCAAAGTTATGGCCTTTCAAAGTTTCACCCCTTAAACCACACAATCTCGTGGCTAGGGCTTCGGGGACGTCGGTCATCTCCTCTGTTAATACCAAGATCTACTACAAGGTATGGTTGCGTAGATCTCGAAAAGTTATTCGAAATCAAAAAAAAGTTCATCCAAAATGGACCTCTCTACACAAAGTTATGGCCTTTCAAAGTTTACCCCACAAACCACACAATCTCATGGCCAGGGCTTCGGGGACGTCGGCCATCTTCCCTGTTAATGCCAAGATCTACTGCAAGATATGGTTGCGTAGATCTCGAAAAGTTATTCGAAATAAAAAAAAAATTCATCCAAAATGGACCTCTCTACACAAAGTTGTGGCCTTTCAAAGTTCACCCCACAAACCACACAATCTCATGGCCAGGGCTTCGGGGACGTCGGCCATCTTCCCTGTTAATGCCAAGATCTACTGCAAGGTATGGTTGCGTAGATCTCAAAAAGTTATTCGAAATCATAAAAAAGTTCATCCAAAACGGACCTCTCTACGCAAAGTTATGGCCTTTCAAAGTTTCACCCCACAAACCACACAATCTCGTGGCTAGGGCTTCGGGGACGTCGGCCATCTCCCCTGTTAATACCAAGATCTACTAAAAAAGTATGGTTGCGTAGATCTCGAAAAGTTATTCGAAATCAAAAAAATTTCATCCAAAATGGACCTCTGTACGCAAAGTTATGGCCTTTTAAAATTTCACACCACAAACCACACAATCTCGTGGACAAGGCTTCGGGGACATCGGCCATCTCCCTTGTTAATGCCAAGATCTACTGCAAGGTATGGTTGCGTAGATCTCGAAAAGTTAATCGAAATCAAAAAAAAGTTCATCCAAAATGGACCTCTCTACACAATGTTGTGGCCTTTCAAAGTTCACCCCACAAACCACACAATCTCGTGGCCAGGGCTTCGGGGACGTCAGTCATCTTCCCTGTTAATGCCAAGATCTACCGCAAGGTATGGTTGCGTAGATCTCAAAAAGTTATTCGAAATCATAAAAAAGTTCATCCAAAACGGACCTCTCTACACAAAGTTATGGCCTTTCAAAGTTCACCCCACAAACCACACAATCTCATGGCCAGGGCTTCGGGGACGTCGGCCATCTTCCCTGTTAATACCAAGATCTACTGCAAGGTATGGTTGCGTAGATCTCGAAAAGTTATTCGAAATCAAAAAAAAGTTCATCCAAAATGAACCTCTCTACACAAAGTTGTGGCCTTTCAAAGTTCACCCCACAAACCACACAATCTCGTGGCCAGGGCTTCGGGGACGTCGGCCATCTTCTCTGTTAATGCCAAGATCTACTGCAAGGTATGGTTGCGTAGATCTCAAAAACTTATTCGAAATCATAAAAAAGTACATCCAAAACGGACCTCTCTACGCAAAGTTATGGCCTTTCATAGTTTCACCCCACAAACCACACAATCTCGTGGCTAGGGCTTCGGGGACGTCGGCTATCTCTCCTGTTAATACCAAGATCTACTACAAGGTATGGTTGCGTAGATCTCGAAAAGTTATTCGAAATCAAAAAAAAATTCATCCAAAACGGACTTCTCTACGCAAAGTTATGGCCTTTCAAAGTTTCACACTACAAACCACACAATCTCGTGGCCAGGGCTTCGGGGACGTCGGCCATCTCCCCTGTTAATACCAAGATCTACTACAAAAGTATGGTTGCGTAGATCTCGAAAAGTTATTCGAAAATAGAAAAAGTTCATCCAAAACGGACCTCTCTACGCAAAGTTATGGCCTTTCAAAGTTTCACCCCACAAACCACACAATCTCGTGACCAGGGATTTGGGGACGTCGGTCATCTCCCCTGTTAATGTCAAGACCTACTGCAAGGTATGATTGCATAGATCTCGAAAAGTTATTCGAAATCAAAAAACGTTCATCCAAAACGGACCTCTCTACGCAAAGTTATGGCCTTTTAAAGTTTCACACCACAAACCACACAATCTCGTGGCCAGGGCTTCGGGGACATCGGCCATCTCTCTTGTTAATGCCAAGATCTACTACAAGATATGGTTGCGTAGATCTCAAAAAGTTATTCGAAATCATAAAAAGGTTCATCCAAAACGGACCTCTCTACGCAAAGTTATGGCCTTTCAAAGTTTCACCCCACAAACCACACAATCTCGTGGCTAGGGCTTCGGGGACGTCGGCCATCTCCCCTGTTAATACCAAGATATACTACAAGATATGATTGCGTAGATCTCGAAAAGTTATTCGAAATCATAAAAAAGTTAATCCAAAATGGACCTCACTACATAAAGTTATGGCCTTTCAAAGTTCACCCCACAAACCACACAATCTCGTGGTCAGGGCTTCGGGGATGTCGGCCATCTCCCATGTTAATGCCAAGATCTACTGCAAGGTATAGATACGTAGATCTCGAAAAGTTATTCGAAATCAAAAAAAAGTTCATCCAAAACGGACATCTCTACGCAAAGTTATGGCCTTTCAAAGTTTCACAACACAAACCACACAATCTCGTGGCCAGGGCTTCGGGGACGTCGACCATCTCCCCTGTTAATGCCAAGATCTACTGTAAGGTATGGTTGCGTAGATCTCGAAAAGTTATTCGAAATCAAAAAAAAGTTCATCCAAAACGGACCTCGCTATACAAAGTTATGGCCTTTCAAAATGTCACCCCACAAACTACACAATCTCGTGGCCAGGGCTTTGGGGACATCGGCCATCTTCCTTGTTAATGCCAAGATCTACTGCAAGGTATGGTTGCATAGATCTCGAAAAGTTATTCGAAATCAAAAACCGTTCATCCAAAACGGACCTCTCTACGCAAAGTTATGGCCTTTTAAAGTTTCACACCACAAACCACACAATCTCGTGGCCAGGGCTTCGGGGACATCGGCCATCTCTCTTGTTAATGCCAAGATCTACTGCAAGGTATGGTTGTGTAGATCTCGAAAAGTTATTCGAAATCAAAAAAAAGTTCATCCAAAATGGACCTCTCTACACAAAGTTGTGGCCTTTCAAAGTTCACCCCACAAACCACACAATCTCGTGGCCAGGGCTTCGAGGACGTCAGCCATCTTCCCTGTTAATGCCAAGATCTACTGCAAGGTATGGTTGCGTAGATCTCAAAAAGTTATTCGAAATCATAAAAAGGTTCATCCAAAACAGACCTCTCTACGCAAAGTTATGGCCTTTCAAAGTTTCACCCCACAAACCACACAATCTCGTGGCTAGGGCTTCGGGGACGTCGGCCATCTCCCCTGTTAATACCAAGATCTACTACAAGATATGGTAGCGTAGATCTCGAAAAGTGATTCGAAATCATAAAAAAGTTAATCCAAAATGGACCTCACTACATAAAGTTATGGCCTTTTAAAGTTCACCCCACAAACCACACAATCTCGTGGTCAGGGCTTCGGGGACGTCGGCCATCTCCCATGTTAATGCCAAGATCTACTGCAAGGTATAGATACGTAGATCTCGAAAAGTTATTCGAAATCAAAAAAAAGTTCATCCAAAACGAACATCTCTACGCAAAGTTATGGCCTTTCAAAGTTTCACAACACAAACCACACAATCTCGTGGCCAGGGCTTCGGGGACGTCGACCATCTCCCCTGTTAATGCCAAGATCTACTGTAAGGTATGGTTGCGTAGATCTCGAAAAGTTATTCGAAATCAAAAAAAAGTTCATCCAAAACGGACCTCGCTATACAAAGTTATGGCCTTTCAAAATGTCACCCCACAAACTACACAATCTCGTGGCCAGGGCTTTGGGGACATCGGCCATCTTCCTTGTTAATGCCAAGATCTACTGCAAGGTATGGTTGCATAGATCTCGAAAAGTTATTCGAAATCAAAAAAAAGTTCATCTAAAATGGACCTCTCTACACAAAGTTATGGCCTTTCAAAGTTTCACCCCACAAACCACACAATCTCGTGGCCAAGGCTTTGGGGACGTCGGCCATCTACCTTGTTAATGCCAAGATTTACTACAAGGTAAGGTTGTGTAGATCTCGAAAAGTTATTCGAAATCAAAAAAAAGTTCATCCAAAACGGACCTCTCTACGCAAAGTTATGGCCTTTCAAAGTTTCACACCACAAACCAAACAATCTCATGGCCAGGGCTTCGGGGACATCGGCCATCTCCCCTGTTAATGCCAAGATCTACTGCAAGGTATGGTTGCGTAGATCTCAAAAAGTTATTCGAAATCAAAAACAAGTTCATCCAAAATGGACCTCTCTACACAAAGTTATGGCCTTTCAAAGTTTCACACCACAAACCACACAATCTCGTGGCCAGGGCTTCGGGGACATCGGTCATCTCCCCTGTTAATGCCAAGATCTACTGCAAGGTATGGTTGCGTAGATCTCAAAATGTTATTCGAAATCAAAAAAAAGTTCATCCAAAATGGATCTCTCTACACAAAGTTATGGCCTTCCAAAGTTCACCCCACAAACCACACAATCTCGTGATCAGGGCTTCGGGGACGTCGGTGATCTCCCCTGTTAATGTCGAGATCTACTGCAAGGTATGGTTGCGTAGATCTCAAAAGGTTATTCGAAATCAAAAAAAGTTCATCCAAAACGGACCTCTCTACGCAAAGTTATGGCCTTTCAAAGTTTCACCCCTTAAACCACACAATCTCGTGGCTAGGGCTTCGGGGACGTCGGCCATCTCCTCTGTTAATACCAAGATCTACTACAAGGTATGGTTGCGTAGATCTCGAAAAGTTATTCGAAATAAAAAAAAAGTTCATCCAAAATGGACCTCTCTACACAAAGTTATGGCCTTTCAAAGTTTACCCCACAAACCACACAATCTCATGGCCAGGGCTTCGGGGACGTCGGCCATCTTCCCTGTTAATGCCAAGATCTACTGCAAGATATGGTTGCGTAGATCTCGAAAAGTTATTCGAAATAAAAAAAAAATTCATCCAAAATGGACCTCTCTACACAAAGTTGTGGCCTTTCAAAGTTCACCCCACAAACCACACAATCTCATGGCCAGGGCTTCGGGGACGTCGGCCATCTTCCCTGTTAATGCCAAGATCTACTGCAAGGTATGGTTGCGTAGATCTCAAAAAGTTATTCGAAATCATAAAAAAGTTCATCCAAAACGGACCTCTCTACGCAAAGTTATGGCCTTTCAAAGTTTCACCCCACAAACCACACAATCTCGTGGCTATGGCTTCGGGGACGTCGGCCATCTCTCCTGTTAATACCAAGATCTAATACAAGGTATGGTTGCGTAGATCTCGAAAAGTTATTCGAAATCAAAAAAAAATTCATCCAAAACGGACTTCTCTACGCAAAGTTATGGCCTTTAAAAGTTTCACCCTACAAACCACACAATCTCGTGGCCAGGGCTTCGGGGACGTCGGCCATCTCCCCTGTTAATACCAAGATCTACTACAAAAGTATGGTTGCGTAGATTCGAAAAGTTATTCGAAATCAAAAAAAAGTTCATCCAAAATGGACCTCTCTACACAAAGTTATGGCCTTTCAAAGTTCACCCCACAAACCACACAATCTCGTGGTCAGGGCTTCGGGGACGTCGGCCATCTCCCATGTTAATGCCAAGATCTACTGCAAGGTATAGATGCGTAGATCTCGAAAATTTATTCGAAATCAAAAAAAAGTTCATCCAAAACGGACATCTCTACGCAAAGTTATGGCCTTTCAAAGTTTCACAACACAAACCACACAATCTCATGGCCAAGGCTTCGGGGACGTCGACCATCTCTCCTGTTAATGCCAAGATCTATTGCAAGGTATGGTTGCGTAGATCTCGAAAAGTTATTCGAAATTAAAAAAAGTTCATCCAAAACGGACCTCGCTACACAAAGTTATGGCCTTTCAAAATGTCACCCCACAAACTACACAATCTCATGGCCAGGGCTTTGGGGACATCGGCCATCTTCCTTGTTAATGCCAAGATCTACTGCAAGGTATGGTTGCATAGATCTCGAAGTTATTCGAAATCAAAAAAAAGTTCATCTAAAATGGACCTCTCTACACAAAGTTATGGCCTTTCAAAGTTTCACCTCACAAACCACACAATCTCGTGGCCAAGGCTTTGGGGACGTCGGCCATCTACCTTGTTAATGCCAAGATTTACTGCAAGGTAAGGTTGTGTAGATCTCGAAAAGTTATTCGAAATCAAAAAAAAGTTCATCCAAAACGGACCTCTCTACGCAAAGTTATGGCCTTTCAAAGTTTCACACCACAAACCACACAATCTCGTGGCCAAGGCTTCGGGGACATCGGCCATCTCCCCTGTTAATGCCAAGATCTACTGCAAGGTATGGTTGCGTAGATTTCAAAAAGTTATTCGAAATCAAAAACAAGTTCATCCAAAATGGACCTCTCTACACAAAGTTATGGCCTTTCAAAGTTTCACACCACAAACCACACAATCTCGTGGCCAGGGCTTCGGAGACATCGGCCATCTCCCCTGTTAAAGCCAAGATCTACTGCAAGGTATGGTTGCGTAGATCTCAAAATGTTATTCGAAATCAAAAAAAAAGTTCATCCAAAATGGATCTCTCTACACAAAGTTATGGCCTTTCAAAGTTCACCCCACAAACCACACAATCTCGTGGTCAGGGCTTCGGGGACGTTGGTCATCTCCCCTGTTAATGTCGAGATCTACTGCATGGTATGGTTGCGTAGATCTCAAAAAGTTATTCGAAATAAAAAAAAAAGTTCATCCAAAACGGACCTCTCTACACAAAGTTATGGCTTTTCAAAGTTTCACCCCACAAACCACACAATCTCGTGGCCAGGGCTTTGGGGACGTCGGCCATCTCCCTTGTTAATGCCAAGATATACTGCAAGATATGGTTGCGTAGATCTCGAAAAGTTATTCGAAATCAAAAAAAAGTTCATCCAAAACGGACCTCTCTACGCAAAGTTATGGCCTTTCAAAGTTTCACCCCACAAACCACACAATCTCGTGGCCAGGGCTTCGGGGACGTCGGCCATCTCCCTTGTTAATGCCAAGATCTACTGCAAGGTATGGTTGCGTAGATCTCAAAAAGTTATTCGAAATCATAGAAAAGTTCATAAAAAACGGACCTCTCTACGCAAAGTTATGGCCTTTCAAAGTTTCACCCCACAAACCACACAATCTCGTGGCCAGGGCTTCGGGGACGTCGGCCATATCCCCTGTTAATACCAAGATCTACTAAAAAAAGTATGGTTGCGTAGATCTCGAAAAGTTATTCGAAATCAAAAAAAGTTCATCCAAAACGGACCTCTCTACGCAAAGTTATGGCCTTTTAAAGTTTCACACCACAAACCACACAATCTCGTGGCCAGGGCTTCGGGGACATCGGCCATCTCCCTTGTTAATGCCAAGATCTACTGCAAGGTATGGTTGCGTAGATCTCGAAAAGTTATTCGAAATCAAAAAAAAGTTCATCCAAAATAGACCTCTCTACACAAAGTTGTGGCCTTTCAAAGTTCACCCCACAAACCACACAATCTCGTGGCCAGGGCTTCGGGGACGTCAGCCATCTTCCCTGTCAATGCCAAGATCTACTGCAAGGTATGGTTGCGTAGATCTCAAAAAGTTATTCGAAATCATAAAAAAGTTCATCCAAAACGGACCTCTCTACGCAAAGTTAGCCTTTTAAAGTTTCACCCCACAAACCACACAATCTCGTGGCTAGGGCTTCGGGGACGTCGGCCATCTCCCCTGTTAATACCAAGATCTACTACAAGGTATGGTTGCGTAGATCTCGAAAAGTTATTCGAAATCAAAAAAAAGTTCATCAATACGGACATCTCTACGCAAATTTATGGCCTTTCAAAGTTTCACTCCACAAACCATACAATCTCATGGCCAAGGCTTCGGGGACGTCGGCCATCTCCCCTGTTAATACCAAGATCTACTAAAAAAGTATGGTTGCGTAGATCTCGAAAAGTTATTCGAAATAAAAAAAAGTTCATCCAAAACGGACCTCTCTACGCAATGTTATGGCCTTTTAAAGTTTCACACCACAAACCACACAATCTCGTGGCCAGGGCTTCGGGGACATCGGCCATCTCCCTTGTTAATGCCAAGATCTACTGCAAGGTATGGTTGCGTAGATCTCGAAAAGTTATTCGAAATCAAAAAAAATTTCATCCAAAATGGACCTCTCTACACAAAGTTATGGCTTTTCAAAGTTCACCCCACAAACCACACAATCTCGTGGCCAGGGCTTCGGGGACGTCGGCCATCTTCCCTGTTAATGCCAAGATCTACTGCAAGGTATGGTTGCGTAGATCTCGAAAAGTTATTCGAAATCAAAAAAAAGTTCATCCAAAACGGACCTCGCTACACAAAGTTATGGCCTTTCAAAATGTCACCCCACAAACTACACAATCTCGTGGCCAGGGCTTTGGGGACATCGGCCATCTTCCTTGTTAATGCCAAAATCTACTGCAAGGTATGGTTGCATAGATCTCGAAAAGTTATTCGAAATCAAAAAAAAGTTCATCTAAAATGGACCTCTCTACCCAAAGTTATGGCCTTTCAAAGTTTCACTTCACAAACCACACAATCTCATGGCCAAGGCTTTGGGGACGTCGGCCATCTACCTTGTTAATGCCAAGATTTACTGCAAGGTAAGGTTGTGTAGATCTCGAAAAGTTATTCGAAATCAAAAAAAGTTCATCCAAAACGGACCTCTCTAAGCAAAGTTATGGCCTTTCAAAGTTTCACACCACAAACTACACAATCTCGTGGCCAGGGCTTCGGGGACATCGGCCATCTCCCCTGTTAATGCCAAGATCTACTGCAAGGTATGGTTGCGTAGATCTCAAAAAGTTATTCGAAATCAAAAACAAGTTCATCCAAAATGGACCTCTCTACGCAAAGTTATGGCCTTTCAAAGTTTCACCCCACAAACTATACAATCTCATGGCCAAGGCTTCGGGGACGTCGGCCATCTTCTCTGTTAATGCCAAGATCTACTGCAAGGTATGGTTGCGTAGATCTCAAAAACTTATTCGAAATCATAAAAAAGTACATCCAAAACGGACCTCTCTACGCAAAGTTATGGCCTTTCAAAGTTTCACAGCACAAACTACACAATCTCGTGGCCAGGGCTTCGGGGACGTCGGCCATCTCCCATGTTAATGCCAAGATCAACTACAAGGTATGGTTGCGTAGTTCTCGAAAAGTTATTCGAAATCAAAAAAAGGTTCATCCAAAATGGACCTCTCTACACAAAGTTATGGCCTTTCAAAGTTTCACCCCACAAACCACACAATCTCGTGGCCAGGGCTTCGGGGACGTCGGCCATCTCCCTTGTTAATGCCAAGATCTACTGCAAGGTATGGTTGCGTAGATCTCAAAAAGTTATTCGAAATTAAAAAAAAGTTCATCCAAAACGGACCTCGCTACACAAAGTTATGGCCTTTCAAAGTTTCACCCCACAAACCACACAATCTCGTGGCCAGGGCTTCGGGGACGTCGACCATCTCTTCTGTTAATGCCAAGATCTACTGCAAGATATGGTTGCGTAGATCTCGAAAAGTTATTCGAAATCAAAAAAAAGTTCATCCAAAACGGACCTCGCAACACAAAGTTATGGCCTTTCAATATGTCACCCCACAAACCACACAATCTCGTGGCCAGGGCTTCGGGAACATCGGCCATCTTCCTTATTAATGCCAAGATCTACTGCAAGGTATGGTTACGTAGATCTCGAAAAGTTTTTCAAAATCAAAAAAAAGTTCATCTAAAACGGACCTCTCTACGCAAAGTTATGGACTTTCAAAGTTTCACCCCACAAACCACACAATCTCGTGGCCAGGGCTTCGGGGACGTCGGCCATCTCCTCTGTTAATGCCAAGATCTATTGCAAGGTATGATTGCGTAGATATCGGAAAGTTATTCGAAATCAAAAAAAAGTTCATTCAAAACGGACCTCTCTACGCAAAGTTATGGCCTTTCAAAGTTTCACACCACAAACCACACAATCTTGTGGCCAGGGCTTCGGGGACGTCGGCCATCTCCCCTGTTAATGCCAAGATCTACTGCATGGTATGGTTGCGTAGATCTCGAAAAGTTATTCGAAATAAAAAAAAGTTCATCCAAAATGGACCTTTCTACACAAAGTTATGGCCTTTCAAAGTTCACCCCACAAACCACACAATCTCGTGGCCAGGGCTTCGGAGACGTCGGCCATATCCCTTGTTAATGCCAAGATATACTGCAAGGTATGGTTGCGTAGATCTCGAAAAAGTTATTCGAAATCGAAAAAAAGTTCATCCAAAACGGACCTCTCTACGCAAAGTTATGGCCTTTCAAAGTTTCACCCTACAAACCAAACAACCTCGTGGCCAGGGCTTCGGGGACGTCGGCCATCTCCCCTGTTAATGCCAAGATCTACTGCAAGGTATGGTTGCGTAGATCTCGAAAAGTTATTCGAAATCAAAAAAAAGTTCATCCAAAACGGACCTCGCTACACAAAGTTATGGCCTTTCAAAGTTTCACAGCACAAACTACACAATCTCGTGGCCAGGGCTTCGGGGACGTCGGCCATCTTCCTTGTTAATGCCAAGATCTACTGCAAGGTATGGTTGCGTAGATGTCGAAAAGTTTTTCGAAATCAAAAAAAAGTTCATCTAAAACGGACCTCTCTACGCAAAGTTATGGCCTTTCAAAGTTTCACCCCACAAACCACACAATCTCGTGGCCGGGGCTTCGGGGACGTCGGCCATCTCCCTTGTTAATGCCAAGATCTACTGCAAGGTATGGTTGCGTAGATCTCAAAAAGTTATTCGAAATTAAAAAAAAGTTCATCCAAAACGGACCTCGCTACACAAAGTTATGGCCTTTCAAAGTTTCACCCCACAAACCACACAATCTCGTGGCCAGGGCTTCGGGGACGTCGACCATCTCCCCTGTTAATGCCAAGATCTACTGCAAGATATGGTTGCGTAGATCTCGAAAAGTTATTCGAAATCAAAAAAAAGTTCATCCAAAACGGACCTCGCTACACAAAGTTATGGCCTTTCAATATGTCACCCCACAAACCACACAATCTCGTGGCCAGGGCTTCGGGAACATCGGCCATCTTCCTTATTAATGCTAAGATCTACTGCAAGGTATGGTTACGTAGATCTCGAAAAGTTTTTCAAAATCAAAAAAAAGTTCATCTAAAACGGACTTCTCTACGCAAAGTTATGGACTTTCAAAATTTCACCCCACAAACCACACAATCTCATGGCTAGGGCTTCGGGGACGTCGGCCATCTCCTCTGTTAATGCCAAGATCTATTGCAAGGTATGATTGCGTAGATCTCGAAAAGTTATTCGAAATCAAAAAAAAGTTTATTCAAAACGGACCTCTCTACGCAAAGTTATGGCCTTTCAAAGTTTCACACCACAAACCACACAATCTTGTGGCCAGGGCTTCGGGGACGTCGGCCATCTCCCCTGTTAATGCCAAAATCTACTGCATGGTATGGTTGCGTAGATCTCGAAAAGTTATTCGAAATAAAAAAAAGTTCATCCAAAATGGACCGCTCTACACAAAGTTATGGCCTTTCAAAGTTCACCCCACAAACCACACAATCTCGTGGCCAGGGCTTCGGAGACGTCGGCCATATCCCTTGTTAATGCCAAGATATACTGCAAGGTATGGTTGCGTAGATCTCGAAAAAGTTATTCGAAATCGAAAAAAAGTTCATCCAAAACGGACCTCTCTACGGAAAGTTATGGCCTTTCAAAGTTTCACCCCACAAACCAAACAACCTCGTGGCCAGGGCTTCGGGGACGTCGACCATCTCCCCTGTTAATGCCAAGATCTACTGCAAGGTATGGTTGCGTAGATCTCGAAAAGTTATTCGAAATTAAAAAAAAGTTCATCCAAAACGGACCTCGCTACACAAAGTTATGGCCTTTCAAAATGTCATCCCATAAACCACACAATCTCATGGCCATGGCTTCGGAAACATCGGCCATCTTCCTTGTTAATGCCAAGATCTACTGCAAGATATGGTTGCGTAGATCTCGAAAAGTTTTTCGAAATCAAAAAAAAGTTCATCTAAAACGGACCTCTCTACGCAAAGTTATGGCCTTTCAAAGTTTCACCCCACAAACCACACAATCTCGTGGCCAGGGCTTCGAGGACGTCGACCATCTCCCCTGTTAATGCCAAGATCTACTGCAAGGTATGGTTGCGTAGATCTCGAAAAGTTATTCGAAATCAAAGAAAAGTTCATCCAAAACGGACCTCTCTACGCAAAGTTATGGCCTTTCAAAGTTTCACACCACAAACCACACAATCTTGTGGCCAGGGCTTCGGGGACGTCGGCCATCTCCCCTGTTAATGCCAAGATCTACTGCATGGTATGGTTGCGTAGATCTCGAAAAGTTATTCGAAATAAAAAAAAGTTCATCCAAAATGGACCGCTCTACACAAAGTTATGGCCTTTCAAAGTTCACCCCACAAACCATACAATCTCGTGGCCAGGGCTTCGGAGACGTCGGCCATATCCCTTGTTAATGCCAAGATATACTGCAAGGTATGGTTGCGTAGATCTCGAAAAAGTTATTCGAAATCGAAAAAAAGTTCATCCAAAACGGACCTCTCTACGCAAAGTTATGGCCTTTCAAAGTTTCACCCCACAAACCAAACAACCTCGTGGCCAGGGCTTCGGGGACGTCGACCATCTCCCCTGTTAATGCCAAGATCTACTGCAAGGTATGGTTGCGTAGATCTCGAAAAGTTATTCGAAATTAAAAAAAAGTTCATCCAAAACGGACCTCGCTACACAAAGTTATGGCCTTTCAAAATGTCATCCCATAAACCACACAATCTCATGGCCATGGCTTCGGAAACATCGGCCATCTTCCTTGTTAATGCCAAGATCTACTGCAAGATATGGTTGCGTAGATCTCGAAAAGTTTTTCGAAATCAAAAAAAAGTTCATCTAAAACGGACCTCTCTACGCAAAGTTATGGCCTTTCAAAGTTTCACCCCACAAACCACACAATCTCGTGGCCAGGGCTTCGGGGACGTCGGCCATCTCCCCTATTAATGCCAAGATCTACTGCAAGGTATGGTTGCGTAGATCTCAAAAAGTTATTCGAAATCAAAAAAAAGTTCATCCAAAACGAACCTCTCTACGCAAAGTTATGGCCTTTCAAAGTTTCACACCTCACAAACCACATAATCTCGTGGCCAGGGCTTCGGAGACGTCGGCCATATCCCTTGTTAATGCCAAGATATACTGCAAGGTATGGTTGCGTAGATCTTGAAAAGTTATTCGAAATCGAAAAAAAGTTCATCCAAAACGGAACTCTCTACGCAAAGTTATGGCCTTTCAAAGTTTTACCCCACAAACCAAACAATCTCATGGCCAGGGCTTCGGGGACGTCGACCATCTCCCCTGTTAATGCCAAGATCTACTGCAAGGTATGGTTGCGTAAATCTCGAAAAGTTATTCGAAATCAAAAAAAAAGTTCATCCAAAACGGACCTCGCTACACAAAGTTATGGCCTTTCAAAATGTCACCCCACAAACCACACAATCTCATGGCCATGGCTTCGGGAACATCGGCCATCTTCCTTGTTAATGCCAAGATCTACTGCAAGGTATGGTTGCGTAGATCCCGAAAAGTTTTTCGAAATCAAAAAAAAAGTTCATCTAAAACGGACCTCTCTACGCAAAGTTATGGACTTTCAAAGTTTTACCCCACAAACCACACAATCTCGTGGCCAGGGCTTCGGGGACGTCGGCCATCTCCCCTGTTAATGCCAAGATCTATTGCAAGGTATGGTTGCGTAGATCTCGAAAAGTTATTCTAAATCAAAAAAAAGTTCATTCAAAACGGACCTCTCTACGCAAAGTTATGGCCCTTCAAAGTTTCAAACCACAAACCACACAATCTCGTGGCCAGGGCTTCGGGGACGTCGGCCATCTCTCCTGTTAATGCCAAGATCTACTGCAAGGTATGGTTGCGTAGATTTCGAAAAGTTATTCGAAATCAAAAAAAAGTTCATCCAAAATGGACCTCTCTACACAAAGTTATGGCCTTTCAAAGTTCACCCCACAAACCACACAATCTCATGGCCAGAGCTTCGGGGACGTCGGCCATCTTCCCTGTTAATGTCGAGATCTACTGCAAGGTATGGTTGCGTAGATCTCAAAAATTTATTCGAAATTAAAAAAAAGTTCATTCAAAACGGACCTCGCTACACAAAGTTATGGCCTTTCAAAATGTCACCCCACAAACCACACAATCTCGTGGCAGAGCTTCGGGAACATCGGCCATCTTCCTTGTTAATTCCAAGTTCTATTGCAAGGTACGGTTGCGTAGATCTCGAAAAGTTATTCGAAATCAAAGAAAAGTTCATCCAAAATGGACCTCTCTACGCAAAGTTATGGCCTTTCAAAGTTTCACCCCACAAACCACACAATCTCGTGGCCAGGGCTACGGGGACGTTGGCCATCTTCCTTGTTAATGCCAAGATCTACTGCAAGGTATGGTTGCGTAGATCTCTAAAAGTTATTCAAAATCAAAAAAAAAATCATCTAAAACGGACCTCTCTATGCAAAGTTATGGCCTTTCAAAGTTTTACCCCACAAACCACACAATCTCGTGGCCAGGGCTTCGTGGATATCGTCCATCTCCCCTGTTAATGCCAAGATCTACTGCAAGGTATGGTTGCGTAGATCCCAAAAAGTTTTTCGAAATCAAAAAAAAGTTCATCTAAAACGGACCTCTCTACGCAAAGTTATGGACTTTCAAAGTTTCACCCCACAAACCACACAATCTCGTGGCCAGGGCTTCGGGGACGTCGGCCATCTCCTCTGTTAATGCCAAGATCTACTGCAAGGTATGATTGCGTAGATCTCGAAAAGTTATTCGAAATCAAAAAAAAGTTCATTCAAAACGGAACTCTCTACGCAAAGTTATGGCCTTTCAAAGTTTCACACCACAAACCACACAATCTCGTGGCCAGGGCTTCGGGGACGTAGGCCATCTCCCCTGTTAATGCCAAGATCTACTGCATAGTATGGTTGCGTAGATCTCGAAAAGTTATTCGAAATCAAAACAAAGTTCATCCAAAATGGACCTCTCTACACAAAGTTATGGCCTTTCAAAGTTCACCCCACAAACCACACAATCTCGTGGCCAGGGATTCGGGTACGTTGGCCATATCCCTTGTTAATGTCAAGATCTACTGCAAGGTATGGTTGCGTAGATCTCGAAAAGTTATTCGAAATCGAAAAAAAGTTCATCCAAAACGGACCTCTCTACGTAAAGTTATGGCCTTTCAAAGTTTCACCCCACAAACCACACAATCTCGTGGCCAGGGCTACGGGGACGTCGACCATCTCCCTTGTTAATGCCAAGATCTACTGCAAGGTGTGGTTGCTTAGATCTCAAAAAGTTATTCGAAATCAAAAGAAAGTTCATCCAAAACGGACCTCTCTACACAAAGTTATGGCCTTTCAAAGTTTCACCCCACAAACCACACAATCTCGTGGCCAGGGCTTCGGGGACATCGGCCATCTCCCTTGTTAATGCTAAGATCTACTGCAAGGTATGGTTGCGTAGATCTCAAAAAGTTATTCGAAATCAAAAAAAAGTTCATCCAAAACGAACCTCTCTACGCAAAGTTATGGCCTTTCAAAGTTTCACACCTCACAAACCACATAATCTCGTGGCCAGGGGTTCGGGGATGTCGGCCATCTCCCCTGTTAATGCCAAGATCTACTGCAAGGTATGGTTACGTAGATCTCAAAAAGTTATTCGAAATTAAAAAAAAGTTCATCCAAAATGGACCTCTCTACACAAAGTTAAGCCCTTTCAAAATGTCACCCCACAAACCACACAATCTCATGGCCATGGCTTCGGGAACATCGGCCATCTTCCTTGTTAATGCCAAGATCTACTGCAAGGTATGGTTGCGTAGATCTCGAAAAGTTTTTCGAAATCTAAAAAAAGTTCATCTAAAACGGACCTCTCTACGCAAAGTTATGGACTTTCAAAGTTTCACCCCACAAACCACACAATCTCGTGGCCAGGGATTCGGGGACATCGGCCATCTCCCCTATTAATGCCAAGATCTATTGCAAAGTATGGTTGCGTAGATCTCGAAAAGTTATTCGAAATCAAAAAAAAGTTCATTCAAAACGGACCTCTCTACGCAAAGTTATGGCCTTTCAAAGTTTCAAACCACAAACCACACAATCTCGTGGCCAGGGCTTCGGGGACGTCGGCCATCTCTCCTGTTAATGCCAAGATCTACTGCAAGGTATGGTTGCGTAGATTTCGAAAAGTTATTCGAAATCAAAAAAAAGTTCATCCAAAATGGACCTCTCTACACAAAGTTATGGCCTTTCAAAGTTCACTCCACAAACCACACAATCTCGTGGCCAGAGCTTCGGGGACGTCGGCCATCTCCCCTGTTAATGTCGAGATCTACTGCAAGGTATGGTTGCGTAGATCTCGAAAAGTTATTCGAAATTAAAAAAAAGTTCATCCAAAATGGACCTCTCTACACAAAGTTAAGCCCTTTCAAAATGTCACCCCACAAACCACACAATCTCATGGCCATGGCTTCGGGAACATCGGCCATCTTCCTTGTTAATGCCAAGATCTACTGCAAGGTATGGTTGCGTAGATCTCGAAAAGTTTTTCGAAATCTAAAAAAAGTTCATCTAAAACGGACCTCTCTACGCAAAGTTATGGACTTTCAAAGTTTCACCCCACAAACCACACAATCTCGTGGCCAGGGATTCGGGGACATCGGCCATCTCCCCTATTAATGCCAAGATCTATTGCAAAGTATGGTTGCGTAGATCTCGAAAAGTTATTCGAAATCAAAAAAAAGTTCATTCAAAACGGACCTCTCTACGCAAAGTTATGGCCTTTCAAAGTTTCAAACCACAAACCACACAATCTCGTGGCCAGGGCTTCGGGGACGTCGGCCATCTCTCCTGTTAATGCCAAGATCTACTGCAAGGTATGGTTGCGTAGATTTCGAAAAGTTATTCGAAATCAAAAAAAAGTTCATCCAAAATGGACCTCTCTACACAAAGTTATGGCCTTTCAAAGTTCACTCCACAAACCACACAATCTCGTGGCCAGAGCTTCGGGGACGTCGGCCATCTCCCCTGTTAATGTCGAGATCTACTGCAAGGTATGGTTGCGTAGATCTCGAAAAGTTATTCGAAATCAAAAAAAAGTTCATCCAAAAAGGACCTCGCTACACAAAGTTATGGCCTTTTTAAATGTCACCCCACAAACCACACAATCTCGTGGCCAGGGCTTCGGGGACGTCGGCCATCTCCCTTGTTAATGCCAAGATCTACTGCAAGGTATGGTTGCGTAGATCTCAAAAAGTTATTCGAAATCAAAAAAAAGTTCATCCAAAACGGACCTCGCTACACAAAGTTATGGCCTTTCAAAGTTTCACCTCACAAATCACACAATCTCATGGCCAGGGCTACGGGGACGTTGGCCATCTTCCTTGTTAATGCCAAGATCTACTGCAAGGTATGGTTGCGTAGATCTCGAAAAGTTATTCAAAATGAAAAAAAAAATTCATCTAAAACGGACCTCTCTATGCAAAGTTATGGCCTTTCAAAGTTTCACCCCACAAACCACACAATCTCGTGGCCAGGGCTTCGTGGACGTCGGCCATCTCCCCTGTTAATGCCAAGATCTACTGCAAGGTATGGTTGCGTAGATCCCGAAAAGTTTTTCGAAATCAAAAAAAAGTTCATCTAAAACGGACCTCTCTACGCAAAGTTATGGACTTTCAAAGTTTCACCTCACAAACCACACAATCTCGTGGCTAGGGCTTCGTGGACGTCGGCCATCTCCCCTGTTAATGCCAAGATCTACTGGAAGGTATGGTTGTGTAGATCTCGAAAAGTTATTCGAAATCAAGAAAAAGTTCATCCAAAATGGACCTCTCTACGCAAAGTTATGGCCTTTCAATGTTTCATCCCACAAACCACACAATCTCGTGGCCAGGGCTTCGGGGATATCGGCCATCTACCCTGTTAATGCCAAAATCTACTGCAAGGTTTGGTTGCGTAGATCTCGAAAAGTTATTCGAAATCAAAAAAAAGTTCATCCAAAACGGACCTCTCTACGCAAAGTTATGGCCTTTCAAAGTTTCACACCACAAACCACACAATCTCGTGGCCAGGGGTTCGGGGATGTCGGCCATCCCCCCTGTTAATGCCAAGATCTACTGCAAGGTATGGTTGCGTAGATCTCGAAAAGTTATTCGAAATCAAAAAAAAGTTCATCCAAAATGGACCTCTCTACACAAAGTTATGGCCTTTCAAAGTTCACCTCACAAACCACACAATCTCGTGGCCAGGGCTTCGGGGACGTCGGCCATCTCCCATGTTAATGTCGAGATCTACTGCAAGGTATGGTTGCGTAGATCTCGATTAGTTATTCGAAATCAAAAAAAAGTTCATCAAAAATAGACTACTCTACCCAAAGTTATGGCCTTTCAAAGTTTCACCCCACAAACCACACAATCTCGTGGCCAAGGCTTCGGGGACGTCGGTCATCTCCCTGTTAATGACTAGATCTACTGCAAGCTACGGTTCCGTAGATCTCGAAAAGTTATTCAAAATCACATAAAGGATCATCCAAAATGGACCACTCATATGGTTGCGTAGATCTCGAAAAGTTATTTGAAATAAAAAAAAAGTTCATCCAAAACGGACCTCTCTACGCAAAGTTATGGCCTTTCAAATTTCACCCCACAAACCACACAATCGCGTGGCCAGGGCTTCGGGGACGTCGACCATCTCTTCTGTTAATGCCAAGATCTACTGCAAGGTATGGTTGCATAGATCTCGAAAAGTTATTCGAAATAAAAAAAAAGTTCATCCAAAACGGACCTCTCTACGCAAAGTTATGGTCTTTCAAAGTTTCACCCCACAAACCACACAATCTCGTGGCCAGGGCTTCGGGGGGGTCGGCCATCTCCCCTGTTACTGCCAAGATCTACTGCAAGGTATGGTTGCGTAGATCTCGAAAAGTTATTCGAAATCAAAAAAAAGTTCATCCAAAACGGACCACTCTACGCAAAGTTATGGCCTTTCAAAGTTTCACCCCACAAAACACACAATCTCATGGCCAGGGCTTCGGGGACGTCGGCCATCTCCCCTGTTAATGCCAAGATCTACTGCAAGGTATGGTTGCGTAGATCTCGAAAAGTTATTCGAAATTAAAAAAAAGTTCATCGAAAACGGACCACTCTACGCAAAGTTGTGGCCTTTCAAAGTTTCACCCCACAAACCACAAATCTCGTGGTCAGGGCTTCGGGGACGTCATTCATCTCCCCTGTTAATGCCAAAATCTACTGCAAGGTATGGTTCCGTAGATCTCGATAAGTTATTCGAAATCAAAAAAAAGTTCATCCAAAACGAACCACTCTACGCAAATTTATGGCCTTTCAAAGTTTCACCCCACAAACAACAACATCTCGTGGCCAGGACGTCGGCAATCTCCCCTGTTAATGCCAAGATCTACTGCAAGGTATGGTTGCGTAGATCTCGAAAATTTACCCGAACTAAAAAAAAGTTCGTCCAAAATGGACCACTCTACGCAAAGTTATGGCCTTCCAAAGTTTCATCCCACAAACCACACAATCTCACGGCTAGGGCTTTGGGGACGTCGAGTATCTCCGCTGTTTATACCAAGATCTACTACAAGATATGGTTGCGTAGATCTCAAAAAGTTACCCAAAATAAAAAAAAGTTCGTCCAAAACGATCCACTCTACGCAAAGTTATAGCCTTCCAAAGTTTCACCCCACAAACTACACAATCTCATGGCCAGAGCTTCGGGGACGTCGGATATCTCCCCTGTTGATGCAAAGATCTACTACAAGATATGGTTGCGTGGATCTCGAAAAATTACCCGAAATTACAAAAACTTTCGTCCAAAACGGACGACTCTATGCAAAGTTATGGCGTTCCAAAGTTTCACCCCACAAACCACACAATCCCGTGGCTAGGGCTTCGGGGACGTCGGATATCTCCCTATTAATGCCATGATCTACTACAAGATCTGGTTGCGTAGATCTCAAAAATTTACCCGAAATCAAAAAAAAGTTCGTCCAAAACGGACCACTCTACGCAAAGTTATGGCCTTCCAAAGTTTCACCCCACAAACCACACAATCTCACAGCTAGGGCTTTGGGGACGTCGGGTATCTCCACTATTTATTCCAAGATCTACTACAAGATATGGTTGCGTAGATCTCAAAAAGTTACCCGAAATAAAAAAAAAGTTCGTCCAAAACGATCCACTCTACGCAAAGTTATAGCCTTCAAAAGTTTCACCCACAAACTACACAATCTCGTGGCCAGAGCTTCGGGGATGTCGGGTATCTCCTCTGTTGATGCCAAGATCTACTACAAGATATGGTTGCGTAGATCTCGAAAAATTACCCGAAATTAAAAAAAATTTCGTCCAAAACGGACGACTCAATGCAAAGTTATGGCGTTCCAAAGTTTCACCCCACAAATCACACAATCTCATGGCCAGGGCTTCGGGGACGTTGGGTATCTCCCATGTTAATTCCAAGATCTACTACAAGATAAGATTGCGTAGATCTTGAAAAGTTACCCGAAATCAAAAAAAGTTCGTCCAAAACGGACCACTCTACGCAAAGTTATGGCCTTCCAAAGTTACACCCCACAAACCACAAAATCTCGTGGTCAGTGCTTCGGGGAGGTCAGGTATCTGCCCTTTAATGCCAAGATCTACTACAAGATATGGTTGCGTATATCTCGAAAAGTTACCCGAAATCAAAAAAAAATTCGTCCAAAACGGACCACTCTAGGCAAAGTTATGGCCTTCCAAAGTTTCACCCCAAAAACCACACAATCTCGTGGCCAGGGTTTCGGGGACGTCAGGTATATCCCCTGTTAAACGGACCACTCTACGCAAAGTTATGGCCTTTCAAAGTTTTGCCCCACAAACTACACAATCTCGTGGCCAGGGCTTCGGGGACGTCGGCCATCTCCCCAGTTAATGCCAAGATCTACTACAAGGTATGGTTGCGTAGATCTCGAAAAGTTAACCCAAATTAAAAAAAAGTTCGTCCAAAATGAACCACTCTACGCATAGTTATGGCCTTTCAAAGTTTCACCCCACAAACTACACAATCTCGTGGCCAGAGCTTCGGGGACGTCGGCCATCTCCTCTGTCAATGCGAAGATCTACTACAAGGTATGGCTGCATAGATCTCGAAAAGTTACCGGAAATAAAAAAAAAGTTCGTCCAAAATGGACCACTCTACGCAAAGTTATGGCCTTTCAAAGTTTCACCTTACAAACCACATAATCTCGTGGCCAGGACTTCGGGGACGTCGGCCATCTCCCCTGTTAATGTCAAGATCTACTATAAGGTATGGTGTCATAGATCTCAAAAAGTTACCCGAAATCAAAAAAAATGTTCGTCCAAAACGGACCACTCTACGCAAAGTTGTGGCCTTTCAAAGTTTCACCCCAAGAACCACACAATCTCGTGGCCAGGGATTTGGGGACGTCGGCCATCTCCCCTATTAATGCCAAGATCTACTACAAGGTATGGTTGCGTAGATCTCGAAAAGTTACCCGAAATTAAAAAAAAGTTCGTCCAAAACGGACCACTCTACGCAAAGTTATGGCTTTTCAAAGTTTCACTCCACAAACAACATAATCTCGTGGCCAGGGCTTCGGGGACGTCGATTATCTCCCCTGTTAATGCCAATATCTACTACAAGGTATGATTGCGTAGATCTAGAAAAGTTACCCAAAATCAAAAAAAAAGTTTGTCCAAAACGGACCACTCTACGCAAAGTTATGTCCTTTCGAAGTTTCACCCCACAAACCACACAATCTCGTAGCCAGGGCTTCGGGGACGTCAGCCATCTCCTTCTTTAATGCCAATATCTACTACAAAGTATGGTTGCTTAGATCTCAAAAAGTTACCCAAAATAAAAAAAAAAGTTCGTCCAAAATGGACCACTCTACGCAAAGTTATGGCCTTCCAAAGTTTCACCCCACAAACCACACAATCTCGTGGCCAGGACTTCGGGGACGTCGGCCATCTCCCCTGTTAATGCCAAGATCTACTACAAGATATGGTTGCGTAGATCTCGAAAAATTACCCGAAATCAAAAAAAAGTTCGTTCAAAACGGTCCACTCTACACAAAGTTATGGCCTTTCAAAGTTTCACTCCACAAACCACACAATCTTGTGGTCAGGGCTTCGGGGACGTCGGCCATCTCCCCTGTCAATGCCAAGATCTATTATTAGTTATGGTTGCGTAGATCTCGAAAAGTTACCTAAAATCAAAAAAAAAATCGTCCAAAACGGACCACTCTAAGCAAAGTTATGATCTTTCAAAGTTTTACCCCACAAAACCACATAATCTCGTGGCCAGGGCTTCGGGGACGTCAGCCATCTCCTCTGTTAATGCCAAGATCTACTTCAAGGTATGGTGTCGTAGATCTCAAAAAGTTACCTGAAATATAAAAAAAGTTCGTCCAAAACGGACCACTCAAAGTTATGGTCTTTCAAAGTTTCACCCCACAAATAACAACATCTCGTGGCCAGGGCTTCGGGGACGTCGGCCATCTCCCTTGTTAATGCCAAGATCTATAACAAGGTATGGTTGCGTAGATTTCGAAAAGTTACCCAAAATCAAAAAAAGTTCGTCTAAAATGGACCACTCTACGCAAAGTTATAGCCTTTCAAAGTTTCACCCCACAATCCATACAATCTTGTGGCCGGGGCTTCAGGGACGTCGGCCATCTCCCCTGTCAATGCCAAGATCTACTACAAGGTATGGTTGCGTAGATCTCGAAAAGTTGCCCGAAATCAAAAAAAAGTTCGTCCAAAACGGACCACTCTACGCAAAGTTATGGCCTTTCAAAGTTTCGTCCCACAAACCACACAATCTCGTGATCGGGGCTTCAGGGACGTCGGCCATCTCCCTCTCAATGCCAAGATCTACTACAAGGTAAGCGTAGATCTTGAAATGTTATCAGAAATAAAAGAAAAAATTCGTCCAAAACGGACCACTCTACGCAAAGTTTTGGCCTTTCAAAGTTTCACCCCACAAACCACACAATCTCGTGGTCAGGGCTTAGGAGACGTCGGCCATCTCCCCTGTCAATGCCAAGATCTACTACAAGATATGGTTGCGTAGATCTTGAAAAGTTACTCGAAATAAAAAAAAAGGTCGTCCAAAACGGACCACTCTACGCAAAGTTATGGCCTTTCAAAGTTTCACCCCACAAACCACACAATCTCGTGGCCAGGACTTCGGGGACGTCGGCTATCTCTCCTGTCAATGCCAAGATGTACTACAAGGATTGGTTGCGTAGATCTCAAAATTTACCCGAAATTAAAAAAAAGTTCGTCCAAAACGGACCACTCTACGAAAAGTTATGGTCTTTCAAAGTTTCACCCCACAAACCACATAATCTCGTGGCTAGGGCTTCGGGGACGTCGGCCATCTCCCCTGTTAATGCCAAGATCTACTCCAAGGTATGGTGTCGTAGATCTCGAAAAGTTACCTGAAATAAAAAAAAAAATTCGTCCAAAGCGGACCACTCTACGCAAAGTTATGGCCTTTCAAATTTTCATCCTACAAACCACACAATCTCGTGGCCAGGGCATCGGGGACGTCGGCCATTTCTCCTATTAATGCCAAGATCTACTACAAGGTATGGTTGCGTAGATCTCAAAAAGTTACCCGAAATCAAAAAAAAGTTCGTCCAAAATGGACCACTCTACGCAAAGTTATGGCCTTTCAAAGTTTCACCCCACAAACCACACAATCTCGTGGCCAGGGCTTCGGGGACGTCGGCCATCTCCCCTGTTTATGCCAAGATCTACTACAAGATATGATTGCGTAGATCTCGAAAAGTTACCCGAAATCAAAAAAAAAATTCGTCCAAAACGGACCACTCTATGCAAAGTTATGGCCTTTCAAAGTTTTACCCCACAAACCACACAATCTCGTGGCCGGGGCTTCATGGACGTCGGCCATCTCCCCTGTCAATGCAAGATCTACTACAAGGTATGGTTGCGTAGATCTCGAAAAGTTACCCGAAATCAAAAAAAAAATTGTCCAAAATGGACCACTCTACGCAAAGTTTTGGCCTTTCAAAGTTTCACCCCACAAACCACACAATCTCGTGGTCAGGGCTTCGGAGACGTCGGCCATCTCCCCTGTCAATGCCAAGATCTACTACAAGGTATGGTTGCATAGATCTTGAAAAGTTACTCGAAATAAAAAAAAAGGTCGTCCAAAACGGACCACTCTACGCAAAGTTATGGCCTTTCAAAGTTTCACCCCACAAACCACACAATCTCGTGGCCAGGACTTCGGGGACGTCGGCTATCTCTCCTGTCAATGCCAAGATTTACTACAAGGATTGGTTGCGTAGATCTCAAAAAGTTACCCGAAATCCAAAAAAAGTTCGTCCAAAATGGACCACTCTACGCAAAGTTATGGCCTTTCAAAGTTTCACCCCACAAACCACACAATCTCGTGACCAGGGCTTCGGAGACGTCGGCTATCTCCCCTGTCAATGCCAAGATCTACTACAAAGTTTGGTTGCGTAGATCTAGAAAAGTTACCCAAAATAAAAAAAAAATTTGTCCAAAATGGACCACTCTACGCAAAGTTATGGTCTTTCAAAGTTTCACCCCACAAACCACACAATCTCGTGGCTAGGACTTCGGGGACGTCGGCTATCTCCCCTGTCAATGCCAAGATCTACTACAATATTTGGTTGCGTAGATCTCGAAAAGTTACCCGAAATCAAATAAAATTCGTCCAAAACGGACGAATTTTGACCAAATTTGAACAATTTTTTTTCATATTTGATAAGTTTTGAACTTTGATCGATAGTAAAAATAATAAAACATATACGAAATAATGAAACTACTCGAGTTTGGTTCGATTAAAGCTCGTTTGAGTGCACTTTATTTAACATCAAAAATATTTTTTAAAACCCTACTAAATTGAGACGAACTTGAACAACTCGTTTGACTCGATTGCACCCTACACACATGAAAGTTTTATTACCACTCGAAATTATTTTGAAATATTGCAATTCATTTATATTGAGCTCTACTTACCATGTAATTTCGAATAATGCCTAAAGAGAAATAGAAATAATGATATAATTAAGATGATCTTAATTGATATGTGTGAAATGATTGATATTTAATTATTATATGATAGATTGAATGATGATAGTTAATAGTTTGTGCCAGTTGATTTAGAATTTTGTAATTCAAAATTTTGAAAATGAGACCCAAAATCAAAAACAAACTATTTGGTGGTTGCAAGGAATACAAGGGTTAGACTAATTTATCATGCTATTTTCAATGTTTTGTTCAAATTAATAAAACTTTGTTAAATGTTTATGGCCCGTTACTTATTCCGGGCTGAATAGGTTTATAATGGTTTATGGATTTCACCTCATAGGTGTGACCCATTAACCCACTTATAAAGCTAGAAGGTTACAATTTTAAATTGACTAAAATACCCCTCCCACAATTTCACAAACCCACGTTCACTTTCACTTTCTCCCACTTTTTCATCTCTCCCCTTCACTACTTCAATCCCCACCTTGGCAGAAAAAATCTCGGACTGTTTTTCCCTTTTGTTATTTTTTTCTCTTCAGAATGAACTTTTATTCACAAGAAAAGTGAAAAATCATTTCTCACTTCTACGAGTAGAAAAGAACAAAACTCAAGGTGATTTGTTTACTTGAACTGTTAATTGAATTTTGTTTATTATTGGTGTATAGGTGTTAACGTGTATTTTGTGCACGTTTTATGTGTTTTATATGGCGTCATTTGTTGTGTTTTTATTCTCTATCCCATGTTTTTGTGCTTATATTGAAATGACTAGGTGTTTGCATAGAGAAGAGATGAAAAGGTGCTAAAACGGACTTGAAAAGACTTGAAGTAGTTGGAGGCAAAAATATGGCAGCAGAAACTTTGTTCATTTTAGGCGTGATCACACTTAACTCTTGAAAACTTTCTGCCCGGGAACACACAAATCCGCTAAAGTTGACTTTGACCGCTGGAGTTGACTTTGACTGCTGGAATGAAGAGAAAACAGCTGGAATTATGATTCCTAGTTATTAGGAATTATTTCCTTTTATTTTATTTCCTTTTTGAACAATCCTAGTTTAGGTAGGATTTTTAAAATCCTATTCTAATTTGTTTCCTTATCGAGATAGGACTCTTTTAGGGTTTAAATAAGTGGAATATTATTCCACAAAGACATCCTATCTTTTAATTACTATTTACGTTACTATTCACATTTTTTCTTTAGCCTTGGATTTCGAATTCTTCAACTTTTGTAGACGATTTTTGATTATGTGTTGCTAAACACATAATTCTAGTCGAACGATTTTAAGGTTTGATTTCTTTTAATTTCGTGAGATTGCTTGTGCTTTTATCTTCATTGTTCTTTGAGTATTTGCTCTTTCCCGGTGATTTGTTGACAATATATCGTAATCGATTAATTAATCTGATCAATTAGTTAATCATTAGGATTATATTCTGCTAATTAGGACCCAAATCCGTAATTGTTTGGTAAACCCTAATATTCGTAGCAGTTAGCGATGTTGATTATGGACAAGTTTTTGATTAGTCGTTATGGGAATTAGTGATCCAGTTTAAATAATCCGAGTTTGCGTGTTTATTGATTGGAATTAGTGTTTTTCTAGATATTGAATGCTATCGATAAATTAAATCCTGAGAGTTTGTTTAGGGTTGTTTATTCGATAAGGGCAATAATCAAAGAGTTTGTTTTGATTATCGAAGACTTAAGGAAAAACGAGGTTGTCAGAGTTTGTTGACAACTATAGCTAATTTACTAAAGAGCTTTAAACTATTTTATTTGCAATCAATGATCGAATTATAGAATCAATACCGAAATATCCAGAGACTAGAATCTCATCTCTCATTGAATTCGAATTTTACCTTTTTGCTTACGTTTTCAATTTGCGTTTTTAATTGCTTTAGTTAATCAAAACCAAAAACCCCCTTTTATCGATATTAGTAATTTAGGAATTGAATCTACACCTTTCCCTGAAGATCGATCCTGCTTATCACTGATTACAAATTATTTTGAGTAGGTTATTTATCTTTGTTGGATTCGACACCCACCAAATTTTGGCGCCGTTGCCGAGGAACGGTGTTAATTGATTTATTTCCTGTGCTACTGATATTTTTTGTTTTGTTTAAGTTTTTGTATGCCTAGGACATTTCGTGGAAGTGAACTTGAATACGATCCCGAGATCGAAAAGAGAGCTCGCCGTTTACGTAAGAAAACGAGGCAACGAAATCACTCTACACTGGAACGTACTGATTCTTCCAGCGATTCGGAAGAAGAATACGAACACATGGCTAACGTTGCACCTGCTGATGCTGCACCTGCTAACGGTGCAAATGCCAACGGCAACGAAAGGACTCTGAAGGATATGGCCATGCCAAATCCTAATCAACAACCTCTCTGTTTTTCGTGGTTTTGCAGGAGATGACCCGCATAAACATCTGAAGGGATTCCATTTGGTTTGCTCGACTATGAAATCGAAAGATGTGAGCGAAGATCAAATCAAACTGAGAGCCTTCCCGTTTTCTTTAGCCGACAAAGCTAGGGATTGGCTTTATTTTCTCCCTTCCGGCTCGATCAATACTTGGAATGAGATGGAAATGCAGTTCTTGGAAAGATTCTTCCCGGCATCACGAGTTGCAAATATTAGGAAAGAAATCTGTGGAGTTCGACAGTTTACGGGTGAAACTCTTTATGAGTACTGAGAACGTTTCAAGCAATTAGTTGAAAGCTGTCCACAACATCAGATTCCTGAACAGCTTCTTATCCAGTATTTTTACGAAGGACTTACGATGATGGATAGGAACATGATTGATGCTGCAAGCGGTGGTGCACTGATCTACAAAACTCCGACTGAAGCGAGAAATTTAATTTCAAATATGGCTTCCAACTCCCAACAGTTCAGTCTTCGACAAGATCATGCACCAAAAGAGGCAAAAGAAACGAATGAGGTAAACGTGTCATTGTTTAATCAACGTTTAAATGATCTGACATCTATGGTGCAAAAATTAGTTCTAGGAAACTCTCAACAGGTTAACGCATGTGGAATATGCTCTGGAATTGGCCATGTGGCCGAGATGTGCCCGACTGCACAAAATCAAAATTTTGAACAAGCCAATGCGGCTGGTTTTCCAGGACCCGCACAGCGAAAATACGATCCTTTTTCGAATACATACAACCCTGGATGGAGGGATCATCCTAACCTAAGTTATGCTCCAAAACCACCATACCAAAGACCTCAAGGACCTCCGCCCTCTCAACAGACCCAATCATCAGGTACATCTATGGAAGATATGTTAAAAACTTTGATGTCTAACGCCCAACAATTTCAGCAAAATACAATCCAATTTCAACAAGGCGTACAACAAATTCAACAAGAAAACCAAAACGCCATCAAGAATTTGGAAAAGCAAATGGGTCAAATGGCTACCACTATGAACGAGTTAATATCCCAGAATTCGAGCAAATTACCATCTCAAGTTATCGTGAATCCAAGAGAGAATGTAAGTGCTGTTACCTTGAGGAGCGGCAAGGAATTGAAAGAGCCCGAGATAATCTCTAAGAATGAAGAATAGGGGTGAAAATTTAGCTCGATATTCGATACTCGACTCGAGCTCGATCGCTAAAAGCTCGGTTCGATAAATTATCAAACCAAGCTGGAAGAACATTTTTTGTTTGATAAATTTTGAAGCTCGGCTCGATAAGCAAAAAATAACAAAAACATGTACAAAATATTCAAACTACTCGAGCTCGACTTATGATCGACTCGATTAAAGCTCGTTTGAGCTCGGTTCGATGAACAATCAAACCAAGCTCAAACACAATTTTCAAAGCTCGATTATTATTGGTGTATGAAACGAATATTGAACTTTTTTTAGTCTTTCTTTTAAATTTGTAAATAAAGTATATAAAATGAAATCCTATTTCTCTTCTTTTTTTCTTCCCTTAAAAAAAATGTTAATACTTCATACATGAAAGGTTAAATTAGTTGGTTCAAAGAATAAAAAGTAGAAGTTGAAATAGACAAGATTCGATTCAAATACAATAGAAATAAATCGATTCAATATTCAATGTATGATTTGAAATCTTAGTCTTTCCTGTAATCAATTTGGGGACCAAGAACCATGATCAAATCCAGAGATCAAGCAGTTTGCTTGTAACAGATTTAAAGCCGAATTCTCAAATTTTGATAAGGTTGACTTCAATGGACCAAGTATATCTTCAGTTTATTTGTTTCTGAAATCAAATGCTGGAGGAATTAGAGATAGAATAATGAGTGATGTCCAAAATGTTAATAAATATATGCGTCTGAAATAATTGTTATGGAGAGAAATGGAAAAAGTTGTTGGGAGAATGATATAGGGTAAAGAGGAGAGGAAGAAGACTCTAGTTCTAATTTAAAAGGGGTATATTGGGGTTAAAAGTTTTAATTGAGTATATTGTAGTATATGTTATTAATCTAATTCTTTTTTACCTTATAATCATTTTAAAATGAGTAACCAAATAAAAAAGTATTTGAAATAAGTTAAAATAAGCTTTGATTACAACCCCATGGATTAACCCAATCGTTCTAAAACCAACCCTCAACCAAACGAGGCCCAAAGGGTGTAATATGCTAATTAACCAAATGGTACCATTGAGAAACAAATCTTCTGCAATTTGTTTTGGGTAGGTTATCTCCTCCGGCATCCGCCCGCAAAAAAGGAACAACAAAATGTCGGCTCGATTACTGAAAAAAGTTCTGAAAGAACAAGAAGCAGCGCTTCAACAACACTATCAGCAGAACAGCGACGATGATGATGATTCTGAATCTCCCAACTCTTCCGCCCGTAGCCGAAATCTATTTGATCTTCTTGAGGATGATGTTAACAACGATGGCAACGGCGACCACCAATCTCATCATCATACAGCTGACCAGGTTTTGCTTCCCCTCCGCGATTTTTCTTTCTACCTGTAACCACCCTTCACACTGGTTAGGTTATTATCTTTTCTTCCAAGTTCGTATGGTACCCACGAATTATTTTGTGTCGCCTCGGTCAATATCTTAGATGGTTGAGTTACCTTGCCTTGAGGATTGAATGGTTAATCAACAAATATGGTCGATCGCTTAAAGCGGCAAAAAATAGTGAATCTTCCAATTTGATTAGCGTAACGTGATCTGAATATATTGAGGCAGCCGCCGCAGCTCAATATATTCAGAAAATGTGGAACTGGCCGCAGGTTGATCAATTCAAGGCGTCAATTAATGAAAAGATGAGCAGGCATGCTGTAATATTCAAGTCATTTATCAATTATGTAATGCGATTATGATCAATTAACACAATTACAATCAAGTTGTTCAATCGAAATCACCTTGTTCAACTCGAAGGATTACCAGCTTCAACTCACGATTACAATCACCTTCCAATTCGAAACATTCGAAGGATTAGGAGAAGAGAGAGGTGTGTGAGAGAGAGAGAGAGAGAGAGAGACGTACACTAAAATCAACTTTCAAAATCTGATTTATTTCCCCCAATCCCCCCTTTATAATGTCTGTTTTCTTAACCGTTTTTCCCACCAATTCTTGGCCTCTCTTCTTATTCCATTTGGTGCCTTCTTACTGGGCGTTGCTGACGCGCCTTATTCCTCATTCTTCAATCGATTTATTGCCTCGACAAACCCCTACCCTTATTGAAGGTTTGTCCCAAACGGCCAAACCTTTAGTTGAGGGAACTACTGGGTGAATGTGGAACAAGCCTCCCAAGTGGACTCTTCGTCTGGTAAGTGAGCCCATTTTACAGACTTTGTCCATTGCTCAATTATTTCTTTTAACCATCCTCCTATCCAAGATAGCAACCAAATCTAGCACAACATGTCCTTCCTTCTGTTAAAGTGGGAAACTCCACCGTGACTCGAGTATTTGGGCCGACTGAATTCTTCAATAAGGATACATGGAACACCGGATGTACCTTAGCGGAGCTCGATAACTGCAATTTGTAGGCTACCTTTCCAACCCTCTCTATAATCTCGAGGGTTCACATACGGAGCTTCCACGAACGTTTGTCCCTCAAGGTGTACACCGGCGTTATGGTTGTAGTCTCAAGTAGAACCAACTTCCTACTTCAAACTTCCTTTCACTCCTTATCTGTCCGCATGTTGCTTCATCCTGAGCTATCACCAAGTGCTCCCTAAGCCCTGCACCATTTGTTGTTGTTGTCTAAAAGGTTCTCCACTCCGTTACCTTACAAGGTTGGTAGGGCCCTAAGCTGAAGTGGCAAAGTTTATGCCCATAGAGTGCCTCAAGAGGTGTCATTTGTGTACTAGTGTGATAATTGGTGTTATACCACCACTATGTAAACATTGATTAACCAAACATTTATTAACCCTCTCTGGGTGATATGATGTAGAGATGGCTAATTGCACACCTAGGGAGCTCATGAGTTCTTTCTATAATTGGTGATAAACACGTTATCCATATCAGTAGTTAAGTAGTGAAGTAGTTAAGGTAGCAGGTAAACCTTGGAGTTTGTAAATTCCATCCAAGAAAGCTTTAGCCACTTTGGAAGCAGGCAAAGGCTGAGAGGCTGAGATAAAGTAATGAAAAAGGCTATACTTGGTGAGTTTGTCAACTACCACTAGTATAGTGTCTTCCCATCAGCTGGAGGCAGCTGCTCTATGAAATCCATGTAGACATGGTGCCAGCCTGTTCAAGTACCTGTTCAAGTATTGGAGAGAGAGAGAGAGAGAGAGAGAGAGAGAGAGAGAGAGAGAGAGAGAGAGGGAAAGAGGGAGAGAGAGGGAGGGAGGGAGAGGGAGAGAGAGGGAGGGAGGGAGAGAGAGAGAGAGAGAGAGAGAGAGAGAGAGGGAGGGAGGGAGGGAGGGAGGGAGAGAGAGAGGTAAACTTTCAAATCTGATTTATTTTCCCCAATTTCCCTCTTTTTATAAAAATCTGTTTTCTAACTGTTTCTCCCGCCAATTCTTGGCCTTCTTTTTATTCCATTTGGCGCCTTCTTATTGGACGTTGCTGACGCGCCTTATTCCTCGTTCACTTAATTATTTTTTGCCTTGACACATGCTTTCGGTCTTCTTAACACAGAATTGATGAGTTCTATGCAAAAATTCTCTTGAGCAGAACTCTATCACAATACCTGTGTGGGCAATTAAAAAAGTTCAACCCAGTTCCCTAGCTGGTTGTAATGCTCATTCTGCCATGTGGCTTTACTTATTTTTCCTATCAAAACATGAGGATGTAAGTAGAAGCCAGAATTTTTTGTAAGTTGCACTTGAGATAACATGACTTGTTCCTCGCCCTGTAGGTAATAGACTTGAACCCTTGAAAATAGTAGGTGCAGTTTGAGTCTACAAAAATAAATAAATGCTTTGATACAGTGTCCTTTGATGGCACGTTCCTTTGTTGGATATCTAGTAGCATTTCACAAAGCCAATTTTCTGCGTCAAAGTATTCTGGACTAAAAGAAATTTAGAACGAAAGAGATAGTGAAAGATATCAATCTGAAAAAAACTGGTAGAACTAGCCCTATGGGGCACATAACTCTTCTACCTAGTCATGTGAGTCGTACTGGTATTACGGTTCTTTTGTCAGTCCAATCACCAATGCAAAATTTGCTCTGCTATTCATTTTGATATCAGTCACTCTTTGCAGGAAAAAAAGGAAAGTGCTGGTCAGACATCAGAGTTTGATATTGTTTGCGAGAATTCCAACATGGAAAAAGTTGCTGTTAACACAATTTCGATGCCAAATGTCAAATCGAAGAAGAAGAAGAAGAAGAAGCAGAAAAATAGGGAAGATTTATTACTGAGCACCAAAAATCATGTAAGATCAAATCTGATGTTAGAAGGCTTAACTTTGGGGGTCTGCTCATCTAGTCGTCAACAGACTGCCCCTTCTCTTGGGGAATCGAAATTGGTAAAAAAAGATAGTAATGACATAATGCTGAAGAAGCTGTCCAAATCCTCCATATTACAAGTTGATCCCAAATTTCTGAGTGCAGAAAATGAGCTGCGAAGGATATTTGGTTCTAAAGTAGTAAATTCATCTGAACGAAGTCCTGTATCTGTAAATTCTAGGATGATGCGTGGTGGTCGACGAGGGAATCATAATCTCAAAAGGACTATTCTTGTTTCTCCATCCGAACATTGGCCACGTTGGGATGGATCTTTATCCATGGAACTTCTGGAATCAAGAGATGATGTCCACTATTTCAGGTAAGCTTCGTGGTTTTTTATATGAATGCTGAAAATGATTTGTATACGTAAATTTTATTCTGAAGTGTGATTCTTTGCATGTCAACAAAATATAAATTTTAAAACGGGTTAATGACATGGCACACACCAACGCCTTTGCCGAATTATCCCCACCCCCCTCCACCCCAACGTTTTGGTAAATCATTAACAGAGCCCTTTGAGACTGTGACATTCCAGGAGTCACTGAAAAGTGTACAAAGATAATTTTCCCCTCCAGAAAACATGATTAAACCTGAAATATGGTCAAGTTTTACATGATGGAAATACCCCCATGGGGATATTGCTACGTACATAATACCAAGGTGGTTTTAATGTAATAAAATTACCTGAACTGAAGTTCTTCTCTTTTTCATATTTTAATTTAATATTAGATTTTGTTAGAAAATACCCCTTGTGTAGTTTGAAATTTTTAGAAACCCTCATCTCATTCAAAAAAAAGAGTCATAATACCCTCTCTGTATCTCGCATTTCCATTAGAAAATGAGTGAGTTTTATTAACATTATCTACCTTTTAAAATATATGGAAAAGATATAAAATGTCAAATTAGCATATTAATAAAGGTGAAAAACATGAAAAAACGCTCATTTTCTAATGGAAAATAGGGTTCTTGAGGGTTAAGATAACAGAGAATATTGTGCCAATTTTTTAACAGGGTTTTTTAGCAATCTCGATTTAAACCATGGGATGTTTTGTAAAAAAAAGACAATATATTATCAGTGTCTTAACGTAAAATATTAGAAGGAAATATATAAATAGCATGAGAATTTGATATTATTATATGTTCAATTGCACATTTAAAACATAATTTGCCATAAAAAATAAGATAGTTGATTAGTTCATGGCTTAAGTTTATCTAATAACCAAATTTATGACTTCCACCCATGTTGGATTTGTTTCACTTAATTTGTGTTTAGTCATGTATCGGAAACTAATAAACACGTGAAACATGTGTAATATGTGTATACACATGTTTCAACAACTTGTTATTTTTATCAATGATTTTTGAGTGTCAGACATGTATAAGCGGTTTTTGTCCTTGATTGACACTAGCGTCCAAGTGTTTTCACCCATACAACTGGTGATGATATTTATATTAATTTCATAATAGACGTCTTATAGAGTATTCGGTACTTACTCGTTTTATATAATTTTTTAATGCTATCTAGATACATACATTCATCATCATATGCCCAAGCTCAAAGAGCTTTTGAAGCTGCCAAGGCTATTCATGATCTTAATGGCATTGCAAGCATCCTAGTCAACCATCCTTATCATATAGACTCACTGATAACATTGGCGGACTATTTCAAATTCACGGGTGAACATCAAATGTCAGCTGATGCTACTGCAAAGTGTCTGTATGCCATGGAATGCGCATGGCATCCACTGTTTACACCAACCCAGAACTGCCAATTAAAATACGTCCATGATACGAACAAGCCATTCTTCTCATCACTTTATGCTCATATGAAAAGCATGGACAGACGTGGTTGCCACAGATGTGCACTTGAAATTTGTAAACTCTTGCTTTCTTTAGATTCAGATGATCCAATGGGTGCTATGTTCTGTATTGACTACTACTCTCTGAGAGCTGAGGAGTATGCTTGGTTCGAAAGATTCGAAGAAGAATATAGATGTGATAATTCCCTGTGGTTGTTCCCTAACTTTTCTTATTCTCTAGCTGTTTGCCGGTTTTACCTTGAACGCAGTGAACGTTTGAATGACAAGGATATTAATGTTGGAAAGGTTGCTTCATTAGATCTCATGAAGCAGGCTTTGATGCTTCACCCATCAGTGTTGAAAAAATTGGTGGTGAAAGTACCTCTAAAAGATCGAACGTGGACCAGTGTACTCAAGCAAAGTTTTTTCGATTCTGAACAAACAGGAAGTCCATCCCTGGACCACTTGATCTTGATATACGTTGAGCGGAGTTACTTAATATGGAGGCTCCCTGATTTGCAGAAACTTTTATGTGACTCAGCACTTTTGGTGATTGAGATGCTGGAAGAGCAACGAAGTGATGCTAGAGATTGGGCTTGTGTGAGGAAAGAAGCTTTTTCATCAGAGAAAAATGAGTGAGGAGCATGTAACAGCTTATAGCTCCCCTTTCATCCATTTTACTATCTACTTATCAATTTTCTTTTTCCTCTTTTCTTTTGTTAGGTATTCTCATTTGCTGGTATCAGAGTTTTCTGATTCCATACCAACAATGCCACCTGATAATTTGCAAGATTTTGTCGTTGACCAAAGGGGAGAAATCGAGAACCGTGAACAGATTCCTGAGTTTCCAGATGTTTCAAATCGAAATGCATTTGCTATTCTATTTGAGACTATGTTACCGTGGATAAATTTGGGAACTGGGGAGGATGAGCATATCCAGCAGCATGATCCTCGTGAAGATTAGCCGAAAGTTGTGACCAAGTATTTTGACATGGAACAACAAGTGTACTTTATTTTCATATTGTTAATTATGGTTATTCAGATCTGAAGTTCAGTTGGCTATAAGTCCATGTTCGAGATAGCTCTCTGCACATGATTTATTTGTTAAACCTGTTTTGGAGTTTCATCTAAGTACTTGAGTGGTGCTTGCTTCAAACGGCTTTGGGTGCTTTATTGTGACACTACTTATTCAAGGGCAGATTTGATAATAATTATTAATAGGAGACACAGACTATAGATTGAAAGTCCATTACACTGCATATTACTGTTAAAGTCGTTTATATAAATTTATTTTCTTTTTCTGCAGTCTATTGGCTTCAGTTCTACGTAACAAAATGCTATCCCTTTTTTTACTATTTCTATTTCTTATTTTCTCTCTCCCACATTTTCTTTCCCTCTTTACAAACTTATCATTTCCACTCCAGTCATTTTAATAGGAGATAATAACATTGATATGATGGTTATAATAATTTATCAAAATGCTAATTAGATAATTTTTTTATTAAATTAGCACAATGCATATAGACTAGTAAATATGAACAAGTGCCCCTGAGTGTAACCTAATTACAAAAATAATCCCCTAAAATAACGAAATTTATCTGACATCATATAGTTTCATTTAGTGATGTATGGTTCAATGGAAAATAAAATGGAGATTTAAATGATAATGGCATCTATATTATTTTAACTAAAGCAATTTATGCCCAAGTTTATATGAAAAGGATTTGGATTAAGCAGAAATGCCTAAGCTAATCCCAAATTTAAACTTAACGAGTAGCCTAAAAGCATGGATTGGCAATACTCAACTCGAACTTTTGATACATAACCCAACTACGTAGAACCTTCATATTCTTCCACGTGTAATAATATCAATGACTCATGTATTATAAGAATATCCATCCATGTACAATATCATCTATACATACCTCCATTTCAAATAAAAAGGCTATTTGCCTTCTCTATTGTGAGCATGTCAGCTATGGGCAACCTAGGCTGGTTTACCTCTCTTGTGTGGTTTACAGGCTATTACACAAAAGCGGGGTTTACCCAGTGCGCACCCAACGGTAGCGGCTGCGGGTTCCCTTGTCAAAAAAAAAAAAAGATCTTGAATAATTTTTAAAACATTTAAACCTACAATTTACGATCTAGATTCTAAAGTAAGTTCCCTAATACATTATGAGGCTTATGTCTAGTACGAGCTATACATCTGAATCATGTTAGATTTGATACATGTGCTAGGTACTTAGGAGCTTTTTCTTAGAGTGCAATTTCTAATTTGTTAACCTTTTAACTATATCGACCCCGACCTCAATTGGATTGGTATATTACCCTATATAGAAAATGATGCAATGACGCAAATCAAGACGGATGACATTAATGGCCAAACTAGTTGACATAGTAAAGTCCATTTACCATCTATCAACTATTTAATTAAAGCTCTACGTGATTTAATTTTCATTCTATATAATCCATCATATATCATAAACTGTTTATATGAACTATTATTTCACGATACTATACCCAAAGGCCACATCAAAGACTAGAGCCGATTTTAGGTGAGAACAACTTTGAAGTTTTATAAAAAAGAAGACGAAAAAAGAATTTAAGTGGTTTGAACAGTGGATTGCATTTTGCGGGTTAATAGGAATAAGATTGTTACTGCCAGGAGCACAATTTTTTAAATGGAGATGTAATATGAAAAAAAAAAAAGTCAGTATATTTTAATCAAGTGAAATGTAGTTATCTTAAAATATAAAATTAAAGAAATGAAAGCATTTCTTATTTTTATATATAAATGGTGTCAATTATTTATTTTAATTTTCAAATGAAAAATAAAAAGTGAAAACACATCGGAGCAAAGCTTAATACAATCAAATGATGTTTGCATATCGTTATGATTTAATATTTTAAATGTATTTTTTTGAATTTCTAACAATTTATTGATATCAATAATTTTATTTTATTCATGTTAATTAATATTCTGACTTATACATATTTATATATATACGTATCTCTATAGTATAATGTATCAGAACACGATTTATAAAATTATAACTTGCTACGTTACCCATTTGATCAACCCGAATAGCCCGTTAATCAACCCGATAACCATTCCGGGTGGGATAACTGTAAAATGAAATGCTTACGGATTAAACCCTAACCCTACTACTCCCACCCCGAGTTTTGCTCCACCCCTGCACGCTGCCTGTTTACTATTCTCTCCCAAATACCTTTCCCCGTCGTTCTTCCGAAGGTGATTGTACTTATCTTTATTGCTTAGCTCTAGCGTGAATAGTTTCATGCTATACGCTAGTTGATTGCGTATTCATCAAAATTCTCTCTGTGGATGTGGCCATGTGGGACGGGCAATTCAAGGGTGGATGTGGGATTCACAATGAATTTTAATAGTGTGGTTGCGTGTGTGCAGAAACTGGGTCATAAAAGCGATAACCTTTTGAATAGCTCATTAGTTTTTGAAGATTTCTTTTTGGGAATGAATGCAACATGTTTTTGACTTAAAAGTTGTAAAACCTTGATCTTGGGTCATGGCCTAGATCCAAATTTGCTTTTTGGTCTAATTCAAACATGTGCTGATTGATATCTTCAGGTTTAAAGATGACCAATTGCTCTGTAGTCTGTCTTCAGGAGCTTTAACTGCACGTGTGTAATTGTTGAGTTTTACATGTCGCAGTCATTGTAAAGATTGAATATCCAGTGCAATTAGAATGGATTACTCTGGAATTGGCTATAATATGTTTCTTTCTTCTTTTTCTCTTTCTTTCTGTTTTTGTTTTTGGCTAGCACCGAAGTAATTTTTCATTTCTTTTCAACCTTTTACCTTTCTTCCCACCAATGTTTGCTCTGCACCCTTTGGTAGTTTATTCCGTAGGAGTAGCCATATCAAGATGCCCCACACTCAAATTCTTTGATTTCAGGATTGTTGATAATGGCTGAGCCCTCGAAAGTCATTCATGTTCGTAATGTGGGTCATGAAATTTCTGAGGTATAATATCTTTATCTACCTAACCATATTTGATACATTTCATGGTGCACTTTCAGTTGCCAAAGTTTGTTGGTTGCATAGTTGCTTTGAGTTTGACTAAACTATGGATTTTTTTTATAGAAACAGTAGCCTAGGAGGAGAGGATCTCTGTAGAACCCATATTACGGACATAAATTTTAACGGATTTGTGTTAATGTAATGCACTTCAGTTTAGGCTTTCATCAAGATTTTGTCTTACTAATACACATCATCTTTTCAAATGATACTACAATCTATCATATTAAACTGGTCTATAGCTTTACTGGTCAAATAGCTGTTCTTTGGGTATCATACTAAGCTGGAGTCTTGTGATAACTAATAACTAATGTTCGCACATTGCTGTATCATTATTGAATGACTCCCCAACTTGCAGTTTGAGTGAATTGTTGAGCCTCATCAGACTTGCCTAACTGCATTTATTTGTGGATTTACAAGGTCTTGGATGCTTATTCTTCCTATCCTCAAATTTTTACTGCCATAAAAGCAGTTCATATGTATAACAGAACTCCTTGAGCAGGCAAAAGTTAGGCAGAACTTACATTTTATTACCTAACTTTCTAGGATGTAGATCATTCTTATCCTTTTTGGATGGAATTATAGAATCTAGTGTTGCTCTTTTTATGTGAAATAAAATATTTTGTTTGCATAGTTCTTCATTTCTTCTTAGGTTGGACCGTTGATATACTTTATTTTTTTGAAGAATGATTTGCTCCAGCTATTCCAGCCATTTGGAGTCATCAGCAAGCTTGTGATGCTTCGAGCGAAGAATCAGGTTGCCTTCTTGATAATGTGTCGAAATTGTTGTACTAAATGAGTGACCAGCGGTAAATTCGTCTCTGATAATGCTCTTCTTTCCAAAACTTAGGCTCTCCTCCAAATGCAAGATATCCCTACCGCAGTAAATGCGTTGCAATTCTACAGTAATGTGCAGCCTAGCATACGGTACCTTGACAGATATTGTACCTTTTCCTTTTACCCGATCCAATTCATTATATGAGAGTTCTTGTGTTCATTTTTTTAACTTGATCTTATTTGTTATTGAATTTTTATTGTTACTGAATTTTCTTATTGCCTTCTAGGGGGAGGAATGTTTATGTTCAGTTTTCATCCCACCAGGAACTAACAATTATGGATCAGAATGCTCAATCCCGAGGAGACGAGGTGACTATAATTTGCTATATGAAATTTTTTACCCTCTGATACCAATCAGTTGATTAAAGATACAAATGGTGTGATAGCGTCTTTCCCAGATAGTTGGCCACTAAGGCATGGTATGATAGATCATACTTACCTGTCTTGGAGGATGAGATGGATATAGTGTGTATACTGTATACACATTATATGCGTGTGTGTGTGTAAAAAGGGTTGGTAAGATTATTCCCTATCATTATAGTCAGTATATTATGAAAATTTAGAAATTACCTATAGCAGATAGGCTTCAAATTCACTTGGATGCTGGAAGTACTATGTAACGTGCTGGGAGAGATGAAGGAATACTTTATATCCAATTAAATGATTGAATTTGCAAAAAGTTTATGACATCTAGTTAAAGTATGAACTGAACTAGATTCATGACATTTGAGCGGATTAGGAGAGTACTAATATCAGCCAATTAAATACATCTATAATTGTTATTGCAGAGAGAGCTTATTGGTGTCTCAAGATTTCTTTGAGATGATAAAAGTGTGTCCCAGCATTTAATATTGTAACCGCATTATAGTTTGAGACTGGATAGATTGCCTTTAAGTTTTATCTAATAAGGATCTAGTCGCAAAAAGTGGTTGTATTGCTCTTTTTAGGTGTGCATATGTTTGACTGTAGGATAAGATGTATATATATGACAACAGAATCGACACCAGAAAGTTTTTGATCTATACTGAATAGAAACTAGTTCTAGCTTTGAAGAGATGTTAAAACTCCTTGTTAAGCGATTGTTGGCACCTGTAGTATTGTAAGTATTTCTTCTTACCTTTTAAAGTGAAAATAGATTGATCCATCAGCCAGGTTGTTATCTCCTTTTGATACTAAAGAAAACGTCTCATTAACCCCAATCACTACGACGTAAACATGATTTTTACCTAGAATATGTGTTCTGGTGGCAATTTTTAGGGAACTATCCATCTTACTTTTTAAATGTTTGTTTCAATTGAAGTTTGCTAACAAATTGAGATATCTCCTGAGAAAAGTTTTTTGTTCTTGGATACACTTTTTTCTACATTTTAAAATTTAAAATGAATATTAGAAGTATGGTATTGGCAATGATAATTTTATCTTGGAGATGCATGCATCTCTTATTGATGTATGAACATGCTACAATTAATTTCCTTGTGGATTAGCAATACATGATGCTTTCTTTATATTAAAGTAAATATTGGAAGTATGGCATTGACAATGTTGACTTTATCTCAGAAACATTTAGGCAGTGGTTCATATATCGTTTATGTTCATGCATGTATTTCGTCTTGGTAACTTAAGATGCTATACGATCTATTTCCTTGTGGATTACAAATGCATTTTTCGATCTATATATTAAAGTACAATAAAGTTTAGAAGTATGCCATTGTAAATGTTGATTTTACCACAGGGAAGATATATAGGCAGTGGCGCATGTATTGTTTATCTTTCATGCATGCATCTCTAGTTGGTGACTTGAGATCCATACAATCTATTTCTTTCAGGATTAGCAATTATATCCTCCTTGATGGTTTCATCTCTCTTTGAAGAATATCTTATATCTGTGTTGTTTAGATGATTAGAGATCTATATTATTTTGCCCCTTCTATTAAGTTCTATATTTGTTATTTCTTTTGATTGTGGTTTCTTTGTATTATAAAAGATAGTGGTTGCATGATGTGATGTTAGCTGTATTAGTACAAAAACACGAGTTATTTTATTTGTCAAATTCTTAATTTCTTGTTTCTTCATTCACTTGTCCTCTGATTTTACTTTTGTATGTTTTCATGTGACTGATTGCTTGATGTCGTTTATCTTGTTTATGCTGTTTTCCTTTTGTCGTTCTGTACTATTTCCTATTCATTGCATTCTCTTCTCTCTCTGCTGCTGTGTGCTGGTTTGCTGTTGGGCTCTTCTCGCTATTCTCTCTCTACGCGGGTCTGCTGTTTTGCTCTCTGGAATTTCAGCCTAATCGAATCCTCTTGATTACGATTCATCACATGCTATATCCTATAACTGTGGAAGTACTGCATCAAGTGTTTTCTCCTCATGGATTTGTAGAGAAGATCGTCACGTTTCAGAAATCGGCTGGTCAGCATTTTCAATTTTTTTCTCTTCCCAATTGATAATATCAGTATTGGTTAAAAGGGACATGAACTTTGTCTAAATGTAGTGTCATCTGTAAGGAATACTTGTGCCTGATTGATATAATCTCTTTTGCACTTTCATGATGGATCAACTTAATTGGTTGGTCTATCATTATATATGTTGTTTCTTTGTTGTGTTGAGATCAAGATCTTTGACCCACCCATTACTCTATAAAGTACATTTTTAAATGCCATGTTTGTTTATTACCTTGTAGTTCCTGATAGATACTCTAAACTTGAAAATTATGTAGGCTTTCAAGCTTTAATACAGTATCAATCACACCAGAGTGCTATTTCTGCAAGAAACTCTCTTCAGGTATGTTCAATGTAAGCTGTTGGATTGTTTACTTATTTGATAGTGGCAGAGTCCGTAACTTGCATTTCTTTTATAGGGGCGAAATATTTATGATGGTTGCTGTCAGCTGGACATTCAGTTCTCAAAGTAGGTTAATTTTAAGGTTTTTGTGCATGTACATGTTAACATGATGTGCAAATCCCATTGCTGCTATGTTGCGTGCTTACCGAATTCTTTTATTTTCTTTGGTCTAGCCTTGATGAATTGCAAGTGAATTATAATAATGACCGTTCTAGGTAAGTTTGTTAGTGAATTGTCGTGTTTGTCTCTTTTTGCCAATCGTATTGCAATTAACATCCCTACTTTATTGTTTTCTTCTTTGCATAGGGATTTCACAAATCCTTCCTTGCCTTCAGAACAAAAGGGCAAGTCCTCTCAAGTAAATCCATTCTTCTCCAGCATAGCATTTTACATTGTTAGCTTTTTGTCATGGGGACTGTTTTCTGATTGGACATTGAAATGTGTTTCCTTTTGTGGCAGTCTGGATATGGGGATGGAGGCATGTACGCCCATCCAGGTGCTTTTTTGGCCACTGTTTGAGTCACTGTCATAAATTTCCTTTTTACTCTACCCTCTTTCTAACATCTGTCACTTCTTTTTTCATGTTCAGTTGGATTTCCGCAGGTGAGTACCTTAATTGGTTAGGCTCCAACTGATAGACTGGTTTTTAAGACCCTTGGACGATCTGCATCACGGACGTGATATTGGACATGCTGCGATTACCTAATCAGAGCATGGCAATATCACTATATCATTTTCTTTGAGCATATTATCTTGTCCTTGCCTTCATAATACCCCATAGGTATAACTATGCATTTCTCTTATATTCAGCCTTAATGGTACATTTTTTACCTGTCATCTACCAACTTTGTTAGCCAGACAAGAACTGCTATGCATGAGTAGCACTTAGTTGCACTGCGGGGTGAAATTGGACATGCTGCGAGTACTTAATCAGAGCATGGCAACATCACTATATTATTTTCTTTAGGCCTATTACCTTGCCCGTGCCTTCATAATACCCATAGGTATAAACACTCATTTCGCTTATATTCAGCCATAATGATACATTGTATTTTTGTCATCTACCAATTTTGTTAACCAGACAAGAGCTTCTACGCATTGATTGAGTAGCACTTGTTAATAGCTGATGCTTGATCTGGCTGGTTCCTCTGTAATGGTAGTTAGCTTCTGTGTGCCATTTGATTTACTTTGAATTATGATTTTCCACCCCGGTGTACTCACCAGGGTGCTGCTTGCAGTTTATATACAAACCTTTCATAGGGTTGCTGATAGTATTAGGGCGGTCTTCTTGTGGTGTTTTTCTTAAATTTAGATGGGCAATGCTGCGGCTATTTCTGCTGCTTTTGGAGGAGGTTTGCCACCCGGCATAAGTGGTACTAATGATAGGTGCACAGTTCTCGTATCTAATCTTAATCCCGATGTAAGATTCTCAATTCCATCCCCACTCCCTAATGTTTGTACAAGCTGTGCTGTTGTCTATTTCTTTTGTTTATATTCAGTATTTAAATTGTGATCATTCTATCCTTCACTTTAACTTCTCTTTTGCAGAGAATAGATGAGGATAAGCTTTTTAATTTGTTCTCGATATATGGGAACATTGTTAGGATCAAACTTCTCCGAAATAAACCAGATCATGCATTGGTGCAAATGGGTGATGGCTTTCAGGCTGAATTGGCTGTTCACTTTTTGAAGGTTCACTAAATTCTTTTGGATTTTACTTCTGCCAGTTCACTGATTAGGGTCTGTTCTCTGAATGAGTTGGAGTTACTCGGAAGTGATGATATATGTCAAAATGCGCAACATTGCAGGAGTTCAATAGCTGCCCATGACATTGTTAATAGTATATGTCAAATGAGAAACATCGCAAGAGTTCAATAGCTGAACTTGACCTTGTTGCCTTAGTTTCTGAATTTTCTGATATTGTTCTTTTGATGATCAAGATAATTACATGTGTTTTTGTTATAGGGTGCCATGCTGTTTGGAAAGCGATTGGAGGTGAATTTCTCAAAGTATACAAGCATTACAACTGGAGCCGATACTCATGAGTACTCCAACTCAAATCTCAACCGTTTTAATAGAAACGCTGCCAAAAATTACCGGTATTGTTGTTCACCAACCAAAATGATCCACATCTCCACTCTCCCTCAGGATGTGACGGAAGAAGATATATTAGCTCACCTGGAGGAGCATGGAACAATTGTCAGTACAAAAGTCTTTGAGATGAACAGCAAGAAGCAGGCTCTTGTCCTTTTTGAGAACGAGGAGCAGGCTACAGAAACCCTTGTGTGCAAGCATGCAACATCCCTTGGTGGTTCGACCATTCGGATTTCCTTCTCTCAGTTGCAAACCATATGAGGAACTTTCTTGCAATAATAACAAGGAGTGGAGCTGTAGACAGTATGTTTTTCATTTTGCATATTTAAATAGGCTACTTGTAACTCTTTTCTTTATATTTTCCTAATCCTATCGTGCCTATACAATTATTAGTCAATCTTTTCCTTTCATTTTAATCAAGTGCTGTCGTAGATTCCATGCTACTGAGCTGTACCCTGCAGCATATGTTTTGAGAATTTTCTATACCCTATTGTTTGTGAGTCTTACTGGTTCAACTGCTGTTTCAGCCTGTATATTGAACTGGCCCTAGTATCCTCCATTTCTTGATGTCACTTTAGGTTTTTGAAAATTCAAGTGAGATGGTCTTGAATTGTAATATTTCTTTCCAGGTTCGTTTAACTATTTAACTTGAAATAAGCATTGCTATATAATATTGTGTGGATTGCAATTCTTAAGTCTATTATAATAAGTTTGACATTCTTTTCCAAAAAAGTGGCTTTGTCTATATTCCCTAAAAAGATATAGTTACTATTCATCACTGTAATGCATAAGTTCATATGCTTTCCTTTTTATATTGTTGAGAATGATTGAGGCTAGTACAGTAGAAATTTTGCATGCATTGACTGAGATTCTACTTGGAAATTCTTTAATGTTTACTGCTCTACTGTAATTTAGTGTAACAATCACTTGTGTTTATTCTGAGGGATTAAAATGATTTTATCGGAGATGCCTTTAAGAGTTATCAGGTTGATGGGAATATGCAGTCCCAGCTTGAATGTTTTATGGGTACGTGCTATCACTTATGTTGTTTTGGTAGTTAGTATTTCTTCACTAGAGAAGGAATGGTATATGTGGACTGCTTAGTGTGGCAGACATTGGGAAGGCATACAACTGTCGACTTGAATACCAGGTTTGATGAACAGGGGTTCTGGGAGAAAACGGAGAATGTATATTAATATGACTGCTGATTTTGGTCCAAGCAGACATGGGTATTGATAATAAAGTTTTAACTGCTTGTGAAAGTTAGCTTGCTGGTATGGGATGACATGCTCCCTTGAAGGTTTTGTTAAATCAAGGCTCCTAATAAGGTGGCCTTGTTTATTTAACAAAATCTTTATGGGGAGACTGCTACATTAGTCAATGTATAGCCAATAAGGACGTGATTGGTACACTGGAATGAGGTGGGAATGGAATGGACATTCATGTGTTCATTCCTATTCTAATTATTGATATTTTTTTTGTTGGAAATGCCCATTCCTATTGGAATCCATATTCTCAAAAGTATGGGAATAGTGATTCCTTCCATATCCCCTTGGGTTTGGCTATTCTTTGCCTACTAGGAATCAATCTTTTTTTTTTCTTCTTATGATAGTATCTTCTTCACACTAATATAAAAGTCTTGAAAATTTGATGAATGCAATATATATATATATATATATATATTGGACTTATGAATAATAATCACAAATTATTTTAAAAATAATATAAATTATTAAAAATTTCAAAAAATTATTTAAATGCATTGAAATAACTGAGTCGAAACATTTTCGTCAATAAGAATTACTTAATTATAATAAATATAATTTCAAATGTAACAAGAATAGGAAAAAGTTACAAAAATGATGAAAAAAATATAAAATAATATTGCATTTAACAAATAATATTTTATCCTTAAACTAGTTCATCAATAAAAAGTATTAGAAAAGGTGAATTATTATATAGAAAATATTACATATATAACTCTTTCAATCATTATATAATAACTATATTTTTCCCATTTTTCATTTAATTTTTTCAATTTTTTTCATCATGTCCCGTGTTATTTTTCTTTAAATAAAAAGTTTAAAATCTCAAATCATTTTAATTTCATAGAATTAGATTGGATTCAAATTTGCATTCGAGTTTAATAAATAATTGAAATATATGAATATACAGAATAAGAAAATCTCATATCTCGTTCATTTCTTTTCTCATTCCTGCACTATACCAATCATAGGATTTATGAAATTAATATCATTCCATTCCTTATACGATTCCATTCCCACATAATTCCAGTCATTCATACGATTCATGTCCTAAGGGTTGAGAATGTTATCCTGGTTAGAGGGTCTACTGTATCTGATGCTTGATTAAAGGCAATGCCATGCCTGCAACATGAATGAGACTTAGAGGTGGATTAGAGAGCTCCTTTCTGTTCTTGACCTTACGAGATGTAATGTTTTACCTCATGAAGTTAAGCTGGGATCGGGATAAGTTTAGTTTATCTGTTTGTAAGCTTTGCTTGTTTAAAAATGATGAGAATGCTAAAATTGATGTAGATATTAGAATATAACTTCACAAATCCATGTAAATGTAAGAGCAGACATGATCTAGCAATTCTCGTTGGTTGACTTATATATTTTTGGTTTTGTTGTTTTGACTCAGGTTTAAGAGAACCAAGACAGACACAGGGCTCACTTTTAAGTGCTCATAGTGATCTTGAAGATGATCTAATTACAGAAATGTCTCTCTAAAGTGTTAGAGATCTATTGAGAGAATGTGCTTCTCAAATGACGTATACCATTGATTGGGGACATGAATAAAACTGGCAGTTTTGAGTTAGAGTGATTATGCAGTGTATCTGATTGTTCTATTTGTTGGCTTGTTTGAAATTATTAGTTTTAACGTGTACAAGGTGGATATTATTTGCTTGTCAGTGACTGTAGGCTTGGACCTCTACAGTAAACCTTTTATTTTGTTTAAACCATGCTTTACTTTTGGTGTATAACAAACAATATGCTTAACGAATAGGCATCTTGAACATTGCACTGACACTCGAGAAATCCAAAGAATATTACCATCAGAGGAGATATTTTGGAAAATTGATTTGCTACGCAAAAGATGGTATTGTGTATTTTTTTTTCCACCAACCACCTCCGGTATTCCACCATTAGCACCCTTACTCAAATACAATATTTGAAGGGTATTGATACTCATTCGAAATGATTTATGAAATAAAACTCAACTTCAGAGCCTCTATGGTCAGAATCATCTCAACTATAGCTTCACAACTTTTTGTGGTACTTTTGTTTTTCTATTTGCAGTACTTTTATGTTTGTACAAACGTCAGTTTAAAAGTTAAAATTTCTCACTACTAATATTTGGTAGTTGATGTTTGTACCTAGTCAGTAATCATATACATGATTTATGAGAATTAGTTTGTACACAAGTAGTATAGTTTATTTATGATGATTTAATCCATCCGACTAATTAAGAGCTCTTTGAGGACAAGACAATAGGGCCACACTTCAAAGTTGGAGGGGTTCCAGCCTTCCAGGTCCTTTCTCAATTAACCTTCTATAAGTGATCCATAAAAGAAGTTAACCTACTGTGGAAGTAGTTGTCATGCCTCAAAACCAGGCACAAAGTCCATCCAACTCGATAAAAGAAGAGAACTCTATATCACATACTGAGTTTCTTAGAGAAATATGAAGGTCCAACCGAGGTCAAGACGAGGAGAGGTCAACATAAGCTAGCACTTCATGCTTAACAAATTTCTGAGTTCTGATCATATCATTCGCGATACATTAATCAAACCAGGACTTAAATTATACAATCAACACTAGGAACATCAGTTTTTCCAAAAATTTCTTCCGGCAAATATATTAGGATAAGAAAGGGTAGGCAAAGCCCTAAAAACATGACATAGAGAAACTAGATTTCTGTGATGCATCTAACTCATGGAACCAGTGGTCACGAAGACCTCAAAACAAATATGCTGTCACCAAAAACTTAATCCTCATCCTTCCCTGCGTTTGGGTCTCTCTTTGGACCACCAGCTGGTTTTGCCATTATGATCTGTAGCAGTTGTAAACATGAAACCATTAGGATATAAAGAAATTGCCTAACCAGAATAAGAATGGCAAATAAATGGTGGCAATAGCACACAAGTAGACAAATAAAAAGAAAAAAATGACGCTCTAAGAACATCAAATAACACTAACTGACACACGTATCCAGCCTTACAAATACAACTGGGGAAGGGAGTTGAGGGTGGAGGGGAGAGAACATCAGTAACGATGGCATGTCAGTGTGTTGAGGGAGGGGAGGGGAGGGGAGGGAAAGGAATGGGGATACCTACTCTGTCGAAAAATGGGAAGTTGTGAACAGTGAGGAACTTTCTATATTCTTTACACCAAAATAACTATGATCTACTTAAGAAGGGAATGTAAAGTTATAAATTGTACTGATATGACTACGCTAGCCAAAATTAGATATCGTGCTTGCACCAATATGTTCTATAAATAGTTAATTCCCTAAATATTATTGTTCTTTTCATTAAAAAAGTAGCAACTCAATTTAGATTACAAACATTATATTTGAAAAGGCAACAATTTCATTCTACTCGTATAAGCTGTATCTATCCTATTGATTATTAACTTGTTCTTGTATGACACCAATAACTTACCTGAACGCAATATATTAATGATTTTAAAATAAATGATTAATAACCAAAAAGTTACTAATATTTTCATAATATAGAAACTTCCCAATTACGAGTGTAAGTGAGTCGAGTCGAGCCGAACGCATAGGTGTTCAAGCTTGTTTGAGTTAGCTTTGAAAATTGTGTTTGAACTTGGGTTGATAGTCAATCGAGCAGAGTTCAAACCGGGTTGAAACGAGCTTAATTCGGGCCGCTCACGAGTCGAACTCGAGTAGTTTGATTATTTTGTATATATTTTTGTTATTTTTTACTAATCGAACCAAACTCAAGCCGAGCTTCAAAATTTATCAACACAAAAAGTTGTTCAATCTTGATTCGATAAGTTACCGAACCAAGCTCAAACTTTCAGCGATCGAGCTCGAATCGAGTAGCTTGGTTCAATTTTCTAGCAGTCAACGAAGGGGTTGCCTCAAGTCTTACTTTAATTTGGCAGCAATGACAACTGGAGTCCATAGCTGCCTAATCATCCCAATTATCCAAATTTTCGAAAACAATTTTTGTACTTTCCTTCACAACTCTAATATCTGAAATTTGGGAGGTCTGCATGATATTCATTTACTTAATCTGGTTTTGCCACAACGGCATTAATTGAAGTTTTTTGGATGAGAGTCACAATTCCATTGGATGCTAAAAACATCAGGTGGAAACAACACGAATGGAATTTCACGAATTAATCCAGGGAACAAGTATTGTAATGCAAAGACAACCTCATTAGCATGAACTAAATTAATTATTGATCAAGCAAAGGTATAACACCTGAATAAATCAAATCTTATATTAACATTGTCAACAAAAGAAATGACATGACAAGTAAATGATAGCTTACCTGATCTACTCGCAAGACAGTACAGGCAGCATCTGCAGCATACTTTAGGGCAAAAAGTCTGCCCAAACAGCAAAATATACATACAAGTCAATGATAATGCAGAGATAGCAACAGACAGTTTGATGATGCTTCCAACTCAAATATACAATGGGAAGCAAAATAATTTGTTAAGATCTAAATGTAGAAAGACAGATATCAAAGATCCTGCTGGAGCTTAGTTTGACAAAGACCTGACTCAGCAAACCTGCGGCTGCATATTTGGATTGATAAAACAAGTTTGCAGGGGCAAGAATTAACAGTTTAGAGTTGGATGTCAGCTTTTTGCTAGACCGTGCTTCCACTCATATTTTACTGACAATTTTTGTAAATTGACTAAATCAAGTTGAATATTTATATAAGAATGCCACATATCTCCTATACAGCGTAGGGTTGCCAATTTGCTGGGTCAGGGATATTTTAGACTTCTTTGAAGTGTATTAGAAATTACAATCAAAGTCTCAGATAACTTGATAGGCATAAACAGGTGTGGTGGGTTCAAAACATCCACTTGGACATGGGGGCAGCACAGGTAACAGATGGAAAAAAGGCATGTTGAGGTGGGCTGTAGTCCACCGAAAGATTAAGGGTGGATTTCACCCACACACGCACCATTACCATTTGTAATCACTACCAAATTTTTAATTACATAAAATTGTACAGGAAAAAACACGTCAAAACACGCAAAATGCAAATTACTCCACACTTGCAACAAGCAACGTACTTGGTGATGTGGAGATCCCATATTTTCATGGTAGAGACGTCCTTGCAGATACCTCCCTCCAAATCAATACCCACTTTGGTGTTACCAGATGCATGTTCAGCATATAAAGAGGATATAATTTCTATCGCATTAAGCCCCGCATTCTCAGCCAAAGTTTTGGGTATCATTTCAAAACTTTCGGCAAATTTTGCAATTGCATACTGATCCAATCTGGAAGGTAACACTTTGGTCTTAAGAAGCATTTTAATAAGTTAAATGCAAGATACAGAAAGTACTTGATCATACACAAATATATGCAGTTCTAGGTTTTGAAATACAAAACTGAAATATATCAGTACAACTAGGTGAAGCAATTGTTCTTAACAAATTAAAAGACCAGCCAAAATCTTCCGGGCCTGGTCATAAAAGAATGACTACCATTTGAAACTCACACACAATATTAGCAAGCGTTTTAATTGTTTCTTCATGCAAAGATCAAACATGCAATGGAATATTTACTTATGCCGCAAGCAAATCTACAGGATTAAATTAGAAAGTAATAAATGCTGAAATTTATCGGCACGTGGTGAACAGCAAACTAGCCGAGACAAACAAATAAACACCAATATATGATCAAGCAAGTCATTTATGTAGCCAAACCGCGTCTATTGAAAATCAAATATACGAAACGTGAGTTTCTGCTGAAAGATTTTTTTCATCATTACTTGTTTCTTTATCAGACTCAGCTTAAATGTTAAGAATCTCACATGAAAAGCCCCAAATGAGGAAGAAGAGCTTGGTAGAATCATATTAGACATGCCAACACTTTGTAGAGAAAAAAATTTAGGAGAGGGAAGAGTAAAATAGTGCAATAACTACAGATGTAGCTATAAGCTTTATACAAAGAAATATAAACGAAATACCCAGTTTCTGTGAAAGAAAACTCCTTCAGCTTTTTAGCTAATTCAATTTCAGTAGCAGCAGCTCCAGGTATTATGCGGCTGTCTCTGCACATTGCCTGGGGGAGAAAAGCATATGAATTACAGTAAGATTCCTTTTCCTTTTTGGATCAGCGTCATAAGTACTAAACTGGAAACTAGACAGTGCCTATATCTTGATTGTAGCATAAGCCAAAGCCCATCAGATGAAAACTATATAAATTTCATACTGAACAAAAAATACCTTGTATGCATTAACACCATCATCAACTGCTCTTTCAAGGTCATCCAATATACTATCAGTACTTCCTCGTAAGACAACAGTGGTTACAGAATTTCCACCTTGTTCATTTTTGACAATTGTTACCTATTAGACAATTAAGCAAACTTAAGATCACAAAGGAGAGGAAAAACATATTTGACTATAGAGAACCAAAGTATAAAACAAGCTTGTTTATCATACCCTAGCCCCGCCTATCTCCTCCACTGAAACATAATCAACATATCCAAGGTCATCTGGATTTGGTTGACTAAGCTTTAACTGTCATCATGCAAAAGCAGATCGTTAGGGGAGAATAAACATATCGTGCCAATAAATGAATCCAATTTGTCCTGCTTACAAGACCAACAGCACCAGTGGTGCGGCAAAATCGCCGTAGTTCGAATTTGGAGCTGATTTTCAACACCATGAGCCTACAAAACCATGTTTTGGAAGTAAAATTATGCTGACTTCTGGATTACCCCAGGAAAAAAAGTGCTTGCATGAGGCTGTAATAATAGCATGTTCGCAGAAGAAAATCATCTCACATCCAATAGAAGATAACTTGATCGATAGTGATTCCCAAAGCATGTATATGACATTAGATGATAATCATCAATCCAACCAGGGTATAGAAGATATGAAATTTTTTGTTTAATCACCTATTATCTCCAAGGATACCCCAAACCCATGTGTGCTCTTAGCAACTAATAAAAAAACAGAATGTTTCCAACATGTCATAGAAGTGAAAAAAGGGTCAAGCGCAAATTCGAGGATGAAAAAAGAGAAGTGGAAGAGTTGATTAAGAGTAAGAAAATATGAAGGGAATTGGCACATGCAAGGTAATGGGACAGCAGTACATATTATGAAAAGTAACATTAACTTGAACAGACAAAGTACAGTTGACGTATCAAGAAGCCTTCATGTTTGAAAAGCCATGCCATAATTATTAAGAACCATTTGCAGCCAGAAGTAAATTGGGAAAAACACCAAGGAGAAGAGATCGTACTTATAGCGCTCACAGAAATGCAATGCCATTTCCCCAACAGCTGATCCACTAACAATGACCTTTGCACCTGAATCTGCAACGGCTTTGATTAGCTCTTCAATTTTAGCTTCTTCAGTCTTTGCATAATTTTCCAGCTGCAAGGTAAAATGCTACGGGATAAGTATGTACATGTGCAGTTGCAATCATAATGTTCAATTGAAGAATCGAAACGTGTTCATCTCCAAAGGAAACAGGTTATAGAACTTCTAAAGTTAGTGAGATATCAATCAGGTAAGTAAAGCAAGAAGTAGCTAGGACCAAAAAAAGTCTATGGACATCATAAGAAAACCGAATTTCCAGCACAAATTCATAACAAAGAGAAACTATCAAATCCAAATTTTCAACAGATTCATAGAAGATCATTTTTGCTGCAAATGCAGATTTCAATTACTGCTCTACATCAACCAGAGATGCCACCTGCAGATAGTCTGTGATCGAAAAACAAGTCATACTGTGAAATAAATCACCATGGCATAAATTAATCCAGGTTAATTGTTGTCAAGAAATTTAAAATATACTTCCCAGACAACAAATTATTAGAAATTGTAACATCAATACACATATGCGAAAAGATATTACATGAGACTACTAATGATAATGCATTATTCAAATAAAAAGGATGGAATTGTTACACTAGTATATTGTGAAAGGACATAACATATATCAGATTCTTGGAAAATCAGCAGAAGAGTGATTATTGAATAATACCTGTTCAGCATTGTGAATCAGTACAGTTCCTTTTGTTTCTGTAGCAGTTGTATCAACACCCCCGGCAAACACTGCAACCTGACACGGTGAATAGCAAGGGATCAGGTTTTTAATCTGGATGAGTCATCTAAAGCATTCTAGAAACTCAGAAAAGATGTGTCCATAAAATGCCGCGGATTTGATAAAAAATTGGAGCAATTAATAGAGCAGACTGTTTCGAAATGACATTTCTACATACACTTTATGTTTGATTCCACTGTAATGATTTATCAGTGCTCTCTTCAGACACCCACCCCACCTCCCAAAGAAATCATTAACATTCTAATCTTATTCCCTGCTGTTATCTGGTTTTTTACTTGTAATTTGTGATCCTAGAATAGCATTTGAAAAATCACATCAAGCCATGATCATATATGATGTATCAAACTAAATCATGAAACAAAAAGATATGACTAGAACACAACAGGGCTTCAGCTTTCTTAGAAGAATTTATGTGACCTCAAAACTCACCTTGGCCTTTTCCATTCTCTTTATAGTCCCAATAGCATCACTCTTCAATACCAGACCTCGAACTACTGTCGAATCATGCAGACCTCCACCTAATAGCTTCGCAACTCGGACATTATCCACATTGAAGTTAGCTGGGTTCTTGGGGCAAACTTGTATGCAAGCCTTCAGAGAAGAACATATAACCACCAAGCAATATGAAAAGGTATATTCAAAGCTTTGCACAAGCAGCAGAAATGGTGAAAACTTACCTCAGCAATTAGAGGACACAACTTGTCCTCTTGTCCAAATTGCTTGCTGGCTACTGCAGATCTCATTCGCAAACTTACTTCATCTTTGTCTCTCACATTCATAGTTTCTGAACCTTTTTCGACCAATTCATCCAGTATCTCAACAGTCTGCAATAAAGTAATACTAAGATTAAAATGAACAAGAAAAAAGCCACAAATATTATTCATGTTCAGTACAAATAAAACTAACAAATTCAAACCTTATTAATTGCCTTTTTGTATCCAGTGATAACCTCACTAGGGTGCAACCCCATCCTAATGAGTTCCTCAGCACTGTGAAGAAGTTCGCCAGAAAATGAGACAGTCAAATTGGCCCCATCACCAATCTCCTCTTGCTGTGCTTTACCAGCCAAAACTAAAATTTTGGCTGCAGGATGCTGAACCTCTAGCTCATTTACAATTGTTGCAGCATCGTTTGTGATAAAAAGCTTATCCAGATGATTGATAACCATCTTATTCATACCTTAACCAAAAGAGGGGGCGAGGGGTATATGAGATGAAAATGGATGACACATTAAAAGATCCACAAGGGTGTTTTATGTTTCCTAACATAATTAGTGATGGATAACAGTCCAAACATGATAGTCCTGATTTACCTCATTCCCTTCACTTAGGGATGAAACGAAGAATGAAGGAATATAAAAGTAAGTAGGTTGTAAGGTGCATAGAAGAAGGCACTTGTATAAGCTATTAAGGAAATTAGTTATGATTAGCAGATATCAACGATGAAGCAGAGTAACAGAAGTCGTTAAAATGGAGAGAAATAGATAGATACCATTGGGGCCGAGGGAGGTGCGAGTAATGGTAGAGAGCTGCTTGGCGGCGTCGATGTTCTTAATTACAGCCTCGTCAAGGCCCGACAGATGTCGATGCCCCTCCTTCAGCATTCCTTGTATCCCGTACGGCTGCATCGAATACCCTACCATTTCCGGAATCCAGAGAGAGAGAGAGAGGGAGAGATGTGTAGTGCAGTTTGTAATTACTGAAGCCCTAGAAATTCCCCACAACATATGGTAGGTAACATACTCTATTATATCAGGATGGATCCTTTTTAACCCGAATCCTCCTGGATTTTTGACCCGTTTACAACATTCTTTTTACAAACGAATTTGCATAGCGATTCTTTTTGGTTTCTTTTCCGAAACACCATTTTTCTTTTCCACTAAAATAAAATAATATGTTTCTAATGGATTAAAATTAAATTTTCATTCATACAGTTAACAAACCATTTGTCCTGCTTTATCTCATAAAATTACAGTGATATCTTCAAAATGATTAACACAAAAAAAAATCCTTTATTAACAAATTTATAAAACCCAAAACTTGCTTGAAATTCACCAAGTCTATCATAAGGAAAAAAATATCAATTAAAAAAGTATTTGTTTTTGTATTCGACTTTTCAGATCGTTGGTTTAGTTTGAATTGCCCAACGATATTCGAGCTAAACCATTTGGACTCATTTACGGATTCATTGGGTGGAAATAACACCATTATGAGCCAAGATGTCATTAAACACTTTATGATATTTGTCCTCGAATTATGAATGAAATAAGGCAATAGTGATTACAATAATTATAACACTAAATGTTGTTTCATATTGTGCCAAACAACTTTTGTGTGAGGAATCTCAAACTTCACAACTTGAATGTGGAAATGATAAAGTGGTCATAAATAATTATAAGGTTACACTGTCGATTCGATACTAATAGTTGTGAAACTCTAGATATGATTGACGCATTCGTTGTTGAGCATTGCAAAGAACATATCTCGGGTGATCTGACAAAGACATACTTGATGTTTGGGTTGACTTTTCAATTATATATTTATTTGTGGGATGGACTTTTTTCAACGGACATTTTAAATAAGTATTTTTACAAATGTAAAGTGTTGGGTAAAATTACGTTTAAGTAACTTCTTGTATAACTCTCATAGAAATGTTGGAAAAAATCCAGCAATAAATTAAAGAATTGGGTGATATGCTTCTACCCAAGTTTGGTAGAGATCGGATGTTATTTGTATTTATGTGCTTGTTGTGACGATACTGACATAACGAAGTAATTATTTTAAACAAAATTAGATGAAATTCGAGTTTACGTATTGATACAACTCGATTTTATTAAATATAGAGAGATGTGGTGGCCTTATTTTCGCTAATTCGAGCTTAATTGGACATACATGGTAGATTTGCTCATGTCGGCCTTAGGCTGAAACGTAGCTCACTTAGATGACACAAGCATGGAAATCGAAGGCAGATAAATTGAATTGATTCTCATCATAACACACTAAGAGTAATTTGCAGAATTTGTTAACCTAAAATGACCATGATGTATGTAGATAACTAGTTAACTTTAGAAGATTGATTTGAAAGTTGAAGTGAGTTGGTGTGACCTAATGGCTAAAGAATAGTACTCCATCAAATATGAATACTAATGCGTATAATTAAAATTCATCGATGTGGCATTTGTCATTTGGATAAACAAATCATTAAGAGTGTCCTTACCCTTACTTACCTAAAAATTATCTAGTTTGGGAGTGATTGACTTGAAAGCTCGACGCAGGAATGTCAAAGAAAGCTTAGATAAAATACTGCACATGATTCTAAATCTTAAAACTTGATAATTTAATGGTGAAATCCAAAATGTAATGCTTGAATGAAGTGAATGAATGATTTTTGTGATTGGATAGCTAGCTGGAGGTCGTAATGTTCTATGTATTTTTATGGTTAACCAAGGTTAATAGAGATATAAGTCAAAGTGTCAGACCAAGTGTGGTAAAGATGCCTTCCTACTATAATTCCTTAGATTTTAAACACTATATCATTTGATAATTATTGTTACTGTAGATGTTAACATGAATAAGCTTTAATTGAGCTTAATCAATTTATATAAATATATTATAGTTGATTGTGATTTTTGTTCACTATATTTTTGCAATAATTTATGATTATGTGGGTATATCTTATACAAAATCATCAAGAGACTAAAACTTATCATTTTTGGTAACTCGAAGGTTTAAAGGCATGTCGCACGTGCTAAGTGCAACCATGTATTCAATGAAAACTAGTTAGGTAGTTTTTTTTTTCATTTCCCCCTTAGATTGGTAGTTGAAATCTTATGGTTTGGCTTTTAATTGATCTAGGACGATCAAAAGTGAGTTTAAAGTTTGTTGATAAGAGTTTAGGTTTGTTAATTGATCCACGTAGAAATCTTATCATTTCTACATGTTTTGAGCTCATTTATTAGGTGCCGTAGATGCATTTATTGCTTAATTTATGCCACATGTTGATAAATATCGATTATACGTGTTTTCTAGCCTAAAATTAGTCATTTTATATTATTTTTTATCATGATTTATACCACATATACGTTTATAGGTTTGTTATATGTTTGTAGGGTAAAATCAATAGCTTCGAGAAAATGGCGAAAAAATGTATAAAATGAGGTAAATTGTCGATGTTCAGAAATATAATCATATCTGGAGCTACAAAAGTCCAATGTTAATGATGCTTATATAGTTAGAAAGTTAAGACAATTCCCTAAAAGTTTTGTGAAGAGGACAAGATCCGTTTCAAACGTTTGAAGGCCCGAAAGTTACAAAATATGTTTTCTTTCGAACCAGATATGGCAATTTTGGTAGAACGATCATAACTCGAGTTATACAACTTGAATTAGATCCAAATTAGTTGGGTTGTAAATATAAGACATAGATCTACAACTTTGTAGAAGATGCAAAAATCAAATTTGAACAAGAAGATGGTCAAACGAGCGAATCAAAATAGCAAAAAAAACACTACCGCGGGCGTTTAAACGCCTGCGTTTAAATGCGGGACGTTTAAACAGGCCCTTCCGGATCTTATTTCTTTATTCTTTTTTGGTATAAATACCCCTTCCAAACTTTGTATTGGGTTTCAAACTTTATTTTCTTTGATTTGATTGTAAAGATTGGAGATCGAAGAACAAGATTCAAACGTGATTGTAAACAGATCATTCGACAATGGGTATTATCGAGTTTATTTATTTAATCTCTTTTTATTCTTGTCAATTCATCATGTTTAATTTTATTATTGTTGATTGTGCTTTTGAATCTATGGAGTAATCCATTTTATTCTGGAATCGGGAAAAGCCCGACGATATGTTATCAGCCTGAATTATAGAATTTCTGACGTTACATCGCCTTCGCTTATGATTTGAATTCTTAGCAATTAACGCTTGTGAATTTGCTGGCCACTTATTTACATGTTCATAGATTTTAGGTAAAAATTATACTTTTGAGCTTAATTGTTAATGATGTTATGTCATTAGTCTTTTGTTAATTTTATAAGTTATATTATTTGGACTTGGCTTGAATTTCATTGATTTTGTGGGTATATTAAAATTGCAAACCCTCACGAGATTATAACTTGTCCTTTTGGGGTAACTAAAAGGTTTAAAGGCATGTTGCACATGCTAAGTGCAATCGTGAACTCTACGAAAGTGAGCTAGTTAGTTTATTTTTATTTTTATAGATCATTGCAAGAATATGGTTGTTCGTTTTCAATGATACTTATTGCTCGAGAACGTTCAATCCTAAGTTTGGGGGGTTGATAAATCTCGATCATACGTGTTTTCTAGCCTAAGAATAGTCATTTTTATATCATTTTTTATCATGATTTATACCCCATATACGTTTATAGGTTTGTCATATATTTGTAGGGTAAAATCATTAACTTCGAGAAAATAGCGAAAAAACGTATGAAAGGCGGTAAATTGGTTGTTCGAAAATATAATCATATCTAGGGCTACAAAAGTCTAATGTTAATTATGCTTATATAGTTATAAATATAAGACAATTCCCTAAAAGTTTTGTGAAGAGGACAAGATCCGGTTCAAACGTTTGAAGGCCCGAAAGTTATAAAATATGTTCTGTTTCGAATCAGATATGGCAATTTTGGTAGAACGATCATAACTCGAGTTCTAAAACTTAGATTGGATCCAAATAGGTTCGGTTGTAAAGATAAGATATAGATCTACAACTTTGTCGAAGACGCCAAAGTCAAATTCGGACAGGAAGATGGTCAAATGAGCAAATCAATATAGCAAAAAAAAACACTACCGCGGGCGTTTAAACGCCCGCGTTTAAATGCGGGACGTTTAAACAGGCCCTTCCGGATCTTATTTCTTTATTATTTTTGGTATAAATACCCTTTCCAAACTTTGTATTTGTATTGGTGTTCAAACTTTATTTTCTTGGATTTGATTGTAAAGATTGGAGATCGAAGAACAAGATTCAAACGTTATTGTCAACAGATTATTCGACAATGGGTTTTATCGAGTTTATTTATTTAATCTCTTTTTATTCTTGTCAATTCAACATGTTTACTTTTATTATTGTTGATTGCGCTTTCGAATCTATGGAGTAATCCATTTTATTTTGGAATCGGGAATAGCCCGATAATATGTTATCAGCAGGAATTTCTGAAGTTACATCGCCTTCACTTATGATTTGAACTCTTAGCAATTAACACTTGTGAATTTGTTGGCCACTTATTTACATGTTCATAGATTTTAGGTGAAAATTCTGAAAGGTGATATCTAAATCGGAACCCTAGTTTTCAAACCTAAGAATCTAAATCACGAAAGTAGTTTTAGGTCTTTTGAGGAATTGATACACTATCACAGAGATTAATGAATCTGATCTTAGTCTAATCGTCACGAAAGTAGGGGATTAATTTACTTGGGTATATTATTATGCTTTGACAGAAGGTAATAAGTAAAATTGGATAGTGTCCTTCATAAGTGGTGATCGTAACTAAATTGATTGTATGATTGAATTGATAACGTATGTCGTGGTGAATCCTGATTCTGGAATTGCTAATCTCATATAATCAAAACCACTTTTCTATGTTCTGTTTAGTTTTCTTTACAATTTATCTCGTGAGTTTTTTAGACTTAGATTACTGATAATTTTACAATTTATCTCGTGATTTTGTTAGGTTTAGATTACTGATAACTGAAGGAATTAATGCTTAATTATTCGGTGCTCGTGGGAACGATATCTTTTGTACTATGCGGAAGCCATACGCTTGCGGTATTACACACATCATATTTACATATTATCAATGTGCTTAGTGATTTTAAGGTATTAAATTGATGAAATTAAAGAAAAGCGAAAAAATAATGTGCATAACAAGGTTCCTAATTTGTCAACCTTTGCACGTTCAGGCACATTTGCATATCAGCTTACGTTGAGGGCAATGGATGTTAACAATCATAATGTTTGAAACTCCAAGGCCGACCATGAACCACTTCATACCCAAATACCAATTGGGCCATGCCCTGTGCGCTAATTCCTTTTCCAAGCTACATCAGTAGTGCTGTTGATTTAGCGACTGTTAGCCTTTAACTACGAGATTCTTGGAAGGATCTAATGTTCGTAAATTTCGATTTGGATAGACTATGCTTAACTTTGTTCAGCAATTTTACATCATTTTCAAAAAGTAAGAAGAGAGGAAAATAAGGTTTTCAAGCCTTAAATAACTGATCGGATCATCAATCTTTTAAGGGAGCTTCGTTAGATTTCGTAATACATTTGAACCTGAGTTAATCTTGTAGAACTAGGACAATGTGAGGACCATTTTGAAAGGCTATGATATTTCATGTGTTGTTATATATTGAAAATTCGTGCCTATTTTACTTACATATGGTCCTTCACAATATGTTTGATTATTTGTTTAGGTTAATAATTTAAAAAGAAATTCAAGATATGGTGCAATAAATTCACCATATGACTCGATTAAATATGAACTGCCCTAAATATAGGTAAAGATCACCCGATGAAGTAATTAAATGTATATCCAGAAAATTCTAACTCGTTAACGCATACTCTTTATTTAGTTAGATTTTAATTGACATATTTAGAGAACTGTCAAGCGAGCATAAAGTGTCTCAATAGTAGTTTAAAGTGAAGTTTTCACCATATCAACATAGATCTAATAACTTAATAAACAACATTATAAATATAATTTATTATGTGCCCTAACATGCTCTAGTTGCCTTTCGCTCTTGGCTTAAACCGTCTTGCTCACCTTGATTTTCCTGCTTTTCAACTTTGTCTTCTAAATCAACATTTACTTTACGTTTTCTTTTGCGAAAATTTTAAACTAATACAATGGGCGAATGAAGGATTTTAATGGACTATTGCTAAGCACACGACTAGTAACCTTGCTATATATCATTTCAAGTTATAAATATATCAAATGTTAAAAAAACAATTAAATTAAATGAATGATGATAAATAAAAGACATTAAAATTAATTAATATCAATTAAATAGTAATATTTCAAAATGGTAATATATTGATCGAAAAAAAAAAGTAAAGGAATAATATAGAAACTAAAAAGTGTTGAATATGTTAGAGCAAGTGATCTATAGACTATAATATACTACTATACTGATGTATTGTACGTACGTAATGTTTAAATTGTTGCCCTAGAGATACAACTACAACTCCGAGTGCGTGGGGATAGTGAGTGCCCCGTAAATGTAATAATACAATTTTCTTTTTTACTATATTACAAGACACAAGAAGGGGAGAGAGAGGGGTGTTCTCGTGTAGACAGAGAAACCAAGAAGATAGCCATAGCCGCATAACATCATTCACCCACTCTAATTTTTATCTATAACCCATACATACATACTCCCCCAACTCCCAATTCCTTTTCCACTGAAGATCTGTTCGCTTTATCTCCGATCCTCCTGCTTTTGCTGTTTTGAGGTACAATCTGTGCTTTTTTTTTCCTTTCTATTTTTACTCAGCGTTCGAATAATTCTCAATTGTTTTAACTTTTCTGATTATAGGTCTCGGCAAGACGACCATCTTCGTAATAGATTTTTTTTTAAAATTTATTTTCTTGTCCTTTTATTTTATTTTACTGAGCTTATCGATTAACAGTTCTGGTAGGTATTCTTTTATTAGGATTTTGACTCTGAGTAAACTACCCCTAATGCTTTCATCAATGTTTAGTATCTTTGATTGCACAACATGATATTTTCCTTTTCTTTTTGTATGTCATATGTGGATTTGTTCATTTTGTTACATTTCATTTTATCCATAGTTTTTGTTGGAAAAATATATAACTCATAATTGATTTGCATCTGCTTAAAAATCTTTGATGGAAAAATTATCCTTTTAATGCACCCATTCTTGTAAATATGCTAGTTTTTATTGTTCTGGTTCATTTTGATCTGCCACAGTTAAAACTTAAAAATTCATTCTCTTCAATGTGAAAGTTTTATGCATTATTATTCTGTTCTGGGCTTTGATGTCTAAAATACTGATTCTTTTTTGTGTTGGCTTTGCTTAAGTGACTCCAAATTTGAGGAGAAGGTAGGGAAGTGAGTGGAGGTAATTTTGCATGGGTGACAATGCTAGGATTGCGTAGTGGAGCACGGGGATCAAAACGGCTTGGTGATCTCCAGCCTGCACCTCAGACCGATAATCAAGATGAGGAAAACTTTGTCTCACCTGCACAAAATAGAACCAGAAGAAGAGGAAGAGGGAGAGGGAATGCAGTTGCCATAGCAAAAGGGCCTTCTGCAGCAACACTCGCTAGGGAAACTGCTGGTGGTAGAGGCAGGGGGTAGATTGATAGATTTAGACCAGGAGACACCTCGTGAGGTCCTGCCTGAAACTGTTGTCCTTGTGGCTGCCGAACCAGTTCTTAATAGAATAGAGGGCACTGTAGATAAGGAAATAGCAATGGATGGTGGGGGTGGTGATAAAATAATTGGAGTTGAGGAAGATGCAAGTACAACTCCAGTACCTGAAAGGGTAATTTATTGTTCTATTCATAAGTTGAAATATCTTTTGGGAATATTGCATTATGTCCATTCATATATGTATGTCGAGTTTCCGAGATTGCAGGCACACATTTACTGTATAAATATTGTTCCCCATTTAATTTTATTTCACTCTGGCAATATGTTGGCAATTAAGTCTAGTTTTCTTGGTGCAGGTACAAGTGGGTAATTCTCCTATATATAAGACAGAGAGGAAATTAGGTAAGGGTGGATTTGGCCAAGTATATGTCGGTCGAAGAGTAAGTGGCGGTACTGAAAGAACAGGACCAGATACAATCGAGGTATCATTTGGTTCATTTTAGTGCCATTTAGGTATCATTTGGTTTCTTCTAAATTTTATAGGAAATATATCTTTATGTAGGTTGCGCTGAAGTGTGAACATCGAAGTAGTAAGGGCTACAATTACGGCCCTCCATACGAGTGGCAGGTGTACAAGTGAGTTATCCGTTCTTAACTTGAGAATTCTTAACTTGAGGATGTTTTTCTCTGTGTTTTGAATATATACTTCTTGATATCTGTCTTATTTCTTAAAAAGCACCTTGAATGGATGTTATGGGATCCCATGGGTTCATTACAAAGGCCGCCAAGGAGATTTTTACATCCTGGTAAGTATTACATTTTGCATTTTGGTTCAGGGGTTCCGGGATTGTTTCTAATGGATTTTTTAATCTCAGGTCATGGACATGCTTGGACCTAGTCTTTGGGATGTTTGGAATTCATTGGGCTAGTCGTAAGCTTCCACCACCCACACTCCGCTCACTATCATTTTTCTTTTTTAGGCTACATGTTTTCTTGCTTGACTATAAACACGTGAAACAGGATGTCTCCAAATATGGCTGCTTGCATTGCAGTGGAGGCTATATCAATTCTTGAGAAGCTTCACATGAAGGGGTAAAACCTTCTTGAAATGATCCCTATCACGTCTAACCAAAGTCTCCATTGAACCATGCTGTTGAATTTTATATTCATCATTCTTGCTTTTTCACTATCAAATTTCTTGCTTCACTTGAATACACAACTGATTACAAGTAGTCTTTCCCACTTCCCTAGATTTGTTCATGGAGATGTTAAGCCATAAAATTTTTTACTCGGTCAGCCTGGAAGTGCTGATGAGAAAAAGCTATATCTTGTTGATCTTGGTTTGGGTATGATGCTCTGTTGTAATTCTCTTATTTTGTATTGTGACCCCCTTAAATGAAAGGTCACTAAATAGAAATGTCGAATGACTATTCAGCCATTCCATATTTTTTGCATAATTCTGCAATTGATATCTTCATCTTTAATGGTTCTTTTATTCCGTCCTTTTAACTCTATTGGTTTATAGATGTTTCTCTTGTTTCTAATATGTTGCTAATGCAGCTTCCAAGTGGAAAGATGCTTCCTCTGGTCATCACGTCGAGTATGATCAAAGGCCAGACGTATTCATGTTTGTGATGCTTATGTGCATTTATTGGATAATCCTGGCTTACAATGAACTTATTAATTCCCATTTATCCATCTGCAGGGCACAATAAGGTATACAAGTGTGCATGCACACTTGGGTCGTACAGGAAGTAGGAGAGATGATCTTGAGTCATTGGTGTACACGCTGATATTTCTTATAAAGGGAAGGTTACCGTGGCAAGGCTATCAGGTGAATTGGCAGCATTGCTTTGTAAATAATGAAATTTTATTCTCTAGATTTAACATATTGTTCTCCATTCTTGTTTTTGATGATGACAGGGTGACAACAAGAGTTTTCTTGTCTCTAAAAAGAAAATGTCTACTTCTGCAGAGTTGATGTGTCGCTTTTGCCCTGCACCGTTCAAACAGTTCATTGAGGCTGTTACTAATATGAAGTTTGATGAGGAGCCAAATTATTTTAAATTGATATCCCTATTCGAAAGCCTTATCGGACCGTGCTCGTCGCTGAGACCAATAAGAATTGATGGAGCGCTCAAGGTACCTTATCAGAACCAAACCATCAGACAATCATCTTTTTATGGGTGATTATCTGTTTAAAAGCATTCATATGATTATCTCTTATTGCCAGGTTGGGCAAAAGCGTGGAAGGTTGCTCATTAACTTGGAAGAGGATGAACAACTAAAGAAGAAAGTACGACTGGGTAGTCCTGCTACTCAGTGGATTTCGGTGTATAATGCACGGCGCCCCATGAAACAGAGGTGAGTGCCAACTGCTAAATATTTGTTTGCTTTTATATGCACATGAGAAGCGACATGTATACTGTTTGTCCTGTGAAAGTGCACAAACATTGCCATCTAATGTTTGATCATTGTACATTTGCCCAACATATGTGAGTGTGACATCTATATTATTTGCTATCATTGCCTGTAGATTGGTAATTGGGCTTTGAAGCTGTAAGTAAACTAAGTAGTTAACCTTGCTTTAGCTGGCCCCTTTTTAGAAGGTTGATAGCCACAAAGATTTGATTTATTTCTATGACAGTAACTACATGAATTTCGCATCTATGTCCTTGCAACATAATAGATATTACATACTGATTTAGACTTCGCAATTGCTAAATTGGATTAAGAAAAAACTAAATGAATGAGGTTAAATCTAATATCACTACCTCACGAGAGAACAAGACAAAGGAAGAAAGCTATTTCATTGTTATTTGAATTACAGTTTGTGTCTGTTACATTGTGAAGCTATAAGCATAACTGTGCTTATTTATACATCTACACTAACGCGGTTATCCATAAAACCCGGTCTATAACATCTACAAAACCGGTCCAGTATATATCTATTCTCGACTCGGCCCCTCAAATTTGGGGTTCAAACAATCCAATCATACCAAACTTGATAAGTAGATACTCAATCTATGAGATCAAATGATCTCCAAACTTGATAGCATATCCAGTTAGGATGTTCATAAGTCACGATGTTCATAGGGCATGAAGCCAAAGGCATTCAATACAAAATAGACTGTGAAGACACGAATAACCCCTGTCATGGCTTCTCTATAATGTATCTTAAACTTTGTACATGGAATCCAGGTGACATCTTCTAGGTCTATGCATAGATTGACTAAGCAATTAGACAATATAACACAAATCTCGCATAGTTAGGCATAAATGTATCAACTTCCCCACTATGTTTTGATATTGACTAGTTTAAAATTGTGCTCTAACACCGGGGACGATTTTTATCCCTCAAAATAGGGAAAAAATTGATCCCAACAAGGCATAGAATTAGGATTGGATCCTAATCTAATCATACCTTGTTAACTCTTATTCTCTCAAATCAAATCCCCAAAATATGGAAACTACCATATCCAAAAATCCTCCATATCAAATCTTCATATTATCTTTCCATATTTTATTTCAACCCATAAATAATTAATTAAATTAATTCCAAGAATAAATAAAACTAATTTCTCTCTTTAATTTATTAAGTGGGCTTTCAATTAATAAATTTCTTTAGCTCAACCCATTAATTAACTAATCCAAGGATTAATTAAAAAGTCCAACTAATTAATTCAAACCCAAAACTTAATTAATTAATTTATTCCATCAAAAATTAATATCACACATTAATTCTTATAGCCCATTCGAAAATGGATATTAGGTACATGTAAACGGGAAACTTATTCAAGTTCGTGCTTGACCCCTTAGGTTCATTCGAGAGCTAGCAGTGAGACCATTTCCAAATTGCTCGGTAACAATTAACCAATTATTACCTCGATCAATCATTACGCTAAACAATTAATCTTGGTCATGAATTAGCCACCAATTAATTCATGACTCTCACAGATTGAGTTCGATGTCTAGCAACGTCGACTCAACCCTAGACTCGAATGATTCGAGAAGACCTTTCCTGATCACGATCATAGCATGTGTCTCATCCTTTTGTCAGATCTCCCTTTTAAATCTATGACTTGGTTATCAGTCGAAATCTCACTAATTTAATCATATGACTATGTCAATTGGCAAATGATAACTTGTGTCAACTAAGCAAGGATCACATACCTTCTTATTGACTTACTTTAGCCAAAAGTTTTCTTAGTTATTTCATTTCCAAGACAGCATATGAGAGTCACTAACCGTATGATTAGAGACAGATCCCATCTTGGAATCGTCTATCAAATCACATAACCACATAACTAGACTACACCCAAAACAGCCCACTTAACAATTATCCATGTAATCATTAACTAGATCAAAGTGCAGTGGATTATGTATTTGAACAACCGTGATTCCTCAAGTCATGAGGATCACCCCAAGCCTACGTGACCATGGAATTTCATATTCGATGTGAACACCAATATGAATTTCAATAGGGGTTGTTCAATTCAGTCATTCTCGATGTGAACCCTCATATGTGCATAGGCCCCGACCAATACCTATGGCAAGGTACTTCTAAAAAGGAAATGCTACATACATGCAAGTCTTGACGAGTCATTTATATCCCTATCTCAATGACTTGACTTGGAATGCTTTTAGGATTACAGCCGTTCGAGTACATTTCGTGATCACCTTTCCCGATGCGTGATCATACACTATAGCTCAATGTAATCCAAAGAACTTTATTACATACATGTAAAGACAATAAATATATAATAAAGTAAATGCCATTTCATCAATAATGATTAAAACAAGACTGTATCAAAAGTGTTACATAAAATTGGCAACCAGGAAAAGCTTTCCAGACACTACACTAACACCATTTGTGTTATTTGTAGATACCACTACAATGTCGCAAACTCAAGGCTCCGTCAGCATGTAGAGAAAGGTAACGAAGATGGTTTGTATATTAGCTGCGTGGCTTCGGCAGCAAATCTTTGGGCCTTGATCATGGATGTTGGAACAGGTTTCAGTTCACAAGTGTATGAGCTTTCAACTGTCTTCCTACATAAGGTTGTTTATCAAAAGTAATAATTCATGTTATAGTTTCTTTCTTTCTGGTGGTTTTTTTCCTTTTTGGCTGAGAATGGTATTGCCCTTTCTACTAATGGAAGCATGTGATTCTTACAGGATTGGATCATGGAACAATGGGAGAAAAATTATTACATCAGTTCTATAGCTGGCGCAGCCAATGGAAGTTCGCTGGTTATTATGTCTAAAGGTTGATTGAAGCTCTGTCTGTTCTGTTGCGTGTATACTCTTCATCTAGCTAATGTGCTTAAGATAATTTTTTCTTTGGGCTTTCACTCTGACATTGTACTGAATGCTAATCACTTATATGAGGGGGGATGACATCTGTCAAATTTATGAGGCTAATGGTTTTGCTTTATGTTTGTTTGGCTATACTATAGGAACTCCGTACACCCAACAGTCATATAAAATTAGTGAATCATTCCCATTCAAATGGATTAATAAAAAATGGAAAGAAGGTTTCCATGTCACATCTATGACTACTGCTGGCATCGCTGGGACGTTGTAATGTCTCGAAGTTCCGGATATTCTGAACAGTTAGCACTTGATTTATGTAGTTCACTAAGGGAACTTTGTTATCCAATTACCTAGAAATTCTGTAAACAGTATATATTCTCTAAGGGACTGAGTGGTTCATAGGTGGTGGAACTTGATTTTCTTTACCCAAGTGACGGTATATGATGTGCCTAAACCGCAAGCGCACGGCTTCGGTGCAGTACAAAAGATATCGTTCCCACGAAGACCGAATAATCAAGCACTAGCCTATCAATTATCAGTAATCTAAGCCTAACAAAAACACGAGATAGATTGTAAAGAAAACTAAACAGAAAGCAAGAAAATTGATTTAAGTTATGTATGATTGGAAATTCCGGACTCAGGGTTCACCACGATAAACATTATCGACTCAATTATATTACCAATGAAACTACTATCGCTACTTATGAAGGACACTATCCAATTGTACTTACTATCTTCTGTCGAAGTATAACAAATTACCCAAGATAATTAATCAACTACTTTCGTGATGATTAGACTAAACTCAGATTCATTAATCTCTATGATAGTGTATCGATTCCTCAAAAGACCTAAAACTACTTTCGTGATTTAGGATCCTAGGTTTGAATTCGAGGGTTCCGATATAGATGTCACCTTTCAGAATTTTCACCTAATATCTATGAACATGCAAATAAGTGGCCAGCAAATTCACAAGCATTAATAATCAAGAATTCGAATCATAAGCATACACGATGTAATATCCACGGTTCTATAATCTATATCGATAACATATTATCGGGCTATTCCCGGTTCCAGAATAAGATGGATTACTCCATAGATGCGAAAGCACAATAAACAATTAATAATGTAAACATGATGAAACGACAAGAATTAAAAGAGATTAAAGAAAATAATTTCGATTAAACCCGTTGTCGAATAAAATTGTCTACAATAATCTTGAATCTCGTCTCTCGATCTCCAATCTTTACCACTCAATTCAAGAAAATAAAGTTCGAACCCTAAAACAATGTTGGGAAGGGGTATTTATACCTAATCTAAACATAAACTCCGAATGTGAGCCGAAAGTATTTGGGCTTCAGGTAAAGCGGCGTACGTACTCGATTTAACACGGCGTACGTACTCGATTTAACACACCGTACGTACTCCGTACAAATCGGCGTACGTACGCGAGATGGCCTAATTCTCTGCCTTCGTTGTTTGTACGCGATTTAACACGGCGTACGTACGCCATGTATTTGGTCCGAATTTGGCTTTGGTGTCTTCTACAAAGTTGTAGATCTATGTCTTAGCTTCAAACCCCACTGATTTGGATCCAATCCAAGTTGTAGAACTCGAGTTATGATCATTTTACCAGGACTGCGCCATTTGGTTCAGAACAAGGCGTATTTATAACTTTCGGGACTTTAAACGTTTGAACCGGATCTTGTCATCTTCACAAAAATTTTAGGTAATTGTCTTAGCTTTCCAAACATATAAGGCTCATTAACATTGGAGGTTTGTAGCCCAAGATACGGTTATATTTCCAAGCAGCGCCCATGTATCTCCTTTCATACGTTTTTCGTTACTTTCTCGAAATTAATGATTTTTCCATACAAACATGTAACAAAACTATTAAACGCATATGAGGTATAAATCATGACATAAAATGATATAGAAATGACTAATCTTAGGCTAGAAAATACGTATAATCGAGGTTTATCAGTATACATCGTCGATGGGAAAGTGGTTATAGAATCACCGCAATGGCTGCAACTGCTGATCAAGCAGCTTTCGTACTTAGTATACCCAGACGTAAAATGATGGATGAGACTCAGGAGACTCTTCGCACATCTGCCTTCCCAAGCACCCATGTAAAGGTACTTGCTTAGCTTTCTCTCTGTGTTTATTTACATGTAGAAGATGTTTGGGAGGTAAGGCTTATAAATTGAGACAAAATATCAATTCCAACTTCTCTCTACATTTTATTCCCCTTTCCTGTACTTTTGTTTAAATTTTGGGTATGAAGCATTTGAGAGTTGGAGGCTTGCTCTTTATGCCATAGCTTTGATGTTCCTTCAGTTCTTCTTTCCCCTTCGCTTGCATAAACAATAAAGTGATGCCTACTGATCGTCTTCTTCAATTTGGTTGCAGGAAAAGTGGTCCAAAAATCTGTACATTGCATCAATGTGCTATGGCCGCACTGTTTGCTGAAGTTGTATATCTTGAAGATGATGGAGCTAAAACTTAAACGCTGAGATGATATGGCTCAGTTTTTCAATTGCATTGGGCTAATTAGTGTTGTCTATTATCAAAATACTCCATATGTTTTGTTGCCTGCAACGATTTCTGTAATATGTGACCTTGTTGAAACAAAAGAGAAATTGCCAAACTCGTGGCTGGAAAAGGGCATGTGTAGGCGGAGAGAGAAACTGTGAAGAGTGTACAATGTAAGGTGATACTATTTGCGTAGGCAGGGCAGATACTATTTGCGTAGGCAGGGCAGGGCAGAGCATGGCATGCCCTTAAGCTTGCTGTTTTACCCCCAAAATTTATGATGTGATTCAAGTATTTATCATGGTTTACATTTGAGTGATGAAAAAATAATGTTTTATCCATATGGTATGAGGCTGATTATATAATCAATCTCACATTTAACGAGCTGTGTAGAAGAATTTTCACACTTAAACAAAGAGTGACTTTCTCGCTAAGCAGTGGACTTTTTTCCTCCTAGCCAAAGATGGAAGCTTTCTTTCTACCAGATCTGAATACAACCCATTGTTGCGGAATCCTCCTAGTCCATACTACAACTACTGTTCAAGCTGAATAAACAGGGAGTATCAAGCACTGCTGTCTTATATAGAATGTTTTCTTACACTTTATATTCTCCATTTTTCTGTTTGTTCTTAAAAAAAATCAACTTTTTGTTATGTCAATCGATCCGATCCGATTAGAGTTTTTGCAAATTTTATTATTTTTGGAGAAGTAGTAGTTTTAAGTAAAAAATAAGCCAAAGAAGTTGAAAGTTAAAAGTATGCAGCACATGCAAAAAGTTTAAAAAAAAAATTGCACGAAATTTGCAAACAAAAATGATTATCAATTAAAATTTTCTAATAAAAGTATGTTGTTGAGTTGAAATTTTAAAAAATTCTTTATAAAACTGTGTGTACCAACGAAATTCGTGTGAGAATAGTAGGTGTTTGTTCATGTCTTTAAAAGTATGTTGAGATTGTAAAATATGTCAAATCAATAGTAATAGGCTGATGGATGATGTGTATAATAATTATGTTCGTTGTATTTATAATGATTATATTAAAAAAAAATAATAAAATATAAATTAAAAATTATAAAGTATGATAAAAAAGTGAAATAATAAATTATAATAACAATTTAATTGGTAATAAAATAATGTATACATGATTCACAGTTAGTTGTATAAGGGATTAAAAAGATAGTGTTAAAAAAATAAAAAATTTAAATGAGAATTTAATATGATGAATTTATTTTGAATTTTGTAATTTAAAAGTGTGAAGACATTGTTGTATTTCTATTGTATTTTGTATATAATGAGTAATACCTATACAAAATATAAGACTACCTCTAATAGGTAGTATTTGTCTTCAAAACTACCAAAAAGTACTCCAATAGCTAGTTTTTCACAAAAATTTTGGCATGCCAATTTTTTTAAAAACTTCGACTTTTTGCTACAAAAGAGGAGAGTGGGGACAAAAGTTCTTTCTCTTTCATTGACAAATGTCTCATTTGTATTTGACATTAAAAAAAAATTATTATCCATTTTAAAATGACAATTTTAGGTTGAAAATAATTCTTTTTTTTTTACCAAAGTTCCTAACTTTTCAATATCTATAAATAGACACCAATATTGATACATTTCACCACAAAAAAATCTCTTATCTTCACTATGAATAGACACCAATATCTTTTACCTTTTTTTAATAAAACATGTGTTCTATCTTTATTATTACATCAATATATAAACTAATTATTTAAACATTTTTTTTTTTTATTTAAATTAATTTAAATTAATTATAACTAAATTAATTATAATAAATTATTATAAAAATATTTTAATTATGTATGAACAGAGTAGATTGTTTTTCGTTTTGCCTTTTTGCCCGTTTTCAGACACATTATATATTAATTAAGATAAATGATAATAATAATAATAATAATAATAAAGATGGAGAGGGGAGAGAGAGAGAGAGAGAGAGGCGCAGTAGATGTTTTTGAGTGGACAGAGAGAAAAAGAGAGAGAGAAACCAAAGGCGATATTTTAGTATAGAGAGAGAAAGAGAGAGAGAGAGCCGCACAATACCATCTTCTCATCGCATCGCATCTCATCGGCGACACCCAACTAGCTAGCTAGCTAGCTAATCTATTTTTAGTTGATATAATCAATCTCTTTCCGATACCCGATTCCCGAGGATATGAGAAATATGTTTCAACTGAAGAAGAAGATGATGATGATTATGAAGATCTGTTTTTGATCTCTTCATCCTATTTCATTTCTTCTACTTTTCTTTACTTTTTTTACCTCCGATCCTCCTTCTTTTGCTGTTTTCAGGTATGATCTGTGCCTCTTTCTATTCTTTTCATTTTGCGAATAATAATAATAATATTAATACCAAACTGTTTGATGAACTAAAAGGTCTCGCCCAGCTCACAATCTGAGATTTCATTGAGATTATCGATTCACTATTCGGCTACTTTTCATTCAGATTTTTTAACCTACCTACCTGACCTGTGCTTTTGAGTGAGCTCTACCCCCCTTTCATGAATGTTTAGTATCTTCCCCGATTTCCTTTTTCTGTCTTTGGCGGGATGTCTTCATTTCGCTGCATTTCACTTTATGCCTTCATGACTGTTTATTGGAAAATTTATTGATTTACAAATTATATATCGTATAACTGATGTGCTTATGCTAGAACGTTAGCAATTATTTGATGAACATAGTATTCCTTTTTGTGCATCCATTCTTGTTAATGTACTGCTTTTGATAGTTCTGGTCATTTTTTATTGGTTACAGTTCAAAAAAATTATAAATTCCTTCTCTTCAATGTCAAAGTTTTGTGCTTTATTACATTCCTGTTTTTGACACCTTCTTTCCGCGCTGCTCTTGCTTAGGTAACTTCAGATTTGAGCAGAAGGTAGGGAAGTCAGTGCGTAGGTGATTTTGCATGGGTGACGATGCCGGAATTGCGTAGTGGAGCAAGGAGATCAAAACGGCTTGGTGATCTCCAGCCTGCACCTCAGACCGAGGAAAACATTGTTGCACCTGCTCCAAATAGAACCAGAAGAAGAGGAAGAGGGAGAGGGAATGCTGCTGCCATAGCCAAAGGGCCTTCTGCAGCAACACCCACTAGGCCAACTGCTGTTGGTAGAGGCAGGGGGGCCAGGTTGATAGATTTAGACCAGGAACCGCAGCGTGAGGTTCTTCCCCAAACTGTTGGTCTTGGAGCTGCCGAACCAGCTTTTAATAGAGTAGAGGGCATTGGAGATAAAGAAATCGCCATGGATGGTGCGAGCGGCGATAAAATTGTTGGAGTGGAGGAAGAAGCAAGTACAACTCCAGTTCCGGAAAGGGTAATTTATTGTTCTATCCACATTTTTGGAATATCGTTTTGAAGTATTCTGTGATTGCAGGCACACATTTTTTCAATTTAAAACTTGCGGACATTTTATGTTGTTTCACTTTGATTGTGTGTGGACAGTTAAGTTAAGTTTTGTTGGTGCAGGTACAAGTTGGTAATTCTCCTGTGTATAAGACAGAAAGGAAATTAGGTAAGGGTGGATTCGGCCAAGTTTATGTCGGCCGAAGGGTAAGCGGCGGCACCGAAAGAACTGGACCAGATGCAATCGAGGTATCATTTGGTTCACGCTATTGCCTTTTATCCTTTGGTTCACTCTATTGCCTTTTAGGGATTCCTGAAATCATATAACTTTGTAATTTAATAGGAAAAAATATGTTTCTGTAGGTTGCATTGAAGTTTGAACATCGAAGTAGTAAGGGCTGCAATTATGGCCCTCCATATGAGTGGCAGGTGTACAAGTAAGTAATATGTTCTTAATTTGCAGATGTTCTCTTTCTATGCATTTTAAATGTTCCCTTCTTGATATTTGTCTTATTTCACAAAAAGCACCCTGAATGGATGTTATGGGATTCCATGGGTTCACTACAAGGGTCGCCAAGGAGACTTTTACATCCTCGTAAGTTTTACTATTTGCATTTTGGCTTTTGGGTTTGAGTATTGTTTATAATGAATATTTTATTTTAGGTCATGGACATTCTTGGACCTAGTCTTTGGGATGTTTGGAATTCGTTGGGCCAGTCGTAAGCTTCCCCCACCCCCATTCCACACATTATCCTTTTCTATTTATTCTACATGTTCCCTTGTTTGATGTTGAGCGCCTGAAACAGGATGTCACCAAATATGGCTGCTTGCATTGCTGTAGAAGCTATATCAATTCTCGAAAAGCTTCACATGAAGGGGTAAAATTTGTTTGATATGATATCTATCACGTGTAATCATTGCGCTTCTTGAATTATGTTGATGAATTAACAATCTTTATTCTTTCTTTATTGGCGATGAATTCGCTTTTTTTTGCTTGAATGCACAACTGATTACAAGTGGTCTGCCACTTTCCTAGATTTGTTCACGGAGATGTCAAACCAGAGAACTTTTTACTTGGTCAGCCTGGAAGTGCCGATGAGAAAAAGCTATATCTTATTGATCTTGGTTTGGGTATGTTGCTCCTCTTATTATGTATTATGACTCCCTTAAATTGGACAGTCAACTAGGCACGTGGATTGGCTTTCTAGGGAGCCTATAATTTCAAGTTACTTTGGCTTGCTTTGTTTTATGTTTTTGAGATAAAATTTCGAAATTTTCTCAAAAATTGTGTCATATGGAAATTCATGTGAAAATGGTAAGTTTTTGTTTATGTTTTTAGAAATAGGTTAAAAGTGGGAAGACATGTCAAATCAATAGTGATAGGTTGATGGATGATGTGTATAATAATTGTGTTAGTGGTGTATATAATGATTATGAAAATAAAAAATAAAGAATATAGATTAAAAAGTGTAAAGTATGAATGGAAAGTAGGGTTGAAAAAAGTAGAATTTGGATGAGAATTTGGTGTATTAAGTTTATTTTGAATTTTGTGATTTAAAAAGTTGAATATGGGTTTTGAAAACATAAACAAACAAGGCCGTTGTAATTGATACCTCATCTTCAATGGTTCATTCTCCTTTATCCCTTTTCACTCTGTTGGTCTAGAGATGTTGCTCTTGTTTTTATTGTGTTGCTTGATGCAGCTTCCAAGTGGAAGGATGCATCATCTGGTCAGCACGTCGAGTATGACCAGAGGCCAGATATATTCAGGTTTGTGAAATTTACGTGCATTTATTTTACAGTCTGTGCTTGTTCTGAACTAAGAAATTCTATTGGTCCATCCATAGGGGCACAATAAGGTACGCAAGTGTGCATGCACACTTGGGTCGTACAGGAAGTCGGAGAGATGATCTTGAGTCATTGGCATACACACTGATATTTCTTATAAAGGGAAGGTTACCATGGCAAGGCTATCAGGTGAATTGGCATCTTTGCTTGAGTGAGTAATGACATCTTATGTCATTACCTTTAACTTACTGTTCATTATTGTCTTCGATGATGACAGGGTGACAACAAGAGTTTTCTTGTCTGTAAAAAGAAAATGTCTACTTCTCCAGAGTTGATGTGTTGCTTTTGCCCCGCTCCGTTTAAGCAGTTTCTTGAGGCTGTTACTAATATGAAGTTTGATGAGGAGCCAAATTATTCTAAGCTGATATCTCTTTTTGAAAGTCTCATAGAACCATGCTCGTCGCTGAGACCAATAAGAATTGATGGAGCTCTCAAGGTACCATATCAGAACCAAGCTATCATACCAGCATTGTTTCAATGGTTGTATATCTTTTAAGGACATTCATATGATTATCTTTTATTGCACAGGTTGGGCAAAAGCGTGGGAGGTTGCTCATTAACTTGGAAGATGATGAGCAACCAAAGAAGAAAGTACGACTGGGAAGTCCTGCTACTCAGTGGATTTCAGTGTATAATGCACGCCGCCCCATGAAACAGAGGTGAGTTCCAACTGGTAAAATATGCATGTTAGAATTGACATCTATGCTATATGTTGTGCATAAGTCGACAAAATTAGTGCATCCATTTTTTTATCATGTACAAGCGATTATCAGATGATATGGGTAAGAAAGTATATGAAGTAGTTATTCCCATTTTCGATTGTAAATCAGGGAAATTGTACAGCTTCGTTGGCAATAACCATGGAGTTTTTCGTCTTTGGGCCTTATTTGAAGTTTTTCACCGTGTACTAAAGATTTATATATTTTTAGTTTTTGAAAATGTTGGTCTGTATTTAATTTTCTCTAATGCTATGTATAACTGAAGTTTATTGCTGATGCTCCATGCTGAGGAGGGTTGTATAAACCGGAGCTTGATGCTTGTTTCTAACTAATTTTAGAATATATAATCAAATGAACCTAATTTGTGTTATCCTCCTCAAAGCTCTGCAGGGTGTCTATGTTTATTTGGTTATATTTGTTATAAACTTCTGAGCGGGCTACCACAGTTCACCTTTTGGTCTAGTCCCACCCTTTGTTTTATTCGCCATGCTACAGTTCTTTGTTCTGCATATAGAAACATTGCATGTATTCTCAAAAATACCAAGGTTGTAATTCATGCTTGGTCAATGAGAAACTTGACTATGGGGACCACATGGATAATTTTACCTATTGTAGGATGCATGTGATGGGCAGAGGTCTATCTGGCATATGCCTGGATTTTATATTAATTCCATAAATTTACATGTAAGGTAAACATTGATCTGAAAATCTACATGTGGTATGTTGTATTAATAAAGTTACTTAGTGACTGGTGGTTGGTTATTTTATTTCTTGGGATACATGCACTCGATATGTTTTATTTCTCAGATTTATAGTCTTGAGGAACATAAATACTATGTAGTTTGAAGCTCAATGGTTGAATTGTTTTTGAAAAATCAAAAGACAAAAAGAGAGAAATGTCTACTACTTCTTGGATATTCCTTGGAATTGATAAACTTCAGGCAGCCATAGTGAAATTTGCATCTAAATAGATAAGAATTTTGCCAAATTTAGTGATATAATCAAAATGATGTAGACTTAGATGCCACTTCTATTTTGTTTCTATTTGTCATTAAGCATTGGAGGCGTGCATGCGACTCTTGGATATGTGGACATGATTTGTTTCCATCTGTACAATCAAACCTGTTTGTGTGTGCGAAGTTTAGGTTGTTTGAAGTTTTCCATCTGCACATGCTTCATGTATATGCAGAACAATGAGAAATTTCAGAACCAGCATTAGTTTGTTGTTTTACTGTACTTGGATACATGGACAATGAAACTGATAGATTAAACTGTTTGTGTTTCTTTACTGATGCATCATGTGACTCATGATGGACATGAAAAGTTTCTCTGTGGAGTAGTGTCTCAGACAGTATTTTATGTACTAGCTTTAGAGTTCAACATATGATATTGTCCTGTTCATATTTTTCTTATTGAGACACAACTGGTTTTATTTGTAGATACCACTACAATGTTGCAGACTCGAGGCTCCGTCAGCATGTTGAGAAGGGTAATGAAGATGGTTTATATATTAGCTGTGTGGCTTCAGCAGCAAATCTTTGGGCCTTGATAATGGATGCTGGAACAGGTTTCAGTTCACAGGTGTATGAGCTTTCACCTGTCTTCCTTCATAAGGTTGTATATCGAAACTAATAAGCATGTTTTTAGTTTCTCTTTTGGGGGCTTTCGCCTTTCCACTAATTGAGTCTTATGATTCTTGTCAGGATTGGATCATGGAACAGTGGGAGAAAAACTATTACATCAGTTCTATAGCTGGCGCAGCCAATGGAAGTTCGCTCGTTATTATGTCTAAAGGTTGGTTGAAGCTCTCTGTCTGTGTCTTTTATGAGGGAAATGTTGATTATCTAATTTATGAGGAGGCTAAATGTTTTTGGTTTGTGTTTTTTCTTTTTGCCTGCCTGTACTTAAGGAACTACATACACCCAACAGTCATATAAAGTGAGCGAATCATTTCCATTCAAGTGGATTAATAAAAAATGGAAAGAAGGTTTCCATGTTACATCAATGACTACTGCTGGCAATCGCTGGGGCGTTGTAATGTCTAGAAATTCAGGATATTCTGAACAGGTAATAAATACGTGGTTTATTTATGATGATAATTCAGTTTTTAGTCACCCAATTATCTGGAAATAACTGGACTCATTAATGTATTGATTGATAGGTGGTGGAGCTTGATTTTCTGTACCCAAGTGAGGGTATACATAGGCGATGGGAAAGTGGATATAGAATCACAGCAATGGCTGCAACAGCTGATCAAGCAGCTTTCATTCTTAGTATACCCAGACGTAAAATTATGGATGAGACTCAGGAGACTCTCCGCACATCTGCCTTCCCAAGTACCCATGTAAAGGTACTTACTTAGCTCTTCTCTCTCTTTGTTTATTATTATTTACATGAACAAGAAGAAGAAGAAGATGTATATTTACTACTTTCAATTTGGTTGCAGGAAAAATGGTCCAAAAATCTTTACATTGCATCAATATGCTATGGCCGTACTGTTTGCTGAAGAAGCTGTATATCATGGAGCTAGCAAAAACTTTGAATCAGATTTTCTATTACGGTGGCTGGCTAATTGGTGTAGTTTATTATCATCCTATCCAAATATTCCTTCCATATTTTGTGTTGCCTGTTGTATCTGTAAAGATTCCTGTAATATCTATCATATGTGACCTTGGACAGAAAGGGACATGAGGAGTAAAGTTAAAAGAGTGTACAATGTGTAAGGTGATAGTTGGAAGGGCCTCCCGCATTTTGCCCTGAAACTTATTCAAGTATTTATCATCTCATTGAACCTTGGTTTGCATTGTGATTGTTGAAAAAGTAAGATTTTTTATCAATACCCATGATTCATATGATCTTATAACAAGGTGAGTATATAAAGCTTATGGATTTCTGGTGAGCAGGTGAAATGGGAATGATGTATATATATGATGAATGCAAATGGTTGCAGGCAGCCACTCTTCTAATTCTAAGCAAACAGTAGGAAATGAAAATTAGTAGGATATAGTAGTATCATCACTCTAACCTCAGAACGCAATAGACTTTGTAGCATTAAAAAAGGTGCTATACTAATAGTAAAAAAATCGGTAATTAAGACAATAATTCAGCTTTACAAACACACTTTCTCCATCAATTTCAGAGGCTGAAAAGATTTTTGACTGACTGAGCTAGTTATGGTTGGCGAATATATTGAAGAGGTTATTCATTGTTTCAACATCTATCGATCATTGTTTTCAAATGAAGACACTTTGTTAAATTGACATTTTGTTTTAAAACTAACTTTCATTTTGATATATTTAAATGACATAACTTTTTCACTAAATATAAATAAAAGGTTGATTGCTCAAAATACCCTTTTGAATAAAAGAAAATATAAAATAAAATAGGTAGAAGAAACCCTTTTGAATAAAAAATAAAATTTAAAATTTAAAACAAAATATATTCCACAAAAAACCCAAATCAGTATTCTTCAAATTATATTCCATTTTCTTACATTTCTATTGATCATTAACAAACTCATTTTAAATTCCAACCATTATTCAATGTGCCTTGGATTTCCAACACTCATGGAAAGAAAAATTGAAAATAGTAACACCTCAAGAGTTTGAGAGATTAGCTCCAATGTTACTTTCATCTCAAATCTCATATTTTTATATAAACTTTGTTGTTTAAAGATTAGGTTTCATTTTTAAGATTATTAATATAAGACTGACTGGTCAGATCGGTATACCAATCTTTCCAGTCTGACACGTCCGACTGCCCCAGTTTTACCGGTTTATTCAGTTGGCTCATATGTATTTCCTTCTTTTTCTGATAGGAAAATGTTTGAAATCTTTTATATCACCGATATGATGGTGAATTGAACAAAAGAGAGGATAAGTCATATGAATGGTTATAAAAAATGATCAAATGATGAGCATATTAATACTAGATAACCCAAACAAGATAAAACTTTCAGAGTTTCATGATCGTATATGCAAAAAAAATCAGGTGGATCGGATAACTACGAAAATAAAATTAAGTTATATTCATTTGTTTCATAACGTCACAAGTCCGATACATATCATAAATGATTTTGAAGTTAAGTGTTATTTTTTGAATCGTTGTAATACATCAAAATGTAGAAGCATTTTATATGTCGAATTGATCAAGAATGAGGAACTTGGGACATGAAATGACAAATGAATTTTTAAAATTATTGACTGGACTGACTGATAGACCAGTGTAACTTGGTCGGTCGATGTAGAGACCGAAATTCTTGCAATAAATTTTTGACAATGCCGATCGGCATATCAGTCTCTCTAGTCGGCTCAAAGACTAAAAGATTATTTAACAAATTACCGACTTGATTGACTGTAGACCAATCTAACTCGGTCGGTCGATGTAGAGACCAAAATCCTTGCAATAAAGATTCGATTAGGCCAATCTGCATATTAATCTCCCCAGTCGATTGATTCAGAGACTAAAAAACATTCAAACAAATTATCAACTGGACTGACTAGTGGACCAGATTCAGTCCAACGACCGAGAAGATTGTTAAACCGTTTTGATCAATTGTGTAATGATTATAATAAATAAGTTATGGAGTAATATATATATATATATATATTCTTACAACTTTATTGCTAATCTTCTATATAATTACTAGTCATGCCAATGCATTGAAGACCAATTAGTATATTGTAACAAAGAACAAATTAAGTTTCTTATAAATACATAAAAGAAGTATAGATGTTAAATTAAGAATACTAAAAATTTCTTCAATATAACGTAATCAATCTACTCCTACTAGGGGACTAATTGTGTAGCACCCCGACCCCAGCTTAATAGGGGCCGGGTTGCCACCGTGACTTTAAAGCGTGAGAAAGGTGTTTTACAAAGAAAAATAAAATATTTCGTAAATAATTACAGCGGAAGACTTCGTTATAAAAACACGAGTATTTTTTTTTAACTTTAACTTTAAAAGCTAACCATTCAAAACTGACTCGTGTCATACCCACATTTGCAAATCAAAACCTTGTTATAAACACATGAAAATATTACTTAAAAATCGAAAATAGTAGTTTCCCAAAACATCAAGCATTATTTGATTTATACTCATTTACACATATTAAAAACATAACATATATATATGTTTCTAGAGGAAAGTCCATACAGCTGGCTACTCATCCGCTTCGTCGTATGCTGGACCTGAAAAAGTTTTAAACTGAGCAACGTAAGATTTAAGAAATCTTAGTGGATAACGATTATTAACTGTTACGTTGAAGAGATTAACCAATACGATGAAAGCATCATCCAAGGTCCGAAGACCTGGCCTAACTCCAAGGTTCGAAGACCTGGTCTACTCCAAGGTTCGTCAACCTGGCCTAACTCCAAGGTCCGAAGACCTGGTCTACTCCAAGGTTCGTCAACCTGGCCTATCTCCAAGGTTCAAAGACCTGGTCTACACCAAGGTTCGTCAACCCTGGTACTTTACTCCAAGGTTCGTCAACCTGGTACTTTATCATGTCGTTTCATCTCATCCAACATAAGAGTTATTCTAATCAATATAACTGAAATTAAACGTTACCCACTTGACGTTTCACTTAGATGCGGGGATGGCTCCTGAAGTGTCCGGTCGTCTCGTACTGCACTCGACCGTTCATAAAACATGTAGATTTTAAAACACATTCAAAAACATGTACATACATATGCTTCTATTCTCTTCATTAAGCATCATCATGGATGTGTCTCAAAATGGCCAATATCACTTTTAATCATATCAACACAATGATTTTAAACTAGCAACTTATTATTTAAATGCACTCTTCATTGTAACAATTTCCATAAATCATATATTCTTTCAAAATTCATTAAATTAATCATGCATTTACTGAAATTCCTTATTTAATTATGCTAAAACAGTGGATATAATTTCAAACCACAAAAGCTTTAATAAAATATTTTCATAATCGAAATTCGTTTGAAAATGCTCTAAAACCAACCAATCTTCTAAAATTCACTATAAATCGTATAGTTACTAAAAATTTTTGAAATTTATAATATGAACTTCTAACATCATGTATATAAATGTAGTAAAACAGTTTTGAAAGATTCAAGTCGATCGATTTTATAAACATTTTCTTCTAGAGTTAAAAATCACAAGAAATTCATTCAAAACAGCACCATCTTTGAAAATTCACCATAATTCGTGTATTACTCCAAAAATCACCAAATTTTAACCGTAGACTCCCAACACCATATAAAACAGCATATTAAAACAGTTTTCGAAAGTTCCAAGTACAAAAATTTATAAAAATCGGTAAAGTGGACTGAAATTTCTAGAATTTTTCACAAATTGCTCTAACTCACATATTTCCTCAATAAAAATGTAATTTCGAGTTTTACAACCAATCATCCACAATTTCGATTTATTTTTTCTATAAAATCAAATGTAAACCACTTTACCATCATATTGTACACATGCAACAAGTTTAGACATGATAATCAAAACATGCAAAGTCAATTTCAACATGCAACTCCACAATCAACACTCAAAATAACATATTTTTGAGGATCTATCACATTTAACCAAATATCCAACAAATTTCATCATACTTGTAGAAAATCATTCTTAAATCATACATGCAATGATTTTGGGTAAAAGAATTAAACATGCAAGGCCTATTTCTACATCTATTTGCACCATCAACACTTAAAATGACATGTAATTGAAGATCAACCATACAAAACAATTTATTCAACAAATCTCATCATACTTGTAGAAAGTCACTCTCAAATCATACATGCAATAATTTTAGGTAAGAAAGTTAAACATGCAAAGCCTATTTTCACATCTATTTACACCATCAACACTTAAAATGACACTTATTTGAAGATCAACCACATAAAACAAAGTTATTCATCAAAAACTCTTCACTTTTTGGGGATTCATCTTTAGATCATACATCCAATGGATTTAAGCAAGAGGATCATACATGCAATACTTGTTTCAACATCTATTGTCACCTATAACTTCAAATAAAGACATATATATTTTGACAATCAACCACATAAAAACAACACATGCAACAAAAATCATCACATACTAGAAATCCCTCTTTTGATCATACATGCAATCAATTTTTAGCAACTTAAACATGATCTTAAAGAAGAAAATGATGAAGATTAGCAAAAATAAAGAAAAACTACCTCTTGAATGTAAAATGAAATCCTACACTTGAGCACACTTCTCATTTCTACTTTCTATGTTCTTAACTTCTTTAACTCCTTTGGAAAGGAGGATTTACTTTTTTTGAAGGAAAGTGAAGCCTTGAGAGAATAGAGGTGTTAGAGATGAGTGAGAGAGAGTAGGAGTGTTAGAGAGAAGGGAGAGAGTTGTAGAGATGAGAGAGAGTGTTAAAGTGTAAAATGAAGGTGAAAGACCATTTATGCCTATATATAGTGTATAAAAATTTTGTATAACACATGTATTATACATGTATCTCTCTCTCTTACATTATATATAGATGTAATGGTTTATTCTTGCAGTATATATATATATATATATATATATTAATATATCTTGCATTAAATATATATTATACATATATAATGGTTTATTCTTACAATATATATGTATATATAATGACATGTAATGATTTAGTAGTCTTGATCTTATGTGGATTTGATGGGATATAGGAGGTTGAGTGTGATTTTCATCTAATGTGTCATGCTTATTCAAATATAATTATGGTAATTATGCATGCATTTCCTTTAAATTTAAAATCATCTAGGTCACATAATTATTGCACATAAACTATATAATAAAATAAATCTATTTGATTATTGAACACATTAGTATATATATATATATATATATACTAATTATTGAAATTATTTCATATTCAACTTATGTATTTTTCGTTCACAATTACATAGACATGTCGAGTGCATCACGATCGAACACGGTTTCTTCGGGTAGCTATCCTACAAGACTTTTCAAACTTGAAAAAAATATTAGCCGTTATTTTCGATTAAACGTAAAACTTGTCTAAAACATTGAAGAAATGAGCAATAATAAAATATAAATAAAAATTGTATCTATATGCTAAAAACAATGTATGATTTTCGAAAATGGGGTGTTACAAATTGAATTTTTAATTTATCATCCAGAATTAAGCTAAGTGTGTGTAATCTTCAATTACATTGTTATTTTGAATTAATATTAACTATGTACCCTATACCATAAACCCTAAAACCTAAAACAAGTTGTTAGTTGAAAAGTAAGCAATCATATTATTTAAAAAAAAAAACTTAATTTGTTATTTATCGTAATAAATGTTATTAATAAAGTAACGCATATTGAAATTTAATAATTATAATTTTTTTCCTGTACCAGCCGACCGATCAGACCAATATACCAATTTACCTAGTCGGATGTTTATTGCAAGTGTTTTGAGTCTCTGCATTGGCCGACTGGGAGGACTGGAATACTGGTCGTCCCGATCAGAAATTTATTGTGATATGCTTTGATTCTATATTGGCCGACCGGTCATACTAGTATGGCAATCGTCTTAGTCGGTATTTTATTGCAAGTGTTTTAAGTCTTTTAGGGTTTAGGGGTTAGCCGACTGGCCAGTCGGACATTTATTGTGAATTTTTTTTATCTGTATTGGCCGACCGGTCATACTGGTATGCCAATCGTCCTAGTTGGCATTTTATTGCAAGTGTTTTAAGTCTTTTAGGGTTTAGGAGTTAGCCGACTGGGACGATTGGAATACCGGTCTTCCCAGTTGGACATTGATTGTAACTTTTTTTTAATCTGTATTGGCCGACCGGTCATACTAGTATGTTAATCGTCCTAGTCGGCATTTTATTGCAAGTGTTTTAAGTCTTTTAAGATTTAGTGTTTATCCTCTATTATTCCATTCACCATCATATCAACAATATAAGGAATCTCAAACATTTTCTTTCAAGAAAAAAAGAAATACATATGAGCCAATTGGAAAAACGGGGGGCAAATGGGAAGATTGGTCTATCGATCTGACAGGTATGTCCGTACAGAGACTGTAAAACTAAAATTCGATTGGACCGACTGGGTAGAATAATTAACCTGAACACCGGTCTGCTAATACTGTTCATCGTTTTCCCCATGAAATTTTACGTTTTTTTAGTTAAAAAAAGTTAAAATAACACATTTCTGATAATATCTTATGTTAATATTCTTAAAAATGAAATCTCATATTTAAACAATAAAGTTTATATAAAAATATGAGATTTGAGATAAAAGTCCCAATTTTGGAGTTGATTCTCAGACTTTTGAGGTTAACTAAAATATAGGGTTTGCACTAATACCTTAGTTACATATGCAAGGGAATCCTTGAATTTTTTTTCAAAATTTTTCCTTTCTTCCCAAATCCTAATGCTTTGTTTTGCTATTTCTTCCCTTCTTTTCTCCTTTTATGTTACACATATGTTCTTCACTTTCTATTCTCTTGTTCTTTTAATTTTTCTTTTATTTTGTTTTTTTAATTTGTCTTTTGTGATGGTAAGATATTTTTTTAACTTAGAGGGTGCTTTTATCCTTTTGCCATAAATTTATATAAAATAAATAAAAAATAATATTTGTTTTATTTGAAGGCTATATTTTAAATGAGTGCACTTTTAAAGGCTATATACCAAATTTCTCTTTGTTAATTATGATTACTTACACGATTAATACTTAATCATTTTGGGAGTATTTGTTTTCAAGCATACATGAAAAACATACACCAAATTACATACACGACAAAATCTTCCACATACAAAATGATACCATCATTACATCAACAGTCTACTAAAATATCTGTGAGCCACCACACATAGGAAACTAGTTTTTCCATTAGTTAACAAAAGCTATCAATAACATCCGCTGTCTGATTGATTGAATACAATATTGGAATACAGGCAAATTCATAACAAGGAAAGCACAAATCTATGATCTTCCCCTCCCCCTGAAACCTCCACCACGACCACCACCACCTCTGAAACTACGACCACCACCTCTTGGACCACCCCGTCCACGGAATCCACCACCACCTCCTCCACGACCACCTCGGAAACCACCTCTTCCTCCTCCACGTCCTCCCCCTCTACCACCCTGTGCTTGTCCCCTGCACAAATTATTTTACTTCAGAACTTTACAACTAGAATATGCAAATGTAATCGACCAATCTCTTATACATAATGCAACAGAGGTTATAGCCATAGCCATAGCCATAGCTTGCTTGTTATAATTGAAGCAGTAGTAAAACATTATTGCATGTCAACTTATGAGCTGATATTGAAATAACCATCTCTTCCTGGATATTAAAGCATATGAAGCTGACATGGTATAATTGTCACAAAATGATGGCAGCATTAAAGTGTACAAGTGCTTGTCTAAAATTATAGCTCAAAGGCATCAAATCAATCCTTCAAAACTGAAAACAATATACCAATATCCTTAAAAGGAGAAGCAAAAAGATGTAATGGAACATATTACCAAGAATGAGATTTTAATTCTACAGTACATCACAATCACAAACAATAGATGGAACTAATATATACTCAGCTTCTGAGGGTCTAGGTCTAGCTATTAGAAATAATTAGGACCCCAGAGAATTTGTGTTCACTTTCTCTTGAGACAACATGCAAAAGTAATCGGCCAATTATATCAAGTTAATCAATATTGAAACATGTGAATAATATCATGACTATGAAAAGGATTTTAAAAATCAAATATTTTATTCGTGAAGAATGAAACATTAGCACACAATAAGTTCGCTCAGGCGTCCATAATAATCCGTTCATTACTTTGATGGTTGACCAATACTTTGTAGCTATACAATACATGACAAATAATCAGAAAATTAAAGCCTAGAATAAACTGAGCTGAGAGAAACAAGTGAACAGAAGACATACTTGGGCTGAGGAAGAAATCTAGCGAGAGGCAAAAGCTTAGCGGGGTCAATGAAGAATTTATCACCGGAAGCATAAGATGTAGCCACAATGCCCTCCATCATCTTGATGGAAAAATACTACAATATTATGAAACACATAAGTAAGGCAATAATGTATGAGAAGCAAACAATGTAAGAGGTCGGCGATACTCACAGATTCATTAATGGGGCCAAAGATTTCATCAACTTTACCAATCTGGGTCTTATTCTGAAGGTAGATGGGTGCATTGAAGTATGGTATTTTCTCATTGGTGAGCTTTGTGACAGCATCTCCCTCACAAGCATTAACAAATGACGAAACCTCTGCACGCGCATGAAAAAAGAAATAAATTTTACAGAAATGAATAAAAACTAACTTGAGAGAGAGAGAGAGAGGGAGAGAGCAGACCGACGACTTCGGATGGAGGGCCTTCATCGCGAGGAGGGAAACGGCCGCCACCACCAAAACGGCCTCCGCCTCGGCCACCACCACCGAAACGGCCGCCGCCGCCATCTCTGCCACCCCTAAAGCCACCGGCGCCGCGTCCCCTTGGAGGTCTCATGTTTGTATTCTGAAGTAAGTGTTGAAGGTAAGGGTTTAGGGTTTTAAAGGAAAAGGGAAGTTGGTTTAGAAGCTGACTTGAATGAATATATTGGGCCTGGGATAAAGCCCAATAAGTAATATGCATCTCTAGGACTAGGTCTACCTTCCTTAATTCTTTTTTACATATTCATTTTTTACATCTGTTTCATAGGGATTGAATTTTCTATTCCAACTTCCTGTTCCAAGTTCCTGTTCCAAATTTCTGATTGGCCCACGTGTATAAATAATTCCACTTTCTCCTTTTTTCCTCTTTATTCCAATTTTACCCTTTTCTCTCTCATCTCTCACCCTTTTCTCTCTCATCTCTCTCACGTATCTCTCATAACACTTTCTTTTAAAATTACATTTGAATAACTTTTTTTATAATTCAATGTTACTTGATAACTTACCAAATTCAATTTGAAATCATCTCAATTATTAAAAAACTATATACACATATAGAGAATAACCAAGCTACCCACGTCGATTAATGTTCAATTCGATTAAAGTTTATTTAAACTTAATTTAGTTAATAATTATTTTCATTGTGTCTATTTTATATTTATATACTAGAGTAATCAATTATATATATTAACAATATATATATATGTGTGTTAATATTATATTTTAAAATAATGTGTGTTTTAGAACATTTTAAGGATAAATACGTGAAAAAAGAAGAAAATAAATGAAAATATATTATTAGCCCTTAATTTATATGTCCTCTTGACCTAGTGTCGAGTCGAACAGTTCGACGATCGAATCGCCGGACTCACATGTTTAACGATTTTTTTTGCAAAGATTAAATAAACTCTAATCGAATTAAACATTAACCGACGTGGGTAGCTTGGTTATTCTCTATATGTGTATATAGTTTTTTAATAATTGAGATGATTTCAAATTGAATTTGGTAAGTTATCAAGTAACATTGAATTATAAAAAAAGTTATTCAAATGTAATTTTAAAAGAAAGTGTTATGAGAGATACGTGAGAGAGATGAGAGAGAAAAGGGTGAGAGATGAGAGAGAAAAGGGTAAAATTGGAATAAAGAGGAAAAAAGGAGAAAGTGGAATTATTTATACACGTGGGCCAATCAGGAATTTGGAATAGGAACTTGGAACAGGAAGTTGGAATAGAAAAATCCATCCCCTGTTTCATATACTGTAATTTAAAAAGTTATATATATATATATATATTTTTTAACATAGAGATTATATCAAATAATAACACAATGGGTAATTTTTAATATTAAAATAAAATGAAAATGTAAATCCAAAATCCAAGAGAAGAAAGAAAGAAAGATTAACCAAATACACGCAAACTAGAGAAATCAATCAATCAAGATCAAAGATTAGGGTAGGTGGATTTGAGATCTGATCGGAATCATGGTGTTGAATAGCCCACTGGTGGTGGGGGTGGCTAAGGTATCGGCGGATGCGTGTCAATACATAGCGTGCAACCCAGAGCGTCTGAGTAGCGATCAAGTGCTCCACCTCCTCTTCTGTCTCCCCTTTCAGGAGTTTCGCCGCCTCGCTTTCTTCATATGGAACTTCTTCTGCTTTCCCCCTCCCTCCAATCCTTTCTCCTCCGATTCCTCTTCTTCTTCCTCCTCCTCCAATTTCGATGTCTATGATGATGAAGACCTACACTCCGATTGACACCTTTTTTCTTGTATAGAAATCTAGTCCTCATGGTTTGGTTTGATCATGATACCAAAAAGTTCCATTCTTCGTTTCATAACCCATTGCCTTTGATGGTGTTGTTCCAATTACAATTACAATTACAATTACAATTGTCCTCTCTCTTGTAACTTCAATTTTAATTTTTGTTTTTTCCTTCTGTTGATTGCTGAAATGTAGTTTTTGCTGCTGCACTAAATATGTCTTCTGTTTATTTTCTTCATTCACTATGTTTGTTTGTTTGTTTGTATCAATTAAGCTGCTGAATCGGTGATTGTTAATTGGAGATCTATAATAACTTTGGCTATTCATAATGATAATGTGCCACCCAGGCCATCACATATTACTTGCTACAATAACATTCTTGTGACACAACCCACAACAACAATATGAAAACTGTTTTCTGTCTTGTGGTATACCATCTTGGTTTGGTTTGGTATCTGTTTTATTTTCCCTTTCATATAAGCATGTCTTGGCTGTGATGCATGTCGTTTCAAGCACTTGCAAGTTGGGTTGAGGAGCTAGATGAGTTTGTAGTTAATGGCAATGTTTATGGTTAAGCTGTTGATTTTGTGTGCGATTGTTACTAAATGGGGGAACTGCTGTTTGGAAAACGTCTGTCTAATCTAATAAGAATGAACCTGGTTTGGCAGGTGTTATGTAGTAGAAATATGTTAGTTATAGAATCCAATTTTGAATATGATGTATGATGTATGAAACATGATTGTGGTTGAGAAGAGCAGCAATTAAGTTTGAGGTGAGTAGAGTAAGATATCTATCAATCATCTAAAACTCCTCTCTCTCTCCATCTTGTCAAGGGCATAAATATTTTTTGATTTAAGATATTCATATTCATAGTTATCAATCAATCTCTCTCCATTTTATATGTTAGGTTGTGAATCCTAGATATGTCCAATGGTTTATTGTCCTCATCGGATGAAGTTGGACAGGGCACACACAAAACAGCATACATGCATTCATCTGTATGCAAAAATATGTTCTACCGAAACCCATTATGGGCTTATCACGTGAACAAGAAGAAGGGGCATTAACTATATGATTTGATTTCTATATGCATCTTACTCCCTTCCACCACCAATTCAAATATCTGCAAATTTATATATATATATATATATATATATATGTTGTTTCTCTTGAGATGGGACTTATTACCATGTGAATATACAGACTACAGTTGTTGTATTTTTTGGCATTGAGAACGACCTCCTATTCACTAATCATATAGTAACTATATTCTCCCTTCCACTTAACTAATTTATTGTTCCTATAGAAATCACAACTTGATATTATGTTTATTTGCTTCTTTTTTTTTTCTTCTTAAAAGAAAACCAAACAGACAGACAGAAACAGCATTTGCTCCGTAGAGTATATATAAGAACTATAAGATACCGATCCTATATTCAACACCAATTTTAGAAAAATAACACAGAATAATAGAAGCAGGGCATTATTTTACATAAGAGATTACAGATGGATGTTATTTTCATAATTTCCACTTTCAAAGGGATGATGCGTCATAGTAACCCCCAACAGTGATACGAGCCCTGGTTATGGCTGCTCCCCTGGCTGCTGACATTGCTTCCTTTAACTTATTTGCACGGTGAACCACTTGCTTCATCCTCTGCAAGGCAACCACAAATTAAGAATTATGGTGGGGGTGGTTTTCATTCTGAACAGAACAATAATTTTATCTTCTTACTTACCTTGTCACTGGTGTAAATCTGAAACTGAAGCTGCTTTTGATTCTTGTTGTGATGGGTGCTGAGAAGGATGATGCAAACAGCCACTCCGAATGAGCAAATACCACTTAAGCTCCATTTCCATATGTTCAACCCACCTCCATCATCATCATCAGTGTTGATATCTATTTGTGAATCATCCACTACCTTCTTTTCCTCAAACTGATAAGCACCTTCAATCATGATCCCCCTACTACTAGTAATATTACTGGACCTTGGTGACTCAACTTTGATGTCGACAAATTCAGTTTCATTCATTTTCTTGAAGAAGACTTGTGAAACAGGGTCTTGTTGATCAGCTCCCCCCATCTCAAAAGATTCCGGGATTTTAACAGATTCTTTTTTGAGTACCTCAGAATAATCTGAAACTGTGGATGGTTGTAAATGAATTGGGATGGGTAGTAGGTGATTTGGGAGTTTTGTAGTAGTTTCTTGGACGACTTCAGGAGGAGACATGAAATAATTCATGTGGAAAACAGAGTTGGAATGATGATGGTTCTTCCTTGAGTAGATTTTGTTTCCACCATCATCATCGTGGATTTCAAGAAACCCATCATCAGGGAGAAGCTCCCAGTCTTGAAGATCCATTTGATGGAGGGAGGATTTCATTTCATTTCATTATTGATATTGTAAGGGTAATATTCATATTTATGTCTTGTCTTGTGTTGTGTGAGTGGTGATTGAATTGGAAATTGCTTCTCTTACTGGTCCCACGATCCCTGTTTGATTGGGCAGGGCTACTAGATATTTCTTTGAACTTATTCATTTTTTAATTTAAAAAAGAAGAAAAAACCAAAAGAGTCTTCTTAAATACGAATGTATTTGTAGTAGTTGCTTGTGAGAGTTGGATAGGAATAGGAGGAATCTGTCCATTGCTTGGAATCTCTCTCTCTCTACTGTCTTTTTATTACACGCGTCCATCCAACTTAGTTGTAATTCATTAATCTCCGCAGCCCTCTTAAAATTATGTGTGTATATATGTATATGTATGTATATGTATATGTATATGTGATGGAGAATGAAATATTAGAAATGAAAGGTTAGAAAGTAGAGGACGTGGAGGATACCAAGTAAAACACATTTGCATTTGCATGGACTGCTGGGCCTGGGCCCTGATTTAAGAGGAGGGATGAACAGAACGGCATTGGGCCTCCATATGGTGGTAACTATTATCATCATTTTCATTCTCATCCAATCCCACTGACTTTATAATATTATTTTTTTCGTATTTTATAATAATAATACCGTTTCTCATTAACTTTTAAATTTATAGGGCATGATTAATTAAAAGGAAAAGGCATTGACATATGATAATTAGAGTAGTAGTAGTAGTAGTAGTAGTAGTAGTAGGCACATTTGAAATGAGTAATGAGACCAGCCAGCCAGCCCACTAAAAAAAAAGAATGACAACTTTATAATTCACAATTTCATTCTCATTCATTTCAAATTTCAAAACTTCATTCATTACTTGCCCTTCTTCTCTCTCCCTCCGCCGCTCTCTCTCTCTCTCTCTCTCCAGGTCAGGTCAGGTCAGGTACATCTGAGAAGAAGAGAATAATATGAGAGAAATCATTAGCATACATATCGGTCAAGCCGGCATTCAGGTCGGCAATTCCTGTTGGGAACTTTACTGCCTCGAACATGGCATTCAACCCGATGGCAACATGCCTAGGTCTCTATTTACTATTTCCAGATCTATCTCACATTTTCATTTATTTTATTTGTTTTTTTTTTAACCCTATCCCTAATGAATGAATTTTCTGTTCAGTGATACATCTGTTGGTGTCGCAAATGATTCATTCAATACCTTCTTCACCGAAACTAGTGGTGGCAAGCATGTTCCTCGTGCTATTTTCGTCGATCTTGAACCCACTGTTATTGATGAAGTTAGGACTGGTACATACAGACAACTCTTTCACCCTGAGCAACTCATTTCTGGTAAGGAGGATGCTGCCAACAACTTTGCCCGCGGACACTATACAGGTAGGTAACATCATTTTTTTAAATCAAAATCTTTTGCATTGTTTCTTAATTAATTTGTATTTGGATAATCTTGTGATGCAGTGGGTAGGGATATCATTGACCTATGCCTTGATCGAGTTAGAAAGCTTGCAGACAACTGCACTGGTTTGCAAGGCTTTTTGGTGTTCAATGCTGCTGGTGGTGGCACGGGGTCTGGTCTGGGATCCCTGCTTCTTGAGCGTTTGTCCGTAGATTATGGCAAAAAGTCAAAACTTGGCTTCACAATCTATCCATCTCCACAGGTTATTCATCCTGATACTATTTTTATCTGAATTGATGATTACTACAAAAAAATCATTTAAGTTTTTCTCGTTGACATTCGTCTTATCTGATTTATTTTCTTTGTGCATTCAGGTATCCACTGCAGTTGTTGAGCCTTATAACAGCGTCCTGTCCACCCACTCCCTCCTAGAACACACAGATGTGGTGGTGCTTTTGGACAATGAAGCTATATATGATATTTGTAGGAGATCCTTGGACATTGAGAGGCCAACTTACACGAATTTGAACCGCTTAATCTCACAGACTATCTCATCTTTGACCACTTCCTTGAGATTTGATGGCGCAATTAATGTGGACATTACAGAGTTTCAGACTAATCTCGTGCCTTATCCTCGAATCCATTTCATGCTCTCATCTTATGCACCAGTGATCTCAGCAGCTAAAGCTTTCCATGAGCAATTATCTATTCCTGAGATAACAAATGCTGTATTTGAACCTTCAAGTATGATGGCCAAGTGTGATCCACGACATGGAAAGTATATGGCATGTTGTTTGATGTATCGTGGTGATGTTGTTCCAAAAGATGTTAATGCTGCTGTTTCAACTATTAAAACTAAACGAGCTGTTCAGTTCGTTGACTGGTGAGTTCTATGTTAAGTTGCAAGTTGTATAACTTAAAAGTGTCAGCTACCGCTACGATAGCATAACATTGAGGTTGATCTTCTGGAGTATATAACCACTCATTATACTGAACAACGGGATGTGAATACATTTGAACTTCTACTTTGTATTGTGCCTGACCGATCTGACATTTGTTTACTTGCAGGTGCCCAACTGGTTTCAAGTGTGGCATCAATTACGAGCCACCCTCAGTGGTGCCTGGGGGTGATCTTGCACGTGTCCAGCGTGCTGTCTGCATGATAAGCAACAACACCGCTGTAGCAGAAGTCTTTTCTCGGATCGATCACAAATTTGATCTGATGTACTCTAAGCGCGCATTTGTCCACTGGTACGTGGGTGAAGGTATGGAGGAGGGTGAGTTTTCTGAAGCCCGTGAGGATCTTGCTGCTCTTGAGAAGGATTATGAGGAAGTTGGTGCAGAAGGTGTTGATGATGAAGATGAAGAAGGGGAAGACTATTGAAACTAGTTTTGTGTGAATATGTTTAATTCGTTTTGTGAATTCCTCCATTTCCATTTCCGTTTCCGTTTCCGTTTCCCTTTTTAGTTTTTCCCAACTATTGTCAGACGCTTTATTATTTTGTGAATTTGGAGGTTAGATTCTGGAAAACTGGTTTTTGCTATTTTAATTGTTGAACTGTTAAGTTCAATTCATTCACATAGAGTGTCTCTGTATTGTTGAACTGTTAAAAAATTTGAAATCATTTAATTTATGGTTTGCCAACCATAAAAATACCATATTCTTTTTATAACCGTTATTTCTAATTTTGGTTGGACTTACACGACCATGGGTAGACAGTTGGCAATGCATAGGATTGGTAGGTATACTTGATAGTAATAACATATATTATTCAACAGAATTCTTTATCATCTAGAATGTGGCCACAAATGTCATATTCCCATGAACCATCCAAGCAGAAGATGGCCCATGTTGTGTGTTGGTGAAAGGGATTCTTAAAACTCCCATTAAAGATATGATATCATTTGCCCATAGAGAAAAGGCAGGCATCTTGGTGGTTAAGTAAAAAATATCATTAGAATTCAAGTTCCACTGCCACACACGGAGGACAAGTAGTAGTAGTAGAATTAAGAGGAAAGTAATATTATTGATTATTTATATATTTCTTTATGTCCCGATCTTTTGGTCAGTTTCTTTGCTCAAGTAGAATACAGCTGCATCGCACAAAGTGAAGCTGAAATCAGTCTTTCAATTTTCATGCTCATCTCACATTCTTCCAAACCCTATAGGAGGCTTTTACCCAATTATGGCACACAAAACAGGATTTACTCCGTCCCAAAAGACCCAAACACAAATTAATGGAGTAGAATCTTACTCAATCATGCAATGAAGTATAAAGTTTAATCAATAAACTCCAACAAAAACAAGATAAAAAGGCAAAACAAAATTCCAGGTTCTGCATGTAGACAGGTAAAACATTAGAGATCCATACCCAGACACTTCACCATTTTAATAAGCTCGGAAAACCTAATGTAAGCCCAAGTCAATAAGGGAAAAAAAAAAAAAATCTCCAAACTAGAATCTTCCACTCTCAACGGTTGGCCTTGGCAACTCTCTCGATCTCATCTTTCTTCTTAATAGCATAGCTGTGAGAACAAGAATGATCACCTAATTAGTCGGCAAAAAGAAATTTATAAAAGCAATGCAAAAGAGTCGAGCAGGAACGGGTTTTCTCACCTGTTTGAAGATCCTTTGGCCGCATTGATAAGTTCATCAGCAAGGCACTCCGCTATGGTCTTCACATTCCTAAAGGCACTTTCACGGGCACCAGTTGTGAGCAGATAAATAGCCTGATTGACACGGCGTAGAGGAGATATATCAACCGCCTGTCTCCTTACCACTCCAGCTGACCCAATACGGGTAGCATCTTCCCTTGGTCCACTATATACAATATTGAAAGCACGAATCAGCCAAATTACCATGTCCTAAAAAAGCTACTAAGAAATACAATGCTCCCAGTTTTAGAATGTATGTAATCAACAAAGTCATTGCTGTCAATTACTTCAAAATGAGATATACACAACAGAGAAGAAAGTTGCAGACCTGTTGATGACAGCATCAACAATGACCTGAATGGGGTTTAAGTCAGTCAACAAATGGATGATCTCCATGGCATGCTTAATAATCCTAACTGCCATAAGCTTCTTTCCATTGTTTCTCCCGTGCATCATCAATGAGTTTGTCAGCCTCTCAACAATTGGGCACTGAGCCTTCCTGAAGCGCTTAGCTTGGTACCTCCCAGCTGTGTGGGGCATATAGGTTGGATGCTTGGCTGCAGTTGCAGTGATATAATCTTCCACAGAGATGTCACCAATCTATAAGAGAATACAAACTGTCATATGAAAAGGCCTGAGCATAGTACCAACACAAATCTTACAAAATACAAGCATGAGAACACAATCATATACACCTACCATACAAGTGTTCTTTTGCGAAACCATTTTTACTTTAATTTAAATAAGTAAAAAACTGAGCCACATATAATTAAACAATGGCAAGGAAGCAATGAACTGTCAATGTCATAATCATAAGAAAACTGGCACACTTTTGGAACATTTATTCATTTTCGTGGACTAAATTCCATTCAACTCCTTAACACAACTGTCATAATCATAAGCAACTAATTCCAATTATAATGTTCTTTTTGAACATCTAATCATTTTCGTGGACTAAATTCTATTCAACTCCTTAGCACAAGTGTTCCTGGAACCAAACACACGCTGACATGCACAAGTGCCTTCAAGAGTTTCCATATTTTATTCAATTATAATCCATGAAATAACAGGTAATCACACAAGAAGGCAATGCACCGTGATCATCTTCATATTATACAGGAAAGTGTATCTCTCTATGTGGTCTAACAAGTAATAATTTACCTGTATACATATTTTCCAATAAATATTTCTTAAACCAAAGAAATACGGGACTATGGGAGATTAACCAAAACAAAAAGGAGAAGACTTGTGATTTGAATGGCTTTAGCTATCAGAATACATCCCCATTTTACTACTCCCACCAATTACACATTAATAACAAGAGTAGCTAATCTAATTCCAAGCCCTCACAATGGTTGAGGTCAAACAAGGTGTCCGAAATAAAGATTGAGTACTTGGAAGAATTAAGATGATAATTAAGTTTTCGCTTTTCACGTATGTACATGTACAATTAGCTCAGAACCAAAAACCACAAAATGAAACGTGGACAGCACCAAGCCTGCTGAGTTAAAAGAGAGAATGGGCATATGGTTCATTCTGTTTCAAAGGTAAAATTTATGGAAACCAGGCACCTACATTCAAACATTTGTAAAAGAAATTCAAACATGAAAATGCAACTTCCACGAGAAAAAACCCGAAAGAAGGGACAAGCATATTAGGTAAACGCAGTGAATTCCTATAATCACGATCTAGAGAGAATGAGAAAAAAAAAAAAGGCAATATACCTGAACTTCGTCGTAAGACCAGCGGTTGAACAGCATGACACCGGTTGGAAGCTTCTCTCCATCGGTTACGGGAGCAGCCGCCGCCGCCACTACTTCTGTCGCCATATCTTCTGCTTCACCTGCATCAGCAACCATATTTAAACACATAAGCTATAATCATACAATGAAGAAGGCAGGCAGGCATTGGAGGATAGAGATGATCAGAAAAACAAACCTTCTTCAAGCTTTGTCGAGAGCAGCAGCTGAATGAATAGAAAAAAGTGTTGTGAACAGGAAGGATGATCAAAACCCTAGCAAGTAGCAACTATAAAAATGAGTCTTGGGTTCGCTGATTATAATGACAATAATGCCCTTGCTCTGGAACTTCCAGTCATGGACTCTTTCGGCCCTCGTTCAATTGGGTCATGGGCTGATGAGTGATGACTAGCCCAAAAATTCAAACATCTAAACTAAATTATTATTACTTACTAAAGCCTCGTTTGGACTCATTTTGTTAACTTATGTAATTGAAATTGAATAATTTATTTATGTTCAATAAGTTTTTAAACTCGTTTAGAAAGTAAATATGTATAAAAAAATTAAATTATTTGAGCTCGACTAATGTTCCGCTGTTATACTTTTTTTTCTTTTTTTTTCTTTTCTTTCCATTTTCTTTTTCTTTATTTAATAATTTATTTTATTTCAATATTTTATTATATCATTATTGTTATATTATTTTATAATGAGTTGATATTATAATTATATATATACATTTAGTAGTGTTATATTATATATATATATAATTAGTAGTGTTATGTTATAAAAAATAATGTAACAAAAATATATTATAGTTTATATAATTAGTATATAATATCTTTTTAGATAATATGAGAATGTAAATATTTCTAGAATGTAATATATACTAATATATGATATGTGTTTGGATTCACTTTTGAATTTATAAGTTCATTTTGTGAAATAGACTTTTTTCAAATGGACATTTTAAATAAGTATCTTTAGAAATGTAAAGTGTTTTGTGAAATTAAAGATAGTTAACTTTAACTTCTTATAGTTAAACGCTTCTTAGAGTTAAACGCAGCCGCTAGAAATTGGAAAATAAGGGGGTTGGGGCCACAGTGGCCCCCTCCAATTCACCTTTAATTTTTCAAAATATATATTTGTGGGGCCCATGGGGCCCACCACAAATATATAATTTTATATATTTATATATGTTGGTGGGGCCCACCATATTATTATTTAAAACAAAATAGCCCCAGGCCAGATCATTATCCCTTACGAGATGGGCCGGCCTGTGAAAACCCCGGTGTCAAGCATGCCGAAATCTGGTATGCTTGGCACTTTTACACTCAAGTTTACTAATCTTTACACATCCAATTAAGTAGTGCAAGTTAGCTTCGTTGGTAAGAATGAGAAAGTTGTATGTTCGATTCTTTCTGTCAACATGAGGGCATTGTAAATGACTTTTGATCCTGAGACATGTCCTAACACTCATAGGTGACTGGAACCGAGCTTACCTAAACTTTTTGGGGAGGGGGAAGTGAAATTTATATTTTTTTCTCCTTTTTCACTTAATTGTATGAAATCATACCAAATTACATTATCTTTCATCTCACAATATAAATATATGAATTGTATTTGAGAAAAAATGTTGGAAACGAAAATTGTAAATGTTCGATCTTCCTAGCAAACATATTCGAAGTTTCAATCAAGTGAAATTAAAATTAATTAAATGAACATTAAAGAGTTTAAAAATTAAATATTCTTCAATTTGTGGGTAATGCGCACACACACATAATACATATTGAGCAAACACATGAAGCAAACAAGATTAATATTCTACCTTCAAATATACAAAACATCAAATATAAGTTGTTAGAGTTCTTAGGGTACGTAATGTAAAGAACTCTTTATGTATTATGTTGTATCAAAATTGTTTTTACAATAATAGAAAGACGTACATATATAATGAATAAATAAGGCCACCGATTATACAATATGTGGGCCAAGTCTAATATAAATATATATACACTAACACTCTCCCTCAATCTGAGTTGCGGGAGCGACGCGAAGATTGGCTCGCAACTGAGAGAACTTTGGGGCAGGAAGGGCTTCGGTGAAAATGTCTGCAATTTGGTCAGAGTTAGCTACATATTGAACGATAACGTCACCGACAACCAATTTTTCCCAAACGAAGTGATAATCAATCTCAATGTGCTTTGTTCTAGCATGAAAGACATGATTGAGGACCATGTAGATATCACTGATGTTATTACAATAAACAGAAACAGGATGTGGTAGAGTGATGCCAAGATCACGAAGAATATAACGGATCCAACAAGTCTCAGCAACAGCAAATGCAACAGATCGATATTCGACCTCAGTACTAGATCGATAAACAGTTGCCTATTTTTTAGCAGACCAAGAAATAAGATTGTCACCCAAATATACAGCAAAACCAGTCATAGAACGACGACTATAAAGACAGCCGCCCAATCAGAATCAGTATAGACCGTAAGACAATCAGTAGTAGTGGGGCGAAGAAGAAGTCCAAAATGTAATGTGTTGCACAGATAACGCAAAATTCATTTTACCATCTGAAAATGAATCTCTCGAGGAGAATGCATAAACTGACTAACAAGTGTCACGTCATAAGCAATGTCTGGTCTAGTGTGAGTAAGATACTAAAGACCACCAACAATGCCTCGAAAAAGTGTAGGATCAGAAAATAATGAGCCTTCAATTGCGAACGGAGTACACTTGGCAGAAAGTGGAGATGAGACGGGCTTAAGATGCATCATGTCAAAACGCTGTAATAGTTCGGTAGCATACTTCTGCTAAGAGAGGAAAAGACCATGAGAATTACGAGAAGCCTGAATACCCAAAAAATAATAAAGATCACCCAAGTCTTTCATGGCAAATTCCTGAGAGAGTCGATTAATAAGAGATGTCACTGGTAAGAAACAGCTACCTGCCAAAATAATGTCATCGACATAGAGAAGTAAAACAATAGTAACATCACCAGAACGAAAAACGAACATGGACATGTCAGCTTTGCAGTAAGTGAAGCCGAGACGAAGGAGATGAGAGCCAAAACGCTGGAACCAGACTCTCAGTGCTTGCTTCAGACCATATAAAGCCTTCTGGAGACGACAAACATGGGTAGGGTGATGTGGATGAACAAAATCAGGCGGCTGAGCCATATAGACTGTCTTTGATAAATTGCCGTGAAGAAATGCATTTTCCACATCAAGCTGACGGATATAGGGTTTAGGGTTTAGGGTTTAGGGTTTAGGGTTTCACAACCGGACTGAATGTCTCGCCGAAATCAATACCAGCCTGCTGTTTGAACCCCTAAGCCACGAGGCGAGCTTTGTAGCGCTCAATGGAACCATCTGATCGTAACTTTACTCTATAAACCCACTTGGATCCAACAATATTTTGAGAAGAATTTGGTGGTACAAGAACCCAAGTGTGGTTGGCTTGAATAGCATTAAACTCATCTGCCATGACAGCACGCCACAATGGATCCCTGGCTGCCTGAGAATAACATGTCAGTTTAAGAGGTGCAGAGATAGGAGAGAGAGAAGGAATAATGCGAGTTTTAACAATACCGGCTCGGAAGTGAGTAACCATAGGATGACGAAGAGAGACATGAGATGGCGATGTAGGTGTGACCAAGGGAGAGAGAGCTAAAGAAAGAGAAACGGGTGAAGAAGAAAACTGTAGATTTTGAGATGGTAAAGGAGGAGAGGGAGTGGACAGAGGAGACTGTAGATGTTGAGATGATGAAGAAGAACATGGTGAGACATTTGGTAGGAGCCAAAGAAGATGGTACAGCAGTAGGAGCAGATGTAGGTGACGAGGAGATAGGAGATGGAGTGGTGGCTGAGGGGAAAGGAGAGCCACCAAGATAAGGAGGATAAGGCATAGGCAAGAGCGTAGAGCCGGAGGAAGGCCCAGACGAGGATGAAGCGGGACCAAGGTCCTTGTATGGAAATGTGGATTCATCAAAGACGACATGATGACTGATGTGAATAGAATGTGTAGCGGGATCAAAACAACGATACCCTTTGTAATTCGGAGCGTAGCCGAGCAAAACACAGGTAGTAGAGCGAGGAGCAGGTTTGTGCTGAGCCCGGTGTCCAAGAAAGGGGTAGCATACACAACCAAAAATACGAAAGGAATGGTAGTCCGGAGGTTTGGTAAGTAAAAGTTCATAAGGAGATTGATAAGATAGAGAGGGAGAGAGAGAGAAGACGATTTATGAGGAAGACAACAGTGTATAAGGCATCAACCCAAAAGTGTATTATGTTAGAGTTCTTAGGGTACGTAATATAAAGAACTCTGTATGTATTATGTTGTATCAAAAGTGTATTTTACAATAGTAGAAACATGTATATATAATGAATAAATAAGGCCACGGGCTATACAATATGTGGGCCAAGTCTAATAGAAATATATATACACTAACATAAGCAACAACAAAATAGAAAGAAGTCCTAGAATAATTCTCCTCCATCCCATTTCAATAAACAAAATGATGATGACTATGGTTTCACCATGTGAGAAAAACTTGGTGATTCAGTAGCAAGTGGACTTTTTTCTCTACAAGAGCTTTTAGGCGTTGGAATCCTAGCACTTCTATAATATTCACTTCTCGGAGACAAACTTACTTCCTCTAGTACACGAATTTGTAACTCACATGGATAATCCCTCAAGCATCCAATCCTAGGACTTGCTCCTGTTGTCCATTTGCATGACAACTGATTCGCCAACTGATATGATCTCATTCCTTTATGTGACTTTATTCTCTTTATGATCTTTTCTTTTAGGATTGGTTCTTCGTATTCTTCTTCATCATCTTCATTGAATAAGTTCTGTTTCGATACTGAAAATTCTGAGTCTGATAAATATTCATCTGTTGTCTCATATCCATCGTCCTCTAATGGACTATCCAGAGGTTGAGTGTGTGGTGTCAAGAACGACTCCAGCACGTTCTGTCCTTTTGGAATTTGTAGAAGAGCGATCTTTGAGTGCAATTTCCTCGACCATCTTGATACGGGTTGTTGATATATATTATTTCGTCATACTTAAACTCATTTGCATCATCATTTGAGATGCTGTTATTCAGGTTGTTAGGATGAACAAGGCTGAATTCCTCTTCTTCAGTTGGTTCTCTCTGCAAAAAACTCGAAATAACTAATAAAACTCACTTGAAATTTAAGATGATGATATAAAAGAACAAAATAAGCATCTACTTTTACCTTGACAACACTAAGATCAATATTATGTTTCTCAAGAAATGTCATAAATTCGTCAAAATTTTCTTCCGTAGGGAGATAGTGTCCACTGTGAGGCCACACTGCCTATATAAGTTCCAAAGATTAGTTAGTTCAGATTCCATTGATCGATGTGATAACAAAATGTTTGGTGAATAATAATTTGTGTACCTTTAGAATACCTTGTTCCACTACCAATCTTCTAGCAGATAAAGTTGCACCACCAGCCAAGAAACATGAATGTTGAAATCTGCCCTTTTTCTTCTGTCCAACATATAACATCTTAGATACACTCAATACAAAGATCCACTTTACGTCTTCCATTGTATCCAGAATCTTTCCATTTTCCTTATACATTAGCTTCCCATCTACTATAATAACTTCATATGCACTCTTCTCACTCTGCAACATCATTTGTGGGTAAGCCAATTAATTTTCAGTAATACAAACAATTTCAGCTTTTTAATTACATACCGGGCCAAGATACTTAATGCATTGTTGTTGAAGTTTTGATCTGATACATCTCTCTAGATTTACGTCTCTACCATCTCCAATGTCCAGCCTGAGGTTCAATAATATTATACATGAAAACATATAGTATTTTGATTTCTAGAACACACTTGTAAGTTGAATCTCACCAGTAAAAGAAGGGTTGTTTACTGTCACATTGGAGCCAATTGACATAATAAAATTGCAGGTTATGACCATACCGATGTCTAAGATCAATTGAAAATTTTACAATAACTGAAACTTACAACCTCGAGCCAATGCTGCAAAGCAAGTTTACGTGCGTTATCATCCTTTGATAAACCTTTCCCCACCTATTATTATAGGAAAATAGAGGAAGATAAAGCTCTTCTGACTCCAAGAAGAAATGGAATTAAGAAATTCAAAATAAAAATAAAAATTACCTTGGAAGTTTTCGTTCTTGCTCTTGACCAACGACACACAGCAGTTTCAAGTTTCTCAATGTCAAAGAAGGATATAGAATTATGTTTCAGCTCAACAAAATCCAGTAGCTTCCACCTGAATAAAATAAATTCCAAATTATTATACTATATAAAAAATGTGGAAAAATCATTTTCGGGTCTTTGCTCGACTAGAACTGCACAATCTGCAAGTTGCCTTCTGGTTCGGAAACTTTTATATATTTTTTGCAACTTTATGGCTGCTTGATGTCTATTGTTATCAGTATCACCATCTAGCTGAGGTTTTTGGACATTCGTGGTGATTGATCTAATTATTGTATGTTCTTGTGTTGAGTTTTTGGGGTCTAATTCTATGCCTTCAAAGCTAACAGAGGCTTCAAGGATCATGTTTCCATAATTTGTAACAGGATTAGAATCTCAAAACGGGAAGTTGGACAGGAATGTGTCATTCCCGCTCCTCTTGATAAAAGCTACAAGACTAATTTCATTAAGGTATCGTTTGGTTGGTATCATGCGATTGAACATGATAATATTATGCTTGATAGTGATGAGAGAAATTGAGAGATTCATTGCCAAAAACTTGTTTGGTTAGGATTATAAATGAGAGTGATATCCTATATGATATATATATTCAAGTTGTTTGGTTGACATTATATATAAGGAGTGATACAATGAAAAAGTCTAAAATACTCCTATTGTTGATGTTGAATTATCAAAATCACATACATAAAATTATACTTAAAAATATAGAATATATTTTACACATCAAATAAAAATATTTTGAGTATCTTAAAAAATAATATGATTATAAAAAATATATTTATTTTACTTATGTTGAATTATAAAAATTATTTGTATAAAATTATACTTAAACATATGGAATATATTTTATAATCAAATAAAAGTATTTTTAATATCTTGATAAAATAACATAATTATATAAAATATATTTACTTCTCTTATCCTAATCAAATAAAAATATTTTGAGTATCTTGATAAAATAACATGATTATATAAAATATATTTACTTTTCTTATCCTATTATTGAAGTTGAATTATCAAAATCATATATACAAAAAATTATACTTAAAAATATGGAATATATTTTATACATCAAATAAAAATATTTTGAGTATCTTAATAAAATAATATGATTATATAGAACATATTTACTTTGCTTATTTGATGATTTTAATACCAAAGTTTGAAGTTTAATTCCATATTTTTAAGATTGATTCAATGATAGGTTTTTAAGGAATATAACAAAATAGAAATTAAGTTAAATGATAGGTTAAATGAGAGGGGTAAATTCGTAATTCTACTTTTCAAAATAGGTTGAATATAATCTTGTGATAGTGGATACCACCTACCTGGTGGTATCTACTATCCTAGATATGGGGTCGGGCCTGTTACGTATCATGGGCCGACTTTGTTGAACCAAACTTAAAATTAGGATTGATAATTAATATATCACCCCTATAAACCCCAACCAAACGCTACCTAAGGGTAAAAAACAAGAGAATATGAGAATAGATGAAAACCATATATATCAAATAGAAAAGCTAAAGGATAATAAAATTATGCAGCTCCTTGATAATAATAAAAACTTATTGGGTGCAAAATGCTAAAACGCGACAGACAATATGTGTAAATCTTGCGTAAAAGGAAAAACAATAAAAATGATTAAGAAAGATAGGATCTTAACTCGTCTTTCAACATGCGGCCTAGTCATAGGGGTGTAAATCGAGCCGAGCCGGCTCGCGAGCCTGGCCGGCTCGGCTCGAACGAGCTCGAGCTCGAGCCTAACCCTTTCCTGAAAAAGAGCTCGCGAGCTTTTTTTAATTTTAATATTTTTTTTATTTATATTAATATTAAATATTTAATAAATTAATTAAAAAATAAGATTATTTTTTGGAATTAACGTGGAATTGGAAGACAGAAGTCACAGATTATCTTTACTTCACAAATCAAAAACCCTAGTTTCCCTTCTCCGATCGATCCGCTTCTCAACTCTCAACTCCATCGCGTCTCAACTCTCAACTCCGTCGCGTCTCAACTCTCAACTACATCCGCCTCCCTTCATCGTCGCGAACTCCAGGTAGGATTTTCAAATTGAAAATCATGTTTGTAAAGCTTTCTGTCCGTTTGTCAATTTCTGAAGCAATGTCAATCTTTCCCAAGAGGCATGTTTGTCCTATATAAACTATGGTATAATTTGAGAAATAAATCAATTACTTTTTGTCTTCCATCATTACAGAAACCATTTTCACTTAGCCATTACAGAAACCATTTTCACTTATCATAATTTATTTTCTGCCGAAGAAAAACAGAGCACCTTCAAATTTCTTTTCAGAATTTGCAATTTTCGTAGGATTGCCCCTTATTTAATTGAATGGAGTTGCATAGGTGTTTAAGAACTTGGCCTTAAGGCAGGGGACAAAAATAGGGGGCAAGAACTAGGAGAATCTCATTTTCATGTGCCTCTTTTTTTCATATAGTTTGTGTGATTTAAAAAAGCATATTATGAGGAATTTAGACATAAATGTACTGATAACCTGTTAACAGCTTGATAACCTGTTAACAGCTTATAGTTGACAGTCACTTTTGTTGAGAAATTAATAAGCAAAATGAATTAATTGATTTTCTTCTTTATGTAATATTTTCTTGAAATATTTGAGAATCTGTTATGTTAGTAGATTTTAATTTTCATGTCCCCAAAGTTATCTTATTCTCATATTTGAATATATTTATTAACTATTTTCTTTTTTCTCAACAGATATGAATATAAAGACCCCGAGTGATACTTCTTCACGTCATACTTCTGTGGAAGATTCATCTAGTCCAATATTTTCATCTCATGAAGAAGCAAGTGAACAAATAATGGAATTGGATTACGTAGATCCAAATACTAACGAAGAGGTTCCCAACACTGAGAACAATGATGGTTTTGTTGAAAAGCCGAAGAGAGCAAAAACTTCAAAAGTATGGGATCACATAGAAGAAGTTAAGGACCAAGACGGAGTAATTCAAATTTGTTGCAAGCATTGTAAGAAAGTGTTTAAAAAACAAAAAACTGGTACAACATCACATCTAGGTAGACATTTGGAACAATGTGATGTCAAGCATAGAGCCGATGCTTTGGAACAAAGATGTAAATCAAAACAGAAGCAAATTAACTTTCCGATAAGTAGTGTTGATGCATCATCTATCCCTGCTTTGCATGATGGTAAAGTCGACTTCGAAACTATGAAAATGGATGTGGCTCAGTGGATAATGGTTCATGAGTACCCCTTTTCTGCTGTTGAAGATGAGCTTTTCATTTTGATGGCGAGAAAGTGGAGGCCTGTGTCAAGAGTTACGATAAAAGCTGCATGTGTTAAGATTTATGAGTTGGAGAAGAAAAAACTGAAGAATGAGTTGAAAAACGTGAACAAAATGAGTATTACTACAGATTGTTGGAAATCCAAGAATAAGAAAATTGAATATTTGGTGATAACAGGTCATTGGATTGATCAAGATTGGCGCTTACAAAAGCGGGTACTCAACTTCGTTGAGATTCCTCCACCTCGTCGAGGTGTTGATATTGCAAATGTTATTTGGCGGTGTTTGGAGGATTGGGGCATTGAGGGTAAGCTTCACACAGTGTCAGTAGATAATGCTTCTGCAAATGACTCGGCCATCGAGAATCTGAAAGTTTTCATTAGAAGAAAAACAAATTTGCTTTGTGGAGGAAAATTATTTCATGTAAGATGTTGTGCTCATATTTTGAACTTGATTGCCCAAGATGGACTTTCCATGATCAATGATGTCATTGATGGTGTTCGTGATAGTATAGATTATGTCCGGCGGTCAGATGCAAGACTTAAAATCTTTACGGAAATTGTGAAGCAATTGAGTTTGCCAGATAGGAAGTTAGTTGATGATTGCAAGACAAGGTGGAACTCTACTTACGAGATGTTAGCTACTGCAATCAAGTTTAAGGATGTTTTTCCGAGGTTTGCTGATCGAGATCCACACTATATCGATTATCCAAGCACTAATGATTGGGAAGGAGTGGAGAAAGTATGCTCAATATTGAAGGTTTTCTGGACGGCTACACATATCATTTCGGGAAGCTCCTACCCCACTTCAAACTTATTTCTTCATGAGGTTTTCAGGGTAAAGTTGGAATTAGATAGTAAATCACAATCTAGTGATTACTTTATTCAAAACATGGTTGAGAAGATGAAAGTCAAGTTTGATAAATACTTTATTCATTTGTTAGTTGTTTTATGTTCTAGTTATATAATACATATTATGTCATTTGATATTTATATGTTGATTTGCAGGAAGATAAAAAGCCAATGGAAGTCATTCTCCCTGAAGCCTGAAAGTGATACTTTAAACGGTTAAATATTTTGGCATCGAATCATGGCGACGGATATTAAGGCAAAAGCATTTCATAGAAGACTTTTGATTATTTTTTGAATCAATGATTTTGTTGATATGAAATTTATTCTCTTTTGGGTATTTGTGTTATATCCGTTGATGGTGGATATACTTTATTTTTGAATATTAGTGAATATTACTTTATTTTGTGATAATCTGATTGGGTTAGCTAACGGTAGTTGGTTTTGATCAGTGATTCTGATTGGGATGGAATTTGTGTTCCAATTTTGTGATGGATGTTGCCATGTTGGTTTTTCTGTTTGTTGATTCATGCAAATATACCTTTGTGCAGTACTTCAGTGGAATTGTCCTTTAAAATGATTCATGTATTATTATTCTTTATAATATGTTGCTCGGGCCTGATCTTGACATGAGTAAACGCGCCGTCGATAATTACGTCAAGTATGATCTGAGAAACGAGAAGTTTGGGTTCAGGCCACATTTATGCTCATGATAAGATGTTTTAAAGTTATAGAATTTTATAGAAAAATGTAGTTATGTACTTCTATTTCATTTCATCAATTCATTGTAAACATTTATCATTCTCAAAATAAAAAATCTTAAAAAAAGAGTAAAAATATACATTCATCCATTCAGGTAAAAAATCACACTCCATTGGATCCTATTTTTCTTGATTATAGCAAACTATGATTTAATCATTCTTAAACCTTCAAATCAAAAGAAAAATTAAGTCAAAGCATAATCCTTCGAGCCCGGCTCGCGAGCTCGGTTTCGAGCCCGGCTCGCGAGCTCGGTTTCGAGCCCGAATAGTCAGTACCGAGCTCGAGCTCGAACCCTCCGCATTCGAGCTCGAGCTCGAGCTCATATATTGAGTTTCGAGCTCGAGCTCGAACCCGGGAAAATCATAGGGCTCAGCTCGAGCTCGGCTCGTTTACATCCCTAGGCCTAGATATGTGTTTCCAATTTGATATAACACGTTCACCCACTTGTTCTATGTTTGACTTCCCAATCTACACTTGTCAGTCCAGAAATAACATTTATGGGCTGGGCCTAACTCAATGGATTAGGCCCATACATTTCGGATAAAATCCCGAATAGAACCTTCTCGACTCCACTGGAATTTATATAATAATCTATCCATCGTAAAAAAGACTCATCAAATTTTCCATTTCCATCTCTATTGTGTTGTGTGGTGTCTGTGATCTCTCTGGTAATTCTTCTATTCATTCGCTTTATTTTAGATGATATTGTTCTGAGTTTTTCCTCTCTCTTTTTTAATTCTGATGCTTCTTCTGTTATGACGAAGCTTCCGTAAGTGTTTATTTTTTTATCTATTTTTTTTTTTTAAATTTTGTTGGAACAATCGTGATTTAAGCGTGTAACCTGGACGATTTTTGGTGTTCAACGTGACATTAGGTTGGGAAAAAATGGGTAGAAGATACAGCAGCCCAAGTCCTTCACCTCCTAGGCCTAGAGGGGGTTATGGCAGCAGGAGAGGCCGAAGCCCGAGCCCTAAGGGTGGTCGTTATAGAAGAGATCTCCCCACTAGCCTTTTGGTCCGCAATCTTCGCCATGATTGCAGGTCTACACCCACACCCTTATTATTCATGTTTACATCATCTTTTTTTCCTTCCTTATATGCTTTTTCTATATTGTTTCTATCTGCACTTTCTCATCTGTTTAGTCAGCTGTGTTCTTAATTTTTTATGTAATATTGCCGTAGAGATTGTTGTGGTTAATGTGATTGATAAAATATCTGACGAGTTAGGACGAAGCTCCATGGGAGATCACGAGTATGTCTAGTCCTTGCTTGTGATCTTGATGGAAGGTATGAGAATAATGCTCTGCAAGGAGGAGAAATTGAATGCTACAAAAAGAGTTGTTGAGTGTTTGTTGTTGTATTATTTTGTGTGACAGTTTGATTTGTGGAATTCAGGCTCCTCATCTTTGTTGCCTAAATCGTTGCAGGACTGAAGATCTCCGAGGCCCATTTGGAGAATTTGGTCCCCTTAAGGACGTTTACATGCCCCGCGACTATTACACGGGGTGAGTAATTTTGTTAATGACTTTCTTGTGTGAATGAGATGGTTGCATTTACGCAGATTAAGAAAAACATATTAAATGATATCATGCAACATTGACTGGGATCGTTATCTTCTAAATCTTCTGCAATTGTTTTATGGGAACTTGTTTTTTGCATTCTTTTATTTTGTAAGTGTTGAAGAGAAGAATGAAGTAGTTAGAGGTCAAGATCATCTTAATGAACTTGAAGATTCAAGCAAAGTTAATACAAATATGAAGTTCAAGTTTGAGGACTATACTATCAAGTCTTAACCTTTGCTCTCATAAGGTCAGCTGCTACATAATTCCCATCTTGAATTCTTGTGGGTGAGCTGAGTTTCTTGTTGGTTCATTGTGGTGGTTTCGGATGACTTCTGGGAAGCTGCATTTTGAGTTTCTGCAGGTGATAATTGATCCTAGGTACTACTCTTAATCAAATTGTATTAATTCATGCAGGGAGCCACGTGGATTTGGTTTTGTGCAATATTTTGACCCTGATGATGCTGCAGAAGCCAAGTATGAGATGGATGGTCAGATTCTTCTTGGGAGAGAGTTAACTGTTGTGTTTGCTGAGGAAAATAGAAAGAAACCTTCAGAGATGAGGGCGCGAGAGCGTACAAGGTGAATGAAATTCTAAGACTCAAGTCTTATCTTCTCAAGTTTAAGTAATACTTGCAATAACCCTGCTTAAAATTTTGTTCATGAATGAATCTCATTGCAGAGGCAGGTCATCCTCTATTCGATATTCTAGATCACCTCGTTATGGACGCTCATACTCTCCTTCCCCACGCTATGGTCGAACTTACTATCGAAGCCCTGATGATTATTCTCCCTCTCCAAGGCGAAGACAACACTCAAGGTAAGCAGTCCAGTGTATGTCATTTACTTTTTGGAGGAATAACAACTGAAAGTAGCCCATAATGAGTTCCAATCAATTTGGATTCTTTGTCTTGAAATCATCCAAAGAAGTGCAACAGTGCTGATGATTAATTTGAGATAAGAGAGTTTTGAAATCTTTCAAAATACCAGACAAAACAGTAAGTAAATACTTAAATCTTTTTAATTCCAGATCCATTTCACCACGAGACCGAAGGTACTATAGAGACAGGTCTTACTCAAGGTCGCCTTATAGCTCAAGGAGCAGGAGCAGGAGCAGGAGCTGGAGCCGGGAAAGAAGCTACTGAATGATGAAGGCTATGTGGGTGCATAGCTGCTGGTTATATCTTGGGTTTGTATGAGAGTAGGTAGTGTCGTCTAATGTATGTAGGTATAGTTTAATCAGGTACTGCCGTAAAATTGTAGTGATACATGATGATTGGAGTTTGTGTTGACAATTTATATATATTTGGTAAACTTGGATCCTGGAATGTGATGTTATGGCCTTGGGCTGTGATTCAAATCAAGTAGTCTTCGGGACTAACAGTCTTGGCCCTTTCCCACCACACATTTTGGGGCCGGGATTAACAGTCCTGGCCCTTGGGTGGTGAGTGGTTTTTTCTCCCTTACCCCCATGTCGGAAAACCAGCCACCATCCTCACAGCGATAAATGATATAGTCACAGTAATGAATTGATGCATGCGTACACCAACTACCAATACTCAATCAAATACTGAATCAAGATTATAATTTAAACAGGTATATCGCATTGACAATATTGATCCCGTTCCCAGCTCTCCTCTCCTCTCCTCTCCTCTCACCTTAACTTAAACTTGTGTGTTTTAAAAACTTTTGCAATTACATCTCAATAGAAAATTACAATAATGATTTCTTTTACAATAGAAACTTTTGGCAATTTAAAATCATTTCTTTTAGATACATAAAAATAGAATTGGTTGCGCAAAACAACTAAAACCAAATATATCGGAATGTGGGCTTTAATTGGGCTACTATAGTAAGTTCTTTCAATTGGGCTGCCGTTCTTTTAGCTAATATATTTATTTATATAATAATTTCTTTACAAACATCCCAACAAAAGAAAAATGTCACGCTTAGCCCGTTACAGCCGTCGTTGGGCTTTCCGTTCTCACATCAGAACGCTGTCGTTTCAGTCTTCCTTTTCCACCGCCACGCCGCCGCCCCCAATTCGAGTGGGACTCACCGAGTCCGCCGGCCGTGGTGTCTTCGCCTCTCGGAATATCGGCTCCGGCGAGCTCATCCATACCGCACAACCCATTGTTTCGCATCCTTCTCTCTCTTCGCTTCACAATGTCTGTTACTTCTGCCTAAGGAAGCGCCCTTACCCTAACATCAGCTCCGAAGATGCTCAACCGGTGTCGTTTTGTACTGAACAATGTGAACAACAAGCTAAGGTAATCATAATCATTTCGCACCCATACGTTCCTATTTTTCACTAAATTCTTGATCGCTTTTGTGCTTCGAGAATTTCTGTTATCTTAACTGTTCGAAAATTAGTTAGACGGTTAGTCGAGCTCTAACTCAAATGTACTTGCTTGCATTGCCACATTGCGAGTTGGCTAGTAACTCTTTTAATGATATTCATTATATCTCATTTTGTATATATGGATTATGTCAGTAGTTTGGCTTATGCTATAGATTGAAATGATTAGCTCGAGTTGCAATAAGCCAGTGAACCATAGGAGGGAGCTAGCTCGAGGCGAGCCCTCCAAACTTGACTTCTGCACACAACTGGAGCTTAGTGTCATGCATTTTTCGACTTTCCTCACTTATACTCTTTTACTTCATGGCATCAGATTTTTTACAATGTTGAGAAGAAGGCAGATTGGTCTAGATTCAATGAGTATTGTCGGTATGGATCACTCCCTTCATATAATTTTTACTGAATTATTTGACGATATTGCGTATTCACTCTTCCTTCTGAAGACTACAGGGTCTCAAATATCCACTTCTAGTCAAGCGCTTGGCTTGTCAGGTTATTTCTGGAGTTGTCTCTTCTGATGTTCTTGACATTCTTCAACCTGAGGTTTCATCTTCTCGAAGGATTTCACTGGTAAGCAAGTCCGGTTCTCTAAGAAAGCTATTTATTTCACATATGCAATTGGTATAGGTTATAATCACCTTCCTCTGTGCTGGCCGCTAGCCCGCTACAATACTTAAACTAAAGTTGCTATCATGTAATTAAATTATGTGGTGTTAATGACTTTATACAATGCCTTATCTTATTTTTCTCAATGATTCACAGATGAAAAAGGAAGTTGCTTTGCTAAGAAGCACTTTACAGGGCACAAATATTGCACCTGAGCAGATGGCATGTATCCTTGTGCAGTAAAATTCATGGACATTTGTTTTTTTTTAATTTATACCCCATGATGTCTGGCATACTCTTTTGAGAAAGAGTTAAGTATGAAAGCTTAATACTTCCCAATGTAAAAGAGTGTGTCTTTGACTTAGTAGTTCTGACTGAAGAATGGTATGCCGGTGTTTTAGCACGGATTCGTGTCAACGCCTTTCGTATTGAATTGGCTGGAGGATCATATGAAGATCTTCTTTCTTCAGCAGCGGCATTAGTTGAATTGGAAGCGGCTGTTGGGAATGCCGTTTATATGCTTCCTTCCTTATACAATCATGATTGTGGTAAGATCTCTCATCTTTTGGCAAGGCCAATTCTTACCATGTCTTTATTACCCAAAGCAATGCCTTCATTCAGACTAAGCATTTTCCAGCAGAATCTTCATTGAAATTGCTTTTGTTTTCTTTTTTATTATCTATGGCATTCTACAACCATATTTAACTCCCGACATTCTCTGTGAGTTGTTGCTAATTGGCAACCAGAGACACTGAACTGAAATAATTTTTCCAAATTTGTACAGTAAAATGTGTAGCCAGCCCGTGTTTGATTTCTGCAAATAGAGCAGCAAAAAATCTTAACATTGGAAGCCCATGCACATGACAATTTCTTCACTTTTAATGCAGATCCCAATGTAAATATTGTGTGGATCGAGAATGTGGATGCTAAAATAAAGTCTCTCCAGGACATTGACGAAGGTCCATTCTTTTTACTTAGCTGTTAATATTTTAATACTTTAATTGATCAGAGTTTTTGTTGGAACGTGTTAATAGAGATGAGATTATGAATGCTGGAGCCATCAATTTATGCTTTGTGAAAACCTTTACAATACATTTCTTATTCCAGGTGCTTTAATTTTAAGATTGTGGTGGCACATGATTAGTTATTATGCTAGGGCGAGCCTTGTATGAGTCGCTAAACACAGTCACAAGATGGTTGTGGTCACAGTTCATCTTACTCGAGCCAAGAAATAAGTGGATAAAGAAAGAGTTTTCAGTTTGTAATATTGTTTTCTTTGTATTTGCACCTTAACAGCTATGCTACATTACTTGGGGATTGGGATCACAAAATTGCTTCTCGTAATACTGTTCTTTCTTCTTTCTTGTTGGGAATTACGTTCTAAAGTACTTACATGGCACTGCAGGGGAAGAATTGAGGATATGTTACATTGATGCAAGCATGGATTATGAGGCTCGGCAAAAGATCCTGTATGAGGGATTTGGTTTTCACTGCAGTTGTCTTAGATGTATGTCAAAGGACTAAACTTTTACAGCTGGAAAGACGAAGAAATAAGGAAACTTGTTTTACTCCTTAGTTCCACATGCAGTAGGAGTTGTTTTGCAATCTTGGTAAGGGAACTATTGTTGAAATGTACATGTTTATCTATGCATTAGCATATGGTTTGATGCCTATTTTGTAGAGGTCAACTGATATTGTTGCATAAATGTCCATGCGCACTTTCAGGATAAATATTCTTAGCAATAGCATTAGCGATTGTAAGATAATGGATGGAGTGATCCTATTCGAATCTAAATCCCTGTGTCTAACTCATGTTCTACATATATAATTACGATTGCTCCAGGAAGTGAATCTTGCTTGTATTGTAAGTGTGTAGGAGGATTATATCTCTAAAGTCTAAACACTGATGAAGCAAGAGGCTATAAGAATACAAATACGAATTAATATGCAGATTTCTCTTTTGACTTTTTACTGCCCAACTACCCGATCATAATTCATGCATGTTGCCATATATAGGCAAATGCTGACAGATATAATACTAACTTCCATCCATCACTTTGGCAGTTTTCTTTCAAACATATCTCTTAGCCGAATTGCTAATATAATTCCAATTCCAACCCCCGTCATCATAGTCTCAACTATTGTTTGTCGCTAACCTATAACAGCAAATACAATTCAACTTTTGATACATAGTCTCCTCCCAATTTGGATATCATTTGTCTAAAATAAGAACTTGAGTCGACTATAAATATAAGTAGAATCTACAAACAATCAAGATAGATCAAATTTGAAGATGGCAACCTTGTCCTCAAACCCCGGAGGCATGCAAGACCTTAAGATCATATTCCAAGAATCCACCCTTGTGTTCCCTTCACAAGAAACTGAAAGAAAAACCTTATTCTTATCCAACATAGACCAATTCCTTAATTTTGATATTCCAACTATCCGTTTTTTCTCCGCCAACCCAGATTTTCCACCGGAAATTGTGGCCAAGAGGCTAAAACTAGCACTGGAGAAAGTGCTGGTGCCATATGATTTTGTCGCTGGGAGACTGAGGTGGAACTCCGAGTCTAGCCGCCTCGAGATCGACTGCAATGCTGCGGGGGCTGGCTTCGTGGTGGCTTCTTCAGAGTTTTCGCTTGATGAGATAGGTGATTTGGCTTGTCCAAATCTGGGATTCCGGCAGCTTGCTGTCCAAAAGTTGGATCATTTGGGACCAAACAGTGAAGATCAGCCCATGTGCACTTTACAGGTTAGTTTTTGATCGCTCCTTATATAAAGTATCGTTTAAGGTAATAGAGATAGTAAAGAGAAGTTTGAGCTCTCTACAATGCAGGTTACATCATTCAAATGTGGTGGCTTTGCAATTGGCATGTCGAACAATCACATATTGCTCGATGGATTAGCCTCGAAAATGTTCCAAGAAAATTTAGCGTCACAAGCATTTGACAACAAACCAATGTCGTTCATCCCATTCAATGACCGTCTCCTCCTCAAGGCCAGATATCCACCTCTAGTCACATTCCCACACCCCGAGTTTTTCTTGCCCGACCTCCCACTTCACGAGCCTCCAAATTTGGTTATCAAGCAAGACTTGGACTTCAAAGTGCTCAAACTAACCTCCAACGATATCAATCTTTTGAAGGCCAAAGCTGCAAAGCCAGAAACAGATAATCCAAGAATCAGCACCTACAGTGTGATTGCCGCCCTCATATGGCGGTGCAAAGCTTTGTCATTGTGCGAACTCGAGAACGATAAGGACAAAATATCCTCTATCCTTAACGCTGTTGACTTAAGGTCAAAGGTAAACCCCCCATTGCCATATGAGTTCAGCGGCAATGCGATTTTACTTGCTCATTCATCAGCAAAACGGGAAGATCTGGAAACATGGCCGTTTTCGAAGATGGTGGAGATGGTGTGGGAGGGGATAGGTAGCGTGACGGATGAGTATGCAAAATCTGCAATAGATTATATGGAGATATACAAAGGGATACCTTATGGAGACATGATAGTGACATCATGGTTGAGATTAGGGTTTCATGAGGTGGAGTTTCCATGGGGGAAGCCAGTGTTTTGTGGGCCTGTGGTGAATGATATGGATAGGCTTTGTTGGGTGTATCCAAATCCAGGAATTGATAATGGAGTTAACATCTTGATTCAACGACCTCCTCTGGAGATGGAGAGATTCCTATTCCACTTTCATAACTTCTTTCACTTTTAAAAAGAATATACTATTACTCATAATCCCATTCCCATACTTGTTGATGATGTAATATTTCTATGATTATTATGAAATATATGTATATGTGTATATATATATATATGTTTTATGTTTAAATAAAACGCCTCAATAATTGATGCACATGTTTCACGTCTGTATAATCACGTAGGTCTGGTCTGCAAAGTTGATTCACATTGATTGTGCGACAACTTGGGAGGTGAAGAGGTAGCTTTATTAAGTGCCATAACATATAAGAATTATAACATTGGATAGGAGTTAGAACTTGTAATAAGTCTGCAAATTAATAAGATAGGAGCTGGAAGTTGGGTTTATTGATTGTATTAAAAAACAAGAGATTTCTAGCATTGGATGGGAGTTAGGACTTGTACTATGTGTGCGAATTAATAACACAGAGTTTGGCAGTTGGGTTTGGTGGATTCATTTCAGTACTCGGGCCATAATCGACTCAACAAAAAATATAACGATAAAATAAATGGAATCACGTTGATAAAACATGAATATCAATCAAATAAAAACAAGAAACTTGTTCTTACCTAACTGTAGATAATCATACAAAACTACAAAACAACAACCTAGTAAACCAATTAACAACACTTTTATCATGCCTACAACCGCAAATAATATTTGCATATTTCTAAAGTAAACACACACACACACACACACATATATATATATATATATTGTTTTTGTATGAATCGATGCGGACTTCCTGAGGTCCGTTAATGTGTAGCTAGATTCTCACACCTTTTCCTAGTCATTTGACATACTGTCTAAGATGACTCTATAAATATTTTCCTCCAAATTAGTAGTAGTTTGTGGCAAAAAGAGAGCCTTCTTGTTATTCTCCTAATTCTCATCTCCTCATCTACTTTTCTTCTCACTCCAATCCAACCAAACTCCTATCTTAAACAAACTTGTTTGCCAACTTCTTTTTTCTTAAAACAAAAAATTGATTAGCAAGATAAAACCAATACTCATAAAATCCAGAACTATTAAGTAGAACAGCAAATTAACACAATTTCCATTATAATGGGTTATATATATTGCACGAAAAGTCACTATACAACAAGCAATTAAAAGAGTAGGATACTACATTCTTGGTCACAACACTAATCAAATTATACTATGATACAAAAATTCCAAGTTCATCACAAGCCTAAGTGAAAGAAGAAAGAAGGAACAAGGTCAACAACAGACCAAGCAAGACCAGCATACTGAAAGAATTTTATACCAGTATCAACGTCAAAAGAGGTCTGCTTGGAGAAAAATAGAAATTTCTGGAAATAACCTGGTTGTTTTATGTCATCTGACTTTTTATCAGTAGCCATGCCGTTTAAGGCAGGTATATAGCGTGTTGATCTTATTGGGATTCCCAAAGTATTTGCAAGAATGGGAAGAATCCATTTGGCGAGAGCCTTGCTACAGAACTTCACGACAAGAATTGTTGGGATTCCCATTAGTAATCTACCTATAAATGCTGGAAATGTAAGCTCAGGGGAAAATACACGTGCAACATCCTCGTGGTGAAACTGATGGAACGTCTGGTGAACCCCGATCACCTGGATAAAATAATTCCCATAAATCAAAATTACAAGGCTGAATGAATATGTTGAGGTTTGAAAAAGAAAAAAATATAAAATGGGTTGATTTTGCAGCATATATGTTGATTTTGAATGTACTAATACTAAAAAGAAGGAAAAATTGCACTTACAATTCCCAAAGCAACACCATTGAAGGCTGTGTGAAACTCAAAGCTTGGAGTTGGAAATTCAGGAGTTGGGTAAGCAAATAATAACAATAAGCTAAGGGCGGTCCAAAATGATACAACTGCAAACAAAGGAATCGTAAAAGTTTAAATAATCGAAAAAAGCATGTCTAGAATATATACATAAACAAGGCCCAAGTAGTGAATTGCAATGGATATTTTAATCATGACTTAATTTGTACCATATGTTCTACCTACTTTCTCCATATCTTAAAGCTCAAGTTGGTATTAGGAAAAATCTAGATACATATTTCCATCAAGTTAAATGCTAAGAAAGCATGCAATGTGAAGGGAAATAGAACCCGTACCATTTTGACCTGAAATGATGAAATTATCTATGTACTCAGAAACCGAGAGCCATAATGCTAGGATTCCCAATCCAAAAACCAGACCAGCAAGAATATCAATTAAGCTGTGCATTCCAAGGTATATTCTTCCTACAAGATAACAATTTTCAATATGGGTAACTTGAAGGAAAGCAAATACCAGATCAAGAGTAAGAAATCATTAGAAATTTAACGAAAAATATTGAAACTTACCCAAGCCAGTGAGACAAATGACCAAACAGACGATCGTGACTCCAACCAACTCTACCAGAACATCATTATTTTCAGTATAGGCCAGAAAGTAGTGTAATAGGTATCTGGATTGCCCAAAAAACACTCAAGAAGTTTAGACAAGATAATCAAATAGATAATGTATGAATCAAAACATGCAAGTAGCGAAATTTGCAAAATCAACTTTCAGATATAAATGAATCCTAACTCAGACTCTACAAAGTTTAATTGACAAAAGTGCAAGAAAAATTGTGTACCCTGACAAGCAAACAGTATTAAGAGTGTGTGAAGAAGGTAATCCATATTCCATTGCATTCTCTTCCTCATCTTTGGTGGCTGTTACTCTCCTCACTGGTGGAGAACTCGGTCTTGGTGCTGAAACCACATCCTATTAGCCATAGCCATAAACAGAGTCAGTAAACAGGATAACAAAAAACTGGAAAAAAAAGGACATATTGTTGATCAGTAGAGAAAGATAATACCTTTATACAGTTTCCAATATAATCACAAAAAGCAATCAAGAGGGTCATTTGCCTAGCCAATTTGCAGTGCCCAGTCTAAAACACAGCACCAGAAACATACATAAGAAACAAATGCCATACACATGCCACAACAAAAATTTCTTAAAATTCTTTCATTTCTTCAATAATTCGAAATACAAAACATGTATTGTGCAAATGAGAAGGTGTGAGAGAGCTTACCCAGAAAAGCAATGGAAGAAAGGCAGTATAAAAAGGCACAGAAACAACACAAGACAAAGCGGAGAAGAATGCATCCAAATCCTTATGCTGGTATTTCTGCAAAAAAAAAAAACACGAAAATTTTCATTCAATATCTATCAAGAATATAAAAAAAAGATCCAATCTTTAAACAGATTTCTTCACATAACAAACCTGGATCTTGAGAATAATGGGAGTGCCAGATATGACACGGTTAGATACCCATGACTGTGTAAAAGATCTGAGCTTTTGGGTCACGTTCAAAATTGAAGAAATCACAATCCATAATGATATAAAACACAGTGAAATTACTTGCCACCCTGTTATGCTTTCCATTAATTTAGTCTACCTCCAATATAATCCCTTTCTCCCTCCTAGAAAAAGAGAGGATGTCGAAGAATGAGATCAAAAGGGCAGCAGAAAATTGAAAGAAGCGCAAATTATCAGTTGAAAATCTGTGTGGTGGGAGGTAGAATTTGGGCTAAATACCGAGGAAAAAAGGTATCTAATTTTCAAATTTTGATTAATTAATATTGTTATTTGATTGATTCTGTTCTGTTAATGTCTTTGTTGGAATCCCCGTAGCTGGCAGGGGAACTAGTCCACTCGCCTTTTGACCATTCAATATTTGCAACGTATCTTTTTCTTAAAAATATTAAATGCGAAGAAATTTCAGCCAATTTTTTACCAAACAATGTTAAAAATTAAAAGTATAATTTTTGTGAAAATTCACATAATTTAGACAAAAATTTGTAAAAACAAACGAATTTTGAGAAAATAATATAATCCATGTAGCTCAAAAAAGTGCATATATATTTTTTAATATGAATATAATTTAAAAACTTGAACGTATTATTGTCATTATCTTTTAATAAAGTCCATATACTATTCATAATACATAATTGATACGAACCAATCCATTTGATTTGACACGAAATTTACCAAGATCAAAGTTATACGACAACGAATTTTAGTATATAAATCTCAATTCGATGAAGTCAACGAACACGAACCTCGAAATAAAATTATGATTACGTTCAAATGGAATGAAAAAACGCTTGATATATTGGGAATGAACGATACAAATATAATATCCTATAAGTTCAAAAACACAATAATAAGAGTTTCAAAATTCACAAAATTTATTCAAAAATAATCTTTTAGTTATTAATGAATTCGTAAAGTTTTAATTTGGAAAAGAATCTAATAAAAAAGTATATTAATCCAGAAAATAAATCCAAAATAATATTCTAATTTATCTAAAAACTAATAAATCTAGTGAAATCTAAAATAAAAAAAAAAAAGAAATTTACAACTTAATTTCGCATTAATAATATAACGCAATTCTAATTCTTATTCTTAAAAAATACAGGACAGTTCATCATTAGTTCAATTTAAAGTTGAGCTATAAAAATCAGAATATTATATTATTATAATAGATAAATATTCAAAAATATTACTTATATTGATTTTATTTTCCTATATCATCGCTCATCTCAGCTGTCCTATATATATTTCCCCCTTTTTGTATGGGTGGGTGGCTAGGGTTTTCATAATTCTTCTTCTTCTTCTTTCTTTTCTGCCAAGCTTTATTTTTTCACCAAATTGCACTCCGGAAATTATGACTTCATGGGCAGACGCTGCTGATAATGCTCCAGCCTGGAGTATTAATGGTGCCACTGAACGCTCATCAGCTCTCACCAAGTCTTCTTATGTTCCGCCTCACCTCAGAAACAGACCTCCTGCGCCTGCTCTGTCACTTGGCGGACCTCCATCTGGTTATGATAGGTCTGGTTTTGGTGGGTCACGATCTAGGACTGATTATGGACGTCAGGGGTACACTGGTGGTGGAGGCCGTGGTTGGGGTGGTAGGGAACGGGAGATAAACCCTTTTGGCAATGATGATGTCAGTGCTGACTCAGAGCCTGCGTTTAATGACGAAAATACTGGCATTAACTTTGATGCTTACGAAGATATTCCCGTCGAAACAAATGGGGACAATGTGCCGCCACCAGTGAATACATTTGCTGAGATTGATTTGGGGGATGCACTTAATTTGAATATTCAGAGGTGTAAGTATGTGAAACCAACTCCTGTTCAGCGATACACAATACCCATTTCACTTGCAGGACGGGATTTGATGGCTTGTGCACAGACAGGGTCGGGCAAGACCGCCGCCTTTTGCTTCCCCATTATTAGTGGAATTATGAGGGGGCATCCTCCCGAGAGACCACGTGGTACTCGAAGTGTCTTTCCACTTGCTCTTATTCTTTCACCAACTAGAGAGCTTTCGATACAGGTCAGCCTGGCTTTTAAATGACATTAAGTTAGATCTTAGGCAAGTACTTCATGTCTTATGCATTTAAGTGTGATTACTGATATTGTTATGTTGCTTTTGACCTGCAGATACATGACGAAGCTAAAAAGTTTTCCTATCAAACTGGTGTTAGAGTAGTTGTTGCTTATGGAGGAGCACCAGTAAATCAGCAGGTTTAAATTGTTGTTAGTTCTTTTCATGTTCCTTTTCATTGTGTATACACATGATTTTATAGATGCATGTATCCACAACTTATAGCTACTTGAGCATTTTTGTTTTCCTATTTTGGAGACAGAAATGCATCTAATAATTTAAAATTATTTACTTGTTTGATATCATGAACCTTTTTATTATCTTAGAAAAGGAAGAGATAGTGGTGAGATGAAAATAGATTGTAATCCAGTAGGAGAGAGGAGAGGGAAACAAAAAACAACTTTGATAAGTAATAATGTGGACTTTAGTTTAGTGTGGTTAAGTACGGGGTCTACATACTGAAAGCAAGGCCATATCAATATTTAGCCCTGATAAATTTTACAGATTTCAGATGTAATTCCTTGGTTAAGAAATGAAAATTCATGTGGTGTATGTCTCTTTCTAAGCATTAGAACAACAAACACAACTGTTTCTTCCTTTGCTTACATTGCAATATTTCATTGTCAAAATCTAATGTATGGTTTTAGGGGTATCATCTGTTTTATCATAATCCTGAATTTAAGATTTTTGGCTCCAGTATGCTGTGAGATTTTTTATATTTAGATATCTTCTCGATGTGATAACTGTTACTGTCTTGTTAAAATGTAGCATATGATCCGTTCACAATAGGTTCCTGCATGTTCTCTGACTTGAAGTCTTGGTAATTATTGTTTCTACTTATAGATGACTAAATTTCATAAACTTGCTGCAGCTTCGTGAACTTGAGAGAGGAGTTGATATTTTGGTGGCAACTCCTGGAAGATTGGTTGATCTGCTTGAGCGAGCCCGAATTTCATTACAAATGATTAGATACTTGGCTCTTGATGAAGCAGATAGAATGCTGGATATGGGTTTTGAGCCCCAAATCAGAAAGATAGTGGAACAGATGGATATGCCTCCTCCTGGTGAAAGACAGACAATGCTGTTTAGTGCGACCTTCCCTAGAGAGATTCAGGTTTCTGTTGTAAATTTTTTTTTAGTTTTCCTCGTTCTCTATTGATTTTTAACCTACTGACTTGTCATTAAGAAAATTTAGGTAGTCTAGAATGAAAATGAATAGAATAGTTTTTACGAAGAAAATTGACACAGATTCCGGACTTCAAAGACTAAATGAGATATGCAATTTTTGAAAGAGGGAGATACATGATTCTGAATTGTGTATGAGTTTTTTCCTCATTTGCTGCATACATGATTCTGAAGCAATTGCCTTTATTATAATATGGGGAATGTTCCCTTGTGCAAACATTGGTACACTGTTCACCAAGAAATTTCTGAAATTTTCTGTTGTTTGTATGCAGAGAATGGCATCCGATTTTCTTTCAAACTACATCTTTTTGACTGTTGGAAGGGTTGGTTCAAGTACAGACTTAATTGTTCAAAGAGTAGAGTATGTTCATGAGAGTGACAAGAGAAGCCATCTGATGGATCTTATTCATGCACAGAGAGCAAATGGAGTTCAAGGAAAGGTAAATTCGTGTTCTGTGGTCAATCGATATACACAAATTTACTTTTGTTAGATCTTTCTGCCATAATTAAATTAAGTGTATAACTAAACTGTTATTATGTGTAATGTAGATAATAACTTTGATGGATCCTATATGATTTGAAAAGAAAAGTTATTAATGTCAAAGTACCCGAGGTTGTTTGTTTTAGTTATGTAGTTGAGAACGTTACCAAGTGTACTTTCTAGATTTTGCCTTCATAATCCATGATCTTATAAACCTTTGCAAGACTTGCTAATAAATAGGAAAAATGATTGTTTCATTATTGAAGAAAGTCTGTATCGGACATTTTACAGAACATAATATCTAGTTCATAATTTAGAGTATATGTTCTAAGTCGCCTAGATGGCCTGCACTCAGGCCTCGATCTGGTGAACTTAGCAAAATTTATAAGTCTGTAGGTGGGCGATTATCGCCCAGAAAGAAGAATCAGATGGACTTGGAGAGCTGATGATGATATATTGGAGATTTGTGATGGAAATAGGACAATGAATGGGAAAAGAATAACCACAGTAAAATAATGTGGGAGTGATGTGCTAAATGTTTGTGCTGTCGGTGACTGTTGTGAGTGTTTCTGGAAGTGAAGATGAGAATTTACTTTTGCCTGTTGGTGCTTTATCTTTTCCTCTTTTGTTTCTGATATCATTTTGCTCTAAATATTGAAGCGAACATAATGGACTTGGCCTATGTACCATAACGTTAACAAAGAGGTCATTCTTTTTTTTAAAGGACTAGTTATAACTTGGTGAATGTGTTCTAGTCATGTCTAATATAAAGAGATTTTTGTACTTCTCATTTATTTTGATAAATGATCTCAGGCACTCCAGCCCCTCAAATTTTATGTTACAGCTTTCTTTTAAATGATGTTAGTTTGAATTTTGATATTTACTTATTTCTTTCTCATTCTTTCTAATGATCTTATGTTTCCTGATTATTTCTGATCTGTACAGCAAGCTCTTACTTTAGTATTTGTGGAAACAAAGAAAGGAGCTGACTCGTTGGAGCATTGGTTGTGTCTTAGCGGTTTCCCTGCTACTACTATTCATGGGGATAGAACTCAACAGGTAAGGATACTCTCTTATTATGGTTTACAACATACACTTATGAATATTATGTGGAAAGAGTGTATCTACATAGGGTCCTTCCTGATGGTGACTGGATTTTCGAAACAATCTCTATTAAGCATTTTGTAGTAGAAGCATAAATGTTTGTTTTTTGTTTAGGGAATTCATAAGGAACTAGTATAGTGGTATAGTAATCCTCTCAAATTCAATTATTTACTCTAAGGTCACTCACCTACATACATTTATAACCTTATTCACACTTGTTTTGTGTCCTCATTATGTATGTAACTTGGGTTGGTTGGTGTGTTCCAGGAAAGAGAGATGGCATTAAGATCATTTAAAAGTGGAAACACCCCAATATTAGTGGCAACTGATGTGGCAGCTCGTGGTCTTGATATTCCACATGTTGCTCATGTTATCAACTTCGACCTCCCGAATGACATTGATGATTATGTTCACCGGATAGGGCGTACAGGTCGTGCTGGCAAAACAGGATTAGCGACAGCTTTCTTCAACGAGAATAACATGTCGATGGCAAAATCATTAGCTGATTTAATGCAGGAAGCAAATCAAGAGGTACCTGATTGGTTGAGTCGGTTTGCAAGTCGAGCTTCATATGGAGGTGGTAAAAGTAGACGTGGGGGTGGGAGGTTTGGTAGTCGTGATTTTAGAAGAGATTCATCTTTTAATAGGGTTAATAATAATAATAATAGTGGAAACGAATATTATGGAGGTGGTGGTTATGGCAGTAGCGGTGGTGGTTATGGCAGTTATGGTGGAGGGAATGTTCCTGGGGCAACCAGTGCTTGGGACTAATATGTATCATGTTTTATCCTCAGGAGAGTGTATTTTTTTCCATCAAAATCTGATGATTTTGATTCTTTGCTCACAATGATACAATGTCTGCTGATATGTTATAGATTTAGTTAATTTGTGTGTAATCCAATCCATGTGGATTATACGGTAGAGACGTGGCCGAGTACATAGTGTTATTGACTGGACTGCTAATGTTTAGGGTTGATCCCATTCTATGTTGTTTCCAACTGTTCCAGTGCTCTCTGGTTTTTCTTTCTGGATGTAAAGTCTACAGTTGGATGCAATGTCAGCACCAAATACATTTTCATTGCTACATCCAGGGTATTTGATACATGCCAAATTTATCTTCTCTAAAAAATTATACATGTCATACTTTCTACAACAAACAAAGAAGACAAAAGACATCAGTGCTATAAACAAAGACAGCAACATTATCCAGTAGTAAAAAGTATAATTTATTACATAAACTATTTTTGTAATCATAAGTTCACATTATAAAGAATCAGGAATCGAACTACCAAGCATATGAAGTTGAAAGAGAGGCAGTTCTGAGGGTAACATAGCAAGAGTATTCATCTCTTCCCTTGAATGAAAAATTGCTCAATCTATTAAGAATTGGCCATGCAAACATAGCATTTTGGAAGTGGCAAGCTGCAATGTTTAAAAGTGGACACATCAGCCATATTCAAGTACTTGAATTGTTTGATAGCCTGATTTATTGTGGAAGGTAGCATACTGGTACAGGAAGACCTTTCTTCATGCCAACTGAATGTAATGTTCTATGGTTGTTTCCAATTGTTGCAGCATGAAATTGCTCTCGACTCCCAAGTATCAGCATATTTCTAGAACCCAAAAGCAGCTCGAATTCTGAAAAACATATTGAAATATAGCGGTGGACTAGTGTTGGGGAGGATGTCGAATTGTTTGTTGAACATGATTGGAACTAACAGTTCTAATGTAAAGAGATCCATGCTCATCATAAAATGGCTGAAATCTCTCTTTTCTGCTGTGTTTTAGAGGTCAGCTAAAAGACCATGCATAGATGTTCAAAATGAGGCGTCTACCAGTAAATCTTCAAAATGAACCGACTCCAAAAGGTCTTAGGAGCTCACCCCCAGGCCTTTGTACTCCACAAATAAAATGTTACTCCAGAGTTCAAGATGCTTCTGTATCACCTATCGGACTTCCTAAGTCCATAAGCGTAATCATAAGTGAACTGGAAAAACTAATTAGAGTTCTTTGAATGATTATGTATTTTATTTCATGGTTCTTGACAACAAGAAGTTTCTTTTGCATCCTTCTCTTGGTTTTCTTTTACTTGTTTACCTTCATTTCCATCAATTGATTTTGAACAAAGCAAAACACTTACGGGCACTTTTTGTAGAACACCATGTGCTCTCACATATAATTTTTCCTGACTAGGAACTTGTAACTGATCATAAATACTTAATAAATATGTTGACATATGTAAAGGGTAAACCACATTCTGTTCCCCAACAGGCACGACAGATTTTTTAGTGAATAAATCAATCTAAGCTTTCACATAGTTTAGAAAACCATCAATTGATGATTTCTCATTCTTTTGAAATGAAATAGAGCAAAACATTATAAACAATTCCTTCTCGGATTACCTCTGGAGCTCATATCTCTTCTGCAACTGCCATAAAAATCCCTTTTACAGCATTAACGAATGCTAATCTTCATCAGAACTGATTTCACCCTCTGAATCATAGCAGCACCCATCACTCATTTCAGTTTCTTCCTCATCACTTTCATCTTCGCCTGCACTATTTTCAACATTGTTAACCAAATTGTCAAGATTAGGCAACATGTCAGCACCTTTACTTCGATAAATCAACCCAGTTCTCATAACATAGTTAAGCTTATCCCTGTGACGAGCAATAGGATGTGGTTCAATCAATCTTCCCCTGCGATAACCCTCTCTCAACGCCACAGTCGTTGTCTTGCATTTCAATGATAGGTAAAATATCCCAGGGTATCTTGTAAATATTCGAGTAAACTTATGTGGAAGATTAAATTCCTCTCTCAAGCACCTCAAGTAATTTCTCTTAGTTTTCTTGTAAATAGTTAAACTTAAAAACTCATGCAACACCCCAACAACTCTTTTCTCCATAAGCTCACTATTTGGGTCGATTCCCCTCGAGTCCTCATAGGGTGAAATGTACGGCAACTTTTGAAACTCATCCATCCATGCCCTCACCTTCTTTTGTGCCCCATAACCCCTTGGGAAACTCATCGGGAACTCTAATGCAGCCTTTCCTCTCCTAAACTCTCTATAACCAGTAATCACATTACTGTCTCCTACGTTCTTCTCATTGATCTTCTGCAACATAGAAACTGAAAACTCTTCTGTCCACTTAACAAGCTTCAAGCAATTCAATCCATTCATTTCCTTAACGACCCGAAAATGTTCTGGATACTTTTTGATTAAGTTTCTGTCAAAATCATCTGGCAATCCCAAGTCCCATTTCAATGGATGTAATGATTGCAAAGGTAGCTGTAAACATTCATACACCATCAGTATATACAAACTAATTATTATTTCTAAAATAAAACATAAAAAATCCACAGGAGGAGACTAAGTAACTATATCATTGATGTAGGGCTGAAAGACAGAACGAAAATACTCGAAGTCGAAAGCTTGATTAAATATATCAATATAAGCTGAACAACATTTTGTCTGTTCAATAAGTTGTTCAGAAAAAAAAAAGAATAAGATGTAAAACAAAATACCAAGCTCAACTCGTAGTTCGGCTCAATTAAATCTTGTTTCAGCTCCGTTCGATTGTTAATCGAATAAACAGATGCTTGAAAAAACAAAAAAACCAACACAAGCAGAAAAAATTCCAGTTCAATAAAAAAAAAGCATTTTTTTTTTTACCATTTTGTTCCTAGTCATCATCAGAACCCTGCAAAGCCTCTCCACAATATCACCTTCACACTCCTCAAAAACCCTCATTTCCATATCTTGCATCATCTTCCCCAATTGACTCAGCTTAAAACACGCCAAAGATGGGTACTTTGGATGAGGGTACTCTTCAAACAGCGTGGGGTACCTCCGGACAAACCGCAAAGTTGGCACAGTAAGACCCAGAAGCTTTTGCGAATCGGAAAGTGATTTGGAGGTTAAGTAGCCTGTTGAAGAGCGGACAATAGCATCTTTGATCAGGCATGCGGCTTTGACGTCTGTTTGGACATCGATTATGTGGTCTAACGATCGATTTTTCACCCATTTCAAGCGGACTTTGGCGATTGTGCGGTATTGTTGGAGATTATAGAGAGGGAATTTCAATAATGTTTTGAAGTTCATTATTATTGTGTTTTTGGTGTGTAATGGCAGTGTCTCTCTGTGTGTAGTGGAAAAAGGAAAACAAAACAGTCAGACAGCGGGCCTTTGATATGGGCTTATGAAGCAGTCTTTTATCTAGGTATACGCTTAATAAAGGCCCAGTCCAATAATGTAACTTAATACACCTATATGAAACTTAATACAAATAACCTCTCATGGTGCTGCACTTTCTTGAGCTCAAATATCGCCAATTTGTTGGAGTTTGAAATGCTAAATACGTATAGAAAGTGGCTATTTGGCTAGATTTCTTTTAATTCACTTATATATCATAAAATTTGCTAAACTTTTTGTAAAGGTTTATAAGCTCTGAAACAATTATGAAAATTACCAAGTCGAAAGTCATTCTAATTTGATTTAATTAACAATCAAACCATATTTAAATACAAATTTTAAAAGCTAAATAATAACTCAAACAAGTGCAAACACATGAAAGCTCACGAGCTTTGTGAGTCGGCTCGATTAAAGCTCGGTTCAAGCTTGAACTATTGTGAGCTCGAGCCGAGCTTCACGAGCTCGAGCTTATTGATGAACCGAGCTCGAACTTTTGTTTAGGTGTCCATTAGTTCACGAGCCAGACTTTACTATTATATATATATATATATATATATATATATATATATACATATATGTATATATGTGTATGTTTGCATATACATATATAGTATATTTGTGTTTATGTAATTGAATTTTAAAAATAATTGATACATTATATTTTTAATGAAAATAAAATTGGGTAAACATTTCATAATATATTAGTAATTATGATATAAAATTCTTGAGACATAGTTCTCTATTCTCGTTATACCTATTTCCATAAAATCAATAGATGATTTAGACACAGACATCATATATATATATATATACACTAATTTTTAAGTATATGGGTATTTTGTTACCAATTTTACTAGATAATATATGATTCTCATAACTATTGATATTATGTAAATGCATTACATTAGCCGAACAAGTTCGATTTTAGCAAGTTATTCATTAATTACTTACATATTTAATGAAGTTCAATATTACGTAAGCAAGATTTTATCCACCTTTTTTAATTATCATTTAATCAAAATAATAAATTATATTTATATAATCAAAGTTGTGATTTTGATCCTAACGAGCAAATGAGCGAGCTCGAACTTGGATGAACAAACGAGCCGAGTTTGAACTTGAACGAGCAGATGAGCCGAGCTCTAGCTTTACTCATTTGCCTCGAGCTCGAGCTCAAAAAAATAGGGTCGATAAGTTCGAGATCGAGCCTGTGAAATTTTCAAGGCTCGATTCGAACTCGGCTCGTTTACACCCCTAGTTGCCGCATTCCATTCAGTAATATCCACATCTTAGATGAGTTCCTAAGATATCAAAATCATAATCGACTGCGTTCAGGTGTAAAATGCTTATATATTTCATGAGATCAAACTAACTTCAAAGAAACAGTGGAGACTCAAATATTCACCATAAAACAACCACCTGTGGCTGTGGTTAAGTGATTCAAACTCCTTAAGATTAGCAGCAGCTACTTCAGAGAAAAACAAGTTCAGAACAACTGCAAAAGTATCTACAATAACTAGAGACGAGAAGCCTGCGAAGCAAGATAAACTATTAAATATGCATTTCAGTCTTCATAGATTATAAGATCAGATCACACAAGCATTTAAAAATTGAGTGTTTCCATTCCATATAAAACATGAAAGAAAAAAAGCCACATATCATCACACCGAAACAAAGTTCCTCTCATTCAGTCCAAATATAATTTTCTCGATTATATCTCTCTCTATAAGGGAAGAACAAATACAAATCAATCAAAGTAAAATGATCACTAAGTCGTAAAAAGACACTAAAATTTTCAGAGGATTATTGTGCAACAAACTTGAGTAAGACGAAAAGGGTTCAAATTGCCCAAAACTTCTATCATTGAATTATGGCCTAAAAACCCAAAAGCCCTCATTTTAACTCAGAAAAACGAAAACTTTATGCCATTACCAGCTGCAAACAAGTTGTATTCTTCAATGGAATCTTTCATATTGCAGGAATGGTCACCATCAAGGCTGTTCCCTGGTAAGTTCAGCGAAGGATCCACTGTAGTTCCTTTACTTAAAGATATTGAATCGCCTTTAAGTCCATCTGATAGGGCAGCAGGGCCACCAAAATGAAAAAGGGAGAAACAATTAGTTTCCATATCCATTTTATCAGGCTTCACATTTCGCCCTTGTTGGTCCGTTGAAGCCACGTTCTGTGTTTTATGTTGCACTTCTTTTACCTCACCTAGATTTGCAACTTTGGCATGCTCCTTTGCACTCACTCCATTAGCCTGAGAAACTTGAGGGAAAACAGGCACATGGGCAGGATTAAGCAATGGGGGAGCCATTTGCTGTAACGTCCCATACTGCAAGAAACGTGCATTTCCGTTCAAATCATAACCAAACGTGTTGGCATATAAATAAGGGTTGGGGTTGGGAAAGGACATCAATCCATTTGTAGGACCAGCAGGCCAAGAAATTGGAGGCTGATGGTAATAACTCATCGCGGGAGCATGAAAGACGGGATAGTGTATGCTATGATTATTCATTTGAGGGAGCATACTTAGAGGCTGACCACCTGTACTAACATCTGCTCTCCCACTCTCACAATGTGGAGCAACTTCTGAAGGAAAATACGTTTTTGTAGGGGCAGGTCCATGGCTCTTATTATCCTGCAACCTTGCGTTCTCATCCACAACTGTACTGCACTCGGTAAACTTATTTTCATTGAAATTTGATTTTTTTCTTCCCTCAGAATTTTGAGTAGATTCTTCTGAATCAGATGTGGTTGATGATTCCGTGTTCAGAAGGTTTGAAGAGGATGCGTGGCTGTTGCCCTCACTAAGGCAGGAGGAGCAGTTACCAGAGCTACTAATTGATGAATCAGGAGTTTCATGTGGAGATTTTGTCATAGAGCATAACTCACCATCCTCTGCTACTGCTTCCTTTGAGTATATTTTGGACTTTGTCACTGCGTGGAATTCCTTAGTTGTCTCTCTGCAATTCTCAGAACTAGACCTTATTATATCTGTCAAGTCACTATCATGATTGGCTTGAACTGAAATATGTCTCACTTCATCAGAATAAGTAGCACCAGATGCAGGGAGTAGATCAGGTTCAGAAGTTTCAGTTTTGGTTGTGGATTTAACATCAGAATTGGAGTTGCTTTGAACACATTTTCTTTGCGAATCCAACGGTTCCCAAACTTGCTTTATATTTGCAGGGTTACCAGAATTGCCCTTGCTTTTAAGTCGCCCATTAGTTTCACGTGCAAAATCCACTTGACTGTACCGCCCTCGATAATATGGTTTTGAGACATCATATTTAGGCTCTCGGACTACTCTCGTGATATGTAACAATGACCTTGGTCTATACTCGTTATAATGGTTACAATTGCAAATATGGGAATCATATCTGTCACCTGTCCTATTATTAGTGCACCGACATTTTTCACTCAGTTTTGGGCCACCATTTCTAAAGTGAGACTTTGTAATATTAGTTTTTAATTGCTTGTTGAACCCGTTAATGCTCCTTGTACATTCAACACTATCAGCTTGATATCTTGATTCATATTTGCTAACAATAACCCCATTCTCTGATGATGAAGCACTATTCTTTCCATCAGACCATTTTAAATTCAACCCTTGTTGAGGCTCGTTGCGTAATTTTCTGTGAGAATACGTAATGTAATCACGTTGGTAAGAGGTGTTCCAATCCCTGGTGTTGCCAAACTCGCCATCAGGACTATCTTCAGATAGATTTTCCATACTTGAGTAAAAGTCCACAGTTAAAAGCTTGTCATCTTGAATTTCAAAGGACAAAGGACTGGCTGGACTAGCTTCACCTGTTTCACTGACAGAATCTCTGCTGCCCTCAACACTAGCAGCATCATTAACACAAGGTGTTGTATCCTTTGAGCCATCTAAATTTGATTCAGCACATTTATTGTCCTTGTTATCCTTCTCTCTTAGCCTTTCCTTTCTTCGAAGTTTTTTTTCCTTTTCTTTTATTCTTCTGCGCTCCTTGCGTTCTTCTTCTTCACGCTTTTCCTTTTCTTCTTCTTCAAGAAGTTTCATCTGTAGATAACGAATTCAAAAAAAATGGTCATAGTTAAAGAAAATATTCTAAGTGGACCAATTGCTGAACCAGAACTCTGATAAGATCACAGGTTAAGCACCTGCTTTTCTAAGGTAATGATTTCTTTGCATGCCACATGAAGACGTTCTTCTAGCAGCTTCAAAGCAAGACACACAAAAATGCTATGTGCATTTTGCCGAGCTGTTCCTTCCCTAAAAGCTTTTTCAACCTGCAGGAATGCCCAGCCAAGTTAGACAATTTCAAAGCGCCAACAAATCCATGGACTGATAAACACATTAATCACTGCATAGGCGTATGGAGTCCAAGACAAAACTCCAATTAAAACTCAATTGTACAGTAATCAAACTTCACAAGAGTAATGTTGCAACTTAACCTAGTTCCCTGAGAATGCTTGCTTATGCAATTTCTAATTCTTTTATTACTGATTCCCCTGTGCAGGAATTTTATAGCATTGCAACCTCTTAACCAAGCATTTCGATTAGTAACTCAAAGAAATCCGTATGCATGAAACATTTGCTAGTAGAACCCATTTTGGTGTTATGTACAAGCATACTGCAACACTTGGAAAGTCAAACTTTATTTCCCAGAAATGCAAAGTGACTATTGCCAACATTCCAATAATAAGAACATAAGAAAAATGAAATGACTCCAAAGGACAGAGGATGTGGAAGCACACGAGTTACAGCTACAAATTTGAAAACACAATCAATTTAGAAAGGAAGGAGAAAAGACACGCCTGTTCCTTGAAAATGACAGTTGCAGCATCGAGGAGAAATTCACGAGCAAGTTCAGGACTCTTCGCGTGTTTCTGTGGACGGGAGCATTCACCATCAAGCTCATTTCCATCCTTGTCCAGGGAATCATCATCCTAAAAATGAGAAAAAGAATAAAAATCATAATACCATTAAAAAATAAAGAACTGCAGCCGAAGGAACAAGATAAGAAAAAGAACAAATGAAGCAAATCCTTCATTTATGAGAGAATCAAAATCAACAAGTACCTCTTCTTCCTCCGCCTCCTCCGCATGCTCAAAGAAGCTTCTTATGCTTTCTCCTCTCGTGATTGTTAGATACCCATCACCAACCACAAGCCTGCAATGAACACATTGTTGCCCTCGCAAAGCATGCGCTTTCACACACAGTTCATTGCAGCGCCGATCCATTTTCCAAGCCCGTAGAGTTATGTAGCAGGCACTCAAGCCACTTAGATCTAGACCACTCGCTTCAACCTTTCCACTCAAGCCAACATCTTCAAACTCCATGATATCAGATTTACCTTCTCCCGTTCCAATAGCCCATTCAAAGTGATGATATGATTCAAGAGCATCTACAAAAGTTTGATTCCAATCAGCCTGAACCATATCACAAGAAACCTGATAGTTGAGAAAGAAAATGTATCATGATTCTTGTAGTATTAGAATGATGTATAAAATAAAATGAATTGGCATTGCATGTGATTTAATACACAATCAGTGCAGTTCCCATGATACAAGAACTGGATATCCTGAAGTGGAAAATAATGCAGTCCAAAATATTTACCTCATATTGGAAGGCTGTGTCTGCTACACAAAACCAACTTGTGCAGCGAGTTTCCCTTCGCATGCGCTTTAGTTCCTTCAGCTCCTTAAACTCACGTATAACATTTCTTCTGCAATCTCTACAAAACCTTTTGCTGTCAAACCTACAAATAAGACATTTCACGTTTCTTTTGAATCAAATACAATCAGACAAGACACATAGCAAAGTAAATCGAAGCTTGTGATCAACACATTGAAGAGATTACATGAACTCTATCGATTATATTGGTATAGATTCAAAAGTAGACAAGTGAATTGCGAATTAATGTGCTTGTTTGTTAGAGAGGTAAACAATAGTTCATTTTCCATGTTTGTTATCACCACTTATTTGATGCCAGAAATTGTATGCTTGATCCTTCCCCAAAATCAGAGTAAATGAAAATCCAAGAAATTCAACTAGTGGTTTGATCAGCTTCTGACTTCTCTCCAGCCAGCAAAACAAAACAAAATTTCACTCCATCCAACAGCTAAACCACTTTCACATTTATGGCAGTTTGCGAAAAATAAAGAAACATTCTCTTGAGTTATTTTCTACTGTGGAAAGTACGATGAGTTATTTTCTACTGTGGAAAGTTTTCTAAATCCCTTTTAGACAATGATCTGTTGACCATTCTGATAGAATGGCAGGCTCAAGGAAAGAACACTAGAATCCCAATAAGAAGTTTATATTCGTACCATCCAATCAACATGTTCTGTCATCAATGTCATCACAAAAGCATAAGAATACTACCTCATCAGAGCACCTCCCACACACCGCCGCCACATGAAAACACCAAAGAGTATTTAAAAAGGGTAACACATAAGAAGCTCAGTCTTCGCCATTACCATTTTCATTTGTAACGCTATCAAGATTAAGCAGGTTACTGTAGATTTAACTTCTACGATCTCTACAAAAGGAAAAAGAGAACATCTAGCCCCTTAATTAAAGGTTGCCAGATATCTTTAGCATGTTTGAAAAGTATTTTTAGTTATTTAAGAGGCATGAAGAAGTAATTAATGGATAAAATGATGGCACACCTATACATGAGCCTCTCAATAAAATCCTCTTCTTTCATCCTTAGAAGAGATTGCCGAGTCTCGTCTCCAAGAGCAGACCAAAAATCCAGCAATGTCTCCACAGACAATCTAGCAGTATGAAGTGCACAGGTTTCTCTAGTTACATGACCTCTACCATATCCTGACTGTCCTTGGCTTATCCAGCCCCTACCACCTCCCCCACATGCATCAGGATAAAGCAATTTGCGTTCCTTTTCCCTTGCACGTGCACTGTCAAATACCTGATTCAAAATTTCAAACCATAGTTAGATAACCAATTATGCTCCCAGAACAAAACAGAAATACATAGACTTATGGCATCAAACTGAGATGTACATTCTGGAGCCCCTTTAAAGACTTGGAACAAAGATAACAGTCCAAAAGTGTGAGTGTCCCATCCCTGGCTGTGGTTAATCCACCCCAAGGATGGATGGATGGATCTAAAACATCGTCTTGAAAGCCATTGTCCATGCACAAGTCCCCATCATTCTGAGTATTTGCGGCTCGTACACCATAATGGCCAGCTGCATCCTGCTGTAGAGACTTTCCATACATGACAATCTGCAAAAAGCCTTCAAGCAACAAACCATTGCATCTAGAGCAATACATATTCTTACGAGCATGCTCCAAGAATGTCTGTTTATCAATCCTTAGAAGTTTATGCCGAGCCTGCAGTGTCAGGTCACACCAAAACTGCAGCACAACCAAGAATAACATTCAAGTTTTAACTTACAGGTAAGCTAACAGGAATCTAGCAATTGTTCAATCATTGGGAAGTCAGAATAGATACGATGGGTGAAAGATATAGGGAAATGGCATAAACTATTACTCAAAATAGTCAAAAGAAGAATATTCCATAATATATGAGCATGCTTGTACAACAACAGACGAGAATCATCTCAATTCACTTAAAAAAAATCTGATTCACGAAAAGATAAATCAATCTCCTAGGACAAGAATAAGATGATAAATGACAAAGTAGCGTTGAGTTGATTATTCAACAAAAAACTGAATATACTTGTTAAAAGTATGTATGCATAAGATTACCCAAATAGCTAGCTGATAAACCATTTGATTATCGAGCAGACTACTAAAAGGTCCATATTCCAAAACATGGGCATTGCCAAAGAAATGTGTGCAGATAATACTCTACTCATAAAATTGGTTTACACTTAAACTCTGACCTAGCAAATCTATAATAACACATAAACAGGCAGTGTTTCAACCTATTCCACTCATAATTAACTAAACATGAAAAGCATATAACTATCCACCTCTAACTTCCAGATGACCTAATTTGGGCATATACAACAGTATCAGACTGACTCACTATGTAGTTCCAATCTATAACTGTATAACCATTTAACCCCAAATCCAAATTAAAAAGCCTTAACATCCAATATTAAATACCCAAAAACTATTTGCCTAACATTACCAAACTGAGAATGCATGTGAATAGATATACCTTCTGCAGCTGATTGAAGCTCACATCATCCCTCTGCTTTGACCAGAACCTATTGTTAGAAACGGAGGATCCACTGAAGGAATGACACGGCAGCATTCCATTCCCAACCAACTGATTCTGATTATTACTGTTAGAATCATTGTTATCGTCACTAGTACTATCATTAACCCTCTGCGATAACCCAGGCATTTCCACCCTAATTTCAATTCCTATTATATTCCTTCCTCATTTAAAATATAAAAAAAAACCTCGTCCAATTTCCGCCGCCCAATTCACAAAAATTCTGATTAAATAATCAATTCTGGTGAATAAAGCATAAATTGACGGAATCAGATCGAGAAACAAAATGAATTCCGGATCAAGAAAAAATATTAAAATAGAATATAAATATATATACGCATCTGTCGGACTGGAGGAGATGAGATCGAGAATTAGGGATTGGGGTTGGGAGGGGGTTTTGGGTGATGAGATTTGGAACTGTGCGTGTATGTATATATAGATAGATGAAGATTTGATGAGTAGGGGCGGAGCTAATTAGCTGATAGAAGGAAATCTGTGAGGGGTAAAATTTTTACTCCCACTACTATTTACAACATTAAATCTCGAGTCGAGTCGAGTCTGAATATGCAATTCGCTTATGTAAATACCAGCGATAAAGATGTTGCTATTATTTATTATTCTCAAGTTGCACGTCACGTGTTGAAAAGTGTTGTTACTATTATCGTTATATGTATTTAATATGAAGTAGAAACTTAAATGCTATGTAAAATTCGATTATATCGTGATGTGCAAGTCAAGTTGAGCCGGCCATCGACCACAAGCTAGCCCAACAAGAGCTAAACTCAAGTCAAGCTTTTTGCCTAGACGAGAGTCTTAGCCCTAGTGAGCCCTGCACTTGTTTATTAATAGAGAAATATTATATGCTACCATTTATTTTTAACTAATTTTTCACCGGCACTTGATATAATAGGATATCTTTTTTATTATAATAAATATAAATTATTGAGATCGTGTTAAATGTATTTATTGAATGTAATTTTATCATATTTAAAAAAAGTAAAAATTGTGAACTATAACCAGTGGTATATACCATTAAAAAGTATTTATGGGTCGAGTCGACTCGCTTGCATAACCAAAGGTACTTAAAGTGTTTCTACCATTATCAATTACTAGTCATAATGGAACATTTGATGCTTGTGCATAATAATTTTATATCATATAATATAAATAAAAATTTATTTTATTATGCGGTAATAAAAAAATTTAACACCATATGCTTGTGTACATGAGTTGGGCCAAAGATCAAGCTTCAATTTGGTAGAAGATATGAAACTCAAAGCCCACTAACTGAAACTGTCCTCTAGCCCAATAGCTACTTGAGGCCCAGCTTTGTAGAATTCGAGGGTTCACACACTATAAGCCATAAGGAGATTCGAGGTACAAGCTTTATATGTTTCATAATTTTCTATATTAAATGATGAAAAATATTTCTACAAATATAGAGCTCAAGCATTTAAGTTTTGACCCAGTTCAACCCAATTCCACTTGATCAATATATATGAACCTTTGTAGTTTGTTTATACATATTTTCTGTGAAGTTTTGAAACAATTTGATCGGACCCAAATACGATTGGTAAGTCGATTGAACCACACTTTTCATAAACTAACTACACTTAATATAAGCCAAAACAAGTTTGAAATAGACTTTCTTCAACACAATTTGAGTAAACAAAATAGATATATTGTCTTTAATTATGGTTTAATGCAACACAATGACAATGACATTTGTGAAATGATACAAGAAATTGATTTAAACACAAAATGACAATGACTTGGAAATTAATAATTGGAAAAATTCAATAATGGAAGACATACACATTGTACTCAACCACAGCATCCCCTGTCTCCCAGTTGAACTTATGAGTCTTGGCATGAGCATACCCATTAGCAAACCGGAAAACACCGCTGCCACCAACAACCGGCAGCTCCCTCACGGCGGAGAACACCGAGTTCCGGCCCAACACACTGAGCGTGCTGCCGTTAAACTTACCCTCTGTAAATACAAAGTTCAACACCATCAAAAGCCCCACATTTGTTAAATCTGCAGAAGCATATATTCCTTGAGCTCTTCCTACAATTTTGGAGCCCTTTTTTGGGCTGAGAGTTAATGGGTCGTCCATCATGACTACGAATCCGAAGCCGGTGGTTGAGGTGTTGGTCATGGCGGCCTCAGCCACCCGCACGGCGGTGGGATGGCGGCCGCTGACTATGTCGTGGAAGTAGAAGTGGAGGTGGCTCAGTTTTTGTCTTTTCAAGCCCATTTGTTTTCTGGAGAGGTTTGTTGAGAATTGTTGGGGTTTTGTTTGGATGAAATTTGATGAGACTAGGATGAGAATGGTGATACTGATAATGGTGGATGTGAGTTTTAAGCTTGTAATGGCCATGGCGGACTATTGAGGTTTATGTTGTCACGTGAATTGAAGAAATAAGGTTGCAAATGAAGGGTCGGTTTTTATGTTATAAGGAAATATTCTATCTCAATCATTGTGACCCACTTATTAATTACGTCACGTGTATAATTCAGAAATTTATTTGATCCATGAGAAAAATTCAGTACCATATAGTGAAACTAAATTGTATTTATTTGTTACTATATTATCATTCATATTCACTCTGTATATTCTATTAATATTGATTGGACAAAGACATTCTTCACAAGCTCAAGTTGAACAAATTACATTTGCATTATATTAATCACTTGGGTTTAACTCAAATCAAATATATTGGTAATTTGTATTGACCATCTCTTTTCTTGTGGGCAAACGTTTGTTTGGTGTATAAAAGTCCAGCTAATTTTTTTTTATTAATTGAGATAAGTTACTTATAAATATAATTGTTGTATATATCTGATAATGATAAATGGATCACACCATTATTATGAAGTGTTTATGAATGTTCAGAATCTTGACTCGTATACGCTTTAAAATACGTTGATCTTTCATTTTGTATCGATTTATGAAGCATTCATATAATGAGAATTTCATTCAATTTGTTTTTGAGCAACATTTTTCATATAAAATGATACACCTAGCAAAACGTTTTAGTCTCATGAAAGTGCTGATAATTTCTCATATTAACTAATGAGGTGCACCCAGAAGTTAGAAAAGAACCAAATCGTCACATAATTTGTAAAAATAATGACATATCACCTAACTATTCCACGTAAGATTGTTTGTCCAAATTGAATTATAGAAAATATTATTACTCTTATATTGTGACAAAAAAAAATACTAGTATAATTCACTTGTTTTATAATTCATTTGAATTTGTATGAAGTTGTATTCGTTGTCCCCATATAAATACTTTTTCATGCAACTTACACAATGATAAAGACATAAAAAAAAAAAAAAAAAAACGAATAGAATAAATTATATGGATAATAATCTTTTTCCTACAAGCAAAAAAAGAATAATCTTTATTGCTCTTTAAACTGAATGCATAAAAATCAAATTGATTGTATGAATGGATTTTACATTCATGACACTATAATTTATTAATCACATAAAAGAAAAAGTCGAATTGAAATATTTATATGGTTACCATGCATAGTATTTTTGGACCTTTTTGTGCATTAAAACCACATTAATATTTGTAATTGTCTCCAAATTTTAAATAACGAGGTCTTCAAAAATAATTATGACAGTCCAATAAATAAGCCCAATTACATTCCACTCCAGCCCACCAAGTCCAAATCAAATATTAATGTTATAGGCCCAAGGACAAGCTCATCCAATTACGGCCCATTCAAACCCCAAAACCCTAAAATCCCAAATTATATTATAATTATCCTTCTCAGCCTGAGCTCGTTTTCGCCATTGTCACCTCCTTTCGTTTCACACACTTGCAACTGTTGAAAAATGCCGGCGGGGCACGGGTTGAGGTCGCGAACTAGGGATCTCTTTGCCCGTCCATTCAGGAAGAAGGGTCCGACCCATCTATCCACCTACCTGCGGATCTTCAAAATCGGAGATTATGTTGATGTCAAAGTTAACGGGTCTATCCATAAGGGTATGCCCCACAAGTTCTACCATGGACGCACGGGTCGGGTCTGGAATGTCACCAAGCGTGCCGTTGGCGTTGAAGTCAACAAGCAGGTATAAAGCTTTGAATTTTTTTTATTTAGTTTGATTTAAGTGACGTTTTATGATATATCTGTGTTTGCAAGGCTTAATGCGTTCAATGCTGTCTTTTCACCTTGAATTTAGAACCGTTTTGCTATCATTTTCTGTTTTAATGATTTAGTTTTAGGTATATAACATTGAGTGACATTGATTCGCTTGTATTATATCAATGCCAATTTATTTGCATCAAAAGTGGACCTCATTTTATTAGTAATGTTTAAATTTCATTATAAAACTGTGCTGGAGGAAAATGTGAATTTGGCTCTTTTTTTAGTTTACTTTTCTAGCTGTAAGTCATGCACTCAAGTGGAGTTTTGATGTTAGGTTCTTGGCAGAAATTTTACGTTTCATCAATACCAAATGTGCTTGATTATGGCTAATTCACAGTTCGTATGAAAGGGATTGTGTTTTGAGTTGAATTTGTCTCAATTAAAATATGACTGATGACAAATTCTAAGGCTTGTTTCTCAAACCATTCACAGTGGCCGCCTGAGAGCTTTTGCCTTAGGCAGGCTTGAGAGTTTCTGCTGCTTTTCTCCTTCCTTTGAGGTTTCATTCATGTTGTTCCTTATTTTTGGATGTACTTATTCTTCCTTCCATAAGCATTGAAGTTTGAGAATTGGTGCATTACATTTTCAGAGTATTTTGGTGGATGTTAGAGAAAAATCAATGCATGTATATCTCATTTTTAAGTAATTGCTAGAAGCATCTTATATTATTCATTTTATTAATTTTATTTTATACAAACGTGTTAATATCAATGTAACTATCATTTGATGATAAATTGTAATTAGGAATATGCTGTTGTATAGTAGTTGGTCAGATTTTGAGTTTGTCTCCATCTCTTCGTATTGCAGCTATTGCCCTCATAAATCTTTCATCACCCTCTTGTTTCTACCTTCACCGCTGTTTTTATTGTTCTGCTTTTTAAGCTTTGTACAAAAAATGATTTTGAGTTCTGCATTGATACAATTTTATCAAACTTTTCTATATTGTAGTATGATTTTGCTCCACATTCTTATTTGCTCTTTATTGTTTTTTCTGAATTTGATTTTTCCCATCTCATTTGCCCCCTTAAAGACGATTATAATGAATTTTGGTTAATGAAACCAGGTTGGTAACAGAATCATAAGGAAGAGGATACATGTTCGTATTGAACATGTTCAGCCATCAAGGTGCCATGAGGAAATCCTTCAGAGGATAAAGAATAACGACCAATTGAAGGCAGATGCAAAAGCTCAGGGTAAAATTATTAGTACGAAGAGGCAACCAGAGGGACCCAAACCCGGTTTCATGGTGGAAGGTGCAACTTTAGAAACTGTTACTCCTATACCATATGATGTGGTCAATGATCTCAAGGGTGGTTACTAAGTGGCTCGGGCTTACGTCTTCTTTTGGCCTTTATATTTGGAAATTTTTGCTTTTGGAATTGTATTTCCTTTCTTTTTCTTACCCATGTAATGGACAAGCATTTAGAATTGATAATTTAGACCAATTTCAGTGAAGAATGATATTTGAGTGACATATTTGTTATATCTCATAGTCTGGTTGTTTACTGGTATTTTTGTGCCATACTGATGCTTTAACTTTTGTTGCTTCTATGCAGCAAGTTTAGACTGTGAAGTCATTGTCTGAATTGTTCAACTTCCAAAACCAAATTACATCTTATTTTCCCAAAATCCAGCAAAGAAGCAATTCTACTGAAAGCAGTTAATGGTTCTAACCGTGGAACAGAAAACAATGTACTATATAGAACATCTTATATACTTTATATAAATACTAAATACTGATATAGATAGATTCAAATATATTTGATTGTGATCTCACATCTTGTTACGGGCCGGACTCTTATGAGATTAGGGTTGGTATAATTAGGTGATTATGTTATCGTTTTGGAACTATTGAATTATTATTGGATTTTCGAGCTTGGTAGCTTGGGCAAGAACATCTTGTTCTTGAGTTGGATTTATATTCGTTACTTAAATTCTAGTTCTAACAATTTGGTCCGACCTGCCGGATCCTAATCCCCGTGCTACGATGACAAACACACGTTCAACAACGGAGCGTATGGATAAGTTTGAGGAAAACCTGACGTTGATGACGGAGGAATTTAATCACTTTCGGCGTGAACAGCAAACGCAATTGGCCGATATTCTTCAGGCACTTGCGGCGCTTAAGCCGGCCGCCACACCCTCGGCGGCGCCGGAAGAGACGCCGGCCGCATCCTTCGCACCAGCGGCTGCTGCCAGGGACGCGGCCCCGGCCGTACCAAGAGAGCAGGCCGAGTACGTTATCCCGAACCCGATCGCAACCCCGCTCCATATCCCCACCTTTGACGGAAGCGATCCACTGGGCTGGTTGGGACGGGCTCAACAGCAATTCACTTTACACACCGTTCCCATGGATCAGAGGGTTCGAACGGCTATGGTTGCCATGGAAGGTAACGCACTTAATTGGTATCAATGGTTACTACATCGCAATCCGAGTATTGATTGGGCCGAATTCTCAAGTGCATTAACCGTTCGATTTGATGAACGCTACACGGGTAGTCCTTATGAACGTTTATCGGCGGTTCGCCAGACTGGAACCGTCGACGAATATGTTAACCATTTTGTACAGCGGGCAAATCAGGTGCCGGGTCTGTCGGAGGGACACTATCTCGGATATTTTATGCATGGCCTCAAGGAGGAAATACGGGATAAGGTCCGTCCGTTCCGGCCACGAACTTTAGATGTAGCTATGGATATTGCACGAGATATTGAGGTTGACTTGAGGAAATCACAGGAGGGTAAGGGGAATCGAGATCGTTATGTCAGCCAGCCGTTCCGGGCCGCTACGGGGGGAATTCGCACCCAAAGCATCAGCCGGAGCATACCGTCATTTTCGAGTGGCAGCAACGCGCGACCTCCAAATAACGAGGGAGGAACCGCTCGTTCACAGGGACCCCGTAACGGAAGCTCGGAACTTTCTACGGGGCGTTCGCAGTTCGGCCGACTGTCACCCCATGAATTTGCCGATTTGAGGGCAGGGGCTATGTTTCCGTTGCAAACAGCCGTACACTCCCTTGCATGTGTGTCCGCACAAGCAACTCCGAGTGTTACTCATGAGTGAGGGAGACTCAGCGAACCCTGTCGAGTTAACCGAGTTAGAGCTCACTACGGAAGAGGAAGAGACCGACGGAGGCGCTGAACCGGAAGAGGCGGCTCTGCCTCTGTACTCGTTAGTAGGGTTATCGGGCCCGCGTACCATGCGCCTTTATGCGTCGCTACAAGGGCGACAGATCACGGTGCTAATCGATAGCGGCGCCAGTCACAATTTCGTATCACACACGGTGGCTCAAGAACTCCGGTTACCCATCCAATCGACCGGAAGGTTTGGCGTCCAACTGGGAAACGGATTGAAACAAGAATCAGAGGGGCTGTGCAAGGCATTGGAGATCGAATTCATGCCGTGCACGGTGGTCACGGATTGTTACGTTTTTCCGCTAGGCGGCGTTGACATTATACTCGGGGTTACGTGGCTAGCGACATTGGGGGATGTAAGTATCAATTGGAATACGATGGCTATGTCCTTCGTGATGGGTTCCGATATAGTACACTTGCGAGGGGATCCGTCGTTATGTCGCGCGCCCACATCTATGCGGGCTTTACGCGGGATTCCAGATGCTGAATTTTGGGCGGTAGTTTTAACATACACAGAGACCGAAACTTCGACAGCCCCGTTGGAGGGCGACGATGACGGGCAGGATCGAGTAGGCTCGGTTGTGACTCAGTTCGAAGGTATATTTGGGGAACCAACGGAACTTCCACCCCGTCGGGATAGCGATCATCGCATTGTGTTGCAACCGGGGGCCGGCCCTATCTCAGTACGACCTTACCGTTATGGACATACCCAAAAAGATGAGATCGAGCGCCTAGTGACGGATATGTTACTAGCCGGGATCATACAACCGAGCTCGAGTCCCTTCTCGAGCCCGGTGTTGTTGGTCAAAAAGAAAGATGGGAGTTGGCGATTTTGCGTTGATTACCGCGAGCTCAATAAGGTTACGATTCCGGACAAATACCCGATTCCTGTAATGCAGGAAATGTTAGATGAATTAGCAGGGGCCACGATTTTTTCCAAAATCGATTTACGGTCAGGATATCATCAAATTCGAGTTGCTCCGGAGGATGTCGCTAAAACCGCTTTTCGCACTCACAGCGGGCATTACGAGTTCCTAGTTATGCCTTTTGGATTAACGAATGCTCCGGCTACCTTCCAATCCACGATGAACGATCTTTTCCGACCACTTTTACGAAGGTTCGTTCTGGTTTTTTTTGACGATATTCTTGTTTATAGCAAAAACGCAGGGGATCATGCGTATCATTTACGCGAGGTATTATCCATCCTTCGTGATAATCAATTAATGGCCAATAAAAAGAAATGCTCATTTGGGTGCCTCCAAGTCGAGTACTTGGGACATATTATTTCCGCCCGGGGGGTGGCAATGGACCCTGCTAAAGTCAGTGCGGTGACAGATTGGCCGCGCCCGACTTCGATTCGGGCTGTCAGGGGATTCTTAGGACTCACGGGTTATTATCGTCGATTCGTCGGGGGGTACGGGATCATTGCCCAACCATTGACACACCTCTTGAAGAAAGAACAGGCCGCTAAGTTTGAGTGGACCAGGGAAGCCGAGCGGGCATTTGTCTCGTTGAAACGGGCACTAACTGCCGCGCCCGTCCTCGCTATGCCGGACTTCACGCAACACTTTGTCGTGGAATGCGACGCCTCCGGGTCGGGTATTGGGGCGGTTTTGATGCAGGCCGGTCGACCCTTAGCTTATTTCAGCAAAGCACTGACAGACAGAACTATCACACGGTCGGCATATGAGCGAGAATTAATGGGACTCGTTCTCGCTATTCAACATTGGCGTCCATATCTAGTGGGTCGCCGGTTCACGGTGCGCACGGATCATAGTAGCCTAAAACATTTACTGAACCAACGCATAGTCACTCCCTCACAACAGGTTTGGGTGGCGAAATTACTAGGCTACGATTTCGAGATTGCATATAAAACCGGCCGTTCGAATCGCGCAGCTGATGCACTCTCTCGTCGCACCGAGACCGATACGGCGAGCGGGGCGTTATTCGCGATCAGCAGCCCCATCTGGCCAGATATGACGTCGATCATGGACGAACAGAGCCAAGACGTGTTTGTGGGAAAAATTTTGGCTGAGCTGCGTGACAACCCGCATCAGCGACCCGGATTCGCGCTGATCCACGGTCGGGTATTTTACAAAGGTAGATTGGTGTTGGCCGAGACTTCGGATTGGATTCCCCGATTACTTCACGAGTTTCACGACACCCCGTTAGGCGGTCATGCCGGGGCTTTTCGGACTTACCGCCGGTTAGCGGGAAGCGTGTATTGGAGAGGAATGTTTCGACGGGTACGAGAATACGTGGCAAATTGTTTAATCTGCCAGAAGGCAAAATACGAGGCGGCGGCACCCGCGGGGTTATTACAGCCCTTACCGATTCTGGAAGTTGTGTGGGAAGATATTTCTATGGATTTTATCACCGGCCTCCCAAAATCACAAGGTATTTCCTGTATTATGGTGGTGGTAGATAGGTTATCTAAGTATGGGCATTTCATCGGCCTCAAGCACCCCTTCACGGCTCGAACGGTGGCGGAAGCATTTGTGCGCGAGATTATGCGTCTTCACGGGGTTCCCCGCTCGATTGTGAGCGATTGCGACCCTATATTCGTGAGTTCCTTTTGGAAGGAATTATTTCGCTTACATGGCACTAAACTGAAACTGAGCTCCGCATATCACCCGGAAACCGACGGGCAAACGGAGGTATTAAATCGGGTACTAGAAACTTATCTTCGTTGCTTCACTTCAGAACAACCGCGAAAATGGTTGGGGTGGTTACCGTGGGCGGAATTTTGGTATAATACTTCATTTCAGACAGCGGCCAAAATGACTCCGTTCGAGGCAGTTTATGGTCGTCCACCTCCATCTCTTCAACGATTTCTGCCCGGGGAGTGCCGTGTAGCGGCGGTGGCGGAATTGTTATCCTCTAGGGACGACATACTGAAACAACTGAAACTAAATCTGGGTAAGGCCCAACAGAAAATGTCACATTATGCTAATGCGAAACGACGCGAGGTTGAATTTGCCATGGGCGATTCCGTCTTCTTGAAGGTCCGTCCCCATCGCCAGTCTACCTTGGCTGAGCGGGCTCATCACAAGTTGACAGCCAAGTACTATGGGCCATTCAAGATTGTGCAACGGATTGGGGGAGCAGCTTACAAACTCGAATTACCGGCGACGAGTCGTATTCACCCTGTTTTCCATGTTTCGCAACTAAAACGAGTGACCGGCGCCCATCCGGTGGAATGCGAGTTACCTCCCAGCCTCGAGTTGTCTCGCTCTCCCATCTTTGAGCCCGAAACGGTCTTAGACAGTCGGGTTCCTCAGACAGGCGCACCGCAGGCTTTGGTTAAGTGGCGGGGCAAGGATTCCGATGAGGCGACGTGGCTGGATATCGATGAACTGAAGAGTCAATTTCCGGATTTCCACCTTGAGGACAAGGTGAATTTTAAGGGGGATGGAGTTGATGTAGAGCACATTCCGGCGGAGCCGGAGAATGCACCGGAGAAACCCGTGATCGTTTATCAGAGACGCAAGAAACGTCCGAGTCCGCTTAATGGGCCGGACCGTGTTTAATTCATTATGTTTAATTTCAGTTTTATGTTAATTTGGGTTTATTTATGTTTTTCCGCTTTACGGGCCGGACTCTTATGAGATTAGGGTTGGTATAATTAGGTGATTATGTTATTGTTTTGGAACTATTGAATTATTATTGGATTTTCGAGCTTGGTAGCTTGGGCAAGAACATCTTGTTCTTGAGTTGGATTTATATTCGTTACTTAAATTCTAGTTCTAACAGATAGATTCAAATATATTTGATTGTGATCTCACATCTTGTTACACCTAAGAGATGAATAGATAAACTAAGATGACTATATATAACAACTTTAGGATTTACTAAATCCTCCTAAGTTGATGAACATAATATAATAGGGTGGATGATATTAGGAGTGGGCTCAAAGAAAAGAACTTGTGCTGAAGTAAAGATGTTGTTTAGTGTCTCACAAGTGAGTTTCTCCAAGACACTACTTATATATGACACCCAACATTATCTTTCTTTTTTTTAATTAAAATCAGACATTTATTACCCATTGCTTAAAACATATCTAAAAATCTTGCATGCAGATTGCAGAAGAAACAAATCTATTGCTTTAGTGTTATATAAAGCGGCATTTTGTTTCTTGTTCAAACAGTGGAGTCAGAAATATGAAAACTCTTTCATGTGCTGCCATCTTTTTCTTCATCATTCTTACTTTCTCTTCAGGTTAATGGTTTCTCTCCTATTCTAATAATACATGTAACATTTCAATGGTAAATCTGCATATATATAAATGTATTTATCTTGCAGTGATGGGGTTGAATGAAGAAAAATCGATTTGGATTCCGGAGCATAGGTGCACTGAAAGAAGTTATATGGAGAAATGTGAGTTACAGAAATGCATTACAAAATGTTCTGGAAAGCCATCAGGGTCAGGAATATGCAGATTCAACTATTGCATTTGCAGATATTATTGTAATATTGAACCTCCCAAATAACTTATGAATTATGAGAGTCATTTTCATCTATTATATATTATTCTTTTTGGCTCAAAATCTTTCAATTATTCTGATATATACAAATACAAGTTTATTATTTTGAATTGAAACTTCTGTCAATTTTTTCATTCTTGGAATTATGAGATTATCATTGCAACAACTATTTGGTGAAGAAATGTTAATCATTGAAGCAATTACAATTACAATTACTACCAAAAATGAATGCCTCAATTTTGATTTCAAGTGTAGCCAATGAAGAAGCTGCTGCATAAAGAAAACGAAAGAAACAAATACAACTAAGCCATACAAAATGTTCAATTTAATGATAATATTTGGATAACCTTTTCATTTTTAGAATGAACACTCTAGTCATAAGGTCAGTTTCATTACATTCAAATTTACTTTACCTTCTATTCCTTATAAGGGAATCAAATTTATATCTTTAACACATTAATAGACTTTGATTTTCTATAATTTCATAATATACACATTTCAAACTTCCCTTTTTTGGAAATTCATCAACTCTATTTTGACTTGTTATTTATTCAAATTTCTCTTATTCTATAGTTTTAATTTCCATTTCCAACTGATCCGATCTCAAGGAGTTTTTCCCAATATGATAATATTCATCCAACTATATATATATAGAGAGAGAGAGAGAAATTATTTATGTATGAATAATCAAATTGAAATCATTCTTTGTCCATAATTTAAATGAAATGAATATTACCAACTTCATTCACTGATGTCTATCTATATATTTATGATATGGTTTTGAATTTCATGAATTACACTTGTCTCCGATCTCAATTCTCACTTCATTTCCTCTCTGTAAAAACCCTAATTACTCCAATCAATTTATCAACTCTCTCACATGCAAACTCAAATTCTCGCCCTCCCATCCACCTATTTCCCTTAAATCACCTTTTTTTTCTTTCTATTCATGATTTTTTTTTTCCAATTTATTAGGGTTTTATGACCTCAAGGCTTGTCTAGTGGCGCAGGTGATGCCTGAAGAAGAAAGTGAGGTGGCATTGAATTCGCGAAAATGCTGACTGTAGTGCGGGTGCACCTGCCGTCCGATATACCCATAGTTGGATGCGAGTTGACGCCGTATGTTCTCTTGAAGCGCGCCGATAATTCTATTATTCACGATGATGTTACTGAGTTTTACCCAATTGACGCCCATTTCTTAAGATATAAATGGTATGTGATCTTTCGCTCAGCATTAAACTTCTTTACTAATTGAAGGTTTTCTTTTTTCCGTTGCGATCATGCATATGTGGCTGTTAAGAATGAGGGTTTTGTAAATTTAGGGTGTTTAATTGGATTTATGAAAGGCTGGTTTTGTAGAATTGTGTTGATTTTTATGTGTAGGCTGTTCATTGTCTGTAAAAAAAAGCAGATAACTAGTGGGTTTAACCGCTATTATTTTTCTATTATTTTTATGAGTCCATGATATATGTTGACTGTTGAGTACCATATGTGAAGGTGAAGGAGAGTCATGCACTGATTAATCTTAATCTGCAGAAGCTTTAGGAAAGAAATCAAAAGCGATAATATTTATTAGATCGCGAAGTTTGGGGCAAAATTATTCCATTTGGTAACGGTTAGCGAAAATTGCCTGCTGTCTGTGACTTGTTTGCGAATTTCTCTTTTTTATACTTATATGTACTTTAAGCGATAACGATTTTTTCAGTCTTCTTGAATGTAATGGTTGGAGTCTACTTGTCGGCTTGTGAGTTGTGCCTGCTGCTAAGGACAAACTCGAGTCTGAACTCATAACTCATCCACTCATAGCTCACTGGTAGTTCTAGTTGTCGCATTTTGGTTTCTTACTGCTATCGATTTTCTTATGCTTTGTTTTTAGTGGGTAAATGCACATGGTGTAAGCTTTCGAGTGGCACTTTTTTGACTTGGAGCTATCCGGTACTTTGCGTGAATTCAGAGTAAAGATTTTTTAACATACTTACATAACTCAGCTGCAATTTCTGCCACTTGTTCTGCAGCTGATTGTAGCACATGTCTAGCTTTATTTTTACTTTTTAGAAGGGAATCGTTTGAATTGCTACTTAGCTTCAGTATGTAATATGCATGATTAAAATTGGTTACTTGGTTTCTTTAACTGCCATTTGCTAAAATCGCCAGGTAATGTATGTTTATCCAATTATATCCTCAATAGAGGAATCAAGTAAATCATGTTTCTTGTGTTTTTATACAATCTTCAATCTCCATCTCATGTTTTCTACACTATTAAATGATGGTAGTTTTAGAAAACCCTCTGCTGCATTTAGCAAGGTTCTCATCTGTTTTGTCAGCGAGCATTTTGTCAAACACAGATGACGATCGGAGCATGTACGAAGATAGCGAGGCTCACAGAGTTTGCCTCTGAAAATGCATTTTTTTCTTTCTAAATTTAAATAAATTTCTGCGACATTTCTGCTGGATGAGATGACTGTCGCATTCAACTGGGTAACATTGAGCTCATATTAGGAAATCCTGAGTAAACTTATATTTTATTTTTGTTTTAGGTTAAAAATGTAGTTTATTTGTTTTCTTGAAAGTACATGACATCCTGTTGGTGATCTTGCCCTACACATTTTATCTCGATGATTTTTTATGCCATCTTCTTGTGTGATTATTTGGATGGATATATTGTGTTTCTAGGGCATATAGTTAATAGAATCAGAAGTCTTCAACTGCATACGTAAAAATTCTTGGAATGATATTCACATTGGGGTTCTATGCAGGTATCGTATACAAAGTGACAAACAATTTGCAGTTTGTAGTGTACACCCAACTGAGCCAGCTACATTACAATGCCTAGGATGCCTTAAGGCTAAATTACCTGTTACTAAAAGTTACCATTGTTCTTCCAAGTGTTTTAGTAATGCTTGGCAACATCATCGGGTTCTGCATGAGCATGCTGCTGGTGCTGTGAAAGAAAATGGAAATGAGGAGGAAGAAATTTATGGGCCCTTCAATGGTTCAAGCAGTACAACATCTGGTTCTAGTTTGTCGTCAGCTCAATCAAATCCCAACTTGTCAAGTAGCACCACTCCTTTGTATCCTATTGCAGTTATCCAGAGGGGTGGTGAGACATGGTATGAAGTTGGATGTTCTAAGACGTATACGCCAACAGCTGATGATATCGGTCACGTACTCACATTTGAGTGCTTTGTGGTTGATGCTCAAACAAAGTTAAGCGTGGGACCTGCCAATACCTTATCAACTTCCCGTGTGATTCCAGCTCCATCACCCAGACCACGGCGCATGATTTCTGTGAGTGCAAATGCTTTGACTGGGCATCTAGATTCGGATGCTCGTGTTTCCTCTTCAGGAACATTTACGGTTCTCTCATACAACATTCTGTGTGATATATATGCTACAAGTGACCTATACAGCTATTGCCCTTCTTGGGCTCTTTCTTGGACATACCGCAGGCAAAACCTATTACGAGAAATTGTTGGTTACCAGGCAGACATTATTTGTCTTCAAGAGGTACACAAAACATGTGGGGAAGCTTAAGAGTTAGCTTTGAGTTTGAGTTCTTTTTTATTTTAATTGGTGGATCATATGAAAAGGTTTAGACACGAGGATTTGGTTTACCATATGGTCACCTTTAATTTAACTTCTGTTTGAATCTCCTGCCAGGTTCAAGATGATCATTTTGAGGAATTCCTTGCTCCTGAGCTGGATAAACATGGTTATCAAGCTCTGTTTAAAAGGAAAACATCCGAGGTTGGTAAAAACATCTTTTGATATGGAGAATAAAGTCTGCTCTTATTGGTGCACTGAGCTATTTTCCTTTGCAGGCTTCCAAATCTATTGACGGTTGTGCTACTTTCTTCCGCCGTGATAAATTCTCACATGTCAAAAAATATGAGGTGACCAAGGTTTCTGTTAATTCATGCAAATGTTTTTCATTTGTTATTGTTTTATCATAGGCATCTGTGAATGTAGGTTGAGTTTAACAAAGCTGCACAGTCTTTAACTGATGCTGTGGTTCCTAGTGCTCAGAGGAAACATGCTTTAGATCGGTTGGTCAAGGTACATTATCTTTAAAGCCTGGGTTACATCTACACTCCCTCATGTTAGGTCCAATTATCAAAAAACTTTCTTTACATAATTACATGAGACCTAATTCAGGTATGTTCATCTAGCAAATACCCCCTTTTGTTAGTTGACATTGGGTTTTTGGTTGATTTCTTCAAACATTTGAGTGGGTATCCCGAAAACGCTCTTCTGTAGGCAGAAATTTTGGGACCATATTTTTCCAATTTTAACTGATAACAATGCCCTTTCTGCTTAAATACAATCCTTCTTTTAAAGCCCATGGGGGGTATTTGTAATTTATGAAAGCTAGAAGGGGAGTGAATGTAATGTTTCTGGGTAAGTTCCCAATTTTATGAAATCCAACTCGTCATGCAAATAATCAATTGGGTCTGTCAAACTTGATTTGGACAAAAAAAAAGATGCCATTTTCTGTGCAAGCGTGATACTATTGATGTCGCCTCGATTTTTCCTACACATACGACTACATGTTTCTTTTCAAAAAGCTTGACGAGATTATACACTTATAAATACTTAATTGGATTTGACATATTATGGGTGGATCAGTTTGACGGTTTGGATCAGACCCTGAACCATTTTTTTCCCTTTACTTTTTTCTCCTATCTTTTCCTCTTTTTGGTTGTGACCGCCGCACTCCATCAATTGCCTATTTCGCTGCTTACCATTACTACCCACCCAAACATCGCCAGCAGCACCCAACCTTACCCTCGTCACTATGCCTGCAGCCCAACACAATCAGCTTCTAGGCACTGCCCCGAGCTCCAATCCATTATCTCCCCTTTGCAACTGCTGTAAGTTTGTAATACTATTGGAATGCGAGCAGAGTTTGCCTGGAACCCAACCTTCAACCCTCCCTCCCCCAAACAAAAAAAACTGCCGCAAGCCAGCTTTATTCCCTAGATCTGAGTGCCAAAATTGCGATAACAGCCCAATTATAAACCCCTTTACGAGTTTCATTTTCTAATATTATTTTTCCTTTTCATTTACTTCGAGCGAATTATACCTAGATGTGCTGGAAATAAGGGTGTAATTACCAAAAACCCCTTGGTCGAAAATAGGAGAGTCAAAGGTTTCCTCTAAACTTTTCTGATTTTTTATTATTAATTTATTGTTTTGGTCAAAACAAGGAGGGACAACGTTGTTCAAATTGCTTTTTGTTTTGGTCTTGTGAAGGGAAATGGAACTTTACCATGTTCCATTAGACTTCCACAATTCTTCCAAACCTTAAGTAAGTTGTATGTAATCATGTAAATGAGTGGGCCTTTTGTCATTCCACAAACCTATGGAAGCAAGATTTAATTCACCCTATTCTTGATTTATGAAGGTCAAATTTGTTTCCTAGAATCTTAACTATTTATGTTGCTTTATCTAACATTTTGAGTACAACAGTAATTTGATATCATTTTTATCCATTCAGGATAACATTGCGCTAATCACAGTTCTAGAAGCAAAGTTCAGTAACCAGGGTACTGATTATCATGGAAAGCGCCAGCTTGTTTGTGTGGTAAGTTTTTCACCATAGCTAACATTTTTAGTGTTGACTTCAAGTATTATTTTATTATGCCACAACTTTCGTTATTTTGAACAAATAATACAATCTTCATGTCTCGTTTTCGTTTGCTTTCGTCACTATATCTATAATTTGATGGATACTTTGTGGAGCACTGGAGCATCTCGTGATCATTGTCTTTTTCATGTTTCTGAACTCAGGCAAACACACATGTAAATGTGAATCAAGAGCTGATAGATATCAAGCTTTGGCAGGTTATTTTCGGACGTGATCCTCTCAATATGTTTTTTTTTAATGGAGTTTGCTTATTGAATTACTCTTATTTTTCATCCGTATTAGGTCAACACACTATTGAAAGGACTGGAAAAAATTGGCTTAGCCGCAGAAATTCCAATGTTGGTGTGCGGGGATTTCAGCTCAGTTCCTGGAAGGTCTTTTGGCTTTTCTCTGCCATTTAAAGTGTTTTATATTTCTGAATGCCAAAATTTATTTGTATTCTGTTTTAACGTACAGTGCTCCTCATTCGCTCCTTGCTATGGGGAAAGTTGATCCATTACATCCGGATTTAAATGTAGACCCCCTTGGAATTATTCGGACTGTTAGCAAATTAACACACCAGCTGCCATTGGTATAGCCTAATTAACTCTTATGAGTGTTGAATACTTGTTGGCTAAAGCTTTTATTTCTTGCATATGCGCGTAAAGTTTATCATTTTATGGTGTTGTACTCCCTAGGTAAGTGCGTACTCATCCTTCGCGAGAGTTGGTGTCAGTCTTGGTATGGAGCACAAGAGGAGAATGGATCCTGCCACAAACGAACCCCTATTTACGAATTATACCAGAGATTTTATTGGTACTAATGATTATATATTCTATTCAGGTATATTTCAGTTCTGCTGTCCATTACTTTTTTGTAGGACACTTTCAATAGCTATAACTGGATAGAGTATCTGGTATCAGGTTATTGGTATTTTATGATATAAATTGAGACTGCAATTCGATATGTTCTTATAGCTGACTTCTTAACGGTGGAGTCTTTGTTGGAGCTTTTGGATGAGGATAGCTTGCGGAAAAATACTGCTCTCCCTTCTCCAGAATGGTCTTCAGATCACATAGCACTCTTAGCTGAATTTCGATGCAAGCCCAGGAATAGACGCTTACAATAGGTATATTATTTGAAATAAGTATCTCGTTATTGATATTACGTCGAATTTATACAAATGAACACTATTGTCTTCCCTTCGTCATGCAACCCATTTCTTGCATACGATAAAAGTAGTTTAAACGAATTGAAGGCCAGATGTGCTTAGCTGTGCAAATTAATCTTGTTTCCTGCAGGTGTGGCACAAAGTGAAAATTCAGACCTGTTCATTATGATGATCTTTTGTTTGATTTTTCCTTTTTTTCGACCCTTGAAGTCGAGATACAAGGAGCAATGAGTTAAGTAGAGCTTCATGTTGTAATTTCTTCTAATCTCTCTAGCGTAGTTGTTTTGGAAAGAAATTACCAAGCATTCCGCACATTGCTCTTTTAATTGATTGTATTTAAGTATTTAAGAGCCATGTTAGAATTCATATTTATGGTTTCAGACATGATACATATGAAATCCAAAGCTATTGATGTTTATTTCGATTAAGCTCAGATAAGTGACCACCAGCACGTTCTCTAGCTATTGATACGGTATGTAGTGAGGATGTTGATTCTCCATCTTGTGTGGATGTATAAATAATGACCAAATAATTGGCTTTTGATTGATTGTTTCCATGGTTGGTGTAACAAAAAATTTAAGCTGGAATTTCCCAGCAAACTTTACTAAAAAAAAAGCATGCTAATCATGTTGTTGGATTTGTGCTGCTGCTGTCCACTCCAACAGTAGGTACTATCTTAGGATAATAATGTTTTAATTGCAAAATACAATTATACTTCATAATAACAACTGCAGAAAATGCCTATGCTAATGTTGCTTGAAAACACGTTTTATGCATTAGAATCAGGAGTAGCTGGTTTCGGGTTGACAAGTGGCTGCAACGCCTTAACAACGATAGTCATATTTGGCCGGAAATCTGCCTCATATTGCACACAAAGTGCTGCAACAGCACCCATCTGAGTAAACAACAAAAATAGTCTGATTCTCTATTGCAATAAAAGTTTCAATTCTCTTTGTTAGAAATATAAAAGGGAAAACCAAAGCTTTATACCTTGGCAACAGCCTTTGGGGGATAATCATTATTTAGCTTAGTATCCACACATTGCTTTACTTTATCTTCACTTAATCTTGGTGTTGCCTGAGAAACATCGTATATGTGAAAAAACTATTTTATTAGTTGAAACAAAAACTGAAAGCTTACCCAAGTGACCAAACTCTGTTGCCCTTTAGGCATGGTGTGATCTACAGGCTTTCTCCCCGTCAGAAGTTCTAAAAGTACAACCCCGAAGCTGTAAACATCACTTTTCTGCGTTATCTGCCCTGTCATTGCGTACCTGAATACGATCAATTTAAGTAGAAACAATTGTATTAGTGAAACTAGGACCTCAAATGTGTTATAATGAAAATTTATTAATCTTTACTTACTCTGGAGCATGGTAGCCAAATGTTCCGAGGACTCTAGTTGAATGCAGTCGAGCTGCAGTGTCGGATGACTGGTTTGTCACGTTAAAATCAGCAATCTTGGCTACAAAATCATCAAACACAAGCACATTGCTTGATCTAATATCACGGTGGATAATCGACGGCTGGCATTTTTCATGCAGAAATTCCAGTCCCTTTGCTGCACCGTAAGCGATCTTCACTCTCTGATTCCATGTTAATACCGGTCCGGGTTCTGCCCCTTGCACCCCTTTTCGACCTACGACATTAATATAAACAAACAAATTTAATTTCCAGTATCATTAGAATCCCAGAAATGTAACTTATGGCAGATATATTACCATGTAATACATCATGTAATGAACCCATTGAGGCATACTCGAACATCAAGATTCGATTATTCGCTTCAAGACAATATCCAAGCAATGCCACGAAATGCTCGTTTTTAAGCCTCGAAACCGTGGATAACTATATAAAATTCATTAGAATGTTAGTGAACCAAATCCAGAAAGTAAAATGAGAATCTGAAATCATAAATTCACCTGAGCAGCAAAGTCATCGTCTAGCTCCGGTGATGAACCGGTATCGAGCTTCTTGATTGCTGCTGGCTGACCACTTTTAAACTTTGCATAAAACACTCGACCGTAAGAGCCTTCTCCTATAAGGGTTTTTCGTCCAAAATTGCCGGTTAATCTATTTAGTTCGTCCAATGAATGTGCCGGTATCTCAATAGGCAAAACTTTCCGAGGAGCTCCATTTCTTGCCTCTCCTCTTTCACCTCCTGCACATTTTTTGAAAATCATGATCTAGCTCTAATACATAGCCCAGTAAAATCTTGATTTCTTTTTCTACTTCATATATATATATATATAAAAAAATGATTCTTAAAGTGCATTTCAGTATTGATTCATCATGAAATGAAAAGAAAAAGGGGTATTACCAGAATATGGTTTAGGCGGGGCGGTGTAATTGTTTGCGGGAGGACCACTGTGAGGTTCCTCTTCTGCACCTCTACAGCAAAACATATTGGAAGGCACAGAAATCCTAATACGAATTTGCTATTGTTTTAGATACAATTCTTGTAAGGATACAGAAAATGAAGTTGAAGATATATATATTTCTCTTTGTACAAGTGTTGAGGCAAAAGTAGAAAGGCTTTCGTTCTGTTTTTAAGCACTAAAACAAAACAGTCAAACCCCTACGTGCATGCCTTCATGTTGCACGTCTAATTCGAACCAAAACATTCTTGATTGGGGAAGGGTTTTTTAGTTCAAAACACAAGAATAAACCTTTAACAAACGAATTTTAGTTTTGGGCATTGACTTTTATGAGACAAGGCTTTAATTACGATCTTCTCAATTGACTTTTTTGACATGTGTTTATGATTTTTCGAAACCGCCCATCGCATCTTATCCAAATAATGCTTTTTTTTTTCTTTCTAAAACTTTAAGTTTTGGTATGATTTCCAGCTATGTTTGATGAGTTTGGTTTCTAAAAGTTTATGCGGATAAAAATAGTACCACACCATATGTGTATATTATAATATATTTATGTCATGCGTATTTAAAGGAAAAATCTATCTTGATCCGGGATCAACAATCACATTTAAGATAGGCCACAGATTTTACATGGGGTGGGTGGTTTTTACCAGCACCCCAAGTGTATACCACCCCCAGCCCCAAATGTAAATTTGTTGTTAAAATTGGACCGAGATCAACGGTCCCGGTCCAAAATAGAATAACACCGTATTTAAATATAAATATTTCCCAATTTTACTCTAATAAATTTTACAAATTTGATCATTTTAAGAATGGTGTTGATAATTTCCAAAAAATGAGAGGGGATTTCAATAATTAGAGAATAAATGAGGGGGGGTTTATATAATTTTCCAAAAGTAAAGTGAAAACAATTGTCTCAACTTCTAGATAGTTCCACAAAAGAATGTATCTAGTCTAGACCCTTCCCTTCCCCCCCCCCAAAATTCCGCTATATTCCCATTCCCTGCCTACCTTCATTCACATTCACACACACATCTCTGAGCACTCAAAGATACCCAACTGACAAATCCCACATCTCAAAATGGCGAAAATGGGCGAAGGCGACAAACGATGGATCGTGGAAGACCGCCCTGACGGTACCAACGTCCACAACTGGCACTGGGCTGAAACCGATTGCCTCGGCTGGTCCAGGACTTTCCTCAGTAACCTTCTGTGCGACAAAACCCTCTTATCAGGTGAAGGTAATCTCTACATCAAAACCAAGAAAATTGAGAAGCTTGAAGGAGAAGCTTATGTCAATATCCGCAAGGGCAAGATTATACCCGGGTATGAGCTTAATTTGGTTCTTTCTTATGAAGCTGTGGCAAAAGATTCCGATGGAAATACGGTAGTTTTGAGCACTGAGGGTTCTGTTGAATTGCCTTATATCGCCGATGAGAATGCTGGTGAGGATCCCGAGATTAGGGTTAGTATTAAAGATGATGGCCCGGTTGGGAGAAGATTGAAAGAAGCTTTTCTGGTGAAGGGGAAGCCTTTTGTGTTTGAGCAGATTAGGGTTTTTGTTGATGCGATGGCGAAAGGCGGGCCTGCTAGGGATGATTTGGAAGTTAAGAAAGTTACGGTCAAGAAACCGGCTTCTGGGTCTGTTGCTGTGAGTAATAACGCTGTTAATGATAGTGGATCGAATGTGAAGGAGAGTAAGAAGAAGGTGGAGAAGAAGAGGGAGGGGTTCAAGACGATAACAATGACCGAAAAGTTTAATTGTCGAGCCAGGGATTTGTATGAGATTTTAATGGATGAAAATAGGTGGAAAGGGTTTACACAGAGCAATGCAAGAATCGGTAAGGAGGTGGGAGGGGAGTTTAGTATTTTTGATGGGTCTGTGACAGGGAAGAATGTGGAGCTGCAGGAGGGGAAGCTGATTGTTCAGCAGTGGCGATTTGGCAGCTGGCCTGATGGCATTGTTTCCACGGTACTGTATTTACTTAATCTGACATTTTGCATAAATCTTTATGCGTATAGTGATATTTTTCGTTTATATATTGCAATGTAGATTGTGAAAGTTGGGTATGTTTTATTTGTTTGAGTAATGCTTAGCTCATTTTAGCTGATCCGATAACCGTTCTAGAAATGATGAATTAGGGGTGCTGCTGATGAAGGACAGAAGTGTTTATTTGATTTTGAATGGACAGCAATTTGTTGGATCAATTGATTACTTTTATTAGCCTCTCTAATATGTGTTTTTGGGTTGATTTTCTTGGAAATGTGTTGGATGGTCAGAATCATAAGTTAGAAAATATATGTCATCTCTACATTTGTCATTTCAATCTGGCCACTTGATGCAAATGTGCATTTTGATATGTTTCCACTATTATTCATGCCTGTGGACGCCGCTATTTTGATTGGCAAAGAACAACAGATTGCGGTCAGTGTATGTGTTAGGTTCTGTTGAATGTTCTCTGAGTTCCAATAAAATGGCAGTGTTGTTATGTCTTTGAAATGTGGTCACTGATATGCAACTACATCAAAAAATATATATATATATATATATATATGATTTGGTGATGAAAAAGAGTGATAATCATGTAGGTACGCCTTACTTTTGAGGAGCCTGAATCTGGTGTGACAATTGTGAAGCTCACACATACAGATGTACCAGAAGAAGATAGGTCAGCAACTTTGTCTAATTCTTTTTTTATTTTATTTTTAATTATGCATAATTTGTCTTGTTTAAAGTTGTAGAAAGCTTACTGATGTGAATAATGCAGATATGGTAATTCAACTGTGGTGGAAAATACTGAGAGGGGATGGCGCGATCTTATATTCCAGAGGATAAGAGCAGTTTTTGGTTTCGGAGTATGAGTTTTTCGGTTTACTTCTTACTCGAAAGTTGAACTATAGAATCCATGTATTGGTTTGGGAATTTGTTGGCTTTGTTGTATTGAATTTTGATTCTGGATGATTGCAAGAAAACACAATGCTGTTTCTTCTGCTCAAGTCTATGCTTTGATTGGAACTGAAATAGATGTTTGCTATATTTGTCGTTCTCCTTGATAAGTATGGCTGTTTGAGTAATTGGTATTAAGTGTTAAGCTGTGTGCAATTTGTCGGTGTTGTTGAGCCTGTGGTTTGAAAAACAACTACGGTTTTTAGATTTTCAGACATCCTAAAAAGCTTGAACCTTCTCAACTTGTGTTGCATTGGTAGTGTCCACATTCTGGGTATGTTCAACATAGACAAACAAACATATGGGGTTATCCCAAAACTAGATCAGGTTAGAAATTCCTGACTGACCATCAATTTCACAATTTTTTAATATACTGCAGTAAGCTTAGTAAATGTGTATTAATCTGATTATGTATGTAAATGTTCATGATTGTTGAAATTCAGATTAGATCTTTGCATGTTGGTATAGTTATGCTTTTCAACTCTTTATGAATCATTGGGTATGACTGATAAATCCCGACCCCAGTGGGTATTTGGCGGGATGGGACAAGATAAATGTTGATTTTTCACAAGCTTGATCTATTTGACCTTTCTTAATCGAAAATGTTGATTTTTCACAGTTTTCCATGACTGAAATTTTTGTCTAAAACAAAAAAATATCTGCAACTGCTAAACCAATAATATAGTTTCTTCATTTCAAATAATACAAGAACTCAAAATTCGATTACAACGAAAAAGCAAGATTTGAAGCTACAGATTTTAGTGAACAAAACTTGAACAGGCTTTTCAGATATTGCCAACTGCATAAAGTTCGAACAAATAACTAACATATATGTTATATCATAGGTATACATACCTATAACGTGCTCGATTGCTAAGACATCTAGTTTCTTACAATTTTGTATCAGTTCAATCTCCTCCTCCTCCTAGGTGCTCGTGAATCTCCACTATCAACATCCGAAATTCTAGAAGCATCGTGTCTTCTTCTAGAAGATGAAGTTGATAATGACACTGTGGAATCAATTTCAATTGCATTATCCACCGTTTGGCTCTCAGAGTGTATAACAGCAGCAATGCTAGAAACAGAATCCCTATCATCAACTGGTGGACCCAAATCTTGATGATTTCTTTCTACATGGAAATACGATTCTACCAATCGTTCAGCAGCTAGACTCTCAGCAGAGCTGTTTATTGCAGACGTAAGGTTAGACAATGTGGCAGCTCGATGAGAATTTGACCTTCGAAGTAAAAGTGACGAAATTCTATGGTTTTCCCTTGCTGGGCTGCTCTCGGTTAAGTCGATCACGTGGTCGGGTGGGGCCCGCTCCCTACGCATCGCTCTAGAAGATAGGATTCGGTTTAGCAACAAATTGTTCCTCTCGGGCGATTCGTGGGGACCACCCCCGTTCTGTATTTGGGCCAATTCCCGAGACAAATCAAATGTACTCCCGAGACGCCTAATCATTTCCTCCACCGGAATAGTGAATGCTGTTCTTTGAATAGTTTGCCTCCAGCTCTCGACCCGACGGGCTTGGGGCCTCGGAGGAATCTTGAGACTAGAATCCAAATGTGGATCCCGTGTACTATTATTACCCCTACCATAGATTGGCGTTACGTTTTTCGTTGTAACCTCGCCTTTACAAACGGGGCATTCTTTAGCGTCCGAATGATGATGTAACCATTGGTAAAGACATGGCCAACAAAATAAATGACCACAACAAGTAACAACAGGATCTTTGGACAAATCTAAGCAAATATTGCAATCAAAGAAACTCCCATCATCACTGTTATCTATTCCATTGTCTTTTTTCTTACCTAAACCCTCGTCTTCTATATGACCATTGCCATTCTCACACACTTTGGGTACCTCAACAGGCCTTTCCTCGTGGACGACACTACCCTCACCCGTCTGTGGTGAATTCCCAACAATTAATTCTAGTGCAAGGTTTCGTGTTTCGGGGGGAATAGGAACTTGCCTCCACAATGATCGCCACCGTTGATTTCTTTGCCTCACAACTTCCCTAACCCGATGAACTGGACCATCTAACCAATCTTCTAGGTTCATAGCTACATTAGGATAAGATCCTGATGCGGGATCATTATCATCACTAGAATTATCAAGAGGTCCCAAATTGAGATCAAGGTTCATCGTATTAGTGTTCTCTTCTGCCATCGATTATTCGAGGAAACCAAATCTCCAACGTGTTAAAGAAAATGGGTTTAAACCCTAAATATATTTATGACAGCAAAATAATTCAAGTACCATGTAAAATTGTTATAAAAAAAAAGAAGAGCTATTTTATTGAGCCCAGATGCTCAAGCCAGGTTTTTCATGAAAATAAATGCAAACGAAAATCAGGAGAAGCTTAATGCTACAAACAATAAGAAACCCAACTTCAAATTGTGAAAAAGAAAAATCTATATCAAAAATTCAAATTTGGTTATGGTCAACTAATAAGAAGAAAAAACCCTAGCTCACGATTTCATCACTAACAAAGGGTAAATGAAACAGAGCAGCTGAGATTACAACCAGAGCATCAATCTTAGCTAATCTGAACAAAAAGAAATACTAATCAACAACTCATACCTAGAAACAATACCGAATAAATTAAAGGTCCCATCTTTACTGAGACAAAAAAAGGGGCTCAAAGATTCAAACTTTAAGCTGCAAACATTTTATGTAAGTCACAAAAGATAAAGCTAGAAAGAGAGAGGTGACCTAGAGAACAAAACTGAAATAATTGCCGAGTTGACATGAGAAAGATTAAGGCTTCAAGGTCATGAATATGAGTAAAGCAGTGTACTAGGAGACTCTTGAAATGGATTATTCCATTAAATTTCCCCACTTTATTGACTGAAGACTGAAAGAAAAGGGATCTGGGCTTGTAATTTTCTGGGCGTTTGAGAGGGGATGAGATAATTGTGAATGCTCAGAACAAAGAGGGAAGAGAGAGAGAGATTCTCTGCAAATAGTAATTTTGGTGCAGCTGTACACCAGTGTGGTGGGCCCACATTGATGCCATGTCAGCATGCAAGTGAGAAATGGGCCCATTCTACTCTTTCTTAGTCAAATGTTGTCTAGTGGACTTAATGGGCTGGGCCAATATTAGCCCAATTGGAGAATGTGTATTTTTGGGTTCAAATTGGATTATTTACAGTGATTTGGATTTGGAGAGGGGATTTGGAGGAAGGATTTGAAATAACGTCTAAAATGTTGTCATAAGTAATTTTCAACGTAGTTACGGAGAAAATAAGTCAAAATGAATGACAATGGATTTGAAATCCATCATAACATGAATTCATCCAAACGGACTTAAATAAATTTGTCGATGAACTTGAAACCCATAAATTTCAAATCCTTCAATCCAAACGCACCCTAAGGGAAAGGGCAACATGCATGCACCTCACTGAATGTATCTTGATCTTTAGTTTTAAATAATGTTTCCATTTTCTATTTCAAGTCCTACTTAATAACCCATGTTCAACCGAGATATTGATTATATAAAGACTACTACTAATAATATATATTATTGTATAATATATTTACTTGTAATGTAAGTGAATAAAATATTTAGTATTATCTCCAACTAAAAATAATGTCGACATAAAACAAAATTTCATTCATTGCCAATTCAGAAAGAACAAAACAAATCAAACCTTAAAAATTGCTATTAAACATCACTCGACAACCTTTGGCGCACACACAAACAAATAAGCAATCTCAAGTTCTCAACACACACAAATTTGCCTAAAACATCACAACAAATCCTAGAATTTGGCTTGAAGCTGACCCACAACAGATCTGTCTACTTGAAATGCCTTGGCAAGAATATCAGCACTAACATCTGGTTTAGACCCGAAAACCGTGTTAGCAATGGTGATCACACCAGGGTTCTGGCTGCTCAATCCAGCTATAGCCACTGCATTTCCAGTCCCCACATTGCGTTGAAAATGAACAAGTCCAACTGGGAACACAAACACGTCTCCCTTCTCAAGAGTTTTCGTGATGAGTCTATTATCTGGATTGGAAGTAACAAATCCGACCTGGAGGGAGCCGTCAATAACAGTCAAGATTTCAGTGGCTCTTGGGTGGGTATGGGGCGGGTTAATCCCCCATGGAGCGTAGTCTATACGAACCAGAGAGATCCCGAGAGTGTTGAGCCCTGGTAGTTGTGATACACTGACTGGGGTCACCCTTGAGCCATTAGGGTTCGATGTGTTTCCAGGCAAATGTAGTCCACTGAAAGAGAAGTCATTTGCTCCAACTGATGAAGGATGCTTGCAGACCATTCCATTTACTCTTGCTGGAACAAAATAAAACACAAATCTTAATACGTACTCATATGTTTGTAATTAATCATGATTTACAATTTGTTTTTCGCTTAAAATTGCGGATGAATAAAAATAATAACCCTTTTAGTGTGACGGTAGAAATATCATATTGCTATAAAAAAAATTTGAATTGAGTTATAACTATTGCTGAAAAGATTTTTTTAGTGTAAGCCCACCAAAAATCAACTATAGTAACGTTTTATTCGAATTTCTAGTCTCAGTTGGCGAGGCATATAGGTCCCAATAAAGCGACTGATATAGAGGGTGTTTAGCTAAGCTTATTTATAAGATGTTTGTTCTTATTTAAAAAATAAGCTCTACGTGTTTGGATAAAATAAGTCTATTGGACTTATAAGATGTTTTCAAATGTTATAAGAGAGAATTCGTGCAACAATAAAAATAAAAAATATTCGGAGAAGGATATTGTTAGAAATGAGAAAATTAACTAAGGTTATTATGTCTTTTAAGAATATAAACAACATCCCAAATCTAAGATTTTGAAAACATCTTATGTTTGGGTTTTATAAGATCTTATTAAAAAAAATTATCCAAACACTTTTGTAGAGCTTATAATATGTTTAAAAGAGCTTATAAGCTTAGCCAAACAGTCCAATTTGTCATGAAATTAATTAGATAGCATCTCTCGACTCGACTGATATACATAATTAATTACTATCATAAGTCGATTCATTCGCATAACCTCCTTATATGGACGAACAAATTGATTACCTGAGTTAGTGGAATCAGCAACACAGAAGTCTTGCAATGGACTAGGCTCAAAGCCAAATGCAAGACAGGCTAAACACAATGTTACCATGCTCAACACTATAATCTTCTTTTCCATGTTGAATTTTACTATAATTAGTAGTGTGAATATTTAGCTAATTGTAAAAGCAAGAAAATTATATGTTGTGATTTAAGTTTATGATCAGAAACTTTCTTATTTATAGAGGTTGGTTATTCACATAATATTATATATGCTATATATTATAATTGTCTTTGCTACTCAACATTATTTATAAGGTTTGTGGTTATTTTTCCAATTTTTTTTTCTCAATCATTCGGTACCTTAACTAACATTTGGCTCTATATAATATGTTTCTTTAAGTTCGATTTAAAATATAATGAATCGGCAATTGACAAATATAAAAAGATTCTACCGTTTATGATCACTTTGGTATTATCTGTTTGGCAGTCAAAATTTCTTCACTAATGGAAGGACAGATTCAACTCAACAGCATAAGCATTAATCAGATAGATAAATTAATAATTAATAATATTACATAATTCTATTATAATGAAACCTTAATAAATAGAACCTATGAACACTTATGCTCATCTTTGATCACAATAAATTGAAGAATTTTTCCAGTGATAGGACGGCATGCAGTTATATATAAATATTACTCATATATTCAGATAACAACGAAACACACCAAATGATAAAGACCATAGTTTAAAATTGAATCCAATAATTGCATCAAAATTATTAATATGATAAGGACCATAGTCGTGTTGATAAAATGGACAGCAATGCAAAACTGAACTACATTTCACGTTCACCAATATTGCCTTTTTGCACTTTTGTGGACCTTTTTATTTCTTTCTTTTTTTTTTTGGATCAATCTGTGATAACAACTTCATTGGAAAAGTTTTGAGTACACACACACATATATATATATATATATATATATATATATATATATATATATATATATATATATATATATATATATATGTGTGTATATTCGTAAATAGGTCCTTAATAGATGTGAAAGCAATCCTATCCTATGATATATTTGGTCACGAGTGGTATGTGTTTATTGGATATTGAAAACAACACTCATTTATTCACACCACAAATTACATTCATGCTTAGTTACTACCTTTTACAAAATCTTTTTGGTGAATAGGAAATTTGGATATTCTAGTTTAATTTTTCATTTCATACAATATTTATAAATTTATATTTATGAAAAAAAAAATAGTTTATACATAAAATACATTTCACGAATGAAATAAGAAAATATGGATGACTCGTTAGTGACTGCTCGAATTGGATTTTTGGGATGAATTACACCCTTTTTCATACGTAAATATTTACATGGAACCCCATTTTGTATATTCGGGTGCAGAACTCTAGACAGAGTAAAAAAGAAAATTACATTTAATTTAAAAGGATATTAGATAAAAGTAATATTTAGTAAAATAATATATTTAGTCATTTCAAAATAAGTTTTTTTTTTGTTCAATAGTGTAAATTTCATATGCTTTAGGACGATCAATCCTCTTCATCCATATGTCATAAGTTGCTTGCCAAAAGTAGCCAAAAAGTTGATTACCTAAAACGATTTTGACTTTTCTTTTTCACATGGCCGTCCTAAACTATTTCTAGCTTCTTATTAAACTACTATTCAATACCTATTTATTTTTTTAATTTATTTCCTATGTATCGAGATCCTAAAAAAAATCCTTTTCCTAAACAAATAATAACTTGTATAAGATTCAATCACGTATTAAGAGAATTTAAGACTATTTGATAAACCTCATTTTTACGCAATTTTCATCATTCATTCGACACGTTTAATATATACTTGCATTATATTGTTATCCCACAAATGCGTTTAATGTTACGTTTGAGTGCCGTAGGGAATTTTTATGATTGCAAGACAAAAACACCAATTGTAGGCTGAAATCGAGTATGATTTGACTGAAAGTGCAAAATACAAGGCGTACGAACGCTGAGTATAACTGCGTACGAACGCCGAAAGCAGAGATTTTGGTCATCCCGCGTACGAACGCGGAACAACACGGCGTACAGACGCCAGAATACACGGCGTACAGACGCCGTTGTAATCGGCGTACAGACGCCGTTCAATACGCGTGAGGCCCATATTCGGCCCAATTTCGGATTTATGATCTAGATTAGGTATAAATACCCCTTCCCAACATTGTTTTAGGGTTCGAACTTTATTTTCTTGAGTTGAGTTGTAAAGATCGGAGATCGAGAGACGAAATTCAAGATTATTGTAAACGGATTATTCGACAACGGGTTTAATCGAAATTATTTTCTTTAATCTCTTTTAATTCTTGTCGTTTTATCATGTTTACTTTATTGATTGTTGATTGTTTCTTCGCATCTATGGAGTAATTCATATTATTCTGGAACCGGGAATAGCCCGATAATATGTTATCGATATAGATTATAGAATCGTTGATTTTACATCGCGTATGCTTATGATTTGCATTCTTGATTATTAATGCTTGTGAATTTGCTGGCCACATATTTGCATGATCATAGATATTAGGTGAAAATTCTGAAAGGTGACGTCTATATCAGAACCCTAGAATTCAAACCTAGGATCCTAAATCACGAAAGTAGTTTTAGGTCTTTTGAGGAATCGATACACTATCATAGAGATTAATGAATCTGAGTTTAGTCTAATCATCACGAAAGTAGTTGATTAATTAGCTTGGGTATATTGTTATGCTTCGACAGAAGGTAGCGAGTACAATAGGATAGTGTCCTTCATAAGTAGCGGTCGTAACTTCATCGGTAATATAATTGAGTCGATAATATTTATCGTGGTGAACCCTAATTCCGAAATTTCCAATCATATATAACTCGAATCAATTTACTTGCTTTTGGTTTAATTTTCTTTACAACTATCTCGGATTTTTATAGGCTTAGATTACTGATAATTGATAGGCTAGTGCTTGATTGTTCGGTCTTCGTGGGAACGATATCTTTTGTACTGCACCGAAGCCGTGCGCTTGCGGTTTAGGCACATCAAGTTTTTGGCGCCGTTGCCGGGGAGTTGAATAGTCAATATTAGTTTTTATCTTATTTTAGTGAGACTAAGCCATTTTTATTTTATTTTCAGTTTTTAATTTTTATTTTCTGTTTTATTTCAGGTTTTCGATTTTTCCTTGTATGCGAAGTAAGCTCGATTTCGAACTTGATCCAGAAATCGAGAAAACTTTTCGTGCTAGGAGAAAGCTACAAAAACTGAAACAAGCTCAACTGATACAAGTTACAATGGCTGAAGAGAACGTGAATGCAAATATTAATGCAAACGCTAACGCGAATGCAAACCCGGCTGCAAATGTGAATGCGAACGCAAGATGTCTTAAGGATTTTGCAGCGCCGAATGCACAGACACTTCACTCCAGCATCGCCAGGCCTACTGTAGAGGCCAACAATTTCGAGCTAAAGCCATCCCTTCTGCAAATGGTTCAGCAGAATCAGTTTGGGGGTGCACCTACTGAAGAGCCAAACCTCCACTTGTCCATGTTTTTAGAGTACTGCGACACTCTGAAGATGAACGGGGTTTCTCAGGATGCTATCAGGCTGAGATTATTCCCGTTCTCACTAAGAGACAAGGCGAGGGCTTGGCTACATTCCCTACCGACTGGCTCGATTAGAACATGGGATCAGCTCATGCAATGCTTTTTAGCGAGATATTTCCCTCCGAGCAAGACTGCACAACTGAGGAATCAAATTACGACGTTTGCTCAGAGAGATGGTGAATCATTGTATGAAGCTTGGGAACGATTCAAAGATCTTCTACGACTGTGCCCACATCACGGGCTGGAGAAATGGCTCATAGTGCATACCTTTTACAACGGGTTGATCTATACCACGAGGATGTCAGTCGATGCAGCAGCTGGAGGAGCTCTGATGAATAAGGGTATCGATGAAGCATATGATCTAATCGAGGATATGGCATTGAACCACTACCAGTGGTCAAGCGAAAGATCGACTCCACAGAAAACGCCAGGTAAGTACGATATTGATGCCATTACTTTACTTTCTGCTCAAGTAGAGGCTATGTCTAAGAAGCTTGATTCGATGAATATGCATGTTAACTCTGTTACTACCCCTCCCCCTATGTGTGAAATATGTGGTACAGTTGGTCATATTGCCTTAGAGTGTCAATTTGCTAGTATACCAACCGATCCCTCTATAGAGCAAGCCAATTACGTGAATAACTTCAACCAAAAGAGCGACCCGTTTTCAAATACTTTTAACCCTGGTTGGAGGAATCACCCAAATTTTTCATACAAGCCGACTCAAAACGCAGCCCCACCATCTAATTTTAGACCACCACCGGGATTTCAACAAAAGCCTTATAATCCTGTTCCACCACAGAAATCGAACCTAGAGTCACTTCTTGAGGGTTTTGTAGTAGCCCAGACTAAACAAAACGAAGTAGTAAATGATGCAATTAAGCAACTAGCAACGAAAGTAGATTCATTAGCAACTCATAACAAAATGCTAGAAACTCAAATTGCACAACAGGCTAATAACCCGATTAGGACTTCTGGTTCGTTTCCCGGTCAACCCGAGACAAATCCAAAGGAACATTGTAAGGCTATTACTTTAAGGAGTGGTACTAATTATGAAGGTCCTAGGATGCCTACAGATATGAGTCAAACTGAGTTAACTGATAAGTTAGAAAAAGAGAAAACGCCTAGCCCTGACAGCTCAACAGATAAAACGAACGAAGTAACTGAAAAAGAGCCTGTCTATGTACCTCCACCACCATATGAACCACCCGTACCTTTTCCTCAACGATTAGCTAAGGCAAAATTAGATAAGCAGTTTGGAAAGTTTTTAGATGTTTTGAAAAAGCTATACATTAACATTCCATTTACTGATGCACTTGCACAGATGCCATCATATGCTAAATTTTTGAAAGAAATTCTCTCTAACAAACGAAAACTTGAGGATTATGAAACCGTGGCTTTAACTGAAGAGTGTAGTGCATTAATTCAAAATAAATTGCCTCCTAAGCTTAAAGACCCCGGTAGTTTTTCGATTCCATGTGTGATAGGTAACGTGAGTTTTGATCATGCTTTGTGTGACCTCGGTGCTAGCGTTAGCCTTATGCCTCTTTCGGTTTCACGTAAGTTAGAGATGGGTGAGTTAAAACCTACTACGATTACTCTGCAATTAGCTGATAGATCTGTGAAGTATCCAGTAGGTATGCTAGAAGATGTACCGATTAGAGTAGGAAAATTTTTTATTCCTGCTGATTTTGTTGTTCTAGAGATGGAGGAGGACTCTCAAATCCCCATCATACTTGGTAGACCGTTCTTAGCCACAGCTGGTGCTATTATAGATGTTAAGAACGGTAGACTATCATTGAAAGTCGGGGACGAGAAGGTTGAATTTAATTTGGCTAAAACTGTTACTTACCCTTCTCTTGAGAATTCTTGTTGTAGAGTTGATCAGGTGGACCGGCTAGTTCAAGACAAGCTCGCGAAATATCTATGCAGTGATCCATTGGAAGCTTGCCTAGTGAACAACGGTTCAACAGGAGATGAAGACGAAGCCATTGCTGATATCGCTCGTCTTCTCGAGGAAAATCCACCGGTTCCAGTCAATGCTATTGGAGTAAAAGAGTTGAGCAAAGATCCTAAGGAAAGCAAAGAATCCAACTCAATACCCCAGGTAGAACTAAAACCACTTCCCTCGACACTCAGGTATGAATTTCTCGGCCCTAATTCTATGTATCCTGTGATCGTGAATGCTGATTTGAGTAAGGAAGAAATCGATAAATTGCTTAGAGTTCTTAGATCACATCAAAAAGTCATAGGTTATACAATAGATGATTTGAAAGGGATTAATCCATCGTTTTGCATGCATAAAATTTTGATGGAAGATGATTTTAAACCTTCTAGGGAACATCAACGTAGACTGAATCCTACTATGCAAGATGTAGTTAGAAAAGAGGTTTTAAAATTGTTAGATGCTGGAATTATCTATCCTATTTCTGATAGTAAGTGGGTAAGTCCGGTACAAGTAGTCCCTAAGAAAGGAGGAGTGACTGTAGTGAGAAACGAGAAAAACGAGTTAATTCCTACTAGGACAGTCACCGGGTGGAGAATGTGTATAGATTATAGAAAATTGAACACTGCAACTCGAAAAGATCACTTTCCCCTTCCCTTTATTGATCAAGTACTTGAAAGGTTAGCTAATCATTCGCACTTTTGTTATCTAGATGGGTATTCGGGGTTTTATCAAATTCCTATACACCCTAATGATCAAGAAAAAACCACGTTCACATGTCCCTATGGCACTTATGCTTTTAGGAGAATGCCTTTTGGTTTGTGTAATGCGCCTGCTACTTTTCAACGTTGCATGATGGCTATATTTTCTGATTTAATTGAGAACATTATGGAAGTATTTATGGATGACTTTTCTGTATATGGCACCACTTTCGATATTTGTCTGTCTAATCTTTCTCGAGTGTTGCAGAGATGTGGAGAAGTTAATTTAGTTCTAAATTGGGAAAAATGCCATTTTATGGTTAGGGAAGGCATTGTGTTAGGCCACCTCGTATCTGAACGAGGAATTGAAGTTGATCGAGCAAAGTTGGAAGTGATCGAGAAGTTGCCACCACCTACCTGTGTGAAAGACGTCAGGAGTTTCTTGGGCCATGCCGGTTTTTACCGGAGATTCATTAAGGATTTTTCTAAGATTACTAAGCCCTTAACTCATTTACTTGCTAAAGATATTTCTTTCGATTTCGATAATGATTGTCTTGATGCTTTTCGCAGGTTGAAGGAAGCACTTGTTACCGCCCCTATTGTTCAACCGCCTGACTGGAATCTACCCTTTGAGATTATGTGCGATGCGAGTGATTTCGCTATTGGGGCAGTATTAGGCCAAAGAAAGGATAAAAAGATGCATGTGATCTACTATGCTAGTAGGACACTAGACGAGGCTCAGATGAATTATGCCACTACTGAGAAAGAATTATTAGCTGTAGTGTTTGCTTTCGATAAATTCCGTTCGTATTTGGTTGGCTACAAGGTCATTGTCTACACAGACCATTCCGCGATTAGATATCTACTGAGTAAAAAAGACGCTAAGCCGAGACTTATCAGATGGATATTACTATTGCAAGAGTTCGATCTCGAGATCCGAGATAAAAAGGGGATAGAGAATACCGTGGCCGATCATCTATCTCGACTTAGAGAGGATGAGAACAAAGAGACATTACCGATAGATGACTCGTTCCCCGATGATCACCTTTATGCAGTGGCTAAGATAGATGCACCGTGGTACGCTGACTTCGTTAACTACTTAGCATGTAAGATCCTACCGCCCGATTTTAGTTATCAGCAAAAGAAGAAGTTTTTCACTGATCTTAAACACTATTACTGGGATGAGCCTCTTCTTTTTAAGCACTGTACCGACGGAGTATATAGGAGATGTATACCGGAAGATGAGATGGTAAGCGTCATGACTCATTGTCATAGTTCACCATATGGAGGTCATGCTAGCAAATCGAAGACAGTAGCGAAGGTTCTACAATCTGGATTTTATTGGCCTACCTTGTTTAAAGACGTTCAAGATTTTGTTAGTGCATGCGACAATTGTCAAAGAACGGGGAATATATCGAGACGTAATGAGATGCCTATGAATACAATTCTAGAGGTTGAAATTTTTGATGTTTGGGGAATTGATTTTATGGGGCCATTCCCGTCATCGTGTGGTAACAAGTTCATACTTGTAGCGGTGGATTATGTTTCGAAGTGGGTTGAAGCGATTGCCTCACCAACAAATGACTCGAGAGTGGTAACTCGACTGTTTAAAAAGGTTATATTTCCTAGGTTCGGTGTGCCGAGAGTAGTGATAAGTGATGGAGGTACACATTTTACTGAACGTCAATTCGAAGCCTTACTTACCAAGTACGGGGTTACACATAAAGTAGCCACACCATATCATCCCCAAACTAGTGGTCAAGTAGAAGTTTCGAATAGAGAGATCAAAGTTATTCTAGAAAAGACTGTCTCGAAATCAAGAAAAGATTGGTCTCTCAAGCTAGACGATGCCTTATGGGCTTATCGCACCGCTTTCAAAACCCCGATAGGTACGACACCCTTTCGTCTCATTTATGGCAAATCTTGCCATTTACCGGTAGAACTCGAGCATAAGGCATATTGGGCCGTCAAAGCTCTAAACTTCGATCTTAAAGATGCTGGTGAACGAAGAATGTTACAGTTACATGAGCTTGACGAGCTAAGACTTGATGCATATGAGAATGCACGAATCTACAAGGAGCGAACAAAGAAGTGGCACGACAAACAGATTCACAGACGAGAATTTAAGAAGGGTGATCTCGTTTTATTATTCAATTCACGTCTGAGACTGTTTCCGGGCAAATTACGATCAAGGTGGTCGGGGCCATTTGTAGTCGAAACAGCATATCCATTTGGGGCTGTCGATATCTGGAGCGAAGGAACGGGAATTTTCAAAGTCAATGGACAAAGACTCAAGCATTATATCGCGGGCGAACCAATCGAAAAAGCTATCACGTCGAGCCTTCGCGACGCTCGATCAAACCCAATAAATTAAGCATGGTAACGTCGAGCTAAAGACGTAAAACAAGCGCTTTTTGGGAGGCAACCCAAACTGTATCCTTTACTTTTGTTTTATTTATGTTTTTCCTTCCCTTCGTTTTTCCGTAAAAAAAAAAAAAAAAAAAAAAAAAAAATCGAGCTTTACGACGCGCCTGTACGCAGTGTTAAATGGCGTACAAACGCCGAGGACAGAACTTTTTTCCAAATTCGCGTACGAACGCTTATAAACTATACGTCTGTACGCGGTATTACAAGGCGTCTGTACGCAGACTAATGTAGCGTACAGACGCGAACGACAGAGATTTTTTTCAATCTCGCGTACGAACGCGAAGATACACGGCGCTTGTACGCATGTGATAATAGCGCCTGTACGCAATACAATGTGGCGTCTGTACGCGGGGTCATTAAAGACGGTTTTTAAAACAATTCCTCCCCTTTTCCTTTTCATTCTAAAATCCCCTTCTTCCACAAACACTCGTGATTTCTAACAACTAAGTCGATCCTCTCCTCAAACAGGTCGAAGACACCAACGAAGCACACTCAACTACGAAGACTTGAACATTCTATCAATATTAGGGTAAGAATAGCTAACCCTATTTGAACTTTCGAATTTGAGGAGCGGAAATTAGGGTTTTGAATTTGTGACCAAATTGGGCAAAAATTGGGAGGATTGTTGAATTGATTTGCTTGATTTCGAAAGGGTTTAGTGATATTAAACTTAGTTTCGACGGATTAATTAGTACATTGTGGTATTTGAAGACTATTGAATTAGGGTTTATGGAATTAGGTTTAAATTGGGCGAAATTGAGGATTTGTGAGTTCGATTGATTGATCCGAGGATAGTTTGTGACATCGCACTCACATTTTGCAAGTATTACTTATTACATTGAGGTTTTGCTTGATTGGAACTAGAAGTTGGATGTTGTGAATTGTTGAAACTTCGGGTTTTCGGTCGAACTATTTCATTATTTGGTTGAATTCGGGGCAGATTGTATTTAGTTAATTCGCGTTAATTCTGAAAATACTTGCATCGTGATCATATTGTGGCGTTCGAATTTCTGAAAATACAATACCTCACAAATCAGAATGATCGTCTCGACTCTTGCCAAGGTTATGTCCCTTTTTACTTTTATGCATGCATACATACACACGTTTATCACATTAGGGACAATGTGCGATTTAAGTTTGGGGGTTGTCTACGGAGACATAACATTTTTACTATGGATTCTAGCTTTATCTGTGTGATCGTCTTACAACGATTGACTAAGTGATATGTAAGCCCGACTTTTTAATAAATATAACGCATGAACTTTTTTGTCGGTGATATCATCTGCTTAGTTACATTTTTCTGGCTAGTCACTAATACGTAGTAGTCCAAGGCATAGGAGTTGAGTGGATCACCCATTTTCGAAACACATAGGTAGTGGCCTTCAAGTCTACCAACTTAGAATCACGTCTTCTGGCACAATACGAAAAAAAAAAAAAAAAAAATGTTGGATTAGTTCGTTCTGTGACCTTTGACACTTGAGTGATTAAGTCCGAAGGAGTCTCTTAAAACTTAACGCCCTATGACTATCTAGCTTGGGAGTCGTTGACCCAAAGCTCGATAACGGGTGTCATAGAAAGTCTAAGAGAACGAACATTGCACAATCCTGTCCAGTATGAGTTCGTTTGCATAAGTGACCTACGCTAAAAGCTCAATAATGTGAACCAGTTAGACCCTAATATCTGTTAGACTAGTTGGTATGGATGGACGCCGCTCAAATTGTGTTAGAAACGCCATTCGACTATAATGCTTAAAGATGGCTTTATTCAGTGCTTTCTAGAAGCTTGTCTAACTCTGTGGTGTGAGGTAACCAACGATTAAGCGAATGCACGATTTTCTTCTAATAATGTCGGGTCATTAGTTCACGTCGATTTTTGTACGATTGCATCACTTTTCGATTTAGCAAGGATTCATTGATTATGCGATTTTGTGGGTATATCATCTGCAAACCCTCACGAGACTATAACTCGTCCTTTTTGGGGAACAAAAAGGTTTAAAGGCTTGTTGCACATGCTAAGTGCAATCGTGTACTCTACGAAAATGAGTTTATCTTTAGTTTCTGATTTTGTTTTCTTTATTTTACCGTTTGTTCGAGGACGAACAAAAGCAAGTTTGGGGGGGTTGATAAACCTCATTTTTACGCAATTTTCATCATTCATTCGACACGTTTAATATATACTTGCATTATATTGTTATCCCACAAATGCGTTTAATGTTACGTTTGAGTGCCGTAGGGAATTTTTATGATTGCAAGACAAAAACACCAATTGTAGGCTGAGTTTATAATTTTTATGATTTTCCCCGGCAACGGCGCCAAAAACTTGATGTGCCTAAACCGCAAGCGCACGGCTTCGGTGCAGTACAAAAGATATCGTTCCCACGAAGACCGAACAATCAAGCACTAGCCTATCAATTATCAGTAATCTAAGCCTATAAAAATCCGAGATAGTTGTAAAGAAAATTAAACCAAAAGCAAGTAAATTGATTCGAGTTATATATGATTGGAAATTTCGGAATTAGGGTTCACCACGATAAATATTATCGACTCAATTATATTACCGATGAAGTTACGACCGCTACTTATGAAGGACACTATCCTATTGTACTCGCTACCTTCTGTCGAAGCATAACAATATACCCAAGCTAATTAATCAACTACTTTCGTGATGATTAGACTAAACTCAAATTCATTAATCTCTATGATAGTGTATCGATTTCTCAAAAGACCTAAAACTACTTTCGTGATTTAGGATCCTAGGTTTGAATTCTAGGGTTCTGATATAGACGTCACCTTTCAGAATTTTCACCTAATATCTATGATCATGCAAATATGTGGCCAGCAAATTCACAAGCATTAATAATCAAGAATGCAAATCATAAGCATACGCGATGTAAAATCAACGATTCTATAATCTATATCGATAACATATTATCGGGCTATTCCCGGTTCCAGAATAATATGAATTACTCCATAGATGCGAAGAAACAATCAACAATCAATAAAGTAAACATGATAAAACGACAAGAATTAAAAGAGATTAAAGAAAATAATTTCGATTAAACCCGTTGTCGAATAATCCGTTTACAATAATCTTGAATTTCGTCTCTCGATCTCCGATCTTTACAACTCAACTCAAGAAAATAAAGTTCGAACCCTAAAACAATGTTGGGAAGGGGTATTTATACCTAATCTAGATCATAAATCCGAAATTGGGCCGAATATGGGCCTCACGCGTATTGAACGGCGTCTGTACGCCGATTACAACGGCGTCTGTACGCCGTGTATTCTGGCGTCTGTACGCCGTGTTGTTCCGCGTTCGTACGCGGGATGACCAAAATCTCTGCCTTCGGCGTTCGTACGCAGTTATACTCAGCGTTCGTACGCCTTGTATTTTGCACTTTCAGTCAAATCATACTCGATTTCAGCCTACAATTGGTGTTTTTGTCTTGCAATCATAAAAATTCCCTACGGCACTCAAACGTAACATTAAACGCATTTGTGGGATAACAATATAATGCAAGTATATATTAAACGTGTCGAATGAATGATGAAAATTGCGTAAAAATGAGGTTTATCACTATTAATATCTTAAACTTAATTAATGATTACATGTACTTATTAATGTATTATAACCACTACTAAAATATTACTTAATAGTATATATCATGTACGTGGACTAATAGTTGCCTAATGACTAATGGTCAAAAAATTGATGATTGATTATGTATAGTACATATTGGATTCTAATTTCGTACTATTATAGCTGGTCTATTTAAATAAGCTTATTATATTTCTCTAATTCAAATTAGTTGTTTTATTTTGAATCTAATCTCTCAATATTACAAGTTTAAACTTCAACGCACATCCAAAGAGAGGGGGGGGGGTGAAATTGGGATAGAAATATGTTATTATAGCTAAGAGGGAGCAAAATAGACATGTATACAGTTTATCGGGGTGGAAATGAGAATAATTATATAGTGGAGTGGGCAAAATGAAATTAACAATTTATGATATAACTGACTTATTATTATTATTATTATTATTATTATTATTATTATTATTATTATTATTATTATTATTATTATTATCAGCCATCATTTCGCATATTCTCTACTAATTTTCTTCAAAATATATATCTTTCTGGTTTTGCATAAATCTTGAAAGCACAAATCATAAATCTGTTCAACTTCTACAATTTTGTTCAACTATTCTTTCTTCTCTTTTTGCACTTAGATTGAATCCTTGCGTGAAATTTTCTTCTAATTTTTCTCTTTGTTTGGTTTAATTGACATATAATAGTGTATATTCCTGTTATATTGCTCTGCATTGATCTGTCTGTGTTGTTCATATCTCAAGCTGAAGATTTATGCGCATTAATCATTTTGGTGAGCTCTTTTAGTTGAATCTTGACTTTCTTTGAATTTTATGGAAATTAATCTGGAAAAGAACGATGTTTACGTTTATTTTCTAATTCAATTTTTGTGATTTAAACCTATTTTGGTTGCATACTTTTCTGGGTTACTTATGGATGTTGACATTTGTGTGATCATAGTTCTTTTTTTTCTTCTTTATAGGTGTTATTGTTTTCTGTATCGTTGAATTGGTAACTGAAAGTCTCTAGGGTTTGAATCTCTGTAATTATTGTATGTCAATTTGTCTCTTTCTGCATTGACCAAATTCCGCTTGATCTTGACCGAATTTCACTTGATCTTAGACTTAATTTAAATTTTTTATGTACTTCTTTCCATTTCCACATTGTTGATTAATAGCTAATAGTAGTTGGCTTGACTCTTGCTTTGTATTATATTTGTTTAAATATTTTATGCTTCTCTAAATATTTTGTGCTTATTGAGGATTATCGTTTGTTCTTTGATCATGTTGTGTTCGTGATTGTTCATCGACCATTGTTTTCTGTTTTCTTCGTGCTGAATGAACTGTAAGACTAGTTTCTAGTTGGCTTTGTATCGGTTATAACCTTCAAAATTATAAGCTTCCTTGATTAACTGTTCACTGTTAATCCATGCGTTTTATTACCCTTGTAGACTTCGACTGCATCTTTTCTTGGATTCACTGAATCCATAGTCATAATTACAGAATTTGCTGCAATTTGTAATTAATCGACTGTTTTGTAGACATAATTTGCTGCCACCCATAAATTTCTGATTTATTTTGTTATTTCTTATTTAGTGTGTCACAATCACCGATTTGCTGCGGTTAGCTGTCTCCTTCAACCCAAGACTCTTCCTTAAACTGAACTAAAAGGAAATGAGTGATGTGTTCTTGGTTGGGAAAATCAGCGTCATCGTGTATGCGGCCGTTGAGTCGATATGCCCGTATGAACAAGGATGATGATGAGGGAGTGGGAGGTCAGGATGACTCACTTCTCTGGTCCAGGGACCTTGAAAAGCATTCACAAGGCGAATTTTCTTTTGCAGTGGTGCAGGCAAACGAAGTCCTTGAGGATCAAAGCCAGGTTGAGACCGGTCGACATGCCACCTTCGTAGGGGTGTATGATGGTCATGGTGGGACTGAGGCCTCTAAATACATCTGTGACCACCTCTTTCGCCATTTACTTAGTGAGGCTTGTTTCTTTGCCCCTTGCTATCATTTAATTGTAGTTGTCATGCTAATACTATTGCTCTGTTCTATGAGTTTTATAAATGTATTGTTAAAGTCTGGTTTTGAAATGAAGACAATCACAAGAGAATACAAATTATCTTCATTTTAGGCCTAATTTTGGGAAGAGTTACTGCAATCTGAATCGTAAAACGCATAATTTGTGAATGATGACTGGTTTCTCCAGTGTGAATTAATTACAATTCGAGTATCTCTAGCATTTATTAGGAGATGAATTTGATGAAAATAAATGTGGCAATAGAGGAAAAACATGCAAATTATTTGGTGATGATGATGAACGTTTACTGAATTTGGCTTTTTAGTCGCATGGGTTGCTCTTACTGTTCTATTGACTACTTTATTGATTGAGTGACTATAAGCCCTCGAGGAATGATGGGTTTCAATTCTCAACATCAATAATTACTTATTACTGATTTTCGTCTTGTTTATCGAGTCCATTATTAGCAGATTGTTTTCTGTTTATGAATACTTTATTACTTCATACAAAAAGGGTTTTGTATTAGATGTGGCAAACAAGGGGCTTATTGCTCAGTATTATGAGATTGTTTACACTTTTAGATGCTGCTTGAGAGGTCATGTGAAACTGAAAAGCTATAAATACATAAGGGCGTTTCTGGATGACAGTCTTGTTTTAAAGAACTGGTATCTTGAGATGTTAAACAAAATAAGTACTCGAGAATTGGTAAGAGAAGCAAGATTTTCGTTGCATAATTTGGCCTGGAAACTTCGTGTTACATGTGAAAAGGTGAGAATGTGTTTGGTTAATTAGCTGCTGAAAACATGAAATTGTTCAAGAACACATTTGCATGTTCAGTTTACCTAATTTGATGTGATATAATTGTATTGTTAACTTTGTCTTTTTTGCATCTCAATCATTTTGAAAGCAAATACAAACATTCCTACATGTGTGTTTGTGTCTTAGTATTCTATAAATATATATGCATATATAATATATCCAATTTGGAGACCACCTATCTTTTGGTTCCAAATTTCAACTCTAGATATCATAGAAAAAATATTGGAACAATGTGAATATGTCAGTTCCTCGTCGTTTGGAAGGGTAAACAATTATCACGTTGTACTCATTGGGGGGGGGGGGTAATCACTTTTAGCCTCAGCTGAAGGATATCTTTTGATAGTTCAAATTACGTAATGGTGGAATGAGGAAGATGATGTTTTTTGTATGTCAAGATGTGCAAGTAGAAGTGTGAAAATACTGAAGTTGGACCTGCGTTAGAGCACAACTCTTTGTAAATGCAACTGATTCTCCAAAAACTCCTCCAAAGGTGTTTTAAAGATGAGAAATATGCTACTCTTGGGACTGTTTTTCATTTTTATCTGTTTATTTATTATTATTTTCCTTCTTGACATGTGTACCAAAAGGTTCTCTGGCATCTCATTCTCTGAACATGTATGAAAATGCTTACTAAACAAGGCCAAAGTTTTGGGTTTAAGGGGAATTATCATTAAACCATCTTGCTGCTACAGTTTTCCTTCAGGTCTTCATGTTCTTCAATGTTTTTTGCCAAACAACATTTATTTTTACAGGGCATGCACGAGAAAATGGAATGATATCTGAAGATACTCTCAAGAATGCATTTGCCGAAACAGAGAATGGTTTTCTATCTTTTGTTAAAAGAGCTTATGCAATTAAACCAGCAATAGCAGCAATTGGATCGTGTTGTCTAGTAGGAGTTATATGGAAGGGGACGTTATATATTGCTAATCTTGGGGATTCTAGAGCTATAATGGGTTCTTTAGACAGATCAAATAAAATTGTTGCCGAGCAGCTGACTAGAGATCACAATGCCAGCATGGAGGATGTTAGAAAAGAATTAAGTATTCTGCATCCTGAAGATTCTCAAATCCTAGTTATGAAGCAAGGGGTTTGGCGCATCAAGGGCATTATACAGGTTTATCACCAGTAAATTTTGTTTTTTTTAATAATCTGTTTTTTGACCTATGCCTCTATATTTCTCATTTTTTTTATATACATTTCCTTTTCATTGCGGTCCCCCTGTCCTAAGCTCAGTGTAGAAGTGTTGTTTTTTTGTTCTTTTAACTTACTCCAAGTCATACTTCTCGGACATAAACGAAACACAATTCCATTATTGTTAGTAATTCTGTATCAAACTGAAGTAGAATAGATAATATTTAATTTGTGAATGAAGCTGATGTCTGTATGACTATCAGCATAGTGCTTTTGCTGTTTTGCCACAAGTATATTGGTCGGAGTATATGATGATATTCTTTCCATTTTAGAGAAAAAGTCAGTTTGCATATATCTAAGCAGTGGAACTAAGAGAATATTATGAAAAGAAGCCTCAGATTTAATGCTTCTGATGAGCCCTCATGAAATCTTATTCCTTTTTTGGATGTATTTTATCTGAAACATTGCTGTAAGATTTTGTATGTGCACTCTATAAAGAGTGAATTTATAAACCTTTTAAGTTAACAATAGAAGTTCAAGAATGGTAATGCAGAAACCTAATATGCTAATACTGGAGGTTTCATTTGCTATTGCCTCAGCAGAGATCTTCAATCCCTCATCTAGTCAGGCTTTTGTCTGTTTTAGACCAACATTTTCGATGTGCTTTTGTGAACCCTTGATTCTACTATAAGTTGACATTCCCCGAGAAAAGAGCATACTAATTGTCCCACTTGTTTAAATTTCATTCTTTGTTTACCTCAGTTTCCTGATAAATTAGAAACTCTTGCTTCCCAGTGCAGCCCACTTATTCCCTTTAAATGTTTTACATCTTCTTTATTGTTTATAATATCGTGTGAGCTTTTGTATGTGTTTTCCAGGTATCTAGATCGATAGGTGATGCTTATCTGAAAAGGCCAGAGTTTGCTCTCGATCCATCTTTTCCAAGATTTCACCTTCCTCAACCTCTTACTCGGCCTGTTTTAAGAGCTGATCCATCCATATCCACCAGAAATCTACAAGCAAATGATAAATTTATCATTTTTGCATCTGATGGTCTTTGGGAACACTTAACAAATCAAGAGGCTGTTGAGATTGTCCACAATAGCCCGAGAATGGTATGGTCTATGTTCTAGTCTCATACTTGCTGGGATTCCACAATTTATCATATACATGTTTATTTATACATTTTTATGGTCATATTAGGGTATAGCTAGAAGACTTCTTGTATCAGCTCTAGAGAAAGCGGCTAAGAAAACACGTATGACGTATAGTGAATTAAAGAAACTCGACCATGGGGTCAGAAGACATGTCCACGACGATATTACCATTGTTGTTATCTTCATAGACCGTGAGATATTGGATAATAACAACTCTACACCGGAACTCTCAGTTCGAGGTTTTGTGGACACTGTTGGACCATCAAATTTTAATTTTACGTGAGGGATTTACACGAATGCAGATCATATATTGCAACTTGAAACCATGACAAAGGTGTAGCAAATTTTGAGTTACGTTTTGGACTCCCCTCTTTGGCTTTCCTGAACTCATGAATTATGTATAGAGCCAATTTGTTTGTATCTTTCTTTTTGTTGTCTCACAGACAAGTGATTCAATTTCTAATTCATCAGTTGAATAAGCTATGTGATACCCACTGGTATAACCACAATAATAGACCACATGAACTTTTGTGCCCCATAGACCACATGATGAAGTTTTAGAATATGACAGGCAGTAATTCGATCTTTTTTTTCATGTTGTGTGTTGAATCTGCGATAATCTTTAATGTATTTAGCATGAGCATGCAAAAAGAACTGGAAACTTGCTAAAGGATCTGTTCTTATTGAAGTAGATTAAACCATATTGTAACAAACATTCTTACAAGCTCACTTTGAGTTGCAGCACAATTATAAATTGTACAAATTCACATTTAGAGTCTCAACATAACTACAACGTACCACCAAAGTACAAAAACTACTGTCTCAACATTCTGTTAACAAAAAAGTGTCTCAACATAATTACAACTAAGACTATGTACAATGGTCACAACATTAAACACCCTCTTTTTCAATTCCCAACACTCCACATCATCTTATCTCTCTTCCACATAATAATTAAACACCCATTCAAATTTTACACTCTACAATGGTTTTGTTTAATAATATTCAACACCCTACCTCACTACTTTTATTATTTATTTATCCTTTTAATTTTATGATTAGATTATAATAAGATTATCGTTTATAATTAAAAATACCGATGAAATAATTTCTTTTTCGATATTTTTTAAAATAAAATTTATTTAAATATTTATCTAAATATTAATCTTATTTATTAAAGGATAATAATATGATTATATTGAAAATGATCGAATTTTTTTTGGTATCCAAATCAAGTGAAACTAGTCTCTATTTATAGAGGAGAAAAAATTATGAATTTTGATATATTTTTTTTTATATAAAAAAATTTATTTATTATCAAATAATTAACATCAAATAATTGGAGTGTGATAAAAATATCTACAATATGGTTAGCCAATAAGATCATGCCATGTAAGCTTTTCAACACCATGTAAAATTTCTCCACCAATTTAATCCACCTCACCATTAAACACCCTATTCCAATGGTTTCAACTATTTAAAATATTAAACACCCTCTTTCAACACCCCCATTGTACATAGTCTAATATGATGTTACTACATAAAATTCAAAGCGCATGAATAGTTATATTAGATACCGTAATGAAGTCCTGAAACCTCATAAAATCATTCATACAACAGAAAATTACATCACAATAGGTAAACAATTCTTCAAAGTAAGGTTTAAAACCAACATTAAATCTGGTACTGCAATTCCATACTATTATAAAATTCGAGTATGCAACTACCGAAGCAAACAAGCAGATATATATATATATATATATATATATATATATCACAAGTCAACAAAACCCAAGAAATAATACCACTTAAAATACAAAACTCTTCTACAAGATAACAACAATGGGAAAAATGAACATATTTTGGCAAGATCACAATCATTTCCATGTCCACCTTCAAATCTTACAAAAAGACAACCCAGGGGAAAGAACAAGAAGAAATTAACAAGGAATAGCGAATAGACTGAAATTCAGAAAAGCAGCATCAACAACCATATGTCTTGCATGAGTCTTTTTCAAAATGTTCTTTTGGCTTGAGTGTTGATTTAGAAGCACTTTCTGTGGACGATCGACGGCCCAGACTCATCATACTCTGCCTTGGCTATCCACATCTGCAATACAAATGATGAAGATGAATCAGCAGATTGAAAAAAGGGATAGTTATATGCAGAACTATTCAGGTAATTACCACAAGCCCCTCAGGCTTTGCAATTACAAAGGCACCCCCTTGTCAGATCCTCATAGCCAAAAAAACAGGGGGTGTAATTGTATTATGCAATCAACAAGGGGTGAAACTGTGATATGCTTTTATTAACATGTTATTTCTCAAACTTGGGGGTGTTTTTATGTAATACACCCTATAAACATACCTGCTGGAATGTGCTGAGAGATGCCAAAATGGAACCTCCAATCCAGACACTGTACTTCCTCTCGGGTGGAGCCACCACCTTAATCTTCATGCTGCTCGGGGCTAAAGCTGTAATTTCCTTGCTCATCCTGTCAGCAATACCTGGGAACATGGTGGACCCACCACTGAGGACAATGTTACCATATAAATCCTTTCTAATATCAACATCACACTTCATGATAGAATTATATGTAGTTTCATGAATCCCAGCAGCTTCCATTCCGATCATTGATGGCTGGAAGAGGACTTCAGGGCAGCGGAACCGTTCTGCCCCGATAGTGATGACCTGACCGTCGGGCAGTTCATAGTTCTTCTCCACAGCAGAGCTGGTTTTAGCTGTTTCTAGTTCTTGTTCATAATCAAGAGCAATGTAAGCTAGCTTCTCTTTTATGTCTCTTACAATTTCTCGCTCAGCACTTGTAGTGAACATGTATCCTCTCTCTGTAAGTATCTTCATGAGGCTGTCTGTGAGATCACGCCCAGCAAGATCAAGACGCAGGATGGCATGGGGAAGTGCGTAACCTTCATAGATGGGGACTGTATGGCTGACACCATCCCCAGAGTCGAGAACAATACCTGCCAAGAAAATAAAGAAAGAGACAATAATTTGCTGTACTAACTTTGTCCTCTAAACAATAGGGCATAGAGTTCAACACTTTTGCGGTATGTTTAAACATTACGTTTGATCCTCAGCCACTGGAATATGGATATCCTATTCAATTTGGTATTTCATTTGTATTTTATCTCGCATATGCATGCTAAGTGTATATGATCCACATCAAGAGTATACTTAAGGGAATGTATACGCTTGGGGTGGCATACGTGATGCGGATTGCAAATCGACGAACCAAATTAAAATAAAAGATCCTATCAAGCCACTAAGTCAAGAAGCCATACATAAGCAATCAAGATATTAACTGATATTCACTCCACCAAATGGAGTCACAGTCACTCAATTCATCAGTCTATGGTTTATCAATGATCTTCCAGCATATGGTCTTGAATCTTTATTAAGTGATGATTAAAGTGTTGCCTTGGATCAATGATCTGCCACGAAAATTACTAAGGACCTACGGACAATCAGCATATTCCCAGCATGTAGTATGCATGAAAAGAATATTTGTTTTGAGCAAAAAAATTCGAAAATATTCTATTTTTCTCATAAGTAGGAGATTGAGTGGTATGTATTATGTGGATCATATATAGATATGGTAGACTAACTGGTATCTAGCTTGGAAGTGAGATTGGATGGCATTTATACATGTCAAAAACAATTTATCACTGTTTCTTAGTGAGAATGCTTATTAGGAATACTGAAATGAAGTGCATGAAAGCTCTTTAATATTATATAATCATTTTTAAAACAGAAAACAAATCAAAATGGGAGAAACAAAGAAAAAATAGGAAGAAAAAAACCACAACGGTGTATGCATCAGCATATATAATAAAGAAGATGGTCTAGTATTCTCCTTACCGGTAGTACGGCCACTAGCGTAAAGGGAGAGAACAGCCTGAATGGCAACGTACATGGCAGGGGCGTTAAAGGTCTCAAACATGATTTGGGTCATTTTTTCACGATTGGCCTTGGGATTAAGAGGAGCTTCTGTCAAGAGAATTGGATGCTCTTCTGGAGCCACACGAAGTTCATTGTAAAATGTGTGATGCCAGATTTTCTCCATATCATCCCAGTTGCTCACAATTCCGTGCTCAATCGGATATTTCAATGTCAAAATACCTCTCTTGGACTGAGCCTCATCACCAACATAAGCGTCTTTTTGGCCCATGCCGACCATCACGCCAGTGTGACGTGGACGACCCACTATGCTGGGGAAGACAGCCCTTGGAGCATCATCTCCAGCAAAACCAGCCTGGCAATTTTAAAATCAACAAAAAACAATAAGCTTCTCTAACATACTGTAAAGAGTGAGCAAATATTCTTATAGTAGGATTGTTATCATAACAAGTTTTACTATGTGCAGCTGACATGCTGGGGAGTAAAGATTACCTTGACCATTCCAGTTCCATTGTCACAAACAAGAGGCTGAATATCTTCGGTGTCTGCCATCTCTTAATGTTCTCTGGAGAAAAAGTAACAATCTTCAATTTTTTAAAAAGAAAGCAAATTCTGTAGAATATATATCCTGAATTCATGCCAATGAAGATGATTTCCATTCTAAAAAATATGATGTGTCATCTTTCAAACTAACAAAAAGATGTAATGCCACACAAGACAGAATATACTAACGTGTCTTCATAAGAATGCAAGATTCATCCAGGAACACCTTCCGCAAAAAGCAATTTTAACAATGGGAAATGCTTCCCAAGCAAGGGGATTTTATCATAGAGAAAAAATGAACTGCATTTCTAAATTTAAAATTTTGTAAAGGATTGACCAATCAATACTTTTGAATTTTGATATAGACAATTGCATTAACAAAATCAAGCGCTTCACATATCATATTCAAACAATGGATTTAAAGAATAAAAGCAACAGACAAGAAATTGGTTTCATTGAATCTTTCGCCATGTTCAGAAGTTCAAAATATTAATATATAATGATTAAACCCAGTGATTTCTAGTTGCATTTGAATGTTGTATCAATTTTAGACATTACACAGATAATCGATCTTCCAGCATTCTACGCATAATTCACCCCCAAATCCTTAAGATGGTCTCTTGAGAACCTAGATAAATTCAGTACAAAATAACATAATTCTTCCAGCAATAAGCATGAAACGAAAAACACAAACTTTCACTAATCAATACTCAAGAAAACCACATACTAAAACACTAAGTTCAAACAATAGGTCAAAAATCACCATTTCCAGATCCACGAATCCGGATTCAAAAAGATAAAGGCATAATCACACAGATCTCACACCAAAATACAAACAAAACAATAAAATCACAGATCGATAGCATCGGAAACTAGATTCAATCTTTTCCTCATAATGAAGATAAATACAAAATCATATCATTTCTCCAAAAGAATTTTTTTTTTAGAAAATAAGGAATAATTAACATCAAAGAGTATAAAATTCAATCGAAGGTTATACCTTTAGATGCGTTGATGAAAATCGATCAACGAATTTCTTCTCCTCTTGGTTTTGAATTTCTCAATTTGTTATGAGGTGCCACCCTGCCCCTGCCCTTGTGGTTTTAAAAATAAAAGGCGAGATATTCAATCTCAGCCTCCCATCAAATTCACCTCATATTCAATCTCAGCCGTCCATTGTCTTCTAGCTGTGATGAGTGGCCCCCACCTATAGTTTGATTTAGTGGCTTTTACATATATTTCCCTATCATGTTTTGAATTTTATTTCCCAGAAAATTTAAGATTAATTTTGAGAGCTCTATTATGAAAAAAAGACATCATAATCCTTTCCACTTAAAACAAATTTCATTTGGCATGTTTTGGCTATAAAAATTTATCAATTTAAGTAGTATTTTAATAAAATTGTAGATTCTTTTAAATAATATCATAATATTTTTATGTAATAAATGGGAACTCAACTTAAATTATACATGTATAGTTAACATGAAAATTTCCTCAACCACCATCCCAAACCCACTTCCCATTGTTTCTTGTGGATCTTTGGAGGTCAATTTTGAGACATTAATTGCTACACTTTAAAGTATAGCAATAGCAATAGCAATAGCAATAGAAAAGTCTATTTCTCAAAGAAGAATCAAGAAAAATTTGATCTGTCTTTATCTATTTTAATTTCTCATCCATATCATTTTTCATCTAGTTTGATGTTAACATTTTTATTATGTCATTATCTAACCGCTCGGGGCCCGACTTAGAATGAAATTCTCCCCAATTTTCATTGTTTTTGTGGATCTTTGGAGTCAATTTGAGACAGACATCCATCCATATGACTTTTTATTATATTTTTTATTTTTAATAAAAATGATATTATAGCATAGTTTTATAGTATTCACATTTCAACTTTACTTTGAAAGCTTATTTTATTAGTACTACTTGAAAATTATCAAATTCATCTGACCATTTAATTTATCAAATCATAGATACTTATTCCAACATGGCTGAATATTTTATTAAAATACATATATGCATATGATCTGCAATGTAATCCAAACTGCCTCCTTAAAAAAACTAAATTTACTAGGGTTATTCACCCAACATATTGCAACAAAAGAAATAACAATATTTTGCAACCTATTATCCTATATAACCAGATCCCCCTTATGGTGGGCTATGTTTGGGAATTGGGAGCATAGAAAGAGTTGTTTAATATTTTTGTCTTCTTTTCTAAAGCTCATACAACGCTGAGCTCTCTTTGTGGTGTGCATATTCATTAATACAACTACAGAAACTAAAATACACCCTTCATTCAAAACTCAAATCATAATACCATTTAATTTAAATACATAACTCTGCTACAAATTAATATAGTGAAAACTTTGGCAGGATCAAATTGTTTCCATGTCCAATGTTCAAAGCTTGTAAACTGAAAACCCACAAAGAAAAAAAGAAACAAGAAAGAAATAAGGAAAATGCAAATGAAAAGCAGCATCACCAATCATAACATTTGTATAAATCTCTTATGCAATCGTTTTCTGAAGAGGGTCGATTTAGAAGCACTTTCTATGAACAATCGATGGACCAGACTCATCATATTCTGCCTTAGCTAACCACATCTACAATTAAATAAACAAAAAGATCAATCAGAAGAGATTCTTGTTACATTTTTTATAAGCATACTGTTGTGAAGCGATGCGTGATGAGATGAGAATGAGAATGCAACGTTCAGTCCTTTATTTTCATTATTCTGGAGTTCTTTCCTTATTTGAGTTGGAGTCTTTTATTTAGTAATTAGGGTTTTCCTTATTTGAGTAGGACTCTTTTATTTGGTAATTAGGGTTTGCCCTATTATAAATAGGGTGGCTAGGGTTTATTATTCTTATCAAAGAGTTGATCAATAATAGGGGGCCTCTTTTGGCTTTGGGATCAAGAACGATAGTTCTTGGTAATTTGGGGCAAGAACATTAGTTCTTGTTTATTTATCTATTTACATTTCTATAAAATTATATTTTGCATTCTATTAAATCGTTCATCATTTTTATTCCTATCACAAACATGCATGGATGATTAATTGACACCATAGTTATGTAAAACTCCATGAGCTTCCCCTGACAGTAAAAGTAAATTACAATTTCACCCATATCTTTCGAGTTTTCAAGGTTTGACAGGGTGTTTTTGTAATCTGCAAAGCCTCAGGACATGTGGTAATTACCCAACGCGTGAAAGGGTTTAATGCAATTATCTCTTAGTTGAATTAGATTACTACTTATTAGATTTGTTAAAATACCTGCTGGAATGTGCTGAGAGATGCCAAAATGGAACCTCCAATCCAGACATTGTACTTTCTCTCGGGTGGAGCCACCACCTTAATCTTCATGCTGCTCGGGGCTAAAGCTGTAATTTCCTTGCTCATCCTGTCAGCAATACCTGAGAACATGGTGGATCCACCACTGAGGACAATGTTACCATATAAATCCTTTCTAATATCAACATCACACTTCATGATAGAATTATAGGTAGTTTCATGAATCCTAGCAGCTTCCATTCCGATCATTGATGGCTGGAAGAGGACTTCAGGGCAGCGGAACCGTTCTGCCCCGATAGTGATGACCTGACCGTCGGGCAGTTCATAGTTCTTCTCCACAGCAGTCTTAGCTGTTTCTAGTTCTTATTCACAATCAAGAGCAATGTAAGCTAGCTTCTCTTTTATGTCTCTTACAATTTCTCGCTCAGCACTTGTAGTGAACATGTATCCTCTCTCTGTAAGTATCTTCATGAGGCTGTCTGTGAGATCACGTCCAGCAAGATCAAGACGCAGGATGGCATGGGGAAGTGCGTAACCTTCATAGATGGGGACTATAATGCTTTTTTCAGAACTCAGAACTATAATGCATGTTGGATCCGGATTCGTCATGGTAAATTAATTACTCAAAAGCATACGGAGAACCAACCATATCAAATTTCAGCATAGAAGAAAGCACATTCATTGAGTAAATACTTTCGCAATAATATACCTCTACTCTTGATTGTAGAGGCATTATTCTTATAGTGATATTTAATGTCACTAATATGTGTATGATATATTCCTTTCTGTGTAACTCAGTAGCCAAGCATACTAATCAGCAATGGCATCATTTGAGTGTCTGGTAGCTCCATTAATTCATTAATTACTTTCCGTACACCTCAAATAAGGCTCAATTTTTTAAAATAGAACTTCTCTTAGAGAAACACACACAATCTCACTTAAATTAATGATATTAAACAACTATCAAATCAACTACTTTTGAGAGTGATCTTATAAAGATATTAATAACTTTCAGTTTTCTAAAGTGCCCGGATAAGATAGACCTATAAATTTTGGATGGATTGAGTACTGTCATTGTTATTCTTAAATGATTAAATGAGAGCTAAACAAAATAACTGATCACAGGGATTCCATGCATAATTTTATACGGAATAAAGAAAATAGGTCAATGTTTCCTTACCAGTTGTACGACCACTGGCATAAAGAGATAGAACAGCCTGAATGGCAACATACATGGCAGGTGTGTTAAAGGTCTCAAACATAATTTGAGTCATCTTTTCACGATTTGCCTTGGGATTAATAGGAGCTTCAGTTAACAGAATTGGGTGCTCTTCCGGAGCCACACGAAGTTCATTATAGAATGTGTGAGGCCATATTTTCTCCATATCATCCCAGTTGCTGACAATTCCATGCTCAATAGGATATTTCAAGGTCAAAATACCTCTCTTGGATTGAGCCTCATCACCGACATAAGCATCCTTTTGGCCCATGCCAACCATCACACCAGTATGGCGAGGGCGACCCATTATGCTGGGAAAACAGCCCTTGGAGCATCATCTCCAGCAAATCCAGCCTGTCATTTTTTGAGATCATCATTAAAAAAATAAGTTTCTAACACGGTAAAAGACAAATAAAACATTTTTGTTTCATTTTATGCAAGGACTAGCAGTTGGAGTATGTCGCAAGGTTTACCTTGACCATTCCAGTTCCATTGTTACAGACAAGAGGCTGAATATCTTCTGCTTCTGCCATCTTTTATAGGATCTGGAGCAAATGTAACGATCTTTAGTTAGTTTGAGAAGAAATATAATTCCATCACACACACACAGGTTGTAGATCAATTGTAGATCTTGATCAAGATTGGTTCAAGTAGAACTTGATGTAAATAGAACATCATATGACATTCAATTATAAAACAATAAAAAAAAACTAGTGCTCAACATCACAAATCAAAAGGTTGATACAGTTTTGTTTAAATGATAAATGAATCAATGTATGCATACTTCAACTCTAGATCATGATGGTTTCTAGAAAAATGTCTTCTATAAATTCTCTTGAGAGTCAATACAAAACAAAATGAAACTTCCACCAAGGGCATGAAGTTAATAGCATGATAGGTACGATGCAAATCCAAGATCAAGCCACATATTATTATACCTAAAAAGTCTAATGTTTGTCATAATTTAAAATACTCATTTTCCGATCTATGATTGAGGATCTGTAAAAGCATAAACACATCGAGATCTGACAACAAAAAACAAACACGAAACAACTGATTTCCTTTTTCAGATCTATAACTCAAGATTCATAAAAAGCACAACACCATAGATCACAGCAAAAGGCAAAGAAAACAGAATTTCTCAACAGATCAATAGAATCGGATACGGAAAAAGAAACATATAAATGATTCAATCGTGTTCTTCAAAAATGAAGATGAAAACCGAATCAATTCTCCAAATCGCAGAAAATATTCGACCTTGGTACTGAAAAAAAAAAGAAATTAGCAAGGGCATAAAGATAATACCTTGTTTGGTGATGAAGTTGAAATTGAGGATCTAGCTATGAAATTTCTGGTTCAGCTTAAACTCAGCTCAAATGAACCTCTGCTTTTGAAGATCAGTAGCACCGTTTATTTGTTAGACCATGTACAGCAGCAAGGGAAATTGGGGTGGAAATGGAAGGGAAATGGAATTGGGTGATTTAGTAGTAGGCAAATTTGGTAGGGAATTTTTTTGGTAGGCAAAATTTGCCTTCAAGGAATTGGAAGGGAAAATAAAAGCCAGCCAATGGAATGCTGCCATGTGTCTTAGCTTTATGTTTTTTTCCTCTTTTTTTTAAATCGTTTTTTTTTATTAATTATGCAAAATTAATTTTTTATTTTTTCACCATTATTTTTCTTTTTTCAAGCTCTATAAATAGAGACTAAGTTTGTGTCATTTGGACACCAATTTTTTTTCGAGGTTTTTACTTTATATTTTAAAATTTGAGGTTTTTTTTAGATTTTTACTTCAAATTTCAAATTTTCTAAGTTTATCGATGTTTGTTGTGTTTTTCTTGTACGTTTTTACTAATTTATGAGTATTCGGTTTAATTGTAACTATAAAATTAATTATTAAAATTAGTGATGTGGATGAAAGAGAAAGTAAAAAAATTTTAATTGACTAGCTGCTGTGGAGTTGAAAGGAATGTGATAGGGAATGTGGTAGGGAATCTGATGTGGCAGGGAAAAGAGGGTGATAATTTGCCTAGCTGATGTACATAGCCTTATGATTTTTGTGCTGTAATGAGTGGTCCCCATGACAACATCTTGATATAGCCGACTTCTTTTGAATTCACTTCTTCTGTAAAGACAAATTTACCCATCTTCCTTCGATTATTTCCCCATTTGTCCTTTTTAGATATCTCGTGGTTCATTTTCTTAATGTTGGTCCGGTAAAAGTAATCGCAAACAATCTCACTCTTCAAAAATCTATGACATTGTGCTCGACTCTATTGGAACTCGGTTAAACAAGAAGTGGACGTATATATGTTTATTTATGTATTATATCATAAATTTCAGGCACAACATGTGATTTTCATTAAAATTTAAAATAATCATGTGATGCATGATCAAATATGTATCATGTAAATTACACGTGAGGATGTGATCTAATCGAACCCGCAAGAAACTAGTTACTGTTTTAATGGTTTGGGGGCTTCGCTTAGTAAGTTTAAGTTGTCTACGTACTTAATTTGATAGGATCAAACATCTTCATATGGAACTTGTCTAAGTGCTCCTGAGGCAACAATGGTCTCTTTGTGAACTTCACGTGCATTCCCATCCGTCAGTGCAATAGTGATCTCAACTTCTGCGTGGAGGTCTACGTGGCGCCACTCATGACTTTTTGTTTGAGTAGCTAGCTCACGGTGTGTAAGTGGAGTGGAAGCAACACAGGACTATCGACCCCCCATCAGATGGAGGTGATGCCACTGGGGGAGGAAGTTGCCTAGTTTGTTGGTGTTGTGATGGATTAATCAGAGCAATCAAAGAAAGAACAGAAAACGTAAATAAGAGACACAGATTTACGTGGTTCACCAACGTTGTGTTGGCTACGTCCACGGGCAGAGGAAGAACGATTTTATTAGAGGCTAGGTTTTCAGATTACAGAGATTTTCAGAATAACCTGCGAACAGGTCTATTTATAATACTAACAGACTAATCTAACTTGGGCTCAGCCCATCACGTATCTGCAGGCCCAAATCCGAGTTCCATTAGTAATCCATAGTCGATTCAAGGCACTTATTTAACAGTTGGACCACTTGTATTGCTCCCCGAAGGAAAACATCCTCCACTAGGGCTAGGAGTGTCTCTTAGGTAATATTCATCACCATCTGTAGGGGTGGATCACCTCGCGGCTATCCGACGAGGGAGCGGATTTGGAGCTCTGTTGGTAGTAGGAACTCCTTGGGGGCGTAGCTGAGACATCGGACTAGGCACTCTTCTTCCGACCTCTCCATCAGAGGGTCAACTACCCTTCAAGCCACCGTTGGGACATGCTTGAGATGTAGTCTGCATACTCAGTGGGCGAAGCTGTTTCCCACAGACGACGCCAAATGATGCGGGATCAAATATGTATCACGTGAATTACACATGTGAATATGATTTAATCTGACCCATGACAAGCTAGTTACTGTTTTAATGGATTGGGGGTTGAATTCGGTAACTTCGAGTTGCCTACGTACCTACTTTGATAGGATCAAGCCTCTTCGTAGTTTTCAGATATTATACTTCGCGGTCTTGAAGATTCAAAGAGTATTAATTTTTAGAGTGTCAACCAGATTTGTGATTTTCATCGATTCAGGTGGTATTCATAATGAGACTTGTTGGGCCATGGGCTCGTCTGGGCCGTCAGCTCGGTTCTCATTACACGACCTGTAAAATATTAATTTTGTACTTACATAAATTTATTTTAAAGAATTACGAAAATACTCCTGTTCATAATTAAGACCCATCAACAAGGAATATTATAACCAGAATAATTCGTTATTTATTTTTTATAAAAATGAACTATCAACACTTGAAACATTATATAAAAAACAAGGAATATTAAAAAAAATCCAAGAATAGTACATAGTTGAAGGGCATATATGTCACAACTTCTTTTGGTTCGTGTGGAATAGTGGGTGGGTGGTAATGCAATGATAGACCTACGTGGTTGAAGCAATATTGTGACTCACCATTCCATTTCCAACAGTCTGGACACCACGTTGCTCACGTGCCATGATGGACCCACATTCCAATTTATCAATAAAAAAAAAGTAATTTCATTAGTTTGTATATAATAGTTGAAAAAAATAGTGAGATCAAGATAATTGAAGAAATAGACTGGTCATAGAATAAACCCACTTTAAGCATTTAAAATTGCCCATTTATCTTGAATTTGGGCTTTCTACTATACAGTATAGATAATTTTCTAACTTTTCATTTGAGCCCAATGTGATATGTATTAGTTTGAACCCATTATTTCGTTTATTAAGATTAAAATTGAAAGCCCAATAATTTTCACGAAATCATGCTTAAACATAATTTTTGAATGTTTAACAGCACTTTATTATATCTAACTCAATTCATTTACACCGTCAATGCAAGTCTAATACAATCCAAACAATGTTATGCATGATTACGACTGAAAGCCTCTTAAGAAGGAATCTTGCCCAGTGTTCTCTGTAGCTAGCTACCCACAACTAACAAACGAGCTGAAAATTTGGAATCGAATTTAATTAACTGTACTATAATGCTAAAAGCTATACAGATTTTTGGTTCTTCATCTTCTTCCGGGGGGTTTTCCCTTTCCCACAGAATTAAAAAGCCCCATTCCAGTTTTCCTTTAATTTCAAGAAAACCCATTGAGGCAGTAGTTTCTAAATCTTCAAATATTCATACTTTGGCTTTTCAATTTCGCAAAGGTCGCTTGTTTAGAGCATTCCAGATGTCATACACTCATTCCCAGTCAACCCCAGATGGGCCCTCTTCTTCTTCTTCAGCAACATCAATTCAATCAGCTGTGAGTATTTATTTTGATTTTGTAATCTTGATATTGTTACTAAATTAATTTAATTTTTTTTTCTTGAATTTTCCGTTTGTGCTTGCAGGAGCGAATGATAGATAATTTCTTGATTCTTATTTGCTTCATAAATTACTCAAAAAATTCCAGTCCATTAACTCCTCTTTTACTTATTCTAATTGTAGTTGATTATAGTCTATCTGTTTCTCGCATTTCATGATATATGGTGTCTTAAATTGAACTAGATAAGCTTAGTTTTTGAGCCATTTACTGTTGTTTATCGCTGTATGATCCGATGTTATAAAAGCGAATAACCAGGAAGTAAGTAACAAGTACGTAACAAGAACGATAAGTCTGTTCTCTATTGTGCAATCTGTAATGATCTTGCTTAATAAACCAATTTTAACTTAGAGAATTCAGAAGAAAAAGATGAAGATAAGGAGATTTCAGAGAAAATTGTAGAAGGAAATTAGATAATATTCATTGCTTAGTTTTTCCATACAGTGAATATCCCCCTTATATATGAAATGAAAACAACACAATGTAAAAAATATCTCTAACAAACTCCCAGCTGCATCATGTAATGTTCCATTCATGTCCTCTCCTTGGACCCAATCATCGTACGCCAAGTGTCAACCTCTTTTTAATTGAACATTATCAAAACGATGTCGTTCCTTCTTATCCTTACGCCCCCTTTTCTTATCTTCAACGGCCCTGATTAAATCATCAATCTCCTTCATCCGACGGCTACCATTCGAACCTGCTGTAATGGTCATATTCATGACATTACTCCCCCGAATTTCTAATCCTTGTCCCCAAGGATCAAACTTTGAACTTTCGATTTTAACATGTGTGAAGTCTTCCTTTTCAGCCCCAATTGGAATAGAGCAAGTACAACGCCCAACATGTATAAACATTTTGGCACAAAAATTCCAAGCAAAGTGGTATTTGAAAGTAAAGTTAAATTTTAGCTGATCGATAACTCCTTTAATAAGCAATTTCCAAATCACACATACTGTCATGTTGAGAATTCGAAAGATTATGTTGCACATTTTATCTTGCAACTGCTTCAATGATGATTCATACTCTTCCAGAGCAAACTTAGCTTCTTCATCAGCCTCCTCTTTTCTCTTCTTTAACCCACGCACCAAAGAAAGCACTCCCGACGATGGCATTTCTACAGAATTTATTTTTCTAGTCAAAACAGCGTGTTGATGAAGCTGTTGACCAAAAGCTTCTCGGGTTGTTTCATCTTGGACGTCCAGACCACGTTGTAAGATGTGCCTTGCCCACTTGTTGCTGTTTGTGTGCCTTAACGTCATACGTTCCTCAGCTATTTTGAACTCTTGTTTCATCGCAAGTTCCTTGGCAGCTTCTGGATCCATTTCTATTGCAGATTCAGCTGCTTTCTTTCTCTCATTTTTCAACAATCTCTGATAGGTTTTGGACTTTATCTTTTTAACTCGTTTTGCTTTCATTTCATGGCGAAAAAGAAGGGCACACATTTTCGCTAGCTGTTCTTGTCGATCTATCATATCTTCAACAGATATCTTGCTCGGTTCAAGAAGCCTAGCATCATCATTTTTGTGTGATACAACAACTTCATTTTGGTTGACAAGAGAAGCCATTTTTTCATCAAAATCAGTCCTCGGTTGAAATTCAGAAGCAATTGCTCCTATAGTTGAAAATCCCAAGTTGACGTCTTCGTCAAAATACAAAGTAGGCGCTTCTCTGTGTTTCACCAAAGTTTCCCACTTGGGCACAGACTTCTTCTCCTTGCGATTCAAGCCCTTCCCGAGTTTGCTGAATGGTATATCATTTTTTTGAGATGAAACATGTTCTGGTTCATCTTTTTTGTCATAATTCTTCTTCTCCACAAATGTGCTTGCATCAACTTCATTAATATCTGAAATTTTTTCTGAATCTTCTGAGCTATCTTTCAAATTCATCTTCATGTTTTCACCATCTTTAGTAAGCAAATCAGTCTTAAAAAGACCAGATAGTCCATTCCCAGCCGCAATCTTCTCTGCCGACCTTGTCGATCTTCGTGTGCTATACACCCTCGTAGATCCGACCTCACAGGTGATTCAATTGATGATTGTGCAGTTTCGGATTGAGATAGTTCAAATAATTCGTCTAGCCCTTCAACCTTTCTAGCACAAGTATCGCATAAGTAGAAGTATGATTAGATGCTCCGAAAAGATTACGTATATCCAGATTGTACCAAGAGCTCTCCTCCATAAGTCAATTCGTAAATCTCCCTTGAACCAATAATCAATTATCCCACAATTCATATACCTCATCCGAGAATTATAAATGAGAAGGATTTGCTTGAAATCCATATTTCTAAAGCAATCAAACATAATATTCAAGTATTCAAGGTTACTGTTGTTCACATCGATAGAGACAAACAACTTCAAATTCCAATTATACACGATGGTTCCACCGGGGTCAATTATAAAATTCACTATATCATCACAAACATAATGAAAACGGAGTTTGACCTGAACGTGGAAGTACACCTCTGGAATTTGCTCAATATTATTATCAATCTTTTCATTTCCATATGTAGTTGTTGTGTTGATTAGGTTAGCGAACGCCATTCTCTCGTTGTCTAGGAAACTCCCAAAAACAACAACAATTTTGTTACCACTTTCAATTTCCTTCAACTCATTGAATTCTATCCTCACCATCTTATCGAACATCTTGACGCTCTTGTTTTCTTTCACAGTCATTTCAGCAAACACCTTGTGATTAACTTCTATCTCACTTGGTGTATTAAAATTCTGAACAAATACTTCATCAATCAAATGAGCTTCACTAATAATTCTAGTAGGCATTTTCTCAAACAGACATGATTCATCGATTTGTTCCACTTCTTGCCCATAATTTACTTCATTTAGCCCAAATTTCTGAAGTATCATAGCTACAAAATCATCCCAGGTTGGTGTATCCCTCTCCTCCAAACACTCCCTAAGCCATATTTTTGCATCTCCCTCGAAATAATTATAAGCTAAATCAACTCTCTTATTTTCAGGAAATGTAAATAATACCTGAAAGTATTCATCACACTTCTCGATCCAAGATTGGGGTTCCTCACCATTGAAGCATGGAAACTCGATTCGCCGAAATGGTGCAAATCGACTTGGAGTACTCGGCTGTATTGTTTGAGCAAGAGCTTGGTTGTGCACTTTCTCCACCTCCCTTGAAAAACTTTTCTCCCTTAGAGAGTTTTCAATCCCTCCCTGGTTTATCATTTGCATCTGATTTATTATACCTTGTAACTGTTGCTGCATAGCTGTAATGGATGTTTGCAACTCGTTCTGATTTTGTGCTATCCCTTCCAAACGATTTTGATTGTTCCTCTCTCCAGCTTCCCTCATAGCTCTCTCCTCTACGAGCATCATTTCAGTTCGCTTACAAGCCTCCATTAGTTCCTTGTTTCTGGTTCCTTCAGCCATATTTCCGAGGAAAGGTGGCTCTAGATACCAATTGATATGACCTTGGGAGAACCCAACCCTAAAAGCTAGCTGATGAGGTGGAAGAGCCCAAAGTCATATAAACCCCACATGGGAATCTCATAATTCCGATGTGGGATCCAAGTCCCATACCTTGCAATTAGGATCGTAACAATCCACCACGCTCCGCAGCCCCGACGTCCACGCAGGCTGGCTGTGTGCTAGGTCAACCTAGCCCCGGGTGAACACTACAATGCCGGCGTCACCACCCGCACCGCACGATTGCAACTGGGAGGGGTAGTGGATGGTTCTGATACCAATTGTAATGATCTTGCTTAATAAACCGATTTTAACTTAGAGAATTCAGAAGAAAAAGATGAAGATAAGGAGATTTCAGAGAAAATTGTAGAAGGAAATTAGATAATATTCATTGCTTAGTTTTTCCATACAGTGAATATCCCCCTTATATATGAAATGAAAACAACACAATGTAAAAAATATCTCTAACAAACTCCCAACTGCATCACGTAATGTTCCATTCATGTCCTCTCCTTGGACCCAATCATCGTACGCCAAGTGTCAACCTCTTTTTAATTGAACATTATCAAAACGATGTCGTTCCTTCTTATCCTTACGCCCCCTTTTCTTATCTTCAGCGGCCCTGATTAAATCATCAATCTCCTTCATCCGACGGCTACCATTCGAACCTGCTGTAATGGTCATATTCATGACACAATCTCCTTTCAATTTGTTTTTTTGAGAAATGTCTATATTATGAGCCTTATATTGAAAGCAAGAATTCCCTGGTTGCAGGAGATAAAACTTGTTTCGGTTTTGCACCCAAAAAGCAGGTTGATTGTATAATTTGACCAAAAATGATGCAGCCTAGGGGCCCTAGCTTCGTAACTTAAAAAAATTAGAATGCCGTAATTGGTATATTGCAGGACTTTGGTCTTAATTCAAGTGTCATGTTTAATTTAGTCTGTAAGAATATGATCCTAGACTTAAAGTAATTTTAGCTCACTGAACTTGAAATGATTTCGATCGCATTTGATGAAGTGCAAATTAAGCTAATTTTTCTAGTTTGCTGCAGACTAATTGAGTTTTACTAGTTGATTGCACTTTCTCTTGTCATGGAATATTGTTATTGTGTTGCTTTTATTTTATGTTTTCATTTCTCTCTTTTCATTTAATATCTTAGTTTTAACATTGTGCTAGTGTCTAACAAACTTCAGGGCAGTGCTAGGAAGATCAATTTCTGCCAGTGGTGTGGCGGAGCAACTAAGCACGAGATACCTGATGGAGAGGAAAAAACCAGAGCAATTTGCACACATTGTGGCAAAATTGCTTACGAGAATCCAAAAATGGTGAGATATAACTATTAGAATGGCCATTATACTGTCTAAGTCGATTTCGTTTTCCCAATGTGCATTGAAGTGGTTTCTGATGTATTATTTGTAATACTGAGTTTACATGCTTTAGGTTACTCGTGTTTTACTGGTAAATAACACCTGCAGTACAAGATTGTGTGAAAATAAAGAAACAGTAAATATGAAGCCTCTCTTTTGGTCCTTCCATTTGCACAAGGGGGAAGGAAGATAGATGGCGGAATAGTATATGAAATTCGATTATTTGTGATATTTCCTTCAAAATTTATAGTAATGCAGACAATTGATAAACTTGGCGGGTATGTTATTCATCTCTGATTTTCCCCAATCAGAAGCTCATTGTTTTGTAATAACTCATAGCCGGTGGTAGTCATACCTATCATCAGAAAACCTTTTTAACTTTTTTATGCTTGATGATCCAACTTTCTTATAGTCTTGTCCTAGTATCTGTTGTCTAAATCTGCAGCTAAGATTCTTACTTTGATTTGATGTTGTTGTAATAGGTCGTAGGTTGCCTCATTGAGCATGAAAACAAGATACTTTTGTGCAAACGTAAGATTCAACCATCATACGGCCTTTGGTAAGTATTCGATGAATGCAAGTCTCACAGAGATACACACTAGGGGTGTACATAAAGTGACTTCAGGAAACAGGAAATACCGAGTTATTGGTTTGGAAGTAAGAGTCTCCTTAGTTCGTCTGCAGACGCGATCTGAGAACGGGGCAATTTGGAATTTGGATGGAATGAACAAATGGCAATGGACACAAGAGGTATATATATATAAAACAAACCCTAAGATGGACGGCTAAGATTGAAAGAAACAATTGGATCCTACGGATGAAAATGCGACGTTTGGTTACCTTAGAGGTAATGATGGCGAGCACAGAACTCGGGATTTCCTAAAAATGATGGCGGGCATATTATCCCAACTTGGATGATGACTCGATTAAAACGTGAGTTAACTATTTAGCGTTTACGAAGCACACATGGTTAACTGGGGGGAGTAGATGATATGGGTCGGATGCTCTTGGCTCTTAATTCCTATACGACCCATGGACCATATAAGGACTATAAGCCTTAACGAGCCGTGACCTTTCTGGGGAAATTAGGGCTGACATGGATTGAAATTGCACTTCAAGTCCCTATGGCCCCCTTATTTGCAAAACACTACAAGACCCGCGTGTTTTTGCTGTACGGGTCAAGTACAATAAAGGACCCGACAGATTCTGACCGTACATCGAGGACACATGTACGGCATATGTTCGTACATCTGTATCATCCGTACAACGTGGACTTTCTATAAATAGCCGCACTGTTCATTGGGAAAAGGGACCGATTACGTGAGATTAGCTAGTACTTACCCGCTCTACTACCGAGCTATCATAACGAACCTCATTAATACATTTGAACTACGTAAGACTTGATCCTAAAGAAAGGTACGTAGGCAGCTTGGGTTGAACCCCGAGTGCAGTCTATAATCTATCTTCCGGCTGGATCGTGTTCTGTGGCTCGGCTTGACCTAGTTCGTTTATTTCGACCTAGATCATTACGTAATGGTGGTGGAATGAGGAAGATGATGTTTTTTGTATGTCAAGTTGTGCAAGTAGAAGTGTGAAAATACTGAACTTGGACCTGCGTTAGAGCACAACTCTTTGTAAATGCAACTGATTCTCCAAAAACACCTCTAAAGGTGTTTTAAAGACTGTTTTTCATTTTTATCTATTTATTTATTACTAGTAAAGAATACGTGCTTTGCACGTGATACGTGATTCTTAAAAATGTATTAACTTAAAATCACCATTAAATCCATGAACAATTAAAATTTTAATATTTGATGGTACTACTAAAATACTTAAAATGATCCACAACAATGAAAATTATATGACAAATATCATTTATGTATAAATAATGCAATTTAATATTCAAACTTATTTTTTATGGGCATTGGTTAATGTTTTTTATGTCTCATTATTTTTTCTTTTTGTGATATTGATAGAGATTTCAATTCTTTTTAATATTTGTATTTCTTTTTTAAATTATTTCGCATCTCTTCATTATTACTTAAAATTATATTGTTCATGTCTTCTTCCTTATCGTTCACTGTATTGTTTTTTTTTTTTTAGTCCACATTCTTGAAAAGATAGTATTTGATTTACTTCATATAAACTTTAAAAGAGTTCCCCTTACATCAATTGTTCTTTCCTTGTTTCTTATTTTCTTGTTTTTGTATCCGATTTGACACTCAATTTCTTTTATTTGTTCTTATATTTCAACTAACTATGATGATAAGTGAAGTTTAATTAATACTTGTAAGCTTAGGACTTGTTTTGTTCATTGTATAAGCCCATATTGATTAAATTATCCAACCTAATCAATTGTTTGGTTCATATTATATTGGCCCGGGATAGATAATGGGCCCGTATTTTATCTTGATATTGGATGATAACTCAACTTTGCCAAATGGGTGAGATAAATTATAATTGTTAAGTTAAAAAATGTCATTGACCAAAGTATCCTTCAAAACTTGATAGATATGACTAAATTACCCTTTACACTAGATAATATTACAAGGGTTGTAACATAGATCCCCAAATTCTTCTTATTTTCTGGAAACCCTTTTTCATTTCTTTGTCAAAAATTCAAGCATTCCACAGCTTAAATCTGAAATTATTTGAGCTTGCCCATAAAAATCACAACAAAAGAAAAAGAATTCGTTGATCATCAGAGCTCACGGGTAATTATGTTTTCTCTTCACATAAGTTTCTGATTTATTAGAGTTTATGCATGTTGAGTTGCATCCTCTAAAACCATATGCAAGAGGTGGTCGTGTTTTATCCTTTTGTTTTCTTTGTGCGTCGATTGATATGTATATATATTGTGTGAAAACTATTTGAAACTCAAAAGTCTAGCTGAAACCATACCGGGGTTAATAAGTATTAAGCTAATGCATAAAGAAAAACCGTTTAAGCCCTTGTTCCTTGACGATGACAGCTGATAGTTAAAGCTCTGTTTCTTGAGTTCTATGAGTTGACCTTGCCACTTAAACATCAAATTTCAGAACAGAAAAAAAAAAATGGGAAAAAAGGTAAATTTGTATACAAACTAAAGTTCATACCTTTCAGATGCATAGGCATAAACATAAACTAATGCTAAGTTTGAAATAGATAGTCTGTTGTAAAGATTAAGGAATGTAAGATAACCATGTACTTGTCTGAGTTCAAACATTATGCCCAAATTGTTGTAGTTTGAAAGATTTGAATATGTTGTTATCATAACATTTGGAATCGGAAACACACAGAGGCAAAAAAAACTTTTCCTCATCAAGTCAAATTCGTGCTTTTACAAAACTAAAAAACTATTACAAAACTCATCAAGTAAAAAAAAAAACCAGTTACTCTTCTCAACAAGTATACCGGCGGAGTAACATTATAGCTATTACAAAACTACAAACATTTCAATAACAATAAGTAAGAAATACAAAATACAGAAAGTATTAGTATATTTCCAGGAGAAGATTGCCACCTTAACCGAACATCGATACAGCATGACAGTTACAGGGTAAAAGCTAAAACCCCATGTACATATGATTTTGGGTTACGTGTGTCATGAGTCGATTGTCATTTTATTATATCTTGTAATCTGTTGATATGTCTGTTTCAGTATATTTACTAGGATGGACGTATCCACAGAGCATCAAGAAATAATGATCTTACTTGAAGAGATAATATCAGACATTAAGTTAAGCATATTAGCCTTTTGTCGTTGGTATCGGGCCCGGATACGCTATCGTGCTCGGCTTGAATTTTCTATTAGAAAATCATATTGTTTGACATCTAGACTGCCCAAACAAATTGAGCATTTGCGTGACATTATCTCAATTGATGATGGAACATGCTTAGATAACCTTAGAATGTCTCGGAATGCCTTCGGACGCTTGTGCTTCATACTAGAAAATGTAGGTGGACTTGTAAATACAAGAAATGTGCAAGTTAGTGAGCAAGTTGCAATTTTCTTGTCTATCTTAGCACATCATAAAAAGAATCGAATTGTAAAGGGAAATTTTAAAAGATCGGGCTACACAATCAGTAAGTATTTCAATAATGTGTTAACTGCTTTGCTTAAGTTGCATACACTATTTCTAGTCAATCCAGAGCCTATTCAAGAAGATTGCACCAATGATAGATGGAAACAATTTAAGGTACCAAATATATATTATTTATGTTTTATATGAAACCATATATATAAGAAGTAAATTTACACATAGTGTTTGATTTACGTTAGGGTTGTCTAGGGGCTCTAGATGGTACATACATTCCTGTGCAAGTTGCTCAAACAGTTAAAGGTCGATATAGAAACAGAAAAGGTGATATATCTGTTAATGTCTTAGCCGCTTGTGACATTAACATGAATTATGTGTACATATTAACTGGTTGGGAGGGCTCGGCTGCTGACAGTAGAGTTCTAAAGGATGCAATAACTAGAGAAAATGGTCTAAAAGTGCCAATTGGTATTTATCTTAAACCTTTTGTGCGTTAATGTCATAATAATTAAATATAGTGTTTAGCACTGTAACTACTTATAATTTGGCCATATATGTAACAGGTAATTATTATCTTTGTGATTCTGGGTACACAAATGGGGATGGTTTTTTAGCACCATACAGAGGTGTTAGATACCATATGCAAGAATGGGATACATCCCGAGCTCCCCCTCAAAATGCACATGAGTTTTTCAATAAAGTGCATGCTAAAGCTCGTAATGTAATAGAGAGGTCGTTTGCTTTACTAAAAGGGAGATGGGCTATATTGCGGAGTAACTCCTTTTATCCCATTAAAGTTCAAAATCGCATTATTCTGGCGTGTGCTTTACTACATAATTACATTCGTATGGAGATGCTTATAGACCCCTTGGAAGCAGAAATACCTGAAGTTGATAACCCAACTGATGACCCAAATATTGCATTCATTGAACAAGTAGAACCGTCTCAACAATGGACTAATTGGAGGGAGACTTTGGCGACAACAATGTTCAATGAGTGGAGAGGGATTCATTAGTGTTTCTTGAGATTATATTTTTTTGTGTTAAACAATGTACACATACAATGAAAGTTACAGATTTTCCATTGTAAAATGCATTGTACTTTGTACTTTTTGGTTATTGTAATTTATTACAATCTGTTGTAGTGAAAAAAATCTTTATCGATGTATTTTGTGGTTTTATTAATTGTACTATAATATTTGATCTTATATAAGTTTATGATTTTCATATTAATAGGATGGATATGGAGGCTGCTTTTAGTCAGATGAGAGCTGCAACTACAAAGGGCAAAGAAAGTAAAGGTACTCGAAGAGTGTGGAGTGCACACGAAGAGAGAGCCCTTGCATGTGCTCTAAAAGAGTTAATCGTAAGAGGATATAAAAGCGAGAATGGGTTCAAGACAGGATATCAGAATGTACTTGAGCAGTTAATGATCCAAGCTATACCTGACACTAATTTACGAGCCGACCCACACATCAATTCAAGAATTCAAGTGTGGAAGAAAAATTATGGCTCTATATCCACAATGTTGTCGCGTAGTGGATTTGGTTGGAATGATACCACTCAAATGATTTCTGTGCATAGTGATGAAGTTTGGGATAACTACGTGAAGGTATGTGTATTGTTCACATTATTGTAAATACTACTTTGAATTATTTGAATTTTTCAGTTCACATTATAATAAAATCAAATTTGTGTTTCAATATTTTATGATGTTTACTGTTAGACGGATACTAATGCACGTACAATGCGTTACAAGACCTGGCCACTGTACAATGAATGGATTGAAATTTTCGGTAAAGATCGGGCTATCGGAGAGAATGCTGAAGGTTTTGCTGATGTAGTTCAAGACGTGCTTAACAATGGAATTACTCAAGACAAAGGAAAAGATAAGGAAGCTGAAGGGGATTATGTACCATTATTCGAAAATTCTCAATTTGATGAAGTTCAAAGCATAGACGTTTCCCGTGGTACTAGTAGTAATGCAAACAAGATAAAACCCTCGAGGAAAAGGAAACAAGCTGATGAGTCTGATGATCACTTCATAGCTGCGTTTAATTCATTCGCGGAGTTAACTAATAGTAGGTTGGGTGACATTTCTAAACGCCTTGGATTTGAGCATGATGCTTCACGATCTAGGAAGGCAGTGTTTGAAGCACTAGGTGAGGTCGGTGGACTAACTACGGAAGAGCAAGTTATTGTCTCACATTACCTTGTGAACAAGACAGAGACTATGGATCTCTTCTTTAGTCTTCCAATTAATGCTAAAACAACTATGGTGAAGCTGCTTTTGGAGGGACGATTCATCGGATAAGTGCATGAGTCGATTGTTTAATATAATGGATGTATGTCTTTTTGAAACAATAACTTTGACGTTTGATTGTTTGGCTTTTGAATGTACTTAACTTCGATGATTAAGCCATTGTATTCATCGGATAAATGTTGTCAATGACTTCGTAATTGGTTTTGTAATTGCTGAAGGTGTGATGTGTTTGATGATTTTGTAAATGGTTTTGTATTTACTGTTTGATGTGTTTGATGATTAAGTTGTTTATTCATCAGATAAATGATATTTCCTGGATTATTTTTGATTGATGCGTTAATGGGACGCTTCATTTTGGGGTTTTATGTTTGTGTTGATTTTTCAAATGCGCAGCCTTTTTGTTATTCTTTTGGTTCTCTGAGTGTTGATTATGGGTTTACTTTTGTTAAATCCATTACATTTGGGTCTTTTTTGTTGGCCAGATTTTGATGGTGGTACCTATTTACCTATCGTTTGAGTTGTTTAACATCATTTAATTTCTCTTATGCATATGTGCATTTGAGGGTGGCTGCAAATAAGCACTGAAGGTCCTTGACTCATGCGGCTCAGACATTATCGAATTAGGAGTGCCTTATTCAGACCCTTTGGTTGATGGTCCTGTTATCCAGGTTCTGAAATTGGTGAAATGTGATCTTTTAGCATTAGTATGGTTCATGAATAATTTAATACAGCAGTTTTATTATGTGTGACCCTTGCCAATCATTTTCTTTTTTTCCTTTTCCAAGGCTTGCTTTGATAATATCCCTCAAAATGATAGTAACCGTTTTTATGGGTGTGAATAGGACTACAAATTTGAGAATTATTTAAATGTTTCAGTTTACTTTCGGCACATTGAGCAGTTATTGTAACTAAATATTACACATGTTGATTAAATTATGTAAAAATTAATTTCAACTATTCTTGTTATTTTTTTTATTACCACACCCATTTGAAATTCTTAAAGATGCACACATTTCACTGCTAAGGTCATATTTACCAAAATTTAACAATAAATTGTTGAAAAAAAATAACGGCAAAGAAATGCAAATTAAACATTGAAGTTACATGAAGTTAAAATAGACAAAAGCATTTCATACATAGCAAGGCTAAACAATGAGCTTGTCATCAACTTACATGCCGAACCTTCCTTAATCAAAGTTGAAAATGAAAGGAAGGTTATCAAAAGAGGTAGGATGAAATCACTACCTTGTCTAAATGTCTTAATATTTAAGAAAATTGAACTTGATCCAAAGATAACAATCCCTAAAATACGAAATAACTAATAGTTAAAGGAAAACAAGCACACTTGCAAGCCAATATCAACCATAGTACAGAGGAGAGTTTGAAGAAGACGAACTAGGAGCTATGAAACTTCCACCTTCATTTGAGCTACCTGGAGATGCTTGATCCATTGGTGGGCTTCCAAAGTGTATTTCAATGGAAGAACAATCATTTTCGTACATGTCACTAGGTGTTCCATATGCATATCCCTCCATCATATCTTTCCAGAATGCACTATCCAAGCTTGAATCGTCGTCAGAAGACAACTCTATAACCTGGTTATCAACCATTGGAGCTTGGTTGTTATCAACCACTAGAGCTTGGTTGTTATCAACCTCTAGAGCTTGGTTGTTATCAACCAACGGAGCTTGATCCTCATCAGATGATATGTAGATGACATTGTCAGGGAAGGGATCGTCAAGCGCAGCTCCACCAAAAATTCTTTGCAAATCTGCCCAATTGGGGTCTCCATGTGTCATATAAGCGTATGCAAACGGTTGTTCCTATTAATGAATTATGCATTAGCAACCAAACAACTAAAATAATACAAGTTTCGTACAATAATTATTATTCAATTGACAACAAGAATCTTTTAATAAATATATATTTGAATTAAATGAGTATACAATAAAAAAATGAAGAATATTAAGTTTACCTTGCATATGTGCTGCCACACAAACGGTTCGCCGATTATAGTGTTGGTTTGCATGTCGTATCCAACTCCCGTCATGTGGACAACCCAATCAAACACCCTGAATCTTTTTTGCAGTTTTTTCACCCTTAACAAACACTCAGCATATGTGAACCCCCTGTTAAATTGATTGTTAATGATCCACTGAATGACTTGGATCGTCAACATGTTGTCGCCTCCCACCCGATAATTTCCCTTAATTGATTCATCGCGCAAAAGCTCAATGAAGGTATTATCAATCTCAACAGTCCAGATTTCATCATATAAGAAATCAGACTGCCTAAACAAAGCTCTTGGTGGCATAGTTTCAATGATAGGATGAAGTTTAAAACAAGATGTCATTACAAATGAAGTTTCAGATTTATATAGATACTAAAAAGTGCATTCATTTAATTGTTATCTTATTAATTGACAAATGTTGCAAGGCTCAATGCAATAGAGAATCTGATTTAGTGGTTATTAGTCATTTTTGTGTGTCAAATCAATTATTCAGAATGTATCACTAAATTGGTGAGTTCTAGCATCCATTCTACCTAGTGTTGTCATTAAGATACAACCACCAAACAATTTTGAAATTGATAACATAAACAAATAAATAGCAAACTGAAAATAAAATCTACACAATTTTAAAAAATATGGCAGAGAAATTAATTCTACTTTAATTCCATGAAATATGGATGGAATGAATTAGTACATTACCATAAAATCTGAATATCTTAAGTTGTACAAAATGCAATCTTGAAAATCCCAGAAAATATGGACGGATTTGGTTGTGAAATTAAATGAATGCTATTAACTGATGGTGATGTTGAACCAAATATGATGAACAATTGATAACCAAAAAATTAGAACATGAAGCATTCCAGAGGGGGAAACATATTATTGAGTATGTATATATATATATATATATATATATATATATATATATCAGAGTATCACTCAAATTTCATCATCGTTATTGTTTTAAGGAAAAAATCATAGAAAATTATCACAATTTCTTTTGAATTCACAACAATCGACTAAATATTAAGATAAAGATTATTATAAATAAGCTTTCAAAGTCTACTATATTGTTATTACATAACCTTAAAATAATCTTGAATATTAACAAAAGTTGAGGAATAATAGATGTATAATCCAAAATTACTGGGGGTTATGGATGTTTAGAGCGAATTATCCTCTTTCTTCGACCACAAACAGAAACAAGTTTGAAAATATTGAAGATAATTGTAAATCACATAATCAAATAAAAGAATAAAAAATACTTTCAAACCAATTACTCGAGAAGACCCATCTCAACCCATCTGCTATGGATTTGTTGAACTTGATAATGAATGATGTGTTATTTGCAAAGTTTGAGAATTGAGGTCATGGCTGCTCCCGTATGAGCTTTTCTGTGAAGGCTTTTGGAAAAAAAGTTGTGGTAGAAATGAATTGTACCCTAATTTTGTGGTTGTTGGGAAACTTTAACTCAAGGACAAAAAGGTAATTAGCTATTTTATTGGGAATAGATTGTGGAATGGTTAAAAAGTGTATTACCTACCAAACAAAGGGTTGATATTTTTTATCTAATAGTGAATAGTGAATTTAGAACTTATCAATATTATCAATTTTATCTCATCTTTCATACAAAACGAGTCCTTAGTGATGTATAATAATTTAAATAATATCTCCCAAGAAAAATGCATAGAAATAGTGTATGTAATATAATTCAAAAATTTTAAGAGAAAAGATTAACCACACTCCCCCACCAAAAGAAAAATTGTAAATCCGAGAAGCTCATCTAAATATTTATAATCTCGAAAATCTATTATTAAAAATATTCATTCAAAAAATCCAAAAGTTTACAGTCACACTTTTAACTAAATTATTGTTTTATTTTTTTAAATTAGGAATTAATTTGTTGATTTTTGTTGTTATAAAAAAAAATTAGCGTTTCAAACATATAATTGCATTATTTATTTTTCATATTAATATTTCAAAAGTGTTACATAATTTATTTTGAACTTTACTAATTTGGTGACATGCATAGAAATTAAAAGTATCGAGATAATGAACCTTGCTAAGTAACACAAAGTCGTGTATAAATTGCGTATCACATTTCAGTATGGGCGGATCTTCTATCCCATTTTTGTGTCACACAATAGTGTCACACCAATGAAAAATTGACAAGTGTCATTTGGAATAATTTTTAGGAGACTAATTATTAACAAATATTTAATTTAATTAATTAATAAAAAAGGAAGTAAAATTTTAAGTTCCTAAAATCATGGGATTCTTCCTCCATCTTCTTTTCCTTATGCAAATCTTTCCCACGTTCATTCAATTCTCAGAGTCTGCAATCTTTCGTTCACTTTTCAAACAAGTGCGAGAAATTCCAGAGACAAACTGAAACGAAGACTAACTAATCAGAAAATCTTTTAATTTGTTCTTCTCATTATTCCAGTGTATTTTGTTAAAGAATCAATCTCTGAAATTTTTTTATACAAATTACGCTTGTGAATTTTTGTATTTTTGTATCAAAATACACTGATTATTCCAAAATTGTCAAAGAATCACTATGTTTACACTGTCTTAGTAGTACACAAGGGTAGTAGAATTGTTAATGAATCAATGTTGAGTAAACACAGTTATGATTCAACATTCATCCTTTTTATAAACCCATTTTCTCCTTTCTGGTAACGTCGTAGTCAACTATAAATATAACTGCATATTTTTGGTGAAAAAACTTGTTCGTAAACTTAATGTGTTACAGTTGAATGTTGGGATAAATAATATTATTAAAACAAGTTCAATCCCCTGAGAAGTAACAGGATCTTTCTGCTATAATTATTAACTTTTTGTTTAACATTTGAATTTAATAAGAGCAAATTATTCTGTGTCAGGCATAAGCCAGGCCTGTAAAAAGAAACCATTTGTTATTGCAAGTCAAGATTCTAGCTATATCTGTATGCTTCTTTAACTTCGAGCAATATCAAATCCATCAATTACTTATATAATTCAGTAATCTTATCCTGCCCCAAACCTAGAAGGCTAGAAGCATATCAGTCTAATTGGTCAATGCTACCTATGCAAACTCTGGAGGAATATAAAGACATCTTTTGTGGATGCCTGGCTTGTGAAGCCACTCACTCGGCTCAGTATTTACTACTCTACCACGCCCCAATTATCTAATGAATTTTATGGATCTTTAGGAATAGAATTTCAAGTTACATGACACTTGTTTGCAGATTCTGAGAATTGAAGGAACGGAAGATTGGAGATGTACGTGGGAAAGATTTGCATAAGGAAAAGAAGATGGAGGAAGAATCCATGATTTTAGGAACTTAAAATTTTACTTCCTTTTTTATTAATTAATTAAATTAAATATTTGTTAATAATTAGTCTCCTAAAAATTATTCCAAATGACACTTGTCAATTTTTCATTGGTGTGACACTATTGTGTGACACAAAAATGGGATAGAAGATCCGCCCTGTAAAATTCAACCAAACATCTACTTCAATTTATGTTTGTAATATTTTTATGAAGATTAAGAATATCTACTGTACTTTAAAATGTTATAATTACCCAAGAAATACGTATATCCATTGAGATGTTATTCTTCTTTTATATTATTTTCAAAATGTCTATTTAATATAAGTTAGTTACATTTAAATTTTCTAAAAAATGTAAACTTGGATTTAGTTAAACTATATATTTACATAATCAAAATTTCTTCTTTTAATCTAAACCTAAATATTATATGAGACTACATTCAAATTTGTTGTAATTTAAGTTTCATATATTTTGAATAAGATAATCTAAATTTTCACATAATAATTACAATACAAAATTTCAGAGTTATTTGCATTTTTATAATATTAAAGTGACATAAGACAATATACAATATAAGTTTGGAGAGGAAAAAGTTTGATCAGACACGATGGTGAAAATTGTATGTTAGTCTATAGAATGATTTCCAAAACAGTTGGGTTCCAAATCAAATCCAGAAAAATACAAATTAGAATTTTGTTTGGAATCCATGTTTTTATCTATATCGTACGTCATGAAAAAAATACTTTTATTTATTTTATGGATAAATTAGTATTTTAATCATATATAATAATAAAAATTAAATTCTTGACAAAATTGTCAATTATTTATATTTATAAAAGATTATATAAAAAAAGAATCTAAATAACTTTTTAGTATGGTGCTGAATTGGTTGATAAAAAATAAGCATTTTGTGTTTATATTAGTTAGTGGTAATATTAGATTAAATAACGGGTGATTATGGTTAGCTGCCCTTCATTTAAGTTCATGGGCTTAGTTCACCCTTTTATGGCGTGAAATATTGGTAAATTAATGAATGTTAAGATTTAGTAGATCCATATTAAAGAATGGTAGTAACATATTACTTGCATTCCACATAGTCCTGAGAGAAGATTAAAGCATTATTAGGCCTTGTTCGGTTGGAATGATTGGTTTAGGAGGGTTGGACTAATTCATGGGTTTGATGTTCATTTTGTTGAATTTTATATTAACTTTATAATTGTATTAACATTGTGAATGCCCATCTTTATTTATTTTAACCACTTCTTCCATTCTATTCCATTTCACTCAAAAACAAAACAAAAGAAAAATTGATAAATATAACAAAAAAATAAATAAATCAAAAATTAGTACAAACCCCTGATAAATTTAAGAAATAGCACAATAATAATATTCCATTTCCACATTAGCGAATGTGCCTTGGATCAACCAAGGCTCATTATGCTATTGTTTGATTTTTTAGATTTGTACTACTTTTCAATTTTCTTTTCATTATGTTATATTGAATTTTTTCCTCAAGGTGGAAATCTATTTAACTTTTTTTGAGGTGGTGAATATCTTGTACACGGTAATGAATAATGATAATATCTAATAACATAAGATTTTTATTTTCTCAAACTTTATATTTAACTTTCTTATACTATTTTATTACACACATATTGTTGTGTTGTTCTTATAAAAATTATATGATATATTGTGGTCACGTAATCACAACACCATAGTTATAAATCTCGGGTTCGTTTTTTAAGCGAAAGATATTTTAATAATGCCAATCTAATGAGATTCAATTAGTAATTTTATCAATTTAATGAGATTTACTATGCATGACTATATATATAATTTTTTACTTTTATTCTTCACATTATCCATCTAATACTATCATTACACTTATGAATTAATTCATCTAAAGAAGACCTACATTCGTCTTTCCTAATGCATATGTAGTATCACATTCAATATATTTTGATTAACTTCCAATTTATTTGAGTACAACAAACGAAATTCCAACGGCTCAATGTGCGTGTATTCTTAAACTTTCTAATGCTTTATGTATGAATCAAAGAATTCCCGTGTCAGGATTGGGTAATTTGCGCGCCTACTGCCTTCCTCGGATGTGGTAGCTGTTTTTCAGGCTCCCTCTCCGGAATTAAACCCTAATTCTCCGTCACCCGTCACCACCATAGTAAATCACTATCCTACCATTGAAAGTTGATAGGGCAGAAATTTGAATGATGCGTTGTCGGCATGAAGGCCGTGCGATTTGTCGAGTTATCCTAAATCATCGCAGCAAGACCTCTTATCTAATAAATGCATCCCTGCTAGAAGTCGGAGTTTGTTGCACGTATTAGCTCTAGAATTACTACGGTTATCCGAGTAGCAGATACTATCAAACAAACTATAAATGATTTAATGAGTCATTAACAATTTCACAGTTTGAATTAGTTTTAGTGCATAATAGTAACTAATACTAATTCAAGAGATTTAAAACACATATTGGGGTTTAATATAATTGAAATGATAATACGAAAAAGAGAAAAAAATTGCCATGCTACCCATAAAAACATGTTCTCAAAAGTTGAATATCTTGGATCCAAGGATACACCTTTGATCTTTGGAAGATTTTTAAATAAATAATATGTGTATGTATATTTATAGTAATAATATATAATACATAATAAAAGTATATACAATGAACTAACATAATAATAAAAACAAAATAGATACAAATCACTTTTGAATATATACAATGAATTAATTAAATCATTTGTCACAATAAAATATTACGAAAATAACCGATGTATAACAAAGTGACAAAATGATAAGCTAATAAAGTAATCATAATTTTAATGATTTGAATTTACTTGATTACATAAATAAACAAATTCACAAAAGAAATATAAAGTAATAACAATCATTACAAAATGTAGAAAATAAAGAATGGAGAAGAGAGATAAAGTGGTAGAAATGGCAAAGAAGAATGGATAACAATTCAACACATAAGACTTGAAAGGTTTGATGCGCATAAGATGTTTGGTGTCACCGAAGAGCGTCTACTGGACCTGATAGAACGTAATTTAAAGTAACAGAACGTAAAACCAACCTCAAGAACGAGATGTTCTTCACCAAGCTTCCAAGCTCGAAAATTCAATAATCAATCAATAATCCAAAAACGATATCACAAGGTCCTACTTATACCAACCCTAATCTCAGAAGAGTCCGGCCCGTCAAGCGGGAAAACATAAACATAAGCAAATTAACATAACTGAAATTAAACATAATTAATTAAGCTTGATCCAGCCCACTAGGCCCTATTGGACGCCTTGCCCGCCTCTGATATACGATTAGGGCCTTCTCCGGGTTAGCCGGAGATCGCTCTACATCAACTCCATCCCCCTTAAAATGCACCTTGTCCTCAAGGTGGAAATCCGAAAATTGGCCCTTAAGCTCGGAGACATCCATCCACGTCGCCTCGTCACTGTCTTTACCTCGCCATTTCACCAGAACCTGAGGATTGCCCACGGAGTCCGTCCGGTTGTCCAGAATCGCTTCCGGGTCAAATGTGGAGGAACGCGTCAACTCGAGGCTGGGGGGTAGCTCGCATTCCACCGGATGCGAGCCGACTACGCGTTTGAGTTGTGAGACATGGAAAACGGGGTGAATGTGACTTGTCGCCGGTAATTCGAGTTTGTACCGCCAATGCGCTGAACAACCTTGAAAGGCCCATAGTACTTGGCGGCCAGTTTGTTGTGGGCTCGTTCGGCCAGGGTGGTTTGCCGGTGGGGTCGCACCTTCAGGAAAACCGAATCCCCCACAGTAAACTCGATGTCCCGTCTTTTTGCGTTAACATAATGCAACATCTGCTGTTGCGCCTTGCTGAGATTGGACCTTAATTGTTTTAATATATCGTCCCGGGTGGATAATAATTCCGCTACTGCAGCCACACGGCACTCGCCCGGCAAAAAATGTTGAAGCGACGGCGGCGGTCGGCCGTACACTGCTTCGAAAGGGGTGATCTTTGTGGCTGTCTGAAATGACGTGTTATACCAAAATTTAGCCCACGGTAACCATCCCAGCCATTTCCGCGGTTGCTCTGAGGTGAAGCAACGAAGATAAGTTTCCGAAATTCGATTTAACACCTCTGTTTGCCCATCAGATTCCGGATGATAGGCTGAGCTCAGTTTCAGTTTCGTGCCCTATAACCGAAATAATTCTTTCCAGAAGGAACTCACGAATATAGGGTCTCGATCGCTAACAATCGAGCGAGGAACTCCGTGAAGACGCATAATTTCTCGTACAAACGTTTTAGCCACGGTTCGAGCCGTGAAGGGATGTTTGAGGCCGATAAAATGTCCATATTTAGATAGCCTATCCACCACAACCATAATGCATGAAATCCCTTGTGATTTCGGGGGGCCAGTAATAAAATCCATAGATATATCCTCCCAAATCACCTCCGAAATAGGTAACGGCTGTAGCAACCCGGCTGGTGCTGCAGCCTTGTATTTTGCTTTCTGGCAGATTAAACAGTTCGCTACGTAGTCTCGCACCCTTCGGAACATACCTCTCCAGTAAACGCTTCCCGCTAAACGACGGTAAGTACGAAACGCCCCCGCGTGACCTCTTAGCGGGGTGTCGTGAAACTCATGGAGTAATCGTGGAATCCAATCAGACTTTTCTGCTAGTACCAGTCGACCCTTGTGAAATACCCGGTCGTTGAACAATGAGAACCCCGGTCGACTCTGTGGATCCTCTAAAAGTGCCGCCCGAATTTTCCCGATAAACTCATCCCCATTCTGCTCGTCTAAAACCGAAATCATATCAGGCCAGATCGGGTTGCTAATCGTGAATAGTGACCCTTCATTGGGCTCGTTCCCGTTGTGTCGGGACAGTGCATCGGCTGCCCGGTTCGAACGTCCTGTTTTGTACACGATCTCAAAATCGTACCCTAACAATTTCGCTACCCAAACTTGCTGAGAGGGGGTGACAATACGTTGGCGCAATAGGTGTTTTAGACTGTTATGATCCGTGCGTACCGTGAACCGGCGACCCACTAAGTAAGGTCGCCAATGATGTATAGCAAGAACGAGCCTTATTAATTCCCTTTCATATGCGGACTTCGAGATTGTTCTATCGGTGAGGGCCTTGCTGAAATAAGCTAATGGGCGGCCTGCTTGCATTAAAACTGATCCAATGCCCGACCCCGAAGCATCGCATTCCATTACGAAGTGTTGAGTGAAATCCGGCATCGCTAGCACAGGCGCTTCTGTTAATGCCCGTTTCAGAGTGAGGAATGCATGCTCGGCTTCTGGAGTCCACTCAAACTTGGCTACCTGTTCCTTTTTTAAGAGATATGTCAAGGGTTGGGCGATAATCCCGTACCCCTCGACGAACCGGCGGAAATAACCTGTTAGCCCTAAGAATCCCCGAACCGCCCTGATCGAAGTTGGCCGCGGCCATTCCGTCACCGCATTGACTTTGGCGGGGTCCATCGCAACCCCTCGGGCGGAAATAATATGTCCCAAATACTCGACTTGGTGACATCCGAACGAACACTTGTTTTTATTTGCTTTTAAGTGATTGTCTCGAAGGATGGCTAAGACTTCTCGTAAGTGGTACACGTGATCACCAAGTTTTTGCTGTAGACGAGTATGTCGTCAAAAAAGACAAGAACGAACCTTCGCAGAAGTGGTCGAAATAGGTCATTCATCGTGGACTGGAAAGTAGCCGGTGCATTGGTCAATCCGAAGGGCATAACCAAGAACTCATAATGCCCACTGTGCGTGCGAAACGCAGTTTTCGCGACATCCTCCGGAGCGACCCGAATCTGGTGATATCCTGATCGCAGATCGATTTTGGAAAAAATCGTAGCTCCTGTTAATTCATCCAACATCTCCTGTATTACCGGAATTGGGTACTTATCGGGTATAGTTACCTTGTTCAGTTCGCGATAATCGACACAGAAACGCCAGCTTCCATCTTTCTTTCTAACTAACAACACAGGGCTCGAGAAAGGGCTTGAACTAGGTTGTATGATCCCAGCTAGTAGCATATCTTCCACTAATCGCTCGATTCCGTCCTTTTGGGCATGTCCATAACGGTATGGACTCACGGATATCAGTCCTGCCGTCGGTTGCAACACAATCCGGTGATCCCTGTCGCGTTGTGGTGGAAGTTCCGTCGGTTCCCCAAAAAGTCCCTCGAATTCGGTCACAACCGACTCAATCGGGCCCCCCTCGCTATTGTTCCTTTCGATCAGCGTTGTCGAGGTCCCGATTTCTATATGTGTGAGGATTACGGCCCAAAATTCGGCCTCCGGCAGACCTCGTAGAGCCCGCATAGACGCGGGTGCGCGGCATAATGACGGGTCCCCCCGCAAGTGCACTATGTCGGTTCCCATCGCAAAAGACATGGTCATTGTATTCCAATTGATGCTGACATCCCCTAACGTTGTCAGCCACGAAACCCCTAGTATCACGTCCACCCCTCCTAGAGGGAAGACGTAGCAGTCGGCCATCACGGCCATCACTGTGCATGTTACGAATACAATTTCCAAGGCCTTACACATTCCCTCTGACTCCTGTTTCAACCCATTTCCTAGTTGAACGCCGAATCTGCCGGTTGTTTGGATGGGTAGTTGAAGTTCCCGGGCTACGGTGTTCGATACGAAATTGTGACTGGCGCCACTATCGATTAACACCGTAATTTGTCGCCCGAGTAGCGACGCATAAAGATGCATAGTACGTGGGCCTGATAATCCCGCTAACGAGTATAAAGGTAAGGTCACTTCCTCCGGTTCAGTGCTGGCGTCAACCTCTTCTTCTTCTGCGGTGACCGCTAGCTCGGTTAACTCCACCGGGTCTGCTAAATCGTCTTCGCTCATTAATAACACTCGCAGTTGCTTGTGCGGGCACACATGCAATGGAGTGTACGGTTGTTTACAACGAAAACATAATCTTTTTGCCCGGAGATCAGCAAATTCCTGTGGCGATAGACGACTGAACTGTGTGCGTCCTGTGGATTGTTCCGAGCCAGTACGAATCCCTTGCGCGCGTCCGGATCCCTCACCACTATTCAGGGACCCCGGGTTTCTACCACTAGAGACTTGGGGTGTGTTTCGGCTGAAAGTATGAGTCCGGATTCCGCCTGTAGTGGGACGAAACGGCTGATTGGAATAACGATCCCCTAGTCCATTCAACGTTTTTCTCAAATCCACTTCGATATCTCGCGCAATATCCATATCCGCATCTATGGTTCGCGGCCGAAACGGTCGGACCTTGTCCCGTATTTCCTCTTTGAGCCCATGCATAAAGTACCCGAGATAATGCCCCTCAGATAGACCGGGTACTTGGTTCGCCCTTTGTACGAAGTGATTCACGTATTCGTCCACATTTCCGGTATGTCGAATTGCTGATAAGCGTTCATACGGGCTTCCCGTATACCTCTCGTCAAACCGTACAGTCAGTGCTTGCGAGAACTCAGTCCAATCGATATCAGGGTTCCGTTGTAATAGCCACTGATACCAGTTGAGTGCATTCACTTCCATGGCTACCAAAGCTACCTGAACCCTCTGATCCCTGGGGATAGTATGTAACGAGAATTGTTGTTGCGCTCGGGCTAACCACCCCAATGGATCACTCCCGTCAAACGTGGGCAGTTGCAGCGGGGTTGCGATCGGTAAGTGGACGGGTTGCCCAAAACCCGTCTCTAGATTTCCGCCCGCGTTTCCAGCAGCCAGGGCGAACGATTCGGCCGGAGCTTCCTCCGGCGGTGGAGGCGTGGGGGCTGCAGCAGGTTTAAGCGCCGTGAGAACCACCAAGATGTCGGCCAATTGGCCTTTGATAGTCTATTGTTCCTCGGCCAACATTGTCACACTTTCCTCAATACGCTCCATACGATCAGTGGTAGAACGGGTATTCGTCATTGTGGTATGGGGGAAATTGAAATCCGGCAGGTCGGACCAAATTGATAGAACGTAATTTAAAGTAACAGAACGTAAAACCAACCTCAAGAACGAGATGTTCTTCACCAAGCTTCCAAGCTCGAAAATTCAATAATCAATCAATAATCCAAAAACGATATCACAAAGTCCTACTTATACCAACCCTAATCTCAGAAGAGTCAGGCCCGTCAAGCGGGAAAACATAAACATAAGCCAATTAACATAACTGAAATTAAACATAATTAATTAAGCTTGATCCGGCCCACTAGGCCCTATTGGACGCCTTGCCCGCCTCTGATATACGATTAGGGCCTTCTCCGGGTTAGCCGGAGATCGCTCTACGTCAGGACCACTCAAGAGTACTCTATTTAATCAATTTTTAATTTGGTACAAAATAAATGTGATAATGTACAATTTTTCTTAATTGAAAAGTCTTTTAAAAAAATAACACTTTTTCCTCAGATCATTAATATATGAATTAAGTCAACAAATATCAAATCATATCATTTGTGATATGAATATTTTTTGTAAAGCTTATTTGTTAGAGACAGTTATCATTACAAAATTTACTAGTCTCAAAGAGGTTTTAGTAGAAAATTGAGTTAGAAAACATATTATGGCAAGTTTATTTTTTAATTTTATTTTCAGTAACGAAGTAATAATTCAACGTCAAATAAAGTGGAAACAAAAAGAATTTTCTTAAGCCGTATTTACCAACAAACAATGTTTATGTGGATTTCGTTGGAAGAGTGAGTTGTTTAACCTACACTCGCATACTAAAATCATAGACCAACCAACTATCAAACCAAGGTTTACACCTAATATTTTTCTTGTATAAAAGTTAATATGAAAAATGAAAATATTTGACAAGAGTCACTTTGATATAAACTATAAAATATATTATAAGCTTTTCATTGAGTTGGGTTTATATTGAGCTGAGCCACCTTGTCTAAAGGGTCAAGTTCAACCAATCTCATGTTTAATTAAACTCAATTCAAATATAAATGGACCGAGGCATCAAATTTCATGCAGGCTATCTCAAATGAATCGAATGATATGAATATACTTCGTTATTATCTCAATTAAGTATTTTATTTTGTTTCATATATTAATAGTCTTTGCAAGGTCATTTTCGAAAGTGTTTCTTTCACATATTCTTATTGAAACAACTGATCATCTAAACAACCGTTCGAAAGATATATCGAACTCAATTGTAGTTCATATACACTGAGTTCTAATGATCAATCATGCACTTCATCTAATTAAAAAGTTCATATACACTGAGTTCTAATGATCAATCATGAACTTCATCTAATTAAAATCTAAATGTATATCAATAATAGATTACAAACTTCATTATAAAGCCATCTGTCCCTCAATTTCCTTGGACCTTTATGTATTTATATCTTCTTTTGATATTATATAAGTTTAAATATTAGATGATAATTAATTTAAATACGAATCCCCTACCGTAACTCCAAATGATAAAAGTTATTGCTCTTTATTTTTCAATTTGACATTTCCACGTCAAAAAGCTAATATTTTAAAATAGAAATTAATCCCTTTATATTTCTTGCTTCATCATTAGAGAATAATTGAATCTATATAGTAACTTTTTCAAAATCTATTTTTATTGACTAATATTTATTATCTCATATGGACTTCTCTCTACATTTTCATATTTCATGTTCGAACTTCTCATACGAACATTGGTTCATTATTTTGGTTTTTTTATTTTTTTTTTATTTCAAGTTTGAAAGAAAAGTTATACTCATTATTAGGGATCATTTATTAGTCATAGTATTCTTTATTATTTAAATTTTAGTTTATATGTTGATCCAATTTATAATATATTCGTATATAACGTAAGAGCGTGTTTGGATTGAACAATTTATAAAGTCATCAACAAATTCATTGAGCTTGTTTGAGTTTCTCAAATTGCAATGGAGTTAAAATCTCTTGTTATCCATTTTGATCATTTTCTAGGACTCAGGTAAATTTCAAATAATTCTGTATATAAATCATTCTTCCAAATTCACTTCTCAAATCCACCACGTTCAACAATAATATGATAGAGATATTACAATACTTTAAAAATAAAGGAGAAAAAACAATGATAAGTCCAAAGTAATTAGAATAAGGATCATTTATTAGCTAGATAAAACTTATTTTAATTTCCTAGTATAGATTCAAGTATAAATAAATAGTTATTGGAAATTTGACCAATTTTAAAAGATTTAAAACAAAAACCTTAAGTTCTTGAACATGAACCTTAACCATCAGAGTTGGTGTCATATTACGAATCGACATGAACCAAGAAGGATCATATTAGGTTGTCCATTCGAACAATAGAGCTTCCACTATAATACTGCTACTTCACATTTTACTTTTTCAATTGACAAACCAAATGTGGACTAAAAATATAGAAAGGAATTACTATGAAACAAGACACGTAACTCCCATATAAAAATGACATTATTGAGATACATATTATCAATAATCTCAGATCATCTGGATTTCATAAGCATAGAGTATTAGAAATATCACACATTTGATGAATCAAAGAGATTGAAAGATAGAAATAGGGTCCAAAAAATAGAAGAAATATTAAAAAGCTTAGCTCGTATAATAATATGAAACAACTTGCTTTTAAAATTTATTTTGCAATCAAACTGATGATTATATTATGTTGTAATTCAATATTGTGTACTAACTTTTCATTCTAATTTACATATAAAACTCATTTTATTACAAATATCACTCTATAAAAAATATCAAATGAATCCAACACAATTGTAGTACAATTCATAATAAGTTAAATATAATTTATTTCCATAAGAAAAGGCTCAACAACTTGATTCTTGGTTGTATAGAGCAAATAATTTTTTGACCTCACCCAATCCCTATTTCTTGAAATGCACAACTGATCTATCACATGTTGCAGAAGCTAGTGAGTCCTCTTCGTGACTATATTTGATGCTTACAGACCGTTCTTTCATTCCTCCTGCTTGACTTGAAAACCATTTGAAAATTTCCTACCTACTCCACTTATGCCTTAACATTTTTCTTTAGTTTTTTAAAATGAAAAGACAAACATCTATTGAGTTTAATGGTTTACCATTTTTTATTTGTATATTACTACAAAAGTCACACCCAAAAGCATTTGAAAATCAAATGCGTATATTAAACTCAAAACTTGTAATATCTTCATTTGATTATCAATCTCATTCTCATTAATAACATACAATTGAAAGACATTTCAATGAAAATTTCAAATTTATAAACAAAAGGAATTTATGTGATTTGACCTATTCACATTCTTATGAATGATTCATGTTAATGTACATTGAACAAACTTGTTTAATATTAATTAGTTTGTTCAATATTAATTTAAATTCATGTACATTCATTTAATAACAACACTACAAAATTTAATAGTTTATTTAGATTAAATATACATATTAATTATTATATGAGAGTTTAATTTAAATTCCTGTCCATTCATTTAATAACACTACAAAATTTAATAATTAAATATAAATATTAATTCTTATATGGGGGTATTTTGGTCTTAACAAAAAAGTTAAGAAATGTAAATCATGCTAAAGGATTCATACTTTTATAATAGTTATAGATTATAGATATAGATTATTTTTCTTCTTGAAATGTGTACCAAAAGGTTCTCTGGCATCTCATTCTCTGAACATGTATGAAAATGCTTGCTAAACAAGGCCAAAGTTTTGGGTTTAAGGGGAATTATCATTAAAGCATCTTGCTGCTAGGACAGTTTTCCTTGAGGTCTTCATGCATGTTCTTCAATGTTTTTAGCTAAACAATGCACGAGAAAATGGAATGATACTCTCAAGAATGCATTTGCCGAAACAGAGAATGGTTTTCTATCTTTTGTTAAAAGAGCTTATGCAATTAAACCAGCAAAAGCAGCAATTGGATCGTGTTGTCTTGTAGGAGTACTTATATGGAAGGGGACGTTATATATTGCTAATCTTGGGGATTCTAGAGCTATAATGGGTTCTTTAATCTGTGAACGAAGCTGATGTTTGTATGACTGTATCAGCATAGTGCTTTTGCTGTTTTGCCACAAGTATATTGGTAGGAGTATATGATGATTATTCTTTTCATTTCCATTTTAGAGAAAAAGTCAGTTGGCATATGTCTAAACCCCAAAAGAAAGCCTCATGTTTAATGCTTCTGATGTGCCCTCATGAAATCTTATTCTTTTTTTGGATGTATTTTATCTGAAACATTGCTGTAAGATTTTATATGTGCACTCTATAAAGAGTGAATTTATAAACCTTTTCAGTTAACAATAGAAGTTCAAGAATGGTAATGCACTGGAGGTTTCATTTGCTATTGCCTCAGCAGAGATCTTCAATCCCTCATCTAGTCGACCAACATTTTCGATGTGCTTTTGTGAACCATTGATTCTACTATAAGTTGACATTCCCCGAGAAAAGAGCATACTAATTGTCCCACTTGTTTAAATTTTCATTCTTTGGTAACCTCAGTTTTCCTGATAAACTAGAAACTCTTGCTTCCCTTTAAATGTTTTACATCTTCTTTATTGTTTATAATATCGTGTGAGTTTTTGTATGTGTTTTCCAGGTATCTAGATCGATAGGTGATGCTTATCTGAAGAGGCCAGAGTTTGCTCTCGATCCATCTTTTCCAAGATTTCACCTTCCTCAACCTCTTACTCGGCCTGTTTTAAGAGCTGATCCATCCATATCCACCAAAAATCTACAAGCAAATGATAAGTTTGTCATTTTTGCATCTGATGGTCTTTGGGAACACTTAACAAATCAAGAGGCTGTTGAGATTGTCCACAATAGCCCGAGAATGGTATGCTCTACGTTCTAGTCTCACAGCTTAAACCAATCTTTATCAAGTCTCACATGAACTTTTGTGCCCCATAGACCACATGATTAGGTTAACTGCAACACATGGATTGTTAATATAGGGAAATTTTATAACACAGAACATTTCTTCTTAGCACATTCGAATATGACAGGCAGTAATTCAATCTCTTTTTTTTTTTTTCATGTTGTGTTTTGAATCTGCGATAATCTGTAACGTATTTAGCATGAGCACATTTGAATATGACAGATGTACTTGCTAAAGGATCTGTTCTTATTGAAGTAGACTGAACTATACTGTAACATACATTCTTACGAGCTCACGCTGAGTTGCAACATAATTATAACTTGTACAAATTCACATTTAGAGTCTGAACATAACTACAACGTACCACCATAAGTACAACAGCTACAGTCTCAACATTCTGTTAAAAAAAAAATTAATGTCTTAAACATAATTACAACTAATATGATGTTACTACATAAAATTCAAAGTGCATAAATAGTTATTTTAGATGCCGTGATGATGTCTTGAAACCTCATAAAACCATTCATACAACAGAAAGTTACATCACAATAGGTAAACGATTCTTCAAAGTGAGGTATAAAACCAACATTCAATCTGATACTGCAAATCCATACTACTATTAACTTCGAGTATGCAACTACCGAAGCAAACAAGCAGAGAAATATATAACACAAGTCATCAAAACTCCAAGTAATAATACCACAATACTCTTCTACAAGATAACAATGATGGGAAAAATGAACATATTTTGGCAAGATCACAATCATTTCCATTTTCCACCATTCAAATCATAAAAAAGAGACGACCCAGGGGAAAGAAGGAGAAGAAATGAACAAGGAATATCAAATAGACTGAATCAAATCAGAAAGCAGCATCAACAACCATATGACTTGCATGAGTCTTTTTCAAAATGTTCTTTTGGCTTGAGTGTTGTTTTAGAAGCACTTTCTGTGGACGATCGACGGCCCAGACTCATCATACTCTGCCTTGGCTATCCACATCTGCAATAAAAAAGATGAAGATCAATCAGCAGAAATTCCCAAATTTCTTTGGAAAAAGGGAATAGTTACTCTTCATTTATTAGGTAATTACCACAAGCCCCTCAGGCTTTGCGATTACCAAGGCACCCCCTTGTCAGACCCTCAGTAGCTAGATAAACAGGGGGTGTAATAGTATTATGCAACCAACGACGGATGTAACTGTGATATGCTTTTATTAACATGTGAAGTTATGATAATTTCTCAAACTTGGGGGTGTTTTATGTAATATACACTCTAGAAAACATACCTGCTGGAATGTGCTGAGAGATGCCAAAATGGAACCTCCAATCCAGACACTGTACTTCCTCTCGGGTGGAGCCACCACTTTAATCTTCATGCTGCTCGGGGCTAAAGCTGTAATTTCCTTGCTCATCCTGTCAGCAATACCCGGGAACATAGTGGACCCACCACTGAGGACAATGTTACCATATAAATCCTTTCTAATATCAACATCACACTTCATGATAGAATTATAGGTAGTTTCATGAATCCCAGCAGCTTCCATTCCGATCATTGATGGCTGGAAGAGGACCTCAGGGCAGCGGAACCGTTCTGCCCCGATAGTGATGACCTGACCGTCGGGCAGTTCATAGTTCTTCTCCACAGCAGAGCTGGTCTTAGCTGTTTCTAGCTCTTGTTCGTAATCAAGAGCAATGTAAGCTAGCTTCTCTTTTATGTCTCTTACAATTTCCCGCTCAGCACTTGTAGTGAACATGTATCCTCTCTCCGTTAGTATCTTCATGAGGCTGTCGGTGAGATCACGCCCAGCAAGATCGAGACGCAAGATAGCATGGGGAAGAGCGTATCCCTCGTAGATGGGGACTGTGTGGCTGACACCATCACCAGAGTCGAGAACAATACCTGCAAGAAAATAAACAAAGAGACAATAATTTACTGTACTAACTTTGTCCTCGAAACAATAGAGCATAGAGTTCAACACTTTTGCGGCATGTTTAAACATTATGTTTGATCCTCAGGCACTGTAATATGGATATCCTATTCAATTTGGTATTTCATCCTGTATTTTATCTCGCATATGCATGTTAAGTGTATATGATCCACATCAAGAGTATACTTAAGGGAATGTATACACTTGGGGTGTGCATATGTGATGCGGATAGCAAATCGATAAACCAAATTAAAATAAAAGATCCGATCAAGCCACTAAGTCCAGAAGGCATACATAAGCAATCAAAATATAAACTGATATTCACTCCACCAAATGGAGTCACAGTAACTCAATTCATCAGTATATGGTTTATCGATGAGCTTCCAGCATATGATCTTGATTCCTTATTAAGTGATAATAAAGTGTTGCCTTGGATCAATGATCTGCCACGAAAATTACTAAGGACCTACGAAAATAAGCATATTAACTCCCAGCACGCAGTATGCATGAAAAGAAAATTTGTTTGAGCAAAAACTCCGAAAATGTTCTATTTTTTTCCAGTAGGAGATTGAGTGGTATGTATATATGTGGATCATATATAGATATGATAGACTAACTGGTATCTAGCTTGGAAGTGAGATTAGATGGCATTTATACATGTCAAAAACAATTTATAACTGTTTCTTAGTGAGAATACTTATTAGGAATACTATAAATGAAGTGCATGAGCATGACAGCTCTTTAATATTATATAATCATTTTTAAAACAGAAAACAACTCAATATGGGAGAAACAAAGAAAAAATAGGAAGGAAAAAACCACAACAGTGTATGCATCAGCATATATAATAAAGAAGATGGTTTAGTATTCTCCTTACCGGTAGTACGACCACTAGCGTAAAGGGAGAGAACAGCCTGAATGGCAACGTACATGGCAGGGGCGTTGAAGGTCTCAAACATGATTTGGGTCATTTTTTCACGATTGGCCTTGGGATTAAGAGGAGCTTCTGTCAAGAGAATTGGGTGCTCTTCTGGAGCCACACGAAGTTCATTGTAAAATGTGTGATGCCAGATTTTCTCCATATCATCCCAGTTGCTCACAATTCCGTGCTCAATCGGATATTTCAGTGTCAAAATACCTCTCTTGGACTGAGCCTCATCACCAACATAAGCGTCTTTTTGGCCCATGCCAACCATCACGCCAGTGTGACGTGGGCGCCCCACTATGCTGGGGAACACAGCCCTTGGAGCATCATCTCCAGCAAAACCAGCCTGGCAATTTTAAAATCAGCAAAAAACAATAAGCTTCTCTAACATACTGTAAAGAGTGAACAAATATTCTAATAGTAGGATTGTTATCGTGACAAGTTTTACTCTGTGCAACTGACATGCTGAGGAGTAAAGATTACCTTGACCATTCCAGTTCCATTGTCACAAACAAGAGGCTGAATATCTTCGGCGTCTGCCATCTCTTAATGTTCTCTGGAGAAAAAGAACAATCTTCAACTTTTTTAAAAGAAAGGCAAATTCTGTAGAATATATATATCCTGAATTCATGCCAATGAAGATGATTTCCATGCTAAAAAATTTTATGATATGTCATCTTTGAAACTAACAAAAAGATGTAATGCCACAGAAGACAGAATATATCAATGTGTCATCATAAAAATGCAAGATTCATCCAGGAACACCTTCAGCAAAAAGCAATTTTAACAATGGGAAATGCTTCCCAAGCACGGGGATTTTATCAGAGAAAAAATGAACTGCATTTCTAAATTTTAAAATTTGAAAAGGATTGACCAATCAATACTTTGGATATAGACAATTGCATTAACAAAATCAAGCACTTCACATATCATATTCAAACAATGGATTTAAAGAATAAAAGCAACAAACAAGAATTGGTTTCATTGAATCTTTCGTCACGTTCAGAAGTTCAAAATATAAATATATAATGATTAAATCCAGTGATTTCTAGTTGCATTTGAATATTGTTTCAACTTTAGACATTAGACAAATAATCGATCTTCCGGCATTCTACGCATAATTCACCCCCAAATCTATTGTTTCAACTTTAGACATTAGACAAATAATCGATCTTCCGGCATTCTACGCATAATTCACCCCCAAATCCTTAAGATGGTCTCTTGAGAACCTAGATAAATTCATTACAAAATAACATAACTCTTCCAGCAATAAGCATGGAACGAAAAACACAAACTTTCACTAATCAATACTCAATAAAACCACATACTAAAACACTAAGTTCAAACTATAGGTCACAAATCACCATTTCCAGATCCACGAATCCCGATTCAAAAGGATAAAGGCATAATCACACAGATCTCAAACCAAAATACAAACAAAACAATAAAATAACAGATCGAGAGCATCGGAGACTAGATTCAATCTTTTCCTGATAATGAAGATAAATACAAAATCATATCATTTCTCCAAAAGAATTTTTTTTAGAAAAAAGGAATAATTAACATCAAAGAGCATAAAATTCAATCGAAGGTTTTACCTTTAGATGCGTTGATGAAAATCGATATCCGAATTTCTTCTCCTCTTGGTTTTGAATTTCTCAATTTGTTATGAGGTGCCGCCCTGCCCCTGCCCTTGTGATTTTTAAAAGAAAAGGCGAGATGTTAACTCTCAGCCTCCCATCAAATTCACCTCATATTCAATCTCAGCCGTCCATGGTCTTCTAGCTGTGATGAGTGGCCCCCACTATAGTTTGATTTAGTGACTTTTATATATATATCCCTATCATGTTTTGAATTTTATTTCCCGGAAAATTTAAGATTAATTTTGACTTTTGAGAGCTCTATTATGAAAAAAAGATTATTGATTAAGCCATAGAAAAGTCTATTTCTCAAAGAAGGATCAAGGAAAATTGGTCGTGTCTTTATCCATCTTAATTTCTCATCCATATCATTTTTCACCTATTTTGATGTTAACATCTTTATTATGTCATTATCTAACCGCTCGGGACCCGACTTAGCATGAAATTCTCCCCTCTCCCCACTTCACATTGTTTTTGTAGATCTTTGGAGTCGATTTGAGACATCCATATGATTTTTTATAATACTAGTAAAAAGCACGTGCGTCGCACGTGATTTATATATATTTAATGAGATAATTGCAAAATTAAATACTTAAACCTATAGTTCAAACTTGCTCAACAACACTTTATAAATAAATATAAAAATAATTTAAAATAACTATAGTTGAGATGAAATATTAAAAATTATAAACAAAGTAAACTTAATGTTATTTAAAAGTCTAATTTGTCCTAAAACTCGTTTCTGTCAGGCTAGTCTAGCCTTTTAGGGTATCTCTCCTCACCCTGAAATTTTAAAAGTCTTATTGGTCTTTCTTTTGTTTGATTTTGATGGAAGTCGAAATCTTATTTAATGAACTCTTTTTTATATTTTTGTTTCAAATTGTTCAACGTCGCTCGATCATCACTTAAAGTTATATTGTTGCTATTGTTATCATCTTCCCTATTATTCCGTGTCACTTTATCTATTTTTTCCCAACATCTCCATATCCTATTTGTTGTTTATCAATTCCTTTTGGTACACAAAATTCTCCAATAACTAATTGCATTTTACCTCGACCAATTTTTTCTGTTTTTCTCTTTCTTTTTTATTTGATTGTACTCTTCCAATTTTTTCTTCTTCGACACTAAACTTCACCTAATTTATCTACTTTCATAATGAACTTGTTTAATCATTCACATGTCAATTAAAGCAATGTAAATGAAGAACAAAGTCGAAGGATGAATTATATATTCTATAAATTGACAAATTGATGTATTCTTGCAAAACATATGTGCATTTTTCTAGTATATACAAATATTTCATACATTCATTTTGCCGGTAAGATGCACTTCACAATCGTATTTGTTTTAATATTAGTATTAATTTTTGTATGACATAAAAATAGATTAAAGACATATATAAATAAATAAAGTTAATCGTAATAGAATAAAAATTGTAAGTAAATTTTATAATGCAACTAAATATTTAAGTTAATGATAAACCATAGCCAAACATAATACTAAATATCATCTATTCTAATACATAAATTCTTGATAATCGTATTGCACAAGAGCGGGGTTTACCCAGTGCGCACCTAACGGTAGCGGCTGCGGGTTCCCTTGTCATCAAAAATTCTTGATAATCGTGTACAAAGATAAAAAATGAGTCCTCGCTTGCTTACACATCTTCTCTATATACACATCCAATCATTATTTTGGTCTGCTCATATTAATTATACTTGAGTTTTAAACCATAATTTCATCGTTTTAACAAGCTAATTAAAGAATCCTTTTTTCTTATTTCTTAGAACCAAAGTACAATTTCATATTCTCTACCCTTTCACCAAATACAGTGTAGATCCCTACTTTTTGGTCATTTAATGGTACCCTAAACCCTAAAGTTACCAAAAATCCCCTATAATAAATTTTGTATTTAAAAAAATCAGGATTTTTTTTTTCAATTTAAAAAGCCCATTCTTCGAAATTTTCATTAAAAAAATCAAAATTACAGAGGTGAATGCCACTTATTGTCTCATTTACACTCGTAAAGTAAAATTTGTTACACTGTCAATCCTTAAGTTATATTCCATCTCAACATACTTTCAGTTATACTTTGATTCTCAAAGTATCAAATTTGTATTACTCTGGTCTCAACATATATGAAAGCGGAAAAAGTAATACTTTTGATAATTCTATAGTCATCTTTATTTTAATTATCATTATTTATCTTATATTAATTTATACATATTACTTATAGGTAATGTTTAATAGATGAAAAAAGATTACATGAATAATCATATGTTATCATTGGAACATTCATGTATATGGAAATTGCTAAATAAGTGCTCATATTCAAAATGTAAATAAATTCAACTTAAGTTGATGTAACTGCAATCAAATATACTATTAATGTATGCACTATTCTAATACGCATATTTTTTTATCAATCATGTACCGAATTTTTCACTGACTCAGAAATGATTGAAAAACTTTTTATTCAAGAATAAATTGGCAATGGATTCCCATTTCTTGCTTGAGCATTATCAGTTTGATGTAGCTTCCATCTCTTCCATTTTGCTTTAGTTTACTGTAGTAGAAATTATATCAACTTGCATCCAAAAGCCGCTATTTATGGGAGAAATCATACTCGGAAATTGGAGTTGAATCAAAATATAAATATAACATTCATCAAAGAAAAATAATATATGGTTCATATCTAATTTGATTAGAAAATACACAGTTCAACCAAATTACATATAACTAATGTTCTTTTACATATTCATGATTTGGTTCAAAGCAAATGCACCACAATTTCATACAATATGTGCTAAAATTAATCAAGCAGGAAAGCAAGATTGTACGTTAGTGGGCAGATGTCATCCATCCTTGAAAATCTGGAAAAGAAAATATGATATAGATATGTACCTTGCAAAAGTGTAAAACATAAAAAACATGTAAGACTATGTACAATGGTCACAACATTAAACACCCTCTTTTTCAATTCCCAACACTCCACATCATCTTATCTCTCTTCCACATAATAATTAAACACCCATTCAAATTTTACACTCTACAATGGTTTTGTTTAATAATATTCAACACCCTACCCCACTACTTTTATTATTTATTTATCCTTTTAATTTTATAATTAGATTATAATAAGATTATCGTTTATAATTAAAAATAACGATGAAATAATTTCTTTTTCGATATTTTTTAAAATAAAATTTATTTAAATATTTATCTAAATATTAATCTTATTTATTAAAGGATAATAATATGATTATATTGAAAATGATCGAATTTTTTTTGGTATCCAAATCAAGTGAAACTAGTCTCTATTTATAGAGGAGAAAAAATTATGAATTTTGATATATTTTTTTTATATAAAAAAATTTATTTATTATCAAATAATTAACATCAAATAATTGGAGTGTGATAAAAATATCTACAATATGGTTAGCCAATAAGATCATGCCATGTAAGCTTTTCAACACCATGTAAAATTTCTCCACCAATTTAATCCACCTCACCATTAAACACCCTATTCCAATGGTTTCAACTATTTAAAATATTAAACACCCTCTTTCAACACCCCCATTGTACATAGTCTAATGGGGAAAAAGAAAAGGATAAAGAGTTGAGAACTTCTAACAGAGCTAATCGGTCTAACCATATTTGTCAATGGGCCATCCATCATCAACATAGCTGTCAATGCATATTCATCAACTCTTTGATTATAAATACATTTGGAATTAAACCATTCACATTCATAATAATAATAATTTATTTTTGTATTAATATACACTAAATATATACATTGAACTAATTTGTGAATTATTCATTTCAAGTTCATGCACATTTATAGTAATAATAATAATGTTAATTATATTTTTATAAAAAATTTAATAATAATACTAATTTTATTATTGTCTTAATAGAAAAGTAAAGAAATGTAAGTTATTTGAAATCATTCATAGTTTTATATATTGAATGAATGAATGAGTGAAATGATGATGATTTATTTAAATTCTCCACCCAAATATATATTGAACAATGTTAGAATAGGTACATTCATTTGATTATAACAATAATAATAATAATTTTCATTTAATTTGATGATAATATTAGTTTATTGTTATAAGGTTATTTTTGTCTTTAATGAAAAGTTAAGAAATGTTGTTTGTTTATGTTTTTGGGATAAAAATTTGAAATTTTATCGAGAACTGTGTATCATGGAAATTTGTGTGAAAATGATAGTTGTTTGTTTATGTTTTTAAAATTAGGTTGACAGTTGTAAAATATGTCAAATCAATAATGATAGGTTGATGGATGATGTATAAAATAATTATTTTAATTGTGTATATAATGATTATGTGAATAAAAAATAGATAAATATAGATTAAAAATTGTAAAGTATGAAAGATAAAGTGAAATAATGATTGATTTGATTGGTAAAAGTGTGAAATGTTGTATATATGATTGATAGTTAGTTATATAGGAGATTGGGAAGTAGGGTTGAAAAAAAAGAAGAATTTGGGTGAAAAGTTGGTGTGTTAAGTATATTTTGAATTTTGTGATTTAAAATGTTGAAAATGGATTTTGAAAACATAAACAAACATAGACATTTAATTTTGAAAACATAAACAAAACATAGCCAAAACATTTAATTTATGAATTTTGTGATTTAAAATGTTAAGTCATCTACATAACATTCACACTTTTATAATAGTTATAGATATTTTATTTTAATAAAAATGATATAATAGTATTCACATTTCAACTTGGCTGTGAAAGCTTATCAAATTTAGACCATTTAATTTATCAAATTATAGATACTTATTCCAACATGGCTGAATATTTTATTATTTTATTAAAACACATATATGAATGAATATGATCTCCAATGTAATCCAAACTGCCTCCTTACAAAAACTATATTTACTACGTGGTATTAGATAAGAATATTAAATATGGGACACAAGTTATTCACCCAACACATTGCAACAAAAGAAATAACAAAATTTTGCAACCTATTATCCTATATAACCAGATCCCCTTATGGTGGGCTGATAAACCTCATTTTACGCTTCTTACAGCATCCATTAGATTATATTTTATACTCGATTGCTTCTATTTTCTCCTCACAATGCGTTTAATAGCCATGTTAAGTGTGCAGGCGATTACAGTAACTCGAAACGGAAATATGTAGCGTGAAAAGCCAAAAATAACAAATCAAACGCAGGGCAAAACAATCTGCCCCGCGCGCTTAAGCGTGAGCGCTTAAGCGCGAGGGGTAGGAAGGCGCGCTTAAGCGTGCGCTTCAGAGCCGCTCTTCTTCTTTAATTCGGCCTTCCTTTTCTTTCTGAACGGATATAAATACTCCCTCAAAACTTTGTATTGGGGTTCGACTTTTATTTTCCTGAATTGAGTTGTAAAGATCGGAGATCGAGAGACGAGATTCAAGGATTATTGTAAACAGTTTATTCGACAACGGGTTTAATCAAAATTATCTTCTTTAATCTCTTTTAATTCTTGTCGTTTATGATGTTTGCATTATTAATTGTTTATTGTGCTTTCGCATCTATGGAGTAATCCATCATATTCTGGAACCGGGAATAGCCCGATAATATGTTATCGATATAGATTATAGAACCGTTGAAGTTACATCGCATATGCTTATGATTTGAATTCTTGTTTATTAATGCTTGTGAATTTGCTGGCCACATATTTGCATGTTCATAGATATTAGGTGAAAATTCTGAAAGGTGACATCTAAATCGGAACCCTAGTATTCAAACCTAGGATCCTAAATCACGAAAGTAGTTTTAGGTCTTTTGAGGAATCGATACACTATCATAGAAATTAATGAATCTGAGTTTAGTCTAATCATCACGAAAGTAGTTGATTAATTAGCTTGGGTAAATTGTTATGCTTCGACAGAAGGTAGTGAGTACAATAGGATAGTGTCCTTCATAAGTAGCGATCGTAAGTTCATTGGTAATATAATTGAATTGATAACTTATGTCGTGGTAAACCCCGAGTCCGGAATTTCCAATCGTATATAACTCAAATCAACGTTCTTGCGTTCTGTTTAATTTTCTTTACAAATATCTCGTGTTTTTGTTAGGCTTAGATTACTGATAATTGATAGGCTAGTGCTTGATTATTCGGTCTTCGTGAGAACGATATCTTTTGTACTGCACCGAAGCCGTGCGCTTGCGGTTTAGGCACATCAAGTTTTTGGCGCCGTTGCCGGGGACTTGAATAGGCAATATTAGTTTTCATCAGATTTTAGTGAGACTAAGCCATTTTATTTTATTTTTATTTTTCTGTTTTATTTCAGGTTTTCGATTTTTCCTTGTATGCGAAGTAAGATCGATTTCGAACCTGATCCAAAAATCGAGAAAACTTTTCGTGCTAGGAGAAAACTACAAAAACTGAAACAAGCTCAACTTAAACAAGTTACAATGGCTGAAGAGAATGTGAATGCGAATGTTAATGCAAACGCTAACGCGAAACCCGGCTGCAAATGTGAACGCGAACGCAAACGCGAGATGCCTTAAGGATTTTGCAGCACCGAATGCGCAGACACTTCACTCCAGCATTGCTAGGCCTACTGTAGAGGCCAACAATTTCGAGCTCAAGCCATCCCTTCTGCAAATGGTTCAGCAGAATCAGTTTGGGGATGCACCTACTGAAGAGCCAAACCTCCACTTGTCCATGTTTTTAGAGTACTGCGACACTCTAAAGATGAACTGGGTTTCCCAAGACGCTATCAGGCTGAGGTTATTTTCGTTTTCACTGCGAGACAAAGCGAGAGCTTGGCTACATTCTCTACCATCGGGTTCTATCAGAACATGGGATCAACTAATGCAGAGCTTTCTAGCAAGATACTTTCCCCCGAGCAAGACTGCCCAACTGAGGAATCAAATCACTACTTTTGCTCAGCGGGATGGTGAATCACTGTATGAAGCCTGGGAACGATTCAAGGATCTTCTCCGACTATGCCCACATCATGGACTAGAGAAATGGCTCATTGTTCACACATTCTACAATGGACTGATTTATACCACGAGGATGTCAGTCGATGCAGCAGTTGGAGGAGCTCTGATGAATAAGGGTATCGATGAAGCATATGACTTAATCGAGGATATGGCACTGAACCACTACCAGTGGTCAAGCGAAAGATCGACTCCACAAAAGACCCAGGTAAGTACGATATTGATGTCATTACTTTACTTTCTGCACAAGTAGAGGCTATGTCTAAAAAGTTGTATTCCATGAATATGCATGTTAACTCTGTCACTACCCCACCCCCCATGTGTGAAATATGTGGTACAGTTGGTCATATTGCCTTAGAGTGTCAATTTGCGAGTGTACCAACCGATCCCTCTATAGAGCAAGCCAATTATGTGAATAACTTCAACCAAAAGAACGACCCATTTTCAAACACTTTTAACTCTGGTTGGAGAAATCACCCCAATTTTTCATACAAGCCGACTCAAAACGCAGCCCCACCATCTAATTTTAGACCACCACCGGGATTTCAACAAAAGCCTTATAATCCTGTTCCACCACATAAATCGAACTTAGAGTCACTCCTTGAGGGTTTCGTAGTAGCCCAGACTAAACAAAACGAAGTGGTAAATGATGCAATTAAGCAACTAGCAACAAAGGTAGACTCTTTAGCAACTCATAACAAAATGCTAGAAACTCAAATTGCACAACAGGCTAGTAACTCGAATAGGACTTCTGGTTCTTTTTCCGGTCAACCCGAGACAAATCCAAAGGAACATTGTAAGGCAATTACTTTAAGAAGTGGTACTAATTATGAAGGTCCTAGGATGCCTACAGATGTGAGTCAGACTGAGTTAACTGATAGGTTCGAAAAAGAAAAAACGCCTAACCCTGACAGCTCAAAAGATAAAACGAACGAAGTAGGTGAAAAAGAGCCTATTTATGTACCTCCAACACCATATGAACCACCCGTACCTTTTCCTCAAAGATTAGCTAAGGCAAAATTAGATAAGCAGTTTGGAAAGTTTTTAGATGTTTTGAAAAAGCTTTATATTAATATTCCATTCACTGATGCACTTGCACAAATGCCTTCATATGCTAAATTTTTGAAAGAAATTCTTTCTAACAAACGAAAACTAGAGGATTATGAAACCGTGGCTTTAACTGAAGAGTGTAGTGCATTAATTCAAAATAAATTGCCTCCTAAGCTTAAAGACCCCAGTAGTTTTTCGATTCCATGTATAATAGGTAACGTGAGTTTTGATCATGCATTGTGTGACCTTGGTGCTAGCGTTAGCCTTATGCCTCTTTCAGTTTCACGTAAGTTAGAGATGGGTGAGTTAAAACCTACTACGATTACTCTGCAATTAGCTGATAGATCTGTGAAGTATCCGGTAGGTATGTTAGAAGATGTACCAATTAGAGTAGGAAATTTTTTTATTCCTGCTGATTTTGTTGTTCTAGAGATGGAGGAAGATTCTCAAATCCCCATCATACTTGGTAGACCGTTCTTAGCCACAGCTGATGCTATTATAGATGTTAAGAATGGTAGGCTATCATTGAAAGTCGGGGACGAGAAGGTTGAATTTAATTTAGCTAAAACTATTGCTTACCCTTCTTTTGAGAATTCTTGTTGTAGAGTTTATCAGGTGGACCAGCTAGTTCAAGACAAGCTCACGAAATAATACTGCAGTGATCCATTAGAAGCTTGCCTAATGAACAACGGTACAATGGAAGATGAAGACGAAGCTATTGCTGATATCGCTCGTCTTCTCGAGGGAAATCCACCGGTTCCAGTCACTGCCATTGGGGTAAAAGAGTTGAGCAAAGATACTAAAGAAAGCAAAGAATCCAACTCGATACCCCAAGTAGAACTAAAACCACTTCCCTCGACACTCAGGTATGAATTTCTTGGACCTAATTCTATGTATCCTATGATTGTGAATGCCGACTTGAATAAGGAAGAAATCGATAAATTGCTTAAAGTCCTTAGGTTGCATCAAAAAGTCATAGGTTACACTATAGATGATTTAAAAGGGATTAATCCATCGTTTTGCATGCATAAAATTTTGATGGAAGATGATTTTAAACCTTCTAGGGAACATCAACGTAGACTGAATCCTACTATGCAAGATGTAGTTAGAAAAGAAGTTTTAAAATTGTTAGATGCTGGAATTATTTATCCTATTTCTGATAGTAAGTGGGTAAGTCCGGTACAAGTAGTCCCTAAGAAAGGAGGAGTGACTGTAGTGAAAAACGAGAAAAACGAATTAATTCCTACTAGGACAGTCACTGGGTGGAGAATGTGTATAGATTATAGGAAATTGAACACGGCAACTCGAAAAGATCACTTTTCCCTTCCCTTTATCGATCAAGTACTTGAAAGGTTAGCTAATCATTCACACTTCTGTTATCTAGATGGGTATTCGGGATTTTATCAAATTCCCATCCACCCTAATGATCAAGAAAAAACCACGTTTACATGTCCTTATAGCACTTATGCTTTTAGGAGAATGCCTTTTGGTTTGTGTAATGCACCTGCTACTTTTCAACGTTGCATGATGGCTATATTTTCTGATTTGATTGAAAACATTATGGAAGTTTTTATGGATGACTTTTCTGTATATGGCACCACTTTCGATATTTGTTTGTCTAATCTTTCTCGAGTGTTGCAGAGATGTGGGGAAGTCAATTTAGTTTTAAATTGGGAAAAATGTCATTTTATGGTTAGGGAAGGTATTGTGTTAGGACACCTCGTATCTGAACGATGAATTGAAGTTGATCGAGCAAAGCTGGAAGTGATCGAGAAGTTGCCACCACCTACCTGTGTGAAAGACGTTAGGAGTTTCTTGGGCCATGCCGGTTTTTACCGGAGATTCATTAAGGATTTTTCTAAAATTACTAAGCCCTTAACTCATTTACTTGCTAAGGATGTTCCTTTCGATTTCGATAATAATTGTCTTGATACTTTTTGCAGGTTGAAGGAAGCACTTGTTACCGCCCCTATTGTTCAACCGCCCGACTGGAATCTACCTTTCGAGATTATGTGCGATGCAAGCGATTTTGCTATTGGGGCAGTATTGGGCCAAAGAAAGGATAAAAAGATGCATGTTATCTACTATGCTAGTAGGACACTAGACGAGGCTCAAATGAATTATGCTACCACCGAGAAAGAGTTATTAGGTGTAGTCTTCGCCTTCGATAAATTCCGTTCTTATTTGGTTGGCTACAAGGTCATCGTCTACACAGACCACTCCGCGATTAGGTATCTATTGAGTAAAAAAGACGCAAAGCCGAGATTTATCAGATGGATATTACTATTGCAGGAGTTCGATCTTGAGATCCGGGATAAAAAGGGGATAGAGAATACCGTAGCCGATCATTTGTCTCGACTTAGGGAAGAGGAGATTAAAGAGACATTACCGATAGACGACTCATTCCCCGATGACCATCTTTATGCAGTGGCTAAGATAGATGCACCGTGGTACGCTGATTATGTTAACTACTTAGCATGTAAGATCCTACCGCCCGATTTTAGTTATCAGCAAAAGAAGAAATTTTTCACTGATCTTAAGCATTACTACTGGGATGAGCCTCTTTTTTTCAAGCACTGTACAGACGGGGTATATAGGAGATGCATACCAGAAGAGGAGATGGTAAGTGTCATGACTCACTGTCATAGTTCACCATATGGGGGTCATGCTAGTAAATCCAAGACGGTAGCGAAGATTCTTCAATCAGGGTTTTATTGGCCTACTTTGTTCAAAGACGTGCAAGATTTTGTCAGCGCATGCGACAGTTGTCAAAGAACGGAAAATATATCGAGGCGTAACGAGATGCCCATGAATACAATTCTAGAGGTTGAGATTTTCGATGTTTGGGGAATTGATTTTATGGGACCATTCCCGTCGTCATGTGGTAACAAGTTTATACTTGTGGCGGTAGATTAAGTTTCGAAGTGGGTTGAAGCGATTGCCTCGCCAACAAATGATTCGAGGGTGGTTACCCGATTGTTCAAAAAGATTATTTTTCCTAGATTCGGTGTTCCAAGAGTAGTGATAAGTGACGGAGGTACACATTTTACGGAACGCCAATTTGAAGCTTTACTTACCAAGTACGGGGTCACACACAAAGTCGCTACACCATATCATCCCCAAACTAGTGGTCAAGTAGAAGTTTCGAATAGAGAGATTAAGGTAATCCTCGAAAAGACTATCTCAAAATCAAGAAAGGATTGGTCTCTCAAGCTAGACGACGCCTTATGGGCTTATCGCACCGCTTTCAAAACCCCGATAGGTACGACACCCTTTCGTCTTATTTATGGCAAATCCTGCCATTTACCAGTAGAACTCGAGCATAAGGCATATTGGGCCGTCAAAGCTCTGAACTTCGATCTTAAAGATGCTGGTGAGCGAAGAATGTTACACTTACATGAGCTTGACGAGTTAAGACTAGATGCATATGAGAATGCGCGAATCTACAAGGAGCGAACGAAGAAGTGGTACGACAAACAGATTCACAGACGAGAATTTAAGAAGGGTGATCTCGTTTTATTATTCAATTTACGTCTGAGACTGTTTCCGGGTAAATTATGATCAAGGTGGTCGGGACCATTTGTAGTCGAAACAGCGTATCCATTCGGAGCTGTCGATATTTGGAGCGAAGGAACGGGAATTTTCAAAGTTAATGGGCAAAGGCTCAAGCATTACATTGCGGGCGAACCGATCGAAAAAGCCATCACGTCGAGCCTTCGCGATACTCGATCAGACCCAATGAATTAAGCATGGTAACGTCGAGCTAAAGACGTTAAACAAGCGCTGTTTGGGAGGCAACCCAAATGTATCCTTAGTTTTCTGTTTTCTTTTAGTTTCTTTTTCGTTTTGTTTCTTTTTGTACTGCACGATGCGCTCAAGCGCGAGCGCTCAAGCGCAATCCACTGCCCGGAGCGCTTAAGCGCGAGCGCTCGAGCGCAAGCCACTGTCCGAAGCGCTCAAGCGCAATCCACTGCCCGGAGCGCTTAAGCGCTCGCGCTTAAGCGCGTCGGGCAGCGCTTTCTTTTAAGTTTTTTTTTCCTCATTAAACTTCACTTTCCTCCCACATTATTTCTTCCCCCTTGTTCGACCCTCTCTATTCATAAACTAATAAAACTCACGATTTCTTCCATTCTTCTTGCAAACTAGATTCGAAGCTACGAATTCATCCTCTCTACTAAGCTACGACATCAACATTACATTGGGTAAGGAAAGCTAAACTCCTTGTTCTTTGACACATGCGAAATTAGGGTTTCAAATTGGGGGTTTTCTTCAATTTCGAAATTAGGGCTGGATTTTAGTTAAGATTGAACGATTATTGGCGTAATTGGGTCGATTATTGAAGTGGGTTCGTGATATCACACTTGGTTTCAACGACTGATTAGGGCATTGTTAATTTCGAAATCATCAAATTAGGGTTTATGCAATTGGATGAAAATTTGGGGTTTTGTTTGATTGAAATTTCGAGTTTCAATTGTGAAATTAGCAATTTCAACATGCGAAATTAGGGTTTCAAATTGGGGGTTTTCTTCAATTTCGAAATTAGGGCTGGATTTTAGTTAAGATTGAACGATTATTGGCGTAATTGGGTCGATTATTGAAGTGGGTTCGTGATATCACACTTGGTTTCAACGATTGATTAGGGCATTGTTAATTTCGAAATCATCAAATTAGGGTTTATGCAATTGGATGAAAATTTGGGGTTTTGTTTGATTGAAATTTCGAGTTTCAATTGTGAAATTAGCAATTTCAAGTTGAATTTGGTTGAATTGAATTGATTTGGGCAATTGGAGGACGACTTTTGTTGGTTTTTCTGTTTTGTCGAGGACTTGATCAAACAATTCTAAGGGTTACTCTGCCGAAATTTTTGGGAAAATGGTTAGAACTAAGAACGTGTCTAAGGGTAAGGGTAAAGCTCCGGCGAGTAGTTCTCGCGATCAATATCAGACTGAGGGCAGCGACACAATCCAACGATTCGAGACGCCAGAAATCGAATCGTACTGGCGTCGTATACTATCTCATACTATCCACAAGGAACGTGCTCTATTGACTGAAAACCATCGTTTTATAAAAGACAAAATAAATTTTCACGGTTGGAAACAATTTGTGACCCCAATACCAAAAATCAACATTACGTGGGTCCAAGAGTTCTACGCCAATTGCATAGACGATGAAAAATTGGGAGCGAATCGACGTCACGAATCCACTACGGTACGAGAGGTAACCATTCGATTTGACACAAGTGCCATTCGACGCGCCTTAGACTTAGCAAACAAATCCCGCTGCGAATATGAAACAATGGTGAGACACCCGAACAACCAACTCTTAGACGACGTGAAAGATGCCATTGCTAGTGACGATGCACAATGGAAAAAAGGAGGCTCTATATTGCATCGAGGGGATCTACTACCAGAAGCCTTATTCTGGTATGAGTTTATTCGTTATCGCCTAAGCCCGACGCTGAACACTTCTGAGGTAAATCGCCCTCGCGCTATACTAGTACATGCCATACAAAGTAAAAAGATGATTCGAGAGGCAGAAATGATTTACACGAACCTCCGATCCAACATCACATCTCTGACAGCCGATATAACGAATCCAACTGCAAAAAGGAAGACCCCTTTAATTTTCCCGGCGCTTATCCACTCACTCTGTGAACACAATAACGTCCCCCCTTTCCCCGACGATATCTATGAAGAACCGGGTGATGATATAACTTTTAGCCAGAGTAAGAGAGGACCCCCGCAGAAACGCGCACGACAGTCAAACGAACCTTCCGATTTGCCGCAGACAGACATCGAGACTAGCTCGAGCGCTCCCGCACCTCCTCCGCCGGACCCATACTACTGCTCACTCAAATCCAAACTGATATCGCAGGAATTATGACCGGTATGGGCACCATGCAGACTGACATTGCGGGAATCATGACTGATATGGGTACTATGCAGTCGGACATTAGGGCCATCAGAGAGTGGCAACGACAAGAAGACCTTAGACGCAATCCCCCTACCACCGACCCGGTCGACGATTTTATGGCCGGCATTGATTCTGAGAATGAACAGACAGACCACCCAGACGATGCCACCTAGAGTCCATTAACCGCCATTCGCCTCACTTGAGTTTTCTTTTCCTTTCTTTTTCTTTTCCTTTTTCTTTTTCTTTTGCTTTTCCTTTTTCTGTTTTATGTCTTTAGGTTCTAGTTTTCCATTCGCTTTTATGTTTTTATGCTTTTATACTTTTAGACTTTAGAATGGAATGTAATGTCAAACATGATTAATCTAAAAGTCTATTTTCTTGCTAGTCCCGGCTTTCTGTTTTTCTACAGTACTATAGACATAATACCTAGTAGCATCAGAACGATCGTCTCGACTCTTGACAAGGTTACGTCCCTTTTTACTTTTACGCATGCATACATACACACGTTCATCACATTAGGGACAATGTGCGGTTAAAGTTTGGGGGTTGTTTACGGAGTCATTAGACTTTTACTATGGTCTATAGCTTTATCTTTGTGATCATCTTACAATGATTGACTCGGTGATACGAAAGCCTGACTTTTTAATACATATAACGCATGAGCTTAAGATCTGTCAGCGATATCATCTGCTTAGTTACAATTTTCTGGCTAGTCACTAATACGTAGTAGTCCACGGCATAGGAGTTGAGTGGATCACCCGTTTTCGAAACACATAGGTAGTGGCCTCCAAGTCTACCAACTTAGAACGTCTTCTGGCACAATTTGAAAAAAAAAATGATACATATAGAATCGCTACTGCATGGATTAGTTCGTTTTGTGACCTTTGACACTTGAGTGATTAAGTCCGAAGGAGTCTCTTAAAACTTAACGCCCTACGGCTATCTAGCTTGGGAGTCGTTGACCCAAAACTCGATAACGGGTGTCATAGAAAGTCTAAGAGAACGAACATTGCACAATCCTGTCAAGTATGAAATCGTTTACACAAGTGACTTATGCTAAAAGCTCAATATTGTGAACCAGTTAGACCCTAATATCTGTTAAGATCTGTTGGTATAGATGGGCGCCACTCAAATTTTGTTAGAAACGCCACTCGACTATAATGCTTAAAGATGGCTTTATTCAGTGCTTTCTAGAAGCTTGTCTAACTCTGTGGTGTGATGTAACCAATGATTAAGCGAATGCATGATCTTCTTCTAAAAATGTCGGGTCATTAGTTCACGTCGATTTTTGTACGATTGTATCACATTTCGATTTAGCAAAGATTCATTGATTTTGTGATTTTGTGGGTACATCATCTGCAAACCCTCACGAGACTATAACTCGTCCTTTTTGGGTAACAAAAAGGTTTAAAGGCTTATTGCACATGCTAAGTGCAATCGTGTACTCTACGAAAATGAGTTTATCTTTAGTTTTCTTTTTGTTTTTTATTTACCCGTTTGTTCGAGGACGAACAAAAGCAAGTTTGGGGGGGTTGATAAACCTCATTTTACGCTTCTTACAGCATCATTAGATTATAGTTTATACTCGATTGCTTCTATTTTCTCCTCACAATGCGTTTAATAGCCATGTTAAGTGTGCAGGCGATTACAGTAACTCGAAACGAAAATATGTAGCGTGAAAAGCCGAAAATAACAAATCAAACGCAGGGCAAAACAATCTGCCCCGCGCGCTTAAGCGTGAGCGCTTAAGCGCGAGGGGCAGGAAGGCGCGCTTAAGCGCTTAAGCGCTTAAGCGCGCGCACTTAAGCGTGCGCTTCAGAGCCGCTCTTCTTCTTTAATTCGGCCTTCCTTTTTTTTCTGAAGAGATATAAATACTCCCTCAAAACTTTGTATTGGGGTTCGACTTTTATTTTCCTGAATTGAGTTGTAAAGATCGGAGATCGAGAGACGAGATTCAAGGATTATTGTAAACAGTTTATTCGACAACGGGTTTAATCGAAATTATCTTCTTTAATCTCTTTTAATTCTTGTCGTTTATGATGTTTGCATTATTAATTGTTTATTGTGCTTTTGCATCTATGGAGTAATCCATCATATTCTGGAACCGGGAATAGCTCGATAATATGTTATCGATATAGATTATAGAACCGTTGAAGTTACATCGCATATGCTTATGATTTGAATTCTTGTTTATTAATGCTTGTGAATTTGCTGGCCACATATTTGCATGTTCATAGATATTAGGTGAAAATTCTGAAAGGTGACATCTAAATCGGAACCCTAGTATTCAAACCTAGGATCCTAAATCACGAAAGTAGTTTTAGGTCTTTTGAGGAATCGATACACTATCATAGAGATTAATGAATCTGAGTTTAGTCTAATCATCACGAAAGTAGTTGATTAATTAGCTTGGGTAAATTGTTATGCTTCGACAGAAGGTAGTGAGTACAATAGGATAGTGTCCTTCATAAGTAGCGATCGTAAGTTCATTGGTAATATAATTGAATTGATAACTTATGTCGTGGTAAACTCCGAGTCCGGAATTTCCAATCGTATATAACTCAAATCAGCGTTCTTGCGTTCTGTTTAATTTTCTTTACAAATATCTCGTGTTTTTGTTAGGCTTAGATTACTGATAATTGATAGGCTAGTGCTTGATTATTCGGTCTTCGTGGGAACGATATCTTTTGTACTGCACGGAAGCCGTGCGCTTGCGGTTTAAAAATCTATGACATTGTGCTCGACTCTATTGGAACTCGGTTAAACAAGAAGGGGACGTATATATGTTTATCTATGTATTATATCATAAATTTCAGGCGCAACATGTGATTTTCATTAAAATTTAAAATAATCATGTGATGCGTGATCAAATATGTATCACGTAAATACACGTGAGGATGTGATCCAATCGAACCCGCGAGAAACTAGTTACTGTTTTAATGGTTTGGGGGCTTCGCTCAGTAACTTTAAGTTGTCTACGTACTTACTTTGATATGATCAAACATGTTCATATGGAACTTGTCTAAGTGCTCCTGAGGCAACAATGGTCTCTTTGTCTTCACGTGCATTCCCATTCGTCAGTGCAACAGTGATCTCGACTTCTGCATGGAGGTCTACATGGCGCCACTCATGACTTTTTGTTTGAGTAGCTAGCTCACGGTGTGTAAGTGGAGTGGAAGCAACACGGGATTATCGACCCCCATCAGATGAAGGTGATGCCCCCCATTAGATGGAGGTGATGCCACTAGGAGGAAGTTGCCTATTATACTGTTGGACCACTTGTATTGCTTCCCGAAGGGAAACATCCACTAGAGCTATGAGTGTCTCTTGGGTAATCTTGATCACCATCTGTGTAGGGGTGGATCACCTCGCGGCTATCCAATGAGGGAGCGGATTTGGAGCTTTGTCGATAGTAGGAACTCCTTGGGGGCGTAGCTGAGACATCGGACTAGGCACTCTTCTTCCAACCTCTCCATCAGAGGGCCAACTACCCTTCATGTCACCGTTGGTACATGCTTGAGACGTAGTCTGCATACTCAGTGGGCGAATCTGTTTCCCACAGACGGCGCCGGGATCAAATATGTATCACGTGAATTACACATGTGAATATGATCTAATCTGACCCACGACAAACTAGTTAGCGTTTTAATGGATTGGGGGTTGAATTCGGTAACTTTGAGTTGCCTACGTATCTACTTTGATAGGATCAAGTTTCTTCATAGTTTTTAGATATTATACTTCTCGATCTTGAAGACTCAAAGGATATTAAGTAATTCTAGTTTTTAGAGTGCCAACCAGATTTGTGATTTTCATTGATTCAGGTGGTATTCCCATGGCCGTCGACTTGGTTTTCTTTACACGACCCATGAACGTAAAAATATTAACATTGTACTTACATAAAATTATTTTAAAAAATTATGAAAATACCCCTATTCATAAATGAGACCCATCAACAAGAAATATTATAACCACAATAATTCATTATTTATTAATTTAGAAAATGAATTATCAACACTTGAAACATTATAAAAAACAAGGAATATTAAAAGAAAAATCAAATAATTGTACATAGTTGAAGGGCAGATATGTCACAACACAAAAGGTTATCTATCTTCTTTTGGTTCGTGTGGAATAGTGGGTGGGTGGTAATGCAATGATAGACCTACGTGGTGAAGCAATATTGTGACTCACCATTCCATTTCCAACAGTCTGGACACCACGTTGCTCACGTGCCATCTGGACCCACATTCCAATTTATCACTAATCAAAAAGTAATTTCATTAGTTTGTATATAATAGTTGGAAAAAATAGTGAGATCAAGATTATTGAAGAAATGGACTGGTCATAGAATAAACCCACTTTAAGCATTTAAAATGGCCCATTTATCTTGAATATGGGCTTTCCTACTATACAGTATAGATAATTTTCTAATTTTTCATTTGAGCCCAATGTGATATGTATTAGTTTGAACCCATTATTTCGTTTATTAAGATTAAAATAAAAAGCCCAATATTTTTCACGAAATCATGTTTAAACATAATTTTTGAATGTCAAATTTTAACTATCTAAATGATTATCAATGCTCGGTTTTAATGGTGTAAAATTTTCCATTTATAGCTCATCATTTTTGGATTCGGTCCCTGAAATGCCTCACCATTTTCATTTTCCAATTGATCAATAATTTTCCAAAAAGGAATCTTGCCCAGTGTTCTCTGTAGCTAGTTACCCACAAGGCTACAGCTGATAATTTTGGAATCGAATTTAATTAACTGTACTATAATGCTAAAAGCTATACAGATTTTTGGTTCTTCATCTTCTTCCGGGGGCTTTTCCCTTTCCCACATAATTAAAAAGCCCCATTCCAGTTTTCCTTTATTTTCAAGAAAACCCATTGAGGCAGAAGTTTCTAAATCTTCAAAAATTCGTACTTTGGCTTTTCAATTTCGCAAAGGTCGCTTGTTTAGAGCTTTTCAGATGTCATACACTCATTCCCAGTCAACCCCAGATGGGCCCTCTTCTTCTTTTTCAGCAACATCAATTCAATCAGATGTGAGTATTTATTTTGATTTTGTAATCTTGATATTGTTACTAAATTAGTTTAATTTTATTTTTCTTGAATTTTCAGTTTGTGCTTGCAGGATTGAAGATAGATAATTTCTTGGTTCTTATTTGCTTCATAAATTACTCAAAAAATTCTAGTCCATTAACTCCTCATTTACTTGTTCTAATTGTAGTTGATTATAGTCTATTTGTTTCTCGCATTTCACGATATATGGTGTCTTAAATTGAACTAGATAAGCTTAGTTTTTGAGCCATTTACTGATGTTTATCGCTGTATGATCCGATGTTATAAAAGCGAATAACCAGGAAGTAAATAACAAGAACGTAACAAGAACGATAAGTCTGTTCTCTATTGTGCAATCTCCTTTCAATGTGTTTTTTGAGAAATTATATTATATTATATTATTATGAGCCTTAATTTGAAAACAAGAATTTCCTGTTTGCAGGAGGTAAAACTTGTTTCTGTCTTGCACCCAAAAGCAGGTTGATTGTATAATTTGACTAAAAATGGTGCAGCCTAGCATCGTAACTTAGAAAAATTAGAATGCCATAATTGTTATATTGCAGGACCTTCGTCTTACTTTAAATTTTGATGTTTACTGTATTGTTGCATTGCTTTTATTTTTATGTTTCATTTCTCTCTTTTCATTTAATATCTTAGTTTTAACATTGTGCTAGTGTCTAACAAACTTCAGGGCAATGCTAGGAAGATCAATTTCTGCCAGTGGTGTGGTGGAGCAACTAAGCACGAGATACCTGATGGAGAGGAAAAAACCAGAGCCATTTGCACACATTGTGGGAAAATTGCTTACGAGAATCCAAAAATGGTGAGATAAGCTATAGTTGAAAATAACTAGTAAAATGGCCATCATACTGTCTTAGTCGATTTTGTTTTCCATTTGCATTGACGTGATTTCTGATATATTATTTGTAGTACTAAGTTTACATGCTTTAGATTACGCGTGTTTTAATGGTAAATAACACCTGCAGTACAAGATTGTGTGAAAATAAAGAAACAGTAAATATGAGCCTCTCTTTTGGTCCTTCCGTTTGCACAAGGGGGAAGGAAGATAGATGGCGGAATAGTATATGAAATTCGATTCTTTATTTGTGATATTTCCTTCAAAATTTATAGTAATGCAGACAAATTATATGGGATTTGCAATTGATAAACATTTTTAAAGCTCATTGTTTTGGAATAACTTATAGGCGGTGGTAATTATGCCTATCATCAAGAAAACCTTTTTTAACTTTTTTGTGCTTGATGATCCAACCTTCTTACAGTCTTGTCCTAGTATCTGTTGTCTAAATCTGCAGCTAAGATTCTTACTTTGATTTGACGTTGTTTTAATAGGTCGTAGGTTGTCTCGTTGAGCATGAAAACAAGATACTTTTGTGCAAACGTAAGATTCAACCATCATACGGCCTTTGGTAAGGATTCTATGAATGAAAGTCTCACAGAGATACACACTTTGAAATTCACTATTTCGATGCATTTTTCTTTAACTTTTGTAGGACACTTCCTGCTGGATACATGGAGATTGGGGAATCTGCTGCCGAAGGGGCAATTAGGGAAACATGGGAGGAGGCAAATGCTGAAGTCGAAGTCCTATCCCCATTTTCTCAGTTGGATATCCCTCTTATTGGCCAAGTAAGGTTATTTTATCCTGATACCGGAGCTTCTCGATTTTTTAGATATTTATGGTTGTCACATGATCACGTCCTGTTGAACGAATAAGGGTATTTCAGTCAATTCACTTGCGATAGACTATTCATCACTATTTTGAATGATCACTAAATTCCTATGTAGTTTACTAATCTTTTACAATAAGGGTATTTTGTCATTTCACTCAAATTGGAATGATTATTGCATTTCTATGTAGTTAATACCAATATTTTACAATAAGGGTATTTTGTCAGTTCACTCGAGATAAACTATTCTTCACTATTGTAGTTTTTAAATTTTCCTTTTGCTTTTTGTTCACACTAAATATCTTTGATGTCGAACAGACTTACATCATTTTCTTGGCAAAGTTGAAGAGACCCCATTTTTCCCCTGGTCCAGAATCATCAGAATGCGAGCTTTTCGCACTTGATGATATCCCTTTTGACTCTTTGGCATTTTCGTCAATGCTGGTCACCTTGAAATTGGTGGGTAATTTTTTTTTTTCCGATTATTTATGTGATACTCATCTAATACTTGTGTTTTATTTTCTTTTATGTGTATATGGTTATAGTACATTGAAGATAAAACAGTTGGAACACCCAAGTTTCACTATGGCATCATAAACAAGAGGTGATTCTTTGAACTTACGGTTGCGTTTTAACTTTGTTTAACGTCAATAGAAATAAGTTGTAATCAAACGATGGTTATTGTTGACAGGCCCGGCACGAGCCCATCTGAGATTCATGCCTACACTCTCGATCATCATATGAAATGTTGATAGTTTGATTTGTCGAAAACGAAAAAGGTTTATCGATATGTCCTAGATGCAAATGTCATGTTTGCCCCTATACTTGTACAACTTGATTCTCATTAACCTCATGGCATAATTGTCTTTCTTTTTAGGCTCTCTTCATGTTGTACTTGTTATTTTACAGTAATTCATTTGTTTAGAATGATGCACAAAGGTGTTTCTTTCTTAGGACACAAATGCATTACGTAATATACGAATTGGATCTCTCCGGTTTCAGGATAATTACAATCATTCATTCATTTGTAATGTAAGATAAGATTACTTGGTACTCATAAATCATATGATCGTTTCAAAGATTTTGGCCAAAAACCATAGGTAGTAGTCGATAGCACTTGTGCAAATAATGTTCATATGAAAAAAAAAAAAAAAAAAAGAAGGAAAGCCCGTGTTTGGATGTAAGGATTTGGATTTATTGATTTAAGAGAAATATTTCAAATGATTAGTAATTTATCACAAATCAAAATTACCACAAGTGTTAAATGACAACTCAAATATTTCTGTAAAATGAATTCATCCAAACGAGTCTATTATATTTGAAATCATACAAATGAGTCTAATCACGTTTGAATACTGATTAACCATCGATTATCTTCGTACATATTTTCAATTTTCATTATTTGACCCGAGCGTAAATCAAATTCAAAATTTATCTGAAGAAATATTTTCAAATCAATTTATTATCTTAATAAAATTTAAATAGCTTTTAATTTTTATATCTCGAATAGAAATTAAAATGTAAGTAAGTAATGCATAAATGACTGCAAGAAAACGCTCTTTTTATTTCTCCTCATCTCCGGTGACCACACACATTTTGTGCACTCCTCAGAATTCTTGTTTACTTATATCGTTCCTCCATCGCTGCTGAAAAAATTGTGTCAATGGCGATTTCGATTTCAATTCAGAGCTTAACGCTCTCCTCTAGAGTGCATTCTCTCCCTGCCTCATCCTTTCCATGTTCCAATCCGACGGTACTGTTTCTCGAAAATCACACCAGAAATGAGAGTTGCATCAGTTTGGGAAGCGGAAAAAGGAGAATTAGCAGAAAATGTTGTACAGCAATGGTGCAGCAGCAGCAAGCAGTGCAAGGAGCTTCAGCTGCTTATGCTAAAGAAATGGAGAGACTTTCAGCTAAAGAATCTTTGCTTCTTGCTGTAAGATTTACGTTTTTTTTTTCTTTTTTTGTGTAAAGTATGCAAATTTACTTTCGTTTTTTTGGTTGTTATCTGTAGTAGTTAATGCGATTATGTGACTAGAAATTATAGTAATTTAACTTGATTCTTTTGGCTAGATTTTGGCTAAATTTCTTTTGGAACATTTTATCTCCAATGTAGTATTTTATGAAACCTTTCCTTAGGCAATGTAATGTTCAATTTGATGTGGCTAAATAACAATTGGGGATATATAAGATGGAGTTATATTTTGTGATAACAACAAATAAATTACATTTGTTTTCTAACCCCAACCAAAAAAAGCTTAAGCCTATTACCCACTATGAATACCAGCTAACTGAGATTAGAGGGGCATCTAATACTTTTACAAATTTCAGAATGAGTAAGAGGAGAGAGAAGCTCTGGTTTCTCGCGAGTCGGATCCAATGTTCAGTACACATCTACAGACAAAGTTCCCAACTTTAATCTCGGCATTATTTTGATACCGCGTCACAATTAAAGCTTAGTTTGAAATTTGAATCACAGATAATAGCTTAATGTGAATATTATATAATTTGTTAATTGTCAGTGTTAATATATTTCCCTTGACATTTGTGTCTTACTTTTAGTTTACATTACAACTTACCAGTCTGAATTTGGGGGAAGTCATAACGTCTGAATTTAGCGGAAGGAATACTCAACGTCATGTTTTGAAGTTGGGAGAATGAAACTTTTTAAGGCTAATTTGTTACTATGGTGGAATGTGTTTCCAGTTCAAAGATGCTGGGGGATTCAAGGCATTGGTCACTGGAAAAACAACAGAAGTACAAAAAATTGATGTTATTGAGAGAATAGTTAGCCTTGAGCGGCTTAATCCAACACCTCGACCCACAACGTAAGGTGTTTCTTTCTGTGAAAGTGTGCAGTTTAGGATAGTTTCTTGATGAGGTTTTGATTTTGTGATTGTGGCTATTCAGGTCTCCTTTTCTGGAAGGTCGATGGAATTTCGAGTGGTTTGGATCAGGGAGCCCGGGGCTCTTCGCTGCTCGGTTTTTATTTCAGTAAGTTGCATTTGTTGCACTTTTTATTTCTGTTTTCTGTAAAAGTATATATCATATTAAGTACTACGCCCTCTTTCTTTCATTTTATGTCATCATGCTGAGGTGCATGCATAAGAACTTAATTCTTTCCATTTATTGTAAATTTGCCACTCTAATTGTTCTCAATGTATATGGGAATCAACGAGTCCTGAAAGCTTTGGAATTTCGTTACTTTTTTAGGAACGAGTAATACTGATGCAAATTATATTTTCTTTCAGGCGCTCACCTCCACCATTGGCAAATTTATCGAAAATGGATGTGGTGATCAAGGATGGATATGCAACTGTTGCAGCAAGCATGAAATTGTTAAGCTCGGTAATACTTTTTTCTTTTAGAAACTAGTTTTTTGTTTGACATTCAAACATAACATTTCTTATTTTCCGCATTGGTTTAACCCTCGTCAATTAGGGGAATATGAACCTTATAATCTTTGAGTGATAAATAAGATTTGTTGCTCCTACTGAATTTCCTGAAGGATTTAAATGACAGATACTCATAAGCATAATTCGTTTGTATGACACTATGAAGATTATTTTCGTGTCATTTATTTCTTAGAATGCTACAGATAATGGAAGATTTTTGGAGCATTTTTTTTATTTTATGTATTTACATATATCTAATTCTAAAAATAAAAAAATAGTATATCATCCTCTTCTCATCGTGCATTCAACAAATATTCACGGTCAAATGCAGGTAGAAAGCAACTTTATTGTCTCCACCAAGTTATCCGTGGAGGGTCCACTTCGATTTAAAGAGGAATACATCGAAGGCACATTGGAATCCCCTAAAGTTAATGAAGAATCCATACCTCAACAGCTAAGAGGGGTTTTTGGTCAAGCAGCTAACACGATGCAACAGCTTCCCTTTCCCATTAGGGATGCTGTTGCCAGTGGACTAAAAGTCCCTCTAGGTAAGCATTTCAAAATACCTGTAGCCTTTGCAAGTAGGATATCATGTGTGCATCTACGAGCTCTAAACGTTTTCCTCAATGACGATTCTTAAAAAGTTAAAATATTTTAGTTTTTCAAGAATCTTGTAATTTGTTTTGAGCTATAGTTTATATTTATTACTTTTTTGTACAAGAAAAGCCGAATGGAAGCTATAGTAGTGTTTGCAAATTCTTAAGCGTGTCAACATATGTCTTAAGAATAAATTGATTGAGAGCTTTTGCAGCCTTTTTCCACTTTTCACTTATGTTTGCAAGCACTATCCAATTCTGTTTCTTTTTCAATTCTAATTGTTTTTCACTTATAATCACTTTTCTATAAGCCTGTGTGTTTGCAAACTCTCCTTATATAGCATGTAATTATCATTTATCCCAACCACATTTCATTATCTATTGCATTTGCTCCTTCTCGTCGCTTATTTGTTTTGCTTTGCTGATTCTATCATAAGCAAGCATACATCTATTTCAGTTTTCCATCGCATTTGCTTAACCTTAATAGCTACCGACAATCTTAACCTTCATATCAAATGGTCTCTTGTAATATCAAACTTTTATATTTCGAAGATTTTATTAACCGACTTGTTTATGAACTCAGGCGGGACATTCCAAAGGCTGTTTATGATTTCTTATCTTGATGATGAAATTCTGGTTAGTTTTGTTGTCATTCTCTCGTCTATCTAGTTTTTGTAGAATAGTATAAGAATCTCATGCTGTGAATATGCAGATAATAAGAGATACTGCTGGAGTGCCTGAAGTCCTCACAAGGTTGGATCCTGGACCATCTCCCATGGTAGAACCGATAACTGAGTACGAAAGTTGAAGCTAAATTATATTAACATTGTAAATTCTGTATGAAAAGAAAATTCAAATGTAAAGATTTGAAGCTCCCAACTTGTGGGAGGTTAAGGTTGCTTCATCTATTCTTCAATTATTACCCTGTCTTTTTCCCCTTCTTATTTACTGTCCACTTAGTTGTTGTATTATAGACTGACGTAAATGATTGTTTGATGCTTATTTGATCATAGAAAGAATCAATTAGATTAGGTAGAGAGATTATTAAAAAGTTGTATAACCCTGCATAATTACACATTTCTCAGAACTTTGTGTGTCGTAATATTCTAAGAATGATACAGAAAAGTAGTCTATCCAGTTAACAACAGGTAAAGGGTTGTTGTTATGAGAGTTAATATTGAAGCCTTCTTATTCTCTCATTCACTGGAAGCAAAACCACACTGAAAATGCCTGGAATGAATAGTTTTAAAATATTGAACCTGATAAAAACAATAATAATCGAAATAAAAAAAAAAATATTACCATGAGGTCAAGGGCTAACAGAAAGAAATCAACAATATACAAAAGGACAGCCGATTCGAATATGAAAAATAACATAAAACCGTTGCTAGATACAAGTAGCAAAACTGCAACTCATAATATACCATTCCCAACATTATCAATAACTAATCATCAAAATATCTATCCTGCCCATTAGAACAAACTCATACGCCCGTTTTTCGCAGTTCAGCTGCTCCATGTGCAAAATGGCAACGATCCCCAAACGTACACGATCCTTTGGAGAATTTCTCACACAACTTGGTCTTGTAATTGTTACCTGGGCTCGCACCCGCCCCTCCAGCTCCTGGCCCACTGGTTGCTGCTTTCCCAGGCCCATTTACTGAACCCATACTGACTATAAACTCCCTCACCATTGCACTTGCGTCCTTAATTTGTTCAAACGAACCCTCTAGCTCAATGTTTCTCAGATTCGGGTCTGTCTCGTGATCCCTAATGGACAATTTTGCCCCCGTCTGTCTGCTGATCTGCTTTGAATTTGCTCCACCTTTTCCGATGATGGCGCCAGCTAAGGAAGCATCCACACTGATCTTGGCTGTTGCCGATGCACCAAAACTGGCCGCGGGTCCCTGTGCAGGTGCACCGTAACTGGGTGTTGGTCCATGTGCAGGTGCACTGTAATTGGGTGTAGGTCCAAGTGCAGGTGCACCGTAATTGGCTGTGGGTCTTGCTGCGGGTGCACCATAACGGGCAGCAATAGCTCCAATGGAGACACGAGGATCCTCCTGAGACGGTACTATTGGTTTGCCAAGCTCCCACTCTCCATGAGCAAAGTGGCATTTGTCACCGAATTTGCAGCCTTCTGCACTTATGTATTTGTTGCAGATTTTGGTTTTGACGCCAGCTGGAGCTGGTCCAGATGAACCATTCTGGGCGGGGGTGAGCCCAGTTAGTGGTCTGGAGGCGGGAGGTGGGGCCAGGTTCATCATCTGGGAGACGGCGTTGTACCCACCGGGAACAAAATGAAGGAAGTGGCAATTCTCACCGAATGGACAACCGACCATGCTGCACAAGGGAGAATTTCTATTATATACATATATATATAATATATATATCTGCTGCATAATGTTATGCATGTGTGAAACTGAATATAGTAGCAGATTAATTATAGGAAAACCTATGAATTGTTTGTAAATATCGAATCTTCTTGTGATTCTTAATATACAAAGAATGCATGTAATAATTACTTGGAAGAAATAGAGCTGTGGTGATCCGGTTCTATCTTACATATAGAGAAATCACCCCCAAATCTTGTAAAGAAACGCTTTATAAATAGAATATTCGAGAAGACATTTAGACAATAAAACTGAAATAAAAACAATGAGAAATAATGTAGAGAGAATCCAATATTACACCGACACCAGTGGACAGTTGTACGACCCTGGACATAGGTGCCCCCGTTGTTGGGTTGTCAAGGACACTCTAGTTAGCTAATCCAAAATAAAGCCTATTACAACACTGTATGCCCAAATTTTAATCCTCCCAGAAGGTTTTTACAACTTATGGAAGGTAAAATTCAAACATATGGCACATAGAGCAATTGCTAAGGCAGATATATATTACGGGAAAAGGTACTGTCCTCTGTCTGTCAAATTAAGGATAAGTCTCAAAAATACACTTTCAATTGTCTCTCCTTTTTTCTGCATTTTACACTCATGTGAACACAAGCATCAGATGGCTCTTAGTTGTTACTGCATGGAATTTTTACTCTCTCCATTATGTCTTCCATTTACCGTTTTTTTATTGTTTGGTAGTGGTGATGCTGGGGTAAATCTATCGTATCAGACAGCCAAAGCCAAAGAACAAAGGAATTTAATTAACGGATGTAAAGGGTATAGGACTTTAAATGATAAGAATAATAGATTGGAAATTAGACGTCATACTGTCCGTTACAAACTGTGTCCATTTCTTCTTAGTTCTTACATAATAACAGCCAAGAAATTTGAATCATTACTAAAATTTTAATTCAAGATTCCAATCAATTGGTAAATTTTATCATAAAATTTGATGATACATGTTACTCCAACCAAATAACAGTTGAACTATTTCAATTGATTTGGATAAGCAAAGAACATTTGCAAGAAACTGGACGGCGGAGAAGCTCCCATATAAACGGCACAAAAATAGAAAAAACGTTTTCTGTCTGTTTCAAAGTGTGTACAACATAAAAGGCAGGTGAATCTTTGTTTCACCTTTTTCACTTGACTAAAAATCTATTCTGTTTTCTTCTTTTCAAATCTCGCTGGTAGCACATTAAGTGCATGCCATAGCAGACAGATTACGTTAGCTTGACAAATGGAGAAAGTTGAAGAACTTAATCAGCTAGGCGGTGGGGATGGGCAGGGAGTATGTAGCAAATAACTCTTAGCCAAAGAAGTCGATATATTTTCTATTTCTTTTTCATATCTTCGTATTTGAAATGGAAACCAAAACTAAAGGAGAAGTTTCTAAAACTCCAAGCTGTACTTTTCAGAATCACATAGAAACAGAACATAGCCTTCACCATAACAGGCAAGCAGGGTACAGTCAGATACGCACATAACAGCAAAATTCTGGGACAACTCTATACTTAGGTTTCGAGATTTGAACTGTATAAAAGTAGTATTGAAAACTTTATTCACATGCTAGATGAACTACAGCTAAAGTAACTAACAGGGCTCTAAATTTTCCATATTGCAACAGTGATGACTCCAAAGCAGTCTTTACAATAATTGATTCATACCCAAAAGTTGGTATTAAAAGCACAAACAACTCAGAACTGATGGCTGCAAAACACACGAGTTATTATCTTACTCCATGTGCATCAGAACAGTAAAAGGTTATTATTAATCTATATTGTTGATTAATTACTCCGTATCCATAAAAAAATCGACAACTGAATAATATTTAATATTACATAAATCATGTTGCAGCCATGAGTTTACTCTTAGTGTGGAGTACAATATTTAAATTTTCATAAGAAAACCCAAAAGTTCTATTACAATTAGCAATAGCATATTTTGATGAAGATTTAAATTTCAATTTTATATTAGGTAGGTTGAGATTTGAACCTGAAAAACTTCGTGCATGGCTTCGTTTTGCTTCCTATACCACTTGATAACGAGTCCATTTCTGTTGCAAAACATTAATTACATTTTTTTCTCAGAAATTTTATTGATTCTTACCATTATTTATATAAATATCTAAAAGACACTGTTATTACTCGCCTGACAACATAAATTTTAAAAGACTAAAACATGAATTTTATTTTATGAATGGTAATTACATACTATTAATGTAAATATACTACACAGCATTAATTACCAATATTCTCATCTTTATTAAGTGCTTTTCAAAATTATCCTATTCAAAGAACTAAACAAAGAACACCTTTAAGTTCCATTTATATTATATTCAAATTTTCTCTTTATTGAATAATTAGTTTAAATAATGCTTCCAGAAAAATGCTTAATGAAGATCCACGAATTCCTTAATTAACCCTTTTGTTTTTCATTAAATCTGCAAAAATACTCCAATAACCAACCCTAGCTGTAGCACGCAATATAACATATAAGAAATTCTCCTCAAAATTCAGGCAAGTAATCAAATTGAAAAGAAAATTGCAAAAGGAAAACCTTGCGAAGCACGAAATTAAAATTGAAATGTTAAAATCAAACCTGGCTTTGATTTCTTGAAACTTCCGTTAACAAAATCACCTCTACCTCTCTTGAGAGTGTCCATAGCTCACAGATCGAAGATTAAAACCGAACAAAAATCAAATCAAGCACAAAACCTAAACTAGAACTGTAAAATAATCCGTAAAATACCTCAAAATTTACAAAAGAAGGAAATTTTGAGAACGGTAAATAGTGTAGAAGGGAAAAAGCTACTTGAACTAAATCCTAATCTAAACCTAGGGTTTCTTTCTCCAAGTGAGACAGAGTTGAGTGGAGTCTAAATGCCTCGTCTGGAGAAGGTGAGAAATATTAAAGATTTAAGGATAGAATAATAATATTGATAAGACTGGGGGAGTTTATTTGCATTTATCGTTTTATATGGGAGAGTTTTTGGATTATTTATTTTAGTCCGTCACGTGCTCCTACTCCAACTTTGGTGAGATCTACGTGTCTGTCACGTGGCCTTTAAAATGGGCCTGAGATTTTAAAATTTTGGGCCCAGTAAAAATTCTAGCATTGTTGCCAATCCAGGTCTTATAAAGTGCTCAGCCCGTAGTTGGATTTCTACGTTAGTCCAATTATAGTTTTTTATAGGAAAATTTAGACACGTAATTTGTCACTTTTTGTGTAATTAAAAAGAAAAAAATCTTCATTTATTGAAATTTACCAACAACCCCCTGAGTAGGTTTATTTATATGATTTTAAATTTGTTGTGCGTATATTATAAATGCCTTAGTATAGGTGATGGGTCCCCAATTATGATTAGGAGCATTACCATAATTTAATTATGGTAATTGATATAAAAGTAGTATTAATACGTTTCCATCGTGGACCTCCAACCGAGGGCCCAATAAAGTGAGCCCATGGCCCAGCTAAAATCTCTATAAATACCATCTTGATTAACTAAACTAATCATTATCTGGTTTCAACTCTAAAAACTAGAATTATTACTCTTCAAATCTACGAGATTGAGGAGTATAATATCTGAGAACTACGAAAAGGCTTGATCCTATCTTAATAGGTACGTAGGCAGCTCGAAGTTACTGAGCGCAGCCCCACTATCTAAAAACACACAATCTGGTCTGTCGTGAGCCGGGTCGGATCTCATCCCCACGTGACTTTCACGTGACCTTACTATTTGATCCCGCATCAATAGGTGTTGATAATTTTTACATAATGACGGGCAATTTTCGATAATTACACTATAAATGAGGGGGCTTGCGTGTGATTGTTCTTTAATAATATATATATATATATATATAACTCATTGTAATTTCATATCTCTTATATTGTACTCAATCCACTATAAAATAGTCATAGTTAAGAGTAAAACTTTAGTTCAAATTTTATATTGATGTTATGGAAAAAAATTACTAGTATAATTTGTGTGATTTTTTTTATGAACATCAATAATTTATTTTCAAATAAGCGTGAAGTATAAATAGTTATATGTGACAAGTAATATTAGTGTGTTATACAATATTGTTTTTCATTTCAAATTTTGAATTTACCAATATTTTTGGTGGTATTGTTGAAACATGGCCAATAGCTTTCAAATTTTCAATCCATCCCAAAGTATTCAAATTTGAAATAAATTCAAAATTAGCTCTACATATTCAAACCCAATTGCATCATCTCCACTATTTAAAATTCCAGCTCATCATATATAATACCCTAAACCCACATATGAAATCCCAACTTTACCCCTCCAACTGTCTCAATTAAATCCAACACAAACACCAAAACCGTCATTTCAACATCCTCACATATGCCAAAATTCATCTCTTTTATATACTCACTAGTACTATGAGCTTAGTAGCCCACTTCACAGAACAAATCAATCACTAAAAATGAAGGCTTCAATCAAGTTCAGAGATGAACAGAAGCCACTGTTGAGAGCTAAAATCCCCTTGAATATTCTTAATTTCCCCTTTCAATCAGGAATTTCCGCCGGAGATTCCAAAGAATTATCGTTAAATCTCAGTACTTTTTTCGACTCTGGGCCTTCGTTCAAATTCTCGTACCGTCCAAATGATTCTCAAAACCCTTTCAGCTTCTATTTCAAAACCGGTATAAGTCATTTCGGATCCCCCAATAAAAGCCCCTTAACCATGAGCGCTGAATTTAATTTGATTGGAAACCAAAATCCAAGCTTCTTCATCCATTTCAAACCTGATTTCGGCGATTTTTCGATCCGAAAATCAAATTGTTCCACAGTTGTCAAGGATGTGGGGGTAAAGTTGAACGGAGACGTTTTGAACGGCGAAAATTTCGTGAACAATCGGTACTTTAAAAGTACCAAGTTTTTCCCGGCGATGGTGGAATCGAAGGCGGCGACGGGAATGGTGTTGGATCGGATGGTGCAAGGTACAGAAATCAGCGCCAAGACGGCGATGCCGTTGCGAGATTTTGCGGTGGTTAATTTCCGGTGGGGACTGAGGGTTCCGCCGCAGGAAACGGCGTCGGATGATGAAAACATGGTTGTGGTTAACAAGGTTGATCGGACGGCTGGGATTAGGCTGCCGCTCTTGGTGATGAATAAAATTGGGATCGAACACGTGTCGAAAGATGATTTGAAAAAAGAGAAAGTGGGGCCAGGTGACAAGCTGGCAGAGACGTGTTTGGAGGTGAAGAAACAGCTGGAATTGATTCAAGCTGAGAATGGGATGTTGAGTAAGGCTCTGAGTGATTTAAGATCGGATATAGCTGCCGGGAAGATGGATTCATGGCGGAGCATCGGCGGCAAATATTCCGGCGGTGGCGGCGTTGATCGGAGGGGCAATGGGGATAATAAATCTTTAGAAGGGAATGATGGATCATAAGTGGTGTAATTTCATGGTACTGTATTGAGTCAATTTATCATGCGTGTTTGTTTTGAACGTCTGGAGATTTCAAATCTGGTATATTACAATTATTAGTGTATAGTAAATTTTGTTTGGTAAAAGGTTGTTATTGATATGATCCAATATTATGGTGTAAATTACTTATTTATGCCTATGGGAGATTTTGAATTTCATTTCATGCATAATATTGTTAATGGTGTTTTGAGTTTTCATATCTTCTTTATTGCCAATTTTTAGTAGTTATGTTCTTGTTTTCGTGCTAAATGATACTTTTATTTGACTTGATTAAAATTTATTTTAATTCGACTTGATTACAATTATAGTAGAGTAATAAATTTTACATTACAATTTGAAAACAATAAGCAATAACGTCTTGTGCAGAATATAAAATAAAGTTTATATATATTTATTAAAAATTGTCACATACATTAATTGATTAATAGGGCTATATGTTTTTAGCCTAATTTAAGCCACAATTTAAGGTTACTAACTACCCCATTGAGGCTTTGTTTGTTATTTTATTTTATTCAATTTCTTTGCCCTTTTTTCCTTCTTTTTTTTTCCCGTCTCGTGCATTTACTTTAGTCCTAAAGTAACCAACACCAATTTATTTAGTTATATATTCATTCTTAATAATAATATGTCAATTGGGCCTGGGATTGGGCTTCATAAGTTTAGGTTAAGCCTTTTCAAGATTAAATTAATTTGGGCCTGTCTACATTGGTTTGGCTGAAACCATGGTTCAAAGTTTCGTTTTGAAGGTGAGTTTCGGATAGTAAAATATTGGAAACATTTCGGAAACGTATCGAAAACGTATCGAAATCACTATAATAAATTTACAAAATATTATAAAGTAAATTTAGCTTCCTAGAAATTAATTTTGTGCTTCAATTTTTCTGCAGCAGAGAACTTTGTAGGGGCGATTTTGTTTAATTTTATTTAGGATTTAAGAGTCCAATTTTGATTCAAATTATATTTCCTAGATTTAACAATATATAAAAGATTTTTAATTCTTTTTTTTTTTGGATTATTTATAATAGTTTCTAGGAAACTCTAAGTTTTCATGGAAAACATGGAAATTCCGTGAGTTTCTTAGGAAACCAAGTAATTTCGAAAATGTTGAATGATTTTGTTTCCATTACTTGTAAACTCGAAACGTTTCGGCTGTTTCGACGGAAACGTTTAGAAACTTTGAACCATGCGCTTAACATTAAAAAGAAAATAAAAATTGAGGGAAATTGAAAAAGTTCATTTAAGTTATATTCTTTTTTCAAAAGATTTCGTGCAAACACACCTTTAGCATTCACTATGCTTTTCTGCCTACCATTTTGACTTTTAGCCTTTGAAATCTCGAAATATTTTCAAATACAGTTTTAACTTGAGTTTTATTTTCCAATTTGTATAAATATATATATTCGCGTGCAAATGTGTTAGACACAAAATGAAAAGAATTTGGAAAAGACTAGTTTAACCTCAATCTTTGGTTTCTATTCCCCCTTATCTTTAATTTTTGTGAGGTCCATTTTTGTCATTTCAAAAGATGTAGATGTAGGTTTTTCTGGACCATTGGATACATACACCTATAAAAACAATCAACGTTCAAGATCCCACTACCAAATTCCAAGGTGGTAGCCCCCAACTACAATAAGTCCATATCTTTTGTGTTATATTCTTTTAATTAATTTACAAGATATGATCTCCAACATGATTATAATATCAACTCCGCCCCATCTTTTATCTAATTATGTTTGAAATTATAATATTATTACAAATTAATCCCCACGCATCACTAAAATGCCAATTGTACCCCTTTCATTCCTAAACATTTCAACTATGCATTCTAACTTGTCAAATAAGAAAACAAAATTTGCAAAGAAAACCTCTAGAAGTTATAAAACACAAAACAATACCTACTTTTAAAATGTTATTTCTTGAAAACCAAAAGTTATTCTATTTTTTACCACATATTTACAGGTGATGGATGATTTTCACACAGTGTTTTTTGATGAAAACCACTCTACACATAAGGGTGTAAATGATTAGAGCGAGCTAAACACATAGATACACAAACTTGTTTGAATTACAATCGAGTTTTGAAAATTATGTTTGAGCTTGGTTTAATTGTTAGTCGACTTGATCACAAGTCGAGTTCAACTAATTTGATTATATTGTATATGTTTATTGTTATTTTTTTACTTATCCAGCGAGCTCGAATCAATTTCAAAATTTATCAAACACAAAAAGTTATTCAAACTTGACTCGTTAAATCATAGGAACGAATTTGAACCGAACTTTCAATATTCATATAATATAATTATCCAATTACCATACTATCTAACAAAGTGGGTCCCACAACATCCATGATTCGAGGATGTTGAAGAAAAGAGATGTGATCGACCCTATAAATGGATTGGGCCGGTTCGACCCGGACCATGTAATTCGGGTAACATAGATCCATTCCAAATGAACAAACTAAGATGCCGACTCGAGACGACAGTATAAAAGCCAGCCCAGGAAGGAATACAAAAAATATTTAAATTAAAACGCCATTTTTTCTTTTTCATTTCTCATTACCAGAGAGCAAATAAAATGGTTTATTAAGATTTTACAGAATACAGACAATACAACCCTAGACCTCCGATTACCATTTAACGATGACTAAATATGTATATAATTCTTAAAATTTTTAAATAACTCTACAAATTCACCAATCTTAAATCTCCTTTGTTTTTTTTTTTATCCGTCTCATGACCAAACCGGACGGCATCGCTAACGACGACGGCGTTTCACCGCCGTCGTGGGGAACATGGGAGGAGCTTCTCCTCGCCTTCGCCGTCAATCGTCACGGCGACGGCGCGTGGGACTCAATCGCTTCTGAACTCCAGAAACGCACCTCCGACCCTAACCTAACGCTCACCGCGAAAACATGCCAGCTTAAGTATCTCGATTTGAAACGACGTTTCGTTTCTCCGAAGGATGAATCCGACGGTCGGAAGGATAAATCGGACGTGGAGGAATCTATGCCGTTGCTTGAGGAGCTGAGGAAATTGAGAGTTGCGGAACTCCGGCGAGAAGTGCAACGTTACGATCTCAACATCGAGTATAGTTTGATTATTGAGATCTGAACGTGAAATATTGTTGAAATGGAGAAAGTTCTATTTCGTTTCGGTTTTTTTCTTCTTATTTTGTGCCTGTTTGTTCAGGTCGTTGGAGTTGAAGATGAAGAGAATGGAGGAGGAGCGAGAAAAAACCTCTAGGAGAGAGAAAAACGAGTCGGATCTAGAAAATAAGTGTGAAGAGATTAAAGCTGTTAAACCGGCGCCGGAGGAGGGAGAACCGGAGGCCGTCGGTGAACCAATCACCGGCGGCGGTTCGGAAAAGGATCAGTTATCGGTGAATGAATCGAATTCTACAGATCCAGAAGCGGAGAAATTAAGAACCGGCGAGAAAGAATCAGAGCCGGTTCGCTCAGGCGGCAATGATGTACGGCAGGATCATACCGGACCGTCGAGTGAAGAACCGGACGAGTTGAGATCTGAACCGGATAGGAAACCGGTTCGATCGGACTCGTGCAACGGTAGTTCGAATAGCATAGAGAAGGAGGAGGTAAAGGCTGAACCGGCGGCGATTGAATCGGACGCTGATTCAGACGGTGGCGAGACGGCGGCGACGAAAGAGAACTCGGATGTGCAAAGCTCAGCCAGTAAATCTAGGAAGGAGGATGATGGAGGAAGTGATAAGGTGCGGCGCGGGATCACAGCAAGTGGCGATGAACGTGAACACGAGGATCAATCTCGTGCCGTCAAAGGATTGTCTGTTGAATCGCAGCCGTTGTTTGACTATCTGCAGGCTATCAAATCCCATAAACTCGGCTTAGTTTTTGAACGGCGGCTCCGGAGCCAGGTGAATATTTTTTAAATTTTATTTTTCTTTTCATTATTACTTTCTTTATGTATTTTACTATTATTTACTGATAAATATTTCAATATTAGTAATAAATCTGAATGTAGTTTATATTAGGGTTTAATTGTTTTCTCTGTTTGACCAGTCAATTTTCATCACCTTAAATCTTTCTTTATGATTTCATATGTATATTACTATATAGTAATAAAATGGATAGTTTAAAGATTTAGGGGCAAAATGGTCATTTTACTCGAGGTGGTGGATGAAATTATGTTCTTCTAGTGGCGTTTCTTCAGCAATTTTAGCCGGGACCATTCCACTGGATGTAGACCATTCACACACCCTACACTTTCATTGAATCAACCAATCACATATCAATTATTATGGCATATCAACTTGAAAACTTCTTTTTATTAGTTTTTACTTGCCAATTTGGCCAAATCCAAGTAAATCACATAGGTAATGAATTATACTCGTCATGCAACTGGATTATACTTAAGTAGAGCGGGACGACTTTTGTACGTAAATTTTCATTTTAATCACTTGTATATAGATAGATTTAGTCTTACATTAATGCATGTATAGAAAAAAGCACTGTATAATTGTCTTAAACTAGATCTGAATGCAGGCCAGACCACCTAGTCCGTTTTAGAATTTTCCCGATTATATTTGGATTTGCACCATGCCCGTTTTGTAAACAATTCACAGTAAATCTAATGCTTCTTTCTTTGCAGGAGAGTTCAAAATACCAGAAAACAATACTCCAACACTTGGATCTTGAAACAATAGAGACAAGGCTGAAACAAGGCTGGTATTCAAACTCCACCAAGTTCTTCCGTGATCTCCTATTACTCGTCAACAATGCCCTTGTCTTCTTCTCAAAGAATTCCTCCGAATCCAGCGCTGCCATCGAGATCCGACGGCTCATATCAAAACAGATGTCTCAGAAACATGCCAAGTCAGATTCCTCATCTGGGAAACAAATTTCACTCTCCAAAAAAGACGAACCTGAACCTTTGATACTAAAGCCTAGAATACCAGGTTCCTTAATCGTTTGTCGTAAACGCAGCTCAATTGCAGCAAAGGCAGATAAAAAGAAAGAGCAGCAAATTGAGGGAAAGGACACAAGAGTCATTAATGAGGAGCCTAAAATCACAAAAAAGCGAACAAGCGATAGATTTCCTTCAATTTCAGCCAATTCGAAGAAAAATGACAAAAATGCCCCTCCAGTGGAGCCGGTGAAACCCACGGGAAAAGGAGTAGGGTCAAGTGAGGTGAAGAATGAGAACAAAAAGAACCAAGATTCAAAGAAACGAGGGGCAGCCAATTTCTTGAATAGAATGAAGCAAAGCGGGGGCAATGGTGGTTTGCTTGACGCGTTAAAGAATACTCCATTGACAAGTGAAAGTACTTGTAGTGGGAAGAAGAAAGAGACGAGTAATACTACTAATAATAGCAATAATACGAGACAATCGAAGCAAAAGGAAATGGAAAAGGGTAGTCCTGGAAAGAGGAATGTTGGGAGACCGCCGAAAAGAGGGGTTGTGAAAAGGGGTCGGGGCGAACCGGAGAGTCCGGTTTTGAAACAGCAGCCTAAGAAGAGAAGTAGGAAGTTATAGGAATGTTCTTTTGTTATAGATTTGATTTCTATTTTGATCGACTAAAGCCACTCCTCAAAGTTTCTTTTTTTGGATCTCGTTCGTAGATCGTAAATATTGGCATGTGATTCTCAAAGTATGCACTTAACACGACTTGTAAGTGTTGTGCGTTAGCACTTGTGCGTATGGTTCAAAGTATCGGCCGATACGCTGATATTATCGGCGATACGTAACTGGAACGGTGGGTGCCGATCCGATAATAATATCATCCGACAATTTAATGTATCGCCGATATTATTGGATATCGGCGATACAATCGATAATATTGGCAAGTCGGATGTTATCATTCTAGTTAGTGATAATATCTGCGATACTAAGATCAAAGCACATATCAAAGCCAAGGATTTACATTGGGTGACCAGTCCTTTCCAAATTGAGTCCGAATACCTATCTTAATTTAGCATAAACAAAAATGTGATCATGTACATATATGCGTATCAGGAGCATAAGTTACTCTAATTAATTATACATAAGTTACTCTTAATTATATTTCCATCAATTCAGAAGCATAAATTGAATTAGTCTAATTATCATCAAGGAATGTACATAAATCATTATTTTTTTGATTGAACGTACGTGCAGAGCTATATTGCACCGGTATGCAAATGAAGACGTATCTCTAGGGTCGTGGTTGATTGGATTGGAAGTCCAACATGTGGACGACCATTCTATGTGTCGTGTTCCTAATTCTGCGATATATCTAATTCAAATTATGTAACTTAGATAAATTCATTTTATATATAGTCAACCAAATCACAAACTCAAATATTAGATCATACTTTTCAAATCAAATTACTTTGTTTCTTATGATAAAATCGCTTGTGAAAGAAGATTATGTAAAAGAAGTGTTGATTTTAAGCATTTATTGAAATTATTTAAAAAAATTAATTATCTAATTAACTAGTTAAATTAAGAGTTTACTCTAATAAAAAAGTTTAATTAAGAGTAGCATTTGAGTGTATGTGCCACTGTATTTAGGTAAGTGACGTGTGTGTGCTTGTGTACTCATTTATGGTTAAGGTAGTAAAAACTATATTATTTATTAAATAGGAGCAATTTGTGTTATTTACACTTATCTATAAATTTTACTAATTTTTTTAGAATTTATGGAGCATTTATAATGATTTTGTATAATATCGCCCGATAATATCCCGATTTCCGCGATATGGAACAATACCGACCGATATTATCGCTGATACCGCAACTTTGAACCAATATCACCGGCGAAATCTAGAGGAATATTCGGTTGAATTTGAAGTTCTTGTATGTTAATTTAATTATTGCATAAATATAAATAATTTATAATAAAAAATACACTCAAATTGGTCAAAATATCCATATATGGTATGAAATATTATAATTTATTCAATCAAAATATATTAAGTGCACATCTTTAAATTTTATAAAAATACACATAACTCGAAGAAATTAATGAATTCTCCATGGGCATCGAATTTCATCTGAATACGATCGCAAAGTTTAGTGCAATAATTAGAAAAATGAGACCCTTTAATAAAAACTTACAAAATCTCAACACCTAGCAACAAATATGTATTACAATTCCTCCCTCTTATCAACTGTAAATTACATTTGTATCCCATGTTTCTTGATTTGTCAAAATCTCTTATGATAATTTGCAAAATTTCAAAGGGCTTATGATAATTACTCAACACATATCATAAATCAAAAAATAAATGGAGCACATGTAAGTATCTCATGTAAAACTTATAGTAGGGTCAAGAGGATGAATTCCCTTAAAACCTGCATCCAATAGTAGCCCCAATTATGGGCAGCAATTTAATAGTTTAGACTGCTAAATCCAACAGGCATAGACTATGATCCAAACCCAACATTCCTTGTTCCTCAACAAATCGATACACTAATTGCCTATCCCCTTCTTTTGCCCATGAAACAAAAAAAAAAAAAAAAAATATTGTTACACAAATTTGCCTACTACAGTAAAACCACAACAAATCGCTACCCTGATGAACAAATGTCTCGTTCCATCTTTAGACGTTCCTAACTCGCCATCCTTCCTACATTATTGCCCATGGCACTCAACGTTCTGTTGCCCGCCCATTGCATGTCCCTGTGAGAGTGGCTGCTCGTCATCTGAATCATAAGAAAAAAGACTGAATGAAGAATCAGACGAAATTGATAAGAAAGAATTTCAAACCAACGGAAACGAAAATGCTGCACTTTTACTAACATTTAGACAAGGGTTGCACTTGCACATACAAACTCCAACAAATTAAGGTGTATAATTTATAACATAGACATGTATGTTTCACCTAAATTTCAGCGCTTTGTTTAATATTACAGTGAGATTCCAGTCGTTCAGAGTTTTTGACAGCATATACTAATTTAAGGAAAAAACGTGTTTCACAATAATCAGTCTCAATGAACAACCAATAGGCTGCAGCCAGAACGAGGGAATGAGGGAGGAAGCTACAAATTTATGGGGATTTATATCGCGCAGTTCATTTTAAACTTAGTGAAAGCCATTGATGGAGAAAATGATAGGAAAGGAAACCATCTACTCAAGTGAATAACACATTTAAGCTGTGATATCAGATCAAAAAGTATCATCATTACCGCTATCACATGCATTCGCAAGTTTTTCAATCACTTCTATCAATGTTTGCTCATGCTCCTGCAATACCAATAATAAAACAACTTTCAGTCAAAAGGGCTAAGACAGTAAAGTAGTATTTTTGTACTAAATTGTGATAACCTTAAGCATCTTTTTAGCCTTGTCGATCTCCAATAGATCAGGATGACTTGCTTCAAGCACCTTTTCCACCTGTGATAACACAATGGCATAGATTATAGTATGTAAGCTCACAAACCTCCACGATGTTCCAACAAAGTTATCAGATAAATACCTTCTTGATCAATGTGCCGGTGTGTAGTATTTCAATCTCCTCTGTGTCATCCTTTATAGCACCATTTCTTGATGGTCGGATTTCTTTAGCAAATGGATTCTTTGAAGATGACCTACCTCTTCCAGAATTAGGTCCACCTGCCTCACCTAGTCGAGATATAACAGGACCATCACCGACCCATCGAATATCCTCCGGGGGAATCTGCAATTAGAAGCAAAACGACAATAATAATAATAATGGCAGATAATACATATATGACACCCCACCACAAATCGCTGAAATGCATACACATTATCAAATGATCAGTAATGGAATAATGACAAGTAAAACTGCTGCTAATATTTTAGCAAACACCGTTCAATATGACTTACTAAATTTAATTATTTTAGGCAAAAGAAAGAAATTATGTCAGACAACCAACAAATGTAGAACATTGGTGTTTTAGGTAAAACGAACATTGTTAACATTTCTATTTCTTTTATGGAAAAAGAAGTGGTTTAAATAGCAATAAAAATTTGATATTGGCAGTTTATTATATTTAAATTAGTTGAAAACAAAAAAAGAATCTTGACGAGTGCCAAGCAGATATTTCAAACATTTTAAGAGAGGTGACATAATGTTTCACATAATTAACTTCGAGTAAATGGGCAAGAAATATTTGAGCAATTGAAGCAAAAAATTGCTACCTCTTTGATGTTAACCCATTCCACGGTGGCATTCGGCGTATTGCTATCATAAACTAAGTAATGGCGGCCCTGAAAATACCAGCAAAATTAGTAAAAACCATATATGATTCTAGGGGTATGTAAAGTATTTCATCATATAAAGTGATCCAGTCCCAAATAAGTAGTATGACAGGATCCTACACGATTATGTCCATGTAACTTACTAAATTGAAAATTATATAAAAAAAGGGAAAGAAGCATTATTGAAAATACCATAAGATGATTATATACCTTTCGCAGACACTAAATTGCAAAGGCACACACGATTAAGACTTTAAGCTTGTCAAGAAACACGTTTTAGAAAAGTTGTCGAAAAGCAAACGTTTCTTCAATGAAAATACCAAAAGTTGCCATAAATTACCAATCATGACCAGCCATATTGTATTGACAACTAGCAATTATAATTAACATGTCAAATTCACTGTTTGATTTCTAAAGCAAAATGGACATGGTACATATATTTTTAATCACAAAAGTGCAAGCACATCTTTAACACACAGTTTCAGAGATATAACATTCTTTCTCCTAATTATCACAAATCAATGAATTGTATACATCTAATCCAACATATGCACCGTGCATTTGATTATATCATCAGAATACAAACAAAGACGTTAAGGTAATAAAAAAACCTAAGATGTGAAAATCAACTATCTTTGTTTTATTTACAATGCCGAAATGCTATTGATCAATCTTTTGATAATTGGAGCGTGAAAAAAACTTAACTACAGGACAATTCAAGCGCGACGATGCTTAGGATTTTCTTCTCAAACCCAACTTAGGTTTATAGGCCTTTGAGACGTTTATCATGTGTTTTAATTGTATGTCTCAAGCATGCCATGTAAGGCATAAACAAATCTTTAGATCCGTTTCCGGCATGGAAAATCCTATTAAACACGCTTTAAATATATTCTTCAAATCATGGTGCCACAAAGAGGAAAAGAAAGGAAAAGACATACGTCTACAGGATTGTATTCAGATATCACAGCCTCATAGAAGTTACTGTCCGCAGGCCATCTTATCATCACTCTCCTACCAACTAAGACGTCGCCTATGTTTTCGGAAGGGTCGTCCATAGGAGCCCCAGAAGAAACACGATTAGCAATCTGATACATGGGTTTTGCTGGAGTAAAAACTGACTGGCCCTATGAAACAAATGGAAAGATATATAAATTAATAACAAAAAGTTAATTTTTAGGTCTGTATTCTAATCCTTATTATTATATTTCGAACATACAGCATTAGGCCTTCGGCCACCAATTCCTGAACTAGGTCCCCACTTCACAGCTGAAGATAATGGCTGTGTGCTACCAGGCAACGAATGTGAGTGCAATGATTGAGATGGTGCGCCAAACGGGTTTCCCAACAAGGATGTCTTTTGCCTTTTGCGAGACGCTGAAACTGTTGGACTTGGTAATTGATTGCTAACATGCTGTGGGACATTAGGGGCTACATTTCGGTTCCCGCCTGCCTCTCTCCACTCTCTGATTCTGCGAATCAGATCATCAGCATTGACTTCAGTAAGTAGCTCTCGATGTTCATCGTCCGACACCCTTAGTTCTTTCCTCAGTTCTGTTATAAGACCTTCTTTCTCCTGAGTAATATGTAATATAATGGAGCACTCAAACCAAGTCAATAGATGCACATCATTCCTTCAGAAATCAGAAATAAAAATATTCCACAGCATCAATATTTACTGTAGAATTGAAGCCTATAGGAACTGTTTTGGAATGTGAAATGGTTTTGGAGAGGCAAGTACAATTTTATTTTATGAACTAGGTTGTATGCATTATGTGACTGATATTGTGCCACTGCAAAAGTTTTTATGAGGTGCTAATAACAATCACATAGTCCATAAAAACTGATATGTGGAAAATTTTCTTGTATTTTTCTCTTAACTTCTTTTTAAATTTTATTTCTCATCTCTATCTCCTTCTCTGTTTTTTTCTTCTCTTTTGTCGTTTTTTACTTAAACTCAATTCATATTAATTCAATAATGAAATGCTTAACAAATTCTATTTTTGCATACACATCGAGTGAGCGCTACCGATTAGTAAGGAATAAAAAAAGAAACAAAATATACCCATGTAAGCGCATCAGACTGTGCTTTGAATGCTCGTAGAACTGCACCATATGCTATCTGCTCCAGATTGTGGATTTCAAATTCCATATCAGATTGAATCCTTTGATATGGGACTGAGCCAACAAATGATCTTCCGTTCCCTGACACACGACCTCCTACCGGGACTCTATTATACAGTGGTTGGGGATTATCATCATCAGTACCTGCACTTTTTTCAGTTACCAATAACTAAACAATGGCTCATAAAATGAAGCGGCAACTAGATATATATTTTGCTTTTAAATGAAACACCATCGCAATAGCTAAAAGGAAGAACAATCTCCTTAACCAACAAATAATAAGGCTACACTCTATAATTTTCACATTTGGAAGTTAATCAAATAACTACAGCACTTCACCACTCGTGACACTCAAAACATTATAATAGCTTGAAACAGTTAATATATAGTAAAAAACGCTAGCTGGGGATAACAGGAACTGTCCTACCATGCAGCAAGAATCAATTCAAACAGAGTAACGATACATAAAAACTATGTACTTTCTACCTCGTTTCTCTCTTAATCAGCTCCAGATTGACCCTATTATTTCTCCATAAAAATTGACCGGCAAAGCCAATTAAGAATTACAGAGAATTAATGGAATTGCAGACAGCCCAATTCGAAAAGCTAATAATGGAACATGAGAGCCACAATTTGATACCCCCTTCAAAACCCTAAAAACTTAAAAATAATTCAACCCCAACTGACCTCAAAAACATAAATAAACCATCAAATTGTTTTCCAAACATGTCCATAAATTGCTTACAAAACCCTAATTTAACGAAAGACAACATAAAATGACTTACGTTTTGAAAAATTACAGAATAGAGAACGACACATGAAAATTCACCAAAAAAACAAACATAAATTGATAAAAATTACAAAAAAAATCGATCTCAAATAAATGCAGAACAAATTGGAAATGAAAGAAACGTAAAGCTCACCGCTGCTATCTACAGCTCCATACTCCATATAAAGCGACAAATTGAGCACAACTGCCACGAAAATTGAAAAGATTCTTATCTCTTCTTTGTGTTTGCCTTCTCTCGAAATGATCTAGAGAGAGAAAGTGAGAATAGTAAATGAAAATATGAACAAGATTTATGGAGAGAGAAAGTGAGAAGGATTATATTATATTATATTATCTTATGCAAATGGGAAAATTGAAATAAAATGGGCTTCAGTTTTGGGCTTGCATTTGGACCTTTACTAGGCTTTACTTGCATATATATATACATATATATGTCCCAGGTTAATATTTAGAAACTAAAACTCATTTGATGGTTTGATAGTTTGAGATCTATTGGCCCAATTTGATTATATTATTAACAAATAAAATAATAATAATAATAATAATAATTGGGTTAATTTTTAACCAAAAATGTTATCACATGTTGTTTTGTGGTGTAAACAAGTCGAGTTAGAGCCGAGCTTATATGAACTTGAGCTCAACCTCGAATTTTTTGAGCTCAGGTCGAGTCCGTTTGAAAATCTAAAATTTATACGGAAATTTTTAAATTTTGAACTTTTTATTTTTTATTAATTATAATATATATATATATTTATTATTGTTAAATATAAATTTATTAATATAATAATAAAAATAATAATATATTAAAAAATGAAAAAACGCAGAGAAGTGGGCTCGAGCTTAAATTTTTCGAGCTCATTCGAGCCGAGTCGACCGAGCCTCCAAGTCGGTTTGGCTCGACTTACACCTCCTAATGTTGTTCACATCAACGTACTAATATAAAACTATATTATTATAGTGATTTCATCCCTGGAACATTATAAATTCATCGATAACCTATGATTCACCATTGTATATGAAGTGATTGTTGCACATAGACAATGAGTAAATTAAATTATATATACTTTTGAAATTTAAATGAACAAAAATTCTAGCTAATTAATTGGGTAGTTAACACGAATTTCATCTTACCCAACTTTTTCATTTAAGAGAAAAATAATATGTATATATATATATAGACATACAATATTGAAAGCAATAAGTACAAAACCGAAAGGCAAACTAGAAAGTCGAAAATACCCCTGACCAGAGCCCCTAACTCTTCAACCTTTTCTCAAATGCAACAAAAACCCTTCGTCCATGGCGCTGCAGTAGCCTTATTAACTGTTGCCCCCAATTCTTTTATTTCAAGTTTCAACACTCCAAGCTCTCATAAACTAAATCCCCGCAACAAAATCCCATCAAGGTAAGAATCTCAATTCATAAACCTCCAATTACTGAGAATTAAATATCAAGCTTCTTTATCCATGACCAGTTTACAGAAACTTAGAATACCCCATATTCTCAAATGGGTTTCTTTATTAAGAACAGAAGTTAATTTTACATATTCAAAATCCAATCTTTTTGTAAATGGGCCGTACCATATTTTGCAGCACATTAGGTTTAATAGAGCAGAAAGGGCTGTTGACTTGAAAAATGGTGCAAATTTATGTGAACTAGCGAAAAAATCTCGTGTTGTTAAAAAAGAAGCTCAAGCTGCTTTGTTAGAGTACTTACATTCCACTAGAAGCTTGCAGTTCATGGATGCTGAAAATATGAGCAAAAATACACCAGAATTTTTTGATAGGTTGTTAAAGAGAGTTGATATTGATGATGATGATGATAATGTTGAAGTTGGTAGGTCGTTGGCTCGATTCCTGAGGTACCATCCTATTAATGAGTTTGAGCCATTCTTCGAGAGTATAGGTTTGAAGCCTTCTGAGTATTTGTTGTTTCTTCCTCGGAATTTGATGTTTTTAAATGACGATAGGTTATTGTTGCAGAATTATTATGTTTTGTGTAATTATGGGTTTGCTCGAAATAAGATAGGAAAGATTTATAAGGAAGCTACCGAGGTCTTTAGGTATGGTGAGGGGGTTTTGCAATCAAAGCTTCAAACTTTCCAAGATTTGGGCTTAAAACAGTCTCTTGTTGTTAAGATTATTGCTTCGAGCCCTTATCTTTTGAAGGGAAATGTGAATAAGGAATTTGTTGAGGTTCTAGAGAAGTTGAAGGATGCAGGGTTTGAGTACAATTGGCTTCATGAGAATATATCTGAAAAGGATTCATGTAATTGGAAATGTATGCTTGAGCTTATATGCTTATTAGGTGATTTGGGTTTAAGCGATGAGGTACTAGCTCAAGTATTAACACACCATCCTGACATTTTAATTGAGAGCTCTGGACGTCTTACCTTTTGCTTAATAGGGTTTTTGTCAAAATTTGGATCCACACCAAGTGATTTACAATCCGTTTTTCTTCAGTTTCCAGACATATCAGTTGTGAAATTCACCAATAATTTATGTCAATGCTATATGTTTTTTGTTGAAATCAAAATGGACATTCAAGAAATTGGTAGAATGTTCCGTTCGTACCCTCTGCTTCTTGGTACATGTGAACTCAAGAAAGTTAAAAGCTTATTGGGCATATTGAATTGTGGAATGAATCGCCTATGTAAAATGATCAAAGACGACCCTTTTGTGCTAAAAAAATGGGTTCTTGGTTTGAGAGTGGACCGTCTACCCGAGCCCAACCGGGTCGAAAAAGTAAGAGTGATCAAGACTAAATTTTTGTCAAGCTTAGGCTTTGAAGAGAAGTCAAATGAAATGGAAAGGGCTCTAAAAGTGTTTCGTGGGAAAGGAATAGAACTTCAAGAGAGGTTTGATTGTTTAGTGAACATGGGTTTGAGCCCCGAGCAAGTTATAACGATGCTAAAAGTATCGCCCCAAATTCTCAACCAGTCTAAGGATGTAATAGAAACGAAAATCGGGTTTTTTGTAAAAGATTTGGGGTACAAAGTGTCGGATTTGGTTACTCATCCTGCGCTTATTTCGTATACAATTGAGAGAGTTAAGCTTAGGCTTTTAACGTATAAATGGCTCGTAGCAGAAGGCGCAGTGCGCCCGAAGTTGGCCTTAAGCACTCTCTTGTCATGTTCAGAAGCAATATTTGTAAGGAGTTATGTAAATTCTCATCCTTTAGGGCCTGAATTTTGGGCGAGCCTCAAGAAAAAATTATATCCTGGCTGAAATAATCCATTTTTACAATCCCGAAGCTTCATTTGAGATGTTTTCGGAATAAGAAATTATGTTGCATGGCGAGATTCCGTTCCTTTTGAAGTTCAACTAGCATAATCTGGGAAAAGGCAAAACAAATGTTAAGACAAGGTAATTGCATTTTAATTACTCGCGTATGTTCAGAATTATTAACTGAGTTGCAGGTGATGTGGGCTCGTTAAGATATTTGATAATTATTTTAGTTTGTTTCTCCATGAGAGCCACTTGATTTTTCTCTTGCTTCATTCATACGTTCAATACATGTAGATGCATTAAGAGTGATACACTTGTGGGCTTCTTCTAATGATATAAAAGGTGATACTTAATCATTATTTTTGTATCTGTATGACATTTTCTTTTGTTAACAACATCCTGTCCTGTGTAGGGATTTGATCGAATTGTCAAAAGAGACGACTCTCTATGTCTGCAAGACAGATGACACACCTTCCATTGAGTAAAATGATATGAAATGCAAGAAACAACAAATGATGGCAATTTGTACATCAAAATGGTTTGTTTCTATATGTAAACTAAGACAGATAATAAATAATGAATGAAATTTTTGGTTTTGAATATGATTTCAGTTTCTGAAGTTAATGTATGGTTGGTTATAAGGGGCAAAGTAAGTTATGCATCATTCTTTTGGTCGATTTCACACACGAATAACTGCGATTACGATTCTTGAATATTCGATACATATTTATGCTCTTGGATATGCTTTTTTTCTAATAGGCCCTATGAAATTGGCAGAAGATCATGATTTATACAGCCCAACAAAGTTAAAGGGGGGTACTTTTGTCATTTTACGTCCGACTTTACCAGTTAAGTTTTATCGATTAATACTATTTGTCACCCTCATGTTAAAAGTTCTGATTCAATTCCCATCTCATCTCATCTAGAATTAATTAAGCATAATTATAGTAAAATATTTTTGAATGGTAATGAAATGTGTCTATTATGGTAGTGTGAACTATGGATGAAAAGGATAATAAAGGCAATGGACTTATTCCATGGCTTTTGTGGCTATTTCTCTCAACTCTCAACTAATATTTTTAGTAAAAGTGACTTACTTTCAAGTTTTATCAACAATAATCCATTTACCAAATAAAGGATTATAGACGACAATATAACATTACCCTTGTGATTAAGAATTCAAGACTTGAAATTTTACAACAATTGTAAGAAAAAGTATGCTAAAAAATATGTGATTTCTTATTTACACTTATAATAATTCCATTCATTTCTTTAAATTTCTCTAAAAAAAATTGTGCTATTCTAATGCAGGTCGGATACAACATATCAGTCCACCTAATCCCTTCTATAGATGGTCATGTAGAACAAATTTTATTACACTGAATTTAACATAATATTCACTTAAGTTAAATTTATTCTTTTCCTTAACTTTCCAAATAGTCCATAAAAATCACTATGTTTCATTTATTTTATTTAGTGGTATAATTTTGTAGGAAATGGCTTTATATTTCTCATGACATAAGCTTAACCAGCAAAGTTTTTGAATTGTAAAATTATTTTAAATATAAAGCATTTGCAATTCACGTGCTATTTATTATTAACCGTTTAAAAGTATTATAATTTAAAAGGCTCTAAAATAATATTTCTCTCTAAAAATACCCTAGTCTATTTTGACTTCCACAGTCCTAAATCTGCTCTTCAAGTTTGGGCTGGCCCAACCGATCATTTTGGGCTTTAGTTCAAAATAGGAAACAGTCTATTAAGCACTTTCATACAATTTCAAGACAAATCAAGCATACTAAATATGAAGGATACGGTATCGAACACTGCACAAGACATGTTTAAGACATAGTGTTCTTAATAAAGACCGTTCCAAATTAAACCTAGGTGATGGGAATCATATCCGTCCAAAACGTAATTGCAGATCTACATATCGTAGATAATTGATTTCGCCCACATTTAGAAGATTGTGATCTGATTTGATGGATTCATTCCTAAGTTAGAGGATCTTGCTCGATTTATTCCTAAGTTAGATGATTTGATTTGATTGTTCTTTATTTTAGTATGTTTCTTTATTTATGTTATTTCCTTTATTAACGCATTGTAAAGCCTATATAAATTGAGGCTTAGTCATTGTTAAAAATCACTTTCGAAGCATTGAATAAAAGTTTTTATTAGTTTTCTTTAGAGATATTAGTTTTAGTCTAGTTTAGTGAGTTGTTCTACATCATTTGGCATCACAGCCAACCTTCGATCCAAATACTCTTTCGCTTCCGCCGTTTTAATTCAAATTTTTTCTGAGAAAAAAAGAAGACATCAATTTTTTTTTTTTTAGTACTTTCGTTTTCTTCTTCTCATTAGCAATATATATTAGAGAAAAAAAAAAGAGTGAAAAAAAAAAGTGAAGAAAAAAAAAAAACGTGAAAAAAAAAGTGAAGAAAAAAAAAAAAAAAAACGTGAACAAAAAAAAAAAAAAAATTCAATTAGCAATTGACATTCCTGTTGACTACATCCACCATCAAACCAACATTGGGTCTCTCAACTTGGTCATCCGCACATCAACTTGGCAATCTCTTCTTGGACGTCTCGACTTTGTTCTTCGGTGAACGTTAAGTATCCTCTTCTTTGAAAATTTATTTAATATTCATGTTTGAATTGGTTATCATATTATTTGTGCTTATACTCTAATCCCCATCCTTCCATCTCCAACTTTTTTTTTCCCTTTGATATTACTATCTTGTGCTCATAAAAAAAAAAAAAAAAAAAAAATCTGTCATAAAAAAAAAAAAAAAAAACGTAACCTTTTTCTCATTGCATAGACTATCACGCCTTATTGCATTTTTGTCGTGAGTTTATAATTTTGCTTTGCATCATATCTTCGTTTAATATCAGCACGTCTCCCTTGTTCTTATCTTCCCATCGTCATGGCTAACAAAGTTTTGAAAGATAATCAAGAGATTATGGACAAACGCATTGACACTCTTGAAGAAAAATTTTTAACTTTTCATTCGTCAGTAAACCAAAATTTTGATGAACTTCGCAATGGCATTAATGAAATCCTTAAGGGTCAGTCTACTTTAGGTAGTGTAATTCGTAACGAAATGCAAGGATTTATAATTGAACAAATTGAGCGTCAATTTTCTTTGCGAGAAACTAAGTTAGGCAAATTACCTGAGTCTAACCTTACTGAAATCCATAAATCCACTTTCGTAAGGTCTGAGTTTCCGCCTGTCTCTCTTAGACATTCCCCACAGGGTTATGTCCCACGAGGTGACAGTTCTCGAGTCGCCTTTAACGAATCTCTTGACTCTACAACTGGTGACTTCTCTTTTGTTGGTCATGTCGACCCTCAATTGGAAGCACCCCCTCTGACACATCGGCGCACTTTTCCTAATCATCGAGAAGTGGACCATGATTCGGGTTTCTTAGGTCCTCCTAGAGGTCGTCATCCCCCTCAAACTCATCGTCGTGATGATTTTGATGATGTCACGAGAAAGGTTAAGGTCGATGTTTCTTCTTTTGATGGTCGACTAGATCCCGCGATATTTATAGATTGGTTATCTGAACTTGAAGACTATTTTTCTTTCTATGATATGTCAGATGAGTCCCGAGTCCGTTTTACCCAAATGAAACTTGTGGGTTCGGCCAAACGTTTTTGGCAAACTGTCCAACGAGAATTTGCACGCGCAGCTCGTCCGCCAGTAATACGTTGGGATGTCATGAAACATCGACTTAAAGAAAAATATATCCCTACATATTATATGCGTGAGTTAATGGACCGTTGGCACAACCTTCGACAAACTTCATCTGTTTCTGAGTATATGAGTCAATTTGAGGATCTCCTTCTTAAGTGTGAGGGCCCGGACACACCTTGGAGCCTTGTCTCAAAATTTATTAGTGGGTTAAAGTCTAGCCTCAAGCATGAAGTTCTTCTTTATTCCCCTGAGTCTCTCGCTGATGTTTTTCACAAAGCCCTAGAAATTGAGAAGTTTAGATTACCTAAACCTGAATCCTTCCCAACTCGGCCCGTCACTCGAAGTCTTCCCTCTCACCAATCTTTTCCTTCCAAATCCACTCCTGCTGAGTCACACCCATCAACCTTTCGGGGTAGTTCTTCTACTCTACCCAGTCAGAGTGTGCACCAAACAGGTAGTCACACTAGAACCCAAGGTGTGACGTCCTCTATGGGTCGCCCGCCTATTCTCTGTCGGCGTTGTCATAATCCTGGGCATGTTGCTTTTCACTGTCCAAATCACACACTAGCTATTGGTATTGACTCCGAGACATCTCCGATCTGCGAAATTGACCAAATCGTGGATCCCATCGAACATGTTGCCTCCGAAGATGAGTTTAATGATGAGTTCGACCCTCCTGACCGTCTCACTATTATGCGTTGTGTCGTTGCCACCCATGCTGATTCTGAAGCATGGAAGCGCACAAATATCTTCCATACCTTTATCAAGAGTGGTGACAAGGTTTGTAAACTTGTCATTGATGGAGGTAGTTCTATGAATGTTGTGGCTAAATCTGCCATTGGGAGGTTGAACTTGAAAACACAACCCCACCCCACTCCTTATAGGGTTGCTTGGGTTGACAAAACTTCTTTACCTGTGTCTGAGTGTTGTCTGGTTCCCATCCAAATGGGTGACTACTCGACCAATGTCTTATGTGATGTGTTACCCATGACAGTAGCACATATCTTGCTTGGTCGCCCTTGGATTTATGATATGGATGCCCATAATTTTGGTCGTGATAACACTTATGTCTTTCAATTTAATGGCAAGAAAATCATGTTGAGACCGGCCCCACCTACTTTCAATATGAAAAATGTCAACACCCCATCGCCTTCTCATCTCTCAAATCCTCAAAGTTGTCATATACTTACACATAAGAATTTTGAAAAAGAAAGTGTGGTTTCCGGGTTTCTTTTGGTTGTCGTCCCTAAAGGCGAATTTCGTCTCTCCTCTGAGTCTGAGAGTGCGTCGTCTCCTGATCTTCTTAAGTTAATGCATGAGTTTCTTGATATCACACCAGCGGAGTTGCCTGACGAGTTACCCTCCATGCGTGATATCCAACATGCCATTGATCTTGTTCCTGGTTCACAACTTCCTAATCTTCCTCATTACCGATTGAACCCTCGAGACCGTGCTGAAATGCAGCGGCAAGTTGAGGGCTTGCTACAAAAGGGTCATATCCAACCAAGTCGTAGCCCATGCGCTGTTCCTGCCCTCCTCACCCCTAAGAAAGATGGGTCTTGGCGACTGTGTGTTGATAGTAGAGCCATAAACAAAATCACTGTTAAGTATAGGTTTCCTATTCCTCGACTTGATGACATGTTAGACCAGTTGGCTGGCTCTCGCTATTTTTCAAAGCTTGATCTTCGTCAGGGTTATCATCAAATACGAATTCGACCCGGTGACGAGTGGAAAACGTCATTCAAAACTCCTGATGGACTATTTGAATGGTTAGTCATGCCTTTTGGGCTATCCAATGCTCCTAGTACTTTCATGCGATTTATGAGTGAGCTCTTGCGTCCTTTTCTAGGCAGATTTGTTGTCGTATACTTCGATGATATCCTTCTCTATAGCAAGTCTCGTGAAGAACACTTAGGTCATTTACACGAAGTTTTTTTGACACTTCGCACTGCAAAGCTCTACGTCAATCTTAAAAAGTGTTCTTTCTTACAAACACAAGTTATCTTTTTGGGCTATATCATCTCTGACAACGGCATTTCAGTTGATCCTGACAAAGTGGCAGCTATTACAGCGTGGCCAGTGCCTAAATCTATATCCGAGACACGTAGTTTTCATGGTTTAGCTACATTTTATAGGCGTTTCATCAAGAACTTTAGTCACATCATGGCTCCTATCACTAATTGTATGAAACAAAAATCATTTGATTGGTCCACCGCCTGTGCCAAAGCTTTTGATACGATTAAGTCCTGCATGATTAACGCTCCTGTTTTGCGACATCCAGACTTTACTAAGGTCTTTGAAGTTGCTTGTGATGCCTCTGGCATTGGTATTGGGGGGATTTTAAGTCAGGAAGGCCATCCTATTGCTTACTTTAGCGAAAAACTCAATGATGCCAAACAACGTTACTTTACCTATGATCGTGAGTTTTATGCTATTGTCCAATCTCTGAGACATTGGCGTTATTATTTACTTCCCCAAGAATTCATTCTTTACTCTGACCACTCTGCCCTTCGATTTCTTCAGTCCCAAAAGCACTTAAATTCTCGGCATGTCAAGTGGATCGAGTTCTTGCAAGAATATACATTCGTTCTTAAACATCGTGCTGGTGTTCTTAACAAAGCTGCTGATGCGTTGAGTCGAGTCTTAACTGTTTTGAATTCCATGACTACACATGTTACTGGTTTTGAGCGTTTGCCTGAGGCATATCCCACTTGTCCTGATTTTGGGGTCATTTTTCGTGAGATTCGAAATGGCCCCCATCCCTCACACACTAATTTTGTCATTCGAGATGGCTACTTGTTTCGAGGTACTAAATTATGTATTCCTGCCACATCTGTTCGGGACTTTGTTGTTTGGGAACTCCATGCGGGAGGTCTTGCCGGTCACTTTGGTCGTGATAAGACAACTGCATTGCTTGTTGATAGGTTTCATTGGCCGTCACTTAGACGAGATGTCGCCCGTATTGTTTCTCAATGTCGTACATGTCAATTATCTAAAACTAGGAAACACAATACTGGCCTGTACACTCCTCTTCCTATTCCTCATAAGCCGTGGCACGATCTTAGCATGGATTTCATCCTTGGGTTACCTAAAACTGCACGAGGTCATGACTTAATTTTTGTCATTGTCGATAGGTTTTCTAAGATGGCTCATTTTGTTCCTTGTAGTAAGTCTAGTGACGCATCACATGTTGCTAAGCTCTTTTTCAAAGAAGTAGTTCGTCTCCATGGTTTACCTGTGTCCATTGTGTCTGATAGAGATGTTAAGTTTGTTAGCTATTTTTGGAAAACCCTTTGGAAACTATTTGGAACCTCTTTAAAGTTCTCATCGGCCTTTCATCCTCAAACGGATGGCCAAACTGAAGTTGTTAATCGTAGTTTGGGTAATCTTCTTCGGTGTATTGTTGGGGAGAAACAGGGAAACTGGGATTTATTATTGCCTATTGCGGAGTTTGCTTACAACAATTCTGTTAACCGGTCTACCGGGAAGAGCCCTTTTGAGATTGTTACTGGCTATACCCCACGTTCCCCTATTGACCTTGTACCACTCCCCGTTGATTTTCGTTCTTCACAATTGGCTAATTCTTTTGCACAACACATCCATGAGTTGCATGCTGATATTAAACAAAAGATTGCCATGCATACTATTGATTATAAACTTGCTGCTGACGTGCATCGTAGGCATGTTGAGTTCAATGTTGATGATTTTGTTATGGTCCGCCTTCGTCCTGAGCGTTATCCTCGAAATTCCGTCAAGAAACTTAATGCTCGAGCCTTTGGCCCTTTTCGTATCCTTCAAAAGTTGGGGCCTAATGCATATTTACTTGATTTACCTTCAAACATGGGTATTAATCCGGTTTTCAATGTTGAGGATTTAACTCTTTACCGAGGTACTTTTGAGCCTCCATCTTTGTCCACAGGTACCGGTTCTTCGGCCACCGCAAGCTTTTCTGCTACAGTTCCTCGCGTTCCACCCTTGCCCCCTTCTCCTCAAGATGTTGTTGATGATATCCTCGATGTTGAAGTTATTGGTTCATCTCATGGAGGTTTCCAACGATTTCTCGTTAAGTGGAAAGATCGTCCTGCTTCAGATGCTACGTGGATCCCTGAGGATGAGCTTCGCTGCCTTGCGCCGCATCTGCTCGATGAGTTTCTTATTTCTTCCTCTCCAGAGGAGTGTATTTCTCAACCGGGGGGAAATGATGGGAATCATATCCGTCCAAAACGTAATTGCAAATCTACATATCGTAGATAATTGATTTCGCCCACATTTAGAAGATTGTGATCTGATTTGATGGATTCATTCCTAAGTTAGAGGATCTTGCTCGATTTATTCCTAAGTTAGATGATTTGATTTGATTGTTCTTTATTTTAGTATGTTTCTTTATTTATGTTATTTCCTTTATTAACGCATTGTAAAGCCTATATAAATTGAGGCTTAGTCATTGTTAAAAATCACTTTCGAAGCATTGAATAAAAGTTTTTATTAGTTTTCTTTAGAGATATTAGTTTTAGTCTAGTTTAGTGAGTTGTTCTACATCACTAGGATTATTGGGGGGGGTACCTAGTCTATTTTGACTTCCACAGTCCTAAATCTGCTCTTCAAGTTTGGGCCGGCCCAACGGATCATTTCGGGCTTTAGTTCAAAATAGGAAACAGTCTATTAAGCACTTTCATACAATTTCAAGACAAATCAAGCATACTAACTATGAAGGATACGGTATCGAACACTGCACAAGACATGTTTAAGACATAGTGTTCTTAATAAAGACCGTTCCAAATTAAACCTAGGATTATTGGGGAGGGGGGGGGTACCTAACAACTATTTTATTAAGAATGTTACCACATGGGACCAATGTTTTGAAACCCGGACCGTTCATCGACCCGGAAAATCGATTGGGTCAAGGGTCACTGGTTCAACCAGTGGGTCGACCGTGGTCGAACCAGTGACGTCATAAATATAAATAAATAAAATTTATATAATAAAATTTTATATATTTTCCTACTAATATTACAAAATAATTAAAAAAATATATGTTAATGCTCATCAGATTTTAATTTACATATAATATCAAATCAAATCAAAATAAATAAATTAATAAGTAACATGTGTTTTAAAATTAATTAGTAAATAAAATTATAAAGGAAAATAATAAATATAAAATTGATATAAAAGCATAAAACAATACAAACCCTACTTCTCTGTAAGAATAGCATATGCGCAGCCGCTTTCAGTCATCACCTTCTTCCGTCTTTTTATTTCTTCTTCATTTTTACCTCAATTATTCTCTATTTTATTTATCTTTCTTCTAATCTTTCATCTCTTTTCCACTCTATTACATTTTCTACTCACTATTTTAAGTTTTCCTTGCTTTACAAATCTGAATCAGAGAAACCATTTTCCTGCTCTAAATTCTCAATCTGAGAAATTAGAGTCCCCATGGCTGATTTTCACAACCCGCCCGGTTCTAGTGACCCACGAACGGTTCACCGGGTCGAGCGATCCAACCACTGGGTCGAGCAAAAACACCGGTTTTTGGCCCCCGAACGGTTTTGAGGTATGATCCACCCGTTTTGAGACCCGGTTCCCGGTTCCGGCGGTCCGATCGGACGGTCCGGTCCGGGTCTCAAAACATTGCATGGGACATTGTACTTATATATGACAACATCCCATGTGGTAACGTTATTAGCAAAATAGTTGTTAAGTACCCCTATGCGATTGGAACTATTTGATGAAAATAAAAATGTATTTATAAAGTGATCACAGTCGATCATTTTACCGCTTACAACTCCATTCGATATGATCTCGGGCCTATGGACATTCATACTCTTACAATTCGTCAGATGAGATCTAACTTTACCAATGAAGCGAAAGCACAAAGAATAGATTATCTTGAGTTACTTTTATAAACTTATAGTTTTTTTGTTCCTCTCTTAGTAATTACTAGTTTATTACAATAATTGTTAATAGATCATAACCTTGTATCAACTATCAATCATTATCGTCATATATTGATTCACTTAAAGAAAAAAATAAAAAAATCTCAATACCCATTGGGTCACAAAAGTATGACCCACCTCACCCACCCACCCATAGTTACTACTCAAAAGTATGAGGTTGAGAATTGGTGCCTAAGTGAGAGGATAACCAAAACCACACAAAAAAGCTAATAAATAGTGAGTTTTGATGAAAAATTTATATCACGTCAGATCTAATAAGATAAGATTAGTGTGACATATAACATATATATTTATGCATAATTCATCACACTCTTTTAGAAACTCAGTGTGTCATAATATTTTCAGGCAGCTCGGAAAGTAGCAATAAATAAGATGATGGGCATGACAAGAAGGGGACCCTTCTCACTTGGATTATTATGGTAGTATAAATGAGCATTGACAGTGGTTTTGGCACAAAATGCCAGAAAATATTGAATGAGGGATGGACCAAACATTAACCTCCTTTTATTACAAACATATATACTAGGAGGAGTTATGTGGTTGCAAATATTTTTTGTTGATAAGGATTATCTACGATTGAGATTATAAATCATGTCCAATCTATAAATCAAACAATTATGAAATCCATAAATTGACTCTCGAATTTTTATTCATTTTAAACAATTCTCTAACTTTGAGTCTAGGGTTTTTTAATATATTGCGACATACCATATAATTTCAATCAAAATCCATTTAAGTTTGATTTTTTTTTTAAATTTAACGGTTTAGGATTGATGTGATTAATGTCGATTGAGTAAATTTGTTTGCACTTATGGGAATAAACTTTTTGTTTGAAGCAAGAAACAAAACATAATTTCAAGGCTGGGTGAGTGAAATATTTTTGACATAGAAAAAAAAAAAATCAAAGTATGTTAAATTGAAAAGTTATTGAATTCTATTTAATTTTACACATCAAATTTGACATTATACAGAGGGAAAATAATGGTTGTGGGGACAAATTCTTGAGTTGCTAGTTGCAAATTTAAGTTCCCAAACTTAATTTATATTCCTATGTTGAATTATTTTTTAAGGTCTTGTACTATAGTCAAATTCATGTTCCATGGTAACAACATAGGATTGTTAGGCTTGAAAAGTGTAATAACCAATCATGAAGACAAAAGTTTAAGGTGTTTTAGATATAAATATTGTGTTGTTATTAACTATGATTTTTTATGGTTCTCAAAATTTAGGATCACGTAACGAACTACAACTTTTATCATTTATTTACACACGTGTTTTTTATGTATATATTAAAATAAAAGACATAAATTTTTTAAAACCCAAGATCTCGAAAGATATTAAATATCATGTGTTATCGATTATTTATAAGTAGAGAAACGTTATTTATTTGTCAAATCCAAGCCTACAGACACTTTATTGGACTTGAATAGAAGTGCCAAAAGTGAAAAATAATTCAATAATGGTCCAACTTTTCATAAACTTTTAAATTTCATGTACTCCATACTACTAATTACTAATACTCAACATCTAGCATCAAATGTTATGAATTATATCACATTAATAATAGCATATATTACATGTTAATTTAATGTAATTAACACATTTATATCTTTGCTTATTATGTTAAAAGATAATATGATATAAGATACAACTTCAAAATTTTATTAGAAATAAAAAATATAAAGGCCATGCCCTCAATATAAAGGCCAATGATATATTTATTATATTAATATAATACCGATGTCAAATTTATTTTATTAAATTTAGAGAATACCCTTACTTATCAACATGACCCATCATATACTATCATATTTTGATCTTGACAAAAATGAGTGAACTTGAGTCGAGCATAACGATACATAAATTACGTAATTAATTATAAAAAAAAGACACACAACTAGGCAAAATAAATCCCATGGTTTAGTAATCATGTGATTTTTTTATTATTTAGATTTGGTATCTTATAAATTATCATGGCAATCTTATCAGCATCTCATGAAATTCAAAATTTAATTTATTTTAGCAAATTGCTTTTCTCTTCTTTTTATGTACCAAAAAAATGTAATTTCCTCATCATTAGCCCAATTTCTTTTTTTTTTTTTTTACTCTAATATGAGTAAATTTATGTCTCTACGAAGGAGTTGAACCTAGAAGAAGGTGCCTGCATGGGCAGCCCAGTTGGTCACAGAAGGGTGAAGTTTGGACAATGACCAAGGATCGAGTCCCACCAGCGGCAGTGTGGGAGCAACCTCTCAAGTGAGGGGGGCTCCTTGTGCGCAGTGGGCACTGATCTAACCCCTGTGATTGGCTGGGTTACCATGATTTATTCCTCCCATAGCTCTGTCGGGCCGGGGCATGGGGGCCTTGGGTTGGGGATTCAACCTTTTTGGACAATGAACCTAGAAGAAGGTATCTTGAATAATGATTGATTCTTCACCAAATAAAGTATAAGTTTAGTTTAAACTAACTTTTGACCTTCCATGTTTAGAGCAAGAGTTATCCTTTCAAAACCAAAGTACATAATAATATACGAATAAAATAATAAATTTTATAATAGATTCAATAGTGTTCAAAATTTCAAAACTTTTTTTTAGAATTATTTCAAATCAATGAATGAATAATTGGTGTTTCAGAATATTATAACAATAGTAAAAGTTGATTTCTAAAAGTAAAACTATCTTGAATTATTTATCAAGCTTAAACATAAAAATATCATAAAATTCAGTTCAAACTCGACGAGCGAGAAAAGACAAATGAAAATTTTAGCTCGAATTAAATTGGAAAGCAATATATAATATAATTGAATTGCACTTATCAATTACCATCTAATTTGATGGCAAAGTGAAAACGACATTTGTATTTATAAAAAACGAGTGAAAACGACATTTGAGTTGGTCACTGAAAAAGTGAGTTGTCATAAAGCTGGTGTGGTGAGTAATTACCAAAATTTAATCCAAAAATGAGAATATTAAATAATTTATTTTTGACTTTAAAAAAATGAAAATTTGTAGAAATCTTTAGAAATTTATATTAAAACGCTTGGTAGTTTTAATGATCATGTTTATGTATTTATTATATTAATTAGTATATAATATATAAAATATATATATAAGGATACTTATTAAATGTGTGATTAAAACCTGTCATATAATAAATATGAAATAAATATTACTTGAAAGCAAAATAATAATTAAGCTCAGTAAAAAGTCACGTGTGTGGTTGGGGTGAATGATTGGTAGGTATGACTTATGAGTCAACTTTAAATATAATTTTAAATATAAATATTTAAAATGTAAAAACAGGTTATTAACAATTTTTAAAAAAGGGTTTTGGCAAAAAAATTGGGTGATTTTAAAATTTTCTCTAGAAATTTCAAATTATATTTTACAAAATTGGATTGAATATAAAATTCCGTATTGAAATTATAAAAAACCCAAAAAAAAATTAGTGGAAATTTTGCAATGTAAATTTAAATTGAAGAACAAAGTGAGGTGTCTTACTTCAAACCACCACTATTCTTCTACCACACACACAATGTTTTTAAAAAATAGATCGGTGATTGAATTGGAAAATTTATTAGGTTGTTTTAGATTGGTTATTGAATTGGAAAATTTATTAGGTTATTGATTTGAATATAAGAAACCAATTTATCCTAGAATATATATATATATATATATATATGTAAATAATAGTATTTTGTTCTCATTTGATTTTGAATTACTTAATACTTATTATTTTAAATCAATTGTATATTGATATGAGCTTTAAAAATATTATGCATGCATTTGACCATTTTAAATTTTTTAATATTTAATATATAAATCTAACATATCCATCTTTATGTAGTGAAATTGATATAGTATAAATGCTTTCTCATTATTCTCTAGTAATATTTTTCTTTGGCTTTTCTTCTTTTATAATAACCTTCTTATTGGTATTTTCTCCATCTAATTAAAATTTTAATTTTCTATAAATATTTGTTCAAACTTCACCCTTCTGTAACCAACTGTGCTGCCTATGCGGGCTTTTCTATAAATATTTTCCATTACTCATCATAAGTCTATGTTTTCATAGCTAAACTTTCATTTCTAGGACTTCAATGAATGCCGCCACCCGTCACCGCTAGCTTACCGGTGCTTACCACTAACCGCCCCACCTCGTTTGAAATAATTTCAAAATCATGGGTCATCGATTCGCCCGATTCATTTATTTTTGCTTGTTTTTCATTTCGGCTTAAACTGAATTTTAAATTACCCAATATTAAATAACCCAAACCAAACTTGGCCAATTAACCCGTTAATTTATCAATTCAAATAATCCGGTCCGATTTTAAAAACATTGCACACACACCCACACAATTTCACACACTACTATATCAACAATTCTACTCATATGTACTAATTCTCAATGTTTACTTGGAAAACTACAATATATGTTCATAAGAAACTAATTTTTTAAGAAGTCTAAAGACACACACGACCCTCGAAATTCGCTTCAAACTGTATGCTGAGTGTGTTTTTGAATAAATTTTTAACTGATTTTTGGCTCCAAATGGAATAAAGATCCAATCTTTATTCTAATTGAGTTATGACCATTATTTTTCAATAGTATAAATATCTCATTTCACTTTCCTTTTTGTGCCTCTTTGAATAGTGCCTGTGACTTTTTAACACTTTCTTTCATATGATTGATAAAGCAGAAATCATGAATGGGCTTTAGATACCAACAATGGAAAAGGGTTCATCATCATCATCATCATCATCATCATCATCTGGTGGGGGAGATAAACTGAATGGTTTGAATTTTGGCAAGAAAATCTATTATGAGGGCGGTGGTGATGGTGGTGGGCCACCGCCGTCTCCGGCGAAGAAGGGGCGGACGGCGGCGGTTCAGGGTGGTGGTCAGGCGGCGAGGTGCCAGGTGGAGGGTTGTAATGTAGATCTGAGTGATGCTAAGGCTTACTATTCAAGGCACAAAGTTTGTGTTACGCATTCAAAGTCTCCAAAGGTCATTGTTTCTGGCCTTGAGCAAAGGTTTTGTCAGCAGTGCAGCAGGTCAGCTTCTCACATTTTTTCTTATTCTTTTTTCATAGTTAAATAGAAATTATTACAGCATTAGTCCATGATTAGTTCGTTAAATCTTTACAAACTTGCAAAATTAGTCTCGTAGAATATAACTATTGCATATTTAATCTGAACTTGCAAATTTGCAAACAATGGAACTAAAATAACTAACATATATCGTATCCTATGATTCCTATCAACCAATATTGCCACTTTATCTTTTAGAATTGGGACTTTGGATTTATGTTGATTTAAGTACGAGAATGAGTGTGACAGGCAAGTCATATGGACAAACTTACTTTACTAAAGATAAGATTTTGGCCCGTATTGTTTTGGTTTCTTATGGATTAATGGATATTGTTTTTGTTGGTTTAGTGAGTTGATTATGATGTATGCTTTGTTAGATAAATGTTGCTTTATGATCTTCATTATCTTGTCTGGACTCTGGAGGTCTTTGTTAATTCAATCCATGATGCTGACTGTGATGAACTGATGATGGACATTTCGACTTTGTTTTGCGAGTAAAAAAAAAAAAAAAGGATACTACTACTATACAAATTGCACTTTTAGGAATATTGTCTCGGGCTTTAGTGTATCGATACATAGGAGGTTTTGGAACTTCAGCTTCCGGTATAATCACAATCATTTCTGACATTATTAAGGATAGAATTTGTTCTAACGGGGTTCATGTCATTGTGTATTTGAGATTCTTTTGCTTCAAAATTCGAGGTTTCATGATTTAGACATATGGCCTTATATATAGTTGTAATAATCGCTTCTCGGGTTAGCCTTTCTCCAGGTTTCATCAATTGCCCGAATTTGACCAAGGAAAACGGAGCTGCCGTAGGCGCCTTGCAGGCCATAATGAGCGTAGGAGGAAACCGCCACCGGCACCTTTATTGTCCCCTCGGTTTGGAAGCCTTTCCCCATCCACGTTTGGTTAGTCATCTTTTTTTTTTTCGATTTCTAAATAACTAATACATTTGGCTCGTGTTAATACTTGTCGAGAATACTAATGGTGTATTTGGATTGAAGGATTTGAAAACTATGGATTTCAAATTCATCGACAAATTCGTTTGGATCTATCCAAGTTATAATGGATTTCAGATCACTCGACATTCACTTTGAGCTATTTTCTCCATAACTACAGTGGATTTAAAATAACTTCATTTTATGTGTCATTTCAAATCCTTCCTGTTATGATGTTATGATGGATTTCAAATGCATTGGTATTCATTTTGAGCGGTTTTCTTCGTAACTATTGTGGATTTCAAAAAACTCCCATTTTAGTGTCATTTCAAATCAGTCCTCCAAATCCGCTCTCCAAATCCAATTCACTTGATCCAAACACACCCTAAATGTATTTGATGTTTGTAATGCCAGATAGCCATAGCAAAAACGGAGGCTTCGTGATGGACTTCAGTGCATACCCAACCCTTGGTGCTACAACATCTGGACTAGGGTTGGGAGGATGGCAGAGCAATCATCTTCTACAAGGCTCGATAACTAGGCCCGGGTTTAATCCCAGGCCTGGTTTATCACCTTCAGAAGAATGTTATAGTGCTCTCTCTCTTCTGTCAAATCAGAGTAACACTTTTTTCGGTACCAATGGTTCAACTGTAGTTCAGAATTCTATCGACCCTGTTCGAATCTCGGGCCCATCGTGGGGGTTTAAGGACAATCAAGACAGTAATGCTATGCATGATCTTGGTTTAGGACAAATTTCTCAACCTGGTACTAACGGTCAGTATATGGGGGATCTAGGGTCGGGGAGACCTAACGAAGAACAGTTTCAAGAACTTGAGGTTTCGAGGGGCTATGATTCTTCTGTGCAGCATATGCATTGGTCACTTTGAATGGTTCCATATTTGAATATCCTTGGTGATTTTTCAATAAGTGAAGCAATTTTTCATGGATTTTATCAAACACTTGGGAGATTTATGTGATGTTTGTACTTGTGTTTGTAGACAAAGACTTGTGTTTGTTTATCTTAAGTAGATGTTTGTGATAAAACCTATTTGCTCAATTGAATATTATTGTTCTTTATACATAATCATGTAGGTGTGATTCTTGGAGAGTCTGGTATCGGTATAATTTACGTGTATAGTGAATCCATCATGAGCACATCGACTGATTCACAAAATCACTTGAGGCACATAATTATGTGACATGAAGGTATCTGGCAATCTTATTTGATCGACATTTTCAATCAACGGACACTGTATTCTTGGCTCATTAAAAGCAATTTTAATCACCATACTTGAGCTTTTAGATATCAATATCGAACATAGTATTTGAGTAACTTAGATCGTTTTTCAATCATACTTGTAAAAGTATATACATGGTAGTGAAAAATACCCCATAACCATGATCCAATGAATCACATATATAAACTTGACCCTGAAAGAACTCTGATCTGCAAAAGATTATGTCTTAATGAAATAAAACTCATTTTGATCCTTTAAAATTCTTTACTTGAATCTGACAAACAGAATTACTATGGAAATTACAATGCAAATCATTCACAAAATGGAAGTACAAGTTAGCATGGGGGTATGTTTTATTTTCAATCTACAATCCTCCAGCCTCAACAAAACTGGGAAGAGGAACTCGAACTGGTCGAACATTAAATAAAAGAAAACCCCAAAAATTAACTCCATTGTCTATTGTTCTGCTCCAGCAACAGCATATGAACTTATTCCCCCTGTAAATAGTAAAGCTGCCGAATATTTCCTGATGCTGCCCATTCATACAAATAAACAAGTTAATATGCATTCATGTTTACTCGTTGGAAAAACAAAATAATGAGCTTATCTAAGGAGTAACTAAGAGGAAGAAGTTTCAAGTTAGCTATAAGTACTATTTTCAGGGGGAAAAGCTATTTCAGTTCCATTGTTAACACACTTGCAAAATTAGTACCAGTATGATATTCTCTTTTTCAGTTGGTCGTATCCATTAAAAACAGATAGAACTTTGCACATGGCATGCACTTGAGCTAATTTAGTGTCGATCGCAAGCAAGGCACGGGACTTAAGGACTAAAAAATGCAAAAATATGCATCCTATGGGACTTTACAAGTTTGAATATAGGGACTAAAATTGCAAGGGCAACCTACTAATTCTGCAATTTTCCCACTTTTCAGGTGACAAACCAAAAATAAATACTTCAAGAAATGGGATTCATGCATCAGGTTACTGTCTGCTGTGAGTTTGTCATATTAGTCTTTTGATAAAATGAAAATAATAAATTAATAATAATAGTAGTAGTAATAGTAATAATCAAAGGCTCATCAAAGTTGTACGAAAAGATACTTCAAAGCAAAGAGACTAACTTAATCAAGGTCATATAAGAGGAGCAGCAGATCCATGTTTATAACAAGTAGATCAATCCGTTTCAGAAAACAATCATCCCAAACATCTCGGTAAAAGCTTTCAAATGTCTCGGCATAATTAGGAAATTGCTTTACACGTGTAAAACTCAAATTACTGAAGTAAAAGACATTACCATATAACCAGTCTTTAAAACATGCATGGAGAGCAGTTGACAATTCTCGTTTCCGGCTTTCTTCAAGTTGAGCTTCCTTCAAAATTTGCTTAACTTCCCCCAGACTTTTTATCTGAAACATCAAGAAAAAACAAATTAACCAACCAGTTTGAAATTTGAGACAAAATAATTAGCGAGGCCCAGAAAGGATAGTCTTCAACATACATTTTTCTGCTGTGATGTATGGTAAGCATCAGGTAAAGGGAAGGGGTTGTTTTTCGTGGAACCAGCTTGTTCACCTTCCGACCAGTTTGGAATCTGAGCATGATAAAGAAAATGAAAATTAACATGTGCCAGAAATTTACATGAAAATGAGAAAGAGCCAAATATAATAGAGCCCAAAAGGACTTCATTGGCCAAATATTTACGAGTAATCTACAAAAAAACAGATTTCATACAGATAATATCCCAGGCAGTGAGCAACTGGCCACAGTAAAAAATTATTGAAAAGCAGTAATATAAGAAATGAACAGTTGATGTTATACCACAAAATTAGTATACTGATCGGGTTCTAGACGAGCAGCAGATTCGGCTTGAACATCCGAGACACCAGCAGCATGAGATAGTGAATCATGTGGATCAACCACTCCAAGTGGCACATGTTCATCCCATCTGTTGATATTAGGGTCAATTCCAACTTGATTCAAGTGCTCCTCCAGTTGTGGGTAGAATGTATTATATGGAGCCACCTGTTGCATTATATTAAGTAAATTTAGGATTTGTTTAGCGAAAGTTTAACACATTTTAGAATTTTAAAACTTACAAACTCTACAACTATCAACGCATTGAACAAAATAAGGAAAATTAGCATGTCATATAGGTATAAGCACCAAATAAACTGACCTGCAACTTATGATTATCACCAATAATGAGGGGTTGTTGGTTAACCCCCAAGAAGAATACACATTCACGGCAATTTGCTATGCAAATACGTTTTGCTGCAGTGATCAGATGAACACGTTCACAGTGTTCCACTCTAATGGCCTGTGAGAAACAAATAATAATCATATCATACAAACTCTACATGCCAGGATAAAGAAATCAATGTTTTTTCAGTAATTAAGTAATCACAACTGATGTGTAGAAAAGTCACCACATTTTAATACTACTCATAGCATATCCATTATAGACCATCAACACAGTGAAATAATTAGTGTAGTCATCAACAGCAGCATGCAAAATCAGTTATATAAATGTATCAAGCCACAACGATATCTATCCACAAACTTACAAAAAATTTTGCAAGTTAAATCCACGTACTTACAAAAGTATTTTCAAATCACTAATTTTTAACCACATACCTTCCCAACAGCTCCAAGGACAATAGTTGCATCAGAGCATCCATAGACTGTTGCATATCTCAGTGGTGCCAAAATGTAAATAACAGATTCATGGCAGTTTACAACCTGAGAAGATAAATTAGAAGAGGCAAGAGAGAAAATATTGAATTAATATCGTGCTGCTTGAATAAACAAATCATGAGATACTGTAAAACAATATCATGGAAAAGCAGCAGAAAGTACACTATAAGTTGTTACAGTAGCCAACCAGAGTAGATAGTTGAAATGCAACAAAATATCAAAAAGAAAATTTTGACAATTTTTTCTAATTTTTTGGCGCAAGTTCGCAACATATAGTTCAACCTAGTTAGAATAAGAATTGTGCCCTTCACCACCTTATAGGTTTAGAGTCACACATAAAACTATCCATAAATATTGCGCACCTTGATTCGATGATTCTCAAAGGAACATAATTACCATAACGGTCATGAAAAATTAAACTTGTGGAAATTTCTGCAAAGTCTTATAAAATGAAAAATAAGATAGATTATTACACATGAGTCAGAACATAAAAATATATTTCACCTTTACAGATGTGGCCTTAAGATCAGATGCTTGTTTTACATATGATGATTTAGATATCCCCTCAATGAAACTTGGACCTCTACCACTACTCGAGGGTTTCACGGAACTTGTGCTAACATCGGCCATTGTAACATCTTGTTCAGGAGAACTGCTTGGCCCATTTTCTTTTGGAGTAACTCTATCAGCCATATGTTCCAGGGTAGAGGATATGTTTTGAAGAAGCCATTCGAGAACTTGTGATAAAGGAACAGGAGCAGCAGGCATGTCGGGGTCTGAATTTGCAAAAAATGGAGTGTTCTGGCTCAGAGGGATTCTCCAGGACCCCTTTTCCCCAAAATAAATCAGGAATCCAAGATGCTCGAATTTATCCATGGATAAAACCTGGAAGAAGGGATAACTCACCACTTGAATACAAAGCTCAAGAAGACGCGACATCAGGGTTATATTTGGCTCTTGAATTTTGGTGAGGAAAAAGAAAACGAAAATATTATGTATTATTCAATTTATTATTTGTGCTCTAATTTTTTATCATTCTCATTTTCACCATCCGCAAGAGAATCAATAAGGTTTTTGTAGAAGAATGGACCTGCTATCCAATTAACGAAACCAACTCTACACATTACAAGCAAACAACTTTACATACCAGAGATTCATCACCTTCTCCTTCTGTGGGGTCAGCCAAGAGAGAGAGAATACCACCCATGTGCTTCTGCAAATAGGATAGTTGATGAGCCTCTTCGTCAGCTTGAGATGGCACAAATCTACGACTGTTGCTGCGCACCAACTGCAATAGGTGGCCAACGCTTATTAGAAGTGTTAATACAGTAATAACTACCTAAGGAGAGCACTAGGGAACAGCCGCCTCTACTACACTTAAAATATAAAACCACCATGCTTAACAGCTGCTGTCCAAGGACATAAATTGTATAACCAATTCAAAAACAAAACAATTATAGGTAAAATGAACAGCTAATAAGCATGCAATGTTGAAAACACTTTCTAACATATGATCCTGATCCTGTTCAATCTAAGATCATGGATCAATCTTCTAACATCTCTATTTATGAATGGTACGGACGTATACCCAAATGTGCGATGAGAGAAATCCCACACATTATGACATTGACTTAGCTAAATAGACATGAATATCCAATACAAGTATGAATTCAAGTGAGCTAAAATAAAGCCATGCCCTATGCATTGCAGCACTTATGAAATAAAGATTAGTCAAATAAACAATAAAAAGAAAAGGCCAAATTTGTCACCTGCAGCGGTGAAATGGCAGATAAAAAGCCATCAAACGCCGAATTCGACGGCCAAACATCAGCAACAGACGCGGAATCTCTGTGTCCTTTCGGCAGCAACCTCTTATAGCTCTGTATATACAAAAACACAAGCAAATCAAACACATTTACCCCAATCTCATCGATCTCGTTCGAAACCCTAGCCTTCACTATAGGATCCGAATCGTCATGCAAAACAGAGGCTATCGTTTCGATTAGAAGTCGCGCATGTTCAATTGGAATCTGCAGGACACCGGCTAGTGCCTCCGACTTGACTCGCTCGCCGGAATCTGAGGAGAGGAGCGTGGATTTCAGCTGCGATAGTGTTTGCTTGCCGTCGGCGAAGATGAGTTTGGGGATCGGAAGAAGGCCGTGCTCGAATGGCTCGCGACGGGGGTAAAGATGGTAATTGGACTTCGGAGTGGAAGGAGACGGTGGCTCAGCGACGGGGGAATCTGACATAGCGGCGGCGCGTGGATCTACGTGAGCTGAATGGAAATTGAAGTGCTGTTTTCGGAAAGGGGAATTGAAATTGAGTGTAAAGTGCAGTTGTGAAGACTTGAGAAAATCTAATAAGAACCTAATAATAATAATATGGGTAGGGTCGACCCGCATAAGTTCTAGACCCGGTCCCCTGTATCCATGGATGCGATCCATGTATTCAATGATGTTTAGATAATTTTGCTAATTAGATTACTATTAAGAAAATTTAAAATCGACTTATTTGATAATTAAATATAAATAACAAATTTAAAAATCCGGTAAAAGAATAGATAACTCAAACGACTTCAAACTCTTTGTTTAAGAGTCGATTATTGTATCAGGAATATCAAATCATTCTAGAATAAATACTAATTTATAATTAAATATGAAAAATAGAGAATAACTCGGTTACTATTGTAAAAAAATAACAAAAAAATTTAATATTTCAAAATCTCAATATCATCTTTAAAATTAGTTAAACATAGCTTTAGTATTAAATAAAGTATGTAATGATCAAATTACTTAGTATAATGTTGTCAATTGAGCTGCAAAGTTTGAAAGAAAAAAAACAATAATCACTAAAGCTTTTGATAATTACTATGATGTAGGACTCGATAAATCAATTGGCAAAGAGATTACATGATTGTAGAAATTAATGGAACTATAGTTAAGATCAATAAATAAAAGTTACATCCAAATAACTTTAATTTTTGAATTTAATTCTAACAATTTCTTCATATACGTGTATATTTATACTAATTAACACATTTATTAAATGTGTTTCGATGCTAATGTATATGAGACTCATAATTTAGAGATTTTTAGAAAAATTACATGAAAGGAAATATACAAGTTCGAACCAATATCTTTTGAATTATCCAAAATCTCAAAACTCTAAAGCAAAGAGAGAAGTCACCACTCATTTAAGGATGATTATGAGTTTATGACCAATAAAATACACTTATTTTCAAAAAACAAAAAAAATAATTTTGGGCTCACAATTATGAAGTGTGAAAATTCAAAGGGGCTTAGAGCATCTCCAATGGAGATCTCTAAAATAGCGAAAGTTTTTCACCATTTTAGTGACTGCTACAGTAATTCTGCTCCAATGTATAACTCTATATCTCACTCTAAAAGTATATTCCACAGAATATTCCTTTTTAACCCCATTTACTATTATTTCTTATATTTTACAAATAACACTCTACATTTAATTCTTTATTACATATTCATCCAAGTTAATATTTTTTTTATATTTTATAAACTTATAAAATTATACAATGATTATTTAATAATAATAATTGACAAAAATCTTGATAGGATTTGACAAAAATCGTGATTTGAAAAAAATCTTGATACGATTTGACAAAAATCTTGTTAAAGAAGTGCATTGAATCGACTATAGTGCGCTTCGCAGAGTTAGTCGAGGGTTAATTGTAAATGGACCAAATTGTACTAAATCATAAATATATATACTAAATTAAAACAAAAAAAAATAAAAACAAATAAAAAAAAATTAAAAATCCCACGGCAAATTTGCCGTGGGGGCCCCCTGTTTTGCCGTTCCATTGGAGCAGCATTTTGGCCCACCAACGCCAAAATGCCGCTCCATTGGAGATGGCCTTAATATCCCAAATATTAAGTGTTATCAGGACCATTTTTATTGAATAAAATTTTAATATCTACAAAAATTACACAACAAATCTAATTTATCGAATGGGTTCAAAGTTTATTTCGTTAGTTTAGAATTACACAATAATGTGTCTCGACCATATCAATTATTGACTATGTAAGAAGTCATATACATATTTTTCTACTGATATATAAAAATAAAAATGAAGAGAATGATACAATGTTGAAAAGAAATCTTACACTAAACTTCAAAAATAGTTAGTTAGTTAGTTAGTCGTTATTTAGTAATTAATCAAAAGTTAATAAGATAGCAATTAGTGATAGTTAATTGGTTACGTTTATTCCAATTTCAATTTATTATATTATTCTACATATATATAAGAGCCGTTTCGTCGGCCGGTTCTACGGAACACTGGATCACACCCCATATATTTCACTTTTTTAATATCTTTTTTTTCGGTCAGTGGGCTCAAAACGACATCGTTTGTCTCTCCTCCTCAATGGGTTCTCAAAACGTTGTCTTTCTCCAACGGTTGGAATCCAGATGTCTTCACCCCAAGAAGCTCGTGAATACGCGTCTATTGCCCCCGCCTGCCACGAGATCGTCCAATTTTTCACCTGCTTCACTTACAGCTGCAGCTATATGTTTAAAAAAAAAGGGTCCGAAAAAGGGGTTTCGTGGGTTTTGGAGTTTGCGAAGAGGGGTTTTCGGTTTGTACTGTTCTGATTCGAAAACGGGTTGGTTTCTTCTGCTTAAAATTTTGGGGTTATTGCTATATAGATGTTTGTAGATATGTGATTTTGTATTTTACAGATATTATCAGATGGGAAATACAATTGAAACTTTGATTTTCCCTCACCAATTTCCTTCTTATCTGCGATTTGTGCTTCTTGACGACGTTGTACGTTGCAGTTCAGGTTATTGCTGTCGTTTGCGAATTTACTCTGAATTTTGAAATTGACTTACAGTTACTGATGCGGCGTAAATATTATACATTCTACAGAATTACATGCTAATATGTACAGTTGGAAGCAAGCTTAATCTGATTTTGTTTATTGAAACATGATATTTTTTTGGATTACTTGATAATGAAGTTTTCATCAAACATATGTTTGCCCTCTCACTTTTTACAGATAGGAGTTACTTGACAGAATGAGTTGATTGTTTACCTTATCCATTTGATTTCTGTTAAACTTCTTCTTAGCTGCTAAAAAGCACTGAACAATAACAAATTGAAAATGTGCTATTAAAGCTTTTCAGGCTGACATGAAGGCTACTTTTTATGGTGTAGCTTCTGCTTCCATGCATGTAAATGATCTGGTTGTTCTCTTTTTGATTGAATTGGTAACTTTCTTCATGATTATATAGATAGCCTTCATAGTGCAGCTTCTGCTTCCATGCATGTAAATGATCTGATTGTTCTCTTGTTGATTGAATTGGTAACTTCATGATTATATATATATTCTATTTTGTTTGTCAGTTGCGAAGAAAAATAATGGGATAGTTTTTTCTTTATCCTAATTTATGTGATCTTCTTGGTGCTGCAACATTACTTGGGTCTGTTTTAAGAAAGACGTTAGCTCCAAGACGTTGATCTCTGACTAAAAAAGTCAATGCTTCGATCGAACTGTATTATTTATAGAATAAAGTTACTTGAGAATCAGCATTAATGGAAATTGTGGGATACTTAATACTTTACCAAATTTGTTGTGTTTCATGGTCTCCCATCTCTGCTTGCACGTTTTTGTATGTTATACATTTTTTATTTAGTTTACTGAAAATGTCTGAACTTTACTTTGCCTGGATATTAAATTTTGTCGCGGATATGATTTGCTGTTCTTCATCCCATACCTAACAAAGGACTGTGATGATCTTCCCCGTTTCAATTTCAGCGAATCTGCTATACAATAGCTTTCCATAACACTTATTTTGCCTTATCACAAATAATAAGGGTCGAGAGCGTTAATAGAAAACAATATGCATTGAGACATTTTGATATAATAATTACACACCTTTTTGAGAATTTTTGGAAGGCATGAAAAGTTCTGAGGTTTTGCGAAGGGGTGGGTTTCTTCGCTGTACTTTTGATGAGTATGTTGGGTTGTGTACGTCTATTTTGCCAAGGTTTTTGAGTTGAGAGCATGGACTCTTGGTTAAATGTTCAGTTTATAACTTATTGATCTGTTAGTTAGTGAGCTGTTGAAAATATTTCGGTTGATGCTATATAAATGTCTATAGATATGTGCTTTTGTTTTCTAAACTTGCGAGATCAAAACCTTCTCTTAACTTCTTTTTTCTATTTTTGTGTGTTCATGTGTGTTTAATTGCTCATTAGCGTACTTGAAATATATGTTTTCAGGTTTCATTGGCAGCTTGTACACTTCACCTTCTATTACCTTTCACCTCTAGCTCTTTCAGGTAAATTTATTTTTTGTTAGGGGCGTTTTTAGAGTTACGGCGCATTTTTTAATTGCTTATATTATAAAATGCAAACAGCTTAAATGTATACTTTTCACATTTGACAGCTTGTAGATTGCTGTGCACTCCAGTTTTTGCCTATATTATAACTGTTGCATATATCAACCTCAGGTAATTTCGTATCTTTTTTTTTAGGTTTTTGAGATTTTTATTCTCTGTTTTTGGTATTTCAGTGTCAAATTACATATTTTTCACTTCTCGCTATACAATTTTCCTCTTTCCAACAAGGGTTTTTTTATTTTGGGTTTAGTCTAACTGTATATTTCCTATAAGTTTAGTTTCTCCCTGGTGAATCGCCTGTTCCCACTAGCAGTTTCACTAAACATAAAATATTTTGTCTATGGACGATCTAACATATACAAATGATTCTGATGATACACCGTTGGGTGATAAGGAATCTAAACGAATTCGACGCAATAAAAACCGCCGTGAACTTTACAATGCAATGTCTAATGAGAAAAGGGACAGCCAAAACTCACAGCGTATAGCTACATATGCTCAAAGAACTTCACTAAAACAATCAGATTTATGTGGTTTAGGCCGTTTGACTACAATTGGAACACAGCCATGGCACCTACCAGATGCACCTTCTTGCAAATATTGTAGTGCGTTTAGATTTTATCGTGAACCACCGGGTTTCTGTTGTTCAAATGGACAAGTATCTCTTTCTTTAACAGATGTACCTGAGGAGTTGCGGAATTTACTTTTTGGTTCTTCTCAAGTACACTTCAGAGCAAATATTCGTACTTACAATAATGCTTTCGCTTTTACTTCCTTTGGCGTCACATACGATAAGGACCTTTGTCGAAATGATAAGAAAAGGTTTTTTTTAAACATTGTACATGTGTATTTTGCTTTATTATTTAGGGCGTGTATTTGTTTTTAATAATGATTTTGTGCCTTTGGTAAATTGATCTTCATAGGGGGGTGAATCAATTGATTTTGATCGAATAAATGCTGAACTAAATGACCGTTGGTTCATCATTCAAATAAAAAAGAGGTCGTTCAGTACTCATCTTGGCATGAATTACCAGTATAATGTGTCAGCTTTAGTGGAGGCAACCGAGTTTTCTACGCAGCACGAACCTCATACAAGTTCAAGCACTGCTGCTGGTATTATATTTATTTTTAAACAATTCTTTCCAATTAGCGACGTTTATTATTTTATATCTCGAGTTGCCGTTTATTAAATTATTCCATTCTTGAAATATAGGACCCTCTACTAGCACCATCGACAATGCAACTAAACCATCCACTAGCACCATCGACGATGCAACTAAACCATCCACCTAATGCCCACTTGCAACATCTAACAACCATGTAAATATAGGTATGTAACTTATCGAATTTTCCATTCTCTATATTGAAGCATATATCTATCTTCATACATACTACAACTTAATTTTGAATGTTGCCAACGGCGCTCTAAATTCGTGTGATAGAGACACAAGATTTGTGATTCTTGTGTGTTACAAAAATTCGGCTGAATAGCTATCCGTTTTTTACCTTTCAACAGTAGAGCAATAATTATGCGAAACAAGTTACATTAACTGAAATTTTATTATTTTGTATTCGTATATCCTGAGAACTTTCATTTTGTTGTCAGCTCTTGTTGATAAACAGCTTTTGGATAATCTTCAACTTCTTTTGAAAGCTCGCCCAGGATTCTTTTGGATAAGGCTTCTTTTGGACCAAGTGTCTGGGCAAACGCCAGCATATTTTGGTGGACTACTGCCATTGACCAGCAACTATGTAATCGATAACTTTTACTGTTATGTGATGCACAACAATTCCAGTATTGTACAAGTAACTGGTAATACAGGTTTTGCCGTGTATATAAAATCCATCGATATATATGTATGCAAACATATAATTCCTAATGTTGTTTAGTTTCTATTAGATAAACAACAACACATTGAAAACAATATTACCTCATAATACGGGCAACAACACCGCGCTTTGCGCGGTGCCACCCGTTCTAGTTAATAATATAAGTGCTGCATAGGATCCCATTTATATTCAATTTATATATTAGGTGAGTCACTGAGTTTGGGTCCAATGAAAAGCGTGAGAATATTTCTTAATATTCTCTTCACACTAAAACGCTTTTGTCCTGTGTGATAACTTCCCCCTTGGATTCACACAAGTTCCATAAAACCCGTTTTTTTCAAGGACAACACATTTAGGTTTATAAGTCAAATTGAGTGAATCACGAATTTAAATTATACATATATTTCATTATTTTGCAGTTATTTAAATTTGTTTTATTTCCTTGATTGTTGGTTGATTCTGATTTGATTACATTTTTTTTAATTTTCATTTATAGTTCATTATCAATTATACAATATTAAAAAATTTACAATATTCAGGATTAAATTTTTGTGATTAGAAAAATCGAGTTATCATAATATCAAAAGTGTACAATTGTATGTTCATAAGCATGTGAGTATTTATTCACTTTCTCAATTTTTCATAACTGGTTGTATATTATTTTGATATTCATAACATATGTTATGTAATCGATTAACTCAAAAAAAAAAATGGAATACTTGATTAAATTCAATATTTTTCATGAAAGTGCAATTATGTATCTTAAATGCACCAAATGGTCCAAATTTAATGAATTTGTGTTTCATAATCTAATAGGAAGAAAAAGCTACTACTCCTTTGGTTTTCTTAATTGTTATTGCTAAACTAATTAATAAAATATAAACACAGATTATATTTTCTTTTTGGTTACTATAAAGTCAAGTTAAACCCATTATAAATAATAGGAAAATCACAATTGCACTAATAACACTATAATTTTATTAGAGCAACTCCTAATTTACATTAAACAAAACTAAATCAATAATAATTAAATAATAACCAAAGGATAAGCTTCGAACCGAGAAATATACGGAGCCGGCACGTGCTATTTTCCGACCAAAGTCCCTTCGCACATGACGTGGGTCCCATAGTCAAACAAGAGAATAAACAGAAAATTCTCATTAATAAAAAAGGAAAAAAGTAAGAGAGAGAGGATATAAATACGTATACGTACTTTATTTTATTTTTATTGACATAAAAAAATTGCCAAAAAAAGAAAAGAAAGTACACCATTTAATGGAATTAAATGCAAACCAAACTCCAACCAATTTATAGGTCATATATCTTAATCAAAATTCAGCTAAATTCTTTAAATATGATCATATATATAAATTATATTTTTGAGACTTATTTATTATGTTGAGTAAATAGAATTCACTCTAATTTTTTATAATAAATTAATCGCGAATCATATGCCAATTTTAATACAATAAAAATTTAATTAATTGTCCTAAACCGTCCAAATTTATAATAATCACGTAATAATAAATAAATTGAAAGTATAACTGAATTGATAACGTCGAAATCAACTCAAGTTATGACTTATGCCTATGACTAGCTCGTACCATTGGCAATTTTTTTTCTTCAAATGATGGGATTTTAGAGAAAAAGAGAAAAAAATATCAATACTATATTTATAACTAAATTATAAAGCATTTACAAATTAGCCCATCTTAATTTATAACTCAATTTTCAAGATCTCTCTATATAAAATATAACTCCATATAAAAGATACTCGAGCATACAAAACCTAATTTTAATTATTTGATTAAAATCCAAACTTTGTTTAATATACAATAGTTAATTTAAATTACAATGCACACGTATATCAGTTCAAATACTTATAATTATAATATACATCTATAATATAAATCCACTACAAACTCTAACATAATATTATTTTTCAAATATACATACGTTCATATTCGTATATATATAGATAGATAGATACAAGAAAATACAACTGCACACACAGTTGGGTCGATAAAGCAGATTCATCAGATCTTGCTTGCCTTTTTTATTTTCTCTATATATATGATAAAAGAAATTGAGAAATAATAAAGTAAAATAAAAGGAAAAAAAAAAACTCTGTTTTTAGCTCTATAGTGTGTGTATATGTGTTTTATAGCTTTTGCTTTTCTATTGATTGATTCTAAATGGCAAGAAAAACAATAACCCTTCTCTCCTTTTTATTCTCTCTTTCTTTCCTTTTTCCCTCTCACTTGTTTCCATCTCTCTGCAAAAGAACCTTATCATGAACCTTCAAGGTATATTCATCTTTTTTTTATTTAAACCCCTTAACTTATTTCACTGTAAAAACTCAAAATAGTGATAAAAAACTGAGGTTTGAATGTGTTTGCTTTTGATTTTATTATTCGGGTATGATGTGTTTTTACATTCAAAGATCTGGTTTTTATGTATATTTGTTTGCGTTCTTTTTTGTTTTCGACTCTTTCTGTTTATTTAAGTAATGTGTATGGGCTTAAAAGATTACAGTTTTATGGGGTTTGTTGGTGTTTTTCTTTTATCTTTTTCTAAATTGTTTATGTGCTTATGTTATTATTAAATATTAGCTCCTATTTATGATCTCATGTTTTTCTTTCTTTTGTTCCACAGGTTTTAAGCACTCAGATCTGACGCTTTGAATTAAGGTTTTGGGCTTATAAATTTTTTCTTCACAAGGTGCTTCACTTCACTCAAACTATTAAGATCTGAAAAGTTGATGTTTTGTGTTGTTGAGTTCATGCTCTTAATGTTTCACTTTACTATCCTCTCTCTGTTTTGTACTAGTCCTATGCCTGATTCAAATCTATATTTGACTATGAAAAATTATAAAATTCTTATGCAGCTGCAAGAGTTTAATTTAGTTTATAAAAAGGGCTTTGCGTAAATATGACGTTTTCGAGTTTCTTTAATTTATTTCTTGTAATTGGTTCCAAATTTTACTCTTTTACAGGTTTAAAATAAGTTAAGCAAAATGCAGAGGCCACCTCAAGAAGATTTTTCATTGAAGGAAACCAAACCCCACCTCGGTGGAGGTAGGGTTACCGGAGATAAACTCACGAGCACATATGACCTCGTTGAGCAAATGCAATACCTTTATGTTCGTGTAGTAAAGGCGAAAGATTTACCCGGAAAAGATGTAACGGGTAGTTGTGACCCGTATGTCGAGGTCAGACTCGGAAACTATAAAGGCACGACCCGTCATTTCGAGAAAAAGTCAAACCCCGAGTGGAACCAAGTATTCGCCTTCTCAAAGGACAGGCTTCAAGCCTCGATGCTCGAGGTCACCGTGAAAGATAAGGACGTTGTGAAAGACGATTTCATCGGTCGGGTTATATTTGATTTGAACGAGGTCCCGAAACGGGTCCCGCCCGATAGTCCGTTGGCCCCACAGTGGTACAGATTGGAGGACCGAAAGAATGACAAGGCAAAAGGCGAGCTGATGTTGGCTGTTTGGATGGGTACTCAAGCTGACGAGGCGTTTCCCGAGGCTTGGCATTCTGATGCTGCAGCAGTAAGCGGTGCTGACGGGCTCGCTAATATAAGGTCGAAGGTTTATTTATCGCCCAAGCTTTGGTATTTGAGAGTTAATGTTATCGAAGCTCAAGACTTGCAGCCAAGTGATAAAAGTCGGTTTCCCGAGGTTTATGTGAAGGCTATTTTGGGAAATCAAGCTTTAAGGACTCGGGTTTCGATGAGTAAGAGTATAAATCCCATGTGGAACGAGGATTTGATGTTTGTAGCCGCGGAGCCGTTCGAGGAGCCACTGATATTGAGCGTTGAGGACCGTGTGGGCCCCAACAAGGACGAGGTTTTAGGAAGATGTGCTATTCCTTTACAGTATGTGGACAGGAGATTGGACCATAAGCCCGTGAATACGAGGTGGTTCAATCTCGAAAAACATGTCCTAATCGAAGGGGAAAAGAAAAAGGAAGTGAAATTTGCGAGTAGGATTCATATGAGGGTTTGTTTGGAAGGCGGTTATCATGTTCTTGACGAGTCGACTCACTACAGCAGTGATCTTAGACCGACAGCTAAGCAATTGTGGAAGTCGAGTATTGGGGTTTTGGAGCTCGGGATTTTGAATGCTCACGGGCTTTCACCGATGAAGTCGAAAGACGGGCGGGCAGCCACGGATGCCTATTGTGTTGCTAAATACGGGCAGAAGTGGGTCAGGACGAGGACGATAATTGACAGTTTTACCCCCAAGTGGAACGAGCAATACACGTGGGAAGTTTTCGATCCTTGCACGGTTATAACTATAGGCGTTTTCGATAATTGTCATTTGCATGGTGGTGATAAAGCGGGACGGGATTCAAGAATCGGGAAGGTTAGGATTCGACTTTCTACTCTCGAGACTGACCGTGTATACACTCATTCATATCCTCTTCTCGTTTTGCACCCTTCGGGTGTGAAAAAAATGGGCGAAATTCATTTAGCTGTTCGATTTACTTGCTCGTCATTGGTGAACATGATGCACATGTACTCCCAACCGTTATTGCCCAAAATGCACTATATTCATCCGTTAACGGTTAGCCAGCTCGATAGCTTGAGGCACCAAGCCACTCAGATTGTCTCGATGAGGCTGAGCCGAGCCGAGCCGCCTCTGAGAAAGGAGATTGTCGAGTATATGCTCGACGTCGGGTCCCACATGTGGAGCATGAGGAGAAGCAAAGCTAACTTCTTTAGAATCATGGGGGTTTTGAGCGGTTTAATCGCGGTCGGTAAATGGTTCGATCAAATATGCAATTGGAAAAACCCGATCACGACCGTTCTAATTCACATATTGTTTTTGATCCTCGTTTTATATCCCGAGCTTATTTTGCCCACTATTTTCCTCTACTTGTTCTTGATCGGGGTATGGTACTATCGATGGAGACCGAGACACCCGCCCCACATGGATACGCGATTATCTTGCGCGGATAACGCTCATCCCGATGAACTAGACGAGGAGTTTGACACGTTTCCCACTTCACGACCCGCGGATATTGTCCGTATGAGGTATGACCGTCTGAGGAGCATCGCGGGTAGGATCCAAACCGTGGTTGGTGACTTGGCGACACAAGGGGAGAGGCTACAATCCCTGCTGAGCTGGCGGGACCCGAGGGCCACGGCCCTTTTCGTCATTTTCTGCTTGATTGCCGCCATTGTGCTCTATGTTACGCCGTTCCAAGTGGTTGCGCTTATTACGGGGTTTTACGTTTTGAGACATCCTAGGTTTCGGTACAAGCTCCCGTCCGTGCCGCTTAATTTCTTCAGAAGGCTGCCAGCAAGGACGGATTGTATGCTGTGAAGTGTTTGTTTAAGCTGTTTCTTGGAGATTATTTGCATGTTTTTGTGGGTTCGTAGGTTGTTTATTTATTACGAGATAAGTTCGAAGGTAATTTGTAGGTTGGCGTTTTAAGTCTCTGTTTTCAGACAATTTTTATCTGTCATCTTAAACTGGTAATTTGTTTAAATGAATTTTGAGTAATATATATCTCAATGCTTATCATACTTGATTGTGATTATCTCGATACTTGGAATCATGAATTACTTTAACGACATCATAGTGAATTCAATAAATGTGTTATTTATTGGTACGATAAAAGCTTCATACACATGTATATCAAATATTACATCCAACTGATTCATTATACTGTAAAACTTGATACACACACATATGTGTATATATATATATATATAGAATGAGAGAGAATCAAGTGCAAGCTGGTAATGGAGCACCACACAAGCACCTATTATGAAAATAAGAAGAAACATCAAAGCTCTGCAAATCCCCACCATTTGGAATCTGCCCACAAAGCCTATTATAGCTCACATTCAAATACTGCAGATTCAAATCAATCAACCCTTCAGGTAATCCCCCTGTAATCCTGTTATGGTTCAAGTCCAGTGATGTCAAGCTGTCTGGAAACACCACCTTACTCAGATTAAACCCTAACATATTCCTCGAAAAATCGACTATTTGTACTGTCTTGTTCTTGCCAAACAAGAATGAGATGTCCCCTTCAAGCTGGTTTCTTGAAAAATCCAGCACTGTGAAGTTCAAGTCACCTAATGATCTTGGCACAGTTCCGGTGAGCTGATTATGGGAGAGATAAAGATCCGGGACTTTTCCGGTGAACTTTCCGATGGCATCTGGGATTTTTCCGGTGAGTCTGTTTCTGTCCAAGTGGAGGGCGTCGAGGTTCTGGAGCTCGAAGATCGCCGGAGGGATTAGGCCGGTGAAAGCGTTGAATGATAAGTCGAGGAAAGTTAGGTTTTTCAGTTGGTTGAGAAATGACGGAACTGCCCCTGATAGATTTGTGTAGCTTAGCCTAAGGGTTCTGAGATTTGTGAGCTTGGTTATAGTTTGTGGGATTTCTCCGGTGAGATTTGTGAGGTGTCTAAAGACTAACGTCTCGAGAAATGGGAGATCGCCGATGGTCGCCGGAATTTGGCCGGAGATGTTGGCGGAGAAGAGGTTGAATTGGGTAATCCGGTGGGTGTTGGGGTCACATTCCACAACATACCAATCACAGCAATCAGTATTGGGATCCCATGAGGCTAATTGGTAGGGGTTGTTTAGGGCTTGTTTGATTTGTAGGAGGGCTTTTTTGTCATTTCGGTTGCACCTCTCTGTGGCTGAGAGAGACCCAAATGATTGGTTGAGAAAGATAAGGGTCAAAAGTGAAAGGATCACAAATGTTGAGGGCATCATTATAAATAAAAAAAATTGATCCTTGAGCAATATTTTGTTTTGAGATTTGATTTGGTTGAGGAGTGACCTATATTTATATGTAAATTTACGTGTTGAATTTTGCTACTATTTGACTATGTGGTTTTAAATAATAGTTCATAAAGATGAAACTAGACGTAGAGTTGGTTAAATAAATGACATGTTTATTCACTTTTTGATAATTTGTTTGACTTGATATCTTAAAAGATTAAATCAATTTTTATTTCGCTACGTTGTATTTAATTATGATAAAAGTTGAATTTTTTAAATTTAGCAAAAATATCAAATATGTTTATTATATTATCTGCAAAAATCGCACTTGAAAATTAATAATTTTAAATGTGAGGTAGTAGTTCTAAAAAGATATCATTTTTGAAATAGAGCCTAGCTAAGTTTATACATTTTCTAAAAAAATTAATATGAGCATTAAATTACTAGATTTCGAATATAAAAGTTACAATATTATCAAATTACATAATCACATTATTATGTATAATTTAATAATTCAAAATACTATAGGTTCTATCCATTTTGTTATATTATGTATAACCTTCACTAGATATGTATGTACATTTTGTGTTCAATCAATTAATCAAATCTTTGACCATGGCAGATTAGCATTGACCGCCCCATATTCAAAGATATGGCTTATCAGTTGAGTCAACTAAATAGAAAGTTTAATTGTTCGAAATGTTTATATAATTCGAGTCTATTAAATTTTAAATGTGATGAGTTTGATCATATTCAATAAATAGTTACGAGTTATGCATGAACTCTATTAAATTTAACCGGAATAAAAGTTCAAATTATAGTTTTAATATCTCTTACAATTGTTTATTGTCATATAGCTAGCTAAAAATTAGGTTATTTGTTTGAATTTTAAACATAGTAAGATGATTATATGCATATATATAAATCCTCATTTTTTTATAGAATAAATTTTGGAAGACCTTTAAAAAAATAATCATTTGTTTATATTTAGAAACACTAATAAATTTGATGGTCATGTTGTATACTTTTATGACTTGGTTCAATATTGTATCATCACTAGCTAGTTTAAATTTTTTACTTTTGTATTATCTAAAGAATAGTTTCTTATAATACATTTTATCTTGTATTTTTGTTGTCTTTCGCAAAAAAAATAATAATAATAATATAATGAGTTAGTTCAAGATAAACCAAAATTGGAAATATAACGTCTAGAAATAAACCCCAATCATGTGGATTTTCAAAATATAAACTCATTGATTAAGTCATTTAAAAATTTGTGATATGTACGTTATTTCACAATTAAGGATACAAAATTAATTAATTACATATTTTAAAATATTAGTGGATAAAAATTTGTTAGTTCTTGGGTAATTATGAAATCATAAATAGTAAAAAAAAATCTGATTTTTGTGACAAAAAGTGACAGAAACGAAATAAAATATATTTTTCAATAAAAAATTGGAATTTCTCTAAAAAAACATTTAATATTACACTTTTCTTGAATTTTGTTTTTAAAAATACCAAACATATGCAATGTTGATTAAATTAAATAAAATATAAAAAATGGAAAACACCTTCACCAAATGAGAAGCTAAATCCAGGACTTTATCAAGATAAGAAAATGACAAGTCTAAATTCTAAACCTTCATGTCAAGCTGTCCAACGGGCCGGGATGGCCCATGACATCACGGACTCAACTTTCTGTTCATATGGGCTTTGTCTTAGTGGGCCATAGTAAGACCAGACCAGACGTGTTTTGGGATATCATTTAAAAATAGAAGTGCATGCAAGGCGAGTTTGATCTCATTGATCAACTACAAATTTACAACTTAGAAAATAATTTATGGCATATATTATACTAATTAATAAATAAATAAAATTGTATTACAAATTAACGAACCAACAATTGCATATTAATTAAACTCAAGTTCAACTCATTCAAAAGCTCAAATCGAGCTCTTACCAAACATTTATATAATTTCACCAACCCAAAAACGAAAGGTAAAATCTCGCCTTTGATAATCGTCAATCCAAAACGTCAATATAACTGTAAACTAAACTTCCATGCTATATAAGATTCGAGCACAAAATAAAACTATTTTCTACATGCAATCATACGTACAATAATACTGTCAACTAGATGCTAACACTGTTAAAAACTTAAATGAAACTATTCTATATTGCCTTCATGACAGAAATTTTATCATCAAGTGATGATCAACACAACCGAAAACTCGATCATCAAGAAATGATCAACAATCCAACCCAAGTCCAAACTTTCACACTCCTTTATCACCCTCGAAATACCCTCTAAATCTCAACCTTGATTGAGGACAAAACAGTCATTTACCTTAAATATCATCTCATCGACATCAATGTCCGAACCCTTTTTTCCCTTTCTGCCCTTTTAGCCGAGGGTGTTCTCTTAAGCTTACGAAGCTCCTCCATTACAACTTTCTCGACTGTGTCAATGTTGTTCAAGAGTTTCTTCTGAGGCGTCAAACACTCTGATGAATCTCCATTGTTCGTGTTTGTGATATCGAGCAATATCTTTGGCACTTTACCGATGATGGTCTTTGGACATCTTTTGATCATGGTTGTGGGGCCCGGGGTAATCATAGAAATATCGTGCTCAAGATGAGCACCTGATGTAGATACAGAAGGACTATGAATTATTCGGTCCCTGAGAATAGGACTCTCAGTGTGTAATAGGCCTTCGCCAACTCTCCAACGCTCTCTTCTTCTTTCCATTGCCTATGCAGATAAATGTATAGATGAGTTTTACACAGTGTAGTAGAAAAATCCCTTGGAAATTGTAATTCACTGAGATAGTGAAAATCCCTTTGAAAAATGAAATGTATTTAAGTCAAGTATATCTGAACCTGATCAAATCTGGAGTTCTAAGTTTAAGAGAATAAAAAGCTCAAGGTGAGCATATTTTAGTTTGGATAAGTCAAAATCACGAGAGACCTCGAATGACATCTGGAAAACACTGCATCGTTACATCATTTCCATGTATGCTTCAACAAAATAACTGGTTCATATGTAAATTACTGGATGTATAAAACTAGAACGTATAAATACTCCATACGGACAGGGGAAGACACTTGAGACAAACTGTTTTTGAACTTATTGTTGATTCTACGTACCTGCAGTCATTTCCAAGTTCATATGTGAAAGAAAATAAATTAAAATGTTTGCCTATATGCAGCACAAGAAATGCAAAGAAATAAAACAAACTTAAATCTGGTGGATGTAAGTGCACAAACACTACCTATATTCAATCAATAACGCAAACAGAAATGTATATGTAAAAAGAAGATTCTATTTGCATCCGGACTGTCAAGCAATCACACTGCTTTGAGATCAAACTACAATTATAAACCAAAATATACTTAAGTCAACTATAATCATATCAGTAAAGTTAAAGAAAGACAGAGTAAAGTGTAAAACTACTTAACTGATAAACACATATACAGCAGCATATAAAAACATAACTAAAATGGTCAATAATATGGTACATTATGAGCTTAGCACATAACCAGCTGAGACTCTACCAGACCATGCATAATTTAACAGAAGTTTCAGAATAAAAATTGCATAAGAACTAAATACTGATACAAATGTGCATAAGCAGAACTAGCATTTCAAACCACATTTATGATATCCAAACATACCAGATCTTACTACACAAGTATAGCATAACCTAATGAAATCCATATCCCAACAACATAGGAAGTGAACACATAACTAGTCAGCAAACACAGTAAATGAAAATTAACAATTGCATCCAAAACAAGCAAAAAATAAATTTAAGTACCCAAATCAGCTCAACACAAGAACCACATAAAGCAATCTTTAAACAAAATAAATCAAGAATTACCCTCAGTACAGAAGTAATGTCATTGAGCGGCCTTCTAGGATACCAAGTGGGCAAAGGGCTCCGCGGGCCACGGCTACTTCCGACAACGGGCGACAAATTCTCACGCCCTATAATTGGTGCAGTGCGCCCAATTCTTGGAGTTCCAAAAGTACCCCTACCAGCAGCAACTCCTATTGGTCCAGGTGTACCCGCCATTGCTGCACCTCTCCACCGAAACAGAGTTCCAACAGACTGCCCATCTTCATTTTCATCTTGTAAAACAAAAACTATAGGACTAGCCCTATCAATATCTCTACTACCAGCGTTTGAGATTCTTCTACGACTGTAAGCTGCTACAACATCGTCTGGCCTTGATAATCGGTCTCTTGCCTCGGGCATTGTATTGAATACCTTCAACTGTATGTCAATTAAACAATGATATCAATGCAGTAGAATTTAACCAGAAATGTCCAAAGTATCATCCTCACAATATTTATCTACCCTCATACAATCATATGCGCAATTAATCCAAACGTACCACTAATTATCAAAATATAACTGTCAAAGAAATGAAACCTCAAACATAAACCATAGGTGATGGGCTCAAATCAATTCAAACTGGGAAAAGAAGAAGCAAAATTTCTTGATACCTCAGAAATACTACTTTCTTGGGGATTGATCGGAGCAGTTGTTTGTAGAAGCTGATAAGTTTTCCGGTGACGGCGATGCTAATAAGAATAACAATGGAGGGTGGCCATTTTTATCTGCTGTGTGTGAATTTGTGAAGAAGAAGATGAAGCTATGTAAAGAGATTGGTGAAAATTGGCAAATTTTCGAAATGAAATTTGGGCGGTATTTTATAGAAATGAATGTGAAAATTTGAAAATTAGCACGTGAGCGGGATGCGTTCTCAATTGTTCTCCATTTCAAATTTGAAAAATACACTAGTTACTAAAATCCTAATAATTAATTATTAAATTATATAAAAGTCCTTATCACGTTAAATTATTTTTATAATTACATGAAATATGTATTTAAAAATTAAAACTATACAAATAACCTCTGATTGTGTTTGTAATTAATTACATGATAAATTTCGAGGATATTGATAATTACGCAGTATATGAGGGGCCAGCGTGTAATTTACCCTTTTAATCTTATTCCTTTTTTGCCCACGCCATTTATATTAAAATTTAATATTGACTTATACTGGTTTTTTTCTATTTTCATCGATACATTAGCATTGATTTTACCATGCAATATGATTTATGTTGACATTCCACTCATAAATGTGTTATATTTATGAAACATGAGTACTTTTATCGATATTTTCATACATTAATTGTAAAAATCTATAAACAAATTCCATTTTTATGGACGAGATTGTTACAAAGAGAAAAAAAAAATCCTAAATAGTCCAAATTTGACATTGACCTATCCAAGAGTATGATATAATTCATAGTCATCCAAAAGCCACAAATTGAACAAAAACAAACACAAAACCAGTTACAAAATCCCAATCACAATAGAAGCAAATGAAAGAGAAGAAAGCATCATACTCACTGAACAAAATGCAATCTAACATGTCTTCTATGGTTGTCATTGTGAAAACTCATTCACTGTGATTCACATTTCAATCTAATTCACAACCCAAATCTGTCTAAACAAAAACCTGCAATAAATACATCAACAAATGACTCGAAAACAAAAGAATCACGACGAGAAACAACACCCCGACTGTGCACCAGTATCACCCTGACCAGGAACAATAATGTTAGTACCTTTCAAAGACGTCGACTTGTCATAATCAACTCCATCACCACCACCAAGAGACTTCTTACTTATAATCCTATATATTTCTGTTAAGATACTCATAAACGCGCTTTCTACATTCGTTGCTTCGAGGGCTGATGTCTCCATGAAGTATAAGTTCTCTCTTTCAGCAAACTCTTGAGCATCCTCGGTTGGGACAGCTCGAAGCGTGCCCAAATCGCACTTGTTGCCAATGAGCATTATTACAATGTTTTTGTCTGCGTGGGCCCTCAGTTCCTCGAGCCACCTAGCCATGTGGTCAAAGGATTGGCGTTTTGTCATGTCGTAGACCAACATAGCACCAACTGCACCTCGGTAATAAGCGCTTGTGACAGCTCGATACCTAGGAAACAACGAAAAACTTGAGGTCCAAGTCCAACAAGATTATAGCTAGTAGTGTTCATAGTTTACATATGAACATTATGTATTTGAAAGTATTTGAAATATTCGCCGAGCTCTACGACAATGCTCAATTGTCACTGACGATTAAATGTTTATACTATTATCGAACACTCAAATCATCATATCGAGATACTAATGAAGCTAAATTAAACAATAAGTGTGTAGAGAATTAAAGATACTGTAGAAATAGACTAAAAAACGAAACAAGAGCGAAAAACTGGACCCAAAATCTCGTTATTTCGATCATGATTTAACTCTTCATTCAGCTAATATATTAATCGAATCTACAAAATATATGGAAACATTGGCAAGGAAAACAATCAATATTAAGACGAAGAATAATATCAATTGATTCAAGAGTAAAAGCCATGATCAAACCTTTCTTGACCAGCTGTATCCCAAATCTGTGCCTTAATCGTTCTGTGATCGATGAGAAGAGTCTTGGTCTGAAATTCAACCCCGATTGTGGCCTTCGATTCCAAACTGAATTCGTTCCGAGCAAACCTAGACAGCAATTGCGATTTTCCCACAGCTGAATCGCCAATCAATACGACTTTAAACACGTAATCGATCTTCTGATTAAAATCTCCGCCGTACAAATTAGACATTGTTTCACCAAAATCGCTACGTTATTCTTGATCTGCAAATCCGATCAAAATCTTCAAATATTGCGATTCTCAGCATAAATGGCAGAGTGATCGATGATTTAGCATTTGTTTCATCTTTCAATTGATCATCTGCGAATCCGAAGAATGACAGAGAACATTATTTCTGCATTTGAGATGAATTTTGAGGAATGAAAGATTTGAAATTAGGGTTCATAAGAGATTATGATTTTGAAGATTTGTGAAAGTTTCATATGAAAAACCAACCGAGAAGAATTGTTTGTGCAAGAGAAAATGAAAGACCAACGGTATGTGCGGGACCCATCAACTGTTTTTTTTACTGTTAATTACGATTTTGCTAATGCTTCAAAAATAAATCACTAAACTTATATAATTAATTTTTAAAATTAGTAACTGTTTGTTTGAATTCGACTCGATTAAATAATTAGTAAACTTTACTGATTTTCGATGCTCGTTAAAGTCAGAAGTCTAATTCAAGATTAACTCGATAAGTTTTAGAAAATGAAAAAAGTGAATTTTATAAAATGAGAAAAGTGTATCGATATCAGGTATTCAAATTCAAGTCGCTAATTATTCAAACTTTCTCAATTATTAGTAACCAAATTATACTTATTGTTATTTTTGTATATTAAAACTCTTAAACAACAACTTCGATTAATATACATATATATATAGGAATAAAATTATTTAAATTGAGAACTTTGCTACTAAAACTCTGTCACAGTTCATATATAATTGATCATAATGTTCATTTTAATTATCCCTTGTAAAGATGAACATATTTATGTATGTTCCTAAAATACAACACACAAAAAAGATTGGATCTTTTAATTATAACCATGTCAAAGTATTAGCAATAGAATACAAAAATTGTGAATTAAAGGATAAGCTCAGAAAATTCATTGGCATTAATTGAATAACAAGAATGCTATTAAAAAATTTAAAATACATTTCCATACAAATATGACACTATCAACAATAATATATATAAAATTCCATAAAAATATAGATTGAGCAAAATAAACAAATATGAACAAAATCTAATGACAAAATTATACACAGACATGAAATTAACACCTTTTTACATAATTAATCCAAAAATAACAGATGTGAATAAAATAAATAAATTACAAACATAAAAATAGGTTATAAAAACATGGTCAAAATGAATAAACTCAGCCAAAAGTAAACGAGTTACTGTAGAATAAAAACTAGCATTTAAGTAAATGAAAGGATATTTATATAAGCTGGGCAAAATGTGGTTCATGATTTCCAATAAAGACATTTTCCAATAATTACATATATTACTTTAACAATTAAATTTTAAGACGCTAATTATCTATAAAAAAATATATTATACAGAATCGTTTTAATATTTTCTGATTTAAAAAGTATAAATTAATAAATCTATCAACATCAATTAATTACAAATGATCTTTTAACAAAAATTAAAGAAAATATATATATCATCACTCTATTTATAATTTGTTTTTAATATATAGTCTATTTTTGTTTTTAAAATAATAATTCATCCACAAAATTGTTTAAATATGGGCCTCAATGGCCCATGAGAAACAACTTAAAAACCCAGACCACCTTTACCATTACTTTACACACTGTAATTAAATTACACTTTACAGACTATTTTAACTTAAATAATTTCGCATTTATTCTTTAAATCCTCTATTAATTGATGAAAGAATCAAAGATTCCTGTAACACTGTGAAAGTAAAATTCTAGTGTTCTTTCCTAATTATGGCGTGGCGAATTATACTCTGGATAATCTTTTCCATCATCAACCTTGCTCTCTTGGGATTAAATTTTTACCAGGTATTTTTTTTTTTTTTTTGCTGTTTATGGGTTTTCTTCCCCTTTTTATAAAGGGGCTTTTGTAATGCGTTCTATATACTCAATGGGATTTTTTGGTTGATAAGAAATTTGAAGTATTTTTAGCTTGTTATGACTAGATAAGCAAAACCCAGTTGATTTTTAGCTGTCTTTTGGTTACTGAGATGTAAAGATGTGATTTTTATTCCGGTATTATTGTTTTAATGGATTTTCCTCCTTAAGTATAAATGTGTTTGAGCCTTTCTTTTTTGTTGTATCTCAATAAAAGGGAAAAAAAAAAAAATTGAATGTTTTATCCAGTATCCACTACATAGTGAAAAGAAATGGTATTTTTTCACTCTTAACTCTTAGGTATTGAGTGAATTTTCCTTATTTGGAAGAAAGATTTATATAATCCTGCCTAGAATTATATGATTCTCTTAGTGCTTTTTGAATAATATAAGGATCTTACTTAATTAAAGTCTTGCATATGATTCAAACTTCAATGGGGCATACATGGAGTTATTTTCTTACAGTGGAACGTATTTGTGAATTACTTGATCTTTTATGGTTTATTTGTTATGAAATCTGACTTAGGACTTATATGAAAGAATAAAGCAATCTTTTTTTTACATTTGTTGTTAGTTGGCAAATATTACTCCAAACCTATTAGTTTAATTTTGTATCTTGGTGCTTGCTTTAATTTTCTCTTGATGTTTTTCATTCTCACTATCCAGTAGTTACAGAAATTTGCGCTTTAAAATGATTGAAATTCTAAATGCATCTAAAAAATATCATTTATTTTCTGTAGTTTCTAGGTTTCTCGGATTTGGAGGCTGACTATTTGAATCCATATGAATTATCATCTCGCACCAACTCCATGATTGTTCCCGAGTATTTACTGCACGGGGCATTCTGCATTCTGTTTCTCGTGACAGGGCATTGGTTCATGTTTCTACTCTCATTACCCCCTGCATATTATAATCTCAAGCAGTAAGTTCTAAGCCAATCAACTTTTTCTAAATTATTTCCTCAAATTCATATTATTATTCTCCGTTTTTATTAGGAAAAGGGTAATATTGGTGTATTTTTCGTTTGAACTCTTTGTTCGTGTATCACAGGTACCTATCAAAGCAACATCTTATTGATGTCACTGAAGTTTTTAGAGTGCTTAATGCCGAGAAGAAAGTCCGGATTGTTAAGCTCGTCTTTTATATTGTTTTCTTTGCTCTAGTTATTACAAGGTTCTCATAAGATCTTCTATGCATTTTCTTAATTTATCATTTTCGGTGCATCTATATTGTTTTCAATACTCGGATGTTAGAAATTAATTTCTGCTATCTGAATATAGAGGTCATCTTGCATCTTCTGTATTTCGTGAAATACGTAAAGCCCTCAAAATTTTCTCTAATGGTGTTATTGAAGAAGGAAAAGTTTTTGGTTCTTCTTAACGAGAATCATTTTTCTAATGTCATTTCTTAACCTGCGTTAAACTTAACACCTTAGAAACTTGAAATAAGATAAATCATATGCTTTAGTGGCGGTTTTACTCTTCATTTGGATAGCGGTTTACTATAAGTTCTTTAACAATGAAATCATATGCTCTTGTTGGGTACTATTTTGTGGCAATATCTTCATGTTTGCTTATTTCTTTGGACGCGATATATTTGGTATACCATACATCTACACGTTTATTCCTATTTTCTCAACTTACTTTTATTGAGTTCTATTACATAGTTTTTGTACATTTTTGTGATTGACGTAATGTGAAATTACGCTAATACCCTCTAATTTGCAGGCTTGCTTTATCCGCCATATACACCATATTCGGTGATGATGTTGATGATTTACGCTGGTTTAATTCACCTTGAATCTCCATGATTTCTTCACAAATCCGAGTACTGAATGAACGAGAGTTTAGCCAATGTGACTCGAGCAAGCAACTACGGTAACTCTGTTTAGCCCTTTTGTCATGTCTAGCTATCATTAACCATCGGGTTTTCGGGAATCGTTTCAGGGTAATGCTTGGTACATTGTGTTTATTTGGAAATTGATCTTTTTGAGGCAAGAATTAGTTTTTTTTTGCTTCTTATTTGATCTTTTGAGTGGCCATTCTTGTTAGCTTTTGCAATTTCATCAATTGAACTTGTAGTTTTGAATGTCATTTGTGTTTTGGTGGTTTCTTAGCCAATTGGTAAACATTACATAGTATGTGTAACAAGTACGAGGTTTTGATTCTAGTCCCTCTCGTCGTGTGAATTTTTGTCACGTTATTAAGTTTGCTATCTTATTATTCGTTTTCATTAGTAGATTCATGTTGGGTCCATTATGAATGACTGCGATTATGCTCGAATTTAGAGTTTCGAAACTTCTTAAAAATATATTTGTTTATGAGACATGTATCAGGGGGGTGTAAGTCGAGAACGAGCTTGAGTTCACTTCTATCTTGAAAAAGCTCGTGAGCCGCGAGCTTGGGCTCGGCTCGAACTCGAGTTCAAAGTTCAGGTCCAAACTCGACGAGCCAGAGCTCGAGCTGGGCAAAATCGCCAAGATCGGCTCAAGTTCGGTTTGTTTAAACCTTAGATATGTAAACAAATTGAACCTCGTGTTAAGACTTCCTATAAAACACTCATTAGGAGTATAAACAAATAGAGTGAAATCAAGTATTTTAAGAGTTTCGGATGAAATCATAAAAATATTAAAAGTTTGCGTAAAAACAATGTAATTTCGAAATTATTTTATGATTTTTTAGAAAAATAAAAAACAATTTGGACATTTAGGGTTAAAAAAAAATTAGAATAATTAAAAGAATATTTAAGATATGATTTGATTGATTGAAAATTGAAACTAAAATTCGACCAATCATATTTTATTTGGTAGTTTATGTCGGCCTTACCGTATCCCAGGCTGTCCATCGACACTGACATCTGATGGGCTGAAATGTTTCACTTATCACTCTAAAATTAATCTCTCCAAATAATTCACTTAGAGGAGCTTCGGCCCAATGGCCCGATTCGTCGTCCCTACCTCGATTAGTACGGATGATTTCTAGTTTTCATGAATTTTTTAAAAAAAAATTGGAACCCTTTTCGATTTTTTTTTTTTAAATCGGAATGTAAATAGTTCGAAAGTATATTTTTAATAACACAAATGTTAATGAATAATATATATACATAATAGTACATATAACAATATGAAAAGGGTATTTTAATTTTTTAATCCAAATATTTACTAATTTATGAACTTTTTGTTTGGTATTGGACTTTTTGTTTGTGGATACTTCTCTTTTGAGTTAGTCACACCGTTATTTCTTTTTCTAAAAAATAAATTGATGATATTAATAAAGGGGGCTTTTAAAGTTGTGAAAGGACATTGGGCCCACTATGTGGGCCAAATTTAGTTGGGCCCAGTGATTGGACCAATTGATCAACTTGGTGTATTAACTCCGTGACTTCCTCTGCCTAATGTTGGGTCCTTTTCGGGGGCAAAGACTGGACTCAAGTTGTTTTTCTGTTTCCCATGTGGGCCTTCCTTAATGGGCCCATAAGACATTGAGTCTCGAGATCACAAATTCTGATAAAATTACAATCATTTTATAACACTATTATTTCTAAGATAATCACAATTGTTTTGAACTGCTGAGTTTTGAGAACCCTTAAACATGATCCCGATAATGGTATTATAAATCGATTTGTGAGTAACCTCACACAATCAATGCATTATAGAAAATTGACATGAAAAACGAATCGAGTTTAAACGAACTCAGTATATATCGAATAATCTAATCTTTATATAGAGAAATGGGAACAATTGCATCTGTGCTAGCCATTTCCTTAAACTAATCCAACATTGTCATTTTGATTAGAGAATAATAAGAAAAGTGGGCCTAAAAGGTCAAAGCCCAAAAGATTTTGGATTAGTGGTGGAGCCATGGTCACGTGAGTGGCACGAGAGAAGAGGCCCACAATAAAGAAACAGACAAAGGGACATGATCTTTCCTTTTAATTCACACAAATTAAAGGCATTGGATGTTGTGGTCCAAATCCCTATGCATTTAAAAGGAGATATAATAAATGAGAGGATATAGAAAGAAAAAAAAAAAGGCTCCTATTATCGTATATTTCAAAAATAAATTCTGAGTTTTTATTGAATAATGTATTTTACCAAATTTTATGTGAATATTTAAATTTTTATATGCTTAGTAGTGTTTTTTTTTTTTTTTTATGACAAGGGAACCCGCAGCCGCTACCGTTAGGTGCGCACTGGGTAAACCCCGCTCTTGTATGTTTTTTTTATTATTATTGGTTGTGTATATGTGATTTAAAGTTATGTATAGGAATGTTACGAAGAGTTGATTTGTGAGCTCAATCAGAGTTCGAACACGAACTCTTAAGATGAGCCATGTTCGAGCCTAAAAGAACATATTCATCGGCTCATGTACCATCTCTCGAACCTAATTAAAAATTAATATTTTGTATATTAATTTATTTATATATATATATATAAAGAATGAGATACTTAGTACTAATCATAAATATATTGAATAGTATCTATATAAATACAAAATTAATAACATCTTAATAACAATTTTTTTCAGAGCTCGAGTTTGCATTGACTCGACTCAAATTCGAACTTGAACTAACTTTTTCATTTTTCTAATAATTTAGGTGTTATAAGTGCGATCCCACCAACTATTTAATTATTTATTTACTTATGTAATAATTTAATTTCCTATTTAGTAATAGTGTTAATTAATGATGAGTAAATTCGATACTTAAAATAGTAATATAAAAATAGTCTTTGAAGTTTCATGCACTTTTTCTACCAGAATTTGGTTGTAGGGATGGCAATGGGACGGGTCCGGGACGGGTCATGCAAGACTTGAGACCCGTTCCGTTCAAAAATTTAGACTCGGACCCGTCCCGGACCCGGTCACTACCCGGACCCGGTCATTTCCCGCGAGTCCGGGTCCTACCCGTCCCGGACCCGGTACAAATTCAATTTTTTTCTTTTTATCTAAATAAAAACATTCAAAATAATATAAATACAACCAAACGAATTTAAACTCTAAACACACATTAAAATGCAATCAAAAAACTTAAAACATTCATACGAAAATATAAAAACTCATTTAATTATTTCCAAATTCAAAAACAAAAAAAAAATCCAATAAACATAAAGGAAATAGAAAAACTAGTAGGTTTTCGTAATAATTTATTCATCTTCCTTCTCATCGAGCATCGTGTGACATGCATCCAAACCTCTAAATATTGAACAAGTATCTAAAAGAGATAGATAGATATAAGATAATATTAGTTTTAGAATGTTATAGTATGAAACTATTAAAGTATCAATAAAAATTAACATACCATTTGTTTCATTCCACGACCGAGCACACATCAAAGAATTATAGAAAATAGAATTGGGGAATTGGGGATTGGGAATTTGGGATTTGTTGGTAGAAAATAGAATTATAGAAACCCTAATATAAATAAAATTAAAAATATTATATATATATATATATATATTAAAAATCATAATAATATTAATGCGGGACGAGTCCGGGTCGGGAACGGGACGGGTATATGGCTAGACTCATGTCCCGTCCCGGACCCGATCCCGTTTTTTTAAACCCGGGCCCGGACTCATCGGGACGGGTCCGAGACGGATTTCAATATTTCCCGGTCCCATTGCTATCCCTACTTGGTTGCAAGAAAAAGAGTTGACCACAGTAATTGCATGTAAAATTCAAGGATAATTAAATTAATTGTTAGGTTATAGAGTACATAATTATGGCTCTAGCTTTACTTATGTCACTCTTATAATTATTCACAACTTTTAAACAAATTAGATGACAGTCTAGAATATAGGGTATTAAATTTTTTAATAGGCTTAATTGTATTATTAATTTGTTATTGATCGTAGACTATTTATTCCTTTCATAAATAATGCACTTTCTTTGACTCCATTCTATAATAGTTTATAAATCTCACAATAAAATTTAAATAACAGCTCATAACTAACATGTTCAGCTCTAAAAAGATTAAATACTCATTCTATCAAAAAAAAATCGAACTCATTATGAAGGCCATAAAATTCAACTGCCCTGCCAACTTTTTTGTGGGATGCTCTCGTATAAAATCGTTATATAAAATATTAAGGTAATTGGATTTATATAAAATATTGTGCATTTAAATGCTTATAATTGTAGCCATATATTTCTCACAACTTGATATGAATCACTTAAACAATTAGGGCAACTTTGGACTCACTTATTGACCCTTCAAACACAAAATGAGGCTCAAAATTAATAGCATAAGAATAATGAAGATTTTATGATTTTTATTTTTATTTATCAAATTAGATCATAAGTTTTATAGTTGACTAATATTGCGAGTTTTTCGAGCTGGTCATAAGATTTAAGAATTTCTAGAGTGTCAAGTTATACTTAACATGCATATATGCGTAAAAAAAAATAATTCAAAATTGGAGTATTAACAAATTTTATATTCCAAAAAATATATAATTCATTGTATACGAGAAATTGTAATATATATCGTGATATGTATTTTCAACCAACCATGTTATTTATATATTATAATACAAAATATCCCATTCAATTCTTAAGATAATTTTATTTTATTGACTAGCTTTTAAGGCGTTGCAATTGGTCCATAAATAAGAAAGCAACAGACCCCTAAATGCTAATTAAATGTTGAAAAGAGGATATTATAAAGAATTATTGGTGTAGATAGACAAATAAGGCAGAGTGTGGGGACCAAACTGCAAAACGTAGCTTTCACCTCACTGTTTGGGGTTTGGCTGATATAAACTGATAACAAAAAGAAGGCATATACCCATTTCGCACTCAACAAGCACTGTAGAGAGAGAAAGTATCCACAGAAATTTGCCTTTGACCGCCATTGATATTTTAGCTTTCTCAGTGCTAAACAGCGAAAAGAAAGTTGTAAAGGAAACAACAGTTCAACCTGCAGGTCCTTCCATTCAGCTGCCATTTCGAATATTTTCAAGTATTTTAGCCCTTTTTTTGCCAATTTCTTCGTCGTATAATTCAAGAAGTTTTACTTATGGGATGCTGTAAAAATTAATTGACATTGTGAAATTCACGAAATTGAACTTCATTTGATCGAGGTTCAGCTCAATTTCACTAAAATTCCACTCTAAATTGGTTGAGTTTTCCTGAATATATGGAACCAAGACTTGAAGTAACTCAACCGCAGTATAGATCCGGAATATCCGGACCTAAATCCGTAGAATTAGGGTTCGGATTCGACGAAATGCACAACCTAATCTCCGATCCGGAGACAGGCGGCAGCTCATTCACGGCGCTCCTTGAGCTGCCGGCACCGCAAGCGGTGGAGCTCTTAGTCAAGGAAGATTTTCAGGACAAACCTCTACCGCCTCCAATTTTTCCTTCGAATATTGCCCTAATTGACCGTGCCTCAAAGTATTCTGTCTTCGCCGATAATTCCCCGGAGAATAACACAATTTTGTCGGCTTCAAGCTCTATGAAGCTTGATTTAGTGAAGCAAGAGCCGTTGGATTCAAATTCGCCGGCGGTTTCAAATCAGAGTTTAAAGTCTAGCAAGCGGAAGGAGAGGGAGAAAAAGGCAAGTTCATTCTGTATTTTGTAGAACAATTAACAAATATTTCTGTAATTTTATTTATTACTTTATTCTTTTTAGGTTAAAGAATCCAACAAGAAGAGCAAAAAAGCGGTAGCTAATGAAGGTTCTGAAGATTGTGGCGAGATGTTGCCGTACGTTCATGTCAGAGCTCGCCGTGGCCAAGCCACCGACAGCCACAGCTTAGCTGAAAGAGTAATTATTTCCTTAATCTTGATTAGTAAATATATTTGTGATTAAGTTTGTCGTTTCTCAGTTTTTCCTTTTCATAATACAGGCAAGGAGAGAGAAGATCAATGCCAGAATGAAGCTACTACAGGAGTTGGTCCCCGGATGCAACAAGGTCAGCTGTCAAAACGCTGTCGTTTGTCAAACATTAATAGTTTTGTACGGATTAATGATCATGATTATATGGGATTTGGATAAAATTAGTGGGTCATTAGATTCTTGATTACGTGTGGGGGGATGATGTTTCTGTCTTGATTATATTGCTTTTTTCTTATGATGATTAGATTATGCTTTTTGTTTACAATTTGTTTATTATTTATATAATGATATTATAAGGGTCTCTGTTCACTTTTTCAATTGCGGAAAAGAGAAAAAGCTGAAGGCTTTTGAACCAAAAAAAGTGGTGGGCAGCTACTGAAGTGTCCCTCTCGGGATTCTTACATCGTGTTTTCACCTTTTGGTCTTTTTTATTGGTTCGTTATCTGTCCTTTCTGAGGACATTGTTGTCAAATTACTTCACAACATTATAGTTTCATCTTTATTACTTGAAATGACATGTTATCAAATTTTGGGATTAGATTATACTTTTTTGTGACCCCTATCTGGATAATTATGAATGATTCTTATTACATGGTTAAAAATTATTTTTTATTTTGATTTTATAAGATCATGTAGCATACTTAGGTGCTTAAGAGGTGTGGTCGTGCATTTTTGGTTAAGGGTGGTTAGGAGACTTGGAGTTAGGTCTTAGATATTTTGCTTGTTTTTTTTTTTTTCTCTTTTTCTTTCTGTTTCTTTTATGATATTTTTTAGTGTTCTATCAGAAAATTAAGGAGTTTGGATATAATTCATGACATGTACAGTGCGAATCACGAATCAAATTTCCATGTTTGGAGTTAATATTAGATGGGATGACCGAACTCGTCATCCACCATGAGCTTTAAGGCAGTATAGTTGAATCAAAATTAGCTTAGAATGCGATGGAGATGAAGCATTAGATCACCCTATTTCAGTTGGTCAAGAAAGAACTCATTTGAGACCACCAATAATGGCCTTTGGCAATTCCTGAAACTGATATTAATGCTGCCAAACTGCCAAGCCTTTACCCTGAGAAAGAGAGATTGAACAAATTGTTCAGTTTGAGTTTGCACCATTATGGTAGTTTTGTGGTTTTTGTTTCTCATGTATACCAACATATGGTCTCCATTCCATGAACTATGTTTAAATAAGGTACAGTTAAAGAAACCTCGCTGCATAATTGATTTCCTCACTCTGGTCTTTTTTCAGTATTTCCTCAATCCATCTCTTGCACCCAATCCATTATAAAGCGACATAGTTTAAAGGGTAATCCATTTCACTTTTCACCACCACTGATATGATATGATAGGAGTTGGGTGATGAAAATCATCCACCCACCTATAAACCGTTGGTGAAAGGTTGATTGAATTTGTTACACGGTTACCCTTACACCTGATTGACTATAGAATGAGCTTTTGGATAGTTCTAAAATGGACCAATCCTACGTATATGGGTCGGCGGATGATTTTCAACACTCAACTCCTACAATATCAATGGCGAATTGTGGGCCGACTCTGTTGCACTTGGTCCACTATAGAATAATTCAACTTAAAGGATAATTTTATAGTGGATCGAGTGCATTAGATTCGGTTCACTTTTCACCGTTGATATGATAGGAGTTGGGGTGATGAAAACCACTACACATCCATGATCCAATGGTGAAGTTAACCAGATCTTGCACCAGTTCCACTATGGAATGGTTCATATTAAATGATGATTCTATACTGGACTTGGTGAGACAAGCCGGTGCACTTTGCACCATTGATATGACAGGATGCTGAAGAAAACCACCCATGACCCATCCATCCACAGTCCACCCTTGACCCAACGACGAAAAGTGGACCGGCGCACTACAGAATGACAAATATCGGGAAAGTTCATGCCCACTAATTTTGGGTCCATGAGCGGTTAGATGTGGCTTGGAATAAGCTTTTATTTCCTATATTTGTACTAGAAGTGCTCATTTCCAAAATCCACATTTCATATGTGCTAGTATACACACATTTTCCTTCATATATCTGTTAAATCAAATATGCATCAAGTGCTATGAATAAACTGATAGGAACTTATAAATTGGTCTCTTTTATTAATAACTGGAGAACTTTTAGTAGATGCATTATTTTTTATCCTTCAGGAATGAATGTCATTTGTAAGTGCCAAAGTCCTCCTTCATTAAGTGCTTGAAACTTGTTGCTTGTAGTTAAGTATGGAAATGATAGAGACTGGTTAAAAGGCGCCATTTGTAATATTATTATTTGATGGACTCTATACGAGAATTTTTCTCTCCGGCTCCTCTTTTCTTTATCTGTCTAGTTTATTCCCTCTTTTGAAGTCATAATTGGGAACATGCCGATTAGAATTTCATTTTTCTCTTCTACAACAGATTTCAGGTACTGCAATGGTGCTAGATGAAATAATAAATCATGTGCAGGCGCTTCAACGGCAAGTGGAGGTTAGATCACCACACCCTAGCTTCATATGTATAATGTTAAGACTCACACTCTTGGTCTGTGCTCATGTTTGACTCGTCAATGGAATATTTGCGAATAAAAAGTGGTGATACAACACATTATACATTTGGATAACGTGCATTCAAATATACCAAATACTATATGTGTACATACATTTTTCGAGATTTTAAAAGATGAAAATTAAAATTTTGTATCCAGAAAAAAAACAATATATATACCAAAATGCTTATATTAGACATGGTTGAACTTTGCGAAGATTGAAGAGACAAAAGTTGAGAAATCTCATTGCTCAGAACGAGATATATAGTAATATACAAAGTGAGGCTAGATTGTATGAGAAAAGACTGAATTTCTTAGCTCCAGATAGAAGAATCAAATATATTTGAGCCACTATGTAGATTGTAATTTCGAACAGGAAACTGAGAGTTATAAATCAGTGACATTTTAATTCTGATAGATTTTCTACATGTAATGTAGAAAAACTTAAATCTGTCTGAGCAGTTTGTTGTCTTTTCCTGTGTCCTTTTAAAGCATTCCAAACTTCGATTGATTGGAAATGTTTGCTTGGCTTCAGTTCTTATCTATGAGACTTGCTGCTGTTAACCCGAGAATTGATTTCAACCTTGACGCTCTCTTGGCTGCAGAAGTAAGTTTTTTTATTTTTTACCAACACATTCTGTTCAACATTAAATGAATAAAAAACTAAGTACTGATAATTATGCTTAATTCATGGTCTTGTTTATGAGACTTGCTGCTGTTAACCCATTTTGATTTCCCACTTCTCAATGTTCATATAGAGTGGGTCCTCAATTGATCATAGTCACCTGGGCATGTTTGGACCATCCGTCTGGCCCGAGGGACAAATGGACCCGAGCAGACAACATCAATATCAGCAGATGTGGAATTTTGACGGGCCTCATCAGCAGCCCGGCTGGGGCAGAGAAGAAGATGCCTCTAACTTTATTACCACAGGAAACTCACTTTTAAGTTATGACTCTCCAGCAAATTCAGGTAAAAATCACAAATCAATCTCAAAAAATTTATTCTGAAATTTACATGTTTAAAATGCTGCAAGTTAAAAGATTTATGATAAATTACGTAATCACAAAAAGTTAATAATAAGTGATGGGTGTACATACATGTAACTATCCCGAAGATTTGTAAAGATATTAGAAATGTTGAAGAGACGAACTTTTAAACTGCAACCAATGTAACCTTTCTGTGTTGGAACAGCTTCTTTGCACTCAAGTCAGCTGAAAATGGAGCTGTGAAGATTAGCACGAGTTTCTCAAGTTGTCGAGTAGCTAGGTTTGTATATATTAGTAGTATTTAGGGGCAAGCTAGAGAATTAATCTCAGAATCGAGCATGGATTTCCATTCATACTATTGCAGTCAGCTGGAAATCCTTATCTAAGCTACTACGTTATAGGGAGAGGATATTTAGTTTGTTATATATATATATATATATATATATATACGGATATGTAAGCACGACTAACTTAAAGGAGTCATCCAATCTTGACATGTCGCAAGTGAGCTGGTCGATTGATTCACTATGTAAACCAATATGATATATAATATATTGTTGGACTGAAATTACAATTTTAGCCTTTCAATTTATCGATTGCATTCGTTGTGGGTTTTTTTTCCTTGCTGTAAGGCGTAATGGCGTAGCTCATCTGTTAACTGGAACAGTCGAAACCTCAAGATACGAAGGGTTCAGATCCTGTCAATGTTTTGTTGTGTGTACCAGATTTTATGGAATTAGTTGATTTAAGCCATTAGATTAAAAATCAACGGTCTAGATTTTGAAAGCTCAAATCTTGAATTTTCGTATTTGAAAGTTCAATCTTGAATTGTCACAAGCACCCTATCCCGGGGAGATGGTATCCTAAACATCATATTAAAAGAGAGCTATAATCTACTAAATATACAGAATTATTATGGAATATGAATTTGTAATCTTTTAAGTACAACAAACCACAAAGCACAAGAATAAAAAGGCAACAATAAAATAAAACACACAAGAAAAAAGTTGCGGAAATTACAAGTTCCATAGAACAATGTCAATTCCAGCCATAGCAAATACCAAACTTACACACAAGAGCAAACCAAATAAACCCAACCCTAAGCCAATTGACAAGGACTCCACACTTCATATAATGCATCAAATCATGCCAAATTTAGTACTAGAGACCTACTAAGACAACCGGCCAACTTATACGAAGACACACAACCATACTAGGACAAATCATCATACTTCAGTTCATAAACGTCTAGATCTTATCGAGCTTGTCAGCTTTAACAACGGGATTTGCTTTTGCTATGGCATCCCGACCAGCAGTTTGGTAATCAAACAGGCATTCATGTTTGTCTGAGTAACGATGAAGGGAACAAAAGAGGTTTCCGCACTTACAATTGAAACCTGTTAAGCCAATCCGCTTGCGACAGGTGGCACACCTACTCGGTCCCTCTTTAGGCTTAATCTCTATACTCTGGCCCGCCACCAAATCAGATGATGGTTGAGTAGAATCAGTTTTCAATTCAACGTTTACTGCGTTTAAAGTAACGGGCTCTCTCTCTTTGCTGCTCGAGGTGCTGCCATTGACGATGTTTTCAATGGATGTTGCTGCAAATTTGGCTTGTTGCTGTTTGAGCACCATGTCTTTATGGCACTTGGAGCACATGTTCATAGTGGTAGCACTACCGAAGAAGCCACAGTTGTTGATGCAAAGAATGGGGGCCTCGGGAGCTTGGCAGCCGGTCTCTTTGGAAGACTCCATTTAGGCGAGTTCCTATTATTCACAAAAAAGTTGTTGCTTAAAATGTGAAAATGTAATCAATAAAGGTGGCAACACAAAAGCTATGAAAATAAAAAGAAAAGTATTGGTAGTTGCATGCGACTATGATATTTTATTACAAATTCAATCTAGAGATGAATGCATGTACATCTAGTCACTGATTGTGTGATTACCACAAGCTCCATGAGGTTTTGCAAATTTCAAGACACCCCATGTCAAGAGGTGAAAGGGCAGGGATTAAAAGGTGGTACGTTTCAAACCTTGTGGTGTTTTTCGTAATTCTACCATTCAACTGTATCTAATATCTTTTTGGTTTTTTCCACTCAATGAAGGGGGAGGCGGATACAACATTAGTACATAACAGCTCGAGGACCTAATGATATCGCATAAGGCTCTTTTTCAAGTTTTCTAGAGGGGAAGAGCTCAAGAATTCTATATGACTTCGGAAACCAGAACGAAACATTTTCGAGTATAAATTCAAAATATACAGCACTTGAAGATCGTCTCTCTACAAAGATGGATATATCTGATGAATAGTGCAACCTAGCTACTAGACAAGCATATAACTAGACTAAAGTCGCTAGAAACAGTAGCACTGATTCAGATATTACGTTACATAAACTAATAAATGAATAACTAAAACACCGATCAAGAAAAAATGCGGCAAAAAACAGCTCCACCAAGTTACCACAACTTGTCCTTAAAACATATAGATTCAACAATTGTAAATTTCCCTCAGGACTATCATATGGTGTTGTTAACACCCGTAGCTTCTAGACACACAGCGAAAACATGCCAACGGTCATTGTTTTCATAATTCAAAATCAGAAGGAAGTTCGAACACAAATACCGAAAAAATCCTACTCACCTCATCTTTTCAGTACCCCTTTGATACAAACACCAAAAACAACACAATCCCATAACTTAAAACAAGAATAATTGGACCCGGTTTAATACCACAAAAATATCATACAACATGAAAAGACCCTTTCTCAGAAATCCCTTTACTCCATAAATCAAATACTAACAATCCAAAAAACTGATAACAAGTAACATTAACCCTTATTAGTCAGTAGAAAAACCTCAAATATCTAACAAAATCCCTACACACAGCAATCACTTTGTAAAAATCCAAACCCTTTAAACATATATTCACATGTCAACACAAATAAACAGGTATCAAACTAATAGCAAAATAACCTAAATTAAAACAAAATCAACAACTCTGGCAAAACGATGACACATAGCCTCACCTTTAAATTAAGAACAAAATGAATTGGTATGATATTCAAAAGGAAAATTTTACACAGATTTATAGACTATATTTCCTGACCCACAAGAAAAGGAAAAGGATAAAAAGATCCAATTTTCACAAGAAATCAAAGAAAACCCTAACGTAGATCATCGAATCTGAGGCAAAATACTACAAAAAAAAACAGCAAATAAAGCGTAAATAATACCTTAATCTAAGAGATAACTGGAGCAATTTGAGAGGTGAGCAGAGAAAAAGAGAGAGAGAGAGAGAGAGAGAGAGAGGGTTTTCTAATTAATTAACTAAATTGATTATAATTTTTTCTCTGTATGTTTCTGTATTTATAAGAGTTGTCGCCTAAAGCAAAAAAAAAAAAAAAAGGAAAAAATCAATAAAGTTAGAGAGAGAAAGAGTCGGCAAAACTACCCATCATGTCCTCACTACAATCCTATTATTACTCATAGGTCCATTTCATCATGTCATTGAAAAGTTAAATATATATTTGGTGTTCAAGTTTTATTTTTATTACAATTTTTTCTATTCTTTTTAATAAATTCACTCGAATTTTAATGATTAATTTAAACAATATTAACAACTTAACAAATTAAATTCAAGTACAATTTAGTGCTACAAGTTGACTATGTATTTAACAATAAAATCACAAAAGAATTAGGTATTTTCTATCTTAATAGTAGCTTCTATTCTAACTATAGACTATAGAGCATAGATAAAAGCTATAAGGCTATGTTTGTTTATGTTTTTGAGTAAAAAATTTAAAATTTTCTCGAGAATTGTGTGCTATCGAAATTCGTGTGAAAATGGTAGATGTTTGTTTATATTTTTTAAAATAGGTTGAAAGTTGTAAATATGTCAAATCAATATTGATATGTTGATTGATGATGTGTAGAATGATTGTTATAGTTGTATATATAATGATTATGTGAATTAAAAGTAATAAAATATAAATAAAAAAAATTATAAAGTATGGAAGAGAAAAATAAATAATTATTATAATAAATGATTTGATTGTTGAATATGTGAAATGATGTATATATAATTGATAGGCAGTTGTTATATAGGGGATTGAAAAGTAAGAGTTGAGAAAAGGTAAATTTGGATGAGAATTTGGTGTGTTAAGTTTATTTTGAATTTTTGGATTTAAAATCTAAAAAATAGAATTTGAAAACATAAACAAACAAAGCCGTAAACATTTAGAGTTAAAAAAAGAGGTGAATTTAGAATTAATTATTTAACAAATGCATGTCACTTGTAAATGTAGCTATGATATCATACTATACAAGACTACAAGGTTTTAATTGGATGGTAACTCCATTTTAAAGAAAAAAATTCAAAATAAAAACTCAAAAAAGTATCAATTGTTTGGTATCTTATAAAAAATTCTTTTAAAAAAAACTCTCAAAATTTTAGATGATTTTTAAGAAATTTTCGTAAAAGAAGAGAGAGTTTTATCCTTACTATTCATAATTTGACAGTTCACACAATCGATTTATAAGGGTTTTTTCGGCTATTTTTCAACTCCAAAAATTAAATTAATCACATACTCTAATGTAAAATAATGCAACGTTTAAAATAAGATCCATTGTGGCTATTTTTTGACATCTAAGTAGATGATTTTTGACTAAAATAATTTATTATAAAAATTATATTCAAATAACAATTCCAACAATTTTTCCACAAAAAAAGGGTAAAATCCTAAAAACCCACATTTGAAATATTTTATTGGCTGAAAAACCCCTTATGAAAAAAATATAGCCTAAAAACCCCTTGTGTAATTTTGAAATTGCACACTTTCTATTTCTTTCTATTTACTTTAATTCTATTATTTTTTTTTCTTAATATACCTATTATACCCTTCATACTTAATCAAGTAAAATATTATATTTTATTTATTTGACTTCATATTGAAGCAATAAGATAGTTTATGGTTTTGAATATTCCTTCAAATTTTGGAAAAAAATAGCATATTAAAATGTATTTAATTCAAAATAATAGAAAGTGTGTTCATATTTTTTTTAATTGTAAAATCATATTTATCGCTTGAAGACGTAGAAAAAAAATAAAATGTTATTATTTTTGTGCAAACTAATAAAATCTTTTTTATATTTACAATTTTCTAAAATTCTTAATTAATATTTTACAATTTTGTGAGAAATTTGAGTAATATCTTCCTTTTGTATGATTAGGGCTTGATAAGTTAATAATCAAAGACATGAAGGGGTATAAAAGTAAATTACTTAGTAATTTAGTGGTCATTAATCACTCAAAATCGCATATAGGGCGAGTGTGTTTCACTAAATTAACAGAGGGGTTTCATGCAACTAAAATATTTCACAGGGGGTTTTTAGGCTATATTTATTTAATAGGGGGTTTTTAGCCAATAAAATATTTCACATGGGTCCTTTTTGTATTTTTCTGGAAAAAAAAATATCATATCAACCATAATCAGTACATATTTTTCTCTTAAAAAATTCTTCCAAACACACATCTCACATCATATTTCTTATTCATAAATTTTTTTTTTCCTTACTTTTATTGTGTAAAAGATTTTTCACAGATGGATATGTCATCCAATTTGGTCTTTTTACCAATTTCCTAACCATATTATATATATATATAACTTCGGGTTTTTTATCTGAATAATATCATTTTAAAAAAATAATACCAAAATAATATATTTACAGAGAGTTTGTGAAAATAATACAAGACGTCAGTGTAGTTGACGCCTTCTAATTAGAAGGCGTCAACCACATTGACGTCTTTATATTTTTATTTTTATTTTAATTAGAAGGTGCCACCACGGTTGGCACCTTCACTATTTTTAATTAGAAGGTGCCACCACGGTTGGCACCTTCACAATTTGATATTTTTAATTAGAAGGTGCCACCACGGTTGGCACCTTCACATTTTGAATTTTTTTTAATTAGAAGGTGCCATCAAGGTTGGCACCTTCATATTTTTAATTATTTTTAATTAAAAAGCGTGTTCACCTTCATATTTTTAATTAAACAAATTTTTCTCAAAAATATAAATTTAAGTATCATTAATAGATTAAAAGATTAAAATCCTTATTAAAGAACTAAAGCCGAGGATATTACAAATGTGAAAAAGATTAAAATAATAATCTAAAAATATCCTCCAGTACCACAACCACGTGGCCGCATGTTTCTACGTTCTCTAACTCTACATCTATCAATCGGAGCACGAGAGCTATAAGTGGGACGCTCATTAGGCTGGATTTCATCATCATTATAAGAATTATCGTTTAAATCAAAATCATGCATATTTGATGATGCGGGACGCTCATTAGGCTGAATTTAATCTATTAATGATACTTAAATTTGTATTTTTGAGAAAAATTTGTTTAATTAAAAATATGAAGGTGAACACGCTTTTTAATTAAAAAAAACGAAATGTGAAGGTGCCAATCGTGGTGGCACCTTCTAATTAAAAATAATTCAAATTGTGAAGGTGCCAACCGTGGTGGCACCTTCTAATTAAAATAAAAATAAAAATATAAAGACGTCAATGTGGTTGACGCCTTCTAATTAGAAGACGTCAACCACACTGACGTCTTGTATTATTTTCACAAACTCTCTGTAAATATATTATTTTAATATTATTTTTTTAAAATGATATTATTCAGATAAAAAACCCATATAACTTCTCTTTTTATTTTTATAAGGAAAAGAAAAGAAAAATAGTGAACTAGTGCTATAAGTCTATAAGACTATAACTCTCAAATTTAAAAGCCTATAGCTACTAGCCTACTGTGGTCAAGAAATACGACCGAAGTATGAAAAGATTAGGGGCAACTACATGTTAGAATTTGTTGCAAGTTCGATCCCATTGAATTAGTATTTATTTTGTTTAATCTGAGTTATCGACTATGAGAATTTAAACTTATTTAATTTTCTTGTGTAATTTACAGTCAAGGAAAGTGTTTACCTAATGCGCATTATGAGGGTTTTTGTCCTAAAAATATGAAAAAATTATAACTATGGATTTAATATTATTTAAATAAAATTGTGAATATAAATTGTCTTAAGGGTAAGATATTGAAAGATATATTTGAATACATATATTTTTAATTAAGAATGTATAAGCATGTCACTTGTAATATGTACTTTTGGTTTTTGAAGTTTTGCAAAATAGTTTTGAATAACAGTTTTATCAAAACAATTTTGCAGTATAAATAATGTTGAAATCCTGTTTGGTTGACTATTGTGAAAAAAAATAAAAATCGGGAAACTTTGTAAAGGGGAGTGTTTTGATGCGAGGATGAGTGAAATGAGGAGAGAAAAAGAATATATTTTTTCAATGAGGGTTAAAATGATGTGTGTTTTTTTAGTTTGGAGTGCAAAAGTGTTCTGTAAAACTTAAAAACAGGTAAAACCTGTTTTGCAAAATAGCAGATTTTGGAGTTTTGTTTTTCAAAAACAGAAAGTGAGAACATGCCAACTAAACGCCTTTTTCATATTTTTATTTTGCAAAAACAAAAATGTACTTTAAAAACAGTCATCCAAACAGGCCCTAAATATCATATAATTCTTGCATAGATTTCATCCTTGACATTATGTTAATTATTATTATCAAAGCATAAACTTTATTTTCCCTTTTTTCTTTTTTCAATTGAAATAGGAATTGCTTTTTCTAATACTATTAATTTGCCTAACCACAATAAATTGGCAATAGGATAGTTGTGCAACTTTTTCTAGAGTTTCATCCTAGGCATGCTACATTATTGACCTTTGATTAAAGAGAGATAAAATTAAAAGAATATTCTTTCTTATAGTGACTTGATAAAACTTTGGCTTTTAATTTCTTTATATATCAATTTTCCTTACTAAAAGTAAAATCCTTTACCAAATATTTCATAGGCCGGTTCACTTTTGACCATTAAATCTGTTAATATGAGTTATTTTCTTTACCCATTATATAAATGATGAAAAGTAAATTCATCGTACTGCATTTAGTCCATTATAAAACTATGAGCAAAATGCATTTATACTCTATTATTCATTTAATCTCGTTTAGGATTATAAATTTGAAAAATATAAGTAGATTTGAGATTCGATATATAGTATTTATTACATGTAAATTTGATATTTGTTAATGGATAGGTATATCAAAACTCACCATATTATATTGGGCCATGTGAGTCTTATATGTACGATTGAAAACGGTTTAGAAGCCCAAAGTATATATGGGCCATTAGGCCCAATTCTTCTGGATTTTGTGGGAAATGTAAGATTAGGGCGGGAAAGATTTCCCCAATTTCTCGCGCCTATAAATATTATAGCCCTCGTCTTCACAAATTTCAATTCGAATCAGCAGATTTGGGAATGGGGAAGAGGAAGAAGACTAGGGTTTCTGAGGAAAATATAGAGGAAGAAATGGAGGAAAATCAGGAATTTAATAACGGATCTTCTTCATCAAATGAGAAGAGCTTGTACGAGGTATATATCACTTACATTTCTTTTTATTGTCAGTGAAATTTGTTGTTTGTTGTATTTTAATCATTTGTACTATTATTTTTCTGTTAGTTTTTGTTCTGTCTTTAGTTTTACCCCAATTTGTGGCCGGAAAATTCGTAGAATTATTTTCTGAGTTTTTAACACTGTATTGATATACCAATTAGTTCTGTAGACGAGTCGACTTGATTTGAACAGGTTCTTGTTCAAGCTTAGTTGAATTATTATCGTGTTTCAGTGTTTATGTTCATTGTTCAAGCTTGGTTTGATGGTTCGAGTAACTTGTTTTGTTTTTTAAACTTGGCACCATATATATATACATGAGTTAAGCTGAGTAACTCGTTTTTTAATTTTTTTTACATAGTTTCAGAACTTAACAAATACAAAATGTTGTTCAAAGTTTGTTTGATATATTGACAAATGCGCTCAAATGAGCTTTTTAGCGATCAATTTCGAGTTTGAGTATTGAATAACTTGATTCGTTTTTCAGCCCTATTATTAATCACAAGTGTGATAGCATACGAATTGATTGGTTTGTTTCGAAACCTTTCTATCAGCATTCCACATTCCGCATTTTTGACCTTTTTCGCCTCACCACTATCCATAACTTGATCCTAACACTTCCTGTTCGGGCTGGAAATAAATGTGCACTATTGTTTCGTAAATAAATCAGCTGCAAGTTGTAATTGAGTGAACATGTATTTTAGATTCTTGGAGTAGAAAAAGCTGCATCTCAGCAGGAAATAAAGAAAGCTTATCACAAGTTGGCCCTGCGACTACACCCTGATAAAAATCCGAACGATGAGGTAAATTTGGTTTTTATATTTGTTGTGTTTGGTTTCTAAAAGATATCTTTGGTCTTTTACAACGTTTTTTTGACCTTTCGAAATTTCATCCTGTAGGAGGCCAAGGAAAAATTTCAGCAGCTGCAAAAGGTTATATCTATTCTTGGTGATGAGGAAAAACGAGCAGTTTATGACCAGACTGGCTGTGTTGATGATGCTGTAAGTCATGACTTGACCTGATGCTCTTGCAATTTTTTGTTAAGTTGTTGATGTTGGAATATCTCCTATAGAACTCAATGAGTTATGGACATCATTTAGTTTATGAACAGGCCCTTCTAGTTTATGTTCAATGTGAAAGATTTACTAGCACAATTATATGTTTTGAATCCTTTTAACAAACATAACAATAACATATTTATTGTAAAATTTTGATTGATTAAATCCATGTTGAGTTACTTCATTAAAAAAAAAAAAGATCCATGTTGATGTTGGAATATCTTCTATAGAACTCAATGAGCTATGTACATCATTTAGCTTATGAACAAGCCCTTCTAGTTTATGCTCAGTGTGAAAAGTTTACTAGTACATTGATATGTTTTGCATCCTTTTAACAAACATAACATATTTATTGTTAAATTTTGAGTGGTTAGGTCCATGTTGAGTTGCTTCTTTTTTTTTTAAAAGGATCCATGTTGAGCATTAAATCTTGTAGGTCAAAGAACTGAACTCTAAGCTCCTCTATTGTTGCTTCCTCTTTTTTATAAATACTTGATTGCACATCTTTAGTTTTTTGTATACAAAACCTTAAATTTGGAAAATCTACATTAATTGATAAAGCAGTTTATTTCCAATAACTTTACACCATAAAATCACCTCGCATTGATTAGCTGATTGTACTGTTTTGAACTTTAAAGTGTTATTAGCTCTGTATTAACCTCATATATGCATGTTAAGATCTTTGCTTCTTAAATGAAAACCCACTTCAGTCTCTCAAAGTTTGTGTTTCTTGACTAATTAACAGGACCTAGCTGGAGATGCCTTCCAAAACTTGCAGACATTTTTCCGAACCATGTATAAAAAGGTTATTGTACTATGACATTGAAAGTACCAATTCTTGATTTTACTTTTATTCATCGTGTAAAGTACATGAATATTGCTTTCAGATATCTGAGGCTGATATTGAAGAGTTTGAAGCAAATTACAGAGGTTCTGACTCAGAGAAGAAAGATTTGCTTGAGCTGTATAAAAAGTGCAAGGGTGATATGGGAAGGTAAATCTCAGTAGTCTATATGCAGCTACTAATTTTTGTTTGGCCGTTGATTTTATTCTGCATTTTTCTCAGGCTTTTCTGCTGCATGCTTTGCTCTGATCCAAAGCTAGATTCCCATCGGTTCAAGGATATCATTGATGAGGCTATTTCTGCAGGTGTGATGTCAACATTTTTTGTTTAATTGAACTTTTACATAACATTGTGACAATAATTCAATAAGTTTCATCCATCTTCTGAATTTTGGTTTGATTCTGTTGCTCTTTCATGTCAAATTTCTTCCTTGTTGGCGTATTGTTTAACTTCTCCGATGAAAGTTCCCTCTGTGTTGAAGCTGATGTTTTGTTTGTCTTCACTCTTGCCCACCTTCCTTGTTTACTTTATGTATTAATTTTAGTTTTTGTTTGTAGTGTCATTGCTTTTCTCTTGTGATGATTATTCACTCACTCAATTTTTGTAGGAGAGTTAAAGTCAAGAAAAGCATATGAGAAATGGGCTAAGCAAATCTCTGAAACAAAACCACCTACAAGTCCATTAAGACGAAGAAAAAAGTCAGTCATATTACATCTCTCACGAGCCCTTCACTAAATTTTCCATACTTTTAAGTTGATTTTGCAGAAAAATTAATAATTCTGAAATACCCTTTGCAGAGCAAAGAAAAATTCAGATGATCTATCTGCTATCATAGCTCAGAGACAAAACGAGAGGCGATCAATGTTCTCATCACTTGTTCAAAAATATGGTGGTGGAGGTGAATCAGTTCCAGAACCAAGTGAAGAGGAATTCGAAGCTGCTCGAAGAAAACTCGAACGTAGAAGGACAAATAAAAAACATAAGTAAACTTCTTCTCTGACCTTTTCACATTTATTCCGTCAATCTAAAAGTTCGAATTATATGTTTTTGATCTGTATGGTTCACTTATTATGCATGTTTGATGTGGTAACTTATCCATATATCTAAAATTTGTTGTCTATAGTTGATGCTTGCTTTTATAGCTTCTTAGTTTAAGATGTGCCTCATTTCTTTTGCCTGTAAAGTTCAGAAAATCTATCCTGCAGTTAGTATATGATTACAACATGGACATTCATTGTCTCGTGTTAGAAAATTCTAAAACACACCCAGTTCTTTTTAACCACACATTTGTTGGAGTCGTTGTGTCATAAAATTTTGGACTTGTGTTCTTAAATAATGATTAGCCTTTGCTATAGTTCAATTTTATCAAGGCTATTATTATAAACAAGATCATACAAGTTTGGGCAATCCTATGCCACACATTTGGGCTGGAATGACCCTCACTCCACAAATATGTAATGTATATTATATCGGGTCTAATATAGATTTTTTCATGTATATTCTTATTGGTATTTAGCCTGTAGGTCGATTACTGGAAAAAAAAAAGTTCAGATCATAATTAAAGTTTAGATATTACTTTGATTTAGATTTAACTTAAGTTGAGATTATGGTGGGTGTCAGGAGTAGAGATATAGGAGAGGAAAAGTGCTAAAGCTTCAACTCATTTATATTCTATATTAATTAGTTTCAATTTTCAATTATTAGTTTTATTGAGAATTATAATAGAGGGCCCATGATGTCTTTTCTCTTTCAAATCAAATCCACTTTTCTATTATTTCATTTTTGTCCAATTCTTCTATGTAGAATCATTTTCCACACGAATTCTTTCACGGGAAATGATTCAAGCGTAAATTGCAAAAATCAACATAGGCAAACCATTGTTTTTTAAAAATATATAATTAGTTAAATATAAATAAGATTTAGATAAGGATAAAGTTATTTTATAATAAATACATTTGAAGCCAGATTGTATTCTATATATTATTAAACACTATCCATTACCATTCAGTTCAATTGTCCCAATGCATCCAATAATTATTAAAATTCTCTTTTTTGAGTTATACATAATTATTAAATCATTAACAATTACAAGAGCGAATTAATAAATTCCTATTTATTTTATTAAATCAGTTTGTCTGGTAGACAAGGGAAAAAAAATCTAAATATAAGGGCTTATTAAGAGGGTGGGCAAATATATTATTTGCAAGTTCAATTATGAAAGATTTTATATACCAAACTAAAATAGAATAAAAATTAAAAATAAAGTGGGTATGCCCTTCTACCGACAATATGCTTGAATTTTAATTATTTCTTATTTTCTTTGTGGCTAAAATTTCTAAGAAATTATTTAACAATTTTTTATATGGAAAAAGACTAGTAAGCCTGCAAATATTTGTGGGCTTCTCCGTACCAGACTTGTATCCCACCAACACAATGGGGATTCCCACTTAATTAAATATTTTTCAAAAATTAAATTAAATAAAAATAATTAATGATCATTTATGAAATACAATTAACATGTATTGACAATGGCATAGATAATCACAATTGTAATTATATGGAGATTTGGAGTTAAAAAATCTTAGAAAATGTTTTATTTAAAGCAATTCAAACTATAAAAATTACGAACAATCCATTATAAAATAACTATAACAAAAAATTGTTTTACTATCAACACAATAAGTAACATCTAATAAATGTGATTAATTTTGTAGTCTTTGTTTAAACATCAGATGGAATGATTATATTAATTTTCAAAGTTATATCGACATGGTTTGGAATTGGATGTAGACACAACTTAGATGACCGAAAGTTGAATTAAAAAATATCAATTAAATAACTTGGTAGTTGACAATTGACATGTACACTCAACAAATACGTGCATCATATTGCAATGCGTCAATAAAATATTTGCCTAATTAAATTTGGGGTCCTTGAGACGTTGTCTTTATATTCTTTTTTTTTTTTTTTTAAATTTCAAATAAAATTTTATAATTATTTGGGCAACAACCAAAACTAATAATTTGCACCGTGTGGGAATATATGAACAATCTTTTACTTTATTGAGTTTATTGACTGGTTTTTAATGGTGGGGTTTGCTCAATAACCCATAAAATTCCTTTGAAAAAATTATCGGAGTATCATAATTTTTTTATTTTTCTACAATTAATTAGTTCCAATAAAATTGATTAAATTTTACTATTGAATGATCAAATATAAGAGTATTTTATCAAAATATGTCCATTTAATGATAAAATTAAATCGACTCCACTAGTACTGACTCAATATAGGTCACGTTGTAGAAATTTATTATGTGGAAGATATTTTTTTTGAAATAAAAATCCAATTTTCAAACTTATCTCACATTTTAATTTATTTATGCATAATTAGTTTTTTGTTTGAAATTATAAATTTTAAACGATTTACATATACTTTGCCCTTCAAAATTAAATATAATGGGAGGTGATATGTTATGTTTGAATACAATAATAACAAATATGGATTTGGCACGTAATTAGGTACAAACTTTTGACATTCAACTACTTTTATAATTATAATATAATGACATAAATGGAAAATGACTAAAAGACGAGATTATTAAATGGAGGATGGCATTGAATTTTCAATACAATTAAAGGCTTTCTTTATCCAAAGTCCAAACAATAACTCTAAGCTTAGACTTTTTCATTTTCATTTTCAATTTACTTTCACATTGTGAATGGAGTGTTTTTTACTCTAATTCATCATTTTCCTTTGTTCTTTAATTAGCTAGGTTAATTTCCTTTTATTTCAAATAGTGTGTAACTATATATATATTTTATATCAAAATATTACTTTAAAAATGTTTATATGTGAATAAATGAAAAATGAAATGTTATTTTTACGAAGGAGGATTCCATTTAGACAACATGATTCTTATAATCATCTTAACTATTTAGTAGATTATATTTATCTCAATGAGAGTTACATTTAACTAACACGATAATTTTATTCATCTTTTAACTATATAGATATATTTCGATGATGGTCAATTATAAAATCTGAATTACTAATATTTTGACCTAATATTTGATTTCTTATTCTATATGACACATGAAAATTGAATTCATATAACATTTTCTTTTATATATACATAATCTAAATACAAATGGTGGTGATTCTAAACATAAATTCTCAAATCTCAATACATATTTAATGTAATTAATCAAATTCTTCATGCCTAAATTGTTTCATATAATATATAATAAATTAATAATAGTGCCTCTTTGGAGCTTGACCATTCACCTACCCACCCTTAAGACCTCCATTGCTGAGCAACAAGCAACACAAACGCTATAATTTTCATATAACACCACAACTTCAATTTTTCAAAGGCATCCCAGATAGTCAATCTACTTCAGTAGTTTCAAGAACAGAACTTTGAAGAAGTCAAAAAAAGAAAAAAATCAAGATTTTCTTTTCTTAGCGTGGAATTGTAAGTTTATCTCTAAATTTGGAACTGGGTAAGTTTGATAACTGATTAATTTTGTGTAATAATTGATTATTTAGCTGAAAGAAGATTGACCGATTTGGATTTTTGTTTGGCTTTGCAAAGGGTTGATGGAGATAGAAGATGGTGATTCTGTGTCTAAGATGGATGACTATGAGGTGATAAAGCAGATTGGTAGAGGTGGTTTTGGGCCTTCATTTCTTGTCCTCCATAAAACTGAGAATAAGAAGTAAGATTTTTCTGCTTCTACCCTTGTTTAATTGCTTTTCTTGCATGAAAATGGTGTTTTGACTTTCTGTTGTTGTTGCCGCCTCTGTGTGTGTGTGTTTTTGTGTGTATCTCTGTGTGTCTGTGTGTGTGTGTGAGAGAGAGAGAGAGAGAGCATTCTATGCCAATTTATTACCTCTAATCAGTTAATTTTATGAACAAAAAATACTGGAAAAACTCTAGTGTTTTTTGACTGTGCAAAGTTCTAATTCTTGAGTAGAAAGCATGCAAGTATATTTGAGGAAAATATGGTGTTTTGTGAAGTTAAATTATCTGTATGTTTCTCATAAATCATCTGATCGTTCTTTTTAACGTTTTTATAACTGGTAATTCTTCTATATGTAGGTATGTTCTTAAGAAAATTCGTCTCTCTAACCAGACGGAGAAGTTCAAGCGGATAATTCACCAGGAGGTTGTTTTAAATACTTGGTTTCATGGGAAAATCTATAATGTTAAAAAGAAACAATTTTAATTTCCAGTTAGAAATTACAATCCATTATTTCCCGTATAATGTATTTTCGTCTCTGTTACAGATGGACTTACTAGTGAAATTACGCCACCCTTATATTGCTGAATATAAAGATGCTTGGATTGATAAGGTATTGTATAGATTCTTACATATTTTTACTGATTCCAAATAAATCCATTAATTTTTACTGCTTTGCAGGAAAGTTCTATATGCATTATCAGCAACTTTATTGAAGGCGGAGACATGTAAGTACTCGTTTCTAATTTCAAACTTAAGTCAATTTCAAAAACCATTTGTGCAAGGTGCATGGAAAACATTAGTTATTGTTATATTATTACATAGTTTTCAAGAAATTATTCTTCGTTTATAATACCATAAAGAGTTTGTGGTAAAGTGCAAGAGTAAGATTGATGCCATAAGTTCCTTGGAAATGGTTGGATTTTGATGAACTTTTTTTCTTTGTTTCATCTATAATATATGTATATATAATATATATTTTCAATATTCAGGTCTGAGATTATAAAAAAGTCGAGACGAGCATATTTCTCTGAGGAGGTAATCGGGATTGCTATTTTTTGTTAAATGATTCTCTTCGGCTCAGCACAATCACAATCGTTCGTTCATTTTGTGGGATTTACAAACAATCCTATATACATGAACTATTGTGATTGTGATGAGATTTCAAATCCCGAGGCTTTCTACGAATCAGTAATCTAACTCACCGTGAGTGTTCAAATTATTGTGTTTGCTCCAGAAACTATGCAAATGGCTAACTCAGTTGTTATTAGCTATTGACCATCTTCATTCCAATCGTGTCCTTCATAGAGATCTAAAGGTTTGATCAATTATCACACAATATATGAATTGTAGCATTTAATATTTCGATATTTCTAAATTCTAACATGAACCCTTTTTGATTCCAGTTATCTAACATATTTGTCACAAAGGAGAATGATATACGTCTTGGTAAGATGTAGAACATAAATCTCTTGAACGACTTGCCTATCTATTATGGTATAGTAATTCCTATTATTTTTCTTCAGTTTGTTTACATAACATGAATTTTATAGGTGATTTTGGACTGGCGAAACTAATTGACGAGGAAAGCCTGGCCTCTATGGTATGAAGTGTATATATATATATATATATATATATATATATATATAGGGTAGTGACATTTAATATGTTTTTTCGTAATCACTGCGATCGACATGTCTATATAATTTATACTAAATATAACTTGTGTCCCTCAAACTAGGCCGAAGGAAAATCCAACTATATTTGCCCGGAGCTTATTGCACATACTCCATACTGCTACAAATCAGACATATGGTCACTAGGTAATAAATCATTATCAAGAAAAATATGTAATTTTTAACGCGCCGTGTTTTTTATACTAAAAACTCTCGGGTTTTGTATTTCTAGGTTGTTGTGTTTTTGAGATTGCTGCTCATCACCAGGCGTTTAAAGCTCCTGTAAGCTCAACTTTTCACTTTATATATAACGGTATGCTTAATGCAATATTTTTGCTAAATTAGTTCGGTGAATGAAATAGGATATGGCTGGACTAATCAACAAGATAAAACGATCTTTGCTCTCTCCATTTCCTATTGTATACTCTTCCACTCTGTAAGTTTTCTCCATATCGAAGTACATTCATAGTAAAATTCTATATTTTATGCTATTATGAGTTCAAACTTTATGTAATAATTTCAGAAAACAAATCATAAAGAGTATGCTAAGGACAAGTCCCGAACACCGGCCAACAGTGAGTTCATATTTACTGTTTTTACTTTTCCTCGTAACAAAAATTGCCTTTTTTACGTCGTAAGATTATATAGTATACACTTCGTCTCGCGTTTTACAGTGTTTTGATTTTGGTCCCGATTTTTCGAATTTTATTGCACATTAAGGAAATAAAGGAAACATCATATTCCTAATCCGACATTTTGCACATAATAGGCTGCGGAGCTTTTAAGACACGCGCATTTGCAACCATTTCTCCTTCGTTGCCAAAATTTGCCTCCCGTTTTTCTTCCCGTCAAGTCTCCATCTCCCAACAACACAAAGGAGAAAATTCGAAAACCATCGCCTAAAAATTCGTATCGAAATTCGGGTCCTAAGGAGAGAGAGGTGAAACTTATAAAACAAAAGGAATTACTTCCATTGTTCGATGATACGTCCAAATTTCAATACCCAAATTTACTCGACGGAGAACCCTTGATAGAGTACAAACTCGAGACGAAGAGGGTGGACCCCACGAGCTTCTCGAGGAAGATTCCTCAAGACAGCAAAGATTCTAAATTTTTCGACTCTTCATCACTTAAAAAAGACAGCGCAAAGACAACGAACGCTTTCACGGGCCCACCATTGGGAAAACGAGACAAACATTCTCCCACGAGCACTTCGAAATTGGAAGATGTTGTAATAACAAAGACGAGGGATAATTTCATTGCGCCTGAAATAGCGTGTTATGACAAAGTTGTCTCTCTCATTGAGAAAAACATGGGATTTAAGGTTGACAGAGAACCAAAAGAGGATGAAAACCCGGGATTAAAGAGGGCCGATGCTTTGGAATCGTTGCTTGAGTTATGTGCACGGTTGCTCAAAGAGGATAAACTCGATGAGCTTTCGGGCGTGTTGAAGGCGTTTGGAGAAGACACTGTTTCTTCAAGAGAAACAGCAATTTGGCTGACTAAAAGCTTGATGAATGCACAAAAGTTAGCTAAGGGATCTTAGTTTGAAAGAATTGGATATATGATTATATAAACCTCTCAATTGTAATGATTTTAGTTTGAGATGTTTTTTTTTATTTTTTATTTTTATTTTTGCCTGTTTGATGGTCATGGATGTGTAATTAGTTTGTTTGGAGAGTGATTTTGAATTGAATTTTGAGGAATGATTTGTTAGGAAACATACATGTCCTAATGTGTTTTTTTCTTCCCTTTTTTATTTCCCGACAGATGCTATATACTATTTCTTATATACTACTGATTTTTCACATCCCCTAATTTTAATAAGAAATCACTTGCAATTAATTAATTTTAGTTAGTTTATTATATTTGAACTTTCTAAAATAATAGGCGGTGAAAATTCGATAATGCTCAAAAGATAGTATATATTATTTTCTCTATTTTTATAATGTTGGTAAAAGAGAGACGGCTCGACCAAAGCTCGAACTAGTTTAAGCTTATTCGAGCTAATCAAAGCCTAATCTATATTATTCCAAAGCTCGTAAGTTTTGGTTTCACAAATTTAAAGTACTAATAACATAATAAACATTTTATGAACTTGTCGAGCTCGATATGGATTTATTACATTTGAGTTCAAGCTCGATACTAGATTTTTCGTTTTTGGCTCTCGTTTCGACCCGAGGAGGGGTTTTTCTTAATCTATCTTGCTAAATAATAAATATCGAAATCTCTTGTTGGGACATTTGATGAGGAATTTTGATTTGATTTAGATATTTGGGCTTCCTCTTTTTCCACATTTATAGATCCAAAAGATTGTTAAGGGGTCACCAATAAAAGTCCAATTTATTATTTCATATTATATTTAATATGCATGGCGAAGATATATTATATTTTTATAAATATATAATTGGTGTAAATTATATGTATTTTGGGTATATATATGGTTGACACTAAATCGAACTATTTGTGAAAAACAGACTAATATACATTCAAAATTATGGGATTTCAATTTCGTTGGTTGAGTTAAATAAATATTCGCATAAGTGGTAATTTGAAACCGATGTGAAATTTAAATTCCAAAAATATTGAATAGAGTAAAATTTTGTAACTTCACGGTTCTTGAAATGTCTACAAAAAAGTTCTAGATGTACTACAAGCTATTCTACTATGTTTACATTTAGTCATTTATGTTTTACTAATACCTTTCTTTTTTTGTTGAATATTCTATTTGAATTTGTGTAATTATTTAATTAAAAGCTAAAACTATAACATATTTTTTTATAATAATGATTTTCTAAGAAAAAGAAGATTTAGAATTAAGGGTACAACATAAACTAATAATAGACTATTTTTAGAAATCAAATTATTTCAAAAAACACCAATAAATAAAAAAAAAATTGTTTAAATTATGAAACATACATATATATATATATATATATATATATATTTTCTCACAAATTTCAATACTAAAATAAAATCATTGTATGACCAATGTAAAAACATAGAACTGAATTGTTGACTGTAAAAGGCATAGAGCCATAGACCAACACGCACGTGCTATGTCCAAAGGGGCACGCAAACGTGTCAACAACCTATACGTCGCCGTCGCCGACACGTCAAATCACATCCGCGTAAATCTGACCGTTGATTATGTTAGGTTAACGAATTCTCTTGTATTACCAGCTGTTACTGTAACCCTAGTGGCCCCCACATCCCCTCTATAAATACGTACAACCTCCCAAAGCTCATTGTACAAAACTAAACCTATCTTCTTCTCATTCAGAAGCATATAACATTCCTCAATCTCTGTAATGGCGCAAATTAGCATCGTGAAGGCGGCAATGCTAGCATGCGCTATCCTTGCGTTCTCTGCAACCTTCATTACAGTTTCTGCTCAGGCACCAGCGCCGGCGCCTGACGCCGGAGATGCATTCTCTTTTCCGGTATCCGGCGGCGTTGTAGCGGCGTCGCTTCTCGTCTCTGCTTTCGCACTTTTGAGGCATTGAGCTGAGTACTGAAGTTATCGCTGTTTGTTATGAGTATTATTTTTGTACTTAATTCGGTTGATATTGACGTTTATGATTTGAGTGTTTGGGATTATTAATTTATTATATGTATTTTGAATATTCTTTATATATATATATTATTTGTGTGGGATAATAAATTAGATATTTATATTAACTCTTGCTTGCTGTTGGATTAATGTTTTCAGTTTAGTGAATTCGTTTATTAATTTCACTATTAAATCAGAATTTGAAAAATTCATGTTAATTGGAATTATTTCATGTTAATTGAATCAAAAAATTGCCTAATTCAAACAACAATTTTATAAAAAAGATCTACATGGAACAGTAATATAAATCAAGGATTAAAACTAATGTAATATTATATTGGAAACAAATTTAGATACATATACAAATGGTGTTTTTCATAAAATAAATATTTTTGGAGGAAAGCATCCATAGCTACAGTGAGTACAGGGAAAGTTTGGTATTGTGTAATAATTTGTAAATTGTACAAAATTAATAAAACAGTCTAAATTATCCATAACTAACAAATTTATATAAGATGGGATTAAATAATAATTCATTCAAAAAGAATCATACACGTAACCAGCCTCAACTGACCAACCAACTCTTAAAAAAAAAAAGAGAATTTTATTGAGAAAGAAATCGAGTAAGACTAATAAAATTCAGTATTAAACATATTGCGATTCTATTAAGATCTAAAAATCATTTATATAGAACTTATAAGCCTCTTAAATCACTCGTCTTTCTCCAATTTGGGACGATAATTATACATTCACATTATCTTCCATTACAACATACACAACATTTTTCTGAAAAATTTCACGATTTAAGCCTTACAAAAATAATTATTCCACTTAATCATTTCTTAATATTATTTTTGACCCAGAATAATCTCATAATCTGAATTTTGTAAAATAGAAAAAAATTTATAAAATTAATTTAATATTCCCTTTTCCCCACAGAACATGGCTGAAAGACATATACAACGTGACGGAATCAAGTACGGCGCCGACCACGTTTGTGTCAGTGGTGCCAGTGAAAGATGATCAAAACTTAGGCCCCACCCTTTCTATAATGTTGACATGTTACTAATTTCTTTCTACAAATATAAAAATTGTAATTTATAGGTTTCATGAACTTGGACCTAAAATCACAACTATTTGTATATAATGAAAGAGTTAATATGCAGCTTCAAAAACATAGATAGTTCATAATTATTTCAAACTATTTGTATATAACGAAGAGTTAATATGCAGCTTCAAAAACATAGATAGTTCATAATTATTTCAAACTTCATATAGTCAAAATAGATGTTTATCTCACAATAATTAATGTAATATAATAACAATAACTAAGATTAGAGGTGGCAATCGGTTGGATTGAGTTGGGTTTGGGTTAGTTCCAACGATTTGGTTGTGAAATGGGTTGGGTTGTTAAATGGTTTTCAGGTTGTTAAAATTCAACCTAAAAAGTAACCAAAGTCAATCCGAAAAAGAAGCAAGCCCAACCCGACTCAACACCTTACATTTTGTTCTTTATAATTCACATTATTGGCAAACGATTTGGACCTAGTTGAAATTAGTTGGATCCAACTTGGAACCAATTAAAAACCAAATAAAATTTCTTAGGAACCAACCCAACCCAACCCAAACTAGTTTAATTGGGTTGGAACCACCCCTAACTAGGATCGTGGATTCCACTTGCAGCCCACCACATGTTTCACTATAATCGTGGCAGGGCTTGGAGCCTTGAAAGATGTAGAGAATGAAAAAAACTTATGCTATTCAGACCCTATACATAAAAATGCACACAAGTTCATGTGATATTGTGATCATATGTTGGACTTACTAACCTTGGTACACAAACCATCTCATCTGCATATGGTGGACCCTAAGTGTGTTTCACCACATGGGATGATTGGTATTGTTTCGAGAACTTGAGGCCCTGAAGTAACCAAGAATAACTCAAAACCAGCTTCATGACAAGCCTTCAATTCAATCCCCAAGAAACAATGCATTTCACACTTCAATGTTTGCAACAACCATACTGAACAAAATGTTTGCTCCACAACTAACATCCAATTTTAAGTGTTAGCATATCTTGGTATTGCAATTATGATGTAAAAAATTATAGATCAAGAGAACTGGAATCTAGCAGAACTGAACTACATAAAACCTTATACATGTGTTGGCCGTCTCAAAGAACCACCATCAGCCAGCCTGTATAGGATTTAGGCATTACAATTTGAATCTGCAAAGATACAAGAATGACAACCAAGTCACAGCATTCAATAAATGTGCCAGAAACTACTTATCCTATGATCAAGAACTAGTTGGTTAGCCCTCGTAACAGTTAAAAAACACAATATCCCGACTTGGACAACAAAATGCCTCATGTATGCCAATAACAAATCAAGTTACGAAGGAAGTTATATGGTCTTCCCCAATTACATCTGAATAATTTCACAGCCAGAGATACTTTCGTCGTAAATCATTAATCATGCCTGCAATTAGGGGCGGCAATTGGGTGGGTTGGGTTGGTTTTGGGTCGGTTCCAATGGTTTGGTTGTTAAATGAGTTTGGTTCTTAAATGATTTTAAGGTGGAACCAAATTCAACTCAAAATGGAACCAAAATCAATCCAAAAGGAAACCAAGCCTAACCCGACTCAATACCTTACATTTTGTTCATTATAATTTAAATTGTTGGCAAACAATTTAGGTCTAACTTGAAATTTAGTTGGACCCAACTTGGAACCAATTAGTAACCAAATCAAATTTTCTTAGGAACCAATTCAACCCAAATTGGGTTGGAACCGTGGTTCCGGATACATCTTGCCACCCCTACCTGCAATCAATAATACTAATACCTTTAAACAACATTAAGAACTATTAGTAATTTCTATAGGAAATTACTTACCGTAGAGATCAATCCCAGAAAAGCTAACAGAAAACCAAGCGTTTGATTCAAAATGACGGTCGAAAATGAAATGAAAACACATCCAAACAAAGCCTAAGCATTTAAAAGACAATATGAGCTGAACTGATAACAGATGACAAGAAAAAAACCACACTAGGGCTCTTACTCATACAAATCGCTTCTCCATTCAGACTGCCCCCAGGCCCAGCCACTCATATAACATTCATGGATCATGGATGAATCAATAATCAATATCCACACTTTTAAGATTTCCCCAATTCTATCACAAAAAAGTTCAATACTTTCCTAATTAATCCTCAATTATACAAACCAAATGAGGTAATAAAATAAATCTAAGAACCATAAACAACTCCAGTAATTTCTCTACAAATTTCATTAAACAAACCAATCAAGCACAAAGAACCAATACCAAAATCAACCAATCTAGCTGCAAAACCACAGAAGCCACAAATCCTTTAACAAACAAAATGCAACATAGAATGAAAATCTTTCAGAGATCTCAAATTACCAATCTAATCCCAGCAACAATCATAATCACTTGCCAGTATTCATCATCAAAGTGATGTTATCACCTTTCAACAAAATCCTCCCCAATTGCTTCCTGCTATTCTTCTTCACATTGACCTCCTCAGCGTCCTCCAGAACCAAATTCATGTACTCGTCGAATCCAATAATTCGGCCCTCAATTCTCAGATCCTTCTGTTCAAAAAGCCATATTTGAATGCGAGCTTTGCTCTGAAGAAACCTGAAGATTAGGTTAATCGGTTGGGTCATAATCCGCTGGACTTTCGTGCTCGCCATGGCTGCTGCTGATCGTCAACAATGTTTGCTCAATCTTGTTTCTGCTGATCAGCTGCTAAAACCCTAACAAAGTGTTTAGAGACTGTTCATGTTTACTAGTACTTCACCTAAAAGCGTGTTGTTTTTTGAGTAGCGACTTTAGCACACAGTGTTCTGATCACCTGACCCTGCTAGGTTTGAGAGCCTCCAATTTCAGCCCAAAAACGATCTAAATTATTTACTTAACTCGAATTTGGTAAACTAAATGTTCATTTAACTTCAACTCGTGAATATTTCAAATTAAATTTGAATAACATTTTGATGATCTCGACTCGATTAATAACAAATAAATTAAAAATATATATAAAATGTTGGAAAATTTATTATTTCCTGACGTCTGAAATTACAGACAGAATAGAATTGTCCCGATAAAAACGCTGATCACGTTTCTGTACCCGTTAAATTTGACTATTGGTTGTCATTTGTAACCGCCATGGTATTTATGCTTTAATAAAACGTTTCAGCAGTTACAGTGACAACATTATGTCAGAATTTAATCATATTCAATTCTGTCTTTAATTTTGTACCTATATATAGGCCCCCTACGGAATGTAATCGATGTACCGAACATAGAAGACGTTCTATGTTTATTCCTCTTTCGAGAGTTTGAGCAGTTAGTAAAGTTCGTTGTGTTCTTGAGTGTGGTCCTACTGAAGAACTGAATTCGTTGTATCTTGGGACACGTTTGCACAACCCGTACCACCTGTAGCGGGGCAATTTCGTGTTAAGGAAAGAGCTCGTCTCGCCTCGAATTTTCTTAATTTCCAAAACTATCTTTTATTCGAAGTTTGTCCAACATAAAATAATTAAAATATTTGAATTGGGCTTTATGAAATGTTATTTGAGTTTAATTCAATTAATAATTAAACAAGTTAAATACAAAATTTACACTCCGTTATATTTTAAATGAGTTTGAGAACTGCTCATTCAACTGTACGTAAGTGAGTACATACCCCTTTGAAGTTTGGGAAAAGTTCCAATATAATCCCTGAACTTTTTTGTTATATTAATCTGGCCCGTTGTAATCTTAAATTCATCACTTTACTCCTTGTATTTGTACCATTACGATTACGCTTCATGTACTTTCAAATTGCTCAATTTACCATTAAAGTCTTCAAAATGGACTTAAGATTACATGGGAGCAACGTACTACTCTAGAACTCTGGGGGGTAAAATGAAATTTATTTTTATATATACATACATACATATATATTTTGAAGTTTTGCTTTCTTAGTTTTGCAGATGACATCTAAGAAAAGTTCAAATCTTGATAAAACCACGAACTTCATAATCGAAAAGCATTCGATATCCTAAAGTACAACAAGACGTTGAAAATCATAACTACTTACGAAAAACACAAACCGGAACTTAAATAGTATAACTAAAACGAATCCGTATGTCAAGTAGACATCAAAACTTCGTTCGCTCTATTGATACTGTGATACATAATACCATTCTCGTCTACTCTTCGCCATTTTTATGCTTCTTTTTCTTCTCACTCTTTTTAGCTTCCTCATCACTTCCATCACCATTTTCAGCATCCTTATTCTTCTTTTCCTTTTTCTTTTTCTTTTTCTCCGATTTTTCCACATCCAATGAAAGACCTTCATCCTTCACTTTATCCTTTTTCTTATCCTTCCTTTTCTTCTTCTTCTCTGATTCCGTCTCCTTTTCTTCCTCATTTACTACCTTAACTTTCTTCACAACACCATCTAAACCAGGGCTACAATCAACCGCGTCTAATTTACGCTTTTGCCCCTTCTCGCCACCATCAATCCCATCCTTATCCTTCTTCTTTTTCTCATCTTTAGACAGTGCCACCTCAGCAGATGCCGCTAGACTGGCAACCATAGAATCGCCGCCAGTAGGCAAAGCAACAACATTTCTCAACCACTCATTTGGAGTATTCTCATTCGCCTTCCCATGCTTATCCAACTTCCCCTCAGCAATAAGCTTCTTCTTCATTGATGCCCTCGGCCCTAATCCCCATTTCCTAGGATAAGTATCCCTATCCATCACGACCCTCTTAATCTTCGCAACCGTTCCATGGTCACACGTCGCCATAACCGCAGTAGTCATCTCAGCAATACCCAACGCAACCGCCTCTCCCTTAGTCGTCATCAACACCACTTCTTCACCAACCTCAATATCATTCTCAAATCTCAACAACCCCGGAATCATCAACTTAGCTCCATAACATATCGCATTCACTGCCGAATCCTTCACCACAAGCCTCTTATAACTAGTCAAAATCACCTCCAACGGCATAATCACCCTCCTCAAATAACTCTCATCCCTATAGTTATCATATACCCATTGCGCATCCATCACATCATGCATTGTCACCATATTATCCTTCTCGCCCAAAATTCCAGACCGAACCCTCCTCAACTCCTGCATATGCGCTCCCACGCCTAACAAAAGGCCCAAATGAACGCACATTGTCCTCACATATGTCCCTGCCTCACATGAAATCCAGAATACAACTAAATGCCTATCAGCATCATACTCAAGCAGCTTACTTTCATAAATAGTCCTAATCCTAAGTTGCCTCTTAACTGCAGAAATTAAAGGCGGTCTCTGAAACACCGCCCCAGTAAGCGTTTCAAGCGCCCTAGCCACTTTTGACACCTCGGGCACCTTAGAATGCAACCGAGCAATACAAACATACTCTTTCCCAGCACCTTGTTGGGATTTCACCAATCTTGTAGCTCTATCAATACAAACAATCAAATTACCGGTAACTTTAGGGTCTAAGGTACCTGAATGCCCGGTTTTATCAGCTCTCAAAATGCGCTTAATCCAGGCCACAACTTCATGTGAAGAAGGGTTAGCAGGCTTATCAAGATTCATGACACCATACTTAATGTACTCAGCTAAGGGGCGTTTCAAAGGGGAATAACCTGAGGGGAGTGGAGTGTAGTGACCAGTACGTACATTCAATTTTTCGTAGTTCTTGAGTAGAATTGGCCATTGTGAGGTATCAATGGCGGGTGTGTAGCTTTGTGGCTTTATCAGGTAATCCACGACGTCGTTTTGATCTTCTTCATCTTTGGTTTTGGATTTCTTCTTCTTCGTCTTCTCAGAGTGGGAAACGTGAACGTCTGCCATGGATGAAATTAGGGTTTGAGCTCTGGGTTTGGGGATATTAACTGTGAAATGGGAAATTAGGGTTTTATGTAGAAATGGAGGCTACTGAAGGGGGGGCTTAGGGTTTAGGGTTTTGGTGGAGGTGGGAATTGGTACTGTGTTGCGAGGTGCATGGGAAGATGTGTGTTTCTATGGGCTGTGGCCCATGTTAAGAACTTAGGTTGAATATGAGAGTAATCTGATTTTACTACTGAAAAATTGAGTCCATTTTTAATTATATTTGATTTGAAATCAATTGTTATAAGCTCATTTGAGCATGAATCTTTTAACATAGTACACAAATTTGAGCATACTTTTATACTCGATAAATTATAAAAATCAAGTGGTGCTCAATATAGTCAGATACAAAAGATTAAATAATGAAAAATGACTAGATTTCAACTATTTTGTTAGGTTACTCTTTGACATGCAAACCATTGTGGTTTTTCCTTAATTTGCAAGGGATTTTTTAAATTTTCAATACTTGAGTTTTGGTATAATCACAATGTCTTCTAACACTTGGGTTTTATCTATTATCATCACAATGTCTACCTTGTAGTTGATTACGAGACTAGAATTTGATCAGATGTAACAAAAATGTCTATAAGTAGTTGATCATGATTGTCCACAACTTGAATTTGACATGGTGATTGTGTGGGTAATTCTATTATGGACCGGGACTAACAGTCCCGGCTACATTTTGAGGGTGGTGTGTGGTTTTCAATGTTTTAAAACCCGGACCGGACCGGCCGGTCGAACCGGTCGGCCCGGGAACCGGGCTTAAAAACGGTTCGGGTTGAAAGCTAAAATCGTTTTTGGTCAAAACTCGTCCTTTTTGGTCAAGAACCGTTCGACCCGGCGTTTCAACCGCTAAAACCGTTCGAACCGGTTGTGGGTTAATCGAACCGGTTGGGCCATAGCTTTTATTTTTCTTCTCCTCTTTTCTTGAAATCCTTACAATTTCTACAAGTTAAGATGTAGAAATTATAGTAGAAGGCTTCTTTGGCATAAGTGGATTAAAGATAAATGAAAGATGAGAAGAAAGAAAAGAAAACTAAAGAATAGAAGATAAGAAAATGATGAAGAAAGGTTTAAGAGAGATGAGGGTTTGTGCAGCGGCGGCTGGGTGAGAAGTGAGAATAGGGTTTTGAGGAAAAAGTCATTTTTTTGTCTTTATATACTCCTTTTGATTTATATTAATATATATTTATTTTATAGTATTTTAAAATAGAGGAACAAATGGTATATATGTCCATTCTTTTTGCATTTATCACGTAGCAAATCATATTATTTTGATTTGATTTAATTCTGTATAATTTAAAACATATGAAATATATATAATTATTACTAATTTATTATATTTTTAATATAATAAATATTATTTATTGCATAATTATGATATTACCGGTTCAACCGCGGTTGACCCGACGGTTGAACCAATGACCCGTGACCCGGTCATTTTTCCGGTTCATTGAACGGCCTGAGTTTCAGAACATTGGTGGTTTTTCCTCTCACCCCATGTAGGAAAACCACCCACCCCGCCCATATTGTATGGTGAAAATTGGACCAGGACCCAACATAGATTTTTCCGTGATTGTGGCTGATCAAAAGTCGGATTTGGCCCTGTATAATCATAATCATAATGCCTTATGCAGTTGAACACACTTGCTAGCAAGCAACCAATGCATTGACAGTGGATCCTCAGCATGATTAACAAGATATTTCGCAGTTTTCTTCCTACAACAAGAGAAAAATATTCCCATCCCGGACCATTTCCAAAGGGTTTCCTATTTTGCATTGATACAACACTGTAGTTAATCTTCCTTTTCGTAAATGGTCATAGGGTGTGTTTAGATCGAAGGATTTGAAATCTATGGATTTCAAAAATTCGTCAACAAATCCATGAAGTTCATTTGGATGTATCCAAGTTATAACGGATTTCAAATCACTCGACATTCATTGAGCTATTTTCTCCATAACTACTTTGGATTTCAAATAAATCCATTTTAGGTGTCATTTCAAATCCTTTCTCCAAATCTCCTTCCCAAATCCAAAACACACCCATAGTGTTCGTGTAGAGGCATGACACATTAAACACGAACAGTAGATTCATTTCAAATTCCCAATTTCACAGCAAAAAGAAGACGAGCACCGGAAGTCCTTCCTGTTACTGCTTTTACTTGAGTTCAACAAATTTAATTGGACAAACTCAAATTACTAAGGCTTGTAAAAAGTCTTAAACTGCATATATCACCTATTCAAAACACTACTACAAACTGCAACAACATCCTAAGTGTCTCAAGTCATTGCAAATTCTCATTTAGACACAAAATGCATTACCACAACTGGAAAACTTAAAAACAGGGATGGATAATTCAATCTAAATGATTGGTCTTCACGTGATATGAATCAAAGATCACCGCCTTACAGGTGGCACAGCACCCCTACCAGGTGGAGCACCTCCACGGCCAGCAGCCTGAGCCTATGAATAAGAAATTAAAAGTTAGTGCAGTCCACTACATCTATAAGAAGTTTTTTCTTTATGTATATCGTCCATTCTGGGTTTTGTAACCATTTGGGGAAATTTCACGCAACCCATTTGGTTTTTTCCAAGTGTTGTGAGTTGTTGGTAGTACTCAAGTGGGTAAGCATCTCATAAGCTCCTTTTCTGCTTCGAGGTTTAAATACATCGACAAATTATCTAATGGGAAATTAAATTAGAATTGAAAAAACCAAAAAGATGGCTAAATATGTGTTATATAACTTGATTTTGTTGAGATCAAACAAATAGAGTGTGATTTAATTTCAATGAAAATTCAATTTTTAGTCCCATGGATATCGTAATTTCATTTCTTTTCCTTAAGAAATTTGATCATTTTATTTCAACAATGTCAAAATTTTATGTCACTAGCCAGCTCAGGACAGAAGAAGTTTGATACTCTAAAAGATCTCCAGCCATGGAAACTGGTTGAGCATAGGGAAAAGAATGCTAAAAGTTGCAACTGGGTAAATTAAACTTTTTGCACTAATATCAAGACCTGTTCATGCAAGACATGTCATTAACAACCAAATAGGAAAAAACTTACTCTGGCTCGCATTGCAACTGCACGTCCACGTCCAACTCCAAGTGACGAACCCTTGCCCTTCAATGGAGGAATGTAAATGGATTAACAAAACTATGAACAGGTAAAGCATAAAAGAAGAATTGAATAACGTGTAACATAAGTATACCTTAATCCTAGATTCCAAACGCTTAAACATGGGAGCATTCTTAAGCATATCCGGAATCACCATGAACCTGGTAAAATTCAGCAATAGTAACATTTCATATAAATAGATAAAAGAACACAACTCTCAGTAAGAAATGAATACATACCTCACTTTGCTGCCTCTAATGAAAACATGCTCGAGTTGTGAGACCTTCCCATCCTGTAATATAGTTATAATCAGAGAAGTGAAAAAGAAATTAGAAACTGAAACCTACACAGATATCCAAAGTCCAAACGACATACTTCATTCTAGTCCATTCTACGCTACACACCGTCATATACTCTGAATTCTTAGCATCTCTATACAATTTTTATTACTAACAGACATCACTTGCACATGGCAATGCATTATAATCATCGATTCACTCTTCAGCCTTACAATCATTTAGAAATACTAATTAGGGCTCTCAATTGTACCACCCAAAGGACAAATTAGTCACTACAATTTTTCATTTTAGGGCTTTAATGGCTCAACATAATATCATACAACAGAATTTAAGCCCAACAAACAAAATTCAAACACATGAAACTTTAATTACACAAATTAGGCACTTGATATCGTCTTCTCAGGGATTTAAAATCTACTAGGTTTTCAAAAAAAATCACCAAACAAACACAACAAATTAAAACAAAAAAAGAAACAGAATCAAAGATACCTTAGCAGTGTAAGTGATGTTCTCCAACTGACAATTCCAGTTATCCTCACACTCAATCATGCTCCCCCTATAAAGCTCGCCGCTTTTCAGCTCCACCGTCACAATATGCCCCGACGCCTCGTGCAGCAGCTTCACCGGTATCCCTAAGCTCCGGCTCATCTTTATCGAGAATCACTACACTTTTCCCAATCTGCAATGCAGATATAAATCCAATGGAAAAGATTGTGAAATACAGAAAGTTAGGGCAACAAAGTTTCAGAATCGAGAAATGAAGCGAGTGCGCGTATATATTGTATATTCATATAAAGCAAGGGTAGGACTGTAAATAATGGACTTTGTTTGAAGTTTGTGTTAATTATATGAATGCCCATTTAATTTATGGATTTTTCACTTAGGGACTAATAAATAGGGGTGTAAATGAGCGGGGATCGAGCCGAGTTTCGTGATTTTCCCAAGCTCGAGCTCGAGACCCATTAGATGAACTCAAGCCAAAAATGAGAATTTATTTTTAAAAAAAATTGTTGTTTCACACAAATGGTGTGAATTATTTATTCACATAAATAATAAATAAATATATTGCCTAACATGTTTTATATCTTTTGAGAAAAAAGGAAAGCATAAGAGAACAAAGAGGAAATAATGAAAAAAAGAGGTGCATTATTTTATATTTTATTTTAAGTTAATGCTTCATTTTATATTATATGTTTTAAATATAAACATATTTAAAAAATGAGAATTTATTTGTTTATGTTTTTGAGTAAAATATTTGAAATTTTCTCGGGAATGGCGTACCACCGAAATTCGTGTGAAAATGGTAGATGTTTGTTTATGTTTTTAGAATTTGGTTGAAAATTGTAATGTGTCAAATCAATGATGATTGGTTGATGTTTAATAATGATTGAATTAGTTATTTTTGTAATGATTATTTAAATAAATAAATATATATGAGTGTGTAAAATAATGTATATATTAATTGTAATTGATGGATGTGTAGAATGATTGATGTGTTGATTGATAGGTAGTTAGTATTGGAGATTGAAAAAGTAGAGTTGAAAAAAGAAAATTGAGATAAAAATTTGGTGTGTTAAGTAGATTTAAGATTTTGTGATTTGAAATTTGAATATTGAATTTCAAAAACATAAACAAACATAGCCTTAATTTAGAGTTCCTAAAATGGTTTAGAATCAATCTACACGAAAGTTTTTTGCAAAAAAGTTTAAATTCTGATTTTATCAAGTGGACCCTAATTTTGGGATATGTACTTAAAAAATATAGGAACGAGTCTTGAGTCTTGCATTTATTTCGAACTCAACTTATTATCATCCTTAATTCAGTCATGAGTTTTTAGAAGTCCTACCCCACGAATGCATTATTGCCCGAACTCAGCTCATTGTCATCCCTAATTTTAATCCTCGATTGTAAGAAGTATCGGGTGGACCCCACAAAGGTTGCCATGGATGTAAGGACTCATTCCCTCAAACATACCGAGTCCCAACCCTCGAATATATGTTGCATCCGACGTAGACATAAAAAAAAAAATCTCAAACGACAAATTCTCTATGCATCTAATGGACATAGACTAGATCAATGGATCTATGACAAGTGTCCATAATCTTATTCTATATATATTGATTATAAAATCATCAAATATTTATACCAAACATATCATATAATGAACACTGAACATCCCCTAGACACCTAAATATGACCCATCAAATGAGCATCAGTACATGTACCATGGAAGAATACCAAAATATTCGCACAAACAACACATGAACTTGAATAAGTACTTAGAAAACGAATAACTGTGTTCACATCAGTGATTCTTATGGCATCAGCAACTCCCATAAACAATCACAACCGTCCATGTTTAAGAGACCAAAAGACCTGTTACGATTACCCGAAACCCAGAATTATAAGACACGAATAACCTGTGATCATAAACATAGGAACAAGAAACGAAAAGAAACACAACTAGCTAAATTGCATTTGAAATTTATGATCAATACATGAAATAAAGAGCTCGTAAAAGCAGAAAAGTATATACTATGCATTAGTAATCGGAAAAAACAGTTAACTACACAGAACACAAGTTTCTTGAACAAAATGACTCCTCATTCTTTGGAATATCTAGTTTAAAGAATGTAATGGAAATAGCAAAAATTAGTGTTTCTTCAGATATTGTGAACTTCTATTATCGCCTTTCGAAGCTCACTACTAACAAAATCCAAAAATATAAAGCTTGTGTGTGCTTTACCAAAAATCCCAAGTTAACCGGAGCTAAAACTCTTAGTAGAAGTATATAACTATTTACGGACGATCAAGCTGCATTTCCTTCATATCCTGTGTAGTTTCTTTCACAAGTGATTGAACCCACGATAAGTCGGGCTCTTCCCCATTGTTGAGCAGCTCGAACGATGACGATCTCTTGAGCCCACCGGGCCCAGGCCCAGGCCCATTACCGGTTCTGGGCCACTCAGGTGGCCCGTTAATGGATCTCCACTTGTCACGAGTTTCTTCCAACGAAGCAACTGCAGCTGCAGCACTAGACCCGAGATCACGTGAGCTGAGACTCCTAAACTGTTGATGTTGCTTCTCGTATTGAGCTATCATCGACATTCGAGCGCTCATCGGCGAGATGGGGTCCACATTTCGAGGCGACATTGGAAGCCCGAAAGGTGGGCCCGGCAAAAGAGAGTGATCAACGTTTCTCGGTGAGAAATTCGTTTTGATTGGTGATAGCATGCTCTGTGGATGCTGCTGAAATTGATTTAGGACCATCGATTTGTGCTTAGGAGAGAAAATCAACGGTTGATGATCAGCAAATCTAGGCGAAGAACCCTCTGCAGAAAATACATTCATACTTGGATGTGGGGACATAAGGGATAGCTCATTCAAGAGATGGACATCAATATCTTGATATAAACTCATTTCTTGCATATCTCTAGCATTAAGAGATGAACGCAAACGGCTTGTCTGAAAATTACTCCCCGGTAGATGCAAAGGTGGCACATGTTGCTGAGGTGGCCAATTCATGTCTGAAATTCCATTATTCGACGGAGAAATTGGCGGGCTGAACGGAGAAGGAACAGCACAACCTGTAGATACATATAACGGTCGTAATTCCTCTTGCAGGTGAGCAAAAAAACAAACTCTTCTATTACAACTCGTCCCGTCTTTGCATAAACGTGTCCTGTATTGAGCAGGGTGAAGCCAGCTTTCGAAAACGCCGTGAGCGTATTCGCACATATCGCCTCTTCGACATGCACCCTTGCGAAAATCCGGACAAGGGACACAGCTGTAATGAAACTTCCGTGGGTCCCTTCTTCGAGCATTTTCGCCAGGGTGGACAAAAGGGCATTCGGTCCAATCATGGGAATATGCACGGGAACATGGCCGGATCTTGAACGAAAACATTCTGAACTCGTCCGTCGAATATATGCTGTTGTTGATGTCTGGTAATGACGGGTCGACAGGGTACTCTTTCTTCTCCGGTCCAGACAACACAGGAACATCATTAAACTTCGCAACCTCTGGAGACTTCGAATATGAGAGCATCATTTGAAGAGTAAATTTCATTTCTTGACATTTTGGAGGGACGGCAATAACATCAAAAGGGCGAAAACCATTTTCGTCGGCTATATTCGGATCTGCCCCTGCTGCTAAAAGTAGTTCAACTATATTAACAGCATTTATAGATCCACTAGATGCAGCGCAATGAAGAGCAGTGCTATGGTCTAATCCGCACCGTCGATTCACATCAACTTCAGGTAAAGAGATAATCAGTTTAAGAACATCAAGGCTACCATAAGTTGCAGCCACCATTAATGGAGTCCTATGTTGTAATACCATTTGATTTGAGCCTTTTTGTCGTCCATACCAAAGTCCAACACCATCAACGGTGGAGGATTCATGTTCCATATACCGTTTAAAGCCTTCAACATCGTTGTCGGCAGCAAATTCGAGCAAGCTAGCAAAAGAATCTTCAGTTTCAACAGTTGTAAGATTACCAGTCATGATCACGGATCTTTTATTGTTGGTTCGAACAAATACAAATTGCACATGGTCTCATTTTCAGTATCTAACTGGAGAAGCAAAAATGAATTCGAAATTAGAATCGAAAAAAGAGGAAGAAAACAGCAAACCATAGATAGACAGCATGGCTATTGATTAAGCTGCTCAAACTCATCAAGAAATATTACAAACCATAATAATCAGGTCATAGGCTGATAATAGTCAGAAACCAATGGCTTAGAACAACCTTAGCTATAGTTACAGAAATAGATTCCCAAAGAAATTTAGAAAAGTAAATAAATTTTATTTGAAATTTAATGATTTTCATCCAGTATCAAGATGCTTCAAAACATATAGCTGCAGAATTTACATCAAGCAGACATTAATTAATAAGAAATAAATAAATAAAATATTTTATTCAATTTTATCCAAACCCCCAAATCCATGTGCAAAAATTGAACAAAAAAGTAAAAGAACAATAACCAATAAGCCACACTTTTTCTCTCTAGATCTGTAAACACACATATTAACATAATTACTGAAGTATTTGTTTTTTAATATCATACTTCTACACTTGAACAATTTAAAAGAACAAAAACACAATCAAACTCGTAATTTCACAATCATCGGAACACACGCACCAGTACATAATCCATACACTATATAAAACACACACGATTGAATCGCAAACAAAACTAGAAAAAGCAATAATTCTCACCAGCTACAAACAAAACGAGCAAAAACCGCCATTAGCAGCAGCAAAAAGCTTTCACTTCTGGATTATGAACATACACTTGAATCTACATGTATGTATATGAAGATTATGTGAGTGTTTACAGATCTAGAGAGAGAGAGTGGGTGGGTGAGTGAGAGAGAGTGAGAAAGTTGTTGCTGTTCTCGTTTCCCTCTTTTTTCTTCGCCATTTCCTATGTTGTTATGTTTTTATGACATTAGGTTTTACTTTCTCTCTCTTCTATCTTTTTTGGCCTTTTTCTCTCTCTACTTTAAACTAGATTTAGTGCTGCTTGTAATGATAAGATAATCTTTGTTAAGTAAAAATATGGTAATAAACAAATTCTATAGGCTATGTTTGTTTATGTTTTTTAGTTGAATATCTCAAAATTTAATGTGGATTGTGTACTGTATTTATTTAGATAAGTAAATTTGACTAATTTCGATCCAATCCGAGCTATATAGATAAGTAATCTCGTTTAATATCAAATAAAACCTCAATCGATAAAATATATATATATATATATATATATATATATATATATATATATAATAAGAGAACAATATTAATCTAAGCATATTTCCTACTCATAAAATTCAAATTATTATGATCTATGAGTTGATTATACTTGCAAATATTATATTTTGGATCCACAAAATTCATGTCAATAATACCACTTTTTTTTTACAATTCAATCCAAAATATTGAAAAGCCACGGATGTCGTTGCCACATAACTATATAGACCACTTTAGAAGACTTAATTTATACTATGTAGAACAATATGTATTACCATTTAATTAAATATTGAAAAATGTATAATATTTATATTATATATCATTGACAAACAAAACTTTTGACGGTGATGTGTGTGGATAGTGATTTTATAGTTCCATAATTCATGTTTAAAAATTGGAATAATAAATTTTATAATAATTATAAGTCTTTTTTATTTTATTAAAATTAACTACTTTTAGGAAGTTGTATTTATATAAGTTTTATCACATAAAGATGTGATAAATTTATGGAACTGGGGTCTATACTCTCTTTATAAAATTTCAAAATATTTCAATTGTTTATATATATATATATTTATTTTATGTGCTTCCGTCAAATATAAATTATACTATTAAAATTTTAACACCATTAACATTAACTTTACTTATAACCTCGCAATAAAATTGACATAATATAAATTATTGTATGATAGAATATTCTGATAAAATAACCCGATATTGATGCACACAATAAAATATAACATATTGATTTATTAAATCTGAACTGTTAAAAAATTAATTATCTTCTAAACTTATTACAAAATTATAAAATTAATTATCTTCTAAACTTATTACAAAATTATATAACTTTGTTCTCTTGTTTTTGATGATTGTGATTGGTGTATGTGACAATTGAGGAATGGGGGAAACAAACGGACATCATTAGATGGCCGGTTTAAGAGGTACATTTGGGGGTCCCCTATTATGGAACACGTGGCATGATTAGATTTGTTTGGACATGTACACGTGTCCATTCACCTAATTGGAATTATTGTCCGTACGATTTTGTGATGGTGGACATCTTCGCAAAACCATTTTTGATTTTTTTTTTTTGGTATGTCTAGAAATCTACATCTCTCTATTTTAATTTAAATATCTCTATCACCATAAGTTGTAGATTGCATGGGCGAATGAGGAAAAAAAACATTAAATTATTGAATTAGCCTTTCGATTTAGGTCGATACGGAATAATTTTTTCAGAGTTGTACTCGAACAAGGTTTGAATTCTAATACTTTATTTGCCTATATACTGATTTGAGAGTCGAATTTCAATTGAACTTTTAAAACTTTTTAAATAATTAAAAGATATTCGAGTATACTTTGTATAAAACTAATGGAACTAAAACAGTCGATAAAAACAGTCAATAGAATCGATTAATCTCAACCAAGTTCAAATTATTTAAATTATTTTTAATCTCGAGCGAATACTACATGTTCCAAGTTTGTCGTCCAATGTTTATAGAGTTGATCTTAGTAGGTGAGAACTCATAGTCAATATTTTTTATCTGATTAAACTCTAAAAGACACTAAAATAAAGAATTATGCTAACACATTATCCAATACCAAAGTCATTTAAAAAAATGTATATTAAATCAAAATTCTTTCTTCCAAAAACAATTTCATATAGTTTGCAAACTTTTTATATATAAAAAAAACTAATAAAATAATTTAAATGGTTTCATGAGATTGAATTTCAACACATGTGGGCCCATTTGTGGTGCTATTGCTATTCATTCATCTCAATAGTTTGAACTTTGAATTATATGGCATGGGCCTGACAGGGATTGACACCATGGCCAAGTGAACCAAAAGATTTGGTGCAGTTCTCTTTAGTATTTACATATTTTTCACAAAACACTTATGTACTATTATCACACATTCGAAATAAATAAAAACACATACAAATATTTTGGTACTCAAAGAAAAACCCAAAGCAATTTTATCGCAATAATAACATACTATTCTCATATATAACGGCATCTTAATAAAATCATATGATTTTCAAAAGTTCAATTAGATATAATAATTTATCACTAGATTTATAATTTTTTTCTTTAAAGAATCAAAGTTGGTTCATTCCTTCATATTTGAGATTCGAAGTTCGAACCAACAATTATATTTCTAAAGACCCTGTATCAAGAGTATAAAAGAGAATAGAGCAGAACCGAAGGATATAGATCAGGAAGCGAAAGCCATGCAGACGTATACATATAAAGATATTCTAACGGCTAGTATAATTAGTTAGGCTGTAAGCGTGTTTTGCATATAACGCTTTTTTGGTTGTTAGAGCAGTTATATAAATAGGGCTTTCTTGTGTACTTGTTATTCATTCATAAAATTCCAATATTATTCAATCAGAATTCTTCTTCAAGATTCATATCTGCAATTTCTTTCTTCTTCAATACAATGAGTTCTTTATCTTTATGTTCAACCATGGTTTTAACATGGTATCAGAGCGAGGTTCACTCGCTTTGATTACCTCCATTTTTTTTCATAAAACCATATCTGTTGTTACATATCTGCTGCTGCGTTTCTGATATCTTCTTTCATTAATGGCTCAACAAGAAGGTTCCACGTCCTCCGATATACAGGTGCGAAAAGATCCATTTACCATTGATTTTCAAAATCCGCTGTATATACACCCTTCGGATACACCGAACTTAGATCTAGTATCGGAAGTCCTCACCGGATCGGAGAACTACAATATTTGGAGCCGAGAAGTGATCGTGGCATTAGAAGCCAAGAACAAGATTAGTTTGATAGATGGAACATGCTTAGAACCAGATCAAGAATCTCCTACTCATCCGTATTGGAAGCGCTGCAACGCATTGGTGCGTTCATGGCTGCACAGATCAATCAATAGAGAATTGATTCATGGTGTTGTATACTATGAATCTGCACATCAAATTTGGGCAGATTTAAGAGAAAGATTCCATCGTGTCAATGGAGCGCGTATGTTCTCTCTTTACCGACAAATCAACACCATAACACAAAGCACCCATACCGTATCTGAATATTATACAAAATTAAGGCAACTATGGGACGAATACGACTCGTTAACGCCATCTCCAACAAAAAATCCATCAAAAGAGTATGTGGATTACACTGCACAACTCAAGATGATGCAATTCATCATGGGCCTGAATGAAAGCTATAACCAGATTCGTTCGCAAATTCTAATGATGTATCCATTACCAAACCATAGCCAAGTATATTCCATGGTGTCCAACGAGGAGATCCAAAGGGGAATAAATGTGCAACATGTTAATGGTGAATCCAGTATAGCCCTATTTGGAAATTCTTTTCAAGAAGCCAATAAAAATAAGAGGATCGATAAGGAGTCCTTGTTTTGTGAACACTGTGAGATATCCGGACATACAAAAGACAATTGTTTCAAGATACATGGATATCCACCGAGTTGGAATCGTAATGGACGGAGAGGTGGTGGACGAAGAGGTGGTTCCAGGGGGAGAAGTGGAGGCCGAGTATCTACAAGTCGAGGATTTACAGCAAACAATGTTTCAGGAACATATGAGAGTGAAAGCTCCAAAGCACTACCAACACAAGACTCTACTGTAGACACACAGAATGCCTTTCAACCAGGAATCAACCAACAGCAGTTTAAACAAATTATGGATCTCATAAGCCAGATCAAGATTGATAATGTCAACAGTAATACTTCAACAAATTCAGCTACGGTAAACAATGCAGGTATATCTAAACAATCTCATAAGGAATGGATTCTAGATTCGGGTGCTAACCAACACTTGACATCCGAATCCATTCATTTTCAATCTGTTGATAATAATTCCTTACTTCCTGTTGTTAACCTGCCCAATGGGAATACCAGCAAGGTCCTTAAATCTGGTACCATAAGAGTTAATGCTGAATTAATTTTAAAACAAGCCTTATTTGTTCCAGATTTCAGTCACAATCTTATATCTATATCTAAGTTGATTTCAGATAACAATGTCTTTGTGAATTTCTATCAAAACTTTTGTGTTATACAGGACATGGGGACTGACTCGATCAAAGGGATTGGTAGGCTCAAAAATGGTTTATATTACCTTTGCAATATCAAAGACCACCAATCCTTCTTACCTTTACATGTCTGTCACAATGTAATTTCAGATGTTTCTAGGCTTGTTAAATACAATAAAGCTCATCTATGGCACCAAAGATTGGGCCATATGTCATATAGTAAGTTTGTGTACTTGCCTAAACTAGGGGTGCACACTGAAAAGGACAACTCTTTTTGTAACATTTGCCCTTTGGCTAAGCACCATAGGGAACCTTTTCCTTTAAAAAATAAAGAGAACCTTGCTATTTTTGATCTTGTTCATATGGATGTTTGGGGACCTTATAAGGAATGTACATACAATGATGAGAAGTACTTTCTAACTATTGTTGATGATCAATCCAGATTCACTTGGATTTTTTTACTTAAACAGAAATCAGATGCCTATAACCATATAAAGAACTACTTGAAATATATAGAAACACAATTTCATAAGAGTGTTAAGGTTGTTAGGACAGATAATGGAACTGAGTTTTTTAACAAAGATTGCAACAATCTGTTCACTAGTCTAGGCATCATTCATCAAAGTACATGTGCCCACACCCCTCAACAAAATGGGATAGCCGAAAGGAAACACAAACACATATTAGAAGTGGCTAGGTCTCTCAAATTCCAATCCAAAGTGCCAATTAAGTTTTGGGGTGAATGTATAATCACTGCTATATATCTTATCAATAGAACACCAACACCTCTCTTAAAGGGCAAAACACCTTTTTTTATGCTTTACAGGAAGGATCCTTCTTATAGTCATTTAAAAACCTTTGGATGTTTATGTTTTTCTAAGGTGTTACCTGTTGTAGATAAATTTCAACCGAGGTCCACTCCAGCTGTGTTCATGGGATATTCTTCTGTCCAAAAGGGTTATAAACTCTTAAATCTCCAAACCCATGACTTGTTTGTTAGTAGAGATGTTATCTTTTATGAAAATTTATTTCCTTTTGATACAAAGGATGATATCTCTTATTCTGATTCAAGACCCTTGCAAAAAAATCATGATTTTCATGAAGATGATGTTATCTTGCCAAATGATGTTCAAAATTCTCCTGTGGCTGTGCATAATAGTGATCCTACACCTCACATTGATCTTCATGATCATGAGAAATCTGTGGAGAATAAAATTGGGCCCAAACCAGGTAATGAGACTAATCTTAGAAGATCCAACAGAACCCCTAAGGCACCTGCTTGGATCAGAGATTATGTCTCTCCTATCAATTGTTCAGATTCAGATTCTAATTATTCTCTTAGTACTAAACATCCTATTCAAGATCATTTGAGTTATGATGCAGTGCAGCCGACTTATAAGGCATATCTTGCGGCCATTACAAATGAAGCAACTCCTAATAATTATGATGAAGCTAGAGTTCAACCACAATGGCAGAAGGCTATGGATACTGAGATTGCAGCTCTAGAACTCAATAAAACGTGGGACATTGTGGATTTACCTCCGGGAAAAACAACAATTGGTTGCCGTTGGGTTTATGCGATTAAATATAAATCAACAGGAGAAATAGACCGGTATAAGGCGCGGTTAGTTGCTAAGGGCTACACACAAATGCATGGGATTGATTATAATGAGACTTTTTCACCCGTGGCAAAGCATGTTACTATTAGAGTCGTATTATCTATAGCAGCGATTCACAAATGGGAAATATTACAAATGGATGTAACAAACGCGTTTTTGCAAGGAGATTTGGAGGAGGAAGTATACATGTTAATTCCACCAGGGTATCCGATTACAAATGCTCAAAAGAATAAGGTGTGTAGGTTGAGGAAGTCACTCTACGGACTCAAACAAGCGTCTCGGCAATGGAACCACAAGTTTACACTTGCTATGATTTCGTTTGGGTTCACTCAGTCGAAGAATGACTATTCATTGTTCATTAAACATCAAGGAAATAAAGTGGTTTTTTTATTGGTATATGTGGACGATATTGTTATAACAGGGAATGACGCTGGTCTTCTTCAAAGATGTAAATCTTTTTTGCACAGAACGTTTCACATGAAAGATTTAGGTACATTGAAATTTTTTTTGTGCATCGAGGTAGCACGCAGCGAGAATGGTATCTATTTGAATCAACGCAAGTATGCTTTAGAGCTCTTAGGAAGTGCTGGTATGTTGGGTTGCAAACCAATTAACACGCCTATGGATCAGAATGTGAAATATACCACTGAGGAAAGAGGAAATGAAGACCCGTTTATCTCAGATGTTAAAGGTTTTCAAGGGATCGTTGGAAAATTAATCTATTTGTGTCTAACAAGACCGGACATTATTTATGCGGTCCAATTGGTTAGTCAATTTATGCATCAACCACGACGCTCACATTATGAGGCAGTGATACGTATCCTAAGATATATAAAGGGATGTCCGGGTCTTGGTATCTTATTAGCAGCTGATAGCAAAATGGAAATCAATGCCTATTGTGATAGTGATTGGGCGTCATGTCCGATTTCTCGGAAATCCTTAACTGGTTATGCAGTCATGCTCGGGAACTCGTTATTGTCTTGGCGATCAAAAAAGCAAGCTACGGTTTCTAGGAGCTCGGCTGAAGCCGAGTACAGATCTATGGGTACAACCACGGCGGAGGTTATATGATTAATTGCCTTATTTAAGGATATGGGGTTCAACAATTTAAAACCTGTCAACCTGTTTACTGATAGCAAATCAGCGATTCAAATCGCGGCTAATCCGGTATTCCATGAACGTACTAAACACTTGGAAGTCGATTGTCATTTCATAAGGGATCAAATACAAGCTGGAGTTGTTAAAACGTCGTACATTTCCACTCACCAGCAACCGGCGGACATCTTTACTAAAGCTTTAGGAAAAGATCAATTTCATTTCTTATTATCCAAGTTAGGTGTTTTTGATTTATATCAACCCACCAACTTGAGGGGGAGTATCAAGAGTATAAAAGAGAATAGAGCAGAACCGAAGGATATAGATCAGGAAGCGAAAGCCATGCAGACGTATACATATAAAGATATTCTAACGGCTAGTATAATTAGTTAGGCTGTAAGCGTGTTTTGCATATAACGCTTTTTTGGTTGTTAGAGCAGTTATATAAATAGGGCTTTCTTGTGTACTTGTTATTCATTCATAAAATTCCAATATTATTCAATCAGAATTCTTCTTCAAGATTCATATCTGCAATTTCTTTCTTCTTCAATACAATGAGTTCTTTATCTTTATGTTCAACCATGGTTTTAACACCCTGCGCATCCATCTTTCCGTAATTACATAAATGCCCCATATAAGACCCTAATTACAAAAAACACTCAAAATTTGAAAAATTACAATAGTTACCATTTCACCGGCTGTTAATAAAAAGCATATTACGAAATTGTTAGCTGAGACATTCAAAGTGTTATCTCGACATCTTAGAACCAATCACGCTGTTTATGAATGTTTCCGCAGCATAAAATACTCAGACCCCTCGTTCGTGCAGGGGCCCCGCCTTTTATCATCGATAAATCCAGCACAAACCTACGAAAAAGGCTTTAAGGAATCAAAATACACAAAAACGAAAACTATCATATATATGTATATATATATATATATTTACATGTTTTTGGATGATTTTTCGTGCTCTGGGCCGCCACAGTTTATGAGGATATTCTGATCGATTATCGAAACTGTATGCTCTAACGCGACGTGAACCACGTTTGGAACTAGATTATTGCAGATGATGGGGGATCAAATAGTTATAGTCACGTGAGGGACACGTGGAGATGGAATAGTCACGTGAGAGACACGTGAAGATGGGATCCGACCCGACTCACGACAGACCAAATAGAGTGTTTTTAGATAATGGGGCTGTGCTCAGTAACTTCGAGCTGCCTACGTACCTACTTAGGTAGAATCAAGCCTCTTCGTAGTTCTTAGATGTTATACTCCTCAATCTCGTGGATTTGGGAGAGTATTTAGCAGTTTTAGCTTTTGGAGTGTAAACCAGATAATGATTAATCTAGCTGATCTGGATGGTATTTATAGAGTTTTAGCTGGGCCATGGGCTCGTTGTGTTGGGCCCACGGTTGGAGGCCCACGTGTTAATATTGCCTTTATATTAATCGCTTTATTAAATTACGATAATGCCCCTATGCAAAATTGGGGACCCATCAGCAGATGAACAAGACTCGGTTTTTTATATGTTTATATAACGAATAAGGTATATATTTATGTTAGGGTGTGTTTGGATTGAAGGATTTGGAATCTATGGATTTTAAATTCGTCAACAAATCCATGAAGTTCGTTTGGATGTATACAAGTTATAATGGATTTCAAATCACTCGACATTTACTTTGAGCTATTTTCTCCATAACTACGGTGGATTTCAAATGACACCATTTTAGGTGTCATTTCAAATCCTTCCTCCAAATCCAAATCACTCAATCCAAACACACCCTTAAATGACTTATTTGAATAAACGAACCTGATTTCTCAGTAGTCACGAGTCCACGACTAAGGCCCAAAAGTTTCTACAAGGTGTAAAGTATATAAATTTTCAATTTATATGCAAATACGAGCTCGATAAAATGGATCAAGCTTAACCGCTCGAGAATTACCTTAAGATTCTCGTAACACGTCACAAGATCATCATTAACCAATATATGATCAAACAAACCGGGCAAGTTTCCTTGTTCAAGCTCCGCCTTAGCATTTTGGAGTCGTTTTTGGATTTGTTCTTCGGTCTCGGTCCCCCTAAATATATGAAGTTTCGTTAATAAAAAAGGGCATTCAAATAGGACAAGATTAATATGTCGAAAACCGGGCCCACCTTGCACAAAGACGTTTCTCGAGCTCCTCGAACGAAGGAGGAGATATAAAGATAAAAATGGCTACGAGAGAACTAGCCCGAACGGACCGTGCACCTTGAACATCAATGTCAAGTATGCATCTCTATATGAAATCACACAAAAAACATATATATACATATATATATATATATATATATATATATATATATATATATATATATATGAGCTTCATTATTGAATACAATACCTAAGACAACGATAGTATCGCATATTTCCAATGATAAAATTTGATATCAATATCAGTTCCAATATTTCTGATTCATATAAACTCGAAAATTAGAAAGAACCATAGCCCTCGAAGCATGTAACGTACAAGCCTAATAAGCACAAAGTACAAACTACAGCAACGTAAATCAAATAACTGCCTTGTTTGTTTATGTTTTCAAATTCTATTTTCAACTTTTTAAATCCCAAAATTCAAAATAAATTTAACACACCAAATTCTCATCTCAATTCGCATTTTTCAACTCTACTTTTTCAGTCTCATATGTAACTAATTATCAATCATATATACATCACTTCACACATTTACCGATCAAATTATTTATTATAATCATTTTTTCACTTCACACTTTACAATTTTTTTTATCCACACTTTTTTACTTTTTTATTCACATAATCATTATCTACACCACTAACACAATTATTCTACACATCATCCATCAACCTATCACAATTGATTTGACATGTCTTACAACTTTTTACGTATTTTTAAAAATATAAACAAACACCTACCACTTTCACACGAATTTCCATAGCACATGATCCCGAGAAAATTTCAAAATTTTATCTCAAAAACATAAACAAACATACCCTAAACTTTTTGGTTAGCGGCTTAGCGCTAAAATATATACGATATATATATGTGCCTTTCCATTGTCGGCAACCACATTGACAACTTCTACACTTGTTCCATAGAGATTCCCATGAACATCTGCAAACTCGAGGAACTTTTTATTTTCGATATCTTTCTCCATAACTCGACGCTCGGTAAAATGGTAGTGGACCCCACTTTGCTCGTTGTTCCTCGGGCCCCGGGTCGTGTGGCTCACTGAAAATCCAAACATTGATGGAAATTCTTGCATCAGTTTAGAAGAAATCAGAGTACCTTTACCAACTCCAGAAGGGCCACTAATAACGATGGGCAATTCGGGTTCTGAAATAACTCCTTTACTCCAAGCAATGACTTCTTTTCCTAATCTCGTTTTTTGTTCGATAACAAATGTTGAATTAATCTACGAAATGAATAAAATGATTTCAAAAAACAAGAGAGTTAATTCATAGTTATAAGTTATAAAGTTTAAGAAGCTAAAAAACTTCGACCTCGAGAAACCAAAAGCAATCATCAAAGGTTGAGTTCCCCTTAATAACCAAGATTCGATTTTTATCTAAAAGGGTAGCTGATAGGCCCTCAAATGGCCCGGGATTGGTTCCCAACACGATCGGGATCACCATGTTGAAATAATTACTTTGTTTATCGAAAAATTACAATATAAAGGCATTGCAATTTTTGTATCATTGCTATTTCGCAGCGTGAAATTCCATCTATATTCTAATTCTAGACGCAAATTTTGGCCGAATTTTACACATAGCATGCACGTACCGTTAAGGGTTTTGTGGGTTTTATGCAAATTAAATAGTGATCATGTGAATGGCATGTGACCAGACTAATGGTTCTCGTCGATTTTTGAACTTAGACCAAAAATGCAAAAAAAAGTAGATTTTATAAGACTAATTTTGCGAACAGAGGGACTAAAATTGCAATATTTTTCTTTCCTATTCGATTTCTCACCAATTCAAGTAAATTTATGAATCAAAGTGTACAATCAAAACCTTACCATTCACAAGTCGAAAATTCGAATTCCAACTGTGCCCGAAGTTCATTCTCCTTTGCACCAATGAATTACATACTGAATCAAATTAAAAAAGGTATAAGATCCATTCATAACTAAGCATTCATTACATTGTGTATTTTTCAATATATATTGAATGATCACATACTGTTCGATTGCCATGAAGATCATCTACAAAGAAAGCTGATCATAACAATCAGAAAACACATGAACTAACCATATTACCCATTCATAACATTTCCTGAAAAACATAATCTTTTTTTTTTTCTTTCTTTCTTTAACAAGAGATCAAAATATGAGCTCACCATATAAACAAGTGATTCCCCAGTAAAGATTATCCTGTCAAACAAAAAGAAAAACAGACATAAGCAAGCAAGAGATCAAAATATAGATCTAAAATTGCACAAAATTTAAAGAAAAAAAGATAAAAGAAAATGAAAAGGGTCCATTAATCCCTTTCTCTAATTCAAACATCACTTTCACAACCTCTTCAAAAACACTAAGTAAAAAAAAGAACATATAATAATTGATCTAACTCCAATAAATCAATGCAAAATAAGATCTATAACATTAAAATTGTCAAAACGGCTATCAGGAACAAAAACCCGGATACCCCGCCACATAAATTTGAATCAACATAAAAAAAATTATAGCACATTCTATTACTTCCTACAACAAAATTGCAGCTGAAGCATGAATTTATACATACATATATATATATATATATATTCCTCTGTCTCAATGCTCATAGCCAGGGAAATCTTTACACCCCCATAAACAAAACAAAAAAAAAAAGACGAAAAAAAGGAATCTTGAAAACAAAAATAAAAAAATCCCACCTCAGTCTAACTAAAACCAAGGGATCAGACTAATAATTTAACCAAAATATTAATACCTGTTGATTATTTTAGCACAGAAAATGACGAAAAAAACAAGTCTTCATCAAAGAAGAAGGAAACATAAGATTGGAAAAATCCAGAAATTACCCGATTGGTTGGCACGTCCGTCTCTGAGAATTTATTTTCATGATAAAAGTGAGAAAATATTATCTGAAGGATGTGATTTTTTAGAGAAAAATAGGTAACGATTGTGGTTGGTGTGATATGTTTTTTGTTATAAGAAATTTGTTTGGGTTGATATTTAAAAATAATCTTAATTAAATGTATTTAGCGAAACTCATTGATTTAGACGTCAAAAAATAGTCACAATGGATCTTATTTTAAATGTTGCATTATTTTGCACTAGAATATGTAATTAGTTTAATTTTCGGTTTTGAAACATAGTCGAAAAAACACATTTAATTTTTTATATTAACTGTCAAATCATGAATAGTAAAGTCATTTGTTGCAAAAAATATTCAAATTGTTTGTAATTTTGAGAGATAATTTTGTAAGAATTTTTTTACGAGATGCCAAAAAATTGAATTTCTCGTAGTTTTTTACTCTGAAATATTTTTTTGGGATATGATAAGTCATCCAATTGACCCTAATAAACCTTGGAGCTAGAGTACCAAATCCCTAGCCCACGTTTTTTTTTTTTTTTTTTTTTGATGACAAGGGAACCCGCAGCCGCTACCGTTAGGTGCGCACTGGGTAAACCCCGCTCTTGTGCAATAGCCTGCAAACCACACAAGAGAGGTAAACCAGCCTAGGTTGCCCATAGCTGACAGGCTCATGGTAGGCCCACGTTCTTATTAATACACTGTTTTGTGTATGACTGTATGTATTTGCGTGCCTACTCCGTGTGTGTGTGTGAGAGAGAGAGAGAGAGAGATGGGCTTTTGGTCGCATTCAGTTCACGTAAAATCCTCAACTTGAGTTTCAAGATTAACATGTCTAGCTCTTTTTACTCTTTTGTAGAATCAAATAAAGTTGTAGTTCTTATTATATATGTTTATATAATTAATGTGAATAATTTTATGATTATACTGAACTTGTTTATCTTTTTAAATGTTTTTGAGTTAAATTTAATTTTATTTGTTTTGAAAAATTCATAGCGTTGTGTATTTATGTGATATCTTCTATATTTGTTTATATTTTTAAAAACTAATTTGAAGTTGTAAGATGTGTTAAATTAATAATGATTAATTTACGTGTGATGAGTTTAGTCTTAGTTTAAGTTGATGAACTTGCATGGTAAAATAAATTATTACTTACTCATACTATATATATATATATATATATTGTATGTCAATTTTCCTTATTCATAGGGCTATGTCTTAATCTGCTTCATAATTTCGATAAACTTAATTTTATGCATAATAGATTCAAATGTTCGTCTTTATATGTTAATAAATATATATGTTTGATATTCTAAATATAAATAACTTTGTCTATAATTTGACTTCAATATGAATATATGTTTGTATTAAGGCATAATATTTTGGTCAAAAAATAAATAATTAAGAAGATTAAACCTAACTTTTTTCAGAAGTGTTTAAAAAAAATCGTATGTAATTAATATGTATCTAAGTTTACGTTTCTCCATAGCAACAATTAACAATTAGTTTTCGTGCCCACTCAAATGTCTATTACTAATAAATACCATTTAGTGAGATTATTATGTAATATTTAATTAATTTTTAAAAAATATTTTGTTAATATTATTTATATCCATGCTCTCAATTTAATGCTATGGACAATTGGACTTTGTTTGGTTTAGTGAGAGAGAGCAATTCAAACATTGGGCCTTGTCAATCTTAACATGGGCCTGATGGGCTGGATGAATTGTGAGGCCCATTGGCTTAATGGACTGGTTCCTTATGGTGTATTAGGCTTGCCCATGGAGCTGAACTAACAGACGAAAATTTTTATACCACATAAAGTCCAACAAATTAGTGATATAATTACCTCGTTAGTCAAACTCATTATATTTTTGTTGGAAAATTATGCAAATAAATAAATTTTCTCCATTAATTTTTTATGCAATTTTTTGTGTATATCATGAAAAGATATAAAGGATGTAGCAAATCATGCGACAAGAGGTTAATGAGTTTTAAGGATCGATCCATAGATAACATATAGATCCTCTATTTAAAGATGGAAATTGCATTTCATATCCTATTTCATTTATACAAGTAAATTCTATACAATATTTTTAACTTTTATGTTTAGGAAAAAAAAAAATACATAATACGCCTATTATATGAAATGGATATTATTTTAAAAGTGGATTAGGTGGATTAATTTTGCAAATTAACATAGGAATATATTTAGTTTTGAAAACCAAGCCCATTTGGTCCATTTTTCAATTACTTTTTTCCTTAATGGACCTTTAGCTACTTGCGGGCTGCATTCAATATATGAATCTCGCTATATGAATAAATGTGTTCGATATTAATAAATGTTTTATTTCATAGATTTATTTAATTTAGTTATTTATTAAAGATTGGTCAATGTTGGGGACTAGGCTACATAATCATCAATATTGCGTGGACTTAATATCCTCAAACTCATGCACATATTGCCATAGACTATAACTTTCCTTGTGAAAATGAAATGAAGCACTTGTGGTCCAAATTACTAAATGGAATTAATACACATTATTTTCAGTTTTTTATTCTAATTTGGTTGGATTCACTTTATTTGTTATTAGCTTATGTGTGTAATTTACCCATTTTGTAAATTATAAATAAATAGACAAGATCGAATTTAAATTAAAATTTGTCACTTGGAATATGTTATATGAACGACAGATCTCAAAAAAATCTTTACCATAATTACGCCTCAAATATGGGTGAAGTCGAAGTCCTTATCAAAACTCAAGACCCGACAGGATAACGAGCCAATAAATACCCACTTGAATTTAGAACTAGACTCGCTCGGGTCATTAATATATATTATTTAATTTAGTACTTTAATTTTGACAAAAAATGTTACTTTCCATTTAGCAACTTGGGATTTATGGTTCATGATTATTTGATATTTGTACTTGCTTTAAAATTTGGGGTTGACTTAATTTGTTGAAATTTGTCCGTGTTGTGAATGAATTTATAATTAAATTAATGGATAATTGATTTTTTTGATGTGCTTTTTTAGTGTTATTTTATTTATTTTAAATGTGTTTGTGGAAATATGGTGTAAACCCACGTATATTCCTACTTCTATTAGAAGTGGGTATTTTGTTATGATGTGGCCCACGTTTTATATACATTAGGTAGTTTAATAATATAAGGGTAATTCTAATTGGTTAAGGATTAGAAAAGGTAAATTCCTAAAATACCCTGATGGTGGGTCTATATAAAGAAAACCCTAGGAATTGATCCTCTCTCAACCCATTACGATATTTCTATCCATCAAGAAAATCATTCAAGTCTAAAGGGGTCAAGAGAGAGAAATACAATTCCGGAGATAAATCGTTTCATCGTTTCCGCTACTACGAATCTTGTTATGGATCAAGGTATGTTTCTTCGATCTATGCTTACATGTGAAAATCATATTGTTGAAGATCTTGGCAATTACGATTTTATGCTTACATGTGGTATCAGAGCCTTGATTGAAAACATATGATTTTCCTTTAATCAATCGATTCAATTTTCGATTATTATTATGTGTGTATCGATTGAATATTATTCATGAACAATTTTTTTTTATGATTATGATTTCGAATTAATCGATTCGATTTTCGAATATTATTATGTGAATATCGATTAAATATTATTCATGAATGTTTTATTTTATGATCATGTTTTTGAATTAAATTTAATCGCATAATATTGTTTCGGTTTTCTATAAACAAATTGCATGACTTTGCATGATTAAGTAATATATAAAGATGATATAATTCATGCTGAAATTTTCAGATTATGGTGATTGTATGAGTTAATGGTTTTCGTTATCTGTTGCATGATTAGATATATATATATATTATATGTATATATGTTTATGTATGGGTTTATGTATGGATTTATGTGATGGCAGTGAGATGTGAATTCTTAGTATGTTTTACAACTTGCACACAAAATAGAGTTTCATCAAGTGAAACTCTAATTATGATCTACTTGTGTTTTACTAATCGAAAGCAAGAAATTTGATTATGTTATATGAATTGAATAAATTTCTTGATTCGACTTATGTGATGCTTATCAAGTGAATGTCTTCATGATATTCAATAAAGTTCATGGTTATAAAATATTATTGGATCGCCCAAAGGTTGATTACTCGTTTTATAATTCATGAACATTATCGTGGTGAATTGATGTGATCGGTTAGATATTTTAGTATATCCAAAGATTGCGAATATATCTAATTTGTGAATGTTAATTACCAATTATGTGAAACTATTTGAGCATCAATTATGTTATGTTTAAGTTACCGAACATTGTTGTTTCACCCAAAGGTGAATTACAATTACGTTTGATTATTGTATGTTGTTGTTTCACCCAAAGGTGATCTACAATATACATTCATGTTTATAAATCTGTATTAAAGATTAATTTTATTATGTTGTTTCACCCAAAGGTGAACTACAATTACGCTTGATTATCGTATGTTGTCGTTTCACCCAAAGGTGTTCTACAATATACGCTCATGTACAATTATGTTTCTGAATCTGTAATACAGATTAAGTTTATTACTCGAAGCATTAAAGTGTAAGCATATATTATGTTTTGCAGCATCTGCCCCCGTTTCTCTTCATTCTCAAGCTGAGTCTGTTATTAAGTTTAATGGGCTTAATTTCTCTGAATGGTGTGAACAAGTTCAGTTTCACCTCGGTGTTCTGGATCTTGATTTAGCACTCTTAAGTGAGAAACCCGCTGCTCTTACTGATTCTAGCAGCACTGAGGATCGATCTTTTCATAAAGCTTGGGAAAGATCCAACAGACTGAGCCTTATGTTCATGCGAATGACTGTAGCAAACAACATCAAGTCCATAATTAAGAAAACTGAAAGTGCTAAGGAATTTATGAAGTATGTGGAAGAAAGCTCCCAGTCTGAGTCGGCTGATAAGTCGCTTGCTGGGACACTGATGGGTACGTTAACCACCATGAAGTTCGATGGTTCTCGTACCATGCATGAGCATATCGTTGAAATGACGAATATTGCAGCAAGACTGAAGAAGGAACTAAGCAGTGATACGTGCCGATTATGTAAAAAGACCGGTCACTATCAGAAAGATTGCTTGAAACGTAAGGCATTGTTCGAAAAGCAAGGTAAGCCTAGTGCTTTAGTATGTTTCGAATCAAATTTAGCTGAAGTTCCTTATAATACTTGGTGGATTGATTCTGGTTGTACCACTCATGTTTCAAATACGATGCAAGGATTTCTTACGACCCAAACCATAAGCCAAAACGAAAAATTTATTTTCATGGGAAATCGAGTCAAAGCCCCAGTTAAAGCCATTGGGACTTACCGTTTAACTTTAGATACTGGGCATCATTTAGATCTTTTTCAAACTTTTTATGTTCCTTCTGTTTCTCGCAACTTAATTTCGTTGTCGAAACTCGATTCAGCTGGATACTCTTTTAAATTTGGTAACGGATGTTTTAGTTTGTTCAAACAAAATCTTTTTATCGGTTCTGGTTTTCTTTGTGATGGTTTATACAAACTAAAACTTGATCCCCTTTTCGCTGAGACTCTTTTGACCTTGCATCATAATGTTGGAACTAAACGTGGATTATGTAATGAATCGTCGGCTTACTTGTGGCATAAACGTTTGGGTCATATATCCAAAGAAAGAATCGAGAGATTGGTAAAGAATGAAATCCTTCCCAATTTAGATTTTACTGATCTCGGAGTTTGTGTTGAGTGCATTAAGGGTAAGCACACAAAACACACACTTAAGAAAACAGCCACAAGAAGCTCACAACTCCTTGAAATAATACACACCGATATTTGTGGGCCTTTTGATATTCCATCTTTTGGTGGAGAAAAGTATTTTATCACCTTTATTGATGATTTTTCACGTTATGGATATGTCTATTTGTTGCATGATAAATCTCAATCGGTACATACCTTAGAGATATTTATCAATGAAGTTGAAAGACAATTAGACAGAAAGGTGAAAATTGTTAGATCTGATAGAGGTGGTGAATATTATGGTAGATATGATGAAAGTGGACAGTGCCCTGGTCCATTTGCTAAATTTCTAGAAAGTCGTGGTATTTGTGCTCAATACACAATGCCAGGAACACCGCAACAAAATGGTGTTGCAGAAAGGCGTAACCGTACTTTGATGGAAATGGTTAGGAGTATGTTAAGTTATTCATCTTTACCCAAATCATTGTGGATGCATGCTTTAAAGACCGCTGTATATTTATTAAACAGGGTTCCTAGTAAGGCAGTTCCTAAGACACCTTTTGAACTGTGGACGGGAAGAAAACCCAGTTTAAGGCACCTGCATGTTTGGGGTTGCCCAGCGGAAGTAAGAATATATAATCCACATGAAAAGAAACTGGACTCAAGAACAATCAGTGGTTTCTTCATTGGTTATCCAGAAAAATCTAAAGGGTATAGATTTTATTATCCTAATCATAGTACGAGAATTGTTGAAACTGGAAATGCTAGGTTCATTGAGAATGGTGAAGTTAGTGGGAGTTTAGAGACACAAAAAGTGGAAATTCAAGAAGTTAGAGTGCAAATTCCTTTGCATTTGCCTTCTTCTCAAGTTGTTGTTCCTGTACATGTTGATCATGCTAATGATTTGCAAGAACAATAAATTAACGACCAAACACCACATAATGAAGTTATTATCAATGAACCAATGATAGATCAACCACAAGAAATTGAATTAAGAAGGTCTGTAAGACAACGGAGACCTGCAATTTCTGGTGATTATGTGGTCTATCTACAAGAGTCGGAATCCGACTTAGGAATCGATAATGAACCAGTTTCGTTTTCACAAGCCATAGAAAGTGAGAGTTCCGTTAAATGGTTAGATGCCATGAAAGAAGAGCTAAAATCGATGGATTATAATGGAGTCTGGGACCTTGTTGAATTGCCTGAAGGTTGTCTTCAAGACCAAACGCGACTCAAATGGCAATATCGAACGACACAAGGCTAGACTCGTTGCCAAAGGTTTTACTCAGAAAGACGGTATCGACTACAAAGAGACCTTTTCACCTGTCTCTAAAAAGGACTCTTTAAGGATTATTATGGCAATGGTTGCTCATTATGATTTAGAGCTCCATCAGATGGATGTGAAAACTGCTTTTCTGAATGGGAATTTAGATGAGGAAGTTTTTATGGATCAACCTGAAGGTTTTGTGGTTGATGGAAAAGAACATATGGTGTGTAAACTTAAGAAGTCAATATACGGGCTTAAACAAGCTTCCAGACAATGGTATCTTAAGTTCAATGATACCATTACATCTTTTGGATTTAATGAAAACATCGTTGACCGATGTATATATCTGAAGATCAGTGGGAGTAAGTTTATAATTTTGGTTTTGTATGTTGACGACATCTTGCTAGCTACTAATGATCTTGGTTTATTACGTCAAACTAAGGAATTTCTCTCTAAGAACTTTGAGATGAAGGATATGGGTGAGGCATCCTATGTGATAGGAATAGAAATATTTCGTGATAGGTCACAAGGATTGTTGGGATTGTCTCAGAAAGCATATATTACTAAAGTTCTAGAGAGGTTTAAAATGAACACATGCTCTAAAAGTGTCGTTCCAATTCAGAAGGGAGATAAATTTAGTCTCAATCAATGTCCAAAGAATGAATTGGAACGTAATCAGATGGAACAAATTCCTTATGCATCCATTGTTGGAAGCTTGATGTATGCACAGACCTGTACCAGACCAGACATCAGTTTTGCTGTCGGAATGTTGGGTAGGTATCAAAGTAATCCGGGAATAGATCACTGGAAAGCTGCAAAGAAAGTTTTGAGGTATCTGCAAGGAACGAAAGACCATATGCTTACTTATAGAAGATCTGATCACCTCGAGGTGATTGGGTATTCAGATTCAGACTTTGCCGGATGTGTGGACTCAAGAAAATCCACATTCGGCTATTTGTTCCTCTTGGCTGGAGGAGCAATTTCATGGAAAAGTGCGAAGCAGACTGTCATTGTTGCATCCACTATGGAAGCTGAGTTTGTAGCATGCTTCGAGGCTACAGTTCATGGTTTATGGCTGCGGAACTTTATTTCGGGACTTGGAATAGTTGACACTATTGCCAAGCCGCTGAAAATTTATTGTGATAACTCCGCAGCAGTCTTCTTTTCTAAAAACGACAAGTATTCGAAAGGTGCTAAACATATGGAATTGAAATACTTTGCCGTTAAAGAAGAAGTTCAGAAACAAAGAGTGTCAATCGAACACATTAGCACAAATCTTATGGTTGCAGATCCGTTGACAAAAGGATTGCCCCCTAAGACATTTACTGAACATGTCGAAAGAATGGGGATTATTGAATGTCATCGTTAAAGTTGTTTATGTTTTATGTTATCATGTGATTGACACTCTGAGCTCATTTATTTTGTTTCTGTTATGGATATATGGATCTTGTTTCTTATGATTAGTATATACATTAATGCATTATGTGAAACAAGATATTGTCTCTGACAAAGACATTATGTTGGATCGTTATTGAATACCTTATTACGTGTCATGTTGAGTATGAGACTAGTATTGTGATACATAGAAGGGACTATGTCGACAAATTGATGTACAACCGCTATGATCCTTATTGGTTGTCATGCTTAATGGTGACTTTATGATTTAACCAATATAATGATGAGTTACCCTATACTATGCGCAATTACGTTTATTATTAAACCTTATGGTATGTATAATGGCACATGGGCCAAGTGGGAGAATGTAAACCCACGTATATTCCTACTTCTATTAGAAGTGGGTATTTTGTTATGATGTGGCCCACGTTTTATATACATTAGGTAGTTTAATAATATAAGGGTAATTCTAATTGGTTAAGGATTAGAAAAGGTAAATTCCTAAAATACCCTGATGGTGGGTCTATATAAAGAAAACCCTAGGAATTGATCCTCTCTCAACCCATTACGATATTTCTATCCATCAAGAAAATCATTCAAGTCTAAAGGGGTCAAGAGAGAGAAATACAATTCCGGAGATAAATCGTTTCATCGTTTCCGCTACTACGAATCTTGTTATGGATCAAGGTATGTTTCTTCGATCTATGCTTACATGTGAAAATCATATTGTTGAAGATCTTGGCAATTACGATTTTATGCTTACATATGGTAGACAAAAAAAGATCAAATTTAAAATTCTATCGACTCTACCAGTAGGACTTGAACTTGCTGAGCAGAGCGGATTAAACAATTATTAAGTTAAAACAAATTCAAATATTAATAAATCTAACAAATCTCAAATAATTTCATTCCATGTTTCTAGCCAGGGACACAAGATCCAAAGAGTTATATCAATGATCTAAATCAACATATAATTATAATTAATCAATTAGCAAACTTTGATGAATTAATTAATGTTTTTTCTTCCCATGTTATCCAACTTATCTACATTAAATTTGGCAATTTAATTCTAATTTTTTTTTGAAAGTTTGACTTAGTCCACAATATACGAATTCAACGCAAAAAAGGAAAAAGAACAAGTCAAATCGTCGAGTTTGACCTTCCGAAGTATCCAACTTAACCTTTTCATATCCAACAATACAAATTCATATCAAGGTCCTTTTTTTTTTAAATTAACAAATAAATTAGTCGAGATGAAAAATAAAAGGTTAGAAGGACAAAGACCAAAAAAAGAAAGATGAGAAATAAATTAAACGAAATAAAAAAATTAAAATTAAAACTATAATATGAAAATAATTGTGTGAGAAAAGTAATTGTATGTCACTGGCACTGCTCATTTGAAGTGGAGTGGGTAATTTTCACTACCCCATTTTTCAAATTTGTTGTTTATATTGCATCGAACCTATTGGATCCAATATGTTATAAAATTTATTGAAAATTTCAGTAAAATGTACTTTAATCTCGAATAGTTGCTATTTTTTTTTAAAAATACTATGGTATACATTAAGAGTATCTTTTGAAATACCTTTAAATGTGCAATGCTTGATTAATTTTGACTTATCATAATACTTCTCTTATTATTTTGGTACAAAATTATGGGCAATCTAGATTGTTTTCCGCGTAATTCTACAACGTATTTTTGGGGGCTAGAAGGTTGAAAAACATTTTGACAAAAAACACTCCATGTTTACAATGTGATGACTTTCTTGTCGTTGACATTTGACTAATTTCTCATATAACCCATAATTTCATGGTGTAATATATTTTTTCTTCTTTTGAATTGATTCTCTAATTTATATGTATCAATATGTTATTACTCGAGTGGAGATGAGCTTAGCTCGAAATGTTTGATTTTTTCGTGCATAAATCATCATATTTTAACTAGTTGAAGTGAGCTCAAAACTGAGTTTCAAATTTAATGTAGCAAAAAATGTGTTGAAATTCGGCTTGTTATGCTAGCTAATTAGGTTCAAACGAGTTTGATTATTTAGGTCGATTTCGAAACGAAAATAGTGACAAAAATCACTCGCCATATCGCCTTCAACTCTCTTAAACTAGCTCTGAACCAACACATTATAAGAAATTTAGAAAAAAATTATTTTAATAAGAAATAAGTCACAGATCTTATAACGCGTAATTATCAAGAAGTTCAAGAAAATCAAATTAAAGATTACGGTTTATTTATTATAATTTATATCTATTCAACTAACAACCCTTTCTATTAGGTTAAAACATTTAGTTAAATTTATCAAATTTTACATTTCAAGTCAAATATCAACTCCAGTCTCCAACAAATCAAAACAAAACTTAAAAATTAGTCTAGAAAGTAAATAAATTCAAAGTTATATGATATATATTATATATAATATTCTTGTTTAAGATATTTTATGATAAAAAAATTTCCTATAGTTTGACTTGATGGAAAAGTTTGGTGAACTCTTTCTCATGACTCACGAGCTGGTAAACTAAATTCTCATTCTCAACATTTAGTCCATTTCCAAAACTTACCATTCTTCTGCATTAAATATCATCATCCCTCAGCTTCCCACGTCTCTGGGGCATTTCAAGCTTTACTTTTGAGTTGTCACATTTTGCTTCACAATCCATCAATTACACATCTCATTTTCTTGGAAAAATCTGACCCTTTTTTCACAGAATTCGATAGTTTTCTTGGCTTTCTAACCTTTAAATTTTGCTGTTCAAGATCTGAAGTTTGCTTGGTGAGTTTCGAAGATAACCCACTTCTTTATTTTTCTTGTAGTTTGTGTACTTTTATCATAAAGATCGAATTTCGATGGTGTTGACTATTTTTTTATTGCTAATTTCCAGAAACCCATTTGGCTGAAAGATCCAGAAAAGTGAAAAAGATTGAGCAAATTGAAGCTTAATTGTATTGATCTGTGTTTGTGTTCTGCAGGAAATTAAGCTCTTTTTGCTAAAATTAGAAGTTTCTAATTTTTCGAGTCTTTTAGATGGGGAATTGTTGTGCAGCACCACAAACATCAGATGAGAAGATTAAAGGAAAGCATAAGCAAAACCCTTTTGCTGTAGGTAGTCACACAGTCCCAAATGGTGGATACAAATCTTATGTATTGGACAATCCAACTGGCAATAATATAGAGGAATTTTACGACCTGGGTCGTGAGCTAGGTCGAGGTGAATTTGGGATCACTTATTTGTGTACTGATAGAATTAGTGGTGATATATATGCTTGTAAGTCTATATCTAAGAAGAAACTTAGGACTAGAGTTGATATTGAAGATGTTAGGAGAGAAGTTGAGATTATGAAGCATTTGCCTAAGCATCCGAATATAGTAACCTTGAAGGATACTTATGAAGATGATAATGCAGTTCATTTAGTTATGGAGTTGTGTGAGGGTGGAGAATTGTTTGATAGGATTGTTGCTAGGGGACATTATACTGAGAGGGCTGCTGCTGCTGTGACTCGCACGATTGTTGAAGTTATTCAGGTGAAAATGATCATATCCGATCTGTATTTTTATGTAATTTTTCAGATTTTTAATATTGTTCTTGAATTGGATGATTTTCTGTGTGTTTTTGAGTATATTGGGATTTATGGTTTGTTTATTACGCAATCCTATCTGTTTAGATTTTGGTATCTAAAAAAACAATTAGTTTCCTTCAACATTTCACATAGTTTTTAGTGCATTAAAGTAGTTTAGATTCATAATTGGAGAAGACTTTACTCTGGTATATTGAGCTTGGTTCAATAATTGATTTAAGGCTCGAGGGAAGTTTATTATTTTCTGCATACTTTTTGTTTGAGTTTGATAAATGTTTTTGGGATCTTTGATTAGGAAAACTTAGCAATGCATCCAGTGCTCATTGATTTCTTTTGTCTTAATTAAGAATGCGTTTTTTGCTTGACTTTGTATGATATTTCAAACTCAAAACCCTCTCGGTTGGTTCGAAGATAGTTACTTCATATTGCTGACATGAAACTTTTCTAATCTCAAATAACGAGTTTTAAAATTTGATGTTGTTGTTGGTTTATAGTCCTTGTTGTTTGCTATCATTACAATATGTCATTTTTCATCTATATTCATTTATATATTGTTGTAGAGTACTTATATTAAGCTCAAAGGGTTCCCATTTTCCAATTATCTTTCTTGTGAATTGTGTTCTATTACAAAATTGGTGCAAGAGTTTAATTAGTTAGATTGGATTCTCTGCAGAATTGCCATAAGCACGGAGTTATGCATCGTGATCTTAAACCCGAAAATTTCTTATTTGCAAACAAGAAGGAAACAGCACCATTAAAGGCAATTGATTTTGGGCTCTCAATTTTCTTTAAACCTGGTACAGCCCTTTTACACTGTTGAACTCTTTGAATCCTAGTATTGATCAAATAACCAGTTCCAAGTTCATTCTTAGCTAACATGTAATAATATTACAGGCGAGAGGTTCGATGAGATTGTGGGAAGTCCATATTATATGGCCCCAGAGGTGCTAAAAAGAAATTACGGTCCAGAAGTCGACGTTTGGAGTGCCGGTGTAATTCTATATATATTGCTATGTGGCGTCCCGCCTTTTTGGGCCGGTAAAATTTCATCTTCCGATAATCTTGCTGTATTATGATAAGGGATGATCACATGCATAGTCCTTTATTCTTGGTTAATTACCACGACCCCCTAAAGTTTTGCAAATTACCGGGACACCCCTATCAAGCATGACAACTTGGGATAACAAAGGATGACTAGCACACAGGGTGAAATTATAACATGCTTTTACTGACAAAGAAAGTTGTTTTAATTTCTCGGGGTGTTTTTTGGCAATTATGGGGGTGCCTGTGTAATTTACTCTGTTGATATGGTGTGTTTGGATTGAAGGATCTGAAAACTATGGATTTCAAATTCATCGACAAATCAATTTAAGTTTATTTGGATGAATTCATATTATGATGAATTTCAAATCCATTGGTACTCATTGTGCACTATTTTCTTCACAACTATGGTGGATTTCAAATTACTCCAATTTTAGTGTCATTTCAAATCCTTCCTCCAAATCCCCACCCCAAATCCAAATCACTCGATCCAAACGCACCCATAATGCATTTGAGGATAGAAGCAAGTTTATAAACGCACTCTTAGAAAGGGGTATGATTGAAAAGTCGCAATATAGTATAATGTAATTTAGAGAGGTTGACATGGAGCCAATATAATGAGATTATGCAATAGAAATTGGCTCATTTTGATGCGACTCAAAGTATCAATAAAACCACAACTGTCTATATGGTGGGACCCACGTGGGTCCACCATTGACACGAATAATTGTGATTATATTGAGATTTGAGGCTAAGTTAAAGCTCCTAAGAATCACTTGTAGCAATGGTATTTAATTGATTGACCAACTTAAAATTGGATAAGAAACGAGCCTATATTTACGTATGCGGATTTGTATAACCTTTCTTATACTCAAACATAAACGGTCGTTATTGCAGAAACTGAACAAGGAGTTGCCCGAGCAATCATTCGTTCTGAGGTGGACTTCAAAAGAGACCCTTGGCCTAAAGTTTCCGATAATGCAAAGGATCTGGTGAAGAAAATGCTAAACCCCGACCCCAAACAGAGACTAACAGCTCAGGAAGTTCTAGGTAACATGTGATCCCGTTTGAAACTTTTACTCTCTTATTCCGTTTCATTACATCGAATTAGAACATCCTTTGACCTTTAGCCGGTCAACTTGCAGATCATCCTTGGTTACAAAATGCAAAGAGTGCTCCAAATGTTTCTCTTGGTGAAACAGTGAGAGCTCGGCTCAAGCAGTTCTCAATGATGAATAAGCTCAAGAAACGAGCTCTAAAGGTATGGCCTTTAATAAACAAAGTTATCTCTATGACTTGCATCACTATATTAAAGGGATATTACATGTACAACCCCTCATTTTAGGGGTGGCAAAATGGATCCAGAACCACCGTTGCAACCCAATTAAGTTAGTTTGGGTTGGGTTGGTTCCTAAGAAATTTTATTTGGTTCCTAATCGGTTCCAACTTGGGTCCAACTAAATTTCAAGTTAGGCCCAAATTGTTTGCCAATAATCTAAATTATGAAGAACAAAATGTAAGGTATTGAGTTGGGTTGGGCTTGGTTCCCTTTTGAGTTAATTTTGGTTCCCTTTTGGTTTGAATTTGGTTCCACCTTAAAACCATTTAAGAGCCAAACTTATTTAACAACCAACTCATTGGAACCGACCCCAACCCAATCCAACCCTCCCAATTGTCACACCTACGGCCTACCTCGTTTATTGGGTAATTACGATGAGATCCTTGAAATTTTGCCATTTCATTAGACACCCTAGTCAAATCCCGACAACTCGAAATGACTTGCATCACTATATCAAGGGATATTACATGCACGACCCCTCATTTATTGGGTAATTACCACGAGCTCCTTGATATTTTGCAATTTCATCACACCCCAGTCAAATCCTGACAACTCGGAAAACAGTAGTGAAATTATAATTTGCTTTTTACCGTTTTTTTTTTACCGATCGCGGGGGTGGGGGTTTAGATTATAATCTGAATTGCTATTGTGAATATCAGGTGATTGCTGAGCATTTGTCGGTTGAGGAAGTGGCAGGCATAAAGGAAGGCTTCCAATTGATGGATACAAGCAACAAAGGCAAGATCGATATTAATGAATTAAGAGCTGGATTACACAAGCTTGGGCATCACATCCCCGAAACCGATCTTCTAGCTCTTATGGAAGCTGTAAGTGTCATTTCTAACTAGGGGGCAATTTGGGTCCATACATATATTTGGACTGAAACCAAACTAAGTTTTCAATGGGTTGGGTCCTAACATTTTAGCATTTTAGTTCTAACTGGGTTGGCTTTTAATAATATTTGAGCCCAAATGGGTCTTAAATTGGGCCCAATTTGGGTCCAATATGGGTCTAAATTGGGTCCGACCTATTCTCCACTTTGAGTCAGTAATCTACATTTTACACTTTACTGCCACTCCTTACATCACTTTGATTCATAATGAGCCCATATTTGATCCATTTTGGGTCCTTGTTGGGTTCACTTTGGGTCTTTGTTGGGTCCAACTATAATGCATATTTTTTTACATTGGATCCAATTGGACCCAACCCACTTTAAGCCCAACCCAAATGGACCCGACCCAAATCCAACTCATTCAACCCAATTACCACCCCTATTTCTAACTAAAACTTAAATGCTGAAAAGCTTACATCTTGTTGCTTAAAGGGCTCAATCATTCCATGAATGTGCATTGTGACAAAAATATGCTCCATTTTATGTTTTTTCTTATACTGAAAAATCTAATCCGATAAATGGCCTATAAGAACTGTTTGATATTCACAATATTGGCTTATGTGTAAGTAACGAGGGTTTCGTTTTACAGGGTGATGTGGATAAGGATGGATATCTCGACTGTACGGAGTTTGTTGCAATTTCAGTCCACCTTAGGAAATTGGGAAATGATGAACATCTGCGAAAAGCATTTGAGTTCTTTGATAGAAACCAAACAGGGTATATAGAGATTGAAGATTTAAGGGATGCATTTGCTGATGAAGTGGATGAGACTAGCGAAGAGGTCATTAACGCCATTATTCAAGACGTAGATACAGACAAGGTTAGTTATATTCTAAACTCGTTTTCGATTTTTTCGTTCCTTCAGGCGAAAACTTACAAAAAAAAACTAATCTTTTGTTTAGTTTTGGTTAATTTAAGTATGTATACATGTCGAGTGAGTCGAGACCAAGATATGCCATCAGAAGCATCAAAAACAGAGCTATAAAACACATGTTTTTATCTTCGGATATCCCTTAACCGAATATCCTAGTATATACATACATATATTGTATCTATAAGTTTAGAACATATAGTAGCTACTTGTCCTAAACTTCAACACGTTGTATTCGTCCGAGACTCGTATACTTAGGCCTTGTTTGTTTATGTTTTGAAAATTCATTTTCAACTTTTAAATCACAAAATTCAAAATAAATTTAACACACCAAATTCTCATTTTTTTCAACTCTACTTTCCAATCTCCTATATAATTAACTATCAATCATATACACAACCTTTCACACATTTACCAATCAAATCAATCATTATTTCAATTTATCTTTCATACTTTACAATTTTTTATCTATATTTATTTATTTTTTATTCACATAATCATTATATATATAACTAACATAATTATTCTATACATCATCCATCAATCTATCACTATTGATTTGATGTATTTTACAACTTTAACTTATATTTAAAAACATAAACAAACAACTATCATTTTCACACGAATTTTCATAATACACAATTTCCAAGAAAATTTCAAAATTTTATCCAAAAAATATAAACAAACAAAGCCTTAGATCCTACTCATTCGACATAAATGGTGCTTAAAATGTCGTTTTTTTTTTCTTAATGAAGGATGGACGTATAAGTTATGAGGAATTTGCTGCTATGATGAAATCGGGCACAGATTGGAGAAAAGCATCGAGACAATATTCACGAGAACGGTACAATAGTCTTAGCTTGAAGTTAATGAAGGATGCTTCATTACAATTGAGCAATGAAGGTAGATAGATGATAGCCCGAAGAAGATGAAAAGTTTGTTTCAATTAGTACACGAATTTGATCGAAGACTAATTATCTTTCTTTGTTTTTTTGGGTTTTTTTTTCTAATTCTTTTTTTTTTCTTTGATTTGTGTTGTCCTTTTACATAAGTACAGATTATCAGTTTCTCGTTTTGATTTGCGCGTTTATAGGTGTATAGTCGTAATTCTGTGGAATAGTTGAAAGGTATGAAGTGTTTATTATATAGCTCCAAGTTAAATTCAGAAAATTTGAGATTGTAATGATAATTGTAAAAGGATTAATTTTAATTATGACAAGATTTGTGTGTTTTTTGGTCACTAATCCATTTTCTTGTATGTGCCTCTATTGGGATAAGATTTTCGATTCTAAACTGTGTATCAATCTCCTATTTCATATATGTAAATGTGTGACACGTGTAATTCACAAATACATTTATTAAGGAATGTGTAACATGTGTAAATATTTTGACACGTGTCATATTTACATTTATGGAATAAGAGATTGGAACACGTTTTGGAACTGAAAATCCAATCCCGTCCTCTACTATATGATAAGATTTGTGTGCTTAAAGCTAATCTTTGGCGAATTATGTTTGATTTTTTCTACTATTTTGTGTGATTTGATACTCAAAATTTCCCCCGACCTCTTAAAAATGTGCATTTCACCATTTACCGTGAACTTTAATAATTGAATCAAACTCATTCTCGCAGAAAAAAAATAAAAATACAAAACTTATAGAAATAAAATCAAACTCATTCTCATCAAAATAAACTAAAATCTCACCCAAAAAAAAAAAAGTCAAAACAAAAACATAAGGCCCTTATTAATCCCTCCAAAATATTTTGATTGCAGTGCAATTAAAATAAAGATGGTATCAATTTATAGCTTGAATGTATACTACAATTATGTAAATTAAATAATTTCCTAACTTTTAAATATATTATTAACTAAATTCTTTACAAAATTGAAAAAAAAACATTTGATAATAATAATACATTATAATTGTAATAATCATTATTATTAAATTTCACTATCCATTTCTTCATATACACTTAATCAAGTTTTGGTAATATATCTCACATTCTTCTTCATTTAGTAATTGCTCAAATAGTATTGGCTATTAATTTATGATTGCTAATATATTTATTGAGAATTGACTATTAAACACTATTTTACAACATTAATCTCCTGAAGAGGAAAATAATCATTTTAAATACTCATTTGAATAACCTGGAAATCAAAATCTAATTAAAACCACAATTGACCATAGAGATTTTCTAACTATTACAAATGAAATTAATAATTAACTTACCAATCTCAAATCATTAATTTTTCTATATAAACTCCTAAATATTGACCACAAAATTCATCATTCATCCATATTTTTTTATCCAAACTTCAACAATGGCCAATATTAGGGTTTTGTCCTTGCTTCTCATTGCAGTTGTCATGCTATCAACAGGTTAGTATACTTACACGATAAATATATTATATTTGTACGCGAATGAAAGAATATATAATCGCGTAGCTAGTATATTATATACATCATTTGCTATTTTATTAACCGGTTTTGACAAAATGCGGTCCAATAAAAAATTAATCGATTCACCTAACCGGAGGTGAAAAAATACGATCTTTTATTGTAAATCATTTGATGAACGACACAGGTCATTCATCTAATGACTTGCAGCATTATTTTGTAATAGAAAATCTTATTTTTTTACCAAAACATTCTCGACCCAGTAATCTATTAAGAACCAGTTATATTAAAATTGATCCCTCGTAAAAAAAATTTATATTTTTAATGATTCGTTTTTGTTTTGTATTTGCAGATATAAATCGTGTTTGTGTTGAGGGGAAATTGACATGTTGTTTTGACAATCATATTGGAAGTTGTGAGCCATCAAAAGACAACGAAAGGTGTAATCAAATGTGTTTAGAGAGTGAATGTGGCAAAGGAGGATTTTGCAAAGTTTTCAAACATAAACCCCCGAACCATTATTGTCATTGTTACTGTTGATTTTCTTAAATTTATATTTTCTGATTTAAATTAATAAAATACAATATATGTGGCTAATTGAATTATATATATTCAATTTCGTTAACCCCACATTTGACTTGATTTTTTATTACATGATCAGTGATAATTTATATATATATATATTAATATATTAATTATTGCATATTTCAAATTTGTTTGTGTTCTTTGGTTAATTTACAAAAAAAACTCTTTTAATCTAAATCTTTGGCGAACTATATTCTATTTTTTCTGCCATTTTGTTCAATTAGATAGTCAAATGAAAATCTGTATATAGTCTTGTATGATAAATAATGATCAGTGTTTTTTTTAACTCAGGAATAGGGATGAAAATTAAACTCGATATTCGATATGATTCGAGTTCGATCGTTAAAAGTTCGATTCGATAATTAAGTGATTCCACAGATAATACTTATGTTCATGATAATGCGTACATATTCATTCATATATATATAAATATATTATAATTATTTAAAACTTTTATTATAATATTTTGTTAATAACTAATTATTAACATCATATTTCCAATTAAAACTTATATGATTTGACCTCTAATGATCTAATCTTTTATCCTCAGACACAATATCACACACAAAAAAAGAAAAAAATCTAAGTATCAACTCTGAAGCTTATTATCCATATACATTAAAGAATTAAAATACAAAACTTATCGAAATAAAATCAAACTACAATGGTATAAATTGATTTCCTAACTTTTAAATATATTATTAATTAAATTCTTTAGAAAATTGAAAAAAAACCCCAACATTTGAAAATAATTTAGAAGGAAATATAATGAGAAATATATACCGTATAATTGTAATACTAATTATTATTAAATTTCACTATCCGTTTCTTTATATACACTTAATCAAGTTTTGGTAATTAATATATCTCACATTCTTCTTGATTTGGTAATTGCTCAAATAGTATTCATTATGAACTTATATTTGCTAATATATTTATTGAGAATTGACTATTAAATACTATTTTGCAACATTAATCTTCTGAAGAAGGAAACAATTATTTTAAATACTCGTTTGAATATCTTGGAAAGCAAAATCTAACTAAAGCCACGATTGACCATAGAGATTTTGTAACCATTACAATCGAAATTAATAATTAACTTACCAATCTCACGCCATTAATTTTTGTATATAAACTCCTAAATATTGACCACAAAATTCATCATTCATCCATAATTTTTTTTAAATCCAAAGTTTCAACAACAATGTCCAATATTAGGGTTTTTTCCTTGCTTCTCATTGCAGTTATCATGCTTTCAACAGGTTAATATAATTGCATATTTATCTTTCATTACACGATAAATAAACTATATTTGTTACGCGAAATAAAAGAATATATCGCATAGCTAGTATACTACGTTCGTAATTAGTTATGTTATTAGCCGGTTTTGACAAACTGCGTTCTGAATAAAAAATACTCGATTCACCTAAAAATACGATCTTTTATTGCAAGTCATTGGATGAACGATATATGTTACTTAACAAATGATTTTGTAATAACGTTGTAGCATTATTTTGCAATAGAAGATCTCGTTTTTTTACCAGAACGCTCCCGACCCAGTAAGGCCAACTCCAATGGAGCGGCATTTTGGCGTTGGTGGGCCAAAATGCTGCTCCAATGGAACGGCAAAAGGGGGTGGGCCCACGGCAAATTTGCCGTGGGATTTTCTATTTTTTTTATTTGTTTTTTTTTTTTTTTGTTTTAATTTAGTATATATATTTATGATTTAGTACAATTTGGTCCATTTACAATTAAGCCCCTAAATTTTATAAATGTTACGATTAGATATATGTTATTTTTTTAAAATGTTACGATTGTATTTTACGATTGTATTTTTTAAATGTTACGATTGTATTTTTTATCGTTTTTAATTATTTAAATATAATTCGAGCTTTATATATTACGTACAATTTTAATTTCATTGATATTTAATTTCGTCTATAAAATATTAAAAATATATATACTACGTATTATTATTATTATTATTAAATAATCATTGTATAATTTTATAAGTTTATAAAATATAAAAAAATATTAACTTGGATGAATATGTAATAAAGAATTAAATGTAGGGTCTTATTTGTAAAATATAAGAAATAATAGTAAATGGGGTTAAAAGAAATATTCTGTGGAATATACTTTTAGAGTGAGATATAGTGATATACATTGGAGTAGATTACAATCACTAAAATGGTGAAAAAGTTACACCATTTTAGTGATATACATTGGAGATGCTCTAATATATTATGGACCGGCTCTATTAAAATCGATCATTTTCTCGAATTTAATGATTTGTTTTTGTTATATTTTGCAGATATAAATAGTGTTTTTGTTGAGGGAAAATTGACATGTTGTTTTGACAATCATATTGGAAGTTGTGATCCAGCAAAAGATAACGAAAGGTGTAATCAAATGTGCTTGGAGAGTGAATGTGGCACTGGAGGATTTTGCAAAGTTTTTAATCACAAACCCCCGAACCATTATTGTCATTGTTATTGTTGATTTTCTTAAATTTATATTTTCTGATTTAAATTAATGAAATACAATATAAGTGGCTAATTGAATTATATATATTCAATTTCGTTAATCCCATATTTGACTTGATTTTTTATTGCATTATGAATGACAATTATTAATTATAAGATTTTGTGTCAAATCTATTTTGGATAAGATTTTAAAGATACAATCGATTTTTATATAGTTAACCCTCCCAAATACTGAGATATGATAAGAAAACAAAATAAGTTTTGATATAATAAATCAATTAAAATAGTTTTTCTTAAGTGTAACACATGATGCGAATTAAGTAAATTAAGTTTGATTTGTGGCAAACTTGTTTAGTTAATAATTAAATTAGACTAAAATATAACTTTTAAAACTCGATAGTAGTCTGAATGAGTTTAAGAACACATTATTTTGACTTGATTTTGATAATTTACAACCATAATTGAGAATTCAAGACTATAAATACAAGTTTTTGAAGTTCGAATTAATGTTTATAAATTTGAAGTATAAGCTTTAAATCAATTTGAATTGTGGATATATTTTGTTATTCAATTTTAAATAACTTTGTGAACATTAATTGATTGGCATTTTGACATGACTCTCAATATTTCTATAACTAAGCACAATAATCTTTATCCATTAAAGTCGTAAAATTACTAACTTTATAAAAAAAAAATAGATATAAATTATTTAGTTTTCTTGTCCCAATTTGTCCTTGCTAATATCACATGTTCTTGTTTTTTTCCGAAATCCAAATAGAAAAGATTTCCTATTTTTCTTAAATTGGAACTAAGGTTGACCACTTAATAGTCATTTGCCATGTCTCTTTTCTTTATCGAGTAAAACAAATAAACCTACGACATATTATTGTGAGCGTGACAAATATATATAACACGATTAAATCACTATAATCTTATACATGAATTATCTTATATGCATATGAACTCGTAACATTTAAATAAAAACATTTAATTATTTTAGGTTTACCCAGTCCACACCTAACTGTAGCGGCTGCGGGTTTCCCATCATAATTTTTTTTTTTTAAATAAAAACATAACATTGAATTTTGATTGTGTTATTGAAATTTATTTATTTTTAAATTCTAATTGAATTTATTTTCATGAAAACTTGAGATTTTTTAAAAGATAATTTGTATAACATTTTTTAAAATGTTTTTAAGACACACGAAATAAAAGTATAACTGTATAAGGAAAAAAATATAGTAGAAAATTTCCGCCTGAGCATATTTCCATTCCATTTTTCTCCAAAACGAGTAGCTTTGAAGTATTTATCGAAAAAAAAAAAGTATCTTTGAAGAAAGGTAAATCTAACTCCAAAAATCCGCCTCAAATCCAGCAGTCTCTGTTCTAAATTGCAGAGATTATCTGAATCGAACAATGGGTACTCCGGCGTTCCCAAATCTGGGAAAACACTGCAGCGTTGACGATTGTCGCCAGATTGATTTCTTGCCCTTCACTTGCGATTGCTGCCACAAGGTTTACTTTGATTAACAGTTAATTGATTTTCTTTTCTTATTAACTGTGTTTGATCTATAAACAAGCGTTTTTTTTTTTTGTATTGGTGATGATTTTTGATGCATATTTGCACTGTCCTGTTTTCTTCGCGTTGTGTGTGCTTTTCTTCATATTTCTAGCTATTAGATTTATGTGTGTGCTTATTATAGTATAGTTGATTTTGCATAGTTGATTGTTGCAAAAGCCGGGATTTTTAGGCCATGACTGATTGTGTTTTCAAAAATGAGTCCTGAGTTTTTATTAGAGGATGTGTATTGTATAAATTTGTGTGAAAATATTGATTTTTTTGGTAGGTTTTGTTGAAATTTTAAGAAATTATTGAATAATTGTGTAAATGTAGATAGGTCATTGCTTGTTCTTAATAAATGTTGAAAAAATTGGTTGAACTTTAATATTTTCGTTCTAAATGACATAGTTTGTTGCTTTTTCTTGATACATTTTTATTTTATGTTCGTGAGACTTTTCTAAGTTGTGCGATGGGCCAATTTTAGGTGATTTCAGAGGAATCAGATTTTCTATTCCAAAACCGTGTTCCATCTCCTATTCCGTGTATTAAATGTTTGACACAGTGTTAGTGTTAAAAATTTTACACATGTTAAACGTCCCTTAAAAAATGCATTTCTGAATTACACGTGTCAAAATACTAACTATCTGGAGTAGGAGATGAAATACAGATTTGGAATAGAGAAACCTAACCCGATTTCAGAATGAGGCAAATGTAAAGATAATGATTAGCATTTGAGCTATATGATATCTATGCAGAAAACTAGAAAGCATCGACAAATGTCTTAGTAAAATCAGCATGTTTCATTTTAAGGCTCAACGTTAGTGCTGATATGAATGTTTTGTATCTGTTCAGATTTTTTGTTTCCCTGATTTTTTCATTTTACGCTAGCCAAGTAGTTGCCCTCTTGTTGCTTGTAATAGTTTCAATTCTTAATTGCCCAATCTACTCTTCTCGTGATGGTTTTGTGAAGTTCGACTTTAAAATGTGCACTTTAAAATGTATCCCGACTTTAGAAGGGTTTTATTTGTCATTTTACACCGGGCATGTAGCCCTAGGCTCCATCTTGTATTTTGGATAACACTTCTTTCATGGTTGTAAAGTACAAAACATACCATTTTATACATGATAATACTTCATTTCCTGGTCGGGGTTTTCCCCTTCTGTCACTAAAATAGTGATTTTTTCGTCCTGTGATCTTTCCTTTCAGGTAGGGGTGGCAATTGGGCGGGTTGGGTTGATTTTGGGTCGGTTCCAATGGGTTGGTTGTTAAATGAGTTTGGTTCTTAAATGGTTTTAAGGTAGAACCAAATTCAACCCAAAATGGAACCAAAATCAATCCAAAAGGGAACCAAGCCCAACCCAACTCAATACCTTACATTTTGTTCATTGTAATTTAGATTATTGGCAAACGATTTGGGCCTAACTTGAAATTTAGTTGGACCCCAACTTGGAACCAATTAGGAACCAAATAAAATTTTCTTAGGAACCAATTCAACCCAAATTGGGTTGGGACCATGGTTCCGGATCCATTTTGCCACCCCTACTTTCATGCTTCAATTGTTGTTTACGTTCCTATTTTTCTCGTTCATATGCTAAATGTACATTTAACGGTCCCACATAGGTATTTTGTCTCGATCACCGAAGCTACAATGGACACCAATGCCCCAACGCCAACAAACACGACGCAACAGTTGTTATCTGCCCCCTTTGTGCTAAAGGGGTTCGTTTAATTCCCGAGGAAAATCCAAATATCACATGGGAATCACACGTAAACATCGAGTGTGACCCATCAAACTACGAGAAAGTCACAAAGAAGAAGAAATGCCCCATACCCCGGTGTAAAGAGATTCTAACATTCTCAAACACAGTCAAGTGTAAGGATTGCACTGTCGACCACTGTCTGAAACACAGGTTCGGGCCTGACCACAACTGTCCCGGGCCTAAAAAACCCGAACCTTCGAACTTTATGGGTTTTTTTACTAAAAGTAGAAAAGAGAATCTAAAGCCAACCCCGGTTACTTCTTCGTCGAATTGGGCTACAAGTTTATTCTCATCCGTTCGATCGACAGCTGAGGCTGGAATGGCTAGACTGAGTAGTGAGTTCAATCAAGCAATTGGTGGCGATCCAACGGTGGAGAATACCGGGCAAGTTGAAGTGTGCCCACAGTGTAATTTAAGATTCTCGACGGTTGGGGCTTTGGTCGATCATGTGGAGAAAGTGCATGAACGGAACGGGATTATTAAGGCGACATTAGACGTTTGTCCTAAATGTAGTAAAGGGTTTCGTGATCCCGTGACACTTGTGGAGCACGTTGAGAAGGAACATGGAGGCGTTTCGAAAGCTTAATCAGACGAGAATCGAATTCTGAAAATGTAAGTTGAATTTATGTAATTAGAGGGAAATTTATTGGTTTTGAATGATATATAGATGATTTTTGCAGTTCATATAATACATGAGAAGATATTGTTTTATGAACAGCATTTTATTGTTACTTTTTTTTTTTCTTGTTTCGAAGGAAAGATTGTATATTTGTAATTGATTCAATTTTCCCGGTTTTCTTCTTTATTGGAATTAACTAATTGTTAGAATTAATTTTAATTATATAATTTCATGTGCATAATTTCTATGTTTTTTAAAAAAGTTTTGAGAATCATAAAAGGAGTGTAATTAACGCATAGATAACTATAAAATTTACTAATTTATGAAGAAAATTAACAATTATTGTAAAAAAATTAAGAAAACCTAATTCAAATTTTTTTGTTTGGGCTTGAGCAACTATGGTATATTTCAATACGAATATATAATGAAATTCAATAACTTTAAATTTATTTTAAAATTTTGAATTTTTAACTTGTTATAGAAAATTAGATTCTTTTATTCAAATTCAATCAATTTTTTTTTTGAAAAAACCTTCGTATTAAAGTTCAATTTTTTCTACACATGAATTGATTGGATTAATTTTAATAATATCTTAGGAAATTTCAAATATATATAAAGGGTCATAACGGAAAATAATAATAATAATACATTTTACTGTTACAAGTTACAACGGCCACAAACACAACAATAATGTTTTTTAAATATTTCTCCAGCTATATATAATATACATATATATATGTATCTATATATAGAGAGAGAAGAGAGAGAAAATAAAGTCATAATAATTTTTTTTAGGCAAATGCTGGATAACCGGTACATTGTTGAAAGTCTTTGATGGTTACCAGCCTTACAGGCATTGATCTGAAGGTAAAAACTCGAACGATTTTCAGTTTGTCATTTTGATTTTTACCGTTATATTTGTATTCTTGTGTGTATAGTGATATATCTGTTGTATGTGATCGAAGATATTTGAAGCTTCATGAGGAATTGAATTTGTTTGGACAATTTGTGGATGCTTTACATGAATGTATGATCATCGTTGTTGAAGGTGTTGAAGAAATTGATTTGTTTGTACGGTTATAAGATGCTAAATTTCTTGAATTTATTGTTTCTCGAGACATTTTGTGTGTATCGTGATATATCTGTTTTATGTGAACGAAGAAATTTGAAGCTTAGGAGAATTGAATTCGTTTGAACTATTTATAGATGCTTTACATGAATATATGATAATTACTGTTGAAGGTGATAAAGAAGTCATTTTATTTGTACGGTTATAACTTGCTCAATTTGTTCAATTTATTGTTATGGAGAGATTTTGATGAGAACTTGATTTTGAGGTGTGTGTTCATATAATCATATCTGGGGTTTCTGTAGGCTGGTAACGGAAAATTCAGAGAGTGTTGGCGTGATCTGAAGAAGCTTTCATTTCCCTTCTGATTCTCCTGTTTTTTCGAGATAAAGAAGGGAGAGAAAGCATTTAGTTTTCAAAAGTGGATTTTTGGTGAAAAAGTAATAGAATTCTTGAATTGGTAATATAAAATATGAGTGCCGTTTCGGGTGTGATCTCGAGGCAAGTCTTGCCAGCATGTGGCAGCCTTTGTTTCTTCTGCCCTGCTATGCGTGCGAGGTCTAGGCAGCCTGTGAAGAGGTACAAAAAGTTGCTTGCGGATATTTTTCCCCGGTCCCAGGTCAGTTTCATGAATTATGTATATGGTATTGAAATAATTCGTCAAAATGCGTAGTATTTTTATGGACTAATAATTTAGAGTTGCTGTACTAAGAACCCTTTTGTGTTTTTGCTACAGGAAGAAGAACCAAATGACAGGAAGATTGGGAAACTATGTGAATATGCTGCTAAAAACCCTTTGCGGATTCCCAAGGTACTTAGTACTGATACAAGAGACTAATCTTAGACATTAGTACAATGAATTGATATAAAAATCTTTATATATGCAGCTGGATTTGTTTAATTTATTTTCTGTGCTTTGTAAACTCAGAATAAGAGTTGTCTACAGTTAAATAGAAAGCTGCCAGTGCGTAGCTGCCCTTGGATATCAATTTAAAACACTTGTCAGATTCTATACTCTCAACACGACTAGCTGACTCTGAATCACACATAATGTCATATATAAATTCTATTTTTTGTTATTTCTTAACAAAAGCTTCGCCATATTTACTCGTCAAGTCATGTTTTACGAGCTACAGTTGTCAAGAAGACCTTTCGATCATTTTTTATGGATGTTGAGTCTAAAGTGGTATCTGATTGTTACACAGCCCTAGGAAGCGTGTGTATGCTCTCGTGAAGAAGTATTCTTTCATTTTACCAAGCGTATTAAATTTCTCAAATTTTGGCAGCTCTTTCTTCGATTTTGCATCTGGATCGTCCATGCGTACTTTCCTTCTTCCCGCAAACATGCTTGATTTACCATATTTGGTTCTTTATGTATATCAAAAGTCAATACAGTGCTTACTTTGTGAAATATATATTACCACAATTTACAGTAGATTATTGTTCTATCATATTATGTAATTATTGCTTTAACCACCATTTTTAGGTTTGTAGCTAAATGACTTTGTTTTATTTACTTTGGGATTACAGATAGCGGACACGCTTGAGCAAAGATGCTATAAGGAATTAAGAAATGGAAACCTTGGATCGGTTAAAGTTGTTATGTGTATTTACAAGAAATTCTTATCATCTTGCAAGGAGCAAATGTACGTCCACTGATTTTTTTTTTTTATTATTTAGATGTCAAATTGTATAGATAATGTCATTTTCTTGTTGGTGAATTAGCTTATAACTATGTTTTTCTTTTATCATTTTTATATTTTCAAAACATTTCATGAAAAATTTCTACAGTAGTCTGTGTTTAAGTTAATGCTATTATTGCTTGTGCTAGTAGATTTTCGGCTTCCTAAGGGTCCATTTTATTTCTTCTTGTTTTTAATTTTTTTATTTGACTTCATCTATTTAGGAACTTTTATCAATAAAACTTAACCATTGCCATTTTCATTACAGGCCTTTGTTTGCAAATAGTTTGCTGACTATAGTGCACACCTTGCTTGATTCAAGCCCTGATGAAATGTTAATTCTTGGATGCCAATCTCTCTTTGATTTTGTGAACAATCAGGTCAGCAATGTTGGACAATTCTTTATTTTTTGACGCCATACTCACCTTCATAAGCTTCAAATTAGTTTCTTTCCTTATTCGGATAAGTATACTGATTCAACTTTGGTATGCTTTCTAGAATGATGGAACTTACATGTTTAACTTAGAAGGATTTATTCCAAAACTCTGCAAATTGGCTCAAGAATTGGGTGAAGACGAGAGAGCAGTACATCTACGGGCAAGCGGGCTGCAAGCTCTATCTGCTATGGTTCGTGTTCATATTCATGACAATAAATGTTTTGGCTGTACATTGGATTTGTTATATTTTATGTGGACAATGTTTCTTCATGTTGTTTAATTATTTATATGTTTTTATTGTACAGGTTTGGTTCATGGGTGAAAATTCCCATATTCCAGTTGAATTTGATAGTGTAAGAATATATTTTTGAGCTATGTTAGTTACTCTATTCATTTCCCTCTAATTGACCTTAAGTAGACACACGTTATTTTCTTCTTTTTCTTTTTTCAGTTATATTTCTGCTATTATATATTTTTGTAGTTTGTCTTGATACTATAAACTCCATAAAATAATGAACGATTTAAGTGAAGATTTCATCTCATAATATTTTTCTTGAATTTATTTTACCTTCTTAGAAAATGTCTAATAACAATGCGGCTAAAATTGCAAGAGGACATAACATATCTATGAGACTAACATGGCAATTTTCTCTCAGATTGTTTCAGTAGTCCTGGAAAATTACAAAGGACCTAGTACAGAATCCGATGGACAAATTTCTCATGATTCAGATATTCTAGTGAAGGTTCCGTCTTGGAGACTCATCTCAAGTGATAAAGGACAACTCAACTTGACCACGTAAAACTTTCCGCTGTATTTCTTTTTTATATTTTTTTATTATATGAGTGCATGGTAAAATAAATTGTATCTTGATTTAATTAAACAGAGAAGACGCCAAGAACCCTTGCTTTTGGTCTAGGGTGTGTCTCCATAATATGGCAAAGCTAGGGAAAGAAGCTACAACCATGCGTCGTGTTTTGGAATCTTTGTTTCGGTACTTCGATAATGGAAATCTATGGACCGCTAATCATGGGATTGCTTTTCCAGTTCTGAAAGACATCCAGCTTTTGATGGATGATTCTGGTTAGGTTTAATTTTATGTTTTTTCTAAATTGGGGGAATTTCATGCCACCCACTGAGCACTGTCTAAGTTGGTTTTTCGAACACTGGACATTATCATGTGTAATATAGACCCTGCAAGGGACACATCACATATATGGTTACCATTGTGCTAGACCTCAAGTCTGGAAGCTCCTAAGAGCGAGTTCATAATCTATAGGCTCTCAGGTGCAATTGGGTAATGCCCACTTGGGTGGCAGCTAATGAGCCTCTCGGTAAATTGTGACTCGTCTTTCTACTTTTTGATTTTGCAGGGGAAAATATGCACTTTTTGCTGTCAATATTAGTCAAGCATCTTGACCATAAAAATGTCATTAAGCAACCAGATATGCAGCTCGACATTGTTCAAGTTGTCACTTCCCTTGTTCGACTCACTAAGATCCAATCATCGGTAGCTATTGTCAGTGCTGTAAGTGATATCATGAGGCATTTGCGCAAATGTATACATTGTACACTTGATGATTCAAATCTAGAAGACGAAGTGATCAAGTTGAATAGCAAATTCCGTGAAGCTGTGGATGAATGTCTAATAGAGTTATCATCAAAGGTGGTTTCCCTCTCGAAAGACTTTAGGTTGCATTTGACTGAGGGTTTGGGAGCTAAGGATTCCAAACCAGTGAAATGAATTGCTCTCGTTTGGCTGATTTCATGTTCCAATGAATATTGAGCTATCATGGAATTCAAATTCACCCAACATTTGGAGTCATCTGAAGACCCTCCATTTCAAATGCAACTATGCATGATTTTTGTTGTAAAAGTTCCATTTCTCACGCCCTAATGCTCCTCTTTTGCTTTCTTAACAGGTTGGAGATGCTGGTTTAATACTTGATGTAATGGCTTCTATGTTAGAGAATATCTCAAGCAATTCTGTAATAGCTAGAACAACCATTTCTGCTGTCTATCGAACTGCTCAGATTATAGCTTCTTTGCCAATTTTAAAATATCAAAAAAAAGTAAGCCCAATTATAAACTGAAATGGTCTTCTCTCTCTCTCTCTCTCTCTCTCTCTCTCTCTCTCTCAGTAAGCTATTGAGTGACATGCTATTTTTAATTTCCTTTTTTAATCATCAGGCTTTCCCAGAGACTTTGTTTCATCAGTTGCTTCCAGTAATGGTCCATCCAGATCACGAGACACGAATTGGCGCTCATCAGATATTCTCTGTTGTCCTTGTGCCATCTTCTGTTTCTCCTCAGCCAAACTCAACTGTATCCAACTCACAAAAGAACATAGATTTTCCAAGAACACTCTCAAGAACTGTTTCTGTGTTTTCTTCATCAGCTGCCCTGTTTGAGAAGCTGCGAAACCAAAGGACTTTTTCTAAGGAAAATCTCTATGAATTGAATAACGAAAAGGGTTCAGGAGATAGTGACCAGAAAAATAACACAAGTGGAGTAATGAATAGAATTAAGTCGACATATAGTCGGGTATATAGCTTCAGAAGTTCAGAACCAGAAGCTGATTCTGCAACAGACTCAAGTAAAGAGGTGGTAAGTGTCTTTGGTGTTATTTTCTCCTAAACCACACACTGTATATTTCTGCTAAGTTTGAGGTAATAAAACATAGTATTTTACGTCCTAGTTTTTAATGTTTTACTGGTATTCGTGGCACAAGTGATTTTTGTGCATGAAATTTGTCATAACAAAATAGTGTTTGACCGTATGGATAGATAAAGGGTGTATTTGGTATGTAAAGAATTGTGTAACGGTGTGAAAACAGCAGTTTGTGAGTAGAATGAAAACTTTCTTTCTTATCATATATGAATAATATTTCCTTTTATATTCAGGAAGTTGTTCCTCTGAGACTGAGCAGCCACCAAATAACCTTGCTGCTTTCATCTATTTGGGCACAATCGATGTCTCCTGCAAACATGCCTGAGAATTACGAAGCTATTGCTCACACATACAGCTTGGTCTTGCTGTTTTCTCGAGCAAAGGTACATTACAGGTTCATTAATTTAATAGAAATCACATTATAAGCCTTAATTTTCTGTAAGCTGAGTTGTAATATTATAGGTTGTCTTTTCATCAAGAATCAGGTGTAACCGGAAAGGGGTATATATATGTATATATAGAGAGAGGGCTTTATTAAAATGAACTTTTGTTTATACCTGTGAGTTTTATAGATCGGTCTAAAAACGTTTTATGGGACTCAGCCAATGAGATCATATACTTCTGACCCTAAATAGTGAATAAATCATCCCATGTTGGTAGCACCATTGTGCTACATGACATGATCTCACCATGCTGATGTGGCATGATCCTTGGTGTTGAAAACCTGATCGATGGAAATGTTTTCTGTCTTTCGACACTTTATATTATATTAGTCTATGTTAATGGGTCTATGAGTTACAAATTTCAAGTAGCTTTCTTCTTGTGACACAGAATTCCTACCGTGATGCTCTAATTCGATGTTTTCAGCTGGCTTTTTCACTGAGGAGTATTTCTCTTGTAGAAGGAGGTACACCTGCTAAATTTACAATCCATAATTAGTTACATACAGATTTTATCTAAGATAATTGTTAAGAGCTTTAAGCATTACTCTTCAAACATGGTTGGTGATTTTTAATGTCTAGGTTATTCTTTATTGTCGATTTATCTATGTGTGAGAAAATTTGTTTCTAATATTTTCAGAGGTTCTTCCACCATCACGTCGGAGATCCCTCTTTGTACTGTCAACTTCTATGATTATCTTTTCATCCAAGGCTTACAAAATTCTTCCCCTCATCCCACGTCTCAAGTCTATGCTCTCTGATAAAGTGGTAGGTCATTTCTCTCTAGTCAGTTTTCTTTTTCTTTTTCAAGGTTACATATGGATTCAGTTATTTGCACTTAAGATTTGCAAATTCGCAATAATCAGTTCCGGATGCTTGTTTGAATGATTTCTAGAACGATGGATTTCAAATTATTTAGTAGCCTTCTTGCATAATTTTTTAAATTATTATGTAATTTTTATCTCCACCACTCAGTGGTGAAATCATTAGCTCTAAATCCTTTGCCCAATCCCAAATATTTTTATCCAAGCGCAACCTTACTAAATTTGCTTATGCTATCTTCAAAATCAAAATCAAACACACATATAACAAATATTTCTTGCATTTGTGTCAGATTGATCCATTTTTGTGTTTGGTAGAAGATTCAAAGTTGCAGATTGGTGAAAAAGAACATCAAGAAGTCATTTATGGATCTTATGAAGACGACAGTTCTGCTCTGAAATGTCTTTCGGAAATAAAATTAAACGAGGATCAGACGAAAGAATCCCTAGTTTCCGTTATTATAAAAAAATTGAGCATCTTATCAGAGGTATTTTTCAAATTCAAATTTTACTTGAAAAGGCGTCTTTTATTATTATATTCCATTGCAAATATTTTCATGTCCCATTAATGTATTTGGTACAGTCTGAAGAGGCTACCATAAGGGAGCAGTTGTTAAAGGAGTTTTCACCTGAAGAGTCATGTTCTGTTGGAGGCCAGTTTTTCACCGATAGCCCAAAGAAAGGACATCAAATGGATTCTTACAGCCATAAATCTCTAGAAAAGGTACGTACTTTTAGAGGAATCTACAACTTCTTGGGTTTAAGCTATGCCACTCACTACCAACAATGGGTTTACTCCATTGTCATAAAATGTAGGAATAATTACATACACTGACTTATGAGTAATTTTTCATGAACCAAGAGACCCCTGAAGTTTTGCAATTTACATAGACGCCCTTGTGAGATCGTGACAACTCGAAAATAAAGGGTGGGCTTGTAATATGCTTTTACTCACAAGGGAAGTTAGGGTAATTTCTCAAAATCGCATGTCGTCACTAAGGTCTCAAGCAGGGACATCTATGTATTTTACACTAAAATGTACACATCCAACATTTCACAACCCACATTTCACAATATTTCACAACCCACATTGATAAGTCTTTACCCCTTGTTGCAGGCTGTTTCATTTTTTGGAATAGATGATGATTCTCTCCAAGATTCAGTTGATGGTGGTTTAAAACAGAATGCGCAATTGACCATAGAATTCCCCAATCTCCTTAGCGTTGATCAACTTCTGCAATCTGTAAGTTATTCTTCAATGTATGGATCAGTTACATGTGGCAATTACGAGGGTTATTTTGTGTTATTTTGGGTTATTCTACAATCTGTAGTATATTGTTGTGATATTCTTGATTTGATATGATTTTATTTTGGAGTGATTTCCTCCATTTATCAACACTGCACATGTTTAATTTACCAAATAATAGGTAGTCTTAATAATGTCATATTAAGAGAGAATGAATAAGATGTAGTCATGTGTGAGCTGTTTCGTGGATGTAGGCCAAGTGATCAAACCATGTAAATCAATGTGTTCTCTTCTCTCTTCACTATTCTCAAATATTTAACAAGTTGGAAAACCAAATACATTTGTTTGAAAGTTAGCATTGAATCGTAATCAAAGTTAGCATTGAAAACCAAATACATGTGGCAACCCCCATCCCCAGTCCTGTGCTTATATTTTCTTCTAGATTTCGCCTTCCCCTCAAAATATAGTAAAAATATTTGTTTCAACGATTCAATTATTGTCTCGTGTTGCATTTTTTCACTCAATTTACAAGCTCTGTGCCCGTATATTTCCGAATTTCGACCCACGGAATCTTCTATTGCAGAATTGTTTTCATCATGTATATTTAAAGAAAAAATTTGTACATGTGGCATGCACATGAAAAGTGAAATATTATATGAAACACCATATGGAACAGGGATTCAAACTGATTTTCAAATGCCATCCTCATCCAAAGCTTACATAATCTTCGTGGCTCTGTCCATGCAGTATAATCCTATGAATCACCACATGAAAATTGCTAGTGATGATTTTGTATATTTGGACGCAGGTTTTGGAAACGGCGCATAATGTTGGTAGAATGTCCGTGAGTAATGCCCCTGATGCATCGTACAAGGAAATGGCTGGACACTGTGAGGCACTTTTGATGGGAAAGCAGCAGAAAATGTCTTATATGATAAACACCCATCATAGACAAGGGAGTTTATTGACCATATCTTCACGAAACCCTGAAGATGACAAGCAAATAGCTTCACTTAGCATTTCACAAAAGGTACTCCCTTAAATTTGATCTGAATATAAGTAAACCCCTCGAGTTCTGAGACCAAATCAACCTTGGTTGCCCTTTTGCATAACCATACCCGATATTCTCCAAGTGGGAAAAGTCAATGCAAGCTAATCATTCTAGTAAAAACCAATTTACCCCTGTGAAATTGGCAAACTTAAGTTCTTCCAAATCTATAACCATCTCATAATTGATTAGGTGCTGTGTTTGCAAAGCTTATGTTATTAAATAAGTCTTGAAGTTTAAAAAATTGAAAAGTGCCAAAAACACTAAAGTTGGGTTTATTTGCAAGTATAAGAAATAAAAAAGGTTGGTGGTAGAATCAAAGCACAATCAGTGAAATCAAACAACAAAAACAACTTAAATTCAACAAATAGGACAAACACACCATATCACATTGTTTTCTTTCATTCTATCTCATTTTCCTCTCTATTTATCTTGTAATACTTGTCTTTCTGATATCCCCGCGTTTACTGAAACTAACAGAATGGAAATTCATTCTCGGATCAAAATATACCCGAACTTCCAAATAGTGGGGCTTCAGCCATATGTGCAGCTGAATACGAGCATCATTTCAAGCTGCCAGCATCTAGTCCATACGATAACTTTTTGAAAGCTGCTGGATGTTGATCATACAGTACAAAACCAGGTCCCTTTCCAAGCCTTGATTGGCTGAGTTTATAGAGTACTCAAGTTATATTTATTCGTCCATTTGTTATTGTTCTTCTCCTGTGTGATTTCACATAGTGATGGCACGAGGGATCGTTCTTAGGAGTTTCCGACTCTTGGACGATTTCAACTATTCATATACATTCGGTGAGCTTTACGGGGAACACAAAAGATAATTGTAATTATACGTGAACTTGGAGTTAGGACTCACTAAAAGTTACTCCAATGGGAGGGCACAATCAAGTTTTTTCTTCCGGCGGAGGTGAAATTCTAGCAAGATGTTGTTTCTTATTTTTATTTTGTAGTATTAATTTTTGACCCTAATCATGTACAAAGATCAATGTAAGTTATATTAATTTAATTGTTTGTGAAAAGCGTGGCAATGAAAAATCCATTGTTATTATAATCTGTTTAAGTGTATTTTAATCTTTTAGTCTACTCAAGTGGGTTGTGACTTGTGAGTTATTGAATTATTATTTATGATGAGATTTTTGTGAAATTTATGATAAATGAACGATTGTGGTAGTATCAAATTCTCAAGCTATGATGAGATTTGTGTGAAATTTATGATAAGTGATTGTTTCAATTCTTGAAGTCTTCCACAATTTATGCTGGAGTTGTATGAACTTTTGAAGGTTCTCATTCTTATGAAAAATTCAAAAGTAATGAACTTTTTAAGTACCAAAATAATTATATCAAATCTGATAGAGGATGGAGACAAATTTTCCTTTTTTTTTTTTATAAATCGAGTCGAATAAGTCGTTTTTTAAATTTCTTTGAATTACAATTTTGAGCTTGCTTTAATCGAGCTGAATAAGCTCGAGTAGTTTGAGTTTTTATATATTTTTAGTATTTTTTATTTATCGAGTCGGGCTATAAAATTTATCAAACACAAAAAGATGTTCAAAATTGGTTCGATAAATTATACCAAGTTCGAACAAGTTTTTTAAATGATTGATATCAAATCCAACATCCAACAATTTAAAGCCCCCAATAAGTCCTACCTTAACTAAACGACGCCGTAAGCTCACTGATTATAACAACGTCGAAACCTAATTTCACTCTCAAATTATAACTTCCCCATTTGCAGCAGATACATTTTCTCGTCGCTCGCGTAAGATCTTTCATCTCTCTCTGAATAACTGCGATTACAATGATTTTATTGTGCTCAAATGTTATGTTATATGTTAATATCTGAATTTAGAGCTCATGTCGAAATCGTCGATTTAAATTTAGGTTTTACGATGCCTATTCTAATGTTGTTTTTGTCGTAGTATTATATATGTTAATAAGCTGAATTTAGAGCTGATATCAGAATTATTGATCGAGATATAGGTTTTTCAGATGCCTGGTGTTGTAGCTACGCGCATTCATGTTGTTTTTCTGTTGGTAAAATTTGGATCTACTTCCTACCCATGAATATTTATAAGGTTGAAATTTATTTGTTAAAGAGTAGAACATTTTAGCCTTTTCTTTTCTTTTTTGTCTTTTTTTTGTTATGTATAGTCAGAATGTTATCTGGACTATTGGGGTCTGATTGCTTGATATATTTTTAAGAACTCGGTAACTGTTAAGTTTTTTCTATTGCGTTTCTTGTGATTATATAACTGGGACAGTTTTTATCATGAAAAAATGATTGCAAATGAGTGTGTATTTGTTATTTAAGTTAGTATTTGTGTCCTTGATCAAATATATTACTGCATTTCGGAAAATATATAACTGTACTACGTTTGTTCCTTGGATTCCAGTGCAAAAAGTACTTTCTTGCCTCAAACCATAACACTGGGTGCTTTAGCTTTTAACCTTTTCATTTTCCTCATCAAAGTCAAGTACTCAAAGTCCATAGTGTAACTGTGTAAGAGTTGCCATAATTCATTTGTGATTTGGTTATTTTCGATTGAGATGTGTGTTTCCAGTTTAGCATCTCTCTTTTGTTTGCGTTTGATCTTTCTGATTGTAACCCCCCTGTTTAATTGAGAGCATTCATTGTTGCTTTTTACCCTATTAGTTGTTAATTCTTGTATAGAGCACTGATTGGTTTCTTCACATGACACTGCTGATTGCTTCCGTACATATTTTTTGGCTTTGAGGTAGTGCTATTCTCTTTGTTTCCTCAATCCTCATACATGATATCTTCCGAGCAGTACTTTCTCGTATGACCTTTGCGCTGAACCCAACATGGAGAGGTGGAAATGGTCATCATTTTTGCTATGATTGTTAATACTTTGTCTAATTTTGCAGTTTTTGAGTAAAAAATGTCCGCCAAATATATGTTATCTGCTTTAGCCGGATCCTTGGGAATTGCATATTTCTGTGACTATTTGATTTCTGAAAAAAAGATCTTTGGAGGTCAGTGTTACCTACTTTTAAGTCAACATGTTGTCATCATTATTCCTATTTTGTTTATAAAAAAACGGTCTTGTAACACCGTTTGCATTTGAACGTAGGTACTACTCCTCACACTGTCTCAAGTAAAGAATGGTTCGTAGAGACCGACAAAAAGTTCCAGGCGTGGCCTCGTACTGCTGGTCCCCCGGTGGTCATGAATCCAATTAGCCGCCAAAATTTCATTGTCAAGTCCAGTATTGATCAGTAAATGCATCTCGTTCGAGTCTTTCTTATTGTGTTTTCATAATTGATTTTATCATTGATAAACAAGGGATAAATGTGAAATTTGGTGTGGTCCCAGTTCGTAATAAGTGTTGTATGCTTAGCATACATCCTTGTCAAATTATTGTTTATCCAAATTAAATGGATAGTTATGATTTGATCGTTAACTGGTTTGTCATTGATGTGTTTGTGGTTTGTTATTTTTATGTTGTTTTGCTTAGACATATTTCTTACATTCCGCTATCAATAGCCCCTTGGTTCTCAAGGTTTGGATCTTTATTTTGCCATAATTTTGGGCATACTGGTAACCTATGAGCTAAATGAAATGCATCTTCAAAAGACTTTGTGATGGTTCCGTATAAAATGTGATGCTCAATCATCAATCTATGATTATTCTTGAGACATGGAGTCCTGCTTTGGTGATATGATTACAGTATTTTGTATACGATGGGATTCACCATTGATGATCGTGATTTGTATTTGTTCGGGAATTTGAGCTCATGAGAGTGACTCTGCAGTCTTCTACTTTATTTCACTTATTATTGCTGTAAAATGATGTATGAGATTTACTATGAGGTATATTATTGATAAATCTGATAGCACAAGTGACTTTGTGTCTTTCCCTATGCAACAATTTGGATTTCAGCACTTTCAAATCACTTGGCAGTTTCAATTTTATTTACTACCTGTGTATAAAATGTTTATACAGGTGATTTAAATCACTTGCATAATATCAAATACGAGATATAATATTATTTAGGATAAAGGATCAGACGTGAATCCAAGCTATTCTAAATTTGTCCGATTCAAATGTAACATTTCGAAATATGAATTACGACACTATTTGTAACTACTGAAGTTGAAGAAACCATGGCAAAATTTAGGAAAACTGAGAACCATTTCAACATATTTCTCTGTACAATCATACAACTTCTCATACAAAAACAGAGCTAATATTCCATTCACATGAACAATTTGAGTCCCCATAACAGGATATAAATTACCTAAGTTTGCTCGATTTCTTGAAGCATTTCGACCACGTTTTTCATTTTGGGTCGTTTAGCTGGCGTACTATCGGTACATAATAACGCCACTTTCAAAGCTGCAAGCATTTCCTTTCTCCAGGCAAACGAAACGGTACTTAGCCTTGCATCAAGAATTTGCTCGGGGGTTTCTCCTCTGGATGGAGCGGTATGAACCCATTTCACCAAATCAATCCCTTCGCCAAAAGCCTCATCAACCGGTAAACGGGTCGTGAGTATCTCGAGCAATACAACCCCGTAGCTGTAAACATTACCCGGTGCAGTTACTTGCATAGTATATGCATACTCTGTCACAAACAAGTCAATAACTATCACTCTTAAATGATGAACAGATGAAGCGAAACTTCGTTTTCAGGGTAAATCACACGAGACCCCAAATACGAAAAACACATTATCATAACTTCAATTGTTAGTAAAACAAGGGGTGGCAATCGGGTTGAATGGGTTGGGTTTGGGTCGGGTCTATTTCAGTTGGGCCTAAAGCGGGTTGGGTCCAATTGGTCCAATGTCAAAAAATATGCATTATAGTTGGACCCAATAAGGACCCAAAATGGACCCAATAAGGACCCATTATAAATCAAAGTGGTGTAAGGGGTTGTTTCAAAGTGTAAAATGTAGATTATTGACTCAAAATGGACGATATGGTTGGACCAATTTATACCCAAATTGGGCCCAATTTAAGACCCAATTGGACCCAAATATTATTAAAAGGCGACCCAGTTGGAACTATAATGCCAAAATGTTAGGACCTAACCAATTGAAAACTTATTTAGGTTTGGGTCCAAAGATATGTATGGACCCAAATTGCCACCCCTAACTTAGTTATGGTGATTTTTCAAACTTTGGCGCGTATGCGTGAGTGCCTGTGTATTTTCTTTATAGAGTTGAAAATAGTATACCTGGAGGAATATACCCAAACGAACCCGCAACAGCACTAATACTCCCCGTCCCTCTACACGGGTCAAGTAGCTTCGATATCTCAACTTCACCAACCACAGCATTCAGATTCGAATCCAAAACGACATTTCCCGATGAAATATCTAAATGGATAATAGCAACATGATGAAGAAATGCTAATCCTTTAGCCACTCCAACAGCAATGGCAAGCCTTTCAGGCCAATCAGGCTTGTACACATCACTCATTGTCGAATCATGAAGAAATTGAGCTAAAGTTCCATTTTGAAAATACTCATGTAACAAAAAAACGGCATCTTCAAACACGACAAACCCGAGAGGTCTCATCAAATTATCATGGCTAAGTTTACTCAGCTTTTCGACCTCTCTAATCATCTTGCTCCGATGATTAATTACCGTTTTGTCCATTGATTTCAGTCTTCTAACAGATAGAATCATCCCAGAAGGCATTTCTGCTTTGTATACGGTACTAAACGTTCCAGTGCTAAGCTTATTCGAATCTTTCATAGTTGCTTTAGCCACAGCTTCAAAGTCTATAGCTTGCCTTAAGTTCTCAAGAAACACATTTCCTGCTAATATCACTGGCTTATTGGTAATTTCATCATCAGCAGATTCGGTTTTCGAATCTTTAGCTGTTTTTTCTTGCTTTTCTCGCATCATGAAAAGCAAAACAACAACAGTGACAGAAGCAAAAACAGCCAAACCTGAACCGATAACAGATAATATGATCCTGTAAGAAACTTTATGGTGGTAAGAATTTCCTCCTGAGTCATTCAAACTGCACGAATTGCTCAGAGGCTCACCACAGAGACCTTTGTTACCCACAAAGCTCGAATTTGGACTTTTTTGAAATGGAACGAAAGAGGGTATTGGCCCACGAAATTGATTGTTTGAGAAATTAACCTCTATCAAACTAAGCATACCCTTAAGTGCAGCTGGAATATTTCCACTTACTTGATTATTCGAAACGTCTAAAGAAACTAACTTGTCTAATCTTCCCAACTCTTCAGGCAATTTCCCATGCAGATGATTTGAGCTCAAATTCAAAGCGATTTGGAGGTTCTTGAGATGACCTATCTCCGGAGGTATAATTCCGGTGAGATGGTTACTCTCCAGTTGCAATTCCAGCAGTTTCGTGCAGTTACCAATTTCATGTGGTATTTCACCTCTTAATGAATTCTGACCCAATACCAAGAACTGCATTCTAGACGTATTACATATACTATCTGGTATAGTCCCGTTGAATTTATTGTTGCTTAAATCAAGTTTGTTCAAATTCTTTCCCCTTAGAATAGATGTTGGGATTTCTCCAAAAAGACTATTCCCAGAAACAATCAACTCTTGAAGGTTACTAAGTAAACCAAATTCCATGGGAATGGTTCCATTAAAACCGTTTGAGGCTAAGTTAAGGAGAGATAGATTAGAGCATTTCGAGAATTCTTTCACTATTTCACCCGAAAGATTGTTATTATCGGCTTCAAAATAAGTAAGGCTACTAATATTACCAATTTCTCTAGGAATCCCACCAATCAGATTGTTGTTACCAATTCTAACACTTGAGAGGCCTTTGCATTTTCCGATCGATTCAGGGATAAGACCCGATAGTCTGTTCTGTGTAAGTACCAAAGTTTCGAGCTTTTCCATAGCGAAAATGCTATCGGGAATTGATCCTTCAAGTTGGTTTGAATGAAGGTTCAACAATTGAAGCTCAGAGAGTAAACCTAACTTATCTGGAATAACACCACTTAAATTATTCTCATAAGCAGTAAAAACTCTCAAATTGGTTACATTACCAACCCAAAGTGGAATAGAACCATTCAATCTATTTGTATACATTTGCAAGTCTTGCAAATGCTTTAACCCCTCAAATTCATCAGGAATCACACCCATGAGAAAATTATTGGAAAGATTTAATGCTCTAAGATTCTTAAGACTAGATAACTCAATAGGAATTGACCCTCCAAAGTTATTGAATGATAAATCAAGATACTCAAGCTCAGATAAGTTCCCAAATGAAGGTGGAATATTGCCATGGAAATTGTTGAATGAAAGATCAAGCCATTTGAGTGATTTGAGCTCAGAAATTAGAGTGGTATTACCTTGAAGCCCATGACTAGAAAGAACAAGCCTCTCCACTAATGAATTGTTAGAGCTGCAATAAATTCCAGGCCAAGAACAATGATTTGAGATATTAACATTCCACCCAGATAACTTAAGTTCTTCCCCAATTGCTAATAAAGTTTTTTGATCATTGAGAAGCTGAGCATTCACAATCACAAGTTGAGAACTTGAAAGCAACCCAAAAAGCAAAATACTCAATAAACTCAAGATGGGCATTTTTGGGTTGTATTCAAATTTGGAAAAAGATTTATTATTTTCCTCAGAAAGCCTCAAAGTAAAATCAGTTCTTTTTGTGGGTTTTTATTCAAAAGTAGGAGCTTTCTACCATTTGTATGTAAGAATCAGTCATGGGTCAGAGCTCAAAACAATAATGAAAACTCTTGAGATATTGAGGAAAGTTGAACAAAGAAAAGCCTTGAGCTTGAGAACTCATATGAACTTTCACCTTTCCAAAATGGCCCATTTTAAAGTTCTTGAAAATCAAGGAATTTAGAAAGTGAGTCGAAAATATACTTCAACGTAGTGGGAGAAACAAAAAAAGCTGTAATCTTTATCCTAGAGAAAAATGTTCACACTTTACACAGAGAACTAAAATAAAATGACGATCAAATTCAGAGACGTAATGGGCTTACAAATCAGTCCCATAAAACTTATAAAAACACTAAGAAAATCAGCATTATTTGTTGTATGAACTCTGGAAAGCAACGTTTGCAGAAAAGAAAGGGAAATAGAGAGATGATGAAAGGAGAATGGTACAATGTTTAGGTAACTGCTTTCATGGTCAGGTGTTTTGTGCCATGTCAATCAGTTGTTTTTGTGTATGTATTATGTATGTATAGGACGAGAGAGAGAGAGAGAGAGAAAGAGAATTGAAAAAGCTTCACGAGAAATGAGCAGTGATGAGTGAAGGAGACTGTTTTTTCTGCTATTACTGCAAAAGTGTCTCAATTATGAAAAATCAAATATTAGTAAATATACTTTTTTCTATTTTTAGGAAATAATATTTTTTTATTTTTTTAAATAAAGATGATAATTTTTTAATTATAAGCTAATTTACTATATTGTATGACCTAGTTTTGATGTGGATTAATGGGTTTTCAATATTGTGAAGAATCGAATTATCTGGAATTTAATATTACTAGGAAAAATGTCCTTGATTTATTAAACTTTGATTAATTAATACCCTTTCAGAAAGTGTCCAAAAGGACATATTCCAAAGTTTAGGACAATTTCATTGAAAATAATAAAAAATATTTATTGTAATATTATTTCCTAGGATTCCACCCATATGGGCTATTATTTTGTACAATGCATGTCATTCTCAAATGCAACTTTAACTCTATTTAATAAAAGACCCAAACCATATTAAATGAGTTTTCAAGTACCACTTTTCATGTTCCACTAAAAAAAAATCTACTTTATAATAAAATAATTCAATTGGGATTTTGTCATACAACAAAAATATTACATGGAAATTGTTACTCATGAGCTTTGAGACTTATGCCAATAACTAAATAACTTAGAAAAAAATATTGGAAGAAATCAATCAAGCATAAGAGTTTTAAATGGCTTAATAATGAATAAAAATATTGCAAGATTAAGATGTAATTAGAATATATTATTTTATATATTAGTTGAACTATAATGATTAGCTCTTCTTTATAATATCTATATTAAAAAGTGAAACTTGTAGGAAGCACAAGAAATGTAATGATGGTGGAAAATGAGTACAATTATATGCTTTCAAAATACACTTTTGCAAACTATATATATGATTGAAAACCTCATTTAACTTTGGCCCTCAAGTAAATAAATATTAAATAAACAAAGGGAAAGATATGTGAATTGAATTATTTAATTCATATTGATGTTCAAATTGTGGAACCCTATTGAGATGAGATATAGTAATGGGTATGGGATGATGGCATCCCTAGACAAATGTAGGTCCAAAACTTGTCTCAATTATATAATATGTATATATTATATATATTATGTAACGGCCACCGCTAATACTAATAATTTTATATGGTTTTAGGATCAAAATAATTTTATATATTTTACAATTGGAACTTTTTCCAAATGTTATTAGAGGAAGTATATATTGGTGCTACAAATATAATTCATTTGTTATGTAATTAATTTGAATTTGATTGAATCCTATTTAGAGTTGGTTAGTAGAGATATGAGAAGTGAAATTGATCTAATTATTTAATCTAAAGGGTTAAAAGCCATCTAAGCAAGAATTTTTATTGGATGACGAGAGAAATTCGCAATTAGTGCGGGATAAACATCGTTTTTATGTAATTATCATCAAAGCACACAAAAGAATTAAATCAACAAAAGTTGTTTATATCTGATAGACTCACACAGTAGAGAATGTCAAATAGACATTTTATTTAAAAAAAATGGAACATATAATCAAATTACAAGATTCAATTATTTAACCAACTATATCAAGATGTGTACGAAGACATCTCAACATTCCATCATTATATATGAAATTTTTATATGAGAAGTTGTTCACTAATGATTATTGCATTTTTGTGTTCAAATTGATTTATTTGGTAACTTTTGACATAATGATGAGATAGTTAAGATTGTTGGGGCATTAATGATGTGATTAAGGCGTGATTTTTGCAAGAATCAAGGAATTAGAGGGAAATTGAGGCCGAATTTGCAATCATGAGGCATTACTACTAAATCACTTTAATATTAGGAATACTATTCTATATGAATTTCCACTAATAAAATATATAATTATTGTATATATATATTTTTTATTTTAAATATAAAAATAACAATTTTATATTTTATGTGGTAAAGCATAATTTGAAATGAAAAGATTGAGTGTGCCTTTCATCATTGCTCCACTTTACGGTCACTTTGCTGCACTTAACTAACAAAACATCAGTAATTAAACTAATAATTTTCAAAAAAAGGTATTTTTGTTAGATATTTAGGTTATACACTATTAGTATCTCTATATTTTTAAGGTGCATTCAAAATAATAATTAGGCACAACTCAATAAGTTACACGTATGCTAATAAAATTGGAAAAATTACTAAAACCTCCAATAAAATAACTTTTCTAACCAAAAAATTCACGAAAATATTATTCGATCCAGAAAACTCATTCAATAAACTTTTTTCCCAAGTGCCCAAAAATAGGGTTAATAAAATTATGGGCTTAATCGTCCTTAGCTTTCAGGCCTAAAATTCAATCAATTTGTTAGGATCGACGGCATTCGATCCTAAATCGCATTCGATTCATGGCGTCAACATTGCGATTTCAATACTTGTATCACTAAATTGATTGTAACGAGAGATATTCATTCAATTAGGACTTGAATCAAAGCTGAATTACAATTATCGAACAGATTGCTAACAATCTAAGAACAAGAATTAGAATTGAGAGAAGGATTGAAGAAGATAAGAAGGAACCCCAAAGAACACTCAATGAACTTCCAAAAACTCCCTCTAACTGATCCATTGCCGTCTATTTATAATTGTTTCCCTTGTAACCACTTTCGTCTTGTTAGAAATTACCAAATTACCCCTCTATTTATTCCGGGTCCTGACAAATCTCCCCCCTTATAAGAGGTTTGTCCTCAAACCTCTACTTGATAAATCCTTGAAATCGTTCAATACAAACAACACGTCTGCCATTCTTACTTATTCAATATCGCATCTAGGTTGACAATCCATCTTTGCTACGGATATTTTACCACCATTACGAATAACAGGTTTGCACCCTTTCTGATTATCAAACCTTGGAATTGCACGAAGAGTAATGCGGCCTAATTAACACCTCCACTCACTGAACTGGAAAGTATGGAACATTAAAGCCTGTGGCTGAAATCAATATTTAAGTCACCTTGGCAGCTTGTACGAACTATATGGTGGTGGTGGTTCGGGCGGTGGAAGTGGTGGTTCCGGTTGTTTTATTAACTCTTTAAGTTGAACTTTCACCGTTCCCCTTCCAAACACTTTGAACATGTATGGACTTCCGCCTTGGCCGCTTGTACTCACTAGTACTTTGCTCCTTGATTTTCCTTCACCAACAAAACCAATGTAACCACTGCAACTATCAGCTATTCCCCGAACTATTACTATTTTTGAGAGAAACGAGCTTCCTTTTCTACTCGTTGTTTTATCTGAATTATCAATAGCAATATCATAAGAAGACGTATTTTGATCCTCTATAACTTTCGACTTTCTAACACAAAAGCTTCCCACATTAACATGCTCAGGTTCGATCAAACCAATGGACAATCGTCTATTACCTAAGTTGTCTAATTTTTCACAAAAAATAGCAACTGACTCATGACGCTCATGGAAATTAGAACAAGTTTCATGTACCGTAACATCCGACGTTTGCATCGCTTGAACAGAACGAACCTCCGACTCATGCATTTTATCGATCACCATAGGTTCAAACATTTCATCACTCACCTCTGCTGCAATATCTTCATTTGAATGTAAAATACCTTTATCGATCCATTGAGGCATTTCATCGAACACCTCTGCACCTTCATGGAAAGGTTTCTTTTCAGCTGATAAGGTAAGAGCTCCTGCATTTTCCAAGCTTCTTATTATGGCTTCCGTATGTTGCTCCATTAATTTCTTCATTTCCGTAATCAACTCCTTCGTATGCCTTGCAAATTTGCTATCGATTGATTCGGTTTTACTTTTTGCATTCGTCGCTTTGCCGCTAGGATCGATCGCTCTGATACCACTGTTAGGATCGACGGCATTCGATCCTAAATCGCATTCGATTCGTGGCGTCAACATTGCGATTTCAATACTTGTATCACTAAATTGATTGTAACGAGAGATATTCATTCAATTAGGACTTGAATCAAAGCTGAATTACAATTATCGAACGGATTGCTAACAATCTAAGAACAAGAATTAGAATTGAGAGAAGGATCGAAGAAGATAAGAAGGAACCCCAAAGAACACTCAATGAACTTCCAAAAACTCCCTCTAACTGATCCATTGCCGTCTATTTATAATTGTTTCCCTTGTAACCACTTTCGTCTTGTTAGAAATTACCAAATTACCCCTCTATTTATTCCGGGTCGTGACACAATTGTAGTTTCATATAGAGTAATATTTGTTTAGAACTTTTATATTAAGAATGGATACTAATTATAATTTTAACTTTCAATTTTCACAAATTTTAATATTTTCAAAAATTTAAAGATTTATTTTTAGGTAACAATCATACTAAAATAAACAAATCAAGTATATGAAAAACACTAAGGCTCCGTTTGTTTGACAGGGAATGAAATCTAAAATGGGAATAAGATTTCTGGTAATTTGATTACTAGAAATCTGATTCCCTTAATAGTGTTTGGTTTCTACAAAAAAATTAGGTAAGGATATATATTTTTTTTCTTTTTTATATTTTGTTCAAACACATATAATAAAGAATGGAATCTAAAATTAAAGACTTTGACATAAATACCCTTATTTTAAATCATATTTGTATAATCTAGTTATAAATTTTATGACAAAGTAGAATATTTGATATTATATACATACATAAGTGTATATACATATATATATATATTTAATTTGGTTAAATAATAAAGAATAAATAAGATATCAATTTGGTTCAATTGCATTATCTCTTTTAGAAAAATGGTAATTAAATTGAACATGCTTATTTTTTATTTACATATTGTTCGACTTTTAAAAAAATTACATGTATGCATTTTTCATATACCAATGCATTGATAATTATTTTAAGTCGGAAACATGTTGTTGTTAATAAATAAAATATAATAATCATATGTGATCACCAACCATTTCAAAAGTACTATCGCAAAAACAACATAGCAATTTTTCAATTTCATTCAATAAATAAATATCAAATAAATGGAATTACGATCTATTTTGACAATGAAAATATTCTAAATAAATTAAAAATACGAAACTATTTCTTCATAAATAATAACTTAAATGAAATGAAAAATAAATAACTATTTTGTTGATTTTGTATTATATTTGATATAAGAGTAGTAATGACATTAAAGTAGTGCATTTATGATTACCTTGATATGGTAATCACATTACCTCCATAAAACAAGGGAATGTAAATTCTCTTATTTGAGATGATAATTCCTATATTTTGGGAATTAGATTGCATTCCATAATATCAAATAAAAAATACCAAATAAGGTTATTTGATTTTTGGGAATCATATTCCCCATTTTGATTCCATTCCCTTGACAAACAAACGGAGCCTAAATAAAAAATAAGATTCATCTCATACTTTTTATCAGTTTGAAAATTTTATAATAAAATTATAATTAATCATTTCTTACTTAACGAATGAAGAGAAATTCAATCCAAAAATTATTAACATGAAACTCTGGAGGTTTTAGGTTGTAAAGTTAGTAGAATGTGATTTTTGAATTGAAATATATTTTCAAAATATTTTGAATATAAAAATTTATTTTAGGAGAATTTCAATAAAATATATCAGTACGTAAATGCCAATATATTTGAGTTTAAATCGTTTAGATTTATAATTTATAACAACTCCTTAAAAAAATGACAAATCGACTTAAACTACCTTTAGTTAGTTAGTCCTATTATTTCACACATCTCTAATGATCAATAATGGTTGTCCTATAAAATCCCCTGTGGCTGTCTGTACTTGTAACTACTATAAAACATATAGAAAAAACTCAAATCCCATCTAACCTTTATATATATATATATATATATATATATATATTATACTATACTATCTTTTTCATTAGCTACTTTTTTGAAGAAATGACTCCACTAAACTTTCTCACCAATAGCATGTGAATATGATACTCATTTCAAGTGAAAATTTTATAAAAAATCAAGTTCAATAGAATCGATTAATTACAATTTAATATATCTTTTATTACATTTAATAAATTACAACAAATTGAGTCTGATTTATTATAAAATTACTCGCTTTAGATGAATTTCATCCATGACCCATAAAAGAAAAAAAAAAGGAAAAAAAATAAACAAAAATAAATAAATAAATAAAAGTAAAGAAAAATGAATAATGGAATGTATATAGTGATTGAGATTGGGGTTCCACTTTATTAGACATGTATGATGGACCTTGTATCATGCATTGTCTCTCTTGTCTAGGCATCCAGGGTCCCCCCTTCTTCCCAATCTACTAGGCCTAGTGAAAGGACTTAATAGGTAAGACTTATATGTGCATTATATATATATATATATATTCATTGTTGTTATTATTGTTTATATAGTAATATTTTGGAGAAATTTAAATAAATAATACTAATTTGAAAAATAATTCGAAAAATAGTATACAAAATGGATTGTTTGTAAAAATGGTATTATGTGCCTTCCTTGAAGGCGCATATGATGCCACGCAGGCATATGAGCCTTCAAGGAAGGCACATGTTGGCCCGATATATATATATATATATATATATATATAATTGCATTTCATATGAGCCTTGGGGAGGGGCTCATATGAAATGCAATTAAATATGTTGGCCCGTGAACCCTCTTTTGTCTCGTAACCCTTTTCAGGCTCCATATATATATATATATATAAATTTAATTGTATTTATATATATATATATATATATATATATGTATAAATTTAATTGCATTTCATATGAGCCTTGGGGAGGGGCGCATATGCCCTCCCGTGAACCTCTTTTCATAAAAATGTCAATATCAAATATTATTAAACTTATTATATTTTCGAATGGTGAGATAATTCGAGAGTCCTTCTACGCATAATGCTCATTATGGAGGGGCGAGTAGTTCAGCAGAACCCCACTTCGATCAGTTCGAAGATGACAATGTGAATGTTCAATCACCAGATGTGGCTTACTCGTCCTCAGAGTTCGATATGGATGAAGAAATGGATTACGTTCCAACTGATGAGGAAAATAAGGTGGGGGAAGATGTTCCTACCACAACAAATCAAGTAAGACATTGTTGGAATCCATCTATGGAGGGGCGCATACGAAAATTCAAATGTTTTCAAATATGTATTTTGGGCTTTCCGGACATTTTTATGAAAAATTAATACAGCTCGGATCGAATCGGAAGTAGGAAAAATTGAAGAAAATTGGAATATTTTACTCTTTGAAAATCCCATATATATAGGGAGAATAGTGGTATTTAAGGCTAACGAGAAAAAAAGAGGTTCACGGGAGGGCATATGCGCCCCTCCCCAAGGCTCATATGAAATGCAATTAAATTTATATATATATATATATATATATATAAATGCAATTAAATTTATATATATATATATATGGAGCCTGAAAAGGCTCACGAGACAAAAGAGGGTTCACGGGCCAACATATTTAATTGCATTTCATATGATATATATATATCGGGCCAACATGTGCCTTCCTTGAAGGCTCATATGCCTGCGTGGCATCATATGCGCCTTCAAGGAAGGCACATAATACCATTTTTACAAACAATCAATTTTGTATACTATTTTTCGAATTATTTTTCAAATTAGTATTATTTATTTAAATTTCTCAATATTTTGGTTGCAGATATACAATTGGAAATATACAATTTTATCGAGTCAATAATTGTTTTATAGAATGATATACAGATATTTAATTCAATCTGTTTTTATAAATTTATAACCCGTTATTATAAGTGGAAGACAATATTCTATTAAGTATCGTTTGGTTAGTATCATATGAATATGATTGAACATAATAATATTATACGTGATAGTTATGAGAGAAATTGAGAGATCCATTGCCAAAAACTTGTTTGGTTAGGACTATAAATGAAAGTGATACCTTAGATGATATATATTAAAGTTGTTTGGTTGACATTATATATAAGGAGTGATACAATGAAAAAGTCTAAAATACCCCTATTGTTGATGTTGAATTATCAAAATCACATATATATAAAATTATACTTAAAAATATGGAATATATTTTACACATCAAATAAAAATATTTTGAGTATCTTAAAAAAATAATATGATTATATAAAATATGTTTATTTTACTTATGTTGAATTATAAAAATTATTTGCATAAAATTATACCTAAACATATGGAATATATCTTATAATCAAATAAAAATATTTTTAATATCTTGATAAAATAACATAATTATATAAAATATATTTATTTCTCTTATCCTAATGAAATAAAAATATTTTTAGTATCTTGATAAAATAACATGAATATAATAAAATATATTTACTTTTCTTATCTTATTATTGAAGTTGAATTATCAAAATCATATATATATAAATTATACTTAAAAATATGGAATATATTTTATACATCAAATAAAAATATTTTGAGTATCTTAATAAAATAATATGATTATATAAAACATATTTACTTTGCTTATTTGACGATTTTAATACCAAAGTTTGAAGTTTAATTCCATATTTTTAAGATTGATTCAATGATAGGTTTTTAAGGAATATAACAAAATAGAAATTAGGTTAAATGATAGGTTAAATGTGAGGGGTGAATTCATAATTTTACTTTTCAAAATAGGTCGGATATAATCTTGTGATAGTGGATACCACTTACCTGGTGGTATCTACTATCCTAGATATGGGGTGATTAAATATCGGGCTTGTTACGTATCATGGGCCGACTTTGTTGAACCAAACTTAAAATTAGGATTGATAATTAATATATCACCCCTATAAACCCCATAACTTAGAATAAAATTGAACTTGGGTTTGATGTAAAAATCCATTTACTAAAATGCCCTTCGATCATTTTAGAATAATTATTAAGAGCTCTCGTGACTTCTAATCCCATATTAATACTCGTTATCGTATAAGTTTGTGAAACTTGTAAAAAAGGGTCATTATGTTGCTTTATTGAAATTTGGGCTTAATATACAAGGGCTTGATTAAGTATAATTTTTGTAAGTACATTGAGCCCAATATCACTATTAAAATTGGCCCGGAACAAACATATCAATTTTGGGCCCAATGTAAATATGTCAAATTAGTCCGATCTATTTTGACTCGTAGGTCATTTTAGCCCATATTTAATTTGACCCCATTTTGTTATTTTTAGACTCAAATCTTTTTAATATATTATAATATTAATAATATTTTAATTTCCAAACAAATGTTGTGTAGTTGAAAAATTTCTTAGGTGAGAAGTTTGGGAGCAAGGGTTTGAATCCCCTTGGTCAGTTTTTAATACAATTTGCTTTAAAAAACACAAAAATTAATTTATATAATATATATATATATATATATAAAGAAATCGGCCTATCAAGCCAACACCTTATGGCTTGACTCTTTTCCTAAAGGGTCAAATCGAACTGATTCCTTAATATAACCGATTTTGATGGTTTGTAAGATCTATTTGACATGTTATATCCGATCTAATATTTATGTAAAGAACACGTTATACGTTGACATTCAGTTTGGAAGAGTGAATATAATATTGTTTATATATATATATTTATGTATGAAAAATATTTATTATTACAATATAAGTGTATCAGTGAGCATTTAATCATGCCATGTGAGGAAATTAAATTAACCATATACTAATAATAATAAAACCATTGATTTTAAATAAACTTTATAGAAACTCGAAAATCGATTGAATTCAGTTTCAGAATTATTAAAATATTTGGAGACTATAAATCAATGATGCCACATTAAGGGTGGACGGTGGAGAAACTTGCTGCCCGTACTGACGTACATATATAATGATTTACATACTATAATCATGATGGTTAATAATTGTAATTTGTAATTATCAAATATTTTAAATTGTATAATATAGTGGTGCAGTTACTTTGAATTTCTTAGCTATATTATCTTTAGTTTTGCCTATATTATCTCTCAAATTGAAAAATAAATTACAGCATATATTTATTTAATTTAATTATATATATACATATTTAATATTTTTGAGGGTTCAATAATATTTAACTATATTATCTTTTGGATTGATTTTCTATTATTTTTTTATCCTCTTTTTAATCCGATTTCATAAACACGACACAAATTTCTATAATCATGTCCAAGAAGGAGGCTCCTTACCTTTCAAACAATACAAAAGAAAAAGAAAAAAAGTCAAAAAAGGAAGAAATAAAAGCATAAATGAAACCAAGAAAGAATCCAACACATCAAGCTGAGTAAATCAATGGAAGACTTTGAAAAACCCATGTGGAATAGTATTGAAAACAAGCAATTATTTAACAATTAAATAAAAAAATATATTAAAAATGCGACAACCAAACACATCTCACGCCTAATTTAGTGGCACTATAACATGATTAATTTTTTATTTTTTTAATGCACTGTATTTATAAATCTCCTTTCTCATAACATTTTCAGTATTTCTTTCTTGAGTTTATTCAATGGCTTATAATCTCAATATTCTTTCTTTAGTGTTGATATTCATTCTATCTAACAATTTATCAGCTTCTACAAATGTTGCTCCACCTCTTGATGGTAAGTTTATTTGTTTTTTAAAAGTTGTTATAAGTCCACATTATGCTATTTTAAGTGTTTTTGCTTTCTTGTATGTTATTTCTCATCATTTTGTCAAATTTTTTACCATCATATATAATTTATAATTAACATGCATTTTTGTGTATAGGACTATTGGAAAATGGGAACTTTGAAATAGGTCCAAAGCCATCAAACCTAAACAAAACAGTGATAATTGGCAAGTACTCACTCCCCAAATGGATAATCTCCGGGATAGTCGAGTACGTCTCCGGTGGGCCCCAGCCGGGCGGTTTCTACTTCCCGGTCCCACGTGGGGTCCACGCCGCTAGGCTCGGGAACGAAGCTTCGATATCACAAAACGTGAAGAATTTGAAACCGGGGTCGATTTATACCCTCACATTTGGTGCAACAAGGACTTGTGCACAAGATGAGGTGCTTAGGGTATCAGTCCCAGGATTGTGGAGCAATCTTCCAATCCAAACACTGTATAGTGCTGATGGAGGGGATACATATGCATGGAGTTTTAGGGCAAATTCTAGTGTTGTTAAGGTTACTTTTCATAACCCTGGGATTCAAGAGGATCCAACATGTGGACCCCTCTTGGATGCCATTGCAATCAAGGAAATGATGCCTCTTACTTACACAAAAGGTTAGTCTCACAATTATATGTATATACTAATAGTTATAAAGGATTCAGATTGTATCGAATCAGTAGTGACATATAATATGTCAGTTTGTGACATAATACGAATATACGACTGAAGTGTTATGTGTCAATTGAAGTTTCAAACGATGTCAATATTAATAGTGACATCCAACATTCTTGATGTGACATAATTTGAAAGTATTTTTTATCATGGCATAAAAAGATCTTCCCACTCTTTTTTTAGTTTAAGGTTCATATGAGGCTATAGGGATTACAACGATTTGGTCGGGTCCCACTAAATGTGTCGTCATTTGTCTATTTTTATAGTAGCTGAAATGATATTCAGAATGGATTTTCTATCCCACAATGGTGAAAAATTCATTTATTTAAATTTTTATTTATAGTTTATTTTTAAATAGACACTTGTCAAAGCCATAAATATGGGATAGAAAATTCGCACTGTTATTTATTATCGTTAATCAGTATTAAAATTCAATACGAACTAAAATTCCACGTGCTCATAATCTCGCAGGAAATTTGGTGAAAAACGGAGGATTCGAGATCGGGCCCCACGTCTTCAAGAACTTCTCGACCGGTATCCTAGTCCTCCCCAAGGGCCAAGACTTGTACTCACCAATCCCGGGATGGATTGTCGAGTCAATCAAGCCCGTGAAATACATCGACTCGAGGCACTTCAACGTGCCCTCGGGTTTAGCAGCAATCGAGTTTGTGGGCGGTAGAGAAACGGCCATTGCGCAAATCATCAGGACCGTTGAAAAGAAATGGTACGATCTAACGTTCACCATTGGAGACGCTAAGAATGGGTGCAATGGGACTTTGACAGTACAAGCTTTTGCTGCAGAAAAGAGTGTGAAAGCTGAATTTACATCTCATGGAAAGGGTTGGTACAAGAAGGCAAGTCTTAGGTTTCAAGCAGTTTCGGATAGGACTAGGATCACATTTTTTAGTCCACATTATCATACTAAGTTGCATGATTTTGGTTTTATTTGTGGGCCTATTTTGGATGATGTTAAGGTTGTTCAAGTTGCTTAGGTTTTGAGGAACATGTTTTTCTCTTCTTTCTACTTCTTTATTGTTGTTTTGTTTTGGGTACCAAATGAAGGGTAACTGGTAATTTTGTATTTTTTGAAATTATACAAGTACTGGACTGAAAAAAGTTATAATGATTATCAGAGACAACTTGTTTACTTGTCTATGAATTTGGGAAGTAAAGCACTGTCTAGAAGACCGATTTGTGAGGTGATTAAGTGTTACAGATCGGTTTGTTATGGCCCATGAGCGTTACAGGTCGAGGCACTTAGTCCTCGACCAATTACATTCTCAAATGATCCAGTAACGGTTTTGAATAGGAGTGGCAATTTGGATCCAATCCATACATATATTTTCACTCAAACAAAACTAAGTTTTCAATTGGTTGGTCCTAATATTTTAGCTTTTTAGTTCTAACTGGGTTGACTTTTAATAATATTTGGGTCCAACTGAGTTTTAAAAATACCCAATTTGAGTCTAAATTGGATCCAACCTATTTTCCACTTTGAGTCAATAATCTACATTGTACCCTCTTCAACAACCACTTACACCACTTTGATTCATTTTGAGTTTTTATTGGGTCCAACTATAATGCATATTTTTGACATTGTACCCAATTGGACTAAACCCACTTTGAGCTCAACCCATGGGCCCGACCCAAACTCACTCAACCCAATCGCCACCCCAATGTTGAATGTAAGTGATATAACACTCAAGGCCAAAAAGACTCCAATTATGACATGGCTCTTTATTAACATCAAATGCTTACTAAGTTGTAAGAATATAATTGCAACTTGATTTCTAAATGTATTTGTAGCTGTTTTCATGATTGTACCCTTACCCTGTAAAGGCTATGAATTGAACCCTAGTCATTGACTAGTAACCATTTTTCCAATTACGAAATTCTGAGAAATTCTATAACACAAGGTCCAATAGTCTAATTCGAAGAAGATATTCAGGCCTATCTTATACATGACAGGAAGCGAACTTTGAACTGGTATTGGTGGGGTGCGCCAGGCCCGTGCAGTAGTGCAACGCATGGGCGACGCTCGAAGGCCCAGACAGCAAGCTGCCTTAATGGGCCTTCCCCCTGGAAAAAATTAATTTAATATCGTGTGGGCCGATGGCCCACATATCAGATATTAAACTGATAAGAACAGATACTACACTTGATCTTAGCCAAAAGGCCGAGAAAGGTATGAATTTTCCTGTCCTGGGCCATTTGCTTTTATACTATCTGCTCTCTTGCACTTCTCTTCTCTGAGCAATGTGGGATAAGATCAAAAAAAAGCTTTCACCTTTCAGTGGCTTTTTTGGTTCCTTTCTTCCACAACCTCTACTCTTTAAGGCAGTTTGCACTTCATAAGTTATGTATAATATACTACACATGTTTTGTGTTTTTTCGCTAGTCAAATTGAGATCGAGCTTCAGTCCTTATCGAACATGAAAGCTAGGTCAAGTACTCAAGTTTGTTGTTAAGTTAAAACAAAACAAATTAGAACTCTATTTCAAGGGTAATGTTTAACAACCCTAATTTAAGAGAAACCAATTGGAGGATAAATAGTAAGCTGAAATTACATTGAACTCATAATAATTTCATAAAAATGTTTAACAATCTTTCTTGATTCATTAACGCTGTTTATCTTATAATACATACATCTCAAATGAAAACTTTAGTAACTTATAAGAGGGGATGAGGGATCTCTATTCCTTTTAAATTTATCATAATGACCATTTTTTAAAGTCTAAAAAAGTATATTACATTTTTAGTTGTATTAAATTTAGTATTTATTATCTATTCTATGTTTAGATAATCATGTACTATTTCACTTAATATTTGCTAATACGAAGAATTTCTACCAAGGAAAATAGTATATCTGATTATGTGCCATCGACTTATACAATTGTACCTATAGTAATAATGTCCTTGTTATAGCAAAAATATTGTGAGAAATATTTTAAGAGTGTGTATTAATACATAAATTCACTCCAAAAATCAGAACAATAAACAGATAAATGATTATATTGGTAGCAGTATACTAACTTCAATGAGAATTTTATATTCTTATTTCAACAAGGGTCCATAGCTCAGTGGTAGAGCATTTGACTGCAGATCAAGAGGGTCACCGGTTCGAACCCGGTTGGGCCCTTTAAGCTATATATTTTTACTTTTGCCATCATAAATTATGAGAATCTGAATTTTTAACATACATAAAAGTTTTTTTTAAAGAAAAAATATCATGATTTATAGAAATTGTATTAGCTGAACTTTTTTCTCAGAACATATACACTGCAATTGATATGTGGGGTAAAGAAATAAAATTGACATACTCATAACTCTCCTACTTTCTGATATCAAAATTTCAGTTCTACTACAAGAAACAAAGAATTTTACTTGCTACAAATTATTTAACTGCTATAGATGAACAAGGTGAATATATATGTATATATAACTAGTAATAAATGGAATAATTCGTTGTTATGAGCATACCTTTTCGGCCCGAGACTGAAATTGGTAGATTAGTGTAAATGTAACTTATGATGCTATCTGCAGAAACATTAAGGTAAACTAATATTAGTTGTAGTTTGGTAAAAATAAAATTCAACAAAATCATGAAATAATTCTTAGGAACGCCGAACGCCCGATGGTGGTACTCGTATTGGGTCCATGAATGAATGTATATCAGAATTTATATTCATAGAACTTCCTAAGAATCATCCGAGAATAAGTGAAAAAATATTTTCTGATATATTTATAGAGTTTTCGAAAGGCAAATTTACGAGTTTATGATTCTTTCTATTTATATGTGCATTTGAATTGATGTTGTGTGTAGCATTGTTACCATGTAAATAAAAGGATCTCCTCGACCTCCAGCTCCAAACCTCTTCACCTCCTCTTGCTTCAGCAACCTATTTACGAACAGATTTTATCAAACCACACAATCTTCCACCACTGTGCCATTGGAGACAAGTAGATAACACATGCTCAAAGAAACGTATGGTCGTGTTTGGATTGTAGACATGGAATTTAAGATTTCAAACTCCAATATTTTTCAAATTACTAAAAGATTTCAAATTCATAATAATTGATTTGTCCTCATGAAATTGAGATTCTTATCTTTTCAAAGGCTCGCATATTGTTTTTCCCTCCTCAATAAGAATGGGAGGCCATTCTGTATTAATCAAACTTAAAACATATTGCAAATTGAAGAGAGATATTCATGCACGTGCACATGCATTCTAATATAGCACCCACATTTGTGCCTGTATGTTGCTGACAGAAACCAGTATGATACGTAGATTATAGTGAAAAAATTAGTATAATTTTTCACTTGTGAGTTCCAGTGTGTAGTGTGGTCTGTGACATATAACAGAATGTGTGATGGATTATACTCACATTCTCAAAGCTTTGCTAGTGGAAGGGCTATCACCGAGCAATTGACGGATCCTCACTTCAGAAGCGCTCCCATTAGACAGAATCCTCAGGATGGCTGCAGCTCTATGGCCCATGTAACCAGAGATAACTGGCTTGCTCAGTTTATCAGTTGCACTAGTTTCACTATTGCAGCTTTGGACACTGTAGCCACCGGACAAACAAGATGAACCCTCAACTGTGGTTATCTCAGAAGCACTCTCGGATGATGTGGGAGCTGAGGGTTCTGGCTTGCTGGATTTCATTTTCTTGCCCTTTGAGATCCAAATGCTTTTTGAGCGTTTCTTTCGCACTATCTGCGTAAGAGTAATCAAATAAAGCAAATGGAGCCATGCAGATGGAATATTAACATAATAGCAAGAAATATGGGATGTTGATATACTAATATAGATGCTTTAGCTGATTGGAATTGAATTTCAAGTTTACAATCATATCAGACAAAACATGACCTGAAATTCAAATTAGAGGGCAAGGATTTCTTAACAATTGATCACATTACCCTAAAGACTGCAGAAAGTATCACTACCATCAATTGAAACGTTATAGGCACATTCTGGAACTACTTAATGTTAACAACTATCAAATTTCAAAAACATGCAGTAGATCTGAGGTACAAATGTTTATTTATCTTCTAAGCATTTTAGCAAAACTGAAACTAGTTAAAACTATACAACTCAACCAAACCGGTCCATCGGTCATCAATCTAAGTTGGGAAACCACCACAAAAAAAATCCCAACGTAAATCCAAGTGAAAACATCAATGGAGTTTGAAGAACGCGCAATCTCATCAGCTAGAGTAGGGGAGGACTTCAAATACTACACAACAAACAGCAGAATTTAAATATCTGAGAAACAGAGGTTGACTTGTCAGTGTTAATCAACTTAAAAAACAAATAAACAATTACATTATAAGTTTCAAAAGACTGTTTCACGAGTTTAACCTAATTACAACGGATAATATAGTGATCATGCACATAATCAATGAATGTAAATTTAATCCAGATATACTCAATAATTTTACGACTTAAATCCACAGAAGAAAAATAAAGCAACTCTGTCCATCCGCACTAATTTAATCAATTCAAATTACAAACAGAAAATGCCTCAAATTAATTATAATTTACAGTAATACCTTGAGCTATAAGAAACAGAGAGTAATTTTCCAATCTCAATCAGCTTACCAAACGTCAGTAATCAGGTGAGATCTCACCGTCTGATACAAACACGTCTCCTTTATAACACATAAATTCAAATAAATCTAAAATAGATCAAACCATAACAGCATATAACTGTATATCACGCATAGTTCTTAGAAACCACAAACATAAGACAGGACATTCACGATTCATCAGATAAATCACAACCAATATATATAACACAAATTCTAAGCGATCGATAAGAGATCAGCGGAAATCACCGTGAGCTTCAGCTCATGGAACCGAGGCACAAACGCAACTACTGTGAGTTGCTGAGCACGTGACGATTCTTCACCAACACTCGTCTCCGCGATCGACGATCCGCCGCTCGATTTTGAAGCGGAAAATTGCAAACTCTTGTAGCTTTCTGGAGTACCGCCGCTGTTATCACTCTCTCTTCTGCAAAAATTATCCAGTACACGTACTGAATTCAGTGGATAACGATAGGCGTAATTGTAAACTCCATAATTGCAAGTTGAATATACATGAAAATCTTACTTAGGCGAAGAAGAGGCGAGGAGGAGAAGCGCGGAGGCGACACTGCGTTCGGGGTTCGAAGGAAATGGAGCTTCCATTGTTGTAACAGCCATTTTTGTATTCGGAAATTGGCGGGAGAGTTTTGGATTTCGATTTTTGTTTTGGTTTTACTGAAGTAAAAGCTTAAAAATGTTTTTGTTGTTAATTTATTGTTTTTTTTTGTTAACGGTTGGTTAGTTTTTTTTCTTATATATTTTAGATATTTACCTAATTCTATAAAATGTTTTAAAAAATATAACACTATTATGGATTATATATACTTTTGCTAGTAAATTGTGTTATGAAATATAAGATTAATACTGATAGGTCCTGTTAATAGTAGCCAGTAGGGTATTTTGTAATTTAGTAAAATATATTTATATAAATGCAATATTGGTGGGTGTCGAATCCAACAAAAATAAAAACCTACTTTAAAAAGATTTGTAATCAGCGATAAGTAGGGTCGATCCACAGGAAATGGTGTACAATTTAATTCCTAAATTACTAATATCGATAAAGGGGGGTTTTGAGATTTTTAACTAAATTAAAATAAAAAAAACATAAATTAAAAAGCACAAGATTTAAAAACGCAGATTCAAAAGACGCAAATAAAACAGAATTCGGATTTTCAATATGATGGGAAATTCTAGTCTTCGGATTATCTCGGTATTGATTCTTTAATTTGATCACTGATGCAATAATAATTCAACGTTATCAAATAAAATGGCTATAGTTACTAACAAGCTCTAGTAACCTAGTTTTTCCTTAAGTTATCGATAATCAAAACAAGCTCTTTGATTACTCCTCTTACCGAAAAGACAACCCTAAACAAGCTCTTAGAATTTAGCCTATCGATAGCATTCACGTTTTAGAAAAACACCAATTCTAGCCAACAAACACACAAGCTCGGTTTATTTAGACTAGGTTACTAATTCCCATACGACTAATCAAAAACGTTTCCATAATCAACGTCGTTAACTGCTACAAAATTAGGGTTAGCCAGTCACGGAGTTAGCCCTAAATAGCTAAATATAATTCCAACGATTAAATAATTGGCCAGACTAAATAATCAATTGAAATATATTGTCAACAAAGCTCCGGGAAAAAGTAAATACCTGATGAACGAAGAAATTAAAGTACAATTCGATCTCACAAATATTAAGAATCAAACCTTGAAGAATCCTCGACTAGAATTATGTGTTTAGCAACACATAATCAAAAACTTCATCAAAATATTAAAAACCGAGGGCTGGAAAATTGAAGGGAAAAACGATGCTTGAATTCAAAATAAAATCAAAGGTGTCTTGTGGAATAAAATTCCACATACTTATAATAAAAGAGTCCTAATCCAAAAAGGAAACTAATTAGGGATCTAACAAACTTAACAAAATAAAATCTTGCAAAATCTAGAAATAAGGAAATAAAATCTAAACAAATAAAAGGGAATAAATCCCAACAAAGTCTTTTAACCAAAATAAAACGGATATAGAATCCGATTTTGACAGCTGGGTATCATAACTGAATCTCGAACTTAATGTTTCCCGCTTTTTCAGAATTTCCGTTTCTGGGCAGAAGCGTTTGGCAACTTAAGCGTGGGCACGCAGTCTTCTGCTGGAATTTTTAGCACTAAATCTTTTCTTCTTCATTTTTTCTCTTTTGTGTCTCTTTTAGTTCTTTTCCTTTTAATCTTCTAAAATCCAATTATTAACCTAAAATCACAAAATAAGAGGATTAAATGTAACAATCAACCCGACTATAGATATGTAAAATATGCACAAAATACGACTTAACAAATACCCCCACACTTATGCCATTGTACGTCCTCGGGCAATGCTCAGAAGTTGACTATGTAAAAACTACTCAAAACAGTACCAGGCGGCAATTTAAAACAACTAGCATTGTGATATCAAGAACAAAATCAAACTCGAAAGCACGAAACACGTAATCAATCGAAATTTTTGATACCATAATAATCTCATGCTAGAACAATGACATCAATTGAACAAGGAGAACAAAATTTCAGTCGACTTTCTCTCAAAAACTCTCCAACTCTCGTGTATGGTTATAAGTGTATCGCTCGAATCTCAACATGTTAGTGTTATTCCATAGGCTTGGTTATACACCAATGTCGCCACTACGGTTGAGAGTGTGCATAATCGAATCAAAAGGTCTTTATTAAGGGTTGTAATGGGGCTAAGGTTCGGGGTAGGAATGAAAAGAGAGGTCGAAAAAGTGGCTAAGTCTGAAAATTTTATCGAGCATCGAGATCTCATTGGGTATATTTGACGTTAAGGACCCAAATACTACACATTTCCTATCTTTCTCGGGGGTTCGGTACCTCATCAATTTTCGAACTTCTCTTTTATTTTATTTTTCTTTTTGTTTTCCCTTTTTTTTTTCGTTTTTTTTTTTTCGATTTTTTTTTTTCGGGTACTCTTTGTATTTTTCACGAGTTTCCCCCACACTTATTTAACAACATCATCTTCTTGACTTTCGTCCCCAAATAATATACAACCTCCATGCTCGACTTATTTTCTAGACGGGTAAAACGAAGCGGCATAAAAAAAGGGTAAGGGCTCAAATTCGGGGTAAACCAAGAAAATAGGATAAAAAGGCTCAAAGTGGGCTAACTAGGGGATAATGCAAAGGTACGATTTATTTGGCAAAATGGCTAAATCCTAAATGCCTTTATCATATTCAATCATGCACATGCTCGTGTAATTTTGACAAGGTTCAAAACAAGTTCTAGAATTTCAAAAACACGTGAGTCGCACAAGAAGAAAGAGATCATGTCGTAAATTATCGATCAAATGGCACAAGTTCTCACAAGGTAGGGTAATCGACTAAAACATGCGTTCCTATGTTCGCTTTTAATCATTGAACATAACACAAACTTCACATGGCACGAAAACTCAATCAAAGCATGCTCATTTATCCAAGTCTAACCGTTCAAAACAAACACAAGCTAAAGTTTAAGAATGCCGAAAACGAAAATTTTTTTGTTTCACATAGCCATAATCAAGCAAAAGCACCAAGAAGTACAATAGCACGAGAAACCACCCCCCACACTTAAAACATGCATTGTCCTCAATGTGAAAACGATAAAATAACAAGCAATGCAACAAAATAAAAGAACAAGGAGGGGGACTTCCCTACGACATCACTCGGTCATGATGCCGAAGTGATCAATGAGCAGCTTGAGATGGGTGATAATTGTGTCGAGTTGTGCTTCGATTGTATCGAGTCGGGCAACGATTAAAAGGGCAGTAACATCAGGGGCAGCAGTAGCAGTTGCGGATTCTTGAGCAGAAGAGGTTGCCGGAATTACGACAAGCGTAAAGGATAGTGGCGGCGAAAAATCGGTGATGGTGGCGATTTCCGATCATATCTCGTTATCAGATGGCGGAGCGACGACGATGGCGGTGGAGCAGTTGGAGATGGAGGAGGTGAAAGAAGACATAGCTTCTCCCATGGGTGTACTGGCGGCGACGATGATGATCGAAAACCTGTAAATTGATTGAAAGGTGAGTGACGATGGTTAAGGTTTGAGGGGGGAAGAAGGAAAAAATTAGGGTTAGAAATCCCTAATTTCAATTTTATGTTTGTCATTTTATTTTTTTTTATTTTTTTTATTTTTGATTTTTTTTATTTTGATTTTTATTTTTTTTTATAAAAAAAATATATATAAAAGTCTGAAAAAAACTGGTGTGCAAAACAGAAGGGTTTCGTAAGTTAGGCGTGGGCACGCTTAACTCTTAAAACGCTTCTGAAAAAAAAAAAAAAACTGAAAATAAAAGAAAATTAAATAAGGGAAAGAAAAACTCATGGGTTGCCTCCCATGCAGCGCCATTCTTTAACGTCGTCGGCTAGACGTAGTTATGCCTCAAGTGGCTTAAGTCGGAGGTTCAAAGCCATCACTATGCCAATCTACCTTTAGTGGATCGTCATCATTAAATTCAAGAATTCGCTGCATCACAAGGTTAGTGGCATCTAAACCAAACATAGAGCAATCATTAGTAGAACACTTCATGGAATCATATAAATTAAACATAGATTCATCTTCAAATTTCATAGTAAGAGTTCCATCATGCATATTAATTTCAGCCCTAGATGTTTTCAAAAAAGGTTGTCCAAGAATGAGAGGGGCTAACTTACTAGATTGATTTTCATCCATATCAACAACATAAAAATCACTAGGAAAAACTAAGTCATTAACATGGACTAGTACGTTCTCAAGAAAACCATTAGAAGATGCATTAGACCCATCAGTTAATTGTATAATCATGTCTGTTTTTCTCAACTTTTTCACATTCAAAGACTCATAAATAGAACGGGACATGATATTTACCGAAGATTCAAGGTCTAACATAGTGTTTTCAAATTGCATATCACCTATTTTGCAAGAGATAATGAACTTACCGGGGTCCTTGCATTTTGGAATTAATTCCTTTTCGAGTGTTGGAGATTCATCTTTCATATCCTCCTCTTCATCGTCACTAATCTCATCTTCCCCAAAAATCTCATATTCTCTAACTTCCTTCTCATATGTTGGAGATTCATCTTCTATATCCATCTCTTCGTCATCACTGATCTCAATAACCTTAGATTGCTCTGTAAGTGTTTCCGTTGGTTTTGTTAGTTGATGGTCCACATTTTTCTCTCTAGACTCACCTTCCACCTCTCCATCGTCACTGAACTCATCTTCCTCAAACATTTCGTATGTTGGAAAATCATCTTCTATATCCATCACTTGTTTACAGTTGACAAAACGACCAGGAAATGGAGGAGGTATCACAAATGTCATCGGTTTCTTCTTGGTAACAGGCTCCTCTTCTTTTTCCAGCTCTTTCTCATCCTCGTGTTTCGAAGTATTTTCGACAGAAGCGTTCGGAGAATTAGGCATGGGCACGCTTAACTCTTGAAACGGTTCTGTTTCCTTCAATTCTTTGCCACTTCGCAGCGTAACTACATTGGCGTATTCTTTCGGATTCACGACGACCTGGGATGGCAATTTATTCGAATTTTGGGATACTAATTCGTTCATGGCGGTGGCCATTTGACCTAATTGCTTCTCCAGATTTTTGATAGCGTTATGGTTCTCTTGTTGAAACTGTTGTATGCCATGTTGTATACCCTGTTGTATGCCCTGTTGTATACCCTGTTGGAATTGCTGAGTATTAGCAACCAATGTTTTAATCATATCTTCTATAGACATACCGGAGGATTGGGTTTGTTGAGGGAACGAAGGTCCTTGAGGTCTTTGGTATGGTGGTTTTGGAGCATAACTCAAATTGGGGTGATAATTCCATCTTGGATTGTAGGCGTTGGAGTATGGATTGTAATTATTCTGCGGAACACCCCAGAATCCATCATAAGCTTGTCTATACGACTCCTCTTGAACACGGAAGGCAGAGGAGAATTTCTCTATGAATTTTGCTTTCAGTTGAGTCCATGTCTTGATTGAACCAAAAGACAAATCGTAGTACCAATCCCTAGCATTGTCTGCTAAAGATAAGGGAAAGGCTCGAAACTTGACTTGATCTTCAGTGACATCTCTTGGTTTCATTACTGAACAGACCGCATGGAACTCATATAGATGCTTATGAGGATCATCTCCTACAAAACCACGAAAAATAGGAAGTGAGCGAATAAATTCATATGTTAATTCAAAATCAACTTCAAAAGTAGGATATTGAGTGTAAGAAGATTGCTCGTTAATGTTTGGCATAGCCCACAACTCCTTTAAAGTCTTCTCGACTGTAGCCATGGCATCTAAGAACGTTGCAAGATCTCTTTTTGTAGACGTCGAGCTCCTTTCTCAATTTGAGATTCACCTATATGAAGAGATCTAATAATACAAAAAAAAACTAAACAAAAATATTAGTAACAAAAGAAATAAATCTATAACACCGTTCCCCGGCAACGGCGCCAAAATTTGGTGGGTGTCGAATCCAACAAAAATAAAAACCTACTTTAAAAAGATTTGTAATCAGCGATAAGTAAGGTCGATCCACAGGGAATGGTGTACAATTTAATTCCTAAATTACTAATATCGATAAAGGGGGGGTTTTGAGATTTTTAACTAAATTAAAATAAAAAAAAACGTAAATTAAAAAGCTCAAGATTTAAAAACGCAGATTCAAAAGACGCAAATAAAACAGAATTCGGATTTTCAATATGATGGAAAATTCTAGTCTTCGGATTATCTCGGTATTGATTCTTTAATTTGATCACTGATGCAATAATAATTCAACGTTATCAAATAAATTGGCTATAGTTACTAACAAGCTCTAGTAACCTAGTTTTTCCTTAAGTTATCGATAATCAAAACAAGCTCTTTGATTACTCCTCTTACCGAAAAGACAACCCTAAACAAGCTCTTAGAATTTAGCCTATCGATAGCATTCACGTTTTAGAAAAACACCAATTCTAGCCAACAAACACACAAGCTCGGTTTATTTAGACTAGGTTACTAATTCCCATAACGACTAATCAAAAACGTTTCCATAATCAACGCCGTTAACTGCTACAAAATTAGGGTTAGCCAGTCACGGAGTTAGCCCTAAATAGCTAAATATAATTCCAACGATTAAATAATTGGCCAGACTAAATAATCAATTGAAATATATTGTCAACAAAGCTCCGGGAAAAAGTAAATACCTGATGAACGAAGAAATTAAAGTACAATTCGATCTCACAAATATTAAGAATCAAACCTTGAAGAATCCTCGACTAGAATTATGTGTTTAGCAACACATAATCAAAAACTTCATCAAAATATTAAAAATCGAGGGCTGGAAAATTGAAGGGAAAAACGATGCTTGAATTCAAAATAAAATCAAAGGTGTCTTGTGGAATAAATTCCACATACTTATAATAAAAGAGTTCTAATCCAAAAAGGAAACTAATTAGGGCTCTAACAAACTTAACAAAATAAAATCTTGCAAAATCTAGAAATAAGGAAATAAAATCTAAACAAATAAAAGGGAATAAATCCCAACAAAGTCTTTTAACCAAAATAAAACGGATATAGAATCCGATTTTGACAGCTGGGTATCATAACTGAATCTCGAACTTAATGTTTCCCGCTTTTTCAGAATTTCCGTTTCTGGGCAGAAGCGTTTGGTAACTTAAGCGTGGGCACGCAGTCTTCTGCTGGAATTTTTAGCACTAAATCTTTTCTTCTTCATTTTTTCTCTTTTGTGTCTCTTTTAGTTCTTTTCCTTTTAATCTTCTAAAATCCAATTATTAACCTAAAATCACAAAATAAGAGGATTAAATGTAACAATCAACCCGACTATAGACATGTAAAATATGCACAAAACACGACTTAACAAATATTTAATATATCACGCCCTGTTGTGAGAACTGATGTGCCAATAAAACAAGCTAATGGCCCAATAAAGTACTATAAGTACCACGTTAATTAAAAAAATGGAGTTTTTGACAGTTTTTCTGGCGCCTAACAGTGGAGGCGGTATTCAATCTTGAAATCGATGTAAGTTCATTTGTTTACTGTAGATATATGGATCGTTCAGTTTCCTGATCCACCTAGAGGCGTTCACGAGTCGAGTCAGCTCGAAAATAGCTCGACTCGAGCTCGAAAAAATACGAAAAAATATGTATAAATATGATATATAATAATAATATATGTATAAATAATAATATTTTTGACATTAATTATAACTATATTTAATAATTTAATAATATATGAATAAATATAAAATTAATAATATATTTAAAAAAAATTATTATTTTATTAAAAAAAATACCTTTTTGAGCTCGAGTTCAAATTTTTAGCTCAACTCGGCTCGTGAATACCTTAAATTCAACCTCCTCCATTTGGTTTTAAAATTGTTCCACCAATTATAAATTCTTGAAATCAAACTAAAATAATGTTTTTGAAACCAATGTATTAGGTAACTATTTTCTCTATGGTTCCACATGATCCCTTTCGCGTGTAAACAAATTTTCGACTCAACACATTGTACAGTTCCTTGTGGGATCATCATTATGATTGATTAATGCAATTCAAAACTACACATGTTCATTTATTGGTGTTGGATATTGCAGGCTGGTGGTGGGGGTCCTTTATATGCATTATCTTCTCTTTAACCCATGATAAATTGTTATCTAGATTAGCCTCCATTTACTTGTGTTCACAACTTTTGATTTATCCACCTGTCTTGATTTCTCGGGTCTTCGCCCGGGTGATGTAAATGAATCGAGCCAAGCAGAACACATTAGTGTTCAAGCTGGGTTTAATTATTTCGAGATTCAATATTTATGTTTGAAATTTATTTGATTGTTAATTAAATAGAGCTCAAACGAGCTTTAATTGAGTAGAATTCGAATAGTTTGATTTCCCTATATATATTCAATCTTTTTTTACCGATTTCAAAACTGATCAAACATAAAGAGGTGTCTAAGCTTGATTTGTTATGTTAACAATCCGAACCGCATTTAGGTTTTTAGGACCAATTTTCAGTTGAGTATCAAATAATTTGATTCGTTTTTAAGCACTACATTTGCATCAAATGAGCCCTATCTTGTATATCTTCACCAGATTTCCTCGGTAAATAGGGATAGATAGGCACAGTCATGAGAATCTTTACTTACTATTTGTTGAACTTTGCCTTGGCCTAGTTAATGTCCATCTGCTGGCTCGAGATTGATTAGTTTAAAATGATAAAATATGTATGATAGATTTAAAGTTACCCATATTTGATTTTATTAAATATTCGTTGTAGTTTAATATGATTAAACTCTAATTAGGCTAAATGTTACCTTTCAAACTTGATATTAATACAAACATGCTTGAACACATCAATTCAACTTAATTCCTTTACACAATGCAGGTTTTTAGCTTTGGTGTATTGTAACAAGACATTGTGTTTGGTAAGATAGTTTTAGATGATGATGCTCCCTCCATTAAATTGTCAGTAAATTTGTTGATTTTTTAAAATTTTATAAGGCCGACTATATACATTTTTTATATATTATCGATTTTTTTATTTCTTTTAATTTTCATATGAAATTCACTTGTAATTAATTGATTTTTAAATTGTGACGTGGTACATATATAGTATTTTTCATTTAAAAAACGGGCTTTTTTTTTTTTATGACAAGGGAACTCGCAGCCGCTACCGTTAGGTATGCACTGGGTAAACCCCGCTCTTGTGCAATAGCCTGTAAACCACACAAGAGAGGTAAACCAGCCTAGGTTGCCCATAGCTGATAGGCTCACAGTAGAGAAGACAATTAGGCATTCCCTCATTAGGATTCGAACCCGTGACCAATGCCACAACATTCACATGCCCTTCCCAACCTAGGCAAAAAAAAAAGGGCTTATTAATAATACTGAACCGTTATGACTGAGAAAAGGACATTAAAAGTCAACCTAGGCATAAATGTTGGGGCACCTTGATTAATCTAAATTGAACCCTAAAATTAGCAGATATTGTATTTTATTTTTGGGTTTAAACTTTATAACAAGTTGACAATATCAACTATTTAGCAATAATTACCATTCCACAATTTTAAACTTTATACACTAAAGGGAATCAACCTTGAGGACCAACTTATTTATTATTAAGCTAACTTCTTGTAGAAATTTTAGTACTATTTAAAAGAGAAATGAAAAAGATTATGTGGAGATGCTATATGGGCCATAATGCACTAGCCGGCAGATCAAAAGGCACATGATATGTTCATCAACAGTTCCTAAATAAAATTGGCAAAAAATATAAATAAATATATTTATTAATCTTCAACTTTGCATAAGTAAATTTACTACACTTAATTTTACGTTACTACAAACTTTAATTCTATTATTAAGGGCTTTATGCATTTTTTTCTATTCTTAATTTAATATCATAAATAAACACAAGTCAAAACACAAAAGTTTCATCATTTCATATATTCCATTATTATTATTAACTGATTGAATCGAATTTCCACCGGGAAAAGAAATTATATGGATTGGTATATAAAACCACTCGAAATTAGATAAATTTGAATAATTATTCTCGACTCAGATAAATATTTTATCCAATATCTTAATTATTTCATACAAACCATAACTTTTTTTTTTCTTCTTTTTTTAACGAAAATAGTTATTAAAAAAGCCAACATGCCTGGTGCTGCCACCATCACCAGATCCTTTTCTATTCATCTCTCTCTCTGTGTATATATATAGATAGATATAGATACAGATATTTGCATGTATTTATAGTCATCTTCTCCTTCATTGCCCATTTCGGGTATATACTGTCTGAACATATGTGCTGCATCAAATCTCAAAAGCCCCCAAAAGTTATAAAGTAAAAGAAATAAACCCAGCTGATAATTAAACGAAAAAAATAAAAATATTTCAATTCCCATAATACCGTGCATCAGCCATCAATTATTAATGCCTCTTTTTTTCTGTGCGTCTACTTTTTTCCCATATGCCAGCTCTCTATGCTCCTCACCTTCCTATAAACCTTTCACTTTTTTCCATGTGTTATATCTCTAAGAACACCCCTTGATCAAATATTGCAGAGAGAGAAAAAATTTGGGTTCATTTAAAGGTTTGTCGATTGAATTTTATCAAGTTATGGCTCATTTTTGGATCCATTTTCTTGTTCTTTTTTATATGTACGTTCTGTTTTTGAATTACTTGATTAATGAATTTTGGTATTGATTGATCTTAGCTATAATCCTATAATGGGTGTTTAGTGAAATGGGGTTGTGTTGATTATTGTTATTTGTTGATTATTTTTACTCTAGTTAGAGAAATAATCTGAAATTGATGTACTATTTACTAGGGTATTTACTTGGTGTATTGCTGAATAATCAAGTATTGGTTATTGATCGCTTGATATTTGATTTATTTTGTCTATCACAGTCCATTGTGTTTCTGTAACTTGAAAAGTTCTAAATGACCATTTAATTTCAAAGTGGAATGGTTAAAGGGTGGATGGAGTTGAAGTTTTCAGGTTCCTAAATATAAATAGCATAATTTGAGTATATTCTTAGAATTTTTGTTCGAGGTTTATGACAATTTGTGTAAGGTTTTGATCATCAGCAATGTATTTGAATAATCTGATAATAGGTTCTTATTGATAACAAGAACGTTGTTTATATCGATTAGTTTGTTGGGAGTTTTAGTATATGATGATTGCTATATAGCATTAGAATATTTATGACAATCATATTTTGTCTTTTATTCTTGCTTATTGATTTATTTCAGCAGTTGAGAACTGGAATACAGTCTGAAAATTCTTGTTCGTATTTCAGAATCGAGAAGGATAGTATCACATAATGTCTACCTCAGCAAAAACTCTCGAACCTGCTTTTCAGGGAGCTGGTCAGAGAGTGTATCCTTTCCTACCAAAACTATATCTAATTTACTAACAAATTTGTTAGTTATATTGCTCATTTCACTGACATAATTGTTCAATTCTCTCACTTACATGGAAAATTGTTACTTTGCTATAATTTTACTTGCATTTGTTTAGATTAAATTTTACTCGAGAATAGTTACACGTATACCCCCTCATTTATTGGGTAATTACAATAAGCTCCCCTAATGTTCTTCAAATTACCAAGATAACCCTCTTCCTAACAATTCAATAAGCAGATGGTGGAGTTGTAATTTGCTATTCACTGACAAATGGTAAAATTGTAATATGCTTTTAATGACGGGGGAAAATTATGGTAAGTTTTCAAATATTGAGGCGTTTTTCGTAATCAGGGTATCACACATGGTGTGTAAATGTATTTAGCCTTTTACTTTCTTGTTAAACTTAACACTTTAAAGAGGGACTGAGATTTGGAGGATTGAAAATTTCCAGCCAGTTCCACTGCCAAAATCTGATTATGGAAAATTCTACTCTGGCGATTCATATATTATCCTGCAGGTTTGCTCATCCTTCCCATATACCGTGTAGATACAAATTCGAATTTTCTAAATCAATATATAGAGACTTTTATCTTAGTTTAGAAGCAGAGAAAATAGGCTCTATATTTTGGACTTACCAAAAATTATTTTCTTCAATGTAGACAAGTTCTGGAAAGGGAGGCGCTTATCTTTATGACATACACTTCTGGCTTGGAAAGGATACTAGCCAGGTATTATATTCGTGTTCGTTCTTTTTCAAGAAATTTCATGCTTCTACTTGTGTTGTGAGCCAATTGGTTCATAAAATGGCGAGTCGTAATGTGAAATGTTGATATCATTATATCTGATTTACGGACAATATGTGATCTAATTGTGCGCTAACGCACTTGGGAAGTGCCCAAGTGCATAGACTTTAATGGGCCTTCTTGTTCTGAGGATTAGTTTTTGGGATAATAACATACACCTCCCCATCTAGATTGGGCTAGTTTTCAATAAAAATGTCATTTTAGTGCTGTTTGGCTAAATGTCTCCCCACTGGATTATTACCACAAGCCTCAAACAGCTTTGCAAATTGTTATGGTCTCACGTAGAGGGTCTTGTGTCTATGTAATTTACCCTTAGGTGTGTTTGGATTGAGTGATTTGGATTTGGGGAGGGGATTTGGAGGAAGGATTTGAAATGACACCTAAAATGGAGTCATTTGAAATCCACCGTAGTTATAGAGAAAATGGTTCAAAGTGATTGTCGAGTGATTTGAAATCCATTATAACTTGGATACATCCAAACGAACTTTATGGATTTGTTGACGTTCCTTCAATCCAAACACACCCTTACTTTTTTGTGTCTGGTTTATAACTAGGGGTTCTACATATTATAGGATGAAGCCGGGACGGCCGCTATCAAAACAGTTGAACTTGATGCCATTCTTGGTGGCCGTGCTGTACAGTACAGAGAATTACAAGGGCACGAGTCGAACAAATTCTTATCATACTTTAAACCATGTATCATACCACTAGAAGGTGGCATTGCATCTGGATTCAAGAAACCCGAAGAAGAAGAGTTTGTAACACAGTTATATATTTGTAAAGGAAAACGAGTTGTAAGATTGAAGCAGGTATGGACGAAACCAAATTATACGTTACTTTAAGGTTGTGTGGATGGATGGATTTGGATTTGAGGAATGGACTTGGATTAAATATATCAAATGACTCTAAATTAGGTGGATTTGAGATCGATTGACAAAATAGCTTAAAATGAATTTTGAACGATTTGGAATCCATAATAAGCTTATAACTTGAATCATCCTAACAAGCTCAATTGATTTGTTAATGAATTTGAAATGAATAGCTGTCAAATCCTTCTGTCGGATCCATAATGTCAATTTTCTTACACTTTAATGATTTCATTTGTTATGGATTTCAAATCTCTTAGTAAACCCATGTTGAGTTATTCTTCAATTGTTATGATGGTTGAAAGTTTACTAAACATTGGGATCTACTAGAAATTCTTAGCTTCAAATCCTTCCCTCAAATTCAAATCTTGATCTAAAAACAACCCTAAAGAACACTGATTGATTGTACATGTCACGAGCCTCTATTTTCTCTAACATTATGTGCACCTATAAACAATGAACTTTGATTTGTACACCGTATCATGCAGGTCCCATTTTCACGGTCTTCACTGAATCACGATGATGTGTTTATTCTTGACACTAAAGATAAGATATATCAATTCAACGGTGCTAATTCAAATATTCAAGAAAGGGCCAAAGCATTAGAAGTAATTCAATTTTTGAAGGAAAAGTATCATGAGGGGAAATGTGATGTCGCCATTGTTGGTAAGAACTCTCCTAATCCAAAAAATATTATATTTCCATGTTAGTTTTTTGTTCTTTTCGTACTATTTGTGACTTAATATATTTTTATGTCTATAAATATATTTTTACTAGATGATGGGAAGTTACAAGCTGAATCAGATTCTGGTGAATTTTGGGTCCGGTTTGGTGGGTTTGCTCCAATTGCTAAAAAAATTGCTACCGAAGATGATATTATTCCGGAGAAAACTACTGCCAAACTTTATAGGTACTTATTTGTTGACCTTTTTTACAAGTTTATATGTAAATGGTAATTTAATAGCATTTTTTTGGATCGATCTTATTTATACAAAGACTTCCTTTTGTAATTAGTTTCAAACTCCTTTTTTTTTATGTTTATACTTGCACGTGCTTTTAATTTAAATTGCGTCATTAAAATTTATCGTCTCAGTGCAAGTAATGGTCTTTTTTGCTTGATTATTGACCTCAAGAACTGACTCTTAATAATTGTGCATATACTTTGCTTCTTGGCAGCATTGCTGATGGTCAAGTTAAGGCTCTTGATGGTGTACTTTCCAAGTCAATTTTGGAAAATAACAAATGTTATTTATTGGATTGTGGTACTGAAGTCTTTGTATGGATTGGCCGGGTAACTCAAGTTGATGAGAGGAAAGCCGCTATTAAAGTCTCCGAGGTAGAAAGATATATCATACTTTAACTCCCTAATTATAGCTTCTTTTTGTTTAGTTTTTGAATTAATAAAACATATTGATTTTTTTAGGAAATTATTTATAATTGCACTTAGATAAATAGTTAAGTTGGGTAGTTCAATCGTAACATTGATGTATTAATTTGAGATAAAAAAAGGAATATGTTATATAGGTTCTTACATTAAAATGATATTTCAGGATTTTCTGGCTATCCAAAATCGACCAAAATCAACCCATATAACTCGGCTTATTCAAGGTTATGAGACTCATGCTTTCAAGTCCAACTTTGATTCGTGGCCATTAGGATCAGCACCTTCTGTTGCTGAGGATGGAAAGGGAAAAGTTGCAGGTATGTTGTCCAGACATACACATAATGTATATTTTTTATTTAAAATGTGCAAATTATATTTAAAATTATTCATGAGTATTAAGTGAATGTTTCACAGTTATAAATATAAATCGTAGTAGTACGAAAACTACTAATGATTTATATATTTATCTGTCAAAACACAAAAGCTTGAGATGTGTAAAGTAATTTTTACATAATTTAGTAATAAGTACAAGCAATATATGTATAAAGTTGTGAAACATTTCTGCGCATTTTTGTAGCTTTGCTGAAGCAGAAAGGTGCGGCCATGAAAGCAAATAAAAGTGCTCCTGTAAGTGAGGAAGTTCCTCCATTGCTTGAAGCAGGTGGAAAAACAGAGGTAAAATCATAAATTTGTGTCGTGATTTTTAGTTGCTCAACTGATTTAAATACTATATATTTCTTACATAAACCTGCATGGATATTGATAATTATATACTTTTCCAGGTTTGGCGTATCAATGGCAGTGCCAAAACGCCGGTGGCCAGTGAAGAAATTGGTAAATTCTACAGCGGGGATTGCTATATTGTGCTCTACACATATCATTCTAGTGAAAGAAAAGAAGATTATTACTTGTGTTGTTGGTTTGGAAAAGACAGCATTGAGGTACTATATATGTTGTTGGCTATATAGTGGAAAAACTATTTGCATTTAATAAAAAAAAAAAAACATAATCTAAAAAATAATCAAACTAATTACAGAAAACACCCGATGTTTGAGAATTTATCAACACCTTCTCCTTTCAGTAAAAGCATATTACAATTTTACCCACTGTCACGTAAAATCTGATTCCAAGTTCACCCCTTCAATTTTCAAGCTGTCAAAATGTGACCGAGGCTTATTAGTGATTTGCAAAATTTTAAGGGGCTTGTGGTGATTACCCAATAATTGAGGGGTGTGCATGTAATTATCCCTATTTTATAAGTAGTTCAACATAATGCTGCAACCACAAATCTTGCAGGTCCATTGTGTATTTAGTGTAAATTGTAAATTTCAATCATATTTTCAGGAGGACAAAAATACAGCTTCTAGACTGTCTACTACTATGTTTAACTCACTGAAGGGTAGACCAGTACAGGTAATAATTTATTTACCTAATTTATTACACCAAATTATGAAATACAAATTATGAAGTTGATATGTAAATTATGCTTCAAATAGGGTCGGATATTTCAAGGGAACGAGCCGCCCCAGTTTATTGCTGTCTTTCAGCCTATGGTGGTATTTAAGGTAACCTTTTACTACTTGGAATAGGGAAAATAAAATTTACACACCACCTATCTCCGAAATTTATATCTCCTTGCTAAATATTGTATCATAGTGGTTTTTGACAATTTCAAATAGTAGTATTTGGTACATCGTTTGATATTATTCAATTAAATTATGATAAATGATCAAGTTATGTATTATTGCACTTAGAATTTCTTTTTTGTCAGGGTGGAATGAGCTCTGGTTACAAAAACTATATTGCTGACAAAGGTGTAAATGATGAAACGTACACTGCTGATGGGATTGCACTCATCTGCATATCGGGAACTTCTCTTCATAACAACAAAGTTGTTCAAGTTGAAGCTGTATGTTTATCAAGATTCTCATCTCTCGTTGATTTTTTTATTCATAAGTCTTATTTATTTAGATCAATGCATTGGATAAGACTTTGAGATTTGATGCTTTATTTGCTAGGAAACTGGCCCTCGACATCGTTATGTAGTTTTCAGTATTGGCTTTTGTATTAAATCTTTCATGTAAAATCAAATTCCCGTTATATTTATAAGGTCGCAACATCGTTGAATTCAAATGAATGTTTTCTACTTCAATCTGGAACATCACTGTTCAGTTGGCATGGCAATAATAGCACCTTTGAACAGCAACAGTTAGCAGCCAATATTGCAGACTTTCTCAAGGTACACTATTTCTACAAGTATATGTCGGGTTTTTTGTTATGAAGCGGATTTTGGAAGATTTAGTTATTTAGGTTAAAGTTGCTTAGTACTCAAGTATTTTCTTTTTATGGGTTTTTATGTTTATTTTTATCATTCGGTTTTGAATCAATAAGAAGGATCGAGCTTAAGCTTGGGGTAAATTTTGGTTTGTTGACAAGAATTTATTCTTGTTGGGAGTTTTGAATAATCGAAAGTATTTTCTGTTTATTTATTTTTATCAAATTTATTCATATCATTTTCATACTAATGGGCATTATGAACATTAATGACAACTTCAATTGCCCATATGTTACTGATTTCAGCCGGGATCAGTTGTCAAGCACATTAAAGAAGGAACCGAGAGCTCGTCTTTTTGGTTTGCTCTTGGAGGAAAACAAAGTTACACCAGTAAGAAATTGTCTCTCGAGTTTATCAAAGATCCACACTTATTTGTGTTCTCCTTTAATAAAGGTAGCAATTTTTCGATGCCATTATCTCCTTTTTACCTATGTTAGTTTGATTATATTGGATCTAATAACGTTTCACTTGTTCTAACTTATTCTCTTTTTATGCACAATGCTGCCACAATTGACTCCCAGGAAAATTTGAGGTATGAAATGGAATATAAAGTTAGCCTTGAGTTGGTGTTTCAATTGAAGGATGTGGTAGTTATTGATTCAAATCTATAATGGCAAAACCTATATAGCCTGTTTGGATAAGTTAAAAATTATAATGGATTTAAATTCTTTAAGGGTGTGTTTGGATTGATTGATTTGGATTTGGGGAAGGGATTTGGGGGAAGGATTTGAAATGACACCTAAAATAGAGTCATTTGAAAGCCAATGTAGTTATGGAGAAAATAGCTCAAAGGGAATGTCGAGTGATTTGAAATCCATTATAACTTGGATACATCCAAATGAACTTCATGGATTTCAAATCCTTCGATTCAAACACACCCTAAAACACATTTTGAAACTTTTTCCAATCAATATGGCGATTTTAAATCCACGAAATATTGAAGTGATGTTAAATCCATTGGTTCAAATTCATCCATTCAAAGACACCATTTTCTTTGGATGTATGGATTTTTTTGGAATATTTCTGATGGCTACATTTTAGGTGTGTGTGGGAACCGCCATAATTATTTGAAAACATAGCTCAAAATGGGAGTTCAAGGATTTAAAAATCAACGTAACAAAAAATTACCTAATAAACTCAATTGAATTTATAATAATGGACTTGAAATCCTTAGCTTCAAATCCTTCAATCCAAACACAACCCAAATTACTTTTAGCTATGCACACATCATAAAAGGCTTCTATGTTCATATATTTGGCCAGGTTGAAGAAATATACAACTTTTCTCAAGATGACCTTTTAACCGAGGACATCTTGATACTTGACACACACGCCGAAGTGTTTCTGTGGGTTGGTCAATCAGTGGACTCAAAAGAGAAGCAAAATGCTTTTGAAAATGGACAGGTATTGAACCTCTTAAATTTTCAATTCCAAAGCCGTTTTTCTAGTTGTTATGGAGCAGATTTTGGAAGAATATTTGAAGATTCAATAATTAATATTTTATTATTTTAATTCCTTCAATTAGGTTCCCTTTAATTAGGTTTCCCAGTTTGAAGGATTTTAATTATTTACTTTCCTAAGTAAGGAGTCTTTTATTTTTGGTAATTAGGGTTAATAGTATTATAAATAGCGTAGCTAGAGTTTTGTTATTCCTTATCAAATAATTGATCATAGAATTGGGAGCCTTCTTTGGCTTTGGGATCAAGAACGTTAGTTCTTGGTAATTTGGGGCAAGAACGATTTGTTCTTGTTTATTTATCACGTTTGTTAATAAATTGTTCGTTATTTGTGTTTCTATCACCAATTGTTGACACTATTGACAAGTCAAGCTTATAACAGAAATATGTGGAGATGGCTGTTTCATTAGAGGGGTTGTCGCCAAATGTTCCATTGTATAAAATCACGGAAGGAAACGAGCCTTGCTTCTTCACCTCGTACTTTTCATGGGATCCTGCAAAAGCTACTGTAAGTCACATATCTTTTGCCTATCCTTATGTGTTCTCGTGATGTTTGTTGGTTCTTCAGACGTGTTGCGAATAATGTAAGAATTCTTAGTCTCGACCCTTCAGGGTAGACAATTTGGCTATCAGAAAAGGGTAATTTCAGAACTTGAAAGGATGCAAAATTTTGAATTTATTTTAGTATTTGAATAATATATACAAGTGGATGAGGAAAAGGGCAGGTACTATCATGACTGAAAACCAAACCAAAATACTATAAATCGATCTCTGAAAGCTCGTATGATTTCGGTTCATGTAACATAATAATCAAGTTTGATTTATGTTCAACTCAGTTAGTTAAGAAATGAGAAAATATGTGTGAAAATATCCAACATCGCGAACGTGGATTGTGTTTGACTCCGTTAGTTAAGAAATGAGAAAATATGTGTGAAATGGGATGAGATATGGCAGGCTTGTTCAGCATATGGATATGGAAAGACATTGATAGTAATTTGTCATGCTTTTTAGCTTTAACACAATCAAAAAACACAAATTTTTCGGGTTTTTTTAACAAATGTTTTTCTTTCTTTTTCCCATAAACAGGCGTACGGAAACTCATTCCAAAAGAAGGTGATGCTACTCTTTGGTACCGGTCATGCTGTAGAGGTATACAATTACGTACAAATTTACGTACTTGAGCATAAATTTTTCCATTTTATTGCATCGTAAATTGTCTTTTGCGAAACTTGTCTAAAAACGTATTTGGAAATCAGGAGAGATCCAATGGTTCAAATAATGGGGGACCAACTCAAAGAGCCTCAGCCTTAGCTGCTTTGAACTCAGCATTTAGTTCATCTTCAACTCGATCAAGATCCGTTTCTGCCCCTCGGGCAGGTGGGACCGGTCAGGGGTCACAACGGGCAGCCGCAGTGGCAGCTTTATCATCTGTTCTTACTGCTGAACAGAAACGGTCACCTAATGTCTCTCCTGCCCGGCCAACCAGAAGTTCACCTGCAGAATCTAGCCGTCCTGGTATTACAAATCATTCATTGCAGGGATAAATTGCATGCGCATCCACATTTATTGGTTAATTACCACGAGCTCCCTAATGTTTTTAAAATTATCAAGACGCCCCCTACAACATACAGAACTAAGAGGGGAGGTATTGGTAATTACTTTATAGTAGCATATGAGGGCGAGGTGTAATTAACTCTAACTTGTATGCCCTCGTGTTGGGATTGGGAAATTCTTCTATTCAACATCAAGAACAGAATTACAATAGGAGGAGCAAACTCTCACACTCAACTATTACAAAAAAACCAATCCTCACTAATACACTTCTACTCTAAGTGTATTTCACTCTTCACACACTTTTCTCACTTTAGAAAATGATACAATTGAACAACATGAAGCACTCTATTTATAGCACCAAAACTAGGTGGTAGGTGTTGTAGGTGTGGTAGGTGCGGTAGGTTTTGTAGGTGTGGTAGGTTTACCAAATTGGATTCTTTCAATAAGAAAGAGGGTGGAAGATCCCTACAAATCTCCCCCTCCACCTTTTTCTTTATTTCTCTCGTTCCTGCGATGCTTGCTGGCTCCCCCTCACTGGCAACAAGTATCCATTCGGATGTGGAGTATTTTCTCTGTGGAACTATACCTCGCATAGAACGTCGAACATGAGTACATTCAGCTTCGTCTTCAGATGAAGGCTCCCCCTGCTGAGGAATATCATTACTGTGAGCATCCTCATCACCTACTGAACCATCACTCTCTTGTTCAGTAGTATCATGCATCTCCTCGTCGTTGAGAGGAATGTTTGATGATACTGGGACTTCGTCTTCTGGAGTATGTTGTTTGTGGATTACTAGAGCACACTCATGAAACTCGTTTTCATGAAATACAACATCTCTGCTTCGTATAACTTTCTTCACTTCGGGATCCCACAACCGGTATCCGAATTCTTCATCTCCATAGCCGATAAAAATGCATGGGTTTGACTTGAGATCAAGCTTCTGTCTCAACTCCTTGGACACATATGCAAATGCCTTGCACCCGAACACTTTCAAGTGAGAGTAAGAAACATCTCTTCCTGACCATTTCTTCTCTGGCACTTCAAAGTTTAAAGGAACAGAAGGTGATCTGTTTATAAGATAACAAGCTGTCAGTACAGCTTCACCCCAGAATGGTTTAGGTAGTTTAGCCATACTTAACATGCAACGAACTTTCTCCACAATGGTTATGTTCATTCTTTCGGCTACACCATTGTGTTGTGGGGTTCGTGGAACTGTCTTCTCATGTCTGATTCCATATGCGGCGCAATATGATGAGAATTCTCGGGAAGTGTACTCTCCTCCATTGTCTGAACGTAGACACTTCAACTTCTTCCCTGTTTCTCTTTCTACCATGGCATGAAATAGTTTGAAACGATCAAACACTTGATCCTTACTCTTTAGACAGTAAGCCCATACCTTTCGTGACGCATCATCAATAAATGTCACAAAATATCTGCTTCCTCCAAGTGACTCCTCTTCAATGGGTCCACATACATCTGAATGGACAAGACTGAGTAACTCTGAATGGTTCTTCCTGGTAGAACTGAAGGAAACTCTGTGTTGTTTCCCGAATAAATAGTGCTCGCATGGATCTAGGGCAACACCTTTGCCCATGGAAATGACTTCCTTCTTTGCAAGAGTTGTCAGTCCCTTCTCACTCAAGTGGCCTAACCTCTGGTGCCACAAGTTTGGTGATGTCTCTTTTTCAACAGCATTGAGACTTGGATGACACAACTTTACATGAGTTTTATAAAGAGTACCACAAATATGCCCTCTTGCAACAGTTAAGGAACCTTTAGATAACTTCCACGTACCTTCTTTGAATTGATTATGATAACCTTGATGATCTAGAGCTGCACCTGAGATAAGATTCAATCTAAGATCCGGAACGTGTCGAACATCTTTCAACACAAGTGCGCATCCGACATTGGTTGTTATGTGCACATCACCAATGCCAACAATTTTCGAGAAACTGGTGTTTCCCATCTTCACAGCTCCAAAGTTTCCGGACTTATAAGATGTGAATAAGTTCTGGTGTGGAGTGGCGTGAAATGATGCGGCTGTATCAACCACCCACTCAACATCATGAGTACCTACATGTAAGCATTCTTGTTCACCATGTGTAACAAGCAACACGTCTGATGACAAACTAACCATAGTCGCACCATCTTCGTGGCTAGTATTTTGACTCATCTGTGACTGCTCTCGTAGAAACTTTCTACAATCTCTTTTCCTATGCCCATAATTACCACAGTGATTGCAATATCCTTCAAACCAAGTATTGTTTTCAAAGGACATACCTCTCTCTTGTGATCTGCCGCGAACTTAAGAGTTTCCTCTATTTTGACCTTGGCCTCTACCTCGACCTCGACTTCTTCCTCCATTTCTGCCTCCCCCTCGTCTGTTAGTTTCTGATATGAGGGCATATGATTGTTCCGTCCCGGCTTCCTTCTTTTGGGCTTCTTCATTCATCAGGGCATCTGTGACCATCTGCATAGTCACCTTTCCATTAGGAGCATAATTACTGAGAGTGACAACAAGAGTCTCCCAGCTGTCAGGTAGAGAGCTCAAGAGTAGTATCGCCTGTTCTTCATCTTTGAGAACCCATCCGGTGGTGCTCAACTGATTCACGAGATCCTGGAATTGACTGGTGTGTTCTGACACCGAAATACCACCCGTAACTTGTGGTTTACTAATCGCCTCATTAGTAACGTCTTATTTCGGGCGGTTTTTGCTTGATACATGCTACCAAGCTTCTCCCATAGTGTGTAAGCACTCTGTTCTTGAGCAACATGGTGGAACACACGATCCACTGTCGAATTTGTGCGACAGTTTTTCGGTTCATCTTAGTCCATTCTTCATCCGTCTTCTTATCCGGTTTGGCGCCCTTATTATCAAGAGGATCGGCTAAATCCCTCAAATTTAGCAAATCCTCCATCTGAGGCTTCCACATATTGTAGTTTGTGGAAGTGAGCGCAATCATGGTGTCCGATGATGATTTTTCCATAATAAACGTTCAACAATATCTCGTACCTTATTTTCGAAACCGAATTTGGACAAACGGAGCTCACCGTTGAATCCGCAATGGTCGAAAATGGTAGGGTAGTCACGCTGACGGTGCGCTGACGTGGCAGTGACGCGGCGCTGACGTGGCAGTGACGTGGCACTGACGTGACAGTTACGTGGCGGTGACGTGGCGCTGACGTGGCGCTAACGTGGCAGATTTCCTCCGACGATTTGGAGGCGCGTTTGGCAGCTTCCGGTGGCCAAAATTTTCCCCAAAAATACCAGTTTTCTCCTCTCGACGAGACGAATCCAACGGTATATTCAGATTGCAATTCCGAGCAAAACTGAAAAACACGATTTTTCAGACAGTAGAAGTTTATCTGAAAAATTTTGGGAAAAATATCAAAAGCTCAACCTGGCTCTTGATACCACTTGTTGGGATTGGGAAATTTTTCTATTCAACATCAAGAACAGAATTACAATAGGAGGAGCAAACTCTCACACTCAACTATGACAAAAAAACCAATCCTCACTAATACACTTCTACTCTAAGTGTATTTCACTCTTCACACACTTTTCTCACTTTAGAAAATGATACAATTGAACAACATGAAGCACTCTATTTATAGCACCAAAACTAGGTGGTAGGTGTTGTAGGTGTGGTAGGTGTGGTAGGTGTGGTAGGTTTTGTAGGTGTGGTAGGTTTACCAAATTGGATTCTTTCAATAAGAAAGAGGGTGGAAGATCCCTACACCTCGGTTAATTACTCAAATTAAGTTTCATGTTACCCTCTCACGTTGTAACTTATGACAATTTCTTCACTTAAGTCAAAATTTATTTTGCAAAATTTCAATGATGACAAGATATATGATAGATTATGGTATTAATAGGATTCAACGGGCCAACTTCATTTGGTTTCTGTTCAATATTACTCTAGTTTCACATTTGAATCCTGTTATTTCTCGTAAAAATACTTAATCATACTATATTTTGTAGCTCCCTTGAAGAGTGAAGATGCTGCTAAGATCGAAGAATCTAAACATGTTCCTGAAGTTGAGGAAGCCAAGACAGTATCTGAGCCTGTCCTAGAATCTAATGGGAAAGATTCAGGATCAAAGCAAGATGCTTGCTATGACGAAAATGGCTCTGGAAATAGTCAAAGTACATTTAGCTATGACCAGCTGAAGGCTAAATCGGATAACCCGGTCACTGGGATTGATTCTAAACAAAGAGAGGTTATTTGCTTCACCAACACTTTTCTGTTATTGATAAAGATAAGACAGTATAAAACTTGTTAGGGATAATTACATGCAGATCCCCTTATTTATTGAGTAATTACTATGAGTGCCTTGAGGTTTTGCAAATTACCAAGACACCCCATGTTAGATCTCGACAATTCGAAATTAGGGGTGAAATTGTAATTTGTTTCTACCGCTAGGGGCAGTTATGGTAATTTCTCAAACCTCAATGTGCCACGGGTCGCATGCATGAATGTTTATGTTTTGTTATTACGCATTACTCATCACAACTTCAAAGATTATCACTTGACATTTTGTTACTAATGTAATCTTTTATCGTGCCACAAATTCTCACTCTCGAATGATATTTGAAATGATTTCAGGCTTATCTCTCTGACGGAGAATTTTATTCAGTGTTGGGAATGACGAAAGACAACTTCTATAAGTTGCCTAGGTGGAAGCAAGACATGCTAAAAAGAAAAGTCGATCTCTTCTAAAAACGTATTCACAAAGGTGCTTCTTGAAGTCTTAATTCGTTTTGAATCTCTATACGCCCCGATCCACCCTACTTATTATGGGTCATCATGCATGGATCGGGTATTGGTTTTTGGTCGTGTGGGGTCCACCCGACGAGTTTTTTTTTTTTTTTTGGCTTTTTATCTTCAACGATCCACGATTTAAAAAAGAATGGGGGAAGTTAAACTCGTTTTAATTTGGTTGGGTATGTGATCTCAGTTTGCCATTATAAAGTGTCTATTATCTTACAAGCTTTTCAATCTATTTATAATTTGTTGTAGGTCTATATGTATTGCATTTGTAAATGCTAAAGAATGCAGATGAGAAATTCATTGGTTGTGAGTCAATTGGATTATACAATTTGTATTTGTTATGATTTGGTCTTTGGAATTCTCATTATTTGTCTGATTTTGAGTAAATATTATGTTTGAGCAGCAGATATATATGTTTAGTGTTTTTTATTCAAAGAATGACAAAAATTCAATCTTGCTTAAGCAATCAGAGCCTCTTTAATAGGCTGCAAATTTCATATCTCACATGTACTCATTTTGTGATTGACTTAATTTCGATCAAATCAAACCGAACATGACAACTAGTAAAGTGCACTCTGTCTATAAAAACGATAAGTTAACCAAACTGTCACAACTAATTCAATATATTCGTACATTTAACAACAACTACAATCAACTGATACACAAGTAAACAACAATCGACACTTGTAAAACCTAACAAACACCTTAGAACCCGTAATTTTTTTCACTTAAATACGCTTCATTTCCTAGACTAATGTGCTATTAGAATCGTGTGGACAAGTTTGATTAAGGTTTCAATGAGTAGAATCATTTGCATCAGGGACATCATCAAGGATGAAGGGGCCAAGTCTGCCTGTTCTGAACAATGTGAGGAATTTCTTTGCTACCATTGTTCGAGCTTCTGAAGCTTTGTGAGGTATCTTTAGTGCCTTTTGCAATGCTTCAAATTGCTGGTCTATAAGATTCCCCAAGTCACCTTCATCCTCCAAGTTTCCGTCGAATTCTGTTAGGGTCCCACAAAGTGCCCGTTGAACCTGAGTAACAATATCCTGCAAAGACAAGTTCATTAATGCAATGTATTGGACAAAATTTATCGTAGGACTATATATCGACTAACAAATTATTTGGATAAAAAATTTCATAAGATTACATCAAATGGAGGTAAGTTGAGAGAAGAACGAATTTAATAAAACTCGTAATGTAATCATATTTAAACCTTAAGGTATTCCATGGTAAGGATTGTTTCATGCTAGACTGCTAGCACAATGTGTGTCTTGCTATCCTTAGGATATCCAAGCACTCCAGACCCCAGGATACTAACAAATCATATGTATCAGAGTTATTACCACAATTTCCGTTAGGGGTGGCAAAATGGTTCCGGAACCATGGTTCCGACCCAATTAAACTAGTTTGGGTTGGGTTGGTTCCTAAGAAATTATTTTCGGTTCCTAATTGGTCCCGACTTGGTTCCAAGTTGGGTCCAACTAATTTCAAGTTAGGCCCAAACCGCTTGCCAATAATCTAAATTATAAAGAATAAAATGTAAGGTATTAAGTCGGCTTAGGCTTGGTTCCCTTTCGGGTTGACTTCGGTTCCGTTTTGGATTGAATTGGTTCCACCTTAAAACATTTAAAAACTTAACCCATTTAAGAACCGAACCATTGGAACCAACCCAAACCCAACCCGACCCACCCGATTGCCACCTCTAATTTCCGTCGTCAATGACAGCATATCAAAATTCCACCCTTCTTTTATTAGAAAAAGTTACAAATTTACAATATGAGATGCACCTCGCCCCAATTTTCGTCAGCATCTGACAACAGGGGGTCTCAAGATCTCCCTAATTACGAAAGACACCCCAATGTTTTAATAAATTACCAAACTTTCCCTATCCGTAAAAGCATATTATAATTCCACCCTTCTTTTACTAGAAATTTGTTACATCCCCTCCCCGCAATTTAGAGTTATTAGCATCTGATAGCAGGGGCTGAGTGTTTCCAATTTCCTATGACCAAAAATTCCAATGTTACCTCAATGTAGTGAACATCAGATCTATTTGTAGGAGGTCTTTTCCTCGTTGGCAAAAGATTTTTAAGATTATAATCAGGTTTGTCATCAGAATCGAGATGAGGCCCTTCGGTCTCTTTATCCATAAAGCGTCTCCAATGTAGAGGAGTACCGCGGGTGTTCAAAACTGCTAATATATACTGAGCAATCCGTTCTTCACCAACTACAGAATCCTTCACAGATCCTGCAAATAATGTCTGCAAACGTGATGCAATAATATTTTTACTTTTGAGGAAAAAACGTAATTAAGTTGGTTTCCATTGGAAGACCAAAGCAATTATGGCAAAAAGTAAAAAATGTAGTTTTGTTTTATTCTGTTCAACATCTGCAGTTAGGAGTCTAAACGAGTCAAGTCAAGCGAGCCAAACAAGTTGTTGTTCAATCTTGTTTAAATAAGAATCGACCTTCAAATTTGTGTTTGGGCTTGTTTGATTGTTAATTAACATGAGCTGAGCTCGAGTAGTTCGATTTTCTGTACATGTTTTTCTTATTTTTTCTCATAGCTAACTGAGATGGTCATTAGCAGAACTCAATAAAGTAAAATATAAATTTACAAAATTAAATCTGAACCTGTTGCAGCAAGCTTTAACCCAGTTTCTATGTCTGAAATACTAGGAACCAACACTCCGGGCGTATCCATAACATATATGCTAGGTTGATGTGCAATCTGCATGGAATTATATAAAAAAGTCAGCATATTCTTACAAGGGGCACGCAAAATTCAATAATGACAGAATAAATAACTAAAGCAACAAACGTTATACATTTCCGGCAATTCAGGTCTAATCGATATCTCAATGAATATATCAAGACGCAACAAATGCTACCATATAAACGAAAATAAGTCCAACAGTGATGACTTGTTCATCTAGACTTGGTCTTGTAAATGTCTAGAAAACAAAACAAAAAAGAGAGAAAATATCCCTTATCATTTCTGGCAAACATATTTACCTTAAATCCAGCAATATCTTGTGTAACTCCGGGTAAAGGTCCCACTGTGGCCCGCTTATTCTTCCCCTGCACTAAGATAGAACTTAGACAATCATGGCTTGCTTAGAAGTAGAATGCTAGCAACTTCAAGGAGTAAAAGCCAGCCAGATATGGTAGTAAAAACCAAAATCTCACCTGGAAAACGAGATGATGCTATTTGATGGATAGAATTTATTAGAGCTGATTTGCCAACATTGGGAACACCAACTACCATGACTAGGAGAGTTGGCTCCTTACAAATTGCCTCTTTCAATTTGTACTCCACAAGATCAAGAAGCTTTGGTACATCAACAAGTTTGGAGAAACACAGCATAATGAGCTCGAAAGGTAATGTAAATTGATAACATTTATGGAAATGCTCGACTATTAGATCAAACAAATTGCTCAATCTTAAAAAAAATTAGATGCTCCACTTCATATTGATTGTTGACTGAACATACTATATATAGGAAATTGTTGCCATATTTACATATAGATCAGAATTAAATTGTATGAGCATAACCCATTTCCACAGGTAGGCAATCACATGAATCATGTAATTGACAATATAATTCACAAAAATAAGAAAATGAACTAACCTTTTTAACAGAACTTTTGCTGTGTGCATTTATCGAAAGACAATCTTGTTTGTGTGAGTCAAAATAGTGAATCCATTTCTGCACAAGGGCAAATGAGCAAACATTTCATTCTCCTTTCTACAAATCCAAGAAATAAGTATGGTTTGCAGAAACATTATATCTTACAAAATTAGCAATAATTGAAGCTTTGACTAATAGCCAGCCTTCTATGAAACTTAGTATGCAGTAAAGGGAATCCTAATAGCTACACTAAAACTTTGAAAAGAAAACACATGAACATTGAGATCAACGTTGGACCAGCAAATCTTAAATACAAAATATTTTAAATTACTTAATCAATAAACACTATCATCCTCCACCTTACAGTTCACACACCTAAACATTTCATATTCTATACACCCCACATAAAATTCACATCAAACACAAAACGTCAAAAGATATTTGGCATGTACAACCCGCATATCAACATAACTTGTTTAGGTGAAATAGAAAACGGAATAATCAACGAGTACACATATATGTACATATAGGTATTAAATATAAGGAGGTAAAAATGTACATGCATGATGTTGGGGTTGGCCAAATCTTTCTTGTTGAGAGCAATGACCCGTCTTTTTCCAGCCAACATAGGTTGCAACTCATCATTTGCAGATGACAGTGGTATCTGCATAATATAAAAATCCTAATTGATTTTCTTAAGAAAGAAAAAAAAAGTACCACTAAACGATCAATACTCATCAGAAAGTTATAAGGAAAACGGAATTGTTACCCAAATTTCAACCCCGGATAAGTTTTTACAAGCTTATTACAACTATATCATTGACATACAAATAGCTTAAATACTCTTTATAGTGCAAAAACTTAAGAGGGTGTTCGTCTAAGCTTATTTTGAAGAGCTTAACTTTTAGTGCATATAAGATGTTTTTGGAACTTATAAGTTATCTTATAAGCTCTGTTTTTTTTTCTTTCTACCAGCATATAAGCTTCGACAGCTAAATATAGCAGCTTGAAAGTAATTTTACCAAAACCTTTGTAAGAGCTTATAGCTCAACCAAACACCTCTTATTAAGATCTACTCCAGCTGACATAAATTGTAAACATACTCATGCTCAACAGGACCAACAATCAACACAACCTTAAGGTCTGTTAGTTTGACAACACACAATCAAACAATCCAAAAAATGACTCATACATAAACAAGTAATAAAATCTTGATCAGTTCTTACTCTAGCGTCTCGAACTTCAATCACAAGGTCTGTTTGTTTGAGACGATCTCTGATGGCCCGAGTGGCGGCGGCCATGTGCCCTGGGAACCAATTAATGTTGCCGCCGCCTTTGATGAACCCTAATTCACCGATTAACGACGACGATGATGATCCTTTCTTCACCATTCTTCTCACTGTCCCCATTTCTTCTCTATCTTCTTCCGATTTTCAAATCCTTAAACCCTTTCTTTGGATTTTTCTCCTTAAACCCTGTTTGATTGGGCCCTTAACTGCTAAGGTTTATTGGGCTTATTTATGGTCTTAATTTTAATTGCTTTGTCCAAGGCCCAATAGTTAATTATAATTGACTTTTTATTACATTTGAAATTTCGGTGCTTATTGAATCAAACAGATTCGATAATAAATTGATTTGAGTTTGAATTTTGTGCAACCTGATTTGAGTCCGTTCGATAAGCAAGTTTGACTCAATCTTAAATATCGCTCATAAGATTTCTAATTAATATAATATATTATATTATGATAGTATATATATCATGTGAATTTGAATTCAAACTTATATGGAGCTCGTGACATGGGAATATAGCTAGATTTCGGGTTCGCTTTCGTCTTCAAGAAATTTTATCGAGTTGACATTATAGTATCTTAAAAAATAATATATTTGATGGGTCCCCAATTATGATTAGGGGCATTACGGTAATTTAATGAAATAATTAATAAAAATGTAATATTAGTATGTGGGCCTCCAATGTGGGCCCAATAAAGCGAGCCCATGGTCCAACTAAAATCCCTATAAATACCATTTTGATCAGCTAAATGGATCATTATCTGGTTGACACTCTAGAAACTAGAACTACTAAATACTCTCCCAAATCCACGAGATTGAGGAGTATAATATCTGAGAACTACGAAGAGGCTTGATCCTATCTAAATAGGTACGTAGGCAGCTCGAAGTTACCGAGCGCAGCCCCACTATCTAAAAACACTCTACCTGGTCTGTCGTGAGTCGGGTCGGATCCCATCCCCACGTGACCCTCACGTGACACAACTATTTGATCCCGCATCATTTTGGCGCCGTCTGTGGGAACATGACTCACTCACTGAGAATGCAGACTAAATCTCAAGCACGTACCACTGAAGATAGGACGGGCAGTAGCCCTTCAGCAGGAGGCGTTAGGAGGAGAGCTCCCGCTCCAACGTCTCAGCCAAACCATGCTGCTGGAGAAGCTCCAAACCCGCTTCCCCCACCGTCAGCTCCGACTGTGATCCCATCCTCGGAGAGGATATTCGAGATCACTCAGGAGGCACTCATGACTTTGGTGGAAGAGGCCTCAGTCAGAGCAGCAGCACAAGCAGTCCAGCAGTATGCTCTGAATCACCCCCCTCAGGCGGAGCCCCAACTTGCTGCTAAAGAGACTAACTCCCCCTCGACGGGAAGGCCACAGGACACACGTCATGCGCCTACCTCCCAGGGGCTCTCACCCCGAAGGACTGAGGCTTCGCGATCCCGTGTGATGCCTGAACGCGGCAACAGTGAGCGCACCTCTCGCCGCCGGGCTCCCACACCCCCGCGCTTCCGGCCTCCGACCCCCGCGGGAGTAGCATCGAGGTACTCAGGTGTTCGAAGTGCGGAGAAGACCGATGGCTTACCTGACGCTAGCATTGACTCTTCTCAAGAGCGACCCCCTAGGGGCTGGGACAGAGAGCGTGGTTCTCGTAGGTCCCCTCACCGAGGTCGGAGGGCTCCGACCCCCGAGGAGGTCCAATCACGACACGAGCCTCATAGGTCCCCCCGCCGAGATCGTAAGCCTCGCGCTTCTGACAAGGATCACTCTAGGCAGGAATCCCGTGGATCACCTCGTAGAGGTCGGAGGCCCCCGACCCCCGAGAGGAGCCACCCTAAGCGGACTCCTAGCCCCCAGGCGGTAGCGCCGCCAAGAAGGAGTCCTTTCAGTCCTGCTATACTAGCTGAGGCGATTCCACAAGGAATGAAAATCCCTCATCTCAACGAGTATGATGGCACCGGGGACCCCAGGAACACTTGGACAAGTTCAGCGCAAAGGCCGACATGTACGACCTAAGCGACGCGGCTTATTGCAAGATCTTTAGGACTACCCTCACGGGTAGAGCTTTGTCTTGGTTCAACCAGTTGCCCTTCGGTACTATTACCGGATTCGAGCAGCTGACGCAAAGGTTCTTGCACCATTTCTCCATGAACAAGAAGTATCCTAAGACCGCGTCGCACCTATTCACCATTGTGCAGCGCAATGACGAGCCTCTTCGAGACTATGTGCGACGCTTCTCTGTGGCAGTGTCAGAAGTACCTCATGTCAACCACGAGTTACTGTCCAACATCATGCAACAAAACCTCCGCTTGGGCAGATTCAAGGACTCCATAGCAGGAAAGCCTCCATCAACTCTGGAGGAGCTGATCGCCCGGGCAGAAAAGTATATACGGATCGAGGAAACAATTGAACCCGCCAAGGCTGAGGCAGGTGAAGGTAAGCGGAAGATCCGGGAAGATGACAAACTTCCAAAGCCCAAGGAACGCAAGCATATGCCTCCTGCGGGTTTCTCCCAATATACCCCGCTAACGCTATCTCGCGAGCAAGTGTTAGCTATAGCGGAGCAGCAAGGAATAGTGACTTGGCCAAAGAAGATGAGAAACAATCCTACAAGACTGAAGTCAAATGATTACTGCCGTTTTCATCGAGACAAAGGGCATACCACCGAGGATTGTCATCACTTGCAAGTGGAGATAGAAAAGTTGATCAAGAGAGGTTATCTGCAAGAGGTGGTGTCCACGACTACCGTCGATGAAGAGATGGACAACCCCCCTGTCAATGGGGTGATCCCATGAGGAGCTACCAACCCTGTCATGTATAACGTCGCTAGCTGCGAGGCGGAGCTATCAAGATTTATTACTTATTTCAAAAATTGTATCGAGTCGGCCCAGAGCCGAGCGTTGAATAAAGTGCCCTTTCGAGCACGCTTTTAGTATTTGAATGTTTATCTCTGACCATGTATCGAGTTGGCCTAGAGCCAAGCGCTTAATAATGTGTCCCTTTCGAGCACACTTTTAGTTTTAATGACTATCTTATTTTTCTTAAACATTAACATGCATGTCTCAAAGAAAGTCACTACGTCTAAGCATTATCTGACGTCTAAACGTAGATAGAGGCCGAGGCTCCCAAGCGTGAGAGCTCCCCCCAACAATACTTAGACTCGAGGTTGAGGTTACCACGTGCAACCCCCCTACGAGCATATATGAGGCTTGAAGCTCCCAAGTATGAGAGCTCCCCCCAACAAAACTTAGACTCGATGACGAGGTTACCAAGTGTAACCCCCCTACAAGCATACATGGGGTCTGAAGCTCCAAAGTGTGAGAGCTTCCCCCAACAATACTTAGACTCGAGGTCGAGGTTACCACGTGCAACCCCCCTACGAGCATATATGAGGCTTGAAGCTCCCAAGTGTGAGAGCTCCCCCAACACTTAGGCTCTAGGTCGAGGTTACCCCGAGTAACCCCCTACGAGCATAAATGAGGCTGGAAGCTCCCAAGTGAGAGAGTTCCCCTCATCAAAAACTTAGACTCGAGGACGAGGTTACCACGCGTAACTCCCCTACGAGCATAGTGAGGCTTGAAGCTCCCAAGTGCGAGAGCTCCCCTCATTAAAAACTTAGACTCTAGATTGAGGTTACCCCGAGTAACCCCCCTAAGAGCACCCATGAGGTGTGAAGCTTCCAAAGATGCGAGCTCCCCTCAACAAAGCATAAACCTCAAAAATCGCCTAAGTGTCGAACCCATCGTGCCTCAACACTTGCGTTCAAGCCCAATGTCTTCGACAGGGGGGCACAATATGGGACACGCCTTCTTCAAAACGCCTTCTAAAAAAAAAAAAAAAAAAAATTTGTGCATATAAACTCGTTACTACGAAGGTGCCTAAGTCACAATGCTTATCCCAACACCCTCGACATGAGGGACTTGCAAAGGAGGGTAAAGCTAGCACACTAAAAAGTCAGAACTATCGAGAATTAGGCGAATCCGACGGATCTCGGGTCCGCCCCGCCTCCGAAGGGGGTCCGCCCCGCCTCCGAAGGGGGTCCGCCCCCTCCGCCCAAAGGGGGGCGGAGCGGACCCCTAAGGGGGGTCCGCCCCGCCGCCCCGGAGGCGGACCCCCTAAGAGGGTCCGCCTCCGAAGGGGGTCCGCCCCGCGCGGGCGGACCCCCTCCGCCGAGGGGGGCGGAGCGGACCCCCTAGGGTCCCCCTCCGCCCCGCGCGGGCGGACCCCCTCCGCCCAAGGGGGGCGGAACGAACCCCTGAGGGGGGTCCGCCCCGCCGCCCCGGAGGCCGCGCGGGGCGGACCCCCTCCGCCGACCCAGAGGCGGACCCCGGGTCCGCCCCGCGCGGGCGGACCCCCTTCGCCCCGCGCGGGCGGATCCGCCCAAGGGGGCAGAGCGAACCCTCTAAAGGGGTCCGCCCCGCCACCCCGGAGGCGGACCCCCAGACATTTGATAACCCCCTAAGAGCACCTATGAGGCATGAAGCTCCCAAGTGTGAGAGCTCCCCCCAATAAAACTTAGACTCGAGGTTGAGGTTACCACGTGCAACCCCCCCACGAGCATATATGGGGTCTGAGGCTCCCAAGTGTGAGAGCTCCCCCCAACAAAACCTAGACTCGGGGTCGAGGTTACCACTTATAACCCCCTATGATTATATATCGGATCTGAGGCTCCCAAGTGTGAGAGGCCCCTCAACAAGACCTTGACTCAAGGTCACCAAGCTTAAGCCTTAACAACCGCGCTAAGTGTCGAATCCAGTGTGCCTCAACAACAACGTCCAAGCCCAAAGTCTTCGACAGGGGGGGCATAGGATAGGGACACGTCCACGCTTTTAGAACACAAACAACACCTCTTTACATGCGAAAGAGAGTTATACCGATAAAAATACAATTTTACCTTATAAAGAGTCGCATTTATAAAAAATCAAAAAAATACGACCGAGCTCGAGTTCGCTAAGATGGCGAATCCAACTCCATCGGACACCCCTAAAGGGTCCGCCTCCGAGCGGACCCTCCCTAAGGGGGTCCGCCTCCACGAGCGGACCCTCCCTAAGGGGGTCCGCCTCCATAAGGGGGTCCGCCTCCACGAGCGGACCCTCCCTAAGGGGGTCCGCCTCCACGAGCGGACCCTCCCTAAGGGGGTCCGCCTCCGCGTGGACCCCTCTAAGGGGGTTCGCCTCCGTGTGGACCCCTCTAAGGGGGTTCGCCTCCGTGTGGACCCCCCTTAGGGGGGTCCACCTCCGTGAGCGGACCCTCCCTAAGGGGGTCCGCCTCCGCGTGGACCCCCCCTAAGGGGGTCCGCCTCCGTGAGCGGACCCTCCCTAAGGGGGTCCGCCTCCGCGTGGACCCCCCCTAAGGGGGTCCGCCTTCGTGAGCGGACCCTCCCTAAGGGGGTCCGCCTCCCTTAGGGGGTTCGCCTCCGTGTGGACCCCCTTAGGGGGTCCACCTCCGCGAGCGGACCCTCCCTAAGGGGGTCCGCCTCCGCGTGGACCCCCCTAAGGGGGTCCGCCTTCGTGAGCGGACCCTCCCTAAGGGGGTTCGCCTCCGCGTGGACCCCCCTGAGGGGTTCGCCTCCGTGTGGACCCCCCCTAAAGGGCTCCACCTCTGCGAGCGGACCCTCTCTAAGGGGGTCCACCTCCGCGCGGACCCTCTCTAAGGGGGTCCACCTCCGCGTGGACCCCTCTAAGGGGGTTCGCCTCCATGTGGACCCCCCTGAGGGGGTCCACCTCCGCGAGCGGACCCTCCCTAAGGGGGTCCGCCTCCGCCTGGACCCCCCCTAAGGGGGTCCGCCTTCGTGAGCGGACCCTCCCTAAGGGGGTCCGCCTCCCTTAGGGGGTCCGCCTCCGCGTGGACCCCCCTAAGGGGGTTCGCCTCCGTGTGAAAGGGCTCCACCTCCGCGAGCGGACCCTCCCTAAGGGGGTCCGCCTCCGCGTGGACCCCTCTAAGGGGGTTCGCCTCTGTGTGGACCCCCCCTAAAGGGCTCCACCTCCGCGAGCGGACCCTCCCTAAGGGGGTCCGCCTCCGCGTGGACCCCCCTAAGGGGGTTCGCCTTCGTGAGCGGACCCTCTCTAAGGGGGTCCGCCTCCGTGTGGACCCTCCTTAGGGGGTCCGCCTCCGCGAGTTGACCCTCCCTGAGGGGGTCTGCCTCCGCACGGACCCCATGGGGGGTCCGTCTCCATGAGTGGACCCCCTAAGGGCGTCCGCCTCCGCGTGGATCCCCCTAAGGGGGTCCGCCTCCGCACGAACCCTCCCTAAGGGGGTCCGCCCTCCCGCGAACCCCTAGAGGGGTCTGCTGCCCGTACCCCTTGATACCTCTCGGGGTCGGCATTGTGGTACCAACCTTCGGGGTATGTTTTTCGGCTCTTCGGGTTCACCTATCACCACACACACGCACATTTGATACAAATCGAGGAGGGAGAAATTTCACCTTGAGAGTCGAGTTGGAGCTCACCACCTTCAAGAATTAGAGGGAGAATGTTCGTAAAAGAAAAAATTCCCATCTTTCCGACTTTCTACTCCCGAGAGCCCACACAATCGAGCACTCGGGAGTGGGGGGCATATGATGGGTCCCCAATTATGATTAGGGGCATTACGGTAATTTAATGAAATAATTAATAAAAATGTAATATTAGTACGTGGGCCTCCAACGTGGGCCCAATAAAGCGAGCACATGGTCCAACTAAAATCCCTATAAATACCATTTTGATCAGCTAAATGGATCATTATCTGGTTGACACTCTAGAAACTAGAACTACTAAATACTCTCCCAAATCCACGAGATTGAGGAGTATAATATCTGAGAACTACGAAGAGGCTTGATCCTATCTAAATAGGTACGTAGGCAGCTCGAAGTTACCGAGCGCAGCCCCACTATCTAAAAACACTCTACCTGGTCTGTCGTGAGTCGGGTCGGATCCCATCCCTACGTGACCCTCACGTGACACAACTATTTGATCCCGCATCAATATTTGTTGAGTTTGTTATCATGAATTAGATATTTGATTGAATATATTGTAATTTCATAAAAGTTAAATGTGAAAAGAATATGGGTAATTTTTTGGAATTTTCAAATTTAGAGAAAATCAGAACTATATGTTTTGAATTTATATTGTGGTTGTTTTATACAAGTGGTTATAATCAAAACAAATATATTCAAATATGACACTGTAAAATCATATGAAAAAGTATTTACGTAGAATAAATTGGAGACCCTCGTTTCAATTGACGGATTGCCAATTTGACCTCTCATACCCTCTAATAAAGTCATCTAGCAAAATTTGAAATCTCAATAAATACAGTTATTCATATGATGAAACTTATATAAATCTATTAAAATATAATTATAATTATATTTAAACTTAAAATTAATTAATTAACTTCCTAAAGCCACTATTAATAACAAAAGGTGAATAGTAAATTCCATAATTTTTATACTATATTAAAGTACATCACTCGAATATGATAGCTTGGTTTATAATATAACTAATCTAAATTATCGGTCTTACTTTTTCGTACGTTCTATTATAATAAGAAATGAAGATATTAGTATTACACGATAATTGTTGAACTCAATTAAGCCACGTCTTATAAAATATAAATAATATTATGATGTGCTCAAAATTAAATATTTAATTGTTCTTGGTTAAGACAAATTGTGTTTAAGAAGCAAATTAGTACTATTTTCTAAATATATAAACAATAAATGCAGGTGTCGTTTATCCGTACGTTGTTTGTTTTCAGAAATATTTTATGTATATAACATTTATATATATAATTAATCCCTAAAATTTATATTGATAGATAAACTTAAATAATTGTCCAAATACATTAGATTTTATTTAAAAAAAATCATAATCCTTGTAGTATGTTAAAATACGTGATGGTTGACGACATTCCTCGTTAAAACATAAGACTTTAATGTATAATATATCTTTATATTTTTTAGATAATAATTTTTAAAAAAAGCAATGAGATCTACATGTACAACACCTAAAAATGATTTATGGACTTCAACCAAATTATTGAACTAGATTAAGCCACGTCCTAAGCATATCAATAACAATATTTAACTAGTACTAAATAAATATTTAAGTGGTCCTATTTTAAATTTAGACAGAATTATACTTTAATTAATGACTCAAAGATATAAATAAATAAATGAAGCATATTGTCCATTTTTAGCTAGCAAAAGCGTCATTTTTTCTTTCTTCTTCTAGCTAATTCCATGCAACAGTTACATGACACGTGTTGAATTTTTTATACATGTATTTTATTTTAATTTTTGGAATAAATTAGAGTAAAAAAATTTGGGGGCCAATTAAATTGTTTTAATTTCTTTTCTTTAATCATAAAATGGAATCCAAGACTGATTTTACATGTGCAAGTTATAGTGAGTTTGGTCCAATAATTGGATGACAATTGCGAAGGTTAATTCAATAAAAAAGAATTAACTATCCATTAGCAAAAGATTGGGTTTCATCTTTGTTAAAATGTATTTTTTCTTCTAAATATTGAAATAGTTCAATTAATATATTATTTATAACACGAAAATCTATGTTAGCCTCGATGCACTATTAGATCTCAGTGCCTAAAAGCATAATGAGTCGTGATTTGCAGGGTTATATTTAATTTATTTATTAATTTTAAAAAATAATAAACTGATCATAGAATTTAAATTTGAAAAATGGTTGGATAACTCAATATTCCATCTCAGGAACATCACTAAGTTTATTTACGATGAATTTCATTGAATTCATTGGTTCAAATTGGTTACAAATATCGGGAAACTATTATTTATATATATATATATTCGAGTAAGTATTTTTGCTATTATAATTAATGAATTATTGTTGTTGCTACAATTAACATATAGTGATAATAAGTATAGTGTGAATTATTTTTATTATCATTAAATCATCACTACAAATATATAGCCAATTTTCACTGGCACTATTAAACTTGTTAAAATTATTTTTGTGACTTGACAAAAAATTATGTTACTAATAATATATGTATAACTAGTGACAATTTATATCTTATCCTATTTTTTATTCTTTTTAATGAATATGTGATATATAATTCTACATAAAACACGAGATTATATTATACTAATAAAAGTGTGAACCAATAATATGTGAAGAAGAACCACTAATATATATAATATGCAAAAAGGAGTCCATATATATGCTTGATGTTCATATAGTAGGAAATATAAGATTAATGTGTTTAGGCCATGCTTATTAATATTCTCAATTATAATACATTTTAACAATATATATATGTAATTATATGATTTACAATAATGAAATACAATTAATTACTGTAGAAGCCATGCACGGTAAAACGTAGGTTAGGTAAAAATAAATCTCCAGCACATATAACTTATAAAATACATAATAATTTAAATATATATATATATAATATTGCTACTTACATAATAAAATAATGGTTTATGTGTTGACCAGATTCCGAACAAATTGCAGGCGGAAGATTAAATTAATTTGACCCACATTGATTTTGATCTGTCACATATGAAACAGAGATAGTTGTTTGGATCGAGATTTATTTCTTGTTATTTATATATCTTAAAATAAAATATCTGAAAAAAACACAAATATCTAAAATATCTTCAGGGGTTGGCAAATGAATCCTCACATGATATTATTTGTTTGTTTGGAACTATCGAGTTACAGCTCATTTCGATCCCTTTATAATATTATTGGTTTTTCTGTTTAGGTACTTAGAAGTTAGAAGTTAATTAGAATTAAATGAAAATAATTTCTTAGCAAATATTCCATAAAGTACATATGTACTACAACCCATACCACATAAAACTCAACATATATATATATATATATACATATGATATGGTGCGGGTCATATTATTAGGGGCGTAAATGAGTTGATTCGAATTGAGTTAAATGAGTTTTAGTTTGAACGTGTTTAAATTATTATTGTGGTTTAAAATTTGTGTTTGAGTTTATCTGATTGTGAAGCGAAGCGAGCTAATGAACTTTAATTGAGCCGAGTTCGAATAATTTGATTTCTATTTATATGCATGCTTTTATTATATATATATTTTTTAGTTTTACCAATCGAGAGTCGAACTTCAAACTTGATTTCATATGTTATAAACTCAGGTTCAAACGTACTTATAGCATAGAGTTTGAATTGAGTATCAAATAGTTCAAATCGTGTTTTAGACTTAAACAGATGGCCAAGTTAATCATGATAAATAATATAATTGATCTATTATATAAAAGTTCATTAGCTCACAACAGTGTTTTATCTCGTGTACACAACCACAAAAAGATTGGAAATTAATCCACAATTATGTAATCAAAAATCAAAATCTTAGTGAAAAATGTGAAATGTTTATTAAATTCATATCAGGATAAACCCCATATGACATCCTACTGGCTCATAGGTGGAGAAAATGTGACTATTGTAAGAAATAACGACCCTAAAATTAAATTACTCTACAAGAACGGGCATGCAAAATATTATAAAAAATATATATTTTATCTAAGAAATCATATTTTATGTCTTTCATAAAATAGCTAATTTTAATGATTTATTAAAAACTATTGGAGCATATAAATTTCAAATTTAACGCATTATTTTGTTTTTAGGGACTCTGAATACATGAAATATGCTATATTATAGGGTGACATATTGAGATCTAAATGGAAGTTAGGAAACCCATAAAATTAAATAATAAAAGTAGCGAAAAAGTGCGCATAAAAAAAGGAAAAAGTGCAAATCAAATCATTGGTGGTCGTTTGGAGGATTAAAAGGGTATCATATTATACTAATTAATAATTAAGCTAAAAATAATAATATAACAAATTAAACCTTTTGGAATCTTGTCAGACACATAAACCATATAGCTTGTACTAGATTATTTTTTTCTATCTTCTATCCAGATCCAATTATCTTACAAATGTAGTAGTTACGGCTATTATTAATCCACGTAGTTATTTGTCTTTTTCTTAAGATCAATTGCATTATAAAAATTATATATGTAATTTAAAAAAAAAAAAAACACAAATTACTACATTGCCACAACTAGGACTTACTCGGTAGGCCTCGCTCGGTAAATGAATGGTCGAGCAAGCGACTAATTCGAGAAATGAATGCTATACTAAGAACAATTTGTTGATAAGAAAGTAAGGATTGAATAACGCTCTTTTTAAGGCTTTTACTACTCTCTAACAACGAGAAAATGACTCTTTATTTGACCGCTATGAAATATAGGCACAAATAGATCTAATCAACTCAAGTTGGACGAGCATCCTTTAAACTTGGCTCTTCAAAGTTATAATCACATATCAGGGCGAAATCACTTAGACAACAAGAATTTTTGTTTGAACATCAATGATCAACATCATGTGCTTCTTCGTGTCAACAGTGATATTTTTTTTAGAGAGGATTCATGCATGAAATGTAATTCAGATTTGAATTAAGTTACCATGATATTGACTAGATTTCGTGCCTCGAGTGGCCTTCATGCATGAAAATTGAAATCTTCTCAAAAAGCAATGTGTAAAAACTTTGACTCGAAGCACATATGCTGACAAAAAATTTTGGTTAGACATGACTTTTGACTGTGACTAAATACAAGACATTTAAAGATTACATACAAAAAATTGAAAAATTTATACTAAATAGGATAAAAATAAAGTAGAACAAACTTATACAACGAGATGGAAAAATATGATATTCCATTATTTACATGCATGTATGAATTAGTTTAGTAATTGAAGAAAAGGCAAGTAACTAAATGATGCAACATTTATTAATCAAACAAGAAAGCACAAAGTACAAGTCCCCTAAGCACATTATTAATTTTCCAACTCGCAAACAAGCACACCACTAAACCTCTAAATATAACAAGTAGGAAAGTCAAAAACACAAATTAATTAATTCCTTAATTAATTTTTCTCTTCTAATTATACTATCAAATCCTAAGCATAAATATTCCAAGCTCGGGCCCACCATTCCCATCCGGATTCATCATATAAAATGCCTCCGAGTCGCGATTCGCCACCACGCGCTCGAACTTCGCCCTCATGTATAGCAACGCCCCCTCCGACGCGCCGCCCTTCCTCCCGTCGTCCACCACCGGTATCACCCCGGCCCCAACGGAGACACTCTGCACCGTGCTCAGCACGTGCCAGTCCGACGCATTACACGCCCTCGACAGCGCGTATCCGCAATTCCTTCCGTTGCAGTACATCGTCCAAACGGGCTCGCCGGAGAGCCTCACCGCCGCCCTATGCGGCTGCGGCGCCGCCTTCTTGCACTCCAACGCGATCCGCAACAGCCCACATGCCATTTCCTTGACCAGGGTTGAGGTCGTGACCGCGAGCTCTATAATTATAAGTGGTGTGGATTTAGGGTTTTCCTGGATGGCGAAGCTAACGTGGCCCCGCCGGTTGCCGAATAAAGTTCCGGTGACTTTCCGGCCAAGGGTTGGGGTTATGGAGAGTGCTTGGGATGGGATGTTGAGCCATTTGAATGGCGGGAGGATGATGATTGGGAAGATGAATACTGAGAGAAGTGATCGGAGGAAGGTGGACAGGGCGGCGTTGATACGGTGGAAGACGGCGGCGGGGGTGGAGCCACGGCGGACGACGATGGATTGTTGGTGGTGGTGTTCATGTTGATGGAAGGGAGACGACGACGTAGAGGTTGATCTTGTGTAGGTAGTAGGAAGAATGATGTAATTATTGTTACTAATATTGCTATCGCAGCTACTTGTTCTTGCAAGTGTGTTTGGGATTATTTGTTCATATTTTCTCATTTTGAACATTTTTGTGTATATGTTTTGTGTGTAATAATTTGAGAAATGAAGAAGAAAGTTAAGAATAATGTGATAGAAAGTGAGAAAATTGAGGGTTTTGGGTGGTGATTTGATCATCTCAATGAGGTAATACTTATATGCAAAAAGTGTTAGGTTTAATATTATTTTATTTCCAACAACTAAATTTGTTTAATCTATCTTTAAAATAATTTAATGTTTTTATTATTTTAGAATAATATATTATCTTGTATGTAATTTCACCAATATATGAAGTGGGATACATTTTGGAACATATATATCCAAAGTATTTTAAAATGGTACATATGAACATGCATTTTGGATCTTCTATTATTGCATGGTGGAGGGAGATGTTCCCCATCCAATAAAAAAGGAAAAACCTAGACAAGTTATGCAAGTAGGACAAAAAAATTGACAAAATTCAAATTTTGCTTCTTATAAAGTGTTAAGATCAGATCATCTTTTAAAGTAATAATTTGTCCACTTCTCCTCCAAAAAAATGACAAATTATCATATGAATTACAAAAAATAATAAACTTTGATCTTTTATTATGATAAACACCAATTTAGCCATTTTTTTCCTTCTACAATGTTAAAATTGATTAGCACTTTTCATAGAATAGTGATAAAACAAAAAATATAAGCTTTATTATCATGACAAAATAAAGAACGATAAGTAACTTTTAGAATTTCATATTATTTTTTAAATACAATTGCATAACTTTTAAATTCTTTTAAAAGTTAGAACACTTTTGGGATTGTTATTCTTTTTGTCAATTTATATATATATATATATATAAGTTTATATATATATAAAAATTTCACTTTATTATTGTGACAATTGTATTGACTCTCCAGAACTATGAGAATTTGGCATCCACATTCCGTTCATATTTAAATATTGGAATCATCCTCCTCTTTTCAACTTTTTCACTATATTTATTAATATAAAAAACCAAAAAGCCCCTCACATTCTACTAAAACAAACAATATGATTTCTACAAATATGGCCATAATGTTCTTTAACTTTGAAATAATTTTTTAAATTATGAATAATTTTATTATACACAAAAATATTATTTGAAAGTTTAACTCTCTTAATACAACTAGTGTTAAATTTCACGTAAAAAGTTTTATTATGTGGATAATGTTAATGTAGTCCATTACAATACTATTTTATTATTTTTATTGCAATATTCAACGAATTTTTAACTTCTTTTTTATTTTTAGATAGAATTTAGTATAAATTCCTATTACAATAATGATTATGAATTCAGAACGATAATATAGTTGTTCTTTATTTTACAATTAAGACCTTTTTCAAGAACGAAAGAAAAAATATTGTGTCATGCTATTTTTTAGCTTACTTTTATTAAATTATGGAATTATTTTTATAAATAGTCATAGAACTATTGTATTTTAAAAGTATTATTATATCTTTTTAATAACAAAAACATGGTGGTATAAAGGTATTATTCAAATTGATATAATATTAAAGTAATAATTATTTTTTGTAAGAAGTAGTTGAATGCTTTTTTATGAATAAATATATTTATAATAAACTAAATTTTTGTGTATATAAAGGTTTTTTAGATTCTTACTTCTATCCTTCTGTTTTTTTATATATAAGAACATTATAATTATTTAAGTTTATGAAAAAATGTGTGAATTATATTGACTTGCTTAATCAATAAGACTATAGATCACAAAGAGAATTCATTATTAATCGATACAATTTATTTTAAGAGATTAGATTATATTTATAAAATTTGAAATCGCGAATGTCTCATTTATTTTATTTTGCAATTAATGATATTTTTTCATTTTCCAACACATTATAAGTGAAAGAACTCTTAAATTATAAGCGAAGGATTTTTCGTCTTTATAAAATTAATATAATGAAAAAGGTAAAAGAAGGGAGGTATATGCCAATATTCTTAAGATGAGGGGTGTGAATGTCAAAATATTCATAATTTAGGGAAGGTCGATACAATTTTTTTCTTTATTATATATTTATAGTTTCTAAGAAGAGAACAAATTTGAACTGGTTCGAGCACAACTTGAAGCTCGTGTAAAATTTAAAATCGAACTTAAATTTTGAGAAAAGAACTCGTACAAATTCAATCTTTGATGACATAAGCTCAGATAAATATCAACCCGAGAATAAGCATGATTAGACTTGACTCGTTCAACTTAATTAATAGGCCTAATCACCAATGTATAATACACCTACGTACATAAATTGATGTGATTTACATCCTTAATAATGACGAACTCATGATGTTTAACTAAATTTTTAGTAAATTTAATTAGTAGACGATTGTGATGGTGGTACTTAGACCACAAACCTTAAGGCTTAATTAAACATTGAACTTAGAAAACATGGAGAAAAAACATATTGGAATAATAATAATAATAATAATAATAATAATAATAATAATAATAATAATAATAATAATAATAACTTCCTTACCTGCCTATATTTCAATGCTTCCCATATTTCAAATTATATTTTCTTACGTTAAAAGTTCATTTAAACTAAAGTCACTTGAATTTCAATTAAACCTTAGGCTCGTATAAACAAAATTCTAGGGGGGGAAAATAGAATACTGTTATAATTTTTCGAATTCACTAATTAATTTAATTACATATGAGTCAATTTTTATAGTTATCGCAATGGGAAAGCGACATAAATAAAGATGACGATAGTGAACGATGATTAATATGTAGATGTAATTAAACAATTGATTTATTTGGGCTAATTATATAAGCCTGTCTATTGTTTCACGTGGACTGTTACTGAGCTTATCTATAGATTAGGATCCGTTTACGTATTAAAATTTGCTTTGTACTCGATTTTATTGATATTTGTTAATATTTTTTATTTCAAAATTTATTTATTTACTGATAAATAAGTTTAATGTGATATATTTATTTTTATGTTAAAAAGAGTTAATGAATTTTACAGGTATCAAATCTATATTTACTGGTTGATTTATAACTTATTAAGTAATTATAAAATATGAAATAAAAAGAAGAAAATATTAGCAATAAAATGATAATCGATCATAATTAATAGATAATTATATACTATATAGTGGATTTTAAACGTAAAGTTAGAAAAATGAATTTGAATAAAAATAATTTTAATTAAAGTTTATAATATTTAAGCCGGTTCTAAAGAACCGGGTTATTTGGGCTATTAAATTAGCCAACCCTATTGGTGGATAGTCCATTTAAAAGAGCAAAGCCCAATTATATATTTGGGCCACGGGTACTATTTTTTAGTGGACTTATCCTGCATAAATATTACAAACGACTAATTTATATGTATTCCATTATATCAATTTTGTAAATAATACCAAAACATATATCAACTATGAAATTTATATTTTATGGTGCTGAAAATTTTGAAAAGAATAGTCAATTATAACCATTTTTTTGGGTAAGTCATCGTTAATTATAAATCAACAAATAATGCTATATCGGAAAATAATCCATATTTTGATGAAGTATTTTTACTTTTCAGTAGGAAAAAAAAAAACTGCAATGCCTCCCTTTCGACTATATTTAACTATTCAAAAATGTTTATCCCATGTGTCACAATACTAACATCAACATAATCTTAAATTTTAATATCATTCTATATTTTCTTTAAAAAAAATCAAATTTTTATGAAAAAAAATTCTCTAAGACGAACCAACTATCCAATTGTACCCAAGTGTCCTGTAATTTCATTCTCCTCATCAAAAGAACAATACGTATTTGTATTTGTTTCCCCGTCCAATTGAATAAGAGTATCAATTAATCTCTAATATTATAGTTAGTTTATGTGATGTGACGTTTCAATCACTCTTAATCACTACTAGAAGTTGTATTATTATTATTATTATTATTATTATTATTATTATTATTATTATTATTATTATTATTATTATTATTATTATTATTATTATTATTATTATTATTATTATTATTATTATTCCCATTTTAATTTTTTGTGAGATCGAAAAGACCAAAGTTTGTAATGTTGCAAATTTTAATACTATTTTAAGACACAAAGAAGACTTTGACGTATGTTGTCCAAATTGGCTGATATGAATATTTGAATCCCATTTTGACTCGTATATGTCATGGTTATTACAATGAATGGATTATTTTCCTCTTGTAATTAGATTTTAGGACAATTACAAAAGTTACAATAATATAATAAAATTCACCTAAAATCCATCGAACATTGTTTGAAAAGTCCGGAGGTGATTATTCCATTTTATTTTGAATATTTATAGTAAATTACTATAATTACTTAATTTGAACTAATTTCTCACAATAAACATGTTTATATCTCGATCATGTACTTATCAAATTCAATGCATAGTCTCATAAAGTCATAAATTTATTAATTGAACAACTTTTTTTAATGGTCGACTTCACTCTAGTGGTACCTTATTAATTGGCACCACTAATAAAACGCCGTGTGGAGTAAATTTTATTTGCCATAAAGTCAATACAGCTCAATTAACCATAATCATAAATTATCCAGAATTCAATAAAATTACGATTCATTTCAAAATTTATGAAGCAATAAGAAAATTAAATCCAAACAAACAATTTGTTAAATTGGAAGTTGTAAGCAATACAAATTTTAGAAGTGAAAAACTATATATTATCCAACACCATTTACAAATAAGTGGCAAAGTCACATATAACTTGTTCAAGTATAAATTCCAAATTGATTACTTTCATTGACAAATGTGACAAGTTAATGAAAAACAATATTATCTCCATATTGGAGTTTAGCTTTATTTATTTTTTAAAATATAATTTTGGACGTTTCTTTTAGAGCGTATTGTAGTTTATTATTCTCTTTGTCCCAAAAAAAATGTTAAACCATTTTTTATCTTACAAAGATTGTCACATACTCTATTTCAAAATAAATTATTTATGGATTAAGTGTTAATTTTACCCTTTGATTTAATATTAGAGGTTCAATTCCTCCCCCCCCCCCTTTTAATACTCAATAATATAATTTGATAAGAAAGCAAGCATCTGTAATCATTACATTTTAATAGGCAAATACAATTTTTTTTTTTTTTTGCATTTCAATGGAAAAGATTAGTTAGGAAAATAAATATATTTCTTTTCATAAGAGAGACGCAATTTCGGAATAAGGGCTAAATATGATGACTTTAATTACAATAAAACATAACAAAAAAGTCCGTGATAGTTTTAGTTATTTATTTATTTTATTGATATGTGTTGGTTATTTATTTATACAAGACGAAATGTTTCATCCAAATGTCATAGTAAAACCGCTTCACAATTCTAATAATTTGGGCTCAAAATAAAAACAATCATTTACATTATGAGATTTACATACAATATATTGTAATCAAGTTTAATTCTCAATGTAAGTGAATTAAGCCATACTAGATCTTCTATTTTAAAATGTATTTGATCTCATATTTTATTTACTTATATTCATTAAAATTGTATAAAATCACCAAAGTTATCTATGTCGTGAAAAGATTAATATTAATATCGTGCATAAAAAAAATAAAATAAGAAAACACCAATTTTAATTAAAAAAATCCAATTTTAAATGACACTAACCATGATTTATATCAAGTAAATTATATTTAAATTCAGTCAAATTAAACCTAAATAAATTTATTTCTCACTCACCCATTATTTTCTTCAAATTTCAACTATAAAAAGGCTACACAAATGCATGTCAAAATACAACAAAATTTAGAATAAAAAAATCCTCATAATATCTCTCAACACATACAATGACGGCCAATGAAGAAGTGGCGGTTGTAATGGTACCTTTGCCGGCACAAGGCCATCTCAACCAGCTCCTCCACCTCTCCCGCCTCATCTCCGCCGCCAACCTCCCCGTCCACTACATCGCCGCCGCCACCCACCTCCGCCAAGCCAAGTCCCGAGTTCATGGCTTTGACCGTTTTGCCCTTTCCAATCTCCATTTCCATGAACTACCCATACCCCACTTCGACAACCCCCCACCCAACCCCCTTTCACCCGTCAAATTTCCCTCACAAATTATTCCATCTCTTTCAGCCACCGCACATCTCCGGCAGCCCGTTTTCACATTCGTAAACGAAATTTCGACCAAATTCAAAAGGGTTGTTGTCATTTTTGATTCACTAATGTCTTACGTTGTTCAAGATATTGATTGCATACCAAACTGTGAGCCCTATTGCTTTCGCAGTATATCGGCTTTTACTGTTTATTCATTCTATTGGGACTTCGCCGGAAAGCCGGAAGTACCAGAAGAAGTGGAGATTCTGATGAAAGAAATTCCCGGCCCGGAAGGATTTTTCCCGCCGGAATTTTCAGATTTTAGAAATTTACAATACGGGGTGAAGAAGATATTTTCAGGAGATATTTACAACTCTAGTAGAGAGATTGAAGGGTTATACCTTGATTTACTCGAAAAAGGAAAGACTACTGGAGCTGAGAAATTATGGGCTTTAGGCCCGTTTAATCCGATTTCAAAGCCCGAGTCAAAAATGGATCGTCATGAATGCTTACAATGGCTTGACAAACAAGAAACCGATTCGGTGATCTATATTTCGTTCGGGACCACATCATCGTTAACCGATGAACAAGTTAAGGAAATGGCTATTGGATTGGAAAATAGTGGTCACAAGTTTGTATGGGTACTTAGAGATGCTGATAAAGGAAATATTTTCGAGGGCGAAACTCGAAGGCTCGAGTTACCAAAAGGGTTCGAAGAGAGAGTTAGAGATAGGGGAATTGTAGTGAGAGATTGGGCCCCACAATTGGACATTTTGGGCCATAATTCTACTGCTGGTTTTGTGAGTCATTGTGGGTGGAATTCGTGCATGGAGAGTATCAGCATGGGAGTGGTGATAGCAACTTGGCCGATGCATTCAGATCAACCAAGGAATGCGGTTTTGGTAACAAAAGTGTTGAAGATTGGTGTGGAAGCAAGGGAATGGGAGTGTCGGGATGAGTTGGTTTCGTCTTTGAAAGTCGAAAAGGTTGTGAGAAACTTGATGGAATCTCAAGAAGGAGATGAGATTAGGAAAAGGGCAAAAGAATTGGGTGGTGTTGTTAGGAGCTCTTTGATGGAAGGCGGGAGTGGGTGTAAGGAGATGGATTCTTTTATCGCTCATATCACCAGATAAAAATATTGAGATGGAAATTTTAATTTGAAATATGATTTGATCAAAAATTTACATTTTTTAGGATAATGACCGATCATATAATAAGTATAATTCGTTCTTTATATAATAGTCGGAAAAAATCAAATCGAGTTGGTCCTAGAATCTCTTGTTAAAAAAGTATTTTGTGTATGTTCATTGTTGATCTAAGAGTGGATAAATGGATGACAACAATGAAAATGTGGTCATTGGGGGGAAAAATATGTTAGGTTTTGCACGTGGAGTTTATACTTTGTATAATATAATTTCACAGATATTATACAATGCATGTGGCAAATGTTTGTTTGAATAATTAATTGTGGACTTCTAGCCTCATAAATTAAATATAACCAATAAAATTATACCTAACTATATTCAATTTTCTGAAATAAAAACTCTGAATATGCGAATTTTCTATGCTTAAGTTTGAACTTATCTTTGGTTCAATTTATAATTTGTTGTCACGGTATTATTAGTACAATCCAATAATATATAGTACAAACACTAGTACTAATTAAATATAATCTTTTTATTACACTTTCAACAACTCATACACCCCATACAAAGCCAAACATGCCAATGACTCATTCTTCTTCAGATCATTAAATCTGAATAAATGTTATAGATTGGCCATACAAATTACAAAAATTGGAGGTTTTAACACATAACAAGAGGGAAAGAATTAGAAGTAATACTGGTTTTTTTTTGCGTATCTTCGTCTCGTCCCTCCAACAGTTTTGCACGATTACGAGACCCAAATTTCTCACAATCGTAAGCTCTTTATTTAGGCTTTAGGACTGGAAAGGTTCTTGATATTTCTATCTTTTGCATACCATTCTGGTATTATCTTGGCAGCATGGGGGTAGAGATCTCTATAGGCATTCTTTATGGTCCCTTCTGCAACTGTAGTAGCAATTGAGATATCTGCAAGGATAACGTTTCAAATATCAATCAACCAAACAAGGAACACTGGTCCTACCCCGACGAATAATACAAGACGTAAAATACAGGATTTTTGTCCATTTCAAATTTGTATGGATGTCCATCAAGAAAAGGACAGAAAACTAAACCAAACTACCTAATGCTTGACTGATATCAGCCACTAAAATTAAAACTTCCTTCGATTTTAGTTAAATGTAACAAAACAACCTTGCATACATTTTTGTGTTCAATAAATTGGCAGGGGGCATGAATTAGTTAGGAATATGATGCAAGATGTGTATAAGGATCAAGTTATTCTAGCTGGAACCATGCTTGACTCAACTAAAACTCGTTCAAACTTATTTTGCTTGACACTCAAACAAAGTTCAAATGCAATTTTTCAACATGGGTTAAAATCAAACAAGCTCAACAGTTTTTATTTTGCTAGACGCTTGTGTGATAGCCCCAATGACAAGTGTCTCTTGAAGATCAATAAGATAGTAAGCAGTCAAACCTCGTAGGGGTTTCTTTGAATCTGTCAGCTGAGTTATCATAAAAATGATAGCCGCAGCAATAGATATAGGGCTCCTCCTGTAATAAAGAATAATGGCATCAACAAGATGAGGTAAATCAGGGTCATCTCGCAATCTGAGTTAAAACCCGAATAGATAACTTAAAAGAGCACTATATAAGAATAACTAAAAGCAAGTTTTTCCTGTACGAAACTAAAATAGATAAGATTAATTACACATATGCTGCTAATATAAATTTGCCTAAATACTGTGAGGCAAGGATCTCATAGTTCAGAATTACAGCAAGTTATCTAGACATAGTTGAGAAAGAAAATATCGTGCAGTTTACTCAAGTCAGGGTCGTCTCGAAATCTGAGTTAAAACTGGCATATATAACTTAAAAGAGCACTCTATAAGAATAACCAAAAGCAAGTTTTTCCTGTACGAAACTAAAATAGATAAGATTTATTACACATATGCTGATAATATAAATTTGCCTAAATACTGTGAGGCAAGGATCTCATAATTCAGAATTACAGCAAGTTATCTAGACATAGTTGAGAAAGAAAATATCGTGCAGTTTACTCAAGTTCAACAAAAAGAAATAAAATGAATCATTTCCAGAACTAAGAAAGAATTCACGGTTTCACCTTTATGATTACAGTGAAATGTTCATATGATTCTAGTATAGCTCCGTTTTATGTATATATAAACACATATCAAGTACTATTCATCTAAATTACCAAACTTTAAAACTAAAGTGTGCAAGTTTACATAGGCAGATACAACATTGCCAAATCTATATTAAATGTACTTATGTAAAACTTTTTTTGGTTTTATAGCTTTATTATTATTATTATTTTGGGCTGGGTGGGTGGTTTGTTCAAGTTCAAAATCAGTACTTTTAAGAAAATGGCAAGGCAAGTTGACTGCAGTGATATAGTTCCACTCAAAATTGAAAAAATGAAGTACAAAAAAAATGCAAATAATATCAGTACCTAACATCAAAGTCCCCTGCCTTCTGGACAGTTTCTTGGACAGCTTTGACCTCTTCATGGGTCATACCAAGATTAGAACAAAAACGTCTCTGGATACAGATGAGACAACCATCAAAATAAATAAACAAATAAATAAAAGAAATAATGCTACTTAAAAATGAAAAGGAATAAAATATACAAAACCCTTGAAATTCCAATCCAAACATCTAATTGAACAACTAGCTATAGCCTTCAAGCAAACTCACCAGATAGTCCCCTGCTTGAATGGTACCCATCTCCATCGATTCACCCATCTCAACCTTCAGTTGTTTCACGATAAATTCTTTTGCTCGGCCAATTTCCTTTTTAGTAGCTCCAGAGACAATGGAGCATATTTCTAGTTGAGACCCATAGGTCAGAAGACTTTACACAGGTGATAATAGCAAAAGACAATTATCAATGTGTTCAATTGATTAAGTCATAGCACCTTTTACAGTGCGTGGTTTGCCTTCCTGACGGCAAGCAATATAAATACAGGCAGCCACAAGAGCCTCCAAGTTTCTTCCTCTTGTACATTTCTGATCTTCTAACCTTTTATATATTTCGCTCGCCCGATCCTTCAAATTTAAGAGTCATACTCTTTCATCACAGGCTAGAAACAAATATGATAGCTTAATCTAAGTACTGAAACACCAAGTACTATATATGTGTGTGTGTGTGTGTGTGTGTGTATATATATATATATAGAGAGAGAGAGAGAGGAACACACAAGAAGATATAACAAAACATGAAAATGAGAAAAGATATACTTTTAATTAAAATTAAAATTAAAATCAAAATTAAAATTAAAAAGCAAATTTTCAGATGATGCGGCCTTTATAACTTTGCTGACATGTTCACACAAGAAAATCAATGAGCAAAAATCACATACCTTGATGGTTGTTACGAGGGTCAACCTGGAACAGCAGGGAAAAGAAAACAATATATGTCAGCCATACACACCAGAATCAAACTAACAATACATGAATAAAATCAAATTAACAATACAATTATCCATATAAGAATAAAATCAAACTAACAATACAAGTATGCACACTAACTCTTGGTAAATAGAAGTCTTGGACAGACAAATTACCTCACACCTGTACGGCCACATGAAGATTACGTCATCAACAGTTTAGGTTATCCGTCCAGTTATAATGGAAAGAGACTTGATTACGTAGCAATTAACTTCCTAATCTAACATGATATAATAGAGTATAGCAATTTAGTTCTTCTACAGACTTTATTGTGAAGAACAAAATAATGATCAATATGCTGTATAACATACAATCACATTCAAAAAGTCAGATAAGAAAGCAAATATCAAGCCCCAAAGAGTAACTAACTACACAGCATTCACATAAATACTGCTTTATGAATATCCAATCTTAGAGGCAAGAAGCATCTATTAGAAGGAATGGGAACATTAATTTTCACAAATGAATTACTGAATGATTCCTCTCTTTCTTTAGTGCCACGTTTCTTTGTTCCATCTAAGAATCAAACTACGCAAAATACAATTCAAAACCATTGCCAATTTTTTCACAATGCCACATTTTCAAAACGAACCAATCATTCCATATTGGTATTGCTACAATTTTTCCAGCCTTACTAATAATAAAAAATACAAACTATATTTCAAAATAAATGCAACACCACTTCCACTTACAACCCCTTCACACATCATTTTCAATTTCTATTTATTTCCAATGTTGTATCCCTCTCACCTTTCTTTCAAATCTTCACTCTTTGTCCAACATATTCCTACCAAAATCATCTTAAAGACCGATTTAGAGCTCAAATGTTGTGATATGTCTTAAAATCCTAAGCCAAACTTAAACAGAACGCCAATGATTAAAAGGCACCTCTTTCATCAAAATAATCGAAAAACTATCCTCGAATTATGCTTTCTATATTCGTGTTTGTTCTTCTAACACCCAAAAACAACACATACAAACCCTAGAAACAAACACCACCAAACAGTAAACAAAATTCAACACAACACAAAACACAGAATATACAACCTATCAGCCATGTTAGCAATGGTCTTAAACGCCAAGACAATAGCACGGTCCGGATCCCCGCCCCGATTCTGCAGCCTCGAAAGCGACGGGTCCGCATTCGCACCGTTGGCACTCCGAGATATCACCGTAGAAAGCGCGGCGTCACCCAAGAGCGGGTTAACAGGTCCACCAACACGGTTGGGGTCATGATCGCCAGAATCATCGGCGAACGTTCGCCACTCGGAGGTCTCATCTATAGAGCGAGCTTCGAGTACGAGGCCACACTCGGAGCACACGGTGTCGCCGGCCGAGTGATCGACCACCACCTCGGTGTTGCGCTTGCAATCCGTGCAATACGACTCTGACATAATTTATATATATGTATATATATTATAATCGAAGCTCGTGACTTGACAATTAGGGTTCAGAATTGAATTGGATTGGGTGGATTTCGAAAATCAAAAGTTTTTGAGCTGAGGATTACGGAGAGGATAATGAGAAAGTTTTTAAGGCTTTGTTTGTTTATCTCTTTAGTAAATTTTTTGAAATTTATTTTGAATAGTGTATTATGGTTTGATAATTGTTTATTAACATTTTTTAAAATAAATTGAAAATTATAAAATATATTAAATTAATAGTAATAGTTTGATGAATAATTATATGAAATATATAATGATTATGTAAATAAAATAATAATAAAATATAAGTAAAAAATTATAAAATATAAAAAGAAAGTTACATATTAATTATAAGAAATGATTTGATTGATAAATATATAAAATAGTGTAGATATGATTGATATGTGATGCGGGATGGTACCAAGCTGCGTACCTATTTTGATTGGATAATTCCTGAGAATATTGTACTAGGATCATTGATCATTCCTGTGTATATTGTACTACTCAATCTTGTGGATTTGGAAATAATTTTGTAATACTAGTTTTCAGAGTGAAAACAATATCCTTCTCCATTTAGCTGATTAAGATGGTATTTATAGAGATCATAGTTGGGTCATGGGCTTGCCTTGTTGGACCCTTGGCTCGAGGTCCATGGAGAGGCCCACGATAACAACGTATTAATGTTGCTCTTATATCAAATATTTTATTAAATTATGGAAGTGTCTCTATTCATAATTGGGGACTAATCAATATGTAATTATATAGGTTATATGATATTGAAAAAGTAAAGTTAAAAAGGGATTTGAATGAGAATTTGGAAGGTATAATTTATTTAAAATTTTGTAATTCAAAAATTTTAAAATTAAGTTTGAAAACATAATCAAATAAGGCCGAAGTATATTATGGTTCACGGGTCGGATTGTCAAATCAATTTTTATATGCTATGTACTTAGACAACATATAACCTTATTGGGCTAAGATTTGGGCCTTAGGTGGTCATCTCCAATATTCTTTAGTACATAGAGTTCGTCAATTTATTTTGTGTAACACACACTATGAATTAGCATTTAGCAATAATGAACTTATATATGATATTAGATTGTAGTAATAAGTTCGGACTATATTTCACTATATATTTCGAGTATTTATATTTTATTTATTCCGATAACCACTATAAATTTCACTAAACCTAACCAATTATCAATTATGAAAGAAGAAAATCAAGACAATAGCTCCAATTGGATGGCCAACTCTCCCCAAAAAAAGTATTTCAGAATAAAAAACTACGAACAATCCAATTGTTTGGCATGTCGTGAAAAATTTCGTATAAAAAATTCTCTCAAAATTACAAAAAAAATTGAAAAATTTCATACAAAAAATGAGTAAAATTGAATTTTACTATTTATGATTTGATAATTAATACAACTATTAAAAGTATTTTTTTGACTATTTTTTAAAATAAAAAATTAAACTAATTACATATTCTAATGCAAAATAATGCAACGTTTAAAATAAAATCTATTGTGACTATTTTTGGACATCTAAATGACTAAATCAACGATTTTAACTAAACACATTTAATAAAAATTATATATAAATATCAACACAAATAAATTTTCCACAATAAAAAATATATCACATCAACCTCAATCATTACCTATTTTTCTCTTAAATTTTTTATTAAATCTCATTTTTCAAACTACATTTCCTATCCTTCAAAATAAAATCTCCTATGGGTAACCTAAGCTGGTTTACCTCTCTTGTGTGGTTTGCAGGCTATTGCACAAGAGCGGGGTTTACCCAGTGCGCACCTAACGGTAGCGGCTGCGGGTTCCTTTGTCATAAAAAAAAAAAATATTTTCTCATTTTTATCACGAAAATAAATTTTTAAAGATGAATATACCAACCAATTGTACCCTATCTTATTGTAGGCTTAGGTAATCAATTTTTGTGCCCACAAGTTTTGACATCTTGCCAAAATTGAAAATGACATTATTACTATTGTTATTAATTTTATAAGAAGAGAATTCACAATAGTAATAGATTTTTTTATAATATTATTGAGAGTAGATTTTAGTTGTATCAAAATAATTATAATTATATTCGGAAGTAGTAATCAAGAAATATCTTAATATGAAAATATGATTATATATTTCATGCAAGAAAATATATGTGCTTTTCTTTCATGAGTTTTGAAATTAAGTTCGTCTAATAAATAATAAAGTACACTAAAAAAATCAAATTATCCGAACTTAATTTATTTTCAATTTTAGTTCAATTTTAACGTAATTTTATTTACTTGACGTATATAAACAAATAAGAAATATTAAATTAATCGAGCTAGGTATGTCAACTTAATCCAAAACACTACAACGGAGCCACAGCTTGCAAGCACTATAAAAGGGGCCAACATAGGAAAATGACAAAATAAAAGCTCCATTTATTTCGTTGAACCCAATGTAATAATACTATTTTTTCTAGAAACATATAAAAAAAATTCATATTTTTATTCGAAAGAGAAATGAAAAGGACTTGTAGAAAATGAGCAAGAGAAGACGTAACCAAATTCTCTGCAGTATTGTTTATATTATCTGTAACATGTTTGTTCAACTTTTCCCGAGTCACAATTCTTGACAAAAACACTTTCTTTAATTTCCATTCATCATCTTCTAGATCATATACTTATGACTTATCTTCCAAACATCATTTACTTAAAACTCAAAACAATGGGCAAAAACATACATGCATATATATATATATATGTATATTAACAATAAGAGTAAACCATATACTGCATTTTTCATCTTGTAATTTAGTCTAACTTCAATTTTTGACATATTTATTATAAGTTTCTGACATTAGTCCGTAACTTTCAAAATATCTCACGCTTAATTTCCAAAAATTTAACCGTCGTCTTCATTAATATACCAAATTTTTTGGGGAGTTTTTGCGCATAATAAACACATGACAGTGTATATTCAATCATGAAAGCTTCTTAAAACAAAAAATTCGACCAAAATATTGACTCCAGTTAGACCATTAGTTTTGAATGGTGTGCCTAGATGTGATATTTTAAAAGTTACGAGACAAAATATTTGGATCAAATCATGAAACTAGGAGTAGGACTTTTAGTGCAATTTTCCCTTTTTCTTGAAAAACTTTCCTTGAATAATTAAACGATTGCAACTTGCAAGTGACTCCAAAACTGAATTTTCTTCCCAAGAATTTTCCTCACTCATATTCTAGCTCTATATATGAAATTTCCCACATCTCCAATATATAAGTAACTCATTAGTTAAATAACACAAAACCAATCATAAAACCTAAACCATCAATATATACATATATATATTATAGCATCATGAACCAATCTGATGAAGTTGCTGTTCTTATAGTTCCATTTCCAGCACAAGGCCATCTAAATCAGCTTCTTCAACTCTCATGCCTCATATCCTCATACAATCTCCCCGTCCACTACGTTGGCTTCGCCATTCACAACCGTCAAGCCAAAACCCGAGCCAACGGTCTAGACCCAAACGACATATCAAAAATCCATTTCCATGATATCGAAACACCATTTTTCGACTCGCCACCTCCAAACCCTAACTCATATAACAAATTTCCAGCACATTTACAGCCTGCATGGGATGCCATGTTGAGCCTGAGGGAACCTATTGCTTCTTACTTGCATGAAATTTCGAAGAAATCGAAAAGGGTTATAGTCGTTCACGACCCCATGATGGCTCTTGTGGTTCAAGATGTTAGTACAATACCTAATGCAGAATCATATGTGTTTAACTGTGTTTCTGCGTTTTCTCAGATTTTCTTGATCTGGGATGGGTTAGGCAAACAGGCCCCTATCGGAAACGTTAAAAATTTGCCATCTTTTAGAGATAGTTTGCCAGATAAAACCAAAGACTTGGTTGCTTTACAATCTGGGCATTTGAGTTATAAAGCTGGAGATCTATACAATACATGCAGATTGATTGAAGCCCCTTACATGGATATACTAGAACAAGAAGAGATTATTGGTGATAAGAAGAGTTGGGCAATAGGGCCAATACTCCCCACTAAACTATCTTCAAACAGACAACACAAATGTCTGGACTGGCTCGATAAACACGAACCACAATCCGTTATATATGTATCTTTCGGTACAACAACTTCGTTATCGGACGAAGAAATCAAAGAGCTAGCATTAGGTTTGGAGCAAAGCAAAGTGAAGTTCATTTGGGTACTTAGAGACGCCGATAAAGCAGACGTTTTCGATGGAAAAGTTCGAAAAGCCGAACTGCCAAAAGGGTTCGAAGAGAGAGTCGAAGGAGTGGGAATGGTGGTGAGAGATTGGGCCCCACAGCCTGAAATTTTGGCTCATCGAGCCGTTGGCGGGTTTATGAGCCACTGTGGTTGGAATTCGTGCATAGAAAGTATTACCATGGGAGTGCCTATAGCAGCTTGGCCAATGCATTCGGACCAACCAAGTAATACTGTTCTTATTACAGAAATATTCAAAATGGGCATTGTTGTAAGAGATTGGACACAAACTAGTGAGATAGTTAAAGCTTCGACTATTCGGAATGTTGTGGAGAGATTAATGGTGTCGAAAGAAGGGGACGAGATAAGAATGAGGGCCGAGGAGTTGGCTGATATTGTTCGACAGGCAACTCAGGAGGGTGGTGCTTCTCGGCTCGAGTTGGACTCGTTTATTGCCCATATTACTAGATAGATGAAATCAAGAATTAGTTTTGGTTTTTATTTTGTGGTTATGATATTGATACATATATGTGTATATGTGCATTGATACATTATATATATATATATATATATTTTAGAACAACCTAAAACAAAACCAAACAAAGCCTTTTAGTGTTTGGATGGTGAAATTTTGTTGAATTCAGGATCGAAGAAGATGAATTGAAGAGAGAAAGGAAAAACTCTTTTTATTAATATTGATAAGAAAAATATTCTGATATGATATATCAGAAAATACAAACACTAATATATATATGAACAAACCCAATAAGGGTATAATAAAAGCGCTATACGAAATATTAGCCACTAACACTTTTACTATTAACACTAGCACTTCTATAAACTGTACACTCCCCCTCAAGCTGAGAATCAGGAGTATAGATATCTTTAAGACTAAACTTCTGTAAAAGATGCTCAGCTTGATCCTTAGTAACGGCTTTGGTGAGTAAATCGGCAGATTGATCCTTAGTAGGCACATAATGAGTAGATACAACTCCATCTCTGATTTTATCACGTATGAAGTGACAGTCAATTTCGATGTGCTTCGTTCTCTCATGAAGAACTGGATTGGCACCAATCTGAATAGCAGAGCGGCTGTCTGAATAGATTTTAGCAGCAGCTGGAACTGGAACCTTTAAATCCTTAAGTATGTTGAGAACCCAGACCAACTCACATGTAGTTAATGCCATTGCTCTGTACTCTGCTTCAGCCGAGGACCTGGAAACCACAGTCTGTTTTTTAGTCTTCCAAGCAATCAGGGAACCTCCAAATAGCACAGCATATCCAGTCACTGACTTCCTGGTCATAGGGCAAGTTGCCCAGTCTGCATCACAAAAACTCTCAACACACAGATCAGTATTAGATGCAAAGAACAGCCCCAATCCTGGCTTGCCTTTTAGATACCTCAACACCCTGTATGCAGCATCTAAATGGGACAGTTTAGGACAGTGCATAAATTGGGTTAAGACATGCACAGCAAAAGAAATATCAGGCCTAGTCAAGCACAAGTATAAAAGTTTGCCTACAATCCTTTGATATTGACTAACATCATTGAGGGGCAGATCTTTACTATTAACATGATTAATCTCATCATAGTCTTTGGAGGTAAGTCTAATATTAGTCTCCATAGGAGTACTGGCAGGTTTACTGTCTAACAAACCAGTTTCAGCAAGCAAATCAAGAACATACTTCCTTTGATTTAAACACAATCCCTCATCAGATCTAGCAACTTCAATGCCCAAGAAAAACTTCAAATTACCCAAATCTTTCATATAAAAGGTTTTATTTAGGTAATTTTTACAATCTGCTATCATGTGATCACTACTTCCAGTTAACACAATATCATCTACATATACTAACAAAATCAAGATACCTTCAGCACTGTGTTTAACAAACAAGGAATAATCACTCATAGATTGTGTAAAACCATACAAATTTAAGGCAGATGTAAATTTAATGTTCCATTGCCTAGGGGCTTGCTTAAGACCATATAAGGATTTATGAAGCTTACAAACTTTACCCTTGGCAGCCTTACCAAACCCTGGAGGCACATTCATGTAGATATCTTCATCCAAATCTCCCTGCAGAAAAGCATTAGACACATCCATTTGGAATATAGGCCAATGTGATTTAACAGCCAAAGACAAAACAATCCTAACAGTAACATGTTTGGCCACAGGTGCAAATGTCTCAGAGTAGTCTATACCTTCTAATTGATTAAACCCTTTATCAACTAATCTAGCTTTGTACTTATCTATTGACCCATCACTTTTGTACTTAATGGTGTACACCCACCTACATCCAATAGGTATTTTGTTTTTTGGAAGGTCAACTATACTCCAAGTCTTATTAAGTTCCAAAGCACTTATCTCACTTTTCATAGCTTCTGTCCAGTTAGGACATTTTGATGCTTCAGTATATGAAGTTGGAACAGATTCTTGATGAAGAGCAGTTAAAAAGGATTTGTATGAAGGAGTAATGTGATCATAGCTAACAAAGGAAGATATAGGATAGACAGAAGAGTTATCAGGTATAGTATTATCATCAGGAAAGATATAATCTTTAGACCAAACAGGTTTTTTACTAACCCTGGTTGTTCTCCTTATGTTTTCTGCAGGAACATCAGTATTTACAACTTGTCTACCTGTAGAAGTAGCAATATCAGAACCATTTGAAGGCTCCTGAGGATCAGAACCACTTGTTAACTCTGCATCACTTGGAACAGAAATGTCAGTATTATCCAAGTGAATAAAACCACTAGAATCACTGTGAGAACCAGAATTGGACTCCAAAATATCAGAAGTTATGCCAAGATTTTCAGTTTTAAAGGGAAAACAATTTTCATGAAAAATAACATCTCTTGACACAAGAATATTGTTATTACTCAAATCAAGCAGTTTATACCCCTTTTGAGTAGGAGAATAGCCAATCAAAATACAAGGTTTACTCTTAACACCAAATTTGTCTTGAACAGGAAGAATTTTAGCATATGTCAAGCAACCAAAAACTCTTAAATGATCATAGTTTGGATTCTTGTTATTGAGAACTAAATAAGGTGACTGACCTTTTAAATTTGGTGTAGGAGTTCTATTAATGAGATAGGTAGCAGTTCTAACACATTCTCCCCACAAATGTAAAGGCACATTTGACTGAATTTTGAGGGCTCTAGCTACCTCTAATATATGCCTATGTTTTCTTTCAACTACCCCATTTTGTTGAGGGGTATAGGTGCAAGAGCTTTGATGAACAATCCCATAACTTTGAAAAAGAGTGGAACATTCCTTATTAAGGAAATCTAAGGCATTATCTGTCCTCACAATTTTAATTTGAGTATCATATTGATTTTGGATAAGAGATATAAACATCTTAAGTAAGGGAACAACCTCTGTTTTATGTTTCATTAGAAACACCCAACTGTATTTGGAATAATCATCAACCAAGGTTAAAAAATACTTTTCTTGGTTATATGTGGGCTCTTTGTAGGGGCCCCAAACATCAATATGAATAAGATGAAAAATGCCTTTAGATTGAGAACTCCTTATGGGAAATTTATTTCTTGCATGTTTAGCAAGTGGACAGACAGGACAAAACTTGGAATCAGATACATCTTTACCATCTAAGCCTAACACAGGAACCAATTGTAATCTAGGAAAAGATAGATGTCCTAGTCTACAATGCCATAAGGTAACTTTATCAAGAACCTTTTTATTGTCTTTAGTACCACTAATTTGACTACAGTTTAAGGCCTCAGTAATATGAGCCTGTTTATTAGTGTAGAGAAGGTATAAGCCATTGCAAAGCTCACCAGTCCCCCTTGTCAACCCAATCCTGTTGTCCTGTATAACACAAAACTTTGGGTAGAATCTTATTTGATACTCTCTATCAGATAACAGTTTGGACACAGACAAGAGATTATATTCAAAGTCAGGGACATAAAGAACATCCCTAAGAGTTAAGCCAGAATTAAGAACTATGTTCCCTGTATGAGTAACTTTACTATAGTTACCATTAGGAAGTTTTACCCTGATATTTTTAGTTGGAGTAATAGACATAGGATCAAATAACTCCATTTGATAGGATATATGTTGGTTAGCACCAGTATCAATAATCCAAGACTCCTTATTATGTGATATAGAGGGTGTAAAACTGATACCTGTCATGGCATGATTGTGATTGTGTTTACTGGAGTCCTCTCCAGTGTCTGCAATCAGCTTCAGGAGCTGCTTGTATTGTGATTCTGTGAAGTGTGAAGAGGTGATCATAGGTGGCTGAGAGTCTTCTCTTGTTTCTGAATAAGCCTGATTTACCCTATTGTCACCTCTCCCCCTGCCTTGATATCCTCTTCCTCCTTGCCTTCCACCTCTCCTGCCTTTTCCTCGGCCTGGTGGATAACCAATAACTCTGAAGCACATCTCTTTGGTGTGTCCAGTGTAATTACATACTTCACACTTCAATTTGCTCTTTTCAAGATCAGATGCCGTTTTGGCCGTGAGAGCAGTGTTTTCTTGAACACTTGGTGAAGTTCCAATGCTTCTTTGGCCTTCCTCATTGCAAACTATGGAAAAGGCCTGACTGTGTGAAGGAAGAGGTGTCATCATCAGTATCTGAGACCGCGTTTGGTGGTAGCATTCATTGAGCCCCATAAGGAAGGTCATCATCTTTAATTGCTGAGTATGTTCTTCATATTCACAGGTGATCGTTTTAGAAGGAGCCGGAATTAAGGACTCATACTCGTCCCACAGTTGTCTAAGGTTTGAATAGTACTCAGTTACAGTGTTGGTGCCTTGATTTAGCGAATTAATCTGCGTATAGAGGAAGAAAATACGAGTACCATTCACCTTATCAAAGCGCTCCTTGAGATCCTTCCAAATCAGAGAGGCGGTCTCACAGTAAACAACGCCGTGAACTAATTCCCTCGATAGAGACCGCGTAATCCAAGATTTCACGAGCGCGTTGCACCGCTTCCACAGCGCGAAATTGGGGGATCCTTCGCCAGGATTCTTGCACTCGCCAGTGATGAATCCGAGTTTATTTTTGGCCTCTAGAGCGACACACATTTCGCGGCTCCAAATTTTGTAGTTATCGCACCCTTTCAAAGATTCGGACACCAGATCGAGGTTTGGAGAATCAGATGGCGAGATGTACAGAGGATCATGAAAATCTACCTTGCCGGAGGTAGATGTGTTGACAGTAGTGACAGAATCTGTCGATCCCAAAGGTTCAGCCATGTGAATCAAGATTACTCAATTTTAGGGCAGAAACCCTAATTTACCAAAGGAAAAAGATTTGCTAGACAGTAAGCACGATAGAGTGCACAGCGGAATCACGATCCAAGGTCTAGAACAATAAATGGCTCTGGTGCCATGTTGAATTCAGAATCGAAGAAGATGAATTGAAGAGAGAAAGGAAAAACTCTTTTTATTAATATTGATAAGAAAAATATTCTGATATGATATATCAGAAAATACAAACACTAATATATATATGAACAAACCCAATAAGGGTATAATAAAAGCGCTATACGAAATATTAGCCACTAACACTTTTACTATTAACACTAGCACTTCTATAAACTGTACAAATTTCATTTTCACTCAAGGCCCAAGTCCTAGCCCAAAAGAAATGTTCTTGGGCTTTTCTATATCAATTTCGATTTTTAATTGAGGATAGATTCATATTGAGTTAAGGTCCAAAAGAAAAATATATCCACATTGCATTTCCCATTATTTCCATTGAAATTAAGTAAAAGAAAAAAAAAAAAAAGTGGAAAAGTTTGAGAGGAATAAAGGTAAATTATATTTATGATTGTGAACCAACTTGAAGCTTGATTTGAATAATTTCAATCGAGTCTTATATGATTCGAAATCAAATCGAGCTTGACTGGATGTTAGAGCTAAACACGGAGTTTTACAAATAATTTCAATTGTATTGTAACAATTTATTTTTAATGTTATAAAATAATGTTACGTTCAATTTGGTGTTTTAGCGACACTTGTTGACAAAAATTATTTTTGAGATGTGTATATAATTGATGATATTATATTTGATTTTACTCTAAAGGTTAATTTTTGGTTTTTTTTTTTTTTTACAAAATAATATTTCTTTTTATTTATAAAAGAAACATAAGTTATTTATCAATTAAATCATTAAATTAGAAGAAGAGTATAAGACAAAAATTGTGAAATGTAAGCACATGGCACGTGTTTCGCCTGATAACTCCCAATATGTTATTGGAACCCCCTATGTGTTGTGACTGAGTGATAACATTAAAAATAATTTTAAAAATAATAAACTATTCAAAGTTATTAGTTTATTGTTATTAATTTTTCACTTTCATGTGAAATTTTTTTTATTGTGGGTTTAACTTTTAACCGTTATTTTATTTGTTGTCTGACTCATGCTTAAAAAATCATCGACACGAGTTTTTAAGATTTAGATATAATTACTTTTGTCAAGAATTATAGAATAATGAACCATGTTTGCCTTTTGAAATTGTGACATAATTTTATATTAGAATTTTGTAACTAATTTATTTTAACTAGTACAAAAATATGTGTGCTGCACGTGAATATAAATTATTTTTAATACATAGTGCTATTTCAATATAAGACAACCACATAAATTAACAAAAAATATGTATGACGTTAGAGAGATTCCAAAATAAAGCTTAATTTTCAACGCATCAATTCTGATAAGATAAAATTGTAAACCCCATTACAATTTACAACCACCATTTAAAAACCACTATACAAATTAATATATATCTATACTATTATAAAAAGAAAGGTCGTTTTGTCTCACAAATGGAAGTTATTTTTGTCATTTTTACTGATTTGTCCTTTGTTATTTTTTTAGATTGAAAATATAACTATAATTTTGAGGGTAAAATAGGAATTTCATCATAATTTAGGTAGTTGTCACACCATTTTTCATTTGTCCAAATATACCCTTTGAATTAATAAACACAAGCGGTTGAAAATAGGGTTAAATTTGTCATTTGCATGTGATATTCAAAACCAACGTTCTCCAACCACATCCCCACTACCCCATTTCTCTCTCACAGAAATTGTATCATTTTTTCAAAATTAATATTATTTATATTATTTCGTTATATTATATATACACATTATACATACACTTACGCCCGATCATAAATCATATCATATAACCAACTCCTGTATCCTCTTATCATGCCTTCTGTATATTTTGTTTCAACGAAGGTAACAATTAATTATGAATAACCCTTTTTGTTTTAATGCTCCATCTTCAATCATTTGATTTCTATTTCTGTTAATTAATTTCTTTTCACGCAATTTTTTTTAGATTAATGTAAAATTAAACTATATTCATGATTTTATGTATTGCTATGAAATAAAGACATGTATGATGATTTTTTATCGGTTTTTTTGTAGGAATATTGAGAGGCAGGGAAGAGATGATAGGAGCATTTATCACCATCTCACTCCCCCATTTCTCAACCCCATTTTTCTCTCAAAGAAATTGTAATATTTTTTTAAAATTAATATTATTTATATTCTTTAATTACACTAAACAATAATTATGCACGCGAGTACCGCGTGCGGGGTCGCTAGTATTATATATTAAATGTATAAATTTATAAACCGCAAATCTTGAGCATTTTGGAATAAAAAGCTAGTAGTATGTTTTTTTTTGTTGTATAAATAAATATTATCATGAGTTGTTTTGGATATAAAATTATATTTTAGAGGTGTTTTAAAGTAATTTTTCTGAAAAAAATAAAGAAAAATGCAATAAAGCTTAAAAAATGGTTATCAAATGAAAGAGTGCTCTAATTATGAAGTTTTTAAATACACGAGAGAGTCAGAGAGTGTCATAACTTTTTGTTATTTTAATTTAATTTTAAGCAGCCTTACTAAAATACACCACTAGACTAAGATGTTTGCATTTAATATAATTGTTTCATAAACTTTACATTTAATTTAATCATGATTTATTTATTTTTTAGTAAATTGACCAGTAGCATAAAAGATGCCTGGCAGTAGGAACACAGGATCTACCATGTACTCTCATAATAATTTATAAAGAGAATTATAAACTATCAATGCTACTTTTGAAAATAAAAAAAAGACTCATAATAACTGTGATAAGAAAAGAATATAAATAACTCAAAGTAAAATTTAAAGGGTATTGTGATAATTTACATTTTAGGGGGAGAAAAGCAAGGGGGATTTGTTGTTTTAAAAATATTGATCAATGCCACTTTACCTATTTGGTGTGAGATCAGTTGAGCCGACTCGATCGGAGCTCGGTTCGAGCTCGAAATACCACAAGCTTGATCATTTCAAGCTCAAGCTTTCCTGTGAGTCGAACTTGAACTTACTTGTAGTTGTTCATAAACTCACGAGCCGACTCACATACTTTTTATTTATATCATTTTCAGTTTTTATATATGATTATAAATACTCAAAATTTTAAAATTAAGATGTAAATTTTTATTGAAAATTTACTTTAATAATACATAAGTAAATTTTTGTATGTCACGCAAAATATATAATAATAAATTATGATGTTTTTATTTATGTGTGTTATGATGTGAGTTTCTACAAATTGGTTCGATTAAATTATGTTTTTGTATATTATATAATATATATCTAATCAATATAAGTTAAATAAATAATTTCTAAAAAAATTAAAAAGTAACTAATTTAATTTTTTTATTCAAGCTTGACTTGTATTTAGTGAACTTGAGCTTAAAAATTAAAAATTGGGCTCGTTTGCTCGAACTCGAGTTTGAAAAAATTTAAATTAGCTCGAGCTTGAACATAAAAATTCATAGACTTGACTCGAGCTCGGCTCGTTTACACCATATTTTCAAACATATAAGGGTTTTTTGTGGTATTGTTGAGTACTAAAATCAAGCTTCCAAGGTCTAACGGTTTAAATATTCCCGAGAAATAAGTGATTCAAATTGTAAACAAGTCAAACTCGAGTCGAGTCTGTAATTTTCCGCATTAGGGTTTCCTTATATATATATATAATTGTAGCATAAGGTCCATTGAAGCCTCAAGTCATGTAATCCTTGTCATTATTTAAGACCATGGTCATCTCTTGTCCAACCAAACTCATTAGATAACAAAACAACTTCCTAGGGTTGAAACCAAAACCCCACCAAACCACCTTCTTTAAAGTTCAATTTGAACACTTTGCGGCTCTATTTTGTTGAGGTGTTCTTGTAGCTGAAATACTAATGACGCATCAAAAAACTAAGGACAACATGAATACAATCGTTGTCCTTATGGTTCCATTTCCAGCTCAAAGTCACCTCAATCAACTTCTCCAATTCTCTTGCCTCGTATCCTCATACAATCTCCCCGTCCACTTTGTCGCCTCAGCCATTCACAACCGTCAAACCAAAAGTCGTGTCAACGGCCTAAACCCTACCGACTTGGAAAAAGTCATTTTCCACGATCTCCCAACTCCATTTTTCGACTCACCGCCTCCAAACCCTGACTCATCCAACAAATTCCCGGCCCATCTCCAGCCCGCATGGAACGCCACGGTGAACCTACGTGAACCCTTTTCGATTTTCTTACAACAAATGTCCGAAAAACAGAAAAGAGTCGTCGTTGTCCACGACTCAATGATGTCGTTTGTGGTCCAAGACGTGGTTTCAATTCCTAATGCAGAATCATATGCATTCAACGTTTTCTCAGCGTTCTTTCTGGCCTCTTTCAGCAGAGAATTGAAAGGCAAATCATACACTATACAACACCCCAAAGAGATAATTATACCCTCTTCTGAAGATTGTGTAACGGATGAGTTTTCAAAATTTGAAACTTTACAGTATGAACCAATGAGGCATAGACCAGGAAGTATATACAATACCTGCAGATTATTGGAGGGCCCTTATTTGGATTTATTAGCTAGTGAAGATATTGCTAAGAAAAGAAAAAGTTGGGCAATAGGTCCAATATTCCAAGCAAAGTTATCTTCACAGGGACATTTTAACAAACACTTAGCATGGCTTGATAAACACAGCCCCAAATCTGTTATCTACGTAGCTTTTGGCACAACAGTTTCATTATCAGACGAACAAATCAAAGAGCTCGCATTAGGGTTAGAGCGAAGCAAAATCAAATTCCTCTGGTCGCTTCGAGATTCCGATAAAGGAGATATCTTTAACGGCGAAATTAGAAGGCCAAAATTACCGTTAGGGTTTGAAAATCGAATAAAAGGGTTAGGAATCGTGGCGCGTGATTGGGTTCCACAGCCCCAGATCTTGGCACATCCGTCGATCGGAGGTTTTCTGATGCCTTGTGGGTGGAGTTCTTGCATAGAGAGCATCTCCATGGGAGTTCCAATGGCTGTTTGGCCTATGCTTGCAGATCAGCCAAGAACTGCAGTTCTGATTACAGATGTACTCAAAATTGGGATTGCTGTGAGGGATTGGGAGAAAAGGAAGGAAATTGTGAAGGCAAGTGATATTGAGAGTGTTGTGAGGAGATTAATGGCGTCGGAGGAAGGGGATCGGATGAGGAAGACGGCGGCAGAGGTGGCTGCCACCGTGCGTCGAGCAAACCAGCCCGGCGGAGCTTCTCGACTCGAATTGGATTCGTTTATTAGACACATCACCAGACATAATGATAATGTTCTTTCCAAATTATAGTTAAATTATAGTGAGTAGAATGAAGTGTGTTATTTAAGGTTGTTTAAACTTTAAAGTTTAAACTAATATTGAAGTTCAAATTTACATTTAGTTTAATTTAATTATTAATTGAATAAAATTTGAGTGATTTATTTTTATTTCACTTTTTTAAAATTCATTGGATGAGTCATGAGTGTTTTATAACTTAACTATTTACCATCGTACATCTACATACCTATCTATATATATTATAAATTAATAGTATGTCATATTTCCTACATACAGTTAAATTTTAAATAGTTGCATTGACCCATTAAAACCCGATAGGTATTACTCGATAAACCCACATGAGACATAAGAATTCAATCATTCACTAGACCTACAATAACACTATAAAAATCAAACAACCCAACAACTAAGAAACCTATATAATAAGATAGACATATGAAATTTCACAAAAATAATAATCTAATCATATTCATAAATTCAAAAGTTAAAACCAATTTTAACAACTCATAAAATTTAATATTCTAATCCTTTTGTCAAATAAAATATAATAAATAATATGCGATATATAAACTTAGCAACTTTAAATTATAAGAAAATAATAATTAAAAATATATTTTCTAAATAAAATTGGTGGGGTTAGTAACGGGGAGAATTGCTTTAAAATCCATTATTCGCATCATGCTCTTTTGGATAATAATTTTAATACCCATAGTTCGCCCCATAACCAATTTAACACACCTAAGTTAGTATTGCTATCCTAAATAGTACATAGTAAAAAAAAACTATTATTCCACATTTATCGGATATTCTAATCATCTTAAGGCTCCGTTTGTTTGACAGGGAATGGAATCTAAAGTGGGAATAAGATTTCTGGTAATTTGATTACTAGAAATCTGATTCCATTAATAGTGTTTGCTTGTCTAAAAAAAATGGGTAAGGATATATATATTTTTTTCCTTTTTTATATTTGGTTGAAACACATATACTAAATAATGAAATCTAAAATTAAAGACTTTGACTTAAATACCCTTATTTTAAACCATATTTATATAATCTAACAATAAATTTTCATCCATAGTAAAATATTTGATATTATATATACATAAGTGTATATACACACACATATATATATATTTAATTTGGTTAAATATAAAAAGTAAATAAGATAACAATTTGGTTCAATTGCATTATCCTCTTTCAGAAAAAAAAAATTAAATTGAACATGCTTATTTTTTATTTACATATTGTTTGACTTTTAAAAAATTGATACCTATATGGATTTTTCATATACCAATGCATTGATAATTATTTTAAGTCGGATACATATTATTGTTAATAAATAAAATATATTAATCATATGTGACCAACAACCATTTCAAAAGTACTATCACAAAAACAACATAGCAATTTTTCAATTTCATTCAATAAATAAATATCAAATAAAATGAAATTACGATCTATTTTAACAATAAAAATATTCTAAATAAATTAAAAATACGAAACTATTTCTTCATAAATAATAATTTAAATAAAATGAAAAAAATAAATAACAATTTTTGTTGATTTTGTATTATAATTGATATAGGGGTAGTAAGGGCATTAAAATAATGTATTTATGATTACCTTGATATGGTAATCACATTACCTCCAATAAATAAGGTATTGTGATTCCCTTATTTGAGATGATAATTCTCATATTTTGGGAATTAGATTGCATTCCATAATCTCAAATAAAAAATGCCAAACAAGGTTATTTGATTTTTGGGAATCATATTCCCTATTTTGATTCCATTCCCTTGACAAACAAACGGAGCCTAAATATTAAAAAGAATATGAAACAAAAATAGTATTAAATACTGTTAGAGAATATATTTCATATTCTAGAATAATATCTTTTCCATATTTTGTTGCTTATTTAGATATATGGTAATATAGTATATATAGGTTAATAATATTTTCTTGTTTGTAAGGTAGGTTAGGGTATGTTATGATATCGTTAGATTCTCTTGTAATCTTATATATACGTTCCATCATCAATAATATTATTTACGGGGTTTCATATTAGAGCCACTGCCGCCGCCTTTCAAGGTTATCGCCGATTTTTTATCTTATTGGATTTGAATCCAGTTTCAACGTTCAAGATCCCCACGTTTCAACTGCGGGGGAGTGTTAGAGAATATATTTCCATATTATATTGCTTATATTAGATATATAGTAATATATTATTTATAAGTTAAGAATATATTATTTCCTTATTTGTTAGAGAATATATTTCATATTCTAGAATAATATCTTTTCCATATTTTGTTGCTTATTTAGACATATGGTAATATATTATATATAGGTTAATAATATTTTATTTCCTTGTTTGTAGGGTAGGTTAGGGTAAGTTATGATATCGTTAGATTCTCTTGTAATCCTATATATACGTTCCATCATCAATAATATTATTTACGGGGTTTCATATTATTCAACATGGTATCAGAGCCATGGCTTCTAGCCTTGGTCTCTCGATCTTTCGCTTTCGTTGCCGCCATCAAGTCGTCGACCCCGTCCGACGCACCTATTTTTTGGTATCAGCATAAACTATCAGCAAGACTCCTTGATAAGAGTTTAAACTATCAATAAATACAAAAGCAAATGGACTCCTAGACATGAGTATAAACTATCTACAATGTCAAAAAAAAAAAAAAAAAAAAAAATCGCTCCTTGATACTAGCATAAACTGTCAGCAAGACTCCTTGATAAGAGCATAAACTATCAGAAAATCAAATCAAATGAAGGACTCCTTGATATGAGTATAAAAGGTCTTGAAATCAAATCAAATGAAGGACTCCTTGATACGAGTATAAAAAGTCTACAAAAAAAAAAAAAAAAAAAACCGCTCACTCTTGGAAATAAGGAGTTAGAGCCACTGCCGCCGCCTTTCAAGGTTATCGCCGGTTTTTATCTTTTTGAATTTAGATCAGTTTCAACGATCCCACGTTTCAACTGCGGGGGAGTGTTAGAGAATATATTTCATATTCTAGAATAATATCTTTTCCATATTTTGTTGCTTATTTAGACATATGGTAATATATTATATATAGGTTAATAATATTTTATTTCCTTGTTTGTAGGGTAGGTTAGGGTAAGTTATGATATCGTTAGATACTCTTGTAATCCTATATATACGTTCCATCATCAATAATATTATTTACGGGGTTTCATATTATTTAACAAATACAAACAACTTGATCTAGTGATATATTTTTAACTAGAATCAGTGGCACCGCGCAAGGCGCGGTGTTGATGCCCGTAAATGAAATACAACACTTAAATCTTTTTCTATCAATGTGTTAAAAGCCTCTGGAAATGACAGCAAGCTATCAGCCTGTATATGAGATATTTAAATTCTAATGGACAACCTAATTCAAGGAAATACTAAAGCTGTAAACTATTAGGCTATATCTACAAGCATTTCAGCTGCACTTTATCAAACATTACTGCGAAAAAGAAAGAAAAGGAATAAAATTTCCTCCCCAAATGCATCCAGTTAATTGTTAACATACCAAGAAACAATGAGCAAATGCTATGATAATTGCTCAAACCCCTCCCTCTAACTTATAAAATACCATATAATCCAGCCATTTACATTGATCCCCTTTATAAATTCATCACACATTAAATGTTAGTTTTGTCTCTAAATGTAATAATTACACCTAAACAGAGTACTCCAACAACAAAACAAGCAACATTATATAACCGAACCACAAGATTCACAAATATTAACTCACAATCAGCTTCCGAAGCCAAAGTTCGACACCAAAATGTCGACTTCTTTGATCTATGTGATAACACAAAACCATCAAATTGAACACAGTTTCGAGTCCTCAAACCATTCAAAGCTTCAATATCCTCAATTTAGGGCTCACAGAACCAAAATCCAAGCTACTTATCTTAAGGCCTGAAGCCCCCAAACTACCTGAAACAAACATCATCAAGAAAAACATCAAAACATGACTCAATGAAGCACGCAAATTTCATTAGAAACACAACTTCATTACATAAAAAATCATTACCCAATTGAAAACACAGTTGAATTAGCAAGAAAATTAGTAATTAGAGACTAAAGCACACAAATCCAATGAACTAACAGAAACACAACTCCATTACAGAAAGAAACAAACAACACACGATAACTCATTTATAAAACTATGTAATTAACAAGAAATCAATTTAAAACACCACAACTATGCGACAACGAAAAAGAGGCGCGTTCTTTTCGTGTGTATATCTTATTAAAAACTTCATCTCCTTACATAACAAACCAAAAAAATGACCATGTAATCTAAAATTTCCTGAATCATATACCAAGAACAACGCCAGGCTGCCCTCGAGAACACTGAAGCCATCATTTCGACCCAACTGCACCACATTTTAACCTCCACTATCAGCGAAAACTCTGGCTAAAGTTTTAAGGATATTTTCATCATATAGAAAACGGAAGATCGTAATATTATGTTATTATGTTGCTTTGCTCGCGCGAAAGCCGTTCAACTTTACACTTTGGGCTGAAGATGAATTGAATAAAATAAAAGTGACAAAAATTGTATTCTTAGTTCTTCCCCCCCCACAGGGTGGATCAGTACTGTTGTGTCGCATCTTCCACTTCCATCGGCTCTTAACCTAAAGTATGGCCTATTTTTCGCATAGATAAGCTCTGAATGAAAACCAAGTATCAATGAAATATATACTAACTCTATGTCGGCGATTTGATGTTGTTCGTCAACTCCCGAATTTTAGTCCTTCCAGATTTAACCTCAACACGATTCGACAACCCCCAATGATATGTGACTGTAAAAGAGAAATCGACTGCAAGTGAATAGGGTGAGTGGAGGGTTTGTGGCGGCGTGGCACGCTGAAGAAGGTGCACGTCATGGGTGTGAGCCGAGGCAGCGACATATGGTCCTGTAGGAACACACCACGGCGGCATAGGTAAAGGGCATAAGAAACGGCGACGTTCGACGCGGAGCAGGAAAAAATTGCACATAGGAAAACCGACGTCGTTTTTAGGGCTGGGGAGGGAAAAAAATTAAAAAAAAGGGGAAATTAGGAGGTGAGATCACCTGTTGCGTGCAACAGGCAGACGAAAATGAACAAAACGATGCCGTTTTGATGTTGGGGAGGCCCAAAAAAATTATTTAAGGGCTGGAATCATGTGCTTCACGAAAATGAACAAAACGACGCCGTTTTGATGTTGGGAGGCAAAAAAAAAAAAGAAAATTTAAGGGCTGGAATCCTGTGCTTCGTGCAACCGGCAGACGAAACCCCAAAATTTTAAGCAGAAGAAACCAACCCGTTTTCGAATCAGAACAGTACAAACCGATAACCCCTCTTCGCAAACTCCAAAATCCACGAAACCCCTTTTTCGGACCCTTTTTTTTTAAACATATAGCTGCAGCTGTAAGTAAGGGTGTCAAATTGGCCCTAACGGGCCTTAACAAGCCGGTCCGTTAGGGCCAATTTAATTAGGGGGCCAGGCCGGCCTGGCCCCCTAAGGTAAACAAGCCAGGCCTTAAGGGGCCAGGCCGGCCCCTTAAGGCCTGGCAGGCCGTTTCGGCCAACTGGCCGAAACGGCCTGTGGCAGGCCTGCTGGCCGGCCTGCCATAATTTTTTTTTGTTTTTGTTTTTAGTTTTTTTTTCTTTATTGTTTATTTTGTAAAAAAATTTATTTTTATTTTTAAAATAATTTTAATCAAATTGGTTTTTTTTCAAATTTATTTTTTTCATTTTTAAAAAATTTATTTTCATTTCCTTATTGGTTTTTTTTTCTTTTCCTTATTGTTTATTTAATCAAATTGTTTTTTTTTATTTTCCTTATTGTTTATTTAATCAAATTGGTTTTTTTTTTTTGTAATTATATATCTTGCATTAAATTAAAACAAATAATTAAAATGAAAAATATTTTGTGTAAAGAAAAGTTTAATAACTTGCATTAAATAAAAAAAGCTCCATTACAATGAAATGATAACTAATTACTAACTCCATTACAAAATCAAAATGGCCTCCTAAAATTGTGTAAAGCCTCGTACATATCGTCCTCAATATATGTGTTTTGAGTTTCTTCATTGTCGTCGTTATTTTCGTCTTCATTTTCGTCATTTTCGTCGTCTTTGTTCTGAACTTCTTCATCTTCACTGTTGTCTTCATTCTGGTCTTCTTCATCTTCATTGTCGTCTTCATTCTGATTATCTTCATCTCCATCGTTATCTTCGCTTGATAGTTCATCGTTAAAAGCCGGAATAAACATTGAACCTTCAAGTACCTTTTCTCTGCCGCATTGATCAAGCCAATCCTTAAATAGTACACAAGTCCTTAATGTTTTTGGGATCATTTTCGATCTTTTCTCCGTGAGCATTCGTTCACTTGAGCTGAAACAACTTTCTGAAGCTACTGTTGACATTTGACTTGATAGTACATCCCGAGCAATACTCGATAGGATGGGGTAACGAGTTTGTTTACTCTCCCACCACCCTAATATATCAAATTCCATATCTTGAATTTCTTCGAGGGCATATATATGAATTTCATGTTTTCCTATACTTGAACTACTACTACTCGATTTTTTTTTCGGAGTCAAAAGACCAGAAAATACAGATGATCTTTTACCAGAACTAGTACAACTAACTTGTGTAGCCGGAGTTTGTATGTTTGATGTATAAATTTCGAGAAATTGAATGATGTAAAGTAAAGCTTCTCAAATCTCAAATTTTAGTTTCAAATTGTGATGTATTGAAATGAAAATGAGGGGTGGTATTTATAGAGGGAAAAAAAAAAGTAATAAAAAAATAAACAAACAAAAGTGCCGTTAGCCACGGCTACATTCTTTTAGCCGTTTGCCAACGGCTATGGATTATGGAATGGCCAATTGGCCATGTAATTATTATGGCCAATTGGCCATATTCTATTTATATTTATATAATATATAATATGTATAATATATATATATATAATACTATTATAATTTATATGTTTATTATAATATATATATGTATTATAATATATATTGTAATTTATATAATTTAGTTATATAAATACGTATTATAATTTAGTAATAATATATATACCTAAATGGATTGAATACATATAATAATATATGGTTACAAAAAATATTATAAATATTAATATTATTTAGTTATATTATATAATTATAAAATTAGTATATAATTTATCGATAATCAGTATATAATTATTTCAAATATATAACTTTGTATAATAAATTTATAATTTTAAATATTTAATTTAAATAGTATAATATTTATATAATAAACAAAAAATAAATTTATATTATAAAATAAATTTTTTTTTTTTTTTTACTAATGGGCCATGGCCGGCCCATTCCCTTCATGGGATGGGCCGGCCTGGCCAGTTAAGGCTGGCCCCTTAAGGCCGGTTGGCCTTAAGGGGCAGGCCAAAACCGGCCTGCCCGGCCTTAACAGGCCGGCCTGTTAGGCCTGGTGTCAAGCAGGCCGTTGACCGGCCTGCTTGACACCCTTAGCTGTAAGTGAAGTAGGTGAAAAATTGGATGATCTCGTGGCAGGCGGGGGCAATAGACGCGTATTCACGAGCTGCTTGGGGTGAAGACATCTGGATTCCAACCGTTGGAGAAAGACACCGTTTTGAGAACCCATTGAGGAGTAGAGACTGATAAACCTCGATTATACGTATTTTCTAGCCTAAAATTAGTCATTTCTATATCATTTTATGTTATGATTTATACCTCATATGCGTTTAATAGTTTTGTTACATGTTTGTAGGGAAAAATCATTAATTTCGAGAAAGTAACGAAAAACGTATGAAAGGAGATACATGGGCGCTGTTTGGAAATACAATCACATCTTGGGCTACAAACCTCCAATGTTAATGAGCCTTATATGGTTAGAAAGCTAAGACAATTACCTAAAAGTCTTATGAAGAGGACAAGATCCAGTTCAAACGTTTGAAGACTCAAAAGTTATAAATACGCTTTGTTCCGAACCAAATGGCGCAGTCCTGGTAAAACGATCATAACTTGAGTTCTACAACTTGGATTGGATCAAAATCAATTGGGTTTTGAAGCTAAGACATAGATCTACAATTTTGTAGAAGACACTGAACGAAAAAAAAATATTAAAAAGTGAAATATATGGGGTGTGATCCAGTGTTCCGTAGAACCGGCCGACGAAACGGCTCTTATATATATGTAGAATAATAATAAGGTTGGTGATGTAGCAAAAGATGAAACTTATTGGGCTAAAATTTGGGCCTTTTCTAGTGGGTAGTTAGTGAAGTTATCCACTGATACTCACAACCCAACATGTTCTAGGGCATACGGGACTTGTTGATTGAGAAGTCGGGCTCCATTGCTAATGCTACTAGTTTGCTTCGAAAATAGAATAGAGTGAGTTCGACTTCCTCATCGGCGGGACTTGCTTATGATTATTTTAGGCCAAGGGCTCCACCACGACCTTGGGCCTCGGTTGTTTGGAGTTCTCATATAACTCCAAAGCACTCGTTTGTCTTGTGGTTGGGTATTTTGGATAGGTTGCAAATGAAGGATCGTTTGGACTACTTGGAGATATCTAAAGATTGCATCTTTTGCAACACTTGTGACGAGACACTCAAGCACCTCTTCTTTGAGTGCTCTACTTGTGCCAATAATTGGCAAAGCATTCGCGATTGGCTCTCCTTCCCACGCCTTATGTATACTCTACCGAGCGCATTGAAATGGTTGAAGAAGGAGGCTAGGGGTACCTCATGGAGATCGAGGGCGGCGAGGATTGCATTTGCCACCACCGTCTATCATATTTGGTCCGCTAAGAATGCTTGTATTTTTTATAGTACTCGTCCCCATCCAGAACGTATTGTGTACAAGATCAAAACACATGTGTACACGGTTCTTTATGCTCTGTATCCTAATATTTTGGACTTTCTTGTTCTTGGGGACTAGGACTTTTGCTTTTCTTGCTTTGTTTGATAGGTTTTTCTTTGCTTTATCTTTTGAGACACGAGGCATCATGTTGATGACCTTCTTGGTCTATCTGGGGTATGCCCTAGCACATATTGTATAGTTACTTTGTGATTATATATTATTTTTTACCGACCAAAAAAAATTTGGGGCTACAATTGAATTTTTGATCCTTCAAGCATAGATTTTAGAAATAGCCCATTTCCCTAATAAATGATGTCTTTGGAAGCACTTTTTCATAAAAAGTCCATTTAAAAAATAGACTTTTATAAATAAGTGTTTCTACGTTACACTAAGTATTTGGTAAACACATTTTTTAAAAGTGTTTTAGAACCAAAAGTTCATTTTCTTATATAAGAATATGTTTGGTAAACTAGCTCAAAAGTGCTTAATTAATAATTGTTTACAATATTATCATTATACATATTTGCAACCATAGTGTCATTTGATACATTTTATTAATATATATTGATATTATAAAAAAAATAATTCTAGATTTCACATTTTCAAGCCGACTTATATTGTAAAAGCTAATTACTAAGAATTATCATATTGATATCATGAAAAATATGAGTTGAAGCTCGACCTCTTAGTAAAAAGTGCTAGTTGAAATTTGGACTAATTTTAATAATAATAAATATAACATTCTCAATTTGGACTATATTATTAAATATATCATTATAAATAAATATATTATTAAATATATCATTACAAATTTTAATAATTGTATATTATTAAAATACATAATTAAAAATATATTACACATGTAAAGTGAGGGAGGTATGTGAGGCATGTGAGAATTCTAATGGTGACAATGAGAGCTCCTTTTAAATAGGAAAATAGAGGGTAAATTTATAAAATAACAAACTCCACTAGCCATGATATAAAACTGGGAAAACCAACGTGAGAAAAAGTCACTAATTTCCATTTCTTCAAAATGGGGTTTTCCAAACCTTTGACTAGAGGTGGCAAAATGGATCCGGAACCACGGTTCCAACGGTTCCAACCCAATCTGGATTGAATTGGTTCCTAAAAAAAATTTATTTGGTTCTTAATTGGTTCAAACTTGGTTCCAAGTTGGGTCCAACTAAATTTCAAGTTAGGTCCAAATCGTTTGCCAATAATCTAAATTATAATGAACAAAATATAAGCTATTGAGTCGGGTTGGGCTTGGTTCCCTTTTGGATTGATTTTTGTTCCATTTTGGGTTGAATTTAGTTCCACCTTAAAACCATTTAAGAACCAAATTCATTTGACAACCAACCCATTGGAACCAACTCAAAATCAACCCAGTCCGTCCAATTGCCACCCCTACCTTTGACTTATTCAAAAGTCCTTTTAAAATCATTCACCAAACACACAAATTTTATCAAAATGGACTTTTAAAACTGAAAGTCTATTTGAAAAACGTTTCCAAACACATCCAAAGTAAAATGACGAGATTGACTATTTCAAGGGACTAATCAATTTACAATTGTTTAGAGTCAAGAAATATCAAATAAGAATATACTACTTTGAACTTTCTAATACTTGATATGTTAAAGTCATATATAGCGTATTTCCTAGAAGTTGGCTCTAAATCCCAACAAGTTTCAACACTAGGAACATTCTATACCAGTGCGATTAGTCTTATTAAGAATAGCCATTATTGGTTTTACTAGACCCGATTTTTTATTGATATAAACAAGAAAAAAAAGAATATAATATATAAATATATATAAAGAATATGAGCAAGAGAAGACGAAACCAAATTCTATGCACTTTGTTGGCATTATATAGCTTGTTTGTTACTTCCAAAGTCATATTTCTTGGCCAAAACACTTTCATGTGTCTTTCTTTCCACCCATCATCTTCTAGATGATCTTTCTAACATCATGTGGTCTTCTTTCCTTGGACAAGGGTTAAGACTTAAAAACAATATATATATATATATATATATTTTAAAAATATTCCAGAATTCAACTAAACGTGTGTTTGAATTGAAGGATTTGAAATCTCTGGATTTCAAATTCGTCAACAAATCCCATTAAGTTTGTTTGAATGTATCCAAGTTATAATGGATTTCAAATACTCTGCCTTTCACTTTGAGCTATTTTATGACAAGGGAACCCGCAACCGCTACCGTTAGGTGCGCACTGGGTAAACCCCGCTCTTGTGCAATAGCCTGCAAACCACACAAGAGAGGTAAACCAGCCTAGGTTGCCCATAGCTGACAGGCTCACAGTAGAGAAGGCAAATAGACATTCCCTCATCAGGATTCGAACCCGTGACCAACGCCACAACATTCACATGCCCTTACCAACTCTACCGGGGGTTGCCCCCCACTTTGAGCTATTTTCTTCATAACTATGGTGGATTTCAAATGACTCCATTTTAGTGTCATTACAAATCCTTCTTCCACATCCCCTCCCCAAATCCAAATCACTTGATCCAAACACAACCTAAGCGAACAGAACGAAACGAACCGAAAGTTCATAGAATTTTCCTTCATCCACAACTCATCATCTATATATACATTAGTCATTAGCTCAAAACATAAACCAACTCCTCAAATAACTAAAACTCAATGGGCAGCCTAAGCAACAACAAAAACCATGATGGTTCTAACATCATGAACCAATCTGATCAAGTTGTTGTTCTTATGGTTCCATTTCCAGCTCAAGGCCATCTAAATCAGCTTCTTCAACTCTCATGCCTCATATCCTCATACAATCTCCCTGTTCACTACGTTGGCTCTGCAATTCACAACCGTCAAGCCAAAACCCGAGCCAACGGGCTAAACCCTCTCGACATATCAAAAATCCATTTCCATGATATCGAAACACCACCTTTCGACTCACCATCTCCAAATCCCAACTCATATAACAAATTCCCAGAACAGTTGCAGCCCTCATGGGATGCTACGTTAAACATACGAACGCCTTTTGCTAGCTATTTGCATGAAATTTCGAAGAAATCGAGAAGGGTTATAGTTGTACATGACCCAATGATGGCTGTTGTGGTTCAGGATGTTAGAACAATACCTAATGCAGAATCATATGCATTCAACTGTATATCTGCATTTTCTCAGATTGTTTTCATTTGGGAAAGCTTAGGCAAACCGTTTCCTATAGAATTACAAAAAGAGTTGCCCTGTTTTAAAGATTGCATCTCAGATGCGTTCCTATACTTGGCCCCTTTACAATCTGAGGCGTTGAGTTATAAAGCTGGCAATCTATACAATACATGCAGATTGATAGAAGCCCCTTATTTAGATATACTAGAAAAAGAAGAGATTTCTGGAAATAGTAAAAGTTACGCAATCGGGCCAATACTCCCTGCTAAACTATCTTCAAACAGACATCACAAATGTCTAGAGTGGCTCGATAAACAAGAACCAAAATCCGTTATCTATGTGTCATTCGGTACAACAACTTCACTGTCCGACGAACAAATCAAAGAGCTAGCATTAGGTTTGGAGCAAAGCAATGTGAAGTTCATTTGGGTACTTAGAGACGCTGATAAAGGTGACGTTTTCGATGATAAAGTTCGAAAAGCCGAACTGCCAGAAGGGTTCGAAGAGAGAGTCGAAGGAGTGGGAATGGTGGTGAGAGATTGGGCCCCACAGCCCGAAATTTTGGCTCATAAGTCGATTGGTGGGTTTATGAGCCACTGTGGTTGGAATTCATGCATGGAAAGTATTACCATGGGAGTGCCTATAGCAGCCTGGCCTATGCATTCGGACCAACCAAGCAATACTATACTTATTACAGAAATATTCAAAACGGGCCTCGTTGTGAGAGAATGGACACAAAGGATGGAGTTAGTGAAAGCGTCGACTATTCAGAATGTTGTGGAGAGATTAATGTTGTCAGAAGAAGGGGACGAGATAAGAAAGAGGGCTGAGGATTTGGCTGATATCGTTCGAAAGGCAACTGAAGAGGGTGGTGCTTCTCGACTCGAGTTGGACTCATTTATTGCCCATATCACTAGATGAAATTATTTGTTGGTAACATTTCCTATTACATTTACATGTTTACAGAATGTATACACAGATGATTAGGATGTGTGTTGCACTCATGAAAATTGATACTTTCTAAGTAGTCCCCTGTTTTTCATAGCCATAATTTTTCAGTTTATACTCTTCTTTTTGAAGGTTTTATTCTATCTTTGAACTGAGATATATCAATTCACTTAAGAAGGTTTTACAAACGTTCCCTCTTTTTAGAAGAAGATACAAAAGTCACTAAATATCAAATAAGAATATACTACTTTCTAATACTTGATATCAAAGTCTATATATAACGTATTTCCTAGAAGTTGGACTCTAAATAACAGGAACATTCTAAAACAGTGCGATTAGATTTATAAGAATAGCCATTATTGGTTTCACTAGACCCGATTTTTTATTGATACTAGCAAAGAGCACGTGCGTTGTACGTGAAAACGTGTGAGTAATAAAATATTTGGATGTAATATTTAACACTAATTTGATGAGTATCTTAAGTTGAGGCAAATAATTAATTAATTTTAAATGAAAAAAAAGAGAAATTAATTTTGATATCATGATTCTCAATTAATACTTTAAAATAAAAAAAATTCAAATTATAACTCTTTTAAGATTATTCTATTATTATTTTTTCGTGCATATGTATTGTCATGTGAGTGCAAACTAATTGGTCTAAATTTTCATTTTCTTGTTGTCGCTTTATGAGATATTTATAAGATAACATTTTTACAGTTTCCTAAAAAGAGGAAAAGTCAAGGATAATAATTCATTGGTAACCATTTTTTTGTGCTTTCACATAGCGTATGACATAATGGACATTGAAAGACAATTGGATACAACTGGTTATTGTTATTTAGAATATTGGTTATAGATTTTATAGTAATTTAATATAAAACAAAATTCTCATTCGTGTTGAAATCTCTTTCTTGGTGTATCATTTACTTCATATATTGAAAATATGTTAAGTTGAATTTAGTTATATTTTGAGAGAAATAAGATTATCTTGACACTAACACAAATTTTTTTCAAAATAATATTAAAAAAACTTATATAGTCGAGCTTTTGAAATTGCGATTCGAAAAAATAACAAACTCTAAAAACGAATACTAATAAGTTAATATTTTAACTTTTAACATCCTAATTTTTATGTAATTCTAATTTTTTTATGAAATTCTTTTTGCTAATATAAGTATATCAAGAATTTCCTATGTTTATTATAATCAAGTTACGTTTGGGTTAGTATTAATTGAAATATTAAATATTTTCAGATCATAATTTATCTATAGTTGAACATAGTTTTTTTTGTCTTCATGTTACTGAAAAATATGGAATCAATTATCATATAACTTTTCTTTTTTCTTTACTTTTCTTTGTCATTGTCGTAAGTAAATGTTGGTATTTAATGGACAAAAGGTATATAAACCCTTTTGTAAGTAAAATGAGACTGTTTTCAAAGATAAGGCGATTAATATATTGTTATACATATCGAAAATGATGGGCTTTTTGTATATAACCCCCCGATGTATTTATCATTAGCAAACAATCCCCGATGTATGAAATCTTGGTAAAAAACCTTTCTGTACTTAACATCTAGTCAACAGTAAAGTTTATGGCAAAATTGTAATCTACATAAAAACAAGGAACAACAAATATCGGTATGAATTTTAGAAGGGAGATTTCCAACTACGCCATAATGCATTTTATTATTTTCATAGTTCCAATTAAGTTGATCTAACATAAATAAATAAATTTTAATTCACGTTATACAATAATAATTTTTCTCAATTTCAAATGTTTATTTATTTATTTAAAAATTTAGATATATTATATTATTCTATCTAATAATTTGAAGGTAAAATTAAATAAAAAAGAATATGTTTGAGTTTGGTTTGATTACTAATAAAATCAAGCTCAGATGAGCTTGAACAGAGTTGAATATTAATTGATCTCAAGTTGTTTGTTTTATTTGCACGTATTCTATCATTCTTCACATCATCAAGCAGAGTTCTAATCTAGTTTCAAACTTGAGTTCAAACTTATTTTGACATATAATAAGTCAAGCTAGAATGAACTTTACAAGACGAACGATAGAAAAATTAGCTATATATCTAATAAAAAGAGTGTATTAATAATTAATAGCAACCCAAGTCATCATAATAGCAACCCAAGTCATAAGAAACTTAATATCGATATAATTAAAGCAACACCCTAATAGCCCATTTGAGTATGTTGAGACGTTATGCAATCTCTAACCTGTAATATTAAAAAAAATACATTGAAAATATATTTAATGTACAGAGAATAATAGGGTTTCTCTAAAAGTAGCGGACAAGAGCAAAGAAGGGCAAATCCATATCATGTACTATAAATTATTTTTTCCTTTTTATTATCTGAATTTACGTTAATTACAATTTTGTCCATTAATTTAACCGTTGACTAACAGTCAACTTAACAGAAAGAGTTCTTTACCAAGATTTCATACCTCGGGGGTTTGTTTGCTAATGCTAAATACCTTGGGGGTTATATACAAAAAGTCCCGAAAATGATCATATTTAACGTTTCTTGTTTTATTTACCATTCCTAATCATTAAATTAACTAAATATATATAGATCGCCTATATATTTAATAATAATGTGTATGTTATTTAAAAATATATAAATTTATAATAATATAGTATAATTACAGATATCCTTTTATAATTTAAAGTAGTAAAACCAAGTGTTTGACGCGTAAATATTTTTGTTTTTTAAGAAATTTAAGAATATAATAGTGTAAAATTATAGCAATAGAAGTATACTTAAAAACAATATACTAAGATTTTTTCAAATTTTAATGATAATACTGCATAATTGAGCACTGTCTAAATTTAAAGTAGGGTTAAACTCATTTTCCCTCTTTATCTTCAAACACCACAACAACATATTTATAGAGATATATACCCTTAATATATGTCAACTACAAATTCACTCTCCACCCATTTAATATTGTAGTTATCTCATGCAACAATTAAATAAATATAGTTTGATCCTTCTATTGATACCTTAAGTTTATTTTGATAATGATAGTTCATCATATTATTCATTGTATTAATAATGCATTAATAAAATTAATAATTTATCTATTTAGTATTATATTACATAATTAAGATAAATTGATAAAACTATTTATATGGTAAAATTTGAAAAACCACACACATGCATTCTCACGACCTCTTATATTCAAATTCATAATTAATATAAATTGATAAAACTATTTATATGGTAAAATTTGAAATATTGTGCACGTGCATTCATTCTCATGACCTCTTATATTCAAATTTTACATATATCCATAGTTATATATAGGGGTGTAAACGAGCCGAGCTTGGCATTTTTTTCAAGCTCGAGCTCGAGCCTTACTATACGAGCTCGAGCTCGGGCTAGAGCTCGTCGAGCCCAAAATTTTCGAGCTCGGGCTCGAGCTCGTGAGCTTTGGTTAGAGCTCGAACCGAGCCCAAGCTCGCGAGCCCGAGCCCGAGCCCGTGAAATTTATGAGGGAAAATTCAAATTTCGAATTTTTTTAATTATTTAATATATATATTTTTAATTATTTAATATATATTTATTAATATAATAATAATATATTAAATAATAAAAAAGCTCGCGGGTAGAAAGGATTGAGCTCGAGCTCGAGCTCGTCAAGCTCGGCTCGACTTACACCCCTAGTTATATGTAAGATAAACTACATTCATTATTCACCAATTTGAGGAACACCTAATCATACTTGGAAGGAATGAAGAGCAAACACATATTCACATTGCGATGTGCAAGTGCTAAAGTTGGACTATTACATTCCAAAGAATTGCAGGAGACTGAATGGGATAATGGGTAGAATTGCATAATTACTTACTCTTTACCAAGAATTATATAGTAATTTTAGGAGATGAAAATATTAAATTTAATGAGAAAATGGGTTAGTGGGTAGAATTGCATATTAATGGGAGATTATTAGAATATTGAAAGTTGAAATGTGCAAGGTAACAAATATTAATTATTTTAAATTATAGAATTAATCAGGGTGAGAAAGTAATTTTACAATTGGAAGAAACATTAAATTATTCGATACTTTTAGCATAGTACAAATAGATAGATTAGATAATTGAGGGAAGAAATGTAAAACAAATTCTAACTCCTATTTGTGGACATAAATTTGCTATGCTTGGGATGTTAATTTTAAGACTAATTTATATCGAAGGGAGGTAGTGGACATTAAATTGTATTTATTTACATTAGATAGTTGAGGGCATAGTTGTTAATGGCGAATGGTGCGGCATGGCGCACGCCTTTTCGAAGATCATTTTTATAAATAAATTAATTATGTATAGTATAATCAATAATATAATACTTCTTTTTTCAATAACATAATAATTATTAGATAAATTATAAAGAACACTTTTCAATTTAAACTTATAATTAAAACTTATAAATTATTATATATAATTAAAACATATAATTATAAGCATCATCTTGTAAATTTCAAGAGTAAATTAAGTCAATTAATAAATTGGGCAAGCTTGAAGGGTCAAAATTAAAGTAAAAATAATTGGGTCAAATAGTAAGGGCAAATTAGGTAAATTCCAATCTAATAAAACTCAACCAACACAAACCCTAACCCTAATATTCTCCTCCTCTCTCTTAGATAAAACGCAGCAGCCTCTTTCTCTCTCCCCTTCTCTCCTGTACGCTCTTTTACGCTCTCTTCTCTCTCCCTCTCTCCTTGTACGCTCTCTTACGCTCTCTTTTCACAGGTACGCATCCCCTCCCTTTCTCCCTTGCAGAGACTAACCATCATTTTGCATCGTGTTTGGGAGTTATGCCAAAATTTCACAATGGCGCGCTATTGCGAGCCTGGAAGGCGAGCGCCATGGCGCAGCTGGCGCACGCCATTGTGAAGCTCGGCGCCACGCCACGGTTCGTGGCGCCGAGCTAGCGCCAGGAGCGCCTCACGCCATGGCGAGCGCCATGGCGCGCCTTTTACAACTATGGTTGAGGGTAAATATATAATTTAGACTGGAAGAAATACCAAATTTATCCATAGATTTAGAATTGTATAGATAATATATACATAATAAGTAATGAACGTAACCTTTTTTGTTAATTGGTGATTAGTTATTGTTTCTTTTTATATCATTTCTTTTAATAGTACAAATATTAATTACAAGCGTTTATACACTTTGTAATATATATTAAATAAATTTTATACTACTAAACTATATTTTTTTATGTAGTTTAAAAAAAAAGAGAGAGAAAATTCAAGAAAATAAAGCATAAATCATGAAATTCTTTTTAAAGAAAAGAGTTATAACACAATTGGCATATAAATTAACATGAAACAATTTAAAATTATTATATGTTTTCTTTTATAATACTAAATTATATTTTATGTAGTTGCAAAAAAAAAAAGAAGAGAAAATTCAAAGTAATTTTTCTCTTAACATCTACTAAACAACTAAGGTCTTCAAGAAATAAACATAAATTTATGAAATTCTTTTTAAAGAAAAGAGTTCTAACGCAATCGTCATATAAATTAACATGACTACATGACATAATTTAAAATTATTATATGGTTTCTTTTTATTAGTGCAATCATATCTTTTGCATCCACTATAAAAGTGTAAAATATCATTTAGATAAAATGATATTATAAAAAATATTTAATGATAAAATGTGTTCCAATTTTGTAGAATAACCAATATAGAAATATATAATTAATTTTGTTACATTTGTTTAGGATTTAAATAATATGATTATCTTAATTTTCAAAAATATTTACATAATAAGAAAAATAAAGTTTTCTAGAGCTTTATAATAATAAAGTAATATTGTAATCTCTGTATTAAAATCTTATAACATATAAGAAATATAATGCTTCATCAATTTCACATTTTGAGGTCTTGTGCTTCCAAAACAATTTGAGATTTGCTTTCATGTTTTAGATTTTTATGCATGAAGTAAATAAAATATATTTCACATTCAACATCTCCTCAATTTGGTGTCTAGTGCTTCTGAAAGTTTTGAATTTTTTTTTAGGTTTTTGGTTTTTGTAAATGTGGTAAATCGGAATTGTTTCACATCATAATTTCACCACTAATACTTTTCAAATCTCTCATTTTCTCATATTCCATGGCAATTTATTCAACTGTAAATTAAAGTTGACATCCTAAATTTCTCATGAATCCATTTTAAAATTTTATTTCTAAATTGTTTTACATTTATTTAAGTAGCTGCATAAATATAAATAAAAATAAATATTGATACGTAAATTAAATTTGAATAAAGTATTTGTACTACAAATTCGACATTGAAATATTTTATATGAATAAGTTTCAAATCATATAAAAAACAATTTGGTTGTTAATGATACCAAGCCCCTTAACACAATCTGTAGTATTTTAGACACATGAAGATTTAGATGTGCCTTACATGCAGTTCATACAAATGACAAAATTAGTTCATGATACACACTTATAAATGCTAATGATGCATATAAAAAAGTGACCTGATTTTCATGCTAAATTTAACAAATCAATTATGGCAATTATATTAAAAAGTCACGTATATAAGAACAAACCTACACGATTTGATATGATCAAATAACTTGATTTATCTTAAATGCATATAAAAAACATCATACGTTTATGTACACTAGCAAATCGCACGTGCGTTGCACGTGGTCTAGTATATTTGGTTTTCTTATTTTCAACATTAAATTTCTTAATAGTAAGATAACAAATTGAAAAGGTAATATAAATATTATAATTATAAATTTTTTTTTGATCAGGATTATAATTATAAATTTTACTGTATATGTAGTATATTTAACTTGTTGGATACATAACCCAATAATAAGGTTATTTTATCTATACTATTAATTAAGGTTGACCAGTTAATATATTTATTTATTTAAATTTATATTCAATGACTTAGATGCTTATCTTTATTTTAGTTTTTTTTTGCAATTTAAAAAACAGAGGACGTTTAACTTGACAATCAAGTTGTAATCAAATACACAATTAACATTGTTCCAAAATATAATAAATATGATCTATCTTGATTAGAATATTGTGCGTTTTTTATCAAATTATTTAGACCTAATGTTATTTTACATAATAATTGTATGCCTAAATATTTTGTAGCTCAATATCTGTCATTTGTGATAGAAAATCGTGATGAGAGACAAAATGATTAGTTTGAGAATTCCTTTATTTTTTAAATTGTTGCAACAACTATTTCACTTATTTTATCTCATTTTGACTGAATTTCTTCATTACTATCTATATTTTGGTTAATTTTATTTTCTGAATAGTAAATATTGAAAATAAATACAAAATACATTAATTTCATGAAACTGTGATGTAAATAGGGAAAATTGCATTTTTGGTACCTTATCCTGCACGTTTGTTTGATACAGTAATATGGGGGGGTGGCAATTACGGTACATTATTGTGGGGTATACGTGGCAATTTGAGTACAATTTTCACCTGAATATTCGATTTTCACCGGAATATTCGATTTTCACCGGAAAATTAATTAATTTTGACCAAATTTGGGGATTTTGACTGAATTTGGGGATTTTTGACTTAAAATAACATGTTTAAAAGAGAATTGACCTATTTTGACCAAAATTAATTTTGACTTTTTACTCTTTTTTTTTTTTAAATTTAACTATTTATTAAAAAATTATATTTTATTTAATATTTCCACTACCACATGTCAAACAGCCCGGCCCCGCCCAGGACCATGATGGCCGGGCCGTCAAATTTCTTCTTATGGAGGGCCCGTGGTGGGCCCGGCCCATGGTGGCCCAGGCCCACTTAAACTTTTTTGTGGGCTCGGGCTGGGCCGGGCCGGCCTAAGGTTGAGGAAGAAGATGAATTAATTAAAATAGGGTTGGGGTCAATTTGGTAAAATCAAATTTTATTATATTTTTAGTAGTCAAAATTGGTCAATCACTCCAAAAATTTCAATTAATTTGTTTAATCAAAATTGTAAAGAATCCCCAATCTAGTCAAAATCTCCGATTTTACAAGTCATGTGCAATGCACATGACATTTTCCGACGAATACCGTATTTTCCGACGTAATTTGTACCCAAATTGCTAGACCTACCCCACAATAATGTACCGCAATTGCCACCCCCCATATTACTGTATCAAACAAACGTGCATGCCACAATAAGGTACCAAAAATGCAATTTTCCCGATGTAAATACATATATATTGTATTCTTCATAACTATAATACTTTTTCTTTTCAATGAGATGTTTGTCATGAAGTTGCATAACATTAATATATCGAAAGTATGTCATATATATTTCGTGATTATATCCACTTAAGTACTTCGACAGACTCAAACCTAATTAAAATTCTGAAAGAAGCAATCTCTATAGATCTACACCAAACTAAAGTTTATAATATTCTTTATTTTATGTTCTTATCTTTTCAACTAAAATTTGTAATCGAACTTTTAGATTCAATAAACTGAAAATAAAACATTATACATTTTAAAAAAGGAGAAACATGTATAATGCGATATGCCACAAATATCTGAGTATTTTATCATGAAATTTATTTTCATATTCTCTTTTGTATAGAATTGAGTGAAATTCATAACAATATATGACATAATTTATTTGAAGTCCGCTTAAAATTTTATGTTGCACATTGGACAAAAATAGCTATTTATTGTATAAAAATATATATGATGAAGTAGTTAGGTATGGTTACTACTAATCAATAATTCACAAGGATATTAGATGATATCCAATTAAAAAGTTGATATAAAATTACTATTGTTGTATATGTAATGAACATAATTACAAATGTGTAATGTAACGAACATAATAACTCACTTGTTATAGTAATGTATACAAGAAATAGCATTTATTGTGTTTTGAAGATTATACTAAACTAAATATTAATATAATTATCTGCTTAATTAACCTAATTAACCTTAATTTTTGCTAGTGTAATACCTATATAAGGTTATTTTACTTTTCGCAAAAGAGTTAGAGAAATTTAAAATTAATTTTCAACGTATTTTAATATGATTATATATATATATATATATATAATATATATCACCCCCAACGTACTTAAAATGTGGAATCTTAAAGTCATTTTTTTTACCGTAAAGTGTTAAGAAGAAAAAAAAATCTGTATTTAAAAATGTGAATAATTTTGGAGAGTTAATTGTAATCACATTCAGAATTAAATGGCTCTCTTCCAAGAGTGATTGATTTATATTGTTCCTTGTACTCACTCGACTAAGAATATTTTTAAGACTATATTAGAATGAAACAAATAAAATTATAAGAATAAGATTTGACAATAAAATAGAGTATTCTACCATACAATATTTCGATTCTATACAATATAGGATTTGTATTGAACGAAACAATTTGGTTATTGCACGTATACTTTGGAATCCAATTTTTCTTATAATCAACTTCTTATATGAAAATATTAATGTAAGACATGAGTGCAAGTCTTTTAATTTTTTAACCAAAAAGAAAAAAAAGAATCAAATCTACTTAAATATTAATATCCTTAACTTAATGAGAAAATAAAGTATATTGGTCAGAAAATTTGAAGCAATAATTTTGAAATGAAATTTACTTTAAAATTAAGTAAAAAAACAAAAATTAAAGTCTAAGTCATATTTTTTAAATCGAATCACACGAATCACACAGATTAACTTTAAATACTTGAATTATTCTCTAACTTAAATAAAATGGTTGTGAGAATGTTAAATGAGAGAGGTGATAAAAAATTCCTATTTGTTTTTTAACGTGTCTTCTATCAAAATTTTCATGTAGTCCCCAAAATATGCAACTGAAAGAATAAAAGAATAGTTAGGTCTAACCCAAGAATAAATAAGTATAACAGTAAAGAAAATAAGGAATTTTATTAGTTACGGGTACTAACAAATGGAAAAAAATAAATTATTCAAAAGTAGGATCCACGAATCACAACACTAATTAAATTTATGATGCTCCAAGAGGATATTGATGATGCTGTATTATAAAGTTTCGAGTTGTCAAGAATCGAGTCAACAAAGTCGGGTGCTCTTGTTTTACGATGGTAGAACAATTCCTTCTGTCATCCATCCTCGGCAACCTCAGATGATATCTTTCCTTTTTGACCTTTCTAAAACACCCAAAGAAGTAGGAGGATAGGCAAAGTATCAATGGCGAGAAGCTTGGAATTCTTATATTTGTTGGTACTTATTTGAAGACAACATAGTAGTGGCTTTTTTATGATGATCCAAAATAGTGGATTGGTGTATAAATGTTGAATAGAAAACTCTAACAAAAGGTCGGTTATTAAGTATTAAATTTGGGAGTTAGAATTATAAATGGGTATTATAAAAATAATAAAAGGTAGTTAATGATGGGGCTCTTCAAATTATCATATAGTGATGAGGATTAAACGGATTGTTAACGTGTATTTTGTGCACGTTTCATGTGTTTTATATGGCGTCATTTGTTGTGTTTTTATTCTCTATCTCATGTTTTTGTGCTTATATTGAAATGACTAGGTGTTTGCATAGAGAAGAGATGAAAAGGTGCTAAAACGGGCTTGAAAAGACTTGAAGTAGTTGGAGGCAAAAATATAGCAGCAGAAACTTTGTTCATTTTAGGCGTGATCACGCTTAACTCTTGAAAACTTTCTGCCCGGGAACACACAAATCCGCTAAAGTTGACTTTGACCGCTGGAGTTGACTTTGACTACTGGAATGAAGAGAAAACAGCTGGAATTATGATTCCTAGTTTTTAGGAATTATTTCCTTTTATTTTATTTCCTTTTTGAACAATCCTAGTTTAGGTAGGATTCTTAAAATCCTATTCTAATTTGTTTCCTTATCGAGATAGAACTCTTTTAGGGTTTAAATAAGTGGAATATTATTCCACAAAGACATCCTATTTTTTAATTTACTATTCACGTTACTATTCACGTTTTTGCTTTAGCCTTGGATTTCGAATTCTTCAACTTTTGTAGACGATTTTTGATTATGTGTTGCTAAACACATAATTCTAGTCGAAGGATTTTAAGGTTTGATTTCTTTTAATTTCGTGAGATTGCTTGTGCTTTTATCTTCATTGTTCTTTGAGTATTTGCTCTTTCCCGGTGATTTGTTGACAATATATCGTAATCAATTAATTAATCTGATCAATTAGTTAATCATTAGGATTATATTCTGCTAATTAGGACCCAAATCCGTAATTGTTTGGTAAACCCTAATATTCGTAGCAGTTAGCGACGTTGATTATGGACAAGTTTTCGATTAGTCGTTATGGGAATTAGTGATCCAGTTTAAATAATCCGAGTTTGCGTGTTTATTGATTGGAATTAGTGTTTTTCTAGATATCGAATGCTATCGATAAATTAAATCCTGAGAGTTTGTTTAGGGTTGTTTATTCGATAAGGGCAATAATCAAAGAGTTTGTTTTGATTATCGAAGACATAAGAAAAAACGAGGTTGTCAGAGTTTGTTGACAACTATAGCTAATTTACTAAAGAGCTTTGAACTATTTTATTTGCAATCAATGATCGAACAATAGAAATCAATACCGAAATATCCGGAGACTAGAATCTCATCTCTCATTGAATTCGAATTTTACCTTTTTGCTTACGTTTTCAATTTGCGTTTTTAATTGCTTAAGTTAATCAAAACCAAAACCCCCCCCCTTTTATCGATATTAGTAATTTAGGAATTGAATCTACACCTTTCCCTGAGGATCGACCCTGCTTATCACTGATTACAAATTATTTTGAGTAGGTTATTTATCTTTGTTGGATTCGACACCCACCAAATTTTGGCGCCGTTGCCGGGGAACGGTGTTAATTGATTTATTTCCTGTGCTACTGATATTTTCTGTTTTGTTTAAGTTTTTGTATGCCTAGGACCTTTCGTGGAAGTGAACTTGAATACGATCCCGAGATCGAAAAGAGAGCTCGCCGTTTACGTAAGGAAACGAGGCAAGGAAATCACTCTACACTGGAACGTACTGATTCTTCCAGCGATTCAGAAGAAGAATACGAACACATGGCTAACGTTGCACCTGCTGATGCTGCACCTGCTAACGGTGCAAATGCCAACGGCAACGAAAGGACTCTGAAGGATATGGCCATGCCAAATCCTAATCAACAACCTCTCTGCATACCTTTCCCTAATCTTGAGGTAGACTTTGAATTAAAATCTTGATTCATTCACTTACTACCTGTTTTTCGTGGTTTTGCAGGAGATGACCCGCATAAACATCTGAAGGGATTCCATTTGGTTTGCTCGCCTATGAAACCGAAAGATGTGAGCGAAGATCAAATCAAACTGAGAGCCTTCTCGTTTTCTTTAGCCAACAAAGCTAGGGATTGGCTTTATTTTCTCCCTTCCGGCTCGATCAATACTTGGAATGAGATGGAAATGCAGTTCTTGGAAAGATTCTTCCCGGCATCACGAGTTGCAAATATTAGGAAGGAAATCTGTGGAGTTCGACAGTTTACGGGTGAAACTCTTTATGAGTACTGGGAACGTTTCAAGCAATTAGTTGAAAGTTGTCTACAACATCAGATTCCTGAACAGCTTCTTATCCAGTATTTTTACGAAGGACTTACGATGATGGATAGGAACATGATTGATGCTGCAAGCGGTGGTGCACTGATCTACAAAACTCCGACTGAAGCGAGAAATTTAATTTCAAATATGGCTTCCAACTCCCAACAGTTCAGTCTTCGACAAGATCATGCACCAAAAGAGGCAAAAGAAACGAATGAGGTAAATGTGTCATTGTTTAATCAACGTTTAAATGATCTGACATCTATGGTGCAAAAATTGGTTCTAGGAAACTCTCAACAGGTTAACGCATGTGGAATATGCTCTGGAATTGGCCATGTGGCCGAGATGTGCCCGACTGCACAAAATCAAAATTTTGAACAAGCCAATGCGGCTGGTTTTCCAGGACCCGCACAGCGAAAATACGATCCTTTTTCGAATACATACAACCCTGGATGGAGGGATCATCCTAACCTAAGCTATGCTCCAAAACCACCATACCAAAGACCTCAAGGACCTCCGCCCTCTCAACAGACCCAATCATCAGGTACATCTATGGAAGATATGTTAAAAACTTTGATGTCTAACGCCCAACAATTTCAGCAAAATACAATCCAATTTCAACAAGGCGTACAACAAATTCAACAAGAAAACCAAAACGCCATCAAGAATTTGGAAAAGCAAATGGGTCAAATGGCTACCACTATGAACGAGTTAATATCCCAGAATTCGAGCAAATTACCATCTCAAGTTATCGTGAATCCAAGAGAGAATGTAAGTGCTGTTACCTTGAGGAGCGACAAGGAATTGAAAGAGCCCGAGATAATCTCTAAGAATGAAGAAGAAAAAGAGTTGGAGAAAGAAGAAGAACCTATACCAAAGAAGAAGCCGATGACTTTCGTGATACCACCATCTTTTCCGGGTCGATTTGCCAAGTCGAAAAAAGAAGAGCAAGAAAAAGAGATCCTCGAAACATTCCGAAAAGTTGAGGTAAATATTCCACTTCTCGATGCCATTAAGCAAGTACCTCGTTATGCTAAATTCCTTAAGGAATTGTGCACGACTAAGAGAAAGCTTATAGGCAATGAGAAGGTACACGTAGGAGAAAATGTATTTGCTGTGCTTCAAAAGAAATTACCTCCGAAGTGTAAAGATCCAGGTATGTTCACGATTCCTTGTAGGATAGGAAACACTCGATTTGAAAAAGCCATGCTAGACTTAGGAGCCTCGATTAATGTCATGCCACGTTTGATTTATGAATCACTTAATGTAGGGAAGCTAAAAGAAACCGGTGTTATTATTCAATTAGCTGATAGATCTAATGCTTACCCTGATGTGTCTTAGAAGATATATTAGTACAAGTTAATAATCTAGTCTTTCCTGCTGATTTTTACATTGTTGATATGGGTCATAACGAGTTTGACACTTTTGCTCCTATATTACTTGGTAGACCTTTTATGAAAACGTCTAGAACCATAATTAATGTATATGATGGGACTCTCACCATGGAATTTGATGGAAAAATTATAAAATTTAATATATATAATTCCATGAAGGACCCTCCTGACTATCATTCTGTTTTTGGTATAGATGTTATTGACCATTTGACGTAGGCTATGTTTGAACCTGAGTATGATGATCTGTTGCAAGTAGCTTTGACCACTAACGACTTGGACGAGAAGGGAAAACAACTTAAGCTAAACCGAGAATTTGAAGAAAAGAAATCGAACATTGATTCCCTTCAATCACTTTCTATTAATATTTCTCGTATTTCTTTACATCCATCAACTTCTAAAACACTTCCATCTATTGTGCAGGCACCGAAGTTGAGAATCCAAGAGTTAGGGAAAATTCATAACGAAACAAATGAGAATTCGAAGATCTACAAGAATGAAACGGAGCCTTTTCGAGATAAGACGATCTCAAGAAAGAACTTAGTCATAGGACAACAAGTTATTCTTGCCCATTCTCGCTTCAAGTTATTTCCGGGTAAGCCACGTTCCCGTTGGATTGGACCATTTATTATCATTGACATTTTTTCATCTGGTGCAGTTTATATTCAAAATCCAACCACACGAAAGATTCTCAAGGTGTATAGACATCGTTTGAAACCATTTTGTGAAGGATCTCAAAAATACGATGTCGAAACAACGGAATTGAAGCCGCCAAACCATGCTACATAACTTTGTAGCATCGTCTAGCCGAAGACGTTAAAGAATGGCGCTTCTTGGGAGGCAACCCATGCTCGTTTTTAATTTTTGGTTCCTTTGTTTCTTTTTGCTTTGTTTTTAATTTTCGAGCAGAAAGTTTGTGAATTTTAAGCGCGATCACGCTTAAGATTGGAAAACATTCTGTTTTGTAGAACATAAAGTTTTTGAAAGTTAAGCGCGATCACACCTAAAATAGACAAACTTTCTGTCGCATTTCCCCTTTCCATGTTTTTAATTTCGTTTAAAAAAAAAAATCCGAAAAAAAAAAAAGAAAAAAAAAAAAAAAAAAAAAACACAATTTTTTCTTCACCATATCACTTCCTCTCCTCAACCCTAACATCCATCCTCACCTTGCTTCATTTCTTGTTACAGCTTCCATCGTCGGTCGCCATGACGCTGCAACCATCATCACGCTCGACACCCTCATCTCCGACAAACCACCACTAGCTCTCGCCTTCGCCCTCATCCAGTGACTACTCCACCATCGACTACTGCTATGGTCCTTATTGCTCATGTGCTTCCAGCCTATCGCTCCTTCACCTTCAACCACCACTGTTGCAGCCCATCTCGACGCAATTAAAGCCACCTTGGCGCCACGACCGAGTGACGCCCTAGGGGAGTCACCCTTTCATTGCTCTTTTATTATTACACATTGTCTTATGCTTACATGATTTTTACATTGAGGGCAATGTAATGTTTAAGTGTGGGGGGGTGACTTCTATTGTGATTTGCACGTTTAAGCTTTGTTTATTTTTAGCGCATGAAATTTTTTGTGATCGAATAGTATAGTTCTTTTATGGTTTCCGTTGAACTAGTTAGGTTTGAACATTTTGGCCATGTTTTGATTGAAGTCTCTTGCCTTGTGAAAATTGTTGCTAGCATAATGATCGAACGAGAACGATAGGATTGCATGTGTTAGTACGACTAATCCCTACCATGTGAGCTTTTGAGCCTTTCATTTTGTCGATCATACATGACATTTTCTTTTCTTCTTGTGTGTTTGTCTTGCGTGTTTTTGTATATGCTAGAACTTGCTTTGAACCATGTCAAGACTACATGATTTTGTGCACATTTGAATATGATAAAGGCACTTAGGATTTACCCACTTAGCCAAATAAGCCTACCTTTTATTTTTTCCTTAGTGACCCACTTTGAGCGTTTGGCCTATTTCTTTTTTGAAAACCCGAAAGTGAGCTTTTACCGTCTTTTTATATCTCTATGTTTTTACCCGTCCGAAAAATGAGTTGAGCATCGAGATTTTAGTTATTTGGGAATTCAAAAGAATGATCTTTGGTGTTGGAATTTTGTTGATTTTTGCGATGCTTGAACTTGAACATTGCCCGAGACGTGCAATAGCATAAGTGTGGGGGTATTTGTTAACGTGTATTTTGTGCACGTTTCATGTGTTTTATATGGCGTCATTTGTTGTGTTTTTATTCTCTATCTCATGTTTTTGTGCTTATATTGAAATGACTAGGTGTTTGCATAGAGAAGAGATGAAAAGGTGCTAAAACGGGCTTGAAAAGACTTGAAGTAGTTGGAGGCAAAAATATGACAGCAGAAACTTTGTTCATTTTAGGCGTGATCACGCTTAACTCTTGAAAACTTTCTGCCCGGGAACACACAAATCCGCTAAAGTTGACTTTGACCGCTGGAGTTGACTTTGACTGCTGGAATGAAGAGAAAACAGCTGGAATTATGATTCCTAGTTTTTAGGAATTATTTCCTTTTATTTTATTTCCTTTTTGAACAATCCTAGTTTAGGTAGGATTCTTAAAATCCTATTCTAATTTGTTTCCTTATCGAGATAGAACTCTTTTAGGGTTTAAATAAGTGGAATATTATTCCACAAAGACATCCTATCTTTTAATTTACTATTCACGTTACTATTCACGTTTTTGCTTTAGCCTTGGATTTCGAATTCTTCAACTTTTGTAGACGATTTTTGATTATGTGTTGCTAAACACATAATTCTAGTCGAAGGATTTTAAGGTTTGATTTCTTTTAATTTCGTGAGATTGCTTGTGCTTTTATCTTCATTGTTCTTTGAGTATTTGCTCTTTCCCGGTGATTTGTTGACAATATATCGTAATCGATTAATTAATCTGATCAATTAGTTAATCATTAGGATTATATTCTGCTAATTAGGACCCAAATCCGTAATTGTTTGGTAAACCCTAATATTCGTAGCAGTTAGCGACGTGGATTATGGACAAGTTTTCGATTAGTCGTTATGGGAATTAGTGATCCAGTTTAAATAATCCGAGTTTGCGTGTTTATTGATTGGAATTAGTGTTTTTTTAGATATCGAATGCTATCGATAAATTAAATCCTAAGAGTTTGTTTAGGGTTGTTTATTCGATAAGGGCAATAATCAAAGAGTTTGTTTTGATTATCGAAGACATAAGGAAAAACGAGGTTGTCAGAGTTTGTTGACAACTATAGCTAATTTACTAAAGAGCTTTGAACTATTTTATTTGCAATCAATGATCGAACAATAGAAATCAATACCGAAATATCCGGAGACTAGAATCTCATCTCTCATTGAATTCGAATTTTACCTTTTTGCTTACGTTTTCAATTTGCGTTTTTAATTGCTTAAGTTAATCAAAACCAAAAACCCCCCCTTTTATCGATATTAGTAATTTAGGAATTGAATCTACACCTTTCCCTGAGGATCGACCCTGCTTATCACTGATTACAAATTATTTTGAGTAGGTTATTTATCTTTGTTGGATTCGACACCCACCACGGATAGTTTTACAAATAAAAAATATGCGACTCTTCAAATTATGACAAGGGATGAAACGGCTTAAAACTTTTTCTAATCACTATTAATATAATAACAATAATAATTATATATGTAGTCTAATAGATAGGTAGATAATGATCATAATATTGATGATGTAATAAATTTAATTAGTCAAGGACAAATGTGTCTTTTCACAATGGGGAGAAACACTTTACAACATTCACACTTTTATAGTAGTGTAGATATAGATATAGATATAGATATAGATTATAGTTGATTCATCTTCTAATTTATATACTATCAAGTTTTTTATTGTTTAGTTAGGCAGAATACGTAGGAATAACTGAGAGAATTGAACATACTGTACAAGCTCTGAGGTTAATTAAGGCAAAAATCGTTCTCATTGGTTATAGAGTGGACCATATGAACTCATAAGTTCATATAATTCAAGCATAAAACATCTCCAAGAAGCTAATTCAATTGATTTTGATAGAATTTTCAGGTTAATAGATACACTTGATGGAGATTATATTAATAAAATATTTACGGATAATTGAAATTCCAAAATTCTTATATAGTGGAAATTGTAACATTAATTTCAAATTAATGATAGAATTTGTTGCAGTTTTAGTTCCATGATGCTTAAAATTTATAAAAATTATGTTTCAGAAAATTAATTATAAATTTAACTATTCATAAAATTCAATTACAAATTCAATAAACTTGTTAAATGTTACCATAAGAAAATGTCTAAGTTAAAGGTTTTTATTTAATATATGTTCTAAACTGAATATAATAACTATATTAATTTACACAATTGTCCTTAAAATTGTATACTATCATAAAAGTATTTCAGTCGAATATTGCAGTATTTGTTGTTCCTCAAATAATATGTGGTTGCTTTAATGATTGAAAAGAATGTGGCAGTTGAATAGACAAAAAAATATTAGATTAATGTTTCCATTTTCTTTTCTTAATTTTGAATGTGAATATTATGGGACTTGTGGCCAAAATTATTAATGGTTGCAATTCAGAAACGAACTTATGCTGTTTAACTTATGAATTTTAGAAAATGATTTTTCACTTTTTTGTTATATAATAAAATATTATAATTTTTTGGCGCAATTTGATATCTAGCTACGAGTTCATCAAATATCATCTAGAATGATTGAGAACATTAGTAAAGAAAAAAGAAAGACATGAAACTGTCGGCTCAAATAATAAAAAAGAACATTAGCATATAAAATGTAAAAATAAAAAAAATATGATTATTAAGAATGATATGGTTAGAAATCCATATGTATATGTGTATGTAGATCCTGTTTCCGTAGAGTATTAATTATTTTACCTTTTGAAGAAATATTTCCTGGAGCTCTATCTTTGAATGGGGTTGGTTATATATATAATATATTTTAAATGTATGTAAAATATACATTAAACATATTTATTAGTATTGATTTCAAGTTCATGAATATTCCATTATAATTTATTGTTAGGTATTGATTTCAAGTTCATGTACATTACACTATTATCTATTAATTTCAAGTTCATGTATTCACATTTATTTGATAATAATAATAAAAAAAAATTAACAATTAAATTTTATATTGGGTTATTTTTATTTTTTTTATTTATTATCTATTAATTTCAAGTTCATGTATTCACATTTATTTGATAATAATAATAAAAAAAAAATTAACAATTAAATTTTATATTGGGTTATTTTAGTCTTTTTATGTTGAAAAGTGTAAATCATTTCATATGCAAATCATTCATGTTTTTAGAATAGATATAGATAGATAAACAAGAAAAAAAAAAATATATGATATATAAATATATATAAAGAAAATGAGCAAGAGAAGACGAAACCAAATTCTTATATAGCTTGTTTGTTACTTCCAAAGTCATATTTCTTGGCCAAAACACTTTTTTGTGGCTTTCTTTCCACCCATCATCTTCTACATGATCTTGCTAACATCATGTGGTCTTATTTCCTTGGACAGGGGTTAAGCCTCAAAGCAATACATACATATATATATATATATATATACATATATATATTATATACATTGATCATTAGCTTAAAACAGAAACCAACTCCTCAAATAACTAAAATTCAATGGACAGCCTAAGCAACAACAAAACCCATGATTGTGCTAACATCATGAACCAATCTGATCAAGTTGTTGTTCTTATGGTTCCATTTCCAGCTCAAGGCCATCTAAATCAGCTTCTTCAACTCTCATGCCTCATATCCTCATACGGTCTCCCCGTTCACTATGTGGGCTCAGCCATTCACAACCGTCAAGCCAAAACCCGAGCCAACGGTCTAAACCCAAACGACATATCAAAAATCCATTTCCATGATATCGAAACTCCACCTTTCGACTCACCATCTCCAAATCCCAACTCATATAACAAATTCCCAGTACAGCTAGAGCCCTCATGGGATGCTACATTAAACATACGAACGCCTGTTGCTAGCTACTTGCAAGAAATATCGAAGAAATCGAGAAGGGTTATAATCGTACACGATCCCATGATGGCTGTTGTGGTTCAGGATGTTAGAACAATACCTAATGCAGAATCATATGCATTCAACTGTATATCTGCATTTTCTCAGATTTTAATCATCTGGGAAGGCTTAGGCAAACCGTTCCCTATAGAATTACAAAAAGAGTTGCCCTGTTTTAAAGATTGTATCTCAGATACGGTCCTATACTTTGTCGCTTTACAATCTGAGGCGTCGAGCTATAAAGCTGGAAATCTATACAATACATGCAGATTGATAGAAGCCCCTTATTTAGATATACTAGAAAAAGAAGAGATTTCTGGAAATAGTAAAAGTTACGCAATCGGGCCAATACTCCCTGCTAAACTATCTTCAAACAGACATCACAAATGTCTAGAGTGGCTCGATAAACACGAACCAAAATCCGTTATCTATGTATCTTTCGGTACAACAACTTCACTATCCGATGAACAAATCAAAGAGCTAGCATCAGGTTTGGAGCAAAGCAAAGTGAAGTTCATTTGGGTACTTAGAGACGCCGATAAAGGAGACGTTTTCGATGGAAATGTTCGAAAAGCCGAACTGCCAAAAGGGTTCGAAGAGAGAGTCAAAGGAGTGGGAATGGTGGTGAGAGATTGGGCCCCACAGCCTGAAATTCTGGCTCATCGATCGATCGGTGGGTTTATGAGCCACTGTGGTTGGAATTCATGCATAGAAAGTATTACTATGGGAGTGCCTATAGCAGCCTGGCCTATGCATTCGGACCAACCAAGCAATACTATACTTATTACAGAAATATTCAAAACGGGCCTCGTTGTGAGAGAATGGACACAAAGGATGGAGTTAGTGAAAGCGTCGACTATTCAGAATGTTGTGGAGAGATTAATGTTGTCAGAAGAAGGAACTGAGATAAGAAAGAGGGCTGAGGACTTGGCTGCTACTGTTCGACAGGCAACTGAAGAGGGTGGTGCTTCTCGACTCGAGTTGGACTCGTTTATTGCCCATATTACTAGATGAAATTAGTTGTTGGTAACATTTCCTATTACATTTAGATGTTTATAAAATGTATACACAGATGATTAGGATGTGTGTTGCACTAAAAATTGATACTTTCTAAATAGTCCCTGTTTTTCTTAGCCATAATTTTTCAGTTTATACTCTTCTTTTTGAAGGTTTTATTCTAGCTTTGAGCTGAGTTATATCAAGCTGCGTTGACCCACCAAAAACCCGATAGAACACATGAGACATAAGAATTTAATTATTCACTAGAAGTCTAGACCTACAATAACACTATAAAAATCAAACGACCCAACAACTAAAAAACCTATAATAAGATAGACTATGAAATGGGGGCAACCCCCGGTAGAGTTGGTAAGGGCATTGAATGTTGTGGCCTTGGTCACGGGTTCGAATACTGATGAGGGAATGTCTATTTGCCTTCTCCACTGTGAGCCTGTCAGCTATGGGCAACTTAGGTTGGTTTACCTCTCTTGTGTGGTTTGCAGGCTATTGCACAAGAGCGGGGTTTACCCAGTGCGCACCTAGCGGTAGCGGCTGCGGGTTCCCTTGTCATAAAAAAAAAAGATAGACTATGAAATTTCACAAAAGTAATAATCTAATCATATTCATAAATTCAAAAGTTAAAACCAATTTTAACAACTCATAAAATTGAATATTCTAATCTTTTTGTCAAATAAAATATAATAAATAATATGAGATATATAAACTTAGCAACTTTAAATTATAAGAAAATTAAAATTACAATAATATTTTCTAAATAAAATTGGCGGGGTTGGTAAATGGGCGAATTGCTAAAATCCATTATTCGCATCATGCTCTTTTGAATAATAATTTTAGAGTAATGATATATACCACCGTTTTCATACCACCGATTTTTCACTCTTTCTATTATTGGTAAATAATTATTTGGATTTAATTAATTCAATTGAATTTAATACATTCATACTTTCTAAATCAAGGGGAGGTGAAAAATAGGTGGTATGAAAACGGTGGTATATAGCATTACTCATAATTTTAATACCCATTGTTAGCCCCATAACCAATTTAACACACCTAAGTTAGTATTGCTATCCCAAATAGTACATAGTAAAAAAAAAACTATCATTCCAAATTTATCGGATATTCTTCTAATCATCTCAAATATAAAAAGAGATTATGAAACAAAGATAGTATTAAATACAAACAACTTGGTCTAGTGATATATTTTTACTAAGGTTGGTGATGTAGCAAAAGATGAAACTTATTGGGCTAAAATTTGGGCCTTTTCTAGTGGGTACTTAAGGGTGTTTGGCTAAGCTTATTTAAAACATCTTATAAGTTCTTACATCTTATAAGATGTTTTAAGAGCTTATAAGATGTTTCGTCTTATTTAAAAAATAAGCTCTTAAGTGTTTGGATAAAATAAGTCTATTGAACTTATAAGATGTTTTCAAATGTTATACGAGAGAATTGTGCAATATAAAAATAAATATTTTTTCGGAGAAAGGTATTGTTGGAAAGAATAAACTTAACTAGGTTTATTTTATGTTTTTGAAAAAATATAAACAATATCCCAAATTTAAGATTTTGAAATAAGTTGGATTTTGCCAACTTATTTTTTATTTGCTTATAAGACTCAAACATCTTATTTTTTTGGTCTTATAAGCACTTTTTAAGAAAATTATCCAAACACTTTCATAAAGCTTATAAGCTCTCAAACATCTTATAAGATGTTTAAAAGAGCTTATAAGCTTAGCCAAACACCCCCTTAGTGAAGTTATCCACTGATACTCACAACCCAACATGTTCTAGGATGAATTTGGGGCTACAATTGAAATTTTGATCCTTCAAGAATAGATTTTGGAAATAGCCCATTTCCCCTAATAAAGTAAAATAACGAGATTGACTATTTCAAGGGACTAATCAATTTACAAATGTCAGAGTCAAGAAATATCAAATAAGTATATACTACTTTGAACTTTCTAATACTTGATATGTTAAAGTCATATATAGCGTATTTCCTAGAAGTTGGACTCTAAATCCCAACAAGTTTCAGCACTAGGAACATTCTATACCAGTGCGATTAGTCTTATTAAGAAGAGTAGCCATTATTGGTTTCACTTGGAGTGTTCACGAGTCGAGTTGGTTCACAAGTTCGGCGAGCTGACTCGAAAAAAGTTCCATTCGAGCTCGAGCCAGCTCGAGCCTAAAAATGCATGTTCGCCAGCTCACGAGCCGGCTCGCGAGCTGAAATAAAAAAAATAATTTTTAATTAATATATATAAAGAAATAAATATTTATTCATATAGTTTTATATAATATGATATATTATAATATATGTATAAATAATAATATTTTTGACATTAATTATGATTATATTTAATAATATATGAATAAATATAAAATTAATAATATATTTTAAAAAAAAAATTATAAAAAAATTATTATTTTATAAAAAAAATTATTTTGTCGAGCTCGAGCTCCACTCGGCTCGAGTTCGAGCTTACTTACGTACAGCTCGTCGAGCTCGAGCTCGAAAATTGTGGCTCGAGCTCGAATTTTTGGCCCAGCTCCGCTTGAGCTCGACTCGTGAACACCCCTAGTTTCACTAGACCCGACTTTTAATCTAAATTTTTAATTGATAAAAACAAGAGAAAAAAAGAATATTATATATATAATAATAATCAAAATGAGCAAGAGAAGACGTAACCAAATTCTATGCATTTTGTTGGCTTCATATAGCTTGTTTGTTACTTCCAAAGTTTCAAAGTCATAATTCTTGGCCAAAACACTTTTTTGTGGCCTTCTTTCCACCCATCATCTTCTAGATGATCTTGCTAACATCATGTGGTCTTCGATATATATATATATATATATATATATATATATATATATATTAAACATATTCCTTAATAAGACAAAGGTTGCCAGTGAATTCAACTAAGCAAACTTGATAGAATTTTCCTTCATCCACAACTCATCTTCTATATATACATTAACCATTAGCTCAAAACACAAACCAACTCATCAAATAACTAAAATTCAATGGGCAGCCTAAGCAACCAATCTGATCAAGTTGTTGTTCTTATGGTTCCATTTCCAGCTCAAGGCCATCTAAATCAGCTTCTTCAACTCTCATGCCTCATATCCTCATACAATCTCCCCGTCCACTACGTTGGCTCAGCCCTTCACAACCATCAAGCCAAAACCCGAGCCAACGGTCTAAACCCAAACGACATATCAAAAATCCATTTCCATGATATCGAAACTCCACCTTTCGACTCACCATCTCCAAATCCCAACTCATATAACAAATTCCCAGTACAGCTAGAGCCCTCATGGGATGCTACATTAAACATACGAACGCCTGTTGCTAGCTACTTGCAAGAAATATCGAAGAAATCGAGAAGGGTTATAATCGTACACGATCCCATGATGGCTGTTGTGGTTCAGGATGTTAGAACAATACCTAATGCAGAATCATATGCATTCAACTGTATATCTGCATTTTCTCAGATTGTTTTCATCTGGGAAGGCTTAGGCAAACCGTTTCCTATAGAATTACAAAAAGAGTTGCCCTCTTTTAAAGATTGCATCTCAGATGCGCTCCTATACTTGGCCGCTTTACAATCTGAGGCGTTGAGTTATAAAGCTGGCAATCTATACAATACATGCAGATTGATAGAAGCCCCTTATTTAGATATACTAGAAAAAGAAGAGATTTCTGGAAATAGTAAAAGTTACGCAATCGGGCCAATACTCCCTGCTAAACTATCTTCAAACAGACATCACAAATGTCTAGAGTGGCTCGATAAACACGAACCAAAATCCGTTATCTATGTGTCTTTCGGTACAACAACTTCACTATCCGACGAACAAATCAAAGAGCTAGCATTAGGTTTGGAGCAAAGCAATGTGAAGTTCATTTGGGTACTTAGAGACGCCGATAAAGGTGACGTTTTCGATGATAAAGTTCGAAAAGCCGAACTGCCAGAAGGGTTCGAAGAGAGAGTCGAAGGAGTGGGAATGGTGGTGAGAGATTGGGCCCCACAGCCCGAAATTTTGGCTCATAAGTCGATTGGTGGGTTTATGAGCCACTGTGGTTGGAATTCATGCATGGAAAGTATTACCATGGGAGTGCCTATAGCAGCCTGGCCTATGCATTCAGACCAACCAAGCAATACTATACTTATTACAGAAATATTTAAAACGGGCCTCGTTGTTAGAGAATGGACACAAAGGATGGAGTTAGTGAAAGCTTCGACTATTCAGAATGTTGTGGAGAGATTAATGTTGTCTGAAGAAGGAACTGAGATAAGAAAGAGGGCTGAGGATTTGGCTGGTATTGTTCGACAGGCAACTGAAGAGGGTGGTGCTTCTCGACTCGAGTTGGACTCGTTTATTGCCCATATCACCAGATAAAATGACTGTGTAACATTTCCTATTACATTTAGATGTTTACAAAAATGTATACACAGATGAATAGGATGTGTGTTGCACTCATGAAAATTGATACTTTCAAAATAGTCCATGTTTTTCCTAGCCATAATTTTTCAGTTTATACTCTTGTTTTTGAAGGTTAAATATTCTAGCTTTGAGCTGAGTTATATCAAGTCGATTAAGAAAGTAATGGTTTGTTTATGAAAGTGAGATTCTTGCTTTATTTAAGGTCTACGATTTCATCATTGTCCTAAAGTAGCATTAGGTATTGCTTATTAGTAACCTTTCTTTGTATCCATTGAGGAAAAATTCTTGAGATTTTGGAATAAAAAATCAAACTCCATGTAAGAGTTGCTGATCTTTCAACCTAAAAGTAACAAATTCTCTTCATACTATCAACATTACATACCAAAGTCGACATCTACTTCTATTATTGATAATGGTAAAAGTCAACATAAGAATATCAGAAAACTTACAGTTTTATCAATGGCAGATGAAGATCAAAACTAGGCTAGTGTGCATTCTATATGACAAAACACAAACATTAAGGCCATCTAAGTAAGCGCACATGTGGATGGCGAATTGAACTCAATCGTGCCACTTATGCAATTGCACATATATGCATAAAATTTGGACAAGTTTATAAATATTTACCCAAATGTAGCCGAACTCTAAAATTCAAAATAAGTAGTCACAAATGGATTAGGATCTTCTATTTCAAAATCCTATTGCATCCTATTGCATCCTCTATTTCACCTTATGGATGTTTGACAAGTGTAATAACTACTAATCCTTGTTTGTTTTGTATTTATGTTCACTTAATCAAAATTTAAGAAAAAATAAATAAGGAAACATAATAAAATACTTTTGGAAAAAATCTTTTCATTGATTAATCACATGGTATTCTTTTTATAAACTATATTTAAATTAATATAACCCAAATTTATGGACAAAAATAAGAATTTTGTTAATGACAAATCTTTAACTATCACATGAAACCACCAAAATCCGACATTTATTACCCAATAGCATGTTATACTTGGCTCCCAAGACATTTCTGTTCAAACTAAACATAAAATCATAGTTACATATTTTAATGGATCATCCAAATTAATGTCTTAATTATTTTTAATGATTCATACTTTTAGCAATAAAATTCGACTATTCCTCCTTTAATATCTATTAAGCTCAATTAATGGTGATTTTCTCAAAACTATCTATTATGTTTCCTTATTTACTTTTCCCTTAAATTTTAGTTAAATTCACATTTGTAGAAAACAATCTATAATTAATGTGTTGTGATTAATCAATGGAAACTATGGATTTTTTCCAAAAGTATTTTATTATGTTTCCTTGTTTATTTTTTCTTAAATTTTGGTTAAGTGGACATAAATACAAAACAAACAAGGATTAGTAGTTATTACACATGTCAAACATCCACATAGTGTAATAGAGGATGCAATGGGATTTTGCAATAGAAGATCCTAATCCGTCACAAATATAATTTAAAATCAAATAAGATACAAACTTTTATATAACTATTTCTCTTAATAACGATAATTTTCGATCCTCATACTTAAATTTGATTTATTAAGTCAACTAATCGCTTACTACTATTATATAATGCTCATGCAAAGATCTATTTCAATGATAATCATCAAAATCAAATCAAATATTGTAATTTTGCAGATTATAAACATTAATCATGTATAGTTTTGATTATTTTCTACACATAGTCAGTACCTTGTGCCTCAACACGAGGTTATGACGAGTATGCTCATATATATGAATATCAAAATTTTATTGATTAAACATGATTCGGAATAAGTAAATCAAACTAAACCCATCAACAACATGTTACTATGTTATTACCTTGTAAGGCAGAACACAAAAGATGGATCACTATCACAATCATATGTTTTTCACAGAAACTCAACCTTTCCAAATCATCAGCTTCCATTGGTACAAATCACATGGAACATTAAGCACCTGCATAAATGCAATAATCATTTAATATATATTTCTTTATATAATAATTAAAAATTATATTAAAAAATTGAAAAACTCACCAGCATTTTTCAAAGTAAAGTGGGCTCGAACTCGACTAAAAATTTGAGTTGGTTCGGTTCAATTTACACCCGTGGTGATGTCTATGTAAAGGGTGTGTATGCAACTACATTAAAAATTCTTTTAAGATTTTTCAACCGAGCAAAACCATCACGAAAAAGGAATGGTATGATCTATAATATCATGTATTACAAAATAATGTCCCATTTTGTATCATTCAAATCTATGAAAATTACTAGAATTTTGACTGATTTTTTTGGGAATTTTATCCGTAAACGAGACCCGATAGTAGAAAGAAACATCATGATATATTTAATATATTCTTTTGTGTATAAGTGTAATCAAGCACCAAAAGAACTAACCAAACTATTACCAACGACGTTGAACGCTAACTTTGGAAGAAAAAATTGATTGAGCTAGTCAAAGCATCGACTATTCAGAATGTTGTGGAGAGATTAATGTTGTCAGAAGAAGGAACTGAGATAAGAAAGAGGGCTGAGGATTTGGCTGATATCATTTGAAAGGCAACTGAAGAGGGTGGTGCTTCTCGACTCGAGTTGGACTCATTTATTGCCCATATTACTAGATGAAATTATTTGTTGGTAACATTTCCTATTACATTTAGATGTTTACAAAATGATTAGGATGTGTGTTGCACTCATGAAAATTGATACTTTCTAAGTAGTCCCCTGTTTTTCTTAGCCATAATTTTTCAGTTTATACTCTTCTTTTTTAAGGTTTTATTCTATCTTTGAACTGAGATATATCAATTCACTTAAGAAAGTAATGGTTTGTTTATGAAAGTGAGATTCTTGCTTTATTTAAGGCCTACAATTTCATCATTGTCCTAAAGTAGCAGTAACCTTTCTTTGTATCCATTGAGGAAAAATTCTTGAGAGTTGGAAAATAAAAAATCAAACTCCAAGTAAGATTTGCTGATCATTCAATCTAAAAATGAGAAATTATCTTCATAGTATCAACATTAGATGCCAAAGTCGACGACACCTACTTCTATTATTGATAATGGTAAAAGTCAATATAAGAATATCAGAAAACTTACAGTTTTATCAATGGCGGATGAAGATCAAAAATCTTGGAAAAATGCTTCAACTGTTGATAAATGATTAAAAAGGAACTATTCTCACTTTCATCAATAAGCATGTAAATTACATTTGAACATCTATATATAATTTACGAAACTTAAGTAAACATCTATGATTTGTATTTCTAGAGTACCTGAATTGCAGCTTGGGTATGCCACCAGAGACACAGCAAGTTCATCATCATCAACTAACTCATCGACAAAACCCTCAGAATCACTATCAAAATCATATGTTCCTTCACAGAAACTCAATCTTTCCAAATCATCAGCTTCCATTGGTACAAATCACATGGAACATTAAGTACCTACAGAAATGCAATATTTAGTTAGTTAATTAAAATAGGATAGGATTTCGTAAGTGAATTGCACAATTTGAATACCTAATTGACAGGAATTGAACAAAGATAATGGACGTAGGGTTGCCAATGAGTCGAGTCGAGTCCAATGATATGTTGTTCGTGTTTGCTTGAGTTAAGCTTCAAAATTTATAATTGAGCTTGTTTAATTGTTAATAGAGCCAGCTTTAATCAAGCCGAATAAGAGTCGAGTTTTCAGTAACTTGATTTTTTATATGCATTTTTATCAATATTTGCTAATCGAGCCGAACAATAGTCGAACGTAGCTTGATTCTTTGTATGTGTTGTATCAATATTAGCTAATCGAGCCAATCTTCCCAACTTTTTCAAACACAAAAAAATGTTCAAACTGGTTTATACAGTTGATTCTTTGTATGTGTTTTATCAATATTTTGGCTCGATTAACTTTTCGAACACAAAAAAATATTCAAACTGGTTTGACAGTTGACGAACCGAGCTCAAACGAGCTTGAATAGCTTAAATTCTTGTGTGTGTTTAAATCAATATTTGCTATCGAGTCGAGTTTTATAACTTTTCAAACACAAAAAAGAAATAACGTTTAAGATTGGTTTAATACAATTGACTAACCTAGATCAAACAAGCTTTTAGCAATGGAGTAGCTTGGATCATAATTCAACCCTAAATTGTTAGGCGGTACGCGCTGTGGAAGCGTTGGAATATGACGTTATTTGAGTTGAGACAACAACAAAATATAGAAAATAAGGGACACGAAATTTAACGTGGTTCACCCAATTTAGGCTACGTCCACGGGACAAGGCTATAATAATATCAATCTGAAAGGAATTACAAACGTCTTCACTAATCACAAGAACGAAATAATTTTATCCGTCTCGAACTAGGAAGAACACTCTCATACTCTCTTTTATAACAAACAAAAGGAGAAGAAAGTTTATAGGGAGAAAGAGAAATGTTTTCGGGATGGATTTTGAACACTAGGCGAAGCTCAATTTATAGGAGAGCTTTGCCTACAATTTTTGACAATTTTGATCATGCTACCTCATGCATGATGTCTTCAAATTTGCACAATTTCAATTTTGTCATGCAAATACTTGACAATTAAGGTCCAACTTGTCATGCTTGATCAAAATGTCAAGCATGACATTTGACATTCTCCCACTTGAAGACTAATGACAAATTAGTTCTTCACACATCATTTCGCCTTGTCCGTCCGTGTTGCCTATGTTTCTGTAAGGCCAATCAAGGATCTACTCCAAACAAACTTGTCGGTACTGATTGGCTTTGTCAATACATCTGCTAGGTTTTCCCGAGTGTGAATCTTTTGCATGTCAACACTCCCATTCTCCACTGCTTCACGAACAAAGTGGTAGTGAACACCAATGTGCTTCGTTCGGGAATGAAAGACCGGATTCTTTGCAATGTGCAAAGCGCTCTGACTGTCACAAAACAAAGTAATGCTTTCTTGTTTGTGCCCGAGCTCCTCAACCAACCTTTGTATCCAAACTGCTTCTTTACAGGCAAGTGTAGCTGCCATGTATTCTGCTTCTGTAGTGGACAGAGCTACAATACTCTGTAACTTTGAAGCCCAGCTTATAGCTCCGCCTGCAAGAGTAAACACATATCCTGTGGTGGATCTCCTTTTATCAAGGTCACCCGCATAATCCGAATCCACATAGCCTTTAACAGTAAAATCTGATCCTCTGAAACATAATGCGACATCCGAGAACCTCTGATGTATCTCAGAATCCCAGGATTCGCCATGAACCGACTAACCGCTCCCACTGCTTGTGCAATGTCTGGTGTAGTGCATATCATAGTGAACATCAAACTTCCCACTGCTGATGCATACGGTACTCGAGACATCTCCATCCTCTCTGCTTCACTGCTAGGACACATACTAGAGGATAACTTGAAGTTAACAGGGAGAGAGGTTGAGATTGGCTTACTATCTTGCATGTTGAAGCGGCGCAAGATCTTTTTCAGATAATTCTTCTGTGACAGCCAAATCGCCCTGCTACTTCTGTCTCTGTGCATTTGCATCCCTAGAATCTTGTTTGCTGGTCCCAAGCCTTTCATTTCAAACTCCCTAGCCAACTGTGCCTTTAACTCTTGGATCCGACCAATGTTGGGCCCTACGACCAACATGTCGTCCACATACAATAACAAGATAACGAACGAGTTATCCGTACCAAACCTTTTGCAATACGTGCAATAGTCTGCGTTAAGTCTATTGTATCCAAGGCTTATAATGAAGGAATCAAATCTCTTATACCAACACCTCGGCGCCTGTTTGAGACCGTATAGAGATTTGTTTAACCTGCAAACCAAGTTCTCTTTGCCTATATCGGCAAAACCTTCTGGTTGGAGCATATAGATTTCTTCTTCAAGATTTCCATGAAGAAATGCAGTTTTCACATCCAACTGCTCCAGGTGTAAGTCGAATGTAGCACACATCGCCAGGACCACCCTGACTGTTGTAAGTCGAACCACCGGGGAAAATATCTCGTTGAAGTCAATACCCTCTTTTTGAGCATATTCTTTCACCATCAGTCTAGCACGATACCGTTCCACTTGGTCATTGCCATCACGCTTGATCTTATAGACCCATTTATTTCCAATGGCTTTCCTTCCTCGTGGTAACTGAACAAGCCCCCATGTTCGGTTTTTATGTAAGGCTTCAATCTCTTCTTGCATTGCTGTCCTCCATAGAGCCGCGTCTTGGCTTCTAGAAGCCTCTTGGAAAGTTGTTGGCTCTCCATCCTCCGTTAAAAGACAGTATGCTACATTGCTCTCAGTAATGTATTCAAAGAGCCAGCCCGGTACTCGTCTTTCTCGAGTTGAGCGTCGGACTTCTGTAGCCTCACCTCCGACTGGATCTTCTTCGTGCTCTGATTCTGCTTCCGAGGAATCTGTATCATGATCTTCTGGACTATTTTCCACCATTATCGTCGTAGTCTCTGAACTTTCTTTCCCAGTGCTATCATTCCTTACCAATTGCAGCTTATCTTCTGCAAATATTACATCTCTGCTGATGACAACCTTGTGGTTTTTGGGATCCCACAAGCGATACCCCTTTACACCATCAGCATAACCCAAGAATACACACTCTCTGGATTTTTGATCCAATTTCGTGACTTCTTCTGAATTGTACATCACGTACACAGGACTTCCAAATGTATGTAACCGAGAATAATCAGCTGGCTTCCCCGTCCACATCTCCATCGGCGTCTTCAGATCAATCGACGTTGACGGGGATCGATTGATCACATAACAGGCAGTTTTGACCGCTTCCGCCCAAAATGGTTTATCTAGGCCCGCAGTCCTTAGCATCGCTCTCGTCCTTTCCAACAGCGTCCTATTCATCCGCTCTGCCACTCCATGCTGTTGTGGAGTGTATGCCGTGGTTAACTGTCGTTTGATACCATCTTGTTGACAGAACTTTTCAAACTCATGACTGGTATATTCTCCTCCATTATCTGTCCTTAGGCACTTGATCTTTTTCCCAGATTCAAGTTTCACCCGCGCTTTGAAAACTTTGAAGAACTCAAACACGTCTGCTTTCTTCTTGATTGGATACACCCAACATCTCCTCGAGAAATCGTCAATGAAAGAGACAAAAAACTTTGCTCCTCAAACAGACAAAACTGGTGATTGCCAAACATCTGAATGAATCAGATCCAAGATGCAACTGCTCCTATTGATAGATCGTCCAAACGAAACCCTATGTTGCTTACTTGTAACACAATGCTCACAAAGTGGTAAAATTACCTTTGCAAGCCCTGGGAGTAATTTTTTATCAGCGAGAACCTTGAGACCTTTCTCTGACATATGGCCTAGTTTCTTGTGCCACAACATCGTCATCTCTTCTACCGAACTGGCCGATGCAATCGACGCATTAGCTCCTTGCTCCGTGTCACCTTTAAGCATGTATAAATTCGACGCGATCTTTTCTGCTCTCAAAACAACAAGCGCGCCTTTGATAATCTTCATGACTCCATTTTCAATGTGAGTCACACACCCAAGATCATCAAGTTGTCCAACAGACAACAAGTTCTTTTTCAAACCCTCTACATGCCGAACTCCTTGAATAGTGCGAATTGTACCATCGAACATCTTCATTTTGATAGTACCAATGCCAGCGATCTCCAAAGCATGATTGTTTCCCATGTACACCTGTCCCCCTCGAACCGGTTCATAATTTTGAAACCATTCTCTACGGGACGTCATGTGCCATGTTGCACTGGAATCGATCAGCCACACGTCATCAAACTTCGCTCTGCCATCTGCAGATATTGATGCCTCGCTACATAGAATATCACCATCACTCAAATTTTCTGCTACACTAGCCTGAGCATTAGATGACTCAGGGCCCTTTCCTTTGAAAATTTCCTTCTTTTTGGGATTCAGACACTCACTTTTGTAGTGCCCATTTACACCACAATTGTAACATTTAATGTGCTTCTTACCTCGTGTCTGGGACTTGCCACGACTATGGCTCCCACTCGACCCACGCTCCATAGATCTTCCTCTTGCCATCGACAAAGCTTCTGCCTGCTGAGAATTCGCCAATCTGTCTTCCTTGTTTTTGCGCCTATTTTCCTCTTCCAGAATTGCAGCCGCAAGATCATCGAAGACTGGACAATCCGTGGTAGAATTTCCCGCCAGGTTGATGATAAGTTGATCATATGAATCAGGTAAGCTTTGGAGTAAAAGCTCCCCACGTTCACTTGCATCTATTTTATGACCCATTGAAGTGAGTTGTGAAAATAGTGTATTTAGAACGTTGATGTGTTCGGTCACCGACGTGGTTTCCGCCATCCGTAAAGTGTAAAGTCTCCGCTTCAAAAATATTTTTGTGTGTAGCGATTTGGATTCGTAGAGTTTCGTCAGCGTATCCCAAATTTACTTGGCTGACTTCTTTTCCTCAATGCTGGACAGAACTCCATCTGCCAACGCCAAATGTAAATTGGCCATAGCATTACCATCAATCTCCTCCCACTTCTTATTATCAGTGATATCCGCCGGCCTATCCTCAATTGCCATAAGACAATTATCCTTTCGTAATACTGCCTTTATTTTTATCTTCCACAATGAAAAATTATTTCCATTGAATTTCTCAATATCAAATTTAGCCGTCATTTTTAAACAACCGTTTCACCTCGAACCGTAGTATACAAAATATAGTACCGTATAAATAATACTTTGCCCGAGTAAGCTCACTGGACAGAACTTCCCGATAGTATTTAATTTATACTACTAAAATTATGTATACACCAACAGAAACTTTCTTGTGAACGATACTCCAACCTAGTGGCTCTGATACCACTGTTAGGCGGTACGCGCTGCGGAAGCGTTGGAATATGACGTTATTTGAGTTGAGACAACAACAAAATATAGAAAATAAGGGACACGAAATTTAACATGGTTCACCCAATTTAGGCTACGTCCACGGGACAAGGCTATAATAATATCAATCTGAAAGGAATTACAAACGTCTTCACTAATCACAAGAACGGAATAATTTTATCCGTCTCGAACTAGGAAGAACACTCTCACAATCTCTTTTATAACAAACAAAAGGAGAAGAAAGTTTATAGGGAGAAAGAAAAATGTTTTCGAGATGGATTTTGAACACTAGGCGAAGCTCAATTTATAGGAGAGTTTTGCCTACAATTTTTGACAATTTTGATCATGCTACCTCATGCATGATGTCTTCAAATTTGCAGAATTTCAATTTTGTCATGCAAATACTTGACAATTAAGGTCCAACTTGTCATGCTTGATCAAAATGTCAAGCATGACATTTGACATAAATGACGACTGCACTAACAATATCAAAAAAAGTTGCTTCGGTAAAGCACTTACTACTTCACTATGATACTGAAATTAAAATTATATAACACTACAGAAAATTCCGATCAGATTATTTTTCTTCCAATACTTCCACTTCTTTTTCAAAAAGATTAGACAGTTTAACAAGAAATATTAATCACCACCGATGTCTAAATTGAATCAAATCAAACAGCACAAGTAAACTCCTATTTAAGCATTTACCGTATTTTTTTTTACGTCCGAACAAAATGACGGATGTAGCGTTGGCGGCGGCGGCGGCCGTGATACTGAAATCAAATATTTATATTTAATCAGAGAACAATTGTTTTCTCATGAAAAAAGAAAACACATTTATGTTCAATACAATGACAATATTTAAAATTATCAATGTGTTTTCATAGTTTTTAAATAAAATAAATTAAGTGGCGTAGTAGTAGGAATAAATTTGGGTCCATAATTTATACAAATGATATAACTATTATGCTATTTTATTTCATTTTGAATTTTATCGATTTCCTAATTCAGTTGTTGAATCTATAATCTTTTATTGGGGAGCTTGATTTATATTTGATAGAAATTATATCTTATCGCTCTTCTAATTTATAGAATTTATTCATGATTCGAAAATGAAGGCTATGTTTGGTTTTATTTTGGCCATGTTTTGGCCCAAATTTCCCATCAATATTTGTTTGGCTTGAATAATTTTGGCCAACCAAAAGCTCAATTTTTGACCAAAAATTGTATTTGATTAGACTACTATCATAATCTATCAAGTCACTTCTTTATCTTACACATTCTCCATCACTTCACTATTAATTTCCCTGTTTCTACTATTCTATCTCTTTCTCTCTCTATACATGTATATATACTTACAGTTTTAATATTATCATATACATTTCAATCATTATTTTATCAACAAAAACTTCCATAATTTGATGAACAAGTCATTTATGTTCCCTTATCTCACCAAAAAAAATTCAAAAATCAATTCCCAACTTAAAACCAAACACAATCTCACCAACAATGCACGTGTCCCCATAAATTTCTCACCAACAATTCTCACCAAAATACCCAACCAAAACAAAACCAAACATAGCCGAATAATCTTCAATTCTTAGCGCTCACGTACATGAGAATAAATATTTTGATTTTTCTTAAAAATAATAATAGTTATCCATCATCAAAGTAGAATAAGATCTATATCAAGAAATTCAAATCCAATAAAAAAACGATTTTTTTGTGATTGTACTTTTCCAGTTTATGATATTTATCTGACCTTAATCATTTATTTAAGTGATAATCTCCGTTTTGCCAACTGCCAATGATTAAAAAACTTGTGCGAAATTTGAATGGGTTCAATTTTATTCAGCGTTTTGGTAAACGTTTTTCCATTTGAAATAAAAGTGTTAACTAATAGTTTAATTTAAATTGAAAGTCTGTGTTTGTTTATGTTTTTAAGTTAGAATTTTGAAAATTTCTCGGCAATGGCGTACCATTGAAATTCGTGTGAAAATAGTAGATGTTTGTTTATGTTTTTAGAATTAGGTTGAAAATGGTAATGTGTCAAATCAATGATGATTGGTTGATGTTTAATGATTGAATTAGTTATTTTTGTAATGATTATCTAAATAAATAAATATATAAGTGTGTAAAATAATGTATATATTAATTGTAATTGATGGATGTGTAAAATGATTGATGTGTTGATTGATAGGTAGTTAGTATTGGAGATTGAAAAAGTAGAGTTGAAAAAAGAAAATTGAGATGAAAATTTGGTGTGTTAAGTAGATTTAAGATTTTGTGATTTGAAATCTTGAAATTGAATTTCAAAAACATAAACAAACATAGCCAAAAAAGTGTTTTAGAGAAAAAAAAACTTCGAAAAACTCGTTTGTTTGGCATGTCATAAAAATTTTCTTATGAAAAATCTCCCAAAATCATGCTTTGTTTGTTTATGTTTTCAAATCCCATTTTCAAGTTTTTAAATCTCAAAATTTCAAATAAACTTAACACACCAAATTTCCATCCTAATTTACTTTTTTTCAACTCTACTTTTTCAGTCTCCTATATTACCTATCAATCATATATACAACCTTTCACACTTTTACCAATCAAATCAATCATTATTTCATTTTATCTTTCATATTTTATAATTTTTTATTTATATTTTTTTATTTTTAATTTATATAATCATTATATACACAACCAAAATAATCATTCTACACATTATCCATCAACCTATTAATATTGATTTGACACATTTCACAACTTTCAACCTATTTTTAAAATCATAAACAAACAACTACAATTTTCACATGAATTTTGGTAGTACGCAATTACCGAGAAAATTTAAAAAAATTTACTCAAAAACATAAACAAACATAGCCTTAAAATTCAGTAAAATTAATTTTTACTATTCATGATTTGACAGTTAATATCATCAATTAAAATGGTTTTTCCGTCTATTATTCAAAGCCAAAAAATAAATTAATTACATATTCTAATGCAAAATAACGTAATATTTAAAATAAGATCCATTGTGACTATTTTTCGACGTCTAAATCAAAGAGTTTTACTAAAAATATTCAATATAAATTATAATTAAATATCAACATAAATAAATTTCTCACAACAAAAAACATATCACATCCAATGTTTTGAAACCCAACCCGGTCATCGAACCGGAAAATTGACCGGGTCACGGGTCACGGGTCACTGGTTCAACCTTGGGTCAATACTGGTCAAACCAATGATGTCATAATTACGCAATAAATATTAAATAAAATATTAATATTTATTATAAAATTTTAAAACATAAAAATTTGATATTTCCTATTTTCAAAATCATTTTAGTTCATATATTTATAACAAAATCAGGAAAAAAATTAAGAGTTTTTTAAATAAATAAGCAAAATTATGTTCAAGTGATATAATTTTCGAATTCATGGAACAAAACTCAAATGTACATCACAAATGACATAATTGCTACATCATTGTATAATAAACCAACAATTTTGAAGAAAAAAACTTAAAAGCTTTAATAATTTACAAACCAACTAAAATTAAAACGAAAAAGACTAGAGTTTTACAAATAATATATTTTGATTTGATTTGATTTGTTCGAATGAAAGATTTTCTTGAGAAATTTTCTTTGAATCATGTTGGATGAGCAAAATAATAGATTGGTGATTTTTTGCGAAAAAATTAAGTTTTAAGATTGAATTTTGGTATTTATAAAAACCGAACGGTTCGATTGACCCGGAACCGATTTTACCGGGTCACCGGTCGAAGAACCGATTTTACCGGGTCACCGGTTCGACCGGTGGGTCGGACGGTTTTTGACCAAATTGATCGGTTTTGAGCCAAAAACAGTTTTGTGGGTCTAACCGGTTCGTTTTAATGACCGGTTCCGGGTCAAACCGGTTGATCCAAGCGGGCCGGGCTGGGTTTTAAAACCTTGATCACATCAACCACAATTATTACCTATTTTTCTCTTAAAAAACTCATCTAAACTCAATTTTCAAATCTCATTTCTTATCTTTCAACAAATATTTTCTCATTTTTATCATGAAAAAAATTTCTTTGAGATTGATACACCAACCAATTGGGCCCTAAATATTTCTCCCCTTCTTCATTTTCTATGACAGTTAAACAAATGTATTAATTTTTCCAGGTAACAAAGGTATATAAAGTTATAAACAAAATCACATGACATTTGTTTTACATCCAGTTTCCCAATCATGCCAATTAGGACGTAGCAAACAATATATATATATATAACCTGGCCACATACAATTGTAATTTAGGCTCTACTAATCAGCAAAAAAAACAAAGGGTTCTACATTGTTTTTCTCAAGGAATTTTACAGCAAGAGTGGATTTCGCACCAATCGCCTTATCGAAAAAGCTTCACCAATTTCATTACTTAAAAACTTACCAAGAACAGGGCAGCTGCGATAGATTATGGCAAAGTAGCAAAGGTATAATAGAACCCATAAGACTACATACAAGCGACATTCACAAGCATCGAGCAACCTTTTCATACAAATCACGGGGCCAGTTCCGATTCAAGTTGTTCGCAAGAAAGTTGGCAATCTGCAGAAAGTCATTAGTTGTGTACTCAGATAATTAGTCAGGACAATCAGGAAAGACGTAGTAACAAATTTTGGATATGGATAGAATTCGTTCCATCTAAAAATTTGCGGGTTATGTAATATTCAGGAATGTTTAAAAAAGTCGTTAAATTCTTGCTCACATAACGAAATTCAAATGAAAATTTACAAGTAAATAGGCAAAATTTCTAGTATATCAATTATTTTATGATACACTTCATTACTGTTTGAATATGTTGATGGAGTTATAGAATTGTATTATTTAGTAAATCTAAACATAGGTATTGAGAAACATATAGTGACAGTAATATATGTACATATATCTCCAATTATTTGAACTTTATTAAAATAAGAATCAAAATCGGAAATTGAATTTCCCTATCAAATATCAATGAAAGATTTAAAAGAATGTCACTTTAATGGAACTTATATACAGTAAAGTTGGGGTGGCAATTGGGTTGAATGGGCTGGGATTCGGTCGGGTCCATTTGGGTTGGGCTTAAAGCGAGTTGGGTTCAATTGAGTCCAATGTAAGAAAATATGCATTATAACTGAACCCAATAAGACCCAAAGTGGACCCAACAAGAACCCAAAATGGACCTAATAAGGACCCATTATTAATCAAAGTGATGTAAGGAGTTGATATAGAGTGTAAAATGTAGATTATTAACTCAAAGTGAAAAATAGGTTGAACCCAATGTAGACCCGAAGTGGACCCAATTTTAAACCCAATTGGACCCAAATATTATTAAAAGCCAACCTAATTGGAACTATAATGTTAAAATGTTAGGACCCGATCCATTGCAAACTTAGTTAGGTCTCGATCCAAATCGCTACCCCTAGAGTAAAGTATAGAGTTTCATTTCAATAGTTAAGTAATTGGAGATTGTTACTACTGAAATTTAATTAGGGGGAAAAAGAAAAAGAGCCCACCTTTGCCCTCAAGGCCCGAAGTGATCCATCTGTATCCGAGACATTATCCAAACAATAAAGAGCGTCTTTGAGAAGGCCAGGGACACAAGCTTCGACATGTGGAGATAAATTCTTGAAAACATCACTGGCCAAATCCGGTGCCCTTGGATCCAGAGGAAGAAATGGAAGTCTTGCAATCTCCCTCAATGCATCTAAATGGTTACTGGATGTTGCAAGTTTATGTATGGCTAAGATTGCCTCTAGCTGTCTTAGCACGGTTTGTTGCTCCATTACATTTGCTCTCTCTTGAGGACTGTCGAATAGGACAACAAGGGTTATCAGTCTAAAAAGAAGCTAAACATAGAATACAAAAGTACAATTATTATACAAGTTAGCATTACAATGTTTTCATTCAATAGCTGATGCGAGCATGAATTATATGTTTAACATTGCTGAGCAATTTGCAGAATATGCTGCAACCGTATCAACACACTAAATCACCAACTTAAGCAAAAAAAGGTTTTGCATGTATTTGATGCAGGTTCCAAACTAATATACAAGAAACAATTTTAGCTAAAGTGACATCTATGGCGTATTTTCCTATTTCATAAATTCAGTGAGCACCATGAAGAGAGGAAATCAAGTCTTATGCAGCAACCATCTTGAAGTTAACTGTAAATAATTAATGCCTATTAGGGAAAGATAGCCCTATAGAAACGAATCGACTAATTGTGAATAACATTGTCATGAATCATGATAAAATGAATTTAGCAATTTACAGGCCACAATTCCGTCAATAACAGTTTGACACAGTAACTTATCATCGTCAATGCTGTGGCAGCTTAAACTCTAGTTTCATATCAGCTAAAGAGCAAGTTTTATAACTTTGGCAGTAGGATCCATTTTTCCAGCATGTAAGATAAAATAGCCTAATGAAGAGAGTTAAACCATAACATAAAGAAAGCAAGATACAGAAACCTGATTTCAGGATAATATTTGAATGTCTCCATGATTTCATTTGCAGAGTGCATAAGCCCATTAATCCTGCTTTCACCATCCAGTCTACCACGTGATAGAGCACAAATTGCTTCAGAGAAACACTTGTTTATCGTATCTAATGCAGCCGAAAACGCGCCAATTCTTTTCTGGATTTCTATGGACTGAAATTTAAAGGTAAAAGAATTGAAATAAATCAATGGGGTTAATACACATGAACATGCTGCTTCATGTAACTCGTGTAACTGATAGGAAAATATTATGAGGGGTCATCCTTGGATAAGACCAAAAAGCATCATGAAGCATGATACCATCAACTTAGAATCGGGTAACAATATAGTAGTAAGTAAGGAACTCTTAAAGAGAGATTACCTTATCATATAAACCAGCATCTTGACACTTTCGAGCAGCTTCATGCAGAAATTGCTGCCTTGAATTCCCATCAGTTAAAAATCTTCCCAACTGACCATCTTCTCCCACACCTCTTGAACCAAGCAGAAGATAAATACCACTATCACGTAACAGAATCTCCATAAGAAGCTGTTTCAACATCAACGTCCTCTGCCTTTGCTGATCCACATTACCTCGCCCAATCCAGGACAATTGCCCACCGCCCACAGCAGCAGCTGCTTGAACAAAGTACTCCAGTGCCATTAACAAGTCACCATGGCGCAAATAGGCAGCCCCATATTGCCTAATTATGCTAGATGTCTCAGCAAAAGCATCCATCACTCCCAGTTTTTGTCCTGACCCAGAACCTTCAGAAAGTACGCCATAGTCTGCTAGGACGATTGATATATGAACCGAATCAACACTATATCCATCATCTCCTGTGTCTTTGGACAAATGAAGAACAGATGGAAGTAGCTGGATGCTTAAAAGTAATACATATGGATACACCAAAGGGTCCTTTCCGTTCTTTGTATAATATGATGGCTCAAACTTATTTAGATAAGCCTGAAGATCTTCCAAACTGTAGGGTGATAATCCATCATTGAGGGCACGTGAAGAAGAAGAACCACCACCAGAGCTGTCTCTTACAGCAGACAACATGAACCATAAGAAATCCTCGATTGTATTAAAGATAGTGGGTAGTTCTCTAAGTAGACGGTCTATCAGCCTCCTGGAACCAGATATAATAGCATGCAGTAGTAACTTTTTCTTGTCATATGAAGGCCGGCCTACTCGGTCAACCACCCTTAAGATTTTCTCGCATTCTTCAGAAGCAGCAGATGCAGTCTCAGCTGACACCATACCTCCAGTAGTAATCCACTCAGCAAGCTAGCAAAAAGAAACTAATGAATTTAAGAAAAAGAAGAAAAAACAATTAAGGAATGAGCATTACGCATTCATACCAGAGGAATGAATTGCTGTGAGGCACGGGACGTTCGGGCAACTTCTCTAGCATCATCATAATATCCAGTTCTCAGGCAAAAGTATATCTATTTATAAACAGGGAAAAGAAAATAGTTGGAGAGATGAATATAGTTACTTCAAGAGATGCTAGGAAGCATAACTATTTTTATTGATATAATCGGGAGAGATCACAACAATATCTATGTAGTACATTGTTGTGATATTCTTGATTTTATATGATTTGAGTTTGGAGTAATTTCCTCCATTTATTATTACTTCGCATGTGTAATTTACCTATATAAATGGGTAGTCATTGGTATGTCATATTAAGAGAGGATGAATAAGATGTAGTCCTGTGTGCTTTGTTTCGTGGATGTAGGCCAAGTGACTGAACCACGTGAATCTATGGGTTCCTTTCTTCTCTCTTTACTATTCTCAACATAATATAATATTCAACTAGAGACAAATGATTAACCCTCGAAGAGAGATAATTTATTGTCCAGCTAGCCATTTAAACATAAACCAAAAACAACTTAAGTTGTTCTTCAATATCTTCTGCTTCTTCACCTAGCACTTATCTTAAAAAGGATTGTAAACAAATGATACGACATGGCTAGACAATCTTACAACAAACAATATAAGAGTCCACATCATTCAAATTTATTGCAGTTGAAGAAGACTACAGCTTATTATGACTGAAATATAGAGAAAGGGGATCCGAAAAAAAAAAGCCTTTAGAATGTGGAGTGACAATAAACTAATCAAGTCATTCTAATGTAATACAGTAGATTAATCAACGGAACTATCCATTGACCACATAAGGAGTTTCAGTTCAAGTAGAATTATTATCATACCTGTTGCCAAGTGGTATCTACTGGAGGCTGTCGACGGACATCACCTGCATCAAAATCAAGAACTCCGTAATCCCGTAAACGGATCTGCAAAACAAAGAACATGAAATTGAAAATAACCGAAGCAAAGGAATGTTTCCTAGACATGTATATCTTCAATAACGATTCAAAAAGGTCAGACAAACCCGAAGGAAGGCACGTATTCTTTGCAAATTCCCGACAGCCCCACCAAGAGCAGCCTACAATTATATCAGCAGATAAACATGAACTCTATTAAACTTCAATAGCAATATAGACTGCAATCAAAACAAACTCGAAATTAAGTGAGGCAAAGTTACAAAAGATTATGAGACGTCCATGCTATTTAAGAAGGTAGCAGCAATGAGTAAATGTTATATTCACTTATTTAAGAATCTTAATTAATAAGCTGTACAATCATGTATTACACTCCAGACATCTGAATGAAACAAAAAGATGGTGATGCATAATGACACAACAACAAAGAATTAAAAGATTTTACCTGTGAAGGATGACTCTGAATCATATCCATCAGATACTTTTCATGTCCCCATTCCAGGTGGCGCCTCGCTCCCATTACTAAGGACATTCGTTTGGAAACATTTCGTCGAATAGTTGGGTCCTCACCCACTAATGTCTGTCAGTAATTTAATGGATCATTGGTAAGATTATGTCACAAGTTTTTTCTCATACACAAGATAATGACTGTGTACGTGTGAACACACCGGATATAATAATTATTAAATAAGGGATGTACTGATTTGCATGAAAAATAAATTACCATATTATGTGCAACATACCATAACCAGGTGCCAAATTTTCATCATGCTGACAGATTTTGCACCAGCTGAATCAAGTCCAAGACTTTCATAAGCATTTTTAAAAGCTGCATCAGGCTGAGAATAAGAAAATTTAGTTTGCCTTGATTTGAATTTAACCCAAGTCGAATTGACGGCTAAAAAGTAAGACAGACATTTCTTCCATAAGTCAAACAAATAACTCAAAACAAACAGATTCAGTCATGCGAAAGTCGAACAAACCATGCCATGTACATTCTGTTGAATCCTTATATTGGTATGATTGGATTTAGTTTCAAAAGTACTGTTTAATTTCTTACTTTGAAGGGTGAGCCATGCTCTCTTGCTCTGTTAAGATTCTTCACAACTTCAGCATATGCAGCAGCCTTTTTCTCAATGACAGGTTTATTAGCCAAATCTGCAGGCTCCACACTAGATGGACCAGATGAGACCTGGGGACTGGAAGTCATAAGCACCATTTGACCCTGTCGACTAACCCCACTGCTAGTATCACGATTATTAGTTCTAGGTAGAGTTGAAATGCGACTCATGCTCTGAAGAAAATCCCTTTTTTCCTTTTGCCAGTCCTCCTGTGAAGAGAAGTTACAGGAAACAAGAGAAAAAACGAAAGGGTGGAACAGGTCAATTATGTCTTTAACATGAGATAACTAACTCAAAATACTATAAAATGAAATCTTTAATATAGTGATCCAGATACTCACCTCTAAAACAGACATCATATAATCATTGAAACTTCTAAGGTTATCCTTTTGAGCTTCCTGAACAGCTGAGAGCATTGCCATTTCGCGGACCTGAATTGCAGCAATCACATATTAATGGCGAAGAATTCCACAAAAACCTTTCCTTTTCCATTACTTTTTATGCTAAAATATCTAGAAGGAAGAAATTACCTGTTGAACATACTCTTCGACTGTCGTTGCCTCAGCAGGGAAGACATCTTCAAATGTTGTCTTTTTGAGGAAATGAGAACAAATGCAATCAAAAAATGAAACTTCCGGAATAAAGCACTCAGTATTAATTCCAGGTTAAGTAACAATAAAACGAAGGGATAATGACATTTAACCATCCAAACTTTTCGAGTTTTAGCACTTTGTAAACAAACATTATAATTGCATTTATTTATCTGAACTAAACGGGTTTTACATAATTTTATAATTTGACATATTCCGGTGAAATATTCTGTCGGATTTTCACCCGGTGGAGTTTAAAAGAACTTCTTTTTCTCTTAGTTATCTGAACTTTGAATTTTTCACACTTTTTTTATCTCACCTCCACCACGTGTTGGAATATTCCGCCAGAATATTCTATTATATAAGAAAGCGTAAAATCACGGAGTTGAGATAAGCTAATGCGAAAAAAAGTTCATTTATAAAAGTGCAAAAACTCAAAAATTCGGATCAGTTATCGTCATTGCCCCTAAAACGAACATATACACAAGCATAATTTAGAGCATAGTAGCATACACATTTAAAACTTATTATGACTCTTCACTTTTCCACTAATGGAAATGTTCACTTATTCATAATAACAATCAGGAAAAAATACTCAGCAGCGAACAAACATTCTACCTTCAATTCAAAGGACTTGAGATCACGAGCAAGCTGCTCCGCATTTAATCCCTCGCGAGCTAACAGCCTACAGATTGAAAACAATTTATTTACAAAAGATAACAGAGCTAAACAAAAAGATTATCAGAAATCAACAGCAAACCATCATCGCCGAGGCATCATCTATGTTATGTTCATAAATATGAGTGAGGAACACACTCCTTACAAATGAATAGAGAAATAAACTAAAAACTAATTCTGAAATTTTTCTTCTTTTTTTCATTAATAAGTGATCATCCTATTTATACAATAAAATAAAATAAAACTAAATCTATCCACTAAGCCATTAATAGACCACTAATATAAAATAACTAACCACTAAATCAGCCCACTAATAATTACAACTAATAAAGAAAATATTAATAACTAATAAAATAAAAATTACTAAATTACTACATAAAAACCCATATCCTATCAATACCTCACCCATTAAAATGGCCTTGTCCTCAAGGCCATAAGATATTTAATTCTCCATTTTGGCCAAAAACCAAAAATCATATAACTTTCTTTCACTTTATTGTCAAGAAGAAAGAAATGGAATATTTCTGAGTTGGGTCAAATAGGTTTACTGTCAATGGAATCAATGGTTTAAATTGAGGTGATTTTTGTTTATTGCATGAGTATCCGGGTTTGTAAGGGTATGGATGAGTGACGGCAGGAATAGTTGTTGGGATAAGATTGGTGGTGGAGGGGCCTCGTTGTGGTTGTGAGGTGTTAGCAGCAATTTGGAAATGCATTTTTGCGACTCCTACAATCCGTGAAATGTGGGATTGATTAAGGGGCATTTGAAAGAAAGGGGTGGGGGTTTGGGCGGTGAATTGTGGACTTGGTACGCTTGGTGTGGATGCAAAGTCTGGGGTGGGCTGTTTTGGGGAAGTGAAGTTGGAAAGAAGTGAGAGCAAGGATTCATGGCGTTTAGAAGCTTCGGTATCGTGGTGTTTGGCGTCGTCGGCTAGTTGTTGGCATAGGTTGTTGGTAGTCTCGAGTTGGGATTGCATGGATCGGAGGGTGGCGGCCAGTTGAGATACCTGATCTTTCAAAGAAGGATTAGGATTGTCGGGCTCCCGTCGTGGAGGCATCGGTCGAGAGAATGAAAGCACCAATGATATGTTCCTAAATATGAGTGAGGAACACACTCCTTACAAATGAAAATAAACTAAAAATTAATTCTGAAATTTTTCTTCATAATTTTCTTTCTGCCAAAATAACCAAAGCATAAATACATGAAAGGATATCCTAAAATCGTGGGCACTCATCCCACTAACACGCCTTTTCCCACTAACACATCCATTATTGACTAATGCTATTACAATTAACTGATGAGTAACAATTGGATCTAGGCCTAATTTGGGCTTCCTAACACATAAGCCTCGGTCCAACTGGGTTGCTGGGTCCTACATTTTGGTCTTCCGGTTTCGGCCCAATGGGCATATCAATCTGTGTCACAGATTTTATCCTGCTCAAACTACTTCGTTATGCAAATTTCACTTACGTCTATCTCCAAGGTTCAAAAATGGCAAGAAGGACCTGTTTCTGTATATAGTTTTAGAGGAGAACAGCGCTGAAATGCTCGAATTTATTAAAATTACTCAGCATTTGTCATTTCTTTAATGTTCAAATAGTCACCTACAACCAGAACTTCAAACATGGATATCTATGTCAACCTTAATCAAAATGCGACGAACTCCTACACTCGTCGAATTCACCTTCTTCTGTTTTTCAAATTCCGCAGCTAAACTATGAATCTACCATTGAGTTACTATAAATAACGGCCAAAAAAGGTGACGCACATAAAACCTGTAAACAAGATTCATTAAAAGAAAAACCTAATCACCTAGTTGCGGCAATAGATTGAGAAGGAGCCTCAGTTCGTAGGCTTTTCGCCTTCAGCTTCTTCGAAAGTGCCTCTAACTGATCCAAATTCCTCTGTTTTCCAACCAAAAACAAAGCAAAAAACAAATTCAACTAACTAAATCATGAAAATACATTATCTTCCAATAAAAAAATGCGAGATTTTCACCTGAAGCGGCGGGAACTGAGCCGAAGGAGCGGCTTGTTCAATAAGCTTCGAAGAAGAGTGCAGGAGGTCGGTCCACCCGCTCATGTCAGCATCATTCGCCATTGTTGATCGAAGAAAACACACAGTACACACACTCGAAACTATGGAGAAGAGAGGGTTTTGGAGCTTAAAAAGCCCTAAAAATCTAAATTTGAAAAGTTTATGATCGTCTGTGGAGCTGCCTACACTATGTCCGGTGCACCCTTTTTATTTTTGGATTTGATTAAATATTTCTTTTTCTTTATTTTGAAGGCAAAAAGAATAGTTATGCTTTATTTACTAATATTTTAAATTGCCTTTTGATTTCCTTTTTTATGAGTTTTCAGCTTTACATTATTAACACACAAAAAAATGTTAAAATTACAGAGATCAAGTAAAAAGTCTCGTGTTCAAAGTAATTAAGGCAAATTGATATTAACTTGCTTTGGTGTGCACCGATCATTCTTTGATTTATTATATTTAAATCATATGCAAGATGATTTATTTATGTAAAAATAGTATAATTTGAATTGGATATAATTATCTTACCAATAAAAGAAAAAAGGAATAGATAGAATCAATTTGGTCACTAACTAAAGTTCAGATTCATAAGGTTCAAGATTGTAATTTTTATAAATTTACTTGGAGTTCATAATATGCGGATTATATTAATTGTACGGATTCTAAGAAGAGTATTTATTAAGGAGTCTGGAGAGTTCAAATATTAATATAATCATAATTATTATATGTAATTAGTAGATTTTGTGTAGGTCTCACACTCTCACTATATAAATAATTATGATTGTCTCGAAACTTTGAATCACGTCAAATATGTGAGAATGACAATTTTAATATTTTTAAACATTTTTAAATGCGATCCTCTATGAATTTAGTACATAAACCACTAGAGCTAAAACAATTTCCCTCGTAGTGATTCTCCATAAGCAACCACTCCCATAAGTAACCAGCTGTACCGATAAACTTGACCGGGTTTAGAAAAAGGAGTATTGAAATCAGGACAGCCACCACCCCTTTTGCATTGCCTGAAACCTAAACGAAATTTAGAAAAGTAGAACAGAGAGATCCATCGACAAGAGTAAAGATGATATTTCATTGATAATAGTCCACCATAATCAAATGCACACCAAGATATTGCTAGTCTCCATTTTCGGTTTGTTCATGCTACCCACTCAAGTAATACCTAGTCGAGCTATAGGCTGTTTAATGATACATGACGATATTATCATTACGTTTTACAGTTTCATTTTTTTACAAATCATTATATGCTGGCTCATATACTCACTTGGTACTTCAATGGTTCTATCGCCCCAACACGATAGCAATTGCTGCCACATAGACCTGATATTCGTTGCAATTAATTCATTTTGAGGGATTTCATAAACGTATAGTTTTCAAATCAAGAAGAAGTGAAAAACCGAGCTAAAAACTAGTATGTGATGTAAAATTACAAAGAATACATATTTCAAAGCTTAAGCCAAAAAAACCATGTTATGAGACTATATATTACGTTGAAAAGGGTTTCAACAAAGAGTTAAACAAACATGATGATCCATACAAATGGAAACTTGATAACAAATCCAAAATAATATAAAGACCTCCAACCTAAATGGAAAGACCGTCTCCTATTTTCCCCCAAAAAGAGTGACAGAAATGTTATTTTTTTTAATAAATAAGCTAGACTAATTGTTTTGATTAAGTACAAAGAATAAATATTAGGTATATGAACATGTCTTTTGGTATTTAGGATAAGTACATGAATAAGTATTTGATTCATGTATGCATTTAATAGTTGGTTCATGTATTTGGCCTATGTTCATGTTAGGAAAATCCTATAAATACCATGTCATTTATCATTGTAGAAGTGTGAAAAGTGAGAAATAAGAAAGAAAGAGTTTAAGAGTTCTTGTGTTAATTGACTGAGAAATAAAAGAGTGATAATATTCTCCTCTCCACAAGGTTATATCTTTTGTGTATAAGTTTTATTTTCGCTACAACAAATTTTGCCAGCTAAAATATATTTTTTATTAGTAGATATGAATTATAATATTTAGTTATTCATTAATATATGTAATATATTATATATATATATATAAATAATATAGTGATATTTAATAATAATTATAATTATATGTAATAATATATGTAAAAATACAAAATTAATAATATACATATTATTAAAAAAATGTACTCAGGCTCGAGCTTGAACAAGCTCGAGTTTATCCATAGCTAAACAGAAGAAAACATGAATATCAAAGATTGGAATAGTGTAGTATATTTTCTCATCATTATAGATTTCTGCGAATGTCACCTTGATTTTCTTTTGGCGAGAAGTTTGAAGATGATAAAATGACAACGTTTAAGGGTTCTATCATATAAATAGTATAGCAATAAATTCAATCATTCATCTCAATTTGAAGGCGATGACAAAACAACATAAGTATATTTTGACACATTTTGTACTATACTTGTTTGATATTTACCAGAAAAATTAGAACTTCATATTTTTTTTAATTTTTTTTCATATTTTCAAATTATATTTTTTTCATTATTTCGTCCAAACAAAGCACAAAAAGTTAATCAAAATTGTAAAAACCTTGCTGAACTAATTTAAATAATAGCATGAATATTTAATTTACAGTATTTGACTAAAATATTTTCTCTATTTTACTATTATTTCCGTAAAACAAGTTCTGTTTAGGAAAGTTGGTCTAATTATTTCCTTTTCTATTTGGGTTTCATTAATTATTTCCTAATTTCCCCACATGTAAACGTGTTCAAGAATTCATATAACGGCTATAAGAAACTTAATGACTTATTCGCCTTATCTATCATCTATCATATATATCATAGCAAAGCAGTGAGGGACCACTTATACTCAATTCTAATTTTCTAGAATTTTGAGTTTTTTTTTAATATTAAATTTTTGGTTGTTTAAAATCTTATAGAATGATTATATATTTAAGTCATTCAATTAACACTAATTGATACTTTCCTTTTATATACTTTCCTAAACTATATAAATGGAAATACCAAAATTTAATCCCAAACTTAGGTCATGCCATTCACATGCGAATGCTCAGAATATTTAGAAAAAATATTTTAATCATAATTTAAGGAAATTGGCAAAATCTCGGCCCTGTATTAGCATTATTTACTAAATTATTGATTTCAAATTTGGAAAAGGAACAAGAGATGTAAATAGTTAAGCTTTGATTCATAACTTTTGAAAAATTTATCATAATTATTTAAGCAACAATTTTCTAGAAGAAGAGAAGATCGTTGAAGGTATGAACTTATTTTTATCCATCTTCTCCAATTCGATTTGTTATACATCAACTGCTTGAATTATTGACACAAATCTCATCTTTCTTTCGTGTGTAGTTTGTTTTCTCATTCTACCATGTTTCTAAAGGTAAGTACAAATTATTTTTCTCATTCAAGTTAATTATAATGTTTATATTTCTGACTTTTATTTTGATCGTGTTTACAGTATATTAAGATTTTAATATATACTTTCACATAAGTCCACATCCATAAAAATATGCGTAACTATTTTTACCTTTATATATGAATTTTACATTATTTGTCTCACCTTTATTTTTGTCTTTGGTATTTAGGCTTGAAAAATTAAGAGCTCTACTTTTGGGATTTGCTAAAACAGTCGTTATTATCACTTACAGTAAGCTTTTATCACTTACAGTAAATTTCATTATTATTAGAATTATCATAAGCAAAAAAATTATATTAAGCATTTAAGATATCTATATTTTCATACTATTTTAGAAAATCACAATTAATTTCATGATATTTATATATTATATACGTATCTAATACTTATACGTATCTATTATATGCATCTCAAATTTAACTTACATAATTTAGATTTTCATAATTTAACTTCCATAATTTTAATTTTCGTAATTTCCATAATTTAAATTGTTAACTTCCATAATTTAAGTTTGCGTAATTTTCATGATTTGAATATATTAAAAGATTTTTATAATTTGTTTATTTGAATAATTTCCATCCATAATCTAGATTTCTGTAATTTAACTTCCATAATTTAAATTTTTGTAATTTAACTTCCATAATTTAAATTTCTGTAATTTTCATAATTTATATTATTAATTTCCATAATTTAAATTTATGAAATTTAATTTCCATAATTTAAATTTCTGTAATTTAACTTTCATAATTTAAATTTCTGTAATTTTCGTAATTTCTATTATTAAATCTCATAATTTAACTTCCATAATTTAAATTTGCGTAATTTCCATTATTTGAATATATTAAAAGATTTTGTAACTTACCTATTTTAGTAATTTCCTTAATTAACTTTCATAATTTAGATTTTCGTAATTAACTTACATAATTCAGATTTTCGTAATTTAACTTCCATAATTTAAATTTCTGTAATTTCCATAATTTCTATTATTAACTTCCATAATTTAAGTTTGTGTAATTTCCATTATTTGAATATATTAAATGATTTTTGTAACTTGCCTATTTGAGTAATTTTCATAATTTAACTTCCATAATTAAAATTTCTGTAATTTAACTTCCAGAATTTAAATTTCTGTAATTTAACTTCCAGAATTTAAATTTCTGTAATTTCCATGATCAGATTATTAACTTTCATAATTAAAATTTATGAAATTTAACTTCCATAATTTAAATTTCTGTAATTTAACTTCCATAATTTAAATTTCTGTGATTTAAATTTCCGTAATTTAACTTTCATAATTTAAGTTTGCATAAATTTCCATAATTTGAATATATTAAAAGATTTTGGTAACTTGCCTATTTAAGTAATTTTCGTAATTAACTTCCATAATTTAGATTTTTCGTAATTTAATTTCCATAATTTAAATTTCCGTAATTTCTATTATTAACTTCCATAATTTAAGTTTGCGTAATTTTCATGATTTGAGTATATTAAAAGTTTTTATAACTTGCATATCTGAGTAATTTCCATAATTAACTTCCATAATTTAGATTTCCGTAATTTAACTTCCATAATTTAAATTTCTATAATTTTTATAATTTATATTATTAACTTCCATAATTTAAATTTATTAAATTTAATTTCTATAATTTAAATTTCTGTAATTTAACTTCCATAATTTAAATTTCTGTAATTTCCGTAATTTGTATTATTAAATTCCATAATTTAAATTTCCATAATTTAAGTTTTCGTAATTTCCATAATTTGAATATATTAAAATATTTTGGTAAATTTCCTATTTAATTTCCGTAATTAACTTCCATAATTTAGATTTCTCTAATTTAACATCCATAATTTAAATTTCTGTAATTTAACTTCCATAATTTAAATTTCTGTAATTTTCATAATTTATATTATTAACTTCCATAATTTAAATTTCTATAATTTAACTTCTATAATTTAAATTATTGTAATTTTTTAATTTTTATTATTAAATTCCATAATTAATTTTCCGTAATTTAACTTCCATAATTTAAGTTTGCGTAATTTTCATAATTTGACTATATTAAAAGATTTTGGTAACTTTCCTATTTCAGTAATTTCCATAATTAACTTCCATAATTTAGATTTTCGTAATTTAACTTCCAAAATTTAAACTTTAATTTAAAATCCATACTTTAAATTTCTATAATTTCCATAATTTATATTATTAACTTTCATAATTTAAATTTCTGTAATTTAACTTCCATAATTTAAATTTCTATCATTTCTATAATTTCTATTATTACATTCCTTAATTTAATTTCCATAATTTAAATTTATGTAATTTCCGTAATTTGAATATATTAAAAGATTTTGGTAACTTGCCTATTTCAGTAATTTCCGTAATTAACTTCCATTATTCAGATTTTCGTAATTTAACTTTCATTATTTAAATTTCTGAAATTTAACTTTCATAATTTAAATTTCTGTAATTTAACTTCCATAATTTAAATTTCTGTAATTTTCATAATTTATATTATTAACTTCCATAATTTAAATTTCTGCAATTTAACTTCCATAATTTAAATTTATGTAATTTCCGTAATTTCTATTATTAAATTTCATAATTTAAATTCCATAGTTTAAGTTTGCGTAATTTCCTTAATTTGAATATATTAAATGATTTTGATAACTTGCCTATTTCAGTAATTTCTGTAATTAACTTCCATAATTTAGATTTTCATAATTTAATAAGTGTGATCATATTATTTAATTTGATAAGTGTGATCATATTATTTAATAAATTATTTTCATTTCTAATTTTATTTATATATATATATTCATGACATACTTTTTCATTTTGCAGAGATTATCTTTTAGAGAAAAGAAGATTTGGGTCGTTTTTATTTGATAAGTGTGATCTATTTAATAATTTATGAATGTAATCCTTTTAAATTTTCATACAATATATTAATTTTTCAATATAAACATTTGAATTTATTATGTTCTTTTGTCGATTTTTTATTATATTGTTTAATTAACTATCATTTATTAGTTTTATTACAATTGTAGTTAATTTGTATCACTATATTTGCGAAAAGAGGTGTTCAATTATATTCTCAAATAAAAATAATTATACATTAAAATAATTCAAATTTGAACAAATAGTTCTTTTTATAAATTATATTTAAATTAATATGGGCCGTGCATTAGCACGGGTTACACGCTAGTATAAATAAATTAGGTTCCTCTCCAATACTCTTCCCATCAATTGTGTCAAATACCATTGTAAATGGATGACATATTACTTAAAAAAGAAAACCAACCATCAAATCTCTTAAAATTTCTTCCCATTCCCCTCTCTTTCAATCACTCCTCGTTAAATATTTTTTAATAAATAAAAAATATTGTTTTAGATTATTAAATATTTTTGAATAAATAAAAAGTACAAAAAACTAAAAAAACACGTCTTCTGCTGACAAATTAAAAAATCAAATGCATGAATTATGAATTCTGGCCAACTTGAAATTTTTTGGTTTAATTTATTCTCAATTGATGAAGTGGGAGAAGTATTATCCTAAATTATCACTTGAATTTTTGCTAATTCTTTTCACCACTGAGAGAGGGGGGAGTAAAGATGTCAAATGGGCCGGGCCGGCCCGCCGGGCTGCGACCCGTGGGCCGTGGTGGGCCGGGCCGGGCCAGCCCACGAAATTTCGTGGGCCGGGCCGGCCCGGGCCACTAAAATTCGTGGGCCGGCCCGGCCCACTACGGCCCAGCCCAGCCCACTTATATCAAATATTATTTTTGGAGTTTAGGTATAAAAAGTCACTTCTAGTCTAATGGTAAGTCTACTTGCAATGTTTTGAGGGGGCTAGGGTTTGAATCCTGGCCCCCTCAAAATGCTCTTTTTTTTTTTTCAAAGAGTTGAATGGGTTAATTTGGCCAAAATGGGAATTGAGAATGAGATATTAATATTGTTTATTAAAAATTTAGTTTAAACAAAAAAATCATAATTTTTCATAAAAAATTACATGTGCGGGCCGGCCCGGCCCGGCCCGGGGGTTAATTTGGCCAAAATGGGGAATTGAGAATGAGATATTAATATTGTTTATTAAAAATTTAGTTTAAACAAAAAAATCATAATTTTTCATAAAAAATTACATGTGCGGGCCGGCCCGGCCCGGCCCAGGCCCACGAAAAAACTTTAGGTGGGCTTGGGCCGGGCTGGGCCCATCACGGGCTGGCCCGTGAAAAAAATTTTGGCGGGCCGGCCCGTCGTGGGCCTAGGCCGGGCCATCGTGGGCCTGGCCGGGCTGGGCCGGGCCGGCCCATTTGACATCACTAGGGGGGAGTGGGGGAGAGATTATAGGAAATTTAATTTTAATTTTTTTCAAGATAATATTAAATATTTAACTTGATTTAAATATTTAGTTAATTAATTATAAATCTAATCTATTGGATTAAGTCATTATTTGTCATCCATTTATTTCAAAATTATTGGAACAATGGTCAATCTCTGCCCATATATATGAGACATAACATATATATATAATATATATATATATATATGAAAATTTCAAATTTGTATCTTTTACTGTAATTTATGCATCGTGGTTTTGATGGTAGCGACATTAGGAGGGCAAATTGTTCGTGCATAGCACCTCTCGATTATAATCTTACTATAACTACAATTTTTGTATAAGTTGAGCCATTGTAAACTATATATGGTGGGGGAGTACGATAAGATAAAGCCTCACAAATCGATGGACTTGAGATTTATTCGATTTATGTTTTTCACTCACATCATCAAATAATTTCAAGAAATTCTACCTCAAACATCTTTGACATATTCATTAAATATTAGATATATCAAATTCCCAGGTCCAATTTTCCGGGCTATCATAATATTTTATATGATTCTATTCATGTAAGATTCTATACTATATATTATGGTACTATTGGGACATGGGGCGCTTAAATTACCCAAGAATAAATATATATATATATATATAAATTTATTGTGTACATTTAAAGGTAAAAATGTTACATATAATCTAAAAGCACAAATGACGTTAATAACGTCTATTATCGAATAATAATTTTTAGAAAATAGTTATAAATTTATATTTTTTCGCCATTTAAAGGTAAAAATGTTACATATAATCTAAAAGCACAAAGGACGTTGATAACGTCTATTATCGAATAATAACTTTTAGAAAATAGTTATAAATTTTTTATTTTTACCATTTGTTCCCTTCATATTAGTAAGGGCCATACAAGTATACTGTTCTTCCTTTCAAATCCTGAGTTGGCCTTGCATTTTCTTCAAATCCCTATAAAAGAGAATATAATTTTATTCATGCAATATTATTGAAGCAATAATAATTATTTTTTGAATAAATAAACCCGTTAGAGAGACCAATTTTGATATTTTTTTATTTTGTGAAATTGAAAGTTTTAAGTAAAAAATATATAATTTTAATGTACTTACATCATGGACAGCACCCCTTAGTGCTCTTATCTGCTGAATTGAAACTGTTCTCACCTACAAAATAAAGCGATTTTTGTTATTTAAGTTAGTAACTTGAAGATTGATGAATTTTGAATTTATTTAAGTTGTATATGGAACTTGAAATTAATTTTCTATTGGGTGAAAATAATCTATAAACACATGATATCGCGTATTGAGACGCACCGTTTTCAGTATTGTCCATATAATTCCTTCTGTGCATGGAGGAACTGTAAGAGAACCGATGTATCTATAATACTTTCTGCTTCCGAACTTGATATCCCATGGATTAACGACCCCCAAATCGGTCCCTTCGTCAGTAGCCGAGTTCATGTGTTGCAAGAACTGTGAGAGATGAAAAAAGAACGAAAAGCACTAGATTGTTAATTAGTCCAAGACATACTTCATTATTATTAAGTGAAATACGAATTAAATACAGTATTTTGCACGTTATACAATTAAGTTAGGGTGTGTTTGGATTGAAGGATTTGAAATCTATGGATTTCAAATTCGTCAACAAATCCATGAAGTTTGTTTGGATGCATCCAAGTTATAATGGATTTCAAATCACTCGACATTCACTTTGAGTTATTTTCTCCATAACTACGGTAGATTTTAAATGACTCAATTTTAAGTGTCATTTCAAATCCTTACTCCAAATCCAAATCACTCAATCCAAACACACCCTTACGGTGCGTTTGGATCGATGGATTTGGATTTGAGGAGTGGATTTAGAGGAAGGATTTCAAATGACACATAAAATGGTGTCATTTGAAATCCACCGTAGTTGTGGAGAAAAGAGCTCAAAATGAATGGCGAGGGATTTGAAATCCATCATCATCCAAATAAACTTAAATGGATTTGTCGATGAATTTGAAATCCATGGATTTCAAATCACTCGATCCAAACACACCCTTAGAGTATTTCAACTGAATATTTCTATGGAATTCCATCACATGCCTCTCATATGCGATAAGCAAACGCATCATTTATTACATGCGCGAGGCCGATGATGCGTTCTTTGGCAGGATTTACCGAAATATCGCAAAAAATCGTAACTAAAGTATAATTCAGATAGCGAAAATACATTTTCAAGAAACGGGTCGGGTTGCCCCAGCTTGTATAGTATACCAACGACGGCGATTTGTCCCTCGGAATTATTATGAACCATGTGCAACTCCATATTTAAGCTGCAAATTAATTTGGGATTAAATACAAAATTAAACTAAAACTATAGTAATTAAATTTAGAAAAGATGAGAACCTTTCTCCATTTATAGTGTGTTCAGAAGGTGTATGCCAATGGCATTGTCGTAATTTGTACTCACTGCCATTGATTCTGATACCTCCAGCATCTCCTTTCCACTCAATCTGAAGAAAAAAGAAAAAAAGAATGATTACTCTTCTAAGAATATTAATGTTAAATTCATATAAGAAAAAACAATTATATTTCCTTTTATATTATTAAAAGTCTGTTTGGTTGCACGATTTTGGAAAAGGGAAAGAAACCAATTTCAGAAGTATATTATAATTCAAAATTGCTCATATTTAAATTCTACAATTGCCCTCCAAACAAAATATCATCCATCTTGCACATAAAAGTAAGAATAAATCTAGATTAGGAAAAATTACACTTTTCGTCTTATAACTTATCCCACATTTAATTTTGGTATCATTAATGATGAGTTAGTTTCTCACATTTGGTCTAATGACTTTCAAAATGTCTCATATTTGGTCTCACCTTCCAAAATCTAAAATCAGACTGTCAACTCCATTAGTCATTTTGAGATTCTATGCATAAGAGACACGTAATAGTTACTATCCATTATGAGTGTATTCATGCATTCATTGAAAATTATGGGACTGAATATGAGAAACTCATAATTAATTCAATTAAAAGTGAAATCGAGCTAAGTTACAAAACGAAAAGTGCAATTTTTTCCATTTTTCCATCTAGATTATATGCCTAAAAGCATGCAAACGAAGGTCTCGTGCAGGAAGGTCAGGTCTAATGGAGCCGGTTTGTTAGAGACTATTAGATGACAGAGTGTATTGGCAAAACTCCATATATTGTTGCCACATTCGATAAATAACAACAGATTAACTCAATTAAACCCGACCTGGTGTAGAATTGCAGTAAAATAACATTATTTGGAGGAAACAAAAATAAAAATAAAATGGGAAATAATGTATGTAGTGAGTAATATACCATAATATCATGTCCTCTGTTTCTAATAACAGCAGGAGCTGGTTTATAGGTTTTGTCCAATTGGCCAAGACTAGATAACATCTCAACTTGTTGATCAACAATATTAATTGGAGATTGGAATTTCCCATTTCCACATACTCCCCATTCTTCTTTTATTTCTCCCCATTTTTCTGGTCCCTTTTCTTTGCTCCCCAAATAGCTAAATGGATGTTCATTTTCTGTTATCAAAAATACCAAATCATCTTTTAGAAAAGTTAAAATTAGAAGAATTAGCTAACCATATATAAGTATTCTGTTAGGAATATAATGTTAATGATGAAAATAATCACTCGAAATAAAAATAATAAAAGAACAAGAATTGTTAACCCAGTTCGTCAAAGAATTTTGACTACGTCTCAAGATATTCACTATATTTCGTAAATCGGAAAAAAATGAGTTACAATGATATTGAGGCTATTTATAATTCAAAATACGTAACCCTAATAGAAGAATGATTTACGCTGTGACCTTGTTTAATTACAATCCTTCCTGGTCTATAATTCAACATATTATTCATATATTAATTTTGTCAAAATACATATCTAATATACAGACAAAAATAAAGAAACTCGAATATTTTAATGCATGCAACATGAAATTTTATAAATAATTATAAGATATATATATATATATATATATCTTACCAACTTCATTTTCATTAGCATTAATGACCACGAACAAAGACGAGATGATGAAAATCAGACATATTATCAAGATAATAGGATTGCGTCCACCGCCCATGATTAATGTTCCAACTCAAGGAATTGCCGCCGTGGAGTGGTGGTCCGAAGGTGGTGGCGCAGCCAACAACGGCGGTGGCCTCTAATAAATTTTCTTTTTATATTCGTGAATATAGAGGAGAAAATTTATTAGAGAAATTATCACAAAATATGCATGCACACTTGTATGTGTATATATATATATTGCAATAAATGATTATAGAGAGAAAATGAGCCCGAAAATTACGAGGACAAAAAAAATGTTTGGTTCTAATTAAAACTTTGTTTGAACAGAGAAACAGTTGGCTTTTAACTGCCTATACTTGCAATCAATGTCTCAATTTCATTTTTTCAGCTCGATTTTGATCAAACTCAATTAATCATGACATAGTTAAAAAATTTGGTTGCATAAAGCGGAAATAAAATAAAATATTTATGTACACAAATAGTTAAAAATGATATTTGCTGAATAAATTAGATATAAAATATTTTTGAAGGAGTAAATTTGAAAATGAAAATAAAAATGCCCTCATGCAGGATCGAACTACAGACCTTCAGTTTACAAGACTGACGCTCTACCACTGAGCTATAAGGGCCTGTTTATCAGCATTGATCATATATTGGCTCTAATGCACGGACACTTCAAAAAATCACAACGTGTCGTGTCGGACACCTGATCGGACACGACACTCGTCCGACACTCTCCGACACCGTGTCCAACATGAAAATAAATTTGTCCGCTTAAATAAAATGAAAAAAATAAAGTATGAATACCATAATAGACGCAGTTGGAAAATATGTGTACTATATATGCTTTATTTGTGACACTTGATGTTATTTCACTTATTTTTTGTGATTTTAAAATCTGAATTATTTATTTTTCGTTCAAACATATATAACTTTACAAATCGAATACAAATTTATAATTTACAATAGTTATTTTTATAGTTTATTCTCTAACCAGTCATATTTAAATTAAAATGAAAAGACTAATTTATATATATTAACGTAAATTAATGAACATATATATGTATATGATATATATACATATTTTATTAGTAGTATCAAGACCGTGTCGTGTCCTAGTTTTTTGAAAAATATCGTGTCCCGTGTCCGTGTCGTGTCGTGCGACGTGTCTCGTGTCCCGTGTCCGTGCATCATAGTATATTGGTTATTGTTCTCAAAAACTAGGAACCTATCACTTTTTTAATAAGTAATTTTTAAAATAAATTGCAAAAAAACCTTTCTGGTGTTTTTTGGATCATATTTTCTTTTATTTGATCAAAATAAACTAAAAAATATTCACATAGTAAAATTTGATAGAAAATACATCAATTCAAATCTTAATACACATTCATGAATATAACTACTCACTCACCAATAAAATCTGTTTTAGTCACATCATACTCTCTTTTCATCCATCCAACTCATTTCCTTTTTCTTTTTCTCATATAACATTTACACAAATTCCAAATCAACTTATTTCATATTTATATAACATTCAACCATTTATAAAAAATACAATTAAAAGTACAAATGAATTTCTATAATACCCTTTATTAATAAAAAATTAAAATTCATTTTAAAAACACAACCATACTAAACATAAATGCCAGAGCTCAATCGACCTATAAAATTAGGCAAACAGAGTAGTTTTTCTTGTTTTTTAACAAATCGTCAAATGAAAATATAGAATAATAATAATAATTATTATGAATGAAAATATTAGACAATCAATGGTAAAAAAATATACATAGTAACTATGAACTTTGTATATAATATTCAATAAATAATCTTGATAATAGTTGTATAAAATCTAATTATATCTCCTACATATATATTATTAAAAAAGACAAATACAAGTTCTATTTTAAGTTCACAGATAAAATAAATTCATGTAAAATCTTCATTTTTTTTAAAATTTTAATGAGTTTTTTTTAGTACGAGTAATAAAATAAAATAGTTAAGGTAGAAAGTAAGTTTATTTTGCCCTAAAATTTAACAATTACATATATGTATATATATACACATATATATTCTCTAAGTAGAGGTAGATGATAGATCTCATCAAACAAGCTAAAGAAACCCTAATTCCCAAAACCACCACCTGAGGTTGATTCGCCGGAGCATTTATCACCTCCGCTCGCTGCCACTACAACCGCCGCGTCAAAGTAATTAATTGTTCCGGTTAGAAAAAGAGAATTAATGGCGTCGAATTACGATTTAACGCAGAGGATAGCGCCGCAGCTGGACAGGCATCTGGTGTTCCCGCTGCTGGAATTCTTGCAGGAGAGAGGAATGTATCCGGAGGAGGATATTCTGAAGGCGAAGATTGAGCTGCTCAACAATACTAACATGGTTGATTATGCCATGGACATTCATAAATCTCTTTACCGATCCGACGACGTTCCAGCTGGTATACATTTCCAGAAAACTAATGGCTTGATATTTTTCGTCCAATTGATTATTTTTGGTGACCTAGAATTTTGAAGTGATATTATTATATTCGGTCTTCGGAAGCGTAATTGGTTGTGTACGTGTGTAGGCAATAAATTTGCCTATGATATTAGCGTATTTGACTATCTTTTTGTTGAACATGCTAGTTTTGGTTCTTAAGGCTGTAGTGTCTATGTACTACTTAGCTGAAGTATTGAATATAAGTGGTATGCCGGCGCTTAAAACCAGTCACACAATGAATGCGGTCCTACAAGAAGTAGGTGGTCACTTCGGTGGTTTTAAGCGTTGTGTTGTGTTTAGACTAGTGTTCATATTATCAATGCTAATTGTAAACAAGAAGTATGGTAAAAATAAGACAGTTATGGAATGAAGACATGTTTGTATTCGAGCTAAGAGATGTTGCTTCAGTTGATTTTGTTATTGCTGTATTATGTGGTTGAAGGCTGATGTTTTGTTTTTTTTGCTTGTTTTTATGTCTTCAAGTTGCAGTTCTCATTGCTAGCACAAACATTGTATTTTCTGACTTGATTTAGATGAGTTTTTTTATAATATCATAAGCTGGATTTGCATTTCCATGTGCCTCAGAAATGGTGGAGAGGAGAGCTGAGGTTGTCGGCAGGCTGAAGGCATTGGAAGAGGCAGCAGCTCCATTGGTTACGTTTCTGCAGAATCCTAGTGCAGTTCAGGAGTTGAGGGCTGACAGACAGTACAATCTTCAGATGCTTAAGGAACGCTATCAGGTTGAATTTCATCTTGTTTGCATAGTTCGTGATAGTATTTACTATACGTATATGTATACATCAACATGTTTGCCACTTCTTATTTGGAGTAAAGGTCAATTTACATGAGATCGAAAACCATTGAAGCATCCTTTTATATGTGGATTTACGTGCAAGTTTGTCTTCACAAATCAATAACATCTACGCTAGATGTTGGTTGAAAAAAGCGCTGGTTTTAGCTTGGTGAAAATATTAAATAGTAATACTAACAGACTTTGTAATATTGGATCCTTTTTATGAACTCTGAAAGGCTTGTCTTGGTGTCTATTATGTTGAAAAGTTTAACTGATTTGGATTTGTGTAATGGTGGTTCAGATTGGTCCAGAGCAAATAGAAGCATTATACCAGTATGCCAAATTCCAGTTTGAATGTGGTAACTACTCTGGTGCTGCTGATTATTTGTATCAGTACAGGGCATTGTGCACCAACACTGAAAGGAGTTTGAGTGCATCATGGGGAAAACTAGCGGCAGAGATATTGATGCAAAATTGGGAGATTGCACTAGAGGAGCTTAACCGCGTGAAGGACATTATTGACTCTAAGGTCGTTATGAATGCACTCTGATTTATTAACATGCGCTGTTCTTATTTATTACTTGAACTGTAATTAACTGATTATGATGTATTGCATGCAGAGTTTCTCTTCTCCTTTGAATCAAGTCCAAAGTAGAATATGGCTGATGCATTGGAGTCTGTTCATCTTCTTCAACCATGACAATGGGAGGACGCAGATTATTGACTTGTTCAATCAAGACAAGTATGAATTTGTAGTCACTTAATTTCTTTTACTAGTGTATTCTCTCTCTCTCTCTCTCTATATATATATATATATATTGCATATATATATATATCCTGCACTTTGAGGACCAGAGATCGGGTTGTTTTTAGCATCTTTACGAGTGCATCTGAGCAAGAGAGTATTACTGCGACTGTTACCAATATCCTTATTCGTGCCGGTAAACTTGGATATAGTACATTAGACTTCTTACTCATCATCGCAGTATTCTTTGAAGCATGGTACATTTCTTGATATTAAATGCGAAGATGTTATAGGTCTCCCCTCCTTAATTAGTACTCTTTTCAGCATATTTTGAATGATGAAATATCTTCCAGGTATCTGAATGCTATTCAAACAAATGCTCCCCATCTTTTACGTTACCTAGCAACTGCATTCATTGTCAACAAAAGGAGACGGCCTCAGTTTAAGGATTTTATAAAGGTGATTCAGCAAGAGCAGCACTCTTACAAAGATCCCATTACCGAGTTTTTGGCATGTGTATATGTCAACTATGACTTTGATGGGGCTCATAAAAAGATGAAGGAGTGCGAAGAAGTAAGTTCCAATTCTAAGTGGTTGCTCACTCGTATTTACTCTGAAATTCCTAGCATCAATATAATGATCTTATTTCTGCTTTCTGTCTGGGGTATACATTTGCTTAAAATTTCTTGGGTGATTATAATATTTGTGTTTATGGTTGGGAACTTGTCTAACTTTGGGTCCACTATGGTACTACTCTATACATGCATTCTCATGCTTTGGTTATTAATAATATTCAAATCATAATTCTTGCAGTAAATTGTACAATGATTATTATTTGAATTCTCTGAAAACCTATCCTATGAGGTCTCAAACTTATATTTGAATTCTGAAGCCATTCATTTAAGTTCCAAAAGAAGGCCTTTGGACATTTACGTCTCATGACTTCTGGCCATTTTCTTGGTGGATTGTAACATTAATTTTATTAGTATTATTTCACTGGAAATTAATCACTATGCTCTTAGAATATTATATTGTGCATTTCTGGATTCATGCAATATTCATGGGCAAAAGACGTTGAAAACAAATTTTTTAGGACTAGGACATCTTGATTGCTAAATCCTTTTCTCCTCTTCCTGGAATTGTGTAGTTTGTCATAACTGGAGTTGCAAATGTTTTATTTAGACATTTCAATCCTGGAATAGATTGATTTAAGGGTTTCTAATATTTGTTGCCAATCCGTCTTTGCTGATTTGTATGCCATTTTAATTTGACAACTTTTAGAGTGATTAGGTAGAAGAGGAATTTCTTTGTTTATAGATTTCTGACCCTACCTATATCAACACAGGTTATATTGAATGATCCATTTCTTGGCAAGCGAGTTGATGAAGGAAATTTTGCAACTGTGCCATTAAGAGATGAATTCCTTGAAAATGCTCGCCTTTTTATATTCGAGACATACTGCCGTATTCATCAGCTCATTGACATGAGGTCTGTCCCTGATATCCTTTCTTTGTTATTGTTTGTGACCCTGACTTGGTTGTTTTAGAAATTGAATTATATATGTATATAGCTTTGTATGAGGAACTTATAGCAGACATCTACTTAGAAATTTATTCATATTACGCCATTCTAATTACTCGGGGTCTTCTTGACAGTGTACTTGCTGAGAAACTGAATTTAAATTATGAGGAGGCAGAAAGATGGATAGTGAATCTTATACGGACCTCAAAGCTTGAAGCTAAGATCGACTCAGCAACGGGAACCCTTATCATGGAGCCCAATCATGCCAATGTGTAAGTTTTCCTAATAAACATCCTTTTGAGATTATTACTCTTTAGACATTGCATATTTTCATGTCTTATTGCCTCTCTCTCTGATAGGAAATATAATTAGTTATTTAAAATTTAAATATTATATTTTAATTTATTAATTTGAGTCCTAGTTTAACTAGGTTTATTAAGAGTTCTAGTGGTTTAGTTATTTAATTTCTTAGGAGTTTTACTTTGTTTCGTATTTTATTTTAATTAGGAGTCTTTCACTATTTATAGTTAGGATTAGGGGTGGCAAAATGGATCCGGAACCACGGTTTCAACGTATCCAACCCAATTTGGGTTGAATTGGTTCCTAAGAAAATTTTATTTGGTTCCTAATTGGTTCCAACTTGGTTCCAAGTTGGGTCCAACCATAGTTGTTAAAGGCGCGCCATGGCGTTCGCCATGGCGCGAGGCACTCCTGGCGCCAGCTCGGCGCCACGAACCATGGCGTGGCGCCAAGCTTCACAATGGCGTGCGCCATCGGCGCCACGCTCGCCATGGCGCCCAATGGCGTGCCTTTTCGAAATTGAAGCAAAAACGGGAAAATTGAAACCCAATCATTAAATTGGGGGCTGAATTGGGATACCCAAGCCTCTTGTCCCTCAAAATTGCTCTAAAAATTGAAGCCCTAACTCAATCAAAGCTCCTTTCCTCTGCTGTGAGCTGCGTAGATCCTCCATTCCTCAATTTTGATGCCGATGCCGACCACAAACGTGCCGACGGCGCCTGAAACCGGCGACGTCGCTGCCGACGCCGACGACTCGTCGCTGCACCGGCATTGTCGCGGCCGGCGTGATGCCAAATCGCTTGCTTGTCAGTACTCTAAAATTAAAGAACAAAATATAAAGTATTGATTTTGGTTCCCTTTCGAGTTGATTTTGGTTTCCTTTTGGGTTGAGTTGGTTTCTTCTTAAAAATCATTTAAGAACTCAACTCATTTTAGAACGAAACCGTTAGAACCGACCCAAACCCAACCTAACCCGCCCATTTGCCACCCCTAGTTAGGATTAATGTTTTGATTATTCAATGAAGAAGTTTTTAATTAATTTTTAGTTTTTATCTCTTCTCTCTAAATTATTCTGGAGTATTGTCTTCTACTCGAATTGAAGACGTATTATTTGGTGCTTTCATCCAGAGTCATGCCTCCCAAGCCTACACAAACGTCGAATCCCACCCCACCAGAGGATTCACTTGCCGCCATGACGGAATTGTTCAATAGATTTCAGGCCCAGATTACACATCAGATTACTCAAAAGATGGAGGAAGAAAAAAAGAGACATCCCAACGTATAGAATTGTTGACCACTACCATGATAGATTTACAAAATCAAATATCATCCATTCAACAAACATCTGCTTCTCAAGAACCAAACCCAGAAAATCGATTTTTTCAACAAACAACACCAACAAATAATCCTCACATATATTCACCCACTCTCCCAAACCCAATACGCATAAATCCTACACATCTCTCTCAACCTAATGACACGCATCAGGACAATATCATACAACCGCCTAAATTAAATCTTCCATCCTTTGATGGAAGTAATCCACTCGATTGGTTGTTCCAAGCAGAGCAATATTTTTTGCTCTACCAAGTCGCCACTGAACAACGGATTGGAATGGTTGCTTTCTATATGCAAGGGCAAGCTTTGAGTTGGTACAAGTGGATGTATAACAATCGACAATTGTCGACATGGGAGGCGTTCACAAGAGCCTTAGAGACTCGTTTTGGGCCCTCGGCGTATGAGAACCATCAATCATCCTTGTTTAAGTTAAGGCAAACAGGGACGGTCAACGACAGGCTACGTTCGAAAATATTTGCAATTGTGTAGTCGGGTTACCACCAGAAGCTATTCTAAATTGCTTTATCTCTGGATTAAAGTCGGATATTCAACAAGAATTAGCAATTTTGAGGCCTAACTCAATTTTACAAGCAATTGGGTTGGCGAAATTGGTTGAATCAAAGCTTTGTGATGATGGGTTGATAGCTAAGACATACCCTTGTTCTCCGAATGTACCACGGTCGGCACCATTATTTCCCACGCCCCAAGAAAGTAACCCACCACCCTCTAATACAAGACTGCCAATTCGTCGATTGACAACCTCGGAGATACAAGATAGAAGGGCTAAAGGGTTGTGTTACAACTGTGATGAACGATTTCAACCCGAACATAGATGTAAAACACAACAATTTCTCATACTCCTCTCACATGAGAATCATGAGGGAGAACACTTACAAATGGAGGCAGATAAGTCCAATAAATATCAGGAAATTGAAAGACCACGTTTATATGACAATCTCAATGAAGTTGACCTTGAGGACAAGGTTGTTTTTAAGGGGGAGGAATTGATAGAAAATATAATTAGTTATTTAATATTTAAATATGATATTTTAATTTTATTAATTTGAGTCCTTGTTTATCTAGGTTTATTAAGAGTCCTAGTGGTTTAGTTATTTAGTTTCTTAGGAGTTTTACTTTGTTTAGTGTTTTATTTCAATTAGGAGTCTTTCACTATTTAAATAGTTGTTAGGATTAATGTTTTGATTATTCAATGAAGAAGTTTTTAATTATGTTTTAGTTTTTATCACTTCTCTCTAAATTATTTTGGAGTATTGTCTTCTACCTCTCTCTCTCCTCTCTCAGAAATGCTTTGTTTCTTTATCAGGTATGAACAACTTATTGACCATACCAAAGCACTTTCGGGCCGCACCTATAAATTAGTGAGCCAGCTTCTGGAACATGCTCAGCCACAGAACGCTCGGTAGATCTGTGTGCGAAAGTTGCTCGATTTTGCTATTGGTGGACATAGTTTTATTCTTGTGATTTTATTTTGGATTTAAGAGCAAACACAATTGATACTTCTTATATCTATTGTTCTATTGCCAAGGTATTAAACTGTTCCTAGATATACTATGTATAATTGTTGCTAATAGAGTACTAAGATTAATGTCCTTGGATCAACTGTTGATTGGTATGCTGAATTCGAATCCTACGCAATACTGGGAACTTCAAGTTTCACGACTCCTTAAGCATCAATCAAAGGATTTTCGCTGCCAAGTGCCAAGTAAGGCCCCATCTCTTTTACTTTGTACTTTGTTGAGTTCCATGAGTGTATTCTTGCATTCATATGTGGAGTTCCTTGTGTGTTTTTGGTGTGATTGCATTGATCGATAACACAATCTTGACCGTTCATCATCCTTGGATCTTGAGGAGGTGTTTTCCTATTATTTCACTTTCTATAATTACACTTGTAGATCCATTTATGCTCTCTGTCTTAGTGGACCTCGCCAATTGCATATGGTGTATTCAAAAGTTACCCATTATTTTGAAGTGTCTTCTAAAATGCTAATAATGTAATTTGTATAACACATGATTTGAATAGATCATTGGAAATTGAGCATTAGTTAGTTCGTAAGCAATAAGGTACAGTCAAATTCCAAACCTGCATGTGAATATTGGATCTAGGCCAACTTATTATAACATGGTGATGCTAATATTTAATTCGGATATAGATAACTTTTGCATTACGAGAATCATTAGAATATGTTTAGGCCACAATCTGCTCCATCTTATTGGGAATTAGCAATGCCTTGGAAACTTGCATTGGGTTTCAAAGGGCACATTAATACATTATTGACTTGTTCATTAATTTTTGTACTTTACCAGATTGTAAAAAAAGTCACAATATTTTACTATAGTTTGTAAACTTGACCCTGAATTCACCCCACAATCAAAATTGGCCAAAAAGGATCATTCAAAATTTAATCTTTTGTTGCAATCATAATTAGCCATACAATAAGTTTTGCGACAATTTTATTTGAATCTATATGCTCGTGGCTTAAATTCCTTAAGAATGGCTTGTAATGCATTCATTTTTGCCACACCACTTTTTATAATTCTACTTTTAGTCCATTTATTTATCCACATGTGGTGACAACACCACCACTTCCCTTGAAAATTCCACTTTTAATCTCATAATTTAAATCTAATTTAATTTTGATTTCATTTCTTATATATTTATCACATTTAATCTCATAACTTTAAAAAATATATCATGTTTAGTCCCAATCGAATTTTCTATCTAAAATTTAGGGATCAACTTCGCTAACCAGACTTTTATGGAATATTTTGTGTTATGACATGTGATATTTAGTAAAAATATTATAATATTGAATGTAGTCCGTGTTTGAGTGCATTCGTATATGATATTTAAAAAAAAAAAAACTCAACTAAAATGTTGACCTACGGAATTGTCCACTAAATTTAGGATGAAAAATGCGGTTGAGACTAAATATGAAATATTTTAAAAATTATGGGAGTAAATGTGAGAAATCCGTAATTGAATGTCACTAAAATTTAAACGATTTAATAAAGTCAACTCGGAAATGAAATTTAATTTAAGAAAATCAATTCTGGACATGCATGTCACGACTGAATATTAAAGTTGTGCCAACATTTGATGCTCATTTTATTCTAATACATATGACTTTTTGAGTTATAGGAACGATTGAGATATATTCTATAATTAATACTTATACAAAAACATGGATGTTAAAAAAGATACTAATATTATTTTGTTAAAAGTATATTTTACATTCAAATAAACAAAAATAAGTTGTTCAAAATTAGATAAAAAAATATTATCGCGGTCGGTTAAGAAAATAACTCTTAATAGTAGGAAATTATTTAGTAAAAAAAACTTAAAAATATTTAGATTTCTACATTATTCAAATTATTAAAACAATGTGTTTAGAAAACTTTTTTGTACATGAAAAAATATAATAAAATATGTGACGGAGGTCTTAATCTATCAAAAGTGTTTTATATTTTGAAACTAATTTGTAGCACCCCAACCCCAACTTAAGAGGAGTCGAGTTGCCACCGTGACTTTAAGCGTGAAAAAGATATATAGTATTCATAATAAATTTCAGCGGAAGACTTTATTATAAAAACACGAGTAATTTTTTTTCTTCTTAACTTTAAAAGCTAATCATGCACAACGAACTCGTGTTATACCCACATTTATAAATCAAAACCTGGTTATGAACAAATAAAAATTTTCTTACTTAATCCGATAAAGTAGTTCCCAAAATACCAAGTGTCAGATTTCTACGACATATATTAAAAGCGTAATATTCATATATATATAATATATATGCTTCTAGGGGAAGTCCATACAGCCAGCTACTCATCCGCTTCGTCGTAAGTTGGACCTGAAAAAGATTTAAACTGAGCAACGTAAGATTTGAAAAATCTTAGTGGATAACGGTTATTAACTGTTACGTTAAAGAGATTAACCAATACGTCAAAAGTATCATCTCCAAGGTCCGAAGACCTGGCCTAATTCCAAGGTCCGAAGACTTGGTCTACTCCAAGGTTCGTCAACCTGATACTTTATCATGTCGTTTCATTTCAATCAACATAAGAGTTATTCTAATCAATGTAACTGAAATTAAACGTTACCCACTTGACGTTTTGCTAAGATGCGGGGATAACTCTTGAAGTATCCGGTCGTCTCGTACTGCACTCGACCGTTTATCAACATTTAGATTTTAAAACATATGTATTTCAAAAACATGTATATACATATATTTAAATATAGGTAGTTTATTATTATCCATTAAACTCAAAGGCTAAACAATAACAAATTAACATCTAATATATGAACATTCATAACTATAACATTTCTAATTCAAACCCTAAAGAAACATAGACATTAGCTATGTAAAACATTCCATATAATTTCTAAAAACCAATTAAAATTCTAAATTTGGGCTTTACTTACAAAACATATAATTTATCATGAATAATTTTAGGACAGACAACCCAAATTAAAATAATGTTATAAATTATTCTATTACTCAGAAAATTCTCAAATTTTATGAAACACTTAATAACACACACATGAGGATGTAGTAAAATTTTCAGAACAAGAAAATATCTCAAAATATTTCAAATAATTACAAAACCACGCAACCTTAAGATTTCGGTATCTCACTTGGCAGTCTATACTAAACGAATTTTAGAAAATTACACACAACTCAAAAACCTTTTAAAATTTTCTACATATCATTTAGACATGATTTTTAGGTTCCAAAAAAATTAACATGAAAAAATTCTCCCATTTGATTACCTAAACAACATCGAAAAGCTACCATAGAAAACTGTAATTCAAGCGAGACTATTTTTGAAAATTCATCATAATTCATACACAACTCCAAAAATCACCAAAGTTTAACCATAGACTCCCAACATCATATGTAACAACATACTAAAACGGTTTTCTAAAATTCCAAGTACAAAATTTATAACAATCGACAAAGTGGACTGAAATTTCAGGATTCTTCACAAACTGCTCAACTTCACATATTTCCTAAAAATAAAAATGCACTTCCAAGCTTTTTAACCAAACATCCTCAATAAAAACCACATAAACATCATATTATTACACATGCAACAAGTTTAGACATGATAATTGCCATCACACAAGTTAAATATATAATAAGATCATACTCAAAGTCTAAACATACACCAAACAGTAACCCATGGCTGATCGCCATCATGACCACCATGAAAATCAACCGGAAGTGGCGGTGGTGATGGTGCCGCTGGCGGCACAAGGCCATCTGAACCAGCTCCTCCACCTCTCCCGCCTCATCTCCGCCTACAATATACCTGTATATTACTTCACCACCGCCACCCACAACCGCCAGGTCAAGGCTCGGGCTCATGGTTTCGACCCTTTAGCCCTTACCAATCTCCATTTCCATGATTTTCCAACACCCCATTTCCCAAACTCAAGTCCCTCAAACAGCTTTCCATCTCACATTGTTCCAATGACGCTTGCAATATTTACCGATATTCATAAGCCACTTTCGACTCTTGTAAACGAACTATCGACAAAAGCTAAAAGAGTGGTGGTGATTTTCGATTCTATCATGACATCACCTGTTTCCGGGGCCATTAATGGCTTACCAAATGTTGAGTCCTATTGTTTTCGAAGCCCATCTGCATTTTCGTCTTATTCATTCTACTGGAAAGCTGCTGGAAGGCCTGTTATACCTCAAGATGCAGCTGAGATATTGGAACAACTTCCATCCATCTTCCGGTCCACAAATTCACGAGCTTGTAGTATCTCAACTGAAGGAAATAAACTTCGATTGTGGAACGATTTACAATTCAAACAGAATCATAGAAGGTATGTATCTTGATTTAGTATCAAAAACAAGAAATTCTGGACAAGACAAATTTTTTGCTCTAGGACCCTTTAATCCTGCAAGTATAACTGAAAAGCATGATTCGAAAAGCCCTCGATCTCCATGCTTGCAATGGCTAGACAAGCAGGAGAAAAACTCAGTTATATTTGTGTCATTTGGCACATTATCTTTCTTATCTGATGAACAAGTCAAAGAAATAGCAATTGGATTGGAAAATAGTCAACAAAAGTTCATATGGGCTCTGAGGGATGCAGATAGAGAAGATATATTCAAAGGTGAAGATAAACAAGCCGAGTTGCCAAAAGGGTTCGAAGAGAGAGTGAAAGATAGGGGAATTATAGTGAGAGATTGGGCCCCACAGTTGGAGATTTTAGGGCACCATTCAACTGGCGGATTTTTGAGCCATTGTGGTTGGAATTCGTGCATGGAGAGCATTTCAATGGGAGTGCCGATAGCAACTTGGCCAATGCAATTTGATCAGCCAAGCAATGCTGCATTGTTAACAAAGGTGCTGAAAATCGGCCTGGAAGTAAGAGATTGGAAGCAAATAAATGAATTAGTCTCGTCGGTTAAAGTAGCAGAAGACGTAAAAAAATTGATGGCTTCTGCAGAAGGAGACGAGATGAGGCAAAGGGCTCGAAAATTGGCCGAAGCTGTGAAGGAGTCGATGGTGGAAGGGGGTTCAACTCATCTCGAGATGGATTCGTTTATTGCTCATATTAGTAGACATGTTTCTTCTTTTGAACACTAGGCAACTTATGTGTCTTCATATTTTTAATTTCTTGTTTTGATATGTATGATAGTTTGGTATTTATTGTGGTTTCAATTTGTTGTCTTAATATGTGACATCCAGTTTCTTGAGTTATTAAAGTTGACATGCATGAAAACTTGGTGTTATTTTGTGGCAAATTGGAGTAGTATAAATGAGTTGCTATATAAGAATATGTGAAATCTTGACCCAATACAAGAACTATGTATCAACGTAGAAGAGTCGGCCCAAAATCAATGAGAATAACATGGGCTTAAAAAAGGGCCCAAAAACAAGATAAAGGAGGAACTTTACACTGGCCTTATTATAGACTTATCGCTTAATTTAATGGAGTAAACTTCAAGATTTTGAACACTGAGATTAAATGTAAAACATTCTAAAGTTACGGGATTAAATGTGAAAAATTTATAATGAATTGAACTTGCGTTGAGTTACATGACGAAAAGTGTATTTTTTTCCGTCAATCCAGTTACATTAGTTGTTTGGGTTGTCAATATTCTAAAATAGTTTGATGACTCCTATATAGTAGCTGTTTTATTACCTATAAAATCATGCGCACATCAAATGACCGGCAAACACGCTTGCATTAGCCGACAAGAAAGAACAAAACCAACCGACATATTTTAAAGTATCTCAAAAGGGCTCTTCAAATCTGATAAACTTGAAAAAATCTATGCTGCAGTGCAGTCACAACTAGGGGTATAAATGAGCCGAGCCTTGAAAATTTCACAGGATCGAGCTCGAGGCAAAGGAGTAAAGCTCGAGCTCGGTTCATCTGCTCGTTCGAGCTCAAACTCGGCTCATTTGTTCATCCAATTTTGAGCTCACTCGTATGCTCGTTCGAATCAAACTCAAAATTTTAGGCAAATGATATATTTTATGATTTTGACTAAATGATAACTAAAAAAGTGGATAAAATCTTGCTTACGTAACATTGTACTTCATTAAATATGTAAGTAATTAAGGAATAACTCGCTAAAATCGAACTTGTTTCGCTAATGTAATGCATTTACATAAAATAATATCAAGAGTTATGAGAATCATATATTATCTAGTAAATTGGTAATAGAATACTCATATACTTAAAAATTAGTATATATATGTGATGTCTATGTCTAAATCATCTATTGATTTTATTGAAATAGCTATAACAAGAATAGAGAATTATACCATAATTACTAATGAATTATGAAAAGTTTACCCAATATTATTTTCATTAAAAATATAATGTATTAATTATTTTTAAAATTAGATTATATAAACACAAATATACTATATATATATGTATGTGCAAACAAACACATATATTCATGTATATGTGTATATATATAATAATAAAGCTCACGAGTTGAACACCTAAACAGAAGCTCGAGCTCGGTTCACCAATAAGCTCGAGCTCGGTTCATCAATAAGCTCGAGCTCGTGAAACTCGGCTCAGGCTCGCAACAATTCGAGCTTGAACGGAGCTTTAATCGAGCCGGCTCACGAAGCTCGTGAGCCGGCTCGACTCACCTTACACCCCTAGTCACAACCACATATTTTCCCAAAGGGGGGGTGGTTTTTTCACCATGGATGGGTGAAAAAACCACCCACAATCCCGGTCCAACATATAATCACCTGATAAACTTCAATACTACTTAAATAGAATTATTAATCGTCAAATCACATATGACAATCTCATTCATTTCAATGTCATAATCATACAATACAATTACAACCTCAAATTTGTCAAACTTCCCGAGAAGTGAGCTCTTCATGATCATTCTTAAAAGCTCTATTTTTTTTTAAATCAAACACATCTACAAATATTTGTTCATAAATTTACATAAATCAACTATACATGAACAAAGTACATGCAAACAATTGAACTTATGCTAGGTTTTGTCAAAAAATATCCAATAAACCATCCAATTGCACGAGATAACTATAATTTCTGTACTGCTAGGGTGGTTGCAATAAAATGCATCTTAACCCACAACAAATAGCTCTTTCAAGTTTTATCTTTTAAAGTACATGTGGCATATATAGTGCTAAAAAAATGATATGTGATATAAATTTCTTAGGTTTGATTCAATTCTGTTGTGACATGTTGTGACATGGGCTGATACTTGTGATATGGGCCTTTACACTTATGGTCTGATAGATATGTTATAGGCCTATTCTTCATATGTGCTGTTTATAGCTTGAGGGTTGTTCTGTCTTTTCCTCTTTGTTTTACATCTTTATAAGGGTGGTTAGAGTGAGTTAGTCTCTAATTGCTTATTCTTCTTCTTTATTTTATAATCTGAATAATATTCACAGAGTTCTTGCTCTCAAGATTTCTTTCCTCTTAATACTATCATTTACATTCTAACATGGCACCAGAGCATTTCGATTCTTTTTTTGGGTGTGTCTTCCGCGTCGCCTTCTCAATATAATTGGGGTTCTTTTCATGATCTGTTGTTGATCATTCTAGTTCAATAATCCTCAAGATTGGTGTATTAGCCTTCTTGGTGGTTCTTGCATCTTCAATGGCCAGTTCAGACTCGGAGAGCCTCTCATTATCAAATCAGGTAAAAATTGACTTCAATGGTCCCTTATACACACACCTCCGATTCTTCCAATGTTGATTTGGTCTCTGAACCATTAAAAGGGAGTGAGAATAAAAAAATATGGAGTAGTGAAATATTGGTGGCTCTTGAAGCTAAAATAAACTAACACCTGTAAAAAAACCTGATGAGGATTCCCCTAAATTGTTTCATTGGAAGAGATGTAATGCCCTGGTTAAAGCCTGGATTACTAGGTCGACTTCTAGGGAATTAGTGCACGATGTGGTATACTATGAATACACCGTAATTATTTGGCAAGATTTAAAAGAACGATATGATAAAGTGAATGGAGCACGTATGTATTCTCTGTAAAGAGAAATCAATACCATTTCTCAAGGTGCTAAAACAGTTACGGAATATTATTCCACCTTGAGACGGCTATGGGATGAGTATGAGTCACTCATTCCATCTCCCTCGATAGTGGTTACAAAGGAATATTCGAATTTTTGTAACCAATTAAACATGATAACATTCTTGATGGGTAACTCCCATATAAGATCCCAGATATTGATGATGTGCCCCCTTCCATCCCATAGTCTGGTCTTTTCTCTAGTGTGCAATGAGGAATCCCAAAGAGGTATAGGAGTTAGGGACCATGGCCAAGATTCTTCAACTGCACTTATTGCCAGTAGCTCAACCAAGTCCACTTCTACTTCTAGAAAGGATACTGTTTTCTGTGCTGTGTGCAATTACAAAGGCCACACTAGAGAGTCTTGCTATAGGACCATTGGCTACCCTTCTGGTGGTGGGGAGGGAGAGAAGGGGCTCAAGAAAAGGTGGAGGCATAAATTCCTTCAATAATCAAGGAAGAGGAAACACTGGGAAACTTTAATATTAACGTCTCTTCGGACAATAATGGCATCTGTCAGCAACAAGGTCTAGACAACAGGAGTTCAGATGATATGACTTACCAATCTGTTCCAAACCATACCCCTGCTCAATACCAGCAATTAATGCAGTTGATTGGTGCTAATGGTGACATACAAACTTCTAATGCTTCCAATCATCATGCGTTTGCCAATCTTGTAGGTATGTGCGTTCATTTTTCTTACGCTGGAACTCATTAGTATTACACTACTATTCCTCATAAGACCTGAATTTTGGATATTGGAGCTAATCAACATATCACTTATGACTCTAGTCTTTTTGAGAAAGCTACTAAGTGTACTGAACACACTACTGTTAAGCTTCCTAATGGGAATTTTAGTCATGTCACTCACATTGGTAATATCATTCTTGCTAACACTCTTGTCCTCAAAGATGTCTTCTATGTTCCTGAGTTCAATTATAATATGATATCTGTGTCTAAGTTAGCTAAGGATAATCAATGTAGTGTGAGCTTCTATCCTAGTCTTTGTGTGATATAGAAAACTTGGAGTGGATTGATGATGGGGATTGGTAAACAATACAATGGGATTTACTACTTGGCACTTCTAAGGAAGGACAAATGCAGATCTGATATAAGTAGATTAGGATTCTCCTATAATAATATGAATAATATTGAACCTACTACTATTAATACATTGATAAGAATACTCTGTGGCAATATAGACTAGATCACTTATCCTATTGTAGACTTAGTTCTTTACCTAAATTGAATTTTGATGTGAAATATAATAAAATGTTGTGTCCTATATGTCCTCTTGCCAAACATACTAGGAATGCTTTTCCTGATAGTACAACTAAATCTGAATGTCCTTTCCAACTTGTTCATGTGGATGTTTGGGGTATATATAAGGAGTTTACCTTTAATCAAGAAAGGTACATTTTGACTATTGCAGATGATTAGTCCAGATTTGTGTAGGTATTCTTAATGAAATAAAAATCAGAGGTGGCTCCAAATCTGAAAAAAATTATCATTCTTGCCCAAAATCAGTTCAATACTAAGATTATAACTATAAAAATAGATAATGCTCTTGATTTCTTTAACTGTGAATGCTCCAAAATGTTTGAATGCTTTGGCATTATTCATCAAAGTTCCTGCAGTTGTACTCCACAACAAAATGGTTTAGTTGAAAGGAAACATAGGCATATTCAAAATGTTGCTAGAGCTTTGAAATTTCATTCTAATATTCGAGTGAAATATTGGGGTGATTGTGTTGTGACATCTATTTATCTCATAAACAGAACTCCCTCTCCTCTTCTAGATAATAAGACTCCTTATTTCATGCTGCATAAACAGGAGCCAAAATTGCATCATTTGAGAATACTTGGATGTCTTTGTTATGCATCAACTTTACCTATACAAGATAAATTTCAAGCTAGGAATAAGCCTTGTGTTTTATTGGGATATTCACTCACTAAAAAAGGGTACAGGTTGTTAGATTTAACCTCTAAAACCTTTATTATTTCAAGAGATGTTGTCTTTTATGAATCCATTATTCCATTTGCTGAAAGGAATTCTCCTCAGGATCAAGTATCCAAATTTTTATCTCATGATTCTCAAATGTACTATGATGATCTTGTCTATCCTTATAAGTACTTCTCCTGATTCTCTTACTGAGTCTTCTCCTAACACTGCTCAATATGACAACAATACTATTTCCCAAGGTAATTGTCCTAGAGTAGATCATAATCTTAGAAGGTCTGCTAGGACTCCTAAACTACTTTACTGGTCTAAGGACTATGTTGCTCCCTCTCTTGCTTATGACAATTCTTCCAACTCATCCATTTATCCTCTTTCAATTTTTGTGAAATATCAGTCTATTTCCAGTCATTATATGTCCTTTTTAGCCTCTATTGCTTCACAACAAATTCTTAAGAGTTATAATACAACATCTAAATGTCCTCAATGGAGGGAGGCTATGAAAAAGGAAATCCATGCTCTAGAACTTAATAAGACTTGGAAAATAGTTGATTTACCTCAAGGGAAGGACCATATTGGCTGTAGATGGATATATACAGTGAAGTACAACAATGATGGTACTCTTGAAAGACACAAAGCTAGATTGGTGCCAAAAGTTTCACTCAACAAGAAGGTGTAGATTATTCTGAAACATTTGCTCCAGTTTCCAAACATGTAACTGTAAGGATTGTCATTGCTTTAGTTGCTATTTTTAATTGGAAAATATATCAGATGGATGTCACTAAGGCTTTTTTGCAGGATGACTTGAATGAAGAGATTTATATGCAGATACCTCCAGATTTTGGTGCTCATGGACCAGGGAAAGTATGTAAACTTCTGAAATCACTTTATGGGCTTAAACAAGCTCCTAGACAGTGGAATTAGAAGTTTAGTCTTGCATTACTTGACTTTGGTTTTATTCAATCAAGGCATGATTATTCCTTGTTTAGAAAATCCAGGGGGAATGATATGGTTGTTCTTTTAGTTTATGTGGATAATATCTTGATTACTGGAAACTATCTTAGTATGATACAAAAATGTAAAGATTATCTGTGCAAGACCTTTCATATGAAGGACTTAGGAGACTTAAAGTATTTTCTTGGCATTGAAGTAGCTAGGTCCAAATCTGGAATATGCTTAAACCAAAGGAAATACACATTAGAACTATTGGCTGAAGCTGGTATGCTAGGAGCTATACCTGTTAAAACTCCTATGGAATAGAACATGAAACTAACTTCATATGAATATGATCAAAGTCTTGGTTTAAACACTAACGATAATTTACTTGACAATATTTCTGAATATCAGAGGCTTGTTGGCAAACTTATTTACCTCTGTCTCACTAGGCCATATATTTGTTACTCTGTGCATGTTCTTACTCAATTCATGCATCAGCCTAAAAAATCTCATATGGATGTTGTATACAAAGTACTAAGGTATCTGAAGTCTTCTCCTGGCCTAGGTATATTGCTCTCTTCTAACAGTTCTTTGCTAGTTAAAGCTTATTGTGATGCAGATTGGGCCTCTTGTTCTATGACAAGGAGATCCATCACTGGATATGCAGTGCAAATTGGAAATTCCTTAATCTCTTGGAAGACAAAGAAACAAAATGTAGTGCAAGATCCTCAGTTGAAGCTGAATATAGGGCTATGGCAGCTACTGCTTGTGAGATAGTTTGGAATCAAGGAGTGTTGAAAGATTTGGGAGTCAATGTTAAAGAAGCTATGCAGCTATTTTCAGATAGTAATTCTGCCTTGAAAATAGCCTCCAATCCAGTCTACCATGAAAGAACCAAACATATAGAGATAGACTGCCAGTTCATCAAAGAAAAACTGCAACAAAGAATCATTTCTACTCATCACATCTCTACTCACCAACAGCCTGCTGACCTGCTTACTAAAACTTTGAGTAGAAATCAATCTAAAACTCTTCTTGCCAAGTTTGGTGTTTTAGACCTCTTTAAAAAACCAAACTTGAGGGGAGTGTTGTGACATGTTGTGATATGGGTTGCTACTTGTGATATGGGCCTTTACACTTATGGGCTGATAGATATCTTATAGGCATATTCTTCATATGTGCGTGTGTGCGGTTTATAGCTTGAGGGTTGTTTTGTCTTTTCCTCTTTGTTTTACATCTTATAAGGGTGGTTAGAGTTAGTTAGTATCTAATTACTTCTTCTTTACTTTGTAATCTGAATATTATTCAGAGAGTTTCGTCTCTCGATATTTCTTCCCTCTTAATACAATCATTCACATTCTAACAAATTCTCAATTAAGATTGACTTTTTATTTGTTTTGTGAACAATAACATGATAAATATAAATCACTCGTCTTATGATAGTTTAATGTGTCCAAATCGAGTCATAGCCAAAACTTTTATAGTGATTTCTAATATTTGTTGCCAATCTGTCATTGCTGATTTGGATGCTATTTTAATTTGACAACTTTTATAGTTATTGTGTAGAAAAGGAATTTCTTTGTTTATAGATTTCTGACCCTACCTATATCAACACAGGTTATATCGAATGATCCATTTCTTGGCAAGCGAGTTGAAGAAGGAAATTGTACAAGTGTGCCATTAAGAGATGAATTCCTTGAAAATGCCTTTTCGTATTTGAGACATACTGCCGTATTCATCAGCACATTGACATGAGGTCTGTCCCTGATATCTTTCCTTTATTATTTTTGTGACCCTCAGACTTGGGTGTTTTAGAGATTGAATTATATATGTATATAGCTTTGTATGAGGAACTTATAACAGACATCTACTTAGAATTTTATTCATATTACGCCATTCTAAGCACATGAGGTCTTCTTGGCAGTGTGCTTGCTGAGAAACTGAATTTAAATTATGAGGAGGCAGAAAGATGGATAGTGAATCTTATACGGACCTCAAAGCTTGAAGCTAAGATCGACTCAGCAACGGGAACCCTTATCATGGAACCCAATTATGCCAATATGTAAGTTTTCCTAATAAACATTTTTTTTTGATATTATCACTCTTTAGACATTGCATATTTTTCATGTTTTATTGCCTCTCTCTCTAAAAAATGCTTTGTTTCTTTATCAGGTATGAACAACTTATTGACCATATCAAAGCACTTTCGGGCCGCACCTATAAATTAGTGAGCCAGCTTCTGGAACATGCTCAGCCATAGAACGCTCGATAGAACTGTGTGCAAAAGTTGCTCGATTTTGTTATTGGTGGAAATAGTTTTATTCTTGTGATTTATTTTGGATTAAGAGCAAACACAATTGATACTTCTTATATCTATTAGTCTATTGCTAAGGAATTTGTTAGAAATTGGAAGTAAATATATTTATGTTTAGTATGTAGGAGGTATTTTAGTATAGTGTAGATGAAGATTGTTAGTATATTGTAGTGTAGTGTGTGTAGAATATAGAGTATAGTATGAGAGTGCAGTACGTATCTCCAAAATAGTGTAGATTGTATTAGATTAGATTGTTGTGCTTGTTGTTGTTGTTGTACAAATGGTTTACAAGAGAGTCCTATTTATAGATGGTGAGTGATCTAGAGCTCCCTACCAAAATATCTTAGTATAATATCTAGATTTTACATAGAAAGGATTCTACATAGGAAGCTTCCCCTAAAATATCTTAGTGTGGATTTTTGAAGCTTCTAGCCATGATATCTCTATAATACTCTTGTACTAATGTAACACTAGATATTTCTAGATGAATGCATCACTTGTTCACTTCTCCTTCTTGATGCATTTATCGGTGACTCAAAGCATTTTTCGTAGAACTGAAATCTATCTCTTGGTAATGCCTTAGTGAAGATATCTGCCAGCTGTTCTTCTGTAGGACAATACTTCATGTCAATATGTCCCTTTTCTTGGACATCTCTCAAGAAGTGATACTTAATATCGATATATTTGGTACGATTATGTTGTACTTGATTTTTAGTCATTGCGATAACAGTAGATCTCTATTGCCGAGTCTTGTAGTTCACCCATGTCTTCAAATATTGTTTTGAGCCATATTACTTGACATGTTGCTCCCGCAGCTGCAACGTATTCAACTTCTACAGTTGATAGTGCAACTGAGTTCTGCTTCTTTGATCCCCATGAGAAAATGCACAAACCGAGCTTGAAGACACAACCTGAAGTACTTTTCATATCATGTTGAGATCCGACTCAATCACTATCAGTATATCCGATGATCCTTGAGTTAGAGCTCGATTTATACCAAATACCGTAGTTAAGTGTTCCTTGTAGATATCTAAGAAGTCTCTTTGCTGCACCATAGTGTGATTCAGTTGGACTTTCCATGAATCTGGATAGCAGACTCGTGGCATACATGATGTCTGGTCTTGTGGCTGTTAAGTAGAGTAGACTCCCGATCAAACTTCGATAATTTGTAGCATTTGCGGGCTTTGTCCCGTCTTCTTTCTTTAACTTCTCATTTGGAATTAGAGGAGTAACGACTGGCTTGCAATCTTGCATCTTGAATTTTCTTAGCATATCTTCAGTATTCTTTTTCTGTGATAGAAAGATATCTTCTTCTTCTTGACTTATCTCTATACCGAGGAAGAAGTATAATAATCCAAAGTCAATCATCTCAAAGGTGTTCTTCATGTTTATCTTGAATTCTTCAATTAGTTTTTCATTGTTTCCCGTGACTATTAAGTCATCAACATAGAGAGAAACGATAAGAATATCATTGTTACCTTGGGATTTGATATAGAGTGTGGCCTCATTTTTGCTCCTCATGAATCCTTGACGAGTGAAATACCCATCGATTTTGCTATACCAGGCTCGTGGTGCTTGCTTGAGCCCGTAAAGTGTTTTCTTTAGTCGAAGAACTTTGCCTTCTTCTTTTATGAATCCTTCTAGTTTCTCCACATAAACTTGTTCTTTTAGGTCTCCATTAAGAAAGGCTGACTTGACATCCAGTTGATAAATTTTCCATTTTTTTTGTGCTGCAAGAACAATGAGTGCTCTAATTGATTGATTTTGATCAAAGTTGGGGATTTTGACCAAAATTATGGATTTTTACTTAAATTTGGACTGATTTGTCTAATTTTAACCAAACTGAACCAATTTTGACTAATTTATGTACAATTTTCAATTTTATCAAACTTCTTTTCTATTTAAAATTTCTTTTTTCTTTACTTTTTTCTCCTATTCCGTCTTCTACCCTCTTCCCCCACACCAAACCACCATTACCACCTCCATTGTAACTATCGTGATTTTGAAAAATAATTACCTCAAAATAACATCATAAATTAATTAATACCCATGTTCTTTTATGAGATTTGAACCTAAAAACTTAGGGATTGCAACTATTGCAACAAAAGAGAAGAGATGAGTTTTGGGTTCACTCCGGTGAATTTTTTCTATTTAGGCACTGATGCTTTTGTCTATTCCAGTGATTGGCGGCGACGGCTATTGGGGAGGGCGGTGGTGGTAGTTGGTGGTGGTGGAGAAATGATGTGTTTGGGAAAGAAGATAGGCAAAATCCAAAAAAAAAAATGTTCATAATTTTCTTCATATGGAATGTTGTGAGGGAGAATGAAGGTTAGCCAAGGTGGGGAAAATGAAGGGTTAGGTATGGTGGGGAAGATGAAGGTTAGGTGGGGGTGGGGCTTATTTAAAAAAAAGTTAAATGGATAATATTGGGGGTAAATTTGATAATTTATTTTATGTTTGGTCAAAATTATTAAAAAAAAAAACACCAATTGTAGTCAAAATTCTCAAATTAAAGTCAAAATCCCCAAATTTCGATCAAAATCCCCAAATTTGAACACACGTGCCCGGCACATGACATTTTTCAGTGAATTTTCAATTTTTCGGTGTAATTTGTACCCAAATTGCCAGACTTTGTCCACAATAATGTACCCAAATTGCCATCCTCCATATTAGTGTACCAAATAAACGTGCATGCCACATTAGGGTACCAAAAATGTAATTTTCCCAAGGATCCACCAACTCCCAATTATCATTCTTTCTATCATTTTTATCTCCTCCTCCATAGCTTTAATCCACACTTTTTGTTTGGATGCTTCAGCATAGTTATGTGGCTCTAAAGAACAAAAGTTGCATGTTGCATAAATATCATATAACTCTGCTAAAGATCTTACCCTTAGAGGTGGAGATTCTAATGAGGAATTAGATTCATTTGAAGTTGCGGCTTGTGATGAGGATCTTCGCGTAGATGCGAGACTCTGTTCCTCTCGTTCTGGGACTACTTCTAGTTGAGTTGTTTCTTTTCTCTTTTCTATAGTCTCACTCTCCCAATTCCATGAAGCTTCCTTGTTAAACTCCACGTCTCGACTTATAACCAGTTTCTTTGTCTCAAGATTCTAGATTCTATATCCCTTAGTTTTAGAGCTGTAGCCGAGGAAGATGCCTTTCTCCATCTTGTTTTCTAATTTATGCCTTTTGACAGATGGAACGTGAATATAACAAATACTTCCAAAAACTCTTAAATGTTTGGCTGAGGTTTTTGTCCCGACCAAGCCTCAATCGGTGTCTTGTCTAGAACTGCCTTGGTTGGACACCGATTTAGTAGATAAACTGAAGTATAGACTGCCTCTGCCCAAAACATTTTTGGCATGTCTTTTTCAGCTAGCATCGACCTTGACATTTCCATGATAGTTCAATTCTTTCTTTGTGACACTCCATTTTGTTGTGGAGTATAAGCAACTGTTAGTTGATGCTCGACGCCTTCAGCTTCACAGAATTTTTCAAACTCTTTGGAGTTATATTCTGTGCCTCGGTCACTTCTCAACTTTTTGATTTTGTGACCACTTTTATTTTTCATAAAGTTTTTGAATCTCTTGAAAATTTCAAAAACTTCTGATTTTTCTTGAAAGAAATATACCCACATCATTCTACTATAATCATCAATAAAGAGTATGAAGTACCTGTTTTAACTTAGTGAAGCGTGCGCATTGGTCCACAGACATCTGTATGGACAAGTTCTAATATCTCCTTAGCTCGCCATGTTTTCTCGGTTGGAAATGGTTGTCTGTGTTGTTTGTCGGTCATGCATCCTTCACATACACATTCTTTCTCATTTAGAAGAGGCAAATCTCTTATCATATTTTTCTGATGAAGTAGCCTCAAGGCATTTAGGTTAAAATGCCCAAATCTTCGATGCCACAGACTTGTATCATTGAGTTGAGCCACCATTGCCTTTTGTGGATATTTCCATTGAATGGGAAAGTTTCTGTTATTTCCCATTTTTACTTTGACAATTTCTTGATTATTTTTTATATTATAAATTCGGCAGGAGTTTTTCTCAAAATATAGAGCATATCCATTCTCCATCATTTGGCCAACACTTAGCAAATTATTTGTAAGTTGTGGTACAAGGAAAACATCTTTAATAAATCGCGTACCTTTCTTTGTTTCTATGGCGATGACACCTTTTCCTTTTGTCTCCACCAGTTCTCTGTTGCCCATCTTAACTTTTGTTTTTACTGAATCATCTATTCGGGAGCTACGGAAGATATTCTCGTTGGATGTCATGTGGTTGCTACACCCACTATCGATGTACCAATCTTCCTCTTTTGCTTCCGTAGCCGAGTGACATGCATAAAATAGATGCTCATTTTCTTTTTGTTCTTCAGAATAGTTGGCTTGATGATTTTTCTTGTTTCTACAATTCTTTTCCACATGCCCAAACATTTTGCAATTTTGTGGCTTTTCTCGATGATAATAGTCCTTCTCCAAATGATTTGTCTTTTTGCAAATGCCACATGGTGGGAAATTCCCTTTGCTCCCCTTGTTAATGAAGTTTTCTTGTTTATAATTTCTACCATTTCTTGATTTGTTGCCTGTGACGTTTAGTTAAAGGCACTCTCTACTGAACTTTCGTGTCGCTTATTGAGTCGTTGCTCATGTGCTTCAAGAGAACCCATTAGCTCCGCGACAGACATTGTTGATAAATCCTTTGATTCTTCAATTGCTACTACTATTGAATCATAATTCTCGGTGAGACTGATTAAGACCTTCTGTATGATTTTTTCATCGGAGATATTATCTCCGTATGATGTCATTTGATTGACTATTTCCATTATCCTTGAGAAATAGTCTTTTGAACATTCAGAATCTTTCATTTTTAAATTCTCTAGCTCTCTCCTTAAACTTTCTAGTTTAATAGTTCTAACTTTAACATTTTCTTGAAATTCCTCCTTAAGGATATTCCAAGCTCTTTAGCAGTAGTAGTGTGAATAATTCTTGACATAATATTATCACTAACGGATTGTTGAAGAAGATAAAGAGCTTTAGCACTTTGTTGGTTTAATTTCTTACGTACCTTGGTTGAAGTTTTCTTATCACCTTCTTTCAGCATAGTGATTCCTTCTTCAACAATATCCCAAAGATCATGAGATTTAAGGCAAGTCTTCATACGGACACGCGAAAATTCATAGTTGCACCCATTGAATATTGGAGTTCATTCATAGACGTGAGAATACAAACTCTGGTACCACTTATTAGAAATTGGAAGTGAATATATTTGTGTTTAGTATGTAGGAGGTATTTTAGTATAGTGTAGATGAAGATTGTTAGTATATTTTAGTGTAGTGTGTGTAGAATATAGAGTATAGTATGAGAGTGGAGTACGTATCTCCAAAATAGTGTAGATTGTATTAGATTGGATTGTTGTGCTTGTTGTTGTTGTTGTACAAATGGTTTACAAGAGAGTCCTATTTATAGGTGGTGAGTGATCTTTCTAGATCACTCAAATATCTAGAGCTCTCTACCAAAATATCTTAGTATAATATTTAGATTCTACACAGGAAGGATTCTACATAGGAATCTTCCCCTAAAATATCTTAGTGTGGATTTTTGAAGCTTCTAACCATGATATCTCAAGAATACTCTTGTAACACTAGATATTTCTGGACTAGATATTTCTAGATGAAAGCATCACTTGTTCAAAAGAATTAAACTGTTCCTAGATATACTATGTATAATTTTTGCTAATAGAGTATTAATATGAATGCGCTTGGATCAACTGTTGATTGGGTGTGCTGGATTCGAAGCCTTCCGTTGGTATAATTTTGCATTGATAGGTGTAACAATCTTGACCATTCATTATCTTTGAATCATCATCCGTGAAATCTATTTTGTACTTCGTGGAGTTCCTTGGGTGTTTTTGGTGTAATTGCATTGATCGTTCATCATCCTTTGACCGTGAGGCCGTGAAAGCTAAACTACTACCTATGACTGCAGCTTTAGGGCAGTAAAACCCGGTGTTTTCCTATTATTGCACTTCTAATCAATTCGGAGATCGAAAGTCACATAACTTTCTATAATTTCACTTTTAGCCCATTCATTTTACTATACCACATTATACAGTTACACTTAGGCTCCGTTTGTTTGTCAAGGGAATGGAATCAAAATGGGGAATATGATTCTCAAAAATCAAATAACCTTGTTTGGTATTTTTTATTTGATATTATGGAATGCAATCTAATTCCCAAAATAAGGGAATTACATTACCTTGTTTTATGGAGGTAATGTGATTACCATATCAAGGTAATCATAAATGCACTACTTTAATGTCATTATTACTCTTATATCAAATATAATACAAAATCAACAAAATAGTTATTTATTTTTTCATTTTATTTAAGTTATTATTTATGAAGAGATAGTTTCGTATTTTTAATTTATTTAGAATATTTTCATTGTCAAAATAGATCGTAATTTCATTTTATTTGATATTTATTATTGAATGAAATTGAAAAATTGCTATGTTGTTTTTTCGATAGTACTTTTGAAATGGTTGTTGGTCACATATGATTAATATATTTTATTTATTAACAATAATATGTTTCCGACTTAAAATAATTATCAATACATTGGTATATGAAAAATGCATACATGTAATTTTTTTAAAAGTCGAACAATATGTAAATAAAAAATAAGCATGTTCAATTTAATTATCATTTTTCTAAAAGAGGATAATGCAATTGAGCCAAATTGATATCTTATTTATTCTTTATTATTTAACCAAATTAAATAAATATATATATGTATATACACTTATGTATATATATATATATAATATCAAATATTCTACTTTGTCATAAAATTTATAATTAGATTATACAAATATGATTTAAAATAAGGGTATTTATGTCAAAATCTTTAATTTAGATTCCATTCTTTATTATATGTATTTGAACAAAATATAAAAAAGGAAAAAATATATATATCCTTACCCAATTTTTTTGTAGAAACCAAACACTATTAATGGAATCAAATTTCTAGTAATCAAATTATCAGTAATCTTATTCCCATTTTAGATTCCATTCCCTGTCAAACAAACGGAGTCTTATAGATTCTTTTATGCTATGTGGCTAAGTGGACATTAACAATTGCACATGGTGTATTCTAAAGTTACCCATTACTTTGAAGTCTCTTCTAAAATGCTCTAATAATATAATTTGTATAACACATGATCTTGAATAGATCATTGCAAATTGAGCATTAGTTAGTTCGTAAGCAATAAGGTAAAGTCAAATTCCAAACATGCATGTGAATATTGGATCTAGACCAACTTATTATAACATGATGATGCTAATATTTAATTCGGATATAGATAACTTTTGCATTACGAAAATGATTAGAATATGTTTAGGCCACAATCTGCTCCATTTTATAGGAGAATTAGCAATGGCATTGGGTTTCAAAGGGCACATGAAATGGACAGATCCATAAGTAAAGACAGAAGTACATCATTTAACAAGATACAATTTTATAGTTTTCCTACTTTACGAATTGTAGAAAACGTCACAATATTTTACTATTCTTTTTAAGCAAATTAGTCCATATAATATCTTTTGTTAAATTTTGACGGATCTCTAAATATTTTATATAATTAATGACGTAGACCCTGAATTCATCACACAATCAAAATTGGCCAAAAGGAACGTTTATAACTTAAATTTTTGTTGTAATAACAATTATCCAAGCAATAAGTATTGCGATAATACTTATTTGAATCTATATGTACTAGAAGATGCTTCTGGCTTAAGTTCCTTAAAAGTGGCTTGTAATATTCATTTCTGCCACACCACTTCTTATAATTCTACTTTTAGTCCACTCATTAGCTATATATCCACATGTGGTGACAACACCACCACTTCCCTTGAAAATTCCACTTTTAATCCCATATTGTAACTCTAATTTAATTTTGATGTATATATTTATCACATTTAATACTAAAACTTTTAAAAATATCTTATATTTAGTCCCAATTAAATTTTTTATATGATATTTAGCGATCAACTCCACTAGCCATACATTTAGGGAAAACTGTGTGTATATATGACTTCCCCGGAACATTCTACTTTTGATCCCATAATTTAACTCTAATTTAATTTTGGTCCCATTTATTACATATTTATAACATTTAGTCTCAAAACTTTCAAAATATTTCATAATTAATCCCAACTAAATTTTCTATCTAAAATTTAGCGATCAACTCTATTAACCAGGTTTTTATGGAATATTTTGTGTATATATGACATGTGATATTTAGTAATATTGAATGTAAACCGTGTTTGAGTGCATTCGTATATGAAAAATCCGATTAAAACTAAACCTGAGACAGTTTGAAAATTGAGAACCACAAAATTAAGAGACTAAAATTGAAACACAAAGTTAAAACATTGTTTGAACTTTAATTTAACAAAGTCAACTCGGAAATGAAATTTAATTTAAGAAAATCAATTCTGGACATGCATGGCACGACTGAATATTAAAGTTGTGCCAACATATATAAACATGGTGATGCTGATTTTATTCTAATACATATGACTTTTTCAGTTATAGGAATGATTGAGATATATTCTAATTTCTTGCTTCATAGGCCAACCAACATTTTGTTTTACGAAATTGTAATTTATCTTATTATTTTCATCACATATATACACGTTAAATGTATAAAACAATTGCCATCACATATGCAAGCGAAACATTAGAATTAATTGTTAATATAGAATTAAAAACAATCAATTTTATGAAGTTGTATTTCTATACATGTTTGTGAGCAACTTAACACGATCAAAGAGAGACATATAATTCTTCTTTTATTTTTTATTTATTTGTCAAGTTGGTTTTGATCATAAATTCCAGTTGTAAGCTATTATTATAATGACGTCTTACTTTTTTATTGACGAAAATACGAAATTCACGTATTACAAATTCATCTAAACATAACTAATCATCATATAATTCATCTATATATATAATAAGATCATACTCAAAGTCCAAAATACACCAAACAGTAACCCATGGCTGATCACCATCCTTCACAAAACAATGGCCACCGGAGCATGCATAAAAATCAACCCGAAGTGGCGGTGGTGGTGGTGCCGCTGGCGGCACAAGGCCATCTCAACCAGCTCCTCCACCTCTCCCGCCTCATCTCCGCCTACAACATACCCGTCTATTACTTCACCACCGCCACCCACAACCGCCAAGTCAAGGCTCGGGCTCATGGTTTCGACCCTTCAACCCTTACCAATCTCCATTTCCATGATTTTCCAACGCCCCATTTCCCAAATCTTTCCCCAAACTCAAGTTCCTCAAACAGCTTTCCATCTCATATGATCCCAATGATGATTGCAATATTTACCAATATCCAAAAGCCACTTTCGACTCTTGTAAACGAACTTTCGACAAAAGCTAAAAGAGTTGTAGTGATTTTCGATTCTCTAATGGCATCACCTGTTTCAAAAGCCATAAATGGCTTATCAAATGTTGAGTCCTATTGTTTTAGAAGCCCATCTGCCTTTTCGACGTTTTCATTCTACTGGAAAGCTGCTGGAAAACCTGTTATACCTCAAGATGCAGCTGAGATATTGGAACAACTTCCATCCATGCTCGAATCTTGCGGTCCACAAGTTTACGAAATTATCGTATCTCAACTCCAGGAACGAAACGTCAATTCTGGGACAATTTTCAATTCAAACAGGTCCATAGAAGGTATGTATCTTGATTTACTATTGAGAACAAGAAATTCTGAACAAGACAAGTTTTTTGCACTAGGACCCTTTAATCCTGTAACTATATCTAAAAAGAATGATTCAAAAAGCCCTCGATCTCAATGCTTGCAATGGCTAGACAAACAGGAGAAAAACTCAGTTATATTTGTGTCATTTGGCACATTATCTTTCTTATCCGATGAACAAGTCAAAGAAATAGCAATTGGATTGGAAAATAGTCATCAAAAGTTCATATGGGCTCTGAGGGATGCAGATAGAGGAGATATATTCACAGGTGAAGATAAACAAGCCGAGTTACCAAAAGGGTTCGAAGAGAGAGTGAAAGATAGGGGAATTATAGTGAGAGATTGGGCGCCACAGATCGAAATTTTAGGCCATTTTGCAACAGGTGGATTTTTGACACATTGTGGTTGGAATTCATGCATGGAGAGCATTTCAATGGGTGTGCCAATAGCAACTTGGCCGATGCACACTGATCAGCCAGGCAATGCTGCTTTGTTAACAAAGGTGCTGAAAATTGGATTGGAAGTAAGAGATTGGAAGCAAAGAAATGAATTAATCTCATCGGTTAAAGTAGCAAAAGACGTAAAACGATTAATGGGTTCTGCAGAAGGAGATGAGATGAGGCGGAGGGCTCAGAAATTGGCCGAAGCTGTGAAGGAGTCGATGATGGAAGGGGGTTCTACTCGTCTCGAGATGGATTCGTTTATTGCTCATATTAGTAGACATGTTTCTTCTTCTGAGCTATAATATGCAACTTATGTGCCATCAAATTTTTAATTTCATGTTTTGAATATGTATGATTGTTTGGTATTTATTGTGGCTTCAATTTGTTGTCTTGATATGTGAGATTCAGTTTCTTGAATTGTTAAAAGTTGAAATGCATGAAAAGTTGGTATTATTTTGTGGCAAAATGGAGTAGTATAATTCAGTTGCTATTTCAGAAAATGTTCTTAGCCCAATAAAAGAAGTATATATCAACAAAGAAGAATTGACCCAAAATCTATGAGAATAACATGGGCTTAAAAAAGGCACCAAACACAAGATAAAGGAGGAAATTTACACGAACTTTATTATAGTTAAATTTAATGGAGTAAAATTCAAGATTTTGGACGCTGAGATTAAATGTGAATCATTTAAAAGTTAAAGGATTAAATGTGAGAAATTTAGAATGACTTGAATTTGTTTTGAGTTACAAGACGAAAAGTGTAATTTTTCCTGTCAATTAGTTACTTTAGTTGTTTGGGTTGTCAATATTCTAAAATAGTTTGATAACTCTTACATAGGAGTTGTTTTATTACGTATAAATCATGCGTAGCCGGCGAACACGCTTGCTTTAGCCAACACGAAAGAACAAAAACCAACCTGCATATTTAAAGTATCTCAAAAGGGCTATTCAAATCCGTTAAACTTCAATACTACTCAAATAGAATTATGAGTCGTCAAATCACATATGACAATGTCATTCATTTCAATGTCATAATCATACAATACAATTACGACCTCAAATTTCTCAAACTTCCCGAGAAGTGAGCTCTTCATCATCATTCTTAAAAGCTCTATTTTTTTTTGAATCAAACATAACTACAAATATTTGTTCTTAAATTTACATAAATCAACTATACATGATCAAACTACATGCAAACTATTGAACTTATGCTAGGATTTGTCAAAAAATAACACATAAATAATCCAATTGCACGAGATAACTATAATTTCTATACTGCTAGGGTGGTTGCAATAAACTGCATCTTAGCCCACAACAAATAGCTCTATCAAGTTTTATCTTTTAAAGTACATGTGACGTATATGATGTTAGAAAAAATGATATGTGATATAAATTCTTATTTTTGATTCAATTCTTGATTAAGATTGACTCGTTATTTGTTTTGTGAACAATAACATGACAAATATAAATCACTTGTCTTATGATAGTTTAATGTGTCCAAATCGAATCATAACCAAAACTTTTCAATCCAACATATCTTTTTTATACACTAGAAAATATCATGTGCGTAGCACGTGGTTAGCACATGATTTTTTTAAAAATGAATTCAATTAAAATAAATTATTATTATCAATGATTTTATAATTACTTAATTTATTACTAAATAAATCCAATTCTTATTTTCATTGCAAATCCTAATGACTTTTAGTTTTTGAATCTCATAAACATAAAACTTGTTAGGAATAAACTTACATAATTGGAATAAAATGAGTCATATCCGAAGCTGATTCAAATCTAATTGTTAATATATATTTTCCTCTCAGTTTTTTAACTCCTTATATCTGAAAAACTACGGACATGTATGTTTGCAAAGTGCAGGGTTATGTAATTGATCAGCCGCGATTCCTCAAGTTGTGAGAATCACCACAAGCCTACGTGACCTTGGAATTTCATATTCAACGTAGACACCAATATGAATTTCCACTGGGGCAGTTCAGTTCAGTCATCCCCGATGTGAACCCTCATACGTGCATATGTCCTCGACCAATACCCATGAAACTAGGTACTCCCAAAAGGGAATGCTACATACAAGCAAGTTTTGGCGAATCATTGATATCCCTTTCTCAATGACTCTATGATTTGGAACATTTTTAGGATTACAACCGTTCGAGCACATTCCATGATCACCATACCCGATGTGTGATCGTATCCCATAGATCTATGTAATCCAAGAGACTTCACTATATATAAATATATAACAAAGAATGCCATTTCATAATGATAGTAAAACAAGATCGTTCTCGTAGTGTTGCTAAGTTTTGACAACCAATTGGCTTGCCGGACACCCAACACTGATATGGAGTTTGTTCATCTTCTTCAACCATGACAATGGGAGGACGCAGATTATTGACTTGTTCAATCAGGACAAGTATGGATTTCTAGTCACTTAATTTCTTTTACTAGTGTATTCTCTCTCTCTCACTCTCTCTCCATATATATATATATATCATGCACTTTGAGGACCATAGATTGGGTTGTTTTTAGCATCTTTACTGCACTGAGCAAGAGAGTATTGCTGTCACTGTTACCAATATCTAAATTCTTGCCGGTAAACTTGGATATAGTACTTTAGACTTCTTACTCTTAATTGTAGTATTCTTTGTAGCATGGTACATTTCTTGATAGTAAATGCAATCATGTTGTAGGGTTCCCCTCCTGAATTAGTACTCTTTTCAGCATATTTTGAATGATGAAATATCTTCCAGGTATCTGAATGCTATTCAAACAAATGCTCCCCATCTTTTACCTTACCTAGCAACTACATTCATTGTTAACAAAAGGAGGCGACCTTAGTTTAAGGATTTTATAAAGGTGATTTAGCAAGAGCAGCACTTTTACAAAGATCCCATTACCGAGTTTTTGGCATTTGTATATGTAGGGGGAATTACAGATTTCTTCCCTCAACAAAAGTCCAATCGTAAATTTGGTCCTCCATATTCTGCATTCGCACATTGAGTCCTTTAACTTGTCAAATCTGAACACTTTTAGTCCCTGCCGTTATCTTTTCCATCCAAATTAACGGAAATCTCTAACAAAGGTTAAATTAGGGGGGAGATTACATCTTTTCATCCTTTAACTTGCTGCGTAATACATTTTTGTCCAATTACCATGAATCAAGCCCAACATGCTTCCGAAATATAATTAAACATTCATAAATTCATACATCTGTTTGACCTCCTTATTACCGGGTATTCCAAGCCTCCGATTTTACAGACTCGTTCCAACCACTCGACCGCAGACAATGGTTCGTAAGTCTTAGCTCCTTCACCAATACAAAGGACAACCTTATTTTGTTTCCTACCTTAGGGCGTAGGAGGTATTACAGGATGAACGTAACTTTTGAAAGCAAGTTGAACAAAAGCTTCATATTTTAACTGATGAAATAAAATTAAAATTACATAAACATACTCTACTCTATTGGAGGAGATAACTCTTTAACCTCTCATATGAGGACTATTTTTGGGGAAATCCCCATACACTCAACAGAAAGATTACAAGAAAAGAAAATGATTTTATTTTAAAGACTATAGACTTGGAAAGAAAATATGTTGAGAAGAGTTGGAGAAATTTTCTGATGATCTCCATCTGCTTCCTTCCTTCCCTTTTATAGTCTTCAACTGCGGATTCCAAACTTGTTTAATTTTAAATACGTCAATTACGTATTCGTATTTGTTCTTGTCTCCCACTTGCCTTGAAAGGTTGTGGTTGATCAATAACTTGAAGGGTCATGGCCTTTTATTGTTTTTGGTTTTATTGCCTGTGACCTTTGGTCGCCTTGATGCCCTTTAGTCATCTTTCTGGTATTTTTACAACCTTTTTTTTTCCAGCTGTTACACTTTTCTTAAAATTACAGTTTTTAAATTGTAATTTTTCTATTGAGCCTAATGTAATTAGATTCTCCTCTGCCTCCTATTACATTTAAGAGTTCTTACCGAGGTTTGTGAAAACCCCTCGGATAGCTTATTTTTTTACCCTTGTCCTGTTTGGCTTCGGGCTTTTCCTTTGTAACCCTGATCCTTGTTCCGAATAAGGGTTTGTTTTGGAATTCGCAACTTGGGCGTATGCGATTATGCCATTTCTCAACATGCATCATATTGCATGCCTTCTTCCTTGTGTTATCTGTTGTGGGAAACTTGCTTCCAAATTAGCGTCCTCATCTGTTTAAAAAGATTTTCCGCGAATTCGGTACTTTTTCCTATCACAGAATTTAACAAGAATGATCCATTTATCTTATTAGAAAAGATCTTAAATTGATACTTTACTTTGTCCATCTCAGTCAGACAGACCCATAATCCCCAGGCTCTTCGAGTAGAAATTTCATCTTCACTCACTGAAACAACCAGGGGTGCCTCTCTTGTTTCGACCTTAACTTTGTGGAAGGCCGCCATATCGGGTTTTTGTAGCTTTATGAAATGAAATGCAGGATGATACCCTTTTCCTGCGATTTCTGGAGCTATTGATAATTTTTTTTATCTCCAGAACATCTTCTCGTTTTAGATGTGGATTATTCTGCCATGAGTCATATACATCTCTGCTTATCCACTCTGGTAATTTAGAAATTTTCGGAAATCCTGGTGCCATAGTATGTATTGAGGCAAATGCCCCAAAATCATACCATTTTCGGACTTCGTCAAGTTTAGATCCTTCGACCATCCAAACCCTGGGATGTTTCCCTGATATATCAATCAGAGTTTTTCCAAGATTTATCCCTTTTCTCGAGACAAGTTTCTCCCATGATCTTTGGTAGACCTGCCAATGCAAATTAATTTCATTAGTATTAACCTTAGATGTGCCTGTCTATGGCCTAAGGTTAATTTCTCCCTCTTTTGGTGCCGGGTTGACTTGAAGCAACTGGAGATTTCTCTTCTTGTTGTTCAATTCCCCTTTATCAGAGTCTGATATGGCACTTGTTGTTAAGTCGAGTATTGTGCATATTTTACATGTCTATAGTCGGGTTGTTTATATCACTTATGCGTCTTATTTTGTGATTTTAGGTTGATAATTGGATTTTAGAAGATTAAAAAGGAGAAAGAACCAAATGAGACGAAAAAGAGGAAAAATGACGAAGAAAAGAGTTGACACGAAAAAAGCACAGAAGACTTCGAAAAGTTAAGCATGCCCACGCTTAAGTTGCCAAAAGTTTCTGCCCCAGAAACAGAGTTGCTGGAAATTCGGGAAATCTTCGGTTAAGGAAGTTGGTTTCGGTACTCAACTGCCAAAAACGGATGTTACATCCGGAAGATTTTGTTTAAAGACGATTTTGTGGGATTTATTCCCTTATTTTTGTTAGGATTTTATTTCATTATTTCTAGATATTCCTAGTTGGTTAAGTTTGTTTAGTTTGTTAGAGCCCTAATTAGTTTCCTTCTTGGATTAGGACTCTACTAGTTTAAATATGTGAAATTTTATTCCATAAGACACCTTTGATTTTATTTTAATTCAAGCAACGTTTTTCCCTTTAATTCTAGAGCTCTCAATTTTTATTATTTTTGTCTACGTTTTGATTATGAGTTGCTAAACTCACACTTCTAGTCGAGGATTTATCAAGGTTTGATTCTTTAAATTCGTGAGATCGAATTGTGCTATAATTTCTCTGTTGTTAGGTATTTACTTTTTCTCTGAGATCTGTTGATAATATATTTCAATTGGTTAGATAACTTGATCAATTATTTAATCGTTGGAATCGTATTTAGCTATTTAGGGCCAAATCCCTGACTGGTAAACCCTAATTTTGTAGCAGTTAGCGACGTTGATTATGGAAACGTTTTTGATTAGTCGCTATGGGAATTAGTAATCTGGTCTAAATAACCCGAGCTTATGTTTTTGTTGGCTAGAATTGGTGTCTTTCTAATACGTGCTTGCTATCGATAGGCTAAATCCTAATAGCTTGTTTAGGGTTGTCTAATTGGTAAGAGAAGTAATCAAAGAGCTTGTTTTGGCTTATCGACGACTTAAGGAAAGACTAGGTTATTAGAGCTTGTTAATAACTATAGCCAATTTATCTATAAAACATTGAATTATCATTGCATCAGTGATCGAATTAATTGAATCAATACCGAGAAAATGCGAAGACTAGAATTTCTCATCATATTAAAAAAAAAATCCAAATTTTGCCTTATTTGCGTTCTTTTGAAATTGTGTTTTTGAATCTTGCGTTTTTAATTTCGCCTGTTAATTTAGTTAAAAATCTCAAAACCCCCCCTTTTTATCGATATTAGTAATTTAAGAATTAAATTTTACACCATTCCCTGTGGATCGACCCTACTTATCGCTGATTACAAATCTTTTTAAAGTAGGTTTTTATATTTGTTGGATTCGACACCCACCACTTGTGCAAGCAGTATTTGAATATACCGCTTCAGGTATAGAGCCATGTACTCTAAACGCAAGTTTAGAGCCATGCTCTCTCACTTTTCGGGTCATCATCGAAGTAGATGCCTTTCGAATTGGTTCTTGCAATACACCTCACATGGATCCTGAGGCATACATTCGACTCCTTATTGTATTCTGGACAGTGTCCACATTAACTTGTTATATTTGTCCAGCTGCCTCAGCGTTAACCGATAGCTGGCTAAAATTCTTGTCTAGCTCCTCAAGGTTTTCCCTGAGATGCCTATACCTTGTAATGATGGAATTTGTTTAAGCTGTTTCCATCTCTTGTTAGGAAATCTGCAAGTATATTTTCATGAGATTTCACAATGATAATATCAAAACAATAATATTGTGCCACCTCATAATACGAGCCTTTTCTATTTTTGATTCTAATTTGTTTTTTAGAAAGGCTTTAACATTCGTATTATCCACTTTTAAAATAAACTTCTTTGCTAAGAGAAATAATGGCCATTTTTTAAAAGCCTTCCGAACAACAAAGAATTCATTTTCATTAATATGCCAAAGTGCGGCTTGTTGTTCTTTGAACGACCCTCCTGCATATCTACAAGGTTCTTACCCTGTAATAGTCTTTTTCATTAGTACAGCTGCCCAATGAAAATCATTAGCGTCAGTAGAAACAATTAAATCATCATCGTCTTGAGGAATTGCGAGTTTTGGCAAGTTACTACAAACTTGTTTTAGCTTGCGAATTCTTTGAGTGTGAATTTTCTTCCCACTTCCATTTTGAACTTTCTGTTTCTTTCAAAAGAGGTCGAAAATTCTTCTTTACTTTGCAAGGTTCTTAATAAAGATTCCTGCAAAATTAACAACTCCTAACAAACTTTGAAACTATTTTTTATCTTTAAGAATATCGGGAAAATTGTGGATTTTCTCCACGGTGTGTTCTTGAAGTTCAATACATGCTTCATCAATATGGATACCAAGAAATTGAATCTTATTGACTCCAATCATAGCTTTCTATTCAGAGAGCACTAATCCTTCCTTATGACATGCATTCGAGAAAATCTCTAAATGTTTAATATGTTCATTCATGTTTTTAGATGCAATCAGAATATCATCAATATAAACAAACATAAATTCAAAATAATCTTTAAACATATTATCCATTTTTCTTTGGTATCTGAGGTGCATTGGGAAGACCCATAGATAGCACGTTCTAGATATACTGACCTTGTGGTGTAGAAAATATTGTATATTTCCTTGATTCATTTTCTAACTTGATCTGATAGAAACTAGATTTACAATCGAATTTTAAAAACACTTTGGCTCCTTTGATGCAATCAATTAAATGTTCTCTACTTGGGATATAATAACCATCAAACTCTAATATTTTGTTGATACCTTGAAAGTTGATTACTAATCTAAATTTTCCCCTTTTTATTTCACCATGATTTCTTACAAGGAAACCAGGGCTACTATAATCCGAGACTCCAGGTTCAATGAGTTTAAGATCGATATGCTCTTTGATAATCATTTGCATATCTTTCTTATTCATCATATTCATCTGGATAGATTTATATCGAACGTACTCATACTTACATTGGTCCTTAACCTTTAGAGTAGCTTCGATCTTGTTTTTGTTCCACCGAGACAAAGAATCCTCATTGTAATTCCTTTGGAGTAGCCTTGTAACATGTTCGAGAGAGAGCTTACTCTCTTCGTCCATACACCAATCAAGTTTCTTATCTTGTAGGGCGTTCTTCAAGAAATATATTTATTCTTCAGTGGCCTCAATGTACCCTTCACTATAGAAACCTTGTTGTCTGAAAGACGACATAGCCTCACCAAATTTTCTTTTATCCTGCATTTTAGGATTAGTTAATTTGGCCTCATCATCACCATGTTTGCTGCAAAAATTTATTGGCACAATGAGATTAAATGCCTTTTCTCGCCGCAAAACCTGTATTTCACTTCCACAGTTAGTGGTGAAGATTAATAAATTTATCTTATTATCTTGCACAGATCTTGCAAATGTTTGGATAAAGTTATTACCCAATAAGATATCTTCTCCAGTATCATGAAAGAAAACTGGAGGCATTTTTACCTTAAACCAAGGTGTTCCTAATGCTCCTCCCATCATGATTTTTTGTTTCTCGTTTACCGATATTGAGTATAAGAATTTTTCTCAAAAAATCTTTACATGCAATAATAGGTATGATTTCCATAACTTCGCTAGGAAAGTGTGGCAACCTCCGGCCAGGGATGGGAGCCGAAGCTCGCCACACCACGACGATAGCTCAGTATGAGAATCCATCCCATCTTGAGCTACCGCTAAGCGTACACTAAACTTCGAACTTGTAATATAGAAACAAGAACATCAAACCAACGATTATATACATACAAACCATATAAGTAACACGTACAAAACAAAGAGTTTAGATGCAAGCCAAAACAAGTTCAAGTCATTGCTCAACCATATACGAAGCATTTAATTCTACAACATCTAACTCTTATAACATAGAAGATTCCCAACGTGACTAGCCACAAATATTTCCTTCCGATATATCGAGCCCTTCTGAAAAGAGAAATAAAGAAAGAGGGGCGAGTCCGAAAGACCCAGTGAGGTACAAATAAAATGGATTCTGCAGCAAAATATAGTGATACCATATAGGCGAGAAGTAGAACAAGACAATATAACAATAGACGAGCGACTGAATAGAACACAATATTAGTCAAAGAAAACTCATGTATTGAATCAGGCAAAAGATTATGATCCATCTATCACTGTCCCATACCACCAAAAGGCTTCACACCTTTCGATCTACGCAATGTGATTTTAAGTGTTGGGATTCTAGAGGTGGCTCCTACGGGCTCAAGAGGTGGCCTCCGCCGTCGCGTGGCACTTTGTCCTGTATAGCACTTAGCTCCCTTCACTCTATCTTTCAGAGTCAAAGCTTTAGCCATGAAAAGGAATAATACATAGCAGATGGATGCCGGATAACGGGACTCTGGAGGTGGCTCCTACTGGATCAAGAGATGGCCCCCGCCGTCACGTGGAACTTTGCCCCGTATAGCACTTAGTTCCCTTAGCCGACGGAGTAGAGCCAAAAAAAAAAGAATAGTGATAGAGACTCAAGCAGAAAAAGTATCGGTTAGAAGAAGACATAAGGAAATTGCAACAATTAGGTGAAACATGACTTCGAGGCAAGACATGAACTATAGCATGATACGAGTACTATCGGGAACATCGATATATTAGTCCTAAATAGGACATCAGAGAACTTACCTTCATGATGGTTACAAAAAGAAGCATGGTAATTAAAGTATGTAAAGCAAAGTGAATGAAGAAGAAAGCAAGAAAGCCCTTACAATCATGATCGTCACAAAAAGAAGCATAGCAATTAAGGTAGATAAAGCAAAGTGAAGCAAGAAGATAGTAAGAAAGCCCTCACAATCATGATGGTTACAAAAAGAAGCATAGTAATTAAAGTATGTAAGGCAAAGTGAATCAAGAAGAAAGCAAGAAAGCCCTAACTATTACAACCCGGTGTCATAATCTCTTGTCTCGTGAAAGTCACAAATATATCATGTGTCGAAGCATACCGTTATAACCTCAACCGAAAATTATCCTCAAAACCTACTGAAGACTCACTTATATACATATTTACAAATCTCAAGATATGGATAGTTTATTACTATTTTAACTCAAGTGGCTAAACAACAACAAATTAGTATCTAATATATAAATACTTATAACCATAACACTTTCAATTCCAACCCTATAAAAATAGAGGCATAAACTTTGTAAAAATACTCTATAACATTTTCAAAGCTCATTGAAATTCTGAATTTGGGATTTAATTATAAAAACATATGATGTATCAGGAGAATTTCAGAAACGACAACCCGAATTAAAACAATTTTAGAAATTATTATAATATTTAGAAATTTTTTAAATTTTATGATAAACTTAAGTACACACATTGAATATACAGTAAAATTTTCAGAACAAGAAAACATCTCAAACTATTTTAAATAAATCCAAAACCGTGCACCCTTAAATTTTCGGTAGAGCACTTGGCAGTTATGGTAAACAAATTCTAGAAAATCACACACAAGTTAAAACCTTACAAATTTTTGTACATATCATTTAGACATGATAGTTAGTTTCTAGAAAAATTCACATGAAGAAATTCTTTCATTTGGTTACCTAAACAATAACCTAAAAGCTACTGCACAAAGCTGTAATTTCAGCATCTTTTCACATCTTTTTACCATGCAAGAACATATCTATGAGAAAATCTTAAATACAAAAAGTTTTATTAATCTAAGAGTTTGACAATCAATTAGTTTAAGCTTTAAGATGCTTGATTTAATACTAAAAGATAAGCTTCTTACCAAGCCACTAAAGGAAGTAAAGTAATATAAAAATTTCCAAGCTAAGTTGATCTCCTATCCTCAAGCATTCATCTTTCATTTTCTTTCTTTATTTTTTGTGTATATAAGAAGATTGAAGACAATCTTTAGTGCTTCTTGTATCTAAGATGAGTCATGGTAGGGAGAAGAAACATGCATATTGCCACCTAATGTCATGCAAATGAAAAGGATTCCTAGCTTGCCACCTAATGTCATGCAAATGGAGAATGGTTCCTAGCTTGCCACCTATGGCATGACTAATCCTCCACTACAACTTATAATACAAACTATATATATATATATATATATATATATATACTTCTAAAGAATCACTAAGGCTTATATAATAGTAATGATAATAATAATATTAAGTATATAATATTATCTTAACTCACAATTTTTAAGAACCGAGAATGTGGGGTGTTACAGAAAGACTCCAAATTTTGCTGTGCAAATACCTGAATCAAAATCAATATTTTACTGTAATTTGCAAACTTGATTCTTTTTAAGCAAATTAGTCCATATAATATCTTTTGTTAAATATTGACGGATCTCTAAATATTTTATATAATTAATGACGAGAACACCCTGAATTCATCCCACAATCAAAATTGGCCAAAAGGAATGTTTAAAACTTAAATTTTGTTATAATCACAATTATCCAAGCAATAAGTATTCTGATAATACTTATTTGAATCTATAAGTACTGGAAGATGCTCCTGGTTTAAGTTCCTTAAGAATGGCTTGTAATGCATTCCTTTCTGCCACACCACTTCTTATAATAATACTTTTAGTCCATTCATTATCCACATGTGGTGACACCACCACCACTTGCCTTGAAAATTTCACTTTTAATCCCATAATTTAACTCTAATTTAATTTCGATTCCATTTGTTATGTATTTATCACATTTAATTCCAAAATTTTCAAAAATATCTCATATTTAGTTCCAACCAAATTTTCTATATGAAACTTAGCAATCAACTCCGCTAGCCATACACTTTAGGGAAAATTGTGTGTATATATGACATCTTCCCCGGAAAATTCTACTTTTGATCCCATAATTTAACTCTAATTTAATTTTGGTCCTATTATTACATATTTATCACATTTAGTCCCAACTTTCAAAATATTTCTATTTAATCCCAATTGAATTTTCTATCTAAAATTTAGTGATCAACTCCGTTAGCTAGATTTTTAGGAAATATTTTCTGTATATATGACATGATATTTAGTAAAAATATTATAATATTGAATACAATTCGTGTTTGAGTGCATTTGTATATGATATTTTTTGTAAAAACTCAGCTAAAAGTTGACTAACGGAATCGACATTAAATTTAGGATGAAAAATAAACGATTGAGACTAAATCTGAGATATTTTGAAAGTTACAAAGGGAAACGTGAAAAAAACGTAACTGAATGAGATTAAAATTGAAACACATAAAGTTAATACATCGAACTTTAATTAAATAAAGTCAACTGAGAAATGAAATATATTTTTTAAGATAATTAATTCTGGACATGCATGTCTCGACGGGTGATTCTAAGTTGGTTTGGGACTAACAATCCCGACCCTTAGAACCACACATTTCGGGAGTGGGGGTGGTTTTTCCCACCCACAAATAAAAAACCACCACCCAAAACATAGTTCCTATGTGGTTGGGACCAACAGTCTCGGACCACCAACATTAGAATTTTCCATGTCACGACTGAGTATTAAAGTTGTGCCAACATATGACTTTATTCTAATACAGATGACTTTTTCACTTATTGGAATGATTGAGATATATTCTAATTTCTTGCTTCATAGGCCAACCGACATTTTGTTTTACGAAATTGTATTTTATCTTATATTTTTCATCACATATACAAAATATAGAATAAAAAACAAATAATTTTATCAAGTTGTATTTCCTTACATGTTTACGAGCTACTTAACACGATCAAGAGAGACATATAATTCTTCTTTTATTTTTTTAATTTATTTGTCAAGTTGGTTTTGATCCTAAATTCCAGTTGTAACTAGTAAGCTATTATTATAACGGAGTTTGACTTCTTTACAAAATGAAATTATTTGTAAACAGATATTAAAAATTCATCTATATATAATAAGATCATACTCCAAACCCTAAACATACACCAAATAGTAACCCATGGCTGATCATCACCATCCTTCACAAAACAATTGTCACCATGAGAATCAACCGGAAGTGGCGGTGGTGATGGTGCCGCTGGCGGCACAAGGCCATCTGAACCAGCTCCTCCACCTCTCCCGCCTCATCTCCGCCTACAATATACCCGTATATTACTTCACCACCGCCACCCACAACCGCCAGGTCAAGGCTCGGGCTCATGGTTTCGACCCTTCATCCCTTACCAATCTCCATTTCCATGATTTTCCAACACCACATTTCCCAAATCTTTCACTTGATTCCAGTTCCTCAAACAGCTTTCCATCTCATAGAATCCCAATGATGATTGCAATATTTACCGATATTCAGAAGCCACTTTTGACTCTTGTAAACCAACTTTCAACAGAAGCTAAAAGAGTTGTGGTGATTTTCGATTCTATAATGGCATCATCTGTTTACAGGGCCATAAATGGCTTACCAAATGTTGAGTCTTATTGTTTTCGAAGCCCATCTGCGTTTTCGTTGTATTCATTCTACTGGAAAGCTGCTGGAAAACCTGTTATACCTCAAGATGCAGCTGAGATATTGGAACAACTTCCATCCATGATTGAATCTACCAGTCGAGAAGCTTACGAAATTATAGTTTCTCAACTCCAGGACCCAAAAGTCCACTCTGGAACAATTTATAATTCAAACAGGGCCATAGAAGGTATGTATCTTGACTTAGTAGCAAAAACAACAAATTCTGGACAAGACAAATTTTTTGCTATTGGACCCTTTAACCCTGTAACTATATCTGAAAAGCATGATTCGAAAAGTCCTCGATCTCAATGCTTGCAATGGCTAGACAAACAGGAGAAAAGTTCAGTTATATTTGTGTCATTTGGCACAGTACCTCTCTTATCTGATGAACAAGTTAAAGAAATAGCAATTGGATTGGAAAATAGTCATCAAAAGTTCATATGGGCTCTGAGGGATGCAGATAGAGGAGATATCTTCACAGGTGAAGATAAACGAGCCGAGTTGCCAAAAGGGTTCGAAGAGAGAGTGAAAGATAGGGGAATTATAGTGAGAGATTGGGCTCCACAGTTGGAAATTTTAGGCCATTTTGCAACAGGTGGATTTTTGACGCACTGTGGTTGGAATTCGTGCATGGAGAGCATTTCGATGGGTGTGCCAATAGCAACTTGGCCAATGCACACTGATCAGCCAAGCAATGCTGCATTGTTAACAAAGGTGCTGAAAATCGGATTGGAAGTAAGAGATTGGAAGCAAAGAAATGAATTAGTCTCGTCGGTTAAAGTAGCAAAAGACGTAAAACGGTTAATGGGTTCTGCAGAAGGAGATGAGATGAGGCATAGGGCTGAGAAATTGGCGAAAGCTGTGAAGGAGTCGATGATGGAAGGGGGTTCTACTCGTCTCGAGATGGACTCGTTTATTGCTCATATTAGTAGACATGTTTCTTCTAATGAGCTATAATATAAAGGCCACTTATGTCTCTTCAAATTCTCAATTTCTTGTTTTGACATGTATGATAGTTTGGTATTTGTTTTGGCTTCAATTTGTTGTCTTGATATGTGACATTCAATTTCTTGAATTGTTAAGTTGAAATGCATGAAAAGTTGGTATTATTTTGTGGCAAATTGGAGCAGTATAAGTGAGTTGCTATATCAGATAATGTAAATATGGGCCCCATATAAGAACTATGTATCAACAAGAGTCGGCCCAAAATCAATGGGAATAACATGGGCTTAAAAAAGGGCCCAAAAACAAGATAAAGGAGGAAATTTACTCTGGCCTTGTGATAATTTAATTTAATGGAGTAACTTCAAGATTTTGGACGCTGAAATTAAATGTGGGAAATTTTGAAAGTTGTGAGATTTATGAATTGAAATTGGGTTAACTTTTTTTTTCCTATTTACAATATTCTAAAAAAGTTTGATGACTCTTATGTAGGAGTCGTATTATTACATATAAAATTTTTCATGCGTACGTCAAATGGCCGGCAAACACGCTTACATTAGACCACACAAAAGAACAAAAAACAACCGAAATATTTCTTCAAAGTCTCTCAAAAAGGTCTCTTCAATTCCGATAAACTTCAATACTATTCAAATTAAAATTGTGAATCGCCAAATCACATGTGATAATATCATCATTTCAGTTGTTATAATCATAAAATGCAAGTTTGACCTCAAATTTCTCAAACTCTTCGTAAAGTGAGCTCTCATATATTCATGATCATTCTTATAAGCTCTACAAATATTTTGAATCAAATATAATTACAACTATTCATGATCACAGGGTTGCGATCGGGTCCGGGTAAAATAATTTTTTATGGGTATTTTGCAGGTTTGATTTGAGTTTGGATATTCCCCGCGAATTGACAGCCATATATATATATATATGAATCAGTTACATGTTGACAATTGTAATTATGCTAAGTATTTGTCAAAAAACTTTCTATAAATCATCCAATTGCACGAGATAATTAGACTTTGCTAATATAATGCATCTTAACCCACAACAAAGAGCTCTTTCAAGTTTTACCTTTTTAAGTACACGTGACAAATGTGTTAAAAAAAGTATATGTGATGTAATTTTTTTTAGTTTTAATTCGATTCTCGATTAAAATTGACTGATTATTTGTTTTGTGATGAATAACATGACAAATATAAATCACTCATTTTACGATAATTTAATATGTCCAAATTGAATCCTTACCAAAACTTTTTAACCCAATATATCCTTGTATAATTCTAATTTAAATGACTGGTTAGAGAAATAAACTATAAGAATGACAATTGTATGTTATAAATTTGTATTTGATTCGTAAAATTGTATATGTTTGAAAGAAAAAATAAATACTATAGTTTTTAAAATGACAAAAAATAAGTGAAATAACATTAAGTGCCACAAATAATGCATACATAGTAGACATACCCTCTAACTGCATCCATTACGGTGTTTATATTTTATTTTTTTATTTGATTTAAGCAGACAAATATATTTTTATATTGGACACGGTGTCGGAGAGTGTCGGACGAGTGTCCGATCAGGTGTCCGATATGACACGTTGTGATTTTTTGAAGTGCCCGTGCATTACAGGGGAGCAACTTAACAAGATTAGAGCAAGTTGACTTTTGATCATGATCTCGTGAATTCCACTTGTTAGCTACTATTTATTATACTCAATTGTTTTGGAAATGCACTTTGATCACTTACCAAGCTTTCGATTTCAAATTCTCAATTTTCAATTTCTCAATTTTCTTGGTTTGATATGTATGATTGTTTGGAATTTATTGTGGCTTCAATTTGTTGTCTTGATATGTGACATTCAAATTCTTGAGTTGTTAAAGTTAAAATGCATGAAAACTTGGTCTTATTTTGTGACAAATTGGAGTAGTATAAGTGAGTTGCTAAATCAGAAAATGTAAACCTTGGCCCAATATAAGAACTATATATCAACATAGAAGAGTCGGCCCAAAATTAACGAGAATAACATGGGCTTAAAAAAGGACCCAAAAACAAGACAAAGAAGGAAATTTACACTGGCCGTATTATAGTTATGGCTGAAAATTGAACCAAGCTACTCTATACTCGACTCGAGCTCAATTGATAAAAGCGCAGTTCGATTTACCAAACCAAGCTTGAACAACTTTTTCTATTCGATAAATTTTGAAGTCGACTCGAGCTCGGCTCGATTAGCAAACAATAACAAAAACATGTACAAAATATTCAAACTACTCGAACTCGGCTCGTGAATAGCTCGATTAAAGCTCGTTTAAGCTCGACTCGATGAACAATCAAACTAAACTCAAACACAATTTTTGAAGTTCGATTCTAATTCAAACAAGCTTGAACACCTATAAGTTCGATTCGGCTCGAGTCATTTTCACCCCTAATTATAGTTTAATTTAATGGAGTAAACTTCAAGATTTTGAACGCTGAGATTAAATGTGAAGCATTTAAAAGTTACAAGATTAAATGTGAGAAATTTTGGCAAAATTGCATAATTGGTACCTCAAGTTGGCCTGTACACGAATGTAATACTTTAAATTTGACCACTTGCAATTTGGGTACCATATGTTCAAAAAATTGGCAATTTCAATACAAATTTCGCCGAAAAATCATAAATTGGCCGGAAAAAGTCACGTGCGTAGCACGTGACTTTCAATTTGGGGATTTTCTCTTAATTTGGGGATTTTCTGATTTTCCCTCCAAAAAATCACCAAATTGGCCAATCACCTTGTGACATGTCACCCACCCAAATTCCACCTAATTTTTTATTAAACAAAAATGAAAAATCCCATAAACAACAATGGACCCTCTTCCATCTCCCCCATCTTCACCTCTTTTTGTCAAGATATCTCCTCTTTATTAGATGATATTACCCAAAAAGGTCCAAAATAAACTAACTTTAACCCCTAAATCACTTCTATACAGCACCAAACTAAGATCAAGAGAGCAGCCAATACTCAAACAACCTCGAAAAACAAAGCCCATTGTCTGGTTTGGTGCAATCTTGTGTATGATGTTTAACCTCGTTATCATCTTCTTAGCACTCGCGATTATCATCATCTTCGCAGCCATTTACCCCAAAAACTCAGTTTTGACACTCCGGTAGTAGCCCTCGGCGCCGTCTTCTTCAACTTCCCGGAATATTTGAACGGCGAGTTCACATTTCTGGCAAAATTTTTCGAACCCAAATCGGCAACTTAGTGTTAGATTCGAGTATCTTCAGATTGAGGTGTACTTTATGGAAAACGCTATTGCAACTCAAGCTCTTCAACTCAAGCTTTTGATTTGGGTTTTTTTTTCTTCTTAAAATTGATTTCGTTGTTAATTAATTGGTGTAGAAATCTGGTTTTTATGTAAATCCTTCGATTTCATTTGGTTTGGATTTTAAACGGTATTTGTTTCGAAGTTGGAACGTTTGGTCTTAGTTTTACTCTGTTTGGGTTCAATTTGGGTTGTTTGTCAGAGTTCAGAGAGATGCATATTGAGGAAATGAAAGAGGGGGATTCTGAGAATTTGGAGCATCAAGTATGTGATGATTCGTGTAAAGGTGTTGTGGTTGTTTGGGACCCGAAAAGGGCTCTAGTTGGAGCCGGGGCTCGTGCCATTTTTCCAAAGGAGAGTTCATGGCGGAGAGTGAGGTTGACGAGCAGAAGTTTAATGGAGTTCATGGCAGTGCGTGTTGAGGAGCAGGAGTTTAATGGAGTTCATGGCAGTGCGTGGGGTTAAGGAGTTTGGGAGTAGAGAACTAATTAAAGTTTTCCAATTTGGGTGGGTGACATGTCACAAGGTGATTGGCCAATTTGGTGATTTTTTGGAGGGAAAATCAGAAAATCCCCAAATTAAGAGAAAATCCCCAAATTGAAAGTCACGTGCCACGCACGTGACTTTTTCCGGCCAATTTATGATTTTTCGGCGAAATTTGTATTGAAATTGCCAATTTTTTGAACATATGGTACCCAAATTGCAAGTGGTCCAATTTAAAGTATTACATTCGTGTACAGGCCAACTTGAGGTACCAATTATGCAATTTTGCCGAGAAATTTTAAAATGAATCGAACTTGTTTTGAGTTACAAGACTAAAAGTGTAATTTTTTCTGTCAATCTAGTTACATTAGTTGTTTGGGTTGTCTTTTATCCAACACGAAATAACAAAAACCAATCCACATATTTTAAAGTATCTCAAAAGGGCTCTTCAAATCCGATAAACTTCAATACTATTCAAATAAAATTATGAATAGTCAAATCACATATGACGTGTCATTTTTAAAAGCTCTAATTTTTTTTTAAATCAAACATAACTACAAATATTTGTTCTTAATATTTACATAAATCAACTATATATGCATGCAAACAATTGAACTTATGCTAGGATTTGTCAAAAAATATCCCATAAATCATCCAATTGCATGAGATAATTATAATTTCTGTACTGCTAGGGTGGTTGCAATAAAATGCATCTTAGCCCATAATAAATAGCTCTTTCAAATTTTATGTTATAAAGTACATGTGACATATATGGTGTTAAAACAAATAATATGTGATATAAATTTTTTTAGTTTTAATTCGATTCTCGATTAAGATTGACTCTGTATTTGTTTTGTGATCAATAATATGACAAATGTAAATCACTCGTCTTAAATAGTATAACGTGTCCAAATCGAATCATGACCAAAACTTTTCAATCCAACGTATCATTTCAACGTAATATTTTCTACTACACATCATAATATTGATAAAAATGCGATATTAGTTCCATACAAATATGATATAATTTTCATTTTTCCCTTAATTTACGAACTTGTAACATTAATCTCATATTTAATTTATAATTTTATTCATTAAAAATAATGAAATATCCGTACAAAAATTAATCAATATGGTAATTATGGCAAGCAAAGCACGAAATCAAATAATTAGGTGACTAGTCACATAAGAAGGCAACTAAAATTAATTAAGAGCTATTTATTACTAGTGCTCTATGCCTCTATCAAATTTAAACAGCCGCTTCAATATCAATAAAGTTTAAACCAAACCTAATGCATATCTATTTGTAGATTATCCCTATTACTGTGCTTATATTATTAAACATATAAAGGAAGAATATATCTTTTTGTATTTTTCCATGAGATATATCTTTTTGTATTTTTCCAGGAAATATATTTTTGGGATTCCATCACATGCATTATAAGTATTAAAAGAGATTTGTCGACGATAAAATAAGGATTTAGGCTTATTAAATGTCTCTCAACACCTATATTTAATAAACAAAAAAAAAAAATTAAGGATCAAGTCTAATATTTGTGATCATTTTTTGACTTTTTCATGTTCAGTGTGTATATATTATATAACTCATGATCTCGTAAATTCATCATGTTATTGATGATTTTATTAATTTATGTATTCAAAAGAAATAATAACTTAGTTGAGTAAATTATTATTCAATAAACTATAATTATTTAAAGAATATGTGTTGATTAACATGAAAAATTGAACAAAAATATAAAAATATAATTTTATTATAAATTGACAGTTCAAACTATGTGATAAAAAGATATTTATTATATATTTGTTGAGAACATAGAAGGTGTTGAGATTATGGGATTAAAACGTAAAATAGTATACAAAGAGAAACTCTAGAAATGCGTAATTACGTTTGTATATCATGTAGTTTTATGTCAAGAATTATATATTCAACTTTGCGTAAAAATGTAATAATTTTAGTCATGTCAGTGTATTTTTGAACGAAAAACACTCGCGTGAGTCACACATTATATGATAATTAACTGTATTAGAATTGATCAAATGGTCCAAAGTTATAAGAAAATGTTGGTTTCATTTCACCTCTTTTCGGGTATTTTTATTTAAAAATACAAATGATTGAATTGAAAATGTCTGGATAATATTATTATTATGGGACTAAAAATGATTTAGCTAAACTCCAATTTTATTGAAAAGTGAAATATTTTCAAATAACATCTACCACCTTATACCAAGATGTCAAGACATCTAAGATGTCCTGTAGCAGCTGATAAGATATTTTACTCGTCATCAAAATCCACAACGTGACATAAGAAATGTGCAATGTTTGTAGTTAAAGGTACGTAGATATTCTGTGTGAATATGAAGGAGCCAACTTGCACTTATGAATCTCAACCAAAATAGGGTATGTATATCAATATCCTATATGGATTAAAGGTACTATATAATAAGATCAGTGAAGGACCTTACAATATACACGACTTAAAGCAAAAATCAGTAGTTGCATATGGCTGATGAGAATAAATCGGAAGTGGCGGTGGTGGTGGTGCCGCTTCCGGCACAAGGCCATCTCAACCCGCTCCTCCACCTCTCCCGCCTCATCTCCGCCTACAAAATACCCGTCTACTTTTTCAGCACCACCACCCACAACCGCCAGGCGAAGACCCGAGTTCATGGTTTCGACCCTTTAGCCCTTGCCAATCTCCATTTTCATGACTTCCCAGCACCTCCTTTTCAAAACATTTCGCCTCATTCGACATCCTCTGATACCTCTGCGTTACAAAGAGTCTCAATGATCCTCACATTATTAACACATATCCAGAAGCCACTTCATCAGCTTCTCAACAAACTTTCTACCAAATTTACGAGACTGGTTCTTATTTTTGATTCTCTATTGTCTACTTCTGTTTCAGAAACCGTAATTTCTGTACCAAATGTTGAGTCCTATTGCTTTGAAACTACTTCAGCCTTTGCTTTATACTCATTTTACTGGGAAGTTAATGGAAAACGTGTTTTGCCACCAGATTTGGCTGATATCATAAAAGAGCTTCCATCCATGGAAGAATGTTTTGGTCCAGGGACTCAACAGTTTCTATTATCTCAAGCCCTCGCAAGAAGAAAGTTCCAATCTGATACAATTTACAATTCAAACAGGGCCCTGGAAGGTTCACACCTTGATTTAATTACAAAAATAAGTATTTCTGGACCTGGGAAACATTTTGCTATTGGCCCGTTTACTCCTATTACTCTACCTGAGATAAAACAGGGCCTGGAAACCCGTCGGCCCGAATGCTTGCATTGGCTAGACAAACAAGAGAAGAATTCAGTCATATTCGTTTCATTCGGCACAACATCTGTGCTGTCAGATGAACAAGTCGAAGAAATCGCAATTGGATTGGAGAATAGTCGTCAAAAATTCGTATGGGTACTCAGAGATGCGGACAGAGGAGCTATTTTCGAAGGCGAAGTTCGAAATCCCGAATTACCAAAAGGGTTCGAAGAGAGAGTGAAAGATAGAGGAATTATAGTGAGAGATTGGGCCCCACAGTTGGAGATTTTAGGCCATTCTGCAACAGGAGGATTTTTGACGCACTGTGGTTGGAATTCGTGCATGGAGAGCATTTCGATGGGAGTGCCAGTAGCAACTTGGCCGATGCAATTTGATCAGCCAAACAATGCTATGTTGTTAACAAAGGTGCTGAAAATCGGATTGGAAGTAAGAGATTGGAAACGAAGAAATGAAGTCGTCTCGTCGGTTAAAGTTGGAGAAGACGTAAAAAGATTGATGGATTCAGAAGAAGGAGACGAGATGAGGCGGAGGGCTCAGAAATTGGCGGACGTTGTTAAGAAGTCGATGATGGAAGGGGGTTCTACTCGTCTCGAGATGGATTCGTTTATTTCTCATATTAGTAGACACGTTTCATCTTCTGAGGTCTAGGCCACTTATGTCTCTTCAAATTCTCAATTTCTTGTTTTGATATGTATGATTGTTTGGGATTTATTGTGGCTTCAATTTGTTGTCTTGATATGTGACATTCAATTTCTTGAGTTGTTAAAGTTGAAAAGCATGAAAACTTGTTAAAACATCTGTCTATAATCTATAACTATTATAAAAGTATGAATGTTTAGAGAGTTTATATTTCTTAACTTTTTCGAAGAGTCTAAAGTACCCTATAAGTGTCAATTGAGTAAATTTATTAATTGTAGTCAATTTCATTCCTTTAAAACTTAGTGTTAGTTCATGGGAAAATTGTTGTTTTCGTCCCACAAGTGTCACCATGTAAACTTTGAGTCCCACGCTTCTCACTTTTAGTCTCGTAAGTTGTCAAACCTAGCTAGCACTTTTGGTCCATTGACCAAATTCCGTCCGAAAATTAACGGAACTAGGCACGTGAGACATGTGTGGCCGTTAATGGAAGGAAAAAAGCGGGAATCAGTAGCAACCCATTTTACACATGAAAAAAAGCGTTTTCCATTTTAGTTTTGGAGTGAAAAATTGAACACTCAAGATAGAATTTTTTTACAACAATTCCACGAAATTGAACGCAAAGACCGAGCTGTTATATTCTGAGATATGGTAGAAAATACAAGAAATTGGAAAAATAACAACAATAATTGAAAAAATAATATGGTAATACGTACCTATCTCATTCAGATCGTAAATGGGGACTATAATTTTGAGATGGAAAATTTGGGGAAAAAGAGAAGGGACATAAGTGGGGTTTTAGCAATAAATGGAAGGATCTTTGGTTTGGAATTATTAGGTTTTAAATTATTTTTTGGCCAAAAAATTAAATTTACGATTTGGCGCCTGACATTCCCGCTTGATGCCAAATTTTTATTTTGTAAAAACTTATATTTAAAGGGAAAAAATAGTTGTAGTTACACTTCTTGTTAAGTGAGATGATAGAATATTTATGCTTACACTTTCATAAAAGTGTAAGGAAAACATATGTGACTTTAAATCTATTTTTTTGTAGTGTATTTTCTCTCCATTTCCCCATGAGATGGGAACGCTAATGTGTTTGTTGTTTACGGATTGTTTGATCTAATATCTTGCCCCTTCCCTTACTCATAGTATTTTACGTGGTGCTTTGATAGGTGTGGCTAATTTATTTGTATTAAGTTGATCTCACCATGGTTAGAAAACCAACAACTTCCTCTTCCAAAAGGTATGTCATTTGTTTTTGTTTCATATAAATTATTACAAGTGGATTATATGAATCACCTTTTCAACTATAAAATGCAATTAGTTGTCAAGGAGATTAACAAAAATAGTTAATGCATGGTAAATTAATCATATTCTCCGCTTAAGTCTTTTTATCACATTTTGATATAGTTGAGCTAAGACCTAAGCACCTATGTTAATAAATAAACTAAATGAAATATAAAAAATATTAACTGAGAAAATAATAATAATGATTTATGTTAAAACAATGGAGACTTTATTATTTGGTCGTAGATAACCATCAAATTGAGTATTCTATAACATATACAATCTTATTTTACTATTATCGTATTATTTATATATACTTTTCTATCATAATATTATATCATATAAAAACGTGTACTAAAAATTAATAAAAACACAGTAGACTACGTGCAACACACCTTCTTTTTGCTAGTTAAAGTTGAAAAGCATGAAAACTTATTTGAACATCTATCTATATCTATTATAAAAATATGAATAACTTATGATGATTTACATTTCTTAACTTTTTTATTAAGACCAAAATAACCTTACAATAATAAATTAATATTATTCTCAAATTAAATTAAACAAAAATTATTATTATTATTATTATTATTATTATTATTATTATTATCCAATAAATGTGCATGAACTTGAAATCAATACTTATTAAATATATTCAACGTATATATTTAATTTATGCTTAACAAATATATTCTATGTATATATATTAAGTAAAATTTAATTTTAAATTAAAATTATTATTATTATCAAAAGAATATGCATGAACTTGAAATTAATACTTATTAAATATATTCAATGTATATATTTATATTATGCTTAACAAATATATTCAATGTATATATTAAGTAAAATTTAATGAAAATATATTTAATAGTCATATCTTGTCTCTCTATATATACTCCATTTTCCCTCATTTTGGCTCCAAGACAGCTCGTAATATTGTTTCAAAGGCAAGATTACTTAAAACTATCATGTTCCCCGTCGTACTAGCTCATATTCTTCATAAATATGCAAATATTAGAGTTATTTTTTCCCTTCAACTAAAAATGCTTCGTACTTCGTACTTCGCAGATTCTACCATAGTGTCAATACTCTTCAAAGCCAACGAAAAAGTTACAACTATGGAATGAAAGTTCACAAAACATATAATGGATACAAAGCAACATATGGAATAAAACCTCATATGCAAACCATCTATAAGATAACATAATAAGGTGCAGGGGTGTAAACGAGCCGAGCTCGAGCCAAGCTTGGCATTTTTTTTCAAGCTCGAGCTCGAGCCCTACAATACAAGCTCGAGCTCGGGCTCGAGCTCGTTGAGCCCAAATTTTTTGAAATCGAGCTCGTGAGCATGTGTTCGAGCTCGAGTCGAGCCCAAGCTCGCGAGCTCGAGCCCGAACTCGAGCCGAGCCGAATATTTTTATTTATTTTTAATTATTTAATATATATTAATTAATTATTTAATATATGAAATATATATTTATTAATATAATAATAAAAATAAAAATATACTAAAAAATAAAACCCGGCTCGCGAGCTTTTTTCAGAGACAAATGGGCTCGAACTCGAAAAACTCGAGCTTAAGCCGAGCTCGTTTGATGGAGCTCGAGCCGGCTCGACTCGACTTATACCCCTAATAAGGTGTGTGAGATCACATTCCACATATTAACCATATTCTACGTCCTCAATCATATTTGTTAAATCAGATAATACAAAAAATAGGTGTATGACATCCAATAAATGAGGGGTTATTTTGGATGTTAAAATAAAACGCAGGCGTATCATTGAGGGTGTTAAAAGAAAGTTTTGCATTTCTTTTGAGGCTAGATGTGTAATTTCAAAGAAAATAGTATGAACTTGACAAAATAATTTAGAATCTTAGTGTAAACTATATAGCCAATAGCAATCACTTCAATGAGATGAGTCTCTAGCACATTGTGACTTTCAAATTGTTAAAGAACATTGTCTCATTAAACAATTCAAAAGTTCCGTTGTTTAAAAAAATTAGTGATCTTTAATATGTTATGAGTATGTGAAAATCATAAAGTTCACGATCGTAAATATAATATTCAATTTGAAGAATTTATTTTATAAACATAACTTTAATTTAACATTCTATTTTTTTATCATGACCTTTAATCATTATTGTAGTTTATCATCAATATGTTTACGTCTTTCAATTGATTATACTTAATTATAGAATATAAAAGTTGTTATAAGATAATTATATTATTTATGTATAAGATAATTGTTACTTTACAATCACATATAGATAATTACATTAAATTAAATATATATTCTAAATTATTTAATATAATCTTTTCAAATATAACTAAAATTATAACATCGTTTGCGACAGGGTTATAAATTTTGAAAAATATTATTTTTAGGAGCCTTAGAGGTCAAAAGGAATCTGTTGAAGTTACAAACATAATTTCGTTACTTTGGTTTTAGAACTTCACAACTTTCGTGGATTGATCATTTTGACACATGACCATTGATATTAATTCATCCACTTCAAATTCTAAACAATTTTTTTGTCTTTTTTGTTAATTTAGGATTTTCAAATTCGAATCAAGAGAATTAAATATTAGTTAGTAAAAATAATATAAATAAATTATCTTGTACAGTTAAAATATTATATAAAAATCTTATACAAAGTAATACAACTAAAAATATATACTAATTTTTTTATGAGTACAACAAAAAAAGAAGCTTATGTTATCTACAATAGTAACTTATTTCATTACAAATAACAACACTTGCACATAAAAACCACAAATTCAAAATAATATATTGTTACAATCTTAATACTAGATCCAAATTTTTTTAATGTATATTGTTAAATACTATATTACTTAAAGTTACTAAACCAGTTATTTTTTTGTTTCGTTTTACGTCTATATAAAATGATTTAGAATAACATTTTAGCTTCATGTCAATAAAATAAACTAGAACTTTCATATAAATTCAAAGCATTAAATTTGAAGTAAAAAAACTCAATTACATGAGACATAACATGAGGACCCACATATGCAACCCCTCATATCATTCATCCACCAGATCATTAAGTTACAAGGTATCCATAATAATGGATTAATATTTTAAATCTGAACATATAGTTATAAAATTTGCCACACACAAGTTACTATATGAATTATTAGACTATATTTGTTGTGTTATATCACATAATGTAATATTTATATGATATTACACAAATTTACTATCATAATAATACAATAACTTTTAAATTTGATCTTTTACAAATATAACAAGATAATTAGCATCAGGTAAATTTATATTACTTATAAAAAAAAATTAATGGAAAAGGTTAACATTAAAGTATAAGTATATGTAAAATAACAAATAACTCATTTTTGTTAAAATAGTTTATACTTTTTTATTCTATTTTATTGTAAAATTATGAGTTGATAAATATTTTATGTAGATAAAATAATTCAATATAATTAAATTTTTAATGGTAAAAGAGTCAATAGATTAAGTATGAATATTTACACCAAGAAGATGTATAGATAGTTACACTAGGATTATAAATGAAGAACATATGACAATTCATTATAATTACGAATATATTAGGTATTATGATCATTCTATAATTTCTTTATCCAATATAGAAAATAACTTAGCAAAAGTTTGGATTCGATGATTTGTATTGTATCTCACTACGAATCTATATTATCATAGATAAAAAAAATGTCAATAATCAAAATTATGTCATGGGTTCTACTTCAGAATTTCTAGAAAGTGGTGCACTTTGTGTGCAAAAAAATTCAAGATTGATTTCTTGGAGGGATATGGATTAAAAATAAATAAAAATAATAGTAATATATATCATATTATGGTAAGTACAACAAATAAGAAAGATAAAGCCGATGATGTCTTGCCAAGTTGGTCAAGTGTTAAAACTCCATAACTCTTGGTTATGGGTTTGAATCTCAGTCGTGTGCACTGATTCATTTCTCTACCTATATGGTAGATTGCAATAGATGGTGTAAGTTTGTAATAATTTATAGTAAAATATTCTTATGTAAATGATATAATATAGAGTTGCAATCACTTCTTTAAAAAAACACAAAAAAGATGTAAAGAAGATATTAATTGGTCATACAAAATTGTAATTAATATATATGAATTCTAATAACTACATTGATGAATTAATTTCTTCAAGCATCCTCAAAAGAGTAAAATATAGAATATAAAAATAAATTCTTTATACATGTGATGATAAAATGTATAGTTTCGTTATGACTATAATGAATCACATGAGAAAAGTATATAAGTTTTATTCATATGAGAAAATTGCTGAAAATTTAAAAGTCATAATTAATGATCAATTAGAAATTTAAAAATGTTTCATCTTTTTTAACTTTTAAGAAACTTTAATGATATTGATAATCCATGTGAAAAGATTTTTTATTACTACACCGTCCATTAATTCAACTAAAATGCAACTCTTCTGGGGGCAACCCCTGGTAGAGTTGGTAAGGGCATGTGAATGTTGTGGCTTGGTCACGGGTTCGAATCCTGATAAGGGAATGCCTATTTGCCTTCTCTATTATGAGTTTGTCAGCTATGGGCAACCTAGGCTGGTTTACCTCTCTTGTGTGGTTTGCAGGCTATTACACAAGAGCGGGGTTTACCCAGTGCGCACCTCACGGTAGCGGCTGCAGGTTTCCCTCGTCATCCAAAAAAAAATGCAACTCTTCCTTCGAATTAGTGAAATGTAACTCAAAATATATTATTTTCATAATAATTCGAATAAGGTTTAATTAAATAATTATATAGAGACATAAAATAATTTTAATATAGACATCAATAACAAATTCAAAATTTTATTTTATTTTAATTTTTCTATATAAAGTCAAAATATAAAATATGCATGTTAGTATAACATATGAAAGTTAGTAAAAAAAATTGTTATTTGGTTATATTTTATCTCTTTTAAGTCTTTAGTAATGTTTTTTTGACAATACTTTAAATAAAATCTATATCTTAGCTTTTTAAGTTTTTAATAATATTTAATTTCATATATTTTTTTCAATTGTACAACGAACTTCTATATAAAATGTTCTAAGGATACAAACCTTTTATAATACTTTAAATAATTAATGTTATAAAAAGTTTGTGAAAACTGAAACTTTTTATTTCCGAAACTCCTTTTAAATTATCCTCAATAATTATATAACAACATTCATAATACTTTAGATTAGCAATTAAATTCGTATTATACAGTTTATCAAATTAAAAAGTTCAAAATATTACGATTTATATTCGATCTAAATCGAGGATAAGTTAGTCCAAGAAAGTACTAATTTCAACTTTTTTCCAAAGATTATAAAAATGATATTTGAGATTGAAAATACTTACATGCTCATTTGCTTATAAAATATATATTAGAAATGTTTTAGTAATTTATTTTAAAAATAATTGAGAAAATTGGCTATCTAAAATTTTAATAGGCAAAAAACTCCTAAATTTGGTTATGCAAAAGTATTTCGTATTTTAAGTAACAAGTAAAGGTTTTTATTGGGAAAGAACGTATAAATGATACCTAAGTTTTCTTATAATTAGCTACAGTAAGAAATATTTAATGTTCTAAAAAAAATGTCCATATTCATTAACCATGTTGTATTATCTTTGAAATGATGATATATAGCATGTTTAACAGTAATATTGACTAAATATTTAAAAATTCATTAAACATAAACTCAGTTTTTACATGATGTTAACTATGTTACTTTATAAAATAAATTAAAATGAATGACAATATTTCAATAGATGAATTGTTTAAAAGTCTAATATTATTTCATAATCACTTTTGGATATTTATAATTATATCACTGTATAAGACTAATTTTTACGTGCGAATGCACGTACATTTTACTAGTCCCCTTAAAAGTTAAAAAAAGCAAAATTACATGCAGACTCCTCACTTATTTTGTAATTACATCTATCCTATAGAATCAAGAGTTAATCTCCCAATAGAGTAAGAAACAAACATGTTTACATGGTTCTACATATAATATCATGCAACATAATATCTATTACTAAATGCAGAGTTACAAGTATGGGTGGCAAAATGGTTCTGGAACCGTGGTTCCAACCCAGTTAAACTAGTTTCGGTTGGGTTGGTTCCTAAGAAATTATTTTTGGTTCCTAATTGGTTCCAACTTGATTCCAAGTTGGGTTCAACTAATTTCAAGTTAGGCCAAACCGATTGCCAATAATCTAAATTATAATGAACAAAATGTAAGGTATTTAGTCGGGTTGGGCTTGGTTCCTTTTCGGATTGACTTCGGTTCCGTTTTGGGTTGAGTTGGTTCCACCTCAAAACCATTTAAAAATCCAACCCATTTAAGAACCGAATCGTTGGAACCAACCCAAACCCAACCCGACCCACCCGATTGCCACCTCTAGTTACAAGATATTGGTTATGTATGTAACCCAATAACATGGGAGTGCAAAGTAAAAGATCCGACTCTTGGTTTTGGAAGAAATTGATAGGACCCAAAATCACTGGAAAGATGAACAATTCACAATCAAGAAGGCCCATATGCACATAATAGAACATTGTGAGGAGGTCAACTAAATCAACCTTGTATCCGGAAAGCCGATTCAGTTGACCTCCACTAATTTCGGTATGCCAAGAATGGAGATGTACAATTTCAGTTGGACTTTAATGAAAATAAGCTCATCTAATTAAAATACTTATATTACATAGATTAGATCACATTATAATAGTTACACAATTGGACCCATTGGACCCAATGCAATATGCTACAAGTGAACATTGCCAATTGCAAAACATATAATTTGTGAGTTGTAAAATGCATAATCTTAATTTAGTTTTATGAAATTTAATATTAGAATATGTCTATCGCGTATAATATTGCTTGAATATTAATTTACGAAGGTCAACTTGGGATGTGCATGTCACGAATATTTTTTTTTTTTTGGGTAGTATGGAATGGTTACAATATCTTTAGGGCATGACTTGCTCCACTTTTGAGGGGATTACAAATGTATTAATTAAGAAAATAATTATAGTTAAAATCTTTCTAGGGGATTAGCAAATGTATAGATTAAGAAAAAAATTCTAGCTTAAATCTTTCGAGAGGATTAGCAATTAGCAAATGTGTTGATTAAGGAAAAAAATACTAGTTTAAATATTATAATTCACAAAATGACTGAATTATATATAATTTTTATTGTTACAATATAAGTTAAATACTTCCCAATTACTTGAAACTTGACTCGAGTTCGACTGACAAAAATTTGTTTCAATTTAGTTCGATAACTTATCAAATCAATCTTGAATAACTTTTTGTGTTTGACAAATTTTGAAGCTCGGCTTGATTAAAAAATAATAATAAAATCATATACAAAATTATCAAACTACTTGAGCTCGACTTGTGATCGACTTGATTAAAGCTTGTTTGAGCTCGACTTGATTGATATCAATTATACATAACATATACATATATTATACATAAACATGAATATAAGATAAATATTATTATAAAATAGAAAATTATAGTTTATAAAATTATCAATTGTATGGAGTTTTATTTCTTTACATGATTAATTGGGGAGCAACTTAACACGATCAGAGCAAGTTGGCTTTTGATCATTGTCCAAAAGGTTGAATCCCCAACCCCTAAGGCCCCCCATGCCCCGGCCTGACAGAGCTATAGGAATAATAAATCATGGTAACCCAGCCAATCATAGGGCCTAGACCAGTGCCCACTGCGCACAAGGAGCCCCCCTCACTTGAGAGGTTGCTCCCACACTGCGTTGGTGGGACTAGATCCTTGGTTATTATCCAAATTTTACCCTTCTGTGACCAACTGGGCTGCCCATGCGGGCAAAGTTGGCTTTTGATCATGATCTCATGTATTCCATGTTATTAGCTACTATTATACTCAATTTTTTGGAAATGCATTTGATTACTTACCAAGCTTTTAATTTTCATGTATATACTCGAGGATTAAGTCTAAACGTAACTCAATACTAATAAATATTCAACAATATTAATAACAATCAGGTTGTTGTTCAAAATTGAAGCCGACCCATAATAAACACATGCATCTTGTAGTTAAAAAGCAACTTACCAAAATAATATATTATAATTATTACTTATTATTGTCGGATTAAAATTCAATTTGTTATTATAGGCATATAATTACAAATATTCAAGTAAATGCATTTATTACCACCAATTATTGGCTTATATTAAAATTTGAGACAGGCATAAATTAAAAATGTATTTTTAGATATTGCTGGCTCATTTTAAAATCTAGATTAAAATTTCCTACATACAACACAACTATAAAGTAAGATCACCGAAGACATTCCAAAATACAAAAGTAGTAGGTTGCTCCAAAAAACAACAGTATGTATGAGAATAAATCCCAAGTGGCGGTGGTGGTGGTGCCGCTTCCGGCACAAGGCCATCTCAACCAGCTCCTCCACCTCTCCCGCCTCATCTCCGCCTACGATATACCCGTATATTATTTAAGCACCACCACCCACAACCGCCAGGCGAAGACCCGAGTTCATGGTTTCGACCCTTTAACCCTTGCCAATATCCATTTTCATGACTTCCCAGCTCCTCCTTTTCAAAACATTTCGCCTCATTCGACATCCCCTGATACCTCTGCTTTACATAGAGTCTCAATGATCCTCACATTATTAACACATATCCAGAAGCCACTTCACCAGCTTCTCAACAAACTTTCGACCAAATTTACGAGACTGGTTCTTATTTTTGATTCTCTATTGTCTACTTCTGTTTCAGAAACCGTAATTTCTGTACCAAATGTCGAGTCCTATTGTTTTGAACTTTCTTCACTTTTTGCTTTATACTCATTCCACTGGGAAGTAACTGGGAAACCTGTTTTGCCACTAGATTTGGCTGATTTTATGAAAGAGATTCCATCTTTGGAAGAATGTTTTTGATATGATATGGGTTTTTACGTAGTAATTAAATTAGTAATTTTTATTTTATTAGTTATTAATCTTTTCTTTATTAGTTGCAATTAATTAGTACACTAATTTAGTGGTTAGTTATTTTAGATTAGTGGTTTATTAGTGGTCTATTAGTGGCTTAGTGGATAGATTTAGTTTTATTTTATTTTATTGTATAAATAGGATGATCCCTTATTAATGAAAAAAAGAAGAAAAATTTCAAAATTAGTTTTTAGTTTATTTCTCTAGTCATTTGTAAGGAGTGTGTTCCTCACTCATATTTAGGAACATAACAAATGGTGCTTTCATTCTCTCGATCGATGCCTCCACGACGGGAGCCCGACAATCCCAATCCTTCTTTGGAAGATCAAGTATCTCAACTAGCTGCCACCCTCCGATCCATGCAATCCCAACTCGAGACTACCAACAACCTATGCAAACAACTAGCCGACGACGCCAAACACCGCGATACCGAAGCTTCTAAACGCCATGAATCCTTGCTCTCACTACTTTCCAACTTCACTTCCCCAAAACAGCCCACCCCTATTTTTGCCTCCACATTAAGCACACTAGGTCCACAATTCACCGCCCAAACCCCCACCCCTTTCTTTCAAATGGCCCTTAACCAACCCCACATTCCACAGATTGTAGGAGTGGCGAAAATGCAATTCCAAATTATCCCAACAACTATTTCGGCCGTCACTCATCCATACCCTTACAAACCCGGATACTCATGCAATAAACCAAAATCACCTCAATTTAAACCATTGATTCTATTGACAGTAAACCTATTTGACCCCAAACCAGAAATATTTCATTTCTTTCTTCTTGACAATAAAGTAAAAGAAAGTTATATGATTTTTGGTTTTTGGCCAAAATGGAGAATTAAATATATTATGGCCTTGAGGACAAGGCCATTTTAATGGGTGAGGTATTGATAGGATATGGGTTTTTATGTAGTAATTAAATTAGTAATTTTTATTTTATTAGTTATTAATCTTTTCTTTATTAGTTGTAATTAATTAGTGGACTAATTTAGTGGTTAGTTATTTTAGATTAGTAGTTCATTAGTGGTCTATTAGTGGCTTAGTGGATAGATTTAGTTTATTTTATTTTATTGTATAAATAGGATGATCCCTTATTAATGAAAAAAAGAAGAAAAATTTCAGAATTAGTTTTTAGTTTATTTCTCTAGTCATTTGTAAGGAGTGTGTTCCTCACTCATATTTAGGAACATAACAGTTTTGGTCCAGGGACTCAACGGGTTTTATTATCTCAAGCCCTGACAAGAAGAAAGTTCCAATCTGGTACAATTTATAATTCAAACAGGGCCCTAGAAGGTTCACACCTTGATTTAATTACAAAAATAAGTATTTCTGGACCTGGGAAACATTTTGCTATTGGCCTGTTTACTCCTATTACTCTACCTAAGATAAAACAGGGCCTGGAAACCCGTCGGCCCATATGCTTGCATTGGCTAGACAAACAAGAGAAGAATTCAGTCATATTCATTTCATTCGGCACAACATCTGTGCTGTCAGATGAACAAGTTGAAGAAATCGCAATTGGATTGGAGAATAGTCGTCAAAAGTTCGTATGGGTACTCAGAGATGCGGACAGAGGAGCTATTTTCGAAGGCGAAGTTCGAAATCCCGAATTACCAAAAGGGTTCGAAGAGAGAGTGAAAGATAGAGGAATTATAGTGAGAGATTGGGCCCCACAGTTGGAGATTTTAGGCCATTCTGCAACAGGAGGATTTTTGACGCACTGTGATTGGAATTCGTGCATGGAGAGCATTTCGATGGGAGTGCCAGTAGAAACTTGGCCGATGCAATTTGATCAGCCAAACAATGCTATGTTGTTAACAAAGGTGCTGAAAATCGGATTGGAAGTAAGAGATTGGAAACGAAGAAATGAAGTCGTCTCGTCGGTTAAAGTTGGAGAAGACGTAAAAAGATTGATGGATTCGGAAGAAGGAGATGGGATGAGGCGGAGGGCTAAAAAATTGGCGGAAGTTGTGAAGAAGTCAATGATGGAAGGGGGTTCTACTCGTCTCGAGATGGATTCATTTATTTCTCATACTAGCATGAAATACGTGCGTTGCACGTGAACACCCGATTATAATCTTATATAAGTTTTGTTGAAAACTATAGGCCAATTTTCAATAAAAATAAAATTATATTTTCATTAACGTAAAAATATTAGTGAACGTACAATTGATTATAGAGTAATATTAAGAAGTTACAATAACTTATTGATTTATTATAAATTGAAACCGACTAGAAAATAGAATATTTATCACTATTTGGAATTTTTTTAGTCTTGTGATCAAGTAAAGAGATGAATAAGTTCCATATTTAAAAAAAAAATATATTTCTCTTGCTATTCTTGGTAATTAATTACTTGTCATTTTATATTTTTCGACATCTCTATTGATAATATTGTTAAATGCCTAATCATTTTCTTTAACTTATTACTGTCTTTCTTTGATAATTAGATAAAAGTGTTTATCCAATTTTCATTTGTTCTCTCTTTTGTTATTGCACTATAGTTGTCACATCTCCATTTAGCTTTTGAGGACTTGTGCTTCATCTTTTACTATTCATCAGTAGTTTAAAACTATCATTTTCTCTAAAGTTTTTAATAATTTGAAGTTTGTTTACAAATGATCATATTAGGTAGTTTTATTTTCATAAACTGAAGAAAATTTAAAACTATCATTTTCTTTTATATATTTTATTTTAATTCACATACAATATCATAATTTAATTAACTTATCTAGCTTTGTGAAATTGAAGTGATAGACAAAGAAATATAATTGATATTAGAAAAAAAAAAGTTTTCATATTTATTTGAAATTTATATGTCATAATATAAGGTATCATATATCTCGCAGGAAACAATAGTCTAAGTAACATTGTTTTTTTGTGTACTTTTCTTAACAAAATAACTAAAAGATTTTGTGTTTTACTAAATTTGGTATAAATACCCTTATATTGTCATAACAATTATACTTACATATACTTTAGGGAAGATTACTAAATGATGTCAATTTCAAATCTTCCATTTTAAAATTTTGAAATTGATAAAACACGTAACCAGATTTTATGTTTTAATTTCAACATTATAGATACTTTTATATACAATATTTTTTTAAAATTTCATCTGATAACTATCTAAAAAAACATGACTATATTTTTAAAATTTTAAGAAGATTTAAAATTTTAAAACTTAAAACCGAGGACAATATTACTATCTATTGTCTGCATAAAAGTTTTAAATAAATAATGTTTTATTCAAAACTATAACAATTTAATTATTAACTTAGGGACACCGAACAATTAAGTCCATTAATTATTAACCATATCTGTTAAAGTTTTTGTGGAATGCAAGTTCGTGGGATGTGCTTTTTGATTTTAAAAATTCATCATGATTTTTTTAATATTAGAGATTATATTAGGGGGTTTAGTAATTTTATGATATATATAGCAACTATTATATATATACATACATACGCACTCGCATAATTATATATATTAACTTATATTTAAGGTTCTTATTATTTTTGTTTAATGCGAAAAATCATAATATATTATTCATAATTTGGTACTTACCAATACACACACATATATAATCATTCAATATGAAAATGATATTGGACTTCGGTGCATGAATATAAAGGCATAATTATACAACTATTATATGGACTTTTGGAGTACACAAAGTAATGTAACAACCTTGAATTGTCATTAATTAGCAAGTTCATGTATGTAAGAGTTAACATGATGATTAATAGTGATTTATTGTATTGATTAAATAAACTAAAGTTTTAAGCAATGAGAAGACATAGTTGGATCAAAATTGTTTTTCCACAATTGGTAGAAATATTTAAATTATCCATAAAGATAGATTGTAAAATTTTCTCTGATATATTATAACTTAGCATTATTAAAGTATTGGAGGGCAAAGAACATAAAAAAAATAAAATAAAATTTGAATCAGAATTCTCTTTGGTGCATTCTCTAGGACTTTATTAAGTTCTTAATATTTATGAATTTATGTTTTTACCATTTCAATTATGTTTTAAAATAAAAGGTTAAAAATTAATAAACTAAAAATAAAATAATATTAATTTCTTTTGAAAGAAAAAGGAAAGCATGAATAATGGAATATGTCACCAACAATCGATACCTTTTCCTCAAATTTAATTAATTTTTTAGATTCTTATTTATAGAATCCAGTCGGAACATGAATCAAAATTAGTGACATAAGATATTCATATTACAGGTTAGACCAAAAAAATATGTGGTTAAATATAATAATTTCATTTCTAATATGTAATTTGTGTATATCATCATTTTTACATGAACGTTAAATATATCAATTATAAAAAGTAGTTGCAAATTACTTATGAGTATTTACATAATACAATCAATATTAAACTCATTTATTTTAACTTGGTATACATTGAACATTATTAACTTTATTTAAAAGATTGTGTAAAACTAATTACTAAAGCAATAAACTTATTTACTTAGTTAATTAAGCTTACTTCCTTTCCTAACATACTATTTAAATATGGATATATTAGTCTTAACTTAAAATTTCTGAAATGTAAATTGTCTCATCCCATATATTACATAAATGTGTGTGGTTGAACATAATGAGATTGGATTAAGGGATTGTAAATTACATGATACAATTGAATAGGCGTAGAATGCTGCAGTAGGGTCGAACCATAGTTGAAATTGTTGTTCCTTATTTCCTTCGTCGTGAGCAGGGAAAATTGCATTTTTGGTACATTAATGTGGCCTGCACGTTTGTTTGGTACACTAATATGGGGGGGTGGCAATTTGGGTACACTAATGTGGGGTATGTGTGGCAATTTGGGTACAAATTACGCCGAAAAATTGAAAATCCGCCGGAAAATGTCATGTGCCGGGCATGTGCGTAAAAATTTGGGGATTTTGACCAATTTTGACCCAAAAAGCTGAGGTGTCCTATTATTGGAGGGAAATTCCATTCTCTCACCTCATGTGCACATCACATGCCAAATTTCCCCCAAATTCCTCCATCTCTCACAACATAATTCCAAATTCCCAAAATTCTGAAATCCTAAATTGGAACCCAATTTTTCACGTAAATCCCTAAATCCTTACTAAAAATTAATTCATTACTCATCACTCACTATAATAACCCTAAATTGAAGCTAACATTCTTATTCCTCCCCAATTTTTGCTCGAGCAAAATGATTTGTAATGTATCTAATGAAAATAAAATGTCGAACATAAATCAAAATATAATATGCAATAATAATTAAAAAAAATAAAAAAAAATCCAACATATTGGTACTTTAAAATACTCATATTATTAATCCACATAAATTCAAACAATACCATATTAAAATTAAGCAAATTAATTGAAATTTTTGGAGGGATTGACCAATTTTGACTACTAAAAATATAATAAAATTTGATTTTACCAAATTGACCCCAACACTATTTAGTTTAAGTGGGCCTGGGCCGGGTCGGGCCCACCACGGGCCGGGCCATAAGAAGAAATTTGATGGCCCATCATGGGCCCGGCCCGGCCCGGCATGGTCCTGGGTCGGGTCGGGCTGTTTGACATGTGGTGGTGAAAATATTAAATAAAATATAATTTTTTAATAAATAATTAAATTGAAAAAAAAGAGAGTAAAAAGTCAAAATTAATTTTGGTCAAAATAGGTCAATTCTCTTTTAGGTGTTATTCTAAGTCAAAAATCCCCAAATTCAGTCAAAATCCCCAAATTTGGTCAAAATTAATTAATTTTTCGGTGAAAATCGAATATTCCGGCGAAAATCGAATATTCCAGTAAAATTTGTACTCAAATTGCCACACATACCCCACATTAGTGTACCCAAATTGCCACCCCCCATATTAGTGTACCAAACAAACGTGCAGGCCACATTAATGTACCAAAAATGCAATTTTCCCGTCGTGAGCATAAACATTTGTGTGGATACTATAAGGCTCTCCACTCGCATTGATTTCATTGTGTCCTTCTCCATAAGATGACAACTACACGTGCAATCAAAGAAATACTAAGTGATCTTATTCGTGTTTAATTGCCATCACGATACAAGAAGTTGCAATACAATGGAGTGGAAGAGGACTTGCAAAAAAATGTGGTGACCATTCCCGCAGAGTTTCTGAGAATAAGTTTGTGTTGCATGTCAAATCTTCCGAATAAGTATGGGGAATAAAAGGATGAGCAATTACAATTGAAGCATATATGACTCTTCAGCTTATGATTATAACAGTTGGAAGGGCAAGAAACGGACTCAAACTGAAACTAATCATTATTATTGTAATAACAACAATTAACATATAGTCTAATAAATAGATAGTGATAATAATCATGTTTTAAAGAAATAAATTACTAATTATAATTGATATTTGAGGATAGAAGTGTCAATTCACAATTTTCTTTTATATTTTTAAATAAAACAAAATACAAGGCTTTAATAAAATAAAGAGAAAGACGTAAAGGTAATGGCATATTAAGAGTCACAATTATTAATCAATAATAGAATTAATTGGTAATAATAACCATAAATTAAGAAAATGGTCATTATTAGTATATAATATTATTTAAGTAAGGACAATAGTGTCTTTTTACAATGGGGAGAAACACTATCAAGATCCATACTTTTATAGGAGTATAGATTAGTAGACATGTTTCTTCTTCTGAGGTCTAGGCCACTTATGTCTCTTCAAATTCTCATTTTCTTGTTTTGATATGTATGATTGTTTGAGATTTATTGTGGCTTCAATTTGTTGTCTTGATATGGGACATTCAATTTCTTGAGTTGTTAAAGTTGAAAAGCATGAAAACTTGTTAAAACATCTGTCTATAATCTATAACTATTATAAAAGTATGAATGTTTAGAGAGTGACTTAGGGGTCAATTGGATGGCTTATCATGTACCCAAAGAAGTATTTCAGAGAAAAAAACTATGGAAAATTCATTTGTTTAGCATGTCGTAAAAAATTCTAACAAAAAAATCTCTTAAAATTTGAAAAAAATTCTTCCAACAAATAAATTTTATTATACATGATTTGACAGTTAATACCATCAATTAAAATGGCTTTTCCGATTATTTTTCAAAGTCAAAAATTAAATTAATTATATATTTTAATGCAAAATAACGCAACGTTTAAAATAAGATCCATTGTGACTATTTTCTGACGTCTAAATCAACGAGTTTGATTAAAATCATTTAATAAAAATTATATTTAAATATCCATCCAAACAAATTTCTCACAACCAAAAAAATGTCACTTCAACCATAATCATTACATATTTTTTTCCTAAAATTCTCATCTTTCAAATTACATTTCTCATTTTTGATGAAATTTTTTTTCGGAGATAGACATGCCAACCAATTGAGCCCTTATATTTCTTAACTTTTTTTAAGAGTCTAAAGTACCCTATAAGTGTCAATTGAGTAAATTTATTAATTGTAGTCAATTTCATTCCTTTAAAACTTAGTGTTAGTTCATGGGAAAATTGTTGTTTTCGTCCCACAAGTGTCACCATGTACACTTTGAGTCCCACGCTTCTCACGTTTAGTCTCGTAAGTTGTCAAACCTAGCACTTTTGGTCCATTGACCAAATTCCGTCCGAAAATTAATAGAACCATGCACGTGATACATGTGTGGCCGTTAATGGAAGGAAAAAAGCGGGAATCAGTAGCAACCCATTTATACATGAAAAAAAGCGTTTGCCATTTTAGTTTTGGAGTGAAAAATTGACCTAATTGCAACCCATTTCTTCCAATTTCTTCCCCACTAAAACAGTAGCCATTTCTTCCCATTTTATTGCTTACACGCTACTTACACATGAAAATTTCAAAGAATTCCTTTTCTTAGATGGTCAGCTTGTTTAATTCTGTAAAAGGCCGACTATTTTGAAGACTTCATGGACTGATTCCGATCCTGGTAGGAGGAATCATGGATGCGAAACAGGTGGCTGTGAATTTCGATTGTGGAAAGACCCACCAATGTGCTATAGATCAAAAATGGTGATACCCGATCTTTGTAATCGATGTGATAAGCTTGAGTCTTAGATCCCTGAATTAATACTTATGGTAGGATTTTTGAGTGAGAAGGTGAAGATCATGCAACACAAGGAGGACCAGTTGCTGCATAGAATAAGTAATTTCTTGGTCTGTTTGATTGTTGTTGTGGTATTCATCATTTTAGTTGTACTATGTGGTTGATGTGGTTGAGGTTGTGTAACTCATCACACATTTTATTCGGCTAGTATCACTTTTAGTTTTTGCAATCCAGTAGTGTAACTTAGGTATTGATGTAGGATTGTGGTTGTACTTAGGTGTTGATGTAGAATTGATGTAGGACTGTGATTGTGGTAGATGTAGGATTGTGGTTGAAACTGAATTGGTTGAATATGTGTATTTGTTCATGTTTAATTTGCACAACTATATTTGCACCAATAAATATACCAGCCAAGATGAACATCACTTTGAGAACAGAGTTCAATTTGATAACATCACCAACAATTTAGTTTAAAATTGATCACCAACAATTATGTCCACAACAATTCCAAGATGCAACAAATTCAAAATACATAAAAAAATAACTTCTTATGCAACAAGTTTGATATAGTTTAGTTCAAAATACATAAAAAAAAGCAGCAGTAAGGCCATTAAAAATGCAGTAGTAAGGCCATCAAAAGTGCACCAAATGTTGAGTCCTATTGTTTTCAAAGCCCATCCGCATTTTCATCTTACTCATTCTACTGCAAAGCTGCTGGAAGACCTGTTATACCTCGAGATGCAGCTGAGATATTGGAACAAATTCCATCCATGCTTGATTGCTGAACAATTTACAACTCAAACAATGCCATAGAAGGTATATATCTTGATTCAGTTTCAAAAACAAGAAATTATGTCAATGCTTGCAATGGCTAGACAAACAGGAAAAAGTCAGTTATATTTGTGTCATTTGACACATTATCTTTCTTATCTGATGAACAAGTCAAGGAAATAGCAATTGGATTGGAAAACAGTCATCAAAAGTTCATATGGGCTCTGAGGGGTGCAGATAGAGGAAATATATTCACAGGTGAAGTTAAACAAGCCGAGTTACCAAAAGGGTTCGAAGAGAGAGTTAAAGATAGGGGAATTATAGTGAGAGATTGGGCTCCTTTTCTTGTGTCGGAAGAGTAATGATTTTTATCCTGTTCGTCAAAAATTCCTAGTCTTGGTTTCGGTTTTCCAGATGTATCAGAACTTGTTTTTCGATTTATTGCGTACAATAAAGTAGTGGACAAACAAAAAAAGATGGGATCTCATTTTATTGATTAAACAGAACTTATTCAATGAACTTATAAAAAAAATTTCAATTTTTCTGAGATACCAAAATAAATAGGTAAGAGTATCAAAAGTATTTGTACGATATCTAATCTACAGAAATATATAGAATCCCGGAAATTGAGTGATTCTCGCTTTCTTCTAACTTGGAAAGTACCCATAGATACTATCAAGATCAAGGAACAGGTGTTCTGAATCAATTAATGAAGTTCATTTTTCTAAAGCATTTTAGATACTATCGAAATTAGGCCATTTTGCAACATGTGGATTTCGACGCACTGTTGTTGGAATTCATGCATGAAGAGCATTTCAATCGGAGTGCCGATAGCAACTAGGCCGATGCAGTTTGATCAGCCAAGCAATGATTTGTTGTTAACGGAAGTGCTGAAAATCAGCCTGCAAGTAAGACTGAAAGTAAAGAAATTAATTAATCTCACGGTTAAAGTTAGAGAAGACGTAAAAAGACTGATGAATTCTGCAGAAGGAGATGAGATGAGGCAAAGGGCTGATAAATTGGCGAAAGTTGTGAAGGGGTCAATAATGGAAGGGGGTTCTACTCATCTCGAGATGGATTGGTTTATTGCTCATATTAGTAGACATGTTTCTTCTTTTGTGTTATAATAGGCGACTTATGTGTCTTCAAATTCTCAGTTTCTTGTGTTGATATGTATGATTGTTTGGTATTTATTGTGGCTTCAATTTATTGTCTTGATATGTGACATTCAATTTTTTGAGTTGTTAAAGTTGAAATGCATGAAAACTTGGTAATATTTTGTGACAAATTGGAGTAGTATAAGTGAGTTACTATATTAGATAATGTAAATTTGGGCGCAATACAAGAACTATGTATCAACATAGAAGAATTGCCCCAAAGTCAATGAGAATAACATGGGTTGAAAAATCACCCAAAAACAAGATAAAGGAGGAAATTTACATAATTCAATTTAATGGAGTAACTTCAAGATTTTGGACGCTGAAATTAAATATGAGAAATTTTGAATGTTGTGGGATTTATGAATTGAAGTTAGGTTAAGTTACAGGATGAAAATGTATTTTTTTTCCATTTACATTAGTTGTTTGGGTTGTCAATGTTCTAAAATAGTTTGATAACTCCTATATAGGAGTCATTTTATTATCATTTTCACCCGGATATAACCGGCCAACAGACCTATTGGGTAAATATCGAGTTGGGTCCGGGTTGGGCAATGAAAAATGAGCAGGTATTGTGCGGGTTCAGATTGGGTACGAGTAATAACGGCCCCTTGACGGGCTTTCGGTACATTAAATGTCCGGCAAACATGCTTGCATTAGCTAACAAGAACGAACAAAAAACAACCGAAATATTTCTTCAAATTCTCTCAAAAAGGGGCTATTCAATTCCGATAAACTTCAATACTACTCAAAATAAAGTTGTGAATCGCCAAATCATAATATCATCATTTCAGTTGTTATAACCATACAATGCAATTTCGACCTTAAATTTTTCGAACTCGAGCTATCATATTTATAGGTACAATTAGGGGTGGCAAAATGGATCCGGAACCACGGTTCCAACCCAATTAAACTAGTTTGGGTTTGGTTGGTTTCCAAGAAAATTTTATTTTGTTCTTAGTTGGTTCCAACTTGGGTCCAACTAATTTCAACTTAGGCCCAAATTTCGTGCCAATACTCTAAAATATAAAGAACAAAATGTAAGGTATTGAGTCGGGTTGGGTTTGGTTCCCTTTCGGCTTGATTTTGGTTCCCTTTTGGGTTGAGTTGGTTCCACCTCAAAACTATTTAAGTAGGGATGGCAATGGGGAGGGTTCGGGGCGGGTAATGCGGACCCGAGACCCGCCTCAGTCAGAATTTTTAGGACTCGAGACCCACCCCGGACCCGTTAATACCTGGTCCCGCCCCGGACCCGGCTGGTACTCGGCGAGTCCGGGTCCTACCCGATGGACCCGGTTAAAATTTGACTTTCTCCAATTTTTTTATCACAAGTATACTTAAAAGTTAAAACTAATATAAATAATACAAAACCAATATAAACTAAAATACATCAAAAAATATATATATCAACACACTTAAGTCATTCACAAATCACAATCAAGAGGGTGAAGACTTGAAGAGGATGAAGACCTATGATGTACAGACACGGGACATGGGACACGACGCACGGCACGACACGGACACGAGACACGGTATTTTAAAAATATTAGGATACGACACGGCCTCGAAATTGCTAATAAAATGTGTATATATAAATTAATATACATATATATATGTTCATTAATTTACGTTAAATATATAAATTAGTCTTTTCATTCTAATTTAAATATGACTGGTTAGAGAAATAAACTATAAGATTGACTCTTGTTCATTATAAATTTGTGTTTGATTTGTAAAGTTTTATATGTTTGAAAGAAAATAAAATACTTCAGTTTTTAAAATCACAAAAAATAAGTGAAATAACATCAAGTGTCACAAATAATGCATACATATCCATTACATTATTCATATTTTATTTTTTTCATTTTATTTAATCAGACAAATTAATTTTTATATTGGACACAGTGTCGAATAGTGTCGGACAAGTGTCGTGTCCAATAGGACACGTTGCGATTTTTGAAGTGTCCGTGCATTAGAGGTGAAGACTAAAGCAACAAAGCGGAGCGGACTGCGGTAGGGCTTTGAGCTCTTTTTGAATTTTGACCTTTTGTTGAATCTAAAATTAAATATTAATTTCAATAGTATGATTTTATAATTTTATCATATATATTATAATAATAAAAAAATATAAATATGCTAACGGGGCGAGTCCGGGTCCGGGACGGGTATATGCTGGACGCGGTACCCGGTACTTGCCCCAGACCCGACTGGGTCTTGATTTTTAATACCCGGACTCGGACCCGACCCCATTTTTTTGGACTCATACCCGGCCCCATCGGGACGGGTCCAATACGGGTATTTAAATTACCCGACCCCATTGTCATCCCTACATTTAAGAACCACAACTCATTTAAAAACTAAACTGTTAGAACCAATCCAAACCCAACCCGAACCGCCCATTAATTTGCCACCCCTAAGTACAATCAATATTAAAACGTCGGAATCTAGCACTAGCAATGAATCAAAACACTAATATATTTGCTAATAAATCATCCAATTGCACGAGATAATTAGAATTTGCTAATACAATGCATCTTAGCGCACAACAAATAGCTCTTTCAAGTTTTATCTTTTAAAGTACATGTGACGTGTTCAAAAAAATATATGCGATAATTTTGTTTTAGTTTCAATTCGATTTTCAATTAAAATTGACTGATTTATTTGTTTTGGGATGAATAACATGACAAATATAAAGTACTCATCTTACAATATTTTAATAAATCCAAATCGAATCCTAACTAAAACTTTTCAACCCAATGTCCATTTTACACGCATAATATTATCGACACATGAAAACAAGGAAAATTGTAAAAATAGCGATATTAGTTTCATAGAGTATGATTATGACTTATTTTTCTCACGTGCTTATAAACTTGTAAAATTAATCTTATATATAATTTATAATTTTAGTGTCATTTCTTAAGATGATGAAATTTCCATAAAAAATTAATCCATATATTAATTATGATAAGCAAAGCACGAAATTAAATTAATTAGGTTACTAGTCACTTAACAACATCAATTATTTTACATTATAAGAAGGCAACTCAAATTAATTAAGAGCTATTTATTACTAGGGCTCTATTAAATTTAAACAGCCATTTAAATATAACATTCAAGTTTAAAACAAACCTAATGTATATCTTTGTAGGTTATCCCAATTACTATCCATTTAAGAATTATTAGTACTCTCTTAAACCATTAAACATCAAAAGGAGGAATATATCTTTACACCTATATTCCGTAAACAAAATTAAGAATCAAGTGTAATTGTGATTATTTTTTACTTCTTCATCTTCTGTGTTTGTATATATAAGTTATAATTATTTAAATAATATATTTTAATTGACATGAAAAATTAAATTAATTCATAAAAATATAATTTTATTAGAAATTGACAGCTCAAATTATATGATTAAAGAAGTTATTTATAATATTTCTTGAGAATGTAGAAGGTGTTTAGCTTGTAGGATTAAAACGTAAAATAGTTTATAAACTCTAGAAATGAAACGTAATTACGGTCGTAGATCATTTGGTTTTATGTTTTATAAGTTGTGTTATAAAATCATTCATAATTTTGAAGCACTCTTTTAAAATGCTTATAATGATAAACTTTTCGTGTTGCAAATAAAATAAAATAATGTTGATTAGATCATTTGAAATTTAATATTACTTAGTAAGCAATCACTTACTTATTTGCTTGATTTATTCAATTTTAGAAAGTCAAATTCTGGATATGCATTATGTATTCTGGTTAAAATATGCTTAGGCCACAATTTATGCTCCATTTTTTATGAAATTCGCACATGTACCATATCTTCATACTTGCCTATTTTAAGTATGTGTGGCTCGTGTATACACGAAATATACGATTTTGCAAGAAAAATAAACTATATTTGTCATTTGTCAAGAATTATGCATTCGACTCGGAGTAAAAATGTGATTATTCTAGTCATGTCAGTCTATTTTTTGAATGAAAAACTCGCGTAAGAGTTAAGACACACGTTCTGTTATTGTATTGGGATTGATCAATTGGTCCAAAGTTGTGTGAAAATGCTGGTTTCATTTCACCTCTTTTTTGGGTATTTTTATCCAAAAATACACTGATTAGATTAAAAGTGTCACATTTTGACTCAAACAATATGAAACTTAAAGTGATTTAGCTGAACTCCAATGTGATGAAAAGTGAAATATTCTCAAATAAGATCTACCATCTTATAACAAGATCCCAAACGTCTTGTAAGGATATTTTACTTGTCGATCAAGGTCAACGAGACATATGATAAATGCGCGATATATCTTGTAGTTAAGGCACATATGCATTTGTGTAAATATGAAGGAACCAACTTGCAGTTATGAATCTAAACCAAAATAGGGTACATATTTATACCCTATATAGATTACACTTTCCTTTTACAGCACAACTATATAATAAGATCAGTGAAGGACCTTACAAGATACACAACTTGTAGCCTTTACATTTCAAACAGTTAGCAAAAATTAGTAGCTGCATATGGCTGATCATCATGTTTCCGAAAACAACAATGGTATGCATGAGAATAAATCCGAAGTGGCGGTGGTGGTGGTGCCACTACCAGCACAAGGCCATCTCAACCAGCTCCTCCACCTCTCCCGCCTCATCTCCGCCGCCAACCTCCCTGTCTATTTCTTTGGAACCACCATCCACAACCGCCAGGCCAAGACCCGGGTTCATGGTTTCGACCCTTTAGCCCTCAAAAACCTCCATTTCCATGACTTTCCAACACCTCATTTTCAAAACATTTCACCTAGTTCCAAATCCTTTGATAGCTCTGCTTTAGATAGAGTTTCATTGACATTCACATTATTAACACATATCCAAATGCCACTTCATGAGCTTTTGAACAAACTTTCGACCAAATTTAGAAGATTGGTTGTTATTTTTGATTCTCTATTGTCTACTTCTGTTTCGAAAACCGTAAAAGCTGTACCAAATGTTGAGTCCTATTGTTTTGAAAGTGCTTCGGTTTTTGCTTTATACGCATTCTACTGGGAAGTAACTGGAAAGCCTGTTTTGCCACCAGATGTGGCTGATATTATGAAAGAGCTTCCATCTTTCGAAGAATCTTTTGGTCTAGGGACTAAAAAGGTTCTATTATCTCAAGCCCTGGCAAGAAATTTTCAATCTGGTACAATTTATAACTCAAACAGGGCCCTGGAAGGTTTACACCTTGATTTACTGTCAAAAATAAGTATTTCTGGACCTGGAAAACATTTTGCTATTGGCCCGTTAACTCCTATTACACTAAAACAGGGCCTGGAAACCCATCGACCCGAATGCTTGCATTGGCTAGACAAACAAGAGACGAATTCAGTCATATTCGTTTCATTCGGCACAACATCGGTGCTATCGGATGAACAAGTCGAAGAAATCGCAATTGGATTGGAGAATAGTCGTCAAAAGTTCGTATGGGTACTTAGAGATGCAGATAAAGGAGATATTTTCGAAGGCGAAGTTCGAAATCCCGAATTACCAAAAGGGTTCGAAGAGAGTGTAAGAGAAAGAGGAATTATTGTGAGAGATTGGGCCCCACAGTTGGAGCTTTTGGGCCATTCTGCAACTGGTGGATTTTTGACGCACTGTGGTTGGAATTCGTGCATGGAGAGCATTTCGATGGGAGTGCCGATAGCAACTTGGCCGATGCAATTTGATCAGCCAAGTAACGCTGTGTTGTTAACAAAGGTGTTGAAAATCGGCTTGGAAGTAAGAGATTGGAAACGGAGAAATGAATTAGTCTCGTCGGTTAAAGTTGGAGAAGACATAAAACGACTAATGGCTTCTGCAGAAGGAGATGAAATGAGGAAGAGGGCTGAGAAATTGGCCGAAGCTGTCAAGGAATCGATGATGGAAGGGGGTTTTACTCGTCTCGAAATGGATTCGTTTATTGCTCATATTAGTAGACATGTTTCTTATTCAAAGCTCTAGCCAACTTATGTCTTTATAGTGGCTTCAATTTCTTGTCTTGATTTGATTTGTGATATCCAATTTCTTAAGTTGTTAAAGTTCAAATGGATGAGAACTTGTTAGAACATATATTACCATAAAAATAAAAAAATAAAATTACATGCAGACCCCTCACTTATTTTGTAATTACATATATTCTCAAGAGTTAATATATTTCCATAGAACAAAAAACAAACATATTTACATGGTTCTACATGTGATATCATGCAGAATAGTATCTGTTAAGGCGTGTTTTGTGCATATTTTACATGTCTATATTCGGGTTGATTATTACGTTTACTCCTCTTATTTTGTGATTTTAGGTTGACAATTGGATTTTAGAAGATTAAAAGAAAAAGAACTAAAAGAGACACAAAAGAGGAAAAATGAAGAAGAAAAGAGTTAATGCTAAAAATTCCAGCAGAAGACTTCGGAGAGTTAGGCGTGCCCACGCCTAAATACCCAGACGCTTCTGCCTGAAAAACCGAAAAAGCAAGAAATTCGGGAAAATTCAATTTGAAGATTCGGACCCAAGATTCGGTTACCCAGCTGTCAGATTCGGATTTCTTATTTGGAAGACCTTATTAAAAACAATTTGTTGGGATTTATTCCCTTTTATTTGTTAGGATTTTATTTCCTTATTTTTAGATTTTGCAAGATTTTATTTTGTTAAGTTTGTTAGGATCCTAATCTTGGTTAGTTACCTTTTAGATTAGGATTCTATTATTATAAGTATGTGGAATTTTATTCCACAAGACACCTTTGATTTAATTTTAATTCAAGCACGTTTTTTTTTTCCTTCCATCAAAGCTCTCGATTTTTAATATTTTTGTTCACGTTTTGATTATGAGTTGCTAAACTCATAATTCTAGTCAAAGATTCATCAAGGTTTGATTCTTAATATTTGTGAGATCGAATTGTACTTTAATTTCTTCGTTCATCAGGTATTTACTTTTTCTCCGAGCTCTGTTGACAATATATTTCAATTGATAATTTAGTCTGGCCAATTATTTAATTGTTGGAATTATATTTAGCTATTTAGGGCTAATTCCGTGACTGGCTAACCCTAATTTTGTAGCAATTAGCGACGTTGATTATGGAAACGTTTTTGATTAGTCGCTATGGGAATTAGTAATCTGGTCTAAATAAACCGAGCTTATGCGTTTGTTGGCTAGAATTGGTGTTTTTCTAATACGTGAATGCTATCGATAGGCTAAATCCTAAGAGCTTGTTTAGGGCTGTCTACTTGGTAAGAGAAGTAATCAAAGAGCTTGTTTTGGTTATCGACGACTTAAGGAAAAACTAGGTTACTAGAGCTTGTTAGTAACTATAGCCAATTTATCTAATAACGTTGAATTATTATTGCATCAGTGATGAATCGTAGAATCAATACCGAGATAATCCGAAGACTAGAACTTCTCATCTTATTTAATTCGAATTCTACTTTACTTGTGTTTTTAATTTACGTCTTTTTATTTTATTTAGGTAATTAAATCCAAAATCCCCCCTTGTTATTGATATTAGTAATTTAGGAATTATTTCTACACCATTCCATGTGGATCGACCCTACTTGTCACTATTTACAAATCTTTTCGAGTAGGTAATTTATTTTTGTTGGATTCGACACCCACCAAATTTTGGCGCCGTTGCCGGGGAGTGGTGCTAATAGATTTCTTTATTTTGTTACTAATATTTTTGTTTAGTTTTTTTTTGTATTATTAGATCTCTTCATATAGGTGAATTTCAAATTGAGAAAGGAGCTCAACGTCTACAAAAAGAGATCTTGCAACGTTCTTAAATGCCATGGCTACAGTCGAGAGGACTTTAAAGGAGTTGTGGGTGCCAAACATTAACGAGCAATCTTCTTACATTCAATATCCTACTTTTGAAGTTGATTTTGAATTAACATATGAATTTATTCTCTCACTTCCTATTTTTCATGTTTTTGTTGGAGATGATCCTCATAAGCATCTAAATGAGTTCCATGCGGTATGTTCAGTAATGAAACCAAGGGATGTCACTGAAGATCAAATCAAGTTTCGAGCCTTTCCTTTATCTTTAGCAGACAATGCTAGGATTTGTACTACGATTTATCTTTTAGTTCAATCAAGACATGGACTCAACTGGAAGCAAAATTCATAGAGGAATTCTCCTCTGCCTTCCGTATTCAAGAGGAGTCCTATAGACAAGCTTATGATGGATTCTGGGGTGTTCCGCAGAGTAATTACAATCCATATTCCAACACTTATAATCCACGATGGAGTTATCACTCCGATTTGAGCTACGTTCCACGAGCTCCTAGCTATTACGAACAACAAGGATCTCAGTTTCCTCAATAAACCCAATCCTTAGGTATGTCTGTTGAAGATATGATTAAAGCATTGTTCGCTAACACTCAACAAATCCAACAGGGCTTGAACAAGCTCAACAAGAGAATCTAAACACTATCAAGAATATGGAGAAGCAAATAGGTCAAATGGCTACCACTATGAACGAGTTGGTGTCACAAAACTCGAGTAAACTGCCATCCCAGGTCATTATAAATTCGAAGAAGAATGCCAATGCAGTTACCTTACAAAGTGGAAATGAATTGAAAGAAGCAGAACCGTTTCAAGAATTAAGCGTTCCCACGCCTAAAACTCGAAACCCTTCTGCTGAAAATACTTCGAAACACGAGGATGAGAAAGAGCTGAAAAAAGAAGAGGAGCCTGTTACCAAGAAGAAACCGATGACATTTGTGATACCACCTCCATTTCCTGGTCGTTTTGCCAACTCTAAACAAGTGGTGGATATAGAAGATGAATCTCCAACATATGAGAAGGAAGTTGGAAAATATAAGGTTCTTAGAGAATATAAGATTTTTGGGGAAGATGAGATTCTTAGAGAATATGAGATGTTTGAGGAAGATGAGATCAAGACGATAAAGAGGTGAAAGGTGAGTCAAGAGAGAAAAATGTGGACCATCAACTCACAAAACCAACGGAAACACTTACCGAGCAATCGAAGATTATTGAGATCACTCCTCCAAAATATGAGAATGAAGTCACAGAATATGAGATTTTTGGGAAAGATGAGATCAGTGACGATGAAGAGTGGATATGGAAGATGAATCTCCAACACTCGAAAAGGAATTAACTCCAAAATGCAAAGACCCTGGTAAGTTTATTATCTCTTGTAGGATAGGTGATGCGCAATTTGAGAACACTATGTTAGACTTTGAATATTCTGTAAATATCATGTCCCGTTCTATTTATGAGTCTTTGAATGTGAAAAAATTGAGAAAAACGGACATGATTATACAATTAATAGATGGGTCTAATGCATCTTCTAATGGCATTCTTTAGAACGTATTAGTCCATGTTAATGACTTAGTTTTTCCTACTGATTTTTATGTTGTTGATATGGATGAAGATCAATCTAGTAAGTTACCCCTCTCATTCTTGGAAAACCATTTATGAAAACATCTAGGGCTAAAATTAATGTGCATGATGGAACTCTTACTATGGAATTTGAAGATGAATTTGTGATGTTTAATTTATATGATTCCATGAAGTCTTCTACTAATGATTGCTCTATGTTTGGTTTAGATGCTACTAACTTTGTGATTCAACGAATTTTTGAATTTAATGATGATGATCACTAACGGTAGCTTGGCATAGTGATGGCTTTGAACCTCCGACTTAAGCCACTTGAGGCATAACTACGTCTAGCCGACGACGTTAAAGAATGGCGCTTCTTGGGAGGCAACCCATGAGTTTTCTTTTCCTTATTCCCTTTAATTCTAGTTTTTTTATTCTATTTTACCGAAGCGTTTCAAGAATTAAGCGTGCCCACGCCTAATTAATGAAACCTTTCTGATTGTATTTTTTCGTTTTTCCCTTAAAAAAAATCAAAAAATAAAAAAAAATCAAAAAAGGGCAAAAATAAAATTGAAATTAGGGATTTCTAACCCTAATTTTTTCCCTCCCCCCTCAAGGCTCAAACCCTAACCGTCGTCACTCACCTTTTAATCGATTTGCAGGTTTCCGATCATCCTTGTCGCCACCCCTACTGAGATATCTGCTACCGCTCCGCCGCCGACCGCGGCTACTACTCCTGCTGTCGCGACACCTGTCGCCGCTCTAAAGCCGCATCACCTGCTACGGCTCCAACTGCTAAACGCCATCGCTGCTCTCCCTGATGATGCTACTTCTCTTTCAATCGATGCCCGACTCGATACAATTGTAGCACAACTCGACACAATTATCGCCCACTCATTGATCACTTCGGTATCATGACCGAGTGATGTCATAGGGAAGTCCCCCTCCTTGTTCTTTTATTGTGTTGCATTGCTTGTTATTTTATCGTTTTTACATTGAGGACAATGCATGTTTTAAGTGTGGGGGGGTGGCTTTTCTTATGCGATTGTGTTTTCTTGGTGCTTTTGCTTGATTGTGGCTATGTGAAATTTTTTCGGATTTACGCTTTCAATGTTCGGATTTACGTTTTTGGCATCTTAGACTTTAGTGTTTGTGTTTCTTTTGAACGATTAGACATGGATAATTGAGCATGCTTTGATTGAGTCTTCGTGCCATGTGAACTTTGTGTTAGTTAAATGATTAAAAGCGAGCAAAGGAACGCATGTTTTAGACGATTACCCTACCTTGTGAGGACTTGTGCCATTTGATCGATAATTCACGATATGATCTCTTTCTTCTTGTGTGACTCACGTGTTTTTGAAATTCTAGAACTTGTTTTGAACCTTGTCAAAATTACACGAGTATGTGCATGATTGAATATGATAAAGGCATTTAGGATTTAGCCACTTTGTCAAATAAACCATACCTTTGCATTACCCCCTAGTTAGCCCACTTTGAGCCTTTTAATCCTCTTTTCTTGAATTGCCCCGAATTTGAGCCCTTACCGTTACATATCTCCTCGTTTTACCCATCTAGAAAACAAGTCGAGCATGGAGATTGTTGTTGTTTGGCGACGAAAGTCAAGAAGATGATGTTTTTTGAATAAGTGTGGGGGAAACTCGTGGAAAATACAAAGAGTACCAAAAAAATATGAAAAAAAAAAAATTCAGAAAAATCAAAAAAATTCGAAAAGAAAAGAAATAAAAAACAAAAAAAAGAAAACAAAAAAGGGAGAGTAAAAGAGAAGTTCGAAAATTGATGAGGTACCGAGCTCCCGAGAAAGATAGAAAAAAATGTGTGGTATTTGGGTCCTTAACGTCAAATATACCCAATGAGATCTCGTTGCTCGATAAAATTTTCAGACTTAGCCACTTTTTCGACCTCTCTTTTCATTCCTACCCCGAACCTTAGCCCCGTTACAACCCTTAATAAAGACCTTTTGATTCGATTGTGCACACTCTCAACCGTAGTGGCGACATTGGTGTATAACCAAGCCTACGGAATAACATTAATACGTTGAGATTCGAGCGATACACTTATAACCATACACGAGAGTTGGAGAGTATTTGAGCGAAAATCGATTGAAATTTTTGTTTTTCTTGTTCAATTGAGGTCATTGTTCTAGCATGAGATTATTATGGTATCGAGAATTTCGATTGACTACATGTTTCGTGCTTTCGAGTTTGATTTTGTTCTTTTGATCACACTGCTGAATGGTTTAATTTGCCGCATGGTGCTGTTTTGAGTAGTTTTTACATAGTTAACTTTTGAGCATTGCACGAGGACGTACAATGGCATAAGCGTGGGGGTATTTGTTAAGTTGTGTTTTGTGCATATTTTACATGTCTATATTCGGGTTGATTATTACGTTTACTCCTCTTATTTTGTGATTTTAGGTTGACAATTGGATTTTAGAAGATTAAAAGGAAAAGAACTAAAAGAGACACAAAAGAGGAAAAATGAAGAAGAAAAGAGTTAGTGCTAAAAATTCCAGCAGAATACTTCGGAGAGTTAGGCGTGCCCACGCCTAAATACCCAGACGCTTCTGCCTGAAAAACCGAAAAAGCAGGAAATTCGGGAAAAATTCAATTTGAAGATTCGGACCCAAGATTCGATTACCCAGCTGTTAGATTCGGATTTCTTATTTGGAAGACCTTATTAAAAACAATTTGTTGGGATTTATTCCCTTTTATTTGTTAGGATTTTATTTCCTTATTTCTAGATTTTGCACGATTTTATTTTGTTAAGTTTGTTAGGATCCTAATCTTGGTTAGTTACCTTTTAGATTAGGATTCTTCTATTATAAGTATGTGGAATTTTATTCCACAAGACACCTTTAATTTAATTTTAATTCAAGCACGTTTTTTTTCCTTCCATCAAAGCTCTCGATTTTTAATATTTTTGTTCACGTTTTGATTATGAGTTGCTAAACTCATAATTCTAGTCGAGGATTCATCAAGGTTTGATTCTTAATATTTGTGAGATCGAATAGTACTTTAATTTCTTCGTTCATCATGTATTTACTTTTTCTTCGAGCTTTGTTGACAATATGTTTCAATTGATTATTTAGTCTGGCCAATTATTTAATCGTTGGAATTATATTTAGCTATTTAGGGCTAACTCCGTGACTGGCTAACCCTAATTTTGTAGCAATTAGCGACGTTGATTATGGAAACGTTTTTGATTAGTCGCTATGGGAATTAGTAATCTGGGCTAAATAAACCGAGCTTATGCGTTTGTTGGCTAGAATTGGTGTTTTTCTAATACGTGAATGCTATCGATAGGCTAAATCCTAAGAGCTTGTTTAGGGTTGTCTACTTGGTAAGAGAAGTAATCAAAGAGCTTGTTTTGGTTATCGACGACTTAAGGAAAAACTAGGTTACTAGAGCTTGTTAGTAACTATAGCCAAAATATATTTAATAACGTTGAATTATTATTGCATCGGTGATCAAATCGTAGAATCAATATCGAGATAATCCGAAGACTAGAACTTCTCATCTTATTGAATTCGAATTCTACTTTACTTGTGTTTTTAATTTACGTCTTTTTATTTTATTTAGGTAATTAAATCCAAAATCCCCCCTTTTTATTGATATTAGTAATTTAGGAATTATTTCTACACCATTCCCTGTGGATCGACCCTACTTGTCACTATTTACAAATCTTTTCGAGTAGGTAATTTATTTTTGTTAGATTCGACACCCACCAGTATCTAATAAATAAATGCAGAGTTATAAGATATTGATTATGTATGTAACCGAATAATATGGGGGTGCAAAGTAAATGATCGACCTCTTGGTTTTGAGTCCGATTTTGAAAGAAATTGACAGGCATTAAGGATAATTTCATGGGTGCGGTTGACACGACCCAAAATCAGTGGAAAGAGGAACGCTTCATAGTAAAAAAGGCCCTGAGGATATAACAAAACATTGTGAGGAAGTCAACTGAATCAGAAAAGCTGATTCAGTTGACCTCCTCCAGTTTTGGTATGCCCTGAGGATGGAGATGTACAATTTCAGTTGAATTTTAATGGAAATTCGCTCATTTACTTAAAAAAAATATATTACGACAATTAAATCAAAAATACACAATTGGACTCATTGGACCCAGTGCAACATGCTACAAGTGAACATTGCCAATTACACAATATATAATTTGTGAGTTGTAAAATGCATAATCTTATTTTAATTATATGAAATTTAATATTAGAATGTCTCACACGTATAATATTGCTTGAGTTTTAATTTATGAAAGTCAACTTGGGACATGCATGTAACGATTGATTTGTTTTTTCTTTTTTTAGTATGGAATGATTACAATATCTTTAGGGCACGATTTGCTCCACTTTCTAGGGGATTAGCATGGAAAAAAAATACTACTTTAAATATTATAATTCACAAATGATTGAATTATATCTATATATATATATATATATATATATATATAATTTTTCTTGACTACAATACAAGTTAAATACTTGACAATTACTCGATACTTGACTTGAGCTCGACTCATAATAGTTTGTTCCAGTTTAGTTTGATAATTTACCAAATCAATCTTGAACAACTTTTTGTGTTTGACAAATTTTGAAGCTCATCTTGATTAGAAAAAAAATAATAAAAACATATACAAAATTATCAAACTACTTGAGCTCGACTCGTGATGGACTCGATTAAAATTCGTTTGAGCTCGACTCAATTAACAATCAATTATACATAATATACACATATATTTTACATAACATGAATACAAGATAAATAATATTGAAGAATAGAAAATTATAATTTATAAAATTATCAATTGTATCAAGTTGTATTTCTATACATGATTAATTGGGAGCAACTTAACAAGATCAGCAAGTTGGCTTTTGATCATGATCTCATGTATTCCAGTTGTTAGCTACTATTATACTCAATTTTTTTTTTTGGAAATGCACTTGATCACTTACCAACCTTTCGATTTCGATGTACCTACTTGAGGATTAAGCCCAGATATGATTCAATATTACTATACATTCAACAATACTAATAATTAGTCGGGTTGTTGGTCAAAATCGAACCCGACCCATAATAAACACATGGATCTTGTAGTCAAACGTCAACTTACCAAAATAACGTATTATTACTTATTATTATCAAATCAAGATTAAAATTTCCCACATACAACACAACTATAAAGTCTTTATAATCAATGAAGACCTTCAAAAATACAAAAGTTGTAGGTTTCTCCAAAAAAAAGCATTATGCATGAGAATAAATCCGGCGGTGGTGGTGGTGCCGCTTCCGGCACAAGGCCATCTCAACAAGCTCCTCCACCTCTCCCGCCTCATCTCCGCCTACAACAAACCCATTTATTACTTCAGCACCACCACCCACAACCGCCAAGCCAAGTCTCAGGTTCATGGTTTCGACCCAAAATCAACGGGAATAACATGGGCTTAAAAAAGGGCCCAAAAACAAGATAAAGGAGGAAATTTACACTGGCCTTATTATAATTTAATTTAATGGGTAAATATCAAGATTTTGGACATTGAAATTAAATGTGAAACATTTTAAAACTTATGGGATTAAATGTGAGAAATTCATAATGACAATCTACTTAACACAGGACGAAAAGTGTAATTTTTCCCATCAGTCCAGTTACATTAGTTGTTTGGGTTGTCAATCTATCTATCTATACTACTATACAAGTATGGATTTTGGGAGATGTTTCTAACCATTGTGAAAAGACAATATTAACCTTGCTTATTAACTTCACTAATATATGTTACGACTGATTTATTTATACTATAATTACTATCATTCATTTTACTAATATATATGTTACTATTAATTTTTACTATCATTTCATCACTCACTTACATTTAATCATAATGGTTATTAGCTTAAATTCTATTTTACATCCATCAATTTTCTAAAAGTGAAGTTGGAAAATCATAAGTGGTTGTTGAGTATTACATTAAGAAATATAATCATTTATACCAACAACAATATATTTATCTATTAACACTTTGTTTCAAGCCTTAAAATCAATTCTAACTTAATAAAAAGAAGATCGGAAAACTTGAACTTCAACTAACTAAAATGAATGGAGGATGTCAAGAGCTTTATAACAACAAATTTTAAGACAATATTGCTCTTGCTTATTAACTTCAAATAAATGTTACCATTAATATATACTATCATTCACTTTACTAATATATATGTTACTATAAATTTATATTACAATTATTATCATTCATTTAAATTTAATCATTATAGTTAATAGTTTCCATCTTTTTTTATAATATAAAAGTATGGATCTTGGGAGATGTTTCTTTCCATTGTGAAAAGACAATATTAATTAACCTTGCTTATTAACTTCACTAATATATGTTACTATTTATTTATTTATACTATAATTACTATCATTCATTTCACTAATATATATGGTACTATTAATTTATACTATCATTTCATCACTCATTTACATTTAAAAATGACTATGAATACTTGATCTACAACTAACCAAAATGAATCGAGGATATCAAGAGTTTTGTAAATAGATTCTTTGACATGGTAGAAATAAATTATAAATTATATAACCATAATAGTTAGCGGGGATATAAAAAGCTTTCTACCTATCCATCTTCTAAAATTTCGGTATTTGAATTGACATAACAAAGATGACACTTAACTATCTCAACTAAGGTTTAAATTTATTTTTGTACTATATATATATTACCACAATTATTTTCTTTTATATTATTTTCATTCTATTCAAAACCTTGTATCCATATAACATAATTAAGTTGGTGTAATGAAGAACCCAATTTCGAAAGTCATTTAAATCAATTTTTGAATATGAAAATTCCATTGGATTTCCGGTGGTCAATTGCAATGGCTTAAAAAAAATATTTGAACACTTCTAACTACTGATGGATCAAGATGGACTTGAAGTAATACACACGATGATTAATATAGAAAGAGATTGAGTAAACTTTTTTATTTGAGTTCTTAATATTTATCTTATAAAAAATAATTTACCTTCTTATATTATTTAGGTTATTATGTTCTTCTCTAAAATTATAAGATTATATGATTTACCTAGGCAAAAAGTTCAATTGAATACGAAAATATATATCAACTAATGTACATTTATGTCACTATTTTGAATTGATTGTAAGAAAATAACAAATACGACTTTTGTGGTGTTAAAATTCAAAATAATGTAATATTTAAAATAAGGAGAAATATTTTTATATAAAACTTAAATGAGAAGTGTACATGTTCATTATTTATTTAATATGATACAAATCTAAAAGACGTATATATTGACATAGACTTTAGTAATAAAATTAAAAATTAAAATTTGTACTTCAGAAAATTGGTAATATTTAAATAAATAAACGATTTATAGGTTTTATATTATTTTCAAGTTATTTTTAAATATTTTTTAATTATTTAATAGTATAAGACCAATTTTCACGTGTGAATGCATGTGCATTTTACTAGTATTCTAAAATAGTTTGATAACTCCTGTATAAGAATCGTTTTATTAAATATAAAATCATGCGTATATCAAATGGCCGGCAAACACACTTGCATTAGCCAACATGAAAGAACAAAAAACAACCAACATATTTCAAAATCTATAAAAAAGGCTTTTCAAATTAAAAACTTCAATACTACTCAAATAGAGTTGTGAATCGCCAAATCACATATGACAATGTCATTCATAATTATACAATACAATTACACCCTCAAAATTCTCAAACTTCCCGAGAAGTGAGCTCTTCATGATCATTAGTAAGAGTTCTAGTTTTTTTTTTTTTTGATTCAAACATAATTACAAATAGTTGTTCTTAAAATTTACATAAATCAACTATATATGAACTAACTACTGCAAACAATTGAACTTATGCTAGGATTTGTCAAAACAATATGCCATAAATCATTCAATTGCACGAGTGAATTATAATTTCTATATTGCTAGGATGGTTGCAACAAAATGCATCTTAGCCCACAAAAATAGCTCCTTCAAGTTTTATCTTTTAAAGTACATCCGACATATATGGTCTTAAAAAATAATATGTGATTTTAGTTTTAATTCGATTCTCGATTAAGATTGACTCTTTATTTGTTTTGTGATCAATAACATGACAAATATAAATCACTCGTGTTAGATAGTATAACGTGTCCAAATCGAATCATAACCAAAACTTTTCAATCCAACGTATCATTTTTATACATAATATTTTGTACTACACATCATAATCTGTTTATCTATATACTATATTATTATATTATATTATATTATATTATATTATTTATTTATATTTATATTATATTATATTATATTTATTATTTATAGTTATTATATTATTTATATTATATTATATTATATTATATTATATTTATTATTTATGGTTATTATATTATTTATATTATATTATATATATATATACGATTATAAAAGTACGAGTTGTTTTCTTATAATTTTGAAAACCTAAAATACACCTATAAAATATCATATTTTCATGATAAAAAAGTCAAATCATAAATAATAAAAAAAGTTGTATTTATTTACTTGAATAAAATGTTTAATTACATTAAAACTCTTTAATGATATCATATCAATAATAAATCTAGGAAAAAAAAAATCTTTTTATGACCTATCTCAGCCCTAAGCCGTGTACTAATGTAAAGAGGAAACCACAACCTGCTTTGTTTGTTGCTAAACTTATTGAAAAATTGCAATTCACCCCACCTCTTATTAAAGCTAATCAACACTTTCCACAATATTTAACCACACAAATTCTTCTACTATTCCTTTTTGGAGTTAAAAACAATTTACACCGCCGATACTTTAGTCAAAGATTAATATTCCAACTATTTAATTAATCAAAAATTTTAAATCACAAGAAATGTTTTCTTTTGTTGGTTGAATAATTAAGCAAGTAAAATTGAAGATCTTACCCTATGTGATTAATAAGTTTCAATTTATTTATTGTTTAAGATGCGTTGTACAACTTTGAAGTCATCATATTATATGCTAACTGACAGTAATAATATATATATATAGATAGATACAATATATTCAAGGAAAATTAAACTAAAATTCCTCTAAAAAATACGTGAAAATATTTTCCAATCTCATTTTATAACTTTTCATTCCAAAAAAATTCAAACATTGACATTTTGAACCAAATTGTTATTTATTTATTAAGTTAAAAATTGACATATTGATAATGTTTTATCAAAATTCTTTTGGTTTAAATCTTTTAATTTATAAATAATATTATACAGATTTTATTTTTAATTAAGTTTTTTAAATACTTTATACAATTTTTTTTGTCTAAAATGTGTAATATTTACAATACATTATTTTTTAAAACTGAGAATAAATAAATTTAATATTAAATCATAACTGTTATTATTACTGATGTAAAGTTCAAAATAAGCGAATTCTACATGAAACTACACTTAATTAATTCATAATAAAATATTTAGATTTACGATATAAATAAACTAATTAATGTAACCACTACAAGAAATTTCACTTTTAGTAAGGAAAAAAATTGTTACTAGAGATGAATATTTCGTTACTTTAACGTTTGGTAACGAAAACTATCGTCACCCTTTTCGTCCTGTAAAGCCCGACGCTAAAAGTTTTTGCGACAAACTTGCTATGTCGTTACTAATGTATTTGTAACGAAAAGTTAATTCCTCACAAGATCTTAAAGAACTCATAATGCAAATATTGCAAATCAAAGGCTTCTCCTGATAAGAAGAGGTGGATATAAGATATTGATTATGAAATTTATAGTCATTAATTGTAATATTCTAATAAATAAGTAGTTTAATATTGTAGTAGAATTCTTAATTTGTGGGTATTTAGTGGGTAAATGAATTAGAGAGGTTCTCTTTTACAATATCTAATGAGTAATTTATATCTGATAAATGGGCATGTCAAATGACTTATCTTGTGAGATTAGCAGCACCGATAAATCTAAAGCCTACATTAGCCATGCCCAATTAAAGAATCAGCACCGATAAATCTAAAGCCTACATTAGCCATGCTCAATTGAAGAATTGCAGTTGGTAGTGTTAGGAATATGATGTCAATGGAAATAATCATACTTTGAAAGAAAAGAATAATAAAAAAACACACGTATTGTTGACCCAGTTCGTTAGAGAATCTAACTACGTCTGGGGGGCGCTGTCAAGCCAGGATATTCACAATATTTTTCGTAAGTTAGTGATTAATGAGTTACAATGATATTAGGGCTATTTATAATACAAGATACATAACTCTAATAGGAATAGGATTACGTAACCCTAATAGGAAAAAGATTAGAGTCATCCAGGCTCCATAACTCAACAGGTAGGACACAAAGCAATTTAAGCAGCATATGTTTGGATCTATGTAGCTAGAAAAATATACATCTTATTGCATATTCCTCCATTTTGTGTATCTATTGAAGATGACGTAGCAGGCAGAATGTTCATTAAGCAATCCATTTTGTATATCTATTTTGTGTATTGGTACAATACATGTTTTAAGGTTTAGAGGGTTATATTCATGAGTGAAAATATAGGATAGTAAAAATAATATAAATTCATAAACCATTTATAATGTTAATTTAATTCAAAAAATTGGATATTAAGAATAATTATTTATACAAGTATCATTTTCCATAAGAACTACAAATTTAATAATTTAGATAAATGCATTCCATTATGAAAGTACTAAAAAAATATACAAAATTTCAATTTTGAAACTCAAATATTCCGACAGTCTAATATATTATGAGATAAAAAATTATTTTTGATCTCATTAGAGTTCGAAAATCATTTTGAGTTACATGAAATTTAGTAGCACTTTTGATCGCATTAAAATCAAAATATTGTTCAACTTTTTAATTAGGATTACGTTAACCCTCAACTTTTAGTACATTGATTGAGCCGCCCCTCAAGTTAAAAATTAGCTTCAATATGGTCCATCTGGTTAATTTTTTTTATCAACTTTGACTAAAAATCGGTCACATGTCATGTACATGACTAATTTTGTAGGTAAAATTATCAATTCAAAATTTAGAGAATGTTATTACTAATAAGGATAGTGTGGACTGATTAATATTGAATGTAATGATTACTATGTCGCTATATCAGAAACATGAATTTGAAAATTTATGTTTTCAAATGTAAATGCCTTTTATATGAAACTTTTAAGAAATTATTACTCAGAAATTAAGATTTTATATATTTATTAATTTTAAATGAAAGGTAATAACCAGACCCAACAAATCTAGGTCGATAATTTTTTAAGCATGTGTCATACAAATCTGGAAAGAGTTTAAGCATAAAGAAGATAATCACAACGTGTTGTAACTTGGGACTGAACTCAAAACCTTTCACATGAAAGTAGAAACTAATATCTCTCTAGGCTAAGTCTTTGGTTAAAATTTTTTATTTGAAAGCATAAATCAGTATGGCTAATATTTTATTAAATATATTTAAAACTAAAGTATTTGTTATATGAAATTAGGGTTCAAAATTGATTTCCACAAAATATTCTTAACACAAAACATGTGTTATAGTAAATTTAGAAAATGAAGAAGTAAAACAAGGAATTAAAAAATAAGGAAAAAAATACACAAGCATCCAAGTTTTGATCAGGATAAAATTTACTACTATAGATACACATTTTTCAATGAGAAAAAGTAAGAAGCAAAGTGTCCAATTCATCAAAATCAAGCAAATGTTACATAAATGGACATGAATTTATGTAAAAGTTTATTTAGTTCCATTATTATTTAAATTTTAATTTTTAATTGACTTAGTTTCTTCAAATATTTATGCAGTTTTTAATGATAATCAATAATTATAGTTTATTGATTAATATTTCATTAGTTGAGTTTTGATGCACCGAGTTGAATAGTGTCGACGTATACGAAGAATTTAACAAGAACATATGACATTTGATTTCAATATTGTATTTATTAAAAAATAAGAATAAAGGGAACACAAATAATCATATAATGAGAGAAAAATATTGAATATTCAAGAAAAGAATTGGTAAAAAAGATAAATTGAAATAACTAGGACTGTTAATGTCAAATTAACAAGATAATTAAATATATATATTTTTTTTTAGTAGTTAAATTATGCTTCACATCTTCTATCAATAAGATGTATTTGTTTTTATAAAATTCCAATAATAATGAAGAAATAAAAAGGTGAAATAATTTACATCTACTTATATGATTTAGCATAAAATGTAGTTAAAGTTAAAAAATGAATCCCTTCAAATTTATATAAAAATTTATTTCTTTACATTCTAAATTAGACTTTATTTTCAATAAACATACTTCATTATGTATTTATTTAATCCTTAATGTCAACTGATATTTACTTTTTTAATAATAATTTATTTAGTTAAAATATTATTTAAGATATTTTTAAAGTGCCCAATTTATTTATGCAAGGAGTATTGAGAAGTCATGAGTTACTCAACCTTTCATGTAAGCAATTTTTTATTATTTAGAATAATATATCAAAATATTATAGTTTTTAACTAACTTTGTTTACATAATTACTCAACCTTTCGTGTCAATCAATTTATTATTATTCAAATAATTATAGTTTAGGAGTTATATTACATTAGTCAATTTAATGCTAAATTGAACAATAAATTTGTATATGAATTATTTTAATAAAATCATATGATTTGCGTGCAAATGCACTGTTATTTACTAGTATTGATAAAAATGCGATATTAGTTCCATAAGAATATGATATAATTTTTATTTTCCCCTTAATTTACAAACCTGTAACATTAGTCTCATATTTAATTTATAATTTTATTCATTAAAAATAATGAAATATCCGTACAAATTAATCAATATAGTAATTATGGAAAGCAAAGCACGAAATCAAATTAATTAGGTGACTAGTCACATAAGAAGGCAACTCAAATTAATTAAGAGCTATTTATTACTATGGCTCTATTAAATTTAAACAGCCGTTTCAATATCAATAAAGTTTAAACCAAACCTAATGCATATCTATTTGTAGATTAGCCCAATTACTATGTTTAAATTATTAAACATAAAAAGGAAGAATATATCTTTTTGTATTTTTCCATGAGATATATCTTTTTGTATTTTTTTCATGAAATATATTGTCGGGATTCCATCACATGCATTATATGTATTAAAACAGATTTGTCGACGAGAAAAATAAGGATTTGGGCTTCTTAAAATTCTCTCAACTTTACACCTATATTTCATAAACAAAAAATTAAGGATCAAGTCTAATAGTTCTGATCATTTTTTGACTTTTTCATGTTCAGTGTGTATATATTATATAAGTCATGATCTCATAAATTCATCATGTTATTGATGATTTTATTAATTTATGTATTCAAAAGAAATAATAACTTAGTTGAGTAAATTATTATTCAATAAACTATAATTATTTAAAGAATATGTGTTAATTGATTAACATGAAAAATTGAATTAATGCATAAAAATATAATTTTATTACAAATTCACAGCTCAAACTATGTGATAAAAAGATATTTTATATTTGTTGTCGGGTTTTTTATCCAAAAATATAGTAATTGAATTAAAAGTGTCTCAACTCCTGTCAAGAAATTTCCAATCTGGTATAATTTATAATTCAAATAGGGATCTGGAAGGTTTACACCTTGATATACTGTCAAAAACAAGTATTTGTGGACCTGGAAAACATTTTGCTATTGGCCCGTTTACTCCTGTTACTCTAAAACATGGCCTGGAAACCCGTCAGCCCGAATGCTTGCATTGGTTAGACAAACAAGAGAAGAATTCAGTCATATTCGTTTCATTCGGCACAACATCTGTGCTGTCAGATGAACAAGTCGAAGAAATCGCAATTGGATTGGAAAATAGTCGTCAAAAGTTCGTATGGGTACTTAGAGATGCGGACAAAGGAAATATTTTCGAAGGCGAAGTTCGAAATCCCGAATTACCAAAAGGGTTCGAAGAGAGAGTAAGAGAAAGAGGAATTATTGTGAGAGATTGGGCCCCACAGTTGGAGATTTTGGGCCATTCTGCAATAGGTGGATTTTTGACGCACTGTGGTTGGAATTCGTGCATGGAGAGCATTTCGATGGGAGTGCCAATAGCAACTTGGCCGATGCAATATGATCAGCCAATCAATGCTGTGTTGTTAACAAAGGTGCTGAAAATCGGCTTGGAACTGAGAGATTGGAAACGAAGAAATGAAGTCGTCTCGTCGGTTAAAGTTGGAAAACACGTAAAAAGATTGATGGATTCCGAAGAAGGAGACGGGATGAGGCGGAGGGCTGAGAACTTGGCGGAAGTTGTGAAGAAGTCGATGATGGAAGGGGGTTCTACTTGTCTCGAGATGGATTCGTTTATTTCTCATATTAGTAGACATGTTTCTTCTTGTGAGGTCTAGGCCACTTATGTCTCTTCAAATTCTCAATTTCTTGTTTTGATTTGTATGATTGTTTGAGATTTATTGTGGCTTCTTATGTAACATTCAATTTTTTGAGTTGTTAAAGTTGAAAAGCATGAAAACTTGTTAAACATCTATCTATAATCTATATCTATCTATATCTATAACTATTATAAAAGTATGAATGTTTAGAGAGTGACTTATATTTCTTAACTTAGTGTTAGTTCATGGGTATCCCTATATAAATATTATACTTGAAAAAAAAGATAAGATCAACTGAGTAAATTTATTACTTGTAGTCAATTTCATTCCTTTAAAAGTTAGTGTTAGTTCATGGGAAAATTGTTTTCTTCGTCCCATAAGTATCACCTTGTACACTTTCAGTCCCGCGCTTCTCACTTTTCTCACTTTTAGTCTCGTAAGTCATCAAACCTAGCACTTTTGGTCCCTTGACCAAATTCAGTCCGAAAATTAACGGAACCACGCACGTGCGTAGCTGTTAATGGAAGGAAAAAAGCGGGAATTAGTAGCAACCCAAAAAGATCAAATTAATTAGGTGACTAGTCACATAAGAAGGCAAGTCATAGCTATTTATTACTAGGGCTCTATCAAATTTAAACAGCCGTTTAAGTATATCAATAAAGTTTAGATCAAAATGCATATCTATTTGTAGACTCTCTTAAAGCGTTAAACATAAAAAGGAAGAATTATATCTTTTTGTATTTTTCTATGAAATATATTGTCGGGATTCCATCACATGAGTTATATGTATTAAAACAGATTTCTCGACGAGAAAATAAGGATTTAGGCTTCTTAAAATTCTCTCAACTTATACACCTTTATTTAATAAACAAAAAATTAAGGATCAAGTCTAATGTTTGTGATTATTTTTTGACTTTTTCATGTTCAGTGTGTATATAAATTATAAGTCATGATCTCGTAAAATAATCATGTTATTCATAATTTTATTAATTTATGTATTCAAAAGAAAGAATAACTTAATTAAGTAAATTATTATTCAATAAACTATAATATTTAAAGAATATGTGTTGATTGACATGAAAAATCGAATTAAAACATAAAAAATTTAATTTTATTACAAATTCACAGTTCAAACTATGTGATAAAAAGATATTTATAATATTTCTTGAGAGCATAGAAGGTGTTTAGCTTATCTATATATCTATTCTATTATAAACGTATGGGTGTTTCTTTGAAATTTTGATATACCTAATATAGCCCTATTTAATTAACTTTTTAATAGCGTAAAAGTCGAATAATAAATAATAAAAATTAGTTATATATATCTACAATAATAAGGTGTATAATTACTTTAGGACTCTAACTAAAAAAAAAGAATAGTAGGACTCTAAAACAAAATTACATATAAATACTAATAAAATATAGATATTCATTAAAAAAAAAGCTTAATATATATATATATATACCATACACGGTCAAAGAGTGATTTATCACTCACTACTTTTCTTATTTTTATTCTCCAATAATATGTTACTTTATGTTATTTTATTAGCTATTTGTATTAATGCAAAACTATTATTATATAATTATGGAGATGAAAAATGACAAGACTATTCACTATCCATCAAAGTAATTTCATTTCATATTTTAATTGAAAGACTTTGAATACTGTTTAGGCAAGCCAATAATTTAATTAAATTATTCATGTTTAGAAATAATTTACATGATATCAAAGCCGTTTTGTGTTGTGATGATAGGCTAAGATAAACAACTATTATTCAAAATACATACATGTGGAAATTGCATCTTTCATCCCGTAATTTAGTTGGAATTTAATTCTGACCCCAAAAATTATGAATTTCTTATATTTTGTGTCATAATTTTGAAAATATCTCCATAAAATTCCCACCAAAATTACCTTCTAAAATTTAATAGTCAATTCCATTAGAAATTATTTTTGATCGTTTTTGGATGAATTTGTGCCCGAATTCGTTAACACATAAATTATATTCGATATCACGATATTTTTAATCAATATCACATGGCACTTATGCACATAATCTACCTCAAAATTCCAAACAGAACGTTCACTAATTGAGTTGACTGTCATATTTTTTGGATGATAAACTTAATTGATGCTAAATGTGAGATAATGTGAAGATATATAACTAAATGAGAATAGTAGATAATGAATGAAACCAAACTTGAACCATAATTAAGTTATGGAGTTGAAAAGTACAATTTTCCCTTTATGCACAAGGCCGTTGCTAACCTATCGGGGGCCCTGGGCGAGCATAAAAAATAGGCCCTCAATCAATATATTGTATTCATAAAATTTTCAAATTTATTATATATAAAAAAATATTTGTTCTCGCAAATCCACCTAATTTCATTTAGAAACTAAAATAAAAATTTATTTATAAATCTCTGGACATCAATGAAAACGACTTCGTCGAGCTTTAGTAGATGCAAAATCATCAATAATAGTGTTGACATCAATATTGTCCAACATATCTTTCACAATGCACAAGATTGCCAGACCGTTCAATCTTTCTTGGGACATTGATAATCGCAAGTAGTTCTTTAACAATTTTAACTTGAAAAAACTTCGTTCTGCAGAAGCTACTGTCATCATGGCATAATCATTGTATTCCATGAATTTGCTCTAGGATATTGACATATATAGAAGATAAATCTCAAAATCTTTTGCCAATAAAAGTTCAGGCTACAATTTCCAATTCATTTCAAGGCGCAGCAGCTATATATATTGAATATTACCTCTTTTCGAATGTCCCCATGAGCTAGCCTTGTTCTGTAGTGCTTAAATTCTCCCAGTAATAAATCAAGATACCTAATTAAACAAGACATTCAGCACTGAAATTCTCCAAGTAATAAAGCAACAAGGAAATGTGACAAATTATATAGAAGGAAAGATGAAAAGTACTTCAACTGCCATATATTTAAAAGTTTGTGTTAGTTCATTATATATATTTTAATAGTAAATAAATTAATTTTTTATTTAATATTATATATTATTATTATAAATATGCATATATATTATTTATTTACATTTATTTTTATTTATAAAAGTGTGAATCATTTGGGATAACCTACAAAATACATTTCTTAATTTTTCTAAATACCAAAGACATCCTATATTAATAATTTAATATCTATATACATATTCTAAAAATGTGAATGATATTTACATTATTTTTATATGTAATAATCTACATCTCTAACTTTTTTGTTTAGACTAAAATAACCTATAGCACTAAATTAATTTTATCCACTAATTAAATTATTTTTTAATTATTATTAAATAATATATAAACTTGATAACTTTGTTCAATGCATATTTAGATGAGAATTTGAAATTAATAGTCAACATCGTTCAATGGTATTTAGGTAAAATTTAATAAAAATAGTAATAATTCACAATAATATGAATAGTTTAAGTATTTTGCTATAGCCTTTCTTCATATACATATATATATAATGTATATATAACAATATACCATAAGCATTTAAATACGTGGATCATGGATAGTAAATGATCTTTTTGTGTGTGTTTCAAATATTCATAAGTTTTAATAAAAGATATTTTACTTTTTTTTTGGCTCATGAAGATATTGTACCTTTTCTTTTGTTCTTCTTGGATTTATGATTTATAATGCATATAAGAATGTATTTTAGTAGTCTTTATGTTGAATTTTATAGTACATCTTATAACGAAATGGTATATCACTTATGTATTTTTCTTTAGTCAAATAGTGTGGATATAATATTAGAATTAACATGAATGGTTCATAAAAATAGAAATGGATAAAGACACAATATATAATTATATGAATGTGTTAAACATATAAATCAAGGGATACAACATCATTATTTTTAGTGCCCTTGTCATGAATCTCTTGTGGAAAGCTTGAAATTAATGGTCCACATCCAAGTGAATATTAATATCAATAATTTGGTTAGAAATTTGTCATCACTACAAATGGTGCATTAGGAAGGCCATCAAGATCTATTTTTAAAAAAGATCGACGTACATTAGTGATGGTAATTAGCTTCCTTAGCATCAAATATGAAGGGGTGGGTGATGTTTGTGGTTACTAAAAATTATGGAGTGTTGAATCCTTGTGGTACTTAGATGTATTTTTGCCATTAAATAATCTTTCCTCATTTTAAATAAATTAACTTGGACCAAGTGATAAAGCAATCAAGGTGATTAAAGAAGTTTGCACTATGCACATGTTTTGACTGTGAATGTGAAGAATATGTCATTTTCCTTAGAAGAATTTTAGAACTCAATAAGAAACGGGGGCTTATTTTGTGCTTAAAATGTCCTTTATTGTCTAGATTTTCTAACTTTGAACAAACACGTCATAGAACTTTAGGACATTAACTTTAGTTTTACGGTTGTCCAATTAATTCTAGACAATAAATGGGGGCTTATTTTGTGCTTAAAATGTCCTTTATTGTCTAGATTTTCCTTAGAAAAATTTTAGAAGTTAATAAGAAACGGGGGCTTATTTTGTGCTTAAAATGTCCTTTATTGTTTAGATTTTCTAACTTTGAACAAACACATCATAGAACTTTAGGACATTAATTTTAGTTTTACGGTTGTCCAATTAATTCATTTTATTACCTTTAATCTATAATAACTATTATAAAAGTATGAATGTTAATGGAGTGACTTACATTTCTTAACGTTTTTGCATAGCCAAAATACCCCTCTATCAATATTATATTTGAAAAGGAGGTAGGGACAATTGAGTAAATTTATTATACTTGTAGTTAATTTTATTGCCTTAAAACTTAATGTTAGTTCATAAAATGCATTATTGTAAGAAATCGTTTAATTAATTCATTGTATCAAATAATTTTATTGCCTTAAAACTTAATGTTAGTTCATAAAATGCATTATTGTAAGAAATCATTTAATTAATTCATTAACTTTAGTTTTATGGTTAAATTAATTATTTAATTTAGTAACCACAAACATCACTCACCCCTTTAGGACATTAACTTTAGTTTTACGGAAGCTAATTACCATCATATTATGGGTTTATGAGAAATTTAGGACATTAACTTTAGTTTTACGGTTGAATAAGTTTCCATGGAAGATGAGAAAATGAGAGATTTGAAAAGCATTAGTGACGAAATTATGAAGTGAAACGGAAATTGATTTATCATATTCATAAAAGCCAAAATCGTAAAAAAAGTTAAAAAATGTGAGAAGTACAAGAACCAAATTGTGGAATTGTTGAATGTGAAATATATTTTATTTACTTAATTCATATAATCAAAAAACATAATAGCAAATCTCAAAGTTTTTTGAAGCAGAAAACTTCAAGTATGTGAAATTGATGATGTATAATACGCGAGAAGGCAGTACACTGATTGACATTGTTCGAGTTTGAGACCAAGCCATGCAAATTTTTCTTTACTTTGGAGAAGAGATGAGAGAATATGTAAAATATTGTTATACATTAAATATTAGAGTGAAATCAGTTGATTCAACAATGAAATCAAATAATCATTTATATATTAAATCAAATGTTGTTATATATTTGATTATGTATTACAAGATTTTAATACAAAGATTACAGTATATATATAAATTTAATATTACAAAAGCTCTGGAAAACTTTGTTTTTCTTATTGTAATTATATTTCGTAAAAATTAAGATGGTCATATGTTTAAAATCCTAAAAGAATGTCACAAAATTAATTTTATACTTCCTACATGGTTATTCTACGAGATCGAGATATATTTTATTATAAAATATTTTAATTTATAATAGCCAACACTTCTTACAACACAACATTCATAATTATTAACTATCATTTTATCGATATCCTTTTATATGCATTCTAAATAAAAAATATTTGTATACTATAACAAACTAAATCATCTAATTTCACGCTAATTACATCTCAAGTCCAATAATTAGCATTAAACCAAATCTACAAGTTGAAAAAGAAAACATATAAACTAAAAGTTGTAATTATGTTATTTAAAATTGTACCATGATGACAATGGTAAAAGTTTACCTACCCCTCTACTACAAAGAAGGTATCAAACACTCTCCTATACATCATATTTATTTTCACACATCCTCTAATTTGCCAAACACATCCTCCAAACACCCTTATTAATAGATCAATAATAAAGAAGGTATCAAACACTCTCCTATACATCATATTTATTTTCACACATCCTCTAATTTGCCAAACACATCCTCTAATTCACCTTACATCCATTTTGTACAATCTAAATAATATTTTACACTTTCATAGTTCAGTTTTAGTTAATTTGACCCTATCTTTAATTGAACAGTAATTCATTTGGATATTATTGCATTCATCATTGATTAAAAAAATAAAAAATATGACTCCAGTAATATAGAAAAACATATAAGAATTTTAAATTATGCCATGTAGATTTATATGACTATTGCGTTATAACTATTTTCTTTAAAAAGAATTTCATAGTGTTATGTTTAATTCTTGGATAACTCAGTTGTATTAGATATTAAGACAAAAGTTAATTTGGATTTTCTCATTTTTTGTTGCAATCCATAAAAAATATAATTTGGTATTATAGTTATTTATTCAATATATATTTGACAATGTATAGATGAAACAATTAATTTTGTACTTAAAGAAATGATATAAAGAGAAACAATAATTAACCACCAATTTTAGAAAAAATAATTGTGTTCATAAATTATTATGTACATGTTATATATTATATTAAATCTATGAATAAATTTGGTGTTTCTTTCAATTTTAGTTTTATATTCTTACCCTTAAATATTTAATGTAATTAAATACAGTTCAATGTATTTAATAAATATTAATTCCACTACTATATTAATTAGTTTTAAAAATAACACCCCGTTTCATACCAAAATTATTAAAAAATTAGGATACTTAAAGACAAAACACTTGTTTTTATTTTAAAAATATAAAAAATGATATATGTAATTATAATAGTGACTCAAAAATTTTGCATCTCTATCACTTACTATAGTTCTTGGTACTCCATGCAAACCAACAATTTCCTTAAAGAATAAATCAGCAATGTGAGTTGCATGATTGGTCTTATTACATGGAATGAAATGTGCCATTTTCGAAAATCTATCAACAACCACAAACACAGAGTCTTTACCTTTCTTTGTTCTTGGTAATCCCAAAACAAAGTACATGGATATGTCTACCCAAGGTTCATATGGTATAGGTAAAGGTTTGTACAATCCATGAGGTTGCGCTCTTGATTTAGCTTGCATGCAAGTTATGCACCTTTCACAAATTCTTTCAACATCAATACGCATTTTAGGCCAAAAGAAATGATCAGTTGACACACACATAGTTTTATGTATTCCAAAATGCCCCATAAGTCCTCCCCCATGTGCTTCTCTAACTAGCAATTCATGCATAGAACATTTAGAAATGCATAGTTTACTTTCACAAAATAAATATCCTTCATGCCTATAGAACTTTTCGAATGCACCATTTTTACCAGCCAAGTAAATTGAAGCAAAATCAGAATCGTTAGCATAAAGTTCCTTAATTGACTCAAAACCTAAAAGTTTAGAACTCAATGTAGTGATCAATGCATGCCTCTTTGATAATGCATCAGCAACAATATTTTGTTTCCCTTTTTTATATTTAATTACATATGAAAATGATTCAATGAATTCCACCCACTTAGCATGCTTCTTACTAAGCTTACCTTGCCCTTTGAGGTACTAGAGATATTCATGATCAGTGTGGATAACAAACTCTCGAGACCACAAGTAATGCTGCCACGTCTCCGTTGCTCTCACCAAAGCGTACAATTCCTTATCATAAGTTGGATAGTTCAATTGAGCTCCCTTCAACTTCTCACTATAGTAAGCTATCGGTTTTCCATTCTGCATTAAAACAGCCCCTAACAATTTCCTTAAAAAATAAATCAGCAATGTGAGTTGCATCATTGGTCTTATTACATGGAATGAAATGTGTCATTTTCGAAAATCTAACAACAACCACAAACACAGAGTCTTTACCTTTCTTTGTTCTTGGTAATCCCAAAACAAAGTCCATGGATATGTCTACCCAAGGTTCATATGGTACAGGTAAAGGTTTGTACAATCCATGAGGTTGCGCTCTTGATTTAGCTTGCATGCAAGTTATGCACCTTTCACAAATTCTTTCAACATCAATACGCATTTTAAGCCAAGAAATGATCAGTTAACACACACATAGTTTTATGTATTCCAAAATGCCCCATAAGTCCTCCCCCATATGCTTCTCTAACTAGCAATTCACGCATAGAACATTTAGGAATGCATAGTTTACTTTCACGAAATAAATATCTTTCATACCTATAGAACTTTTCGAATGCACCATTTTCACAAGCCAAGTAAATTGAAGCAAAATCAGAATTGTTAGCATAAAGTTCCTTAATTGACTCAAAATCTAAAAGTTTAGAACTCAATGTAGTGATCAATGCATGCCTCCTTGATAATGCATTAGCAACAATGTTTTCTTTCCTTTTTTATACTTAATCACATATGAAAATGATTCAATGAATTCCACCCACTTAGCATGCCTCTTACTAAGCTTACCTTGCCCTTTGAGGTACTTGAGAGATTCATGATCAGTGTGGATAACAAACTCTCGAGACCACAAGTAATGCTGCCACGTCTCCATTGCTCTCACCAAAGCGTACAATTCCTTATCATAAGTTGGATAGTTCAATTGAGCTCCCTTCAACTTCTCACTATAGTAAGCTATCGGTTTTCCATCCTGCATTAAAACAGCCCCTAACAATTTCCTTAAATAATAAATCAGCAATGTGAGTTGCATCATTGGTCTTATTACATGGAATGAAATGTCCCATTTTCGAAAATCTATCAACAACCACAAACACAGAGTCTTTACCTTTCTTTGTTCTTGGTAATCCCAAAATTTGTCCATGGATATGTCTACCCAAGGTTCATATGGTATAGGTAAAAGTTTGTACAATCCATGAGGTTGCGCTCTTGATTTAGCTTGCATGCAAGTTATGCACCTTTCACAAATTCTTTCAACATCAATACGCATTTTAGGCCAAAATAAATGATCAGTTAACACACACATAGTTTTATGTATTCTAAAATGCCCCATAAGTCCTCCCCCATATGCTTCTCTAACTAGCAATTCACGCATAGAACATTTAGGAATGCATAGTTTACTTTTACGAAATAAATATCCTTCATACATATAAAACTTTCCGAATGCACCATTTTCACAAGCCAAGTAAATTGAAGTAAAATCAGAATTGTTAGCATAAAGTTCCTTAATTGACTCAAAATCTAAAAGTTTAGAACTCAATGTAGTGATCAATGCATGCCTCCTTGATAATGCATCAGCAACAATATTCTCTTTCCCTTTTTTATACTTAATCACATATGAAAATGATTCAATGAATTCCACCCACTTAGCATGCCTCTTACTAAGCTTATCTTGCCCTTTGAGGTACTTGAGAGATTCATGATCAGTGTGGATAACAAACTCTCGAGACCACAAGTAATGCTGCCACGTCTCCATTGCTCTCACCAAAGCGTACAATTCCTTATCATAAGTTGGATAGTTCAATTGAGCTCCCTTCAACTTCTCACTATAGTAAGCTATCGATTTTTCATCCTGCATTAAAACAGCCCCTATACCTACTCCAGATGCATCACATTAAAGTTCAAAACTTTTGTTAAAGTTACGTAATGCAAGAATTGGAGTAGTAATGAGTTTTTCTTTTTTATTAAATATATAGGTTGCCTATATATATTAATTTAATTTAATGATTAGGAAGAATGGTAACAATAATAAATACATTAAATATTATTATATATAATATTATAGTTTTTATTTTTGATATATGTATAAGAGTCAGTTGAGTATTATTCGTCTTATCTCTTAAAACATAAGAGAAAATCAACTTAATTTAAAAACATATTGGTTAATGCTTCCCATTTTAATTACACAACAAATGCTCAATTTTCAATTTCTCAATTTTCTTGTTTTGATATGTATGATTGTTTGGTATTTATTGTGGCTTCAGTTTGATGTCTTGATATGTGACATTCAATTTCTTGAGTTGTTAAAGTTAAAATGCATAAAAACTTGGTTTTAGTTTGTGGCAAATCGGAGTAGTATAAGTGAGTTGTTAAATCAGAAAATGTAAATCTGGGCCCAATATAAGAACTATATATCAACATAGAAGAGTCAGCCCAAAATCAACGGGAATAACATGGGCTTAAAAAAGGACCCAAAAACAAGATAAAGAAGGAAATTTACACTGGCCTTATTATAGTTATGGCTGAAAATTGAATCAAGCTACTCGATGCTCGACTCGAGCTCAATCAATAAAAGCGCGGTTCGATTTACCAAACCAAGTAGGAACAATTTTTTCTGTTCGATAAATTTTGAAGTCGACTCGAGCTCGGCTCGATTAGCAAAAAATAACAAAACCATGTACAAAATATTCAAACTACTCGAACTCGGCTCGTGATTAGCTCGACTAAAGCTCGTTTGAGCTCGGCTCGATGAACAATCAAACTAAGCTCAAACACAATTGTCATAGCTCGATTCTAATTCAAACAAGCTTGAACACCTATATGTTCGGTTCGGTTCGAGTCATTTTCACCCCTAATTATAGTTAGTTTAATGGAGTAAACTTCAAGATTTTGAACGCTGAGATTAAATGTGAAATATTTAAAAGTTATAAGATTAAATATGAGAAATTTTATAATGAATTGAACTTGTTTTGAGTTACAAGACGAAAAGTGTAATTTTTTCTGTCAATCTAATTACATTAGTTGTTTGGGTTGTCCTTTATCCAACACGGAAGAACAAAAATCAACCGACATATTTTAAAGTATCTCAAAAGCGTTCTTCAAATCCAATAAACTTCAAAACTATTCAAATAAAATTATGAATAGTCAAATCACATATGACATGTCATTTTTAAAAGCTCTAATTTTTTTTTAATTAAACATAACTAAAAATATTTGTTCTTAATATTTACATAAATCAACTATATATGCATGCAAACAATTGAATTTATGCTAGGATTTGTCAAAAATTATCCCACAAATCATCCAATTGCACGAGATAATTATAATTTCTATGCTGCTAGGGTGGTTGCAATAAAATGCATCTTAGACCATAATAAATAGCTCTTTCAAATTTTATATTTTAAAGTACATGTGACATATATGGTGTTAAAAAAAAAATGTGATATAAATTTTTTTAGTTTTAATTCGATTCTCGATTAAGATTGACTCTTTATTTGTTTTGTGATTACAAATGTAAATCACTTGTCTAAATAGTATAACGTGTCCAAATCGAATCATGACCAAAACTTTTCAATCCAACGTATCATTTCAACATAATATTTTCTACTACACATCAGAATATTGATAAAAATGCGATATTAGTTCCATACAAATATGATATAATTTTCATTTTCCCCTTAATTTACAAACTTGTAACATTAATCTCATATTTAATTTATAATTTTATTCATTAAAAATAATGAAATATCCGTACAAAGCACGAAATCAAATTAATTAGGTGACTAGTCACATAAGAAGGCAACTCAAATTAATTAAGAGCTATTTATTACTAGTGCTCTATGCCTCTATCAAATTTAAACAGCGGCTTCAATATCGATAAAGTTTAAACCAAACCTAATCCATATCTATTTGTAGATTATCCCTATTACTGTACTTATATTATTAAACATATAAAGGAAGAATATATATCTTTTTGTATTTTTCCATGAGATATATCTTTTTGTATTTTTCCATGAAATATATTTTCGGGATTCCATCACATGCATTATATGTGAATCCCATGCATTATATGTATTAAAACAGATTTGTCGACGAGAAAATAAGGATTTAGGCTTCTTAAAATGATCCAAGTTCAAAATATTGATTGAGTAAATTGTGTTTTAGCACGATTTATCTAAAGATTTAAATAAATTTCGTATGTCGAAAGTGAAATGTCTTTGACTCAAATTATTTTACGTTTTGAGTAGATAAATTTAGAGTATTTAATGACTCAAATTCGATTTTGGATGAATGAAAAATTAATTAACAAAGTGTGCCACTTAAAACGTTATTCATAATTGGAATCAACTTATCGATTGATACATAAACGATTAAATGATCATTAACCGATTAAATGATCATTAACCATACAATCGATGGCCGCGATTGTATGAGAGAAAGTTCATTTGGTTCGTGGACTAAAATGTTCGAATCGAAATTTTGAGGGACCAATAGGAAGTAATTGTTCAAGATTCAAAGTTTTGGGGTCAAAATATAATTTATGAAAGTAGTAGATTGATTTGCAAAGGTGTTGGTGCACTCGGATGCATGTGATTAGCTCTCATTTTAGTAGAAAGGTGATTGATTGGTTGGATGGTGCATGGTACACTCGTCCACACCAAATCATTTCTAATTGGGTGTTTTTTGCATGTGTGCAACTTTTGGGGCTAAAATGAAAAGTATTTATGGGGGTGGGGGTGTTTGTCCAAAAGACTCGCCTTTTGGTCCTGCAAAGTACGAAAAATTGCAATTTTTTACCCAAAATTATATTCTTCATTATCTGTAAATAGGCCCTTCATTTATGGAATTTACATACCAAAATCATTTTCTCATCTCTCATTTTCTCCTAAATTCTAATATGAGTATTTTTTAAAATTATTTTGTTTCTTAAATATATTTTAAGAATGTGGTTGAATATTAAATGCTAAGTTGATCATTAAAAATATTCTTGATGTTCTTAAATGTTATTTTAAGAACTCTTTAGTAGTTTTGCATTTAAATGTCTAGAGATGAATTTTATTCATAGTCCGTATAGAGAGTTTGGAACAATATTTTGTTCGCTAGACTCGGGAATTTGTAGTGGTACTATTGCTGAGACGCCGTCGTTGTATCTTGGGAGACATGCAATTACCATATTCCGTAACAACCAAGAGCAGGGCAATATTGTCTTAAGGAAAGCGAGTCTAAACTAGTGCCTCGACGTTTATATTTTGCATCATCATAAACACCATCCATTATGCTCGTACTAGATTTTTCCTAACAACTTAAGACAATATTCGAGTGTTTCTTGAAGATGGTGCTATCCGATGCGAAGATGATGAAATCAAGAGATGAATTTTTAATTTTGTTTTATGTCATTAATTTACGATTTTATTAATTTTATGATTAATTCGAGTTTGAATATTTTATTGTAGTAAAATTCAAACCGATCGAAGGAATTTTTGAACATCCATGGTGTCAAAGATGCCATCAAATACGTGGAAACTATTAAAGGCAAAATTCTTACAAATAAATGAGATAACTTCATAATATGAATTATCTATTTTTCGCTAGTTTCATTTGATTACATATTATGTTCATAACACTAAATGTGTTTTAATATTTTATTATGCAACAATGGTGTAATCTGTTAAAAGAAATTGAGCAAGCATGCGATATATATGATTTAATAAACAATAATATTTTTTCATGGTAAATTATTCTTGATAAAGAATAATTTTTATGTATGTTTAAAGTTACATTATATTCCTACGGATATATGAACATGATTATGTATCTTGTAATCATGTTATATGCATTTAATATGAGCATGTTGTATATATAATTTTTAATTATATTATATAATTGTGATTTATTCTCGACAAAGAATAAATATTTTTGCATGCTTAATAAGACTTTAATTTGTTTTGCGACGCATATATGTAAAGTAACGGGTTAGCAAATTTCTTTTGGCTTATGAATAAATGCAATAAGTGTAATTCTTTATTATGTGTAATTCTTTATTATGTTTGACATTCTTTAGAATAAAGCCTGTTCACCATAACTGAAGAGATGCATTATTTAAATAAATTATTTAAATTAGAGGCATGTTCTTTTCGTGTGATCGTAACGTTTATTCAAAGAAGTCAATTTTATTTAAAGCATAATTATTGCATTATTTAGAGTTTTTGCCCACAATTTTCACTATAAAAATGATATAATTTGTGAGAAAAACGAAACATGATTTCATTTAGCGAAAGAAAATTGAGTTTGGTTTTAAGAATTTTAAAACTAATGTTGTGAAATAGTGTCACTATAAACCTATAAGGTTGCGAAGTGAGGAAAATGCAGATGTTTCATATTATGAAACGAACTATTCCAAGAGAAGAAATGGAAATGACCTATTGTGCAAAGTACACAACGTGGTCAAGAATAAAGGATATTAATTATCGGAGTAAAATCGAGAAAGTCGATCAATAATCCAAAATTATATTCAAGAAAATGACCTTAAAGATGTGGAGAATTTGGTCAAACCAAAACTAGCTTTGGTGTACTAACAGTGGTCAAAGCGAAGATAAATCAATCCGTTTCGAGGGGAAAATTACTAACTGGTAAGTTGAATCATGCTAGTGATGATAAAAAATAATCATTGATTGAGACAACCCGGACCATGTTGATGTTGGGTGTTTGTCTAGGATAACTTGAACTATAAATGATGGTGATTGTGTAGACAATTCGAACCACATAAATGGTGAGTGATTGTGTAGACAATTCGAACCACATAAATGGTGGGTGATTGTTAAAACAAACTGAGCTAGACAAATTGTGGGTGATCAATCACTAAATCCAAGCTAGACAAATGGTGGGTGATCAATCACTAATCCAAGCTAGGCAAATGGTGGGTGGTCGAACCTCACGCTTTCGACTGTAGTATCTAATGCCTATTATGGAAGATAACTCAGTGATTGGTGGGTCGACAATGATGGTGCACACCGATACAAAATATCTGATAGTTCGGGGACTAAAATGTTTAAATCAAAATTTTGAGGAACCAATTTGAAAGGACGTAATTGTTCAAGATTCAAAGTTTTGAGGTCAAAATATAATTTATGAAAGTAATGGATTGATTTGCAAAGGTGTTGATGCACCCGGATGCATGTGATTAGCTCTCATTTTAGTAGAAAGGTGATTGGTTGGTTGGATGGAGCATGGTACACCCGTCCACACCAAATCATTTCTAATTGGGTGCTTTTTTCACGAGTGCAACTTTTGGGGCTAAAATGAAAAGCATTTGGAAGGGGGAGGGTATTTGTCCAAAAGACACACCTTTTGGGCCCTCATGCAAGGTACGAAAAGTTGTAACTTCTGACCCAAAACTCTTTAGTATCTATAAGTAGGCCCTCCATTTATTGAATTTAATCACACCAAAATCATTTTCTCGTCTATCCTCCTAAATACTAATATGAGTATTTTTTTAGAATTCTTTTGTTTCTAAAATATTATTTTAATATTTTAAGAATGTGGTTGAATATTAAATGCGAAGTTGAGCATTAAAAATATTCTTGAAGTTCTTAAATGTAATTTTAAGAACTCTTTAGTACTAATTTGGGTACTTTGGATATTTTTAAATGTTAATTTAATATTTTAAGAATAAGTTTTGCATTTAAATGTCTAGAGATGCATTTAATTCATACGAATACATAGAGAGAGTTTGAAACAATATTTTGTTCGCTAGACTCGAGAATTTGTAGTGGTACTATTGTCGAGACGTCGTCGTTGTATCTTGGGAGACAGTTGTCATATTCCGTAATCACCAAGAGTGGGGCAATATTGTCTTATGGGAAGCGAGTCTAAACTTGTGCCTCAATATTTACATTTTGTATCTTTATAAACACCGCCCGTTATGCTCGTACTAAACTTTTCCCAACAATCCCATCAATTCATTTATTATCATGTTATTATTTGATCAAAAGATTCAAATAAAGTTGTAAATAATTAGATTACACATGATAATATATAATTAGATTACAGATGATAATGCCACAATCTCATCCAACAATAACAATATCATCCATTCATATAATATTATTTCCTCTTTCTCATCAACCTGTCACAATTTCCTTCAAATAGTACCCAAATTATGAAATATGATTTAATTAACCTTTCATAAAGCAACTAAAATACATAAAGCAATTAAAATAAGACTGACAATATCTCCATTTTTCATCAAATAACAAAATGAAATACATAAAGCAATTAAAATTCATTTGAATATGCATGTTAACAATCCAAAAGGATAGCTCATTGTAATATGATTAACCAAATAACATATATTTACAAAATTTAAGAAAAGGCAAATTATTAATGTTGTCCCTTTTGCTCATTATATAAAGAGGTCGATAATTTCTTGAATTCACATAAAAATTATCACAATGGCAAAATCAAATTTCAAGAACTATTATCATGCAGCAAATGTTGGAACGCTTTTAACTGTATTATTAGGCATTTGTTTACACACACCCGGTCCATTTCTCTTTTCCCTTAAATCTTATTTCTTTACATATGATTTTTTTGAGAATTTCAAGGATCACGGTTGTCGTACGATAGATTCGTAAACCCTAATCACATGAATTATTGGGAATTCAACAAAAAAAATCTATCCTTGTTTGTTTATGTTTTTAAAATCCATTTTCAACTTTTTAAATCACAAAATTCAAAATAAACTTATCATCCAAATTTTCTTTTTTTTTTCAACTCTACTTTCTAATCTCCTATATAACTAACTATCAATCATATACACAACTTTTGACACATTTACCAATCAAATCAATCACTATTTCACTTTATCTTTCATACTTTACAATTTTTTAATCTATATTTCTCTATTTTTTATTCACATAATCATTATATACACAATTAAAATAATTATTTTATACATCATCCATCAACCTATAATTATTAATTTGACATATTTTACAACTTTCAGCCTAATTTTAAAAACATAAACAAACAACTATCATTTTCACATGAATTTCCATAGTACACATTTCCCGATAAAATTTCAAATTTTCATCCCAAAAACATAAACAAACATGTGTTTCGTTTGGAGAAGTCTCGATCTCGATAATTACAATAATCCATATATGCACTATTACGATTTTTTTACGTATGTCCCAATGTTTTTGCATGCGATGCACCATGCACATTACTGTTAATTTGTTCACGTTTCTTGCGGTTTCTTAGTTTACGTATTTAATTTAAAAAATCCCATAACAAGGAGTGCATGCCAAGTATGGTAGTTTAAATTATATCATATCATCTATTATATTTTTTATCATGTAGCAATTTAGTTTATTTTATTTCAATATTTATAGTTAGGTTATGATTTCATTAAATTCTCTAGAACTCTCTTTATACGCTTTTATAATCAGTAATAGAATTCACGGATTTCATATCTATTATGTAATATATGAATGAGACCATTTTTGTACCTCTAAGACCAAATACGAGACGAGGAAAACTTGTGGCTCCGTCTATAATCGACGAAATTCCTCGTTGAAAGAGGAAAGTATTAGATAATAAAGATATATGATATAATCTAAACTAATTATATATTTATCAAACTGATAATATTGCAGATAATAATATAAAATTAAATATTAGAATGTGTCTATCACGTACAATATTGTTTGAATTTTAATTTAGGAAGGTCAACTTAGGATGTGCATGTCACGATTAATTTTTTTTACTTTTATATAGTATGGAATGGTTACAATATCTTTAGGGCACGATTTGCTCCACCATCTATGGGATTACAAATGTATTAACTAATAAAAAGTTCTAGTTTAAATCTTTCCAGTGGATTAGCAAATGTATTGATTAAGCAAAAAAAATCTCATGATCTCATGTAATTCCAGTTCTTAGCTACTATTATACTTAATTGTTTTGGAAATGCACTTGATCACTTATCAACCTTTCGATTTTCATCTACCTACTTAGAATTAAGTCTAAACGTAACATAATATTAATATACATTCAACAATACTAATAATCAGTCGGGTTATTGGTCAAACTCGAACCCAACCCATAATAAGCACATGAATCTTATAGTTAAATGGCAGCTTACCAAGATAACATATTATAATTGTTACTTATTATTATCCGATTAGAATTCAATATGTTATGATAGACATATAATTATAAATATTAAAATAAATGCTTTTATTACCTCCAATTATTGATTTATTTTAAAATTTAACAATGGCAGAAATAAAAATGTGTTTGTAGATATTGCAGCAAAATTTTAATTGTAGTCCCACAGGATTGGACTGTTTTAGTTGTAGTCCCAATCTTTACAAGATTTTGAAAATAGTCCTAATAATCGGTTATTTTTCTAGTATTGGTCCTTCCGATAATCAAAATAATTAAAAATGAGTCTTTTCATGGGAAACTACATATTTTATCTTGCAAATTGTAACTTAGTACAAATTTTGTGACATATCCGCAAAATGGTATCAGAGCCTTAGGTTTTTATTGATGAAATAATGAATTGTTTTTATATATTATTATTTTACTCTCTAACGGAGGAGATTAAACAAGAATGAAATATTTGAACAAATATTCAACGAGCTACGAAAAAACAAAATTTTGTACAAAATGGACAGAAATCGAAACGAATAATTCTAAAGTTAACTAAAATCTTAGAGAAATTAAAAAAATGGTTCAAGATTATGGTCATAGGTTGATCCATCTACCTATGAATTTCATAGAACAATTTAACCAAAAGATAGACGAGATATTACAGATTCTCACTGATCTGAAAAACTCAATAGTAGATCTGAAGAAAGAAATTTCAAATCTAAGCGAAAAATGAAAGAATCATATTGGGACATCCAATTAGAGGTATAAGGTGAGTCGAACCGGCTCATGAGTTTCATGAGCCGACTCGATTAGAGCTCAGTTCGAGCTCGAGATATCGCGAGCTTGACCCAAGCATTTCGAGCTCGAGCATTCTCATGAGCCGAGCTTGAGCCTACTTGGAGTTGTTCACAAACTCACGAGCCGGCTTGCGAAATTTTTATTAATATTATTTTTAATTTTTATATATGAATGTCAATGTTCAAAATTTTAAAACTAATACATAATTTTTTATTTAAAACAATATCAAATAATAAATAAGTAATATTTGAACTTTTGTATATCATGCAAAATATATAATAATAAATTATAATATTTCTATTTATGTATGCTATGATGTGTTTGTACAAATTGTAACATTTAAATTTGTGATATATATTATGAGTTATATATATCTAATAATTTTTGTGATATATATTATGAGTTATATTATGATATATATTTTTTGTAATAGTTAAATTGTATTTTGTGATATATAAAATATATCTAATTAAGATAAGTTAAATTAAAATAATTTCTAAATAAATTAAAAAGTAAATAAATTTATTTTTTGTTCAAGCTCGACTCGAGCTCGACTTGTTTTTAGCGAGCTTGAGCTTGCACATTAAATATTAGGCTTGTCATGTTCGAGCTCGAGCTCGAGTTCGAAAATTGTAATCAGTATCATGTTAAAAGATGAAAAGAAGTAATTTTCCCCTATATTTTAACAATTTTTAGATTTTCGTTAATTTTAACGGAAAAGATGACGGAAAAGAATTTTGATGGGACTAAATGGGACTGATATTGAACATTTACAAAGTTATGAGACCAATTTTGCTACAAAATGAGAAATATTGGGACGCTTTCTAAAAACTCATAAAATAGAGGATTAACACTAAAATGGACCTATCTGGTGGAACTATAATTAGGATTTGCGTAGATATTGCTAGCTCATTTTAAGATCAAGATTAAAATTTCCTACATAAAACACAACTATATAATAAGATCAACGAAGACCTTCCAAAATACCAAAGTTATAGGTTGCTTTAGTAAACAACATTATGCATGAGAATAAATCCCAAGTGGCGGTGGTGATGGTGCTGTTTCTGGCACAAAGCCATCTCAACCAGCTCCTCCACCTATGCTGCCTCATCTCCGCCTACAAAATACCCGTTTATTACCGCCAAGCCAAGTCTCGGGTTCATGGTTTCGACCCATTAGCCCTTCCCAACCTCCATTTCCATGACATTCCAACACCTCCTTTTCCAAACCTTTCACCTGATCCCACTTCCTCTTCCATCTTCCCTTCACATGTTTTTCCAATGACTTTCACAATACTAACAAATCTTCAAAACCCACTTTTCGAGCTTCTAAACAAACTTTCAACCAAGTTGAGAAGAGTGGTTGTCATTTACGATTCTCTAACGTCTTCATATGTTTCAAAAGCTGTGAAATCTGTACAAAATGTCGAGTTTTATTGTTATGAAACCGTATCCATGGTTCAAAGTCACGGTATCGGCGATAATATCGGCATGTGTTGTTCCATATCGGTCGCGGCATATCGGGATATTATCGGGCGATACCATACAAAATCATTATAAATGCTCCATAAATTCTAAAAAAATTAGTAAAAATTATAGATAAGTATAAATAACACAAATTGTTTCTATTTAATAAATGACATAAGTTTTTACTACCTCAATCACAAATGAGTACACAAGCACACATACGTCACTTACCTAAATACAATGGAACATACACACATACACTCAAATGCTACTCTTAATTAAACTATTTAACTAGAGTAAACTCTTAAGTCTTAACTAGTTAATTAGATAATTAATTTTTTAAAATAGTTTAAATAAATGCTAAAATTAACACATCCTTTACCAATGTTTACGAATTGATAGAAATATAAGTGGCCAAGTCCTTGAAGATTGCATATTTTTGACCTGAGGCATGCCTGAAAAACTTGTTCCCTTCTTCTCTAAATTTTCAATACTCTGACTCCTAATACTTCACTCCTCTGCCAATATAACTAATCATGTATATGTACAGATTTGGCCGATATTATCAATTGTATCGGCCGATAATATCCGATTTGGTCGAAATTATCAATTGTATCGCCGATATTATCGGCCGATATCCGATAATATCGGCGATACATTAAATTATCGGATGATAGTAGTATCTATCGTTTTTATCGGATCGGCACCTAGCTACCGTTCCAGTTACGTATCGCCGATAATATCGGTGTATCGGCCGATACTTTGAACCATGACCGTATCGGCCTTTTCGTTATACTCATTCTACTGGGAAGTTGCTGGAAAACCTGTTACACCACCAAATGTAGCTGAGATTTTGAAACAACTTCCACCTCTGGAAGGATGTTTAACCCAGAGGTTCAAGAAATTCTATTATATCAAGCCATGGATGAAAAATTCAGTTCTGGTACAATTTACAATTCAAACAGGCTAATAGAAGGTATATATCTTGATTTAGTAGCAAAAACAGGTCATTTTGGACCAGACAAGCAGTTTGCCATTAGCCCTTTCAATCCCATAACCAAACCTCTGAGGGGACGATAACCAATCGACCTGAATCCTTGAACTGGCTGGATAAACAAGAACCAAATTCAGTCATATTTGTGTCATTTGGTACAACATCAAAGAAATAGCAACCGGGTTGGAAAATAGTGGTCAGAAGTTCATTTGGGTACTTAAAGATGCGGATAAAGGAGACATTTTTACCGGCGAAGTTCGAAATCCCAAATTATCAAAAGGGTTCGAAGAAAGAATGAAAGATAGGGGAATTATAGTGATAGATTGGGCCCCACAGTTGGAGATTTTAGGCCACCATTCGACTGGCGGATTTTTTAGCCATTGTGGTTGGAATTCGTGCATGGAGAGCATTTCGATGGGAGTGCCAATAGCAACTTGGGCAATGCATTCTGATCAGCCAAGCAATGCTGTGTTGATAACAAAGGTTTTGAAAATCGGCTTGGAAGTGAGGGATTGGGCGCGGAGAGATGAATTAGTCTCGTCTTTCGTGGTCGAAAAAGCTGTGAAAAGATTAATGGCTTCTGCAGAAGGAGATGAGATGAGACAGAGGGCTGAGAAACTGGCGGAATCTGTCGAGAAATCGGTGATGAAAGGGGGTTCTACTCGCCTAGAGATGGATTCATTTATTGCTCATATTACTCGACATATTTCTTTGTCTAAGCTCTAGGAAAAACTATGTCTATTTTCTGAAATTTTCATTCTTTTTGGATGTCTCAATAATTACAATAATTCATACATTTTTAATTAAACTAGTAAAATGCACGTGCATTTCGCACGTAAAAATTAATTTTATAATGTTAAATAATTAAAAATATTCAAAAATAGTTTTAAAATAATATAAACCTATAAATTGTTTATTTATTTAAATATTGTCAATTTTTTGAAGTGCAAATTTAATTTCTAATTTTATCACTACAGCCTATGTCAATATATACGTCTTTTAGTTTTGTGTCATATTAAATAAATAATGAACATGTACTCTTATCACTTAAGTTTTAAATAAAAGAACTCTCCTTATTTTAAATAATACATTGTTTTTCAATTTTTAACCCCAATTTTTTACAATCAATTCAAAATTGTGGCATAAATGTACATTAGTTGATACATTTTTGGAGAAGAATATAATAACCTAGTAATAAATAACCTAAATAAAATTAGAAGGTAAATTGTTTTTTTATAAGATAAATATAAGAACTAAAATTAATATGTTACTATATCTCTTTCTACATTTATCATCTTTTGTATTACTTCAAGTCGATCTTGATCCATCTGTAGTTAGAGGTGTTCGAATATTTCTTTAAGCCATTGCAATTGACCACTGGAAATCCAATGCAATTCTCAGATTCAAAATTGGATTTAAATAACTTTCAGAATTGGGTTCTCCATTCCACCAACTTAATTATGTTATATGGATACAAGGTTTTGAATAGAATGAAAATAATATAAAAGAAGATAATCCTAGTAAAATATATATAATACAATAATAAACTTAAACATTGGTTGAGATAGTTAAATGATCTTTGTTATGTAATTCAAATGCTGAAATTTTTGGAGATGGGTAGACGAAAAGCTTTTCATATTACCACTAACTATTATGGTTATATAATTTACGATTTATTTATACCATGTCAAAGAATTTATTTACAAAGCTCATGATATCCTCCATTCATTTTAATTAGTTGTAGATTAAGTATTCCTAGTCATATTTATTAAGTTAGAATTCATTTTGAAGTTTAAAACAAAGCGGTAACATTTAAAGATTATATTATTGTAAGTACATATGGTTATATTTTAACCATGTTTTTCAGTGTAATAGTATATACTTAGTAACAAGTTGATGGTTTTTGAACTTCAATTTTAAAAAAAGGATGAGTGTACCATAAGATTCAAACTATTAACCACTAAATGGATGATAATGGTAATATAAATTGATAGTAACATATATATTAGTAAAGTGAATGATAGTATAGATTAATAGTAAAATTTATTTATGACGTTATATCAAGAGTAAGATTATTTATAAAGTTGTTGGCATATAAAGTTGTTGGCATCATCCATTCCTTTTAATTAGTTGAAGTTCAAGTTTTCTGAAGTCATTTTATTAAGTTAGAATTCATTTCAGAGCTTGAAACAAAGTGCTAATAGTTAAAATATATTATTGTAGGTATAAATAGTTATATTTCTTAATGTAATAATATATACTCAACAACCAAGTGATAATTTTCCAACTTCAATTTTAGAAAATTGATGGATGTAAAATAGAAAGTTAAGCTATTAATCATTATGATTAAATGTAAATGAATGATATAAATGATAGTATAAATTAATAGTAACATATATATTAGTGAAATAAATGATAGTAATTATAGTATAAAAAAATAAATAGTAACATATATTAGTGAAGTTAATAAGTAAGGATAATATTGTCTTTTCACAATGGGAAGACACACCTTTCAACATCCATACTTTTATAGTAGTATAAATAAACCTAATTATATAGATTATTGATATTTACAATTACTCTGAAAAACCTCCTAAGAATGACTATCGATTATTTATGCAGTCTAAACAATGTTGGTTTCAATCATTTTGAAATTTAAAGTAATATAACAAAAATACAATGATTTGTTCCAATAAAATCCACATGAATAGTTATAATAGTACCGATATTCAAAGTCGCAAACTCCTCATAAAATCAATCAATATTCAAGTGAATAAAATCTTAACTTTTAGGGATAGTAACATGCACCTCCCGTCACTTATAATCTTCTGCTCAAACTGATAATAATTTTGCAGATGCACAAATAGGAGCATGTTATGGCACTCTTGGTGACAACTTACCACTACCAACTCAAGTAATTGCTCTCTCCAAGCAATACAACATTTGGAGGATGCGTATCTACATCCCGAACCCATCCATTCTCCAAGCCCTCCAAAACAATTCTTCTCCTCATCATTCTTTGTTTTTTTTTCTTCTTCTCTTTATTATTTTGTGGTTGCACTCTTTCAATAGCATTCGATATAAGAAAGAACATTCCCTTATTTATTTCTATTTTTCTATTAAATGCAATGAAAAAATGAAATTCATTTTATATTTATAGGGTCAATTATATGTAATATATTGATTATTATCATCTGTGAAAAAAGATATTAGAAACATAAACAAAATTAAAAAATAGCGCTATATAAACAATGTATTATAATGAACAAATAGTATATGTATATATATAAAGTTAAAGAAAAAGTGCATAATACTATGATGTTAAATCTTCAATAGATGTTATATATTTATTTACATGGCATCCAACTCATAATGTTGTTGCATCCTCAAACACCCTATTGCACGTTGTCATCGTCTTGTATCATATTTAGAGCCAACCTAGTACGTTGAAATAATGCATTTTTTTTAGTATTATATCTTGAAAAGATATTTTGATTGAAATATAGTATGATTGCATTGGTATGGTTTTATGTCTTTCTCATTATATTTCGTACAATTTATACACTATTAAGTAGACTTTGAAATTCAAATACTGTATATTTTGTACCATATCACAATGTTGATTTATCATCAATCTTATCACTTATTCTTTTGAAACAAGAATATATATTCTATAAAACGTACATTTTAATTGACAAAGTACTTTGTTAGTATATAGATTTTAACTAAAACTTTTTGTTCTTCATATACCTTCAATAGTTCATATTGATTATGGATAAAATTTTTATGTATTACTTCTTTAATCCATAGGCTCGGGAGCCTCGATAGAAATAAAAATTTTATATTATTTATTGTGTGTAAATTATATTATAATATAATATTATTTAACATTGACAAAAATATACATGTGGTTGTTGACAATTGAATCTATTAAATATAGTGAAAAATGGTAACTTTGAATCGTGATTGTGTAAATATGCTTTTTAATAAAAAAAATAAAAGATAATAAATATATCAAATAATAGTTGCATAAAATCATATTATCGTCAACCTTGTGGTGCAACGGTTTTCACTTCTGAGCCTCAGAAGGTGGTCTGGTCTAAGGTTCGGCTTTCAATTCCCATTGCTTCTTCATCTCAGGACAATTTTTAGGGTAGAGACGGAATTGTCCGTCTCTATTTCCGTAACTAATTTCTTGTAAAATTCTTATTGCGAAATCCGTCTCTAATTCCGTCACTAAATGGTAAGGTTCGACTTTCAATTCCCCGGTTTCTTCATTTCAAGACATTTTTTAGGATAGAGACGGACAATCCAGTCTCTATTTTCGTAACTAATTTCTTGTGAAATTCTTATTGTAAAATCCATCTCTAATTCCGTCTCTAAATGGCAATGGACAAATGACTTGAATTTCCGTCACTAAACCAGTCTCAAATTTAAAATTTAGAGACCGATAGTTTATGTCTCTAATTTTTGTCTATTAAATTAACCAGTTAGTGACGGATTTAGCGACCACATAAATAGTCGTCTCTAATTATGTCTCTAAATCCATCTCTATTTACGTCCAAAACTATTCCACAATGTATTCATTTTAAAAAAGGAGACAGATTATCATATCCGTCGCTAAACCGTCGCCAATGAGAGACGGAAGACAATTCAGTCTCAAAATCGGTCTTTGATACTCCCTTATTAGTGATAGATTTATGTCCGTCTCTAATTTTTCGTCTCTGATACCCTGTCTTCTTGTAGTGTTTTGAGTTTTGAATTTTATGCTTCATGAGGAACTTACTTATTTTGATTCAATTACTTTTAGTACATGATCATATAACACATAAACCAAGAAAAAAATATTAATATCAAATAAGGTATTGAATATTTTGTAATTTACTGAGTACTAATTTCGCATTTCTTCATTCTCTTCAACATCATGATTTCTTAGTATTGATATTGTTATTGCATATGTAGTTTATCTAAAAAGCCATAAATGATTAAGAGAAAACAACTTTACATAGTGTATCAATATTCTCATTTTTGTTCGCAGTTAATTATTACTTAGGTATAATTTATGCAAATCTACAATGATTACAGCTGAAATGAGAAGTAGCGTACAAAAAAGTTTAATAGGTTTAATGTTATTTAAAATTCTTATAAGTTCTTATCGTATTTGGTCTTGATGGACATCAGAACTTTCTTTTCATTCAACATGATGATATTCTTTTTCGTATTTTTATTCTAATTGTTATCCTATATCAATGCTTAGATTTTTTAATAAATGTGCGCTTCATTATTGCTTATTGTCAGTTGCTATGTTTTGTTATCTTTTTTAGAATCTTTATATGATTTATTTCCTTGGTGTGAAATATTAAGAGTATCATCTTCATTTTCCTCGCAGGATCATCCTTGTTTTTCCTCCCCATTTCTCTTTTAATTTTGAATGTACTCCTTTCATCTCATTTATTTTCATATAGATAAAAACTTAGAAGTAAGACAACTCAAAGTTAAATAAACTTAAATTTTGATTAGTGTAACAATTTTATTGTCTATATATATATTAAAGGAAAGTTATCAGACACTCCTCATATACAACAAAAACCTTCAAGTACTCCCACATTTTGTAAAAAATCCTTCACACGATAAACAAATATATCATTTGTTTATTTAAAATTATAATTTCACTTTACTCCCATCTATTGTAATTTATAACGGTTCCTCTATAATTAAACATATGTATAACTTGATCCAAAGTTGATGTAATGCGTAATCAATTAAATAAGCTATCCTTCAATGAAATAAAAGTAAAATATAATAATAATAAAAAAGATATAAACTATATGAAAAATAATCTGATATTAATTTCTCGGTCATTATTAATATATTATTTTCTTTTGAATTTTAGTATGTTGCTAATAATCTAATTAGATTAATTTATTTTCACTACCGATAATCTAAATAACTATTGATAATTCGTATTTTTAATGTTAAAATAATGCTTTTTAATTGCTAAAAATACATCTTTGTTGAAGGCTAAGTACTGACTAATCATATAACTATTTTGTCATACAATATGATAAATTTAATTAAATTAAATCAATAATTAATCTACCACAAAAAGATAAAAGGTACATTATATAAAATGTGTTTCTTCTCTTTTCTTTAATGTTGAATTGAATCTTGGCTTCAAACATAGAAAATTAACTGAATCTTGTAAGTACAAGAATATCTAAGATGTCGGAAATTGAAAACTTGGATATGTATTGTACATGCGATCAATATTTGTAAAAATATTGAAGAGAAAGACATGATTGAAAATTAAATATGAAAATTGTAGTAAACTTCACATATTAGTAATTGATGATGACATTTTCTCTCGAGCAATATCAACTTCAATAGTACGCCTTGGACTTCTTTGTTTTCGGTAGTATTTGCGACACTTTTTTCTATTTATCTTGAAGATGAAGATTATTAAATGAAATTTGAAGCCAATCAAAATGAAAATACATGCGACTTTACTCATTCACATTTTGTGAACCATTTATAGTATTAATAATGAACAATAAATAAATTTGCTTTCTGTGGATCAATTTTAAGTTCATACACATTTATTTGATAATAATAATAATTTTTTTTGTTAATTTAATGATAATAGTAGATACTTAATATATGATTATTAATAATTACATATTTATGTATCCCATACTAAATTACAAAAAATATTTTTTATTAATAGTATATAATTATCCAAATAGCTTGATTTTTTATAATTTTCTAAAAATATTGGTGTATAAAAGAGTTTATTCATTAAATAAAATCATTTCACAATGCCCATGCATCATAAAGAAAAATTTAAAAATCTTAAATTCATGAAAACTACAAGATTACAATATAATTCAATTGATAGAATAAAACTTCAACTAAAATATGAAATAATTTGTTAAAATTTAAGTTTCAATTGTAGATAGTTGGATATTGGAATAATAGAGTGCATTAATTGTATTATGTTTGTTGATAATCACTGTCGATTTTATATTATACTGCATGAAAATTCACTTACAAAATGAGTAAAATGTACACAATTTTTCTGGAAACTTAATATGAGAAGCAACAAAAAGAGAGATTAGTACTTTTCATCCCATATTTTAGTCCAAATTCAATTTTTGTCTCATTCATTCATTATGAGTTTCTCACATTTAATCTCATAGTTTTTTTTAAATAAAAAAAAAATCATATTGCGTCCCTCCATAAAAAATCAAATGGTCAACTTTGTTCCTCAATATTTAGGAAAATATTTATATAGAAAAGTATTGAGTAGAAATATCGTAACATTGAATGTAATTCTTGTGTGAGTATATTCACGCATAAAATCTTTTTTTAAATTTGATCAGTTAATTTTGGACGATGGAACTAAATACGAGACTCTTTAAAGTTATGTGATTAAATGTGAGAAAATTTTAACAGAAGGGACTAAAATTAAATTTTGACAAAGTTACGAGATAGAAAGTCCAATTTTTTCAAATTTCTTTTAAAATTAACCAGAACATTAGCAATCAGGGAAACTATTCTGCTGCAATTACAACAATATAATCACAAAAAACCATACATATTCAACATGAAAAATTCAGAAAATTGACATAATTTTTCCTAGAGCTTAGACAAAGAAATATGTCGAGTAATATGAGCGATAAACGAATCCATCTCAAGGCGAGTAGAACCCCCTTCCATTGTCGATTTTTCAACAGATTTCGCCAGGTTTTCAGCCCTCTGCCTCATCTCATCTCCTTCTGCAGAAGCCATTAATCTTTTTACAGCTTTTTCGACCACAAAAGACGAGACTAATTCATCTCTCCGTGCCCAATCTCTAACTTCCAAACCGATTTTCAGAACCTTTGTTATCAACACAGCATTGCTTGGCTGATCAGAATGCATTGCCCAAGTTGCTATTGGCACTCCCATTGAAATGCTTTCCATGCACGAATTCCATCCACAATGGCTAAAAAATCCGCCAGTCGAAAGGTGGCCTAAAATCTCCAACTGGGGTGCCCAATCTCTCACTATAATTCCTCTTTCTCTTACTCTCTCTTCAAACCCTTTTGGTAATTTGGGATTTCGAATTTCGCCTGTAAAAATGTCACCTTTATCCGCGTCTTTAAGTACCCACACAAACTTCTGACCACTATTTTCCAACCCGGTTGCTATTTCTTTGATCTGTTCATCTGGTAATGTTGATGTTGTGCCAAATGACACAAATATGACTGAATTTGGTTCTTGTTTATCCAGCCAGTTCAAGGATTCAGGTCGACCGGTTATCGTCCCCTGTTTTTTCAGAGGTTTGGTTATGGGATTGAAAGGGCCAATGGCGAACTGCTTGTCTGGTCCAAAATGACCTGTTTTTGCTATTAAATCAAGATACAGACTTTCTATGATCCTGTTTGAATTGTAAATTGTACCACAACTGATTTTTTCCTCCATGGCTTGAGATAATAGGATTTCTTGCATCTCTGGGCTGAACCCTCCTTCGAGGGGTGGAATTTCTTTCAAAATCTCAGCTACATTTGGTGGTGTAACAGGTCTTCCAGCAACTTGCCAGTAGAATGAGTATAACGAAAAGGCCGATATGGTTTCAAAAGCATAAGACTCGACATTTGGATTTGGTACAGATTTTACAGCTTTCGAAACAGACGAAGACGTTAGAGAATCGTAAACAACAACCACTCTTCTAAACTTGGTCGAAAGTTCGTTTATAAGATTGAAAAGTGGGTTTTGAAGATCTGTTAGTATTGTGAGAATCATTGGATATAAATGTGGTGGGAAGATTGAAGAGGAACTGGAATCAGGTGAAAGGTTTGGAAAAGGAGGTGTTGGGAAGTCATGGAAATGGAGGTTGGAAAGGGCTAATGGGTCGAAACCATGAACCCGAGACTTGGCTTGGCGGTTGTGGGTGGTGGTGCCAAAGTAATAGACAGGTATTTTGTAGGCGGAGATGAGGCGGGAGAGGTGGAGGAGCTGGTTCAGATGGCCTTGTGCCGGAAACGGCACCACCACCACCGCCACTTGGGATTTATTCTCATGCATAATGTTGATTTTTGGAGCAACCTACAACTTTTGTGCTTTGCAAGGTCTTCATTGATTATGAAGACTTTATAGTTGTGTTGTATGAAGAAAATTTTAATCTTGATTTAATAATAATAAGTAATAATGTAAGATCCATGTGTTTATTATGGGTGGGGTTAGATTTTGACCAACAACCCGACAGATTATTAGTATTGTTTAGTGTTATTAGTATTGAGTTACGTTTAGACTTAATACTCAAGTAGCTACATCGAAATCGAAAGCTTGGTGAGTGATCAAATGCATTTCCAAAAAAAAAAAAAGAGTATAATAGTTGCTAACAGCTGGAATGCATGAGATCATGGTCAAAAGCCAACTTGCACTGTTCGTGTTAATTTGCTCCCACTTAATCATGTATAGAAATACAACTTGAAACAATTGATAATTTTCTATTCTAGGATATTATTTATCTTATATTTCACATTATATATATATATATATTATATGTATAACTAATTTGATTCAAATGATATGGGCAATCATTTTATTTATATTTTGTGCATAAATGAAGTGAAATATAAAGTGATGCTGAATTTTGAAATATAAAATTCGAATTATTTTCAATGAAGTTGCCCCACATCTTAATAAATGGGCTACACTTAATTTAGCTAAATAATATGATTTAATTGTAGTTTTGAGGTGTCCCTTAAAATTAACAGTATGATAGTTTGTAATATATGGCCCATCCAAGTTATTTGGCAACATATACATATATATTTAACTTGTAAATTGTATATATAATTCAATCATCTTGTCATCTTGTGAATTATAATATTTAAACTAGGATTTTTTCCTTAATCAATACATTTGCTAATCCACTAGAAAGATTAAACTATAACTTTTTTCTTAATTAATACATCTGTAATCCCCTAGCAAGTGGAGCAAATCGTGTCATAAAGATATTGTAATCATTCCATACTTAAAAAAAAAATTCAATCATGACATGCATGTCCAAGTTGACTTTCATAAATTAAAATTCAAGCAATATTATACACGACAGACACATTCATCCCCATCTTTCAACCAATTCAATTTCGCTGTTTGTGACAAAGCAGCATGTTGCCTTTGTATATATTTGTAACGACAGTACTTTTCTAAGAGCCAGTAATTGCTCGATCTTTTAGTTTGCGCCCCGATATTATTCCGTTACATTCATAATCAATATCTTGTGTTGGAAATTAAGTTTTAAAATTTATTTACTTGTTGTTTTATTTCCAACAATTATATTTTATTAAAATTTTATAATTAGTGTGTCTATTTATTTATATTTTATTATAGACTTATAACCTCATTATCATTGTATTTATATGATTTTGACTATCATTAGTGGACCTATTTAATATTTGATTTTTGGTGATTTATGATGGTTTTAGTGGTCCATTAATCAATTTAACTTGATCAAAATTCATCCCTTATATAAAGAGGTCATAACCTACTTTGTTTTTTACACAAATATTGAGAAAAACACAATTTTTGTATATTATTTTGTGAGATTATTTCATATTGCCCAGATTGTTTTGGCAATGTGACTACGGATTGGTTCCTCATCTCCTTGTGGTCGTGCACATATGATGAGACACCGCTGTAAGCTACTAGGGTTTTATGTTGAAGTCGTGATCAGTCGTAAAAACCTGCACGTAGGGATGCAATCATGACTTTAGGATAGCGTCATGTGACGTGACTCAATATCTTATTGTTATGTTTATATATTGTTTTATATACATTAATTTATTATTTATAAGAGTATGATAAAGTTGTTGATAAAATATTTTTATATGTATTTGAGTATATTAAAATTATGTAAACACAAATCACAACATTTACAGTATATATATTGTAACTTTGCGTTTAGTAGTAAATATCATTCTGCGTGATATCATATGTAGTAGAACCATGATGTTTGTTTCTTATTCTATATGGATAGATTAACTCTTGATTGCATGTAAACATGTTTGTTTCTTATTCTAAAGGGATAGATTAACTCTTGATTCTAGGGGGATAGATGTGATTACAAAATAAGTGAGGGGTCTGCATGAAATTTTTCTTTTGTTAATTTTTATGGGGATAGATGTTCAAATAAGTTTTCATTCTTTTCAACTTTAATAACTCAAGAAATTGAATGTCACATTTCAAGACAACAAATCGAATCCGCAATAAATACCAAACAATCATACATATTCAAAACAAGAAATTGAGAATTTGAAGAGACATAAGTTGCCTAGAGCTTAGAAGAAATTTCATGTCTACTAATATGAGCAACAAACGAATCCATCTCGAGACGAGTAGAACCCCCTTCCATCATCGACTTCTTCACAAGATCCGCCAATTTCTCAGCCCTCTTCCTCATCTCATCTCCTTCTTTGGAATCCATCAATCTTTTTACGTCTTCTGCTATTTTAACCGATGAGACGACTTCATTTCTTCGTTTCCAATCTCTTACTTCCAAGCCGATTTTCAGCACCTTTGTTAACAACACAGCGTTGCTTGGCTGATCAAACTGCATCGGCCAAGTTGCTATCGGCACTCCCATTGAAATGCTCTCCATGCACGAATTCCAACCACAGTGCGTCAAAAATCCACCTGTTGCAGAATGACCCAAAATCTCCAACTGTGGGGCCCAATCTCTCACTATAATTCCTCTTTCTCTTACTCTCTCTTCGAAACCTTTTGGTAATTCGGGATTTCGAACTTCGCCTTCGGAAATATCTCCTCTATCCGCATCTCTAAGTACCCATACGAACTTTTGACGACTATTCTCCAATCCAATTGCGATTTCATCGACTTGTTCATCTGATAGAACAGATGTTGTGCCGAATGAAACGAATATGACTGAATTCTTCTCTTGTTTGTCTAGCCAATGCAAGCATTCAGGCCGACGGGTTTCCAAGCCCTGTTTTATCTCAGGTAGAGTAACAGGAGTAAACGGGCCAATAGCAAAATGTTTTCCAGGTCCAGTAATACTTGTTTTTGACAGTAAATCAATGTGTAAACCTTCCAGGGCCTTGTTTGAATTATAAATTGTACCGGATTGGAAATTTCTTGCCAGGGCTTGAGATAATAGAACCCGTTGAGTCCCTGGACCAAAACATTCTTCCATGGATGGAAGCTCTTTCATAATATCAGCCAAATCTGGTGGCAAAACAGGTTTCCCAGTTACTTCCCAGTAGAATGAGTATAAAGCAAAAACTGAAGCAGTTTCAAAACAATAGGACTCAACATTTGGTACAGATTTAACGGTTTCCGAAACAGATGTAGACAATAGAGAATCAAAAATAAGAATCAGTCTTGTAAATTTGGTCGAAAGTTCGTTGAGAAGCTGATGAAGTGGCTTCTGGAGATGTGTTAATAATGTGAGGATCATTGAGACTCTATTTAAAGCAGATGTATCAGGGGATGTCGAATGAGGCGAAATGTTTTGAAAAGTAGGTGCTGGGAAGTCATGAAAATGCAGATTGGCAAGGGCTAAAGGGTCGAAACCATGAACTCGGGTCTTCGCCTGGCAGTTGTGGGTGGTGGTGCTGAAGAAATATACGGGTATTTTGTAGGCGGAGATGAGGCGGGAGAAGTGGAGGAGCTGGTTCAGATGGCCTTGTGCCGGAAGCGGCACCACCACAACCGCCACTTCGAATTTATTATCATCCATACTGTTGTTTTTTGGAGCAACCTACAATTTTGTATTTTGGAAGGTCTTCATTGATCTTATTATATAGTTGTGTTGTATGTAGGAAATTTTAATCTAGATTTTAAAATGAGCTAGCAATATCTACAAACACATTTTTTTAATTTCTGCCATTGTCAAATTTTAAAATAAGCCAATAATTGGAGGTAATAAATACATTTACTTGAATATTTGTAATTATATGTTTATCATAACAAATTGAATTTTAATCGGATAATAATAAGTAATAATTATAATATGTTGTTTTGTTAAGCTGTCGTTTAACTACAAGATCCATGTGTTTATTATGGGTTGGGTTCAATTTTAACCAATAAACTGTTTTGATTATTAGTATTGTTGAATGTATATTAACATTATGTTACGTTTAGACTTAATCTTCAAGTAGGTACATGAAAATCGAAAACTTGGTAAGTGATCAAGTGCATTTCCAACACAATTGAGTATAATAGTAGCTAACAACTGGAATACATGAGATCATGAGTTTTTTTTTTCTTAATCAATACATTTGCTAATCCACTAGAAAGATTTAAACTAGAACTTTTTCTTAGTTAATACATTTGTAATCCCCTAGATAGTGGAGCAAATCGTGCCCTAAAGATATTGTAACCATTCCATACTACCAAAAAATAAAAAAAATCAATAGTGACATGCACGTCCCAAGTTGACCTTCATAAATTAAAATTCAAGTGATAGACACATTCTAATATTAAATTTCATATAATTAAATCAAGATTATGCATTTGACAACTCACAAATTATATATTGTGCAATTGGCAATGTTCACTTGTAGCATGATGCATTGGGTCCAATTGTGTCACTAATATATTGTGATCTAATCTTTGTAATATATATTTTTTAACTAGATGAGCTTATTTTCATTAAAATCCAACTGAAATTGTACATCTCCATCCTCGGCATACCGAAACTAGAGGAGGTCAAAATCAGCGTTTTCCCATACATGGTTGCTTCAGTTGACTTCGTCAAACTGTTTTGTTCTGTGTATATGTAGGCTTTTTGACTGTGAATCGTCCTTATTTCTACTGATTTAGGATTGTATCAACCGCACCCACGAATTTATCCTTAATGCCTATCAATTTGTTCCAAAATCGGACTCAAAACCAAGAGTTCTATTGTTTACTTTGCACCCCCATATTATTCGTTAACATACATAATCAATATCTTGTAACTCTGCATTTAGTATTAGATACTATTCTGCGTGATATCATATGTAGAACCATGTAAACATGTTTGTTTATTCTTTTAGGGGGATAGATTAACTCTTGATTCTACGGGGATAGATGTAATTACAAAATAAGTGAGGGTGTGCATGTAATTTTGCTTTTTTAAATTTTATGGGGACTAGTAGAGGAGACGCGATTCATTCCGCTTATTTAAGAAAATAAATAATTCAAATAAAAATGAATATTAATATGTATTCTGAATATAAGATGTTTCATTCTTAAAAACATTATGCAAAAAAGTAATTTATACGAATATATTACAAATTATCTTAAAAAATAGTTTGATTGTTCAAACCATCGGTTGAGAAGATGGTACAACCATATTTTCTCTAGTTATGCTATCTTATTTAATTATAACTATCTACACGAGACGTGTCATTTCTTGCTCTAAAACTTGCAAATGTTGGTTAATAATATTTTCTTATGCATGTGATGGACATTGCAGTTTGTTTCTGGTTATTTTATGATGTTAGAATTTGGGAGAGAAGAGAAGAAAATAGATAAATTTCATTCAAGAACAGAAGAGCCAATAGAGACGTACAACAAGTCAGTTTTAGAGTAATGATCTTGATTAACTAACTTTCAAAACAGCTAACCCTCTTTATATGCTAAACCCTCAGATACAAAATACCAAAAATATCCCTCAATATCAATACCCCCTTAAGTTTGGTGTTGAAAGATATTTACAACTCCAAACTTAAACAACAAATATTGAGATTGTTTATTGCTAAGGGACTTTGTAAGAACATCTGCAGGTTGCTCATTTGAAGTTATGAACTCTATTGAAATAAGACTTTGTTGAATCTTCTCTCGAATAAAATGATAGTCGACTTCAATGTGTTTTGTACGCTCATGAAACACAGGATTGGCTGTAATTTGCAGAGCTGAGTTACTGTCACTATAGACTTTCACTAAATCAGGCATCTTTACTTTCAAATCTTCTAGTACTCCAATGATCCAAACTACTTCACAAGTAGTAGAAGCTATAGCCCTGTACTCTGCTTCAGCAGATGATCTGGACACAACTCTTTGCTTTTTTCCGAGTGTTAACGTCTATTTTATACACGTTTTGTATGTTTTATATTGCGTTGTTTGTCACGTTTTTAGTCCATATCTCATATAATTGTGTTTTTATTGTTATGACTAAGTGTTTGTATGAGAAAGGAATGAAAAGGTGACAAAAAGAGTTGAAAAACGAGGAAGATTGGTTTGGTACAAAGGACAGCCGAATGATCACAAGAATTAGGCGTGACCACACTGGTCACGCTTAAAACCAGCAAGGATTCGGCCTAAAAGGACTAAAAGATGCTGGAATTCGATTTTATTGATGAAATATACTTTTATTGCTTTGTTTAAGTTCTCAAATATGTTGGGAACTATTTTTCTTTTTGTTTTAGGATTTTATTTCCTTTATTGAACAATTTTGGTTGGATTAGGATTCTTAAAATCCTATTTTCTAGGTTTTCTTGTTTAGCTAGGATTCTTCTAGGTTTAAATAAATAGAATTTTATTCCACAATGATTATTCTATCTTTGACGTTCGTTTCTCTCTATAATTCTATTCTTAATTAATACATTTGTAATCCCCAAGAAAGGGGAGCAAATCGTGCCTTAAAGATATTGTAACCATTCCATACTAAAAAAAAAATTATTCAATCGTGACATGCATGTCCCAAGTTGACTTTCATTATTTAAAATTCAAGCAATCTTATACATGAAAGACACATTCTAGTATTAAATTTCATATGATTTGATCATGATTATGCATTTTACAACTCACAAATTATATATTGTGCAATTGGCAATGTTCACTTGTAGCATGTTGCACTGGGTCCAATTGTGTATCTAATATAATGTAATTTAATCGTCGTAATATATATTTCTGTTACGATCGTAGGAGAGAGAGAGAAGGGGCAACGATTGACTAAGGGAAAAGCACTCCAGATTTGGGCCGAAGGATGGAGACGAACTGGGCCAAGGAGGAATACCCAAGAAGCAGCGAACACACCAAAAGAAACTACTTGAAGCAACTGGGCCAAAACAAGACCAATTTAACAACCATGGGCTTTATTTTATTTTAAGGGCACTATTGTCATTTACTTTATTAATTCTGAATAATTAAGTTAGAATAGCAGAACGATATAAGGAAGGGGAGAGGAATGTAACAAACCAAGTTATGGAATATTGTTAATGCATTTTTCACTTTGCTGCATTTTTCTTTCTTTTGCAATCATAATTTTGTTGCATTTGTTTCTTCTTTGCATTTCTGAATTGCATTTCTTCTGTTTGATTGCTGGTATTTGATTTAATATTTGATCCATTGTGAACAGTGGGGTTGAATCCTAACAATTTCTTTATGTAGATGAGCGTATTTTTATTAAAATTCAATTGAAATTTTATATTTCCGTCCTTGGCATACCGAAACTAAAGGAGGTCAACTGAATTAGCGTTTCCCCATATATGGTTGATTCAGTTGACTTTCTCACACTGTCTTATTATGTATTTATATAGGCTTTTTGACCGTGAGTGAATCCCTATTTCAACTGATTTAGGATTGTATCAACCACACTCATGAATTTATCCTTAATGTCTATCAATTTCTTTCAAAGTCGGAATCAAAACCAAGAGTTTGATCGTTGACTTTGCACCCCCATATTATTCGGTTACATACATGTAGGATATTGTAAGGTCCTTCACTGATCTTATTATATAGTACCTTTAATCCATATAGGATATTGATATATATATATATATATATTACCCTATTTTGGTTGAGATTCATAAGTGCAAGTTGGTTCCTTCATATTTACACAAATCTCTATGTACCTTTAACTTCAAAGATTGTACGTTTCTTATATATCCGTCGACCGTTTATTATATAAATGCTTTGACCAACTACTAAAATATATATACTATTAGCTCCTTACAAGATGTCATGGAATCTTGTTATAAGATGGTAGATCTTATTTGAGAATATTTCACTTTTGATCCCATTAGAGCTCAATTAAATCACTTTTATGTCGCGTTTTGAATCAAAATGCGACACTTTTAATCCAATTATTATATTTTTGGATAAAAAAGGGTAAATGCAACCAGCAATTTCTCATAACTTTAGATCATTTGATCAATTCCAATACAATTAAATATAACACAATGTGTGTCTCGCACGGATATTTTCGTTCAAAAATAGACTGAACTAGAGTTCTCACATTTTTACTCCAAGTTGAATGCATAATTCTTAACAAATGATAAATAGAGTTTATTTTTCTTGTAAAATCGTCTGAAAATATATACACGAGGCACACATATTTAAAAATATGCAAGTATGAACACATGGTACATGTTTTAATTCCATAAAAATTGGAGCATAAATTGTGTCCTAAGCAAATTTTAATTTTTAACCAGAACATATATTAGCATGCATGTCAAGAATTTGACTTTCTAAAATTGAATATCAAGCAATAAGTAATTGCTTACTAGTTAATTAATATTAAATTTCAAATGATCTAATCAACATTATTTTATTTTATTTACAACACGAAAAGTTTATCATTAACAATTAGCATTATAAAGAATGCTTCAAAATTATGAATGATTCTAGAACAAAACTTATAAAACATACAACCGTGATTACATTTAGTTTCTATAGTTTCTCTATATAAACTATTTATGTTTTATGTTGAGTTGTGGAGCCTGAAGAACTGTAAATTGGGCCACAGCTCTCGCCGATCCAACTTGTTGAGTTGAGGGTATTTTAGTCATTTACGTAATCCTTTTCTTATTAGGTTACGTATGTTGTATAAATAGCCCTATTCTCTAATTGTAACATTCTTATGAAAAATATAGTGAAAATCATGGCTTGGTAGCGCCCCCAAACGTAGTCAAAATTCTTTTGACGAATTGGGTAAACAATTCTCGTGTTTTTTCCATTGTTCTTTTCTTTCGTGCAATTATTCATTGGCATCATATTCCTAACAATTGGTATCAAGAGCTCCAGGTCGAGTGGGAGCGAATATGATGGGTGAAGGAAAAACGCCGATTGAAAAATTTGACGGGATGGACTTTGGGTTCTGGAAGATGCAAATCGAAGATTACCTATATGGTAAAGATTTGTATCAGCCCCTTGGTGATAAGCCGTCGGTTATGAAAGATGAAGAGTGGATAGTGCTTGACAGGAAGGCGATGAGTGTGATTCGTCTGTCTCTATCACGGAACGTTGCGTTCCATATGACGAAGGAGACAACCACCAAAGGTATTCTGAAGGTTTTAGCGGATATATACGAGAAGCCATCAGCGGCGAACAAGGTTCATCTGATGCGGCGTCTCTTTAACCTAAAGATGTCAGAGAGTACTGTGGTGGTTGAGCATCTTAATGAGTTCAATCTGATAACAGCCCAATTGAGCTCAATTAAGATTGATTTTGATGACGAGGTTAGAGCCCTAATTCTGTTGTCTTCTCTACCTAAAAGTTGGGATGGAACGGTTACCGCTGTTAGTGCTTCAGTAGGGAAAGAGAAGTTGAAATTTGACGAAGTAAGAGATCTGATTATTATTGAAGAAATTCACAGGAGAGAATCGGGTATGGCTTCGGGTTCAGTTCTGAATACAGAAAATAGAGGCAGATCGGAATCAAGAAATTCGAATAGGGGTAGGTCAAAATCGAGAGGAAAATGTAAGACGAGGAGGGACCTGAGTTCGATAAAGTGTTGAAACTGTGAGCAACTTGGTCATTACAAGAACAAGTGCACAGCACCAAAGAAGAATGAAAAATCAGCTAATGCAGCAACTGAAGACATTAGTGACGCTTTGATATTGAGCGTGAGCAGTCCATTGGAATCATGGGTTTTGGACTCTGAAGTATCGTTCCATTCTTGTAGTGAAGCTAATATAATGGAACGTTATACTTTCGGAGATTTCGGGAAGGTTTATCTTGCTGATGATGAGCCTTTGAAAATCGTAGGGAAGGAAGATGTTCGAATTAAAACTTCGAATGGAAGCGTGTTGAAGTTGCGTGATGTGAGACATATTCCTGATTTGAAGAGGAATTTGGTCTCCGTAGGACAACTAGACGATGATGGATACATTGTGACTTTCGGTTGTAGTACTTGGAAGATAACCAAAGGGTCCATGATACTGGCTCGAGGTAAGAAAGATAGCACATTGTATATGACAACTAACATCAAAGACTGTATTTCTCTTGCAGGAGAAAACAGTGATACAGATTTGTGGCATTGCCGTTTTGGCCACATGAGCGAGAAGGGGATGATAGAGCTTTGTTCGAAAGGAAAGCTGTCAGGCCTTAAAACAGTTGATATTGGTTTATGTGAGGATTGTGTATTTGGAAAACAGAAAAGGGTGAGTTTTTCGAAAGGAGGTAGAACCTTGAAGAACGAGAAGTTAGAGTTGATGCATAGTGATTTATAGGGACCTGCACAAGTTAAATCTCTTGGTGGGGTGTTATATTACATGACCTTTATTGATGACTCCACGAGAAAGGTATGGGTTTATTTTCTAAAATATAAATCTGAGGCTTTTGATGCTTTTAGAAAATGGAAAGCCCTTGTAGAAAATAAAACAGGTCTGAGAGTGAAGTGCTTAAGATCTGACAATGGTGGAGAGTATGAACTCGCTGAGTTTAAGGAATACTGTGATTTGAATGGTATTCGCATGAAAAAGACTGTGAGAGGAACCCCTCGACAGAATGGGGTTGTAGAACGTATGAAAGAACATTGAATGAACGTGCTAGATGTATGCGATTGAAATGCGGGTTGCCGAAGATGTTTTGGGCTGAAGATGTTTTGGGCTGATGGAGTTAACACTGCTGCTTTCTTGATTAATAAGGGACCATCAACTCCGTTGGGTAATGGCATACCAGAGGAGGCTTGGAGTGGTAAGGAGGTAAACCTATCATTTCTTCGTGTATTTGGGTGCGTTTCATATGTTCATATTGATGCTACTGCTAGAAGTAAGTTAGATGCTAAATCTGTCAAGTGTACGTTCATTGGATATGGTGGTGATGAATTTGGTTATAGATTTTGGGATGAACAGAATCGGAAGATAATTCGTAGTCGAGATGTTATATTCAATGAACAGGTTTTGTACAAGGATTGGTTGAGAGCACCACAAATTGAAAATTCGGGTACTCAGGCTAAAAATCCCGAGATTATTGAGTTAGATATCTTTAACTCGGGTGGGAACAAAGTTACGCAGAATGATGAGGTAGCTATTGAGGCAGAACCGAGTACACCAACACTTCTGCTGTGGAGATCTAGCAGACAGCGTCATGCACCAGATAGGTATTCGCCTTCTTTACATTACGTATTATTGACTGAAAGTGGTGAACCTGAATGTTATGCAGAGGCTAGTCAATGTGAGCATGGGGGCAAGTGGAAACTTACGATAGATGACGAGATGAACTCTCTAAAGTCCAATGATACTTGGGAACTTGTTGAGCTTCCAAAGGGAAAGAAAGTTTTGCATAACAAGTGGGTTTACACAATTAAAGAAGAGGCGGATGGAAGCAAACGTTACAAGGGGAGACTAGTTGTGAAGGGATTTCAGCAGAAATATGGTATTGATTATACTGATGTTTTTACTCCTGTTGTGAAACTAACCACTATTAGATTAGTTTTGAGTATGGTTGATGCAGAAAACTTGTTGTTAGAGCAGATGGATCTAAAAACGGCATTCCTTCATGGTGATCTTGAAGAAGATATTTATATGACGCAACCAGAAGGGTACTCAGCTGAAAGTAACGTTGAGCTAGTGTGTAAGCTCAAGAAGAGCTTGTATGGTTTGAAACAAGCTCCAAGACAGTGGTACAAGAAGTTTGATGGATTCATACATGAGATTGATTTTGTGCGTTGCAATGCCGACCATTGTTGCTACTTCAAGAGGTTTGACAATAGTTATATTATTTTGCTATTGTATGTTGATGACATGTTAATAGCAGGATCGTGTGCTCGAGAATTGAGCAAGTTGAAGAAGCTTTTGTCTGAACGATTTGCTATGAAGGATCTTGGAGAAGCAAATCAAATTTTGGGTATGCGGATTAATCGGGATAAGGTGGCAGAGAAGTTGTATCTTTCGCAGGCTGAGTATATCAAAAAGGTTTTGAAAAGGTTTAGTATGCATGATGCAAAGCCAGTAAGTACTCCAGTGGGTAACCAATTTAAGCTATGTAACAAGGAGTCGCCTAGTAGTGATGAGGAGCGTGCCTGCATGAAGAAGACTCCTTATGCTTCAGCAATTGGTAGCATAATGTACGCGATGGTATGCACTAGACTAGATATTGCGCATGCAGTGGGAGTAGTTAGTAGATTTATGAGAAATTCGGGCAAGCAACATTGGGAAGCAGTGAAGTGGATCCTAAGATACTTGCGAGGTACTACGGAGAAAGCCTTATGTTTTGAAGGCAAAAGTGTCGAATTGGAAGGATTTATCGATGCTGATTTAGCGGGAAGTGATCTTGATAAAAGAAGAAGTACAACTGGGTATGTGTTTACTTTGGGTGGTATAACGATTTCTTGGGCTTCGAAGTTGCAAAAAGTCGTGGCCTTGTCTACTGCAGAAGCTGAGTATGTAGCAATGACTGAGGCTAGGGGTGGCAAATGGGCGGGTTAGGTTGGGTTTGGGTCGGTTCCAACGATTTCGTTCTAAAATGAATTGGGTTCTTAAATGGTTTTTAAGAAGGAACAAACTCAACTCAAAAGGGAACCAAAATTAACCCGAAAGGGAACCAAGCCTAACCCGACTCAATATCTTATATTTTGTTCTTTAATTTTAGAGTATTGACAAGCAAGCGATTTGGGCCTAACTTGAAATTAGTTAGGCCCAACTTGGAACCAAGTTGGAACTAATTAGGAACCAAATAAATTTTCTTAGGAACCAATTCAACCCAAATTAGGTTGGATCCGTGGTTCCGGATCCATTTTGCCACCCCTAACTGAGGCTAGTAAAGAGATGGTATGGGCGCAAAACTTTTTGGGTGAATTGGGGAAGGAGCAAATGAATAGTATTCTATACAGTAATAGTATGAGTGCTATTCACTTAGTAAAGAATCCAGCGTTTCATTCGAGCACTAAGCATATTGAATTGAAGTATCATTACATAAGATATCTCTTGGAAAAGAAGATCTTGCAACTGATGAGGATTTGAGGAACTGAGAATCCTGCTGATATGTTGACTAAAAGTGTCACCTTTGAGAAATTGAAGCTATGCATGGCTTCAATTGGCCTCAGGAACTGAGAAGAGAGGCTTGGCGCTACTGGGACCATTATGGGCTTTTGGATGGGAAGATCGAGAGATGGTTACTTTTGAGTTCGGTCTCCAAATGGGAGATTATTGAGTTATGAAGCCTGAAGAACTGTAAACCGGGCCAGAGCTCTCGCTGATCCAACTTGTTGAGTTGAGGGTATTTTAGTCATTTACGTAATTCTTTTCTTATTAGGTTACGTATGTTGTATAAATAGCCCTATTCTCTCATTGTAACATTCTTACGAAAAATATAGTGAAAATCCTGGCTTGGTAGCGCCCCCAAACGTAGTCAAAATTCTTTTGACGAACTGGGTAAACAATTCTCGTATTTTTTCCATTGTTCTTTTCTTTCGTGCGATTATTCACTGGCATCATATTCCCAACATTTTAATCCCACTAGTGAGGAGCACATGCATTGCACGTGAAAGCGTGTGATTCACGAAATATTTGAAATATAATTTAATATTAAAAATAGTTTACAATTAAGAATACATGTTTATAATTCGATAATTATACATGAGTCAAATAATTAATTAATTTTGAAATAACGGAAAGAGGATTGTAATTATGTTTGATTCAAAATCTTTGTAGAGCTTATAAGAATGATCAGAATATATGAGAGCTCACTTCATGAATATATGAGAGCTCACTTCAGGAAGAGTTTGAGAAATTTGAGGTCAAACTTCCATTTTATGATTATAATAACTGAAATAATGATATTGTCACATGTGATTTGGCGATTCACAACTTTATTTTGAATAGTATTGAAGTTTATCGGAATTGAAGAGCCCTTTTTGAGAGACTTTGAAGAAATATTTCGGTTGTTTTTTGTTCTTTTGTGTGGTATAATGAAAGCGTGTTTGCCGACCATTTGACATACGCAAGAAAATTTTTATATGTAATAATACGGCTCCACCATAGGAGTCAACAAACTTTTTTAAAACATTGACAACCCAAACAACTAATGTAAATAGGAAAAAATTACATTTTTTGTCCTGTAACTTAACCCAATTTCAATTCATAAATATCGCAACTTTCAAAATTTCCCACATTTAATTTCAGCGTCCAAAATTTTGAAGTTACTCCATTAAATTAAATTATCATAAGGCCAGAGTAAATTTCCTCCTTTATCTTGTTTTTGGGCCCTTTTTTAAGTCCATGTTATTCCCATTAATTTTGGGCCAACTCTTCTATGTTGATACATAGTTCTTATATCATATTTACGTTATATGATATAGCAACTCACTTATACTACTCCAATTTGCCACAAAATAATATCATTTCAACTTTAACAACTCAAGAAATTGAATGTCACATATCAAGACAACAAATTGAAGCCACAACAAATACCAAAGTATCATACATATTCAAAACAAGAAATTAAAAATTTGATGACACATAAGTTGCCTATTATAGCTCAGAAGAAGAAACATGTCTACTAATATGAGCAATAAACGGATCCATCTCGAGACGAGTAGAACCCCCTTCATTTCTTTGCTTCATAAGTGCAAGTTGGCTCCTTCATATTCACACAAAATATCTACGTACCTTTAACTACAAAGATTGCACGTTTCTTATGTCACGTTGTTGACTTTGATGACGGGTAAAATATCTTATCAGCTGCTACAAGACGTCTTATATGTCTTGACATCTTGGTATAAGGTGGTAGATGTTATTTGAAAATATTTCACTTTTCAATAACATTGGAGTTTAGCTAAATCATTTTTAGTCCCATAATAATAATATTATCCAAACATTTTCAATTCAATCATTTGTATTTTTAAATAAAAATGCCCGAAAAGTGGTGAAATGAAACCAACATTTTCTATAACTTTGGAGCATTTGATCAATTCTAATACAATTAAGTATAAAAGAATGTGTGACTCACCAAAGTGTTTTTCGTTCAAAAATAAACTGAAATGACTAAAATTATTACATTTTTACTCAAAGTTGAATACATAATTCTTGACATAAAACTACATGATATACAAAACGTAATTACGCATTTCTAGAGATTCTCTTTATATGCTATTTTACGTTTTAATCCCATAATATCAACACCTTCTATGTTCTCAAGAAATATTTAATAAATATCTTTTTATCACTTAGTTTGAACTGTCAATTTATAATAAAATTATATTTTTATATTTTAATTCAATTTTTCATGTTAATCAACACATATTCTTTAAATAATTATAGTTTATTGAATAATAATTTACTCAACTAAGTTATTATTTCTTTTGACTACATAAATTAATAAAATCATCAATAGCATGATGAATTTACGAGATCATGAGTTATATAATATATACACCCTGAACATGAAAAAGTCAAAAAATGGTCATAAATATTAGACTTGATCCTTAATTTTTTTTTGTTTATTAAATATAGGTGTTGAGAGACATTTAAGAAGCCTAAATCCTTATTTTCTCGTCGACAAATCTGTTTTAATACATAAAATGCATGGGATTCACATATAATGCATGTGATGGAATCCCGAAAATATATTTCATGGAAAAATACTAAAAGATATATCTCATGGAAAAATACAAAAAGATATATTCTTTCTTTATATGTTTAATAATATAAGCACAGTAATAGGGATAATCCACAAATAGATATGCATTAGGTTTGGTTTAAACTTTATTGATATTGAAGCGGCTGTTTAAATTTGATAGAGGCATAGAGCCCTAGTAATAAATAGCTCTTAATTAATTTGAGTTGCCTTCTTATGTGACTAGTCACCTAATTAATTTGATTTCGTGCTTTGCTTGCCATAATTACTATATTGATTAATTTTTGTACGGATATTTCATTATTTTTAATGAATAAAATTATAAATTAAATATGAGATTAATGTTACAAGTTTGTAAATTAAGGGGAAAATGAAAATTATATCATATTTGTATGGAACTAATATCGCATTTTTATCAATATTCTGATGTGTAGTATAAAATATTATGTTGAAATGATACGTTGGATTGAAAAGTTTTGGTCATGATTCGATTTCGACACGTTATACTATTTAAGACGAGTGATTTACATTTGTCATATTATTGATCACAAAACAAATAAAAAGTCAATCTTAATCGAGAATCGAATTAAAACTAAAAAAATTTATATCACATATTATTTTTTTTAACACCATATCTGTCGCATGTACTTTAAAACATAAAATTTGAAAGAGCTATTTATTATGGGCTAAGATGCATTTTATTGCAACCACCCTAGCAGTATAGCACAATATATTGAATAATTTACTTTTTGTATTGGAATGGTTGCAATATTAACTAAGAAAAAAGTTCTAGTTTAAATCTTTCTAGTGGATTAGCAAATGTATTGATTAAGAAAAAATCCTAGTTTAAATATTATAATTCACATGATGACTGAATTATATATTATTTATATATTTTTGATTGATTACATATTTAGTCTTTGTAAGAAACGTGCAATCATTGTATTTGTGTGAATATGGAACCAACTTGCACTTATGGATCTCCACCAAATAGGGTATATATCAATATCCTATATGGATTAAAGGTACTATTTAATAAGATGAGTGAAGGACCTTACAATATACATAAGTCATAACTGTAAGCAAAAATCACTAGCTGCTGCATATAGCTGATCATCATACTTTCGAAAACAACAGTATGCATGAGAATAAATCCCATATGGCGGTGGTGGTGGTGCCGCTTCCGGCACAAGCCCATCTCAACCCGCTCCTCCACCTCTCCCGCCTCATCTCCGCCTACAACCTCCCTGTCTACTTCTTCAGCACCACCACCCACAACCGCCAGGCGAAGACCCGAGTTCATGGTTTCGACCCTTTAGCCCTCGAAAATCTCCATTTTCATGACTTCCCAACACCTCCATTTCAAAACATTTCACCTAGTTCCATATCCTCTGATAGCTCTTCTTTACAAAGACTCTCAATGATCCTCACATTATTAACACATATCCAGAAGCCACTTCATCAGCTTCTGAACAAACTTTCGACCAAATTTAAAAAACTGGTTCTTATTTTTGATTCTCTATTGTCTATTCCTGTTTCGGAAACCGTTAAATCAATACCAAACGTCGAGTCCTATTGTTTTGAAGTTTCTTCACTTTTTTCTTTATACTCATTCCATTGGGGAGTAACTGGGAAACCTGTTTTGCCACCAGATTTGGCTGATATTATGAAAGAACTTCCATCTTTGGAAGAATGTTTCGGTCCAGGGACTCAACAGGTTCTATTATCTCAAGCCCTGGCAAGAAGAAAGTTCCAATCTGGTACAATTTATAATTCAAACAGGGCCCTGGAAGGTTCATACCTTGATTTAATTACAAAAATAAGTATTTCTGGACCTGGGAAACATTTTGCTATTGGCCCGTTTACTCCTGTTACTCTACCTGAGATAAAACCGGGCCTGGAAACCCATCGGCCCGAATGCTTGCATTGGCTAGACAAACAAGAGAAGAATTCAGTCATATATGTTTCATTCTGCACAACATCTGTGCTATCAGATGAACAAGTCGAAGAAATCGCAATTGGATTGGAGAATAGTCGTCAAAAGTTCGTATGGGTACTCAGAGATGCGGATAGAGGAGTTATTTTCGAAGGTGAAGTTCGAAATCCCGAATTACCAAAAGGGTTCGAAGAGAGAGTGAAAGATAGAGGAATTATAGTGAGAGATTGGGCCCCACAGTTGGAGATTTTAGGCCATTATGCAACAGGTGGATTTTTGACGCACTGTGGTTGGAATTCGTGCCTGGAGAGCATTTCGATGGGAGTTCCAGTAGCAACTTGGCCGATACAATTTGATCACCCGAGCAATGTTATGTTGTTAACAAAGGTGCTGAAAATCGGCTTGGAAGTGAGAGATTGGAAACGAAGAAATGAAGTCGTCTCGTCAATTAAAGTGGAAGAAAGCATAAAAAGATTGATGGATTCGGAAGAAGGAGAAGAGATGAGGCGGAGGGCTGAGAAATTGGCGGAAGTTGTGAAGAAGTCGATGATGGAAGGGGGTTCTACTCGTCTCGAGATGGACTCGTTTATTGCTCATATTAGTAGACATGTTTCTTCTTCTAAGCTCTAGGCAACTTATGTCTCTTCAAATCCTTATTCTATTGTTTTGACATGTATGATTGTTTGGTATTTGTTGTTGCTTCAATTTGTTGTCTTGAAATGTGACATTCAATTTCTTGAGTTGTTAAAGTTAAAATGCATGAGAACTTGTTAAAACATCTATCTATAATCTAAATCTATCTATATTTATATTTATATTATAATTATAATTATAACTATTATAAAAGTATGAATGTTTAGAAAGACTTATATTTCTTAATTTTTTTAAAGAGTGTAAAGTACCACTATATAAATAAATGAGAGTTCAAAGGAGTACAGCCAAAATTAAGTTTATTTTAACTTTGAGTCGTCTTACTTCTAAATTTTTATGTGTATGAAAATAAATGAGAGTTCAAAGGTGTACATCTAAAATTAAAGGAGAAACGGGGAGGAAAAACAAGGATGATCGTGGGAGGAAAATGAAGATGAATCTCTTAATGTTTCACACCAAGGAAATTAAGAATAATCATATAAAGATTGTAAAGAAGATAAGAAAACAACTAAAGTGCACATTTATTTAAAAAATTGAAGCATTGATATAGAGATAGGATATAATTAGAATAAAGATGTGAAAAGAATTCCATATTATTGAGTGAAAACAAAGTTGCGACATCCACCAAGATCAAACACGATAAGAACTTATAAGAATTTTTATAAGATTAAACCTATTTAACTTTTTTAACGCTATTTCTCGTTTCAGCTGTAATCATTATAGATTTGTATAAATTATACCTAAGTAATAATTAACTATGAAAAAAAATGAGAATATTGATTCACTATGTAAAATTGTTTTCTTTTAATCCTTTTATGGCTTTTCAGATCAACTACACATGATGTTGAAGAGAATGAAGAAATGTGAAATTGGTACTCAATAAATTACAAAATATTCAATACCTTACTTTGATATTAATAGTTTTTTCATTTAGTTTCTGTGTTATATGATCATGTACTAAAAGTAATCGGATCAAAATAATTAAAGTTCCTCGTGAAGCATAAAATTCAAGAAATGAATTATTGAAGGTATATGAAGAACAAAAAGATTTTGTTAAAACCTATATACTAACAAAGTACTATTGTCAATTAAACTATGTCTTTGGACATATATTATTGTTCAAAAGAATAAGTGATAAGGTTGATGATAAATCAACATTAATTGTGATATGATACAAAATATATAGTATATAAAGTTCAAAGTCTACTTTATAGTGTATAATATCTAAAGTTCAAATCTACTTTATAGTGTATAAACATTGTACGAAATATAATGAGAAATGCATAGAACCACAACAATGCATTCATAGTATATTTCAATCAAAATATCTTGTCAAGATATAATACCAAAAAAATTACACTATTTCAAGGTAATAGGTTGGTTCTAAATATTATTCAAGACGATGACAACGTGCAATAGGACATTTGAGGATGCAACAATATTATGAGTTGGATGCCATGTAAATGAATATATAACATCTATTGAAGATATAACATTATAGTATTATGCACTTTTTATTTAACTTTTTAGATATATACATATATTAGTTTCATTATAATATACTGTCTATAAAGAGCTATTTTTTTAATTTTGTTTATGTTTTTAATATATTTTTCAGATATGATAATAATCAACATATTATAGATAATTGACTTTATAAATATAAAATGAATTTCGCTTTGTTTCGGCTTTACACCTATATTTAATAAACAAAAATTTAAGGATCAAGTCTAATATTTTTGATCATTTTTTGACTTTTTCATGTTCAGTGTGTATATATTATATAAGTCATGTTCTCGTAAGTTCATCATGTTATTGATGATTTTATTAATTTGTGTATTCAAAAGAAATAATAAATGTTATTGATGATTTTATTAATTTGTGTATTCAAAAGAAATAATAAATGTTATTGATGATTTTATTAATTTGTGTATTCAAAAGAAATAATAAGTTAGTTGAGTAAATTACTATTCAGTAACTATAATTATTTAAAGAACATGTGTTGATTAACATGAAAAATTGAATTAAAATATAAAGATATAATTTTAATACAAATTGCCACCAGATTTGGCTGATATATATTGTGAAAAAGCTACCATCTTTCGAAGAATGTTTTGGTCCAGGGACTCAACATGTTATATTATCTCAAGCCCTGGCAAGAAGAAATTTTCAATCTGGTACAATTTATAATTCAAACAGGCCCTAGAAGGTTTTGTTGGGATTTTGATATTGATAAATTATATTTGAAGGATTGACAAGAAGGAACAAATTTACAAAATATGATAAACTTTGCACTAACTTTATATTCTATTATTTTCTTGATTTTTTTGTGCTTATTGTTGTTGTTACAATACAAATGAACCCCTCTATTTATACTACTCCATGGCTAGTTCTAGATTACAAAATACAATGTGAAAGTATGATTTTCAAAATTGTAAAACTTTGAATTCCAAGTTGGAAACTTTGATTTCCAAGTTTGAACTTTGATTTCCAAAATGTGTAGCTTTGATTTCAAACTTGTGTAGCTTTGATTTCAAACTTGTATAGCTTTGATTTCAAACTTGTATAGCTTTGATTACAAATTATGTTTTAACACCCCCTCTTAATTTGTAATTCCAACTTGATTTCGTAGTTGCTCGAACTTCTCGAAACTCATGGCTTTGGTGAAGCTATCGGCTAGTTGGTCTTTTGTATTAATGAACTTCAATTCAATTTCTTGATCATCAACCAACTTTCTTATGAAATGATGACGAAGTTCAATGTGTTTTGATCTTGCATGAAAGACGGGATTCTTCGTCATTGCAATAGTAGACATGTTGTCGCATAGGATTGTCGTAGCAACTTCTTGCTTTTGCTCAACATCACTTAGAATTCTCCTTAGCCAAATTGCTTCACATGATGCGTCAGTGACGGCAATATATTCTGCTTCTGCTGATGACAATGCAATTGTTTTTTGCTTCTTTGATGCCCACGAAATAATTTTTGAACCTAGGCAAAAAATGTACCCGGAAGTACTTTTTCTATCATCAACTGATCCAGCCCAATCACTGTCAGTATATCCAATGAGTATATTATCTTTTTCTTTGACATATTTAATGCCAAGTTTCTTTGTACCTTGAAGGTATCGTAGAATTCTCTTGGCGGCAGCATAATGTAGCTTGCTCGGATCATGCATGTACCTTGATATTAGACTAACTGGATAGACTATATCAGGCCTTGTGTTTGTTAAGTAGATCAATGATCCTACAAGACTTCGATAAATTTTGGCGTCCACTTTAGCTACGCCATCATTCAATTGCAATTTCTCATTGACTGCAATAGGTGTTGAGATTGGCTTGCAATTTTGCATTTGAAATTTGTTTAACACTCCTTCAAGATATTTCTCTTGAGAAATAAATATTTCTCCTTTTGATTGTCGGACTTGGATTCCAAGAAAATACTTCATTAATCCCAAGTCTGTCATCTCAAATTCAGCCATCATAGAATTTTTGAATTCTTGCACCATAATTGGATTCGTCCCTGTATAAATTAAGTCATCGACATAAAGACAAACAATAAGAAAATCTTTAGTACCTTTCTTGACATATAATGAAGGCTCATTGGGACTTTGTTCGAATTCATATGATCGAAAATAGCCATCAATCTTGCTATTCCATGCTCGTGGTGCTTGTTTGAGCCCGTACAATGCTTTCTTAAGTCGGTAAACTTTTTCTTCATTTCCTTGAGCAATATAGCCAGGTGGCTGCTCCACATATACTTCTTCTTCCAATTCGCCATTTAGGAAAGCTGATTTAACATCGAGCTGATATACTGGTAGCTCCCATTGTGCTGCAATGGCTAAAACAATACGAATTGTCTCCATTCTTGCCACGGGTGCAAATGTCTTCGTGAAATCAACACCAGGTTGTTGTGAATACCCTTTCGCAACTAGACGGGCTTTGTGCTTATGGATTGAACCGTCTTCTTTGTATTTTGTCTTGTAGATTCATTTCACCCCGATCACATTTTTCTCTCGGTGAAGGTCTACAAGATCCCATGTTTTGTTTTTCGTAATGCTGGAAATTTCTTCATCCATTGCATTTTGCCACACTTTTTCTTTTGCGGCTTCTTCAAAAGTTTGTGGTTCACTTGCAAATAATGCGACATCACATGAATTGTAGATGTCTCTCAAACTTCGAGTTTTTCTTACGGGACTCTCTGATTCTGGATCGGAATCTCCATTTGTTTCTCCACTTGAGCTTGGTTGATCACTCGGCTTTGGTGGAATCATAAATGATGATGGTTGAGATGCACTATTTTGGTCATCTCCCCAGTTCCATGCTTGCATTTCATCGAAGATCACATCTCGGGAAATTGTGAGTTTATTAGTGTTTGGATCCAACAGTCGATATCCTTTAGACTCATCGCTATATCCGGTAAAGATAAGCTTTTCTCCCTTTTCATCAAACTTTTCCCTTTGTTGGGATGGAATATGTGAGTAAGCAATGCAGCCAAATATTTTAAAATGGCTTACCTAAGGCTTTCTCCGATGCCACGCCTCATATGGAGTCTTATTTGGAACCGCCTTTGTTGGAGATCGGTTCAAAATATACACTGCTGCATTTACAGCTTCTGCCCAAAAATATTTTGGTGAACTTTTTTCTGCCATCATGCTTTGAGCCATTTCCACAATAGTGCGATTTTTTCGTTCAGCAACGCCATTTTGTTGTGGGCTGTAACGAACAGTTAATTGCCTTTGGATTCCTCTTTCTTTGCAAAAATCCATAAAGGCCTTTCCAACAAATTCTCCTCCACGATCAGTGCGAAGAATTTTAATTTTTCGGCTCGATTGATTCTCCACAAGTTTCTTGAACTCCATAAATTTGGGAAATGCTTCTGACTTCTGATTGAGAATGTAGACCCACATCATTCTTGTGTAGTCATCCACGAATAATAGAAAATATCTATATCCGTTGAGTGATGGTGTTTGTGTTGGACCGCAAATATCAGCATGTACCAACTCGAGAGGGACTTTTGCTCGATATGAAATCTTCGGAAATGGTAGGCGATGCATTTTGCCAAAAATACATCCTTCACATGGTTTATCTTGATTTGGAAAATTTGGAATCCCATATACCATTTTCTTATGTTTTAACAAATTTAAGCCTTTGTAACTCAAATGTCCGTACCTCAAATGCCAAAGTTTATGGTCTTCATCCGTTATGTTTTGCAATGCGACTTTCTGAGATAGTGGCAGATTGAGAGGGAATACCTTGTTCATACTCATCTTGACTTTTGCAACTGTCCGCCTTGTTTGCTTGTCAATAATGATGCAAAGATCATTATTAAATTCCACCTTATAATCTTTTTTTAATAGTTGCCCAACACTCAATAAATTTTGGGTCAAATCAGGCACATAGAAAACGTCTTTGATGATATTGGTCTCGCCTTTCTTTGTTTGGACCGATATCGCTCCTTTGCCACTGATTTTGAGGGACTTGCTATTTCCAAGTTTTACTTCGGACGAATAAGACTCGTCGAGATTCATGAACATATTTTTGTTTTCGGACATGTGGTTGCTGCACCCACTGTCCACATACCAAATATTCTCAAGTTGTTGAGAATTCAAGCATGAATAAAATACTTGATCACCTTTTTTATTTTCTGTGAAGTTGGCATCCTTTGTCTCCTGCTCATCTTGATACCAACAATCTCTTTGAGAATGAGTTGCATTTTTGCACCTTTTGCATCTATTCCAACAATTATTGGTGTCATGGCCAGTTCTTCGACAAACACGGCAATAAGAATCTGAATTTTGATTGTAAGATCTCGAGTTAAAAGTGCCTTTTTCTCCTCGACCTCGACCACGACCACGAGAATTTTGATTTCTCCCACGACCTCTACCTCGTGATTGTACCGACATATTTTTTTTATCTTGCGGGTCGTTATTCAACTTTTGTGTAATATTTGCTTTTCCTTGAAAAACTTGCTCCAGATTTTGAGTCGAGAATCTACTCATTCTTTTTTCATGGGCTTCAAGAGAACCCATGAGTTCATCCAAAGTCAATTTTGATAGATCTTTGGATTCTTCTATCGCTGCAACAATATGCTCGAATTTCGCCGGTAAACATCGTAGGACCTTCTCAATAATTTTTTTCTCTTCTAGAGTATCTCCATAGCCTCTAATTTGGTTAACTACAGAAGAAACTCTAGATAGAAATTCTTGCACATTTTCTGAATCTTTCATGGCAATATTGTCAAAATCTCGCCATAGATTTTGTAGTTTGATCGTGATCACCTTCTCGTGTCCTCCAAATTGATTCTTTAGAGTTTGTCATGCCTCCTTTGCGGTCTTGGCACTCGTAATACGCGGAAGTATAGATCGGCTCACCCCTTGGTGCATAAAAGACAAGGCTTTTGCATCTTTCGTCTTGTTCTCCTTATGCTCCTTTTTTTGTGCATTTGTAAATGCGGCTACCTCCTCCGTTGTGTGGGAATCAAACCCATCTTCAATAATCTCCCAAAGTTCGTGTGATACGAACGTGGTCTTCATTAGAACACTCCATAGTTCGTAGTCTTGTCCAACAAAAATTGGAACACCTTGTTGAGAATATTTGAATGCAAACTCTTGATTGCTTGTGGATGCCATTGATATATATTTGAGGAGTAATCAGAACCAAGGGTGGCTCTGATACCACAAATATGTTGGGATTTTGATATTGATAAATTATATTTGAAGGATTGACAAGAAGGAACAAATTTACAAAATATGATAAACTTTGCACTAACTTTATATTCTATTATTTTCTTGATTTTTTTGTGCTTATTGTTGTTGTTACAATACAAATGAACCCCTCTATTTATACTACTCCATGGCTAGTTCTAGATTACAAAATACAATGTGAAAGTATGATTTTCAAAATTGTAAAACTTTGAATTCCAAGTTGGAAACTTTGATTTCCAAGTTTGAACTTTGATTTCCAAGTTTGAACTTTGATTTCCAAAATGTGTAGCTTTGATTTCAAACTGGTGTAGCTTTGATTTCAAACTTGTATAGCTTTGATTTCAAACTTGTATAGCTTTGATTACAAATTATGTTTTAACAGGTTTACACCTTGATTTATTGTCAAAAACATGCAAGTATTTCTGGACCTGGAAAACATTTTGCTTTTGCCCCGTTTACTCCTATTACTCTATCTGATACAAAACAGGGCCTGGAAACACGTCGGCCTGAATGCTTGCATTGGCTAGACAAACAAGAGAAGGATTCAGTCATATTTGTTTCATTCGGCACAACATCTGTTGCTATCAGATGAACAAGTCAAAAGAAATCGCAATTGGATTGGAGAATAGTCGTCAAAAGTTTGTATGGGTACTTAGAGATGCGGACAAAGGAGATATTTTCGAAGGGGAAGCTCGAAATCCCGAATTACCAAAAGGGTTCGAAGAGAGAGTAAGAGAAAGAGGACTTATAGTGAGAGATTGGGCCCCACAATTGGAGATTTTGGGTCACTATGCAACTGGTGGATTTTTGACGCACTGTGATTGGAATTCGTGCATGGAGAGCATTTCGATGGGTGTGCCGATAGCAACTTGGCCTATGCAATTTGATCAGCCAAACAATGTCGTGTTGTTAAAAAAAGTGTTGAAAATCGGATTGGAAGTAAGAGATTGGAAGCAAAGAAATGAATTAATCGTGTCCGTTAAAGTAGCAAAAGACGTAAACCAATTAATGGGTTCTCATAATAGTATGTTTCTTCTTCTAAGCTCTAGGCCACTTATGTCTCTTCAAATTATCAATTTCTTGTTTTGATATGTACGATTGTTTGAGATTTATTTTGGCTTCGATTTGTTGTCTTGAAATGTGACATTCAATTTCTTGAGTTATTAAAATTAAGAATCATGCTAATCTCATAGATTTCTGCGAGATTAGACTTTACAGCTGGTAAATCCAAAAAAGGCTTTTACGGAAGCCCATTGTAGGTTTTCTTTAGTTTATTAATTCAACCATAATCGTATTAGGTAAAATCAAACTATAATTCCTTATTTTAAGTATGCTTTGTTAATCATTTATTCCAATAAAAAAATGCCTACATAAAGAAATAGTACAAGAGAGGCTGAATCCAATTTAAGGTGCACTTTTATTAATTTTATTAAATTATTAATATATGACAACATATATTTTTTAAATTGATTTGATTTTATATTTCGTTCATCTTAGATTTACATATTTTTTAATCTATTCTATTTTATTTATAATATAAGTTACATAAATTTACCAAATATATGTTTAATGATAATTTAGCGATAATACAAATATATAAATTACTATGTTTATTGTCAGCTAGTTTTTACTTTGTATAATTTTCAATAGTGAAAAAAATTTTGGTCATAAATTGTTATCTCAGGGATTTTGTGAAAAAATTAAATTATACATAGGTTGATTAGGAAATACAAATAATGTTGAGGGGCTTAATTGAAAATAAAATAAAGAGCACCAGCAACTTGCATAGCAAGTTGCCGGTTTCTTGTGGCTGGAATTTGCCTGTAAGCTTTTCAAAACCTTAGAGGCCGTGAGATACTCTTTTTCCTAAAATTAAAATGCATGAGAACTTGTTAGAACATCTATCCCATAAAAGTTAACAAAAAGCAAAAATTATATGCAGACCCCTCACCTATTTTGTAATTACATCTATCCCCATAGAATCAAGAGTTAATCTATCTCCATAGAGTAAGAAAGAACCATGTTTACATTGATATCACTCAGAATAATATATGCCTTTAAATGCAGAGTTACAATATATTAGTTATGTATGTAACGGGTAATTTGCACTTTGTCCTTAAAAGATGGTTAATAGGCACTTTGCAGTCTGAAAAAGAAAAAATAGCACAACATACCCTGAAACTGATTAAGTTTTTGCAAGTTGCACCCTATTTAATTTTTCAACCAAAAATTTCATTTTGAATGGATAAAATTATCCATGGACACAAATAAATTTCCAAAAGTAAAATAATCAACTTATATAAAAAAATATTATATGCTCCATTTATGGTGGTTTTAGCAAAATAAATAAAAAGTTCTCAAAATAATACAATTATGAAGCAAAATAAAAGTTCCCTATTTTTAAAGTTCTTAAATGTCATCTTCAAATTATATATATATATATATATATATATATATATATATATATATATATATATATATATATATTCAATTTCGAAAGCAGAAAATTGCAATTGAATGTCGTTTTCAAATTTCTTATTTTCAAAGATAGAAGAATGCATCTCACGTCTGTAATTTTTTTCCATTATTATGTGACATACGTTTAACCCAATTTCAAGTGTTAAGACTTTTGGGAATCTAATTTTACTGCGGTGATAATGTTTCATTTAGTTCTCATTTTGTGACAGCAAATTGGAATTTCATTTTGTAACAGCAAATTGGTTCGTTCTTGTGCATCAAATAGAGTCTTTAATGTCGAGCGAAAAAGAAGATACTCCACTCATAAAAAAAATTATGCATTTCTAATCAATTATTTTAGGAGATTTGTCGGAAGAATCACAATGAAGTGAAAATGAACGAGTGTCTAGAGTTAGGTTGGCGACATGAATAGAGGGGATTCACTTTTTTTTTCTTTGAATATTTTTACCCTTATTGAGATGAGATTTTGGGTAAAAAAAATTATATAACGTGCAACGTGCCAATGTTATTCCAATTCAAGGGTGTATAGTGTTGTTTTTTTAATTTTTAGCGTACAAAGAGCCTATTAGCCCTCTTTTAAGAATGTAAAGTGCAAATTACGTTGTATGTAACCAAATTATATGGGGGTGCAATGTAAAAGATCCGACTCTTGGTTTTGGAAGAAATTGATACGACTTAAAATCACTAGAAAGATGAACAATTCAGAAGGCTCATATAGGCTTGTCAATGGGCAGGGATTGCCCAAACCCGAACCTACTGACACTAAGTAGTTTGGGTCCGGGTATAATTTTTATCCATGGGTATTTTACCCGAAAAATACTCAAATATTACCCGAAATTTACTCAAATTGGACCCATTGAAAATACTTGCGGGTCTATACCCGAACAACGCCTGAATTTTACCCGTGGGCATTTACCCGACGCAGACCCAACCCGAGACGTACCCAACCACTTGGGTCAAACTTGTTTTGGACCCGTCGAGTATACAATCGGGTTCGAGTAAAATATATATATATCTTTTAGTATTTCATGGGTTAGGTTTGGATTTGGATATTCCCCGCCCATGCTCATTGATACCACTCGGCCCATATGCACAAAATAGAACATTTTGAGGAGATCAACTGAATCAACCTTATATTGGGAAAAGCTGATTCAGTTGACCTCAAAAAGGATGGAGATGTACAATTTCAGTTGGATTATTTTCATAAAAATAAGCTCATCTAGTTAAAAATAAATATATTACAAAGATTAGATCACATTATATTAGTTACAGAATTGGACCAATTGGACCCAATGCAACAAGTGAACATTGCCAATTGCACAATATATAATTTGTGAGTTGTAAAATGCATAATTTTGATTTAATTATATGGAATTTAATATTAGAATGTATCTGTCACGTATAATATTGCTTGAATTTTAATTTCTGAAAGTCAACTTGGGACATGCATGTCATTATTGAATAGTTTTATTTATTTTTAGTATGGAATGGTTACAATATCTTCAGAGCACGATTTGCTGCACTTTCTAGCGCATAAAATCATTCCCATATCATTTGAATCAAATTAGTCATACATATTGATAGGGACTATTTTCTGTATACGAGATGATGTGTATACGAGGTGGATATATCAGCTACTGGTGTAATACAAGTATTAACTTTAACGTGTATACGATACGATGTAAAGGTTATATACGATGTTATAATATACGAGTTGGGCGCACTATTGAATACGAGCCCAATGTTATTCATCAAGCCCATAAGTGATGAACTCAGGTTATAATTACGCCCAGTCCTATTATATTCTATTATAGATATTTTATGAATCATTATGATAATGACAAGTGGCAGTCCATATTGTTGGCTCATACATAGTTCATGAACAGTGGTTAAAGAAACCTATAAATATGACAATAAATGCTCATTGTGGGGACGGATGTTTTCGGTACCTACGAGCTATTCCAAATACGAAACAAACCTTTTCTAGAACTACGTTAGAAATGATCCCCAAGAGTGGTATGTAGGTAGTTTGTAGTACGAGTACAGTCTTTAGAAGCATCCATACGAATATTTGACTAGATCATTTTGGCGCCATCTGTGGGAATCTAAAAAAATTGTTAAACAAATCGACATGGATAAAGAGCATCATCGACCAGGGAAAGAACCAGCAGTATTGGAGGAGAATGAGTAGACCCAAGTGGAAGACATATCGTGTCCGGCAGCGACAGAAATACCGGAAAGAATGATCGTAATGACCGAGTCAGAGTTTGATCGAAGGGTACAAGAGAAGTTCCAAGAATGGATGTCAAAACTACCGCCCGTCACTCTGAAGAACGACACACCCTCCCCCGAGTACCCCAAGAAGGCATTTCCCAGAACTTGACCCGAAAAGGGAACAAGGGGAACATGGCCATATCGAACCCAGAATTGGGCTGACGAGTTGCCAAGAATCATGTGGACATATCGAACGACACCTCGTACTTCGATGGGTGAAACGCCTTTTTGTCTGGTATACGGGTCGGAAGCAGTTATTCCGGTAGAAATCGGTGAGATGACACACAGAGTCGATCAATACCAATCGGAGGTAAATAAGGTAGAACGATTGTATGAGCTGGATGTTATCGACGAAACAAGGCAACGTGCTTACGCAAAGATCCTAATGCGGAAGAAAGCCATGACTAGAGCCTAAAACAAAAGAGTGAGATTGAGACGTTTTGAAGTCGGTGACCTCGTACTAAAAAAGGTTGAGGTCTCTAAACATGTAGGAAAGCTAGACGCAAACTGGGAAGGCCCCTTTAAGGTCGTAAAAGTAACGAAGACAGGGACATACAAGATTTGAATGGCAAAGATTTGCCTCGTCCATGGAACATACACAACCTTCATAAATATTATACGTAAAAAGGATATGAAGAGATTCTTTCAAAGATTCCGTTTTTATTTTGATGTATCGTTAAAGTCAAGAAGTTATTGAATATTGTTGTACGATCAATATGTAACAGTTTGCTCGTCACTATCATGGGCATTCTTTTGGAATGACTCCGTGTAACAATATTTCTATGTGGAAATGAGCAATTCGTCACCGCTACTGCTCTCCGTCCATCAAGTGCCACCTCGTCGGTTGAGTATCATGACTTCCCAGAGTTTTAGACACTGGGCTCGTTGATTCTGACGAGAAAGAGACAGGGGTTCCTTCTCCTAGTGGTGACGAGGCACTTGCTCCTGCTGCTGCTGATGATTAGTTCATAACATCACTATTTTAAAAAAAAAAAAAATAGTTGTGTCGTAGGATTGTCTATTCCCTTTAATGAACTTGTTGTTTTATTTGATATTTCTATTTTGTTTTTCTTCTTATACTCGTATTATGGGCTAGTTTTTGGTATTCTTGGACTAGTTATTTGTTGCTTCGTTTCATAGCAAGTTACCCATTGGTGATTTTACATATTCATATACGAGGCATTTGATGCATATATTTAATCCTGGGACAACGAAGCCTTCTTTCACCATATTAATCGACGGCTTTTGCAAAACCGTCGAACAGATAGTCAGCGGCAGGTTCGAGGGAGAGCATCTGGAAGACAGTTGAATATCAGAAGTCACGAGCTCCGTTGAACCTGGCCTCGTCGATAGCTCTCCTATATTCCACGGATCTGATAAAGGCATCTCTTCCATCCAATCGACTTGCCTCGTAATTTTGGGCAGCCTCAGCTTTGACCGTCACGAGCTCAGCCTTTACGGATTCCAATTCTGTCTTCGAGGTTGCGAGATCATGCTTCCAGGCCTCAATTTCTCCATTCTTCTCAAGGGAGTCCGACTTTAGCTCATTATAAGCTAATTTCAGATCAGCCATCTGACGAGAGAGTTGTTCGTTCGTCTGAACCATAGCTTCTGCTTCGGCCCGTAGCTTACGAGCCTCTTCAATCTCCACGGAAGCATTATTCAGACGACCACGATACTCCTTATAGGATCTCCTCATCTCGGTGTTCTCGTGCTTCATATAGGAGAGGTTGAAAGAGAGAGAGTTGGCGGCCAAAGTGGCCTACAAAAAAAAACGACTTGAAAGATTAGGAAATATGCACAAAAAATAAATTCCAAAATAATCTTAAAAGAATTACCTCGGCTAGAGCCCTATGCATCGTATCCTCAAGTCGTGTGTGGGGCATTATTATGAATTGAGCCTTATCAGCTGGCAACATAATGTATCGAGCCATTTCGGAGGCAACCTTAACCCCGCTCATTCCAAGTACGGAGCTGGTGGGATAGACCCACCAATCGAGAACGAGGCGGGTTGATCAGGGAGAAACTCAGGACGCCACTCTTCACTTTGCTGTTGCTTACGATCCCAAAGGGAGTATGCCTCGTACTGACGCACGATATCAATGCTGGAGATTGGGGAACGAGACAGTCCTCCGGTCCGAGTTTGAACGTCCATGAGATTAACCGGATCGTGCCTGGATTTCTTGCGACGCTCGGATAGCGCAGATTCATGTTCACTTGACTCGTCGGAAACATGAATAGTGGGTATGTCGTGTCTGCTGGGTCCCTTGGGAATAGGCTCGACTTGCCTTAACGAAGCAGGATTCGGGACCACCTTGGCAACTGTAGATGGACGGGGACCGAGGGTAGAGCCTCGTGTAGAAGTGGCCGGACCTTTTTCCCATTGAGTAGAGCGAGGGACACCAGATGAACTACTCGTACCAGCAGATGCACGAGCTGAGGTGTTCTTCCTCGTCTTCTTGGAGAGGAGTTTGTCGAGACGAGCCGCCTGTTAGCCATGCCTACAAGAAGAAAGTACTATCAGATTCTAAAACAAATACGATAGGTAAAACACAAAAATAAGCTTGCAAGAAAAACGAGGAAGACAAATACGAGAAAGAACTTACCAACTTTCTCGTACATGATAGGGACATGACTAATCCCACACCGGACTAGTACAGCCTCCTCAAAAAGGATCTTTGGGTCGTAGATTCATTTGAAGTGGTTGTCGACAAAATTGGGACCCCATGTTGGATTGCCAACGTCCTCAAGACAAGGAGGATCTAACCTCCACAAACGAGGTAGATTCCAATTAGCCAGATCGGGCTGACCGACAAAGAAATACTTATCCTTCCACACTCCGTGTGAGGAAGCGGAATAGTTTAGAACACGCATCCTCTTATTACGAGGTGATATGTAGAAAAAGCCCTTGTCCCCCAACCCCGACTTACAGACTCGGAACATATGAAAAAAGTTAGCAAAATTAGGTCCCTGCCTTCAAGCTCGCATGAGGATGATAAAACTATTCAAATGACGATACGAGTTGGGGAGTAGTTGAGTCGGGCATAATCCTAGACGGTGGAGGATCCTACGAATGACAGGATGTAAGGAGAAGCATACACCGCAAGAAAGGTGGGCCTCGAAAAAAGTTCTGTACCCACGAGGTGGCCTATGCATACGCTTATCCTCATGAGGGGCTAAAAGAAAGAACTCGTCAGGAATGTAATAGCAACGTTTAAAGGAGTCTAAATGAGGGGCTAAAAGAAAGAACTCGTCAGGAATGTAATAGCGACGTTTAAAGGAGTCTAAGATACCCTCATTGATAGTTGAAGAACTATCAACCCAGAAATAAGTATCGGCAGGAAGAAAATCACGTGCTGGATCGTCTCTTTTGGAGACGACCTCAGCTATATCTTGAACAGATGTGACAAATCGAAATCGTAATTCGAGGGAGAGACATTGTTGATAAGAGACCGAGGTTGGGTATGGGAAGACTCAATATACTCATTTATGATGGGACCAAGGGGCCCTAACGAGGTAGAACACTCGTTAAGATCGGGGATATCTAAGCCCTCTAGATTGGGTAACCCTAAATCCGAACTCGAAATAGAATTCTCAGACATAACAACGAAATAAGTTAATAACTGAGGTCAACTCGTGGGAAAAGGAGAAGAGAAAGGAGGAGAAGAAGATGGGGACAAGAGAATACCGAATTGAAGAAGATCGGAGATAAATACGCGAGAACGACTTGTAAGACTTCAAATGCAATGAGCTCGTGTTGCTAAAATTCTCTCTCTAAGGACTCAAAAATCAGATGTTTAAAATGAAAACTAAAGAGCTATATATATATAAGTAATGGGCGGGAAAATGAACGGTGAAGATTATGAATTAAAATTCAAAATATAAGGCCCAGATTAAACGTCCCTTAAGATTCCATGGATTTAATTGGGTAGACGAAGCGGCGACCACGGCGCGTATTTACAAGCGCGCGTGAACCTCCATGGTGAACGCGCTAGAGATCAACAAGAGGAAAGGTATTTTGAGATCGAATTATTAACGAGTCCATACAGACACGAATAGGATTACGACCTGGGGGACTAGATGATAGGGACTATTTTCTTAATGCGAGGTGATGTGCATACGAGATGGATATATCAGCTACTAACGTAATACAAGTATTAACTTTAACGTGTATAAGATACGATGTAAAGGTTATATACGATGTTATATTATACAAGTTGGGCGCACTATTGAATACGAGCCCAATGTTGTTCATCAAGCCCATAAGTGATGAACTCAGGTTATAATTAGGCCCAGTCCTATTATATTCTATTATAGATATTTTATGAACCATTATGATAATGACAAGTGGCAGTCCATTATTGGCTCATACATCAGTTGATGAACAGTGGTTAAAGAAACCTATAAGTATGACAATAAATGCTCATTGTGGGGACGGATGTTTTTGGTACCTACGAGCTATTCCAAATACGAAACAAACCTTTTCTAGAACTACGTTAGACTTGATCCCCAGTGGTACGTAGGTAGCTTGTAGTATGACGACAGTCTTTAGAAGCATCCACACAAATATTAAATCACATATAATATTTAATATGAAATATAAGATAAATAATATCCTAGAATAGAAAATTATGAATTGTATCAAGTTGACATCTGACCATGATCTCATGCATTCCAGTTGTTAGCTAATATTATACTCAATTTTTTGTTTTTTTTGGAAATGCAGTTGATCACTTACCAAGCTTTCGAGTTCCATGTACCTATTTGAGATATACATATTTGAGGATTAAGTCTAAACTTAACTCGATACTAATAATATACATTCAACAATATTAATAGTCGGTTTGTTGGTCAAAATCGAACCCGACCCATGATAAACACATGGAATACTAATATATATTCAACAATACTAATAATCGGTCGGGTTGTTGGTCAAAATCGAATCCGACCCATAATAAACACATGGATTACTAATTTATATTCAACAATACTAATAATCAGTCGGGTTGTTGGCCAAAATCGAACCCGACCGATAATAAACACATGGATTTTGTAGTTAAATAAAAACTTAACAAAATAATGTATTATTACTTATTATCATGGGATCAATATTAAAATTTCCTACATACAGCACAACTATATAATAAGATCAATGAAGACCTTCCAAAATACAAAAGTTGTAGGTTGCTCCAAAAAACAACATCATGCATGAGAATAAATCCCAAGTGGCGGTGGTGGTGGTGCCATTTCCAGCACAAGGCCATCTCAACCAGCTCCTCCACCTCTCCCGCCTCATCTCCGCCTACAACATTCCGGTCTATTACTTCGGCACCACCACCCACAACCGCCAAGCCAAGTCTCAGGTTCATGGTTTCGACCCGTTAGCCCTTTCCAACCTCCATTTCCATGATTTTCCAACACCCCATTTTCAAGACCTTTCACCTGATCCCACTTCCTCTTCCATCTTCCCACCACATATTATTCCAATGACTCTCACAATCTAACAAATCTTCAAAGCCCACTTTTCGAGCTTCTAAACAATCTTTCAACCAAGTTTCGAAAATTGGTTGTTGTTTACGATTCTATAACGTCTTCATATGTTTCAAAAGCTGTAAAATCTATATCGAATGTTGAATGTTATTGTTTTCAAACCGTATCAGCCTTTTCGTTATACTCATTCTACTGGGAAGTTGTTGGAAAACCTTTTACACCACCAAATGTAGCTGAGATTTTGAAACAACTTCCACCCCTGGAAGGATGTTTCAGCCCAGAGGTTCAAGAAATTCTATTCTCAAGCCATGGATGAAAAATTCAGTTCTGGTACAATTTACAACTCAAACAGGCTAATAGAAGGTGCATATCTTGATTTAGTAGCAAAAACAGGCCATTTTGGACCAGACAAGCAGTTTGCTATTGGCCCTTTCAATCCCATAACGAAACCTCTGAAAAAACACGGGACAATAACGGGTCGACCTGAATCCTTGACCTGGCTGGATAAACAAGAACCAAATTCAGTTATATTTGTGTCATTTGGCACAACATCAACGTTATCAGATGAACAGGTGAAAGAAATAGCAATCGGGTTGGAAAATAGTCGTCAGAAGTTCGTATGGATACTTAAAGACGTGGATAAAGGCGACTGATATGACTCGTAAATTGCCTTAGAGTCAAAACAAGCCGTGTAGAGTTAATAGCTCGTTTCTATCTTTACTTATGAAGATCAAGTCATTGTTGCATGGTTACTCAGGAGCCGTAGATTCTGATGGTCATCATCTTACGGATGAGATTTAAATGAGAGTGACTTGGAGGGAAAGTTAGTTGAAGCCGGGAAAAGCTTATAATCGTCTCTCGATTGTCTTGTAAAAGATAGCTTGACTTTGTAACTCAATTAGATAGAGATAGTTTTTGATTTTGGATTAAGAATACACTTGAGAAAGAGAGAATAGAGAGAAAAGGACAAATCACCATTGTTGAGTGTTGGTGAACTTCTCAATTCTTGTAATCTTTCATTAATTAGTGGATTGTTCTTGTTGCTCTCCGTTGCTGTAGGATTAATCAATCCGAACCACGTAAATCTTGTCTCATTATATTTTTCGTTCTTTGTGTGATCGTTTGATTTGAGATCGATTATCTTAACAATTGGCGCCGTCTGTGGGAAGGCTGAAATCGATCCGTGAATCAATGGCATCTATGACAAGATTCGAGACTGAGAAACTTACGGAGAATGTTGATTTCACCTTGTGGCAGGCTCGAACGGAGGCACTGCTGTTTCAACAAGGTGTGGAACAAGCTCTTCTTGGTGATGAAGGTTTCTCAAAAGAACACGATGAGACCGAAAAGAAACGCATAATTGGAAAGGCGAGGAGCACTTTAATCATGTCACTAGGTGATAAAGCACTAAGAGAGGTCATCAAATTGAAGACTGCTAAAGAAGTGTGGGACAGACTCGAGGAGCTGTATCATGTCAAGACAGTGGCAAGCAAAATCAAGCACAAGCAAATGTTCTTCAACTACAAGATGAAACCAGATAAGTCAATCATTGATCATCTTGATGATTTTAACAAATTATGTTCTGATATTGAATCTAGAGATATGATTCTAGGGGAAGATGATAAAGTTGTTATTCTGCTCAGTTCTTTACCTAAAAGCTATGAACACTTTATTGATGCAATTGTCATGACCAAACCTGATGATTTAATAGCTAAAGATGTGGAAATTGCATTAAGGAATAAGCTGGATCAGAAGAGTGTTGGTGTTGGTGTTGGTGTTCACACTGATGTCACTGCTGAGAGTTTGTTTGTAAAATCAAACAAGGGAAAGAACACAACCACCAAGAACAAGGTACATAAGAAGCAGAAATACTAGAAGGAATCAGGAGGCAATAACTCTGAGTTCATTGAGAGAAGAAAGTGTTACAACTGTAAAGAGCCTGGTCACATAAAGAAGGATTGTCCATTGCTTAAGAACAAGACAACACACAAACATGACACTCATAAAGCTGACCTGGATGAAGGTACTTCCTATGAGAATGCAGAAGCTCTTGTTGTCTGCAATGTTTCCAATGACAGTCAGTGGGTATTAGACTCTGGTTGCTCCTTTCATATATCTCCAGTTAAAGAGTGGTTCAGTGAGTTGAAACTTTTTAATGGTGAAGATGTTTTACTGGGAAATGATCAAGCTTGCAGGATTCAAGGTATAGGCACCATATACATTAGAATGTTTGATGGTGTTGTGAGGAAACTCACTGAAGTTAGGTATGTACCTGGTATGAAAAGGAATCTACTATCATTGGGAGTGCTTGATAGTAAAGGCTACAAGTATGGTGGCTGTAATAGTGTGTACCTGGTATGAAAAGGAATCTACTATCATTGGGAGTGCTTGATAGTAAAGGCTACAAGTATGGTGGCTGTAATGGTGTACTACAAAGAGCAAACAATGATAAGGTTGTGTTGCAAGCAGTAAAGAAAAATGGCTTATATTATCTGCAAGGGTCAACCATTTCAGGTCATGTGAATGTGGCCAAGGAAGCAAATCACACTGAGCTGTGGCACAAGAGATTGGCACATGTTAGTGAGAGAGGATTGATTGAACTATCCAAGTTACAGGTATTTGGCTCTGATAGAATCTCCAAATTGGACTTCTGTGACTATTGTGTGATGGGGAAAGCTCATAGAGCTAGCTTCAAGTCTGGTAAACATATCACCACAGGCATATTAGACTATGTGCACTCAGATTTATGGGGACCTGCAAGGGTTCAAACCATAAATGGTGGAAAATACTTTCTGAGCATAATACAGTAGAAACTCTATAAATTAATACTCTTGGGACCACCAAAATTTATTAATTAAAAGAGTTATTAATTAATCTATAAATTAATAATTATTAATTTATACATTAATTAATATTTTATTAATTTATAATGAAATATTCAATTTACAAACACCATTCAAACTTTTACTTAATTATAGTACAATGCATGTACAATAATTAAAAAATATTTTATATAAATACTAGATAATAATGCTAACACAAATAAATCATACACATACGACATGCCTTCTAATCTTAAAGGTGTGAAAAAAACAATAATAACCGACAAGATTCGAATAGCATTATACAAGCACAACAACGGTAATCCAAGTCTCACTCAAAAGCAATTGTAAGAATGGATGTTAGCAATTATGCAAACACAATAAGGATAATTCAAGGACAATTGCAAATTGATTTGCAAGGTGAAATTGATTTCAACAAAAAAACAAAAGACAATTGAATCATTTTTCAAAAAAAATTAATAAATCATTCATGTAATATATAGTATATAAGGAATTATTAATTTATATTTTATATGGGACCTATAGAAATTATCAAAAATGTATTATCTTATAATTTTAGCGAATTATTAATTTAGCACCCTATCCCCGAGTCGGGACCGACCAAAAATATTATCTTAGAGAGTTTATTAATTAATCGAGTATTAATTTATCGAGTTTCTACTGTAGATGATTACTCAAGAAAGCTATGGGTTTACATACTCAAATCCAAGGATGAAGCTCTCTCAAAGTTCAAGGACTGGTTGAGTGAAGTTGAGAATCAAACTAATAAGAAGTTAAAATATCTCAGAATAGATAATGGCCTTGAATTTGTGTCTACAGAATTCAACAACTTCTGTAAAGAGAAAGGCATACAAAGACACAAGACTGTTGCAGGCACACCCCAACAAAATGGAGTTGTTGAAAGGATGAATAAAACTCTACTAGAAAGAGTCAGATGCATGTTGTTGAGCTCAGGGTTATCCAAGAATTTCTGGGGAGAAGCTGTTAATACTGCTTGCTATTTGATCAACAGGTGTACTTCTAGTGCAATTGAGTTTAAAACACTAGAAATGATGTGGTCTGGTGTGTTGTCAGATTACAAAAACCTCAAAGTATTTGGATGCACAGCCTTTGCTCATGTCAAGCAAGACAAATTAGAGACTAGAGCAGTGAAGTGTGTTTTTCTGGGCTATCCAAAGGGTGTTAAGGGATATAAGCTTTGGAATATTGAAGAGAGAAGGTACATTATTAGCAGAGATGTCACCTTCAATGAAAGTGAGATGCCCCTCACTCAAGCTAATTACAAAACACCAGAAAATGTGGTCACAAGTGCTAGTGATCTGCCTGAGGTGGAGATTGCAAGTTATGACCCTACTGTAGATCATATACCTCAAAATATGATGAGCCCTGACACTCAACAAGACCCCTTTCCACCTGGGAATCAAAGAAATGAGGATCTCACCACTGAACAGACTACACCAGGAAGTATTCATGTTAAGGAGGAGCCTGATTCAAGCTCTGATAATGATGAAGAGTATCGCATGCCTGAGGTACAACAAAACTCCAGTGAAAGTGAGTTGAGAAACTGGAAGCTTACTCAACACAGAACAAAAGAGTAGGTGCTGGAGAACACTCAGTGAGATTTGGATGGTCAAATTTTGTGGCTTGCTGCCTGAGTGTAGCTCAAGATATTGAAAGCTATGAACCAAAGACTTATCATGAAGCTGTGAATTGCAGTGAGAACAAACAATGGATCAAAGCAATGAATGATGAGCTGCTTTCACTGAATAAGAATGGTACATGGAAAATTGTAGATAAACCAATTGGTGTCAAGAATGTGGGATGCAAATGGATTTACAAAAATAAGGTGGAGTCTAGTGAAGCAGGTGACTCAATTAGATTCAAAGCTAGGTTAGTAGCAAAAGGCTTCACTCAAAGAGAAGGTATTGATTTCAATGAAATCTTCTCACCTGTGGTCAAGCACTGCTCTATCAGACTTCTACTTGCTATTGTCACACACAATGATCTATTTCTGCAACAACTTGATGTGAAAACAACTTTCCTACATGGAAACCTAGAAGAGAAAATCTACATGTCAATACCTGAGGGTGTGAAGACTAAAAAGAACCAAAATCAAGTGTGTTTACTGCTGAAATCTCTCTATGGCTTGAAGCAAAGCCCAAGACAGTGGTATAAAAGGTTTGACAGTTATGTACTAAGTGTTGGTTTCAGGAGATGCTCATATGACAGCTGTGCTTACATGTTCAATCCTACAGCTAATTCAGTTATATTCCTACTGTTATATGTTGATGATATGTTACTAGCTGGGAATGATATGTCTGAGGTGATAAAATTCAAGAAAACACTGCAAAAGGAGTTTGAAATGAAGGATCTAGGTAATGCCAGAAGAATTTTAGGCATGGATATCACAAAAGATCCTGAAGAAGGGACTTTGTATCTATCTCAGAGTCATTATGTGAATAAGGTACTTTCAAGGTTCTATATGCATCAATCCAGGAAGGTCTCTACACCTATGGGTCAGCATATAAAATTGTCTCTTGAACAATGTCCCAAAGGAGATAAAGAAGTTACTGAAATGGAAAAGGTTCCATATGCAAGTGCAGTTGGGAGTCTCATGTATTCAATGGTTTGTTGCAGACCTGACTTGGCTCATTCAATGAGTGTAGTGAGCAGGTATATGAGCTGTGCAGAAAAAGCTCATTGGGAAGCTGTGAAGTGGATAATGAGATACCTGAAGAGAACCACTAGTCATGGCCTAAAGTTTGAAAGAAACACAGCTGCAAATTCTGATGCATTAGTTGGATATGTGGACTCAGACTTTGCAGCAAATCTAGATAGCAGAAAATCTCTCACAGGTTATATCTTCACTTTGTATGGAACTGCAATAAGCTGGAAGTCAGTTCAGCAGCCTGTGGTGGCTCTTTCAACCACTGAAGCAGAGTTCATAGCTCTAACAGAAGCTATAAAAGAAGCTATATGGTTGAAGGGTATCATCAAGGAATTTGGGATTGATCAAGATGTGATAGTGGTTTACTGTGATAGCCAAAGTGCTATACATTTGGTTAAGCATCAGATGTTTCATGAGCGTACTAAACACATTGATGGAAGTACTATTTCATAAGAGACATTGTGGAGAAATGAGAGATTAAGGTTGAAAAGATTTCAACTTTGGATAATCCTGCAGATGCTTTGACTAAAGCATAAACCTTTGAGAAGTTTGAGTATTGCTGCAGTACTGATAAATAAGTGTAGCAATGACATTGCAACACTGAAGTGAAAGTATAAGGAATGGGGGGATCTGTTCTAACCCATAAGGAACAGGAATGGGGATTGTTCTAACCTCAAAAACTATGTTAAGAAAGAGCTGAAATCAAGAAACTCACTAAGGTGGAGAATTGTAGAGTTAATAACTCGTTTCTATCTTTACTTATGAAGATCAAGTCATTGTTGCATGGTTACTCAGGAGCCGTAGATTCTGATGGTCATCATCTTACGGCTGAGATTTAAATGAGAGTGACTTGGAGGGAAAGTTAGTTGAAGCCGGGAAAAGCTTATAATCGTCTCTCGATTGTCTTGTAAAAGATAGCTTGACTTTGTAACTCAATTAGATAGAGATAGTTTTTGATCTTGGATTAAGAATACACTTGAGAAAAAGAGAATAGAGAGAAAAGGACAAATCACCATTGTTGAGTGTTGGTGAACTTCTCAATTCTTGTAATCTTTCATTAATTAGTGGATTATTCTTGTTGCTCTCCATGGATGTAGGATTAATCAATCTGAACCACGTAAATCTTGTCTCATTATATTTTTCGTTCTTTGTGTGGTCGTTTGATTTGAGATCGATTATTTTAACAAGCCGAGGTTCGTATATGACCAAAGAGGGTCGTATAACGGATATAGATTGCACTCAGATGAACTGAGCTACCTACGTACCTTTATATAGGATCAAGTCTAAACGTAGTTCAATATGGTAATTAAGTTCATATACGAGGTTCTTAACTCGGTTTATAGAATAATGGGAACGTACTGTCAGATCGTACAAGGTACTCAAGAGGTACTACTCAATTGGTCAAAAGTCCTTTTATTATTATTAAATGGAGCTATTTATAGATACTGTAGACGTTGTACGGACGATCGTGAGATACACAGAATGAGTGACGCGTGTCCCAGAATGAATGGACCAGATTGTCCGGGTTAGGGCGACACCGGGTCGGACCCAAGATAAACACGCGGGTTAGGTAGTGTTTTGCAATTAAGGCTAAAATGATTAGGGCCCCTTATTGTAAATATCCCATAATATGTCCACAGGATCGTATTTATACGAGCATGTGTATACGAGGCTATGTCCTATATCCATACGAGGATATTTCCTATATCATTAAGTCCCCCAATAAATGGGTTAATTTTAATAAATTGATCCATTAATTAAAGCTTTTATTGGGATCGGAAACTTCAATAATTACTATCATGGCGGCGTGTCAGTTTCCTCGTTGTACACGCCATAGGAATACCAACACGTGTCATGGCATACGGATCGTCTATTCATTATAGCTGTTAAATCTTTATCAGTTGATCAATCCTAACCATTCGTTTTGGCGGTTCTTTTTAATATAAATAGGTCCTTCTTTGGAGTCATATTCACCATTTGTTAAAATATTTTGACGGCTAAGCTAGCCTCGTTTTCACAGCAAGAAATTTTTTGGAGCTTCGTACTTCTATTTCTTCAGCTCATATAACCGGTACACTCTCTCTTCTTTCTTACTTCTTATTTTCATGGATCGTGAAGAGTTAGTAGATGTCGTAGGTTCGAGTGATAGTTCTAGTTCGGATTCTGGGTCTTTAGACTCGAGTAGTGCAAGTGAGGAGTCGAATAGTGCTACAACGTCGTTAGACTTATCAGATCCTTTGGATCTGGAGGGCGACGATGATGTGAATAAGGATCTATTCTCCGAGTCCGTAGAGAGTCGGGGTAGGATTAAATGGTTGAACATTCAGTCGACAGTCAGTATAGGTCGTATTCAACAGACTCGTACGAAGTATCATATTCCTTCCAATTTTGAGATTTTAATTCCCGGTTCTTCCGATCGTATCCATACTCCCCCACGCAATTACCGTACTTTCCATGTCGCACATTTTATGGTGGGTTTGCGCCTTCCTTTGCATCCAGCCATCTCCAACATCTTAAACCATTTTCGTTTATGCCCCACTCAATTATTGCCTAATTCCTACCGCCAACTCAATTATTGCCTAATTCCTACCGCCATCTCATTTATTTCATCGTATTGATGCAAACTCATGATTCTGAACCGAGCATTCAAAATTTTAACAAGTTTCTTCACCTAAATCGATGTAAATCCACTTCTAACCTAGGGTTTTGTTATCTCACTCCTCAGAAGGGGTTTCGAGTTCAGGCGAATCCTAAAGATTCGTACGGGACATGGAAGGACAAATACTTTTATCTTGCTTTGCCTAACGAAGCACCTTGGGCAGTGCTTCGAAAATGGAATTTAGTTGTCCCTACGAGGTTGAAAGTTGGTCCACCAACTGTTTCTAATGAGAAAATAAAAGAGATATTAGAGTGGTATTATAATACTGAGCTGATATCCGAATCTATGCTCCGAGCCTGCGGACTTAGTGATGCGGAGGTGGAACCTGTTTCTGATTTAGGTAGGGTATTAGCTATTTTAATGGGTTTTTGTCATTATGGTACTTGCATTATGGATCTTGCCTCGTATATTCACGCGAATTCGTATTTTATGCAGCTATGACTACTCGTATGGCCCAAATGGCTAAAGCTCGAGGCAGAAATACATCTCAATCAACCGGAGCAAGAGCTCCTCCTCCTGCTCCTTCTACGAGGAATCGCAGTATGACGGTGCCCCGATCGTCAACGTCCGAATCGTCTCGCAGAGCAATTTCTAACGAACCAAGTACGAGGGTACAGAAGCGTCCTCGTTCTGATTCAGGAGCAATGGCTTCAAGTACCCCGGCGATAACGGTGGAGGTAACGACCCTTGACGCGGGCGAGGAAATTCGATTGAAAGAGATGTTGGACAAGATGGAAGCTCTGTCCTTGGAGGATTTCACAGAGTTGAAAATCGATGAGCGTCCGCCTATCAATAACGATGCCACTCCCTTAAGCCTACAGCCTCGTGTATATGAGGATAGTAGCGTGATGTCGGATCCCACCGGCTGTACGGCGATGGAATTATACAGTCATTTTTTATTACCTCGTGACAAAATAATGCTGTTAGAGTGCGCGCATCCAGTAGTCGAAAAACTAGGCGCCTCTTTTCTGAATCAGGTCTGTGTCGTATAAAATAAAAATTTTATGAATCATGGGTTCCATTTTCTGTTATTTAAGACTTGATCCAGTTTTGGTCTTGTTAGGTGGGATTATGCATGCACCAACTTTTCTTATCCAGTTCACAATACAAACACGAAAACGATGATCTGAGGAAGAAGTTGGAGGTCGAAGTCAAGAAGGCAGAAGAAAAGGAAAAAGGGTACGAGGATAAGCTCGTAGATATGGCGCGAGAACTGAAGAAGGTTAAGGAAGATGACCTAGAGCACCAAAAACAACTCTTCCTTGCCCAAAAATGTCTCGCGGGCGAGAAGAAAAAAGCCTATGAGACTGGGCTGTCAGATGGGAATAAGCAGGAAGCAGCATTGAATGGGGTTATGAGGAGTAGAGGGGTGAGGGATTTCTTGAATTCGACCCATTTTGAGCATATGATGATGGCTAAGGCAATGGACGACCATCTCGATGGTTATTACAAAGCCTTAGATTATCTGAAAAGGGATGGTTTGCTTAGTCCTGAGTTCGACGTTGAGCAGTACGTCGGTATGCATGCTTATGAAGAGCCCCTACGACCTTCTTTAACTCCAGACGAGGCATTACCCTATAAGGAGTTTCCCGAGTTCGATCCCGTTGTCGTGGCATTGACTCAACAGAGACAGGAAGCCATACTTGCTCGCGGTAGTAGGCCATTTATGCAAGCATTGGAGTCCACTGTCGACAGAGGTAATGCCGCAAACGAGGGTGCTCCAAATCCGAAAAGGGTTGAAGAAAGAGTCTATCCTGCCCCCCTTACGATTACAGAAATACTCGAAGAACAGGTGAATACGCCCCCTGTTAATCCTGTACTGCCTTTTGTCGAGCCTGAAGTATCCGCCTCCGAGCCTATGACTGGGGACGACCCCGTACAAGAATGAAGACTCGAATAATATCTTGTAATTTCCTTGATTTCTATTTTAATCATCGTTTGTAATGGATATTATATTTATAAGATGTTACGTGTTGGATGAATTCGAATCTCGTTTTTTATTGACACATTCATAGATTCGTAATTTTCTTTATGTTTGTTTTAATCATCATTCGTAGTAGATGATTTTATTTATAAGATGTTAAGTATTGGATTTAACCTCATATATCATATCATAATGCATTCATTGAGATAAAATAAAATTGTGTAGTTTGTGATATTTCACGCACAGAAACGTCGTAGATTGTTTACATTCCATGGACGAGGTAATTCTTTCCCCTCCATATCTTGTAATCTATAAGTCATTTGCTTCGTGACTTTTACAATTTTGAATGGTCCTTCCCAGTTAGGTTCGAGTTTTTTCACAGTTCTTGATACTTCGACCTTCTTCAATACCAAATCCCCAACTTGGAAAGTCCGTAGATTGACTCATTTGTTGTATGCTCGTATCATCGTATTTTTGTGCCTCAAAATATTAGTATATGCCCGATCTCGTACCTCCTCAATAGTTTCTAATTCGAATTGTCTTTGCTCTGTATTAAGGCCAGGGTTGTACGATTTTACTCTATACGTCATCACTTCTATTTCAGCGGGTATTATTGCTTCTGATCCGTACACGAGGCAATAAGGTGTTTCTCCTGTGGATGACCTAGGAGTCGTGCGATAAGCTCATAGAACCCCAGGTAGCTCATCTGCCCATCTTCCTCGTTCGCCATCGATACGATTCTTCAGGTGTTGCAATAGAATTCAGTTTATCACTTATGTGAGACCGTTTGCTTGGGGGTGCCCCACCGAGGTGAAAATGTTGGATGATCTTCAATTCCTTGCACCAGTTGATCATGTCCTTGTCATTGAATTGAGTTCCATTATCATATATTAACACTCTAGGGATACCAAACCTGCATATAATGTTTTTCCATATGAAGTAAATAACCGCCCGCTCATTAATTCGTGCCACCGCTACTGCTTCCACCCATTTTGTAAAGTGCTCGACTGCCACGATGACGAACTTCTTTTGGCCTTGAGTGGGTAGGAAAGGTCTTAGGATATCAATTCCCCATTGGTCGAATGGATAGGCAATTTTGATTGCTTCCATCGGGGTTTCTAGTTTGTGAATCGTGTTCGAGTGTAGTTGACACTCTTTGCATCGTCGGGAAAATTGGGTAGCATCTTCGACCACCGTGGGCCAGTAAAAACCTTGCCGTAGAATTTCTGAGCCAGCGAACGACCTGCCGAATGATTTCCACAACTTCCCTCGTGTATCTCTCGCATAACGGAAATTGCCTCGTCCGAGGATAGGCATCGCAGTAGGGTTCCCGATATTGATCTTTTGTACAACTCGTTATCCATCATGGTGAAACGAGTTGATCTGTGCTGAACTCGTTTAGCTTCCATCGTATCTTTTGGAAGTTCTTCAAATAATAGATATCGAACGATCGGCGTTCTCCAGTCATTTGTGTCGTCAAGTATTGGAGCTATAACCGGTTTATCGATGATCTCTGTCTCGTTTGATATCAGTATCGTAATGGTTCGGCTTTTTATGCCGACCGATTGATTGCCAAACCTTGCTAATGCATCAGCCAGAGTTTTTTAAGCCAAATGGCATTACGTTGTACGTCTTTGGCGGTTATGAATGATGTTTTTTCGCGATCTTCTTTTGCCATCATTATTTGATTAAAGCCTTGAAAGGCATCCATCATACTGAGCAATGCGCATTCAGCAGTGGAATCTACGAGTTAGTCTATACGAGGCAAGGGGTAAGGGTCACGAGGACAAACTTTGTTTAAATCAGTGAAATCAGTACACATACGCCACTTACCATCCTTTTTTGGAACAACTACGACATTAGCTAGCCATTCAGTAAATTGAATTTCATTAATATAGCCTACATCTAGCAGCTTCTTCACTTCTGCTTCGATGATGGCATTTCTTTCTGGACCGAAATTCTTCCTTTTTTGCCTGACCGGTTTGGCAGTTGGATCGATATTCAACCGGTGTTCGATGATTTCGGGATCAATGCCCTTGAAGTCTGAAGTTGTCCAAGCGAAGATTTTAGCATTGGCCCATAGGAAGGTTACGAGCTCTTCTTCAATGATCGGATCTAATTCTCCGCCGATCCTGGTGGTTTTCTCAGGGTCGTCCAGAAAGAGTTGAATGACCTTGTGCTCAGTTGGTTTCACCGAAGTGTCCGGTGCCTCAGGCTTGTACTTTCCTCTATCTTTCTTTTTCTTTTCTACCTCCCTCCATTCTTTCTCTTCGACGTCAATCTTGGAGATTAATTCAGTAGCAGCGATTTCTATGACATTGATCTCGGGTATTTCTCTCAATTTTTTCATAGTCCTTGGTTCCAGAGAGGTCGTGTAGCATTGACGAGCCTCCAATTGGTTCCCTTTCATTTCACCGACCCATGATTCGTTTGGAACTTCATTTCAGGTGTAACATCGAAACAACAGCTTCGAATTTGTTCAGCACTGGTCGCCCCACGATCATATTATATGCAAAAGGTGCATCGACGACCAGAAAGATTATTCTCATCGTCTTTCTTTTTGGAGCAGTTCCGAGAGAAACATCTAATTCAATTGATCCTTTTGGCATGATATACGATCCTCCAAACCCGATCAACGGAGTGTTTACAGGTCGCAGATCGACAGAATGCAATCCCATTTTTTCTAATACGGCCCAGAAGATAATGTCAGCCGAGCTTCCCGTATCCACCAATACTTTATGAATTGCATAATTTGCCACATCTATCGTAATTACCATGGGATCGTTATGTGACATCATCATTCCCTCAAAATCGCTATCAGTGAAAGTTATAGGTTCATCACGCCGAGATAACATCATAATCTCGTGGGTCCCCTGCCTTCGAGTTTCAGTCCGTAACTCGTGAAGTCTTTTCTTTCTAGCACTGGATGAGTCTCCACCATCTAGGCCTCCAGATATTACAAGGATGTTGCCTCAGAAAGGCTGGTTTCCAGTCTCAGGTCTACGCTCAACCGTTCCCTGTCGTCGATCATTTCGGCCATACCTGTTGTCTCCATCATCAGCATTATCTCTGCTCCTGCCTCGATAGTCTCTCATTTCCCTCGAACGACTCCTGGGTCGTTTATGTTCTCGCCGCTGTTCATATCGTCTTGCCTCAATCACTTTTTGTTCTATGAAATCTCGTAGGAAACCCTCGCGAATTAGCCTCTCAATCTCATCTTTCAATTGAAAGCATTCTTCAGTGTCGTGGCCTCATTCTTTGTGAAATTCACAATAATGTTCCAACCCCTTTCTAGACACGTGTCTCAGTGGTTTTGGTCGGACGATTTTTTCCGAGTGCCTCGAATTCTGTATAGCAAATAAAGCATGTCGCCTCGTCGCGTTTAGGGGCGTATAGTGTTCGTATTTCGATATTCGTTCGTGTTTTTTGTGGGATTTATGATCCTGAAGATCATTTATATCCTCACGTTTGCCCTTTCGTGGGTTGTATGAATCGTACTTTCTAGCATCCTCGGAGTTTCCTTCCCTTCTATCCCTGCTCGGATAGTTCAAAGGGAGATCACTCTCGGTGCTTTTTAGTTTGTTCATCTCTTCTAGATTGATGTATTCCGTCGCCATTTCCATCATCTCCTCGTGGGAGTTCGGGGCTTTTCGTGCAATAGCGTCGGTGAACGGCCCTACTAGTAAGCCTCATAGGAGGATGGTAATCGTCAAGTGGTGATTCAAGTCTAGGAAATCAAGAATTTCCTGATTGAAGCGGTGCATGAAGTCTCGTAGGGTTTCTATGGAGCTTTGTTTCAAACTTATGATCATCGATATTGACTTCTTTGATCTCTTATTACTGGCGAAATGATTCTCGAACTTGCGGATCAGCTGAGGGTATGAAACGATGGATCCCCTGTATTGGCTCGTGAACCAATCCTAAGCTCGCCCAGTGAGAGTTGAAACAAAGATTCTCGCATTGACAGCCTCAGATTGATCCTGGAAAGACATCAATAGTTCAAAAGAAGTTACATGAGGTATGGGGTCTCTAGTACCATCGTATTTTGGGAGAGTGGGCATTGAAAAATTCTTATCTGGCAGCTCCATCATTATTTCTTCGGAGAACGGCGCATTACGAGCCATGAGAGCAGTGACGTTTCTGACTCGCCTAGGAGCGTCGTCAATGATTTCCACCGGAGCCTGTGTTCGGCTTCCACTTTCAAATTCTTTCTCGGTGTTGCGCTCCTCAACGAATAGTCTCCGAGGTGCAATTGAAGCCTTCTCAGCATGTGCTCTCAGTATCTCCTCCACTTGCAACTGAACCCTACGATCCAGCTCTTCCTGAGTTAAAGTGATTGATCCAATCCCAACATTCCTGGCCAAGGGAGTTTCTTCGTTAGGGGTATTGTCCTGATTGTCCATATCATTGGTTGAATTCATGATTTCAACGATCTTCAAGTAAGTTCCCACAGGCGGCGCCACCTGATATGACTCGTAAATTGCCTTAGAGTCAAAACAAGCCGAGGTTCGTATATGACCAAAGAGGGTCGTATAACGGATATAGACTGCACTCAGATGAACTGAGCTACCTACGTACCTTTATATAGGATCAAGTCTAAACGTAGTTCAATATGGTAATTAAGTTCATATACGAGGTTCTTAACTCGGTTTATAGAATAATGGAAACGTACTGTCAGATCGTACAAGGTACTCAAGAGGTACTACTCAATTGGTCAAAAGTCCTTTTATTATTATTAAATGGAGCTATTTATAGATACTGTAGACGTTGTACGGACGATCGCGAGATACACGGAATGTGTGACGCGTGTCCCAGAATGAATGTACCAGATTGTCCGGGTTAGGGCGACACCGGGTCGGCCCCAAGATAAACACGCGGGTTAGGTAGTGTTCTGCAATTAAGGCTAAAATGATTAGGGCCCCTTATTGTAAATATCCCATAATATGTCCACAAGATCGTATCTAAACGAGCATGTGTATATGAGGCTATGTCCTATATCCATACGAGGATATTTCCTATATCAGTGACATTTTTGCAGGCGAAGTTCGAAATCCCAAATTACCAAAAGGGTTCATAGAGAGAATAAGAGAAAGGGGAATTATAGTGAGAGATTGGGCCCCTTGGAGATTTTAGGTCATTCTGCAACAGGTGGATTTTTTACGCACTGTGCTTGGAATTCGTGCATGGAGAGCATTTCAATGGGAGTGCCAATAGCAACTTGGGCAATGCACTCTGATCAGCCAAGCAATGCTGTGTTGATAACAAAGGTTTTGAAAATCGGTTTGGAAGTTAGAGTGTGGGCACGTAGAGACGAATTAGTTTCGTCTGTTGTTGTCGAAAAAGCTGTAAGAAGATTAATGGGTTCTGCAGAAGGAGATGAGATGAGACAGAGGGCTGAAAACCTGGCGAAATCTGTCGAAAAATCGATGATGGAAGGGGGTACAGCTCACCTAGAGATGGATTCGTTTATAGCTCATATCAGTCGACATATTTTTTCGTCTAAGCTCTAGAAAAAATTATGTCTATTTTCTGAAATTTTCATGTTGAAAATTTATGATTCGATTATGTTGTGGTAATTGCAGCGGAATAGTTTTCCTGCTTTCTAATGTTATTTTTAATTGATTTTTCTGGAAAAAATATGTACATTTTACTCATTTGAAAGTGAACCTTTCATGTAGTATAATAATTATCGCTCACAATTATATTTTTTAATGATAATAATTATTTAAAACAATCATGATCATTCACTTATTCTACGATAAATAAATAATATTATTATACATATATATATATATATATAAATATCTCTTCATTTGGTATTCATCAAATTGTAGGACTATTTAATTTTCTAATATTCATTTTTCTAATAAACTATGCACTAAAACATAATGACATAATTATAATCTTTAATGATAATAATTGAAAATAACGATGTGTCAGGCTGCTACAGTAATGTCATTTAATGTCAAGCACTACTTTGTGGAAAATTGGAGATTCACACATGAAAGTCTTGGTCAAGCACTACTTTGTGGAAAATGTGAAAGAAATTATGGTTCATTTGTCTGATGAAGCTCTCCTATAAATTGAGCTATTAGGACATTGTTAGCATCATCCCAAAAGGCATTTCTCTTTCTCCCTATAAACTTTCTTCTCCTTTTGTTTGTTATAAAAGAGAGTGTGAGAGTGTTCTTCCTAGTTCGAGACGGATAAAATTATTCCGTTCTTTTGATTAGTGAAGACGTTTGTAATTCCTTTCAGATTGATATTATCATAGCCTTGTTCCGTGGACGTAGCCTAAATTGGGTGAACCACGTTAAATTTCGTGTCCCTTATTTTCTATATTTTGTTGTTGTCTCAACTCAAATAATGTCATATTCCAACGCTTCCGCAGCACGTACCGCCTAACACGATGCCCACATCCCACTGGTCACGCTACCCATTATCTATTTTTTTTTTGCATTTTATTAATGACATTGTTGTTAATAGAATTATTCCATTTAATTTAAGGTTTAAAAAAGAGTACAACAAATAAAATTCTATCAAAAATGTTTTTCTATTGCTTTTCTTTATCCCAGTTTTATTGCTTTTCTTTATCCCAGTTTAATTTTTTATATGTAGCTTTCCATTATCTCTATTAAATTTTTTATTGGTCTTAATAGTTTGACATACAAGATGGGCGCATTCGATTTTTAAGTTAGCGACTTATATTGAATTGTTGCAAAATGAGCTATAACTTCTCTTTCTCAAGCAAATAAATTAAGCAAACCTGGCAATATTTGAAATAACTAAATAAATTATATAAGTATTATGTTAAATAATTATATTTTACTTTATATAAAAATTATTTTCTAGTGTGAAGGCATGTGAATTTTTTAATATAAAAGTTTCAAATTTGTTACCATTTTATATATGTAACAAATTCAATTTAATATTTTTTTTATGAGATAAAAAAATAAAAAACATATAAGCAAATTTAATAATCTATTATTCAAATTGCAAAATTAACAATAATGGATAATTAGGAAGAAAATTTATTAAAATGTGATACAAAAGTGGAATTCAAATATTTTATATAGTTGATGCAATAATAGTTAATCTATATGTAATAAAATATAGTTTAATATGTGCAATAATAATTAAAAAACTGGTTGAAAGTTGTAAAATATGTAAAAGTAATAGTTAATCTATATATAATAAAATATAGTTTTTTAGATAATCCAAATATGCCAACATTGGACGGCATAACTGAACTCAATTGTGCTACATTAATAATTTAAATTATATTTCTTTTATCTTATTTTGACTACTATAAAAGTATGGATGTTGGAATGTGTTTCTTCCCATCGTGAATATACTATTTTACCCCTATTATTTCATTTAGTTAATTAGTATTCATATGACTCTTTCAAAATAAATAATAATTAAATATTAATAATTTATTAATTAAGTAATAATTTTACATGTCCAGTATTTCAACACTCATTGAACGTTTAAATATGAATTGAGATAAATTTGTTAGCTTTCAAATTAACTAACATCCCTAAACTTTTGAAAATTTGAAACTTTTGGGATGTAAGATAGATAGTTTGAAACTTTTGGGATTATTTCATAAGTAGTTCTATTAAAATGTTAATGATTTACCATGATTTATACTTTATAATTAAGACTAAAATACCCTTGATATAGGAGATTATGAGGGTCGTATGCCATAGTTATACCTCGTACACTGTAATTGCATTTAAGACCTTACGACTATAAATATTGCAATATACTACAAGACCTGCGTGTTTCTAGCTAACGGGTCGGGCAGTCCATAAGATCCGAAGGATCCACTCCATACATCAAAGACACGTGTACGGTATCCATATAATGTCCGTACAGAGTACCTCACTATAAATACCCCCTCCGCCTGTTAGCGCCAGGACGGATGGAACGGATCGAATAATACGAACTTAGCTCTATTACCGAGATAAGAGGCTCAATAGCGATCTTAGCGCCATATACAGAACTACGATAGACTAGATCCTAAAGAAAGGTGCGTAGGCAACTTGGATTATTCCTGAGTGCAGTCTATAATCTCTCTTATTGAGTTTAGATCGTATACGGGCCACTCGGCTTGATATAGATTGTTTATTTCGACCTAGTTCAACCCTCATATTTCTAATAATAATCATTTAATAATATTATTAAAATAATTAATTGGTGTATCAACTTCAAATTTATAATAATCAAAATAATTAATGGTTGCATCAACTTCAAATTTGCAATAAATAGATATGTATTTACATTTCTTCACCAATTTCTATAAGGTTTTAATATGTAACAAAATTTTCATGGTTATTATCCCTAATTTTATATAACAAAAACATGCATTGGGGCTTAAATTGTGACACTGTCTTATCAAAAATACATAGTGATAAGTAAATTATGAAAATTATTTAAGTACATTGGGGCTTAAATTGTGACTATGTCTTATCAAAAATACATAGTGATAAGTAAATTATGAAAATTATTTAAGTACATTGGGGTTTAAATTGTGGGTTTACAAAAATTTGAATAGCGATAAGACATGGTGATAAGACATTTTGAGGATCCAATATTTGGGGGCTTCAAAACATTTGGACCAAAATTTTGACATTTTTTTCTTGACCAAAATGCAAAAAACCAATGGCCAAATTTTGGGCCAAAACAGAGCCCAAAATAAAACCAAACATAGCCGGAGTATTTGATCGATTCACAAGTTAGTAACTTATGGATTCTAGTAACTTATCAATAGAGACGGTGAAAATTGTGAAAATTACACGTTACTCACGAGGTATTACTTTTACGTAAGGTTTAAATCTATTAGATCAAATACGATGATGATATAAAATAAATAAATTACTTCATTATAGCAATGCAATGATTTAAGGTATTACGTGCTACATTAGAAAACTCAGTTTACTGTTTCATTATTATCATGTCATCATTCGATCAAAATTCAATTCAAGTTATAAGCAGTTAGATTACACATGATCCCATCGATTCATTTATTATCATGTTATTATTTGATCAAAAGATCCAATTAAAGTTGTAAATAATTAGATTACACATTGATAATATATACATAATTAGATTATGCATTGATAATACATAATTAGATTACACATGATATTGACACAATCTCATCCAAAATAATAATTATCATCCATTCATATAATATTATTTCCTTTTTCTCATCAACATGTCACAATTGTGAAATTAAGCTCAATAATTTAACAAATAGCACAAGAATCTGATATTTTATTAATCAATCCAAAGTGCCTTTTATAAGACTTAAACAAACTGACTCTCCACAAGTAAAGGACGTAACCTACAACTCAACTATTGACTGCAACAGAATTTGACTCTAACTAAAAAACCCATAAGAATAGGTTTATTATTCCTTAATGAAAGCAAACTAATTAACAATCCCTCCCTTGAACTTAACTCTCTGAAGAGTTCAGTTCACCAACGCTCATTCCAAGTGCTTCTCGAATCTTCTGAAATGATACCAACTTTAACGCCTTTGTCATCATGTCTGCCAGCTGCATTTCTGAGCTGCAATAAACCAATTTGATAATACCTTCTTTGGCTAAGTCCCTTAGAAAATGATATCGAACTCTTATGTGCTTGGACCGTCCATGCATGACCGGGTTCTTGGATAGTTTAATAGTAGATGTGTTGTCACATAAAATCACCATTTCTCCAGCTTGTGCATGACTGATTTCTTCCAATATTCTTCTCATCCAAATAGCTTGACACGCACAAGTAGCCACTGCCACATATTCTGCTTCAGTGGTCGAAAGAGTCACAATAGGTTGTTTTCGAGATGACCAAGCTACAGCTCCTCCACTCATTAGAAATACATAACCTGATGTACTCTTACTATCATCAATATCTCCTGCATAATCGCTGTCGGTATAAGCTACGAGATCACTTTCTTCTCCTTGTTTGTACCAAATTCCATAGTTTATTGTTCCTTTCAAATATCGCATGATTCTCTTTACCGCTGCATAATGCAACTGAGTGGGACGTGCCATAAATCTGCTAATGAGACTGACCACGAACATCAAATCAGGACGCGTTGCCGTGAGATACATTAAGCTGCCCACTATTTGCTTATATAAAGTTGAGTCGATTGTCACACCATCTTCGTCTCGACCAATCTTTTGTCCAGGAACAATTGGATTGCAAACAGAGTTGTAGTTTTGCATTCCAAATCTGTCGATCACTTCAGCAGCATACTTTCTTTGGCATATGAATATGCCATCAGCTCTTTGTATCACTTCTATTCCAAGGAAATATCTCATATTTCCTAAGTCTGACATGTCAAACTCATTCTTCATAGAACACTTGAACTCATCCACCATCTTATCATCATCACTAGTAAACAACAGATCATCAACATAAATGCTAACAATCAAAATTTTACCTCCCCTTCGTTTGACAAATAAAGTCTGCTCACTGGAACTACTTTTGAAACCTTCCTTGATGAAATACGACTCTATGCGATTGAACCAGGCCCTTGGCGCTTGTTTCAATCCATAAAGGGCCTTACGTAGCTTGTAGACCATGTGTTCCTTTCCTTCTATTTCATAACCTTGAGGTTGCTCCACGAACACATCTTCCTTCAATTCTCCGTGCAAAAAGGCAGACTTTACATCCAACTGATAGAGTCTCCATCCTTTTTGTGCAGCCAAAGCAATGATCATTCTGACAGTGTCCATTCGTGCCACAGGTGCAAACACTTCCGTGTAGTCCACTCCATATTCTTGTGAATAACCCTTCACAACAAGTCTGGCTTTGAATTTATCCACCTCCCCCAATTCATTGAGTTTGGTTTTATAAATCCATTTCACACCAATTGTTTTGGCTCCTGGTGGAAGCAAAGTCAGATCCCATGTCTGATTTCTTTCAATAGATTTTATTTCTGCATCCATTGCCTGTCTCCATTTTAGGTGTTTGACTGCCTCTTGAAAACTTGTGGGATCTGAAATGACCATGAATGCAAGATTATCAATATCAAAATTATCCATTTTCACAAGATTTACCTCATCCTCTGATAATCCTTCTCCGGAGGTGTAATCAGCCGCCCATATTGGTGGTTGTCTCACTCTACCCTCCCTTATTGGTGTAACCTCTTCAATTTCAGGAATATCAAAATGTGGTTGAAGAGGATTTTCATCATTTTGGTTCCCATTCTCTTCTTCTAGTTCCACTTCCTTATTCATATCACTGTTATATTCATCTTCCCATTCAAGCTCCATGAACTGTTCAGCAGAGTGACTAGTATCCCAATTCCACGACTTGTCTTCTTCAAATATCACATCTCGACTGATATGAATTTTCTTCTTAATTGGATCAAACATTCTGAATGCTTTGGACTCACTGCTGAAACCTAGCAAAACACACTTCACACTCTTATCATCGAGTTTGGTTCTTTTCACATCTGGAATGTGAACATGTCCTATACACCCAAAGATTTTAAAGTGCTCTACAGAAGGCTTTTCACCACTCCACGCTTCTTCAGGTGTCATGTCTTTCACAGCCAATGTAGGAGATCTGTTAAGAACATGGTTTGTCCATTGTACAGCTTCTGGCCAGAATGTTTTTGGAACTCCCTTCTCTATTAAAACAGCTCTCACCATGTTCATAATGGTTCGATTTTTGCGCTCTGCAACTCCGTTCTGCTGAGGGGTGTAAGAGGTGGTCAGCTGCCTTTTGATCCCATGTTCCTTGCAATATTCCTTGAATTCTCTAGAATTGTATTCTCCCCCTCTATCTGTTCTTAAACACTTGATAAACATGCCTGTTTGTTTTTCTACAAGTGTTTTGAACATTTTGAAATGATAGAAAGTTTCTGATTTCTCCGGCAAAAAATATATCCAGGCTTTCCTAGAGAAATCATCAATAAAACTTATCATGTACCTCTTGTGGCTGTTTGATGAAGGCGTGATCGGACCACATAGATCAGAATGGACGAGCTGTAATCTTTCAGTTGCTCTCCACGTGCTTTTCTTTGGAAACGGTATTCGGTGTTGCTTTCCCCTCATACATGATTCACATGTAGTCTTTGCTTGTCCAATTTCTGGTAACCCGGTGACCATCTCCTTATTGTGCAAGGTGAGAAGACCCTTGTAGCCAAGATGCCCATATCGAAGATGCCACAATTTCGCTTTATCTGAGACATCAATCTGAAAGCATTTTCTTTTTTCTGTCTTATTACAAGTTTCAGCAAGTAAAACATACATTCGATTTGCACTCATAACAGACTCGGCTATTTTTCCCTTCGTAGGATGAAATATACTACATGTGCTACGTACTCCTCCCTTAAACAACACATCTAATCCCTTCTCCTGAAGTTGCCCAACACTAAGCAAGTTGTTCCGTAGCTCAGGAACATAATACACATCACTCAAAATATAGCTTATTCCCTTAAGCATAATTTTCACCACACCTTTACCATTTACAATCAATTTGTGATTATTCCCAAGCTTGACAGTATGTGAGAAAGTAGTATCCAAGCTTGAGAACATATCTCGATCTCCGCACATGTGATTTGAACATCCAGAGTCCACAAACCAAGCATTATTTCGCTTTGTTCCGTGAAGTTCCACATATGCCATAAGTAGAACTTCATCTTCATCCTCTACCTCTGCATAGTGAGCTTCTTTGTTCCATTTCGGGCACTCGTACTTAAAATGTCCTAGGTTGTGACATTTATAGCACTCGACCGATGCCTTGTCAAAAGATCGCCCTCTACCCCTACCTTTGCCTCTGTAGGAACCTCTACCTCTGCCTCGAACATTGAGAGCTTGATCTTCCTCTTCATAACTGGTTCTCTTAAACTTTTGCTCATGAACAGCCAAAGAGCTTTGTAACTCATCGATAGACATACTTCCGGTGTCTCTGGATTCCTCAATAGAAACCACCACATATGTGAATTTTTCTGTCAGTGTTCGAAGGATCTTCTCAACGATCTTTGAATCTGGCATGTCTTCCCCATTGCTCCTCATTTTATTCGAAACTGACATTACTCTTGCAAAGTAATCGTCAATTTTTTCGTCCGTCTTCATGGCAAGGACCTCGAATTCTCGCCTCAGAGTATTGAGAAGAGTTCGCTTCACCCTCTCATTGCCTCCAAACTTCCTCTTCATTGAATCCCAAACAATCTTGGATGTTCGACGATCCAATATCTGTTCAAACACTGTCCGATCAATGGCCTGGAATAGGTAGTGCTTCACCTGATGATCCTTTAACTTGAGATCCTCCAATTGTTTCTGCTCGTCAGCAGTAACCTCAACTTCTTTTGCTGGCTCAGTGTAGCCCTCTGCAATCAAACTCCATAAGCCTTTTGCTCGCAAAAGATTCTCCATCAATTCGCTCCAATGATCATAATGACCATCAAAGTGGGGAATTTTTGTGAGTGTTTTATCGTCGCTCATGTTTTCTCTCTCAGATTCACCTGGCTCTGATGCCAAATGTGAAATTAAGCTCAATAATTTAACAAATAGCACAAGAATCTGATATTTTATTAATCAATCCAAAGTGCCTTTTATAGGACTTAAACAAACTGACTCTCCACAAATAAAGGACGTAACCTACAACTCAACTATTGACTGCAACAGAATTTGACTCTAACTAAAAAACCCATAAGAATAGGTTTATTATTCCTTAATGAAAGCAAACTAATTAACAACAATTTCCTCAAATAGTACCCAAATTATGAAATATGATTTAATTAACCTTAAAATAAGACTGACATATCTCCATTTTTCATCAAATAACAAATGAAATACATAAAGCAATTAAAATACATTTGAATATGCATGTTAACAATCCAAAAGGATAGTTATAGATTGTAATATGATTAACCAAATAATAAATATATACGAACTTTAGGAAAAAGCCAGTTATTATTGTTGTCCCTTTTGGTCATTATATAAAGAGGTCGATAAGTTCTTAAATTCACATAAAAATTAGCACAATGGCAAAATCAAATTTCAAGAACTATTATCATGCAGCAATTGTTGGAACGTTTTTTACTGTATTATTAGGCATTTGTTTACATACAGCAGGTCCATTTCACTTTTCCCTTAAAATCTTATTTATTTACAAATGATTTTTCGAAAATTTCAAGAATCAGTCTTTATACAATAGACTCATAAACCCTAATCGAATGGATTATTGGGAATCCAACAACAACGAATCTATGTGTTTCGTTTGGAGAAGTCTCGATAATCACAATAATCCATATATGGACTATTAGGGTTTTTTACGTCCCAATGATTTTGCATGCGACCCACCATGCACGTTTCTTGCGAATTCTTAGTTTACGTATTAATTTCATAAATCCCATAACAAGGAGTACATGTCAAGCATGGTACTTCATATTATATCGGATCGTATCCTATCTTTTATCATAGTTTTGTAATTATTTAGTTTTATTTTGTTTCCATGTTTATAGCTAGGTTATGATTTCATTAGATTCTGTTGTAACTCTATCTAAAAATCATGAGACCAAACACGAGACGAGGAAAACTTAATCAACGAAATTCCTCGTTGAAAGAGGAAAGTATATATCAGATAATAAAAGATATGACACAATCTAAACTAAAATATTTATCTTTGCAGATGCAATACACCACTAGAAAACAGAGCAAATGCGACGGGCGTTTCGCCCGTCGCCATTTTTTTTAAGTTTTGCGACGGTATGGCGACGGTATGGCGTCGGTGAAATTCCAACCCGTTTTCTTAAATGGGTTAAAAATAATGCGACGGTATGGCGACGGGATGGCGACGGTACGATAAATAAATAATTTAAAATTTTATTTTTAAACCATTGGCGACGGGATGGCGACGGTATATACTAAAATATTTTTAAACAATTATTAATTTAATATAAATATATTTTACAAGAAATAATTATTATATTTGGCGACGGGATGGCGACGGTATATAATAAAATATTTTTAAACAATTATTAATTTAATATAAATATATTTTAAAAATATGGCGTCGGGTTTGCGACGGGCTTTAAGAAATAATTATTATTATTTGGCGACGGGATGGCGACGGTATATAATAAAATATTTTTAAACAATTATTAATTTAATATAAATATATTTTAAAAATATGGCGTCGGGTTTGCGACGGGCTTTAAGAAATAATTATTATTATTTGGCGACGGGATGGCGACGGTATATAATAAAATATTTTTAAACAATTATTAATTTAATATAAATATATTTTAAAAATATGGCGTCGGGTTTGCGACGGGCTTTAAGAAATAATTATTATTATTTGGCGACGGGATGGCGACGGTATATAATAAAATATTTTTAAACAATTATTAATTTAATATAAATATATTTTAAAAATATGGCGTCGGGTTTGCGACGGGCTTTAAGAAATAATTATTATTATTTGGCGACGGGATGGCGACGGTATATAATAAAATATTTTTAAACAATTATTAATTTAATATAAATATATTTTAAAAATATGGCGTCGGGTTTGCGACTGGCTTTAAGAAATTATTATTATTATTTGGCGACGGGATTGCGACGGTATATAATAAAATATTTTTAAACCATTTCATTGACTTACCGACGCCATACCGACGCTATTTTTATTTTTAAAATAAATTAAATATTATTATTGATATATTTTAGGATAAAATATAAATATATATTATTGGTTATTTTATACCGACGCTATACCGACGCTAACTACTATTTAATTTTTAAAAGTTTTTTATTATTAAGAATTATAGAAGATATATTTAAACGTTTGCGTCGGTATGGCGACGGTACGATAAATAAATAATTTAAAATTTTATTTTTAAACCATTTCATTGACTTACCGACGTCATACCGACGCTATTTTTATTTTTAAAATAAATAAAATATTATTATTAATATATTTTAGAATAAAATATAAATATATATTATTGGTTATTTTATACCGCCGCTATACCGACGCTAATTACTATTTAATTTTTACACCGTAAGGATTAACAACTATCAAATTGTCAATCGTAGCCGATAATTGAACTATAAGTCGACACTCGATATACATATTATATATATATCACGAGTCCGTACTATAATACGTAGTTAGTAAATACTATACGTTGTAACGATTTCTCTAGTTAACTTAAAGTAATAATCACTACCAAAATTTTCTTTTCTTTTTTATATTTTGCATAATTAAATGATTAGTCACAACGACTAGTAGTTCACTAAATAATATTTTATTTTTGTGTCACATCTTACAACTACCAATTACAATATATAAGTTCAAATTTATTTAGGAGGTGATGAATTAAGTTTTAAACAATTTTTGAGTGAATATGAAATGAAAATGAAACGAACAAGTACCTAAAAATATAAAAAATGATAAATAAACAATGAATTGTTTTAAATGATTGGTGAAATAAGTGAAGAACTCACTCATAAACGAATATTAATTATGTTAAGAGAACATTACTTTTAAATGAATATATATATATATATATATTTGTAAGAAATGTGTGATTAGAAATTTATATAAGATATTTGACTGATATAAACTCAGGATCATACAATCACTTTAAAAATTTTCACACTCCGCTAAATAGTGGCGACGGGATAGCGTCGGGATGGCGACGGGATTTAAATTCTTGAAAATTTTCACACTCCCGCTAAATAGTGGTGACAGGATAGCGTCGGGATGGCGACGGTATTTAAATTTTTGAAAATTTTCACACTCCCGCTAAATAGTGGCGACGGGATGGCGACGGGATTTAAATTTTTGAAAATTTTCACACTCCCGCTAAATAGTGGCGACAGGATAGCGTCGGGATGGCGACGGGATTTAAATTTTTTAAAATTTTCACACTCCCGCTAAATAGTGGCGACGGGATAGCGACGGGATGGCGACGGGATTTAAATTTTTGAAAATTTTCACACTCCCGCTAAAAAGTGGCGACGGGATAGCGACGGGTTGGCGACGGGATTTAAATTTTTGAAAATTTTCACACTCCCGCTAAAAAGTGGCGACGGGATTTAAATTTTTGAAAATTTTCACACTCCCGCTAAATCTTATTAGGCGCCATATTCAATTTTTTTCACAAATAGTGGCGACGGGATAGCGTCGGGTTGGCGACGGGTTTTAAATTTTCGAAAATTTTCACTCCCGCTAAATTTTCGAAAATTTTACAAATTGTTACTCTATATAAAGCCTCATATTCACAACTTCATAATCCAAATCTTCAATCTCTTCTTCCATTTTTCATTACATGTATCATCTAATATTTTTATTTATATTTTGTTATATTTTGATTTTAATGTGCACTAATATCTTGTAGTTTTGTTTAATTGTGTAGGACAATTAAAAAGGGTAATTACGAATCAATCCCTTACAATTCAATTTTGTTTTTTAATTATTCATTATGATATGAATTCTATGTATTAATATTCTTACACTTTCTATTATGAATCCTAATTTTTTTATATTTCTTATAGGAAAAATTGTTAAATACAAATAAAGAGAAAAGAAAAGGTATGTATTATATTTTTTAATTCGTTTTTAAGGCTTAATGTTTATTATCAATTTCAATTCTTTTTATTCTTGATATTTATGTTGAAGTAGATAAATTATTAGTGTTTATGTTGATTTATTATTTTTGATGTTTAATCTTTTAATGTTTGATACATTTGAATCAGTGCAAGAGGTTCATATCTCCAATTATTGATGAAATTCTGAAATTGCAGCCGGTTGCTCGATTTGTTGCAGCAACCCGGCTGCATATTTTTTTACAAAATTTACCAGAAATGCGACGGGATTGCGACGGTCTTCAAATGTTTGGCGACGGGTTTGCGACGGGCTTCAAGAAATAATTATTATTATTTGGCGACGGGATGGCGACGGTATATAATAAAATATATAAAATTATTAATTTAATATAAATATATTTTAAACATATAGCGACGGGTTTGCGACGACGGGCTTCAAGAAATAATAATTATTATTTGGCGACGGGATGACGACGGTATATAATAAAATATATAAAATTATTAATTTAATATAAATATATTTTTAAAATTATGGCGACGGGTTTGCGACGGGCTTCAAGAAATAATTATTATTATTTGGCGACGGGATGGCGACGGTATATAATAAAATATATATAATTATTAATTTAATATAAATATATTTTTAGAATTATGGCGACGGGTTTGCGACGGGCAATACCCGGCCAAAATCGGGTCAAGTGTTTAGGTAGATGGCGACGGGATGGCGACGGGATTTATTTTAGCGACGCCGAAATTGCGACGGGTCGATACCGTCGCGAACCCGTCGCAATTTCGGCTTTTGCGACGGTTTAGCGACGGTTTCGGCCGTCGCGTTTGCTCTGTTTTCTAGTAGTGATAGGAGCTTGTTATGGCACTCTTGGTAACAACATACCACCACCAAGAGAAGTAATTGCTCTTTGCAATCGACACAACATTCGGAGTATCCGTATCTACAACCCGAACCCATCGATTCTCGAAGCCCTCCAAGGCAATAGGAACATTTCCATCATTGTAGGTCTAGCAAACGAGGACATTATCAACATCGCCAAATATCATATTCTCGCAAAAACTTGGGTACAAAATAATATTCTTCGATATAAATACGTAAACTTTAGGTACATTGCAGTAGGGAACGAGATCAGCCCGTTAGACAGTGCAAGTGCGGGTATCGCCCCAAGTGTCGTCCGGGCCATGCAAAATGTCTATAATGCCCTTATAGAATTCGGGCTCGGTCGAAGAGTTAAAGTCTCGACCGCACTAAGTATGGGAGTGATTGGACAATCTTACCCCCCATCAGCAGGGGCTTTTAGACCTGAAATCATGTCATCATATATGATCCCCATAGTTAATTTTCTCGCGAGAACGCGGGCCCCATTTCTTATGAACATGTACCCTTATTTCTCGTACGTTAGCGACCAGAGAGATATAAGCTTGAATTATGCGCTTTTTACGTCTCCGGGGCCCGTTGTGAGGGACGGGCCCTACCAGTATCAGAACCTGTTTGATGCAATGTTGGATGCGGTTTATGTGGCATTATCGAAGGCGGGAGGGGCAAATGTGGAAATTGTTGTATCGGAGACGGGTTGGCCTTCGGCTGGTGGAGTTGCAACAACACTTAATAATGCAAGGATTTATAACTCAAACTTGATCAGGAGTGTACAAAGGGGCACACCAAGAAAGCCTGGAAAGCCTATTGAAACTTACATATTTGATCTGATTGATGAGAATCTAAAGAGCCCTGAACTTGAGAAGCATTGGGGATTGTTTCTTGCTAATGGACAGCCTAAATATCCACTTTGATTTGCTATGAATTAATGTTGTGAAATAAATAAGTTAAAAAAGTTTTATATCTCTGATCCCATATAAACTATTTTAGGGATTTAGAGTTAGATACTATATTTCAATAAAATGTATTAATGTTGCGTAAATTTCATCTATTGCTCCTACGGTTTCTACAGAAAGATCAACAAAGTCGAAATTCGAAAAATATGCCATGAAAAGAAAACACACACACACATATATATATATATATATATAAATCACAAACTATTGTAACATATAAAAGATCAAAACCACAAACTCATTCTCAGTCCTGTAACTAGTTACTGATCATAATTACGAAAGGGAAAGCGCCGTTTGCCATAACTAATAATCTATGAATATTAGATATTGAGGGATATTTTTGGTATTTCACATATCAAGGAGTTTAGTATATAAGCTGTATTAGCCGTTGGTTAGATTAGAACTTGTATTAGATAGTACTAATCTCTTAACAGAGAGTTTTAACCCTCTTGTACACAATTATTGATCTTGAATACAATTCATCTTCTTTCTTCTGGTTTTCCTCAAAATCTAACATGGCACCAGAGCGTGTTTCGTCGATCCTGGTATACACCATCGCTTAATTGTCAAGAATCATTCTAATCAACGATCAGCACTACCGGTATCCCTCTCGGTTTCGTCTTCAGAGTCTACAATGGCAGAATCGGGCTCTGGATCTCAATCCATGGCGATTACCGGAGCAATAATCACAGCTATTGATGTCCACGATCCCCTGTACATACATCCGTCAGATTCCCCAAATTTGGACCTAGTTACAGACATTTTGAAGGGAAGCGACAACTACAAAATTTGGAGCAGGGAGATGTTGGTGGCACTCGAAGCAAAGAACAAATTAGGGTTCATAAATGGTATGTGTAAAAAACCTGATGAAAATTCCTCTACACTCTATCACTGGAAGAGATGTAACGCCCTTGTAAAGTCTTGGATTACACGGTCTCTATCTAGAGAATTAGTCCATGGGGTTGTGTATTGTGAATCGGCTGAATTAATTTGGAAAGATTTGCAAGAGAGGTTCGATAAAGTTAATGGGGCTAGAATGTACTTTCTCTATAGACAAATCAATACAATCAGTCAAGGTTCAAATTCGGTCACTGAATACTACTCAAGATTGAGGCAGCTATGGGACGAATATGAGTCTCTTATACCTTCTCCTTCCATGGTAGTCACTAAAGAGTATAGTGATTTTTGCTGCCAATTAAAAATGATGACCTTTCTAATGGGATTAAATGAATGCTTTAGTGGAATTAGATCTCAAATCTTGATGATGTCTCCACTGCCGAGCCATAACCAAGTATACTCCATGGTTTGTAATGAAGAAACTCAAAGAAGCATAGGAGTACATACTGGTGAACCTACAGCACTGGCTTCAAACTCATACACAGACAATCTTGGTCCAAAATCAGATAAAAAATGTGATGTTTGCAATCTCTTTGGTCACACTAAAGAAACGTGCTATAGAGTTGTTGGCTATCCACCAAATAGAGGTAGAGGTGGCAGAAGAGGAGGAGGTAGAAGAGGTGGAAAATCCACCAATCAAGGGGGAAGAAACAGCAACAATTACTATAACAACTATAATGCAAATAATGTTGCTGTTGATCAGCCTAACAATCTTGAAGGAAATGTTATGGATGGACAGTCAAAGGCTGAAAATCAGAATGTATCTATGCCCTCCTTGACTCCTCAGCAGTATCAACAGCTTATGAAGCTTATTGGAGGGACAAATCCTGATACAAAACTATGCAATACCAGTACTTCAGCCAACCTTGCAGGTATTAGTGTCAATTTATCTCCTTTAGAATCTAAAATGCTCAGTACATTATAAGACACTGGGGCAAATCAACATATCTCCTCTAATCTTAATTTGTTTAATCCAGCTCCTAGATTATGTAATCACCCTATCTCTGTTAAACTTCCTAATGGGACAGTAAGTAGGGTCACTCACATTGGTAATATCACTATTGCAGGAAACTTAATCTTGAAACATGTCCTATATGTTCCAGACTTTAAGTACAACTTGTTGTCTGTGTCTAAATTCACTAGTGATAATCAATGTGGGATAAATTTCTATCCAAGTTGTTGTTTTATACAGGAAATTTGGACTGGATTGACAAAGAGAATTGGTAGGCAATATAATGGGCTCTACTACTTGGATTCTGCCTGTCAAGAACCTATTGGATTACATATTGACACTTTGAGACCCCACTGTAATTCTGCTGCTACTCTTAGAAGTTTTAATAAAGCCACTTTGTGGCACTACAGATTAGGTCATATGTCATACTCTAGACTTGTGTTTTTACTCCAGCTAGGATGTACATATGTGAAAGATTCTAATGTGTGCACTGTCTGTCCTCTTGCAAAACATGCAAGAAGTGTATTTCCTGTTAGTAACTCTCATTGAAATAATATCTTTCAATTGATTCATGTTGATATTTGGGGCCCATATAAGGAGCATACATATAATCATGAGAGGTATTTTCTTACTATTGTTGATGACCATTCTAGGTATTGTTGGACATACCTTATGAAATTCAAGACTGATGTTGTAGAGCTTCTGAAAACCTTTCTTAATAGGGCTAAAAATCAGTATGATACCTCTGTTAAAATCATCAGGACAGATAATGCATGGGACTTCTTTAATATTGAATGTGCTAATCTTTTTAAATCCCTAGGCATCATTCATCAAAGTTCATGTGTTTATACCCCTCAACAAAATGGTGTTGTTGAGAGAAAACACAGACATATTCTTGATGTGGCAAGGGCCTTGAAATTTCATTCTCATATCCCTATCAAATATTGGGGTGATTGCATTAAAACTGCTACTTATCTCATAAATAGAACTCCTTCACCTCTGCTAAAAGGAAAAACCCCTTATGAGATTCTTAATTAGACTGTTCCTACTTATACTCATCTGAGGGTGTTTGGATCTTTATGTTTTGGTAAAGTTTTCCCTGTTCAAGATAAATTTCAAGAAAAGAGTAGGGCCTGTATCTTGTTGGGATATTCTGAAACCCAAAAGGGTTATAAACTGTTAGACTTATCTACTAAATCATTTATGGTTTCTAGAGATGTCATATTCTATGAGAATATCTTACCTTTCAAAAATAATGATGATAGTAGCAGTCCTGCCTCTAAGTTTCTTACTCATGATTCTAACTTGTACTATGATGATATTGTTCAACCATATACTGCTCCAGGTAATATCTCTGATAATCATGAGACTACTGTGACACATTCTGATAATTCAGAAAACTTGGAAAATGGCACTGCTGCCCCTGTTCAACCAGAACATAACCTCAGAAAATCATCTAGAATCAGTAAGCCCCCTTTTTGGGCTAAAGATTATGTAACACCTCTGACATCTACTACTGATTCTGCTCCTATGCCTAGTACTAATTATCCTATTTCCAACTTTGTGAATTATGATCAACTGTCCAACTCTTATAAATGTTTCTTATCTAATATTGCCACTGAAAGTATACCAAAATCCTTTCAAGAAGCTGCTAAAAATAAAAAATGGCAAGAAGCTATGACTCAAGAGATTAAAGCTCTTGAAATGAATAAAACTTGGAATATAGTTCAATTACCTCCTGGGAAAACACCCATTGGGTGTAGATGGATCTACACAATTAAATATAAGAGTGATGACACTATTGATAGATATAAAGCAAGGTTAGTGGCTAAAGGTTTCATGGAAGGTATTGACTATTCAGAAACCTTTGCCCTGTTGCCAAACATGTCACAGTAAGAATTGTCATATCCTTGGCTGCTATAAATAATTGGCAAATATATCAAATGGATGTCACTAATGCTTTCTTGCAGGGAGATCTCAATGAAGATATTTACATGAATATTCCACCTGGTTTTGTTGAGCATGGATCTGGTAAGGTGTGTAGACTTCTTAAGTCCTTGTATGGACTTAAGCAAGCACCTAGACAATGGAATCAAAAGTTCACCATGGCTGTCAGTAAGTATGGTTTTATTCAGTCAAAACATGATTATTCATTGTTTATCAAATCTAGGGGAGTGACATTCTTGTGTTACTTGTTTATGTGGATGACATTTTGATCACTGGAAACTGTGAGGATATGATTTCAGATTGCAAAGATTACTTGAAAAATGTGTTTCATATGAAAGATTTGGGGCATCTAAAATATTTTTTGGGGATAGAAGTGGCTAGATCCTCTAAAGGAATTTGTTTGAATCAAAGGAAATATACTTTGGAACTTCTAGCTGAAAATGGTATGTTGGGAGCCAAACCTGTTAGCACTCCATTAGATCAAAATACCAAACTTACTTCATATGAGTATGATCAACATGTTGGGAATAAAGATAATTTAGATCCTTTATTGGACAATGTAACTGCATACCAACAGCTTGTTGGAAAGTTAATATACTTGTGCCTTACTAGGCCAGATTTGTCATATGATGTTCATATTTTATCCCAATTTTTGCATAAACCCAAACAATCTCACCTTAACAGTGTGTTTAGGGTACTTAGATACCTCAAGGGCAGTGTTGGTGTGGGAATATTTTTGGCTTCTAACAGTTCATTGCAGGTTCAGGCCTTTTGTGACTCAGATTATGCCTCATGTCCCATGACTAGGAGGTCCACTACTGGTTTTGCAGTGCAGCTAGGACAGTCCCTTATCTCCTGGAAAACTAAAAAACAAAGTGTTGTTTCCAGATCCTCTGCTGAAGCAGAATATAGAGCCATTGCTACTACTACATGTGAAGTGGTTTGGATCATTGGAGTATTGAAAGATTTGAAAGTAAAAGTGCCTACTGCTGTGAACATATACAGTGACAGTAACTCAGCATTGCAAATTGCTGCCAACCCTGTTTACCATGAACGGACCAAACACATTGAAATCGACTGTCACTTTATCCGAGACAAAATTCAACAAGGGGTTATCTCTACACACTTTATTTCTTCAAAGGAGCATGATGTCCTTACAAAGTCTTTGAGCAATTTTCAGTCACAATATTTACTGTCTAAGCTTGGAGTTGTTAATATTTTCCAACCCCAACCTTAAGGGGGGGTATTGAGGGATATTTTTGGTATTTCACATATCAAGGAGTTTAGTATATAAGCTGTATTAGTTGTTGGTTAGATTAGAACTTGTATTAGATATTACTAATCTCTTAACAGAGAGTTTTAACCCTCTTGTACACAATTATTGATCTTGAATACAATTCATCTTCTTTCTTCTGGTTTTCCTCAAAATCTAACATTAAAGGCGTTAAAAGAAAGAGATAAACCAAACAGTAAGAGCTCGGGAAGATACGACTGAGACGACAAGAAACCTTGAAACCAACGAGGCTCCAACCCGAAACACATCTAAAAATCATCTAGGTTATGTTTGTTTGTCAAGAAATAAAATCAAAATATGAAATATGATTACTAAAAACCAAATAACATTGTTAGATATTATATTTTGCTATTATAGAAAGTAATCTTATTCCTAAAAAATAAGAATCCTCCTCCCAAAAATCAGGGTATCATAATACCTTACTTGTTGTTGAGGTATTATAATTCTCTTATCAAGGTAATTGTGATTAAATTACTGTATTGCCCCTCAGAATCAAGAAAAATAGTTATTTTCTTTATGACTTTCATTTAAGTTTATTTAAGTTTCATTTTAATTATTTATGTAGAAATAATTGAGTCTTTTTAGAGGGTGTTTGGCTAAACTTATTTAAAACATCTTATAAGATGTTTTAAGAGCTTATAAGATGTTTGGTCTTATTTAAAACATAAGCTTTTAAGTGTTTGGATAAAATAAGTCTATTGCACTTATAAGATGTTTTCAAATGTTATACGAGAGAATTTGTGCAATAACAAAAATAAACATTGTTCGGAGAAATGTATTATTAGAAAGGAGAAAGTTAGCTAGGGATATTTGTGTTTTTTAAGAATATAAACAACATTCAAAATTTAAGATTTTGAAATAAGGTGGGTTTGGCTAACTTATTTTTTATTAGCTTATAAGACCCAAACATCTTATTTTTTGATCTTATAAGCTCTTATTAAAAAAAATTATCCAAACACTTTTAAAGAGCTTATAAGCTCTCAAACATCTTATAAGATGTTTAAAAGAGCTTATAAGCTCTCAAACATCTTATAAGATGTTTGAGAGCTTATAAGCTCAGCCAAACACCCTCTTAATTGATTTTAAATATTTTTATTGTTATAATAGATAGTGATTTACATTTTATTAATATTTATTTGTTGAAGAAAATTCAAATATTTTTCATGTTGTTTTGGCGATAGTCATTTGACATGGTTGTTGTCCATATACGATAGATGTATTTTATTTATTAAGAATAATGTATTTGTATCTTAAAATAATTACCGACACATTCTTATTAATAGGTCAAAGAGTAAACATGTTCAATCCAATCATCATATTCTTTTATAGATGAGAATACAACTGAACCAAATTAATATATATTTTTGTATAATTTAACCTAGCTGATTTATATATATGTATATGTATATTACGCACATGTATAAATATTTTAATATAAATATTCTACTATGGTTGAAAAATATATAGTTTGGAAGTTACAAAAAAGGTGAATAAATAACATGATTAAAAATTGGGGTATTTAAGTCAAAATCTTTAATTTTGGTTTCCGTTCATTATTGTATGTGTTTGAACAAACATAAAAAAAGAATGTAACATATTTTCTTACCCATTTTCTTATAAACAACCAAACACTATTAAAGGATTCAGATTTCTCGTAATCAAATTATCAGAAATCTAATTCTCATTTTAGATTTCATTCCCTGTCAAACAAACGGAGTCTAATATTTTCAATAACTAAACTTATAAATCCATCTTCAAAAGAATATCCATACAGAAACAATAGAATTTCCTTCGTTTTCTCCATTCTATAGGCCTTAAAACTTTCCAAACTAACTCATTGCCTATAAGACTGTAATCCAGGTGGGACGAACTTCAAGCATAGTTCATTGGATATCATAGAGTGTCGATCTGATAATACATGTTATTAGGGGTGGAAAATGGGGGGAGGGTTTGGGTTGGTCTCAATAGGTTGGTTCTTAAATGGGTTGGTCATAAAATTTCTTAGGAACCAACTTAATCAAAACTAGTTATTAATTTAAATGGATTAGAACCATGGGTTTGGACCCATTTTGTCACCTCTACATTTTATTATATGAGAATATTATATAACGTCAATAACATTGGATATGATTTTGTAGTATATCGTCCAATAATATTCCGATACGCTTACTACTGATGTGAAACTGCAAGTGTCGGTATTATTAACTCTCATTTAACTCTTTATAATCATTAAGATCTGAACTCATCAAATCCATGAAAACCATCCTATTCACATCGAACGGGTAGGCAATGCCCATACCCGGCTCAGACCCGCATAATACCCACAGAAATATTTTTTACCCGGACCCGACCCGATCATTTACCCGGCGGGTATATTGAGCGGGTATGCCCGACCAAAAGCGAGGGATCGGGTCGGGTATGGGTCGGGTCTTACCCGACCCGATCAGTTTTTTTTTTTTTTTCATTTTTTCATTGTTTTTTCACATACTTATCAAATTCCGATTTTATAAAATTATACTAAACCAAATTATTTTAATTCGAACACTTAGAAATGAATAACTTTATTAGTGTTGGACAATAAGTTTAAAATTTAATTCCGACATACACTTAACTCCATATTGGTCGTAAATTCATAATGATACTTTACATTTAGAACAATATAATATGCGCACTAAAAAAACTCATTAATAATATAGACTATAGTTTTGGGAGAAAATCATTCATTTTCACATAGAAACTATGATATTAATCTATTTACTAATCAAACCAAACTTGGACGAATTTTATTCGAAACAAATAAACTTATGAATAAAATCTTATTTATAGACACCAAACATAAAAAATATCTGAATACTCGATTGTCATCAAAACTAAAACAAATTCAAATATTCGATACAAATTCGAATATTCAATACAAATATTCGATTTTCAATGCCAAGAAGGATTGAAGAAGTTTGGGGGAATTGGGAGAGAAGAATTGGGAAAAAGTGAAGAGTCTAATTCTCGCGGGTAAAGTTCGGGTATATTACCCGCGGGTAAATTTCGGGTATATTACCCGCGGGTAAATTTTGGGTATATTACCCGCGGGTAAAATCCGGGTATGTTACCCGCGGGTAAAATCCGGGTACATACCCGACTCGGACCCGAATATTAAAAATAATTGGGTCTGGGTTCGGGTTTGAGTATAAATTTATATAGGTTAGGTCTGGTGATGTGCCTAAACCGCAAGCGCACGGCTTCGGTGCAGTACAAAAGATATCGTTCCCACGAAGACCGAACAATCAAGCACTAGCCTATCAATTATCAGTAATCTAAGCCTAATAAAAATACGAGATAGTTGTAAAGAAAACTAAACAGAAAGCAAGTAAATTGATTTGAGTTATATATGATTGGAAATTCCGGAATTAGGGTTTACCACGATATATATTATCGACTCAATTATATTACCGATTAAATTACGATCGCTACTTATGAAGGACACTATCCAATTGTAATCACTATCTTCTGTCGAAGTATAACAATATACCCAAGCTAATTAATCAACTACTTTCGTGATGATTAGACTAAACTCAAATTCATTAATCTCTACGATAGTGTATAGATTCCTCAAAAGACCTAAAACTACTTTCGTGATTTAGGATCCTAGGTTTGAATTCTAGGGTTCTGATATAGAGGTCACCTTTCAGAATTTTCGCCTAATATCTATGAACATGCAAATAAGTGGCCAGCAAATTCACAAGCATTAATAATCAAGAATTCGAATCACAAGCATACGCGATGTAATATTAACGGTTCTACAATCTATATCGATAACATGCTATCGGGCTATTCCCGATTCCAGAATAAAATAGATTACTCCATAGATACGAAAGCACGATAAACAATTAATAATGTAAACATGATAAAACGACAAGAATTTAAAAGAGATTAAAGAAAATAATTTCGATTAAACCCGTTGTCGAATAAAATTGTCTACAAAAATATTGAATCTCGTCTCTCGATCTCCAATCTTTACAACTCAATTCAAGAAAATAAAAGTCGAACCCTAAAACAATGTTGGGAAGGGGTATTTATACCTAATCTAAACATAAACTCCGAATGTGGGCCGAAAGTATTTGGGCTTCGAGTAAAGCGGCGTACGTACTCGATTTAACACGGCGTATGTACTCGATTTAACACGGCGTACGTACTCCGTACAAATCGGCGTACGTACGCGAGATGGCCTAATTCTCTGCCTTCGTTGTTTGTACGCGATTTAACACGGCGTACGTACGCCATGTATTTGGTCCGAATTTGGCTTTGGTGTCTTCTACAAAGTTGTAGATATATGTCTTAGCTTCAAAACCCCACTAATTTGGATCCAATCCAAGTTGTAGAACTCGAGTTATGATCATTTTACCAGGACTGCGCCATTTGGTTCGGAACAAGGCGTATTTATAACTTTCGGGACTTTAAACGTTTGAACCGGATCTTGTCATCTTCACAAAACTTTTAGGTAATTGTCTTAGCTTTCCAAACATATAAGGCTCATTAACATTGGAGGTTTGTAGCCCAAGATACGGTTATATTTCCAAGCAGCGCCCATGTATCTCCTTTCATACGTTTTTCGTTACTTTCTCGAAATTAATGATTTTTCCATACAAACATGTAACAAAACTATTAAACGCATATGAGGTATAAATCATGACATAAAATGATATAGAAATGACTAATCTTAGGCTAGAAAATACGTATAATCGAGGTTTATCAACCCCCCCAAACTTGCTTTTGTTCGTCCTCGAACAAACGGTAAAACAAAGAAAACAAAAAGAAAAACTAAAGATAAGTTCGTAGAGTACACGATTGCACTTAGCATGTGCAACAAGCCTTTAAACCTTTTAGTTACCCCAAAAGGACGAGTTATAGTCTCGTGAGGGTTTGCAGAAGATATACCCACAAAATCACAAAATCAATGAATCTTCGCTAAATCGAAATGTGATACAATCGTACAAAAATCGACTTGAACTAATGGCCCGACATTGTTAGAAGAAAATCGTGCATTCGGCTAATCGTTGGTTACCTCACACCACAGAGTTAGACAAGCTTCTAGAAAGCACTGAATAAAGCCATCTTTAAGCATTATAGTCGAATGGCGTTTCTAACACAATTTGAGCGGCGTCCATCCATACCAACTAGTCTAACAGATATTAGGGTTTAACTGGTTCACAATATTGAGCTTTTAGCGTAGGTCACTTATACAAACGAGCTCATACTTGACAGGATTGTGCAATGTTTGTTCTCTTAGACTTTCTATGACACCCGTTATCGAGCTTTGGGTCAACGACTCCCAAGCTAGATAGCCATAGGGCGTTAAGTTTTAAGAGACTCCTTCGGACTTAATCACTCAAGTGTCAAAGGTCACAGAACGAACTAATCCATGCAGTAGCGATTCTATATGTATCTTTTTTTTTTTTTTTCAGATTGTGCCAGAAGACGTTGTTCTAAGTTGGTAGACTTGGAGGCCACTACCTATGTGTTTCGAAAACGGGTTGTAATGCCCAACGATCTCACACCCGGCCAACAATAAGCATGTCATATAGTTAGCATCTATTGATTTATAGCATATGAATGGCATGATTGCACGAATATGAGTATTTGCTAATTATATGATAAATGCATGATTTTACGAAAATACTTGCGCGCTCATATGTGATACCTGCATTTAGAATGCATTTAATTTGCATCCTCTACTAGTTAAGTAGAAATGACGATTAAGCAGGCACGACGTTTAGACAATTGACGAGTTAGATTAAGCAAGCATGACGTTTAACACTTATCACGAATTAATTAACAAACGGAAAATTTGAGGTGCTTCCCAGGAGGTCACCCATCCTAGAATTTCTCTCGTACGAGCATGCTTAACTTTAGAGTTTTGATCGAATACGGTACACCAAACCTTCCGATTAATTATCGGATAAATATATTTTACACACTACGCGTCACTTACGTGTTACCTATATGTCCCGATTAGTTTAACTACATAACACGTAGAAAATATAACGTACGGATGTATAACACGTAGTAAGCTAGCAGCTGCAAATAATTATTATAATATAATAATAATATAAATTTGATTAGTCACCAAAGTTAGATGATAAGTTTTCATATGCCGACTTATCTTATAAGTTAATATATATATATGTGTAATTGGTCATCAAGTTCACTTACCACCTTTACTTAGCCGCCTCATCTTATCTCTATATATATACATATATATCCAAAGAAATGGTATCAAAAGTTAGAGAAACAGAAGAGAGAAATAAAGAAGAAAAAGAGAGAGGAAAGGAAATTTAAAAAAAAAAAAAAAAGAGAGAAAATAGAAAATAAATTTTGGAAAAATAGGAAACGCTTAATAGAACGTAAAACGAGTTCGGCGAATTGACATATTCGTTACAAGTGAGTATTTTATCAATAGTTTCTTTGATTTAATCGGCGAAGTTGGAATATTAGTCGAAAAGTTTATTTAGATATGCTATATACTCGTTTTATAGGTTATCGAACTCCTAAAATTAGACGAAGCGTTATAGATAGTTTGTGGTAGCATCACGTTATCAATTTCAGTGCTAACGACCTAAGGTAAGTAGAAGCTTTTCTTGACGCATCATAAGAATCAGTATTATGCATTTTTATGAATACGTGTATTGATTGTTTGAAAATGAATGTATTATGTGCCGATTGTGTTAAATGTTGATGATTTATGATTTATTATATGTGATATTGGAAATGATGTTTTATGATATGAAATGTTGAAGTACATGTGATTATGTTGCATTATATTGATACATATGGAAAGAAAACGATTTCGAAAGAGAAGTTTGGTATTTGATTGGCGGTCGGGTAGGCACGGGACGCGGGAGGGACCGGCGGACCCACAGAGGGTGGTGAATACCTTGAGGTGTAAAAACCAAGATAGATAAAGCCACGATATATGATGGAGCTAGCGGCTAATATCATCGGCCGAAAGGTCGGTATGAGAACCCCCGCGATGCTTCTTTTTATGGCCATTTATGAACAGGTTCCGAAAACAGACGCCTATCATCATCAGTCGAATACCATACTTCGGGGTACCCAAGAGGAAAAGATAATGTTTTAAATGAACTATGCATTATTGACTGTCTTATGTGCTACGTGAATTATTGCTATAATCGAGCTTCTTCTTACTGAGCTATTAGCTCATTAGATTCTTATAATGCAGGTGATGTTTGATGTAGATATGTGAAGGTTGCCCAAGGATCCCGAGCGGTCAGACAGAGCTATGTTCATATGCCGTGTTTCGAGCGTTTTGTAGCTCAAGAACTCTGATTATGTTTAAATAGCCGCTCTGTTATGGTTTTGTAAACAAACTTATGTTTATGTATATGTTTGGTTTGTAAAAGAAAAATGGTTTGTTTTTATTTCAAATGATTTTGTATTATTTTAAAAAAACCATAACATTTACACAAAAAAAGGGTCATCGTTCCCGGGCCCGGTCCGGGGCGTGACATTTTTTATGGTATCAGAGCGGAGGTTTAGTCTTTTCTGAAGACAGAAGAAGGCATATGAACATATTCTGGCTGGGGAAACTTGGTCAACTCTTTTGTTTATTTCTTTATGTTTGATTAACGCATATTATTGTCATTATTGTACATTCATTATTGGCTGGTGAAAGGGATAAATTGGGCAATATATAGGAAATCATGCCACCGAAACGTAAAGTGATGGGTGCCGAACAGGAGGGTAACAATGTGGTGGATAATTTGACTAATCTGATACAGCAACAAACTAGAATGCATGGTGAACAGATCCAACAGTTATTAGACATGCAACAGAGGAATCAAGAACAGAATAACCAAGCTCATGTACCGCCTGTTCGTCCTGAAAATCCACAAGCTGTGTACGAAAAGTTCAGAAAGATGGAGCCATCTGACTTTTATGGTGGTTCGGATCCTGTTGTTGCAGAAGAGTGGGTTAAATCTTTAGATGTCATCTTTGACTACATGCGGATTGATGATGCTGACAAGGTACTTTGTGCGATCTTCTTATTAAAGAAGGAGGCGAGAATCTGGTGGGAAGGAGCTAAACTGGCAGTGGATATGGAGACACTGACATGGGAGAGGTTCAAGGTGATCTTTTATGACAAATACTTCACTCGAGATGCTAGATCCCTCAAAGTTAAAGAATTTCTGGAGCTGAAACAGGGAGACATGACTGTATGTGATTATGTGAGGAAATTCGAAGAGGGTTGCAGATATGTGCCATATATCGCGAGGGATAACACTGAAAAGATCGATCACTTTTTGAGGGGACTAAAGCCTGAGATTAGACGAGATGTGAGAATGTCTTCAGCAACTGAGTTTCGAGAAATTGTGGATAAAGCTTTGATGGCTGATCTTGATGAAAAAGAAATTCAGAAATCCTATCAACAAAAGAGGCAAATGTTCACCCCGAGAAACCCAACACAGTGGAGGAAACCAGAGCAGAAACCAATCCAAAAGAACGCTGACAAGCGTCCAAGAGTTGGACAGACCTCCAATGAAGTCGAAAGGCCTAGATGTAATATATGCGGCAGGAATCATTTTGGCGAATGTCGACTGGGTTCGAACAACTGCTTCAAATGTAAGAAGCCTGGACATTTTGCAAAGGATTGCCCAATCCTCCAGAACAAAGTGCAGGGGAGAGTTTACTCGATGACAAATGAACAGGCTGCTGCAGACCCATCAGTTGTTTCAGGTACTATTTTGATTTATGGAATGCCTGCATTTGTATTGATAGATTCAGGTTCTACACATTCATTTGTATCAAATACATTTGTGAGAAAACTGGGCATTACACCGGACTTGCTGAAAATAAGTTACAGTGTGACCATTCCGTCGGGAGAAGAAATGGATTCCAGTCAGGTATTGAGGGCTTGTTCTATTCAGATTGGTAATAGAGTTCTATGCGCTGATCTTGTTGTGTTACCAATTTCGAATTTTGAGGTTATACTGGGTATGGATTGGCTTACCAAATATCATGCCACCATTGACTGCAACAAAAAGGTTGTGATCTTTCAGCCACCTGGAAAAGAGCAGTTTATGTTTAGCGGTACGTCAAGCTCATTTTCTTTACCGGTTATCTCTGCACTGAAGGCCCAAAAGATGTTGAATAAAGGTTGTGCTGGATACTTGGCAAGCGTGATAGACACCTCAGTTGAAACACAATTAAAGCCTGAAGATGTAGAAGTAGTCAGAGAATTTTTAGAAGTATTCCCAGATGATTTACCAGGACTACCACCAGATCGAGAAATTGAGTTTGTGATTGATGTTGTGCCAGGAACTGCCCCTATTTCGAAAGCACCGTATAGAATGGCCCCAACTAAATTAAAAGAGTTGAAAGTGCAATTGCAAGATTTACTTGATAAGGGATTTATTCGTCCAAGTTATTCTCCTTGGGGAGCTCCGGTATTGTTTGTTAAGAAGAAGGACGGGACAATGCGGTTATGTATTGATTACAGAGAGCTGAACAAAGTAACAATCAAGAATAAGTATCCTCTTCCCAGAATAGATGATTTGTTTGATCAATTGCAAGGTGCATCGGTATTTTCGAAGATCGATTTGCGTTCGGGTTATCACCAATTAAAGGTCAAAGAAGGAGATATACAGAAAACTGCATTCAGAACAAGGTATGGCCATTACGAGTTTCTAGTAATGCCTTTCGGTTTAACAAATGCCCCTGCAGCCTTCATGGATTTGATGAATCGGGTATTCAAGGCTTTTCTTGACAAGTTTGTAATTGTGTTTATTGACAACATCCTGATATACTCACGTGATAAATGGGAACACAAGGAACATTTGAGACTTATGTTGCAAGTCTTGAAGGAGAAACAACTATATGCTAAATTCAAGAAATGTGAATTCTGGCTTGAACAAGTGGTATTCTTAGGGCATGTGGTATCGAAGAATGGAATTTCAGTTGATCCGAGTAAAATAGAAGCTGTGAATAACTGGCAAACACCAACAACCGTGTCAGAAGTTCGGAGTTTCTTGGGATTGGCAGGATATTACAGAAGATTTGTTCAGGGATTCTCAAAACTGGCGGTTCCACTAACGACGTTGACAAGAAAGAACGTGAAGTTTATTTGGACCGATGCTTGTGAAAAGAGTTTCCAAGAGTTGAAACATCGATTGACTACAGCTCCTATTCTTTCTGTTCCAACTGGAACTGGTGGATTCGTTGTGTATAGCGATGCTTCTAAAAATGGTTTGGGTGCTGTGTTAATGCAAAATGGGAAAGTAATTGCCTATGCATCAAGGCAGTTGAAGGAGTATGAAAAGAATTATCCAACTCATGATTTGGAACTTGCCGCTGTCGTTTTCGCCCTGAAAATTTGGAGACATTATTTGTATGGTGAGAAATGTGAGATTTACACGGATCATAAAAGCTTGAAGTATTTCTTCACCCAGAAAGAGCTCAATATGAGACAACGAAGATGGTTGGAACTTGTGAAAGATTATGACTGTGTGATTAACTACCATCCTGGTAAAGCCAATGTAGTAGCTGATGCATTGAGTAGAAAGTCGATGTCTTCCCTCATTATACAGAGGCCACTATTACAAGATTTGCAGAAATTGGAACTTGAAATTGTATCTAAAGGGGGAATATGCTATTTGTCAGCCCTGACGTTGAAGCCTGTACTTCGTGACAAAATTATCGAAGCTCAGAAAAATGATGTGTATTTGATTGAGATAAAGAGAAAGATAGACGAACGGAAGAAAACTGAATTCACAATTTCTGATGATGGAGTTATGAAATATAAATGGAGATTATGTGTACCATCTGATCAAGCGATCAAAGAAGACATTTTGAAAGAAGCTCATGCTAGTCCTTATTCAGTACACCCTGGAAGTACGAAGATGTATAAAGATCTGCAACAATATTATTGGTGGACTGGTATGAAGAAAGATATAGCAACATTTGTAGCAGAATGTTTAACTTGTCAGCAGGTTAAAGTTGAACATCAAAGACCGGCGGGTTTACTAAAGCCTTTACCGATACCAGAATGGAAATGGGAACATATTACAATGGATTTCGTACTGGGATTGCCTAGGACTCAGAAGGGATACAACTCCATATGGGTGATTGTCGACAGATTAACAAAATCAGCTCATTTCCTTGCAGTGAAGTCGACATATAATATGGATCAGTACGCTCAACAATACATTAATGAAATAGTCAGATTACATGGAGTGCCAGTTTCTATAGTATCTGATCGAGATCCTAAATTCACGTCTACATTCTGGAAGAGTTTACACAGTGCCATGGGAACAAAACTTGCATTCAGTACGGCATTTCATCCACAGAGCGATGGGCAATCAGAAAGGGTTATTCAGGTACTTGAGGATATGCTAAGAGCATGCACATTAGATTTTCAAGGAAGTTGGGATGTGAAGCTACCGTTGGTGGAATTTACTTATAACAATAGCTATCAATCAACTATTGGAATGGCACCTTATGAAGCTTTATATGGAAGAAAATGCAGATCTCCAGTTCATTGGGATGAAGTTGGAGAAAGAAGATTACTTGGTCCAGAATTGGTGCAACAAACGACCACAGTTGTAGAAAAGATACGTGAAAGAATGAAAACAGCACAAAGTAGGCAGAAAAGTTACGCAGACGTACGAAGAAGAGATTTAGAATTTACTGTTGGAGATCATGTGTTTCTGAAAGTGGCTCCAATGAAGGGAATTATGAGATTTGGGAAGAAGGGAAAACTAAGTCCGAGGTATGTTGGTCCATTTGAAATTCTTGAAAGAGTTGGGGATCGAGCTTACAGAGTAGCCTTGCCTCCTTCATTAACCGGTGTTCACAATGTTTTTCATATATCGATGTTGAAGAAATACGTTTCCAATCCTTCTCATGTGCTAAGTTACGAACCGTTGGAGTTATCTTCCGATTTAGCTTATGAAGAGAAACCAGTTCAAATTCTTGATCAGAAGGTAAAACAATTGAGAAATAAAAGTATTAATTTGGTAAAGGTTTTGTGGAGAAATCATGCTGTAGAAGAAGCTACTTGGGAAAGGGAAGAAGAAATGCAGAGCAAATATCCTGAATTATTTCGGTATGTCAAATTTTGAGGACAAAATTTTCGTAAGGAGGATATGATTGTAATGCCCAACGATCTCACACCCGGCCAACAATAAGCATGTCATATAGTTAGCATCTATTGATTTATAGCATATGAATGGCATGATTGCACGAATATGAGTATTTGCTAATTATATGATAAATGCATGATTTTACGAAAATACTTGCGCGCTCATATGTGATACCTGCATTTAGAATGCATTTAATTTGCATCATCTACTAGTTAAGTAGAAATGACGATTAAGCAGGCACGACGTTTAGACAATTGACGAGTTAGATTAAGCAAGCATGACGTTTAACACTTATCACGAATTAATTAACAAACGGAAAATTTGAGGTGCTTCCCAGGAGGTCACCCATCCTAGAATTGCTCTCGTACGAGCATGCTTAACTTTAGAGTTTTGATCGAATACGGTACACCAAACCTTCCGATTAATTATCGGATAAATATATTTTACACACTACGCGTCACTTACGTGTTACCTATATGTCCCGATTAGTTTAACTACATAACACGTAGAAAATATAACGTACGGATGTATAACACGTAGTAAGCTAGCAGCTGCAAATAATTATTATAATATAATAATAATATAAATTTGATTAGTCACCAAAGTTAGATGATAAATTTTCATATGCCGACTTATCTTATAAGTTAATATATATGTGTAATTGGTCATCAAGTTCACTTACCACCTTTACTTAGCCGCCTCATCTTATCTCTATATATATACATATATATCCAAAGAAATGGTATCAAAAGTTAGAGAAACAGAAGAGAGAAATAAAGAAGAAAAATAGAGAGGAAAGGAAATTAAAAAAAAAAAAAAAGAGAGAGAAAATAGAAAATAAATTTTGGAAAAATAGGAAACACTTAATAGAACGTAAAACGAGTTCGGCGAATTGACATATTCGTTACAAGTGAGTATTTTATCAATAGTTTCTTTGATTTAATCGGCGAAGTTGGAATATTAGTCGAAAAGTTTATTTAGATATGCTATATACTCGTTTTATAGGTTATCGAACTCCTAAAATTAGACGAAGCGTTATAGATAGTTTGTGGTAGCATCACGTTATCAATTTCAGTGCTAACGACCTAAGGTAAGTAGAAGCTTTTCTTGACGCATCATAAGAATCAGTATTATGCATTTTTATGAATACGTGTATTGATTGTTTGAAAATGAATGTATTATGTGCCGATTGTGTTAAATGTTGATGATTTATGATTTATTATATGTGATATTGGAAATGATGTTTTATGATATGAAATGTTGAAGTACATGTGATTATGTTGCATTATATTGATACATATGGAAAGAAAACGATTTCGAAAGAGAAGTTTGGTATTTGATTGGCGGTCGGGTAGGCACGGGACGCGGGAGGGACCGGCGGACCCACAGAGGGTGGTGAATACCTTGAGGTGTAAAAACCAAGATAGATAAAGCCACGATATATGATGGAGCTAGCGGCTAATATCATCGGCCGAAAGGTCGGTATGAGAACCCCCGCGATGCTTCTTTTTATGGCCATTTATGAACAGGTTCCGAAAACAGACGCCTATCATCATCAGTCGAATACCATACTTCGGGGTACCCAAGAGGAAAAGATAATGTTTTAAATGAACTATGCATTATTGACTGTCTTATGTGCTACGTGAATTATTGCTATAATCGAGCTTCTTCTTACTGAGCCATTAGCTCATTAGATTCTTATGATGCAGGTGATGTTTGATGTAGATATGTGAAGGTTGCCCAAGGATCCCGAGCGGTCAGACAGAGCTATGTTCATATGCTGTGTTTCGAGCGTTTTGTAGCTCAAGAACTCTGATTATGTTTAAATAGCCGCTCTGTTATGGTTTTGTAAACAAACTTATGTTTATGTACATGTTTGGTTTGTAAAAGAAAAATGGTTTGTTTTTATTTCAAATGATTTTGTATTATTTTAAAAAAACCATAACATTTACACAAAAAAAGGGTCATCGTTCCCGGGCCCGGTCCGGGGCGTGACACGGGTGATCCACTCAACTCCTATGCCGTGGACTACTACGTATTAGTGACTAGCCAGAAAATTGTAACTAAGCAGATGATATCACCGACAGAAAAGTTCATGCGTCATATGTATTAAAATGTCCGGCTTATTTTTCTCGAGTCAATCGTTGTAAGACGATCACAAAGATAAAGCTATCACTCAAAGTAAAAGTGTAATGCTAAGAAAGCATACAACATCTTCGAATATCGCCATAAACACCCCCAAACTTGAAACGTACATTGTCCCTAATGTATCGAAATGATATGCATGCGTAAAGAATTAAAAGGAAACAAAACTTGTTCAAGATTGGAGTCGCTCGTGTTGATTCCTCTATTTAGCTTGGCTAAAGTACAGAATGTCGCGTCTGAGAGCTCAATGCAGAAGGATTGAACTCGATTTTTTTTTTTTTTTTTTTTTAGAGAAAGATAAAACTCGAATCGAAAGAAAAAAAAAACAAAAATAATGAAAAATAAAATGAAAACGAAAATAAAAGATACGTTTGGGTTGCCTCCCAAAAAGCTCTTGTTTTACGTCTTTAGCTCGACGTTACCATGCTTAGTGTAAATCTCGGATCGGACCCGATGACTTGGCAATTCTCCAATCGACTTTAGAATCTCGATTTATAGGTAAAGAAAACTCAGGTGCTTGTCGAATAAAAGAACTAAATAGCCCCTTCTTGAGTTTTTGTCGAGGGATCTTTTTGTCGTGCAAAGTTTTAATACCTTCCTTTTCAATCCTTGCACTTTCATGCTCATCAAATTTGAACTTATCTGGTTCACGACGTCGAAACTTCCTCTCCTCTCTAGTAATGTTTGAAGTCAACGATGGATTTTTCTCAAACAGTCGAGCAATATCAGCGACAACTTCATCTTCCTCCTCAATCGAGCCACCACTCAACAATCGTGCTTCTAATGGATCCTTATAGTGGTGCCTAGCAAGCTTGTCCGCAGTTATAGCCTCGTCAATCCCGTAACAAGAGTCCTCGATAGAGCAGTTAGCAATAGATTTATATAGTTTAAATTCAACTCTCTCATCCCCAATATTCAAGGAAAGCATTCCATTTTTTACATCAATAATAGCTCCTGCTGTAGCTAGGAATGGTCTACCAAGAATAATGGGGATTTGAGAATCCTCATCCATATCGAGAACAACGAAATCTGTAGGAATAAAAAACATACCAACCTTGATAGGTACATCCTCTAACACACCTACCGGATACTTCACAGATCTATCAGCTAATTGCAGAGTAATCGTGGTAGGTTTTAACTCACCCATTTCTAACTTACGTGAAACAGAAAGAGGCATAAAGCTAACGCTAGCACCAAGGTCACACAATGCATGATCAAAACTTACGTTACCTATTACACATGGAATCGAAAAACTACCGGGATCTTTAAGCTTAGGAGGCAGTTTATTTTGAATTAATGCACTACACTCTTCAGTTAAAGCCACGGTTTCATAATCCTCTAGTTTACGTTTGTTAGAAAGAACTTCCTTCAAAAATTTAGCATATGTAGGCATTTGTGCAAGTGCATCGGTGAATGGAATATTAATGTAGAGCTTTTTCAAAACTTCTAAAAAATTTCCAAACTGTTTATCGAGTTTTGCCTTAGCTAATCTTTGGGGAAAGGGTACGGGTGGTTCATATGGTGATGGAGGTACATAGACTGGTTCAGTTTCATCATTCGTTTTATCTTTTGAGTTGTCGTGATTAGACGCTTTTTCAACCTTATCAGTTAACTCAGTTTCACTCACCCTAGTAGGCATCTTTGGACCTTCATAATCGGTTCCACTCCTTAAAATAATTGCATTACAATGTTCCTTTGGATTTGTCTCAGGTTGTCCGGGAAAGGAACCTGAAGTCCTATTCGAGTTGCTAGCCTGTTGTGCAATTTGAGTTTCTAGCATTTTGTTATGAGTTGCTAAAGAATCGACCTTAGTTGCTAGTTGCTTAATTGCATCATTCACGATCTCGTTTTGTTTAGTCTGGGTAACTACAAAGCTCTCAATGAGGGACTCTAGGTTCGATTTCTGTAGTGGAACAGGATTGTAAGGCTTCTGTTGAAAATCAGGTGGCTGCCTAAAGTTAGATGGTGGGGCTGCGTTTTGGTTTGTATTGTATGAAAAATTGGGGTGATTCCTCCAACCAGGATTAAAAGTGGTTGAAAACGGGTTGTTCTTTTGGTTGAAGTTATTCACAAAGTTGGCGTGTTCCATAGAGGGATCTTTAGGTACACTAGCTAGTTGACACTCTAATGCAACATGACCAACCATACCACATATTTCACACATAGGGGGTGGGGTAGTAACAGAGTTGACATGCATGTTCATGGAATCTAACTTCTTAGACATAGCTTCTACTTGTGCAGAAAGTAGAGTAATAGCATCAAGATCGTACTTACCTGGTGTCTTCTGTGGAGTCGATCTTTCACTTGACCACTGGTAATGATTCAGTGCCATGTCTTCAATTAGGGCATATGCTTCGTCGATACCCTTATTCATCAGAGCTCCTCCAGCTGCTGCATCGACTGACATCCTCGTGGTATAAATCAGCCCGTTATAAAAAGTATGCACTATGAGCCATTTCTCTAGCCCGTGATGTGGGCACAGTCGGAGAAGATCCTTGAATCGTTCCCTAGCCTCATATAACGATTCCCCATCTCTTTGAGCAAAAGTCGTGATTTGGTTCCTTAGTTGGGCAGTCTTGCTCGGTGTGAAGTATCTTGCTAGGAAGCTTTGCATCAGTTGATCCCATGTTCTGATGGAACCAGTCGGTAGAGAATGTAGCCAAGCTCTCGCCTTGTCTCTTAGTGAAAACGGGAATAATCTCAGCCTGATGGCATCCTGGGAAACCCCGTTCATCTTTAGAGTGTCACAGTACTCTAAGAACATTGACAAGTGGACATTCGGCTCTTCAGTAAGTGCACCCCCAAACTGATTCTGCTGAACCATTTGCAGAAGGGATGGCTTGAGCTCGAAATTGTTGGCCTCTACAGTAGGCCTAGCGATGCTAGATTGAAGTGTCTGCGCATTTGGTGCTGCAAAATCCTTAAGACATCTCGCATTCGCGTTCCCATTTGCAGTCGGGTTTGCATTCGCGTTAGCGTTCGCGTTAACATTCACATTCTCTTCAGCCATTATTACTTGATTCAGTTGAAGCTGTTTCAGTCTTTGTAGTCTTCTCCTAGCACAAAAAGTTTTCTCGATTTCCGGATCAGGTTCGAAATCGATCTTACTTCGCATACAAGAGAAACCGAAATCCTGAAATAAAACAGAAAAATAAAAATTTAAAACTAAAAATAAAATAAAATGGCTTAGTCTCACTAAATTCTGATAAAAACTAATATTGATTATTCGATCCCCGGCAACGGCGCCAAAAACTTGATGTGCCTAAACCGCAAGCGCACGGCTTCGGTGCAGTACAAAAGATATCGTTCCCACGAAGACCGAACAATCAAGCACTAGCCTATCAATTATCAGTAATCTAAGCCTAATAAAAATACGAGATAGTTGTAAAGAAAACTAAACAGAAAGCAAGTAAATTGATTTGAGTTATATATGATTGGAAATTTCGGAATTAGGGTTTACCACGATACATATTATCGACTCAATTATATTACCGATTAAATTACGATCGCTACATATGAAGGACACTATCCAATTGTAATCACTATCTTCTGTCGAAGTATAACAATATACCCAAGCTAATTAATCAACTACTTTCGTGATGATTAGACTAAACTCAAATTCATTAATCTCTACGATAGTGTATAGATTCCTCAAAAGACCTAAAACTACTTTCGTGATTTAGGATCCTAGGTTTGAATTCTAGGGTTCTGATATAGACGTCACCTTTCAGAATTTTCGCCTAATATCTATGAACATGCAAATAAGTGGCCAGCAAATTCACAAGCATTAATAATCAAGAATTCGAATCACAAGCATACGCGATGTAATATTAACGGTTCTACAATCTATATCGATAACATGCTATCGGGCTATTCCCGATTCCAGAATAAAATAGATTACTCCATAGATACGAAAGCACGATAAACAATTAATAATGTAAACATGATAAAACGACAAGAATTTAAAAGAGATTAAAGAAAATAATTTCGATTAAACCCGTTGTCGAATAAAATTGTCTACAAAAATATTGAATCTCGTCTCTCGATCTCCAATCTTTACAACTCAATTCAAGAAAATAAAAGTCGAACCCTAAAACAATGTTGGGAAGGGGTATTTATACCTAATCTAAACATAAACTCCGAATGTGGGCCGAAAGTATTTGGGCTTCGAGTAAAGCGGCGTACGTACTCGATTTAACACGACGTACGTACTCGATTTAACACGGCGTACGTACTCCGTACAAATCGGCGTACGTACGCGAGATGGCCTAATTCTCTGCCTTCGTTGTTTGTACGCGATTTAACACGGCGCATGTACGCCATGTATTTGGTCCGAATTTGGCTTTGGTGTCTTCTACAAAGTTGTAGATCTATGTCTTAGCTTCAAAACCCCACTGATTTGGATCCAATCCAAGTTGTAGAACTCGAGTTATGATCATTTTACCAGGACTGCGCCATTTGGTTCGGAACAAGGCGTATTTATAACTTTCGGGACTTTAAACGTTTGAACCGGATCTTGTCATCTTCACAAAACTTTTAGTTTTCCAAACATATAAGGCTCATTAACATTGGAGGTTTGTAGCCCAAGATACGGTTATATTTCCAAGCAGCGCCCATGTATCTCCTTTCATACGTTTTTCGTTACTTTCTCGAAATTAATGATTTTTCCATACAAACATGTAACAAAACTATTAAATGCATATGAGGTATAAATCATGACATAAAATGATATAGAAATGACTAATCTTAGGCTAGAAAATACGTATAATCGAGGTTTATCATCTGGGCAAGGTCTTAGAGTGTTTTATTGGGTATGGACCTAAGTATTGTCCGCCCGTTGACAGGCCTAGATGTGATTCAATTCTAAGTTTCAGGGCATTGCATTATCCTTTCCATAATAGAAAAAAGGGATTGTAAAGTATTATCAAAGCACTAATGTTATCAGCAAATTCATGGACTTGTGTGCAGAAACTCAAGCTTATTGTGAGTTGTGAATATTAACTCAATACACAATTTACAATAAATCACAAGGTGATATTGCTATAAATAAAGCAAATAAAAATCGAAATCTTGAATCAAGCAAATGAAACATAAATTAGGGAAGAGTACTTAGATGACCAAAATTACCCCTAATACAAAAACTTAAGGTACCAATTGATGATATATTCATTTTAAAGAAAAATTATGTAATGATCATAAAAGTGATAAAAGAAGTAATTTTAAAATAAGAAATATGGTTTGAAAAATGAGTTTGAATAATTTTTTTTAGAGAAAAATATACAATGATTATGATTGATGTGACATGTTTATTGTTACGAGAAGTTCGTTTGATTTGATATTTAAATATAATTTTATTAAATATTTTTAATAAAACTCATTCGATAATTTGGATCTTCTTTTGAATATTATGTTATTTTGCATTAATATGTGATTAATCTAATTTTCGTACTTGAACTATAGTCAAAAAAAGTTATTTTAGCGATAATATTAACTGTCAAATCATAATTAGTAAAAGTAATTTTTCTTCTTTTTTGCAACTTTTTTCCCAAATTATCTTGCATTTTAAAGATTTTTTAAAGAATTTTTTAATGAAATAGTTTTATGATTTATTTTTAAATTTGAAACACATTTTTTTTCAGAGTAGAGTTGGCCCAAAAAACGTGATGATTGGGACCTAATTTATTTCAAACACTAATAATTTAGTCATTATCTTTGGAGGAAGTAAACCAATCCGGCAAAATCCCATAATTACTAATTTATTACAAAGCCGAGTTCTATATTATTAATAAACCTTAGGTAATTAATTAACCTGTTTTGGTATCATTATTTCCCTTAATTTAAAACCAAAACTTTCTATAACCCCACCCCAACAACATTTCTTACCATGGTTTTGAAACCCAGCCCGGACCGGCCGATCGGACCGCCGGAACCGGGAACCGGGCTGCAAAACGGTCCGAACTAGGTCACAAAATCGTTAGAAGCTGAAAACCGGCGCTTTTTGTCACAACCCGTTCAATCCGGCGGTTGAACCGTCGGATCGTTCAGACCGGTGGTGGGTCGTCGGAACCGGTTAAATTATGAAGAGTGACGGCCATTTATAATTCTTCTTCGTCTTCCCCATTCTCACCGATAAGCAAGGTGATTTGTAGATAATATTTTTAAAGATTTGGATTTACAGAGTAAGAAAAACTATGAAAAGATAAATATTTAAAAGAATACTAAGAAATAAGAAAGAAAAAGGGAGTAGAAATGAGGAAGAAGGAGAAGAGGTTTTGAGGGTTGGAGGCGGCTGTAGGAGTTATGAAGGAGAGACTGAGTCTGAGAGTATAAAAGCTAGGGTTTCTTTCCTTTATATTTTTTATATTTTCTTTTCTTTCATAATTTATTTTCTTTGACTAAATAAACTACCACAAGACACAATTAATACCAATATAATATATCTATTCATTCATATTTGATTTCATGTTATATAATTTTTTAAATATATGATATACATAGATAAATTTATCACTAATTCATAATATTTTCTATTATCTTAAATTAATAATGTAATAAATTATATTTATTAAATAATTATGACGTCACTGGTTTGATGGCGGTTAGCCCAACGGTTCAACCAGTGACCCTTGACCCGGTAAATTTTCCGGTTCGATGAACGGTCCGGGTTTCAAAACATTGTTTCTTACAAACCCACCGATTACTCCATTTTAAGCTCTTCTCCGACAAGAATTTCATAGTCTCCTCTTTGTAATTTTTTCATTTTTGCCTTCGATGGATAAAAACAACTATTTTTTCACTTATTTTTGCTAGTAAAAAGCATAACTGAACCCCATTTCCTAAAAATAGCGTACTTTGATGCGAAATTAGGGGTGCCCATCTCTCTTTCATTTCTTGCATTTGGTACTCAATTTTTCTTGCTGAAGTTCAGATTTTTGTGGGTTTTTATTTCCCCTTTTTAGTTTTAAAAATCTTTTTTTTTTTTTTTATTAAATTGAATTCTTTCTGGGTCCTTGTTTTTTGAGGTTTTGGAGCTTGTAAACATGGAGGGTAGGAGGAGACAAAGGTGGGATAATAATAGAAGATCACACAACAGAAAACCACCTCGTGGTATGATTTAATTTGCTTGATTTATAATGTTTTTTAGTTGTTTATTTTTTTACTGTTTGTTTTGCATTTTAGCTGGTGTTAATGATACTTGAAAAGAATTTGATTTTTTTACCAAATTCTGAAATTAAACTATGTGTATTGCTTCTTATATCAGCTTTTGTCAAGAGGAGTTTAGAAAAATTGAATTTGTATTATATAATTTTTGGAATTGTTTGTGATTTTTGGTGATGATTTATAGGCTTATTAATTTCATAATTTGAGGTTATCAGTATCCCCTGCATAAATTGGAAGAAAGATCCCTAGTTTTGGTATTAGGAAAAGAAGAACTTATCTTGATTAAAGTCAAGCTCAAATCTTGAAACTGTGGAAACATAATGTTTATGATTAACTGGAAATATGTAAAAACAAGTTGGTGTCAATCATTCGAGTTTGAAACACGATTTTCCATGTCAAAACTCGAAACTCAAATGATTTTTCTATATTTATTTAATTCCTATTTCTAAGTTTCAAATTTTTTTCGTGTTAATTCATTTCTTTGCAGGCAGTTGGCAGCCGACTGTGCCTTCATGGGAAAAAGAATTTTGCAAACGGGTCGGGTCATTGGATTGGGAAACATTATTAGAGATGAAAAAATTTACGCACCTCTACGATAACGTGATCAATTGGAACGACTCTGCGGGCAAAGAGGCACTTTCCAATGCCAAAAAACGTTTTTGGGCCGAAATAAATGGCCTTTCATGTGACATACCGTTGCCCGATCCTAATCTTTATATCGACGAAATTAATTGGGATTTCGAAAATAATCAGGAATTCCATAACCCCGTTGTAATTTTTGGTGATTCGTTTGTACCAAATCATGGGTTTTTCGCTATCGGTTGGGGTGAAAATGAAGAGAATTTCAAAGGGCCCGATTTTTATTCGTCGGTCGATCGTTTTAATCCGTGGGATAATAGGTGGGGCGATTCGTATTATAACGGGGCTCCAAGTGCATGGCCCGGGTATTGTAATAACGCGTGGCAATTTAGTGATGGAGGTGGATATATGCCTTGGAATATTGATACGGGTTGGAATGGAAACGATTATCGTTATTTCGATCATGTGGGCCCGGGTTTCGAAGAAAATAGAGAAACGGGAAATTGGAATAGTGGCTATGTTGATGATAGATATGTGTCGAGTTATAGGGCTTATAGGGTTCAAGAGAATGATCATTATTAGTACCGTTGAAGGGCGAAATAGAAATTTCAAGAGGCGAATTATGAGTTCAATTTCGTGTGCCGTATGGGGAATATACATCGAACGATAATGAGGGGCGTTATAAAGCGATGTATCTTGAAAGGACGAAATTTGGAATAGGGAGAAATGTGTAGGTGAGGCATAAGGGAAGTCATTTGTAGTTCATTCTATTTGATTGTGTTTGTGTGATTGAGAAGGATTTATAGCCAAATTTGTCACTATCTCTAGTGTATGTGAAGAAAGTTTATGTTTTACATTTCCAGTTTTCTTTAGAAAAAATTATGATAGATTTCTGATATTGGGAGAGATTTTGTTGTGAGGCCATATTGCTCCTTGCATTTATATGCTCATAATTCTAAGACTCACCAAGAATTACCTACACAATTCTTATGAAAATGTCTTGAATCTTGTCGATTTTCAATGCGTTATATTTTTCTTGATTGTTAAATTTTCTCGTTTCTTATATGATAAGAGTATTTAGGAAAACGATAACTTTGAAATTTAAAGATAAAAGTAAAAAAAAACGCAAGGATTTGATATGGTTCACAATCGAGAATTGCTTTCATCAATGCACTCTACTCTAAACCATAGAGGTTTTTAATATTTGGATTGATACTTAATTGATTCAGGTCGAAATAAACGATCTAAATCAAGTCGATTGGCTCGGATACGACTCAAGCCCAATAAGAGAAATTATAGACTGCATTCAGGTTCGACCTGAATTGCCTACGTACCTTTAGGATCAAGTCTTTATAAGTCTATCGTAGTTCTATATAAGTCTTTAGGGTCGCAATTAAGCCTTAGACTCGGTAGTAGAGTAGTTCGTACTAATCGATCTGTCCGATTTCGCTCCCTTTTCTGATAGGTGGAGGTGGTATTTATAAGTACGGAATGAGAGCATGTGTGGATATCGTACACGTGGCTTGAGATGTAGGGGCTGGATCCTCCGGGTCTTCTACAGTATTCGACCCGACTACTAAAAACGCGCGGATCTTATAGTGTATTGCAATTTTGATATTTAGAAGGACTCAAGAGCAATAATGATCGTGCTCGGTCCATGAAGAACGATCCATATAGCTATTAAGGGTACAAACCATTTTATTTCATATCACTAATACAACCATAATATATTGTAATTTCGCTTAAATTTCAAATTTTAAGAACTACTAAAGATTATTTGTTTAGATCATCATATGCAATAATTAACTACTATATCATATGCATCATAAATTTACGAGAAATTTTAACACAAAAATGAGTTCATTTGTGTCTAAGTCACTAAGTGTAACACTATTAGATTGATGACAAGATGATAAAAATTGATCGAGTTCTATCATATTAATTGAACAGTGTTAGATCTAACGATATATATGGACCCCATATGTTATAAAATCACCTATGTTTGCCACCTCATCACCATTGCCCCCATATGACAAATCCATCCTACGTGTCAAAATATGATTTGTTCCATCCCAAACTCTCAGATCCCTATATATATTGAGACATAGAATTACAGAAATTTTACAAAGAAAAAACACACACAAACACGCACTAACAATGGCAGCTACAGCTAGGAAGCGAGCTTCAACAGCAACATCCACCACCACGAAACCCGACCCGGAGAAATCCAAACCCGAAAACCCACCAGCGGACCCACCAATTCGTGCGGCTAAATTCCTCACAATCCTCAAATTCGCGCTCATATTTCTGATCCCATATTTTTACTTGATTTTCTTTCACTACAGGATTGATTATGAGCTCAAAAAACCAATTATGATTAGTGGGTTTATCAGCATTATAGGGTTTTTCATCACTGTTAAAATGATCCCTGTGGCGTCTAAATATGTGTTGAGAAGGAATTTGTTTGGGTATGATATTAATAAGAAGGGTACACCTGATGGGTCCATTAAAGTGTAAGTCTTTATTCATTTATTCATTTTTATTTTGATTCTGAGTTTGATTTAGTGAATTATGAATTGTGGGTTATTTTAGCTGAAATGTTTTTTCTTGAGTTGGTGTTACTGTGTTAGTTTTTTAATTGCTATACAATTTCTCATTTGGATCATATTATACTATTGTTTTTTCCTCTAATGTTATTCAGGCTGTTTTCGTGATGAATGGATTTCCAAAATTTCTGAAATGTCAACATTAATTATCCTATTGAAATGTTGATTTGTGTTCTAGAGAATTGCTAGGTATATAAACTACCGATGTGAATTTGGTGCACTCTGGGATTGTAATATATCATAACTTACATAAAACGTCTGTGCATACTATTATTTGCCTTAGCTCTTGGATATGGTATTTTCATTTGATAATAATTGTCTTCTTTTACCTATTGTATGACTACTTATGATAATAATTTGTATACAGGCCTGAATCATTGGGAATCGTTGTTGGGATAGTTTTTCTGGTCGTGACAATCTTGTTTCAATATTTTAACTTCACTGCAGATTCAGTCGTAAGTATTCTTTGCCTTGCTACTCTTACCAAACACCTTGACTCGCAAGCAATATAACTCTTTACTCTTCAAATTGTATGAATTTGACGTCATATAAAAGCTTATCTGCCTCCATATTAGATTAATGTGGGCTTCTCATTTGTCTCGAAATTCCTGGAACTTGGTCAATTTTTTTATTATTACACTCAAAACATTGGTAATTAATCAAATCGGAAGTTTATTTAGGAGTGATCTAGAAGGCGGTAGGTGATGTGTGAACTATAAATTTAAAAACTAGGGACCGAGAAAATGGTTATCAGTGTTATTGACGAATAATTCTCTTTTATTTATCCTAATTTTCCCTATCAATTCAAAACTCTCTTTTCGACTTGATTTCTGCATTTTCTCAACTGACCATATTAATTTATCATGGTCGGAGAGTTATTAATTTCCTTTTTTTTTCAATGAAGTGGCTTGTTGAATACAATGCAGCATTAGCATCAATCTGCTTCATGATTCTGCTTGGATTTGTTGATGATGTCCTTGATGTACCTTGGAGAGTGTGAGTTTTCTCGATTTGGCTATTATATTATTTACAGAGTTACTTAAACAATCGATACTTATCTGGTCTTATATCGAAAACAGGAAATTGGTCTTGCCATCTGTTTGCGCTCTTCCATTGTTGATGGCTTATGCTGGCCATACAACTATAATCATTCCAAAACCTCTTGTTCCATATGTTGGACTAGAGATTTTAGACTTAGGTAACTTTCTCGGTTAATTTTTTTGTTATAAGAATTACTTGAATCTGCTTTATTTTGTTCGAGTCTTTGTTTGTTCTGTAACATGTATATTATGCTGACAGGGAGGATATATAAGCTCTATATGGGATTGTTGGCTGTGTTCTGCACAAATTCGATAAACATTCATGCCGGACTCAATGGGCTTGAAGTTGGACAAACAGTCGTTATTGCATGTGCTGTAAGCAAAAAATCTTGTAAAATGCATATATATATATATATATATATATACAGAGAGAGAGAGAGAGAGAAAACTTACCAAAAAGTCGGGGGGGGGGGGGGGGGTTATGTAGTTAACAGTAAAGTGAGGGAGGGTGTATCTAATTTACCCATTTATATACATATATAGTCCCATATAATATATATGAATATACACATCAGCATAAGTTATGAATATAATATATATATATTATATTCATAACTTGTGCTAATTATGCACGATTAAAATGTAATGAAACGGGTTAAATCTGACATATTCTTATGGCAGATCTTGATACATAACATAATGCAAATCGGGGCATCTGCTGATCCTGAATACAAACAAGCACATGCGTTTTCCATTTATCTCGTTCAACCTTTGCTTGCAACATCTTTAGGCTTACTTTCTTACAACTGGTAATAATGATTTCTTTCCACTGAAGTTATGTAAGAAGTTATCTTCATACTAACCCTTATATGGCTTATATTCTTGTTCCTGTTTGTCAAAGGTATCCATCTTCAGTGTTTGTTGGTGATACATATACTTACTTTGCTGGAATGACAATGGCTGTAGTTGGCATTTTAGGCCATTTCAGGTGCGTTTCTTCATATCCCACTTGATTATTTGTTTGACATGAAAATTTACTTTAATATAGTACGAGACGTTTACAATTTGAGTATAGCTTCCTAATAGTTGACATATTTCAAGTTTCCCCTGTAGTATGAGCTATTTTATTTTCTTAGAGTTGTTAGAGATTAGAGGTGGCAATTGCGCGGGTTGGGTTGGGTTTGGGTTGGTTCCAACGAGTTGGTTCTTAAATGGTTTGGGTTCTCAAATGGTTTTAAGATGGAACCAAACTCAACCTAAAAGGGAACCAAAGTCAACCCGAAAGGGAACCAAGCCCAACCTGATTCAATTCCTTACATTTTGTTCTTTATAATTTAGATTATTGGTAAGCGATTTGAGCCTAACTTGAAATTAGTTGGACCCAACTTGGAACCAAGTTGGAACCATTTAGGAACCAAATGAATTTTTTAGGGACCAACCTAACCCAAACTAGTTTAATTGGGTTGGAACCATGGTTCCGAATCCATTTTGCCACCTCTATTAGAGATTAATATATCTATTCACTAATAGCTTAAGCTTTTTAGACGAGGGGAATTTTAACCTTGAAATTTATTTCTACATAATAGAAACATGGATGTGCTAAGATTTGTGTCTTATGACCCGTGTTTTAGATAATTTCTTCAATTGATTTTCCATTTTCGAACTGCGTAAACTAGTACATTTGATTTTTGGTGTCATTTTATCAATTTAATCCTCATTGATGAGTGATTCGTGATTTGATAGAAGTAGTTGTCCTCAATACTTTTGTGTCTTTATAAAAGTGAAGCTTTCGAGTTATTCATTCAGTTTCGACTATTTGTATTTCAGTGAAACACTCTTGATATTCTTTGCTCCACAAGTTCTAAACTTCCTCCTTTCGCTCCCTCAGGTCCTCTCTCTCTCTCTCTCTCTCTCTCTCTCTCTCTCTCTCTCTCTCTATATATATATATATATATATATATATATATATATATATATCATTCACACAAACACAAGGAAATTCGTTATATTAATCCGTATTCATTTTTCCTTTTCTCAGCTAGCTGGTATTGTACCTTGTCCACGACATCGACTACCTAGGTAGATTATCCATTGCTTTTCTTATTGCTTGTGTTTCCGAAAATGCCCCTCTATTTGTGCTAAAATTTCGTTTTGTGAATCTCAGGTTTGACCCCCAAACAGGCCTATTAACAGGGACAAATGATGGAACTCTTGTCAACTTATTTCTAAGACAATTTGGTCGTAAATCAGAGAAATCCCTTTGTATTCTACTGTTAGTTTTTCAGGTAACTATCATCATTTCCCACGTCGTTTGATATTTAGTTACACATCTATTTGCTTTCTTGTGCGAAAAATATAACTTTGACTTATATACGTGTGACAGGCTTTATGCTGCGGGTTCTGTTTTCTGTTAAGGTGGTTACTTACCGGATGGTATAAATGATGAATGGTAATGATTCTTGTAGTGTATTAAACTTGAGATTTTGAGAGCTCTAAATTTCAGTATAATCACGACGGTTCTTGTATGGTGGGGCCCATATAAGTTCGACTATATGAACCGTTAGCATGATGCTTAGCGGATCAGGTTTAGTACTCGTGAGCTACTAAGAATGACCTGTTTAGGAGAGCTGATTTCTTTTTCTTTTCATTACAGTTTTTCATAGGTTTTTTAAGAGTTGTATCTCTCTTATGGTTTATGATTATAGTTCTCTTGTTAAGAAACAATAGGTAATGAAAATAGTTCTCATACATTTAAATTTCCCTCAAATAGTTTTCATTTTAATTGCTTTTTGTAAAAAGGTCAATGTGACTCCTCTTGGTTTTATGCAATAAAATACACATAACATGTATACATGACATAAAACATTAAACTAAATTGAGAATCCAAAATAGGGTGAATTTTGTTCCCCATGTGATAATTTGTAATTAATTACCTTAAGATCCTTTTTATCTTTGAAATTACAATTACTCCCTATAGGAGGCTAATTGTAAAGTTTTTAGGAGTGACATTGTAAGATTTTTTTTAATATGTAAGGGGTGACTGTAAGAAGTACATTATACTGAGAATTTATGTAATTTCAAAGATAAGAGGGCACTTTTTCTCAATTACACAGGTGGGGTTTATGTAATTTTTTCTGAAGAAAAAAAAAATAAGAAATGTAGATCTACATAAGTCCTGTGAAATGTTTTGAATTTAATTTCAAATTGCGATAATAAGTTGTGCTGTTCATTTCATATATAGAGTATTCAAGATCTATACGACCTCAAAAAACTCAAAAAAAAAAAAAAAAAAAATGGGAACACAGAAGTGAAAGTGAAAAACAAAAAGAAAGAAAGAAAGGCCATGTTTAATCTCAAACGTGCATCAAACTAATCGAGCTCAATGCCAACATAACGAACTTAATTTTAACACTCAAACTCATGCGTGCCCAATGCTCGATTCGATTCAAAGCTAAATATCAGCTCACAAATTCAATCGACCCGATATTAATTCTCAGACAGTCAGAATAATCAAGCTCGATTCAAATATAAACAAACCAACACAAATAACAATCATGCTTCACGGGATAGTATCTTCTGTTAGAGTATATGTGTGTACATATGTCTTACGTCTGTATAGCCCGTGCCTGTTTTTATCTTTCTTGTATTTATACGTTGTATACGTACGTTTGTTATTCAATACAATACGAACTTCATATACTATCATCTTCTACTCCCTCAAGAGTTGAAATCAAATTCTTCAAACAAATTTCCACATTTCTTACATCATTTGTAGGCATCAAAATCTCAGCAACATCAGCAGGAGTTATGTCGATTTTCCCCAACAAATACTCAATCCTTGAGAACAAATGGTGCCATTCCAATTCAAGATAATTCATAGCTAAAACCTTAAACCCTTCAAATCCACAATAAGACAGCTCTATGTGTTTATCCATACGGCCTCTTCTGATCAAAGCAGGATCCAATTTCTCCACATAATTCGTCGTGAAAACGATGATTCTTTCTCCCCCACAAGCTGACCATAACCCATCTATGAAATTCAACAACCCTGAAAGAGTAATCTTGCTGCTGTTATTCGATTCGTTCTGTAGCTTTTGATCATTCTTTTCGGCCCGTTTATTGGCCCGTTGGCCCGTGAGATCTACAGAGCAATCAATATCCTCGATCACAATAATCGCCTTACTGGAAGTTGCGATTAATAGTTTCTTTAGTTCAGTATTATCTTTCACTGATGTTAATTCAAGATCGTAGATATCGTAGCTTAATAGGTTCGCCATAGCAGCAATCATGGTGGATTTTCCGGTCCCTGGAGGCCCGTAAAGAAGGTACCCTCTTTTCCAGGCCCTGCCAATTCGTGTGTAGAAATCTTCACCTTTGCTGAATGTTAACAAATCATTCACAATATCCCTTTTCTTTTCAGGCTCCATAGCTAGGGTTTGGAACGAAGCAGGGTGTTCGAATGAAACATGGCTCCATGAAGATCCACTGTTTGTGAAAAGTCTTCGCTGACGGTTTTTCACTTTGATCAACTTCCCCTGTTTCAGGACATGATCCAAGTAAGCACTGATGATGAAATCTCTGTGTCTTTTATGAAATCTAAGCTTGTAAAATCTCTTCTCATCATTAAATTGTTGTTGGAATGAAAGTGTTTGAGCCTTGGAAATGTTCTTACCTGAGGACCAATAAACTTGAACACCTTCATATTCATCAATCACTTCTTCATTATCATCCATGCTTAGAGACAACAATTGTGTGCTGTTTTTCACTATATCGGCCTTGAGGCGTTTCGCCTGGGACGATGAGTTTGAGCCCAGATAAGTCTCGATTGCAGAATAGGCTTCGCTTCGCATTAAACGCTCGCCTGTGAACTCATTGAAGGTTATTTGAATGTAAGGAGATAGGAAATTGGAAAGTGTTTGAAAGTGTTTTTGGAATGAGTTTCTAAGTTGGTGAGGTAAATATTGTTCGAGAATCGTCTTAACGAACACGAAGGTGGCAATGATGGAACCTAGTTGAGCAAAGATTTCTCCTGTTCTCATTGCTTTTGATGATTTTTTTCAGATGGATTGTTTGATTGTGGGTTATTGCTTGCAGCATGTTAAGGCAGTTTGATATATATATATATATGTATATGTTTTTGTTTGTGTGGTCATTTGTTTATGTAATAATTTGAATACTTCTAATTAAGGATAATGTGTTCTTTTGTTGCTTTCATTTGAAGTTTTGAATGGTGGACTATATACATGTTTGTCTGTGGTGTCTTTAGGTCGGTAAGACAATTTCAGTTCATTTTGGCTTCGGCTTCCAACGTTTGCAACTCGGGTCGGGCCTGTGGGTTTGTGGGCCGGTCCCAATTTTGAAGCCCCAATCTTGTATCTGGACAAGTTGGATTGGGAGGGTCCAGAAGGCAGGTATGTGGGTCCGGCCCACTTGGCATCTTTTTATTTCGGGTTTAGATAAATGTAAGATGTTTGATTTATGTTTTTTAATGGATTGATTCCTGAGTAAAATAAAAAAATAAGCTACAATCAAATTGAAAACATAAGAGAAACTTGAGTACTTTGACTTTTTTAAATATATTTTATCATTTTGTCTCTGTCTCAGTTCGAACTTCAAACTTCATTGAAGAATATAAGGTACTAAATTTTAGTTAAATATATTTACAAATTGAACTCAAATGATCAGTTACTTAGCTATAATTATTAAAATATTTAATAATTTGATTCATTTCTCATTTTTTAATGAATGAAAATGCACATGATTTTATTTCGGAAGATGACGTTTTTAGCTTATCGAGAGAAGCAAATACCACTGCAGATGGTCTCATCAAAGAGGATTTTGAGCACATTCTATTTATTTGTGACTGAATGTAACTATAAAATTTCACGTGAAAATAGAAATCGGTATCATTAGACTATTAAGTCTTGCATTAATTAATAGAAGTTTCCAATGTAAAAAATTCTAGTAGAAACTTTATATATTAAAGTAATATAAGTTTTTGATTTACAAAACTAAGGATAAATGAGTTTAAAAAAAATTAGTAACCTTCGATGATTTTTAGAATAAAAAATAGGTTGGAATCTGTATTATGGGTTGGGAAAAAATATTACGATATTATTTGAATTGAAAAAACAATTTAAATCTTTTTTTAAGTAATTTTTCCTAAATTGTAGACATTAGGCCATTTAAATTTTGATAATTACTCAATGATGAATAAGGTATTGATTAAATATAAATATCCATTTTTCTCATACAAATTCAAACAGTATTTAATTATATGAAGATTCTGCCAGATGCTAGTAAAGGCCCACAGATTTCAAAATTTTATTTTAATTTGGAGATAATCCCAGTAAATAAAGCTCAACCATTTTAAGAATTAGGGTTTTAGGATTCCAGTCATCTCTAAAAATTCAATCTTATTTGCCATTCTTGATTTAGGGTGTGCGGCGGTGCCTATCTATACCTGTATATAATCCATTCTTTTGCCTCATTTTTTATTCATTATCAAGGGCGTTTACTGTGTGATTGTGCATTTCATACACAAAATTGATTTTGATCAGGTTTGTTATTTTACATTGTTTTTAATTCCTCCTTTTCAATTCTTGAATTTAATTTTGTTGTAAGTAGTAGTATTGGTGTGATTTTGATCCAATGTACATGAGAATTTACATAAGAAGTTTGATCTTTTTTTTAAATTGGATTGATTTTTTTGCGTTAAGTCTTTGATGATTTCTGAATTCTGATTCAATTGTATTTCAGGGTTTTCCAATCTTTATTGATTTTTCCATCTGCATGTCAATATTTTAATTGCTATTTCAAGATTTCTTTTTCATCTTTTATATCTGTTGGGATTCATTGTTGATAGAACAGGATGAGTTATCCAGATCCACCACCACCACCACCACATCAGTTTATATCACCACCTTTTTCCGGCGGTGATGCCGGTGGATTCTGGCCTCCATTCATGATGGAAAATCAGAATCCCGATTCACCTTCACAATTCGATCATTCACAGTTCAATCGATCGAACATGCCTGAAAACCCTTCAAATTTCACACCATTCCAACCAAGTATTAACCCTCCTCAAAATGTCAATAAAGGAACAAGCAACATATTTTTCAAAACTAGAATATGTGCTAAATTCATGGAGGGCACTTGTAGAAATGGGGATAATTGCTCATTTGCTCATGGTGCTCATGATTTACGAGACCCCCCTCCGAATTGGCAAGACATTGTTAGGGAAAAGGATAGAATAGGAAATTGGGGTGGTGATGATCAAAGGATGATTAATAGGATGAAAATTTGCAAAAAATATTATAATGGCGAAGAGTGTCCTTATGGAGAGAAGTGTAGTTTTCTTCACGAACGTCCCGTGAAGAAATTTAGATCTGATTTCCCGTTTGAGCAGAGAGAAAGTTCTGCTATAAACATTGGACTTACAGGGGATAAGGGGAATAGCAGTGATTTTGATCAATCGGTTTTCTGGAAAACGAAAATGTGCAGCAAATGGGAGATGGGCCAATGCCCTTTTGGAGAAAGATGTCATTATGCTCATGGACAGTCAGGTATATGGCACTTACACAAAATGTTTTGTTTTTCGTTTAGTTGGTTTTTTCTGTTTATTGATATGTTCGTGTTTTTCAGTTAGAGAATATAGAATTTAATGCATCATATAGAGAAAGTGAAAGGAGTACTTATGCGGCTGGTTGAAACTTTTAACACGTGGCAATTTGAGTAGTTAAAAACTTTTAGCTCGATGTATAGGTGTGGGGGTCACATTGCTCTTTTCGGGCACGGAATATAAACATAGAAACGTTTGTCATATTGTTATGGCGTATCATATTTACCCAATACGATACAGCCCCTTTCCCCTTCTTACCGTTTATGAGGAAACAATAACTAGAATCGTTTATGCCATATTGTCCGTTTTTATTTTTCAATGTTCAATTTCATTTCTGAAAATCCCTTATCCATGTATGCTTTCTATTGTGTTTGTGTAGTTTTCAAATACATTTCTTGCTCGAGACCTGAATTACGAAAAGCACCCAATGGTGTGAGGAGTTACCATAAATTTCCCCATCAATAGAACCAAATTTACATTTTCATCCCTGCATATTACAACTTCACCTCAAATACCCATAAATGTAATTGTCCATTCTATATCATTCCAGAGTTTATTTATCGTACCATGTATTAAATGTGTAGATAATGGCATTACATACATCGTATTCCTACAATCGTATTGTCTTTTACTCGACTTTTAAGTATTCATTTCATCTTATAAATTCGACAGATTTAAGGATTTTGGGTTCCTCAGACCAGGCAGATGCTGTAATAAACACCGGCGTCATTTCAAAGAAGCCCATCTCAGTTAACAAAACTCCTGCTAATTTGGTTATTGGTGCTCCTCAAAGTGCAGATGAAGAAGAAAAGAAGAAATCGAAATGGAAATCAACCAAAAAAATTAATCGCATTTATGCTGATTGGTTAGACGATTTATCACCGCCCCACCGCTCACCGGACAATGATGATATGTGAGTTTTTACCGGTTATGTCCTCTCGATGAACTGAACTGATGATAGGTCTGTTTTTTTGTTTCATTTGTTGTAAGAAATTGTTTAGTTTGCTTCTAGGTTCTCTAGTTTGTCCATCTGAATTTTGGGCAAATTTTTTTTTTGTATAATTCAAATATGGAGTTATTCTTCACCAGATTATAATTCGATTTTCGTGGTCGAAATGAGCTTATTCATGTTCTTAATAGTTGTTATGGTAATCTATTGAAGACTTGGATTTGGAATCGATTCACTAAAAATTTTGTTTAAACATATGTTTTGATGAATGAAATTTGTAATTGATATTATCATGACTTTGAAGAAGATGCATAAAATAAATACCCAATTAGCCATCTCAAACAAACTTCAATAAACATATGAACAAATCGAATTGTACAACCATGAATTTGTAATAAAGCTTTGGAGATTTTATTATACTTCATTTGATTGTTAACAAATCGAACTTGGATGAGTTTATACATCTTTTTTGGGGATAAAAAAGAACTTTTGACATTATTAAAACAAATATTTAATCAATGAATGATGAAGACAAAATGCTCCAAAATTGAACTGAAATTTGGGTAGAGACTAGAGAGTATATGTAATAACTCAATTCATGTCATCTCTGCAGTAGCTTTAATACATCTCCAACCAGATGTAATGATCCGGTGACGAGAACCTGTAAATTTACCATTACGTCCATTATTTACAACGAAACAACCAATCCAGTAATCATTTTTTATTCAACAAAACCACGCAAAAAGACGTTTATGTGTAAGAAAATGAATCTTTTTGATAGTTTACCTGAATTCTGAAAGAGGGATTTTCTTGAATGTAATCCCTTAGCCATTTAATTGTCGATGGTAGAGAAGAAACAACGGCACTGCAGGTGAAGGGATTGTGATTGTAAACATCGTCAAGAACGAATTCTCGGGTCTCAATGCTCTCATGAATATCCATCTCGAAATTGTCGTAAAGCGCATCTGCAAATCAATTAATTGAAACCTTAAGGGCGTGTTTGGATTGAAGGATTTGGATTTGGGGAGGGGATTTGAAGGAATGGAGTCATTTGAAATCCACCATAGTTATGGAAAAAATAGGTCAAAATGAATGACAAGGGATTTGAAATCCATCGTAACATGAATTCATCCAAACGAATTTAAATGGATTTGAAATCCATAGTATTCATATTCTTCAATCCAAACACATCCTAATGCATTTATAGACCATTAACAAATCTAAACGATTTAAAAAATGTAACTAAATTCCAAGCTCAAGTTCAGTATAATCACAATTATTCATGTATGGTGGACCCACATAGTCGAACACATGAATGATCGTTTTTGCCACTTAGATGTCCTAAGAAAGATTCACAATAAGGAGGTTACCTTTTTCATGAATGATCTTTTCCCATACTTTCTTGAGGTTAAATTGCCACGCCAAATCCTTTGACGGGATATCTAAAGGGACGGCCGAAGAACCGGAAGTCACCTTGTTATATGTCGAGATACTTGGAACGAAAATAGCTTTCGAGAAATGTGTGCCTGAAAAAGAGACATCTAATTTTAATAACCGTTCTTGTTTCTAGCGCTATTTGGTACAAACATTTAAACCCTTCATTCCAATTTGTCCAAAAGGAATACAAATTAACCGCGGTTAGTAAAAGCAAATTACAATTTCAACTCGTTTATTCGAGTTGTTAGGATGCGACATAGGGTGTCTTGGCATTGCAAAAACTTAGGGGCTAGTGGTAATTACCCAACAAGGATGAGAGCGTGCATGTAATTATCTTAGGCTGTGTTTGGATTGAATGATTTGAAATTGAGAAGGGGATTTGAAAGAAGTTTCAAATGACTCTAAATGGAGTTATTTGAAATCCACCAGTTGTGGAGAAAATAGCTCAAAATGAATGTCAAGGAATTTGAAATCTATTATAACTTGAATTCATCCAAATAAACTTAAATAGATTGGTTGATGAATTTGAAATATCCAAACACATCATTAAAGAAATTTTCTTAAACCGACACTATCCATGAGTCGTATTTGACTTTTTAACCGTTCTTGCGGGATACAATTAATGGCTTGCTTTAATGCCTTAGAAAGTAACTTCTGAGCTTTGTTAACTTCAAGGTAAGTGCCATTCAAAAAGTTCAAATATGCGAAATAATACGAGCCAAATACCTGAGGAAGCACACGAATTAACAAGAGTAGAAAGAAGAATTTGGGGATCTCGAACATCCATACAGTTGAATAAGAGAATCTGCAGTACACATATTCGCATATGAAAAAACGGTCCACACCAAATATGCAAAGTAACATTAAATTTGTCCGAAAATCTTACCTGCTTGGAGATTTTGTAATCATTGCATCCTCGTTGCAAGTGACGGTTACTATTATTACAAACTTCTCCGGCAGTTTGATATTTTGATGATGGGTCCCGCTCCTGTTTCATAGTGCCGGAAAACCACCTGGCACAAGCCTCCATGCTTTCGGGGCTGTGGGCCCCATCCAAGTAGAATATTAAATCCCCCGAAGAATTTTCATTCACTCGGGACGTAGATTCTGAACAAGTGTCGTATACAATCTGAGCCCTTCCGGAAAGACGAGCTGTTGAAAGACCTCTCAGAAATGCCTCGGGTATATCCTTTTCCAAATCAGCCTGATTTAATCGTCCAAATTATTACAACTTACTTGAACAAGACAAACAAATACATCGACACTAAGGGTGTGTTTGGATTGAAGGATTTGAAATCTATGGATTTCAAATTCGTCAACAAATGAAGTTTGTTTGAATGTATCCAAGTCATAATGGATTTCAAATCACTGGACATTCACTTTGAGCTATTTTCTCCATAACTGCAGTGGATTTCAAATGACTCCATTTCAGGTGTCATTTCAAATCCTTCTTCCAAATCCCCTCCCCAAATCCAAATCGCTCAATCCAAACACACCCTAAGTTTCTTTTTCCACTTTCAGTTATTCATCACTACAGAACAAAACATCCGAGATTTGAAAATTTGCCATAATTTTTCCGCATAAGTGAAAGAGTGTGAATGTAATTATCCTTACCAAATTTCATAAACTCCATCAACCACACAAAATGATCCCGAATGCTTAAACGTAAAGAAAATTTAACAAAATAGGAATATTATATAAATATACTAACAAGTCGAAAAAGCTTCTCCAAGTTTCCTGTACTATGGAGCCAACTCTTACAAAGGGCAACAGCAAGACCAGCATTTGTGAATTGGTGATCACCGGATAAGCTTAGTTGTGTTCCGTTTAAATTCTTGTGAATGAGTGGGGCCACAACCTTTAAAGGAACCTGTCCAACGAGAAAAAAAAATAATGCACAATTATATTATCCCAAGGTTATCATCTACTTGAATCACGAGTATTTAATGAGCCATGTAAGTAAACAAATAAATAACAAATAAATTGACATACACGGCGTTTTTAAGTTTGTTGTAGATTTCTTATTTTCGTTATTATTTGGTCGTTCATTTTAATTTCCAAGATTTAACTAACATAATTACCGGAATTTAAGGAAAGGTTGAGTTACCTTCAATGCTTTGGCCTTGTCTTGAAGGACATCCATTGCTTCGGATAGTTGTGGTACAGTGAATGCTGGAACTCGAGGCTTAGGATCAGATAAGAAACGTCAAATATGTCAGAAAATGGAAACAGCTAATTGGGTTGTAAGAAAAGAATTTCCTATAAATGATTTATAACAAAGTAAAAATAGAATTTATTTTATTACCTTGAAAATTCCTGCTTTGTGAGAAGCAATCTGTCCCAATGTATCTCCTGCATGTCGTATTAGCAGGTAAAATGCAAGTTTACTAACTATGTCGTGTACGCAAAAAGAATATGGAAATAGCAGAAAGAATAAGGAACAACTAAGGTTGCATTTGGATTGAATGATTTAGGAAATATGGGTTTTGAATCGTTTGCGTAAATATCAAACTATGATAGTCTTCAAACCCTCAACACTTACTGGCTGTTTTACTATCATTATGGCAATTGGAATTGACTTACTCGAATATTCCGAATTGTTAGCTCCAAATTGTTCCGCCAAACACAACCTAAGGGTGTGTTTGGATTGAAGAATTTGAAATATAATTCGTCAAGAAATCCATGAAGTTCGTTTCGATATATCCAAGTTATATTGAATTTCAAATCACTCGACATTCACTTTGAGTTATTTTCTCCATAACTATGGTGGATTTCAAATGACTCCATTTTACGTGTCATTTCAAATTCTTCCTCCAAATCCTCTCCTCAAATCCAAATCACTCAATCCAAACGCACCCTAAAGGTCTCCTCATGTAACTCAATGTTAGTTAAAAGTTGAGGAAAACATACCCAATGATTCCGTATGGTCCATGCCAAGTGGACTAACACCACATACAACAGGATCCTTGATCTGCACAAATTAGCATAAATTGATATTAATATATTATCATCACTTCTAAGTACTTAAAAACCAACTATTTTCGAGCATAACTTTCACACTAATATTCATGTCAATTGATGGATATCATATTATGCAATCAAAATCACACAAAATTGAACAAGACGATAATTAAAGCAAGTAAAGATTTGAGAAGTTACCACATTTGTTGAGTCCTTAAGCCCTCCAAGACCAACTTCAATTATAGCAACATCGACCTACAAAAACAATAGCCATTTCCAAAATATTGATTTTAATAGTTAACAAATGTGTTAAGAAATTTGCAACAAGATATCAATAATCCTACCTTTTCGGATACAAATATTTTAAGGGCCAACACAGTAAGGAACTGAAAAAGCGGAGGCATAGGCAAATCTTCGTTCACATTTTTCTGCCAAAATAAATAAATCCTGAAAATTAAAACTTTGAATAAGATCATTAAAGTTTGGGGATAATATAAATTACCTTCAGCTGATGCCAACATTCCCAAAAGTAATATAAAAATTTCTCTTCAGATATATCCAACCTACGAACCAAAGAAAAGATGATAATAGAACATAACGAATTACTTCTAATTATAATTCAACAACAAAGGAATATGCACACGATTACAAAAATCACGTGTAGAATTTGCATTCTTAAGTGCAATCATAAATTACGCTAATATAGATAAGTCAAAAATCAGTATACTTTCATTATTTTGTTATTATTAACTAACAAACGCGGCACTTATGAAGTGAAATAGCATAAACACGGAGAAATTAAACGCATAAGTGCTAACCCGTCGAGACGAAACCTTTCTCTCACATCAATTAGGTGAGGAGAAGTAAATAATCCAGTTCTCAATCCACACTCTCTCAGAATCGCCTCACAAAATGTACACGTTGAACCCTGAAATTTAAAACATCATATGAAACAAAAAAAAAAAGATGGGAAATATTAAAAAACTGAAACTAAGAAAATAAAAGATAATTGTGAAAATAAATAATACCTTTCCTTTCGTTCCGGCAACATGGATTATTTTGAGGTCCCTTATATGTTCTTCCAAGTTCAAAATCTGCCAAGAGAAAATGCAATTTTTGTTATATTCCAAGTAAGTTCACATGAAGTTGTATGTATTTCCAAGCTAGTATGAAGCTATAACATAAATATGCTATAAATATTAACAAGATATACTCATTATGGAAAATGTCACCAATGGAAAAGTACATAATAAAAATTCAGTTTTAAGCTCATGAAAAAAGAAAAATTGGTATCAAACTCATAAACGCACAGCTATCATGATTTATACAATTACAACCGGCGTGCATATATGAAATGAACTACGAGTTGAAATACTATTTTGGAATAAAACTAGAAAATAAATTGTCACCAAATTATAGTTACCTTAATATACATGGGCATCCTCTCCAATTTCTTATATTTTCCACCGACAGCTGTTTTATCTCCACGTTTTTTACGAGTAATAAGAGATGAAAGTGCATCCATAGCGGTATCATATTCAAGTGAATCATTAAGCTTTTCAATCATCAAATTGCTGCCCATCTGAGACAAAAGCTCCTTCTCTCTAGAACCTAAATATTAAGATAGATAATTTGAGAAACTCAATTTTTTTCATACACCAAAATAAGAAAAATTCAATATATATATATATATATATATATATATCTTGATTAACCTTTTTGTATATCGAAAACCGATTGATGGTCTAATCTGGTGAGATCTAGGGCATTCATATACACGGGCAAGCATGGAAATTTCCATCTCAACCTAGAGGAAGGTAGGCGTTTTGTCAGACGAAAATCTGAAACACCAACCAATCCAGGCCTCAAACAGATTGTCTTATATTTGAGCATAAGTCAATCGAATTATCAAATTCTGCAAAAACACAAAAACTTCTAATTAGTGTTATATTCTTACCCAAAACGTATTATTGTCGTTTTCATTTTTCTTTCAAAATTGAATTATATTATCAGTTCTTAACTACTTTGCTAACTAAGCATCCCAATTTATAGTCACAAGAAAGTTTACCTCCAATGATTGAACCCTAATGTTGCTTATTTCAACATACATCTAAAAGTTTTTACACAAATCTCCAAAAATATATTTTGCAAATTAGGCTTCAATTTTTCAGTAATACAAAGACATATATATAAGGCTGAAATACCAAATTACAGAACATGATCCAAACTGGAAAATCATTCTAATAAAATCATGTTCCAACTGTCGAATTTCCCGCCAAATTCCAGTTTATCAATCCCTCTAAACTTATACTATTGACCACAATAAAGATTACGCCCAGCTGATGAAAATTAAATGAAAATTTGGACACCCAATTCACATAAAAGCCCTGAATTTCATTCAGTTATTGCTGTAAAAACATGATATACAAAAACAAAATTAGTTCGCAACCGTAATCATATGCGCGATAAGAACACCATACATACAGTGATACAGATAGATATATAGAAAGAAGCAAATTAATTAAAGAAAATCGAGATAATTTTTTGTGGGTACTTACTATGTAGTAGTCATATTCCTTTGCTAATACAACGAACTGATTTCAAAGATTAATTCTGCCGACATAGATATTTCTACTGTCCGAATGTCTCCAGAATCTGTTTCAGAGTATATAGGGTTAACGGCTATTTTTATATTGGTTTCTAACCGGAGTTAGAATGACTGTTTTGCCCCCAAAGGCTACTATTATGCACATAACTTTTTCATGTAATAGTTTATCATATAAGAATTAATGAATTATTATAATGAAAGTTCGATCCGATTTCACCAAAATCTGATTTCCAATCCAATAGAGTAGTGTTGAAGTACAAATCAAGTTGGTCGATATTTGTTAATATATTTAATTAAGTTTAAATGATCTTTTTATGTATTAAATAAGTCTAATTGAATTTGAAATCGGCTAATTGTAATTAAAAATCAAATTACTCAACCTCAACTCAACTCGTATCCAACTCTATTAGTTAAAGTTCTTTCTGACAATTTAAAAATATTCCATACACATTCGATAATTCAATAATCAATCATTCAATAATAATTTATTCCATCTAACTCAGCTCGACCCTAAATATGTGGAAATGTACAAAAGAAAGCAAAATTCTTTCAAATCGCATTTAATTGCAGCTCTATACAGATTATGTAAATTTTGGTTTCAAAATTACAGGACCAAAAGAAACTCAATAATTTGATCTTAGCGTAGAAGTCAAAAAACTTTAGTGTATTGATACTCTTCCTATCCAACTTTAGATATTCCTTTTTAAATTGGTTATTTTCAAAAGGTTGTTCGAATATAATCACTTAATGTATATTCCTATAATTTAAGTGATAATTGTTTGCATTTTTTTCATAGTAATTTACATTAAATGAAAATACATTTTTTTTCCTTTGTGATAGTAATGATATTAACCAAATTTAGGGTAACACTATAATTTGTGACAATAACGATACCAATAATTTATGATAATGATTGTTGAACTGTCAACAATATAATATTTTTGTACATGTACATTTACGTGAATTAATCGTATCTCTAATCTTCCATCATTATAGTATTATTATTAAATTTTGTGAAAAAAGAATACTGTGATAAAACGTAGAATTTTATAAAACTTCACCTACTACGACACAGACAACACACCATATAATTGCACCAAAGAAATAGGAGTCATTATTCGAGAAATTTCTTATTCATATAATTAAATTAAGTACTTGTTTAAACCATTCATAGATATGTTTATATTTTGTTGGAATTTGAAGTTTCAAAACTTTAAGATTGTATTTATTTTGTGTATTATTTTTATTAAACTATTTGACCATAATCTGCATATTGTATTCATTTTGTGCCTTTAATTTTGAAGGTTGCATGCCTCATTCAACACTATAAATAGGTTTTAGACGTCTAGTCATAGGACATAACACAAGCATAAAAAATCATGTATTTTTATACTTTCTCTATATTTGAGGCAACTAGGATAAGGTCTTATTTAATTAGTTTTCTTGTGAACGTGCTCATAACGAAAACATCAGCGTGGCCTTCTTAAATTTCTTGGAGTGGTGATGAGCCGACAATACCTGGACAAGGGGAGGCCATCACGATCAGCGTTAAGTGGCGGGACTCCTATAGACCAGCCTTTCTTACTTTTCATACTTTATTTTATATTATATATGTGCATCTTGTTTATTATAAAAAAATATTAAAATAACTTTTCTAAATTGCATAAATATTGAGATTTTATACTAACATATTTACCTAAATTGCACGACTTATCTTGAAGTATTTTAAGAAACACCGCACCATATAATATTGGAAATAAGTTTTAACTTTTAAATTTATTATTTATTTTTAACTGATATATTTTCTTAAATTGTCTCAATTTGCTGCTACTTTATTTTTATTTTATCATTTTATTATTATATTAGTCATGTAATATCGAACCAACAGTTTATTTTAGCATTAGTGAACTTAATTATTATATATTTTTTAACTCCGTACTATACAGTATTAGTAAACTTAATTATTATATATTTTTTAACTCCATACTATCGAATGAACCCCAGTGAACTTAATTATTATATATTTTTTGACTCCATACTTTTGAACTTAATTATTATATATTTTTTGACTCCGTACTATCGAACTTAATTATTATATATTTTTTGACTCCGTACTATCGAACTTACTATTGAAGGGTTCATTCGCACACTTATAAATAAATCTAATTATTATGATAATGAATTATTGGTTGTGTTAATGATCAATTAATATCCTTTGATGATCGAGCTTTATTCTCTCAGCATTGGATTCAGCCACTGATTGAATTATTAAAGCATATAGTGATTCAGATTGGGCAACTTGTCCTATGACCAAAAGGTCTTTGACAGGGTATGCAGTTCAAATTGGGAGTTCTTTGATTTCTTGGAAAACCAAAAAAACAGAGAGTGTGGTGTCCAGATCCTCAACAGAAGTTGAATACAGAGCAATGGCCACTGTTACTTGTGAAATAATGTGGATCAACGGTGTTCTTGGAGAACTTGGAGTAAAAATTCAGAAACCTGTCCAGCTTTTTTCAGATAGCAATTCAGCTCTTCAAATTGGAGCCAATCATGTGCATCATAAGAGAACTAAACACATAGAGATTGATTGTCATTTCATAAGGGAAAAGATACAAAGTGGTGTTATCTCTACTCATTACATCAGATCAGCAACCAGCTGATATTCTAACTAAACTGCTAGGAAGACAACAATCAGATTATCTAATGGAGAAGCTTGGACTTATAAACATTTTTAAATCAAATATTCTACCTGGGGGAGTGTAAAAATAAAGAAAGTGTACAAAAGTATTATAGTCTTTTGTTATTGTAAAGGGGGAAGTTAGTTTAGACGAACTGGGTCAACAATTCTCGTGTGTTCTTTTATTGTTATTTTCTTTCGTGTGTTTATCACCTGCATCATATTCCTAACAACTGGTATCAGAGCTCCGGGTTGAGTGGGAGCGAATATGATGGGTGTAGGAAAAACGCCGATTGAAAAAGTTTGACGGGACGGACTTTGGGTTCTGAAAGATGCAAATTGAAGATTACCTGTATGGTAAAGATTTGTATGGTAAAGATTTGTATGAGCCCCTTGGTGATAAGTCGTCGGATATGAAAGACGAAGAGGGGAAGGTGCTTGATAGGAAGACGATGAGTGTGATTCGATTTTGATGACGAGGTTAGAGCCCTAATTCTGTTGTCTTCTCTACCAGAAAGTTGGAGTGGAACCGTTCCACTCCAACTTTCTGGTAGAGAAGACAACTGGTATCAGAGCTCCGGGTTGAGTGGGAGACATTTCCTTTGTTTTGATGTAGAACCAAAACCCATTCTATTGTTTCAATTAATCCAAGTATAATTTTTCTTCTTCAATCAATTCTCAAATTCTACATGTCACATTTTGATTCCTCGTGTAAAAAGAGGAGACAACTAGTAAAATGTTATCTTAGAGCATGTCAGGATCTCCATATAGAATGTAATAATTTCTTTAAAAAGTACTGCATTTTAATATTTATATAGTATTTTATAAATATTTTCATGTTTTGTCAAAGTATTTATAATTATCCAAACAATTAACTACCCACAAAAATGAAGAAAAAGATCTTAAAAATGCAATATAATCTATATTCACCAACTTCCTTTCTTCAATATACAAACTTGGGACCAAAAAGAACAAATACATATATATATATAAGTTACATGGTACATGGCAAAAGAAAATGTTGCAAATACCTAAGAGCATCATCAACACAAACATACCTCCAACTCACTATACTCAAAACCCCAACACTCATCTTCTCCACCACCACCTTCCCGCCGCTCTCCCTCAACCCCAACCTCAAATCCGCCACCAATCCACTTGCACCGCCGCTCGAGCAACACCCCGCCGCCGGCAGCTCCTTAGAAAACCACCCCTCCAACCCCAACACAAAGCTCCCTTTCCCCTTACAATCCATCATTGTAAAAACACCCTTAAACCCTTCCAACACCACATTCCACGTGATCCCCAAGCTGTCCGATTCCGCCTCGAACGCCACCCCGCCGTCGACCTCGATATCAAACCGGAAAAGCCCGTTTTTGTCGAGCTTGAGTTCGCCGCCGGTCTTGGTGACGGTGATGATGTGGTTGTGGTTGTTTTGGATATCGATGGCGAAGAGTATAGAGGGTAATGAGAGGTGGGGTTTTGAGGGGGGTCGGTGCCGGCGGTTGACGGCGGCGCGGCCGAGGGAGTAGAGTTTGGAGTAGGGTAAGGTGGTGGCGGTGCGACGGAGGTTGGAGAGGGAGGGGTAGGTGGTGGAGCAAATGGGGTGCCAGAGGTGGTCGGAGGACATTGAAATGTGCCATGATTTGCAGACGGCGGCGGCGGTGGCTAGGGTTTTGGGGTCGAGGTGGTGGGCTATGAGATCAAGGACTTGCCACGGCGGCGAGCAGTTTTCCATTTGTGAGCACATTTGAGTATTTATATTTCTTTTTTTTTTTTTTTGTATAGTTTTGGTTATGGGGATTTATTGGATTACATTTACAGTACGTTTGATGATGAAGAAACTGTATGTAAATTTATACAAATAGTACAAGGATGACAGGTGTTGTTGTGCTTGAGAATCTCCTCTAAGAGTTTGCCACGTCTAGTAGTTAAGACAGGTTGAAGCCCAAAGGACTTGCCACGTACCATTTTCGAATTATGACAATTGACAAGTTCGTTTAGACTTTAGATGAAAAAATCGAAAATGTTATAATAAGCTTACTAGTTTAAACCATCAAACTGGGTATCTGAAAAAGAATACTCTTTGTTGGTCATTTAATATAAAAATTAAATTAATTTTATTGAAATGGATCTAGCATAAAATGATTGAGAAAACTCTATTTCTAATAGAAAAATTATAATTCCATCTAGTAAGAACACTCACAATGGTAAGCCCTTGCTTAAGGGATTTTCACATTTTTCCATATGCCAAGTCATCTCTCTCCAAAATAAAATGCCCCATAAATTTTTACCTACAATGGTAAAGCCATTTTTTTGAACCCACAATGCCACGTCATCTTCCACAAGATATTACTTTAAATTTAATAATATATATAAATAACTATGAAAATATTATTATCATAAGAAATATAGTATATTTGTATGCATTATTGTAAACTTAATTTAATTATTATTATTTATTTAATATAATTTTATTATTATTCTCAAAAAATAAATAGAATTTATTATAGGTATTGTTATTTTATTATTATTCTTAAAATTTAATTGCAGATTTTGTAATTAAAAATAAAAAATATATATAAATTAAATTTCAATTAAAAAATAATGCTGACTCAGTATTTAAATGCTGGGTCAGCGTATTTTGGAGGGGCTGCTCCTTGAGAGGGGCTTTTCAGGAGCAGCCCACCAAAATCACCCCAATATCCCTATTGTAGCTAAAAAGTCCCATGAAAATCCCCATTGTGAGTGCTCTAATTAGTAAGAAAATGGACTACCAAGAGTGACAATTATTCAAATGATTGCGAATTACATTGCATTAATGGTTTGGGCCAAATTCGATTTGGACATGCTAGAAGCCCGAATTAAAATAATTACTAATCTATTTATTTAAAAAATATATTACATAATTTCAACCAAAACCATTTAAGTTTTACATCCACTTCTCTAGCCTCCTTCTCATCTATCTAATTACAAAATATACATATTAGCTCAATATCATCTTTCTAAATTCTTCGTCTCTTGCATTACATTTACGTCTGGTTGTCCATGTAAAAACCTAAGTTGGAGCTCTTCTGAAATATAGCTTCGCTCGTGCTCTCTTTCTTTTCGAAACAACGTTGGTTCCTTTCCCCCCATACTTTATTAATTGTTCCAGCCTCGAATGAGTTGTTGCCTAAACTTCCATGTTATTAATAATACTAATTTTAATTTTAATCTTTAAATTTCAAATTCTTTTAATTTTTTTAAAATAATTATGGAATATTTTTATATTATTCATATTAAAATTAAATAAATCATATAAACCCATTAAAAATATTAATAATAAAAAGTAAAATTTGTGTTATACAATTTATAAATTTCAAAATTACAATAAAGAAAATAAATTGATCAATGATTAATTGAATGAATGAAACGTTCTTTAATCCAAAAAATATTCGCTTCTAACTTCTGGATTTATTTGAAATGCAAGTTAGTAGAATGAATTTTTGAGATAAAAATATATTTTTAAGGAGTCTTGGGTACAAACTTTTATTCTCAGGGTTCCATTTCACCATTTCACAACTATTAAAATTTAAAACATACCTTAATCCAATGATAGTAAGATATGCAAAATTAAAACCAACGTCCATCTTTTTCATCTCTCTTCTTTTCAAATTCCATGTAAATTCTCTACTACATATCTTTTCTTACAAAGGTTAAAAACTAAACAAAGGACGTCAGAATATGAACAAGGCTAATATTACAAAGACACTGCAACCTTGCTCTATACAAACAAGTTAAACATGAAAATACAAGACTTTCTGCTTTGTTGAGCCATACTGCAAACGAAGGATCTGAACAACCTAACCTTAACGGGGTTGTTGGATGAATCGAGGGCTGCACTTTGGGCTAACATACTTCGCAGGTTTCTCCCAATTCTTTGTGGGCTCCCTCGGGGACATTGGCCTTCTCTCTTTAGGCATGCTTAGACTCTTTACCAGTGCATCATTGTTCTTACCAAAACCTGATAAACAAGATCAATCATGAACACCAAATAAAAGAGAGGTATCTATAATTAACCCAAAATAAGCAGATTAGACTGTGATTACATTAAATAAGAGAGGTAACTATGAATGTGAGACTCACACATCGATATTTCTGATTCTCGGGACTAAAGAATCAGAACCACCCGTTTAGATTGGGCCCACTTCGTTATATAAAATTCACATATTGATGGTTGTGATGTCACAAACCAGCAAATATATCCCTTCTAAGAATTACACTAAATATTCCTTTCATGATGCCAATTCTCTTCTCAAAGTGGTTGATAAAACATCCAATTTTAAAGTGGTACTTTACTTTTCAAGATACTCTTTAGGTGGCAAAATGGATCCGGAACCGTCGGTTCCAACCCAATTTGGATTGAATTGGTTACTAAGAAAAATTTATTTGGTTTTTAATTGGTTCCAAGTTGGGTCCAACTAAATTTCAAGTTAGACCCAAATCGTTTGCCAATAATCTAAATTATAATGAACAAAATGTAAGGTATTGATTCGGGTTGGGCTTGATTCCCTTTAATCTAAATTATAATGAACAAAATGTAAGGTATTGAATCGGGTTGGGATTGGTTCCCTTTTGGATTGATTTTGGTTCCATTTTGGGTTGAATTTGGTTCCATTTTGGGTTGAATTTGGTTCCATTTTGGGTTGAATTTGGTTCCATTTTGGGTTGAATTTGGTTCCACCTTAAAGCCATTTAAGAACCAATCTCATTTATCAACCAATCTCATTTAACAACCAACCCATTGGAACTGACCCAAAACCAACCCAACCCGCCCAATTGCGACCCTTACTCTTTACCTAAAGCTTACAAGATGTCATTTCGCTACCAACTAGAAGATTTTGATCCTAATTTAGATAAAGAAATTCCATCACAAATAAAGCAAAAACTAAGAAAATTGATATACCATTTTCAGCAATTCCTATGGAAGCTTTACTCGAGTAATGATCGGAATCAGAAGACTGGAGAAATTCCTCAAATTGTGCTTCCATATTCAAGATATCATCATCAACACCAAGGTCAATTGAATCAGGCAACAATTGGACAACATCGTTTCCAGCTTCATTCTCTCTGAAAATATCTTCTCCCTGGTGCTGGTTAACCCAATAGTCATGGAACCAAGTGGAGGTGGTAACAAGGTTCCACCACTCTGGCGAAAAATCCTCCACTTGCTGTAACGCAGCTGGAACGAACAGAGGCGCGTTTGGATTCAAATTTGACCTTACTCCAGATACGAGAGCCATTATACCTTTGCTGTTCAAATCAAAACTACCTGATAGAAAGAGGGGAATAGAAAATTTCACTTCAGTGAAAAGTAATTACTGATGTTGCTTATGAATACAAAATTTTGGATGCGAAGGCGTATTCGAGCTGGGAATGGTGTCAAATAGCTGAATTCATGATTTTCATTTTGTAGCAAAATCCTTTCCCCCGAGCAAGTAAATCTTAATGGAACTAAATTCAATCATCAACAGACACAGGATGAAGAGAAAAGCCAAAAAAAAAAAAAACTTCAAGCTTTTTCTGCTATTGTTGCTGAATCAAAAAAGTAAATTAAAATTCATCGAACACAATATCTCTTTAGTCAATTTCTTCCTCTAATTTCCTTCATTTCACAAGCTACAAAACTGATCTTCACGATTTATTTCACAGTTAATAAAGTCCAAAACTTCCTTTTACTTTTGAATGTTACTTCTATTGACCAAACTTAACCACAATGAAATCAAGGATCCTTCAACATACAACTCAATTCAATGAAAGATTCACTAAAAATCAGCAACAACTTAACTGATTCACTAAAAAAATCACATATTTCAGACACTGAGTAAACGATCTTCAGATCTACAGTTCGAACTGAAACAGTAAACTCATATTTTCACACAATTTTAAACTGCAAAAATGAAATCATCGAAGAAGATTGGGTCATATAAACGTACCTTGCGAGCAAAATATATTTCTTCCGTCTATTTTCAGATTAACACGCAAAGAACGATGGTTAGTTCAAAGCAAAAGGAGGGTATTTATAGGGCCGGGGACGACCCAAGCCTCCAACTTTTACAACCGAACCTTAGGTATGGATATTCGCCGAACCTCCCCAACCCCTAATGATTGAAAGTTAAGGCCTTGTTTGTTTGGCTAATTTTATTTTAAAGTTCTCTTTTGTGCCTTTGATACATGGGCCATGGTAAAGGCATTATTGTTATAAAAAAAAAAAAGAGAGATTAAACAAGTTGTAGAGAATTATATATTAGGCAAATTAAGTCACTTTCATTTTGTAATTATCTTATTTTTTAATAAATCGATATGTTTATTTAATTGAGAGTTTGTTGTTAGTTAAATTATAGAGTAAACTAAGATTAAAATCAATTTTTTTATTAAGAAAAGAGGATTAAATAGTTCTCATGGTCAAAAATAGTTCTAGGGCATACAACTAAATAGAAAATTCGTAAATTTTTTAACTTTTATTTCAATCGTTTTAATCAGTGCCTATTTCAGATGGAGGTCAAATTATTATCATGTGCAATACTCAATTTCCATCAGAATGAATTTTAACAAATAAGTTTCATATTTGACATGTCAAGTTAGATTTACTTATCCATTTTACTTGTCCAAGTAGTTTGTTTCAATGACCTACTAGCCCCATCTCATTCGCGTCCCTTAATTTAATATAACAAAAATCACAAATCATAATTCAAAAGTTGAATTTAGCATTTTGATTTTAGTATAAAATTCGTAAAAGTATAAAGTATCCAAAGGGCCAAACAACAAAATCATAAAATATCAGTGAAATGACAATCACATTAATATATCAAATCAAAGCCGATTGAACATCAATTCATTTTACGAAATAATTGTTCAATGAATCTGACATTATTAACATCAATATGTCGATTGGTTAAAATCATGACACATTACCATTATAATAATTACATTATTGATATGATATAATTTAAATAATTTAATATTAATATCATATACCTTAAAGAATTTCCCAATTTACCATGTATGAATTATCTTTTATATTTTTTCCTAACTATGCTCTCAAAAGATTACCAACCCCAAACAAGCCCTAGCACCAAAACTTGTACAATGCGCCGCGTAAGTTGTACCTAATATCTCAATAATGAGAGCTGGTACACGTTTTATTCAGAGGCCAGTAGTTGGGCCCCACATCTAATTCTAATAATAATTGTCGTTTTATTGGGTAGATAATCGGACGGTCAAGAGAAGACATCACTTTGATCCAACGGTGAGCAGTGGGACCGAGAAATGAGCTGAAATCCGCGTCAGGCACATGGATGGTTTGGTCTTTAGACGACCTAAACATCATTATACATGAGATTATGTCCCCTAAGTGCTCATTTAAATAATACATGTAATTAGGATTATTATATTATAATATATTTTAATTAGACTACAGCAAGTTTTTGAAAAACTACCACATCATCAAATATCTTCAAAAATTATCACACTCTCCAATAGCTAGTTTTTCAGAAAATAATTCAATTTTCTCTTTCCTCCACATCATCAACATATACCCCACTTTATATATTCATTCTCTCTCCTTTCAATTTTACAAATGTTTATAAAATTAAATTGTTCATACATAAATGAAAATATTTTTATAATAAGTTTAGTTATAATTAATTTAAATTAGTTTAAATAAAAAGAAAAAAAATGTTTTATTAAAAAAAGGTAAAAGAATTTTGTGGCGTCATATACGGCATTTGAGCATTATTTGGCATTCCAGTATTCTGAGAATTTTGAGGACGTTGCATATTAGGATTTTGAGGTTGATTATGAAACATAAAATTAGGTGGGAAATTAAAATTTTGGTTAGGATCCATTAATTAGGCTAAAAGTTACGAAAAAATGTTTAAGAAATGAGATAGAAAAAATATTAGAATATAGAAGAAAAGATAAGAGATTTTTTTTTGTGGTGAAAGTGTATCAATATTGGTGTCTATTTATAGATATTGAAAAGTTAGGAATTTTGGTAAACAAAAAAAAAATATTTTAAACCTAAAATTGTAATTTTAAAATATGAAATTAATTATTTTCAATGTCCAATAGAAATGTGCCATGTGTCACTTGGAGGTAGAAAAAGAGGAAGTGAAAAAAAAAATTCTTGGGCAAAAACTACCTCAAAAACTACCTATTGGAAGTTTTTTGGTAGTTTTTTGCCCAAAAACTACCACAAATACTAGCTATTGGAGGTTTGGAAGTTTTTTGGTAGTTTTTTGCTCAAAAACTATCTCAATTACTACATATTGGAGGTAGTCTTAGATTTCTTTTTATTAATGTTCTTATGTGGTAATAAGAATGTACCAAATTTAATATTTAAGTCAAAGTTAATTTTTTTAATATTCGGAACATTAAGAATATTTTACACTGAGAATATAAGTTTATTGAAATTTTAAATTAAATAAATAATGATGAGGTGCATTGTGGTGGACACGACTATGATGATCATTCGATAACATTGTGAGTAAGATAATTCAAATATGTAAAAATGGAATTTGAAAAGATTAACCATCAAAAACACTTGTTAATGAAAAGAAATTATAAAAGAGCTTACTTCCTAAATGCGCCAATTGAGGGTGTTTATGGAATTTAACAATTTTATATTACAAATACTTATTTTATTAATACACTTTGTTCACCTGAATTATTCAAATTTTTCTATTTTGATCATGTTATATCAAATGTAACACAATAATTTCTTGATATGACATTTTATGGTTTATATTTTTACTTAATTTGAGAAAATATTTTATTATATTAATTTAAGTATTTAAATACAATAAAATATATATAGTTTAGGACAAGTACTTCATTACTCCGTTTGGATCTAACATTTCGATGGGAATGGGGGAATAATTTATTCTTGGGCAAAAAAGGAAAATAAAATTTCAACGGGCTCAAAATATAAATAATAGAACTTTTGGGGAAATAGAAACGGGCCTATATAGCAATTACAATAATTTGGGCCCTTGATTACAAACACATAACACATAAATTTATTGCAATTATCTTTGATATAGTACACATTTCTTCATATGTCAAAATTCTTTAACTCTTTAAACGAGACTTATTAGTCTAGTGATATATTTTTTGTGCAAAATTATAGGTTCAATTTTATGATATCACAAATTTTGACTGTTTTTTTTTTCCTTATTTGAAATTTTTATGGTCGATATGACCCATGCCAAGTTTATGGATCAAAGTATTTCATTAGTTTAAAATTAAAATAAAAGTTTTTAACTCTTTTATATTCATAATTTGTAAATTATTTTACTATCAAGTCGTTGTGTACCTAAAAAAATATAAATTTTACAATAATTAAATTCACCTTAAATTGTGATTTGACATAGGATGACCAAGTCTCTAGCATGACATGAATTAAATTGACATTATATTTGATGTGCCTAAACCGCAAGCGCACGGCTTCGGTGCAGTACAAAAGATATCGTTCCCACGAAGACCGAATAATCAAGCACTAGCCTATCAATTATCAGTAATCTAAGCCTAACAAAATCACGAGATAAAAAGTAAATAAAACAGAACAGAACGTATAAAACTGGTTTTGATTATATTGGATTAGTAATTCCAGAATCAGGTTTTACCACGACATACGTTATCAATTAAATCATACAATCAATTCAGTTACGATCACTACTTATGAAGGACACCATCCAATTATACTTATTATCTTCTGTCGAAGTATAACAATTTACCCAAGTTAATTAATCAACTACTGTCGTGATGATTGGACTAAGCTCGAGTTCATTAATCTCTATGATAATGTATCGATTCCTCAAAAGACCTAAAACTACTTTCGTGATTTAGGATCCTAGGTTTGAATTCTAGGGTTCCGATATAGATGTCACCTTTCAGAATTTTCACCTAATATCTATGAACATGTAAATATGTGGCCAGCAAATTCACAAGCATTAATAATCAAGAATTCAAATCATAAGCACATGCGATGTAACGTAAACGATAATATAATTCAGGCTGATAACATATTATCGGGCTATTACCAATTCCAGAATAAAATAGATTACTCCATAGATGCGAAGAAACAATCAACGATAATCAAAGTAAACATCACAGATAAACGAGAATTAAAAGAGATTAAAAAGATAAACTCGATAAAACCCGTTGTCGAAGGATCTCGTTTACAATCAATTGTCGAATCTTGTTCTTGAATCCCTAATCTTTACAATCCATCTCAGAGAAATAAAGTTCGAACCTATTACAATGTTTGGGGGGAGTATTTATACCCCCAGAAAGAAAGAAAAGACCGAATATAAGTCATAAGCGCTCATCTCAGCCTGGAGCGCTTAAGCGCATGCGCTTAAGCGCTCATCCCTGTCCGGGGCGCTTAAGCGCATGCGCTTAAGCGCTCATCCCTGTCCAGGGCGCTTAAGCGCTTGCGCTTAAGCGCAACGTACAGTCCGATTTGGCCTTCGATGTCTTCTACAAAGTTGTAGACCTATGTCTTAGCTTTAAAACCCAACTGATTTGGATCCAATCCAAGTTGTAGAACTCGAGTTATGATCGTTTTACCAGGACTGCGCCATTTGGTTCGAAACAGAGCGTATTTGTAACTTTTGGGCCTTTAAACGTTTGAACCGGATCTTGTCATCTTCACAAAACTTTTAGGTAATTGTCTTAGCTTTCCAAACATATAAGGCTCATTAACATTGGAGGTTTGTAGCCCAAGATATGATTGTATTTCCAAACAGCGCCCATGTATCTCTTTTCATACGTTTTTTCGCCATTTTCTCGAAGTTAATGATTTTACCCTACAATCATGTAACAAACCTATAAACGTATATGGGGTATAAATCATGATATAAAATGATATAAAAATGACTAATATTAGGCTAGAAAACACGTATAATTGAGGTTTATCAACCCCCCCAAACTTACTTTTGTTCGTCCTCGAACAAACGGTAAAGCAAAGAAAACAAAAAATGAAAACTAAAGATAAACTCATTTTCGTAGAGTACACGATTGCACTTAGCATGTGCAACAAGCCTTTAAACCTTTTTGTTCCCCAAAAAGGACGAGTTATAGTCTCGTGAGGGTTTGCAGAAGATGTACCCACAAAATATATGAAATTTGAGCTATGTCCAAATAATACAACTTATAAAAATTAACAAAAGACTAATGGCATAACATCATTAACAGTTAAGCTCAAAAGTATGTACATATCTCTCAATTTTGCCACATATTAACACTAAGAGTCGAATTAACTTCCAAAGTGGTGCATGAAATCATAGGCATTATAGTCGAGTGGCATTTTTACCAAATTTTGGATATAATCCCCATTTTTATTAACTTTCAAATTCAAAGGCACTAAGTTTTATAGGCAAAAATACACACTTCAAAACTAAAGCTTTTTAGAATTTTTGACTTTCTACACAGTATGTGCGGATTTTTGTTTAGCTCATTAGACCATGTGCAATGCTTGTTCCCTTAGGCTTTCTATGACACCCATGTAACGAGTTTTGGGTCAACGACTCCGAATCTAGATAGCTTTAGGGCGTTGAGTGTTGAGACACTCCTTTTGGACTTAATCACTCGAGTGTCAAAGGCCACGAAACAAGCTAGGTCTTTATTTGAGTTAGCTTCACATTGTCATAATAATCCAACACATCAATATTTTCAAATTTTAAGCATTCATTATGAAGTGTGACTATGTAACTCTATACCTTGTAAAAATTTTAGTTAATATCTTTGGGAATTACTCCTTACGTGTCTCAAGATGCAACATCCACTCAACTCCTCTCCCATAGATTGTGTGTAAATATCTAAAGAAGCAAATCCTAATCTTAGGTCGACATAAGCAAAAATCGAGATATGCTTGTTCCATTAGTCCAGATTATATATTGAAGTCATGCCATCTATCTTAAGTTAATTCTAGCAAATTGTACAATTTGACAAGCTAAAACTCATAACAGAAAAAAAAATAAAGCATGCCATATGAATAGCTCAAACTCCCCCAAACTTAAGCGAAACAAACTCATATGATATATAAATATGCTAAGTCGAATTCCACCCCCAAATTTAAACTATACATTGTCCTCAATGTTATCACACATAAGTAGTGGAAAAGGAAAACTTAACCTAACGGGATGTTGAAAAACATGCCCGAATACCAAAAGAGAATTTGCGTTCCAAGTAAAGGTGTTGCATCATCTTTATCATCCAATGTAAGCTACTCATGTACCTTGTATGACAAAACAAAAACAAAGCATGCAAAGATTTTTTATTTTTATTTTTTTTGTTAAAGAAAAAAAAACATAAAGAAAAAGAACAAAAACAAAAACAGAAAAAAGAAAACACTTGGGTTGCCTCCCAAGAAGCGCTTGTTTATAGTCATTAGCTTGACTTTACCATGTTAACTCAGCTTTGTAGATCCCGAATTGGACCCGATGATTTGGCAATTCTCCAATCGACTTTAGAATCTCGATTTATTGGTAAAGAAACCTCTGGTGCTTGTCGAATAGAAGAACTAAATTGCACCTTTTTGAGTTTTTGTCGAGGAATCTTTTTCTCATACAATACCTTAATGCCGTCCTTTTCAATCCTTGCATTCTCATGCGCATCAAATTTAAACTTATCTGGTTCGCGACGTCGAAACTTTCTCTCCTCTCTAGTTATGTTTGATGTCAACGATGAGTTTCCATCAAACAGTCGAGCAATATCAGCGATAACTTCATCTTCTTCCTCAATCGAGCCACCACTCAACAATCGTGCTTCTAATGGGTCCTTATAGTGGTGACTAGTAAGCTTGCCTGTAGTTATTTGGTTGACCTCATCAATCCTGTAACAATAGTTCTCGAGATATTGGTTAGCAACAGATATATATAGACTAAATTCAACTCTCTCATCCCCAACATTCAAGGAAAGCCTTCCATTCTTAACATCGATAATAGTTCCTGCTGTAGCTAGGAATGGCCTACCAAGAATAACGGGGATTTGAGAATCCTCATCCATATCGAGAACAACGAAGTCTGTAGGAATAAAGAACTTACCAACCTTGATAGGTACATCCTCTAACACACCTACCGGATACTTCACAGATCTATCAGCTAATTGCAGAGTAATCGTGGTAGGTTTTAACTCACCCATTTCTAACTTACGTGAAACAGAAAGAGGCATAAGGCTAACGCTAGCACCAAGGTCACACAAGGCATGATCAAAACTTACGTTACCTATTACACATGGAATCGAAAAACTACCGGGATCTTTAAGCTTAGGAGGCAATTTATTTTGAATTAATGCACTACACTCTTCAGTTAAAGCCACGGTTTCATAATCCTCTAGTTTACGTTTGTTAGAAAGAACTTCCTTCAAAAATTTAGCATATGAAGGCATTTGTGATAGTGCATCAGTGAAGGGGATATTAATATAAAGCTTTTTTAAAACTTCTAAAAATTTCCCAAATTGCTTGTCTAATTTTGCCTTAGCTAATCTTTGAGAAAAAGGCACGGGTGGTTCATATGGTGGTGGAGGCACATAGGCTGGTTCTTTTTCAGTTTCAATCTTTTCGTTTGGTTCACTTTCGATCATCCCATTAGGCATTTTTGGACCTTCATAATTGGTTTCACTCCTTAAAGTAATTGCATTACAATGCTCTTTTGGATTTATCTCAGGTTGTCCGGGAAAGGAACCTGAAGCCCTATTCGAGTTGCTAGCCTGTTGTGCAATTTGATATTCTAGCATTTTATTATGAGTTGCTAAAGAGTCGACCTTAGTTGCTAGTTGTTTAATTGCATCATTCACTATCTCGTTTTGTTTAGTCTAGGCTACTACGAAACTCTCAAGAAGGGATTCTAAGTTCGATTTCTGTGGTGGAACAGGATTGTAAGGCTTCTGTTGGAATCCAGGTGGTGGCCTAAAGTTAGTATGTGGAGCTGCGTTTTGGCTTGGGTTATACGAAAAATTAGGGTGATTTCTCCAACCAGGATTAAAAGTATTTGAAAACGGGTCGTTCTTTTGGTTGAAGTTATTCACAAAGTTGGCTTGTTCAATAGAGGGATTGTTAGGTACACTAGCTAGTTGACACTCTAATGCAACATGACCAACCATACCACATATTTCGCACATAGGGGGTGGGGTAGTGACAGAGTTGACATGCATGTTCATGGAATCCAACTTTTTAGACATAGCCTCTACTTGAGCAGTAAGTAAAGTAATAGCGTCAAGATCGTACTTACCTGGTGTCTTCTGTGGAATCGCTCTTTCGCTTGACCATTGGTAGTGGTTCAATGCCATATCTTCAATTAAATCATAGGCTTCATCGATACCCTTATTCATCAGAGCTCCTCCAGCTGCTGCATCGACTGACATCCTCGTGGTGTAAATCAGTCCATTGTAGAAAGTATGAACAATGAGCCATTTCTCTAGTCCATGATGTGGGCACAATCGTAGAAGATCCTTGAATCGTTCTCAAGCTTCATATAACGATTCACCATCTCGCTGAGCAAAAGTCGTAATTTGATTTCTCAGTTGGGCAGTCTTGCTCGGAGGGAAATATCTCGCTAGAAAGCATTGCATGAGCTGATCCCATGTTCTGATTGAACCCGATGGTAAAGAGTGTAGCCAAGCTCTCGCCTTGTCTCTCAGTGAAAATGGAAATAATCTCAGCCTGATAGCATCCTGAGAAACCCCGTTCATTTTTAGAGTGTCGCAGTACTCTAAGAACATGGACAAGTGGAGGTTTGGCTCTTCAGTAGGTGCACCCCCAAACTGATTCTGCTGAACCATTTGCAGAAGGGATGGCTTGAGCTCGAAATTGTTGGCCTCTACAGTAGGCCTGGCAATGCTGGAGTGAAGTGTCTGCGCATTAGGTGCTGCAAAATCCTTAAGACATCTCGCATTTGCGTTTGCATTCACATTTGCAGCCGGGTTTGCATTCGCGTTAGCGTTTGCGTTGACGTTTACATTCACATTCTCTTCAGCCATCGTTATTTGTTTCAGCTGAGCTTGTTTCAGTTTTTGTTGTCTTCTCCTAGCACGAAAGGTTTTCTCGATTTCTGGATCAGGTTCGAAATCGATCTTACTTCGCATACAAGAGAAGTCAAAATCCTGAAATAAAACAGAGAAATAAAAAAAAAAATTAAAAATAAAATAAAATAAAATGGCTTAGTCTCACTAAAATCTGATAAAAACTAATATTGACTATTCAAGTCCCCGGCAACGGCGCCAAAAACTTGATGTGCCTAAACCGCAAGCGCACGGCTTCGGTGCAGTACAAAAGATATCGTTCCCACGAAGACCGAATAATCAAGCACTAGCCTATCAATTATCAGTAATCTAAGCCTAACAAAATCACGAGATAAAAAGTAAATAAAACGGAACAGAACGTATAAAACTGGTTTTGATTATATTGGATTAGTAATTCCAGAATCAGGTTTCACCACGACATACGTTATCAATTAAATCATACAATCAATTCAGTTACGATCACTACTTATGAAGGACACCATCCAATTATACTTATTATCTTCTGTCGAAGTATAACAATTTACCCAAGTTAATTAATCAACTACTGTCGTGATGATTGGACTAAGCTCGAGTTCATTAATCTCTATGATAATGTATCGATTCCTCAAAAGACCTAAAACTACTTTCGTGATTTAGGATCCTAGGTTTGAATTCTAGGGTTCCGATATAGATGTCACCTTTCAGAATTTTCACCTAATATCTATGAACATGTAAATATGTGGCCAGCAAATTCACAAGCATTAATAATCAAGAATTCAAATCATAAGCACATGCGATGTAACGTAAACGATAATATAATTCAGGCTGATAACATATTATCAGGCTATTCCCAATTCCAGAATAAAATAGATTACTCCATAGATGCGAAGAAACAATCAACGATAATCAAAGTAAACATCACAGATAAACGAGAATTAAAAGAGATTAAAAAGATAAACTCGATAAAACCCGTTGTCGAAGGATCTCGTTTACAATCAATTGTCGAATCTTGTTCTTGAATCCCTAATCTTTACAATCCATCTCAGAGAAATAAAGTTCGAACCTATTACAATGTTTGGGGGGAGTATTTATACCCCCAGAAAGAAAGAAAAGACCGAATATAAGTCATAAGCGCTCATCCCAGCCTGGAGCGCTTAAGCGCATGCGCTTAAGCGCTCATCCCTGTCCGGGGCGCTTAAGCGCATGCGCTTAAGCGCTCATCCCTGTCCAGGGCGCTTAAGCGCTTGCGCTTAAGCGCAACGTACAGTCCGATTTGGCCTTCGATGTCTTCTACAAAGTTGTAGACCTATGTCTTATCTTTAAAACCCAACTGATTTGGATCCAATCCAAGTTGTAGAACTCGAGTTATGATCGTTTTACCAGGACTGCGCCATTTGGTTCGAAACAGAGCGTATTTGTAACTTTTGGGCCTTTAAACGTTTGAACCGGATCTTGTCATCTTCACAAAACTTTTAGGTGATTGTCTTAGCTTTCCAAACATATAAGGCTCATTAACATTGGAGGTTTGTAGCCCAAGATATGATTGTATTTCCAAACAGCGCCCATGTATCTCTTTTCATACGTTTTTTCGCCATTTTCTCGAAGTTAATGATTTTACCCTACAATCATGTAACAAACCTATAAACGTATATGGGGTATAAATCATGATATAAAATGATATAAAAATGACTAATATTAGGCTAGAAAACACGTATAATTGAGGTTTATCAATATTAAAAAAAGACATGAATTAAATTGACCATAAATATGTATCTACTCATCAATTTTGATTCAACTTCTAGGAACTTTCGTCCAAGTAGGTTATCAATATGTTATTTGGCTTATAGCAATTATAAGAATTTGCCAATTGTTTATGGTCCATGATAGCAACATCCAAGATTATTAATTGGACCAAAATTAGCTATAATTATCTAATAATCAAAATGCCTTAAGATCAACTTGACCTTATCAAATTTGATAGTTCTAAGAGACGTAGATCATTTTCAATAAAATATAATTTTACCGACCAAATTAATATTCATTATAAAACTTGGAATCTACTCCTACCATTATCATAATATAAGTCTTTCTATATATTTTCTTAGTGGTATTGGTCTCATATTTTATAAAATTTTAGAAAACGTTCTAATATTTTATAGTAGTTGCAATATTAGTTATTTTTTTAAATAATATTAGTCAAATACTTTATTTTTGTTAATATAAACTGCATTTTGCCTATTCAACTAAAAATGGTGTATTAAGCACCCTGTTAAATAAATATATTTATCTTTTACTCATCTCGAAATAATTTAAGAAGTAAAGAGGAGAACATATAAATTTAGCCACATTGTCTAATCATCATCTTCTTCAACTACTTTTTATTTTCTTCGTGTTTTACTTTTTTATTATCTTCTGATTTTACTGCAGTAAGTGATAATTATATTTGTTTAAGGACTGTTTGATGCATTTTGGCCAAAATACAATTTTAAATAACAAAAATAAAGTATATGACTAACATTGATTAAAAATAGAACAAATGTTGCAACTTATGATATTATTTTCAAAATTACGTAGATTAGTATCGATATCTTATCAGACTAAAAGTTGAAATGTTTCCTAATAGATTACATTATGGCTGAAAACTGAACCAAGACGCGACACTCAACTCGAGCTCGATTACTAAAAGCTCGGTTCAAGTTTGGTACCATAACTTATCAGACCAAGCTTGAACAACTTTTTTGTATTTTATAAAATTTGAAGTTCAGCCCGAGCTCGATTTGATTAGTTAAAAAACAAACACATGTACAAAGTAATCAAACTACCCGAATTCGACCTATGATCGCCTTGATTAAAGCTTGTTTGAGCTCGGTATCGACTAATAATCAAACTAAGTTCAAACACAAACTTCAAAGCTCAATTGTAATTCAAACATTTATGAATTCGACTTGACTCAGACTCATTTATACCCTTTATTACATACTGGCACATAGCATATATTTTTTTCTTCTTAAAATTGACATGATATATTACAAATTGTGTTAGTTTTGATAAGAAATAAATACAACAAATGCATTTGACTGGATTTATATTTATATTTATATAATTATTAAATATATTTAAAACACTTATAATTATTAGGGAAAAATTAATGATGATATATTTTAATTTTTTCAAAAATAATTAGGTGAAGAAAGGAATTCGAGATATATGAATCCCACTAGATTCTCACTCTCTCTAGGCAAGTTCTTGGAAGCTCACCAATGGATTCTCACTTTCTCCATCCATTTAAGCCTCTTCACTTGTTCTCTCTCTTTACCAATTCTCGTCATTTCTTCTGAATTTGATTTTCATTTCTTCAATCCAACAATGAAATTCACAAAAATCATCCCCAAAAATCTCTTCAAATCCAAAAAATCATCCCGCTCCGTGTCCAGATCCGAATCCGAACCGTCCTCCTTCAGCACGACGTCGTCTTCCGCCTCCGACCACGACGACCTCAAGAAACCTACCGGCTCAGCCACACCAACAACCGTTCTCCCCTCCGTCTCCGACGTCCATTTCGACCTCAAACATGCCTTCCAAATGATCGATCGCGATGGCGACGGTAAGATTGAAAAGCACGAGCTGGAAATTTTGCTCCGCCGTCTCGGCGCCGCGCCGTCGTGCCAGGAGGAGCTGAACTTGATGCTGAACGACGTTGATAGCGATGGCGACGGAAGTATTACGTTGGAGGAGTTCTACTCAATCGGCGAGGCGTTCGCGCCGCCGGCGTGCGATGATGAGCTGAGAGAGGCGTTTGCTTTCTTCGACTCCGATCGTGACGGCAGGATCACGGCGGAGGAGCTGTTCAGGGTTTTCGAAACGATCGGGGACGCGCGGTGCACGTTAGAGGAGTGCCGGCGCATGATAGGAGAGGTGGATTGTAACGGGGACGGGTTCGTGTGTTTTGAGGACTTCAGTCGTATGATGGATCAACGATTCAACATCAAAGATGATTGAATAATATTTATTTTATTTTCTTTTATTGTTGAAAAATTTAAAAGGAAATAAAATATTTTTCTTTTTTTATTTAATTTTGGTTTTTCAAAATGGGACGTAAAAATTGCAAAGAGATTGATAAATTGACGGCTAGGATCACTATTACCCCAATTCACAAAATAAGCATCAAAAGAATATTAATCTTGATCTAACAAATCATATTTCTAAAATAATGACATATACCTGCAAAAAAATTAATTATTTTATGTTTGGTATAGAAAATTTGTGTTTGGTAGAACGAATTTTAAACTGAATTTATACTTTGAATGAGTGTTTATTTATTTTTAATATAATTTTTGTTTGAATTTTATTGCATTGCGAAAAAATCCAACTTATGTCATAAGTCATAACCAGAATTGATTCTAAATAATTAATTATGCAATAGTTTAATTAAATAATCTCTAGCCTCCCACGTACAAATTCCATTATCCCACGGCTTATAATTTTATTGAAGTTAATGTTGATGATATCTATTTATATCAATAACTTACTTATATCATCTTATTTGTCTCAATTTCTTCTATTAGATTATAATTTGAAATGTTATAATTTAGGTACACTATTTTGATAAAAATCGATAAAATCTACTGCATAACAAAATTCATTGCAAAAGTTCGTAGTTAACTCATACATATCTCGGAAAACAAATACTTTTATTTTCTTCAAGATATTGCATTTATGTATAAATATATATACAATCCATATTATCCAATAAATTGATTTATGCGTTAAATTTAGAACAAAATTAGGAATAATATATTACTTTCATTGAAAATAATATTGTGAAACATTTATTCATATATATTCAAATAATTTTGTACAATTTATTTATGTATAGTAGGCCGATCATCCTATCCAATTTCCATAGCCTGGCCAATTGTACTAAGTACCAACACTTCAAAAAAACCCAATACGAGATATATTCAAAAAGATAAAAGGTTATTGCCAAGAATATATTCTGAGATTAATAATTCTTCTTTTATATCAACTTCATATTTATCAATAAAACTTTGCAATACTTTTATTGGCTTTTTAGTGATGATTGTATGAGTTCCCATGCCTTTCATTCTCATATATTCTCCAAAGCAATAAGTAATCCATCAATTGATAAAAGAAAGGAATAAAGCTTGGATGATTGAACCACAAAAAAAAAACACATAAATAGATAATCAATTATAACATAAAAATTTATCTATTGAGGCCTTTGAATTGAGCCTTTCTAAAACAAGTCACAAAGATAAAAAAAAAATTTAACAAAGTATATTAAGTGATAATAATATTGTTTCGTCAATAATATTTTACTAAAGATACAGGTGTACAAGTATATCGACAATTTAGTGACATAAGAAATGTACTAATTATATATATGATATTTTATTTCATTGTCACTAATCTCCAAACCTGCCTTTGTACATTCTATTATAGATTAATCCAAAGCTGTCATTATTTTACTGGATTTCTGTAATTCCACCCATTAATCACTAATATATATCACAATAGCAAGTGAGATTTATGTGAATCAAACCAATGAGAAAGCTCCACCTGTTTGTGCCCTTCTAAAATTTTCTTGGCTAAAGATATCCTTTCATACTGTTTCTTAATAAAGGTAATTTATGAAAAATTCTACAATCGAGATGAGAGTTAATTTGGCCAAGTAACCAACGTTACTACAATGAACTATAATAATAGATCAACTATATTAGATTCGATCAGGTGTAAAATTGTTCGTAATTTAGACACTAACGTCCCACTAATAAACAAATGAAGCACCATCCATGTATTATTCCTCAACTTTTTTCTATCCTCGATAATTCTTTTTATTGGGTCTGGATTTGAATCTAAACAAATATATAACTGGGTCTGGATCCGTCTCACCCAATATTATATATATATATATATATATATATATATATATATATATATATATATATTTGGACTCTTATTGGTACTTGTTTTTGGTATTCTTATTGTCTTCAAAGATATGTAATCTAAGTTTTGTACCTAAATTCTGTTTGCCAAGATCATATATTTGTATATGAGGTATTAAACATCTTTTTTGACGAGAATTTAAGCGAATGTTTCAATGATATCTATACTCTAGATTTCAATTTGAAACAAATCATGAAACTTTATAGAAGCATTTATGAAATTCCAAAATAAAACTTACAATATTTTCATTGACAAATGTATGCATCCATTGAGAATATCATGTGTATGATGTAATATGCAATTAGATTAGGTCCCAGTGGAAATTCAGCAAAACTATATTAAACGTCGGATTTCATTTCGGGGGTAGCATAAATCCGAAAATTAAGTCGAATTTTGAGATTTCAAATGTGATGCGGGATGAAATAGTAATGTCACGTGAAGAACACGTGGGGGTGAGATCTAACCCGACTCACGACTGACCAGATAATATGTTTTTGGATGGTGGGCTGCACTTGATAATATCAAGCTGCCTACGTACCTACTTTGATAGGATCAAGCCCGAAGAGTTCAAGAATATTGTACTCCTCAATCTCGGGGATTTAGAGAGTATTTATTAAGCCTAGTTTTTAGAGTGAAAACCAGATAATGATCATTTAACCGATTAAGATGATATACATAGTGATCCTTGTTGGGCCATGGGCTCGACTTATTGGGCCGTTCCTCATGACCACTTGTGTGGCCCAAAACTGTATCATATTGATGGATTACGATAGGAATTACGATAATACCCATATTCATAATTGGGGACCCATCAAAATGAACTTCGATCCGTCGTTTCAAAATAGAAACCACGCCCCATGGTATTATTGCAATTATTTGATACATATACTCGCAGTGACGTGTATGTAAAGTTTTAGGTGGCACAACATATAAAGGATTTTGTACAATAAACCACGAACCTGGTCTAAAACCTGCACTCCCTGGATGCCCAACCCGATTCGTACCTTCCAAACGAGTAGGCCGTTGCAGGAACCTCTGTCAAATGAAATGGATCTGGTTCAATGCCATAATCTGTAAGAGGTCTGTGCTCAAGTATATCGTCATGCTGTTGAACAAATTCTGGAATCTCGATTTCTCCCTTCTTTATATCTTGCCAGAGGTATTGAAGGCGGCTTATGTATTTGATTTTCCAATATATGCTGTACTTTGACACAGAAAAGGAAGTAAATATAAAGTCATCACGAGATTGATCGAAATTGCTACTTTTGATTACATATTTAATAGAGATTTTTGTGCAAAATTGGCATCAGAGATTTTGCGCCTACGAATCTGTCTTTGGTTTGGGAAGAAAAGTCACAATATTTGTATTAGAAAGTTATAGCTAAGTCGGATTTCTGGGCTATTTTGGTAGTTCGATCGTGGAATTTCTTTCTTTCTGTATTTCCGGAATATGAGTGTGTGACTTGTTATAATTGATTCTATTGATAGTACAGAAAATAGGTCTGTCACTTTGATAGAGATGGTTCTACTTCGTCGGATATTTATTCGAGTATCTGGAACACGAACTATATGAACTAGATTAAGAAATATTTGAACTATGATTCATACTTAATATTCGACCTCGTGTCCGGACTCCAAAAAAAATTGCAAACAGTTTGAAAAAAAAAAGAAATAGGATTTCTGCAAGAATACTGAGTAGGGGTGACAATTTGGGTCCAAACATATATTTGGACCAAAACCTAACTAAGTTTTCAATGGGTTGGGTGCTAATATTTTAAAATTATGGTTCCAATTGGGTTGATTTTTAATGATATTTGGGTCCAATTGGGTTTAAAATTGGGCCCAATTTGGGTCCTAATATTTTAAAATATAGTTCCATCTCAACCCCTTCTAAGTTAGAATACTAATTTTCTAAACTTATTTAAAATATCTTATATTCTAAATTTGAGTTCATGATTGGGTCCTTGTTGAGTCCAATAATAACCCAAATGGACCCAACCCAAACCCGACCCAATCAACCCAATTGCCACCCCTTTACTGGGTAATGGAGCTAAGCACTACGATAAGGGAGCCGTAGTTCAAGTCGTGGTATCAGTGATAATACTGATAGATGTTTCACACTAATCGAGGCATATCGGATATTATCAGGCGATACGAGATTAATGCATCGTTAGAGCTAAAATATTTACAATTATTTTCAACTTATCAGTACATTGGACAAAAAGAAACTATTGCATTAGGTATACATAAATCTAAACATATGTATGGAGCTCATCAAAGAAGAAATGCATAAAAACATATCAAAAAATAACAAGCTAAAACTCATTTACTCTACATTTTCACACATAATTAATGCGACAATTGTAGTAATGAGATCAAGTAAAACTCACCCTCCACTTAAAAGGAATCTCCCAAGTGTAGCAAAGACAAGCCTTGAACGAAGTCCTGGATGGATGAAGTACACAACTTGAAGCCTGTCTTTGTAATCATCAGGTAGTTCTTCATATATCCATCTCATTACTGTAAGGCCAGGCGAGTTATCCTCCTTCTGAGCAGTACTATTTATGTACACAATACAGAACGGGCCTTCTGGCATCTCCGTAAAAATCTTATGGAATACATATTTTTTCAACCTTTCCCCACTAATTACTTGAGCTGGATTTATATTAAGGATCATTAAACACAACAGATTCAACAAAGATAGAAACTTCGTATAGAAAAAACATTAAATAAATCAATGTAATATTGTTTTGCTGCTCTGATACGATATGTAAAATAAAACTGAATGTTATGCATATAAGCTACCAAAGACAAGATCAAATTTCTTGTGAGAATATCAAAGTGCTTTTTATAATAAAGAACCCTTTTGTCTTTCCAGACACTTATGTTATATTTTTTCTAATGCATAACGTTCAATGATTATCTACATTTGAAGAAGCTTTGCAAAAAACCTACTCCTTGAAAGTGATTACTTTATCATCTTTGAATATGTGCACTGTATCCGTCACTCCTCCAATTCCTTTCACCACTGATTGTTGCTTAAAACAGACCTGAGAGGTCAAACTATGTCTTCGGTATATACAATATTTACAACTAAACCAATATCCCCCTCCCAGTTAAGAAGGAATGAGCCTACTTACAATTGTTCACCCCCCGTTAATTCAAGACTAAAAATGCGAATTTGCTTATCCACCATTATTGTTTTCCAAAAACCAAATCGACCATGAAATGAATCAAATTCCCTAAACTCTAAACGCAATTGGCCACATGAGTGTCATGTGGTCGTTAGTTACGCTGATTTAATGAGAAAAACTCATGTGGAATTCACACGAGTGCTTCATGGAATGCAGTTTTACATAAATCTATCTCCCAATGGTTATTTAAAGTCCTCATGAGCTTTTGATATGAATTACCCCACCAAACAGCATAACTAACAGCCAACATGACACTCACATGACAAATTTCGTCAAAGAATTTACAACAAGGACCAAATGTGCAATAACCAGAGTCCATAAGGTCCGAAACGAAAAATGCGCAATCCCTATCTAATGGGACCCAAAATGCAATTTTTCTAATCCTTCCAAATCTTCCAAAAGTAGCACCTTACATAATCTCCTACTGTAAACTATATCATCTTCTACAATGAATTGAACTGAAAAGCTCGCAATGTTTCTCCAGGAGGCTAAGTTGAACTCTAAGGTCCTTGTCTAGTACCATCTCCGCCTATCCCAAATTTCATGAATTGAATGAGTCGATTCGAGCAAAACATATGTTCAAGTTTGTCTTGATTATTATCGAGCTTCAGGATCTGCATTTGAACTTGAGCTTGGTTTGATTGTTAACCGAGTCAATCTCAATTAAGATTTAAACGAGCGGAATACAAGTCCAGTTCGATTAAGTTGATTATTTGCTATGTTTTATCGTCTTTTACGAATTTGAAGTGTCAAATTGAGCTTCAAAAAATACTGAACACACAAAAATAAGTTGTTTAAGCTTGATTTTATATGTTAACAAACCAATCTCAAACGAGTTTTTAGTCATAAATCTCAAGTCGAATATCAGGTAGGTTCTTCAGTCCTATTTCTATTTCCATGTCCAAATAAACCAATGCAACACAACTCAAGCTCATATTTAGCTGTTTTATTTTAATTTCCTCTAACCACAAAAGATCAACATTCCATCAATCCATATGCAGAAAAAGAACAGAGACATAATCGTAATCCCAAACAAAGCTGCATATAAGAGAGCAAAAATTAATTACCAGGAAAATACTTTCCGACGATGCGGAAGATACGATTGCCTGATTTATCTGAGCCACGTTCGAGGCGGATGAACTGGAGTGCATCTAGGTCGGAGAAATCTAGGGTTTGATCGGCGGGAAGATAAGAAGGACAGTCATGCCAATTCTCATCTTCCGGCGGCGGCTGAGATAAAAAAGGCCGGGCGTCGACGCCTAGATCCGACGCCAAAACCAAAACGGAGAAATCTTCCGGTGATGAACTACCCATTGGCGAAGATTAAATTGATCAATTTCAGTCGATAGAGAGTGTAAATACATAATATTAGAGACACTAAATATAATTAATTAGACAATTAAAACGAAACTCATGAAAAATGTGAAGAAAATGACGACAATATAATAGGGGTAGGGTAAAATGTCATTTCACATAGCTAAATTTCATTCTTATTTTGACAATATATAATAAGTCGTCTTAGATTTCTTCACGTTGATTTCGATAAAAAGACTCAGAGATATATCGAGATAAATGTTGTGACGGAGCCGTTTCTTTGCGAAAAAATGAGTGTGTCGAATTGTTAACTCTCATCGATGTATCTATCTCAAATAATATTTTTTCATGATAAAAATATGAAAAATAATAATTTTAAGAATGAAAAATGCGGTTTGAGAGGTGAGTTTTGATGATTTTTTCAGAGAAAAATTTATAATAATTCTGATTGATTAGATATGTTATTTTTTTTTGATAAATTTGTTTGAATTAATATTTAAATATAAATTTTATTAAATATTTTTAGTCAAACTCATCGATTTCGAAATAAAAAATAATACAGTGAATATTATTTTGAATATTATGTTATTTTGCATTATAATATGTAATTAATGTAATTTCAAATTTAAAATATAATTGAAAAAAATGATTTATATCGATGATGTCATCTGTCAAATTATGAAAAATAAAGGTCATGTTTTTTCTCTTTTTTCGCAAAATTTATCTTGAATTTTGAGCTATTTCTTAAAAAAAAAATTATGAGATGCCAACTAAGTTAATTTTATGAAAATTTTGGAGCCTTCTCTCTTTGGAAAGCCCTAGTTGATGTCGTCTCTTATAACGTTCAAGAGTTAAAATGAAGAGTCTATTATTTTGTATAGTGGTCATGTTTCTTTTTGTTTTTCTCGAAACTAAAATAAATGTACCATTGAGTCTTGTGCTTGGCTTTTGAGCATGAAATTAGGCAAAAGAAGTACGATAATTATTGTAATTTAGTGCTTTTATATTACATTGCTTTTTAGTGGTAAATTGTCAAAGTTATTAAATTTAGGTGGTGAAGTACCATTTACACTAACATAGTTAGAAATTATTTGCTACTTAGTAATGAATTTTATGTGAGCTATTTAAAAGTATGGAGTTTTCATCTATTCGATGCTACACCCAATAAACCAATTTGGGTGTAATTTAATTATACATGTTCATTAAATCGTCGACAATTGTGTATAAATAGAAGATGCAATACGATTTATAAATAAGAACGATAAGAAATTTATTCAAAAAGAAATTTATTCGAAAAGAATAGACATCAAGAGTTGAGAAGCTTGTATGTGCTCTTATTGTAAACATTAGCTTGCTTAAAAACTAACTCTGAGAAAGTTCTCGGCTACGCTTTGCAGCAGCGACAACAGCATTCATCAAAATTCCACGAAAACCGGACTTTTCCAATTCATGAATCCCGGCTATAGTTGTACCACCAGGCGATGCAACATCGTCTTTTAGCTGACCTGGATGCTTCCCCATATTTACTGCCATTGATGCTGCTCCCAATACCTGCATCAAATGCATATTCAGTAGCTGATAAAAGTAGATGAGTCCTCATTTATGAATAGGGGTATCATGTAATTTTATAAAATAATTTATACAAGTGCAACGTTAATATTTTATGTTCATGGCCCGTGCAATGAGAACCGAGTTGACGGCCCAATAAGGCGAGCCCAACAAAGCTTGCTATAAATGCGACCTTAGTCAATGAAAATCGGAGGATCTGGTTTATAATTCAAAAAGTTAAAAACTAGAAACATTAAATACTGTGATTCTTTTAAGATCGAGAAGTACAATATTTGAAAACTATGAAGAAAACCCTCTCGAGTTTCAACCCGAGAGGTTCCAAGAACAAGATATCGACATGAAGGGCACCGATTATAGGCTACTCCCGTTTGGCTCGGGAAGGCGTATTTGCCCTGGTGCGCAACTCGCGATCTATTTGGTGACATCCATGTTGGGACATTTGTTGCATCACTTTACGTGGACCCCACCGCCCGGGAAGAAACCTGGTACTTAGGCAGCTCGAAGTTACTGAGCGCAGCCCCTAATCCATTAAAACGCTAACTAGTTTGTTGTAGGTCGTATCAGATATCATCCCCACGTGTAATTCACGTGATACACCAGCATCAATTTGGGATCAGCCAAACCTGGTCCATATTACAAATTTCACCTTGTAGACACATCTCTATTAAGCAATAAAGAGTGGGTGAATTACATTGCCAGACCCTAATTACCAAAATATCCGAGGTTTGAAAAATTACAATAACATCCCTTTAAATAAAATCATATTACGATTTCACCCCATCACTAAAAGCATATTACAGTTTCACTCTTTGTCGAGTTTGCGGACTTGACATGTTAATTTTCGAAACCTCAAGGGCTTTGTAGTAATTACTCGATAAGTTGAGGGTGTGCATATAATTAGTGCTAAAAATTAGCAGTGGCTTACAGTTTGCGAAGCTAAACCAAGTGCAAGTTCCCGAGGGAGACCAGCAGCTACGCCTCCATCAGCTAAAGCTTCTATCGCCAAATATATATATGCTGGTCCGCTACCACTGAAAATTCCAAAAAAATAAAATTTTAAAAGATGATTTTATGGTATCGTTTCGTTTATTTTAGAAAAATAAAATAAACTTGGAACAAACTATACCTGAGGCCAGTGATTGCATCAAATAGTTTCTCATCAGCCGTCCACACTTTTCCAATCGCTCCAAATAACTTCGCGATTAATTCTCCGTCATCTTTAGTTGCTTCAGCTCCCAGGCTGATAACTATTGCATATATAGTTGTTTATGAAAAATCGCATAGATTTGTTAGTGAATTACCCACATTTTTACAAGGGTAAAATGGTCTTTTAAGCAGTGTTATACTTCAAAAGTCGATTACTAAAAATTACAACGAAAAACCGAGAAAAAAGAGTACCAGATGCAGCGGTACCAACAGCAGCTGGGGTGTTTGGCATTACTCTGATAAACCGGCTGTGACCTGCCCATTCCTGTAGTAAATAAAGTTCATGTATGAATAACATGGGTAGGGTTTGACCCATATAAATATGGATCTATAAGAATATCGAAAACATAAAATATACGGTAACTTACGAGTATGAATGGGTTTCTACTGAACAAACCTGAAGATCTTTTAGCTTGACTCCAGCAACAACAGACACCAAGAGCTGCTTCTCTGAAAGTAGTGGCTTTAACTGCAGCACCACATCTTTAACTACAATTTGAGAAAAGCATCAAAGATGATTAAAGTGCTTTTAAAGCAATCCCGAAAAGTATTCATTTTGTTTTTAGATTCCTAAAATGGAATTCAATTAAAGTATTATATGACACCACGAACTTTCAAAAGGCGATGTAACACTTTTTTTACGTTCATTTAAATCCCGGGTTGGGTCAAACTTAACCCAACAAGTATGATTCAGACAAATGAAATAGGAAGTAGATGCAAGCAAAGATCCACTAGTTATCATTCCAAAACATTTATTTTTATAATATTATGATGAGCAAAGAATAGAAAGAAGCAAAAGTATAGCCAAAAGGGAGCAAACAGAGGCATAGGACATACCAACTTGAGGTTTCACAGAGAAAATTACTACGTCGCTCTCTTCGACTACCTGCCTTCGAGATAAATGGAATCGAGTTATAGTTATGCAAGTTATGAAATTCGAGAATTAACAAACTAATTTATATAAATAGAGACACAATACTATACAGTGTGATCTTACTTGGATAATATTGCTATATGAACTTGTAGAAGCTTTCAGATCACTTTTGTATAGAAAAATATTCCATTTTTTGTTTGCTTACGAATGACTAAACTAAACACTTAAAGCTCTATTTGTGGAGGGAAAGAAAATCTCAAAGCAAAACTAATTTTGTTCTCTAAATCAGAGTTCAAGAGGATATCATATTCTTGGTTTATTTACTTTTCCAGTATATAGATGACACACAAACTGATAAAAGATCAAAATCGAACTGAAATTAATGCACGTGTTGAACATTGAAAAATCAAAAAACATGGAAACCCGAATGTAATGTGTTTTTCCATGCTTAAGCACTACGTGTGAAAGAAGAACAAGTACACGAATCGAGATCGACTGCTAAAAGTTCATTTCAGCTATCAAAACCAAGCTTGAACAACTCTCTGTATTTCACAAGTCTTGAACCTCTGCTTAAGCTCGGGTTAATTAGTAAAAAAAGTTAATATATGTGTAAAACTATCAAGCTACTCGAGCTCGACTAATAGCTGAACTTATATCAACAATAAATTATCCAAAAAACCAAGCTCAAACACAAATTTTGAAGTTTGATGATAATTCAAACAAACCTGAACAACAATTTATTCGACTCGACTTAACACAGACCAAAAAGCAAAGTACACACTCGACTAAAGCAATCATAGTAAAGGACTACCTGGCTATTGCGATCAAGGACATTGACGCCAAATGACTCAAAGGCAGTTCGGCGAGCCAACCCAAGATGTGCAGTATGAATCTGGGAAGATGGCAACAGCCCTGATTTGACTACGCCTCTGGCAATGCTCTCAGCCATTTTTCCAGCCCCAATAAAACCAAGTTTGTAGGAATCAGTTGGAATCGGTATAACGTTAGCCATTCTCTGAAACGTGTAAAGAATAAAGGTTATGTTTAATTGGAAGCAAAAAATAAAACTGAGGTAAAAGAAAAAATAAGATATGGGGAAAACAAGAATCTGAAGTTCAAAACGAAAAACTAAATTCTAAAACACCAGCATATATACATTTTAGATACGTTGTAATGAAAACGTTGAAGTTTCTGAGAACTTTTCCCAACAACCAAATATAGTTTCCGTTACCCCATTAATTCTGAATTTGTATCTATTTGTTCACAAGTTACATATCGATGTTTTGACTCAAATGCAATCAATAATCTTGATAGACATTGTGAGTGATACCCTGAAACAAACTGAGGTTGCTTTACTGAAAATTTTCAAACATAACTTTAAAACAGAAGCAGAATTTTTAAAATAAATCAAATTGTTTAAGAGACTAAATTCTTTTCTGCACCATAAATTTCCATTCAACTCATAAAAGAGCATTCATCAAAAACCAATTTTCTCACTGTTCACATGAAACCCCACTCATTATTCCCACTCGATTACCAATAAAACTTCAATTCTTGACAGAACAATGATAAAAATGAAACATTTCCAGGACTAAACGCAATAATTTCAATATCGGATGTACTTCAATTTTCAATATTGCACAATAAACAGATATAATACATATATATATAACCAGCCCAGCGATAACAAATGCATAATACATCAAAGACAAATAGAATTAACCAGAGTAAATTACCTTTTTTTTTTTTCTCGATTGTTAACGACAGTTCTGCAACTGATTGGTGTTAATGGAGGAAAGTGGCTGCTCCGAAAGTATGGACTATTTGCTTGTATTTAAGGTTGGGCTGGGCCTCTGCTGAAATTCATAGAATGTTTAAACCATGAATAACTGAAAAAAGGGAAAATTGCAAAATTTCCCCGTATCTTAGTCTAATTGCAATTTTGATCATGTTTTTATTATAAATTTCACACATTTAATCCATTATTTTTAAAAATGTCGAATATAATATGTGTGTTTGAGTATTCACATATAAATTTTTTCAGAAAAGATCAACCAAAATGACGACTAATGGAGTTTACTACTAGATTTTAGACAATGACTAAATTTGAGACAGTCATATTAATAATTATTATAATCAAGTAATAACTATGAAAATAGATATATATCCACATATATGAATCAAACTCAATATCTTGTAAAATTTGAGACATTTTAAAAGTTATGAATATACATTTTTTTGTTATATTTTGTTTAATGAACCGATTGCATGATGCTAATACGTCTAGTAATATTCACATATCCATATTAATTGAAATATAGTCATATTAATAATTATAATAATCAAGTAATAACTATGAAAATAGATAAATATCCACATATATGAATCAAACCCAATATCTTGTAAAATTTGAGACATTTTAAAAGTTATGAAATATACTTTTTTTTTGTTATGTTTTATTTAATGAACCGATTACATGATATCAATACGTCTAATAATATTCACATATCCATATTCAATTGAAATATAGTAATATTAATAATTATTATAATCAATTAATAACTATGGAAATAGATAAATCCACATATATGAATCAACCCCAATATCTTGTAACATCAACTTCTAATAGTCTTCATCAACAAAAGAATGCAATTTACTTTCCATCAAAAGAATGTAACCCAAATAATTTTGTATACATTTTCCCTTACTTTTTATAATTCTTAAAATAGCTCAAAACTTGAAAGATGTCCAAAAAAGGTATCAATATTTCTTCCTTTTTTCCCTATCTATTTATGCCCACATTTTAGTGTTTTGTTTGGAGTTTGGACCACCTAACAAATCTCTCTCTATGTGCTCTAAGTTTAATTTTTTCCCCTTAAAATAGGTATAAATAACTATCATGTGTAATATTGTGTAATAAGTTTAGATTTGAAGTAACGCTACACATGTTTAATAAATTTTCGGAAAAAAAGTTGTCCAAATTTGATTTACGATTTCAAAAATTTATTGCCATGTTGTATTGACTCGGCAATATTGTTAGGAACGTATGTGCCTCTTGTCAAACTTCTCGATCTTGGAATACATAAAAATACATTAAGTGTATTAAATGTCATATTTCTAGCTTCTTAAAGTCAAAACCAAATAATGAATTATTATGACGGATTAGAGGGTAGTTTATAATGTCTTTAATGCCATATACATTTTGGTATGTATATACAACAATTAAAGTACAATAATAGAATAAATTATTCGAGATGGTGTTGCCTATTTGCCTCGCGAACAACAAATTTAGTTCTCTTTCTTTCCTATCTATAAGAATTCTCAACAATTATGGGTTATGAACTCAAAACCCTTTGAATTTATCGAAAAGTTCGATAAACTTGCATTTAATTAGCTTGAATAAATTTTTAATGGCTACCCTTATGCTAGAAATTTAATACATATAAACACATAGTCCTTATTATCAAATCAAGTATCATAAAATGACCACATCGAACCCATAATACACCCTCGTATAGTACTGAAAACTATATCGTTAATTGAATATAAACATGTTTCATTTAAGTGAAAAATTAGAAATTTAACGGTTGCATCAGTTCCAGTGATAAAGCACATGTGATGCACGGACACTTCAAAAAATTGCAACGTGTTGTGTAGGACACCTGATCGGACACAATACTCGTCCGACACCGTGTCCAATATAAAATAAATTTGGCTACTTAAATAAAATGAAAAAAATAAAATATGAACATCGTAATAGACACAGTTAGAGGGTATGTCTACTATGTATGCATTATTTGTGACACTTGATGTTATTTACTTATTTTTTGTGATTGTGAAAACTGAAGTTTTTTTTTGGATGACGGGGGAAACTCGCAGCCGCTACCCTTAGGGTGCGCATTGGGTAAACATCGCCCTTGTGCAATAGTCTGCAAACCACACAAGAGAGATAACTAGCCTAGGTTGCCCATAGCTGACAGGCTCATGGTAGAGAAGGCAATAGGCATTCCAACGGTGGAAATCGAACCCGTGACCAAGGCCACAAGATCCAGCTGCCTTACCAACTCTATCAGGGGTTGCCCCCACTGAAGTATTTATTTTTCTTTCAAACATATATAACTTTACAAATCAAATACAAATTTATAATTTACAATAGTCATTCTTATAGTTTATTTCTCTAACCAGTCATTTAAATTAGAATAAAAAGACTAATTATATATTTTAACGTAAATTAATAAACATATATATGTACATGATATATATATTTTTAAAATGCCGTATTTCGTGTCAGTGTCGTGTCGTGCGTCGTATCCCGTGTCCATGCATCTTAGTTAAGCACATATAGTTAATACATAAAGATAGAGAGTGATGGCAATATTGTTTATCAACGGCAAGATTAGGGGTATAAGCCGAGCCGGGTTAATTCGAGCTCGAGCCCGAGCCCATTTCTTTATGAAAAAAGCTCGAGAGCCTGGTTCGGGAGCTTTTTTTTTTATCTTTTAATATATTATTATTTTTATTATTATATTAACAAATATATATTAAATAATTAATAAATTTATATTAAATAATTAATAAAAAAATAAAAAAAAATTCAAAATTTGAATTTTCCCCCCTAAATTTCACGGGCTCGGCTCGAGTTCGGGATCGAGCTCGAGCTCGAACCCAAGCTCGAGCTCGAACCCAAGCTTAAGAGCTCGAGCCCGAGCTCAAAATTTTTGCGCTCTACGAGCTCGAGCCCGAGCTCGAAATTTTTGAGCTCGATGAGCTCGAGCTCATATAGTAAGGCTCGAGCTCGAGTTTGAAAAAATTGTCAAGCTCGGCTCGAGCTCGGCTCATTTACACCCTAAGCAAAATAGTATTCTCAGGTAGGCTAAGTTACCCTCGAGAACTATTCGACTCCACTGCATCCAGTGACCCCTTCTCATGACCTTTGCATGGGATGTTGGCACCGGAAGCGGCCATGCCGCCCTATCGGTATGTATTTTAATCAACACATCAATTACTTCACACTGTTTCTCATCAATAATCACATACACAATCAATTTTCTTTTGTTTTTTTACTTTAATCATATACCTGTTGCAAAATTAACTAACACATTTATTTTAACACATCACATCTGACAAATCCAAAAAAAAAAAAAACATTTCTGAAATTTTAGTCAAAGTTATAAACAAACAGAACCGAAATCTAAAACTTCATGTAGGGTCAAAACTCAAAAAATAGAAACGGGTAATTCTATAGTGGATTACAACACTCCAATTTTACCACAATCGAGCTTCGACATGGTCAACCATAGCACAGGCCATGCATTGGTTCAATCTTCCCACATTTTACCACCAAGTGAAATGAATTCTAAAGAAGCCTACTGGGGTTATTGTTGCATGGTGTTATACTGCACCAGAAGTTAACTCGAAAGTGGATTTGGTGTTTCAAAGGTTTTACACTATTAGTGCAGCAATTCATCAGCAAGAGTCAAGCAAAAAACCACCCAATCACTCAATGCCATCCATACCATAAGAATTGAATCAATTGTAGATAATTGATTGAGATGTGATTCAATTCGAAAAACTCAATAAGGCATTCGTGAAACCAAGCTCTGGTGCCATGTCAAGAATGAAAGAATAAAGAAAGAAGATATTTCATTCACGGAGAAAAACAATATCCGGGAGAGAACAATACATTGATATTAATTGCTAAGAGAGAAAGGTAAAGTTTTATTCTCCCTTTTATGGTCTAACAGTCTCAACTACCAAAAGGTGTTATACCACACCTAAACACTTATACAGAGGCTAACATATATATAAGAAACACGATTTTGTAACACTCCCCCTCAAGCTTATGTCTTGAAGATATCAAAGACACTAAGCTTGCCAAATAAATGATCAAATTGAATTCTTCCCAAAGCCTTTGTAAATATGTCAGCAAGCTGATCTTTAGAAGCAATATAGTGTGTTGTAATCATCCCTTGCTGAATTTTCTCTCGAACAAAATGTCAGTCCACCTCAATGTGTTTGGACCTCACTGGGTTAGCTGCCAATTGCATGGCAGATTTGCTATCTAAGAACACTTGAACAGGAAGATTTATCTCAACCTTCATATCCTTCAGTAAACTGATTAGCCATAAGATTTCACTTGTAGTTGTCCCTAAGGTCCTATATTCCGCCTCTGCTAAGCTTCTGGACACAATGCACTGCTTTTGACCTTCCAGGATATCAAGGAGCTCCCAAATTTGATGGCATATCTTGTTAAGGATCTTCTTGTCATAGGGCACGAAGCCCAATCTGAATCACAATAAGCATGCAATTTAAAATCAGAATCTGAGGACTGAAGCAATCCAAGTCCAGGTTTACCTTTCAAATACCTGAGCACTTTATTCATAGCATCAAGGTGTGATTTCCATGGGCTATGCATAAATTGACTTAATACTTGGACTACATATCCTATATCAGGCCTGGTGAGGCACAAATATATCAACTTACCAACAATCTTTTTGATAATTACCCACATCATCAACAATAGGATCATTATTATGTAAATCTTCACTAGTAAACTTCACATTATGTTCAATAGGTATCCTAAGAGGCTTGCAGCCTATCATACCAGTTTCTGTGAAGAGTTCAAGAACATACTTTCTTTGACACATAAAAATACCAGCCTTAGACCTAGCAATCTCAATTCCAAGAAAATATTTAAGCTCCCCTAAATCTTTCATATGAAAGGTTTTACTAAGATGATTTACAGTCATCAATTAGGTTTTGATCATTACCTGTTATCACTATGTCATCAACATACACCAATAAAATCACAAGGCTGCTCCCCCTTGATTTTATAAACATAAAATAGTCATTTTTAGATTGAACAAAGCCATGAAGAGACATGGAATGAGTGAACTTATCATTCCATTGTCTAGAGGCCTGCTTCAATCCATAAAGTGACTTTAAAAGCTTACATACCTTAGGTTGGCCATGAATCAGTGTTACCTTGCTCAAAACCAGGAAGAATGCTCATATAAACCTCTTAATGTAAGTCATCCTGCAAAAAAGTATTAGTAACATCCATTAGCCAAAGTGGCCAATCATCCATAGCAGCCAAGGAAAGGACAACTCTCACAGTGACATGCTTAGCCACTGGAGAAAAAGTTTCTGTGTAATCAATGCCTTTTTGTTGTGTGTAACCCTTAGCCACTAACCTTGTTTTATACCTCTCAATGCTACCATCTGACTTGTATTTAATAGTATAGACCCATCTACATTCTATAGGGTGTTTAGCAGCTGGTAAATCAACAATCTTCCAAGTGTTATTAAGGACTAAGGCATTGATTTTAGTAGCCATAGCTTCTCTCCAATTAATACTTTGCTGAGCCTCAGAAAAATCCTTAGGAATAGATTCTGTAGAAATGGCTGAAAGGTACGATCTATAAACAGGAGAAATGGTATCATATTGTATGTAATTAGACAAAGGGTGATCAGTACTATGAGCATGCTCACTAGAAGAATCTGTAGTAAATGGGGAAATTCGTTGCAGAAATTTCCCAAGATGGGTTGATTCGTTGCAGAAATTTCCCAAGATCAAAGTTTGCGCATGAGTTGATGGATGAATGAATATCTTTAACTCGAATTCGACTGCGACAACGAACCTCGGTATAACAACCTCAACCCGATGAAGTCAACAAAGACGAACCTCAGAACGATATTATGATGACGCCACAAACGGGATGGAAAACCGTTTGATAAGTCGAGAACAAACGCCATGGATGTAAAATCCGATAAGTTCAATAAACGTTCTTGACGAACGATGAGAGAATAAACTCACAAATTTTAATCAAAATATTCTCTACTTTATTAATGAAAAACGTAGCCTATTTATAGGCAAAAGAAAACAAGAATCCTTATAGAAGTAGGAATCCTAATATAAATAGGAATCCTAATATAAATAGGAATCCTAATTTGAAAAGGAATCCTAATAGAAATAGAATCCTAATATAAATAGGAATCCTAATTTAGAAAGGAATCCTAATAGAAATAGGATTTCAATCCAAATAAATATTCTAACTTATCTAAACAAGTAAATAAATCAATATAAATCTATAATAAAACATAATAAAAGGAAATAAAATATCTCTAATAATATTCATATCATTCCCATCCTCTTGAAATGGATTTGTCCTCAAATCCAAAGTGTCATTTGTATGCAGTATCGTCGATGCGTTGACTCGAAGGTATGCACCACTTTCTAATCTTCCCAAGATGGGTTGACTCATTGCGGAATTTTCCAATATCAGAATTTGCGCACGAGTTGATTGATAGATGGATATCATTAACCCGAATTCGACTGCGACAATGAACCTCGGTATAAAAATCTCAACCCGATGAAGTCAACGAAAACGAACCTCAGAACGAAATTATAATGACGCCACAACCTGGATGGAAAACCGATTGATAAGTCGGGAACGAACGCCACGGATGTAAAATACGATAAATTCAATAACGTTCTTGATGAACGACTTCTATTAGGATTCCTACTTCTATTAGGATTCTTGTTTTCTTTTGCCTATAAATATTCTACGTTTTTCATTAATAAAGGAGAGAATATTTTGGTTAAAATTTGTGAGTTATTCTCTCGCCATTCGTCAAGAACGTTTATTGAACTTATTGGATTTTACATCCGTGGCGTTCGTTCTCGACTTATCAAATGGTTTTTCATCCCGTTTCTGGCGTCATCATAATTTCGTTCTGAGGTTCGTCTTCGTTGACTTTATCGGGTTGAGGTTTTTATAACGAGTTTCGTTGTCGCAGTCGAATTCTGGTTAAAGATATTCATCCATCAATCAACTGGTGCGCAAACTTTGATCTTGGGGAAATTCCGCGATGAATCAATCCATCTTGGGAAGATTCGTATCAGGTGGTATCAGATGGGTTTATCACAAAATTTAATCAAAATATTCTCTACTGTATTAATGAAAAACGTAGCCTATTTATAGGCAAAAGAAAACAAGAATCCTAATAGAAATAGAAATCCTAATAGAAGTAGGAATCCTAATATAAATAGGAATCCTAATATAAATAGGAATCCTAATTTGAAAAGGAATCCTAATAGAAATAGGAATCCTAATTTGGAAAGGAGTCCTAATAGAAATAGGATTTCAATCCAAATAAATATTCTTACTTATCTAAGTAACTAAAGAAAATCAATCTAAATCTATAATAAAACATAATAAAAGGAAATAAAATATCTCTAATAATATTCATATCATTCCCCTCTTCTTGAAAGGGATTTGTCCTCAAATCCAAAGCGTCATTTGTACACAGTATCGTCGATGCGTTGTTGAAATTGGACATGATCACCATTGCCTCTTTGTTTAGCCACATGCTTTCGCTCACTCTTTATCTTTACCCTCACTTGATCTTCATAAATTTGTTGAGGTGTTAGTACAACCATCACTTGTTCGTTCACTTTTTTGTTTAGCCACATGCTTTCGCTCACTTTTTTTCTTTACCCTCACTTAATCTTCATAAATTTGTTGAGGTGTTAGTGCAACCATCACTTGTTCGTTCACTTTTATCTCACCACTATCATTGACACATTGTAACTTGTATGGTGTAGGGTGCTTCAAAAGAGATAGGCCTAATTCTTTCACCATAGACGTATTATCGATATTTGGGCAATTATCACCATCGATAGTCACATGACTTACTTTATCTTCAACCACTTTCACGTGTTCGCTCAATGTTCTTTTCGAAATCAAAGTCAATGCATCATGAGATATATACCCCTCACTCGAATCCTTCAATGATGACATCTCATGGATGTTGGAACCTTCATCGTCTTGGTTTTCATGGTGGCTCGTCTCTTGTTTGTGCTCCCTTTTTGATTTTCGTGTGGCTTGTTGCTCAATCTTTTTCCATTGGTATGCTTCCCAAGCATGTTCCAAAGTAAGTGTATTTGGGTGAACCTTAGCCTTCCTCTTGAGTTGGTTCTCAAACCGATCCATCCTCTCGTCGAGGCGCTCAACTTCAATTCTTACCAACATTCTCATCTCAGCCTTTAGCCCATCAATGATGAACTTAAAGTCAACTCCTATTATATACTGAGGAAAACTTTTCTTCGACATTTTAATGTCCATCTGCAAATAATTTCGAATTTTCTTTTTCGATTTTTTTTTTCGGAACGAGATGCGCGAAAAATAAACTAGACAGAATCTGAAAAAACTAGAAAAAAATAAAAAGGAAAAAAGTAAAATAAAAAATACTTTCTATTTGAAATAGAAAAGACTTCTACCTCAAATAGGAGACAACTGCCGGTAGGGCTTTCCAGAAACTACGTGGCAAACGTAGCTCTGATACCACCTGATACGAATCTTCCCAAGATGGGTTGATTCGTTGCGGAATTTTTCCAAGATCAAAGTTTACACACGAGTTGATGGATGAATGGATATTTTTAACCTAAATTCGACTGCGACAACGAGCCTCGGTATAACAACCTCAACCCAATGAAGTCAACGAAGACGAACCTCAGAACGAAATTATGATGACGCCACAAACGGGATGGAAAGCCGTTTGATAAGTCGGGAATGAACGCCACGAATGTAAAATCCAATAAGTTCAATAAATGTTCTTGACGAACGACGAGGGAATAAACTCACAAATTTTAATCAAAATATTCTCTACCTTATTAATGAAAAACGTAGCCTATTTATAGGCAAAAGAAAACAAGAATCCTAATGGAAGTAGGAATCCTAATTTGGAAAGGAATCCTAATAGAAAATAGAATCCTAATATAAATAGGAATCCTAATTTGAAAAGGAATCCTAATAGATATAGGAATCCTAATTTGGAAAGGAGTCCTAATAGAAATAGGATTTCAATCCAAATAAATATTCTAACTTATCTAAACAACTAAATAAATCAATCTAAATCTATAATAAAACATAATAAAAAGAAATAAAATATCTCTAATAATATTCATATCAAACTGTAGTCATTAGCCCAATAAGAAGGCTTAACAACTCTCTCAGATCCCCTAATAGGCACAATACTAGGATTAACAGCATAATTGTCATTATGCAAGGATGTAGCACGTATGCTATTATCAACAGTATCTGTACATAAGTCCAAAGGATTGTCCTGATCAACTGGGGTGTTATCAGGTAAAGCTTCTGATCTCCTATATGGAAGAATATAGTCTTCATAATAAGACTGCATATCTTGAACAGGAAACTAATTCCTAGTATCATCACTTTCAGACATAGCAAAAGGAAAAATATTTACATAGAATTACATCTCTAGAAATCCAGAATGTATTGGTATTAAGATCCAACAGTTTATAGTCCTTTTGATAGGGGGCATATCCCATGAAAACACATGGTTTTGACCTGTGTTGAAACTTATCTGCCTGAGGTAGAGTTTTAGCAAACGACAGACACCCAAAAACTCTCAAGTGTATATAAGTAGGGGGCTTGCCATTTAACAGAGGTGTAGGAGTCCTATTAATAATGTAAACAGTTGTAGTCACACATTCCCCCAATATTTGATAGGAACATGTGATAAAAACTTCAATGATCTGGCAACATCCAATATGTGCCTATGTTTTCTCTCCACAATGCCATTTTGTTGGGGAGTATATGCACATGTGCTTTGGTGTATGATTACTAAAGAATTAAACAAGGTTTTGCATTCTTTATTGAAAAATTCCCTAACATTGTTAGTCCTTACCTTTTTTATATTAACAGAATATTGAGTGACAACATGTGTAAAGAAGTTCTTTAAGAAATCATACACATCAGATTTGTGTTGCATTAAGAATACCCAAGTGGCCCTTGAATAATCATCTACTAGGGTTAGAAAATAGGCCTCTTGATTATAAGTTTTCTCCTTATAAGGACCTCATACATCAATATGTAACAATTCAAAGATACTAGTAGTGTAATCTGTTTTCTTTGGAAAGATATTTCTAGCTTGTTTGGCCAAAGGACATATGTCACAGTAAACCTATTTATTATCAATTTTGATGTCAAGCTCACAAAGATACAAAATTCTGCTGAAGGACATATGTCCAAACCTCATATGCCACAACTTGGCTTTACTATTGATAGTATCAATTTTATTGAAAACAGTATTACAAGAAGAAGAATTATTGGCAAAAAGATTTGTGAGGATCATTGGGAACTGGTTGGAGATAGTATAATCCATTTCTCAATCTACCAATCCCCTTTATCTTTCCATCCCATGTTCCCTATATTAAATAGAAATTAGAGAAAAAACTCACATACACATTATTATCACTGGTCAGCTTTGATATAGACAGCAAATTATGCTTAAAGTTAGGAACAAATAGAACATGTTGAATATTAAGATCTGTTCCTAAGATTATATGACCATTGTGTGTAACATTACTGTAATTGCCATTAGGTAATTTAAAATGTTGTTGGGAATCACATAGATGAAAAGTATCACTCAGGTATTTGTTATTTGCCAACATGTGTTGGTTTGCCCCTGTATGGCTGTATCAATGATCCAAGCATTTAAATCATATTGTTCTGAAGATGTGGAGAAATGAGAAATCATACCAGCCATATTAGATGCAGAGGTGGATCCTGTATTAGCCATATGTGGATTGTTGTCTCCCTTAGAGCTACAGATCAACTGCATTATTTGAGTATACTGTTGAGCAGTGAACACAGGTGAGTGGTTAGGTTGATGATCCAACATAGAATTATCTATTTGAGGTCCTTGTTTAGCAGATGTAGTCTCTTTTGGAATAGAGACATTATTGGCTTGTGTGTTGGTGTTGAATTTGCCACCTCCATTACCTCTTGCTCCTGAACCACCACCTCTTCGGCCACCTCTCCTACCACCTCTACTCCAATTTGGTGGGTAACCAATTAGTTTGAAGCACCTATCTCTTATATGACCCGTGATATTGCAATGATCACAATATAGGCCCTCTTTATTGTTTCTAGATTGATTGTTAGTCATAAAGACCACAGCAGAAACAGAACCACTGCTTTGTGAATTTATACCTTTATGAGCCTCCTCATTACTTATCATTGACTAAACTTGGTTATGAGTTGGCAATGGAGACATCATTAATATTTGTGATTTAACAGTGCTGTAGCACTCATTAAGCCCCATTAAAAACTGCATCATTTTCAATTGATTGCAGAAATCCACATATTCCTTCGAAACAACTAAGGATGGTGAAGGAATGAAAGATTCATACTCATCCCATAGTGATCGAATCTTGAAATAAAAATCAGTAACTGTATTGGCTCCCTGAGTTATAGTGTTTATCTGCCTATACAGTCAATATAAACGAGCACCATTTATTTTGTCAAAATGCTCTTTAAGATCATTCCAGATAGCATAAGCCGAATCTATATAGACAATACCATGAACTAAGTCGCGAGAAATTGAGCGATGTATCCAAGACTTTACCAGGGCATTGCATCGCTTCCAATGATGTAAAAGATCCGATCCAGCTTCTGGTTGTGTGCAGGTTCCATTGATGAAGCCAATCTTGTTCTTGGCTTCTAGGGCAACCCGAGAACAAATCTTGTCATTTTCTGAGCCTTTTAAAACTTTTGTCACCAAATCAAGATTCGGTGTTCGGAGGGATGAAGGTACAGAGGATTCTGAGCATCAATCTGTGTAGACACGATTAAATCTCTCTTTTCAGGCTTCTCCATTGGAGTATCAACAATTCCAGCCATTTAGGAAAAATGTGCGTGGAAGATTCCCAAGATAATGAAAGACAACAAACAAGAATTGAATCAATCGTAGATAATTGATTGAGATGAGATTCAATTCGGAAAACTCAATAAGGCATTCGTGAAACCAAGCTCTGGTGCCATGTCAAGAATGAGAGAATAAAGAAAGAAGATATTTCATTCACGGAGAAAAACAATATCCAAGAGAGAACAATACATTGATATTAATTGCTAAGAGAGAAAGGTAAAGTTCTATTCTCCCTTTTATGGACTAACAGTCCCAACTACCAAAAGGTGTTATACCACACCTAAACACGCTTATAGAAAGGCTAAGATATATATAAGAAATACGGTTTTGTAACAATTATTCTTCTTTCAGACCATTGCAGCTCAATAATTACTTATAATTTGAACTTATGAAAAAGGGGAATATATATTACTTGCCTTTGTAGCTAGAGATTGCTGGTAAAAGGGCTTTGATTTTGGGGTTTTTGTGTTGACAATTTTGGTGACAGAGTAGTGAAATTATTGAAGCCGGTGATATGTCACGACGCGAATGCGCATTAGCGACAAAATGCAGATTATAATTTATATTCCTTATCTTACTAGCTTCGCACGGTTCTATTTTTATTATTAATAATTTTCGAAATAGAAAATCTAACATTAGTTGTAGGGTTGAGTGAAATTAGTTCCTAATACTTTTTCAAAGAAAGTGTAGGGTTGAATGAAATATTGTTCAAATTTATGTTAAAAATTGTGTTACATTATAGTTTAGTTTATTATCATGCCAAATAAAAGTCAAATTCGATTAACTTAATCTTTTTATATAGTTTATCAATTATCCTTTTTTTATTAATCGAGTCAACTCAACACCTTTGAAACAAACAAATTGTTCAAATAAAGATTAATATATTAAAAAAAAATATATAAATGGAGTTTTAGCAATGTATTTGGGTCGAGTATCGACCAATTTTATTTTTTTTCTTTTTATCATCAAAATATCAAAAGTTATAATTTACACCATGAACTACACAACTTATAACAATCATACAGCCAATGCTAAATTGGCCCGTGTATGAAAGCAGCTGAAGGTATTAATTGGGCTTCTCATAGCCCACTTTTGTGTATGAGTTAGCTTGAAGCTAACTTAATCCATAGTACAAAAGCCCATGATTTTACTCGCTTCTATTTGTTTTGGACTAGTTTGGATTGAGATTAATTCTCTTCCAAAACCATCTAATATATCAATCCAGATCTTCTATTTGAAATCGTGTTTTATACATTTGATACATTAGTTTTATGTTCTTCCTATATGTAAGTACCTCAAAATTTAATACAATATATTTCTTTAAATTATTTGTGAGCCACTTAATTAGTTTGTCAAAGTTGAAGATCAAAATTCTTGGTTTTCCAATTCAAGCTTGGTTTAGATTTACATAATTACACTATAATCTTTGGGGTGTATACAACTTTTGAACATGCCCATCTCATCATTTAACACTTTGCAAACCTGCGTAAAAATTATTTACCATATTCATTATATATATTTTGGCAATTGGATAGTGATTATATGAATGACAAAGACTCCATTCCATATAAAAATATTCACACAATCACACTTTAAAATCTTATTTGTTATTCAATTTCCAACAAAATAATCATTTATCTTCTTACTTTCAATTTTTTTCCCTATACAAGAAGATTCCACAAATTAATTCAAATAAATTCCTATCTAAATGTGATGGCCAGGTGGCATCGAGCTAACTCATGCTGATTTTACAGCTAAACATTGTAATTCGAACCACCTTTTTATCTCTTTATATAGCCCTTGTTTTCACCATTATCGCCTTAACCAAAAAACAATGAAGAAAAACCCACCCAACACCAAAACTATTACAATCTCATTCAATGACCCAATTTCAACTGATTCATCTGACGACGAACTCGATGCATCCTAGGAAAAACCAAAGAAGAAAACCCATGAAATTGTTCTTTAGCAGGTGAAAGTCCCTCGCAAGAAAAAGAAGATGTCCATCTCCAAACCAACAAAAGCTCCAGGGGAAAAACATGACTCTAGAAAATCCCAATGTCTGCTGGAAAAAGAGGAAAAGAATTTCATGGGAGTGAGGAGAAGAGATTGGGGAACATATGTTTCGGAAATTAGAGATCCAATTGATTATAGACGTGTTTGGATGGGTACTTTCAAAACCCCGGAAGAGGCTTCCGTGGCATATCTCTCTAAGAAGGTTGATGAGAAGGTCAATAAAGCCAAACAGGAAATTGTTAGTGGAAATTTGTCTAAAAAAATTCCCCCACTTCAGTGGTTTTGGTGAAAACGAGGTGGTTTTTGGTGAAAACAAGGTGGCTGAAAATGAAGAGTTCAGAAAACCTAACAAATCTAACAGATCTGGCGGAAATGAAGAGAAAATAGGTACCTGGGGTTCCTGTTAGGACCTTGGGATGCATTAACTACGCACCAGGAGACAGATCGGGTCAAAACTGTTCATTCCTATGACCCATGGGTTGAGTCAGTTGGAGTTCTCTTATGAAGAGGAGGGAGCTGTAGAATGAGTAAAAGAGGTAGCCAAGGCGTGGAAGCAGACACACCGGATAGCCCAGCCCCTGGGAACTAGACTAGAGGGACTACTGAGGAATATCCTACCTAGCACGATCAACGTAGGAATTTAGAACACCTTATGGGCCATACGGAGCAGAGGATATCTGTGCAAAAAAATAAGGTCGGTACGAAATGAAAAAAGAAAGCTAGTATCACTGAGCTTGAATGGAGGACCATGAAAAAGGCTGGAAAAAGAGCCAGGTTCGAAAACTTCGGCGGTATATCAATTAAGCAATATGAGAAATGGACAGAAATAAACCTGCGGCTAGGGAACACATTTACATTTATGGCCGATGAGATGGGTAAACTCAGAAAAGGCCCTCTCATCTGAATAAGACGACTACTCAGCTCAGTTCATTCTATTTTCTCTTCATTTCTGCTAGATATGTTAGTTTTTCTGAACTCTTCATTTTCAGCGACCTTGTTTTCACCAAAAACCACCTCGTTTTCACCAAAACCCACTTTTTTCACACCATTGGCGTCATTTCCATTTTCACCTAACAGATCTGGGCTTTTATTTTCAAAAATTGAAGTGGGGGGATTTTTTTTAGACAATTTTTCACTGACAATTTCTTTTTGGCTTTATTGACCTTCTTACTAATCTCAACCTTCTTAGAAAGATGACATGGAAGCCTCTTACGGGGTTTTGAAAGTACCCATCCAAACACGCCTATAATCAATTGGATCTCTAATTTATGAAACATATGTTTCCCAATCTCTACTCCTCACTCCCATTAAATTCTTTTCCTCTTTTTCTAGCAGACATTGGGATTTTCCAGAGTCGTGCTTTTCGTCTGGAGCTTTTTTTGGCTTGGAGATGGACATCTTCTTTTTCTTGCGAGGGACTTTCACATGCTGAAGAACAATTTCATGGGTTTTCTTCTTTGGTTTTTGCTAGGATGCATCGAGTTCATCGTCAGAGGAATCAGTTGCATTTAGGTCATTGAATGAGATTCTAACAGTTTTGGTGTTGGGTGGGTTTCTCTTCATTGTTTTTTGGTTAAGGTGATAATGGTGAAAACAAGGGCTATATAAGGAGATATAAAGGTGGTTCGAATTACCATATTTAGCCGTAAAATCAGCATGAGTTGGCTCCAAGGTTTTGAAACCCAGCCCGTACCGTTCGATCGGACCGCTGGAACCGGGAACCAGTCAGGAAGACGGTCCGAGCTATGCCCCAAACTCGTTTGGGGCTGAAACCCAGTACTTTTTGTCGAAAATCGTTCGATCCGGCGGTTGAACCGACGGATGGTTTGAATCGGTGGTGGTCGCCGGAACCGGTGAGGCTGTGATTTTGGGTAAATTAAGAACAACGGAGACTGGAGAGTAACAGCCCCTATCTTCTTCTTCTATGATTCTTACTGCCGTAGCCATAAAGAGACTCAAAACATGGAAAGAAAAATATTTGAATGAAAAGAAAGGAGAAGGAGAAGGAGAAGGATAAGAGCTTTGGTGTTGGAGGCGGCTGTGTGGCTTGTAGTTGTAGGGTTTATGAGGAGAGGCTAAAAAATTAGGGTTTTTTTCCTTTATATACTTTGTAATTTTTAATTTTTTCTTTATCTTTTATCATTTTTTAATGATCAAATAGTGATGAAATAGAGACTAGCAGGTTATATTAAATTACACAACAACCATATTAGTTTATATTTGATTCTACATTATATAATTTTTAAAAATATATAATATAAATGTGTACAATATTTACTATTATATTAAATTATTATTATAATAAATTATATTTATTACATAATTATGACATCACTGGTTTGACAGCGGTTCGCCCGACGGTTGAACCAGTGACCCTTGACTAGTCAATTTTCCGGTTCAATGACCGATCCGCGTTTCAAAACATTGGTTGGCTCGATGCCACCTGACCATCACATTTAGGAATTTATTTGAATTAATTTGTGGAATCTTCTTGTAATAGGGAAAAAAATTGAAAGTAAGAAGATAAATGATTATTTTATTGTAAATTGATTAACAAATAAGATTTGAAAGTGTGATTGTGCGAATATTTATATGGAATGAACTAATCTTTGCCATTCATATAATCACTACCCAATCGCAAAAATATACATAATGAATAAGATTATAAGTTAAGTGGATAGAAAATAAAATCATCTCTTATGAATATGATAAATAATTTTTATGCAGGTTTCCAAAGTGTTAAAAAATGAGATGGTCATGTAGAAAAGAAACTATATACATAACAAAGACTATAGTGTAATTATTTAATCTAAACCAACCTAGCTCGAAAAGGTGGACATTCTTTTTTGAGGAAAAATAATAATTTTGCGAAAGACGTCCTTGATATTAGGGTTGATCACATTACTTCTTTATTGCTTTAGTCTTTTACATTTCCTTTAGTTACATTACAATCTTGATTGTAATTATCAAAGTCTGACCTGAGTTTGATAGTTGAGTCAAGTGGAAGTCATGGCACTTCCTATTAGGAAAACCAATTATAAACACGAAAACGAATGAACTAAATACAATGATATAAAGTAAAACAATAACTTTAACCTAATATGTATCTATGTCGGAAACTAATAATAGGAGCAACAACCTCATCATATTTTGAGAATCCTATTAATGTGAAGATTGTTGAATTTATTGGGGAAAATGAAGAACTTTGATCTCTTATTTCGGCAAACTAATTAAGTGGCTCACATATAAAAAAAAATATATTATATTAAATGTTGAAGTGCTTATATATAGGAATGCATAATACCAAAGTATAAAACATGATTTGAACTAGAAGATTTGATATTTTAAAGGTAATCTCTACCCAAACTAGTGCAAAACAAATAGAAACGAGTATAATCATTAAATTTTTACTAGTTATTAAAGTCACTTACATTGCAATCAACATGTATGAAAAATACAAAAATTGTCTTGTAAATTGGGATGCATTTACTAAATTATCCAAATTCATAATAAATTTAATCTTATACTCCATCAATAAAGATATCCAAGTAAATATCATCCCAATTTGTTATATATTTGATTAGATAAAGTATAATGAATATTTGATTAGATAGAGTATAATGAAATGAAAGGACTTGTGAACTTTTATGTCCATTTTGGTGAGGGTATTAGCAATCTGTTTGCAATAACTTCTTCAATGGTAAATAACAATATGAAGATTACTATCTTAATCGAGAATTCAAGATAAATACTTTCTAATAAAGTAAAAAGTAAATTAATCTAAAGTATAAAACACGATTTAAACTAGAAGATTTGATATTTTATGGGCGTTTTGGAAGAGAATTAATCTCAACCCAAATAGAAACGAATATAATCATGGGCTTTCATCTATGGATTAGTTCACTTTTAGCTTACTCATACACAAGGGTGGACTATTTGAAGCCCAATTAATACGTTTAGCCGCTTTCATACATGGGCAAATTATGGCCTTATATATCAATCTTCAGTACAATTTCAAGCCCATAAATCCCAAGCCCGCCCAATAAATACACTTTCCAACATAGTATCCTACTTATAATTTGCTTCATGATGTCCCTACAAATGTAGATTTTATCAACAAGAAATTAAATAAATATACAATTCCTCTTCTTTGGAGAAGACATTAAAGGAAAAAAATATGGGAAAATATAAAGCTAACGAACCGACTATGATGTTTAGCCAATCAATAAAAATAGTGTTTTTAATTTTAGACAACAATTATTAGTATTGGGCTGGTAGAACATTAAAATTAGTATTGGGTATAATTGGGATGTTGGATTGAATATTGAAAGCCCAAAAAGGGCAAGTATATTAATTGATATGTCTAATTGGGCTAATTAATTAACAGACTGTTGTTGTTGGGCTAATAGAAAATTTAAATGGGAAAGTAATTAAAATAGAAAAATAATTAAAAATGAAGACTGTTGTTGTCGGCTTAGGATCTCCTATTACATAATGGTGTTTCATCCCCTATTGCAAGCGACGGATGAAAGACACGTGGACAATTAATATATTCTCATAATAGAGAATAAAATCTTATTAAACTCTATATGGAAATAATAATATTTGCTAAAATTAATATTGATTTAAGGGAAGTCAAAATCCTATTAAACTCTATATGGAAATAACAATATTTGCTAAAATTAATATTGAATTAAGAGAAGTCAAAAAATTATAAGGAAAATTGAAAAATGGAAATTAAAAAATCTCAAACCTCTCTCATCCCTCACCACTCACTTGATCGGTGCTGTTAAAGATTTTGGAGTCCATGAACAAATTTGTTTTCTCAATTCAAGTGTATTAAAAATGAACAACCCTAATATTATATCATTTTGCCACTAGTGGTCTGACTGTGTTGGTGAAAGCAAATTCCTATGCATAAATGTTCATATCATATTGCCAGAAATTGAAATATAAACATAATAGTATTATAGTGGTATATACAGAATGGGTCGTATGTTCTTAGGTCAACCCATATACGACCCATATAATAATAAGAGCCATATCTACGAACCATAGTGGCTAGGTTGAAGAGAGCAAGGCTGACGTGGATCAATATTGCATCTTTAATCCCTAACTTAGTCTTATTTGCAAGACACTACAAGATCCGCGTGTTTTCGTTACACGGGTCAAATACAATAATGACCCGACAAATCTGATCCGTGCATCAAGGACACGTGTACGATCTGTACTCGTACACCTGTCCTATCCGTACAATATGGATTTCCTATAAATAGTGGTACTGTTCATTGGAAAACGGGAGGATTACGTAAGATTGATTAGTACTTACCCGCTCTACTACCGAGCCTACATTGGGAGCTTTGTACTCCGTGGTTCGGCCTGATTTGGCTCGTTTATTTTGACCTAGATCAGGTGGCGCCGTCTGTGGGAAACTACTAGTCATTCGCTGAAATTTACACAACACTTTTATGGAGAATCAAGAGGCAAGTATGGAGGAGACACCCTTAGCCAGGAACTTGGGAGCTAGTTCAAATGCGTTGATAACGATGACCCAGGAGGAGCTGGATCGTAGAGTCCAAGCTCAAGTAGAAGAGATGTTGAGAGCTAGAGCAGAAAAAGCAACGGTACTCCCAAGAAGGCTATTTGAAGAAATAGAAGACATGGATGATGGCTCTGCTAGACCTAAAGAACGAGATGAGATGCCCCGGATGCCAGAGGAGAACCCTCGGAGAGCTAGGCATATGACGACGCTGATGGGCCGGAATGCTCCGTTTTCTGAAAATATAATGATGGAACTTCCAGATAAAAATTTTGTAATTCCGACCCTGCCTAAATTTGATGGAACAGGAGATCCTACACCACACATTACATCTTTTGAACTGCTGATGTCTTTCCAGGACCAATCTGAGGCAGTGAATGCCAGAATATTTATCTCTACCTTGATAGGGAAGGCACATGAGTGGTTTACGAGCCAACCGAATGGGAGTATAATCTCATATGCTCAACTGATTAAAAAATTTGAAAACCATTTCGCTATTAATAAGCGAACCAAAAAGTCCGTTTCGATGCTGATGGGGATAAAACAGAACACTAACGAATTGTTAAGAGATTTTATGCATCGTTTTAACCAAGAGATGCTTGATTTTCCAGATGTAACTAATGAATTGATGATCGGAATATTAGTGCGAGGTTTGAAAACCGGATCTTTCATGAATGCTATAGCTAGGCAACCACCTCAATCTCATGAAGCAATGATGGAATTAGCAGGACAATACATTAACGAGGAGGAAATGAATATGATGAAAAAATCCGAAAGTGTACAATCCCCTAATGATTCGCACAGGAATCAGGAGGATAAGCACAACGGTAAAAACGAAAAACCCCCAGGAAACGACCCATATAGGGGTCGTAGGGGAGAAGCAGATGTACGATATTCGAGGTCGGGGTCTAAAAAGGACCACGAACGACCCCGACGATTTCAAAAGTATGAAAATTACTCCCCATTGAACACTTCTATGAAGGAGGCTTTCCTGGCCATCCGACACTCTAGGTTTGCCGAGAATATAATACCGCCAAAACCGCTGAGAACATATAACAAATATACGCAGCACAAATATTGCGAATATCACCGCGAACGTGGGCACGACACAAATGACTGTTATCAGTTGAAAGATGAAATCGAGCGCCTGATTAGGGAAGGATATCTGCGTCACTTCGTAGACCGGTCTGAGACTGGTGGGAGCCGTCGTCCTAGGAGCAGATCGCCTGAGAGACGGTCGTATCCACCACAGGATAATTCATATGATACCAACCACTACCGTCAGGATGACAGAAACGAAGGAGACAGAAATCAGGCAGAGGTGGATAGATCGAATTTACCCAACAGAGGGAACATATTCATGATTTCTGGAGGTCCTTCATCAGGTGACACTTCGAGTGCAAGAAAGAAACATTTGAGGGAATTGTCCTCAGAATCTCTTTGGGGGCGGTCGGAAATGGTTCTAACCCTTGGCACAAAGGAGGAACCCATCACTTTCACTGATAAAGATTTAGAGGGGATGTTGGTTCCACATAACGACCCGATGGTGATTACAATGGATGTGGCGAATTTTGCGGTACACAAAGTACTAGTGGATACGAGAAGTTCGGCTGATATAATATTCTGGGGAGTGCTACAAAAGATGGAGCTTTAACTAACAGATTTACGACCGGTGCACACCCCGTTGATGGGATTTACTGGATCTCAGATTATGCCTAAGGGATCAATTGACTTAGATGTGTCCCTAGGACAGTATCCTCGAAGAAAAACGATGCGCGTAACTTTCCTTGTTGTTGACTCACCTTTTGCATATAACATGATCGTGGGCAGACCAATGTTGAACAAATTCGAGGCAATATTCTCGACAATACATCTGAAAATGAAATTTCGAACCAAGGCTGGCATTGGCGAGGTGCGTGGAAATCAGTTGGAAGCTAGGCAATGCTACGTTACGTCGTTGGAACAGCCCAAGCGTGAAGAGAGAAAACGGAAGAGGGAGATCCCTGAAATAAATTTGGTTCGTGTTGCGGCTGCAGAATTAATCGGAAAAATTACTCTTGAAGAATTGGAGGCTATGAAGGAAAAGAAGAAGAAAAAAGATCGTGGGAAGTACAAGTCTGAAGCACCTGACACTTCTATCAAACCGATGCAGAGTAAAACTATTGAGCTTTATGAAGACGACCCGGCGAAAGTTACGAAAATCGGTGCAGAATTAACCCCAGATATGGAGGAGAAACTGGTCAAATTTTTGCGAGATAACAGAGATATATTCGCTTGGACTGCTGCAGATTTCAAAGGAATCGATCCCTCGATCATTGAGCATCGTCTGAATGTTGATCCAATGGCTAAACCTGTTCGTCAGAAGCGTCGTAACTTTGGGGTGGAGAAAAATGCAATCATTGAAGCTGAAGTGAAGAAATTATTAGATGTAGGCTATATCAATGAAATTCATTTTACCGAGTGGTTAGCCAATGTAGTCATAGTGCCAAAAACTGATGGCAAATGGAGAATGTGTACTGATTTTACCGATTTAAACAAAGTTTGTCCTCGTGACCCTTATCCCTTGCCTCGTATAGATTTACTCGTAGATTCTACTGCTGAAAGTGCACTCTTAAGTATGATGGATGCGTATCAAGGTTTCAATCAAATAATGATGGCTAAAGAAGATCGAGAAAAAACATCTTTTATTACCTCTAAGGGGGTATATTGTTACAACGTAATGCCATTTGGGCTTCGTAATTCCGGGGCAACCTACCAAAGGCTCGTAAATATGATGTTTAAAAATGAAATAGGACGAACCATGGAAGTTTATATCGATGACATGCTAGTAAAAAGCAAAAAAGAGATAGACCATTTAGATCACCTTAAACGGTCATTTGAAATAATGAATGCATATGGCATGAAGCTAAATCCCAGCAAATGCACTTTCGGTGTTCGAGGTGGAAAATTTTTAGGTTATTTAATATCGGAGAGGGGTATTGAGGCAAATCCAGATAAGATCGATGCTATTTTAAAAATACAATCTCCACAATCAATTAAAGATGTTCAGAAGTTAACAGGTCGTATGGCAAGCCTCAATCGATTCATATCAAGATCCGCAGATAAAGGGCTTCATTTCTTCAAAGTTTTGCGTCACTTGAAAAATTTTGAATGGACTGATGAATTCGAACAAGCATTTCAGGACCTCAAAAATTACTTGATGTCACCTCCATTGCTCACCAAACCCGTCCCAGACGAACCATTATACCTGTACTTAGCAGTTTCAGCGGTGGCCATTAGCGCTGTTCTGGTCCGTGATCTGCAAGGTGAGCACAAGCCAGTGTATTACGTCAGTAAACTCATGCAAGGGGCTGAACAGAACTATGAAGGGCTTGAAAAATGGGGTCTAGCTATGGTGACTGCAGCTCGTAAATTACGACCGTACTTTCACTCGCATCATATTATTGTACTGACTGATCAACCACTCAGACAGACTTTGGGCAAACCCGATGCCTCGGGCAGAATGATAAAATGGGCAATTGAATTGGGAGAATTTAGTATCGAATATAAACCAAGGGCAGCAGTGAAGGCTCAGATAATGGCAGATTTTTTGGTGGAGAATACGAGCCCTGACATAAACGCAATAGTAGCAGAGGTTCAAGACCCTTGGTTATTGCATGTGGATGGATCTTCAATGGCAAAACGAGGGGGGGCAGGAATTTGGTTTCACTCCCCGCAAAAGGATGACTTGGAATTCGCTATCAAATTCGATTTTGATGTTACCAACAATGAAGCAGAGTACGAAGCACTAATCTCTGGCTTGAAATTGGCTGAATCACTGAGTATTAACCGATTATGTGTGTTTACGGACTCTCAATTGGTTGCCAAACAAGTAAATGGTACGAACGATGCAAAGGAAAGAACGATGGTAAAATATCTTGCACTGGTAAAAGAGTTTGCATCACGATTTGAGCATTTTGAACTTTTACAGATCCCTCGTGAGGAAAACGAACGGGCTGATGCTTTAGCTAAATTTGCGAATCAGATCGTAGGTTGTACAAATAGACAAATCACCTTGCCAACGACGCAACAGTCTGAACTCCAAACCTCTACTTCAGTGGTCGTCGTGAATGACACTGTGGACTGGAAATCCCCTATTGTGCATTATTTGACGGAGCAACACTTGCCAGATGATAGAATTGAGGCTCGTCGATTGTTACACCGTGCACTTCGTTTCACGATGTTGAACGGGGAACTATATAAAAAATCGGTTTCCGGGGTATTACTCCGATGTTTAAGCAGAGAAGAGGCAGATTATGTAATGAAAGAAATTCATGAGGGAAGTTGTGGAAATCATTCCGCTGGCAGATCTTTGGCCCAAAAAATTACGAGGCAGGGGTACTTTTGGCCGACTTTAGTACAAGATGCTATTGAGTTTGTAAAACACTACAGGGAATGTCAAATGCACGCGAATTTGATTCATCAACCAGGACATACCATGGAATTGATCAAAATAGCTTATCCCGTTGATCAATGGGGTATCGATATACTAGGTGAATTAATCGTATACACTTATTCACCAAACGACAAATTGAACATATTCTGTATAGAAATTGATTGCCTTTCATTATTTCGTAGGTCATTTTCCCCCGACCCAGGGTCAAAAGAAATTCATTATCCTTGCTATTGAACATTTCACAAAATGGATCGAAGCTGAAGCTGTGGCTCGTATAACTGAAAATGCTGTAATTGACTTCATCTGGAAAAATATAAAACTTTGTCGTGCCATTTAAATTGGAACTTAATATCCGTTCTGGTTAACTTGGAAAAATATAATCTGCAGGTTTGGGATTCCTCGTGTTATAATTTCTGACAATGGAACTCAATTCAATGGGAAAGCAATAACCTCGTGGTGTAATGAGCTGAAAATACGCCAGAACTTCACTGCAGTTGGTCATCCGCAGTCGAACGGGTTAACTGAGGTTGCCAATCGCATAATACTTCAACACCTGAAAACTCGGCTTGATGGTGAACGAGGCAAATGGGCAGACGAGCTTCCTGGGGTACTATGGGCCTACAGGACAACCCCACGATCCTCCACAGGAGAAACTCCGTTCTGTCTGGTATATGGCTCAGAGGCGGTCATTACGGCTGAAGTTGGAATGTTGACGGACAGGGTATTTAATTACGATGCCAAGGAAAATGTCGAGGCGAGAAGTTTCGAACTTGACACGATTAATGAGGTACAAGAAAGAGCCTATGCTTCTATACTGCGGCACAAGAATACCATGTTGAGGGCATATAATAAACGAGTCAAGCACAGAGCTTTCCAGGTGGGAGAATATGTCCTCAAGAAAGTTGAGGTGTCTAAAACAGTTCGTAAGCTAGAGCCGAATTGGGAAGGACCCTTTAAGATTACGGAGATTACAAAGGGCATGACTTACAGACTACAAGACTTAGATGGGAAAGATTTACCGAGGCCATGGAATATTGACAATTTAAAACGTTTTTATAGTTGATGTATATTATCAATTTTATTATTCCTAATATTAATGTTAGCACGGCAGTTTTTCCCTCCGTATAACAATGCACGGAGCTTGATTTACGATGAACACATTCTAGCAAATTATATAAGCAATGTAAACAATACCTCGATATAATATAGGCAAAAAAGAGTACATTCTTAGAGTATGAGAAGAAAGTCAACAAATACACATAATTATCTTCAACTTCTACAAATATCCTTAACATAAGAATCACGTCAAAATCAGATATTCAAATATTAAGTGTCTTCTTGTGCAACCGTCTGTACGATGTCTTGACCCTTGTTTCCATCTTCAACATCTACGACGGAAGCAGACACTTGGACGGTGGAGTCACCGCCTAAAATGAGAGCATCAAGCTCACTTGTCGTAATCTCATTTTCATGCATGGGCGGCAGCAGGCAGGCATCTCTTTCCACCGACTCTATCGTTATCTATGATTTGAATTTAAAGATCAATTTATAAATTCTAGTCACCACTTTATAGAATATACAGATTATGTATAAAGAAAGATACCTGGTTCGTAATAGGAACCTCGTTACGATCACTCCTATCAGTCACATCCTCCAACTGGCGCATAAATCCCGCACTCGCCTGTGACTTACGTTCCTTCTCCACTTCTTCGATCAGAGCTTGGAATTCTGGGACATCTATAAGCTCACTTCCATCATCTTCAGTGAGGGAGGGGCGAAGCAAACCCTTGGACAGAAACTCGTCAACCACAATCGTAGACTTAAATCCATCGATTTGCTTTAAATAGTCTACAGCTTTATAAAAACCATCATATTGATCATTCACAGCCTTTGAGGTCAGGAGGTTGTCCATTTGATCGGACTTTAAAAACTCCTTGATGGCAGTGCGACGAGCCTCAAGAGCTACACTGGTCAGTTGAGCCATTAGTTGCGGGGAAGTAGTATATTGCTTGATCCCCTGATTCACTCCCTCCTCAAACACCTTTTTCTTTTCAGCCTCGTATTTCGTACGAGTCTGCTCAACTGTACTCTCTAATTTGGCTATCTTTCCTTTCATTTCCTTCTCCCTTTCCTTTCCTCTTCTCACTTCTTCTAGCATGGCCTCGTACTTCTTTTGGTCCGACTCATGTTTCTTCTGAACCTCTTCTGCAGCAGCCAACTTCGTGGCTACGCTACTCCGATAATCTACAAACTTTTTAGCCAACGTCTCTCCTTCGTGCTTGTAATGGGAGCAAGTCAGTGACAATTGGTGCATGCATAGATTGACCTACGACACAGTAACAAAGCATGTCATCATAAAATTACATCGTATGTGCAACAGAGGTGAGCATAATAAATTTCACTCTTATTAATCACGGGTCAAATAGGCAATTCACCTGATTATTCAACCAAGCCCCATGTTTTTCAACCCAAGGATGGGCATGCTTCAACAAGATAGCCCCATCGCGTGGGAGCATGTTGTGAATGTATAGCTCCATAGCAGTATCTTCCGTTTTATCCAACAAGACACTGCTGTCCTCGTAAATACGAGGACTCATTTTGACCTTCCTCTTTTCAGAGTCGGCTGGACGACGTTCAGCTATCTTAAGTTCCTCAAAATCTTGCAAAGAGCGGGCCTCTAACAGTCCCAATGCTTCAATTATACTTCGTTCATCAGAAGTATCGTAGAACCCAGGGGGAGGAGCTATGAAATGCGGACCAGCAGAGGATGAAGCCTCGGAGCGAGAAGTAGAGCCTCCTTTCTTTGAGGGGCGTGGATCAGTAGACACCGTTGCTGGCCTTTTTCGAGGGGGAGCTGGGGGAGCCACTTGTTTTGTTGGAGCTGTAGCTGTAGAAGTCTTCGAAATGCTTACTCAGCTTGAATTGATTTGTGGGTCGTTATGTTCAATCACAGTCGTACTACGACTAACGGGCTTTGTTGAGGCTCCTGCTCCTTTCTTTTTAGCCGCCTCACGCATCTCAATCATTTTGCGTTCCATCTTTGAAGCGCGAGCAGCCATTCCTTGAACAAGAAAATATTCAAATGAGGTTACGAATGCACCGACAATAAATACTTAGATTACAAATATAATGCAAAAAGAATAACAGAGGCAGCCCCTATACCTATATCGATGCAGGGTGCCACGTCTGCAACACTCAACCCGCATGCCCGCAACATAGGTTCACTCGTAATATCAGAATTATAGTACCAGTTTAAGAGCTCGTCCAACTCTGATGAGGGTATGGTTGGTTTACCTACTCGATTTAAGCCTATGGGGGCATCTAAGTTCCAAACTCTACTCACGGACCAAGGTTCCAGACCAGGTTGGGCAATATAAAAATACTTATCCTTCCAAGCTCCATACGAATCTTTCGGGTTAGCTTGAAGCCGACACCCTTTACGAGGTGATATATAATAGTAACCTATCTCAGACGCTGTGGAACAACGATTGATGGTAAAAAGAACCTTGAAATTTTCAAGGTTGGACTCAGACCCATGTACCGACATCAATACTATAAAATAGACTAGATGACGATATGAATTTGGTAACAGTTGACTCGGACAAAGATGAAGTTTTTGGAGAAAGGTAATGATGAATGGGTGTAATGGGAATCGTAGACCGGCCATTAGGTGAGCTATGTGGAACGTACGGAAATTTCTAGGCGGGGTGTGAATACAGTCGTCTGGGCCAGGAATCCTAATCTGAAAGTCAGGGGGAATATGATACTTTTTTGAAATTTGGGTAACACGACCCTCGGAGATCGATGACCTAATATTTAACCATTTAACCCTGGACTCAGCTTCATCGATAGAAGAAAAGACAACATTATTGATGTCAGTGTTCCCTTCCAAATCACTCGAGAGATACGATTCTATAGATGAGTCAGTACCATCTTCGGTACTGGGACCATCCGAACTATCAGTAGGATTCGGGGAAGACGAGTTATGCTCTACACTCACGTGAATTTCTACGTCGTCACTTACACCTCCCATAATATCTAATATATCATTCGAACCCTCAGAAGCCATAAAATCAAATGCTACAAGAACTAATCTATTGTGAAAATCAGTTAAGGGATTAAGAAATATACCGAGAAATCAAGGGGTAGTCTGACACGATGCGATTGAAGGATACGATGTAGTCTGATAACGAGGCTCCGGAGAGATGAAAATGTAGCAACAAATGAATCTCGCAAGAAGCTTCACCATATATATATACGGGTAAAACCCTAGAATCAATGGACCAGATTGAATTGACCCAGAGATCCAACGGTATTTGAAGCGCGACGATTAATCACCCCAGAACGTACATCTAACCCCTACATTGGTAGATGCAATGATTACGGAGCACAAACTTCGAGACCGTAGTTCTACCGTTCGATTAATTTATAATTTAACGATCTAGATCTTTTAATTATAAACTGGGGGAGTAGATAGTATATACAGAATGGGTCGTATGTTCTTAGGTCAACCCATATACGACCCATATAATAATAAGAGCCATATCTACGAACCATAGTGGCTAGGTTGAAGAGAGCAAGGCTGACGTGGATCAATATTGCATCTTTAATCCCTAACTTAATCTTATTTGCAAGACACTACAAGATCCGCGTGTTTTCGTTACACGGGTCAAATACAATAATGACCCGACAAATCTGATCCGTGCATCAAGGACACGTGTACGATCTGTACTCGTACACCTGTCCTATCCGTACAATATGGATTTCCTATAAATAGTGGTACTGTTCATTGGGAAACGGGAGGATTACGTAAGATTGATTAGTACTTACCCGCTCTACTACCGAGCCTACATTGGGAGCTTTGTACTCCGTGGTTCGGCCTGATTTGGCTCGTTTATTTTGACCTAGATCATATAGGATTTTCTTTTTGTTGATAAATCTACTGTGTAATGTTTATCAAAGTTAATGAATTTAACTAGGGGTTAATCTTTTGCATAAAACCCATCATCGGAAGTCCGGTAATCATCATGGCTGTGACTGGTGGTGAGGGATGATAGAGGTTTGAGATTTTTTAATTTCTATTTTTCAATTTTCCTTATGATTTTTTGACTTCTCTTAATCCAATATTAATTTCAGCAAATATTGTTATTTCCATATAGAGTTTAATAGGATTTTATTCTCTATTATGAGAATATATTAATTGTACACGTGTCTTTCATCCGTTGCTTGCAATAGGAGATGAAACACCATTTTGTAATAGGAGATCCTAAGCCGTTGTTGTCTGTTTCTAAGTCTTCTTTCTCTCTTCATGCCGTCAAAAATGGGGTTTTTTAATTGTTAGTATGTGTTTTTTGGCATATGTGCAGTATTTCTTGATTTTGATGATTTCTTGACGGTTTTTTTTCTTTTTTTTTTATTGGAAAAAACAGCAGTAACTATAATCGATCTTTAACATTTCTCTGAAATCATCTTTCTTGTTTGATTCATACAATGACCCATATAAATCTATTATTCAGTGTGAGTTTCTTATTCTGATATTCTCTCTTTTCATAATTTTGTATTGTTTCTTTTATGTTTTCAAGTTTTCCAAGTTCTTCATATTGGTTAAAGTTCCGTTCGTAATATTTACCAGAATCAAGAGCAGGCTGATCGGAGATACGAGGATGCCCCTGCATGCTGAATGCTGGTGATAGATTCCGCCGGCGACGGAGCGACGGCGGCGTTGCTAGCTAGCGTCATGATTTCACTGGCCTTCTCAGCAGGAAAGTCGTTGAAGACTATGACTTGACCACTATAGAATATTGTCTACGGCGCCATTTTCGAACCACTGTTGCACACAATAACCCCAACAAAATCAGCCAGTGAAGATGAAAAGACGATGCTGCCTTTGTAGCTAGAGATTGCTGGTAAAAGGGCTTTGATTTGGGGTTTTTGTGTTGACATTTTTGGTGACAGGGTAGTGAAATTATTGAAGCCGGTGATATGTCATGCACGACGCCAATGCGCATTAGCGACATTATATTTCCTTATCTTACTCGCTTCGCACGTTCTGTTTTTAATATTAATATTTTTTCTAAATAGAAAATCTAACATTAATTATAGGGTAGAGTGAAATTAGTTCCTAATACTTTTTCAAAGGAAGTGTAGGGTTGAATGAAATATTGTTCAAATTTATGTTGAAAATTGTGTTACAGTATAGTTTAGTTTTTCATCATGTCGAATAAAAGTCAAATTCGATTAACTTAATTTTTTTAATATATTTTATCAATTATCCTTTTTTATTAACCGAGGCAACTCAACACCTTTGAAACAAATAAGTTGTTCAAATGAAGATTGATATATTTAAAAAAACAATTTTGAATGGGGTTTTATCAATGTATTTGGGTCGAGTATCGACCAATTTTATTCTTTTTTATCATCAAAATATCAAAAGTTATAATTTACACCATGAACTACATAACTTATAACAATCATGCAGTCAATGCTAAATTGGCACGTGTATGAAAGCGGCTGAAGGTATTAATTGAGCTTCTCATAGCCCACTTTTGTGTATGAGTTAGCTTGAAGTTAACTTAATCCATAGTACAAAAGCCCATGATTTAACTCGCTTCTATTTGTTTTGGACTAGTTTGGATTGAGATTAATTCTCTTCCAAAACAACCAAAATATATCAATCCAAATCTTTTATTTTAAATCGTGTTTTATACATTTGATACATTAGTATTATGTTCTTCCTATATATAGGATGCATCGAGTTCGTCATCAGAGGAATCAATTGCATAATTTGGGTCATTGCATGAGATTCAAATAGTTTTGGTGTTGGGTGGTTTCTTCTTCATTATTTTTTGGATAAGGTTATAATGGCGAGAACAAGGGCTATATAAGGAGATAAAAAGATGGTTCGAATTATCATATTTAGTCGTAAAATCAGCATGATTTGGCTCGATGCCACATGACCATCACATTTAGATTGGAATTTGTTTGAATTAATTTGTGGAATCTTCTAGTAATAGGGAAAAAATTGAAAGTAAGAGAATAAATGATTATTTTGTTGGAAATTGAGCAACAAGTAAAATTTCAAAGTGTTATTCATAACGAAATAATCTTTGTCATTCATATAATCACTATCCAATTGCCAAAATATACATAATGAATAAGATTATATTTTAAATGGATAGAAAATAAAATCATCTCTTATGAATAGATAAATAATTTCTACGCAGGTTTTCAAAGTGTTAAAAAATGAGATGGGCATGTGGAAAAGAAGCTATATACTAGCCAAAAATTAGTGTAATTATATAATCTAAACCAGCCTAGCTAGCTCGAAAAAGTGGACATTCTTTTTTGGAAGGAAAACAACAATTTTGCGAAAGACACCCTTGATATTAGGGTCGATCACATTACTTTTTTATTGCTTTAGTCTTTTACAGTTCCTTTAGTTACATTACAATCTTGATTGTCATTATGAAAGTCGGCTTGAGCTTGATATTAGAGTTAAGTGGAAATCATGACAATTTTTATTACGAAAACCAATTCTAATCCTGAAAATGAATGAACTAAATAACAATGATATAAGGTAAAACAACAGCTCTAACCTATGTATCTCTATCGGAGACTAATAATTGGAGCAATGAACTCAGAAATTTGTGAGATATTTTGAGAATCCTATTAATGTGAAGATTGTTGAATTTGTTGGGGAAAATGAAGGAGTTTGATCTTTTGTTTCAGCAAACTAATTCAGTGGCTCACAAATAATTCAAAGAAATATGTTGTATTAAATGTTGAAGTGCTTATATATAGGGAATGCATAATACTAAAGTATCAAACACGATTTAAACTATAAGATTTGAAATTTTAGGTATAATTTCAACCCAAACTAGTGCAAAACAAATAGAAACGAGTATAATCATTACATTTTACCGGTTATTAAAGTCACTTACATTGCAATAAACATGTATGAAAAATACAAAAAATGTCTTGTAAATTGGATGCTTTTACTAAATTATTCAAATTCATAATAAATTTAATCTTACACTCCACCAATAAGGATATCCAAGTGAGAATATCCGATTTGTTATATATTTGGTTAGATAAAATATATAATGAAATTAAAGATGTCAAATGGGTCGACTCGGCCAATTGGCCTGCGACACATGGGCTGTCGTGGGCTGGGTTGGGTGGCCCACGAAATTTCATGAGTTGGGCCAGGCCGATCCATGTAATTTGATGGGCCGGCCCAGCCCACAATGGCCCAAGCCCAACCCAATTATTCTACATATTGTTTTTTTGTTGATTATTACTATCAAAATACACCACTAGCCCAATGGCAGGGCTAGTGGTTTATTTAGAGGTGGCCAAGGTTTGAACCATGACCCCCTTTCATAGTTATCTCCCTTTTGTAAGGGGATAATTATTTAAAAAAAATATTTTTATTATTGGTTGTGCAATGGCAGGGCTTAAGCAATGCATTAATCATGACAAATTGATTTTTTTTAATAGATATTAGATGGCAATTGGCAACCAACGGTCACACTAAACAAGGTAACACTTATATTAGGTAAAATTGAGGCAACGGTCCAATTATTATTATTTTTTATTATTTTTATTGATTTGTTTTGATTTTTTTTCTACTCTATAAGTATTGGATTTTATTTTATGTCTCTCACAAGTTTCATTACAAGTTACAAAATATTCAGTTTAAAGTCTTTTTGCTCCTCTCGAGTCTCGGCTCTCGTTATCGTTTTCGACATTGTGACGTTCAATTTTCGACGTGATTTCGAAGTGGTGCCGTTCGTTGTGCCGTTCGATCATCGACAAGAAATAGAACTTCAATTCGGTAACATCATTTGTTTAGCTTTTCTTTAAATATTTTGCATCGTTTTATTATTTCAATTATTGTTATAAGTTATTTAGTTAGAAATTTTAACTAAAGATTTCAACTTAGAATATGTCTAATAGAAAAATATTATTTAATACCGAAGAAGAATGTTTTCTACATCACGAAACTTTTAATATGTCGGAATCACAATTTAATGAAGAAAACGAAATCGAAAAAAATGAAATCGAAGATGTTAATGAACACTTAGGGGAAGAAGGCCTTCGACAACATGTAAACGTAAAAACAGAATAAGACCTACAACAAGTATATATTGGAAATATTTTCAATTTGTAGCCGAAGAAGAAATTTTTTTTTGTCGAATATGTAAGAACGAATTTGTGTTTAAAAAGAATGGTGGATGGGGTACCGGTAATATGGGAAGACATTTGAAAAATAAGCATCCCGGATGGGAGACAATAGACTTTGATAACTCGAGCGAAAATGTAAGGGCACAAAGTGATATCAAAACATTTAGTTATAATGAAATGGTAATGAGAAACGGTTTAGCTCGTTTAGTTATTCAAGTCGAATTGCCTTTTACTTTTGCCGAAAATATATTTCTTGAAAATTTTATAAAAGTTTGTTGTCAACCAAAATTTAAACGGATGTCACGTAATACTTGTTATAATGATGGCTTTAAGCAATATATAGAAGAAATGAATAATTTGAAAATTAAATTTTCTATTTTAACTTCTAGGATTTCATTAACATCTGATATGTGGAAAGGTAGGGGTTGTCTTCATTATATTTGCATAACTACACATTATTTAGAAAAAAGAAAATCGACTTCCAACAACTTGAACATCCACACACGGGTTACCACATAAGTAAAGCTTTACATTGTTGCTGTGAAAATTGGAATATTTCAAAAAAATAATGTCAATATCTTTTGATAATGCAACAAATTGCACTAGAGCCATCGAATTAGTGAATTTAATCCAATTTTAGATGGAAAATTATTTCATATTAGATGTATGTGTCACGTTATGCATTTATGTGTTAAAGATGGTTTGGATTTTATAAAAGAACATATTCACAAAATTAGACATTGTATATCTCATATTAAAGTTTCAACCGTTAGACATCAAGAATATAAACGTGTCATTGAGAGAAATAATTTAACGTATAAAGCACCGTATTTAGACGTGGAAGTAAGATGGAACTCTACTTATAAAATGTTGTTTGAAGCTTATCCTAATCGTTCTATAATTAATTCAATTTGTAATCAAACATTCGTTGGGGAAAATGGGTCGGCATATATTAATGAATTCGATAGGAATATCGTTAACACAATTGCTCATTTATTAAACACATTTCGTGAAGTTACCACCACAATGTCCGGTTCTTACTACACTACATCTAATATTATGTTATCTAATATGATCAAAGTAGTTGAAATGTTTTCTAAAAATAGACATAATGACGATGTCAAAAGTATAATAAAAAAATGGAATTGAAATGGAACAAATATTTTTCTAAAATTCCTCCAATATGTATCTTAAGTTGTATATTTGACCCTAGATGTAAAAACATGGTTGTTTTATTTTAATGGAACAATATTATAAATTAGCTAACTTGCATGGCATAAACATGAAAGACGAACAAGACCAAGTCGAGAATTTAATAAGAAATTTATTGTCATTATATGAATCTAATTCATCTTCACATTCTTCATCTAGCAATATTATCCATGCACCATCAACATCAAAAGTTCATTCATCGTCCCGTAATCCTTTTTCTTTGTTAGCCTCATTGCATAATAATCATGAAACAACAAATAAGGGAAAATGTGAAATGCAATATTATCTTCAATTGCCTCTTGATGGATATTATGAAAATTTTAAAATTTTACAATGGTGGAAAAATGAAAGTGCAATATTTCCTATTCTTCTTCTATTGCTCGTGATTTATTAACGCCTCAAATGTCTACCGTAGCTTCCGAAAGTGCTTTTAGTGCAGAACAAAGGACCATTACCGATAGGAGAAATCGTCTAAGTCCAAAATCAATAAAGTTTTTTTTATTTTATACAAGGATTGGCTTGATCAAATGTGGAGGAGGGAAGCCAACATACGAAAGGAGAATATATCCAAAACAATGAACGATGATGATGTAGAAGTTGAAGATAACGTTGAAGAAGACTTAATCATGACGCCCGTCCAAGAACAACCGCTTGAAGAAGAAGACAATGAAGATTATATGAGTTTAGTCAATAATTTTGAATACCGAGCGGGTCCCGTATAAATGCATACGATCATAACAAATGGACACAATTTCAATACGATTAGCGTAATGTAAGAAATGATAGACTAAGATATTGTAATAAATTTTTACCACTTTGAAATAATATTATGTTAATTTTTGTTCTTAGAATTTAAATATTTTTTTATGCTAAATTAGATTAAACCAAAAAATATAGAAAACAATACATTCATATAATTTTTTTTAAAAAGATAAAATTTTTGGATCGGGCTGGCCCAGCCCGGCCCAGGCACATGGAAAAAATTTAAGTGGCTTGGGCCGGCCCGGCCCAGGCCCATCATGGGCTGGCCCACAAAAAAATTTGATGGGCCAGCCCATCATGGACCCGTCCTAGGCCAGCTCGGCCCGACCCATTTGACATCACTACAAACAATGCAACAAATGCTAAATTGGCCCATGTCCGAAAGCGGTTGAAGGTATTAATTGGGCTTCTAATAGCCCACTTTTGTGTATGAGTTAGCTTGAAGTTAACTTAATCCATAGTATAAAAGCCCAGGATTTAACTCGCTTTTATTTATTTTATATTGGTTTGGATTGAGATTAATTCTCTTCCAAAATAACCACAATAAATCCATAACTTTTATTTCAAATTGTATTTTGTACATTTATACATTAGTATTATGTTCTTCTATGTACACACATATAAATTTAATCCAATACATTCCTTTAAATTATTTGTGAGCCACTTAATTAATCTGTCAAATAAGAGATCAAAGTTCTTCGTTTTCCACAATAGATTTAACAATAGTTACATTAATAAAATTCTCAAAATATCTCAAACTCTTGAGGTCGGTGCTCTTATTATTAGCCTCCGACAGAGATACATATATGCTAAGAGGTATTATTTTACTTTATATCATTGTTATTTAATTCAGTCATTTTCGGGATTGTAATTTGTTTTCCTAATAAGAAACTCCATGACTTCCACGTTAACTCAACTATCAAATTCATGTAGATTTTGATAATGGCAATTAAGATTGTAATGTTAAAGGAAATGTAAAATACAAGAATTAATGTATTTTAAACCTAATATGAAGGACGTCTTCTAGAAAATTACTTCATTCATCCTAAAAAGAATGTCCACCTTTTCGAGATAGGCTTGGTTTATATTACATAATTACACTATAATCTTTGGTGTCTATACAACTTCTTTTCTACATGCCCATCTCAACTTTCAACACTTTGCATACCTGTGTAGAAATTATTTATCATATTCATAAGAGATTATTTTATTTTCTATTCACTTAACTTACAATCTTATTCATTATGTATATTTTGGCAATTGGGTAGTGATTATATGAATGACAAAGATTACATTCCATATAAAAATTCATAAAATCACACTTTAAAATCTTACTTGTTACTCAATTTCCCAAAAAATAATCATTTATCCTCTTACTTTCAATTCTTTTCCTATTACTAGAAGATTCCACAAATTAATTGAAATAAATTCATATCTAAATGTGATGGTCAAGTGGCATCGAGCCAACTCATGCTGATTTGACAACTAAATATGATAATTCGAACCACCTTTTTTTTATCTCCATATATAGCCCTTGTTTTCACCATTATCACCTTAACCAAAAACAATGAAGAAAAACCCACCCAACATCAAAACGGTTAGAATCTCATTCAATGACCCAAATGCAACTGATTCCTCTGACGATGAACTCGATGCATCCAAGGAAAAACCAAAGAAGAAACCCCATGAAATTGTTCTTCAGCAGATGAAAGTCCCTCGCAAGAAAAAGAATATATCCAACTCCAAGCCAAAAAAAGCTCCAGGGGAAAAGCACGACCTTCGAAAATCCCAATGGCTGCTGGAAAAAAAGGAAAAGAATTTTATGGGAATGAGGCGTAGAGATTGGGGAACATATGTTTCAGAAATTAGAGATCTAGTCAAAAATAGGCGTGTTTGGATGGGAACTTTCAAAACCCCAGAAGAGGCTTCAATGGCATATCTTCCTAAGAAGGTTGAGATTGATGAGAAGGTCAATAAAGCCAAACAGAGAATTGTCAATGAAAAAATGTCTGAAAAAGATTCCCTTGCTTCAGTTTCCGAAAATGAAACACCAGATCTGTTAGGTGAAAACGACAATGACGTCAGTGGTGTGAAAGAGGTGGGTTTTGGTGAAAACGAGGTCGTTTTTAGTGAAAACATAAAGTGGCCGAAAATGAAGAGAAAATATGTTTTTTGAATGGTGTTCATATAGTTGATAAAAATGGTTTTTTTGTGGGGGAATTCCGTCAGTTGGATGATCTCAGCATTTCCTGTACAAAAGATGAGGTTTTCATCCGAGACATGACCTTCAAAGAAAATTGATGTTAAAATCAAGCAAATCTATAAATGCATTTTCTTGTGCTTTTATGTAATTTATCTATGTTTCTAATTGTGTGTTGGAATTGAATCATTATATTGTTTCAATTGGAGTTATCTGCTGCAAAGTAAAGTTGTATGTTTCTCTTTGCAGCAAATAACTCCAATTGGAACAACAAAATGATTCAATTCTAACACACAATTTTAAAAACATAGATAAATTACATAAAATTACAAGAAAATGCATTCATATTTGCTTAATTCTACTGCAAAGTAGCATCACTTTTCTTTGAAGCTCATGTCTGGGATGAAAACCCCATCTTCAGTACAGCAAATGTTGAAATCATCCAACTGACTGAATTCCCCCCACAAAAGAACCATTTTATAAACAATCTGAACACCATTCAAAAACTTTGGCTTTGTTTGTTTATATTTTTTAGATGAAATTTTGAATTTTTTTTTGAATTTGTGTACTATGGAAATTCGTGTGAAAATGATAGTTATTTGTTTATGTTTTTAAAAATAGGGTGAAAGTTGTAAAATGTATCAAATTAATAGTGATATGTTGATGAGTGATGTGATGAATAATTGTGCTAGTTGTATATATTATGATTATGTGAATAAAACATAAATGAATATATATACATATAAAAAATTGTAAAGTATGAAAGAGAAAGTGAAATAATGATTGATTTGATTGGTAAATGTATAAATATTATATATATAATTGATAGGTAATTATATAGGAGATTATTGAAAAGTAAAGTTGAAAAAAGTAGAATTTTGATGAGAATTTGGTATGTTAAATTTAGGGAAAATTACAAAAACATCCACTCTATAATGTCGAATATACAGAAAAATACCCTCAACTTTTCATAATGCCACGGACCTCCCCTTACAAATATTTTTCATAACATGGACACCCCCTATCCTTTTTTCAGTCAGCTTTTTGCTGATGTCAGCAAATTTTTTTGTACTTTTCCTATTTTACCCCTAATGACATCATCGGTTGATGACGTCATCTTCTTTCCAATGATGTCATATTTTTTATTGAGGAAAATACCCTTAGGGGGTGTAAATGTAATATTTTTTAACCCTCACATGACCGTTATAGGGGTTGTGTTTGTTACTATTTGATCGTTTGAGGGGGTGTAAATGTAATATTTTCTTTAATGAATATTGCAAAGGAACTAACAGAAGAAGAAGTTAACTATTAAATATTAACCTGTAACACTATTTATTTGCTAATTATTCAACAAAGCAATATCAAAATTAAATTTCATTAATGAAATACCAAATTAAATCTCAAACAATTACTCTAAACTACATATTCACTAAACTATCAAAATGTTAAAGGAGATCACTTATAGTCTCTCCATGGTGCAGTAGCACCACCACACCACCACAACTGAATCTCCAGCCTTGCACAGTTTCTTCACCTTAGCTTCTTCCACACCTAAACCCATTGCTTTGTTCCAACTCGTTGCATCGGGACTCAATACCATCGAAACCACGCCCTGTAATATCATTCCCATCTTTGATACAAAAGGCTCATCATTCATTATCATTTTCATTCATTATCATGCAGTTCCTCATATATATCACACATGACCTCATTCCTCACCTCGAACCTACGGCATAGCTCATCGCCCACGCCCCTCCTGGAATGCCGACCACCCTGTTCAATACATCCTGTGTGACGTCTCCGATGCGAAAGATACTCAAACCAAACTTTCACCCCTTACAGATGTAACCCACATTTTCTGGGTCACCTGGGCCAACCGCCCCACCGAAGCCGAGTACTGCGAAATCAATGGCTCCATGCTGCAAGATGTTCTCAACGCTCTCAAGCCCAATGCCCCAAATCTCTTCCAACCCCATGGCAATGCGGAAAAAATTCAATTCGAGATACCTTTTTTCCTGAATAATACTCCCTCTCCTTGGAGCTCAAACCCACAGGATTAATGGGGCAGAGTGTTTGTGAAGATAAACTTGCACAACTCCGTAGAAAATGTTAGTACCATCCGAACAAATATCCTCGCAGCTAGGGTTATGCAAGTCCCCCTGCGTGTAACCCACTTGGAACACCTGGAACCCTCCTCTGATAGGCCAATTCGACGCCCCAAAAACATCCCGCACCGAACTGGGTGAACTGCTGACCTGGCGCCGGCACGTCATCGTTTGGGCTTTGAGAAATGGACGACGGAGGTGAAGGGTCAATGAGGATTCCAGTTGGGGAGCGGGCGCCGAATCCGAGCTTGTTGAGCCAAATCATTCTGAGCGATGAGGGTTTAAGGGCGAGGATACGAACTAAACTCGGTTATTCGTATCACAAGTTCGAATTTTGCAGTTGCTTAGATTTTTGAGCTATCTATGCAATGGAGGTTTGGTGGTTTAGAGATAGAGATGTGGGGAAGAAGACAATGATTTAAATTAGGGTTTTTAATTTGTAAACAAAAATATACTTTATTTAAAGGTATGGGTATTTATGTCCACACATAAATTATAATTATCATGTTTTTATTTTTATTTTTTTTCCTCAGAAATTGTAGAGGCAAATTGGACTTTTCACTCTTTCGAGCGGCAAAAAATTCGGGCATCGCTCGTCAGGGGAGAATTATATAATTATGAAAGATTGAGGGTATTTTTCTGTATATTCGACATTATAGAGGGAGGTTTTTGTAATTTTCCCTTAAGTTTATTTAGAATTGTGATTTAAAAACTTGAAAATAGATTTTGAAAACATAAACAGACAAAGCCTTATTTTCTCTTCATTTTTAGCCACCTTATTTTCACCAAAAATCACCTGTTTTCAACAAAACCCACTTCTTTCTCACCACTGACGTCATTGCCATTTTCACCTAACAAATCTAGGGTTTCATTTTCAGAAACTGAAGTGGGGAATCTTTTTTAGACAATTTTTCACTGACAATTTTCTGTTTGGCTTTAGTGACCTTCTCATCAATCTCGGCCTTCTTAGAAAGATATGCCATGGAAGCCTCTTCTGTGGTTTTGAAAGTTCCCAGCCAAACACGCTTATTATTTACTGGATTTCTAATTTTTGAAACATATGTTCCCAACCAATATGCCTCACTCCCATGAAATTCTTTTCCTTTTTTCCAGCAACCATTGGGATTTTCCAGGGCCATACTTTCCCTGTAGCTTTTTTTTGGCTTGGAGCTTGATGCGTCCCACATCGAAGGTAGATGAGAGACCTGGGCTGGATATAAGGTTGGGTCCAAACCTACACTCTTGAGCTAGCTTTTGAGAGTAGTTAGGGGTTCGATCCTTATCATTTGGTATCAGAGCCACCTCGGGTTCGACCGATTGCCGACCGAGGCAGTCGGGTCTGAGTCTCCAAGGCTGGGTATAAGGTCGGGTCCAACCCTACCTTAAGAGCTAGCTTTTGAGAGTAGTTAGGGGTTCGATCCTTATCAGAGCTGGACATCTTCTTTTCTTGCGAGGGACTTTCACCTCCTGAAGAACAATTTTATGTGTTTTCTTCTTTGGTTTTTCTTGGGATGCAACGAGTTTGTCATCAGAGGAATCAATTGCATTTGGGTCATTGCATTAGATTCAAATAGTTTTGGTGTTGGGTGGTTTTTTCTTCATTATTTTTTGGTTAAGGTGATAACGAGAACAAGGGCTATAATAGGAGATAAAAAGGTGGTTTGAATTATCATATTTAGTCATAAAATCAACATGATTTGGCTCGATGCCACATGACCATCACATTTAGATAGGAATTTCTTTGAATTAATTTGTGGAATCTTCTAGTAATAGGAAAAAATCGAAAGTAAGAGAATAAATGATTATTTTTGTTGGAAATTGAGCAACAAGTAAGATTTCAAAGTGTTATTCATAACGAAATAATCTTTGACATTCATATAATCACTACCCCAATTGCCAAAATGTACATAATGAATAAGATTATAAGTTAAATGGATAGAAATAAAATCATCTCTTATGAATATGATAAATAATTTCTACGCAGGTTTCCAAAGTGTTAAAAGATGAGATGGGCATGTGGAAAAGAAGCTATATACTAGCCAAAGATTATAGTGTAATTATATAATCTAAACCAGCCTAGCTCGAAAAGGTGGACATTCTTTTTTTGAAGGAAAACAACAATTTTGCTAAAGACACCTTTGATATTAGGGTCGATCACATTACTTTTTTATTGTTTTAGTCTTTTACAGTTCCTTTAATTACATTACAATCTTGATTGTCATTATGAAAGTCGGCTTGAGTTTGATAGTTGAATTAAGTGAGAGTCATGGCAATTTTTATTATGAAAATCAATTCTAATCCCGAAAATGAATGAACTAAATAACAATAATATAAGGTAAAACAGCTCTAACCTAATATGTATCTCTATCGGGGACTAATAATAGGAGAAATGACCTCAGAAATTTGTGAGATATTTTGAGAATCCTATTAATGTGACGATTGTTGAATTTATTGGGGAAAATGAAGGAGTTTGATATTTTGTTTCGGCAAACTAATTAAGTGGCTCACAAATAATCCAAAGAAATATATTGTATTAAATGTTGAAGTGCTTATATATAGGGAATGCATAATACTCAAGTATCAAACACGATTTAAGCTAGAAGATTTGATATTTTAGAGGTAATCTCAACCCAAACTAGTGCAAAACAAATAGAAACGAGTACAATCATTAAATTTTTTACTAGTTATTAAAGTCACTTACATTGCAATTAACATGTATGAAAAATACAAAAAATGTCTTGTAAAATGGATGCTTTTACTAAATTATTCAAATTCATAATAAATTTAATCTTATACTCCATCAATAAGGATATCCAAGTGAAAACATGAACCCGATTTGTTATATATTTAGTTAGATAAAGTATAATGAAATGAAAAGGATTTGTGAACTTTAATGTCCATTTTGGTGAGGGTATTAGCAACCTGTTTTGTAATTTCTTCTTCAATGGTAATTAACAAGATAAATATCTTCTCAAAAAGTAAAAGGTAAATTAATTTAAAGTATAAAACACGATTTAAAATAAATGATTGATATTTTATGGGTTGAGAATTAATCTCAACCCAAACAAGTGCAAAACAAATAGAAACGAATATATTCATGGGCTTTTATACTATGGATTGACTCAGTTCTAGCTTACTCATACAGTGTGCTATTTGAAGCCCACTTTCATACATGGGCCAAATGTTTTGTATATCAATCTCCAGTGCAATTTCAAAATCATAAATCCATAGCCCGGTCCAATAAATACACTTTCCAACATAATATCCTACCTATAATTTGCTTCTTCATGGCCCTACAATTTTTTCTATATAGATTTGGTCAACAATAAATTAAATAAATATACAATTCTTCTTCTTTGGAGAAGACATTAAAGAGTATCGATACTCTTTGATTTAAGTGCAGCAATTTCATAAGCAAGAGTCAAGCAAAAAACCAACCAATCACTCAATGCCATCCATACCATGTTTGTCATTGGAATTATAGGGTTGAATGAAATATTGTTCAAATTTATGTTAAAAATTGTTTTACAGTATAGTTTAGTTTTTTATCATGTCGAATAAAAATCAGATTCGATTAACTTATTTTTTTTATATTTTTATCAATTATCCTTTTTATTAACCGAGTCAACTCAACACCTTTGAAACAAACAAGTTGTCAAATGAAGATTAATATATTTTAAAAAATAGTTTTAGCAATGTATTTTGCTTGAACAATGAATATTTTAAAAAATAGTTTTAAATGGAGTTTTAGCAATGTATTTGGGTCGAGTATCGACCAATTTTATTCTTTTTTTATCATCAAAATATCAAAAGTTATAATTTACACCATGAACTACACAACTTATAACAATCATGCAGCCAATGCTAAATTGGCCCGTGTATGAAAGCAGCCGAAGGTATTAATTGGGCTTCTCATAGCCCACTTTTGTGTATGAGTTAGCTTGAAGTTAACTTAATCCATAGTACAAAAGTCCATGATTTAACTCACTTAAATTTGTTTTGGACTAATTTGGATTGAGATTAATTCTCTTCCAAAACAATCCTAATATATCAAATCTATTTTAAATCGTGTTTTATACATTTGATACATTAGTATTATGTTCTTCCTATATGTAAGCACCTCAAAATTTAATACAATATATTTCTTTAAATTATTTGTGAGCCACTTAATTAGTTTGTCAAAGCAAGAGATCAAAATTCTTCGTTTTCCAATGCAAGCTTGGTTTAGATTACATAATTATACTATAATCTTTGGTGTGTATACAACATCTTTTCTACATGCCCATCTTATCTTTTAACACTTTGCAAACCTACGTAGAAATTATTTACCATATTCATAGGAGATGATTTTATTTTCTTTCAACTTTACTTATAATCTTATTCATTATGTATATTTTGGCAATTGGGTAGTGACTATATGAATGACAGAGACTACATTCCATATAAATATTCACACAATCACACTTTAAAATCTTACTTGTTATTCAATTTCCAACAAAATAATCATTTATCTTCTTACTTTCAATTTTTTTCCCTATACAAGAAGATTCCACAAATTAATTCAAATAAATTCCTATCTAAACGTGATGGTCAGGTGGCATCGAGCCAACTCATGCTGATTTTACGGCTAGACATTGTAATTGGAACCACCTTTTTATCTCCTTATATAGCCCTTGTTTTCACCATTATCACCTTAACCAAAAAACAATGAAGAAAAACCCACCCAACACCAAAACTGTTAGAATCTCATTCAATGGCCCAATTTCAATTGATTCATCTGACGACGAACTCGATGCATCCTAGGAAAAACCAAAGAAGAAAACCCATGAAATTGTTCTTCAGCAGGTGAAAGTCCCTCGCAAGAAAAAGATGTCCATCTCCAAGCCAAAAAAAGCTCTAGGCGAAAAGCACGACTCTGAAAAATCCCAATGTCTGTTGGAAAAAGGAAAAGAATTTCATGGGAGTGAGGAGAAGAGATCGGGGAACATATGTTTCAGAAATTAGAGATCCAGTTGATTATTGGCGTGTTTGGAGGGTACTTTCAAAACCCCGGAAGAGGCTTCCATGGCATATCTTTCTAAGAAGGTTGAGATTGATGAGAAGGTCAATAAAGTCAAACAAGAAATTGCCGGTGAAAATTTGTCTAAAAAAGATTCCCTCACTTTAGTTTCTGAAAATGAAAGCCCATATCTGTGAGGTGAAAATGGCAATGACGCCAATGGTGTGGAAGAAGTGGGTTTTGGTGAAAACGAGGTGGTTTTTGGTGAAAACAAGGTGGCTGAAAATGAAGAGTTCAGAAAACCTAACAAATCTAACAGATCTGGCGGAAATGAAGAGAAAATAGGTACCCTGGGTTGCCTGTTAGGACCTTGGGATGCATTAACTATGCATCAGAAGACAGATCGGGTCAAAACTGTTCATTCCTATGACCCATTGGTTGAGTCAGTTGGAATTCTCTTACGAAGAGGATGGAGCCGTAGAATGAGTAAAAGAGGTGTCCAAGGCGTGGAAGGAGACACACCGAATAGCCCAGCCCCTGGGAACTAGACTAGTGGGACTAGACTAGAGGGACTAATGAGGAATATCCTACCTAGCACGATCAATGTAGGAATTTAGAACACCTAGAGTATATGGCCCATACGGAGCAGAGGATATCTGTGAAAATGAATAAGCTCGGTACGAAATGAAAAAGAAAGCTAGTATGACTGAGCTTGAATGGAGGATTGGGAAAAAGGATGGAGAAAGAGCAAGGTTCGGAAACTTCGGCGGTATACCAATTAAGTAATATGAGAAGTGGGCAGAAATAAACCAGCGGCTAGGGAGCACATTTACCTTTATGGCCGATGAGATGGGAAAACTAAAGGCCCTCTCATCTGAATAAGACGACTACTCGGCTCAGTTCATTCTGTTTTCTCTTCATTTCTGCCAGATCTGTTAGATCTGTTAGGGTTTTCTGAACTCTTCATTTTCAGCGACCTCGGTTTCACCAAAAACCACCTCGTTTGCACCAAAACCCACTTCTTTCACACCATTGGCGTCTGCGCCATTTTCACCTAACAGATCTGGGCTTTCATTTTCAGAAATTGAGTGGGGGGATCTTTTTCAGACAATTTTTCACTGACAATTCCTTTTTTGGCTTTATTGACCTTCTCACTAGTCTCAGCCTTCTTAGAAAGATATGCCATGGAAGCCTCTTCTGGGGTTTTGAAAGTACCCAGCCAAACACGCCTATAATCAGCTGGATCTCTAATTTATGAAACATATGTTTCCCAATCTCTACTCCTCACTCCCATTAAATTCTTTTCCTTTTTTTTCCAGCAGACATTGGGATTTTCTAGAGTCGTGCTTTTTGCCTGGAGCTTTTTTTGGCTTCGAGATGGACATCTTCTTTTTCTTGCGATGGACTTTCACCTGCTGAAGAACAATTTCATGGGTTTTCTTCTTTGGTTTTTCCTAGGATGCATCGAGTTCATCGTCAGAGGAATCAGTTGCATTTGGGTCATTGAATAAGATTCTAACAGTTTCGGTGTTGGGTGGGTTTTTCTTCATTGTTTTTTGGTTAAGGTGATAATGGTGAAAACAAGGTCTATATAAGGAGATAAAAAAGGTAGTTCGAATTATCATATTTAGCTATAAAATCAGCATGAGTTGGCTCGATGCCACCTGGCCATCACAATTAGGTAGGAATTTATTTGAATTAATTTGTGGAAGCTTCTAGTAATAGGGAAAAAATTAAAAGTAAGAAGATAAATGATTATTTTATTGGGAATTGAGTAACAAGTAAGATTTTAAAGTGTGATTGTGTGAATATTTATATGGAATAAAGTGATCTTTACCATTCATATAATCACTACCCAATTGCGAAAATATACATAATGAATAAGTTTATAAGTTAAGTGGATAGAAAATAAAATCATCTCTTATGAATATGATAAATAATTTTGATGCAGATTTCCAAAGTGTTAAAAGATGAGATGGTCATGTAGAAAAGAAGCTATATACATACCAAAGATTATAGTGTAATAATATAATCTAAACCAACCTAGCTCGAAAAGGTGGACATTCTTTTTGGAAGAAAAAGAATAATTTTGTTAAAGACGTCCTTGATATTAGGGTTGATCACATTACTTCTTTATTGCCTTAGTCTTTTACATTTTCTTTAGTTACATTACAATCTTGATTTTCATTATCAAAATCGACCTATGTTTGATAGTTGAGTTAAGTAGAAGTCATGGCACTTCCTATTAGGAAAACCAATTATAATCACGAAAACGAATGAAGTAAATACAATGATATAAAGTAAAACAATAACTCTAACCTAATATGTATCTCTGTGACTAATAATAGGAACAACAACCTCAGAAATTTTAGATATTTTGAGAATCCTATTAATGTGAAGATTGTTGAATTTATTGGGGAAAATGAAGAACTTTGATCTCTTATTTTGGCAAACTAATTAAGTGGCTCACATATAAAAAGGAATATATTGTATTATATGTTGAAGTGCTTATATATTGGGAATGCATAATACTGAAGTATAAAGCATGATTTAAACTAGAAAATTTAATATTTTAGGGGTAATCTCAACCCAAACTAGTGCAAAAACAAATAGAAGCGAGTATAATCATTAAATTTTACTAGTTATTAAAGTCACTTACATTGCAATCATCATGTATGAAAAACACAAAAAATATCTTGTAAATTGGGATGCTTTTAGTAAATTATAAATTTAATCTTATACTCCATCAATAAGGATATCCAAGTGAAAATATGAACCCGATTTGTTATATATTTGATTAGATAAAGTATATAATGAAATGAAAAGAATTTGTGAACTTTTATGTCCATTTTGGTGAGGGTATTATTAGCATTCTGTTTTGCAATAACTTCTTCAATGGTAATTAACAATATGAAGATTACTATCTTAATCGAGAATTCAAGATAAATATTTTCAAAAAAAGTAAAAGGTAAATTAATCTAAAGTATAAAACATGATTTAAACTAGAAGATTTGATATTTTATAGGTGTTTTGGAAGAGAATTAATCTCAACCCAAACTAGTGCAAAATAAATAGAAACGAATATATTCATGGGCTTTTATACTATGGATTGACTTAGTTCTAGCTTACTCATACAGTGTATTTGAAGCCCACTAAGCCCAATTAATACGTTTAGCTGCTTTCATACATGGGCCAATTAAGGCCTTAGCCCTTATATATCAATCTTCAGTACAATTTCAAGCCCATAAATCCCAAGCCCGCCAATAAATACACTTTCCAACATAGTATCCTACTTATAATTTTCTTTATGATGTCCCTACAAATATTTTTCTTTGTAGATTTGGTCAACAATAAATTAAATAAATATTCAATTCCTCTTCTTTGGAGAAGACATTAAAGGAAAATATGGTAAAATTCAAAGCTAACGAACCGATTATGATGTTTAGCCAATCAATAAGAATAGCGTTTTTAATTTTAGACAACAATTATTAGTATTCGGCTGGTAGAAAATTAACATTAGTATTGGATATAAGTGGGCTGTTGGATTGAAAATTGAAAGCCCAAAAAGGGTAAGTATATTAACTGATATGTCTAATTGGGCTCATTAGTTAACAGACTGTTGTTTTTGGACAAATAGAAAATTTAAATGGGAAAGTAATTAAAATAGGAAAATAATTAAAAATGAAGCCAGTTAATTAACGCGTGTCCTAACTCCTAAGAAAGGGCTCTGCCTGTAAATTAGCCTGTAACACTTTCAAATTCAATCAACTCAAAATTCAGTTTTAGAGTGAGAGACAGAGTGAAGCAGAAGGAGTCCTCCTGTCTTCGTGGTACTCTTCAAAACGATGCCCTTTGACTCGAGCACCTTGGCATGAGAACTGCCACCTCAGCTTTAATTCGAGATACAATATCTTCATGCTCGGAAATTGGAATATCACAACTATGACTAGCGATAATTGCTTGGGCAATGTCGTTTTTCATTTTCATTTTCAAATTCTTCTCCTGCGTGCATAAAGGTTTCAAATGGTAAATTTCATAGACAACCCTGCTTGAGAATCCAATTATGTTTGTTTGAGTAGTTAGATATTTTTAGACACATATTTACTCTAATATAAATTATAATAGAAGATGCAACATAAATGCCAATAAAAGATCTCATATATCTCATATAGAATATTAGAGTTTTGGCTGGAACAAAATTAAGGTTATTTACTTATGTATTAACCAAATCTAGAAACATAGTAAATGTTTTGATGGATCCTCATTTGGGTCCATCTTATAAAATCTTCCTGCCTACGCTTGGATAATACTCCAGCCCAGTGCCATAATAGCGCTGAGGGAGATTTTATGGTGTTGGGTTGTAGCGCTATAATAGCGCTAGGGCAAATTTTTTATCCAGCCCAGTGCTATAATAGCGCTGAGGGAGATTTTATGGTGTTGGGTTGTAGCGCTATAATAGCGCTAGGGCAGATTTTTTGGCGCTGGGTTCCAGTGCTGTAATAGGAAACTATATCTTTAGTTTACCTCGCCCTTTGCAACTAGAACTTCTTTTTTCGTATCTTTGACCTTTTCAGCATGATTTACATTCTGGTCATTCATCCAAATCCTTAACTTCCTATTTGTGGAAAAACAGAAAAATCTAAGTGAACTTCCAAAAATATAACATGTTAAAATTGCGAAGGTACTTAGTTTCAAGAAGCTCATCGCACAGAATGTTTAAGAGCACAAGCTTTTGTGAAGCATCTAATGCTTCATGATCATTTGTTGTCTCTAAACAATCAATTCCATTATGTGTAAGAATACTTTGAGACCTAGACAAGTATTCTTTGAGTGTAATGAGCCAAGCTTCTTCTCGATCTTCAGGAATCTATGTTGAATCTCTATTAAAAAACCAAGACAATTATGCAGCTCAAAAGAGTTAATTCACTTGCATATTTAGTGGTTTAAGGGTCATACTCTTCTCCTTTTTCTAACTGTAATATGGATAGCAAGTCAATATGAAACTGGGCTGTCAAAGACAATTCTCCACTCCCTCCAGTTCTGCCATGCAGTAAATCTCGAAGAACAAGTTCCAGTTGTTCCTTCTTCACCTCAAGAATCTGTTGATCAAAAGCCAAATAGAACAAACGAAAAATTATTATTCTTTTGTTGTAAGATATTATGCTTTTAAGTGGTTTCCATTTACTATTTGATAGTATGATAAGTAAAAGCAAATACTACTAATATTCTATAACCGAAGAAAAAATGAAAAAGGAAGAAGGAAAAAAAACTTGATGGATAAGATGTTAGATATAGAAAATGAGAGAATGTTGAACTATCTTGACAAATTTTTGGAGGCGTTTTTTTTTTTTTCCTTCAACTAAAATACACCAAGATAGTTACTCTAGGCCACCACATTCAATAATTAGTACGGACCAAACTATATTTATAAGATCGACACAAACATCACTAGTTATTTCTAGTGACGAAAAACCAATTGGAGTAGAGGAAGCCAAAACAATGCCAAACAATTGATTAAACAAGTGGAGAAAATAATTTAATAGTAAATGTGATCCTTCACAAATATGATAACATATAAGCATTGGAGACTGTTTTAGTTAACATGCATAATGACAAATATCTATGTTTATACTATATTAAATCACTTTTGACTTGTGATTTTATTAAACTACAAGCAAAATGTATGTTGTTCACTGAAGTATATATAATCGAAACAATATGCATGTTTTAGATGTTAAAACCTCATAAGAATGCGATATTATATGGATGTAGTATAAAGTAACTCGTGTTAGGAAACTACGCAAAATTTCCATGTGGTCAGTTTTAGTGGAAGTGAAAAATAACTGCGGAAATAATAAGACACACAAATTTGATAACGGAGTTCGGCCAATTATGCCTACGTCTCCGGGCTGCTGCAGACCTTTTACTGAATAGGGAAAAATACAAAGTGTTTACAAACACTCACACACTCTCACTACTTACAAACCAATTACACCCAAGAATTTCTAACTAGAATTTCCTTACTGAAATTTTCTCTCTAGCTCTCCTGAAATTCTCTCTGTGTATAACTCACTTTGCTGTAAATTCCTTTTTTTTCTTGTTGTTGTTGTGTTTAGCTTCTTGCTACAACTCCTATTTATAGGAGAGTTTTACAAAAATTGTTGAAAAATCAACAAAGAAAGTTAGGCACATTTCTACCTTGTCAAATTTGTTAGCCATCCATGTTTGAACATTGCCACCAACTCATGGTAGGTGGCCAACCATGGGCTGCAAGTTTTGACCAACAATCTCCCACTTGAAGACTGATTTCAATCGGTCTTCACATCTTGATCACGCAACAGCCTTCTCTGGCTTCTTATTCTAGCAGGCCAACTGAAGTTGAGCACAACTTCAGTTTGTCGATAGTCACTACCTTTGTTAACATGTCTGCTGAGTTCTTACTTCCTTGAATCTTGCTTAAAGTTAACACTTCATCCTCAAGCAGAGATCTGATAAAGTGATAACGAAGACCAATGTGTTTTGTTCTCGAGTGAAACGCTGAATTCTTTGCCAGGTGTATAGCACTCTGACTATCACTGTACAAAACACTCTTCTCCTGGATGAATCCCAACTCTGTTAACAATCCTTGAAGCCATATCAATTCTTTGCTGGCTTCTGTCACTGCGACGTACTCAGCCTCTGTAGTGGATAAAGCAACAATCTTCTGTACCCGCGACATCCAACTAACTGCTGTAGTACTAATAGTGAATATATAACCGGTTGTACTTCTTCGATGATCAACTTCACCTGCAAAGTCAGCATCTACATAGCCTTGAACTTTTATTTCTCCTTTGCCGAAGTACAAACACTTCTCTGTGGTGCCTCTTAGATACCTCAAAATCCATTTCACAGCTTCCCAATGAGCTTTACCTGGATTTGACATAAACCTGCTAACAACTCCCACTGCATGGCCAATGTCTGGCCTCGTACAGACCATCGCGTACATCAAACTTCCTATAGCCGAAGCATATGGAATCTTAGCCATAACTTCTCTTTCTTCCTCCGTCTGAGGTGACTGTTCCTTGGATAGGCGAAAATGACTTGCCAAAGGTGTGCTAACTGGTTTGGCATCGCCCATGTTGAATCTTTGCAAAACACGGTTGATGTACTCTGCCTGAGATAACTGCAAAACTTCTTTTTGCTTATCTCTCGTGATTTGCATTCCAAGGATTTTCTTTGCTGGACCCAAGTCCTTCATGTCAAACTCTTTTGACAACTGCATCTTCAAGTTTCTGATCTCGTCCATGTCTGATCCTGCTACTAACATATCATCAACATAAAGCAGCAAAATGATATAACTGGATTTATATCTCTTGAAGAAACAACAATGGTCAGCATTGCACTTCTGGAAACCTTCCTTGTGCATGAAGCTTTCGAATTTTATATACCACTGCCTTGGAGCTTGTTTCAAGCCATACAAGCTCTTCTTTAACCTGCACACCATATTCTCTTTTCCTTTTTCTGAGAAACCTTCTGGTTGATGCATGTATATCTCCTCATCTAAGTCTCCGTGAAGAAACGCAGTCTTCACATCCAATTGCTCAAGATGGAGCTCTTCACTGGCAACAATACTCAACACAGATCTGATAGTATTAAGTTTCACAACCGGAGCAAAAATCTCAGTGTAGTCAATTCCTTCTTTTTGCTGGAATCCTTTGACTACTAGTCTGGCTTTGTATCGCTTTGAGCCATCATGGTCCTCCTTCACTCGATACACCCATTTGTTGTGAAGTGCATTCTTTCCGATGGGTAACTTAGCTAGCTCCCATGTCTGATTGGAGATTAATGACTTCATCTCGTCTTTCATGGCAAGCTCCCACTTGCTAGCATCTGCGGTCTGACATGCTTCTGCATAATCTTCAGGCTCCCCTCCATCAGTTAACAACATGTAACCCATGTATTTCCTATTAGGAATAGGAATTCGATTAGACCTTCTCAATACCGGAGTAGATTGCTCCGGTGTGTCAGACGGCTGCCTACTACCTGATTCAGTTGATTCCTCTGACTGAGGACTATCATCTGTAGGACTTTCTGGGACATCATCCACCTCTGCATAAACTGGCCCACTCACACTTGAGTTGCTGGCTGTTGTATTATGCTTATCTTTGTACATCACTCTTTCATTGAAGATCACATCTCTACTGCGGACCATCTTTCTGTTTTCATCATCCCAAAGGCGGTATCCAAACTCATCTTCACCATAACCGATGAAAGTGCACTTCTTCGACTTGGGATCAAGTTTATTTCTACCTTGATCACTGATGTGCACATATGCTACACAGCCGAAAACTCTAAGATGTGAGAGTTTTACCTCTTTTTCGCTCCATACCTTTTCTGGTATTTTGTGCTCCAATGGTACCGATGGACCTCGGTTAATCAAGTAAGCTGCTGTGTTGACTGCTTCTGCCCAGAACTGCTTCGGTAAACCTGACTGCACCCGCAAGCTTCTAGCTCTCTCTGTCAATGTTCTGTTCATACGCTCAGCTACACCGTTGTGTTGAGGCGTACCTGGCACGGTTCTCTCCATTCTGATCCCGTGCTCATAGCAAAACTTCTTGAATCTGGTGTCTTCATATTCACCACCATTGTCTGTTCTAAGCTTTTTGATCTTCAATCCTGTCTCATTTTCTGCCATAGCTTTCCACATCTTGAAAGCCTCAAATACTTCAGACTTATGTTTCAGAAAGTATACCCATACCTTCCTTGACTGATCGTCAATAAAAGTCACGAAGTAGCGCTTCCCACCAATGGATGGGACAGTTGTAGGACCCCAAACATCTGAGTGAACAAGCTCAAGTTTTTCTTTCTTCGGGGTTCTTCCACTTGTCTGAAAGCTAACTCTTTTCTGCTTTCCAAGTATACAGTCTTCACAAATGTCAATCTCTATTGATTGAAGACCTGGCAATTTTCCCTTCGAGTGCATAACCTTCATCCCCTTCTCACTCATATGGCCTAATCTCAGGTGCCATAGGTTGGGACATTCAATTGATGCTACTGTAATTAAATGGCATGCTCCTGATGTCTTGTAAAGAGTACCGCTCTTTTTACCACGAGCAATCGTCATTGCACCCTTTGACATCTTCCAATAATCACTGTGGAAGACTATTGTGTAGCCTTCGCTGGCTAGCTGGCCTACGGAGATCAAGTTCTTTGTCAGGTCCGGAATGTGTCTGACATTCTTCAATTTCCACACAGACCCATTCAACTTAATCTTCACTTCGCCTTTGCCGACAATCTTACAAGACTGTTCATTACCAAGGTAAACTTTACCAAGGTTACCGGGGACATAGTTCTCGAACAATTCTTTCCGAGAAGTAGCATGAAAGGATGCTCCAGAGTCTAACACCCAAGACTCCTCCTTGCTCTCCAAAGAACACATCAATGCGTCACCTTCGCCTGAGGTGGAAGTAACATTTGCCTCGTCCTTCACCTCTTTATTCTTTGGTGGCATCCTACACTTATTTTTATAGTGCCCCGTTTGTCCACAATTCCAACACTCGATAATCTTCGAATTTTGGGAACTACGATGATTTCTGGATTTGGACCGCCTGTCTTTTGACTTCCAGCGTCCATTTCCTCTGGTTGAATTTCTTCCTCTTGACTCTGTATGCAATACTGAAGAGGATGATGATTCACCCAACTCTCTCCGTCGGATCTCTTCACTGAGAACCAGATCACGAACATCGTCAAATTTCATCTTTGTACTTCCCGACGAGCTACTCACAGCTGTGACAGTAGCACTCCAACTTTCTGGTAGGGAAGACAAAAGTATCAATGCCCGTACCTCATCGTCGAACTCGATTCCCACTGAACTCAATTGGGTTGTGACAACATTGAGATCATTAATATGTTGCGCCACCGAGCCACCTTCTGTCATCCGCAACGTAAACAACCGCCTCATCAAATGAACTTTATTTGAGGCCGACGGCTTTTCGTACATGCTAGAAAGAGCCGCCATAAGACCTGCCGTGGTCTTTTCCTTTGCAATGTTAAAAGCAACATTACGAGATAGCGTCAATCGGATAACACCAAGGGCTTGTCTATCAAGAAGCTTCCATTCATCATCGTTCATTTCGGTTGGCTTCTTTCCTGTGAGAGGTTGATACAACTTTTTCTGATACAGATAATCCTCGATCTGCATCTTCCAAAAGCCAAAGTCCGAACCATCGAACTTTTCAATTTTCACCTTTCCTTCGTCCGCCGCCATTACTCCCACTCAAAACTAACTGCCTCAGGATCTTCTTTGACAATTTCTGCGAACCACCGTGTTTAAAAACACCTCCGTGGACAATTGGTAACGCCGACCAATATTAGCACTATTCACGTAAATCACTATTCACGCGAACAGTACTATTCACGCGAACAGTACTTTCGCCAGAAAATTAACAGAAGCAACTAACTAGCTCTGATACCAGTTGTTAGGAAACTACGCAAAATTTCCATGTGGTCAGTTTTAGTGGAAGTGAAAAATAACTGCGGAAATAATAAGACACACAAATTTGATAACGGAGTTCGGCCAATTATGCCTACGTCTCCGGGCTGCTGCAGACCTTTTACTGAATAGGGAAAAATACAAAGTGTTTACAAACACTCACACACTCTCACTACTTACAAACCAATTACACCCAAGAATTTCTAACTAGAATTTCCTTACTGAAATTTTCTCTCTAGCTCTCCTGAAATTCTCTCTGTGTATAACTCACTTTGCTGTAAATTCCTTTTTTTTCTTGTTGTTGTTGTGTTTAGCTTCTTGCTACAACTCCTATTTATAGGAGAGTTTTACAAAAATTGTTGAAAAATCAACAAAGAAAGTTAGGCACATTTCTACCTTGTCAAATTTGTTAGCCATCCATGTTTGAACATTGCCACCAACTCATGGTAGGTGGCCAACCATGGGCTGCAAGTTTTGACCAACAACTCGCCTCTCCAAAAGCAGCACAGAATTCCATAAACTTCAGCGCATGGCCAACATGTTCCGGGGGTATATCTATTCCACACACGTTTTGCATCCAACAGGTAATGGAAAGTCGGAATAAACATCAGCTTTTCGGTAATCCAAAACATTACCATCAATCCCTGTAATAGCATCCTCTTCTTTTTCATTTTCATTTTCAAACGGCTCTATAAAATCTTTTTCTGCAACACTCATATTCTCGTCATTAGCTACATCATCATTTGTTGTGTTGCTAATCTTCATTTTCTTAGGGTTTTTGAAGCCACGTGAACCACTTTTTGTATTTCATGCATATCTTTATCCTCGAGCTCTTTTCTCTTCATTTTTCTATCCTCCAAGGAGGTATCATCCGCAATCTTTTCCTTCCCCTGCTTTCTTATAGAACGGACCCGTTAATTTTAAGAACCAAATAGCATAAGACAACCAAACTTACTAAGATAACTAAATGAAACCCGCATTTGTTGTAATACAATCTATTATAGATAGAATATTAATAAGATTGTGTTTTATTGATGTAATGTTTGAATACATATTGGTTATATCTCATCCATTTTGCTTGATGTGGACACTAAATTTTTAAGAGATGCTTGAACAAAAATTTAATTGCAGATCTAATAATAACATATATAAAAGTTCTTTTCAGGTAATCTAAAAGAAATCATAGGTGTCCTCTCAATTAATATTTTGTCCAAATATGGATATTTTCTATTGTTAGATATAAATTGGATATAATTTGACATTGCCATCAAGTTTGTTTATTTATATTATAATATTTATTTATTTATATAATACTTCAATCCATAGCGCTGGGAGAGATTTTGTACTCCAACCCAGCGCTATTATAGCGCTGGGGGAGATTTTGTGGCGATGAATTGTCTTCAACCCAGCGCCACAAGTTGCGCCATATATGACGCAGCAACAGTGCTTCCAACCCAGCGCTATTATAGCACTGGGGAGGTTTTTGTGGTGCTCGGTTGTCTCCAACCCAACGCCATAAGCTGCGCCAGATATGACGCAACAGCAAAATTGCAATTTTTTTTTTGTTTGCATTTTAGACTTTTTAGTTTTAAATTGATTTCAGTTTATTCCCATGTAAATTTATAGAGATTGAATTATTTTTAATTTAACCCTAAAGATTTATTAGTTATAATTATATCCTATTAATCATATTTTATTCAACTATGCATTAATTTCAATTTAGAATTAAATTATGAATAAAAAATTTATTATAACTTATATAAAATGTATATTTTATTATTAATTAGTTTGAATTAAAATTATATTTCATAAACTAAAATGCATACTTCTTTTTTTAATCAAATAATAAAAAAGTTCAACTTTAATAGTTTAGTCATTAATTAAATAACATATATAGTTGTTAATTGATTTTTTAAATATCGAAATGTAATTTTTTGGTTGAAAATATTCAATACTTAAAAGTTTCGCATTTTATTTGTGAAAGATGGTAAGACTATGAAAAAATTGAAAAAAAAAATATTCTAAAATATTTTGTTTTGGTACAGTGAACAGGTTTCTGGGTTGGAGTAAATTTAATGTAATTGCAGCATATTGGTGCAATTTTTGCACCAATTTAGTGCAAAATAGATTTTTGGGTTGAAGATGGCTTTGTTAAAAAAGATGTTGCCAAGATGTCATGATCCGCTATATATATGCATATATATATATATATATATATATATATATATATATATATATATATATATATATGCACACTAAGAGAGAAGTGGTGCTAAAAGAAATCTTTTGCTCATTCTGGTTTGTTTCCAAAATTGGAGTACTTGATCCAAAAAGTTGCATCTCATGTACAAAAATACAATAAAATCCGATACCTAACTATGAAGTACCAAAAGAAGCAAATATTCAAGGTAAATTCTACTTTATAAATTATACTGAAATTCTTCTAACATACGACCTCTCTATAATTTGAAATTAGCACCCTATACATACAACAATACGACTGCCTATATCTGCTCCTGCAACTCGCTCCAACCTTCTTTCCTCTGCAAATTAAAGGTATTTTCATCATTTATGGAGTTCAAATATTGACATTTCCTAAATCAAACTCATGCAGAAATATTTCATGAGTGCTTAGTTTGAAGCACTAATATGCTTCTCAACTGCTTTTTTTCCTTCTTCGTCAATAGCATATCATGTCTCGTTTAATGTGAGACTATCTCTTTGTCCAATATCTGTTAATCGGATATGTAGAAGGTTACTTAAATACAATAGCTAGCAAAATAAACAAACATGTGGGATTAACTTACCTTGATGAAGAACGTTGGATTTGCCTAAACAATTTTAACTTCTATAAAGCATTCCAACGATCCCTCATGAAGAAAGGTTCTGTTCTTACAGCATTTGTTCTTACAACATCTGATGCCTTGTCTAGTAAACAATTTCGAGTTAGAAAATACTGAAAAAGTTAGTGTTAAAACTCTAGACGGTAAAGGGAAGTTGATTGAATATCTGTTGAAATTATTACACCAAGACAAACAGATAGACACACCATTTACTGAGTAATCTTATCAGATTCAAAAGATATATAATTTAATAATATCGATGAACCAACAAGCCTTTTGGACAATCAAATTCAAACTCGAAGTTGGAAGTTAGTATAGTGGATGAGTTAATTTTAACAGCTTACTCTTCAAAACGATGCCCTTTGACTCGAGCACCTTGGCATGAGAACTGCCACCTCGCTTTAATTCGAGATACAACGGATTCATGCTCGGAAATTGGAATATCACCACTATGACTAGCGATAATTGCTTGGGCAATGTCGTTTTTAATTTTCTTTTTCAAATTCTTCTCCTGCGTGCGTAAAGGTTTCAAAGGGTAAATTTCATCAAGATTTCAAAGGGTAAATTTCATAGACAACCCCTGCTTGAGAATCCAATTATGTTTGTTTATATGTAGTTAGATATTTTTAGACATGTTATTTACTCTATTATAAATTATAATAGAAGATGCTACAAAAATGTCAATAGAAGATCTCATACATCTAATATAGAATATTAGAGTTTTCGATGAAACAAAATTAAGGTTCTTTTATTAGGTATTAACCAAACCTACACACACAATACATGTTTTTATGGATCCTCATTTGGATCCATCTTATAAAATCTTATGGCATGTGCCTGGATAATACTCAAATCCAGCACTATAATAGCGCTTGGGGAGGATTTGTGGTGCTGGGTTGTAACGCTACAATAGCGTTGGGGGAGGTTTTGTAGCGCTGGGTTCCCTCCAGCCTAGCGCCATAAGCTGCGCCAGAAATGGCACAGCAACAAAGCTGCAATTTTTTTGTTTCTTTTGTTTGTTTGCATTTTAGTCCTTTTAATTTTACATTGATTTCAGTTTAATCCCTTATAAGTTTATAAAAATTGAATTATTTTTAATTTAACCCTGAAAATTTTAATTAGTTACAATTATATCCTATTAATTATATTTAATTTAATTATGCATTAAATTTAGTATAGAATTGAATTATAAATAAAAAAACTTTATTATAACTTATATAAAATGTATATTTTATTATTAATTAGTTTGAATTAAAATCATATTTCATAAACTAAAAATGCATATCTCTTTTTTTAATCAAATAATAAAAAAGTTCAACTTCAATAGTTTAGTCATCAATTAAATAACATATATAGTTGTTAATTGATATTTATTTCTTAAATATCGAAATGTAATTTTTGGGGTGAAAATATATACGTAAAATTTTTAAGTTTTATTTGTGAAAATTTGTAAGATTATCAAAAAATGAAAAAAAAAAAAAGAGTATTCTAGAATATTTTGTTTTGGTGCAGTAATAGTGTTCTGGATTGGAACAATATGCATGTTTTAGATGTTAAAACCCCATAAGAATGCGATATTATATAGATGTAGTAAAAAGTCCACGCCTCTCCAAAAGCAGCACAGAATTCAAGAAATTGAAGTGCATGGCCAACATGTTCTGCAGGGACATCTATTCCACACACATTTTGCAACTCGCTTCCAACAGGTAATGGAAAGTTTGAATAAATATCAGCTTTTCGGTAATTCAAAACATTACTATCAATAGCATCCTCTTCTTTTCCTTTTTCATTTCCAAACGGCTCTATAAAATCTTTTTCTGTAACAGTCACATTTTCATAATTAAGTACATCATCATTTGTCGTGTTGCTCATCATTTTCTTAGGTTTCTTTAAGCCACGTGAACCACTTTTTTGATTTCATGCATATTCTCGAGCCCTTTTCTCTTCTTTTTCTGTCCTCCAAGTAGGTATCATCTGCAATATTTTTCTTCCCCTGTTTTCTCATAAAAAGGATCCGTTAATTTTAAAAACAAATAGCATAAAACAACCAAACCTACTAAGATAACTAGACGAAACCCACATTTGTTGTAATACAATCTATTACAGATAGAATATTAAGATTATGTTTTATTGATGTAATCAGTAATTTGACATAATAAGTATTTGTCTGAATACATATTCGTTATATCTCATCCATTTTGCTTGATGTGGATACTAAATTTTTAAGAGATGCTTGAACAAAAATTTAATTGCACATCTAATAATAACATATATAAATGTTCTTTTAAGGTAATCCAAAAGAAATTATAGGTGCCCTCTAAATTAATATTTTGTCAAAGTAGGGATATTTTCTATTGTTAGATATAAATTAGATACAATTTGACATGCCATCAAGTTAGTTTATTTATATAGTACTCCAATCCATAAAGTTGGGGGAGATTTTGTACTCCAACCCAGAGCCATAAGCTACGCTGGGGGGATATTGTGGAGCTGAATTGTCTCCAACCCACAGCCATAAGTTGCGCCGTATATAACGCAGCAACAATAGTGCTTCCAACCCAATGCTGTTATAGCTGGGGAGATTTTGTGGCGCTGGGATGGAGCTACGCCAGATATGACGGAGCAACAAAGTTGCAATTTTTTTTTGTTTGTTTGCATTTGAGTCCTTTTAGTTTTAAATTGATTTCAGTTTAATCCCTTATAAGTTTATAAAGATTGAATTATTTTTAATTTAACCTTGAAAGGTTTAATTAGTTATAATTATATCCTATTAATTATATTTTATTCAATTATGTATTAATTTAGTTTAGAATTAAATTATAAATAAAAAAACTTTATTATAATGTAAATAAAATGTATATTTTATTATTAATTAGTTTGAATTAAAATCATATTTCATAAACTAAAAATTCATACCTCTTTTTTTAATCAAATAATAATAAAGTTCAACTTTAATAGTTTAGTCATTAATTAAATAACGTATATAGTTGTTAATTGATTTTTTAAGTTTCGAAACGTAAATTTTTGGTTGAAAATATTCAATACTTAAAAGTTTCACATTTTATTTGTGAAAGATGGTAAGATTATGAAAAAATTGAAAGAAAAAAAATATTCAGAAATATTCTGTTTTGGTACAGTGAATGGGTTTCTGGGTTAGAGTAAATTTAACGTAATTGCAGCATATTGGTGGAAATTTTGCACCAATTTAGTGCAAAATATGTTTTTGGTTGGAGATGGCTTTGTTAGAAGAGATGTTACCAAGATGTCGTGATCCGCTATATATATATATATATATATATATATATATATATATATGTGTGTGTGTGCGCACACTAAAGAGAGAAGTGGTGGTAAAGAAGTTGCATCTCATTTACAAAAATACCATATATTTTATCAATTATCTTTTTTTTATTAATCGAGTCAACTCAACACCTTTGAAACACACAAGTTGTTCAAATGAAGTTGATATATTTAAAAAACAATTTTAAATGGGTTTTTAGCAATGTATTTTGAGTCGAGTATCGAACAATTTAATTTTTTTTTATCGTCAAAATATCAAAAGTTATAATTTACATCATGAACCACACAACTTATAACAAGCAATGCAGCCAATGCTAAATTGGCCCATGTACGAAAGCAGCTGAAGGTATTAATTGGGTTTCTAATAGCCCACTTTTGTGTATGAATTAGCTTGAAGTTAACTTGATCCATAGTATAAAAGCCCATGATTTAACTCACTTTTATTTGTTTTAGATTGGTTTCGATTGAGATTAATTCTCTTCCGAAACAACCACAATAAATCCAGATTTTCTATTTTAAATCGTATTTTATACATTTATACCTTAGTATTATGTTCTTCCTATATGTAAGCACCTCAAAATTTAATACAATACATTTCTTTAAATTATTTGTGAGCCACTTAATTATCTATCAAATAAGACATCAAAGTTCTTCGTTTTCTCCAATAGATTCAACAATAGTTACTTTAATAGAATTCTCAAAATATCTCAAACTCTTGAGGTCGATGCTCCTATTATTAGCCTCCGACAGAGATACATATATGCTTAGAGCTATTGTGTTACTTTATATAATTGTTCTTTATTTCAGTCATAGTCATTTTCAGGATTGTAATTGATTTTCCTAATAAGAAACGCCATGACTTCCACGTTAACTCAACTATCAAATTCATGCTGACTTTGATAATGGCAATTAAGATTGTAATGTTACTAAAAGAAATGTAAACTACAAGAATTAATGTATTTCAAACCTAATATGAAGGACGTCTTCAGAAAAATTACTTCATTCATCCTGAAAAGAATGTCCACCTTTTCGAGCTAGGCTTGGTTTATTTTACATAATTACACTATAATCTTTGGTGTCTATACAACTTCTTTTCTACATGTCCATCTCAACTTTTAACACTTTGCATACCTGTGTAGAAATTATTTATCATATTCATAAGAGATGATTTTATTTTCTATCCACTTAACTTACAATCTTACTCATTATGTATATTTTGGCAATTGGGTAGTAATTATATGAATGAAAAAGATTACATTCCATATAAATATTCATACAATCACACTTTAAAATCTTACTTGTTACTAAATTTCTAAAAAAATAATCATTTATCCTCTTACTTTCAATTGTTTTCCTATTACTAGAAGATTCTACAAATTAATTCAAATAAATTCATATCTAAATGTGATGGTGAGGTGGCATCGAGCCAACTCATACTGATTTTACGGCAAAATATGATAATTCGAACCACCTTTTTTATCTCCTTATATAGCCCTTGTTTTCACCATTATCACCAAAAAGCAATGAAGAAAAACCCACCCAACACCAAACCTATTAGAATCTCATTCACTGACCCAAATGCAACTGACTCCTCTGGCGACGAACTCGATGCATCTCAGGAAAAACCAAAGAAGCAACCCCATGAAATTGTTCTTCAGCAGGTGAAAGTCCCTCGCAAGAAAAAGAAGATATCCACCTCCAAGCCAATAAAAACTCCAAGGGAAAAGCACAACCTTGGAAAATCCCAATGGCTGTTGAAAAAAAAGGAAAAGAATTTCATGGGAGTGAGGCATAGATATTGGGGAACATATGTTTCACAAATTAGAGATCCAGTCAAAAATTGGCGTATTTGGTTGGGAACTTTCAAATCCCCAGAAAAGGCTTCCATGGCATATCTTCCTAAGAAGGTTGAGATTGATGAGAAGGTCAATAAAGCCAAACAGAGAATTGTCAGTGAAAAATTGTCTGAAAAAGATTCCCCCGCTTCAGTTTTCAAAAATGAAAAACCTGATCTGTTAGGTGAAAATGGCAATGATGTCTGTGGTGTGAAAGAGGTGAGTTTTGGTGAAAACACAAGGTGGCCAAAAATAAAGAGAAAATATGTTTTCTGAATGGTGTTCAGATAGTTGATAAAAATGGGTTTTTTGTGGGTGAATTCCGTCAGTTGGATGATCTCAGCATTTCTTGTACAGAAGATGAGGTTTTCGTCCAAACATGAGCTTCAAAGGAAAGTGATGTTAATTTGCAGTAGAATTAAGCAAATCTATAAATGCATTTTCTTGTGATTTTATGTAATTTATCTATGTTTCTAATTGTGTGTTGGAATTGAAACATTATGTTGTTTCAATTGGACTTATTTGCTGCAAAGTAAAGTTGTATGTTTCTATTTGCAGCAAATAAGTCCAATTGGAACAACAAAATGATTCAATTCTGACACACAATTAAAAACAATATTGATTACACAAAATCACAAGAAAATGCATTCATATATTTGCTTACTTCTACTGCAAAGTAGCATCACTTTTCTTTGAAGCTCATGTCTGGGATGAAAACCCCATCTTCAGTACAACAAATGCTGAGATCATCCAACTGACTGCATTCCCAAATAAAAAACAATTTTATCAACTATCTGAACACCATTCAAAAAACTTATCATAAGCAAAGCTTAGTCCATGTTTTCGTAGCCGCTTCTGGTAGCTCTTAGGGTTGCTGAAAGTGTGCAATAAGATAAGGAAGCAGGATCAGGATCCATAGCAGTCTTGTGAAGCTGTGAGGGGAATGCTCTTGTTGGAGTTGGAGAAGAAATGTAAACGGAGAATATTATGTTGTAGGAGAAGAAGCTGTTATAGGTTCTGCTTCCTTGATAGTTCCTACTTCCTTATTAAGATACGGGATTCAGGCTCTGTTTGTTTATGTTTTTGAGATGAAATTTTGAAATTTTATCGAGATTTGTGTACTATGGAAATTCGTGTGAAAATGATAGTTGTTTATTTGTGTTTTTAAAAATAGGTTGAAAGTTGTGAAATGTATCAAATCAATAGATATGTTGATGGGTGATGTGTTGAATAATTGTGTTATTTGTATATATAATGATTATGTGAATAAAACATAAAGAAATATAACTAAAAAATTGTAGAGCATGAAAGAGAAAGTGAAATAATAATTGATTTGATTTGTAAATGTAGAAAGATTATATATATAATTGGTAGGTAATTATATAGGAGATTATTGAAAAGTAAAGTTGAAAAAAGTAGAATTTAGATGAGAATTTGGTGTGTTAAGTTTATTTCGAATTTTGTGATTTAAAAACTTGAAAATAGATTTTGAAAACATAAACAAACAAGGCCTTATTTTCTCTTCATTTTTAGCCAACTTATTTTCACCAAAAACCACATCGTTTTCATAAAAACCCACTTCTTTCATACCACTGACTTCATTGCCATTTTCACCTAACAAATCTAGGGTTTCATTTTCAGAAACTGAAGTGGGGAATCTTTTTCAGACAATTTTTCACTGACAATTTCCTGTTTGGCTTTATTGACCTTGTCATCAATCTCGGCCTTCTTAGAAAGATATGCCATGGACCGGGGTTTTGAAAGTTCCTAGCCAAACACGCCTATTATTTACTGGATCTCTAATTTTTGAAACATATGTTCCCTGATCTCTATGCCTCACTCCCATGAAATTCTTTTTCTTTTTTCCAGCAGCCATTGGGATTTTCCAGGGCCATGCTTTTCCCTGGAGCATTTTGTTGGGAAAAATTTAATAGGAGCGTAAAGGGCGGTGTTTATGAAGATGCAAAATGTAAACGTCGAGGACGAGTTTAGACTAGCTTTCCTTAAGACAATATTGCTCCGCTCTTGGTGGTTACGGAGTACGACAATTGTCTCCCAATATACAACGACAGAGTCTCAGCAATAGTACCACTACAAATTCCCGAGTTTAGTGAACAAAATATTATTCCAAGCTCTCTCTATGGACTAGTATGAATTAAATGCATCTCTAGACATTTAATATGCAACACTATTATGAAAATATTAATTTAATATTTAAGAATATTCAAAGTACTCAAATTAGTACTAAAGAGTTCTTAAAATAATATTTAAGAATTTCAAAAATATTTTTAATGCTCAACATAGCATTATATATTCAACTAGACATGCCCATACGGTTCCGGTTCCCGGTTCCAGTTCTGGAACCGCCGGTTCCGTGAGGGGTCGGAATCATATTCCAAACCGGTTAGAACCGGTTCTCGGTTCCCCGGTTCCACGGTTTTGGGCCGGTTCCCGGGCAGGTTCCCGGTTCCAACCGATTTTTTTGTAATATTTTTTTAAAATACATTACGTATAATTTTATATGATAAATTGTATATTATGGCATACTAACTATATTAATAACATAGTATAATATAAATGTACTATAATCATAACATAGTATAATTAAATCAAAGATATATGCTTTAAGTATTGTCTATAATTATATAAACAATTACAATATATTAGTATTAATAGTATTCATATTATCCATATTAACATTAACATCTTATGGTTAAACAATATTATATAGTAATATCATTTATGACTACATACATAATATTGGTGGGTGTCGAATCCAACAAAAATAAAATCCTACTTTAAAAAGATTTGTAATCAGTGATAAGCAGGGTCGATCCACAGGGAATGGTGTAAAATTTAATTCCTAAAATTACTAATATGATAAAGGGGGGATTTTGAGATTTTTGACTAAAAACGAAATTAAAAACGTGAAATTTAAAAGATACAAATAAAACAAATAAAGCAAATAAAGTAAATTTCGGATTTTATATGATGAGAAAATTCTAGTCTTCGGATTATCTCGGTATTGATTCTATGATTTGATCATTGATGCAATAATAATTCAACGTTATCAGATAAATTGGCTATAGTTACTAACAAGCTCTAGCAACCTAGTTTTTCCTTAAGTCATCGATAACCAAAACAAGCTCTTTGATTACTTCTCTTACCAACTAGACAACCCTAAACAAGCTCTTAAGATTTAGCCTAGCGATAGCATTCACGAATAAGAAAAACACCAATTCTAGCCAACAAACACATAAGCTCGGTTTATTTAGACTAGGTTACTAATTCTCATAACGACTAATCGAAGACTTGTCCGTAATCAACGTCGTTAACTGCTACAAAAATTAGGGTTTACCAAACAATTACGGATTTGGGCCCTAAATAGCTTAATACGATTCCAACGATTAAATAGTTGATCAAGTTATCTAACCAATTGAAATATATTGTCAACAAAGATCAGAGAAAAAGTAAATACCTGATGAACGAAGAAATTAAGCACAATTCGATCTCACAAATATTTAGAATCAAACCTTGAAGAATCCTCGACTAGAAGGTTGAGTTTAGCAACTCATAATCGAACGTATGCAAAAAATAATAAAATCGAGAACTTCATTGCAAGGGGAAAAACGTGAACTTGAATTAAAAATAATGTAAAAGGTGTCTTGTGGAATAAAATTCCACAAATAAATAGCATAAAGGAATCCTAATCCAAAAAGGTAACTAATTAGGATTCTAACAAACTTAACAAACTAAAACAAAATAAAATCTCCAAGATATGGAAATAAAATCTAAAACAAAAGCAAGGGAATAAATCCCAATATTTCGAGCAGTAATAAATCCAAAGTAAATCTGGATTTCAGTAGGAAAGTCTTAAAAACGTCCAGCAGTCCTGCCTTCAGCCGAAGCCTTTGTGGAATTAACCGTAGGCACGCTTAAGTCTTAAAACGGTTCGGCAGTCAGATTTTTGTCCCTTAATCGGTTTTCTTCCTTTTTCGCCTAAATTAGCCTCCTTTTCGTTCATTCCTTGTATTATCACCTATTAATCCAATATCAACATAATTCCATCAAATATGAAGCTCAAATATGCCAAATATCCTAATAATGATCATGTAAAGTACGTACAAAATACGACCTAACAAATACCCCCACACTTATGCAATTGTACGTCCTCGGACAATGTTTGAAATTAAGCAATGTAACCAACTCAAGATTGCATCACCCAACAAATCAGAAATATAGGTTCGTGCACTAATGAACAAAAATCAAACTTGACAAGACGGCACATGCAAAAAAATTCGAGGGTTCCAATACCATAATAAATCAATATCAACACAACGAACTCATTTTCACAAATAGAAATGCACGAAATTAGTCGACTTTTCTCTCAATCTCCCAATTCTCTCGTGTATAGGTTATAAAGTGTTTTGCTCAAGACTCAACGTGTTAATGTTATCCCATATGCTTGGTTATACACCAACATCGCCACTACTTTTGAGGATGTGCATAAAAGAATCAAAAGGTCTTATTAAGTGTTGTAACGGGGCTAAGGTTCGGGGTAGGAGTAAAAAGAAAGGTCTAAAATGGCTAAGTCCGAAAATTTCATCGAGCACCGAGACATTATTGGGTGTATTCGGCTTTTAAGGACCCAACTACCTTCATTTTCATTCTTTTGAGGGCTCGATACTTCGTTCATTCTTTCTTTTTGATACCTTTTCTTTCTTTCCCTTTATTTTCTTTTTCTTTTCTTTTCGAATTTTTCCGAATTTTTCTCTTTTTTCTTTTTTTTTTTTTTTTTTTGGTATCGTTTGTATTTTCCACGAATGCCCCCACACTTATTCAAAAACATCACTTTCTTGACTTTCAGTCCCAAACTTCAATAATCTCAATGCTCGACTCGTTTTCTAGACGGGTAAGACTAAGATATAAATAAACGGTAAAGGCTCATATTCGGGATTTAATCATGAAAATACGGCTAAAAGGCTCAAAGTGGGCTCTCTAGTGGATAATGTAAGGGTACGGTTTATTTGGGAAAGTGGCTAAATCCTATATGCCTTTATCACCTTCAATTATGCACAAACTCTCGTAATCTTGACGTGGTTCAAAACAAGTTCTAGAATTTCCAAAAACACGCGAGTATCACACAAGAAAGAAAGATGTCATATATGATCCATTTAATCAAAAAGGCTCAAAGTCTCACAAGGCATGGATAAGTCGTACTAAAACGTGAAAATCTACCGTTTTCATTTGATCGTCATGCTAGCAAAAATCTCATACGGCATGAAAGTCCAATTAAAACATGGCCATAGTGTTCAAATTCAACAAGTTCACAGAAATCACAAGCACCATATTCTAAAGTACCGAAGCAAATGCAAAATCGAAAAAAGTTACACGAAAAAAATTACACGTAGTAATAGTAAATCAAACAAAGACACAAGAAGCACAATTGCACGAGAAGTCCCCCCCCCCCACACTTAGAGCATGCATTGTCCCCAATGGAAAAATAATATCGTAATGGAACGAGGAAATGCATAAAGAAATAAAAGCACAAGAGAGGGGGACTCCCCTTGGACATCACTCGGTCGTGACGTCGCGGCAAACGAGTAGTTGGTCGAGTTTGGCTTCGATCGATTCAAGACGGGCTTCCATGGAAGGTGCAGCAGTAGGTGGAGTCTCGGGGCAGCAGAATCAGTGGTAGCCGTGGGTGACGCGGTGATAGGCCGGCGGCGTGAGGTGGACGGCTCGGCGACAGGTGTCGCTGCGGGAGTGTCAGTGGCCGGAATTGTAGTTCAGGTTGGGGCTCCGGGTGATGGTGACGGAGTGTAGGTGATCGGAGATCTGCAAATCAGAAGAGAGAAAGTGAGAGGCGGCGTGATGAAGATGAAGAATTTAGGGTTGGAAAACCCCAAATGCAAACTGTTGTTTGAATTTTATTTTATTTTTTTTTTAAGGGAAAGAAAATAAAAGAAAAGCGAGCAACCAAAGTGATTTTCGCCGAAGAGTTGGGACATTTAGGCGTGGGCACGCTTAAATAGTCAAACGCTTCGGTAAAATTACGAAGGTCAAGGCCGAAGGGTTCGTGAAGTTAGGCGTGGGCACGCTTAACTTCTGAAACGCTTCGTAAAAAAAAACAGCAGGTCAGACCGAACGGTTTCGCATTTTAAGCGTGGGCACGCTTAATTTTTGAAACTGTTCGGTCTTAACAAAAAGCACAAAAAACATAAAGCATGAAATAAATAAACGCATGGGTTGCCTCCCAAGAAGCGCCATTCTTTAACGTCTTCGGCTAGACGTTGCTACAAAGTTATGTAGCATGATTTGATGGTTCCAACTTCATGTTTTTGACATCGTGAGATTGAAATCCTTCATAAAAAGGTTTCAAACGATGTCTATTCACCTTGAAAATCTTTCGTGTAGTTGGATTTTGAATATAAACTGCACCATAGGAAAAAATGTCAATGACAATAAATGGTCCAATCCAACGGGAACGTGGCTTACCCGGAAATAGCTTGAAACGAGAATGGGAGAGAATAACTTTTTGTCCTATGACTAAGTTCTTTCTTGAGATCGTCTTATCACGAAAAGGTTCCGTTTTATTCTTCTCGTTTATTTTATTATGAATTTCCTCTAACTCTTGGATTTTCAACTTCGGTGCCTGCACAATAGATGGAAGTATTTTAGAAGTTGATGAAGATAAGGAAATACGAGAAACATTAAGAGAAAGTGATTGAAGTGAATCAAAGTCCGATTTCTTCTCTTCGAGTCCTCGGTTTAGCTTAAGTTACTTTTCCTTCCCGTCCAAGTCGTTAGTGATCAAAGCTACTTGTAACGGATCGCCATACTCAGGTTCGAACATAGTCTGCATCAAAGGGTCAATAACATCTATACCAAAAACAGAATGATCGTTAGAAGGGTACTTCATGGAATCGTATATGTTAAATTTTATGATTTTTCCATCAAATTCCATGGAGAGAGTCCCATCATGTACATTAATTATGGTCCTAGACGTTTTCATGAATGGTCTACCAAGTAAAATCGGGGCGGGATTACTAGACTCATTATGATCCATATCGACAATATAGAAATCGGCGGGGAACACTAGGTCATTAACTTGTACCAAAATATCTTCTAGAACACCATCGGGGTAAGCATTAGACCTATCAGCTAATTGAATAACTACACCGGTTTCTTTCAATTTGCCTACATTAAGTGATTCATATATCGATCGTGGCATAACATTGATTGAGGCTCCTAAGTCTAGCATAGCTTTTTCAATTCGAACATTTTCTATTTTACAAGGGATTGTAAACATACCCGGATCATTACATTTAGGTGGTAATTTCTTTTGAAGTACTGCGGATACGTTCTCACCTACGTGTATTTTCTCGTTGCCTATAAGCTTTCTCTTCGTCGTGCACAATTCCTTAAGGAATTTAGCATAACGAGGTATTTGCTTAATGGCATCAAGAAGTGTGATGTTTACCTCAACTTTGCGGAATGTTTCGAGTATCTCATTTTCTTGCTCCTCTTTCTTTGACTTGGCAAATCGACCTGGGAAAGGTGGTTGTATCACAAATTTCATAGGTTTCTGCTCGACAACAGGTTCATCTTCTTTTTCCAGTTCTTTCTCAATTTCCCGTTTCGAAGAATTTTCGGCAGAAGCGTTTGGAGGATTAGGGGTGGGCATGCTTAACTCTTGCAACGGTTCGGCTTCTTTTAATTGCTTGCCACTTCGTAACGTAACTGCATTGACGTTCTCCCTTGGGTTTACTATGACTTGGGACGGCAGTTTACTTGAGCTTTGGGAAACTAATTCGTTTACGGCGGTAGCTACTTGACCCAATTGTTTCTCCAAATTCTTGATAGCATTGTGATTTTCTTGTTGAACCTGTTGTATGCCTTGCTGAAATTGTTGAGTGTTTGCGATCAAGGATTTCATCATGTCTTCTAAAGATGTACCTGAGGTTTGGTTTTGTTGAGGGTATGGAGGTCCTTGAGGTTTCTGAAAAGGTGGTCGTGGTGCGTAACTCAAGTTTGGATGATCCCTCCATCCAGGGTTATAAGTGTTCGAGAAAGGATCGTATTTTCGTTGAACGGGCCCCGGAAATCCAGCTGCGTTCGCTTGCTCGAAACCCTGATTTTGAGCGTTGGGGCATATCTCGGCCACATGTCCAATTCCGGAACAAATACCACACATATTAGCTTGTTGTGAGTTTTCCATAGCCATCTTTTGCATAAGGGCAGTCATATCGTTTACACGTTGAGTGAGTGATGCTATAGTAGCTTCATTCGTTTCTTTCGTTGGGTGTTCTTGTCGAGTGCTAAACTGTTGGGAATTAGATGCCATATTCGAAATTAAATTCCTCGCTTCGGTGTAAGTTTTGTAAATCAATGCTCCCCCACTCGCAGCGTCTATCAGATTCCTATCCGTTACCATTAATCCCTCGTAGAAGTACTGTATAAGGAGTTGGTCTGAGATTTGATGTTGTGGGCAACTAGCAATCAATTGTTTGAAACGTTCCCAATACTCGTATAATGTCTCACCCATAAACTGACGAATTCTGCAAATTTCTTTTCTTACATTAGCGACTCGAGATGCTGGGAAGAATCTCTCTAAGAATTGTCTTTCCATCTCATTCCATGTTTCAATCGAGCCGGGCGGTAGGAAATATAGCCAATCTCTAGCTTTATCGGCTAAGGAAAAAGGAAAAGTCCTCAATTTCATTTGATCCTCGGTTATATCCTTAGGCTTCATAGTGGAGCAAATCAAATGAAATCCCTTCAAGTGCTTGTGTGGATCCTCTCCTGCAGAACCATGAAAAATAGGTAGTAAGTGAATAGTTCCAGATTTTAATTCAAAATCTACCTCAAGATTAGGATAAGGAATGCAGAGAGGTTGTTGATTCGGATTTGGCATGGCCATGTCTTTGAGCGTTCTCTCGACGACGTCGGGGTTGACATTGCCATTAGCATTGGCATTGGCATTGGCATTGGCACCATTAGCAGGTGCAACATTATCAGCGTTGTCCATTGATTCGTTTTCCTCTTCTGAATCGCTAGAAGAAAAAATAGACTCGGTTCTGGACGATGAAACCGACGGCGTAGTGAGGTGACGTTGCCTCGTCTCTTTTCGTAGTCGGCGGGCTCGTTTTTCGATCTCAGGATCGTATTCGAATTCACTTCCACGAAAGGTCCTAGGCATACAAAAACCAAAAACAAAACTAAAACTAAAATATTAGCAACAACGGAAATAAATATATAACACCGACTCCCCGGCAACGGCGCCAAAATTTGGTGGGTGTCGAATCCAACAAAAATAAAATCCTACTTTAAAAAGATTTGTAAATAGTGACAAGCAGGGTCGATCCACAGGGAATGGTGTAAAATTCAATTCCTAAAATTACTAATATTTATAAAAAGGGGGGTTTTGTGAATTTTTAACTAAAAGCGAAATTAAAAGACGAAATTAAAGATGCAAATTGAGCGAATAAAGCAAATAAAGTAAATTTCGGATTTTATATGATGAGAAAATTCTAGTCTTCGGATTATCTCGGTATTGATTCTATGATTTGATCATTGATGCAATAATAATTCAACGTTATCAGATAAATTGGCTATAGTTACTAACAAGCTCTAGCAACCTAGTTTTTCCTTAAGTCATCGATAACCAAAACAAGCTCTTTGATTACTTCTCTTACCAACTAGACAACCCTAAACAAGCTCTTAAGATTTAGCCTAGCGATAGCATTCACGAATAAGAAAAACACCAATTCTAGCCAACAAACACATAAGCTCGGTTTATTTAGACTAGGTTACTAATTCTCATAACGACTAATCGAAGACTTGTCCGTAATCAACGTCGTTAACTGCTACAAAAATTAGGGTTTACCAAACAATTACGGATTTGGGCCCTAAATAGCTTAATACGATTCCAACGATTAAATAGTTGATCAAGTTATCTAACCAATTGAAATATATTGTCAACAAAGATCAGAAAAAAAGTAAATACCTGATGAACGAAGAAATTAAGCACAATTCGATCTCACAAATATTTAGAATCAAACCTTGAAGAATCCTCGACTAGAAGGTTGAGTTTAGCAACTCATAATCGAACGTATGCGAAAAATAATAAAATCGAGAACTTCATTGCAAGGGGAAAAACGTGAACTTGAATTAAAAATAATGTAAAAGGTGTCTTGTGGAATAAAATTCCACAAATAAATAGCATAAAGGAATCCTAATCCAAAAAGGTAACTAATTAGGATTCTAACAAACTTAACAAACTAAAACAAAATAAAATCTCCAAGATATGGAAATAAAATCTAAAACAAAAGCAAGGGAATAAATCCCAATATTTCGAGCAGTAATAAATCCAAAGTAAATCTGGATTTCAGTAGGAAAGTCTTAAAAACGTCCAGCAGTCCTGCCTTCAGCCAAAGCCTTTGTGGAATTAACCGTGGGCACGCTTAAGTCTTAAAACGGTTCGGCAGTCAGATTTTTGTCCCTTAATCGGTTTTCTTCCTTTTTCGCCTAAATTAGCCTCCTTTTCGTTCATTCTTTGTATTATCACCTATTAATCCAATATCAACATAATTCCATCAAATATGAAGCTCAAATATGCCAAATATCCTAATAATGATCATGTAAAGTACGTACAAAATACGACCTAACAAATATAGTAATATCATAGTATTGATACTATGATATCATATCATAACAATACCAATTATATTATAATAGGTATCATATATTAATAATTGATATGATATTATGATACATAATATTAATATTATATGATATATTATTATATTATATTAGGTTATATAATTGTATATCATAATAGTATCACTTGTACATTGTTATATCATGTATTACAGTGGGTATGACTATTTTAAACACTAATACTAAATATCCACTAATATATTTGATAGTATCCAATCATATACTATTAACAATATATTAATCAATAATATGGACTAATATTAAGCCGATTAATATGTCAATAGTATATAGTTATTATATCATATGATAAATCACTATTAATAATATTATGACAATTGATTATTATATTTAATAACTAATAATAATATTAGTAACTAAAGGTTTAAGGATATGATTGGTATGAATGAATGAAATTATGTGGGAATGGAATGGAGATGGGAATGGAATGATAATAATTTCAAAAATCATATGACTGGTATAGTGCATAAATGAGAAAGGAAATGAATTTGAGAGATGAGATTTTTTTATATATTTTGTATATTCGTGTATTTGAGTTATTTATTAAACTCGAATGTAAATTTGAATCCAAACTAATTCTATAAAATTTAAATAACGTGAGACTTTAAACTTTTCATTTAAAGAAAAATAACACGGGACATGATGAAAAAAGTGGAAAAATTAAATGAAAAATGGAAAAAATATAATTATTACATAATGATTGAAAGAGTTATATATGTAATATTGTTTATATAATAATTCACCTTTTCTAATACTTTTTATTGATGAACTAGTTTAAGGATAAGATATTATTTGTTAAACGCAATATTATTTTATATTTTTTCAATCCATTTTTGTATTTTTTTTACTATTCTTGTTACATTTGAAATTATATTTATTATATTAAGTAATTCTTATTGATGAAAAGTTTTCTACTAAGTACGTACGAAAAATTATATGTATTTTTTTTAGTTCTTTCAATGCATTAAAATAATTTTTTGAATTTTTTAACAATTTATATCATTTTTAAAATAATTTGAGATTATTACTCATAAGTCCAAAACAAATAAATAAATAAATATATTGCATTCATAAAATTTTCAAGACTTTTATATTGGTGTGAAGAAAATAATATCACAAGAAAAAAATGGGATTGATTCCTGATAGGCAAGGAATAGCCAAACCCAAGGGGTGTGGAAGGAATCACTATTCCATACTTTTTGGAATATGGATTCCAACAAGAATGAGCTTTCCCGATAAAAAAAATATACCAATCATTGGAATAGGAATGAACTCATGAATGCTCATTCCATTCCCATCTCATTCCAGTATATCAATCAGGTCTTAATAGACATTAGTCTATGATATTATACTAAGACAAAACTATTATATAACCTCATTAATGATATTGGTTAATAAATATCCATATATTAGGGTATAATCCGTAATGATATAAAGGTATTAACATACTATTATACTATAGTTATTGGTTAATACCTATAGTTATTGTTAAATATCATATATTAATAATAATATAACTTATTTATGTATAATATTAATTGATACCCTATGATTATTAATACCCTATAATATCATATATTAAGTAACATGATAATAATCATGACATACTCACACTAATAATCTCAACCATTGATTTCAAACAGACACTTAATCTCAACCATCGAAATTTGGAAAAAAAAACAAAAAAAAAGGAAAAAAATCGTGTGAACCGCCGGTTCCTAGCTGTTGAACCGGCGGTTCTAACCGTCGGTTCCGGATCCTCAATTGAGGAATCGGAACCGAACCGTGAGGCACGGTTCCAATTCTCGGTTCGGAACCGGAAACCGTAGTCAATGGTTCCGAAACCGTTGACCATGGTTCGAATCGGATGAACACCTCTATATTCAACACCAATCTTACAATAATAAAATAATATTTGAGAAACAAAAGAATTCTAAAAAATACTCATATTAGTATTTAGGGAGGAAAAGAGAGAAGAGAAAATGATTTTAGTGTAATTAATTCCATAAATGGAGGGCCTATTTATAGAAAATGAAGAGTTTTGGGTCAAAAATTGCAACCTTTCGTACATTGCATAAGGGCCCAAAAGGTGTGTCTTTTGGACTAAAAGCCCCTGAAATGGCTTTTCAAACAACCCCAAAAGTTGGCTTGTTTGGTGAAAAGCCCCCAAGTAGCACGGATCCAGTGTAATGGACTTCTCAACCAATCACTTTACTCCTCTAGAAGGGCGTTGATCCAGCGTGGACGGTTACATCCATTAATATGTGCAATTCAGCCCCTATATTTTCAGAAGTTACAAATTGACCGCAAAACTTTGAATCTTGAACAACTACGTCCTTTCAAGTTGGTCCCTCAATTTTTCGGTTTGAACATTTTAGTCCCCGACTAAATGAATTTTTTCTCATACGATCGTTGGCATCGATTATATGATTTGTGATCATTTTATCACTTATGTACATATCGATCAATCGATTCCAACTATGAATAACATTTTAATTGATTCACTTTGTTAGTTAATTCTCATTCACCCGAAATTGAATTTGAGTAATTAAATACTCTAAAATTATCTACTCGAGACATAGAATAATTTGAGCCAAAGACATTCCATTTTCGACATACGAAAATCACTTAAATATCTAGATAAATCTTGCTAAAACACAATTTACTCAATCAAGATTTCCAATAATACCCACCATGAATGAAATTAATTCCAATGCAGACGATGCGGATGCATATGCAGACTATGCAAACACTTAGAGAGATCGGGCGAAAAGTTATTGCATCAGGATAGGTAGATTTTAGCTTGGACCTTCCTTAGTGAAATACCATTGGATTTACTTGACTCCCCAGCGAACACGATGTCTTGAACTGGTGAGCCGTTTGTGTAAATCAAAACATTAATACTCATAAGTGTTCTCTGTATGGTCCGTTTTGGCGATGGAACACCACTTGGATTCATAAGTGTTTCAATTTGAAGCGACCTCACTTCACACTTACATAGGTGACCTCCTATAAGAGTATCTTACCATACCCCATTTTGTTACGTCTCACACTTAGACTAGGGGTGTAAACGAGCTGAGCTCGAGCGAAGCTTGGCATTTTTTTCAAGCTCGAGCCCGAGCCTTACTATACGAGCTCGAGCTCGAGCTCGAGCTCGTGAGCTTTGGTTCGAGCTCGAACCAATCCCAAGCTCGCGAGCTCGAGCCCGTGAAATTTTTGCCGAAAAATTCAAATTTTGAATTTTTTTAATATTTTTTAATATATTTTATTATTATTTAATATATATTTATTAATATAATAATAAAAATAATAATATATTAAATAATAAAAAAGCTCGCGAGCCGGGCTCGCGAACTTTTTTTAGATAGGATTGAGCTCGGGCTCTAGCTCGATTAAGAGTTCGAGCTCGAAAAACTCAAGCTCGAGCCCGGCTCGCGATCTTTTTTTAGAAAGGATTGAGCTCGGGCTCGAGCTCGATTAAGAGTTCGAGCTCGTGAAGCTCGGCTCGAGCTCGAAAAACTCAAGCTCGAGCCGAGACCGTTTGATCGAGCCGGCTCGGCTCGAGTTACACCCCTAACTTAGAACAAGGAGTCATTAAAACTCACAGCTTAACCTTTTGCTACATGATGTAGGTTGCACTTGTTTATCCTAGGAATGGACAGGAGTATTATGCTCCCCAAGTGCATTTTTGAACTTTCATATTAGTTTTCTCATAGAACCAAAATCTTGGATTTTCAGTCAGCAAGGTTGGGTTTCCACTATGTTCGTTCTTAACTTGTAGTCTTTAAGCCCTTCCTCTAAATATGCAGTGTATTTGATCTTTAGGCATACAATTGGATCCATATATTCTCATTTGATTTTTCTCAATCAATAGAGACAATGCCACTAAAGATCACTGTCTAATAGTTTTATATCTACGACGTATATGTCAAGACAATTATTTACATGCTAATTTGTGCATTTCTGATTGCGGCTTATGATCATTACGTATCGGAGTTTGTGACATAAGATCTAGCCAATTAATAATACCCGGTAGCCTTAATTAGGACTTGGATATTTTATATCAGTGTGTACCACCATTGTCAACCCACCATTCGCTGAGTTATCTTCCATAATAGGTGTTAGACACTGCAGTTAGAAGCGTGAGGTTCGACCACCCATCATTTGCCTAGCTTGGATTTAATGATTGATCACCCACCATTTGTCTAGCTCAGTTTATTTTGACAATCACTCACCATTTATGTGGTTCGAATTGTCTACACCCGTTATTTATATACTTCGGGTTATCCTAGACAAACATCCACCATCTACATGGTTTAGGTTGTTAATCAATGATTAACTTTGATCATCACTAGCATGATTCGACTTACCACGTTAATGGTTTTTCCTTTGAAATGGAATTGATTTATCTTCATTTTAACTATTGTTAGTACACCAACACTAAATTTGGTTTGACCAAATTCTCCACAACTTTAAAGTCATTTTTTTTAAATTTAATTTCGGACGTTTGATCGGCTTTCTCGATTTTACTCCGATAATTAATATCTTTTATTCTTGACCAAGAGTGTACTTTGCACAATAAGTCATTTCCATTTCTTCTCGTTTCATATTGAAACATCTGGAATTATTCTCACTTTGCAACTTTATAAGTTTATAGTGACGATATTTCAAACTCAATTATCTTTCGCTAATGAAACCATGTATCCTTTTACCTCACCAATTCAATCACTTTTATAGTGAAAATTGAGGGCAAAACTTTAAATAATACAATAATTATTTTTAAAAATTGACTTCTTTGAATAAACGTCACTATCACACGAAAAGAACATGCCTCTAATCTTCATTCACTGTGATCAGACTTTATTCCAAAGAATGTCAAACATAGTAAAGAATCACACTTATTGTATTTGTTCTTAAGCTGGAAGAAATTCGCTAAACATTACTTTATATATGCGTCGCAAAATAAGGTCATATTAAGCATGCACAAATATTTATTCTTTATCGAGAATAAATCACAATTATATAATATAGTTAAATATTATATATGCAACATGCTCACATTAAACGCATGTAACATGATTACAATAAAACATAATTTAATCATGTTTCATATATCCGTAGATATATAAAGTAATCTTTAAACATGCATAAAAATTTATTCTTTATCAAAAATAATTGACCATGATAAAATATCTTTAAATATTAAATCACATATATCGCATGCTTACTCAACGGATTGAATAACATAATATGTAATCAAATGGAACAAGCGAAAATAGATAATTCATATTAAGAACTTATCTCATCTATTTGTAACCAATATTTCGCCTTCAATAGCTTCCACATATTTGATAAAATCTTTGACACCATTGGAGCTCGAAAGTTCCCTCGATCGGATTGAATTTACTACAACAAAATATTCAAACTCGGATTATTATTAAAATAAATAAAATCATAAATTATGACATAAAACGAAATTAAATAAAATTCATCTCTTGGTTTCATCATCTTTGTAGTAGATTGCTGGTAAAAGGGCTTTGATTTTGGGTTTTTTGTGTTGACAATTTTGGTGACGGAGTAGTGAAATTATTGAAGACGGTGAAATGTCACGACGCAAATGCGCATTGGCGACAAAATGCAGATTATACTCCTTATCTTACTCGCTTCGCACACTTCAATATTTAGTATTAATATTTTTCGAAATAGAAAATCGAACATTAATTGTAGGGTAGAGTGAAATTAATTCTTTACTTTTTCAAATAAAGTGTAGGGTTGAATGGAATATTGTTCAAATTTATTTTAAAAATTGTGTTTCAGTATAGTTTAATTTTTAATCATGTCGAATAAAAGTCAATTTTTTTTTATATATTTTATCAATTTTTTTTATTAACCGAGTCAACTCAACACCTTTGAAACACACAAGTTGTTCAAAGGAAGATTAATATATTTAAAAAACAATTTTAAATGGGATTTTAGCAATGTATTTTGAGTCGAGTATTGAACAATTTTATTTTTTTATCGTCAAAATATTAAAAGTTATAATTTACATCATGAACCATACAACTTATAACAAGCAATGCAGCCAATGCTAAATTGGCCCATGTACGAAAGCAGCTGAAGGTATTAATTGGGCTTCTAATAGCCCACTTTTGTGTATGAAATAGCTTGAAACTTGATCCATAGTAAAAGTATGTATTATGTTGTTAGTTAAAATATTTGTTATTTATTGAATAACGCATAAAAAAATTGTAATATCTTTTAACTTTTTGTGTTTTTTTACGTGCGTAATTGAATATAAACAAAATTGTCTATAATTTCGTTGATTAATTATTTAGAACTTATTTGATTATATTTTGTACATAATTTATTTTACTCAAGTTTGTAGTGGTTTGTAGTTTGGCTATAATGAAAATGGGTTCTGACTGATTCCATCAGATTATACACACGGTATCTCACTCAGTAATTTACACTTCAATATTTCGCAGAGGAACTAACAATGGCGGCCTCTGCTTTGTCTCTCAGATCACTCTTTACCTCTCTTAGGGCTAACCCTACTGAACAGTATGTAAGTCCCTTTTTACCTAGTTCTTATCTCTCTCTGTTTGTATGTATTATTTTGATCATTGGTGCAGAAGGGCTACTTTAGGTTCAATTCCTTTGTGTTTTTTTTTTTGTGATGATTTTGCTCAATTTGTATTGGGGGTTATAGAATAAAGGGGTTTTTTTATTGGGTGAAAAGCTTAGAACTTTATGGAAAATAAGAACTTGGTGCTTAAATAAGTGCCATTGTGATAACATTGTCTGAGTTTCTTGAGTTTTTAGTTGTGCAAATCCCAAAACTGATTTTTTTACAATTCAATTACGTGTTATTTTTCACATTCTCACAATTTTCGCAGTGAAAGGAGTTTCCTTTTTTGGAAAGAAATTTCAAATAGGATGAGGAATTTCAGAGGTTTGAATTTGTTTTCAGATGTTAAACCACCCGAATAAATGTTCAGAATTGTTTTTTCCAAAATTGCGTAAGTATTTGAACTTATTAGTTTGGAGGAGCTGTTTTTTGAATGAAAATTACGTGTTGTAATGAAGCATAAACTGAAGTGCAAAGAATTATAAGGGCAAAACATTACACATTCAATGTTCTGGAAATTCAGTACGAGAGTACAAACGTCTAGTTTTGCACCTCGTTATTTAAGAGAAAACTCAAGAACATTTGTTATAGTTTGTGAAGTTGCAAGTATTTTCTTAAGCATTGATACTAAAACTTATTCATATTTAGGATGTTCTGAACAATAATATCCCCTCGCATTATGGGTGCAAAAGCATAACGCTAAGGAAGGGGAATTGTTCAGTGGATGGTCAGAAATTTAAACTAAATTGCTCGAGAGACAAAGAGATGGACGTCAGCGCATTGGCTTTGGTTGAGAGTGTTGATGAATGCTCAAATGGTAAGTCTAGCTCAAAAATTCTTTATCAAATATATGTATTCAAATGTAAAACTTTAGGGTGTGTTTGGATTGAGGGATTTGGATTTCGGGAGGGGATTTGGAGGAAGTATTTGAAATGACACCTAAAATGGAGTCATGTGAAATCCACCGTGGTTATGGAGAAAATAGCTCAAAGTAAATACCGAGTGATTTGAAATCCATTATAACTTGAATACATCCAAACGAACTTCATGGATTTGCTGATAAATTTGAAATCCATAGATTTCAAATCCTTCAATCCAAACACACCCTTACATCATTGCATGAATATCTTGGTATTATGTGTTTTCGTTGGCCATGCACATGAGACATTAATTCATGGCAGAAATGGAGAACATACAGATAAATGACCCAGAGGAGCTAAGTGTTTCAACCATGTTGATGAATTTTAGCAATGAGTTTGATCCTTATGAGGCATTAAGCACGCCTTTATATCAAACAGCAACGTTCAAGCAGGTAAATTTTAATTGCATGTGTTTTGATCTAATGGTTTACTGTGAAGAAGAAACATAGATTGCCATAATGTTTGCAATATTTGTAGTAAGAATCAAGGAGTTGAATATATATGCTGAAAAAAGTGTCGTATTTTCTCTAGTTGATGATATGGTATTAGGAGTCAATGACTATAGTTCTAATAACTATAGAAAAGTGTGTTTTTAGCACTCCTTATGTGACTAACAGTTTTTTTTTTTTTTTTTTTGCAGCCTTCGGCTACTGAAAACGGATCTTATGATTATACAAGAAGTGGAAATCCAACTCGGGATGCCCTTGAAAGGTCTTCACTTTTCTTGCCAAATTTAATATTTTGCAATGTCCATATTTCTAGACAAATCTTTGTCTATTCTCAGACTTCTCGCTAAGCTTGATAAAGCTGATCGAGCGTTATGCTTCACTAGTGGAATGGCTGCTTTGTCAGCTGTTACCCATCTTGTTGGAACAGGTACCTCCATTTTTTCGTCTTTCCCATTTGCAGTAGCATATATACATTAGCATCACATATGTTATTTCTCTGTTTATGAATTGAATTCACTGTTCAAAGTAATTTCAAGTTTCGTTTGAAGCTGCCAACCCGGTGGCAATTGGGTTGAATGGGTTGGGTTTGGGTCGGGTCCATTTGGGTTGGGCTTTAAGTGAGTTTGGTCCAATTGGGTCCAATGTAAAAAAAATATACATTATAGTTTGACCCAAAATGGACCTAATAAGGACCTAAAATGGACCCAACAAGGACCCATTATGAATCAAAGTGGTGTAAGAGGAGGTTGTAGAGTGTAAAAACTGTGGATAATTGACTCAAAGTGGAGAATAGGTTGGACCGAATTGGACCGAAATATTATTAAAAGCCAACCCGGAACTAAAATGTTAAAATGTTATGACCCAACCCATTGAAAACTTAGTTTGGTTTGGGTCCAAATATATGTATGGACCCAAATTGCCACCCCTGCTGCCAATAATCTCTTCAGGGTTATAATGATAATATGTTTTTAGTCCTACAAAAGTTCTGCCTGGTAAAAATCAAAAACATTTTTTTCTTTTTCCCGTGTGACAGGTCAGGTGATCATTGCTGGCGATGACATATATGGCGGTTCTGATCGTTTGTTGTCAAGAGTAACTCCAAAATCAGGAGTTGTGGTTAAGTTAGTTTTATTTTTATTTGTTTTTTGTTTGTATAATTCAATTTATCGCCATTGTATTGCAAGCTTTTAGACTATATATTGTGTAGGCGCATGGATACAACAAACTTGGATGAGGTCTCATCCGCCATTGGCCCCTCGACAAAGCTTGTCTGGTTAGAGAGTCCTACGAACCCTCGCCAACAGATTTCTGATATTCGTGTAAGTCATGATTATTTATTTTTAAGTATTGATATACATATCGGAAAAAAGGATAATTACATAAACACCCCGTCATTTATTGAGTAATTACAACAAGCTCCTGAGGTTTTGCAAATTACCATAATATGTTGGAGTAAACCAAAAATTCCAAGAGTCACATTGAAGTTCAAGAGTCACATTGAAATTCCAAGAGTCACATTGAAGTTCAAGAGTCACATTGAAGATCAAGAGTCACCTTGTATTTGGTTTTTTTAAAATTATTGTGTGTTGAATCCTATGCCATCCTAGTAGTATAAATAGAGGTCTTTAGATGGCATTTGTAAGGCAACAAAAAAAAACAAAAGAAACTTGAGAAATATAATTCAAAGCCTTCAAAATATTTCTTCTATCATTTCCTACAAACACTCCAAAAATATTATCTTCTCCCATTCCAACAAATACTCTCTTCTCTCATTTTTCTTCAAACACTTCAAAATATTAATTCTTCCATTTCCAACAAACTGGTACCAGAGCCAGTTGATTTAAAATGTCAAACAATCTCGTTTCCCTTGTTCCTCGATTCAACGGTGAGAAGTTTGATTATTGGAGCAACCTAATGAAGTTGTGTCTTGAATCTCAAGACTTATGGAGTGTGGTTGAAGAAGGTGTTGGTGCGCCGGAAGACGAATCCCAACTCACCATTGCCCAAAAGGATCTTTTGAAGAATAAAAAACAAAAAGATAGAAAAGCTCTCTTTCAAATTTACCAAGCACTCGAAATTCCTATTTATGAGAGAATTTCAAAAGTTGCAAATGCGCAAGAGGCATGGAAAATATTGGATACAACTTATTCCGGGCAAGATCAAGTGAAGAAGGTTCGATTACAATCGCTACGGGCAGAATTCGAAAAATTGGAGATGAAAGAAAATGAAAAAATTTCAGAATATTTTACTCGGCTCTCGTCCATTATAAATCAGATGGCATCTAATGGAGAAGTCGTGGAGACTCAACGAGCTGTTGAAAAAATTCTACGAAGCTTGCCAATTAAATTTGACCATATTGTGGTTGCCATTGAAGAATCAAATGATCTTTCTTCAATGTCTCTTGAAGGTTTGCAAGGAAGGTTGGAAGCACACGAGGCAAGAATTTTGCAGAGAAGTACTCAAACAAATTCTTTGCATGATCAAGCTTTAAAGTCTCAATTCACACCCGCGAAAGGTCAAGGCTCATCTCGTGACATGTCAAAAGGTCGTAACGGAAGTGGTGGAAAATATTCCTCAAATCAACAAAGCCAAAATAGAAGAAATGAAGAATCCAAAAGAGATGAGAAGTCATCATTTCATAACTCTAAAAGGGATAAAGGTCGTGGTACTTACAAAGGCTCAAAACCTTACTTTGAGTGTAATTATTGTCATAAGCCGGGGCATAAAGAAAATGATTGTTGGGAAAAATTTCCAGAAAAGAAACCCATGGCTGGTTTTATGCATAAAGAAGATGAAAATTCAGAATTTCTATTGATTGCTACAGATGGAAGCGTTGAAAATATATGGTACCTGGATAGTGGAGCAAGCAGACACATGACGGGAAATAAAAATTTATTCTCTACTTTTACTGAAAGTAATAGCGGCCAAGTTACTATTGGAGATGCCAAATCTTATAAAATTCAAGGTGTTGGTGAAATCTCTTTCAAAACAAAGACCGGCAAAATTGAAAAAATGTCAGAAGTACTTTACGTACCAGGTTTGAGGAGTAATCTGCTAAGTGTTGGTCATTTACTACGGAAAGGATTTGATTTCCAATTCGTCGGAGAAACATGCACCATGAAGAAGAACAATCAAAATATTGCAAAGATTGGTTTGGGAACAAACAATTTGTTCCCTATCAAGCTTGACGTTATCAGCAGTTCCTGTTTTGTGGCGACTTCAAACCATGAAGTTTCAAAATTATGGCATGACAGGTTTGGAAATCTAAATTTTCGATGTTTAAAAGAGTTGTCCGCCAAAGGCATTGTTCAAGGATTGCCAAAAATTGAGGTGGTTAATGAAGTATGTGAGGAATGCCAATTGGGAAAGCAACATCGTGAATCATTTCCATCCAAATCTAAGTGGAATTGTTATGGAGCGGATTTGGAAAGATCCGGAAAGATTTAGTTATTTAGGTTTTATTATTTTAATTCCATGTTTAATTAAGTTTCCTAGTTAGTAGGATTTTAGTTATTTCCTTTCCTAAGTTAGGAGTCTTTTATTTTGGTAGTTATGGTCTATCTTATTATAAATAAGGTGGCTAGGGTTTATGTTTTTATTATTCAATTTGGAATCAAAGAATCGAGCTTAGGCTTTGGCACAAACTTCGGTTTGTTGGGCAAGAATTTATTCTTGTAGGACTTTCGAGCAATCGAAAGTATTTTTCTATTTATTTTCAATTTAATCAATTTCGTTTCCATCAGGAATTCTCAATCACCTTTAGAGCTTGTCCACACTGATCTTTGTGGACCAATGCAAGTACCATCATTGGGAGGAAGCAGGTACTTCTTGTTATTTGTCGATGACTACACAAGAAAAATATGGGTGTATTGTGTAAAAGAAAAATCAGAAGCCTTCTCTTGCTTTAAAGATTTCAAGTTTCAAGTTGAAAAATATTCTGACTTTCAAATTAAAAATTTAAGGAGTGACCGTGGTGGAGAATTCATATCTTCTCAGTTTGAAAACTTTTGTCGAAATCATGGAATCCGCCATGAATTAACAGCTAGGTACTCACCTCAACAAAACGGCGTTGCGGAGCGCAAGAATCGAACGATAATGAACATGGTGAGATGTATGTTGAAGAAGAAAAGTATGCCAGCATGTTTATGGGCTGAAGCGGTGTCTTGTGCCGTTTACTTGATTAACAGGTCACCGACAAAAAACTTGAACGATTCTACTCCAAATGAAATCTGGTATGGCAAAAAACCAAATGTTAGTCATTTGAAAACTTTTGGTTGTCTTGCATTTTCTCACATTCCAAATGCTTTGAGATCAAAGCTCGATGATAAATCTGAGAAATGCATATTCATTGGTTATAGCCAGAAAACTAAAGCTTACAAGCTTTACAATCTAAAGACGAGAAAAATTGTGATTAGCAGGGATGTTTGCTTTAATAAAATGGCTACTATGATTTTTCAGAATCTTCAGAATTTCCAGGATGGCAAACCCTTAACCTTGAAGAAGCATCTTTGGAGCATAATGCTGATAATGACGAAATGCAGCCTGAAAATAATGGGGTTGAACAAGAGCAAAATTCACCACCAACGGAACAAAAGAAAACAAGATCTTTGAGAGAGATTTATGATGCAACTGAAGAAGTGACCACAACTGATCATGTATACTTTGCATTCTTTGCAGGAGAAGATCCAGTCACCTATGATGAAGCATCAAAAGATAGAAAATGGGTAGATGCAATGAAAGAAGAAATCAACTCTATTGAAAAGAACGACACGTGGGAGCTTACTTCATTACCTTCACACAAATCTGCCATCGGTGTGAAGTGGGTATTCAAGACTAAAACCAATCTTGATGGCTCCATCAACAAGTACAAAGCACGATTAGTTGCAAAGGGGTACAAGCAAAACCGCTCCTGTTTCTAGACTTGACACTGTTCGGTTAATAATATCTCTTGCTGCTCAAAATGGTTGGAAAATATTACAAATGGATGTAAAATCAGCTTTCTTGAATGGCTATCTTCAAGATGAGATTTACCTTGAGCAACCTCCCGGTTTCATAAAAATAGGTGAAGAAGAAAAGGTGTATAAGCTGCGGAAGGCATTATACGGGCTGAAGCAATCACCCCGTGCATGGTATGATCGAATTAATGATTTTTTCTTAAAATGTGGTTTTGAAAGATGTCCTTTTGAGCATACTCTTTACGTCAAAAGAAATTAAAAAGGAGGCTTTATGATCATGAGTCTATATGTTGATGATCTCATCTTTACCGGAGATGATGTGGAAATGTTGTCAAATTTTAAAAATTCTATGATGAGTGAATTCGAAATGACAGATTTGGGAGAATTGCATCATTTTCTGGGCATAAATGTGCAACAATCAAAAAACGGCATATTTATCTCTCAAGAAAAATATGCAACACAATTGTTGGAGAAGTTCAATATGCAAAATGGAAATTCTGTTTCAACTCCTTGTCTCACAGGACTTAAAATAAGCAAAAACGGTGAAGGAAAGCTTGTGGATCCAACTTTGTTTCGAAGCCTAGTTGGCAATCTGATGTATCTCACTGCTACAAGATCTGACATCATGTATGCAGTAAGTTTGATTAGCAGGTTTATGGAGAAACCTTTTTCAAGCCATTGGGAAGCTGCAAAAAGAATTTTGCGATACATCAAAGGAACCATTGATTATGGTATATTTTATGAAGCTCGCGTACCCGTGAAGCTTGTTGGATACATGGATAGTGACCTTGGTGGAAGCATTGATGATTCACGAAGCACTTCTGGTTATGCTTTTAACCTTGGAAGTGGAATAATATCTTGGTGTTCAAAGAAGCAACCGGTTGTGGCACTTTCTACCACCGAAGCTGAATACATCGCAGCATCCTTAGCTGGATGTCAAACTTTATGGCTAAGAGGAATTTTGGAGAATTTGAACTTCAAACAAAATGATCCTACAGTGATATACTGTGACAATAGTTCAACTATTTCTGTCTCAAAAGATCCTGTTCTACACGGAAGAACGAAACATATTCGTTTGCGATTCCATTTTCTAAGAGACCTTGTTCGTGAAAAAGAAATCAATCTTGAATACTGTCGAAGTGAAGAACAAATTGCTGATATCTTCACAAAGCCACTTGGAGGACCTATGTTCTCAAGAAACGTTGTTGCATTGGGAGTTCGAAGGAATTTTGGTTTAGGGGAGGCATTGTTGGAGTAAACCAAAAATTCCAAGAGTCACATTGAAGTTCAAGAGTCACATTGAAATTCCAAGAGTCACATTGAAGTTCAAGAGTCACATTGAAGATCAAGAGTCACCTTGTATTTTGTTTTTTTAAAATTATTGTGTGTTGAATCCTATGCCATCCTAGTAGTATAAATAGAGGTCTTTAGATGGCATTTGTAAGGCAACAAAAAAAAAAAAAAAGAAACTTGAGAAATATAATTCAAAGCCTTCAAAATATTTCTTCTATCATTTCCTACAAACACTCCAAAAATATTATCTTCTCCCATTCCAACAAATACTCTCTTCTCTCATTTTTCTTGAAACACTTCAAAATATTAATTCTTCCATTTCCAACATAATACACCTGCCAAATATGACAACTTGAATAAAAAAAGGACGTAAAATTGTACAGTAGAAACTCGATAAATTAATACTCGATTATTTAATAAACTTTAAGATAATATTTTTGACCGGTCCCGACTCGGGATGGGGTACTAAATTAATAATTCGCTAAAATTATAAGATAATTAAATTAATAATTCCTTATATACTACATATTACATGAATGATTTATGAAAATTTCTTGAAAAATGACTCCATTGTCTTTTGTTTTTTGTTGAAATCAATTTCACCTTAAATCTCGTCTCTAATTTTCCTTATCATTGTAAGAACTTCCGGTGTTGTTTTCCTTAAGGTCATAGATTGAAGGGTTTTTCAAATTGGGGCATTCATTTGATATATGTACATGCATTGTACAATAATTAAGTGGAAGTTTGAAACGTGTTTGTAAATTGAGTATTTCATTATAAACTAATAAATTATTAATTTATATATAAATTAATAATTATTAATTTATCGATAATTAATAACTCTTTTAATTAATAAATTTTGGTGGTCTCATGAGTATTAACTTATAGAGTTTCTACTATAATATGAATTTCTCAAACATCGGGTTGTTCCTCTTGGAAGAATTATTTTTATCTTTTCTATTATCGTAACAACTTATTGACCCTTTGTTCTGATTTTCATTTAGAAAATAGCTGAAATAGCTCATGCTCAAGGGGCTCTTGTTCTGGTTGACAACAGCATCATGTCTCCTGTATTATCTCGACCATTAGAACTTGGAGCCGGTAATAATACCTTTCTTTAATAATTAATATAGTTCATGAAATAAAATTATATGTTCAGTATGAATCAAATATAGGGTCAACCTTAGTTTATTAAACACTTTGTTTCAGATATTGTAATGCACTCAGCTACCAAATTCATAGCCGGTCACAGTGATCTCATGGCCGGTGTGCTTTCTATTAAAGGAGAAAGGTTTGTTTTTCGTGTTAATTAGCGCTTAAAAATTAAGTTTCAACATTCAATTTTTGTCTTAGCTTACTTTTTGCTTTAGCTCGACCTCAATTTTTCGTTGAAAACGCATTGGATGCAGATTAATTGTTTGAGATTTTTATTAGAAATAATGAAGATTAATTGTTTTATACTAATTATTATTTTTTTGTTTACATTGATGCTTATTAGCTTGGCGAAAGACCTGTATTTCCTACAGAATGCAGAGGGCTCGGGTTTAGCTCCATTTGACTGTTGGCTTTGTTTAAGAGGCATTAAAACTATGGCCCTACGTGTTGAGAAGCAACAGGTGTTGTTTAAAACCATGTCTTATATATGTAATGGTGCTTTTTTTGGGCATATCAATATTCTCTTACAAGGGGAACATTATTTAAATTTTGAGAACGATTACGAGTCAAAATCATATCATCCAAATGAACCCAATTACATTTCGAATTATTTGAAGCGTTATTTCTTTTTTTGATCAGGAAAATGCTCAAAAAATTGCTGAATTTCTCGCCTCTCATCCACGAGTGACGAGGGTCAATTACGCTGGTCTTCCAGGCCATCCAGGACGATCTTTACACTATTCTCAGGTATAAAAATTGCACGGAATTTTGTAACAACACTTAAACATCTCAATTGACACTAGAAGAATATTTATTCTTTTTGGTTACAATAGGGGGAGTAGGAAAATATACATGATAAAGTTAAACAAACATACACATATAGACAAGGAATATCATGGCATTGTATATTGATTTGTATGTGCTATCTATCCCTTATTGCAGGCAAAGGGTGCAGGCTCAGTGCTAAGTTTCTCGACAGGGTCACTGGCATTGTCTAAGCACATAGTCGAGACAACAAAGTATTTTAGCATAACCGTCAGTTTCGGTAATTTCTCATAAAATTCGATAGATTTTCGGTTTTGTTCCCTCTGATTATGAAAAATAGTTTTATAAGACGTCTTGATGCAGAAACTTTAATGCGTAGCATATTTACATGCGAAAAAGCTGCAGGTAAATTTCTAGAGGATAAATTATATACACCCTTACAAAAAACACCACGAAATTTGAAAAATTACCATAGCCTCCTATGTTAGTAAAAGCTAACACAATTTCATCAACTATCAATTGAAAAATCATAATTTTTGAGTTCTCAGTACCTAACCGAGGGTTCTTTGCATAGTTGTTAATGGCGAATGGCGTGGCATGGCGCTAGGGTCTCACGGCGTGGCGATGGCACGGCGAGGCGCACGCCTTTCGAAAAAAACGCCTTTCGAAAAAAGAAATTATAAAAATAGAATAATTATATATACTAATATAATGAATAATATGCTAGCTTTTTAACAATAATATCCATTAGATAAACCATAAATAATAGGTTTCAGGAAACAAACAAAAAATAAAACGAACTCATGTCAAGCCTTTCAACGCAACAATAAAGAAACAATCTAATTTAAGGATAATACTCTAATTATCCAGATCCAAATATGCTAACTCGATTTTGACAGCTAGAATTTTGGGTTTTTTCTAATATCGAGCCCAATTTTCAAGATGTTAGTGTTTGAAAGGTTAGGGTTTTTTAATTTGGTGCCTAATTTTGAAGGTTTAAAGGTTGTGTATTCCAAATTTACCTATTTGTGACCATCGATTTTGACCCAAGAAAACTATTTAATTTTGAACTTTGAAATGGGGTGCTATTTCGGGCCTTCAAGGCGCACGCCATGGCGAATCCTCGCCAATGGCATGTGCCGTATGGAAGATAGGTGCCATCCCATGGTTCATGACTTCATGGCGTTGAGGGTGCGCCATGAACGCGGCGTGCTATTCACAACTATGGTGGCTCGTGGTTCGCATGCAATTATCTCATTTACCGACACAGTGGGTCCCACCAAAACTCTGATTGCGATTGTTTCACGATTTCATAATAAATTCAAGCGAAAATCTTTTTTTTTTTTTTTTTTTTTTGTCAGTTGCTGATACTACCCTATACCGATAACTTATTTTCAACTAATCTTCGTATGTGTTTATTCAATTTTCAGGAAGCGTTAAATCCCTCATCAGCTTGCCTTGTTTTATGTCTCACGCAAGTATACCTGCTGCAATACGAGAGTCGAGAGGTTTGTCTGAGGATCTTGTTCGTATTTCTGTGGGAATCGAGGATGTGAACGACTTGATTGCTGATTTAGGTAATGCCCTCAGAACGGGGCCCGCATAGATTCTTTTGTATTTTCACGACATCAAAACTGACGATCTCGTGTTGTGAAATATACGCTTTGTTAATGGCTTATCGAGAACCTGAGTTTATATATCATGAGGTAGATTTTAAGTGTATTTGTTCGTGGTGCGATTTCCGTTTAAATGTCACTTCTGTAGAAGGTGTAATCTTATCGGTAATTATTGAATTTTGTATGAACGCGTGTTGAATTCAGTGTATACGAATAATTGTGATTATATATGAACTTTGAAATGTCGTGTGCCCTATATAAGGATCTTACTAAAATATGTTATTGATGTGAATTTCAAATAAAATTTTATTCAGAAAAATATATTATTATTGTGAGTTTCAACTAAATTACAAATTGGATTTTGGTCCATTTTAATTGGATTTTGCTTCTTCACTAAATTACACAATTTTCGAATTTAGACCAAGAATTTTAGTGAAAAAAGGAAAATAAAAATGAGAATACCTTACAAGTTTACATCATTTGAACATCTTATATATGCGGGATCAAATAGTAGTGTCACGTGAGGGTCATGTGGAGATGGGATCTGATCCGACTCACGACAGATCAGATAGAGTGTTTTTAGATAGTGGGGTTGCGCTCAATAACTTCGAGCTGTTTACGTACCTACTCTGATAGGATCAAACCTCTGCGTAGTTCTCAGATATTATAGGATTTGGAGAGTATTTAGTAATTCTAGTTTTTGGAATGTAAACCAGATAATGATCAGTTTAGCTAATCAAGATGGTATTTATAGAGATTTTAGTTGGGCCATGGGCTCGCTTTATTGGGCTCTCGGCTGGAGGCCCACGATAACAACGTATTAATATTACTTTTGTATCAATTATTTTATTAAATTACCGAAATACCTTTATTCGTAATTGGGGACCCATCAAATAAGTCATACAAAATTGTGTGGAAACTCCTTCCATAAAATGTATTCATCTTAAAAATGATTACAATCTACTTCTATCCCTCCTCCATGTACATAATTCTCCTCATGTTACACTAACGTAAACCAAAAAAAAAAAACTAGGAAAAAAATTCAAACTATATATATATATAATTCAATTATCATATATCTTTGTGTAAGATTTCGACATGCAATAAGAAGGCTTACTCGATTTATTGTGTCGCGATAAATCATTGTTTGATCTGTATATGAAATATGATCTGTATATGAAATATACGCGGATAAACTAAAATGGACAAATTCATCAAATATATTCGTGTGTATCACATCAGACGACAATTTATACCGTGGCACAATATATTAAGTAAGTCGTCTTACAATGTGTTGAAGTCTTACTCATATATATATATATATATATATACACACACACGTGGCAGAGATTAATTGGACATGACTGTAAGTCCATTGTATCTAGGCCTTGTTCTGTCCTGTGAAATCCCTTCATCCATAGATTTCCTCTTGTTATTATTGGGTTGTGCTGTCTGCTGTAACTGTTGTACGGATTGAATTGTTGCCTGTAAATCAATTTCTGAGGTTTCAATATTATTATTATTGCATTTGGTTTTCACCATATATGGCCTAAGCTTATTAACATCTGATTTCTTCACTGGCTTTAGGAAAAATTCCTCTGCCCCTTCTTCTAAGCATCTGTCAAAATATGAATATTTTAGCAAATTATATATGATATATGATATATATATATATATAAATTAATAATATTTATTTTTAAAATGTAAAATTAATTTAATTGTTACCTGGTGATTCTTGAGGGAACATTCTCAGATGACATAATGACTACTGGTATGTTTCTCAGAGATGAAGATTCCTGTCAATGCAAAAAAACAAACATATTATTACTCATTGCAAGTTGTATGAATTGAACAAATAATAGTACCTCAACTAAAAATTTTAACTTCAAATACTCAAAGTTTAGGTGAACTTTTTGACATTTTTCCATATTTACATTAAATTTTGGAGTTACAAATGTAAAACAAAATTAGAAACTAAAACTACTTGAAAAAAAAAATTGTGTTGATGTTTATCTTAAGATTTAACCAAACTTGCTAATAACACACCATAACATATGTAATAAATAATATAATTCTCAGAAATTCCGATTTTATTATCAATTTTGATCCAACATGAAATTATAGAAAAGAGTTGAAAAAAATTAAAACTTTGAGTAAATTCCAATATCTTATTCCATAATTTATGGAGAGGAAAGATTTTGTCAAGATTGCTACTGATCTCAATTGAATGGCAAGAAAAGGACAACCCCACCCCATCAATTGGCCAAACTTTTCAATCAAAAATCTCAATAAATGCTAAAAATTGGACTAAATTTATTCAGGGTCATATTTTCCAGGTTATCAAATAATTATATTTTGTGAAAATTATTATTTTAAGAATAAAAAAAATCACAAAAAAGAGTTAATATTACAATATCCATAAAAAATGAAGAAATTTACCTTCATTTTCTTGAGCAAATCATAGCCAGTCATCCCAGGCATACAATAATCTGTTATAACAAGATTTACTTCCACTTCCTGTAATATACAAAATCAATGTAACTTCAGACATCTGAGGAAAAAAAATCATCTGGAAAACTGAAAATTTATGTTGTTTAAGTTTAATTTAATTTTAAAAAAAAAATTAAATATGTTTACCTGATGGTTTTGGGGAGAAACAGAGGTTTCATTATTGTTTATTTCATCTTCATTCCAACCAAGAAATTCCAAAGCTTTGCTACCAGAATCAACTGTAGTTACTGCCAAAAGCAAATGCACAAAATCTCAACAATAAAATCTATTTTAATATTTTTAGCTGATTAAAATGCTTTAAAATTGAAAACCCATTAAAATTATTGAATTTTTACTTCCAAATTTGAAATTTTTTAAGTACCTTGAAAAGAAGAGGTCTTTAGTAGCCTCTCAATGAGTTTTCTATCAATCAAACTATCATCAACAGCTAGAACATGAAACTGTGAATCTACATCTGCTGTTGCTACAATCCCCATTACAATTTTCACCAGAAATTTATGGAGAAATATAAAGTTTAATTCTTTCTTCTTATTTTTGGTTTTTGTATTCAAAAAGATCCAAAACAAAATCCCACAACCCACAAAGCAAGATCTCACCAGATTTTCTCCAAAATTTTCCAACTTGGAATTGAATTCAAGGGCTCATATGTGTTTATCTCCCTATCTGCATTGATTCTTTATGATGGGTTTTGGGTTTTTTTTAAATGTCAATGGAGAAAATTGAGGAAAAAATGAGCGTAAAGTTTTTGGGATTGAAAAGAAGAAAAATGGTTGGGATTTGGTCTTATGGGTGTGTTTGGTAGCAATTATTATATGCTTCGAGTCGAGTATTAAATAGTTTGATTGATGTTATATCATCAATAATATAATTATTATGCAGATGTTGTATCATTTGACTCGATTATTGTAAGTAAAATTTACTGTATATAAGAATTTTGTCGATTGTGTGGGCCCCCAAATCCTTTATATAGAGCGAAAACTCTATTTAAAAAAAAAAAAAAAAAACTTATTATATTAACGAGCTCTAGCTTGTGAACACAAAATAATTTTGGAAGAATTTTACGAGTCGAATGTTGTGGGGCCCAAAATCTTGAAAGAGATACATATAATGTAAGCATTGGTGCCTTTTTTTCTTTTTCTTGGTGTGAAATCATGTGCACTTACCATATCTTGAGCAGGTGGGGAATGGTGGAAAGATAGGGCAAATTTCTTTTCAAATCCTTTTAAGATTTGCTTCCCATGGGCATTCATCAAGTATCATTGTGTCACCCATGCATGCATGCATTCAATTTTATTTTCATTTTTCTTCCATTTTCAAGATAATTAAATTAATTATAATGGGTTTAACTCAAAAAATAACCTATGTAATTCTTAAATGAAATTATTATAATATTTTTTTTGTCCAAGAATTGGGTTGTTAGAACCAATTCATCTTAAAACTAAACTATACTTTAATTTAGGCCTTAGGCCAGGTCAGGTCAGGTCAGGTCATAATCAGAGGCTGGATTGAAGAAAACCTCAAAATTCTATTTTGATTTTGATGTTCGTATTGAAATATCAAATTATTAGACGTGTAGTTAGATATAATACATAATAAATATGATACAATAAACATATACTTGGTGGATGAGTAAGGTGTATTTATATGTATTAAATCTACAACTTATATTCATTTCGATTAAAGTTCGTAAAATAGCTATTTGCACGAGACAAATTCGTCATTCCCTTTGACAACATCCACAATACGGCCACTTAATTTGTTTACACTATGAAATGCGTTCAAATCTATTTTTCAAACAAGAACTTATCAATAAAATTTTCGTTCATTTGTGATTGCTACATCAAATCAAATCAAAATTGAAACACAAATTATAAAATAAATAACAATTTAAATAAATTTAGATCATAGTTGTTGCTCCACTCAATTCTTTTACAACTCTAGCAAATCTAGTAGTGTCAAAAGCATGTTTCATTTTATTGTACAATTTTTTTATATATATCTTGTAGAGTTTTTATTCGTATTAAATTTTAAAAAACGTGCTCTTTAATTTTTCTCTGTCTGAAATCATTGTCATCCTATCGAATCTATCATGATAAGATTTGTGTCAAGCCCACAAAGAAACCTACATATATTTCTTTTTCAAATTTCATGATTATATAGACCCTACCATATATGATCTTATATATATACAAATTTATTTTCAAATTTCATGATTATTTAGACCCTACCATATATTATCATATATGTATATATATATATGAATATTTTATATAAGATTCTTGCATCCAGTGATCATGATAATGGAGTTTCAAAATTTTGAGTTGCAGCATAATTAAGAGTATTTATTTTAAATATTTTGTTGGCCAACTAATAATCAAGAATGTGAAATCACTTGTACAAATCATATGATTGAAATTAGAACGAAAAACCAAAATTATTTAATTTTATAAATTAATCCATGATAGAGTTTACTACATATGTATTACTAGCCATTTTTAATTTTGTTTGCAAAATTAGTGCTTTAATATACTTGATTGACATAAGCACTTCTTCCATTAACATTTATTAGGAATGTTCCTCATCAAATCTTGAAATACAATAATTAGGTAAAAACGGTTTTCTGGCTAATATTTTTCCCCTTAATTTACAATAATTAAAAATATAATACGAGTATTGTGAATTTACGACTCTAAATTGTGATATTTGCTTAACGAGTGTTACATATGATACGTTGTGTGTTGTGAATAATATTTTCACAAATATTTTCCTTTTAAAGTATCATAAGGTTTTTTAAAAATGATTATTTGATAGGAGTATTATTTTATATTACATATAATAATGCTCCTAAAGAGAATAAAGGAGCAAGTCGTATATTTGATACCTTAAAAAAATTAGAGAGAAATAAAGGAAAGAAAGTCATAAAGATTAAAGGTGAGAGTTGACTTTGCCTTCGAATTGGGTTAAAGTCAACCCTTATTTTATTATTTTTTGCTTTGTGGTGCTTAATGCATAATTGTTTTGGGAAATAAAATACATATACAATAATTATAAAAAAAAGATGTATTATTGTTGATATTACATATCTTCAGTTCGAATTCGAATGTTGAGTAGAATATTTTTTAATGAAATTAGGGTAATTTTACGATAATTGGGTTCAAAGGAACCTATTCGTTGTAGTTACTAATGTCAAACGGGTTGTGACGTTGTGTGGGGCCATTCATCAAACGAGTTGGGTCGGGTTGGTTCGGGCCGAGCTGGGTCTACAATAAACCGTTACTAATTCTATTATACAACTTGTAACCCGTTGAATATGATAAAATGAAGTATTTTATCAAAATATCATTTCAGCCAATAATTTATAAGTTATAACTGACTACATTCTATATCAAAATATCCTTTGAGCAGATTCCAAGTAAAACACTCGAAGTGGTGAGTTTTAAGAAAAAAATTGAGATTTAAATTTCAATAAATTTCATGTAACTTTCACGAAATTTAGTTGACTTTTGATAAATTTATACTCGAAGTATCTAGAGCTGCTATAAATGACCATGTATAAATATGCTGAAATAAACAAAATAAATATGGACATTTTGAAAATAAACTCAAAATTATATACACGCACGTAAATATGAAAATATGATGATTTGTTCGAACGAACTGTTGTACAAATTTATTTAATAGTAGACAATTTTTTAGAAAGGGATGCATTGAACCTTCCGCCATGGGATATTTTTCAAGAGATATGCTTTGTGTATAAGATCTTCTTAGATTATATATAATTTGACTTAATTATTTTTCAATTTTTTATATGATTAATTATTATTCATAAATAAAATATTTGGAATATAATATTGAAAAATCATTTATCTAAGCCAACTTGTAAACAAGTATTGCCAAACAACCACTTGCTTCCAACCAAACTATGAATTAATATTATTATCTATAGTGTTTGGTGAAAATTTTGTACATTAGTGGAAAGCTATGATGCATGGATATGGGACACGGGATACGGCGCACGATACGACACGGACACGGGACACGGCATTTTAAAAATATTAGGACACGACACGACCTCGAACTTTTTAATAAAATGTGTATATATAAATTAATATACATATATATGTTCATTAATTTACGTTAAATATATAAATTAGTCTTTTAATTCTAATTTAAATGACTAGATAGAGAAATAAACTATAAGAATGAGTATTGTACGTTATAAATTTGTATTTGATTTGTAAAGTTATATATGTTTGAAAGAAAAATAAATACTTCAGTTTTCGAAATCACAAAAAATAAGTGAAATAACATCAAGTGTCACAAATAATGCATACATAGTAGGCATACACTCTAACCGCATCCATTACAGTGTTCGTATTTTATTTTTTTCATTTTATTTAAGAAGATAAATTTATTGTTATATTGGACACGGTGTCGGAGAGTGTTGGACGAGTGTCGTGTCCGATCAGGTGTCCAACACGACACGTTGTGATTTTTTGAAGTGTTCGTGCATTAGTGATGGAAAGTTTATTGTTCTACAACTTATATGTGGTATTTGGAATTTATTAATGACAATGTTACTAGTATATTTTATGATAATATTTATTTTCTAAAAAAGTTGTAAATACAAAATAATATTATACTATATTTTCCTATTTAAAACAAGTCTTACTATAAGAACCTTATATTAAGAACCTTTTCACTCATCGTATGGTAGTTTCAAAAAAACAATTCAATGCACTTAAATCCAAACATTTGCATGATAATAATTTTATTTGTATTAACTTATGATCGAATTATATTTTTAGAATGTGAGTTGGTTTGTGTTGGTCAAACTGAATTTAGATTAGAATTTTCTATGATTTATAATGCGATATGTGCAAAATAATAATTTAAATCATTGAGATTTATCTACTCCAAGTTAGATAAGCATTTATGCTTCAATACGTGTGGCACAATTAGATTAGTGTCGATCTAGAAAATACAAAAAAAAATTAAAAATATTATATACCACCACCTTATTATCTGAATATTTTAAAATAAATTGAAAACAACTAAACGAATTATTTAATTTATCTCAATAGCTTTCAAGTAACTAACTTTAGTAAGAATTTCAAATCTAAGTAGTAAATCCTTTGGTCAACTTTTAATGAAAAAAAAACTCATTCTCAAACGACTTATTTATGTGTGATAATATACAAAATATTTAAAATTAAATGAGATTGTCCTAAGGGTCACTTTTTTTATAATTTTCAAAAGTTTGACTCTAGAATAATTTTCACCATATATATATATATATATATATATATATAACTTCTTTTGGGCAATAATATCTCATTTTCGTTTTCCTTTATGTCATCTATTCTCCATTCTAACCTTGCTAATTCTTCAGGATCTATTTTAATTGGGTCTATCATCTGTATTGATTTTGAAGCTATAGTATTAACTATTCCTTCAATGTTAACTTTATATTTCATTCCTGATCTATTACTTGCTTTTCCTAATACTCCTATACTTATTACTATATTATTTCCTTCATAGTTTTCATACCCTCTGATTTGTAATGCCACTTTTATTTTTTGTAAATCTTTTATGTCTTTTAAAATTCCTGGTGTACAATAAAATAGAGTTGTATTTTGACTAAGATCAACTTCCATTCCAGAGATTATTGATTTTTTTAAATCTGTTTTCCAGCTTTTGTCAAGTAATAATGCTAATAATTTTGTTCCTAAATTTTTTCTTCCTAATGCTTTTATTCCTATAACTACTAATCCTATATGTGCAAAATGTTTCCTAGATTCTTTTATTTTTTGTATTGTTTCTGGTGATAATAAATCTATAGTTACTGTTTTATCTATTACTCTAAGACTTTCTTCTCTACTACTTCTTATTAATACTGTGTTTATATTTAATACTCCTGTTTGATATAATATTCGTGGATTTAATATATCGAGTTGATGTTGATTATATAGATTTATATTTCTATCTAGATCAATTTCTTCTTCTAATTGTACTATTGTTTGAGAACTATTTGAGCCTGATCCTCTTCTAATAATTCTATTTAAAAAAGAGTCAGATGTAATTGTATCTTGTATATTACTTGTTGAATTTCTAGCTTCTTGTATTGTTCTACTTCTTCCTAAAAATATTCTGTTTTGATTATTCATTTTCTAGGTAGCCAATGTTTATACGGTTTAGGTTTTCTTTCTATTTTAATTTCTTCTATACTTAATTTATTTATAGCTTCTGTAATTTTTTCTATATCGTTTGTTTTAGTTATATCTGATTCCTTCTTTTCTTCTAGTATACTTATTATTTTATTTAGTTTTTCAACTATTTGTAATAGCAAACTAATAATAAAGTTAAATAATATTGGATACTGTTTATCACTTTTACTTTGCCCTGAATATCTAGTAAATCCTGTTACCTCTTCTTTATTTTCTTCTGGTCTATATTTAATAGCTGTCTCTACAGCGGTTTTATATTCTTTTGATAATAATACCTATATATATATATATTAATACCGTATATTTATTAATACATGTGTGAAGAGTCCATGATCACATGTATTTACTCGAGATGCCCGCATAGGCAGCCCAGTTGGTCACAGAAGGGTGAAGTTTGGACAATGACCAAGGATCGAGTCCCACCAGCGGCAGTGTGGGAGCAACCTCTCAAGTGAGGGGGGCTCCTTGTGCGCAGTGGGCACTGGTCTAGCCCATGTGATTGACTGGGTTACCATGATTTATTCCTCCCATAGCTCTGTCGGGCCGGGGCATGGGAGGCCCTTGGGGTTGGGGATTCAACCTTTTGGACAATGTATTTACTCGAGATCATTCCAAGGAAGGATTCTATGTTTGGACACGAGTTTTCAAATCATGATTCTTGCCCGGTAATGTGGATTTTAGTCAGCTTTACATAAAAGAACATGGATAAGATCCAAATAATTAAATTCTGGGCCAATTTTACACAAAGTAACTTATTTTACAATAAAATTTTCATTAAGTAATTTGGGAAGAAGTTTTACCAAAAATAAATCTAATTATATATACTTGATTTACATTATAAAATAATTTTGAATATTTCTAGGTTTATATCGAAGTAAGATTATTGAATATTACGAATTAAATAAAAAAGAACTAAGTAATAGACACCCAACAATATGTAATTTTTTTTTAAGAAAATGATGTAAAATTTGGATAAATAAAAAATTAAAATGTGAATACTAATTGATCCAAGATTATCCAAACAATTCGTAACTAAGACTCGATTATGTAATATTTCCTCCATTCCGTTTTCTATAAGTTTGATTTTATTAGAAAATAATTCGATAAGAGTTTGGGAAAAAATTGCTTTTGTGTTGTTTTTGTACTATTGTATTTGAAATAGCAGTTGAAAGTTAGTGATATCAGATCATTACTTAAATTAAAATTTCATTTTGAAATCTAATTTCAACAAAATGTATGTGATTGTGAATATGCCATTCAAGTATTGATTTTAAAAATTAAATGTGGTTGTGTAATTGTAGAAGTTTACAATATAATTTTTCACTAAAATGCTAAATGAGAAAATATAATATTTAATTCTAAAAAACTCTTGACACTTGCATTTTATTAATTATACTTTTGCAAAATATATAAAACCCTGTCAATATTTGGGCCAATCCATAAAATCTTTTTGCCAGCTTGTTAGTAGGTTTTCTTGTTCTTTTCTTGTTTGTTTATAATAAATTATCAAGGAACACCTATATTTTTTTTATGAAATAATCAAATTTAATAATTAATATAAATAAACAAAGAATTAACAACTATCAAATAATAATTGTACAATATATAATATCAATTATTGTAAGATTTATAAAAATATAAAATTCAATTGAGATTTCAACTCAAAATTGGATGGGATCTCGAGACTTCGAATTTTTAGGCTAAGTTGAATATTTTATGACGGGGAGATAAAATCCATAATGGGTTTTAAGTTTTATCGTAGTCTTGAAATATTCGTGTGTATACACGTATATAATATAAATAAAAGAATCTCGATTTATGTATAATGTAAAATTATCTTTTCCTAATAAATATTAGGTCTACACACTTGTGTGTTCAATAATATAATGTGCGAAATCTTTTCAGGATGAGTTACTATTAATACGTGAACAACGAAGAAATTATCTTATCTTCTATACTATTATAAAAAGAAAAGCTTTTTTGTCTCACAAATGGAAGTTATTTTTGTCATTTTTACGCATTTGTCCTTTCGATTTGTTTGTAGATTGAAAATGTAACTATAATTTTGAGGGTAAAATAGAGATTTCATCATAAATTAGGTAGTTGTCATACCATTTTTCGTTTGTCCAAATAGACCCTTGAGACTAATATACACAAGTGGTTAGAAATAGGGTTAAATTTGTCATTTGCATATGAAATTTAAAACTCACGTACTTCACCACCATCCCACTATCCCAAAATCCCCATTTCTCTCTCCAAAAAATTATAATATTTCTATAAAATTAATATTATGTATATTTTTTAATTATATTTAAGAATAGTCATGCACGCGAGTACCGCGTGCAGAGTCGCTAGTCGTAATAAATAAATTGTGCCAACATTATTAGGTATGTCTTTTGGATATAATATTATATTTTTTGTTTCTCTTAAAGTATTAGAAAAATAAGTAGGTGGTAAATACTACTTTTTAATGTTGGTTACACCCTAATCCAATACTTATATATGGGTGCCCTTTGGAGAGACTTTGGGTCAAGTAATCCTTCACAAATAAAGGGATAAATGCACTTTGGTACCCGTTTTATGACGTAAAATGCATTTCAGTACTCAATCTATAAATTATTGCATTCAGGTACTTAATCTTTGTAAATCATAACAAATATGTCCATCGGAAAAATACTTTGGTTTTGAAAGTGCACCTGAGTACCTAAACATTACAATTTACTTGATATGTGCATTTTGTACTATATTCTATGACATTTTGTGCATCTAACTACCTGTATATTACATGATATGTGCATGTTGATATATAATATATGTCATGCTTAAGGAACGCGCCAAGCTTTTCATATACAATATTCCAAATTATTCCTTCGATGGACTCGTTTGTAACACATTTTATAGTTAGAGCACTCAAATGTAATAAGAAAAGAATGGGATACCAAAGTACAATTTTGTCATAGAATATGTACCAAAATGTATTTATCTCAAACAAATCACATTAGGCACTTTATGACTCCACCAAATCTCTTATCTTTTGCTTTGTTTTCACGTTTATGGCTTATAATTTCTTTTAATATTGTTTGCACATGCAATAAAGATTATGAGTACGGATTAACATCTCTTCAAATATTAAATTAATAAATTTTTCAAACTATAGAGATTATATACTCTTAAAAATTCCTTTTAAAAAAGATGGTCCAAAAAGGTTTATTGATAAAATAAATATTATGATTGGCAATTTTTGGCTTTTACAAAATTATATGCGAAATGGGTGTGTCCTAATATGATTGTTATTGATCTTGTTAGTTCATAATAATTATTTTATTTTATGATTGTAATGTGATAAATAATTCCCAACCTATTTTATTTTATTATTTACCTACGACTTCGAGTACCTTGACTCATCAAATTTGAAGTTTAGTTCGTATTCCATTAAATTACAGACTGAACAGAATATTGCTTGCCTTACTCAACCCCCCTCTTACACCTCAAATTCCATATTGATCAATGTATTTGTTAGTACCGGATTCAATTTGGACAAGGATTTTCCAGCACAAGCTATAACCATAGATGCAGGCAGATCATAAAATCACAATGACTAAAATTTTATGCTATTTTGTCACACATTTATTAATATTAGGCAAGCCTAGAGAAATTTCTCACAAAATCTTCACACCCATTGTTTGTGCCAAAAAACCTATAAAGTCTATCAATAGCCTTGCCAACTTACATAAGTTATATCTATCTATATATAAGTAATTTTGAATACTTAGACAAATGCAATAACAAGTTATCTATTACTTCTGCAGTTTTCAATAATATATATATTTCATATTATGAGCACTCCTCTTGTGTTCCAAGCCAAAGCTTTGATCATGAGGCTAATATCACTTGCATTTGCAATAGTTCTTGTAGTCACTATGTTAGTCACTTATGATACTATCAAAGTTTCCAATACTCAACTACTCAAGAATGAAGCCTTAGTGTTGAGGAATGAATTTCAAGATTCTACGGTGACATTGGTAGGGCTCGATTGGCTCTACAAGGCGTCGGCCGAGTGGATGATCCGGTTGCATCAAAACGAAAGCCGGTGGGTAGATATTCCTATGCCACCTTTCGAGAGGTGAGCATCTATTAGGTTCTTGATGTACATGGATCAGTTCTTAACATGTGTCCCTAAATGACCGGTATATATAAAGTGCCCGAAGTCGAGTATGAAACTAATATTCTTTCGTGATGTTTAGTGTTAATACGATAAGATAGGTGTTTGTGAATGATGACTTCTTATTCACAATCTTATGTATGATTGACCTCACAAATTCAGATATAAACGCAATTACTCGTGTATGATGAACCTGAGTGCGCTATACAAGTGTTAACCAATGATGGGCTCGCAGAATATTGATATAACCACGGCTATTTGTGTGAAATGAAACCGTGCAGGCTACGCAAGTTAATAGAACTCCGAAGAATCATAATCCTAGTTCATGTCTATAGAATTATGTTAGAGCTAGCTCAACCAACCGAAATAGAAATGTACTATGTAACTATGTTAGTACTCGAAATAGATATACGAATTACGTAATCATCTAAAATGGTTCTCATTTCATGAATCAAGATATAAAAACCCACATCAATCAAATGGGATTCAATAGTACAATAAGCCAATCATCTTAATAAAAGTAGTATGATCATACTAACCTAGAAACTGAAGGAGATCTACAACATATGCAGCCATATTCCAGTCAAGTCTCAGAAAGGCCAGAAAGGTCACATACAAATTTACAAGATCTTCCACTTCCGCTCCACCGAAGTTGTAACCATTGCTATGCAGTATGCAGCACTCAATGGATATTCAGAAACTGAAAGAGGCCATTACATTATCGTAAAACAACAAGGAACAAAAATATGATAATTACAAACGTTCTCTAACAGTCTAAAATACATTAACAATAGAAGAAAACTAGCTTACTTGATATATAATCATCCACATACTCTTCATCAATTTTTCCATGGGACATTGCCCCAACCTGTCAACAAAACAATACAAGACACAAATTTTAAAAATATGAACAATGTTAAGAACAAACAAATAAGCAAACTATAAAAAATGTGAAAAATATGAAAGCATACCACAAAAACGAGATCCAATTCATTGTTAATGGTACCAACATAGTTATACATATCAACCAATTTTTCTGAACTGTGTGAGAAACCTAATATCCAATAAAACAGCTTCATCAGTTCAATTTATGGCAAGAACAAAAAAATAAATACGCCCACAAATAGAGAAAAAATCATTCACCTATTTTACGAGAATTGACAGGTAAGTACTGGGTAACAGGATTCTTGATGACGCGCAAAAGCTTTTCACCCTTACCAGCTGCAGTAATATGCAGCTTTTGCAGCAGTTGTACTGCAAAGCATTGATAAAGAATGTTTAGTAAGTATATCTGAAGAAAATAAGGATTCTAAATGGTAATTTATAGATGCAGTTTCTTATTAAGGCTTACTCACCCATGAGACCAGAGAACCGTTTGTATGTCCTTGGCATACGAACATGTGGTTTGATGTCCAGAAGAAGACCTTGCTGTGTCTTCACATATAAAGCTTTCAATCTCCCACTTTTGTTCACACGGCTGTCCAAAATCATTTGAATTGCCTACATTTAAAATATATTAGTTAAAAATGATAATGCCTCTTACCCTGATAACATTCATATGGAAAACAAAAAAAAATGTATACATACAATCTTACAGACACATATAATATATATAAAAATATGTCCAAGAGAAGGTCTAGTTTCAGTCCTTCCACTCCCCCCCCTCTCTAAATCTCCCCACTTCTTCAAACCCTTATCAAGAAAACCTTCTTCTAACTTCTTATTGGGGATTCTAGGAAGAAATGATATCAAGGCACTTGTTAATCTCAATATAAGTGGACAGAAAATGATATATGTGAAGTGTGAACTTGTGAAGTAAATAAGTGAGCTATTTGGGCTCAGACAAGCTATTTGAGCTCAGACAAGCATGATTAAAATTGGAATGCATCGGCTCATGAACTAATCAAGCAAATGAAATCTTGATTACGCTCTTAAGGGCACTCCAGTCAGGCTTGAACAGCCTAACTTCATGCTTTAGCAGGTTCTTTACTCTCCAACAGCTAACAACAAAAAGATCTACTAAAAGCTAGTACAAAAAGAGTGTGGCCTATTACAATAATACCAAATTTTAAATATTTAGGCATCAATTCAATCTTAGTAACCAAAATTTCATATCAGCAACTACAAAAATGAATTTAGCAGGTTCTGATACAAAGCTCCAACCTGAAAAGCAATGTCGGGTCGATAATCTGCCGGGTTCCGTTTATTCTTCATCAAATAATTAGCATGCTCATCAGAACTCAAAAGCTGATATGTCTGTATAAAGAAAAAGCACCATCCATAACTCAAAACGATGGCAATCACCAAAATACACAAAAATAATTTTAATTCCCTCTCTAAAACAGACCTTCCCAACTTTTGCGATTTCCAGAGATGCCTTTTCAAGAACAAAGATAACTTTTGGATTGTTACTACCAGAATCCACCTGAACAATCGGAATTCCAGGCATTTCATCCACAACTGGATCAGACTTCTCCTCCTCATCTGATACTAAATGATCATCTGTTTTCACTTTCTTTGGGGACGGCAATGGTGATGTAACATTTTCTTCTAATTGCTGGCCTTCTTCACCTTTATCATACTTCTCTCCTTTCTTCTTCCTTTTCTGCCCCTTCATTTTGAACGACCTCACCATTTTCCTTCCAATTCTTCAGCTCAATAACTAATAATTGGACATAATTAATCTAATTAAGCTACGAGCATTCTATAAAAATTCCAGAAATGGATGGGCAATCGCTGATAAAATAAACTCCCAACAAAATCTTGCAGAAAAACTAAAACAACTAACACAGAATCACAAATATACACAAACTTATACAAGCATGTAAATTTTCCTTCCAATTGCTCAGCTTGATTTCTAATAATTGCTAACTATTAATCTAATTAAGCTACGAGCACGCCATAAAACTACAAAATCACTGAAAACATTAAAACCCTAACAAAAACTTGTAGGAAAACTTAAATGGAAAGCATAATATGAGAAACAAACACGAATTCATATAAGAACGTAAAGAATAAGTACGAGTAGTAATGAAAATGAGGACTTTAGATGCTTACCAGGGTTTGAGTGTGTGTAATTGAGAGGGAAGAAAAACCCTAGAAGTTGAGTGGGTTACTGTATGAAAATGGGAATAGGGTTTAGCGGTTTATATATGGAGTTAGCCCAAGGTCCATTTTCTCCAAGTCCTTGATATTTTCAGTTCAAATTTCACACTAATTAAATTTTAGTCTATAATTAACCATTTTAGGTTTTAGCCTTTAGGGTTTCAAAATTATATTAAGCTTGAAGATGTTTGAGTTGGTTTGCTGATAACACGAATTGAGTTTAAACGAGTATTAATCGAATGAATAGATTATGTCATTTGAAGAATCATTTTGTGTTTGAAAAGTTATTATTTGAAGAGCTAAGAGTCATGTAGATTAAGGGTCATATAATTGTAACCTTTAGATCGAGTCGATCTCGACCGTCCGTTGAGATATAGTATTAGTATGAATAAGGGTCTTTCATTTCATTCGTAGTCCATCAAAATCAAGTTCCTAAAGTTTTAATAAAGTTCTTAGTTCATAAAAATCTTCTCTTTAAAGCTCTTTTGTTTTTCCTAACACAAACTTAGCCAAATAAAGGCGATTTAGACTAGTGTCGTACGGAGTTGGGAAGCCTAGCGACTTAAGTTTTAGCCGTACGGAGTTGGGAAGCCTAGCGACTTAAATTTCAATCTGTGACAAGTGCTCGTGTATAAATCAGACTCGATTATTTTGAAATTACTGCGTAAAGACAAAGATGTAATAAGGTATGCCAAAGTTGTTATATATGTTGTCTAAATTGAAAGAGGTTAGGGCATCACTATTAGAGATGAATAGGGTTCTTATTCTTCGACATCTCTGGTGAGTTAAATAATCACACGAGATCTTTTATTGTAAAATAATATTGTAATTATATTGCAAGTCATTGAATGAATGATATGTATAATAATTATCAGTTAATGATTGCAAAATTATCATTTTTGAATGACCACTCTTTAATTGTATAGGAGCTACTAAATAGATTTAATTACTACATATATATAAGAGCGACTGCAGGCAGCTCTTCGCCCGGTTGCGCGACGCACAGGATTCGCCCCTTTTTGTTATTTTTTTTTCTTCCTCTCCCCTAAAAACGACGTCGTTTTTCACTCTCCCCCAAATTTTTTCCTGCCTTCGGCTGAAACGCCCCGTTCTCCAATGGAAAAATGGGTTTCGGAGTTTTGAAGATTTGCCTTGTTTTCCGGAACTGTCTCTTTTTTGGGTCAACATCAGCAATAAATCGTCATTATTTGATAATTACTTGTTAATTTTACGCAAGATTTCACTGTAATCGAGTTTTTGCCGGTAAATCGTAGATACGAATTCTTGCATTTTCTGTAAAGCCTCATTCTTCATCAGACGAGGTTTTTTTGTTTTGTTTTTTGATTGTGTTATTTCTTGATTGTTTTTGTGAAAATTAAAGGAACCGCGCCTGGAATTTGGAAAAAAAGTGAGATTCAATTGTAGAAAGAGGCAACAAGAATGGGGAGAATGTTACTTTGTGATGCCATTGCTGCTATTGACAGGTATAGGAATCGGCCTTTTAATGTTTTCCCTTTTACTGTTATGTTGATTTTCTGCTTTCTGAATTCCTATACTTCGTTTCATTGAAGTGTTTTAAAGGTTTTTACTTGTGTGTATGTTAGTAGATCTTGAATTTATGCGGACTTGGAAATTCTGAGAACAGTAGGATATTGTGTTGGAGAACATGTAATTAAAATAGAATTGTGTGTTCGTTCTTCCTTTCTTTTTCTTGATTAATAGAGCTACTATTCGAAGTTGGGAAAAAGAAACAAGTATTTACCGACATGAGAGAATTCGAACATGTATCTATTTGAGAGATAGGATTATTCTGCGCAAGATTGAATTTATATGCTTTACATTAGTATTTCACAACATATTTGTGTTTTTTTATTGATGTCCTAAGCATAGGATAATGCAAGGCTTAATTACAACCTGTGTAAATTTTGCAGCTGGATTACTGAAATGGAGTTTAATTTCACTCATTAATTTGGTGACTTCTTTTCTTTTTAGATTTACTACCCCTAAAAGAGGTAACAGATTGGTCTTGGACTTGAATAAGTAGCTGTCTGATCGTCTTGTTTGGATAATGCCATTTTCGACTTCATTTTTGTGATTTCCTTTAAAGTGTTTAATTGAGGATGGTGTGTTCTCTTCTGTAATTACTGTAGGATTAAGGTTTAGAGGAAGAAATCTATCCTTGTGGTTTGTTTTAATATGCTCAGCCCTTGTGGTTGTTTTGGAAGTTATTTTTCAGATCAACAAGGATTCGAATTCGGGACTACTGTACTACAGCTACCTGGAGTCATCACAACTGGTATTTTCTGTAAAAAAAATTTATTTCTTGATAAGTTTTTTCGGTGTGTGAGAACTGCTGTCGAATAGATAGGTTTTCGGAGTACGAGAGCTCCTGTCAATTCCTTTGTCAAATAATTATCTTGTAAAATTTGTTTATTTCTTGATTTTCTGTTTGATTTAAAAAAAATGGTTTCATTTACTCGTTTACCATTGTTGTGATGATTTATTGGGGAAAAATAACTTCGGAATTCGGATAGAACCTTCAATAAATTGTGTTATGATGAACAGCTAGCTCTACATGCTAACTTCTTACGTCCTTTTTTCTTTTCTTTTTTCAATTTAATTTCATTTTGTTTGGCTTGAGTGTGGAGTTTTTATGAGGTTTTATGGATGTGGTTTATTTTTTGTTGCTTTCTGCATGATGGGGTTGGTGTTTTTTGTATATGTTGATATTATTTGCTGTATGATTTTTAAAGTTGGTTGGAATTTTGATGATTTCCTCTGATCTGCTTTACAGGATTTTCTCTTTGATTTTGTATATTTATTTTTTATACGATTTTTTTTTTCTTTTTGAATGTGAGTGATTTCTTCAAATCCTTTGAGTCCTGATTGGTAACTATTTTGAAAATTGGAGCAGCATGGAGATAGTAAAAGGTTGAAGGCAATTAAAGCGAACAATAATCTTGAAATAATGTAGAAGGGGAAACGAGTCCAGGCAAGGCATCAAATCAGTTTGCAAAACCATCTGATTTTGGACTACTGCGCAAAACTTCTGGAGATCTACAACATTCAGTTCAGCAGCAGCTGCAGGAAGTAGGGAATTCTTGAGGGTAGAGAAATGTTGCCGACGACTGACTAAGATCAGTTGAACTTCAGAGATGGCTAGGATGCAGATATTATAGAAGATGATGCGAATCTTGGGATATTATAGAAGATGATGCGAATCTTGGGATAAGATGCGAATGGGATTGCAGAAATGGGAAGGATCTGCTTGGTGAGACTTGTGAAGAAGAGAAGTAGTTAAATTGTGGTCAGTTTGATGAGAAGGGTATGCAACAATTTGTTCTCCGGCTTTTCCTTAGCCAGTTTCAGTTTCAATGCTCTCCAACTTCTGAGAAGTTGCGAAATTTTCGCTTCTCTGTCGAGTTTCTTGACGCATCTTTTAAGTTTTTGTTCTCTTCCATTAATGAATTTAATAACTATCTTGCTACAAATTATTTTCCTTAAAATATACGTTATGAGTTCAATTTACACTAATACCATTTTTGTACTTGGTAATTAATAATCAAAAATTATTAAATTAAAAGAAAAGTCTACGGGCTACATTACCGCGCATTGCGCGGTCGTGCTCTAACTAGTAATTAGATACATGTCGTACTAAGGAATGTATTTAACTATTCATTACAATGTTTTAAAACCCAATCCGGCCCGCTCGGTTCAACCGGTTTGACCCGAAACTGATCCCTAAAACAAACCGGTCAGACCCACAAAACCGTTTTTGGCTCAAAACTGGTCAATTTGGTCAAAAATCGATCGACCCACCGATCGAACCGGTGACCCGGTAAAACCGGTCCCGGGTCAATCGAACCGTTCGGTTTTTATAAATACCAAAATTCAAGCTTAAAACTTAATTTTTTCGTAAAAAATCACCAACCTTCTATTATTTTGCTCATCCAACATGATTCAAAGAAAATTTCTCAAGAAAATCTTTCATTCGAACCAATCAAATCAAATCAAAATATATTATTTTTAAAACTCTAGTCTTTTTCGTTTTAGTTTTTATTGGTTTGTAAATTATTAAAGCTTTTAAATTTTTTTCTTCAAAATTGTTGGTTTACTATAAAATGATGTAGCAATTATGTCATTTCTGATGTACATTTGATTTTTGTTCCATAAAATCGAAAATTATATCACTTGAACATAATTTTGCTTATTTATTTAAAAAACTCTCAATTTTTTTCATGATTTTGATATAAATATATGAACTAAAAATGATTTTGAAAATAGGAAATATCAAATTTTTATGTTTTAAAATTTTATAATAAATATTAGTATTTTATTTAATATTTATTGCGTAATTATGACATCACTGGTTCGACCGGTATTGACCCAACGGTTGAACCAGTGACCCGTGACCCAATCAATTTTTCGGTTCGATGACCGGGTTGGGTTTCAAAACATTGATTCATTAGGCACATGTTTAATTTAATCTCCAAAATTGTTTTTATACTATTGTACTTTAAGTATTATTATTTCGTACTTTAGGCATTTAGCACCTTTTTTTCAAAGAAAGTTTAATAATAGTAATTTCATCGTTGATTATCAGGATTTATAGAATTACTATCACGAGAAATAATTAACCACATTCCATAAATAATGAGTACACGAAAAAAATTAATGTTCTAAAGAAAAAAAAAGTTAAATACTCTTTTCTTGACTTTTATCATTAAATTGTATATTCGTTCTATGGGTGAGTTTGGCCTCCAAATTTCCTAATTGATTATGTGATAAATATTCAATAATTCTTACATAATTATTATGGCAAATGTTGGGATAGTTATTAGTTTTTCGTAATTGTTTATACGTATGCATTGATGAAAAGTGAGAAAACAAAAAATGCATATATATATTTATCATATAAAATTGAAAAGAAAATCTTGTAAAATGAATATATGAAAAAGATTACCAATTAATTATTATACGTTTATTCTATTTTTTAAAGTACTTATCATTTTCAAAAAATCACAAAATTGACACATAAATATGATGTATAAGCAATTACAAATAATTTGATTTATAAAATAAATATAAAAACGGTGAATCACTTCTTCAAAAATTGTTACACAAACTTCGAACGAATCACGCAAACTATTACAAAGAGTTTTAGAAACAGGACTACCCGAGGCGAGTATAACTCTCTCCTTAACACGAAATTGCCCAGCTTCTGGTGGTACGGGTGATGCAAACGTGTCCCAAGATACAACGAAAATAGCTCGACCACTCCAAACCAATGAGCAACTTCGAACTTTACTTGTTGCCTTAAGCTCTCAGATGAAGAGAATAATATTTTGTTGTGTGTCTTTCCATTCTACAGGGGACCCTTTATATAGGTGCAGAAATCAAACAATGGATTAAATACAATTAACCATTGCCATGAATTCCTTCTGTAACAGCAGGGAGTTAGTTACCTTTGTTTTTTTCTTTCTGTTATGTATTTCATCCATTTTCTGATTTTCTGTTAGAACGTTTATATGCCCAAATTTAATTGAATAAATTTGGTCCAAAAAGATAATACTTTGACCACAAACCCGGCCTGGGTGGCACGTGTGTGCGCGAGACGAGCCAAACGGATCATAGCTACGTCTTCCCTCCGGTCAAAATTATTTTAGACCCAAGGGCCCAAACCCGTTTGCCAACTCTGGGCTATATACACTCACTAAGTTCGTTTTATTTCTCCTATGTGGGATAGGCCAAATATAGGCCAAATTCAAACCCCTCACTTTAACCATTAATTTCTCATCCATTATAACTCCGAATCGAGAAATTTGAAAGGCTAAATTCATCTACTCACTGAATAGAATAAGAATATACCAAAATATTCCATATCCGAACATGTATATGGTTCGAATTTATTTAGCAAAATGACCCATTTTGCCCCCACATACATCTATCTGTCCAACAAAAATGACACCGCTGCTAACACTTTTTCAACACCTCACATTTTATCTTTATTCCCAAGCATGTAACTATTAAAGTTTCTACTGCATATGCAAATAATATTAATACATTGCATTAGTAATAAAAGAATTTTATTGACAAAAAAGGTAGTAGATAAATAAATATTTCCGGTATGTGTGTATCAAGATTGCATCTCATTTAATATTAAACTTAATATATACATGAATGAACAAACTTGTTAATTACTAAATTTAGGTACATGCACATAGCAAAAAAAAATTTAAAATAAAAAAAAATCGATAAAAATAATCATTTATTTTTTATTAGAGGATAATATAAATTTATTACATAACAGGCTTATTTTAATTTTAATTAAAAAAGTTAAAAAAACTAAATTATGTTAGTCATATAATTTACCTTTATAATATATTTTTTTGAGGCGAATATCATAGAAAAGGTGCAATAAAATAGGAGGGTTCTTCTCAATGGCAAAACAAAAATTTCTCAATTATAAAGAGTCTGAGCCCTGCATTTCTTTGCTAACAACACTTGGCTTCAAATTTCAATATATAACCTCAAACATTAAATCACTAAATGCTCTCTAATCTTAATTAGTAATTCTAATTACCCTTTAAACGAGTGAACAAGAGAGCTTCGAGATTTCATGTCCAATAATCACTGCATTTTAACTTGGTAATTAATTTTAATAAAATCCATTCTCCCATTTAGCCATCATTTTTCACCACCAAAACAAGCTTTCTTTTTGCACTTTCCAGAAGACAAAATATTCATGATTACATATCTCCAATCTGTTTGTTAAGAAAGAGTTCCATTTCAATTCCTCTTTTCTGGTACAATATCACTATATATCTCTAATCATTACATTCTTTTTCCTTTTTTATCTTCAAGCCATCTATTTCAATTATATATATATATATATATGTATATAACTTTGTTTTTATTGTTTTTGATTTGTTTTGGAGATAGACAAAAAAATGGGATTGTCTGATGGAAAGAAAGAAGATTCTGAATATGAAAATTCGGACAGTGAATATTCTAACAGATGCAGTAGTGCTACAGTGTCTGATTCTGAGGGAAGGATAAGTAGGCAACAGAGTGAGGAAGATTTGACGGCCAATCTTCAGTTGGGTCCTAAATGGACTATCAAAGAACATCTTGAAAAAGATAAGGTTTTTTTTTCGATTTTGATTCTTTAATGTTGTTAGAAATTAGAATTAGAATGTATTTTCTTGCATGGATTTTACAGATAATTGATGTGTTTTAGGATGATGAGAGCTTGAGGAAGTGGAAAGAACAACTCCTAGGAAGTGTTGATGCTAGTTGTATTTACAAGGACTTCTAATCAAGACTTGTTGGGTTCATTCATTGTGAATTTCTAGCAATTATTTGTAGTGAACCCAATTCCAAAGTCCACTAGAAAACCGAATGGGCCGGTCTCACCAACCACTTTCAACAATATAACCCAACCCAACATATGTTGTGTCATCCTAGGAATCCAAATTATGGGCCCACATCACGTGAGCCACACGAGGCAATTGTTTGTTATTATAATGTGTTGAAATATTATTAGGTTTTTTAAAATCACTGAACAAATCCTATAACAGATCTTTTATCCTAAATATTCATAATTTTATTTCAACCTCTAATATCTGTATCAAAATCTTTTTAGTAAAAAACTCAAAAGTGACTATTAATAACTTTTGGGTTAATTATCATTGACTTTTTAAGTTAAAATTGATCAGCCTTTTTTTTTTTTTTTGTTTTTAGATAGGAAATTGTATAAAATGTAACTTATTGTTCAGTATTTAATATTTTGATATAATCTGTGTTTGAGTTTAATATAGTTATCCTGTAAAATATTTCAAATTTTTTAGAAGATTAAGGAATCGAAATTGTCTTACATTTGCCTTACATATTAAGAGAATTGTGTGTACAAATAAAATATGAACTATATGATAACTTAAGTAAATATAAACTAATTTAAACCGTAATTATCATTTTTTGGAGGGCTAATCTAAACTTCCTTTTTAGAAGGTAATAAATTAAAAATTTTGTTGGTTTTAAATTCTTATTCCTCTAATGTGTATATTTATATTAGGGATAAATGCAAATAACCCCACATGAAATATTTTACTGGCTGAAAACCCCCTGTAAAAAATAATATAGCCTAAAAACTCCCTATGAAATTTTTAAACTGCATGAAACCCCCTGTGAAAAAATATAGCATAAAACCCCCTATGAAATTTTTAAATTGCACGAAACCTCATGTGAAAAAAATGTAACCTAAAAATCCCTTGTAAAATTTTACCATTACGAAATATAACTACATTGAAAATTAATTGTTGGATAAAATTTAATTAATATCCTAAAATTTGATTATTAGTACTATTAATTAATTTATAAATTTCAAAAATTTACAGGGTGTTTTTAGGCTATATTTTTTTTCACAGGAGGTTTCATGCAATTTGAAAATTTCACAGGGGGTTTTTAGCAAAATTTTTTTCACAGGGGGTTTTATGCAATTTAAAATTTTCACAGGGGGGTTTTTAGCCTATATTTTTTTCACAGGTGTTTTCAACTTATAAAATATTTCACGTGGGGGTTATTTGCATTTATCCAATTTTAATTAATAGAAAATTTTCATTCTATGATTTTATCTAAAGTTGTTAAAGTTAATTTCCTTTGATTACCATTACAACGGTTGAACGTTAGAATTCGGTTCGAACTTGACAAATTTCACTTAATAAGTGGATGTGGTGGTAACCTTAAGAATATTTATGGTTGTATTTGATTTTTATGGGGTTAAATTGTCAAAAGAATAAAATAGTCGTACCGAATTGACATTGATGGGAATTGATATTATTTGCCATGATGACATGGCTGGTGAGGCAATTGCACATTGGTCCCTCATACATTACTTAATTGTACTATAGCCCCTTGATGGTCCACTCACAGATAGAAGGAAAATTTAAAAAAATAGATTTAATTTAAAAACAAATTCAAAAAGTAGATTACTTTTGGGAAGTCTCAAGAAATGGTCTCATAAAGGCGCATATGTCCGCGTGGCACATATGCGCCTTCCATGAAGGCTCCAATAAAAAAAAAATTAATTTTTTTTTTTTGGCAGATTCCCGAGGGAAGAATTCTGTCAAAAGTTTACTTATCAAATATATATATGATCAGAAATATATATCAAAAGTTTACATATCAAAAGTTTATATATATCAAATATATATATATCATATATATATATTTTTTAACAACTCCAAAATTAATTCTCAACTACCCCATATAATTCCCAAAGAATACATAGAAAATTGTGAAAATAAAGAAGAACAAAAGATGAACTTGATATTATTACTGCTTTTTGTACTTTCTTTCTTTACTACCAATTTGACATATTAATTAACAAATTTAAATGTGTCTTAGTTGAGATTTATTACAATCAATAGTTAAGGCTATCTCACTAGATTTAAATAACTTGGACTGTATAAATATTTTATGCTCGTGAAGTAATTAAGATGGATTATCGGGCATAAAATAAATAAACCTATAAATGGATTATGACCTCTTCTTGGATTTTGTGGGTTTAGATAAAATAAATAAACCTATAAATTATTTTAGTACTCAAATTTTATTATTAGTATTATAGAAATAATTTAACTAGTATCTAATTTTAATCTAATTATCAAATTGATACCTCATGATTGAATTTCAATATAATTTTTTTTCGATTACCTTTGTCCATATAAACTTTCAGAATGTCCATATTTAGATTATAAAAAGTTCCATTTAACCTTCAATATAAACGTTTCATGGGGAGGGCAAAAAATGTGTTATTGGCTTTTAAGATATCATATTCACAATTAAGTGTGTTGGTTAATTTGGTAATACATTATAAATATCAAAAACAAAACAAATACATAACAACCATATAATTGACCTCATAATGTATATATATATATATATATATATATATATTTGATATGTAAACTTTTGACAGAATTGGAATCTGCCAAAAAAAAAATTTTAATATTTTTTTATTGGAGCCTTCATGGAAGGCGCATATGTGCCACGCGGACATATGCGCCTTCCATAAAGGCGTTTATGACTATTTCTTGAGACTCCCCAAAAGTAGTCTACTTTTTAAATTTGTTTTTAAATTAAATCTATTTCTTTAAATTTTCCCAGATAGAAGGTGGATCGGGCCACTGTACGGTCGACAATAGAGGTGTAAGTCGAGCCGAGCTCGGCTCGAGCTCGAGCCGAGCTTCACGAGCTCGAACTCTTAATCGAACTTGAGCCCGAGCACACTCATCTCTAAAAAAACTCGCGAGTTCGAAAATTAAATTTCCTGCTGAAAATTTGAATTTTCAAACGGGCTCGAACTTGCGAGCTTGGGTTCGGCTCGAGGTCGAACCTGAGCTCACGAGCTCGAGCCCGAGCTCGAAAATTATGAGCTTGGCGAGCTCGAGTCCGAGCCCAAGCTCGAGCTCGAGCCCGAGCCCAAGTTCGTCTACTAGGGCTCGAGCTCTTGCCAAGCTCGGCTCGTTTACACCCCCCTAATCGACAATATGTTCTTGGGCACTTGTTTATTCAAATACTACCACGTGGCATTTGTTAATATGCACAATGGTCACATCATAAATAACGACTATCAATGTCCTATAAATATCTTCTTTTTTGTTACAAAGAGACCTATAAATGTGTATGCCTTTATAAAGGGACCTTGATTAAATTAAGCTCATGTTTTAAAATATATAATATTTTCATTACAAGAAAACAAAGTATCAAAGATGGATTTTTAGCGTCGGACATAAGTCTGTCTCTAATGAGAGGGTATGTGAGACAGATTTTATGACGGACATCCACTCCATCTCTCCTTGGTGATGGATATAATCTCTGGTCTCATTTCTAAAGATGAATACAGAATTAGAGACGGATTTATGGACGACTATAAAGACGGAATTAGAGACAAATATTAGTGGCGAATGTCAAAATTCAGACGAATATAGAGACATGTCTCAATTTGGTCGGTAAAGTCATCACTAAACGTTAATTTAAGAAACAAAATTAGAGACAGAAACAATCGGTCGATCTCTAATTATCAAAGTTGAGACGGATTTAAAATCGTTTATCGATCAACATTTAGAGACGGAATCACATACGAATTTTGAAATTTAATTTTTTCAAATGTAGTTGACCCAAATAGAGACGGAAAGGTTCATCTCTATCCTAAAAATGTCTTGAAATAAAGAAAATTATAGGAACTCTCTAGTTAAATACTTGAAATCTTGACCACTATTATGAGGTTTAAGTGAAATTTTCACCACATATCGAGCACTATCGATGAATTATTTTTAGCTCTAGTATGCTTGACTCGATTTCAAATTATATATATTATATATATATCAACTTAATGAAAATAATATATTTTATACTTAGGCATTATCGATTTTAAAAATTATATTCTCATTGACATAGACAAATATAAAAATAGTAAAATGTATATAGAGTATATTATATATTGTAAATAATATTGAAATATATAAGAATATTTTATGTTCTTTTAAAAAAATTGTCCAAAAACCTAAACAATTAATCATATACCCTAAACTTTTCCTAAACCCTAAACTTATCCTGGAACCTTGAGTTGAACTTATATAGACTAATATGATTTACATAAAATAATTTGAAGTTATAATTATTTTTTAATCAATTAAAAATATAATTAATTTCATATTGTACTTATGTGGAGATTAAAACAAAAATATAATTAAATGAAATAATAACTAATTGATAAAGCAAGAGCCTGTCAGCTATGGGCAACCTAGGCTGATTTACCTCTCTTGTGTGGTTTGCAGGCTATTACACAAGAGCGGGGTTTACCCAGTGCGCACCTCACGGTAGCGGCTGCGGGTTTCCATCGTCATCCAAAAAAAAAAAAAAAAAAAAATTCAAAACCCTACCACTATGCACAAAAGAAACCTTTTTAACAAAGATTATCATATTATATATTTACAATTTCCGAAATTCCCATTTTATATTGAAATGAAAAACCCTCCTCTATATCAAAAATCCCCTTCTCCTACAAAACCCTAAGTTCGAACCATATTCGAATCCCCTTCTTCCGAAATCCGAAGTTCACCATCCCGAAGTTTACCGGCGCCGTTCAGGTTCATGTTCTCTCCAGTTGATGCTCACAAATCAATGTAGGTTGTTCCATTTTATGTTTACTGTGGATTATTTCTTGCTTTGGAAAACCTTCACACTTCGAAATTATAGCGAATATAGAACGACATTGTGAGATTGGGTTCTGCTACATGCTTTCAGAATATTGAATCGGGCTTGTAATGCCTTATATTTCTTCTACAATAAGCCCGATTCAATATGCCTTAACATTTTCTGAGTTTATTACTGTTTTAGATTTGTCGTCGTGATTAATATTTCATCTTGTATGACATAAAATAGATGCACGTTAAGTATTATTCCACAATACGTAAAGGTATAATTTAGTAAATATCTCAAACATATGTCATTCATGTATAATGTCAAGTAAAAAAGTCAGTAAATCAGAAAGGAAGATTATCTAATCTTATTAAGCTTACTTGATTGGATATAGTTGGAAACTTTTCTTTTAGTGAGTAAATAGTTAATCTTCAATTATATATTACTTCAGAAATATTAGATTTACTTTGTTTGCTAACATAATCAAAGTAAACACAGATGATACATGCAACTTCAGTTGATGAAAGTCCCATTAACCATGATTTTGATGTAAAGCATAAGAAGTAATTCACCAAATTAGTTATATTTAAATTATTTCTCATACCCTTGATCTGATCTCAGTGTCCAAGTTTATATTTTAGGCATCTTATGATCTATTATTTATTTAACTTTAACTAACTAAAATGCATTTATCGGCACCCTGTTCTGCAGGCATAAGACTAATAAATATTAATTCATTCAGTTTCCTCCTTTTAGTCAGTTCAGATGAATCTGAACTGATCCTGACCATCTATATTAGTGAAAACTCATCAAATAAAACAATACGACCATGTTTTAAATTTTTTGTATCATCTAAACTTTTACGTATTTGATTTAATATTTATTAACTCTTGCAAGACAGGCGCATGAAATGCACACCTATATAATGGGAGAAGTTTGATGAGTTATCGGACAAATTTTCTTTTATCCTATTTGAACTTACACTTTTCTACTTTTATTGTGGTAGGGGGTTATAAGTAATAACATATGCTTCTCTACTAGAATGTTGTGATATTAGAGTTGATTGTTAAATTGGGGTTCAAACATGATTTATATATGTTAAATGAGAACTTATTCTGAAATGAGTACTAGTTAGTGACTTAGTTCTCACTCTTGAGTTTGTTTATATTTGGTTACTAGTTCACAGAGTTCCTATAAAGAGTACACTTTCTTACCATAACTAGTATTGACTGAGGACTCACTAGTATGAAGTTTTAATATAATGAAATGAATGCAGAAATCATGAATAAAGATCGTTCTTGGATGTGGCGGCGCGGAGATGGTAATGGTTATCTTTCAACTGAATTTGTGGAAGGAGTAAATTTATTCTTGGAGTTTGCCTATGCACATCCAAGATTCGTGAGTGATGGAAAAATAAGATGTCCATGCTCTAAGTGCCGCAATACAAAATTCTATGATAGGAAAGATGTTCATTTTCATCTCTATCGACATGGATTTTACATTGGTTATAATTTGTGGTACGCACACGGTGAAACAATCCCTACAAGGCAGGATTTGGATGAATCTTCAACGATTTTTAATGAAGAAGGAGCTCGTAATAAAACAATTGGAAGAAAGACTTGAGGGAGTTCGAAAGAGAGAAGAAGAGGCTCAGAGAAAAGTTGAAGAATTTCAAAGAAATAATATCTGATATTTTTGGTTGAAGGTTAGAATGAGATAATGTTAGTTACAATGATATTGTGTTACTGTTTTTATTATGTGGAAGTCATTATGATGGGGCTTTATGTATATAACCCCGAGGTATTTAGCATTAGCAAACAACTCCCGATGTATGAAATCTTGGTAAAGAACCATTTCTGTTAAGTTGACTGTTAGTCAACAGTTAAGTTAATGGGCAAAATTGTAATTAATATAAATTCTTATAACATGGGGCTATTAAGTTTGTGATAACTTGGTTGCTATTAAATATTAATATTCTCTTTTTGTTAGATATGTAGCTAATTTTTCTATCGTTCGTCTTATAAAGTTCTTTCTAGCTTTGACTTATTATATGTCAAAACAAGTTTGAACAATCTTTTGTGTGTTTCAATAAATTAGATTAGAACTCTACTTGATTATGTGAAGAATGATAGAATACGTTCAAGCCAAACTCAAACTTATTCTTTTTATTTAATTTTACCTTCAAATTATTAGATAGAATAATATAATATATCTAAATTTTAGATAAATAAATAAACATTTGAAATTGAGAAAAATTACAATATTTTTAGTTCCTTGTTTTTATGTGATTACAATTTTGCCTATAAACTTAACTGTTGACTAACGATCAACTTAACAGAAAAAATTCATTACCAAAATTTCATACCTCGGGGTTTGTTTGCTAATGATAAGTACCTCGGGGGTTTATATACAAAAAGCCCATGTTGTGTTAAATATTTGTGGTTGATTTTATTGGATTAGTTGTTATTTACAGGCTATACCTGAAATTAGAAGATAAAACGTAGCATTTATAATTGATATGTGTTGATTTAGTGGGATTTGGTGATGAGTGTAGAGACGGTTTTATAAAAAAAATTAGTGACGAATTTAGAGATGGAATTATAGAAAAATATTAGAGACAGGTTTAGAGACTGAATAGCAACGAATGTAGACTAAAATTAGAAACCGAATTTTAGACGGATGTTGAGTTGGAATAGCCACAAAAATTATGTAACGGAATTTGAGAAGGAAATAGGTTGATGTTTAGCGACGGAATTGGTGCCAGATTAGAGACGTAATTTAGAGACAGGTTGTGTGTGAAAATATCGTCACAATAGTGACGGATATAGAGACGGATATAATGCCGTTACTAAAATTAGCGACGGATATTGTGTTGTCTCATTAACGTAGAGCTGTTTAGCATTGGATGTTAGTGACGGAAATACCCGTTATTAAATACTTTTAGAGACGGAAATAAAGGTACCAGAGACGGATATGGCCGTCTCTGATACCCTATTTTCTTGTGGTGTTTTTAAATTTAACTACTAAACTACTGTAAAGTTGACGGTATACCACAATAGATGGAAATCGATATAATAAACATTTTATGTATGTGTGGTGCTTATAATTATTGTTGGACCACTTTATAATAGAGTTCAATTTTCTTAACTAATGTACATCCATATTTTCCCTAATTCAAGAGATGCATGAACACAAAATTAATCTCATAGTACTATATATGCGTGCATGGATTAAACATCTTAAATTTCCTTGTTTATTCATTTATTGGCCAAACGTACAATCTTTTCATGCACAATATAGGGTGGTTGTTGAATTTCTGGGGGCAAATTGCAAAAAAATGCAAGAAAATGACTTATGTTGAGAGTGGTACCTTCTACCAACCCTAGCCACTGAAAATTGAACTTGCACAAAAATAGTGAGACAATTGAGGATTTCATTGTGGCATACAAAAACCAAGTCCTCATTCAATGATTATTTTTTAATTATAAGATTTATTTTTTTAAAATTAAAATAAGTATCTAGTAATTTTGTGCATAGTTTAAGGGCATGATGGTAATTTCATTAAAAGGTTATTAACTAATTACGGCATGAGTTTAATTAAATTGGATTTTATTCACAAATTGAATTTCTATGTTGTTCTCTTGATTTTAATAAGGGAGCATTCCATTAATAATGAAGGATAGTAAAGATAGGGTTAAAACAAAATAAAATTTTAAAAGACAATATTACCCAATAAAAGGAAAACAACTATTAATTCATAATCAAAATGCAGATTATCCATACTTTCATCTCATTCAAGCAAGAGCTTAAAAAATGCAAAATATATATAAATGCCAGCTTCAATTCCTTCAATAAAATAATTTTACTCATAAAGGGATTTTAGACGTGCTTGATTGCAAATCAAATGTAACAATTTTGGGATTATCGTAATTAATTTTTCAACAAATTTGGTTGACGAATAAAATAATCCTCTTTTTCTATATATAAAAAAATATCCCGACAAAAATAGTAAAATTTAAAGCACAATAATGGCACTCTAAATAATATCTCGTCTTTTTAATTTATCAGAAAAATTCGACCAGACTCATATATCCTAGATGCACTAAGATCATTGGTATTAACGTGTCATAATCCCACTCGGTTTCTTATCGAGATTAGGGTTTGAACTTCGATGGTTCTAATCAAGTGAGATTAAAAAGAAAAATTAAATTAAATACCAAACACCAAAATGTGCCTAATTTAATTCTAATATGTTTTTCTTTTACAATTTGCTTGCAAATGGGTTGATTTAGTGTTACTTTGTTAAAGTCCTTAAGGATGGGAACTCACCACAAATTTCCAAATTGATGGGAGTTATTTGATAATAGAACAAAATATAGGGAGTGAAATGAAACTTTCCAAAATTGTTTAATAACAAAAAATAAGTAGGTAAATTTAATTCCTACAAGAAAATAAACTCACCTCAGACAGAAAGAAAAAAAAAGCACACACAAAAAATGGATCCTTTTGAAATCTTTTTTTAAAAAAACATTATAGCACAAGAAATGTATTAAATTATAGAATCCCCCAAATTTCGAGACCAAAAAGTCAGCAGCAAAAACTACGAGTCAATAAAAATGTCACACTCAAATTGTAATTTAAGGAAGATGCTACTAACACTTTTGAGAAGAACCTTCACCAAATTCACCATATTATTGAAGAAATATATGTTATACATAAATATACAATATTTCTTGGGTAGATTTAATAAATTTTTTGATAAATGAGAAAATTTTGATCACAAAGAGTTAAAGTCAACCAATCACTATGATCAACAAAAAATCAACTATGTGAAATTTCACGAAATTCATACTATTATAGCGAAACAATATTCTAAGTAAAATGCGCGATATTTTGTTAAAAAAGATGAGATGAGGTCAGAAGAAATTTGGAAAAATCTATCAAATGAGGCTGATCTTGCCAAGACGAGAGTATCTTATCGCTTAGATGATTCGGGTAGAAAAAATGTATATATAAAAAATAAGAAAATTTGTAATTTTCATACGATAATTTAGCTCAAATTTAATTTTAGTCCTCACTTACTATGAGTTATCTCAAATATAGTCCTATAACTTTTAAAATTTCAAATTTAATCACATTGTTCAAAATTTAACGGTCTACTGCGTTAGAAATTCAGATATAGTCTCATAACTTTCAAAATATTTCAAATTTAGTCACATTGTTCAAAATTTAGCTGTCTACTGCGTTAGTCAACAATTTGATTAGATTTTCTTGTGAAGATTTTGTGCTTAATAAAAATGTGATATTGAATAAAAATATTAATATATTGAATAATTCGTGTGCGAGTATATTCACGCATGAATTCTTTCAAAAAATACTCTGCCAAAGTATTGACTAATGGAGTTTCCCTTGACCGTTAAATTTTAGAGGGACTAAATGTGAGACATTTGGAAAGTTATTGAACTAAATGTGGAAAACTTTAGAGACTATGTAATATATATCAAAGTCATAAGTAGTTGAGCTTACTAATTATTTTAAGCTTTTACTAATCAAAATGGACATAGAATGTTGCCAGGAAAAAGGATACAAAACAAAATAGTTAATTAATAATAAATCAAAAGGTGGGGGCTCAACCTAATGATAAAATCTAGTTAAGTGTTGATGTCATTCAAAAACATTACAACTACTATGAATCCATCCCTTATTTTGACATTATGTTTCTTTCTATCTATTCTTTCAAACATCAACGTGTCTCTTTGACATAAACACACACTCAATTTCCCCCTCCTAAGATCACTTTCAATCTTTTGAAATAATTTTTTTTTTCACACTAAGGGCATTTTGGTCAATTCATATATAATTGTCCCCGTCAGTCTTTTCATTCAATCATAAATTTATAATACGAGATGCATATAATAAATTGTTCTGTATCGATCGTTCAAAATGTGTAATCTCTATTCGAAGCCGATGATAAAGTGGAATCACTTCTTATGGACCCGTTGAGAATAAAACTGATCTAGTTTATGACTTGTTAGAAGTAGAAGGCTACCTGGTGAAATTCTCACGAATCAAAAAAGATTATTAGTCAGTTTGATAATAATTGATTTACTAACTATAATAATTGATTTTTTTAGGCATGTGACAAAATCATATATAAGTGCACATTTGAAAGAGAGTGAACAATCACATATAGGGGTAAAACAAAATTTGATCAACTTGAATAAAGTAACGTTCCAACTTGTTAATTTATATTTTTATCTAGTTTTAAGAATTTGCATTAGAAAGACATCATTATTAATTAAGCTCAGGTTCTACGAGCTTTAATTAATCGAGTCAGATTTAAGTAACCTTACCAATTGAACCGAAATTCTAAATTTATTGAATAAAAAATATTGTTTAAACGTGATATATTACAACACACAAGATAAATATTCAGTATTTAGAAAAATTATATTATATATCACCACTTTAATATCATTGATTTTTCACCTCAATAGTATGAATATACTAAATCAATTAAAATCTTTTAATTGTAGTTAATGTTTTTACCAAAAATAAAAATAATATTATATATAAAAAGAGATATACAGTAGAAACTCGATAAATTAATACTCGATTATTTAATTAACTCTCTAAAATAATATTTTTGGCCTGTCCCGACTCGGGGATAGGGTGCTAAATTAATAAATTTTCTAAAATTATAAAATAATACATTTTTGATAATTTCTATAAACCACATATAAAATATAAATTCCTTATACACTACATACTATATGAATAATTTAAGATGGGAAGCCATGTTGTGTGTATGGTTTGTTTATGTTAGCATATTTTGATCTTATATTTATATAGAAAATATTTTTTAATGTCCATAAAGTGATACACATTGTACAAGCATAATAAGGTGGGAAATTGAAAGGTTCTTTTAAATTTGCCCCTTCATTTTATATACGTACATGCATTGTACAATAATTAAATAGAAATTTGAAAGGTGTTTGTAAATTAAGTATTTCATTATAAATTAATAAAATATTAATTAATATGTAAATTAATAATTATTAATTTATCGATTAATTAATAACTCTTTTAATTAATAAATTTTGGTGGTTTCATGAGTATTAATTTATAGAGTTTTTACTGTATAATTTAATTTTTAGTGAGCTAAAATGGTCCAAATCACCCTTTCACACTTCTTTAATTAATGTCTTCCTCACACATTCACAACATTTTGTATTCTCCTACCCCAACCCTACAAACAAGAAAATCTCCTGCATACATATACATAGAGACATACACTATACATACATCTATATACACACACATATATATACATATATATATATATATATGATCATGACATATGCTTCTGCTGTATTAAGGGATGAAGATGATGATCTGCAGAATTGAAGAAAACCTAGCATTTCAGTCCAAAAGTGGTGATAATTATAACCGTCCGCCATTGAAGAGTTTGATATTCATGCACCAGAGCTTAAGATGGATAGTTTTGATGGTTCTATTAACGGCGTCGCTCTTGTTACTGCCGCTTGTTCTGCCGCCACTTCCGCCGCCGCCGTTGATGATCCTCTTTATTCCGGTGGCCATCATGGCGGTGCTCGTTTTCCTGGCTTTCACGCCGCCGCAGCAGCTTCCAAACGTCGCTATAAGTTCTTTGTGAGTAATTAATAAATGTATAAGAAAAAACGTGCTTAATTTTGTGCATTGAAAAGTTAATTAATTATATATTGGCAAAATGATTGAATTTATTTTTGAGAAATGTTAATTATAGTGGAGGTTTTTTCCTATCAATTTTTTTTTTTGGCAAAATATGAATTGGATTATTTCAAGATTGGATGGTTTTTAATTTTTATATTTCTAATATATATGAGGTGGATTTATACATTGTATGTGCATTTTATATTATATGTTCTTCTTTTATTTGATCCATTTTGTATAAATTAATCCAAGTAATCACATTATTTTATGTAGATGGGCCTAATTTGTCTGGCGGGTTGGTAAAACTTAAAAGTGTCATTTTCGGTATTAACTTAAGAGAAAATTACACTTTTTCGTCTAGTAAGTTTGTCTGAATTTAACTTTAGTTTTAGTTCAGTGCGTTACAAATTTCTCATAATTAGAGGGTGTTTGAATAAGCTTATAAGCTTTTTAAAAGTGTTTGCATAATTTTTTTAATAAGAAATTATAAAACCAAAAAATAAGATGTTTGACTCTTATAAGCAAATAAAAAATAAGTTAGTCAAACCCACTTTATTTCAAAATCTTGGATGTTGTTTATATTCTTAAAAGACACAAATAACCTCAGTTAATTTTCTCCTTTCCAATAATACATTTCTCCGAAAAATGTTTATTTTTGTTATTGCACAAATTCTCTCGTATAACATTTGAAAACATTATAAGTCCAATAGACTTATTTTATCCAAACACTTGAGAGCTTATTTTTTAAATAAGACCAAATATCTTATAAGCTTTTAAAATATCTTATAAGGTGTAAGAACTTATAAGATGTTTTAAATAAGTTTAGCCAAACACCCTCTTAGTCTCATCGTCGAAAACCTGCAAGTCAATTTTGTTTCTTAACATTCTAATAATTTTTGAATTTTTTATGTGTTGATATATTTACACACGGAATTTATTAAATATTACGATATTTATATTTCAATATCACGTGTTAATTATACATAAAATTTCTCTAAAAATCTGGTCAAATTGACTAAGGCAATTGACTACTAGATATTAAACGGTAAGATTAAATATGAGAAATTTTGAAAATTATGGCACTAAATATGGAGAGCTTATAATAAATTTATGAAAATTGAATTTGGACTAACTTACTCAAAAAATAATAATAATACAATTTCCTCTAATTTCACCCGGGACAGGTCAAGATGAAAATAATAATTATAACCGATTTTACTAAATCTTATTTAATTTCTTTATTTAATTAGATGGTGAACTACAACTATATAAAAAAAGGAGGTTATATTTGATCCATTAAAATTATTTGTTTGGTTATGAAAATTTATTAGAAGCTTTAAACCATAAATGAGTAGTAATTAAATGAGTATTAATGGGTGAATTAGTGAGCGGCTCTGCGGCTGTTTAAATTTAATAGAGCCCTAGTAATAAATATCTCTTAATTAATTTTAACTGCATTCTTATAATGTAAAATAATTGATGTTGTTAAGTGACAACTGACAAGTCACATAATTAATTAATTTCGTCAGAATTACTATATTGATTAATATTTCTTAAGGAACTTTCATCCATTTTAATATTCATGACTAAAATTTTAAACTGATATGAGATTAGTTTTACAAATTTATAAATAAATAGAAAAACAACAATAATATCATATTCTGTGGAACTAATTTTCACTATTTTTTGACAATATTATGTGTCAAAATGACATGTTGTATATTAAATATTGTAAAACAAGTGATTTACATTTATCACATGATCAATCATTTTTATCATGAATCAAATTCAAACTAAATCTTTATATGAAATGTACTTAATTTGAAGACACATATCACATGTACATTAAAAGATAAAACTTTAAAAGAGTAATTGTTTGTGGGCTAAGATGCATTGTATTAGCACCGCCAGCCACCCTACCGGCGGCCTGTCGGCGGCGTGCATAATAAATGCAAATAAGGAAGACATATAGAGTCATATACATATAGGAAGCTTTTTGACAAATCCTAACAATGCATTGTACGATTATTTGACCTGAAATGATGATATTATTATATGCAATTTATGGCGATTCACAATTTTATTATTATTTACAAATAATCGAAAAATTCCTTATTTAAGAGATAAAAAGTGCAAAGTTCAAGAAAAATTTAGGTAAACTATACCAAAAAATTTGGTATTATGAAAAATATATTTTCTTTTACAAACCAAAGATTTTAATTGGAAAAAGAAAACATAGAATATCAGGAAATTAATTATATACATTGTGATTTTGATACATAAACACTTATCAAATGATTCAGATATTCATTTAATTTATTTAATTGTATCACAATTTTTCTTTCACAATTTTGATGCTTGAAGGCATATACAATCTAAGTCACAATTGGATAGATGTTTTCTCCAATTCAAGTGCTTCGAACCAGTGAATTTGCAATGCCAAATTACAACAAATATTCCCTTTTATACCTTCCTGTTTTAGCCAAAATTAAACTGCAAATTCCCTCGTGATAACCCATACCCTATTTTCAATGGTACAAAGTTTTCTATTACAATTGGTGTTTTATCTTTTATTATAAATATATTATATATTTGATACATGTCAAAATATTTATACATAATAAATATGTATTAATAATTATTTTATATAAATTACACGTGTCAAATATATAAATATACAAAATCATAATTTGAAATAGAAAATCCTATACCATTTCCAACATCCTCAAAATGCACTAACATTAAGATTCATACATAGGAGTAAACAAACTATTTCAGAACAGTGACAATCCAAATTAGGGGTGTAAATGAACCGAGCTCGAGCCGAGCCATGAAAATTTCACAGGCTCGAGCTCAAGCTCGTTTTAAAATTTATGAGCTCGAGCTCGAGGCAAATGAGTAAAGCTCCAGCTCGGCTCATCTGCTCGTTCGAGCTCAAACTCGACTTGTTTGTTCATCCAAGTTCGAGCTCACTCGTTTGCTCGTTCAAATCAAACTTTAAACTTTGGCTATATAATATATTTTATAATTTTAATATATAATCATTTAGGATAATTGAAAATGTGAATAAATTATTGCTTATGTAACATTGTACTTCATAAAATATGTAAGTAATTAATGAATAACTCACTAAAATTGCATTTGTTTCATTAATATAATGCATTTACATAATAACATCAAGAGTTATGAGAATCACATATTATCTAGTAAATTGGTAACAAAATTACTTATATACTTAAAATTAGTGCATATATATATAAATATGATGTATATGTCCAAATAATTTTTTGGTTTTATTGAAATAGGTATATAAAATAGAGAACTATCTAAAAAATTTATATCATAATTACCAATGAATTATGAAATGTTTACCCAATATTATTTTCATTAAAAATATAATGTATAAATTATTTTTAAAATTAAATTACATAAAAATAAATGTACTATATATGTAGTTATGTACAAACACACACACACACACATATATATATATATATATATATATATATATATATAAATATAATAGTAAGACTTAGGAGCCGGCTCGAGAACTTATGAACACCTAAATGGAAGCTCGAGCTCAGTTCATCAATAAGCTCGAGCTCGTGAAGCTCGGTTCGCGCTCGCGGCAGTAAGTTCGAGCTTGAACTGAGCTTTAATCGAGGCTTCATGAGCCGGCTCGGCTCACCTTACACCCCTAACCAATACAACTAATGTAACTAAGAATAATATATATATATATTATTTATATATTAGTTGTCTCCATGAAATTAATTAAACCATAATAAGGTCTATGTAAAATTCCTCCTTTATCTTATTTTTGGGCCCTTGTTCAATTCAGCCCATGTAATTCATTGAATTGGGCCGATTCTTCTATGTTTGAGATATAATTCTTGTATTTGGCCCAAATTTACTTATATTTCTGTATCAAACATTTCGGCCCATTCTCTGTAAAGGTTATTAGCATTATTAATAAAATCTTAGGCCCCAATTGGATGGCTACTTTGTTTCCAATAAAATAATTTCAAAGTAATTTTTTTTTAAGAAAATCAATTGTTTGGTAGGATAGAAAAAATTTCTTTTAAAAAATCTCTCAAAATTCTAGATAATTTTGAAGAAATTTTTGTCAAAAAGAGAGAAAAATATTATCACTATTCATGATTTAGCAGTTCACACAATCGATTTATAATGTTTTTCCGACTATTTTTCAACTCCAAAAATTAAATTAATCACATATTCTAATTAATGTAAAATAATACAACGTTTAAAATAAGATCCATTGTGGCTATTTTTTGACATCTAAATCGACGATTTTGACTAAAATAATTTATTATAAATTATGTTCAAATAACAATCCCCACATTTTTTCACAGCAAAAACCATATCACATCAATTATAATCATTACATATTTTTCTCTTAAAAAATTAATCCAAACACACATCTCACCTCATATTTCTTAATACTCAAAATATTTTTTCCTTACTTTTATAATAAAAAAGAATTTTCAGAGATTGGCATGCCATCCAATTGGGCCTTAATTGTCTCCTCTTTTTTTTTCATTATTTTGGAATAATAATGATAATAATAATTATTATTATTCTGTATTTAATATTTTGATGTGCGATGATTAGAGATCAGATTATGTGACACTAAAAGCAGAATATTTATGTTGATGATATACATAATTAATCGATTATTAGCTTTAATTTTAACAATACTAATAGAAGGGTAATTCAATTCGGATAAAAAATTAATATGATCATATTTGCTTCTTTTATTGTCCTAAAACGGAGGGATAGAAAATTCAATTTACAATTCCACCCAAAAAAATCACAAGCAACATATAATAGGGATCTCAATAATATTGTGAAAAATTTTTCGTGTAATTTTATACATACACAAAACATGAATGTTAAATTTCGGGAGAAAATGCCAATTTACGATTCCAAAGAATTATTGGCTAAGATTATGATATTTAATTCCTCTACTAAAATTGACATAAATCTTATGTTCATTGCCTTGTTGATTATTAAACAAAAATTTATTCAACCAAACTTAGTATTAAGTAATATATATATATATATATATATATAGAAATTACTTAAAAAAGAAAATAATATTCTCGAGGGTAAAAAGGGAAAAGTACATAGAGCGATGATAAGACATTGGGAGGAGTTGGGACTTGGGACTTGGGAGTCATAATATAGTCATATATATATTAACAGTATTTTTATTTGTATAAAACAAAGGAAAAAGTCATCTCCCGTTCACCTCTTGATTTCTTTCCCAATTCATCTTCTCTTTTTCCCCCAAATTCGTATAATTGGAAAACCCTTCAATTTTATATTTTTCCGAAAGGAATTTCGAATTCAAAACCATAACATATCGTTATTATGCTGTTTCTGTTTGTATGTGAATATATGGACCTTGAATTTGGGTAATCGGCGGTGATCGAGTGTGGTTGTGGTGGAATCTTTCAGATCTGGTGCTGTTTTGGGCTAGGGTAAGTTCCGTACGGTTGTTTTGTGGTTTATGGATTTTAATTTTGTTTTTTGGATGATTATGTGTAGAATTTTGGTATTGTTTGGAATTATTATGTTTCTTCTTGTTATTTGTTAAATGTATGAAGTTAAATTTTTAGGGTTTTTGAGTTATTTGACTTGTGGGTCAATTCATTTGTGTTTAATTTATTTTTCTTGAAATTGGTTAAATTGTGGTTTGGATTTTGCTTTAGGGTTACTTTATTTCACACTCAAGATATTTGTAGTCAATTGGTTTAGGGTTTGAAGTTTTGAGAATCAGTTATAATATATACATATATTATATGTAAGTATTTGATAAGAGGATTAAAGCCTTTTATATATGTGCTTGTATATGGAAACTCTTTGGTATTGATTAAGGATGTCAGTAGTTGTGGTTTCGTTAGTGCAAAGCTGTTATGGTTGTTTTTGATATGTTCTTTGCATGACAAACTTTTTGGGAAAAATCAATTTGTCGGATGTCTCTTAACCCAAAAGCATTGAATAAGCTATTCTGGCACTACGCTGTCAAAACTTTTGGTCTTTTTGTTCCGTAGTGTGCTTTTAGCATGTAAATTGAGCTATCTAAAGCTGTGCTAGATCTCCGGTTGTCAGCATCTGAAGGGGCGAAAGCGTACAGTTATGATGCATTTTCTAGGGCACGTCAGAAACCTACGTATATTTCGCATACACGTTTTCTAGTGTCACTTAAGAGCTTTATCGTCATTCTTCTTTTCATTTTTCATATCTAATTAATGTACTTGGTGCATTGTGATGGAGAATAAGTTAATATGTCTGTTGGGTAGTGTTAATCAGATCCATCTTAACGAATTTTGGCTTCATTAGTCTTTTTCATGGTTTCATTTGTAATTTAAATATTATACCGCAGACAGTTTTGCTGATTTTATTTTGTATTTTCCAATTTAGTTGCAATTCATTGTGGAGTTAATTTTGGCGACCCTTTTCTTAACGGATGATGACTGTTCCGACGGATAACGAAAAAGAAGAATCCTCAAGAGAACGTGTCCAGCGCCTTCTTAACAAGGTATGTCTCATAAATGTCTGTTAGTTATGGTTGATTCTTTGTTCTGGCGTCATACATGATGGTCAGTTTGGTAATTTGCTGTTCTCGAAATCCAAGCGGATCCATCTTTATGTGGTTCCCACATGAATTTAGAGGGTGTTTAGCTGACCTTATATGTAAAACAACTTATCAGCTATTTGAGAACCTATAAGCTTTTACAAACTGCTTGGTAATTGTTTTTTTTAAAAATATCTTTTAAGCTTTCAAATAATCTATTGGGAGTTATAAGGTCCTAAAAAGGTGGTGAAACCCCAAGTTACTTTTTAGAGCTTATGATACAGTAGCCTACAATCTCTAGAAATATATCTTATAAGCAGTAAGAGCTTATAAGCTCTCTAAACTAAGTTTAGCCAAACACCCTTTTAATTATTGCATCCTCTTCAAAGCATTGTTTGACTACTTTTCTTCCTTTAGAATGCTGAGTTGGAGAACAATCGAAGGAAAGCAGCTCAGTCCAGGATCCCTTCTGATCCTAACACATGGCAACTTATGCGCGAAAATTATGAAGCAATTATCCTCGAAGACCATGCTTTCTCTGAGCAACATGACATAGAATATGCCTTGTGGCAATTGCATTATAGGAGGATTGAGGAGCTAAGGGCACTCTTCAATGCAGCTGTCACTTCAGCAGGATCAGCTGGATCTCAAAATGGGAAAGGCCCAGTTCGTGCGGGACCTGATCGGGTTACAAAGATTCGTTCTCAGTTTAAGACCTTTCTTTCAGAGGCTACTGGATTTTATCATGATTTGATGCTGAAGATAAGGTCAAAATATGGTCTGCCATTAGGGTATGCTTCAGATGATCAAGATAATCAGATTCCCATGACAAAAGATGGGAATAAATCTTCTGAGGTTCAAAAAGGCTTGATATCTTGTCATCGTTGTTTGATTTATCTGGGTGATCTTGCTCGCTATAAAGGCTTATATGGGGAAGGGGATTCTAAAGCTAGGGATTTCACAGCTGCATCTAGTTACTACTTGCAAGCTTCTTCGCTCTGGCCTTCAAGCGGCAATCCACATCATCAGGTAAAAATGTTACATTTTAATTGTGGTTGACTTCTTTCTTTGAGTTTTCATTTCCCTCATCTACTTATTCTCGGAGTTTGTTGGCATTGATTGCTCATCTAAGTGTAAGTTCTTTGCATTTTTCAGCTTGCTATACTGGCTGGATATTCAAACAATGAACTGCTGTCAATTTATCGCTATTTTCGAAGTCTAGCCGTTGATAACCCTTTCATTACTGCAAGAGACAACTTGATTATTGCATTTGAGAAGGTAAAATTCAGTATATGCCAAGTGGGTGGTTGTGATTATCGTTTTACTTGCATTATATCATATACTTTTATGGTTATCGAATTTCGCAGCCTAGTTTGTTCCACCTTATTGGTCATCATCTTAGGGGGTCTAAGGGGGGGGGGTGCAAACGAGTCGAGCTTGGTGATTTTTCCAGGCTCGAGCTCCAGCCTTATTACACGATCTCGGGCTTGAGCCCAGCTTGCAAGCCTAAAATTATACGGTGGAAATTTGAATTATGATTTTTTTAATTGTTTACTATATATGTATTAGTATAATAATAAAAAACAATATCTTAAAAAATCATTGTTTGAAGTAGGTTCGAGCTCGACTAAAAGCTCGAGCTCGTTTGAGCTGGCCTGGCTACTGATCTGGCTCTGCTCGGTTTACGCCCCTTGATCATCTTATTACCTAGCTTGATTATGAAATCCTTGAAAGTATAGATTAAGCATTTACTAGCAAGTCAATATGTTTATTCCAAATCTGATTTAATACAACAGATATTAACTATTAGATGCAAACATGTCAGTCTTGCATGTAAGATAGCATCCAATGACTAATTCTATCTTTGTCAGCATTTCTTGTGTGCGATTCTACCTAATTTTAATGGATTCAGAAAGAGCGTGGTATATGCTGTGACTTGTATTGTTATGGCAGGATTAATTTAAAAAACTTGTATGGAATTTCTTTTAGTATGCAATTGAGTGTATATGTTTGCTAAATTGAAGCTTTAGGTATGTGATGAAACATATCGCACGGCACAAGTATCCAATAGAAATCAAAATAATGGTGAGTGCCCTTGCCAGCATCCGTAGTTTCTTATCAGCATTTCTCCTTTATTTTGCAGAATCGTCAGAATTATACCCAAATACTTGGTGATGTTAAAACTACAGTGAAGGCGGCAGCATCAAGGATGCCTGGGAAAGGAAGAAGCAAAGTGGAATCAAGGCCTTCTGTTAAAGTTAATAGGGCGGAGACTAATGCAGTTAAAGAAAAAGCTTCAAATATCAAAGATATCCTCAAGGCCTTTATCACACGATTTGTTAGGATGAATGGCATCCTATTTACACGTACCAGGTTTGTTGTGATTTTCACGAATTTCATAAATATCAAAGGATCAGTAATGCAAAATGATTGTTTACTGATAGTTGTTCCTTTGCTTTGATCCCAGCCTGGAAACCTTTGCTGAAGTTTTCTCAGTTGTTAAAAGTGATATTTTGGAACTTCTATCGTCTGGGCAAGACGAGCAGTTCAACTTCGGTTCAGATGCTGCTGAGTGTAGACTTGCAATTATCAGGATGATCGCAATTTTGATTTTCACTGTGCATGATGTGAACAAGGAAAATGAGAACCAATCATATGCTGATATTCTACAACGTTCAGTCCTGCTTCAAAATGCTTTTACCGCCACATTTGAATTTATGGGCTACTTACTTGAACGTTGTAGCCAGTTAAATGAGCCCTCATCAAGCTTTTTATTCCCCGGGATTATGGTATTTATTGAATGGTTGGCATGTCATAAGAATTTTGCAGTTGGCAGTGAACTGGAGGAGAAACAGTTAAATGCAAGGTCTTTTTTCTGGGAAAAATGTATTTCCTTTTTAAACAAACTCTTATTATCAAGTGGATATGTTTTTGTTAATGAAGATGAGACATGCTTTTCTAATATGAGCAAGTATGATGAGAGTGAGACTGCTAATCGCCTTGCATTGCCTGAGGATTTTGAACTGAGAGGATTTCTTCCTCTAGTGCCCGCGCAACTCATTCTTGATTTCTCGAGGAAACACTCATTTGGAGGCGATGGAGGCAATAAAGACAAAATTGCTCGTGTTCAGAGGATTATTGCAGCCGGTAAAGCTCTTGCAAACATTGTCCGAATTGGCGAAGTGGGAGTCTATTTTGATGCTAAATCCAAAAAGTTTGTATTTGGCGCTGAGCCACAGAGTTTCGATGATTATATAACCACAAGTTCCGCGGGACCAAATTTGAGTGGCGTTTCGCCAGACATTTTAGTATCAACAACTGGGGTCAACATGGAAGATGAGGACGACGATGAAGTTATCGTTTTCAAGCCATCCATTACTGAGAAGCATATTGATGAATTCTCCTCCAAATTGCCTTCTTCTGAGGTTCTTGTTTCTGTTGGTGAGGCTTGCAAGATCAACTTGGAGAAAGAAAATGGGCTCCCTGTTGATAGTTTTATCTTGCAGAATGCAGTAACTTCAAGGCTGAACCCGTCTGCTACTGTTGCTAACAGCAGTTCTCAGTATATGCAGCCAGTCCAATCCTGCACATCAAATTGGCCTATGGAGCACGCTCCCATGCTGAACGGTTTGGCTCATTTTAATTTGATGGAAAACCGAGTTTCTCAACCTGCTGCTCTCTCCATGCCGTACCCTCAATTTGTAACTACGGGACCCGGCCATAATTTTTCCAATCGAATTCCACAAGCTACTACGCCATCAATGTTTGACTCAATTATGTCTTCTGGGGTAGCTGCTGATGGTCCGTCTGGGAAACAATCTTCAAACATGATGCCACCTGGCGTAAAGAAGAACCCAGTGAGTCGACCTGTTAGACACTTTGGCCCGCCACCAGGGTTTGGTTCTGTTCCTGCCAAAGCTGTGGATGAGTCGGCCTTAAGAAAGGAAAACCCTCAAATCCCACAAATGGATGATTACAGCTGGCTAGATGGGTATCATCAATTCTCATCGTCAAATCAAAGTGGCGGGTTTGGTAATTCCAATAATCAAGTGGGCCCTGCATTCTCGTCTGTGAGCAAGAGCAACGGCTCGATTGGGTTATCAACCTTCCCTCCATTCCCTTTCCCTGGGAAGCAAATCCAGAGTGAAAACCTGAAATATAATTTTTCAGAACCTATGAATCAGTATGAGGAGCAGCAGCAGCAGTTTCAAAAAGGAAACCAACAGCATGTTGGGCCTCCACAGCCGGGACAGTCTCTCTGGGAAGGTCGTTTCTTTGTGTGAGATTACAAAGGAAGCATAGATGCCAAAGGTAATTTCTCTCTGTTTTTTTACATATTATTGTTATCATTAAGGCTAATTTGCATCAATTGTCTGGTTACATATTATTGTTATCATTAAGGCTAATTGATTCAGCAATTTCTCTCTGTTTCTCTCTTTGTAAAATTGTAATATGCCTTTACTGACGGAAAGTTATGGTAATTTCTGAAACCTCGGGTGGTTTTTCGTAATTACGGTGTCATGCAGGGTGTGTAAATGTAATTTGCCACTGTCGTTGTAATTAGCATGGGGGAACATTCTTTCGCTATGAGCTGTTGATATCATTCAATTAAGTAGTTGATTTTATCTCATGGGGTTATCGACTTTACATATCTCTTCACCCAATTATTGTTTTTGTGTATTAAGGTTGTGATCAGTTACTGCGGCAAATGTCTGGCCTAGTGCTATTATTTCATCCATCGGTATTGCAGAATGGCCAATGTTATTAAGTTTTAATTGGATCATGGTTGGTCTGGGAGTGTTGCAGGTACCTGCTATTCAATAGGTTGGTCTCTCTTTCTCCTCCACCCCCCAACCACAAATGCATGGGCTCAGGAGTTGATTAACTAGCAAACTGATGCACTAATGCATATATTTTATGCCAATTTCTTTTTTTGATTGATTAGACTAGCTATCATCTTTATATAGTGTTTTCAATCCATATATCTTATTTTGGGTTTATAACAAATGTTCCTTCTTATAATAAAACCTTCTTATAATGTGAATATAAGGTTTTAGTACAAGGAAGGAGTGTTTTATATCAGCCCCAAGTAAGCCTGAGCTAGGCTGTAATTATACTAAGAGGTGTTTGGCTAATCTTATTTAAAACATCTTAAAAGTTCTTACACCTTATAAGATATTTTAAGAGTTTATAAGATGTTTGGTCTTATTTAAAGATTAAGCTCTAAGTGTTTGGATAAAATAAGTCTATTGGACTTGTAAGATATTTTCAAATGTTATACGAGAGAATTTGTGCAATAACAAAAATAAACATTATTCGGAGAAATGTATTATTGGAAAGGAGAAAATTAACTAGGGTTATTTGTGTCTTTTAAGAACATAAGCAACATCCAAAATTTAAGATTTTGAAATAAGGTGGGTTTGGCTAACTTATTTTTTATTTGCTTATAAGACCCAAACATCTTATATTTTTTTGGTTTTACAAGCTCTTATTAAAAAAAATTATCCAAACACTTTTAGAGAACTAAGCTCTCAAATATCTTATAAGATGTTTATCATCTTAAAAGAACTTATAAGCTTAGCCAAACACCCTCTAAATAAGGAGGGTAGTTAATATATTCTATCAAGTTTTACATTTCAGAGTCACTTGAAATTCTTTTTTGTTATGTATGCAGCTTGTGCCTTGCTTCCAGGGTTGGTTGAACGAAGCGTTATGATGTCAAATAGGTGAAGTACTTGGAAATTTTATAAGCGTCGTTGTCTTGTCTGGTTGAATCAATTGGGATAATCTAATGTCGGGTTATGAAGAGTCGTTGGTTTGCATCTCGATGGAATTGAAGGAAGTGATAGGAATCCTTATGAGTCTTATGGTTAATAAAAGTTATCTTTATCTGCCGTAGATGCTGATGATGAGAAGTTATGGTTTGCAGTGGTTTTAGTATATATCAACAAGTTCTGAAATGAACTTGAAAAGTTATGTAAATTTTACTATTATTGGAAAATAAGTCGTAGGGATCGGAGTCTAAATAAGTGTGCGATTATAAACGCATTTAAATGTTTGTGGTTGGTGTTTTTCATTTGTCGATGTGTGAACATCGTGTTTTTAGTTTGTGAATGTTTTTGGATCCCTTTTGAAGTGAATTGTGATGTTTAATGTTTTGTTATCTTCTTTTAATGATTCTATTTGTATGTTTTTTGCTTACAAATATAAGAGATGTATGGATAGAGGTGTGAGGATTTGATCTAGGCTCAGCTAGAGATTGAGCCATTTTGAACATGTCAATCTACTCATAATTCAATAAACATATAGCTTTAAAAAACTGTTAGGCTTTGTTTGATTATGATTTCAAGTCCTATTTTTAAGATTTTAAATTCAAAAATTCAAAATAAATTTAACATACTAAATTCTTATTCAAATTTACATTTTTTCAACTCTAACTTTTCAATTTTTTATATAACTATCAATCATATATAAATCATTTCACACATTCAGCAATCAAATAATTTATTATAATAATTATTTATCTTTCTGTTTTATATTTTATAATTTTATAATTTATATTTAATTATTTTCAATTCACATAATAATTATATAAACAACTATAACAATTATTTTACACATCATCAATCATTTACAACTTTTAACTTATTTTTAAAAACATAGACAAACACCTATTATTTTCATACGAATTTCGCTAGTACGCAATTCCCGATTTTTTTTTAAATTTTTTACTCAAAAACATAAACAAACATAGCCTAAATATTTATGCAATTGTGAGTTCGATCTCATCGAGCTTGGCTCTAAAAGCTTGAACTTGTTGGTTAAAAATCGAGCTTGTTGGTAAACAACCCTGCTTAGCTCAAGCTTGTTGGTTAAAAATCCACCCCGATGCGAGTAGGAGGTGGCAATTTGGGCCCATATATATATATTTGGATCCAAGTCTAATTAAGTTTTTAATGGGTTGAGTTCTAATATTTTAACATTATGCTTCCAATTTGGTTGGTTTTTAATAATATTTGGGTCAAATTGAATTTTAATTTAGGTCCAATTTGAATCCAACCAATTTTTTACTTTGAGTTAATAATCTATATTTCACACTCTACAACTAACTACATCACTTTGATTCATAATGGGTACTTATTGAGTCCAGCTATACGTCTATAATGCATATTTTTTGATATTGAACCCAACTCGCTTTAAACTCAACTCAAATGGACCTGATTCAAACCCAACTTATTCAACACTTGATTTAAACCCAACTTATTCAACCTAATTGCTACCTAGATGCGAGCTTGAGTTTCGCTGTTATTATTATATAATAATATTTATAAAAATATAATGCATTATTCATGCCAGGTTGAGTTTCTTTATTATTTTTGTTAGTGTATTATATTTAAACATTTTTTTTTATTGGTGCGGCACATGTTTATGCACCAGAATAGTCAAGTGCTCGTGCTCTGCAAAAAACGTGTAGTAATAATATATTAAATGGTTGAGTTTTAAATCAAGTAAACGAAAATGTTTAATAATGAAATAGTCGATTAAATATAAAGATTTTTTGTAATAATTTATTTGATTATGCAACATAAAAAATTATCATACCCAGCTCGAGGTTTTGAATTACGCCCTACTTGTATCTTCTTGTATATTTCCTTCCCAAAAAAAAATGTAATAGGTCTGAAAGGTTGTCTATATATATATATAAAATACATGAGGAAGAATCTATTATATGATAAATTGATGTTAAGATAAAGCTGCTATCAAAAGGGGAAGAAGTAGGGTGGGGAAAACAGAGAGAATAAGGTAGGGAAAATAGTTGCTTTTTTCATTCATAATCCAAAAGTGATTACAAATTGAGAATATAACTTGGGATGAATTCCCGTACATAACAGAATATTAAATAAAACAACTAAATAAAAACATTTGACAGCTGGTTTGTCCTATGTTTCAGAATCTGATTTGTCTTTTATCCAAGTCCAACGTTAATTTCTTCACCATCATTTTCAGGTTCTAATTTGATTGCACGCGCCCCTCTTTTATCAGCAGCTATTTTAAACCATCTCTTCATCCAACGGCTGAATTTAAATCCCTGGAAACCCTTGATCTGACGGTCCAAAACGAAACCCCCAATTTGATTCAGATTGCTCATGACATTACCCCTCCCAATTTGAAATCCTTGTCCCCAAGGATTAAAGTCGGGAAATTGACTTCGTAAGTTCGAAATATCTTCCCACGTGTGCCTCATTGTCCGAAAACCCCTCCCATTGAATCAATAGCTCGGTCACCTGAGAATTACTCCGATCTATGTTACGCGCAGCGAGCACCTTTTCCGGATAAACAGGTATGATTCCATTTTCATCAATCTTTGCTAATTCGGGGGATGGTGTATGTTACAGGTCATTTGGAAGATGGTGAAAACGTACTCAAACAAAAGAGGAAATGAACGCTTTTATTAGTGAAGACACGATTTTCATTACGTGGAGGATTAATAAATATAATTAGGTTTTAATGCTTAAAAATAGAAAGTCAATTAGATTAGGATATATTCACGCCTTTACCCTTGTCTTTCTCTTTCAATTCTGTGAGCGCAATTCTGATTGAATCACGCACAATATGGCGAATTTGTTGGATTGTAACAGATCGCCAAAACTGATGTATATATGGGAAAAATTGTGGAATGAAATGGTAGACAAGTTTTATGTGCTAAGTAGTTTTTCTTCTTCTTCTTGAGTCTGGTATTCGAACGTAAGAGTTGAGTTATCTACGGGATCGATTCCGTGTTTCGGTTCCCTGAGCTCGGCTGTAACATCTCCCATTTGATATCACTGGTAACAGTGGTATCAGAGCCGACGATCCCCGGATTGAAGGTTGCTGGCTCCGATGGCAGATGGGACAAGGGGTGTTGAACTTAGGCGAGAGATGGATGGGTTAAAAGACCAATTGCGTGCAAACTCTGATGAAACGAGAAAGTCGATTGACGATCTGAGGAACATGATTGCAGCGATTGCAACATCAGTGAAAGATATGCAAGGAGGGCCCTCAGGCGAGGGGCGTCACGGACGAAGTGGAATTGATGAAATGGAGGATGAGTCTCACATGACTAAAAGGAATCAAGGGCATCAAACCTATCAAGCACCAACTCGTTTCGCTCAGGTCGAGTTTCCAAAATTCGGAGGGGAGGACTTGCGAGGATGGATTTACAAGTGCGAGCAATTTTTTGAGGTGGATGACACTCCACCGGAAGCCAAAGTGAAAATAGCAGCCGTTCATTTGGAAGGTAAGGCATTACAATGGCATCAAATTTTTATGAAAAATCGTATAACTCGGGATTTACCACATTGGGGGGAGTATGTTAGGGCTTTGAATGAGAGGTTTGGAGCATTGTTGTATGAGGATCCCATGTCGGAATTAGTAAACCTAAAACAAACTAACTCGATACAAGAATATTTGGACCGATTTGATGAACTTGTAAACTGCGTCGAATTACCCGAGCCATACGCCATCAGTTGTTTTCTTGGGGGTCTTAAAAGTGATGTTGCGATTCATGTCAGGATGTTTAGACCACGAACCTTACAGGATGCTATTAGCCTTGCTAAGTTGCAAGAGCATGCCAATAGTTTGACAACCCGCAAGTACACAGCTCCGACACCTAACCGCTTTACACCCAGTAAACCAACATATACCACTTATAATCAGAAACCTGATCCCTTACCCTTCAACCAGAAAATAAACAGAGGTCCCTATCCATCGAATAAACCTTCAGCACCACCCATAATTCCGTCCCGAAGATTAAGCCCACAAGAATTAGATGAAAAGCGAGCAAAGAACCTATGTTTTTGGTGTGATGAACGGTTTGTTCCTGGCCATAACTGTAGTAAACGGAGGCAATTATACATACTAGAGGTTCCAGATGGAGAAATGGTGGAAGATGTGGTTGAATTTGCTGAACATGGAGGGGAGGTAACTGATGATCAGACACATGAAACCAATGAGGAGCAAATGAGCAATTATCACGTTTCAATGAATGCTATGACCGGTATGCATGACTTTCGCACCATGCGCATGACCGGAACTTCCAATGGATACCCCGTACAAATACTAATTGACACAGGGAGCACGCATAATTTTTTGGATCTCAAGGCAGCCAAGCGATTGGGGTGTATGTTAGAAAGTACCAAGCCCTTTCCCGTAGCAGTGGCAGATGGTAGTAGAATTTACAGCTCTCATGCATGTAAAGAGTTCACTTGGAGAATGCAAGGGGTGTCGTTCACCACTGACATGATGATACTACCTTTAGGGGGCTGCGAAGTAGTGTTGGGGGTGCAATGGTTAGTGACACTAGGAGACATTAAATGGAATTTCAACGAGCTAAAGATGAATTTCACCATTGAAGGGAGCAAGGTGTCTCTTAGAGGTAAACAACCACCAACTATAGTCACTGTAGACTCTCAACAAATGAACAAAAATTTGCACAACACGGCTCAATTGTCACTGATGCATGTCGGATTCATACAACCTAACACTTGCGAGCACGAAGGATTATTATACATGCAAGAACAAGTGGACACAACGTTGGGAAACGAAGAACTTGAAAGCTTAATACATGAATTTCAGGATATTTTTGAAGCACCCACAGGCCTCCCTCCTCAGCGGCTGCACGATCATGCGATCACATTAAAGGACGGGACCGATGCCATAAATGTCAAACCATATAGGTACCCATCGATTCAGAAAAATGAAATTGAAAACATTGTACGAGAGATGATGGACAGTGGTATAATCCGAGACAGCAATAGCCCATTTTCGTCACCGATAGTGCTAGTGAAAAAGAAGGACGGCAGCTGGAGAATGTGCGTCGATTATCGAGAATTGAACAAACACACAGTTAAGGACAAATTTCCGATTCCTTTGATCGAGGAGCTTTTGGACGAACTTCATGGAGCTAAATTCTTTACTAAGTTAGACCTCCGTTCTGGTTATCATCAGATTAGGATGCGGGAAGAGGATATACAAAAGACAGCATTTAGAACTCATCAGGGACATTACGAGTTCTTAGTTATGACCTTCGGACTTACAAATGCCCCATCCACGTTTCAAAGTCTCATGAACAAGGTATTTCAGCAACAATTACGAAAATTTATACTCGTTTTTTTTGATGATATATTGGTATATAGTGACACATGGGATGGACATATTGTACACTTGAGGGACACTTTTGCACGGCTGCGGGAGAATCAACTTTATGTCAAGAGGTCTAAATGCACGTTCGGGAGGGCTACCGTAGAGTATTTGGGCATATAATCTCTCACGAGGGAGTGTCGGCTTATCCACAGAAAATTCAAGCAATGAAAGATTGGCCAACACCACTAACATTGAAGGAACTAAGAGGGTTTTTAGGTTTAACTGGGTACTACAGGAGGTTCATAAAAGGCTACGGGTATATCGCTCGATCACTCACTAATCTCCTCAAGAAAGATAACTTCAATTGGGATGAGGCAGCTGCTCAAGCTTTTACGCAGTTAAAAGAAGCTATGTGCAAGGCTCCGGTATTGACTTTACCGGACTTCTCCAAGGAATTCGTCATTGAGACTGATGCTTCAGGACATGGAATCGGGGCAGTGCTGTTACAACTAGGAAGACCAATTGCGTTTATGAGCAAAGGTTTGGGTCCGAGGAATGCAGCCTTATCGGTGTATGAAAAGGAAATGTTGGCTATAGTCACGGCAGTACAAAAATGGAGAGCCTACCTCATTGGAAGGCACTTTACTATCAAAACGGACCATCAAAGTCTGAAATATCTTCTAGAGCAAAGAGTTTCCACACCGTGTCAACAGAAATGGCTTGCTAAATTAATCGGGTGCGATTATGACATAATGTATAAGAAGGGTAGCGAGAACATTGTCGCCGATGCTTTGTCACGAGTCACAACACATCAAACCGAACCTACTGATGCTTTCCTATGGGCTATTACCAAGGTAACTTCAACCTTGATGAAACATATTCAAGACGGATGGAATAATGATGAAAAGCTTAAGGTGTTAATACAAAAACTACTTGCTAATCCAAACTATAGCAGCAAATATCAGTGGAGAGGTGGAATATTAACAAGAAAAGGTCGCATTGTGGTAGCCTCAGATCCCACATTACGAGCAGAAGTATTGAAGATTTATCATGCAAGTCCAGAAGGGGGACATGCGGGAACCCATCGCACAATGCAATGTATTAAGCAAACTTTATATTGGAGGGGAATGAAACAGGATGTTCGAACTTTTATCCGAGAATGCGACGTGTGCCAACGAAATAAGAATGAAAACATAGCCACACCAGGTTTGCTTCAACCTCTTCCTATTCCGGACAGGATATGGCAAGATATCTCCCTGGACTGCATTGACGGGCTGCCATTATCAGGGGGACGGGATTCTATCTTAGTTGTTGTCGATAGACTCAGCAAGTACAGTCACTTTGTTGCCCTAAAACATCCATACACAGCTATAGGGGTTGCTCAAGCGTTCTTTGACAATATTTACAAGTTACATGGCATGCCCAAAACAATAGTTAGTGATCGGGACTCCATTTTTCTCAGCCGGTTTTGGCAAGAGTTATTTAAACTACAACGGGTACAATTGTGCATGTCTACTTCTTATCATCCTCAAACCGATGGTCAAACGGAAGTTGTAAACCGGACTCTCGAGGGTTATTTACGTTGCATGACTGGAGATAGACCGAAGGATTGGGTGCATTGGTTGGCACTAGCGGAATGGTGGTATAACACCTCCCACCATTCTTCGATTCAAACGACACCTTATGAGGTAGTTTACGGCCAGAAACCCCCTCAACATGTTGCCTATGACTCACTGGAATCCAATGTAGAAGCGGTTGACCAGAGTTTACAGCAGCGCGAAGCTACCATTCGTATGATTAAACAACATTTGGCACACGCTCAGAATCGCATGAAAGTTCAAGCAGATAAATCACGTTCGGAGAGGGAGTTTGTTGTAGGAGATTGGGTGTTTGTTAAGCTCCAGCCCTATCGTCAGACATCTTTGAGACAGCAGCCTTACCATAAGCTTTCACCAAGGTACTTTGGGCCATTTCAGATTTTTAAGAAGGTGGGAAAGGTAGCATACACATTGGATCTCCCCAAGGATAGCAAAATACATCCTACGTTCCATATATCACAACTCAAGAAGAAGCTTGGCCCGTTAACTTGTCAAACACCTTTACCTATAAATAACACGGCACACGGGCACATTTTATTATCTCCTGAACAGGTCTTGGATCGGCGATTGGCTAAGCGAGGGCATCAACCAGCAACGCAATTACTCATTAAATGGTTCAATGCACCAGTTGAAGACAGCACTTGGGAATACCTCAGCGACATTCGACGGCAATTTCCTTCCTTTAATCCTTGAGGACAAGGATTTTAAAGGGGAGGGCATTGTTACAGGTCATTTGGAAGATGGTGAAAACGTACTCAAACAAAAGAGGAAAGGAACGCTTTTATTAGTGAAGACACGATTTTCATTACGTGGAGGATTAATAAATATAATTAGGTTTTAATGCTTAAAAATAGAAAGTCAATTAGATTAGGATATATTCACGCCTTTACCCTTGTCTTTCTCTTTCAATTCTGTGAGCGCAATTCTGATTGAATCACGCACAATATGGCGAATTTGTTGGATTGTAACAGATCGCCAAAACTGATGTATATATGGAAAAAATTGTGGAATGAAATGGTAGACAAGTTTTATGTGCTAAGTAGTTTTTCTTCTTCTTCTTGAGTCTGGTATTCGAACGTAAGAGTTGAGTTATCTACGGGATCGATTCCGTGTTTCGGTTCCCTGAGCTCGGCTGTAACATCTCCCATTTGATATCACTGGTAACAGTGTATACTTCTGACCAATCTTCTTTTTCAGTAGGGATACGTGAAATACAGGGTATATGGCACTCCCTTCAGGTAAAGCTAGTCGGTAAGCCACCTTACCAATTCGCTCTGTAATTGTATAGTGACCGTAATATTTCAGAGCTAGCTTCAAATGTTTACGCAATGATACTGTATTCTGTTTATATGGCTGAAGTTTCAAGTATACTTGATCCCCTACTTCAAATTCTCTTTCAATACGATGTCTGTCTGCATAAACTTTCATTCTATTCTGGGCTAGCTGTAAATTTTCCCTCAGAATTTGAATCACCTTCTGCCTCTCCTGCATGAACTCAGCCACACTCTGATGGTTGCTTAGATAAGGACCAACTGCCAGTGGAGTGGAGTAGGTTGGTATCCGTATAAGGCTTGGAATGGGGTAGTTTTGAGGCTAGAGTGGTAGTTAGTATTGTACCAATACTCTGCCAAGGATATCCATTTATTCCAGTCCTTAGGCTTCTGATGAACCATGCACCTAAGATAGTTCTCAAGGCATTGATTCACCCTCTCCGTTTGTCCATCTGTTTGAGGGTGATAGGAAGTAGGCATATCCAATGATGTCCCCAACATCTTGAATAATTCCTTCCAAAAATGGCTTGTGAATACTTTATCTCTGTCTGAAACTATGCTTGTGGGTAGACCATGTAACTTGTAGATAGAATCAAGAAATAGTCTAGCAACTTTTTCAGCAGTGTATGGGTGTGAGATAGTTAGGAAATGTGCATACTTGGTGAATCGATCCACAACAACCATAATTGTACTTTTCCCTTCTGATTTTGGTAAGCCATCAATGAAGTCCATAGAGATGTGTGACCAAGCTTGGTCAGGGATCTCTAGTGGCTGCAATAAACCAGGGTATTGGTTGTGCTCATGTTTCCCCTTGATGTCACAACCCTTTACCCACTCTAATATCTCACCCTTCAACCCTTTCCAGCAGAACATGGCCTTGACCCTATGGTAGGTGCCATTAATTCCAGAATGGCCACCTAATGCAGAATCATGCATTGCTTGAATAATTTTCTGCTTAAGATTCAAGTCACCACCTATGCATAGCCTATTCTGCTTTCTTAGAATACCAGATTTATATGAATATTTTGGATAAGAATCAGGCTGTAATGTTTTTGCTTCTATGATCATCCTCATATAGTCATCATTCTGATAACTGTTCTGCACTTCTTGAAGCCAAGCAGGATGCACCATTGTGAGTGATGCACAATTTCCACTGTTAGGTTCCCTTCTTGATAGAGCATCAGCAGCTCTATTTTCAGTACCCCTCTTGTATTGAACTTCATAGTCCATCCCCAAAAGTTTAGCTACCCATTTCTGCTGAAGGATAGAGTCAACTCTTTGTTCTAATATATGTTTTAAACTCTGTTGATCAGTCCTTATAATAAAGTGATTTCCCATCAGGTAGTGCTTCCACTTAGTTACTGCCAATAAGACAGCATATAACTCCTTCTCATACACTGATAATCCCTGATTCTTGATTCCCAAAGCCTTGCTAATGTATGCAATAGGCTGCCTCCCAGCATAAGGACAACTCCTATTCCCCTATCACTAGCATCTGTTTCAACCACAAAAGGGAGCTGGAAATTGGGTAAGGCCAGAACTGGAGTTGAAGACATGGTAAGCTTCAATCTCTCAAATGCTACTGTGGATTCCTCAGTCCATTAAAACCCATTCTTTTTCAACAGCTGAGTCAGGGGTCTACTAATCAAACCATAATCCTTCACAAATTTCCTGTAATACCCAGTCAACCCAAGAAAACCTCTCAAAGCTTTTACAGACTTAGGTTGTGGCCAGGAGATCATACAATCAATCTTTGTTGGATCTGTTGCAACACCATCATGTGAAATAATATGACCTAGATAGTCAATAGTAACCTTTCCAAAGCTGCACTTACTCATCTTAGCATATAGTTTGTGCTGTCTAAGTGTCTGCAAAACAATGTTTAGGTGCTGCAAATGTAGCTCCCAGCTAGAGCTATAAACTAAAATATCATCAAAGAAAACTAAAACAAACTTCCTCAAACATGGTTCAAAAACAGTATTCATTAGTGATTGGAAAGTAGAGGGGGCATTGCACAGCCCAAATGGCATCACAAGGAACTCATAATGTCCCTGGTGTGTCACAAAACTTGTTTTGGGAATGTCACTAGGTTCCATTCTTATCTGGAAGTAACCAGACCTCAAGTCTAATTTTGAGAAAAACTTAGCCCCATGTAATTCATCAAGTAATTCATCAATTACTGGAATAGGAAAAGAATGTTTGATGGTTAAACTATTAAGGTACCTGTAGTCCACACATAATCTCCATCCTCCATCTTTCTTCCTCACCAACAACACTGGTGAAGAGAAAGGGCTTTGGCTAGGTCTCACAATCCCTGCTTCCAACAATCCTTTCACTATGGCCTCAATCTCATTTTTCATAGTGTAAGAATACCTATAAGGAGCTTGTCTTTTAGGTGTAGTGTCTGGTTTCAGATTGATCTGATGTTGAATCTGCTTGTCAGGTGGAAGCCCTTGAGGTTCAATGAATACATCATCAAACTCATCAAGTATGTCCTTCAAACCCTCTCCTTCTTCTGTCACAGGTAATGAGGACATAGAAACTGAAAAGAGTTGGCCAAATACACCATAGGTTCCTCTCCTTATCAGTTTACTCATGGACCTTGCAGAAATCAATTTGAGTTCAGATTGTTCTGTAATGGCCTTTAAGGTTATTCTTTTGCCTTGTTGGGAAATAGTAATCTTCATCTTATCATAATCAAACTCAATTGGGCTATGTTTCCTTAGCCAATCTCCACCCAAAACCATGTCACACCCTCCCAGTTTAATTACCCTTATAGGATAATTAAAGGTGTGCCCTTGTAAGTTCCAAGTGAATTCTGGACATACAGTCCTACTTATCATTTTATTCCCATCAGCAATGCTAACCATCATAGGTGTGGTGTTAGTAAGCTGACAGCTCAACTTCTTGGCCACATCCTCATCAAGGAAGCAGTTGGTGCTTCCACTGTCAATTAAAACCTGAATATTCCTCTTATAAGCAACCCCTTTAATCCTTAGTGTGTTCATGTCAGTGTTACCTGACATGGCATTCAGTGATATAGTCATATCCTCTTCAACCACCTCCTCATAATCACCCCCCTGCTCCTTAGAATCATTTACATAGGCATCCTCTTCTTCTTCAGTCATCATTACAAATAACTGTCTGTTTTTGCATCTGTGACCAATGGTATAAACCTCATCACAGTTGTAGCATAGGTTTTTCTCCCTCCTTGCCTTCATTTCAGCAGCAGTGAGTAGTTTTTTGGCTGGGTTGTTGTTATCAGGATTGTTTTTATAGGGTGGTTTAGGTGGTATCTGGTTTCTGGGTAATAGGGTAGGGTTGGGGTTTCTGTAGTTGTTTCTTTGGAGGTTAGAGGCTTTTTTAATAATGGCATCCACAGTAATTTCTTGTTTCTTGGCTAGGTTAATGGCTTGTTGTAAAGTATTTGGCTTTACAATCATCACTGCTCCTTGTAACTCCCCCTTCAAGCCACTAATGAAGCTGGCTATGAAGTATTCTTCAGAAAAATCCCTATTGAATATAAGCATTTGGGATTTGAGTTCTTCAAATTTCTCTAAATAATCAGCAACACTTCCATTCTGGTGGAGTTTATTAAACTCCCCAATAATGAGCTCAGGGTCTATATCATCAAATCTGTCATATATAGCTTTGATAAACTGAGGCCAAGTCATCATGAATCTCCCATCCATAAACCCTTGGTACCATAGCTCAGCTTTTCCTTCAAGGTGAATGGCAGCTAACTGCACCTTGTGATCTTCACTGATAGTGTTTATGATCTGGAAATATCTGTTACATTTTCTTATCCAGGCCCTTGGGTTCATGCCATCAAATCTAGGAAACTCCACCCTAGGAAAAGGGGTGAAACCTCCCTGAGATGTATTAACTTCATTCTCAGCAGAAAGGTGAGGGTGGGTAGTATTGGTAAACGGGTTTTGGTTTGGTGTTTGTGGTGTGTGGATGCGTGGAGGGGCATGGGAGGTAGATCCTCTCTCAACTCCAGCAGAAAGACCTTCCCCCAAGATTGATTTATTTCGGTTGTAAGCTTGCATTTGGTCTACTATTCCTTGTAACTGTTGTTGTATGAACTTTTGGCTGTTTTCCAGAGATGATAAAGTATTTTGCATTCCACTTTGATTATTTGAGAGATTTTCCAGTTGGGATTGGAAATGTTGTTCACTTGCTTGCCTTAAAGCTTTTTCTTCTAATAGTAATATTTCTTGTTTTTTCTGATTTTCTAATACATCTTTGAAACGTGTGGCGTCTGCCATTGATGTGACAGATCCGAGGAAGGCTGGCTCTGATGGCCAAATGTTAAGATAAAGCTGCTATCAAAAGGGGAAGAAGTAGGGTGGGGAAAACAGAGAGAATAAGGTAGGGAAAATAGTTGCTTTTTTCATTCATAATCCAAAAGTGATTACAAATTGAGAATATAACTTGGGATGGATTCCCGTACATAACAGAATATTAAATAAAACAACTAAATAAAAACATTTGACAGCTGGTTTGTCCTATGTTTCAGAATCTGATTTGTCTTTTATCCAAGTCCAACGTTAATTTCTTCACCATCATTTTCAGGTTCTAATTTGATTGCACGCGCCCCTCTTTTATCAGCAGCTATTTTAAACCATTTCTTCATCCAACGGCTGAATTTAAATCCCTGGAAACCCTTGATCTAACGGTCCAAAACGAAACCACCAATTTGATTCAGATTGCTCATGACAATTGATAACGTGCCAAAGTGTGGATTCTATATATTATTAATCAAGAATTGATTCGTTTGCATAAAAACCTTGTCTTAGCTTCTTCCCGGCACATCATTCCTGATCAGTCGTAAGTTTCTCTTCTCATTTCTCTCTCTCTCTCTCTCTCTATATATATATATATATATTATATATATATATATATATGCCATATTCATCATTTTCTATACGTATACATTTCTCCAGGGTTAAGGGACTTCGAATTATAGATATTAATGGCGGAGAATAATAAAGATATAATGGAGTATTCTTTGTTGGAGGAAGATGATTATGAACTGGAAGCTGGTTCTGTTGAAAGTGACGTCGTTTCCCGCTCTTCTAGTCACTTCTCTCAGTAATGGCCTCAGAGTTTCAGGTTATAAACAAATCCAATTATAAACCTATTAGGATTATCAAAATAACTGATGCGAGATCAAATGTGTTACGTGAATTGCACGTGGGGATGGGATTTGATACGACCCACGACAGACCAGATAGTGTTTTGATGGATTGGTGGCTGCACTCGGTAACTTTGAGCTGTCTACGTACCTACTTTGATAGAATCAACCTCTTCGTAGTTCTTAGATATTGTACTCCTCAATCTCGTAGATTTAGAGAGTATTAAGTAATTCTAGTTTATAGAGGGTAAACCAGATAATGATCAATTAGCTGATTCAGATGATATTTATAGCAATCTATGTTGGGCCATCGTCTGATTGAGGCGTCGGCTTGGGATCATTGGTACGACCCATAATCATAACATATTAAAGTTGCGCTTAAATAAATTATTTATTAAATTACGGAAGTACCCCTATTCATAATTGGGGACCCATTATATGTCCCCTACTCCATAGCGTCTCGTCTCGTCAATGAGGACTCTCGGGAGTAGAAAGTCGACATGATGGAAACTCATCTCCTTTTTCTTTTGTGGGCTGGCCCGGGAGGCCGAGCCCGAGGCGGCTGCGGCAGCTGAGCCCATGCCTCGAGGCGTCTTGCCTCGAGGCAGCCCGCCAGCGGGCCTCGAGCCAAAGATTTAGCTGTCTTAGGGCAGCGGCGCCTCGAGGTTGTTGTCACGAGGGATAGTCTTCGCTATCTCGACCATAACTCGGGCTATGAACGTCGAAACTCGGCGATTTAAAAAGCTATTCGAAGCTACGAAATAGCTCTACAACTTCATTGCTGTGAGGGCCTTTAATTAACGCCTAATGGGGTCCATAACGGCGAGTCAAGTCTTCGAGCTTTCATTGGGTTCGACTTTACCCTCTTTTTGTTGGAGGCTCACACGTTTGTGAGTGATGAGAGCTCATACATTTACGTCGATAAGGGTGCAAAAACATTTCTGACTTTACCCTCTTTTTTGTTGGAGACTCACACGTTTGTGAATGATGAGAGCTCATACATTTGTGTTGATAGGGGTGCAAAAACTTAATGGCATATGCATACGTCATGCACCTAGTGGCTATGCCCCCTACTCCTATGATAGACGCGCACCTTTTCGACAGTGCATGATGATGCTTTGGAGTACTTTCTCGAGTTATCTCATTTGTGGGTGCTCTCACACTTCGGAGCCTCGAACCATACTTTCGGGGCCTCTCATACTTGAGAGTTTCAAACCTCATTTAGGGGGACTCTCATACTTGGGAGCCTCGAACCCATACTTTTGGGGGCTCTCACACTTGGGAGCCTCGAACTTGATTTATGGGGGAGGTCTCACACTTGAGAGTTTCAAACATCATTTAGGGAACTCTCGCACTTGGGAGCCTCGAATCCATACTTCTGGGAGCTTTCATAGTTGGGAGCCTCGAACTTGATTTATCGGGGGCTCTCACACTTCGGAGCCTCAAACCCATTTTTGGGGCTCTCACAGTTGGGAGTCTCGAACTTGATTTATGGGGGCGACGCTCACACTTGAGAGTTTCAAACCTCATACGTTCTCGTAGGGGGTTACATGACGTAACCTCAACATAGAGTCTTCTTGTTGGGGGAAGCTCTCGCACTTGGGAGCCTCAAGCCTCATACGTGCTCGTGGGGAGGGGGGTTACATGAGGTAACATCAACCTAAAGTCTTCTTGTTGGAAGGAGCTCTCGCACTTGGGAGCCTTATATATGCTCTTAGAGAGTTCAACCTGAGGTCATCCCTGACCTCTTATTTATTTTAATTCAGACTATCCTAATGGGATTTACTTATTTCATTGTTTGATACTCATGACTTGAATGTTTTTCGATTACTCGAATGTTTCCATTGAGTTTCATGATATTGTGTTTATGTACTCTATTGCAAGCTCACACGCGTTGTTATTCATTAGCTTTCTTAATGTTAGGCCCCTATCCTATGCCCCCATGTTGAAGACATCGGACGTGAACCTTACCGTTGGAGCACGATGGGTTCGACATTGAGTGTGGATCTAAGGTTTATGTTTGTGTAACTTGTGTACACTATTAACGCGCCCTGTGGTGCGTGAATTTTTGGCCGGCTATGAGTCAAAGTGATAGGGTGTTGGGGTGCCTCGAACCTCAAGTGGTAGGAGGGCTCCCAACGTTGGGTGCTCCTAATCTCAAGTGGTAGGGGGCTCCCAATATTGAGGTGCCTTGATCCTTAAGTTGGAGGGGGGCTCCCAGTGTTGGGACGCCTCAAACTTAAGTGGTAGGGGGCTCTCAATGTTGGGGTACCTCGAACTTCAAGTGGTATGGGGCTCCCAATATTGGGGCGCCTCGATCCTTAAGTTGGAGGGGGGCTCCCACTGTTGGGACGCCTTGAACCTCAAGTGGTCGGGGGCTCCCAACGTTGGGGTGCCCTGAATTTCAAGTTGTAGGGGGGCTCCCAGTGTTGGGACGCATCGAATCTCAAGTGGTAGGGGGCTCCCAATGTTGGGAAGCCTTGATCCTTAAGTTGGAGGGGCTCCCAGTGTTGGGCACCTTGAACCTCAAGTGGTAGGAGTGGCTCTCCTGGCAGCCTCTGCTCTTTTATCCATAACTTGAGCTACGGACGTCAAAATGCAACGATTCAAAGAGCGTTGTGAAGCTAAGACCAAGGGCTATAACGTTGTTGTTCATTACAACCTCTAGTTCAGACCTTATTGGGTTTGTAATTGCCTCGAGGTTGTGCCTCGAGGTAGCCCTGGCAGTCTATGCTCTTTTGCCCATAACTTGAGCTACAATCTTCGGAACGCGACGTTTCACAGAGCGTTGTGAAGATAAGACCAAGGACTACAACTTTTTTGTTCATGAAAACCTATAGTTCGGATCTTATTGGGTCTGTAATTGCCTCAAGGTTGTGCCTCGAGATAGCCCTGGCAGTCTCTGCTCTTTTGCCCATAACTTGAGCTACGGTCGTTAGAACACAACGATTCAAAGAGCATTGTGAATTAATACCAAGGGCTACAACGTTATTGTTCTTGAAAACCTCTAGTTCGAACCTTATTGGATCTGTAATTAGGGGAGTTCTCACACTTGAGAGTCTCAAGCTTTATACGTGCTCGTAGGGGGTTACACTGGGTAACCTCGACCTAGAGTCTTCTTTGTACCCCCGACATTTGAAAGTCTCGATCCCGTCCCCGCGGGGGTTAGATATCTCTGACCTTTGCGCGGGGATGGCGGGACTCGGTATTACGAGGTTCGCTCACATTCTCTATGCCGGATGCCACGCGTGACCGTGGGGCTTCGCTCCTTTGGGGCCTTTGCCCCCTGGGGTGGGCAAGTGGCATGCCGCACGAGGTCCTCCCATTGGAGGGGAGTCTACTGCTCTGCTGGGAGGCTGAGACTCCGCTGGAGGGGGTGTTTGGCAGCATACTGCTGGATTGCTCGCGCCGCAGCTCTGACAGAAGCATCTTCCACCGGCCAAGAGTGCTTTATGAGTGATCTCGATCAGAGGGAGGGTGGGGTCACCGCTGGTAGGGTTTGGTCGGACATCGAAGCGTGAGCTCTTCTTTTGAGATCTGGTCTGCATTCTCAATGAGTGAATCTATTCCCACAGACGGCGCCAAAACAATGCGGGGATCAAATATGTGTCACGTGAATAGCACGTGGGGATGTGATCTGATATGACCCACGACAGACCAGATTGTGTTTTGAGTGATTGGGGGCTGCGCTCGGTAACTTCGAGCTGCCTACGTACCTACTTTGATAGGATCGAGCCTCTTCGTAGTTCTTAGATATTGTACTTCTCAATCTCGTATATTTAGCGAGTATTAAGTAATTATAGTTTCTAGAGGGTAAACCAGATAATAATCAATTAGCTGATTCAGATTATATTTATAGCAATCTCTACTGGGTCATGCGCTCGTCTGATTGGGCCGTCGGCTCGGGATCACTGGTACGGCCCATAATCGTAACATATTAAAGTTGCTCTTAAATATGTTATTTTATTAAAGTACGGAAGTACTCCTATTATAATTGGGGACCCATCTATAATGAACTCCAATAAATCTAGAAATATTACCATAAAATGTGTATGTGGTCCATTAATTTTAGAAAATTCTCATTTTTGGTACCATCGATGAACTTTGTCCAAAAAGTAATGTCAACTACATTATTCGGCAATTTGAGGAGAATTTATGATTGAGTGCAACCCAAACGAACTATATATAATATCACGAGTTTTTTCATTTATAACTTGACTTGCCGCTTACTCACAAAATCCGACTTTGTATCAAAATGTTGACTTACCGTTGCTCTTTAGACGCAAATCACCAATGAGACCAAAAGGTAGAGAAACAAGAATATACTGTAAAAATCACGTAACCAATAAGAATGAAACTGAAAAGAACAAAAACATGATTCTTATTGACATTTTCAAATTTCAATATTCATGGTAAAGCCATTACTCTTCTGTCAAAGCATTCAAGATATAGTCATGCTTAGTGAGCTTCTGTGATTAATTGTCATGTAAATTTGATCCATTTTCGTTTTATTTCTGAATCACTTAGCTTTCCTTTATTTTCAATTGAATAAATGCAATCTATTGTTTTTACTTTGTTCCAGAGAAGCAACTGATATTTATTCAATAGCTGCAACACCAAACTTCCCATCACTTCATCATATATTTAGTTCCAGTTACGAGATCAACGGTCAGTACATCGCAGATTATTTGAATGAAAAAACGTCTTTGCTAACTAAACATAAAGAAAAACAACAACCAGACGGAATACTTAAAACCCGATCATCATACAAGCTACAATCGACCAGTGATCTTCCCGGCAGCCATGGATGTAGCTTTAACTCAAACCATATTCAATTGTGAGCTATAAATAAACCCACAAATTTATTTTTCAACTTCTTTTTTGTTGGATTATTTTGGATTTTAACTTGTTTTTCTGTGATTATTCATCTCAGGTGTTAATGCAATGGCGGGAGTTGGATTGCTTTCGACGCCTTATGCAGTGAAAGAGGCTGGGTGGGCTAGTCTTCTTGTTCTTATTCTTTTTGCATTCATTTGTTGTTATACAGCTACTCTTATGAGGTATTGCTTCGAGAGCAATGAAGAGATTTTGACGTTTCCTGATATGGGAGAGGCCGCGTTTGGGAAATATGGGCGCGTTTTAGTATCCGTAAGTTAATCACACTTGTGTATATATATTATCTGGTGAGAATGTATTTATGTAGTTATTGATGAAACCAGGGGGAAAATCAAAATATCGTGCGTTGTTGGAGGGTATTTTGATCATTTTACAGCAGTCTTGTCTCACTAGATCCATAAGGGTATTTTGGTCATTTTGTAAAAGTCAATCGTAGTCCCAAAATCAATCTATATATACTATATGGTAGAGGCCGCCTTTGGGAAATACGAGCGCGTTTTAGTATCCATAAGTTAATCACACGTTATATTATTTGATGGGAATGTATTTATATTGAATGAACCACGTGAGAAATTAAGATATCGTGCTTTGTTAAAAGGTATTTTGGTCATTTTACAACATTTATTGTACTAATAGATTCCATTTGTATGGATAAAGGATTCTTTCTCACTAGATCCATATTTTAATGAAGGGTATTTTGGTCATTTTGTAAAAGTCGATCTTTGTGCCAAAATCGATATATATATGTCAAGAGTTAGGACATGTCTTTTTTAACTTGTAATACTAAGAATACTTATTATATAATTCGATATATGTATACCTTTGTTGTATTTACGTTGTTTCTAATTATGTTTTTTGTTGCAGATTATATTGTACTCGGAGCTATACGTAAGTTTTTATATTTTTCGTCTCCAAAACCTTTTCAAAAGTAACACTTTGACTGAAAGTTAATGCGTTTTTGAATCCAGACATCTTGTGTCGAATTCATCATACTCGAAGGGGATAATCTCACAACATTATTTCCCGGGACATCTCTAAATGTGTTCGGGTTCCATCTCGACTCAATGCATTTGTTTGCAATTATAGCCGCTTCCATCGTTTTACCAACCCTATTATTGAAAGATCTTCGTTCACTTTCTTACATCTCAGGTTACATAAAAGTACTAAAAAACGGTTACTCTGTGCTCTTACAACGTTGTCAAAACGCCTAATTTACCCTCGAATATTTCTTACTATATTTGCAGCTAGTGGGGTCATGGCGACGATTGTAATAATTCTATCTCTACTCTTTATTGGTACCTTCGATGTAGTCGGTTTTCATCAGAGGGGTAAAATGGTAAATTGGAGCGGCATCCCTTTCGCCATTGGCGTCCATGGGTTTTGCTTCTCGGGGCACTCGGTGTTTCCGAATATCTACCAATCAATGGCTGATAAAAGCAAGTTCACTATTGCCTTATTGATATGATATTGTGATTTAAAGTTGCGTTTTTCTTGTGTAACTATTTGTTGTTTATTATATTGCGATTTTCGTATTTATTGCCACGCAGTTTCTTTGTATGCTTCGTGATCTATGGGGGCACTGCAGTTATGGGATTTTTGATGTTCGGTGAAGCCACACAGTCGCAAATTACTCTGAGCTTACCATCGAATACTGTTAGTTCGAAAATTGCAATATGGACAACGGTGAGTACCAAATTACGGACTCTTTTTTAGCTCATTTACTATTAGGGGTGGCAAAATGGATCCAGAACCAAGGTTCCAACTGTTCTAACCCAATTTAGGTTGAATTGGTTCCTAAGAAAATTTTATTTGGTTCCTAATTGGTTTCAACTTGGTTCCAACTTTGGTCCAACTAAATTTCAAGTGAGGCCCAAATCGTTTGTCAATAATCTAAATTATAATGAACAAAATGTAAGGTATTGAGTCGGGTTGGGCTTGGTTCCCTTTTGGATTGATTTTGGTTCCATTTTGGGTTGAATTTGGTTCCACCTTAAAACCATTTAAAAACCAAACTCATTTAACAACCAACCCATTGGAACCGACCCAAATCCAACCCAACCGCCCAATTGCCACTCCTATTTACTATTATGATGACCTGAATCATTTCCGACCCGCTCATGTTTCGAGTCTAAAATCGGATCGCACATGTTTGGTGGGCTGGTCGATTATTTCTATTATTTGAAAGGAAACTTGGATTAACTACTTACGCACTATAAATATTTGTCGTTCACACTCTTTTTATAGAAAAAATTGAGTTAAATTTTAAAAAAATTCTTATTTGTGATGCTTCATTTGTATTATTATGAAATTTGATGATACTTTGATAATTATGTGTTTAATTATTTATATGATAGAGAAATTGAAGTGATTCCAAATCTATATAATAAAGATGACAGACGTACATGTCAGATATACACAAAAATTCTCATTTAATTTTTAATTTGTTTTCGTACATGCAGGTCATCAATCCGCTCACCAAATATCCTTATACTTAAATTCAAGTTTTAGCTTATAAAATTATTATTATTATTGTCGATAAAAAATAAATTACTTTTTCCTTATCTAGAAATACATATTATGAATCCACTGGCGAGAAGCATAGAAGAGTTGTTGCCTGCTGCCTCCTCTAAGAGTTACTTCTCCTATTCTCTTCTCATTCGGATAATGCTCGTTATATCTTCGCTTTGTGTCGCATTTTTTCTTCCCTTCTTTGGTAAGTTAAAATCTCGTTACATCTACACATTGTGGCGCATTTTTTCTTCCTATTTTTGGTAAATACCTCTAAGTTAAAATATCATTACATCTTCACTTTGTAGCGCATTTTTTCCTTCCTTTTTGGTAAATCCTTCTTAAAAAGTAAGTTAAAATCACTTTTGAACATGGATCGTGATTTACAATAACGTCTGGCCATAACTTTTACGGGTTTGGCCTATCGTGGTTTATGGAATTGCATTATTAGAAAATATGTATCATGTGAATAATACGTGGTGATAACATATGATACGACTCATGATAAATCAGTGTTTTAATAGATTGAGGGCTGCGCTCAGTAGATTTGAGCTGCCTACGTACCTACTTTTATATGATCAAACATTTTCTTAGTTCTCAGATATTGTACTTCTCGATCTTATCACCTTAGAAAGTATTTATAATTTTGATATTTAGAGTGTAAAAAAATGGTCCTCATTTACTGATTAAGCATTTATAGCAAGTTCTGTTCAGTTATGGTCTCATTTGGGCCATCGACTCGGGTCCCATTGCAAAGGCCATAATCATAACATATTAATGTTGCTTATATAAATTATTTTATTATATTATGAGAATACCCATATTTATAAGTGGGACCCATCAATGTGTAATATCTAAATTTATATTTGAATTTTCCCATTGCAAAGGCCATGATCGTAATATATTAATGTTGCTATTATATAAATTATTTTATTAAATTATGATAATACCCCTATTTATAAGTGGGATCCATCAATGTGTAATATCTGAATTTATATTTGAATTTATATTCATGTTTGCAGGCATTCTGATGTCTCTAGTCGGTTCACTTTTATGCATTCTTATGGTACGTACATTTATTATAGAGCTCGTTAAGCTTTCTCGAGCTCAAGGTTTACACTTGAGCTTGATTTGTTGCATCCCGGACCAAATTACATTACTCATGCTTTATTTTAGTTTATATTTGTTTATTTACTCGACAAAATTTATGCTAAATTTGTGAGTAAAAATTAGGGTGACTCGAACCGGCTTATAAAACTCTCATATATATATATATATATATATATTACTACGTCTGATTTTCTATTTACTTTCAGGCAATTATAATACCAGCTCTATGCTATTTGAAAATAGTGGAGAAGAATGCCTCATTGATGCAGGTAATCATGGCTAATTCTAAGGCCTTTTCTTTATAATAATTCATATATCATATCCTTTTGGTACATATAATTTATGTTCTTGTAAAAATAAAAAATAATAAATGTCCCAGCAATGAATATTTATAATAATACATTAATATCTTACCATATCAAATATCAGATATAATATTTTTCTTTTTTCATAATATACTAAACTGTTTCCTTTGTTTTTACTCTTCAGATTATCTTTAGCAGCGGTATTGTTGTTGTGGGCGCTATGTGCGCAGTTTTGGGAACTTACAGTGCATCATTACAACTTCTCAAAAATATACTTGAAAATTTCAACTAGTATCAGATCTGCGATATAGTTCTGAAAATTCTAAATTTTAAACAGTTATCTCATATGGTAAACTTAGATGGTTGCATTTTTTGTTCAAATAATCAAATTGAAAAGCTAGGAAAAAGCATTCTTGATCACTTTAAATATGATTTTCTTTATACATTATCAAACACATTAAGCTTTTATATTATTTGAACTCGTCACAATTTTTTTTTATGACAGTGTATAATTGAACTTCGAATATTCCACATGAATATGGTGTTGGGAAAGAGTGACACTAATTATAATACCATCGGCACAGCGGAAGTGATAAAATTCTTTTCCCACTAACTGGATAAAAATGGGATAAATCAAGTTGATATAATTGTAGAGTGAAACGGGCGAGAAGAGAAATATGAGACAAGAGTTTTTACGTGGAAAACCCAAATCGGGAAAAACCACGGGACCGAAGTCGAAAACCTCCACTATATCAATAATGGGCTTACACAATTTCTCCCTAATTAATAGGGGATAACTAATTCTTCAAGAGTATAACTCTTGGATTACAAATACATCAAGTTTATAAACTTGGAATAGTAATAGAAAAATAGAGTATTTTCTCTCGTATATTTTCTCCTTACTATTTTCTCTCGTCACTCGTAAGAGTGGATTTCTCTCAATCACACTGGATTGGCTCTCTATTTTTCTCTGCTCTCAACTACTTTTCTCTCTACTGCATTTTGAACTGAACAAAACAGCTCTATTTATAATAGGCTTGTTGCTCGACAAGAGGATGAAAAAATCCTCATTTACGGCACCAAAATTTGAAACGAAATTGCACGCGGTTTGAAAGTATGGCACGCGTTTTTGAAAAAACATTTCACAAAAGCTTTTGCTTTTACTTTTTCCTTTTTCTTTAAATGAACAGTCCCCCACATGTGGGTGGACCCTACAATTCTCCCCCTCCAACTCATGTGGGGGGCACAACTAAGCCTGCTTTGCTTCGACAAAGTTCAAGCTTTTTTCTTGGCAAAAATTTCGTGAGCATATCTGCGCCGTTATCATCAGTATGCACTTTATCCAGGTGCATCAATGGATAAGCTATAAATAAACATGCAACGCAATTGAAAAAAAATAAAGGATCAAGGAGGGGAACTTCCCTACGACATCACTCGGTCGTGATGTCCAAGCGATCGGTGATTAGTTTTAAGGTGGCGGTAATTGATGTGATTTGTGATGCGAGTTTGTCGAGTTGTGTTTGGAGGGGCTGCGGAGCAGTCTTGTTCGGCGCAGGAGTGGCAGCAGGGTTGATGACCTGAAGTGGATGATTTGGGTGGAAGACGGAGGTGGTGTTTTGGAGTGGTGGGGTTGTTGATCAACGGATGTGACAGTCGGAAAAGGTGGCGGCAATGGAAGACAGTTCTTCGCCTATTGATGCGAAAGCGACGGTGGATGATGATGATTGGAAACCTGCAAATCGGAGCGAGCGAGAGGTGAGTGATGACAGGTATGAACTAGGGTTTGTAATTTGGGGTAAGAAATTAGGGTTATAAATCCCTAATTTCAAATTTGTTTTTGTCGTTTTTTTTTTGTTTTTGTTTTTTTGGGTTTTTTTTTTTTAAGATATATAAGACTGGAAAAAAAACTGAAGGTGCAAAACAGAAGGGTTTGAAGTTTTAGGCGTGGGCACGCTTAATTCTTCAAAGTCTTCTGTTAAAATTGAAAATGCGAAACAGAAGGGTTTCGTAAGTTAAGCATGGGCAGGCTTAACTCTCGGAACGCTTCTGTAAAAAAAAAACTGAAGATAAAAGACAATTAAATAAGGGAAAGAAAAACTCATGGGTTGCCTCCCATGCAGCACCATTCTTTAACGTCGTTGGCTAGACGATGCTACAAAGTTATGTAACATGGTTTGATGGTTCCAACTTCATGTTTTTGACATCGTGAGATTGAAATCCTTCATAAAAAGGTTTCAAACGATGTCTATTCACCTTGAGAATCTTTCGTGTAGTTGGATTTTGAATATAAACTGCTGCATCATAGGAAAAAATATCAATGACAACAAATGGTCCAATCCAACGGGAACGTGGCTTACCCGGAAATAGCTTGAAGCGAGAATGGAAAAGAAAAACTTTTTGTCCTATGACTATGTTCTTTCTTGAGGTCGTCTTATCACGAAAAGGTTCCATTTTATCTTTGTAAATCTTCGAGTTCTCGTTTTTTTTGTTATGAATTTCCTCTAACTCTTGGATTGTCAACTTTGGTGCCTGCACAATAGATGGAAGTATTTTAGAACTTGATGAATGTAAATAAATATGAGAAACATTTAAAGGTAAAGAAGGAAGGGAATCGAGGGCTGATTTGGCATCTTCTAATTCTTTGTTTAGCTCGAATTTCAGCTCCTTCTCCTCGAAATCAGTTGCCGTTAAAACAACTTGTATGGGGTCTTCGTTCTCTAACTCGAACATAACCTGCGCTAGACAATCATCAACGTCTATACCAAAAACAGAATGAACATCCGGAGGGTATTTCATGGAATCATATATATTAAATTTTATAACATCACCATCGAATTCCATAGTAAGTGTACCATCTTCGACGTTAATTTTTGTTCTAGATGTTTTCAAAAATGGTCTTCCAAGTAAAATAGGTGCGGAATTACCAAAATCATTATGACCCATATCGACCACATAAAAATCAGCAGAAAATATTAAGTTGTCAACTTGTACCAAAATGTCTTCTAAAACACCATCGGGATAAGCATTAGACCTATCGGCTAGTTGAATAACTACACTGGTTTCTTTCAATTTTTCCACATTAAGTGATTCATATATCGATCGTGGCATAACATTAATCGCGGCACCTAAGTCTAGCATAGCTTTCTCAATTCGAATATTCCCAATTTTACATGGAATTGTAAACATGCCTGGATCTTTACACTTAGGAGGTAATTTCTTTTGAAGCACAACAGATACGTTTTCTCCTACGTGTATCTTCTCGTTGCCTTTAAGCTTTCTCTTTGTCGTGCACAATTCCTTAAGAAACTTAGCATAACGAGGTACTTGCTTAATGGCATCAAGAAGTGGAATGTTTACCTCAACATTTCGGAATGTTTCGAGTATCTCTTTTTCTTGCTCTTCTTTCTTTGACTTGGCAAATCGGCCTGGGAAGAGAGGTTGAATCACAAATTTCATTGGTTTCTGCTTGACAATATGTTCATCTTCTTTTTCCAATTCTTTTTCAACTTCACGTTTTGAAGTGTTCTCGGCAGAAGCGTTTGGGGAATTAGGCGTGGGCACGCTTAACTCTTTGAACGGTTCTGCTTCTTTCAATTCTTTGTCACTTCGTAACGTAACAGCACTTACATTCTCCCTCGGGTTTATTATGACTTGGGATGGCAGTTTACTCGAACTCTGGGACACCAACTCGTTTACGGCGGTAGCTACTTGCCCTATTTATTTCTCCAAATTCTTGATAGCATTGTGATTTTCTTGTTGAACCTGTTGTACGCCCTGTTGAAATTTTTGTGTGTTAGCGATCAATGATTTCATCATATCTTCTAAAGATGTACCTGAGGTTTGGTTTTGCTGAGAAAACGGAGGTCCTTGAGGTTTTTGATAAGGTGGCCGTGGTGCATAACTCAAGTTGGGATGATCCCTCCATCCAGGGTTATAAGTGTTCGAAAAAGGGTCATATTTTCGTTGCCCCTGAAATCCAACTGCGTTCACTTGCTCGAAACCTTGATTTTGAGCAGTGGGGCATATCTCGGCCATATGTCCGATTCCAGAGCAAATACCACACATATTGGCTTGTTGTGTGTTTCCCATAGCCATCTTTTGCATGAGAGCAATCATATCGTTTACGCGTTGGTTGAGTGATGCAATAGTAGCTTAATTCGTTTCCTTCGTTGGGTGTTCTTGTCGGGTACTAAACTGTTGGGTGTTGGATGCCATATTTGAAATTAAATTCCTCGCTTCAGTGTAAGTTTTATAAATCAATGCTCCCCCACTCGCAGCGTCTATCAGATTCCTATCCATGACCATTAATCCCTCGTAGAAGTACTGTATGAGAAGTTGGTCTGGAATTTGATGTTGTGGACAACTAGCAACCAACTGTTTAAAACGTTCCCAATACTCGTATAATGTCTCACCCGTAAATTGGCGAATTCCACAGATTTCTTTCCTTACGTTTGCAACTCGAGATGCTGGGAAGAATCTCTCTAAGAATTGCTTTTCCATCTCAGTCCATGTTTCTTTTGAGCCCAAAGGAAGAAAATATAGCCAATCTCTGGCTTTCTCGGCCAATGAGAAATGAAAGGCCCTCAATTTGATTTGATCCTCTGTCACATCTTTCGGTCTCATAGTTGAGCAAACCAAGTGGAATTCCTTTAGATGTTTATGCGGGTCATCTCCTGCAAAACCACGAAAAGTAGGTAGTAAGTGAATAAGTCCAGATTTTAATTCAAAATCTACCTCAAGATTAAGATAGGGTATGCAAAGAGGTTGTTGATTTGGATTTGGCATGGCCATATCTTTCAGTGTTCTTTCAACAACGTCGGCATTGGCATTAGCATTGGCATTGTTAGGAGGTGCGGCATGAGCAGCGTTGTCCATTGATTCGTTTTCCTCTTCTGAATCGCTAGAAGAAAACGCAGATTCGGTCCTGGACGATGAAACCGACGGGGTAGTAAAGTAACGTTGCCTTGTCTCTTTTCGTAGTCGGCGGGCTCGTTTTTCGATCTCAGGATCGTATTCGAATTCACTTCCACGAAAGGTCCTAGGCATACAAAAACTAACAAAACAAAACTAAAACGAAAATATTAGCAACAACGGAAATAAATATATAACACCGTTCCCCGGCAACGGCGCCAAAATTTAGTGGGTGTCGAATCCAACAAAAATAAAAACCTACTTTAAAAAGATTTGTAATCAGCGATAAGTAGGGTCGATCCACAGGGAATGGTGTAAAATTTAATTCCTAAATTACTAATATCGATAAAAAGGGGGGTTTTGGTTTGATTAACTAATTAAAATAATAAAAAGCGTAAATTAAAAAAACACAAGATTCAAAAACGCAGATTCGAAAGATGCAAATAAAACAGAATTCGGATTCTCAATATGATGGAAAATTCTAGTCTTCGGATTTTCTCGGTATTGATTCAATTAATTCGATCACTGATGCAATGATAATTCAATGTTTTATAGATAAATTGGCTATAGTTATTAACAAGCTCTAATAACCTAGTCTTTCCTTAAGTCGTCGATAACCAAAACAAGCTCTTTGATTACTCCTCTTACCAATCAGACAACCCTAAATAAGCTCTTAGGATTTAGCCTATCGATAGCATTCACGTATTAGAAAGACACCAATTCTAGCCAACAAACACATAAGCTCGGTTTATTTATACCAGATTACTAATTCCCATAACGACTAATCGAAAACGATTAAATAATCAACGTCGCTAACTGCTACAAAATTAGGGTTCACCAGTCACGAATTTAGTCCTAAATAGCTAAATACGATTTCAAAGATTAAATAATTGATCAGGTTATCTAACCTATTGAAACATATTATCAACAAAGCTCAGAGAAAAAGTAAATACCTAATAACAGAGAAATTACGGCACAATTCGATCTCACGAATTTAAAGAATCAAACCTTGAAGAATCCTCGACTAGAAGTATGAGCTTAGCTGCTCATAATCGAAACGTGGACAAAAATATTAAAAATCGAGAACTCAGAATTAAAGGGAAAAACGATGCTGGAATTAAAAATAAAATCAAAGGTGTCTTGTGGAATAAAATTCCACATATTTAAACTAAAAGAGTCCTAATCCAAGAAGGAAACTAATTAGGGCTCTAACAAACTTAACAAACTCAAATCTTGAAATATCTAGAAATAAGGAAATAAAATCCTAACAAATAAAAGAGAATAAAATCTCATATATCCGAAAATCAGTTGGCTTCTATAGCAAAAATCCGAATCTTAACAGAAAATCTTCAAAAATCTTCATGAAACGTGTTTTCTGGGCAGAAGCGTTTAGAGACTTAAGCGTGGGCACGTTTAATTCAGGAAAGTCATCTGCTGCTGCTCTTTTTATGCTAACTCAATTTCTGCTCATTTTTCTCCTATTTTCATCCCATTTGGCTCCTTTCTTTACGTAATCACCTAGAATTCAAATATCAACATAATATTACGAAATAAGGAGCATAATCGTAGCAAAGTACTCGATCTTGAACATATAAAACATGCATAAAACACAACCTAACAATTCTTCTAGAAACTTCTTTAACCACAATAACTCTTTACAAGCTTCAGTCACAACAATGTACTCAGCCTCTGTTGTGGACAATGCTACACATTTTTGAAGTTTCGACTGCCAAGAAATAGCTCCCCCTGCAAGTGTCATTAAGTATCCTGATGTAGACTTCCTTGAGTCTATATCACCAGCCATGTCTGCATCGGTATACCCATCTAAAATAAGTTGGGTATCACCGAACCTCAAACATAGTCTCGAGTTGCCTCTCAGATACCTTAAGATCCATTTCACTGCTTCCTAGTGATCCTTGCTAGGATTTGACATAAAACGGCTCACTAAACCAACAACATGAGCGATATCGGGTCTAGTACATACCATAGCATACATCAAACTGCCAACTGCAGAAGCATATGGTATCTTCTTCATCTCTTGTTTGTCTTCCTCACTTGTGGGACATTGGGTAACGCTGAGTTTGAAATGACCAACAAGTGGAGTATTAACCGCCTTAGATTTGTGATAAACCTCGATTATACGTATTTTCTAGCCTAAGATTATTCATTTCCATATCATTATATGTTATAATTTATACCTCATATGCGTTTAATAGTTTTGTTACATGTTTGTAGGGAAAAATCATTAATTTCGAGAAAGTAACGAAAAACGTATGAAAGGAGATACATGGGCGCTGTTTGGAAATACAATCATATCTTGGGCTACAAACCTCCAATGTTAATGAGCCTTATATGATTAGAAAGCTAAGACAATTACCTAAAAGTCTTATGAAGAGGACAAGATCCGGTTCAAACGTTTGAAGACTCAAAAGTTATAAATACGCTTTGTTCCGAACCAAATGGCGCAGTCCTGGTAAAACGATCATCACTCGAGTTCTACAACTTGGATTGGATCCAAATCAGTGGGGTTTTGAAGATAAGACATAGATCTACAACTTTGTAGAAGACACCGAAGGCAAAAACAATCTTCATCGAGCGCTTAAGCGCTCAGCGCTTAAGCGCTAAAGACAGTGATGAGCGCTCAAGCGCTCCGCGCTGAAGCGCAGCCCAGATCCGTCTTTTTGGCTTTTTCTTCTTCTTTTGGGGTATAAATACCCCTCCAAACATTATTTTAGAGTCGGACTTTTATTTTCTTGAATTGAGTTGTAAAGATTGGAGATCGAGAGATGAGATTCAAGATTTTTGTAGACAATTCTATTCGACAACGGGTTTAATCGAAATTATTTTCTTTAATCTCTTTTAATTCTTGTCGTTTTATCATGTTTACATTATTAATTGTTTATCGTGCTTTCGTATCTATGGAGTAATCTATTTTATTCTGGAATCGGGAATAGCCCGATAGCATGTTATCGATATAGATTATAGAACCGTTGATATTACATCGCGTATGCTTATGATTCGAATTCTTGATTATTAATGCTTGTGAATTTGCTGGCCACTTATTTGCATGTTCATAGATATTAGGTGAAAATTCTGAAAGGTGACATCTATATAGAACCCTAGAATTCAAACCTAGGATCCTAAATCACGAAAATAGTTTTAGGTCTTTTGAGGAATCGATACACTATCATAGAGATTAATGAATCTGAGTTTAGTCTAATCATCACGAAAGTAGTTGATTAATTATCTTGGGTAATTTGTTATACTTCGACAGAAGATAGTGAGTACAATTGGATAGTGTCCTTCATAAGTAGCGATAGTAATTTCATTGATAATATAATTGAGTCGATAATTTTTATCGTGGTGAAGCCTGAGTCCGGAATTTTCGATCATATATAACTTAAATCAATTTTTTTGCATTCTGTTTAGTTTTCTTTACAACGTATCTCGTGTTTTTATTAGGCTTAGATTACTGATAATTGATACCTAGTGCTTGATTATTCGGTCTTCGTGGGAACGATATCTTTTGTACTGCACCGAAGCCGTGCGCTTGCGGTTTAGGCACATCAAGAACTTTCTCAATGTATCGTTCTTGAGATAACCAGATCTTTTTGGTAGACCTGTCCCTTGAAATCTTCATTTCAAGAATCTATTTAGCCGGCCCCAAATCTTTCATTGCAAAAGATTGCCCAAGTTCTTTCTTTAGCTTGTCAATCTTGTTGCCATCATGACCTACAATCAGCATGTCATCTACGTATAACAACAGAATAATAAATTCTCCATCTGAGAATTTCTTGAAATATACGCAATGATCCGAGCTGGTTCTCTTGTAGTCATGGTTCGTCATGAATGAGTCAAATTTCTTGTACCACTGTCTAGGCGCCTGTTTTAGACCGTACAAGCTTTTCTTCAACCTGCAAACTAGGTTTTCTTTTCCTTTGACTCTGTAGCCTTCCGACTGCTCCATATAAATTTTTTCATCTAGATCACCATGAAGAAATGCGGTCTTCACATCAAGTTGTTCAATCTCCAGATTGAGACTAGCGGCAATCCCTAGAACAACTCTGATTGATGACATCTTCACCACTGGTGAGAAAATTTCTTCGAAATCAACACCCTTTTTCTGATTGAAACCCTTCACAACCAGCCTTGCTTTATATCTGGGTTGTGAGCTATGTTCCTCATTCTTCAACTTGTAAACCCACTTATTTCTAAGTGTTCTCTTGCCTTTAGGCAGCTTTACCAAGTCATAGGTGTGATTTTCTTGTAAGGATTTCATCTCCTCTTTCATAGCCTCCAACCACATATCTTTTTGATCATGTGATATGGCTTATGAGTAAGTCTCGGGTTCTCCCCCATTACTGAGCAATACATACTCATGTGGATTATACCTGGTAGAAGGAATTCTTGGTCTGGTGGACCTTCTAACCGTTGACTCTAGTGGTGAAACTGGATCATCAGTCTGTACAGATGGCAACTGATTATCAACTGGCTCGACATCAGTTATATCATTCTGCTCATCTTGTACATCTCCCCCGTGATCCTGAGTTGTACGTGGAAGAACAGGGTCTAAGTCATCAGGAACGACTTCTTGAGAAGATTCTATCGTCTTGCTCTGTTTCGTCTCGTCAGATGTTTGTTCCTCGAGAAACACAACATCTCTACTTCTGATGACTTTTCTGTTCATCGGGTCCCATAGTCTGTAACCAAACTCTTCATGGCCATAGCCCAAGAAGATACACGGTTTGGTTTTGTCATCAAGTTTGGATCTTTCATCTTTTGGAATATGAATAAATGCCTTGCAGCCAAACACTCTCAAGTGTTTGTAGGAAACATCTTTCTCCGACCAAACTTTATCCGGAATGTCACCATCCAAAGGAGCTGATGGAGAAAGGTTGATCAAATCAACTGCAGTCCTCATTGCTTCACCCCAAAAGGATTTAGGCAATTTTGAGTGGGATAACATGCATTTGACCCTCTCACAAATTGTCCTATTCATCCTTTCTGCCACACCATTGTGTTGAGGCGTTTTTGGAACGCTCTTCTCAAGCCTGATACCATGGTCACGACAGTGCTGTTCAAACGAACCCTGGTATTCACCACCATTGTATGAACGAATACATTTCAGTTTTCTTCCAGTTTCTCTTTCCACTTTTGCTTGAAAATCTTTAAAGACCGTTATGACCTGATCTTTAGTTTTCAACGCATAACTCCAGACTTTTCTGGAAAAATCATCAATGAAAGTGACAAAATACACTGCACCACTAAGTGTTTTGTCTTTCATGTAGCATACATCAGTATGCACCAAGTCCAGAGGATGTGACTTTCTAGAGGGATAGAAGCTCTTGAAAGCAACTCTGTGTTGTTTTCCAGCTATAAACAATCAACACAAGTTTGAAACTCTGTACCCATCACGTCTGGGAGTAGTTTCTTCCTACCCAAAAGTTGAAGGCCTTTTTGACTTAAATGTCCAAGTCGTTTATTCCATAGCTCAATGGAGGAACTATTGACTGCTGCTGCATTCACCTCTCCATTGGATAACTTTGCTTGCATAAGATAGAGCGAGTTCGTTTTCTTACCCTTTGCAGCAATAAGAGAACCTTTGGTAAGCTTCCATTTTCCTTCACCAAAGTTACTGACATAGCCGTCATCGTCTAGCTTGCCAGTGGAAATAATGTTGAGCCGGATATCAGGAATATGTCTGACATCTCTAAGAGTGAGTCGGCATCCCGTGTCAGTTTTCAAGATAATATTTCCCATTCCGACAACCTCTGTCACACCATGATTGGCCATTCTGACTCGGCCAAAGTTGCCACTAGTGTATGATGTGAACATATCTCTGTTTGGAGTGATATGATATGACGCTCCAGAATCAATGATCCAGTCAGTTTCTTGGCAAGACGAACTGACACATGCGTCATCACAGATAATGACAACATCACCGTCAGCTGCAACAGCTGTAGTGTCATTTTTCCTGTTTTCATTTTTTCCATTATTTTGATCTCTTTTCTTTTTTCTACAATCTCTCTCGTAGTGGTTTGGACCACCACAATAATGGCATTTAAAATCTTTCTTGACCTTGGACTTCTCTCTAGATTTGTCTCTTTGGAGCTGAGGACCTCTGTTTTTGTTTCTTCCTCGTCTGTCAGAATTTTCAGTCACCAACGCATTTTGCTCGGTACTGAACGCCTGCTCCTTTCTCCTGGACTCTTCATTTAGAAGGCAATCTTTGACCACTTGCAAAGTCAAATCTCCATTTGGAGCGAAATTGCTGAGCGACACGACGAGTGTGTCCCAACTATCGGGTAATGAACTGAGCAACAATAAAGCAATCACTTCATCATCAAGGGGTATTTTCATGGTGATGGATTGATTTATTAAGCCCTGATAGGTATTAAGGTGCTCCGTCATATTTGCACCCTCCATGTACCGTAGTCGTACAATTTTTCTGATCACAGAAGCTTTGTTTAAAGCATTTTTCCTTTCAAACATAGCCTCAGTATTTTTCCACAGCTCATCCGCTTTTTCCTCATTAGCGAAATGATGAAAAATATTGTGATCGAGAAAACGTCGAATGTACCCGACCGTTTTCCTGTGCAAGATTTTCCATTCGCCTTCACTCATATCTTTTGGTTTGGATGCATCACCAAGCAACGGCAAGAACAAATCCTTGCAATATAATAAATCTAACATACTCGGTTTCCAGATTGAGTAGTTAGATCCGTTCAACTTGAACATCCCGCCGATAGACGACGATTCCTCCATTTTTGATCCGTTAACTCAAATACACGTGGCTCTAATACCACTTGTTGGGAAAGAGTGGCACTAATTATAATACCACCGGCACAACGAAAGTGATAAAATTCTTTTCCCACTAACTGGATAAAAATGGGATAAATCAAGTTGATATAATTGTAGAGTGAAACGGGCGAGAAGAGAAATATGAGACAAGAGTTTTTACGTGGAAAACCCAAATCGGGAAAAACCACGGGATCGAAGTCGAAAACCTCCACTATATCAATAATGGGCTTACACAATTTCTCCCTAATTAATAGGGGATAACTAATTCTTCAAGAGTATAACTCTTGGATTACAAAGACATCAAGTTTATAAACTTGGAATAGTAATAGAAAAATAGAGTATTTTCTCTCGTATATATTCTCCTTACTATTTTCTCTCGTCACTCGTAAGAGTGGATTTCTTCAATCACACTGGATTGGCTCTCTATTTTTCTCTGCTCTCAACTACTTTTCTCTCTACTGCATTTTGAACTGAACAAAACAGCTCTATTTATAATAGGCTTGTTGCTCGACAAGAGGATGAAAAAAATCCTCATTTACGACACCAAAATTTGAAATGAAATTGCACGCGGTTTGAAAGTATGGCACGCGTTTTTGAAAAAACATTTCACAAAAGCTTTTGCTTTTACTTTTTCCTTTTTCTTTAAATGAACAGTCCCCACAGTGGGTGGACCCTACACATGGAAATTGATACTAGAACTAGCTCAATCATTTTTATGAAAAAAAAATAATATGTTTAATGTATTACATCTTATTCTATCATCAATATTTAGATTAAAAATATGTTTGATCAAACCAAGTCTAAGTCTAAAAATTAGCCGAAAAGATGCATATAATATAATGAAGGCACTGAGACTTTATCCAGATCGGCCCACTTGGATGAATCTTATTTACTTCGGCCCACCAAAATAATACCCAAATTGTCATTGGCCCATCAATATTACACTTTTTGCTTTGGTCCATTTTTTTAAATTTTTAAAGCTTATAAATTTATTATTTAATTCATGTTCTAGTTGAAAAGTGTTTTTTTTTGGATTGAAAAATTGTTTGGACTGAGAACTTATTTGACAATAATATTTCTGTGTTAGATCGAAAATGCTAAAATATAAAAAAAAAATTAGCTGTTAACAAAATTGGTATAATACTCTATTTGTGATTTTATTATCTTATTATTAGCTGTTAACAAAATTAGCTGTTATTTTAATCAATACGTTTAGGTAAACACTCTTAGGACATGATTGGTATGAATGAATGGAATTATGTGGGAATGGAATGGTATAAGGGATGGAATGGAGATAGGAATGGAATGATATTGATTTCATAAATCCTATGATTGGTATAGTGCAGGAATGAGAAAGGAAATGAATTCGAGATATGAGATTTTTTTTAATTCTGTATATTCGTATATTTGAGTTATTAAACTCGAATACAAATTTGAATCCAATCTAATTCTATGAAATTTAAATGATTTGAGACTTTGAACTTTTTATTTAAAGAAAAATAACATGGGACATGATGAAAAAATTGAAAAAATTAAATGAAAAATGAGAAAAATATAGTTATTATATAATGATTGAAAGAATTATTATGTAATATTGTCTATATAATAATTCACATTTTCTAATACTTTTTTATTGATGAACTAGTTTAAGGATAAGATATTATTTGTTAAACGCAATATTATTTTATATTTTTTCAATTCATTTTTGTATTTTTTTCCTATTTTTGTTACATTTGGAAAATATTTATTATAATTAAGTAATTCTTATTGATGAAAATATTTCGACTTAGTACGTACGAAAAATAATATGTATTTTTTAGTTATTTCAATGCATTTAAATAATTTTTTGAAATTTTTAATAATTTATATTATTTTTAAAATAATTTGTGATTATTAATTATAAGTCCAAAAAATATATATATTGCATTCATCAAATTTTCAAAATTTTTATATTGGTGTGAAGAAAATAATATCATAAAAAAAAAAAAATATGATTGATTCCTAATAGGCAAGGAATAGCTAAACCCAAGGGGTATGGAAGGAATCACTATTCCCATACTTTTGGGAATATGGATTCCAATAGGAATGAGCATTCCCAACAAAAAAACATACCAATCATTAGAATATGAATGAACATAGGAATGCCCATTCCATTCCCACCTCATTCCAGTATACCAATCACATCCTTAGGACTAGATTGGTATATGTTTGAATGGAATTAGATGGTAATGAAATAAAATAAGGAATGGAATATAAGTGGGAAAGGAATGCTATTGATATAACATATCCTATGATTGGTATATTCAAGAATAGGAAAGGAATGACATCATAAATCATTATTTCATTACAATCTAATAATTGATAAGCTAAAAAAAAACATTGCGAATGTAATGGAATTATTTTTAAAAATCAAACTATCTATTTTAATTAAAGTTTTCAAGTATAATTATTTTTTCAAATGGTACCACAAGCATTTTTTTCTTAGACATTAAGAATGCGTTTTTATTAGTGTATCAGTTTCGAATAGATGTTATATTTATGAATTATGACCTTTTATTTTATTAAAAAGTAAAAGTATGATTCTCATAATATTATTAAATATTATTCAAAGCAATTTTGTATTTTCCTCCAGATTTCGTATTTTTGTTACACTTTTAATTAAATTTATTGTAATTAAAGTAATTTTTATTGATGAAAAATGTTATTACTTTAGTTAGAAAATAATTTACATCTTTTTTTATTTTTTCAATGCATTTCAACATTTTTCCATTTTTATTTTTCTATTATTTTTAAATAATTATAGGTTATTAATAATATGCTGGAAATAAAAAATACAATTTCTTCATTGATTTTTAGACTTTTTATTAGGTTGAAATAAAAATAATTTTATTTCAAGAAAATTGAAGTTGATTCATAATAGACATGGAATAGCTAAACTAAGGGTGTCAGGCCGTTGACCGGCCTGCTTGATAGCCGGCCTAACAGGCCGGCCTGTTAAGGCCCGCCAGGCCTTAATTGGCCTGCCCCTTAAGGCCAACCGGCCTTAAGGGGCCAGCCTTAATTGGCCCAGGCCGGCCCAGCCCATGACAGGGAATGGGCCGGCCTGGCCCATTAATTTTTTTTGGTTTTTTTTTTTGTGATTTATTTTTAATTTAATTGTCTTTTTTGTTGTTTTTTTTATTTATTTACAATATTTTTATAGCCATAATAATCTATAATATATATTATATAATACATATAATTAGGATATTTTGATTTTCATTACTTTGTAATAGAATTGGATAATTTAGTTCTCATTTCTTTGTAATGATTTTTTTTCAAGTTACTAATTTATATACTACTAATTATATATAAGTAATCGAACTAAATTATATTAATATTTACAATATTTTGTAGCCACATATTATAATATATATTAAACCAAAACAGATAATCAAAGCAGATAATCATAATGAAAACCATCATGAAGATTATTAAAATCAAAGCAGATATATAAAAATTCTGAATAAATAATTTATACACAAAACTACTGTGGATTGATTTTCAATTTAGAAAGTTAAATTCATATATTTTCTAACTCATAATTCAATATTTGAAATATTATACAAAATTCATAAAAACTCAAAAATATTATATAAACTCAAAAAATCACTACATTATATTATATATACTACTAATTATAAAATAATGATATATTAATTATATCAATACATTATACATTAATTTTGATTATATAATAAATTTGAATAAAATAATTTATTAAATAAAGAAAAAAAAAATAAAAAGCCAAAAAAAAATAAAAATATAGCAGGCCTGATGGCCGGCCTATTAAGGCCGGCCAGTCAGGCCTACCACAGGCCTTAAGGAGCCGGCCTGGCTCCTTAAGGCCTGTCTTGTTTGCCTTAGGCCTGGCCCCCTAATTTAATGGGCCATAACGGGCCGGCCGGTTAAGGCCCGTTATGGCCCGTTTGACACTCTTAAGCTAAACCCAAGGGGAGACAATGAATCACTATTCCACACTTTTGGGAATATGGATTTCAAAGAGAATTGGCATTCCCAGCATAAAAGCATACCAAGAATAGGTATAATATTGGACTCTGGAACGCCCATTCCATTCATATCTCATTCCAACATACCAATCTAGTCCTTAGTGTTATTCCAATCAATATATGAATTTTACCGCCATAGAGGAATATGTATTAAACTATTAACTATAAGTAAAAATGTTAAAGCAAAAGCTAAATAACACATTGTTTTTTTTTTTTAAACTTTAATGGGTAGAAGAATCTCTATACCACAAATCTTAGTTCATATTTTTATGTTGCATAGTTCCATATTAAAATAAATTATTCAAAAATCTTATTATTTAAACATTTTCGTTTACTTGATATTTAAATCAACCATTTAATATATTATTACTGCACGTTTTAGCAGAGCACGAGCACTTGACCATTTCGGAGCATAAACATGTGCCGCACCAACAGCAACCAAGAAAAGATACAATATATAGATATATATATACATATATTATGTATAATATATTTCTATTTCGTTTTATATCAACTTCAAACTAGAGAAATAAGATGTTTAAGTTTAACTAAGCTTATATGTTCATAGTATGAATATTCGTATTATGTTTAAGAGTTTACAAGTTTCTACCAAAGTATTGAGTATTTGAATAAACATTTAGACCCTGCCCATATATATTGTATGTGATGAGCTGGAGCTGGAGCTGGATTTTCTATATTGCTCCGGAGTTTTTGTTTTTTAACTTGTATATTTTTACATTAATGAAAATAATAAACGAACTCAAGCAGGAAGAATAATGTATTTATATTTTAAACAATATTATTATATTATATCATTATATGCTTAACGAGATTGAACTTGCCAAATTAATCAAGCCTGACTTGAGCTCATTCATTTACAACCTAGTTACTTATATGTTCAATATGTAAATTTTCTTCAAATAAATAAATAAATCGTTGCAGGTCTGAAAGGTTCTATATATATATATATATATTATAGGAGATCATTAACGTGCCAAAGTGTAGATTCTATTAATTAAGAATAGATTCGTTCGCATAAAACCTTGTCGTAGCTTAACTTCCCGGCACATCATTCCTGATCAGTCGTAACTTTTTCTTCTCATCTCTCTCTCTCTCTCTCTCTCTCTATATATATATATATATATATATATATGTATATATATATGCCCATATTCATCGTTATATACCTAAATTTCTATACGTACACATTTCTCCAGGGAATTACAGATAATGGCGGAGAATAATAAAGATTTAATGGGGAATTCTTTGTTGGAGCAAGATGATTATGAACTAGCAGCTGGTTCTGTTGAAAGTGACGTCGTTTCACGCTCTTCCAGTCACTTCTCTCAGCAATGGCCTCAGAGTTTCAGGTACACAAATAAATCCAATTATAAAATATAAACCTATTATTATTATTATCAAAATAACTAACTCCAATAAGCATAGATATTACCATAGGATGATGTATCTCGTGTAATATATATATATATATATATATATATATATATATGATACAACATTGCTTGAGATATTGTCTATTTTAGTTTATCAAAGACGTTTCGATTTGTCCTTCAAATGTCAAGGGATGTTAGGATCCAACAAATTAGATAATATTATATTTTTTCTTTCTAGTATTTATGCTTCCTTATCTTTTTATATGGGAAAATTTTGGTCTCATAAGCTTGGCGTTTTTTAGTTTTGGTCTCACTCGTTCGTGATTCTCACGTTGTGTCCTTTAACTTTAGAAAATTTTCACTTATCAATAAATTTTGTCCAAAAAGTAATGTCAAACTACATTATGATTGAATGAAACCACAATCAGACTATATATATATAATATAACGATTTCTACATTTAATGTGACTTGCCACTTAGGCACAATTCACAAAAGCACCCAAATTTTTCCATCAAAATATTAACTAACAGAGTTGAGCATTACTCTTTTAGACGGAGATCAGTAAAGAGACCCAGAAAAAAAAAAAAAAAAAAATTGGAAAACAAAAACAAAAACATGATTCTTATAGACATTTTCGAATTTCAATATTCATGGAAAATGAATTACTTTTCTGTCAAAGTATTCAAGATATAGTCATGATTAGTGAGTTTTTGTGATGAATTTTGTCATGTAACTTTGTTCCATTTATCACTTAGCTTTCATTTATTTTCAACTGAATAAATACAACCTATTGTTTTTACTTTGTTCCAGAGAAGCAACTGATATTTATTCAATAGCTGCAACACCAAACTTCCCATCACTTCATCGTATATTTAGCTCCAGTTACGAGATCAACGGTCAATATATCGCAGATTATTTGAACGAAAAAACGTCTTTGCTAACTAATCATAAAGAAAAACAACAACCAGACATAATATCATATAAGGCGTCATCATACAAGCTACAATCGACCGGTGAACTTTCCGGCAGCCATGGATGTAGCTTAACTCAAACCATATTCAATTGTGAGCTACAAATAAACCCACAAATTTATTTTTTCAACTTGTTTTTTGTTGGATTATTTTCGATTTTAACTTGTTTTTCTGTGATTATTCATCTCAGGTGTTAATGCAATGGCGGGGGTTGGATTGCTTTCGACGCCTTATGCAGTGAAAGAAGCTGGATGGGCTAGTCTTCTTGTTCTTATTCTTTTTGCATTCATTTGTTGTTATACTGCTACTCTTATGAGATATTGTTTCGAGAGCAATGAAGAGATTTTGACGTTTCCTGATATGGGAGAGGCCGCGTTTGGGAAATATGGGCGCGTTTTAGTATCCGTAAGTTAATCACACTTGTGTATGTATATTATCTGGTAAGAATGTATTTATGTAGTTATTGATGAAACCAGGGGGAAAATCAAAATATCGTGCGTTGTTGAAGGGTATTTTGATCATTTTACAGCAGTCTTGTCTCACTAGATCCATAAGGGTATTTTGGTCATTTTGTAAAAGTCAGTCGTAGTGCCAAAATCAATCTATATATACTATATGGTAGAAGCCGCCTTTGGGAAATACGGGCGCGTTTTAGTATCCATAAGTTAATCACACGTTATATTATTTGATGGGAATGTATTTATATTGAATGAACCACGTGAGAAATTAAAAATATCGTGCTTTGTTAAAAGGTATTTTGGTCATTTTACAACATTTATTGTACTAATAGATTCCATTTGTATGGATAAAGGATTCTTTCTCACTAGATCCATATTTTAATGAAGGGTATTTTGGTCATTTTGTAAAAGTCGATCTTTGTGCCAAAATCGATATATATGTCAAGAGTTAGGACATGTCTTTTTAAACTTGTAATACTAACAATACTTATTATATAATTCGATATATGTATATCTTTGTTGTATTAACGCTGTTTCTAATTATGTTTTTTGTTGCAGATTATATTGTACTCGGAGCTATACGTAAGTTTTTATATTTTTCGTCTCCAAAACCTTTTCAAAAGTAACACTTTGACTGCAAGTTAATGCGTTTTTGAATCCAGACATCTTGTGTCGAATTCATCATACTCGAAGGGGACAATCTCACAACATTATTTCCCGGGACATCTCTAAATATCTTCGGGTCCCATATCGACTCAATGCATTTGTTTGCAATTATAGCCGCGTCCATCGTTTTACCAACCCTATTATTGAAAGATCTCCGTTCGCTTTCTTACATCTCAGGTTACATAAAAGTACTAAAAACGGTTATAACTATATGCTCTTACAACGTTGTCAAAATGACTAATATACCCTTGAATATTTCTTACTATATTTGCAGCTAGTGGGGTCATGGCGACGATTGTAATAGTTCTATCTCTACTCTTTATTGGTAGCTTCGATGGGGTCGGTTTTCATCAGAGGGGCAAAATGGTAAATTGGAGCGGCATCCCTTTCGCCATTGGGGTCCACGGGTTTTGCTTCTCGGGGCACTCGGTGTTTCCGAATATCTACCTATCAATGGCTGATAAAAGCAAGTTCACTATTGCCATATTGATATGGTATTGTGATTAAAGTTGCATTTTTTCTTGTGTAACTATTTGTTGTTTATTATATTTAGTGATTTTCGTATTTATTGCCATGCAGTTTCCTCGTATGCTTCGTGATCTATGGGGGCACTGCAGTTATGGGATTTCTAATGTTCGGTGAAGCCACACAGTCGCAGATTACTTTGAGCTTACCATCCAATGCAGTTAGTTCGAAAATTGCAATATGGACAACGGTGAGTAGTAAATTACGACTCGTTTTTAGCTCATTTACTATTATGATGACCCGAGTAATTTTCGACCCGTTCTCGTTCGACCCTAAATGATCTCGACCACCCATTTGTAGAATCTACATGTTTGGTGGACCGATCGATTATTTCTATTATTTGAAAGGAAGCCTGGATTAACCAACCATTAAAATTTGTCATTCACACTTCTCATCTTAGCATATTGTATTGGAATGGAATAGACGTCTCGTATCTTCAATTTCCCCATTATATGCATTAGTTAAAGACGAAAATATTCATGTTTATAGAAATTAAAGTTAAATTTCAATAAATTCTTATTTTGATGCTTCATAATTTGTTTTATATTACTATGACATTTGATGATACTTTGGTAATTATCAGTCCTTAATTACTAAGTATAATAGAGAAATTGAAGAGATACATATCTATAATTCTATATAATAAAGATGATCAGAGTCCAGAGACGTCGATGTTAGATTTACACAAAAATTTCTTAATTAATTATTAATTTGTTTTCGTACATGCAGGTCATCAATCCGCTCACCAAATATCCTTATATTTAATTTCAAGTTTTTGCTTACAAAATTATAATTATTAATTATTATTATTTATTATTATTATTATTATTATTATTATTATTATTATTATTATAAATTATGTTTTTCCTATATCAAGAAATACATATGCACTGTTGATGAATCCATTGGCAAGAAGCATAGAAGAGTTGCTGCCTGCTGCCTCTAAGAATTACTCCTTCTATTCTCTTCTCATTCGAATTATGCTCGTTATATCTACACTTTGTGTCGCATTTTTTCTTCCCTTTTTTGGTAAGTGCCTCTTAAATTAAAATCTCGTTATATCTTCATTTTCTTGTCGCATTTTTTCTTCCCTATTCTGGTAAATGCCTCTTAAATAGTAAGTTAAAATCTCGTTATATCTTCATCTTATGTCGCATTTTTTCTTCATGATTTTTAAGATAAAAAAAAAATTATGTTAGGAGGATTTTTAATAATTTTTTTCTATTTTTTTAAAACACAATATTGATGTGTGTACTATGTATAATATGAATTTATGTTCATGTTGTAGGCATTTTGATGTCTCTAGTCGGTTCACTTTTAAGTATTCTTACGGTAAGTAAATTTTATTATTATTATTTGGTTATCGTATATATTTATTACAGAGCTTGAAATTACATCCCGATCAAATTACATAACTCATGTGCTTTATATTAGTTTATCTTTATTTATTTACTCGACAAAACTTTATACTAAATTTGTAGATTAAAATTAGGGATGCTCAATTCAATATCGACTCGTTAACACCACTATAAAAAATAATTATATATATATATGCTACATCTGATTTTCTATTTACTTTCAGGCAATTATAATACCAGCTCTATGCTATTTGAAAATATTGGAGAAGAAATCCTCATCGATGCAGGTAATCATGGTTAATTCTAAGGCCTCTTCTTTTTTCTTTTTATCTAAAAAATTAATATACCATGTCACTCATATATCCTTTTCTTTTAGTACATAAAATCTATTGTTATTTATTTTTAATTTTTTGTAAAAATAAAAATAATAAATTTCGATATATTATCATATCAAACATGACTTAGTATTTTTCTTTTTTTTCATTTTATACTAAACCGTTTTGTTTTTTACTCTTCAGATTGTCTTGAGTAGTGGCATTATCGTTGTGGGTGCTATCTGCGCAATTTTGGGAACTTACACTGCATCGTTACAACTTCTCAAGAATATACTCAAAAATTTCAACTAGTATCAAATCTCCTATTATTCTTAAAAGCATTTGAAATTCTAAATTCCAAACATCACAATTATTCACATGGTAAACTTAGATTGTTGGGTTTGATTGTTCAAATATTCAAATTGCAAAGATAGTAAAATTCATTCTTGATTACTTTAAATATGATTTTCTTTATACATTATCAAACACATTAAGCTTTTATATTAAATTTTTTTAAAAAAGGCCTCGACATAGTTAATATCTAGACGAAGAGAAATATCATCGACACGCTCGGGCCAATAGTTTCTAAGTAGGGGTGGCAAATTGGTTCCGGAACCGTGGGTCCAACCCGACCCAATTAGTTTTGGGTTTGGATGGATCTTAAAAAATAGAATTATGGTTCCAATTGGTTTTGTATTTATTGAATTTTCAAGACTTTGGTTTCTTATGGTTTTTGATTGGGTCCAAATTGGTTCCAATAATGGGCCTATTTTGGTTCCCAAATGGATCCAATTAAAAAAGAGAGAAATAATTCTCCATTTTTTCTTTCTTAAACCCAATTGGTTTTCTTTATTTAAAATTTCACTTGTAGAGAATATGCGATTGCTTAAGAACTAAACTCATACTTGTTTTAGTCATTTGAACTTATACTTTAAATAAATTTTTATAATAAGATCAAAAAAATTATTTTATATTATTTTTAGTCATTTGAGCTTTTTTATTTTTTAATATATATTATATTTTTATTATTATATTAATAAATATATATTAAATAATTAATAAATATATATTAAATAATTAAAAATAAATAAAAATATTTGGCTCGGCTCGAGTACGGACTCGAGCTCGAAAATTTTGGGCTCGGCTCGAGTTCGAGCTCGAGCTCGCGAGCTTGGGCTCGGCTCGAGCTCGAACCCATGCTCACGAGCTCGAAAATTTTGCGCTCGGCTCGAGTTCGGGCTCGAGCTCGCGAGCTTGGGCTCGGCTCGAATCCATGCTCACGAGCTCGAACCCGAGCTCGAAAACTTTGGGCTCGACGAGTTCGAAAAAAATATCAAGCTCGGCTCGATTACACCTCTATTCTGAACCGACTAACTTTCAAATAGTAACATAAATTATAACTTAGTATCAATTAATATATCTTTAATTTCTGTAACCGAAAAAAAAATTTATATTTTTAATTTTTGTAACCGAAAAAAAATTATATCCTTAATTTCTCTACATTAATTTTTTCGTTATAAATTAAAATACATTAGTTAATAATATATTTTACATATAAATTATTACATTTGTATAATATGATTGGAATTTTTATAAGAAAATTATAAAAATATAATGTAATAAGTTAGTTAGTGAACAAGAAAAAAAAAATTATTTGCATTATATTGGATTAGTTGGTGAACAAGAAAAAAAGATTAGTAATTAGTATACAAATGTTTGCATTGTGTTGGATCCATAAGTCACCAACCTCCTATTTTGGATCCTTTATGGTTCCTAAATGGATCTTTGTATAAGAACCATTTGGAACCAATCAAAACCAATAAGGACCCAATTCATATTGAAAAGACATTTTGGTTTCTTGTTGGTTCCAACTTATTTTTTTTACAAACCCAATTGGACCCAACCCAAATCCGATCCGATCCACCCATTTGCCACCCCTATTTCTAAGTATGAAAATGCAAAAAGAACAGCCACATTTTTTTATATTAAATGGAAATTGATACTAGTATTAGGTCAATCATTTTTATGAAAAAAAAAAAAAAAACAATGTGTTTAATTTATTACATCTTATTCTATCATCAATATTTAGATGAAAAATATGTTTGATAAAACCAAGTCTAAGTCTAAAAATTAGCCAAAAAGATGCATATAATATAATGAAGGCCTTGAGACTTCATCCAGATCGGCCCACTTGGATGAATCTTACTTACTTCGGCCCACCAAAATAATACCCAAATGCTCATTGGCCCATCAACATTACTTTTTGTCTTTGGTCAATTTGTCTAATTTTCAAAGTTTATAAATTTATTATTTAATTCATGCTCTAGTTGAAAAGGTTTTTTTCGGATTGGCGGCTGAGAATTTATTCTTTAATTCATCTAGTTGAAAAGGTTTTTTTTGGATTGGCGGCTGAGAATTTATTCTGACAAAACCATGTCTGTGTTGGCTCGAAAATGCTAAAAGAAAAAAAAAAACAATTGTTATATAATACTCTATTTGTTATTTCAATCTTGCATTAAACCAACTTTGCTTTAGTGTGTCTGCGTGTTTTCGTTTTATGAGCACTATTCAATTTTTTTTTTTTTATGTTTTATGGAAAAATATATAAAAAGTCAAATTAGTATGTTAATAAATGTTAAAAAATATAAAAATATACACTCATTTTATAATGAAAATGGAGTTTCAAGCAAGCAGGGTTAAAATAACAGAGTATTATGCTTATTTTTTAATGTATATATATATATATGAATTTGACAGGGAATGGAATCTAAAGTGGGAATAAGATTTCTGGTAATTTGATTACTAGAAATCTGATTCCATTAATAGTGTTTGCTTGTCTATAAAAAAATGGGTAAGGATATATATATTTTTTTTTCCTTTTTTATGTTTGGTTGAAACACATATACTAAAGAATGAAATTTAAAATTAAAGACTTTGACTTAAATACCCTTATTTTAAACCATATTTGTATAATCTAACAATAAATTTTCATCCATAGTAAAATATTTGATATTATATATACATAAGTGTATACACAGACATATATATATATATTTAATTTGGTTAAATATAAAAAGTAAATAAGATAACAATTTGGTTCAATTGCATTATCCTCTTTCAGAAAAAAAAAATAATTAAATTGAACATGCTTATTTTTTATTTACATATTGTTTGACTTTTAAAAAATTGATACATATATGGATTTTTCATATACCAATGCATTGATAATTATTTTAAGTCGAAAACATATTATTGTTAATAAATAAAATATATTAATCATATGTGACCAACAACCATTTATAAGTATTATCACAAAAACAACATAGCAATTTTTCAATTTCATTCAATAAATATTTCATTCAATAAATAAATATCAAATAAAATAAAATTACTATCTATTTTGACAATAAAAATATTCTAAATAAATTAAAAATACGAAACTATTTCTTCATAAATAATAACTTAAATGAAATGAAAAAATAAATAACAATTTTTGTTGATTTTGTATTATAATTGATATAGGGGTAGTAGGGGCATTAAAATAATGTATTTATGATTACCTTGATATGATAATCACATTACCTCCAATAAATAAGGTATTGTGATTCCCTTATTTGAAATGATAATTCCCATATTTTGGGAATTAGATTGCATTCCATAATCTCAAATAAAAAAATGCCAAACAAGGTTATTTGATTTTTGGGAATCATATTTCTTATTTTGATTCCATTCCCTTGACAAACAAACGGAGCCTTAATGTGATTGTACATAAAATACAATATTTCTTCTCATTCTTTTCTTTTTCTCATTTCTTATTCGAACTTATTAATTTTAAATAAAAAATAGTGATGTTATATATCATCGTTTATAGTTCACCATTTTTCACTTCTTTGAATATGGTAAAAATTGCATGCCTTAAATACATTGAACAAGATCTCCGTAATTTATGTTTACTATAACAAATTTTTTTTTACCATTTATAGTGTCCGTGAAAAATCGATATTACACGATACTATATAACATTTCTCAATAAAAAATTATATTATATTACGTAGACTTCGAGTGTGTATTCGCTATTAATAATTATTAGTATTTAGGCAAAATTGCATATTTGGTACCTCAAGTTGGCCTGTACACGAATGTGATACCTTAATTTGGACCACTTGCAATTTGGGTACCATATGTTACAAAAATTGGCAATTTCAATACAAATTTCGCCGGAAAATCATAAATTGGCCAGAAAAAGTCACGTGCGTGGCACGTGACTTTCAATTTGGGGATTTTCTCCCAATTTGGGGATTTTTGGCTTCAATTTGGGGATTTTCAATTTTTCATTAAACAAAATAAAAATAAAACTAAAATTCCAAAAACGTTCCCACGATTTGCCATCCCATTTCAGCAACTTTCCTCCCCTCTTTTTATTAACATTGAACGAAACGAACGGTAACCTTCTAACTCAACGGTAACCCCCAAATCAACTCAAAAACCCTAATCCACTAATTATCAAAAATTCTCCCAAAATTTCAGCATACCAAGGCCGAATTGAAGATAACATTGTGATTATAGAGGTACTCAGAAGTATATTTTGCAAAAATGGTGAAGCTTAGAGATCCCAACTTGAACAACATGCCAACTCCAACTTACGGTGCGTGTTTTAGGGTTGTGATTCAACTCTTTGTTCGTTTTTTTCCTTGTTTTCATTCTTTAGATTTACAAGTTGAAGGTTTAGAACTGTATTGTGGCTTGTATTAGGGTTTCATATGAATGTGGCTTGTATTATTCTCTATTTTTCATTGTGGCTCAATTGTTTGAATGATAGCTTACAAGTTGAAGGTTTACTGTTTTTGTTTGCAGATCCGAATAAACAATTCGTGACCTTAGCTATTCACTATTGTGGTTTATTGTTTGAGTATGAAAATAATGAGTTGCAAGCCAATTATGAACCAGGATCAGTTTATAAGTTAGATCACTATGATATTGGAAGAATCTGCTTGGATGGCATTAAAATTTTTTGTGAGAAAATGGAATTACCGGTTGTGTATGGATGTTATGTTAAGGTTGGTAATAAATTTAAGAAACTGAAGGATGATGACCATCTACATCAGTTTTGTTTGGATAAATTACATGAAACCAGAGAAATTGATGTGTATTTGAACCATGAAGTTGGTTTTATGTCTCATTTTGATAATGTAGAGGCAGGAAAAGAAAAAGATGATGAGGGTGAAGAGGGTGATGAAGAGGATGATGATTATAGGCTAGTTGATGATTTTAATGACAGTGATTATGACAACATGAAGTCTATAGAATCTGAAGATGAAAGTGATGCAGAATTGGAAGATGAAGCTGATGAATCAACTCAAAAAACAGCAGATGAATTTCAAAATGAATCAATAAATACAAATGCAGATTGCTTGAATTATTCTGGGGATGAGGATATTATTCCCAGTGCTGATGAGTTAGATAGTCAAAAGGGGTCAGATTCAGAAAATGAAAAACTTAAATTCCCAGTCTTCAATCCTGCTCTGGTTTATGACCCACCACTTAGTTTAGGATTGATGTTTAAGTGCAAGGCAGATTTCAGGAAAGCCATTCACTCACATGCCATTGTGACAAAAAGAAGTATCAACATCACTACAAATGACAAGAGAATAATATATGCCAAGTGTGCTGACAAAAAATGTAAATGGAAGATTCATGCAAATAAGGTGGTTGATGCTGCCACCTTTCAAATAAGGGCATATATTCCTGACCACACATGTGCATTGAGCTTCAATGTGAAGAATATGAAATCAACTTGGATAGCCCAAAAATATTTAAAGAAGTTTAAGCATGACCCCAAAAGAAGTGTCAAAGGATTTAGAGATGAAACCATTGAAGAGGTTCAATGCCACATATCTGAAGATCAGGCCTACAGGGCTAAAAAGAAAGCAATAAAACTGCTAGAAGGGAATCCAGATGAACAATTTGGTTGGTTGTGGGATTATGCTCATGAAATCAGAAGAACTAATCCTGGTTCAACTGTTATTGTTGGAACTGATCAATCTACAGGAAAGAATTTGTTTGATAGAATTTATGTGGGTTTGCATGCATTAAAGGTGGGATTTTCTAGGGGGTGTAGGCCTCTAATTGGGGTGGATGGATGTCATTTAAAAGGGCCCCATCTGGGAATTTTGTTAACAGCAGTGTCTATTGACCCTAACAATAACATCTACCCAATTTCTTATGCTGTGGTTCAAAAAGAGTCTGCTGACACTTGGGATTGGTTTTTAACTATTCTCAAGTGTGATTTAAACCTTGGGGATGGAATCACTTTTATGTCAGATAAGCAGAAGGGTCTTGTTAAAGCATTTAGTGAAGTGTTTCCTAACTCTCCTCATAGGTTCTGTGTAAGGCATTTATATGCTAACTTTGTGAAAGCTGGTTTTAGAGGGGAAGCTTTTAAGAATGTATTATGGAAAGCTGCCAATGCCACAACAGAAAATGGGTTTATGAAATGGATGAAAAAGATGAAAGACTTGTCCAATGAAGCATTTGAGTGGTTTAGTGACAAACCACCAGAGCAGTGGTGTAGAGCATATTTCAGCACCAACCTAAAATGTGATATGTTGTTGAACAATATTTGTGAAACTTTCAACAGCAACATATTGCAAGCTAGGGAGTTGCCAATCTTTTCAATGCTTAATTGGATCATGGAGCATTTGATGAAGAAATTGCAGGAGAATAGAGATAGATCAAGGCACAAATGGATAGGTGAAAGAGGGAATATATGTCCAAGGATCAAGAATATAATCCATAAAAGAGTTGCCAGGATGGGGTCATGTATCCCCATCAAATCTGATGACATGCATTACCTTGTCAGATGCTTAGATGATGAAGCTGATCAGTATAGTGTTGATTTGGAAAACAAAACATGTGGATGTAGGAAATGGGATTTGACTGGAATTCCTTGCAAACATGCATGTAGAGCAATACATTGTCAAGGTTTGCAAGTTGAATACTTTGTGGACAAATGTTACAGTGTGGATACCTATAATGCCATCTATGAAACTGCCATAATGCCTATAAATGGTAAAGCTGAATGGAAAAAGACAGATTTTGCTCCTCCATTACCACCAAATGAGGGAAGAAGTGTGGGCAGACCTAGTGTAACAAGAAAAGCTGGACCTGATGAAGTTCAGAAAAAGATTAAAAAAAGAAGCAGGGGCAAGCCAAACAAAGGAGCAAATCCTAACCAGCTTAAAAGGCAGCAAATAACTTTGAAATGTAAGAAATGTGGTGGTGAGGGCCACAATAAGAGAAATTCATTGTGTCCACTGTTCAACATCCCAGAAAGTAATACACAAGCTGTACCAATGGAGGGGACCAGCAGTGGAGCTAAATCTTCCACTTCAGATGCATCAATAAAGGTAAGCCTACAAGTTTTATTTTTAAATATTGTGAAATAACTGCCACTGATATAATAATCACTGTAATTTAGGTGAGGAAAAGAAAAGTGACAAGTTTGAAGCCTCAAGTTGCTGAAGATCAACAAAAGAAAAAAGTTCCAAAATTTGAAGTTGCTGTAAGTGTATAAAATTTGCTTATAAGTACAATTTAAGTATCAAATTTGCTTCTTTTATTTATTTAAGTATTATGGTACAGAAACCTATTTGGAAGCCTACAGGGAAGCCTACAAGTTCAAGAATGTTTGCTGCTCCAAGGGATGCTACTCCAAGTGCTGCTGCTCCAAGGGATGTTGCTTCAAGTGCTGCTGCTCCAGGGGCTGATGCTTCAAGTGTTGCTGCTTCACCTTCAATGTTTGATCAATTGCAACAAGGACAATTTGGGGCAAAAACAGGGGTATGCACAGGGGTAAAAACAAGAGCTAAAGCTGCAGAGCAACAAAAGAGAAAGGTTCCAAAATTTGAAGTTGCTGTAAGTTTATAAAATTTGCTTATAAGTACAATTTAAGTATCAAATTTGTTTCTGTTATTTATTTAAATATTATGGTACAGAAACCTATTTGGAAGCCTACAGGGAAGCCTACAAGTTCAAGAATGTTTGTTGCTCCAAGGGATGCTGCCCCAAGTGCTGCTGCTCCAAGGGCTGATGCTTCAAGTGTTGCTGCTTCACCTTCAATGTTTGATCAATTGCAACAAGGACAAGTTGGGGCAAAAACAGGGGTAAAAACAAGAGCTAGAGCTGCAGAGATGGCTAAAAACAAAGGAAAGAAGAAGAAATGAACATGTGTTGTGTTGCTGAAATAGAGTATTTATGTTTGTGGTTATGTTTGTGGTTATGGTTGTGTTGCTAAAACAGAGTATTTATGTTTTTGTTAATGTGTTATAGTTATGGTTGTGTTATTGAACATAGTTTGGTATGTTTGGTCTGTTGAACATGGTTTGGTCTGCTTTGTTATGTTTGGAATGAACATGGTTTGGTTTGTTGATCATGGTTTGTATTTATGCAATTTAGCCTATTATGCAATTTACCCTGCAGTTTATTTTGCCATTCTATCTATTATGCAATTTTGCCAATTCTATTCCAAACAAGAAACAAAATAAAACATCAATACACCATTAACAAAATACATTAACAAAATAAACATCAATACATATACATATTATGACATTCAAAATAAACATCAATACACAAGCATCAACCAAATGTTCATTGTACACTTGAAACATAAAACATAATACCAACAATACCAATACCTACATACTAAGCAAACCAACACATTAAAAAAAACAACCAAGATACTACAAGAAAAAACTTCATCATTTTATTCTTTGTATGTAGTCTTGCATTTGCATCTTCTAGGCTTGAATTTTGAAATCCTTTGCTTGCTATTATTCCTTCCATGTTTCTCTTTTCATCCAACAAAGTACATATTTGTTGTCTCAACAGCTCATTTTCATCCACCAATCTAACATTTTCCCGGCGTAATAGTGGTATAACTATCGTGGACCTCGAGCACATTGGAGGATCGAGCCATTGGAAAAAATTGCAGCCACCATTCTGATTAACAAAAGAAGAAAAAATAGTAAGCAAAAGAAGCAACATTAGGCACCCATTGTAATAAGCAAAAGAAGCAACATTACTGTATTTGAAGAAGCAACTAAAATCTGAAGAATTGATAATGCCACACCCCAAAAATAGCATTCAATATCAAAATTACCTTCCAATTTTCGCATCCATAGAATCTTCGACCCGGATTGACAACGGTCCAACTAATGCGCAAGGATGCAATTTTCCCGCATTCACATCGCTGCAATTCATGGGAAGATGAGGTGGAAGAGGAACTTGACATTTAAGATAAACTTCAACTTGTGGTAAAATGATGAAATCGAGTTGAAATTTGGTGAAAAATCGGGACAATTTAGGGTTAGGGTTTTGAGTTGATTTGGGATTTGGGATGATTTTGTTCGTTCGTTTCGTTCAATGTTAATAAAAAGAGGGGAGGAAAGTTGCTGAAATGGGATGGCAAATCGTGGGAACGTTTTTGGAATTTTAGTTTTATTTTTATTTTGTTTAATGAAAAATTGAAAATCCCCAAATTGAAGCCAAAAATCCCCAAATTGGGAGAAAATCCCCAAATTGAAAGTCACGTGCCACGCACGTGACTTTTTCCGGCCAATTTATGATTTTCCGGCGAAATTTGTATTGAAATTGCCAATTTTTGTAACATATGGTACCCAAATTGCAAGTGGTCCAAATTAAGGTATCACATTCGTGTACAGGCCAACTTGAGGTACCAAATATGCAATTTTGCCTTAGTATTTATGATACCAAAAATATGATCCACACTCTATATTATGTGGAGCCCACAACACTCCAAATTCAAAATATTTTAATTGTCCATAAATTAACGCTCCTAGGTTAGTTCTATAACTGTGGGTCAAAATTTCACCCACCCCTACATGAAACTACTATATTACCCTCCCTTCACATCCATTCTTCCGCATCTTGCCACAAATTGGAAGGGCAAAAGAGTAATTAACTATCAACACATATAATAAAAGAAAGGAAAGAGAGAAAAATATAAAATAAAAATAAAGTTTGGATTTTTTACCGACCTTCCAATCATTCATAGATGCACCAAAATTGACTCGAAAATTATACATTTCTCCTCTTGAAAAATTGAGCCGTTTTTGGGAGGAATTTGAGTGGAAATTTTCGGAGTAATGCGGAATTGAGGGGAAGAGATATATTGATTTAGGTTAATTTTTGTGTTTAATTTGGTGAATTAAATGTCTGAATTGGTGGCTCGTACTGGTAGGTTGCAGCAGCGTTACGAGGGTGGTTATCGCCTCATTGCTGGGTAGTTTTCTTTTTAATATAATTAATTTCTATTTTTTTCGTTTGTTGTGTTTGTAATTGTGTGTATGTTGATGTTTGTGGTTGCATTAGGGATTTTACGTTGGGTCTGTTTTGCAATTAAGTATAATGTGGATTTGGGTATCTGATTTTCTTTAGGATTTTATGTTGATTGGATTAAGATTTGAGTTTTCTGTTTGATTATAGGGAAGCTATGGATTTATGTGGAATTTTGTTTGTTTGATTGTGTGGGTAATTGTTGGCTATTGGGGTTTGTTTGATTGAGAGAAAAATGACATGATTTTTGGGTGAAATGTTCAATTTTTATACAATATGGTTCAAGTGAGCAGGATTTTTTTGGAAATGCAAGTATAATAGAACCTAAGTTTTAAATCTTTTTAGTTTACGTCGGTTGTTTATTGTGATAAGGATAATAAGAAGTAAGAAAGATCGCATTTCAAAACTAGCCTTTTGATTAGAAATCTTTTAGGTTTCAGAGATTAGGATTCCGTTTTGTTTGCATATGGAGATATATATAGAAAGGTTAGAGAAAAATCTGCCATACCCATATCAATGCCTTTTCCTTACCCAGGTGACGAGCTCAATAGATCTCGAGATTTACTCGTGTTGATAAAGTCACTAGGTAATTTTGTACGAAAGAACAAAAGCTATATAGTAAGTGTAACATCAGAAATCGTTACGACAAACGAAACCATCTCTTATATCGTTTATACTTGCCACATTTCTACTTCTCAGAAGTTGGTGGATCTCTTTATCAAGTAAGCTTGTTAAGAAAATGAAGGGGAATATTCATTTAGGATTCATGAAGATAATTGTACAGAGCTTTCATTGACTATTTTTCTATTTGTGATCTTTGACTAATTTTGCAATGTACAAGTTTCTGACTCGATCTGTATATTTCATTGGTCTGAGAAGATATTTATTATATGAATGCATTGTAGCTTATTTGTTTTGACCAGTAGAGTCATTTCCAGGTGTATTCCCTTCAAATATAGGGATGTTGAAGAAGATGGCGATGACGCATCTAAGAAGATAGTTGAGGTGCTAATGATCAATTCAACCAGTGGACCTGGTCTTCTATTCCCAAAGGTGAGAGTTGTGAACACTTGCACCTGTATATCATTGCAACATGATGCACAAAGCAGTTCTTAAATCGTTTCCAAATATGGTCTTCAATTTTCTGTTGTGCTGATAATTTTTAATCCCCCATTTGTTTATTTCTGTGGAAAATGTAAACATTTTAAACTAGGAAATTGTTGGATAAACATTGTATTTCTATTATTTCTGAATCTATACACATATATAAATGCATGTATGATTTCTGAATCTATACACGTGGAATATTGTCAGTAGCCTTATCTTCTGATTTTTGTTTGGTCGTATCTATAAGTTAGGGCTGCTTTGAATGTTTTGTAAGATATAGGCTTTGCTATGTCACTTCATTTGATATTTTACTTGGCATTGGTTCTTGAGATGAGGTAAAATCACTTATTTTACACAAATCTATTAGCATAAGAGATCAGTTGTTACGATCCTCCTTATGCACTCTTATTGAGCTCCTAGATTTCGATTATGATTATTTAAGATTAAATCGGGAATATGGACGAGAACAATGTTTTGTGGTTAATATTTGGTATTGGCTTTGTTTTTGGAATGTGGTTGGAAATATTATGGTAAGAACATGATGATGAAGTGTATTACATTATTGAAGGACCTCAACTTTTTCTACCTTTAATCATATTGTGGTAACAATAATGATTGAAGTATTCTATCTATTTTGACATCGACATTGCAAATAGTAGTTTGGAAACAAGTTTTATGTTTTCATTGCACACGTTTATTTGATTCTTGAGGTGTTTCTAAGGATCTTCCATGGTTTTATATATGCACTATTATGGAGCACACATTCGTAAATGATGAAGTTTATGAATTATATTTCATTTAAATGAAAATTCTTCTTACACTACTAAATGCTGTTGCATGATATCATTCTAGTTGTGTTTGCTTATGTGTATGTGCATTTGTCTGTATCCTTGGACATGGTTCAGTTGTATGTATAATTATTATAAGTTGTTAAATGATTTATGACAAAAAATTCTTCATATTATGTGGTTTACATGATTACTAATATGAAACTAGATTGATGGACCTAGCAGTTGAAAGGAACAGAAGAACATTTAATGTATGTCCAGTTTTAGGCACTGGAGATGAAATTTGTTTGGGTAATCAAATTGATTTTGTTCTTGTATTATGGAAATAACCTAATCTGAACTATGCTATTTTACAGACAGATTTTCCGTTTGGAAGGAAAGAATGAACGTAAATTATATATTTCCCTCTGTATTTTGAAATGGATGGTTACTTATCTGTGGTCTCTACGTAAATCTACATCTAATACTCCCCTGGAAGACAATCAAATATTAACATATGTTTTCCAAATTATGCCAAATAAATGCATAATCGATTTTTTTCTTATATCATCAATTTCGACATGTAGATTCTCTTTTTTGTTTTGGATATAGGGTGGGTGGGAGAACGATGAGACAGCAGAGGAGGCAGCAGTAAGGGAAGCCATGGAAGAGGCTGGAGTCCGTGGGGATTTAGTGGTAACATATAACAACTTCATACTTGTTATCGTTTTTGATTGGTCATAGTTATTTCTTAGATTTTATTATCTAATCCTTTTTAGTGCCTCCAGTTAGTGTATGATGAAATATGACTTGTATTTCATATGGATGGTTAATCTTAGTTCTTGATATAAAGCATCTTATTACTTTATCAAGATTTCTGAAAAGATGTACTTTTACGAAACATATCTCCATATCTCATCCCTTTAAGCTCCTCAAATTTATATTGTTATTTTTCTTATTTTCAGCATTTCCTGGGATGCTATTCATTCAAGAGCAAGACGCTCCAAGATGAGTATAGCCCAGAAGGTTTATGTAGAGCTGCTATGTACGCTTTGCAAGTGAATGAGGAGCTTGAGTTGTGGCCTGAGAAAAGCCACCGGTATAGAACTTGGCTCACTATTCCTGAAGCTATAGAGCAATGCAGGCACGCATGGATGAGAGAGGCTCTTGAAAAAGGTTTCTCAAAGTGGTATGGTGATGGTATGATTCCTACTTTGCCCAAAAACGGTTTTTCGTAATTAGTATTTTGAGGATTTGTGTTTAGATATGGTACCATGCCAAAAATGATTTTGGTGCCTCTTTGTTTTAGTCCTTGTGATAGTTTTAGTGGATGGTGGTTGTTTGATTCATGAGTCTATCAATCTAAACTTCTCAGAACTGTGTTCTTTAGTGAAATGGTTGCATAAATATGCATGCTCATTAAAATGATACTCAAAATGCATACCTTAAGTTTGGGAATATATAAGTGTTTTTGACGAATGAACAATAGTAGCTTGAAATTATTACATAAAAGATTACTATTACATTGTTTTTGAGGGCCTTAATTTCAAGTCAAGCGAAACCGAATCTAGTTATACTCACACTTGATTCAATTTTATGCAAGCTTTTATCGTTAATGTTTACATTTATAAATAGTTGAAGTGTACATGATGTTAAATCTTATTTCAAAATAAACTCTCAAATGGTTTGATAAATAAAATTAAACTTTATAAGCTTTTATAAATGATTTTCTACAGTCCTACTAAGTAGAACACCATGGGAAGTGATTCCTAAAAGCTCCCTCATATTACTAGCAGTCCTTGTACATGAACACTGTATGATTAGGGTTGGCAAATAGGCGAGTTGGGTTGGTTCCAACAGGTTGATTTTTAAATGGGTTGGGTTCTTAAATGGTTCTAAAGTGGAACCATCTCAATCCAAAAGGGAACTAAATCCAACCCGACTCAATACCTTACATTTTGTTCTTTATAACTGAGATTATTGGCAAGCGATTTGAGCCTAAGTTGAAATTAATTGAACTCAAACTTGGAACCAATTAGGAACCGAATAAAATTTCTTAAGAACCAACCCAAAATAGTTTAATTAGGTCGAAACCATGGTTGTAGATCCATTTTGCCACCCTTATGTATGATGATGTCTCTCAAAACGCCCAATATTCCAAACTCCGATCAATAACCCATAGATATACACACTCAAAACAGCAGAATTAGCTTTAGACCTACAAAATTCTGTGGTGAATTGGATTTAATGAAAACCGGTCCATTATTGACAATCGGATGCAAGACCACGATGATAACAACACCACCTCAATCGCTTGCATGATATTGGCAACGAATCAAGAGAAATAAAAAAGGATCACAGCTCCAACGCATAATAATCAACAAGCAAGAAATGCCCATAAGAAGTTAAATGTAACAAGAATCTAACAACAAACTATATCAGAGCCTATTAGGATTAAAATGTCCCTATACGTTTGCTTATAAAGTCAAAGCTTCATATTCTACGACATACGTAACAGAGAAACATGAGGAAAAAGAATTTATATAGACGCCTACTTCAAAACCATAAAATCTAAGATCTAATCAAAGTACCCAATAGCTACCTAAGCAATAGGAAATCCACTCCTCGTCAGCCATACCAAAAAATCCCGGTGATACAAACGATCCACATCCTCCCTTTTCATATTTTACACGATATACAAATGCGATAAGGCCCATTACTGAGGACTGATTTTTATAAGATCACAATCATCTAACTTACGGTGAATTCCAAGTGGGTCCCATCAGAATGCGGACCCACGTACCTTCTAAGAATAGTCCATCAGTTACGGATGATTCAAGCTTGGCATTGACATGCTAATGCTCGTGCTTAACACGTGCCTTTAATATTCCGGGAAGAGGGGGAGAGGTGGGGGGCCCACCCGAAACATTTGACCTTGATTGATATGCATTGGCCATGCTCGAGCTTTCACCTCCCTCCGTAGGGGCGATTTGGGCTTTTCCACTGGTTTGTTGTTTTTCGCAAAATTTCATTGCCTTGAGAACATAATTATCATCGTGCAGCTCAAAAGGAGTGCTGCACTTAAAGACAAGTTTGTGTTAGAGATATTGGAAACTATAGTTTCATAAGTGCCTTAATTCAATTGCACAATAAACCACAAAAATGGTCTTCTACATTAAGGATAATTACGTGTATACCCCCTCACATATTGAGTAAATGCAATCAACCCCTGAGGTTTTGAATATTGCCAAGACACCCTGCTGTCAAATACTGACAACTCTGACAAGGGTAGAACTGTAATATGTTTGTACAAACAGGAGTGGATTTCTATGTAATTCCTCAAAATCCATGGCGTTTTTCATAATTAGGCTCACAAGCATGGGGTATCTATGTAATTTACCCTTTTCATTTCATTATATATATTTGCTTTGCAAAACCATCCTGAAGGGAAATTTGTCGAAATATCACAAATTCAGTGGGGCAGTATATATATGCTTGAATTATTTTGTTACCTATTGAAGTCAAAATGCACAAGCTGCATATCTTCTGATATTTCCACTTCCACCGTAGCATGAGGGCGAGTCTGCATTTTTTAAAATGCATTAACGCAATCAGTGGCGAGCATGACAACAAATTTATGGAAACACATATTAGCGGATGTCTTAATCAATCAGAAAACGTTGTCAAACGAAAAAATCCATAGCAAGCATGATAATGAACCAAGTACATAATAGAAAGTCTGACATGGGTTTTGTACAAATCATTGAAATGCAGGCGCTACCTAGTCAAGGATAATCTTAAGAACACAATTTATTATATTCTTATATTTACACATCAAATTAGCATTATAGGCAGTTTCTTTTTCTTTTCTTTTTATTTGTATACAACTCCGTGAAATACTGATGAACTCTACCTGGACCAGAATAAAAGGCAATGCAACTCCACCACTTGGAGCATTTCCTGAGCCATATAGTTGCTCATTCCTCTGTATAAGGTTTTGAAGACCAACATACTGCAGCAAAACAAAGGGCAGAATTGATAATTGTTAGCCATGCCACTATGGACGATTTCCTAATATACAATGTACCAGAGATCGAACGTCCAGGCAAACTCAGAAATAAAAAATATTCCTCTCAAAGGGTTCTTACTTGTTCTTCCAGCTCTTCCAGATACGCAGCCTTCTTTTCAATTCGATTTCGAAGTCCAAGACGTTCAGTCTATAATCAATTACATAAAAAAATATGTTCGGATTAGAACTGATCTAAATTTACAATACTTCTCTTGTGACAAAGAGAATTTTAGTCCGGAAGGGTACACATTTCTTTTCATATTAGAGGGTACTTCAGGAATTTGAGTGGGCAAATTTTTTATTTTGTCCAATTATGTATAAACCTTATGATTGTTGACAAGTGGGGTTGAGGGGAGAAAAGTGTTATGTAAATTTATTTTTTATTTATCTAATTTAGTTTTTATTTTGTCTTGCTCTGTCTCTGCTTGTGACGGAATCAAAAGGATAACCAAAGGAGAAGAGAATGTGTAGTAAAAAGTAAATACGAAGGGGAAAGAAATCTAACCTTTAATTCTTCGATGTCATTCATGCTAGTACGAGGTAGACCCCTCCATTGTATTTCCTTTTTATCTTTAGAAATTATATCCATCGCCATTAGCACATTTAGAGCATCATATACCCTCCGACGTATGTTTTTCTCATCATACTGTTGCTGTCATATATATATATATAGACACATATATATTTAACAATCAAAATTAATTGCTTGAAAGTAATGTTATGCAAGATTACATGAACATGATATGAAAAGTGGAACTGCAGCAAACCTGGTCTGGAGCAAGACTATTGTTAGGATCTGTGAATTCAGCAACAAGTTCATCAGCCACCTAGAAAAGGACATTATTTATGTCAGATATAGATGATCACTATTAATGGCGGTTCAATTTTAAAAAATCGCCAACTGTATATAACAAACTAGAAATGCAAAGATGACAAAGCCAAAAAATAATTTAGCATGACATTACGAAATGTTTTTGAAATCACTCAGAATGGATGTTTCACTTCATAGAGGATATAACAAATGCAAATCACAATTATTTTAAAAACCCCTAACCCAAAGTAAGATAAAACACAACGGAAAATCATTTCCCCTTGTTTGGTTCCTATAGAACATGAAAAGGAAACAAAAAAAAAAATAGGAGAGAAATTTACTTTTTCTCACCATTTGGTGAGGAAAATGATGGAGGGTAAGGAATTCTCACTCCACAATCCATCTATCTCAATGTGATTTATTACACTTTTGGGCATTCGCAAAACTATTATTAATATAAAATTAAAAAACAAAAGGTTATTTCGTTCTTTTGTTGTCATTTTCCTTGGAGTTCTCCATAATTTTCATTAGCTAACGAACTTTAAAAAAATATGGATTGCTTTTTCCTTCCCATGTCATTTTCTTTTCTTTACCAAAATCCTTGAACCAAACAGGGTGTAACAGTAACCATTGATGGAAATAACAATCATTTTATAGAACAGATTTATTACTTCATAGAGGAAATTATAAAACGAATCAACAATAACTTTTATACTTTCATCCCACCGTTCGGGGGCCAAATGAAGTTTAAGCATATCTAAATGACTTTCATGGTTGCCCTTGATGAAAATAACAATCATACTATGCAGAACGCCTACCAGCACAAATAAGTTTGGAATGACAGAATACAGGATCAGGAGTTATGAGGAAAGATTATAAAACATACAACAAAGTAAACGAAAAAATGCATATAACATGTGAATTGTTCAATCAAGAAATAATATCTTCAAAAAGAACAACTCAACTCGCTTAGTCACAACATATAGATTTTTCAACTCCGTCGTAAAGCAGTATCTATTATCATATGATCGAATAGACATACCAATCGTGCATTACAGAAAGAAGCATATCATGCCTAAAGCAAAAAATGAAAAATGTGTGAAAACCAAATCATGTTTATGACCAATATCCTCAACACCTTCAATCAAAAATCTGATATCAAACTTCCTCTCAAAAGAAATCAAGCATTTTCGGGCATGAAAGTTGAATGATTAAGGCTACATAAGAACACTGAGCATGTTAATTCACATAAATGCACCTACTTTTACTACAAAAACATATCAAAACAACATCAATACTTCTAATGAGCCATCTAACCTCATTATATGTAGTTCTCCCTTTGCTTTCCACTTTCTCGCACACTATCAACAAGAAGAACATGAAGTAAAACTTATGTAACTCATACTAAAACTTTTTCAAAACTGTTGTATGAATATTGTGCTCGTATATCCTCAATAAGGGAACATTTGACTTCTAGTAATTAACTTTTGTACTCAAGAAAAGAGAAACTATTTCTGTCTCTTAATCTTATTTTGGTCAAAAAGGGACCTCCAAAAGAGGTTATCTTAGCAACTTGGTTAAACCTCAGAAGTTAATTAGCAGTAACGAGAATATACCTTACAAGTAAAATCTTCTAACCACACTAGCCAAGACTTTCAATATTACATCCTAGGTGTTAAAGGGAGAGATGAGAAACACAAACCTTTCATGCTAAACTGACGAAGCCCTCGACCACTCTTATCGCCTCCAACTGCACGTTGACCTCTCTTCTTCTTCCTGTTTCTGTTCAGATTATTATGATTAACAACAATTGCAGTCGATAACTTATCAATACAGCTCATATCATTGTAAATTAAAGATGCACACTAAGTCGATAACTTCCATCAATCAAAGCACCGAAAGTCGGAGCAAGATACATCCTACTAACCAGTGTTTTAAAAGGCGCTCCCCGGGGCTGGGCGCCGGCCAAAATGCCCGGGGCAACCAAGGGGGGCGAATATCTAAAAAGGGCGTACGCCCGAAGAGGCAGGGCGTATGCGTCAGGCGCCCGGGGCCATGGGCTGCGCCCCATGGTCATTTAAAACTAATGTGAATTTTTTTAGGCCCACTTCAATATATTTCATATTTTTAAGCCCAAAACCTTTTAGTTGAAGTTAAATAATTAAAAATAACTTTGATTCTCAAGTCATATACAAATAAAACTCTAAAATATTAGATTTTTTTATATTTTTAACCTCTCTTCATAGTTCATAGTTCATACAACTTCATAGGAAACAAGAGAAAAATTCAAGATTCTTCTAAAGGTTTGATGATGTAGATAATGAGCTTGATGATGAGACTTTTGATAGTAGTTGACAAAGACAACAATTTTAGATCTTAATTTCGCATAGTGTATAATTGGAAACGATTTCGCCTATCATTTAATATTGTTTTTGCCAAACGTTGAACTTGAACTTTTCGCTTGGTCAAATATTTATGTTTCGGAGTTTACATCTAAAAATTTGTTAATTTCATTTTTTTTTATCTTTGTTTATATATTTCCCTATTATTTTTAAAAATATTTTATTTTATTTTTAATTAAAAATAGAAAATGCGTGGGGCTTACGCCCCGCTCCGAGGGATACTGAACGCCCCGCCCGCGCTCTACGCCTTTTAAAACACTGCCACTAACTACCAAATGATCAAACATTTTCCATATCTGATTTAAAAGATATACCCTCTACCACTGGTGAAGACAACAGAATAAAATATCAGAAGTCACAATTCCATTTCCCATTATTTACAGGCTACAAATCAAATTATTCATGGAATAACACCAGAAAAGAACCAAGATAGAGTTATTTCCCAGCTGTTACATTTATACCATATAAAAATTAGGAAAGAGCAAGGTCGTCCTCTTACTGTAACTCCAACTTTAACAAGTATATACTATATCACAATAAACCTTCACACATCTCAAAGTTCAATATCAATCAAAAAGTATAAGAAATGCATAAAATCCAAAAAAATAGTATTTGAAGGCTTACCCAGCAGTCTCCTGAGATCCTGCATCATCCCCTTGGATATCAAGCTTGTTCAACCGAAGAAACGTGCTATCGCTAGCTGGAGTTACCATTGCAGCCTCAGTCCGGATGGATGGGGACCCCACACTACCGCTAGTCGATAAAGATTGACCAGAGACATTAGTACCCCATGACCTAGTTGTTCCTCCTACACCACCTTTAGTAACCGTAGATGGGTTCTTATCCCCATCGTCTTGATTACTATTGCTTTTATCGCTATGATTCACCATTTCAACACAAACTCATATATCAAGAGAGACCTAACAACTCACAACTTCTAGGAATTTAACAAGTATGTGTGAAATATTAATACCCTGGATAGATCTAGATGAGAAATTGAGCAAAATAAACCCTCCCTTTCAAAAGGAATACTCTATAAATACTAAATTTTGACAAAAGAACCACCAAAGGGACAATCTAACACAAACCCATCAATGAATCTAGTAAAATAAGCAGAGCTAACACATCAATTGCTGTGAATAAAAGACTTCACACAAAACCCACCAAAAAATAAAATTCAGAAAAAGCCCCAGGAAAAGTATATCTATAAGAAAGAAATCAGATTTCCCGTGGTAAACCTCAAGAGATTATGGGCTCTCAAATAATTGGACTTACAATTTACGCTAAATAAGGAAAGGGCACATTCGTGAAATTGTAACTAGTAATAGCTACAAAAATCGGTACATCAGTTGTCAATAACAGTGCAGTAAAAAAGGCCACTTTTTTTAGTAATTTTTCTCGGCAATACGAGAAAACAACGGCACCGAGGTAAAAGCTTGTTGGGATTTGTTAATGGCGAAGCAAATTGAGAAGGGGTGAAGGGTTAGGGGAGGGTTTTTTGATCTGTGAAAAAGGGGGAAAAAACAAGTGAGGTAGGAGACTCTGTCAAGGAAAGAATCAGATGGAAGGAAACTATTTTTTATTCTTTTACTCTATTAATTAGGAGGGAAACAAATCTAATTAATGGGGTTTTGATTTTTTATGGGAGATCATTAATTGCATTTGTAATGATTTTTCTTATTGATGAAATTATAAAGTCAATGAGAATATTTAGGTAATTTTTTTTGTGTGTCAATTATTGTAATTTATGTGGTGATTGTTTTAAATTTAAAAGAAAATGGCATCAGATTTTAGATATTTATCAATTTCTTATTTTTCTCAACATATTCAGTAGTCTGTTTTCTTTCTTAAAATTCATCGAAAATCTCTCCCTTCACGTGTGAAGTGTAAACCTCTCGAGTCCAATTTTTATATCAATCAATTACGAGTCTGATCCTATATTCTTTTTATGGGTAAAAAAAGGGTTTTGCAAAAGAATACAAAATATAATTCATATTCACAATCTAACTTCTAAACTTGTAAAGTAATTATCACGTATAGTCGACTAACATCTTAGTGCGATATATGTATATATATATATATGAGTCACAATTCTATCAACTATATATTAATCTAAGCATTGCGTAATTATGTGATTATAAATTCAAACAATCATGTCTTGTCAAATTTAAATCATATATCTCACTGAAGACATCGACTGTACATGAAACTATTGTTACAAGTTTAAAAGTTATGTTATGAATATAAATCACACTTACGATCTCATAAATTTAGACAATCACGTCTTATGAAAATTACTACATTAGTCTCACCTTCCCTATTCTTTTACTTAATATGTAAATATCGCACGCATACATATATGTCAATTCTTTTGCTTAACAGTACGTACATGTATATACGCGCACACATACACACAAGTTTATAAGTCAATTGGGGCAATGGGGCTTAGTTCACAAACTGAAAAATCCCTCACATAGGCTTCCTAAAAACCCACAAAGAGATATATATTACAGTTATTAGTCTATAATGATGCTATCATCTTTGCCAAAATTAGATAAAATGTTGAATTTTTGAAAAACTTGATAAAAATAAAAGTCAATACATTGAAATTTACTACACAAAGTCATAAATGCGTTTATTTGTTAAACATATCAAGACTCCCTTAGTTTTGTAACAAAGGGTTTGTCAAAATAAATATTTTTATATCAAATTAATGTAAGACTTTGTGAAATAATCCAAAATCCTCAACTGCAAACCACAAATTGAATTAATTATATGAGACATATTTAACTTCAATAAATATAATGTCATTCTATGACTTATGGGATTAAGTTTTTGTAGTATAAATAGACTTGATGAAGCATAATGATTTCCATCCTTCTCAAAATCTGCAATTTAATATAGTGAATAAGTGTTTTTTTTTTTCTTTAATAAAATGAAGTCCAAAACTTTTATTTTTGTCCTTTTTGTAGCTTTTGTTGTGGTTTCATCTGCTGCAGCAAATGATAAGGTTCAAGGTGAGGAAAAATAGTGAATATTAGAATATACTTTTTTTTTGGAGTTATCAATTTAAATTTTTCTAATTTATTACGAGAAAACTATTTAATTTACTATGGCTTTAACTTATATAATTCACTTTTGAAAGACCCCTTATTTTCTTTTGATCAATACTATTTTACAATAATTGAAGTATATTTAAAATTGTCATACATTATATACTTTCTTCGTCCCCACAATGGATATTATATATATGTTTTCTATAATTAGGTGCTTTATTATAAGATTTAATTTCATATTATTTAGGTAAATTCTTATTCAACTAAAATAAAAGTGATACTAAATATAAAAAATGGTTATTTGTAAGTTTATTTTCTTTATAAAGTTTAAACTTTCTTTTATTATTTTATTTCTCCTAATTACTAAGGTTGATTAAAAATTTCGTACAGCTGAGGAAGCAAATCAAGTAGCTAGTGATGGATCCTACAATGGAGGTGGTGGTGGCTGGGGTGGAGGTGGCGGTGGCGGTTGGGGTGGCAGCGGTGGTGGTGGCTGGGGTGGTCAAGGCGGTGGATGGGGCGGCGGAAGGCCGTGCCGTTGGGGTTGTTGTGGTTATTATACTAATCACTATGGTGGAGGTGGAGGAGGATGTAGGTGTTGTTACACTGCTCAAGAGGCAATAGCCTACTTGCAATATCAAGCAAGGAACTAAATGTACTAAATATACAATAATGTATGTCAAATAAATTAGTGACATAAATAAATATTTTAGGCAAATAAAATGTTTAGCCATGTAGAAATATATAAGGCATAGACATATAAGCCTAAATTGCAATAAAATGTCACTTTTGTTTTAGAACTTGTTCCTTACTCTTCTTGAATAGATAAATTTAATATTTTTATTTATATTCTGTGCTTCTGATTTATATTAGTTGAATCCCATTAATTAATTAACAAATGTTAATATATATATATATATATATATGTCTTTCACACTTTCCCCGATGATCAATATCATCTACTTGTCTTGTAAGCAACTTGAATTTGTTTAAACAGGATTGATATCTTCAATCGTAGATAACAATTTTTAGTAATTTAAATACTGAAATTAATTAATCGTATGATGTTAAAAACCTGAAATTTGGCGCAAAGTAAGTGATACACAATGATATCTATTTGAATTGACAATTTGGTATAAGATTTTTAGGGATGGCAACGGGCCGGTTCCGGGTAGGAGCCGGCGGGGCTAGAACTGGAACCGCATGGCTATTTTTGGACCCGAAACCAGATCCGGAACCGGTTTCTCATTTTGGACCCGGAACTGAATCCGCCGGGTCCAACCCACGGGTACCCGTTTAGTATTATTTTTTTTGGGCTTTTTTTTGCTTGTTGCTTTTTGGTTCTTTTTTTGGGGCTCAATTTTTTTTGGCTTTTTTTGGCTTTTTCTATGTTTGAAAAATGGCAAAACAGTTTCTCAATAATGAGTCCTTGAAAGCCCGTTTTGGGCACTGATACTCGAAAATCATTAAGAATACTGTTCAAATTCCAGCTCTAAAGGGCACTAATAATTTTGATCTCACTTTTCGTCTTCCTTGCAGTTTTGATCTCATAATGAACCAAATTTGTGAGTATTTCGTCATCATTTACAAGCTCTATTATTCAATCCACCACACATATCAATATTGGGTTAAAGAAAAGTGAATTTTTAAACCCATGTTTCTGCATATTTACAAGCTCTATTATTCAATCCACCACACATTCTTAAAAGGAGAGGAATACCTGATGGCAGCGGTGGTGCGGCGGTGCAGCGGCGACCGAAGACGGCGGCAAGACGGCGGCAGACGGGTGCTATTGGAGTTGGGAGGTTTTAGTTTTTGATTTGTAAATAATTGAATTTTTTAGGTTGAATTATAAAATTAGGGTTATATACTTCGGGTCTATAGCGGATCCGGATCCGGAATCGAAACCGCACAGGACCCGAATATTTGGAACCGGAACCGGATCCGGAACCGATTAAGGCCAAAAGACCCGGAACCGACGGGGCGGTTCCGGGGCGGAACCGGATCCGTTGCCATCCCTAAAGATTTTCTATTCCAATTCCTATTCACACGTGTAATTCACTAATACATTTGTCAAAATGTTTAACATGTGTAAATATTGACACGTGCCAAACATTTAATATATGGAATAGAAGATTGAACATCAGTTCAAATAGAAAATTTTATCCCGACAAATCCACTTCCACACAATCCACCCTCTTGTAGAACTATACTACCCAAATTTCATAGCACAATAATATCACATAAATGGTGGCAATTCCGAAATACGCCCATATTTGAAAGACATTGAGACGACAAATTTATCAACTTTGACATAGAAATCAGCACATTGTCTGAGTTTGGTTACAAATTTGAATTTGGACCATAGAATCTCAAATTTAATTGAAAACGACGAAACCTGACTGCACGAAACCTGAGTTATCATCCAAGAAGAAGTAGATCCTACTAGTAACCTTGCAAAGATCCCTAATCAGAAACAGAAAACACATTCATATTCATACAAGCAAAAGATTGACCTTAAAATTACTACAAGTACATATTACTACAAGATATTTTGCTGTATCAGCCATCAAAGCCAAAAAAAAAACCCATTAAAATTATACCTTAGTCCAGCAAATCCGCCACAGCCGACTTTCTAAACGCATCAACCTGAGCCAACTGACTAGCCAATGCATTATTTGGAAAAATGTTATCAGCCTTAATCCTCTCATTAAACCCATACGCCGGTTTTTTTGCAACTATATAAGCATGGAGTAGTGTATGATAAGGCTTGAGCCTTGATACATACCCACACTGCTTCATATTAAGAAATATCTTCTCAGCATTATGTATATCACCTCTCTTCGCGTATTGATCCAATATAGTGAAATAAGAATCAAATAAAGGTTTCGCCTTTTTCTGTTTAACAGCCTTTTCGAGTATAGAGTCAGCTTTTTCCACTTCACCGGCCTTAACATAGAGCTTCACGAGCGCATCCCAAGTCATGGGCCCCACCATGTTACCACCACTATCCGCCATTCGTTTCACGAGATCTTTCCCTTTCTGCAACATCTTATTATCCGCGTAAACGTTCAATAGTGCAGCAAAGTGCTTCGAAGAGGGCCTTTTCAATATTTTCACCATTTTCTCAAAAGCCGCCTCGGCTTTTTCGATGTTTTTTAGCTGTCCATATGATTCAATAGCAGCTAAGCATTCTGCTAATCGTGGGTGAGGTTCACATACTTCCCAGAGACGATCAACTTCATCTTCCCTTCCAAGAGAAGCATAAATTGGAAGAATAAATCGAAAAACCCAACGACTGTTCTTTAAATCCTCGCCTACCAAATCTTTTAATACAGACTCGGCTTTATCTTTATGTCCTAACTTAGCATAGTGTCTTGCTAAGGTTGTAAGAATTTGTGAACTAGGTTCCAACCCTTCATTCTTCATCGTCTCGAGAATTTTTTCCATCCCATTAATATCGTTAGACTGCCCTTTCACATCGATCAAAATCTGGTAAGTGAAAAGGGTTGGCTTTATATTCTCTTTCTCCATTAACAATAAAATGTCAGCAATTTTCTTTTTGTTGGTCCTCTTGTACAGAATTAGCAACTGGTTGCAAGAAAAGCATGTAAGAGGGTATCCTAAATTCCTCATTTTGTTGAAAACCTCCTCGGATTTCTTGATATTGGTTGCAGAAACACAATTTGCCAGTAGGGTACGGTAGGCTATTTCACCTCTAAAAGATTCTGGAATCTGCTGGATGTACTGTTCTGCCTTGAAGATACCTCGTACTTTGGCAATTAAATCAACACGAGACGCATAATTACTCTCCAAAAATTCAAGACTCTTCGTTGACTCCAACCATTCCGACAACTGCAAAATGTGAAATTATGCAAAATATGAATGCAAATGACCCCTCCAAATCACTGTTATTATTAATTTAAATCTCAAGTATGCAAAGACAGACTACAGCCGATATAAACACTAAACATAATAGTTTGATATAATACTATAATTAGAATATGTGAGACTTGCAATTTTAGTCCTATAAAATAAAGTCCATTTCGATTTCAGTAGTATGTTTGGTTTTCAAATCTGGAAAAATAGTTCCATAAGATTCTCTTTTCCTGCAATCCCGGTCTCATCCACTAAAAAATTGAATGGATGTGTGGCATCATGCGCCGTTAAGATTTTAGGATACATTGACTAAAGTAATGATTACATGCAAGACCCGTGACTAAACTAATGGATTCCTTCTGTTTTTTTCTTCTTTGATTCACAACAGGGACCAAAAATGTAAAAAATGAATACGTCATATGAAATCAATTATGTAAGTTTGTTAACAATGGGGCCAATCAAATGGAATATTCACCTGCAAGGCCTTGACATAACGCCGCCCCTTCCGAAGATGAAGCATGGTTGATGATACATCTGTCCGTGTCACTTCATTTCCTTCTTCAACCCATTTATCCAAGACCTTGCTCACAGGTACGGCTTGAGCAGCAAGTATAGCTTTAGTCATTCCTGAAGTAGCTTTAGCTTTTGGAGATTTTTCCTTCTTAACATCAATCTCAGTGTCTAAATTCTCCAACTCATTTTCGATATCATCATCAACATTATCATTTTCAGAGAGCTCAGATTCAGAGACCGATTCATTATCATTCTCATCTCTAGAAGCAGCATTATTTGGAGTTTCATGCTCAGAGAATGCATCCTTCAAATCATCATCTTCATCTCCACTGTTCTTAGCACCGGCTTGTGAAGAAAAACTTCGGATTTCAGAGGAAGGCTTCGAAAAACGGGATGATGAGTTGTAGAATCTTGCAGAAGATACCAATTCATCAAATACTATTCCTTGAGGTTCAATAATTCCGAAATTGTAGCTTTCCGAACAACATCTTGGAATATCTGGCTTCAAACGGGAAGCTCGAGTGGTCCCTGACCTTAATCCTCGATTCCTAAAAGAACAAATATATAATATCTCGATTATGCATATAAATTACAGAATTAGAATATCTGAAAAAAAAAAATATACAAAACACAGAGCCCAAAGTCAAACACATTTGCAAAAAATACACATACTTTGATATGCATAGCCATATGTTCCACCTAATCAACATTATAAACACCTCATCTATAATCACTTAAATAAAAAATGAACACAAAATACCAAAAATCTCTCGATCTCTTTGCTTTCTCTCAAAACCCACAAAGAGCTGCCAACATTAAGCGCGAACGCAGTCACGTACGTATAATCAATCACAAAAACTAATAAAAAAATTCAAACAATAACATACAAGCAGCAAAATAATGCATTTGAAACACACATATATGAATCGAGGGAGAAATGAATTACTTGAGATGAATTGAAGCTCTTCGAAGTGCCCACATATTGATTTTTTGAAGCAAAATAGTAGTGACAGAAATTAGAAAGAGGAAGAGGACTGGGAGAGATTGGAGAAAGCAAACTGTAAAACCCTAAACCCTTTCCGAGGAGTTAAAGCGGGTGTAATTTCACATTGCTCCCTTATATTCTAAGTTATTATATTAAGGTCACCTGAAGTTTGTATAATTAGAGTATGATTTCCTTTTTTCTCCTTTTATTTTCCTTTTACAATTCCTTCTCCTTTTAATTTCTCGTATGCATTATCTATTTCAAATTGTATTTCGATCTTTTATTTCATTCCTTCCTTTTCATTTATTAGATGCATATATTATTTTTTTCCTTAAATAAATAAAGTAAATACAAAACAGAGTATCCATCCACTCAACCTATCTATTAGATACTCTATTTGTTTGTTTATGTTTTCAAATTTTATTTTTCAAGTTTCTAAATCATAAAACACCAAATTTTATCCAAATTCTCTTTTTTTCAATTCTATTTTTTATCACCTATATAAACCTATCAATCATATATACATATTTTCACACATTTACCAATCAAATCATTTATTATAATCATTATTTCACTTTACTTTCATACTTATTATTTTTTATCTATATTTTTTTATTCACATAATCATTATACACAACCATCACAATTAGGTATCGTTTGGTTCGTATCATGTGATTAAACATGATAATATTAGGCTTGATAATTATGGGAGAAATTGAGAGATTCATTAGCAAAAACTAGTTTGGTTAGAATTATAAATAAGAGTGATATCCTATATGATATATATTCAAGTTGTTTGGTTGACATTACATATAAGGAGTGATATAATTAAAAAGTCTAAAATACCCCTATTGTTGATGTTGAATTATCAAAATCATATATATATATATATATAATTATATTTAAAAATATGGAATATATTTTACAAATCAAATAAAAATATTTTGAGTATCTTAAAAAATAATATGATTATATAAAATATATTTATTTTATTTATTTTTAATTATAAAAATAATTTATATAAAATTATACTTAAACATATGGAATATATTTTATAATCAAATAAAAAATATTTTTAAGATCTTAATAAAATAACATAATTATATAAAATATATTTACTTTCTTATCCTATTATTGAAGTTGAATTATCAAAATCATATATATAAAATTATACTTAAAAATATGGAATATATTTTATACATCAAACAAAAATATTTTGAGTATCTTAAAAACAAAATATTTTTGAATATCTTAAAAACAATTAAAAACAATTAAATATTTTGTTAGAAAAGTCCAACAAATAAAATTGTAATCTTTTGGATTTGAGGGCGTACAACCTACAGTAGAAAAGTCCAACAAATAAAAATATTTCATAATTATCTTTTTTTAGTTGAGTTTTTCAAATTGTAGTAGGGCGTACAACCTGTAGGAAATTTACTCCTAACTTATATTCCAATAATTTTTATGTCTTCTTTTTTCTAAATTGAAAATTAAGGTAATTATCTTTTGAAAAATTAGTTTCTTTAAAGATTTGAAATAAAAATCAAATTAAGATTGTGACTAAGATAATTCAATTTTAATACCAAACTTTGAAATTTAATTCCATATTTTTAAGATTGATTCAATATTTCTCTAATATTTGCCGATTTTTTCCTTTTCTATATGAATTTTTCAACTTTGTTCTTCTATAAATTCTATGAATCGTCACCACTATTAATCAACACAAATTAGAATTTAAAAAACAATTTCATATAAAAAAAATAATGGATGCTCCTTTGTTTCACCCTCAATCTTGGTACTTCTACAATGAGGATTGGACCAAGGAAGTTGACCAAAAATTTATCGCTATACTAGAAGGTCAAACTAAACAAGGGAATGGGATTTTTCGTTCACGAATCAATGCATTGCGCGTGGCACGTGAAGAGATTAATCATACCTTTGGTACAAATTTTTCAATTCAAAATTTTCATCATAGGCTTCGCAAATTAGGTCAAAGGTACCAAGTTTTCGCAAGGATTAGTAGTTGTTCGGGTGTTGCATGGGATAGGGATGCTAATGTCATACATGCTTCCCCCGACTATTGGTTGACATGGATAAAGGTAATCTGTAATTTTATTTGATCTGTTTATATATAAATTGTATCTTTTGTTGTAATGAATAATAGATTAATTGACCTAAATAATTGTAGGACATGGCTTTAACAAAGGCATATATCTACCAAGGAGAAGCCGAATGGGATGCACTTGAAGTTATATTTGGAAGACAAGAAGAACGACAACCACTTGTTAACGAGGATGTGATAGAAATATCAAGTGATGAGGATGACCCGATGAATGGGCATGATGGTCTCAAAATTAATGATGAGAACACTGACGAGGAAATGAATTCACCCCCTCCAAAAATTCATGTCATTGAAATTGATTCGACACCTGTCAAGCTCCAACCTAGTGATGACATCTCAACTAACATGCTTCTAAAGAAGCATGTCATGGAACCAAAAAGAGTTTCTAAATGCTTGTCTATTTCGAAGGTTCCTCCACCGCGTTGTTTGCCCACTTCTCCTGATGCACTGAATATGGAAAAAAAGGATAAGCCCATTCCGAAATCAATTTCTGATATGGCTAGTTCAACCGCATCTTGTAGCCCGGCTAAGACTTTAGCGAACCAGTTTAACTGAAGTGGGTTGCTCTGCTGTTTCTTTGTTCAAGTTTTATTGTTTTTTATGCATTGAATATTTACGTACTTTAATAAGTTGATGTTTCTTTGTTCAAATTTTATTGCATTTTTATGCATTGAATATTTAAGTATTTTAATAAGCTAAGTTGAGTTTTGGATGTCAAGTTTATTTTAGACCCATGTCTATGCATGTTTATTTATATACCTGTTCCAAAAGACCACAAATTAAATAATTAAGCAATAAAGATCCAACCCAAGTTTAGTAGTCTCAAATTAATTTAGTTATCGACAGTAGGTGTTCGAAGAAATGGAAATGAGCCTGAGAAGTTATCAAGTGAACTACTTTGAATTCGTATCAAATTTGTATCTATGAAGCATATTTAGTAAACTATCCAAAAAGTTTCAAAATTTCAGAAGTTAATGAGACAAAAGAGGGTGAGAAATTCTGTTTTCTATATGGTCTTGGAGAAAATTCACATATATGATATTATTGAGCTTAGAATTTCACACAGTCAATAATTCAAGCCATCAATACAATCAATATAGATATATGTACTTGATCAAAAAAAGATGTAGAGATATCTATATATAAAGAACTTGCTAATGTAATTTCCATCATTTTAAGTAGAAATAATATTAACCACTTTATTAAGATTCAATGTCCATAACGACCAAAAACATTCTAAAATATGTTTTAAATAAATCTAATATATGACCACAAACAGCCAAATGGAAAAGCAATTGTCGTAATATAAAAACCTGCAGATAGATAAAGCATAAATATCAATTCAGTAACTCAGAGATTACCAGCCAACTTCATTCGAACATATTCAACTTTCTCCAAATCGGGCAAGCTGAATAACAAGTCGAGGTCTTCAGAGTTCTTCACAAGCTTATCGGCGACAAAAAGCCTCTGTTGAATGGTCAGACCTTCAATTTTGGAGACCACGGCGTACACCTCCTTTCTTGCCACTGACATGTCATAATCGTACCCAATCCTTGATGCTATTTCACCTAATCTTAAGTCGGTGCTTTTGCAATAATTTCTAAGCAACTCGTACATTTGGTCTTGGCCATCAATTGACTTCCTTTTCTTTATCTTTTTCTTTGCATTTCCACTTGACTCTGGTTGACAAAAAGACATGACTTCATTCTCTCCTTCAAACCCCTCATTGATAGTTTCGAGACCATCAAGAACGTCCTTATCACGAGAATTTGTGTCATTCAACACTTTATTGACAGCTTCCACAAAACTTTCAACCTTTTCTCCAGTCGCCCTATCCTTTCCAAATATTTCTACCCAATCATCGTACAATGGCCAAGACTTGTAACGCATCAGACGAGCATTACTATCAATCTGAAATTTAAATAATGCCAATACATTGAAATTTCATGTATTAATTATAAGAAACAAAATTTAAATGTCTAAATGATAGATACCTTAATATAACCTTCCCATGCATCATCATTCGCCTCGATCATCTTCGTTGTATCATTCCATCCAATACCAGATTTCGAAAGCATGGATGATATGCTTCCATAGTTCTTTTTCCAAACATGTATCCTTGAATTGATGTGAGGAAGAGCACGCAAATCAGTGCTTGGAAATGCTCTTACCATGTGATGTTCAAGTTCTTGAAGATAACCAGTCTTGAAGCCGTTTTCTGCCTTCCAGCCATGGGCAATGATATCTTTCATTCCAGTAATCAAGACTTCTTCCTCTCGCTGGGACCAACTTCTTCTTGTTGAAGCACTTTTCTTCGAGGCACCGCAGGAAACTTTGTTGCTAGATTGTGCCATCACTGATTGCGCTACCTGAAAATGGTATTATAGTAGTAACCAAATTGCAAAATATATACACATTCTTACTCCATAAAATAAGCAATTATTAATAAGATAATAACAAGATACACTTTTATCACTACCATTGTGTATAAATATAAAACCATTCAAATACATAATAATAAAAACATTATAATTAATGACAATTCCAAAACACAAATGTTTAACAGTCAGGCAGCGTAATTTAAAAATATTACATAACTAGAATTCAACGAACACCTCTCCACTCATTAAACATTGAACTCGCTAAGTTGTCCCTGAAATTATTCCATGCGTGGGACGGCTCAACTGTATCTATTAAATCAACACCATTAGCTTCATCGTCGTCATAATCCGAATCATTCAAAGAATTCTCTAGAGGATCAACAAGCATTTCTGACCTAATAAAGTTATGTAATAGTGCACACGCCATGATAATTCTATTTTGGGTTGTAATTGAATAGAATGTTTGACTCCGAAGAACAGCCCATCGTTTTTTCAGAAGACCTATAGTACGTTCAATGACGTTTCGGGCCTTTGAATGATACATATTAAAATATTCTTGAGAATTTTGTGGAGTCAAACTTCCATCACCCCAATCTTTGAGATGATATCTAACACCTTTGAAAAGAGTTAAAAAACCATCTCCATTAGCGTAGCCGTTATCGCACAAATAATAATTCCCTGTAAAAGGAAAATGATCGATTTTACTTGTATATACATTACATCTATTTAACTGAAACTCTAAAATTGTCGAATTGATGGAAAAATGTATTTTTTATACCATGTGGTACTTTGAGCCCGTGTGGCCTATTTAGTGCATCACGGAGCACTCGAGAATCAGCAGCTGATCCTTCCCAACCACTTAGAAGGTATGTAAATTTTTGATCGATGTCACACGCAACAAGTACATTAACAGCTATATCGCCCTTTCTCGTTCTATATCTTGGCTTATCATTTTCATTTACCGTCATCTTTATATATGTTCCATCTATTGCACCTATACAACCCTAGTATGTCCATAAAGTAAGAATACATATTAATGTTTAATTATGAACATAATATTAATATATTGTAGGATCATATTCAATTGTTACCTTAAACCATTTCCATCTCGGGTTGGTACAATCATCACCAATTGGTCGAGGGGTGACAAGAAATAAATTGTGGAGCCTCAAAACAGCATTCAAAACAGCGTGAAAATGTTTGCTAACTGTGTACCCCGATCGTTTGAAGTCAAACCGCACTATTCTTACTTTTTTATGGTGGGCCAATATTGAAAGGAAAAGGGCAACCTTTTCCTTCACGGTAACATATCTAGAGTTTGCAAGACCTCCAACATGTTCTAGCAAATAACACAATCTAGCAAATGGGCCACGAGGCATTCTCAAGTTGTCTAGACAATCTATATCATTTAGTTCAATTAAGCATTGCAAGTGTTCAATTTGCTTTGGGATCCTATGAGCCATAACATATCTAATAATTTTTTCACTCTCCCTACGATGGATAACACGACTATTTAGCATGTGCCTCACAAACATATTCAAAATAAACATGCTTTCATGCATGATTTCCGAGATAACAAGGAATAACTCGGCATTTCTCTTCATTCGTAGAGACATTGTAACTGCGTTATTCAATATAATATTGTATTAACATTACAAAGTGTACGGTAATATAGAGAATTAGGGAAAAATAACATGAGCAGCTACATATTCAATGGAAATCAAAATTGACACAGAAATCATGATTTCATTATATCAAATGTCAAAAAAACACATGACAAAATCTAACGAATTTGTACTTCAAACAGCCCTTCAATCAATATGACTGCATTTTTACAAAATGAAGGTTTACTCAAGTCTTTCTTCCACTATCTATGGTTATTCTTGTTGATTAGATTTTTCCATCAACTCAAAAACATGGAACTATTTCACTGTATTAAAACAAACGAAGATTTTTCAGACCCATTTTACTGTATTAAAACTCGAAACCCAAATTCGAATAACTCAGAACCCGATTTACATCAGAACGCGATTTACACCAAATCTCAATTAGTTCGAACTAATAGCCGTAGAACAACTTTTCAGACACATTTTTTATTGTATTAAAATTGAAAACCCAAATTCGAATAACCCAAACGCAATTTACACCCGATCCCGATTAATTCAAATGTATCGATTATAGATAAATATAATTCATATAACATAAAACTATCTCTAAAATTACCTTAGGGTTGCGAACGAAGGGCAAGAGAATGCTTGATGGAGATTGTTCTTACTTGAGCTGCTTCAATTGAGATCGACCAGGCGTGGGTTTTTGAGTAATGTGAAATTAGTGGGTTTTTGAGTAATGTGAAATTAGGTTGAGTGTAGGCGTATGTTTTTGAGTAAAGTATGATTAGGTTAAATGTTATTAGGGGTAAATTAGTAATTTAATCTTTTAAAATAGGTTGGATATAATCTTGGGATAGTGGATACCACCTACCTGGTGGTATCTACTATCCTAGATATGAAGTGATTAAATATCGGGCTTACTAGGTATCATGGGCCGACCTCGTCGAACCAAACATAAAATTAGGGGTGATAATTAATATATCACCCCTATAAACCCCAACCAAACGGGGTCTTATTCTACACATCATCTATCAATATATCACTATTGATTTGACATATGTCACTTAAAAATATAAACAAACACGGCCTTGTTTGTTTATGATTTCAAAATCCATTTTCAACCTTTTAAATTACAAAATTCCAAATAAACTTAACACACCAAATTCTCATCCAAATTCTCTTTTTTTCAACTCTATTTTTCAATCTTCTATATAACTAACTATCAATCATATATACAACATTTCACACATTTACCATTTAAATCAATCATTATTTCACTTTATCTTTCATATTTTACAATTTTTTTTATTTATATTTCTTTATTTTTTATTCACATAATCATTATATACACAACTAATAGAATTATTTTATACATTATCCATCAACCTATCACTATTGATTCAACATAATGTACAACTTTCAACCTATCTTTGAAAATATAAACAAACTATCATTTTCACACGAATTTCCATGATACACAATTCCCGATAAAATTTCAAAATTTTATCTCAAAAACATAAACAAACAAAGCCCTATCATTTTCACACGAATTTTTTCATAATACGCAATTTCGGAGAAAATTTCATCTCAAGAACATAAACAGATAAAGCCTAAGCTCTTGCAAAAACTCTATTATTCAAATTAGCTATGATATATCTATCTTGCAACTTTTTTTGTCATTGTGGAGAAGATCTATGCTACCTGGGATATGTGGTATATATCCGGTATCCCGGCAAGTTCCATGTATCGCTCTAACGTTTTCCGTGGAAGCAGGTTAAAGGTAGCTCTTCAACTTTTCTTGATTAGCTTTTTTCATGTTTTACACTGGAACAAAAACAAACGGTTGATTTCAAAAAATTTGTTATATAACTCGGAAAAAATTGCAGCATTGATTCCATAGGATATGTCACATCGCAATCATAGTACATTCATTGTTAACGAACTCGCAAAATTAGTCTTATAAAATTTATTGTTTTACGTTTCGGCGAGGCCTGGCCGGGTTGGCTTAGGGGGCCAGGCTTGAATGGGCCTGATGGGCTGGTCGGTTTTGGCATGTTTTGGCCAATTTGACTACTTGAGTCCTGAGTTCTAACTTCGTCCACTGAACTTCATAAACCGCAAAAGATCATGCAAAATTTAACATGTTTTCCATGCTTCTACGGGTCTGCTTGATTGGGTAAAATTTTGATTTTTCTCGAGGCGATGAATTTCCAACGACAATGAGAATCACCCAAAAAAGTAAATGTAGTATGTGGACAATTATGATTCTCGTTGAATCCAAGGTTTTTTTTGACAAAAGGGAATGCAGGGTTCGAAGTTTCAGTATAATCATAACCGTTCATATATGATAAAGACGCTGGAGGGTCTTAGTATATGGATGGTTGTAACTTTTTGGGACTTATCCTCGAAACTCCTAAGAACAACATGGTGGGCCATACTTCATGCCTTCAGAAATGAACTACGTGGACGGGAATGGATGGACTAAGTCCGAGCTCCTATTTGGAAAACAAGATAAAAGTTAAGAAATTTCATGAACCGACTTGAAGAATGACAATCTACGATGTGTTAGATCTTTTCTTAATGAGGTTGATTCCACTTCGATTCAAGTTTATGACAATTGGGAGAATATACAATTCGACTAATACACAAACGTGTAGCATATTACTTTATACTTGCGTAAAGTAATCATATGTGTGTGTGTGTGTGTGTGAGAGAGAGAGAGAGAGAGAGAGAGACCTAGGCAAGTTCTTCCATTCCTTCAAGCTGATGTACACTTGTTTCACTATTTTTCATTACTAAATGCAGAAACAAGACTTAAGCAACAACGCAAATTCGTTAAGCGTCTAAAACTTATTAAAAAGTTTACCACATTGGCGTAATCTAGAACCCGTGAATTGCATCAGTGAAATTCTTTGTCAGGGCCTAAAAACAAGGTGTGATTAAATTGCAAACGTAAGATAAAAGACAAAACCAGGACATGGCGCTCGTTCATTCATACACACAACAAGGTTCGTTGGATGCTAATTGAGCACTACCAAAGTAGGGCTATGAACCGTTGGATTAGCATAATGATGTACGAATTTCACTTTATAAAGTTATCATATGCACATCATCAAAGGTTGGGATCATGCCACATGTGTATTTCAGTGCTGATGTGGCATAATCAAAACCTTTTGATGTTCAAGGCCAAGTGTGACGAAAAGAACTTCAAGAGAGAGGGAGAGAGATAACCGATTTGAAGTTGTGTAGAGATATATATCCGCTTTTGTTCGGCCCCAAAAGTGTGAACTGTTCTCGAAGATAGGTCAACTGTGGTATAGTCAATTCTCTTGCAAGAGCCTGTTACATGACGGCGATGGTGGTGGCGGCGCATGGTCGGTGGCCGGTGGTGTTGATTTTGTGAGGGTTTAGTCAAATGTGGAAAACTATGAAAATGTAGTGATGTGTTTGAGTGAAGGTTGGTTTAGTTTAGTTTAGTTTTGAGTGTGTTGCCACGTCATATTTACTGAATTTAATGAAACAATGGTGGATTTAAATGTGGGTTCGGTTTTGTTGGGTTGTACATTAAGCCTGAAACAATTATAAGTATAAATGAATTCCGCTGTATTTAAGTTTATTTGGAATAAGAATTAGAAGAGAAAGAAGAAGAACTTGAAGCACTCAATCAAGCTCTTATTATCAAAGAAAACAGAAGCAACGATGAATTACAAGAAGCTAGGAAAGAATTAGTCAATGTAAGTTCTCACAATTCGTTCACATTTGATAGTTTTTTCATTCGATGTCCAATAACGTGATTTGTTTGTTTGCAAGTTTTTGTGCATGTGGAGTGGAACTTGTAATGTCTAAATAAGGGTAATTTTCAATCTTATTACCGAGTTATCTAAAACTTTTCAAGATTTTCGATACTAAAACGAGACTATATGACTTTTCGAACTAGAAATGGCTTAACACTGGAATGGGTCGAATTCACTTCTATAACTGCCCTTTTTTCGGTGCTTAGTTAGAAACGAGATGAACTTTGTTAGACCCTCCTTCAGATTTGCCTCTCCAGTCACTATTTTATGCAATATCATCACATTTTGATATTCAAGTCTAAATTTTTGATGTTTTCCATTCTAAATACAAGATTTTTTGTGTTGAATTTCCCTTGTAGGGGTTGAAAGAACAGTCGGGGCGGGCATTAATTGGAGTGAAGAAAATGAATGAGCTAGTAACAGTAGCCAAAAGGAAGTACCCTGAGAAAGAAGTAGAAACGGAAGCTATTGAGCTATGGCATTACAAAGACCAAAGACAAGCAACAGTTATTGAAGGGATTTCACATATATTGAAACAATGGAGTTTCCTGAAAAGAAAGAGACGATAAACTCAAATCTCTTCGTTAAACGATAACGTTTTTTAACTTCTCAAAATCTATTAAACATTTTCATGTAATTTATTTTTTATTTAAAAAATGCTATTATCTGAAATAGCATTATAAATCTATTAAATATTTTCATGTAATCTATTAATTTGAATTTATCAAATTAATAGATTATATAATATGAATCTTACTTTAAATATTAAATATTTTCATGTAATTTGTTTTTTATTTAAAAAATGTTATTATCTAAAATAAAACTTTTTAAACTTATAAGAAAAATATTTGAAAATTGAAATTAAAACCATAATTGATACCATTTATTTAATGTAACCGTTCTAAATAAATATTTTTTTAGGTAAAATGTAATTCCATTAAAAACACAGGAACCAACTTTGTCTCATACAATTCACTCTAAAAAGTTTCATATTATAAATTCCATCAAAATCTAGTTCATAAGAATAACCCACAACTAATAATAATTAATAAGTTGAATACGAATTTTTATATTGTCATTGGTTTATGCAATTTATTATTTTCTCTAAATTGTAATGCCATGTGTTTTTTTTTTTTTTTTTGATGACAAGGGAACCCGCAGCCGCTACCGTTAGGTGCGCACTGGGTAAACCCCGCTCTTGTGCAATAGCCTGCAAACCACACAAGAGAGGTAAACCAGCCTAGGTTGCCCATAGCTGACAGGCTCACAGTAGAGAAGGCAAATAGACATTCCCTCATCAGAATGCCATGTGTTTGTTGAGTAGACGGGAAGGTGGTTTTTTATGTTATTAATAATAGATACTTTTGCCACATATATTAGTCCACATATATTAGTGAGTTTTTGTATTAATTGCCACATATATCCGTTGGTATGGATATGAGTTTAGAAAGATAATTAGTGAGTATTAAATTAATACAATGATTTAAATGGTAAGCCAATAATTCTAACTGTTATAATTGAAATGGCCTCATGACCTTCTAGTTTCTTTTTCATTACCAATGACATTTGTATTTAATATTAATTAATATTTGATAGATCATTGGTTTGTTACAGATCAAATAAAATTTAAATTGAATGATTTCGGGTCTATAATCCACTTTTGAAATTGAATTTCCACTGATAATCAAAACTAGTCTTAAGTCTATTTTAATTGAATCGAATAAGTTTGATTCATTTGTACTTTAAAACCCTTAATATAAAATAGAAGAGACTGGGCCCATACAATATGGAATAGAAAAATATGGAATCTTGAAATATAATATAAGTAGTAGTTCAACTATTTCTTTTTCTATTTTCTGGTGTATACAACTCCAATTAGTATTTACATTATTTTGATTCTTATCTTTTTATGTTAAGTTCCGAATACTTCTTATATTCGATCAAATATAGGAAAACACTTGTTTGGGCCGAGTGTTATAATCTTTAGGGTTTAGGGTTATATCAAAATCTTAATACGATGAATAATTTTTTGATAACCCTTACAATCATACTTAATTTTGAAACATGTGACATGTTTGTCGGCAGAGTGATCATAGATAGCATGTGAATTCTTACCAATCTAACTCAAGTTTAATGTCATTGACAAACACTAATACATATAACCTTATAAAACTTGCAATAGAACACTAATACATGCACTGCCTTCTGGTAATCTTTATAATAACAACTAAGTTTCTGTTTCATATTTTGGCTTTGCAAGTTGTGATTTCTGCTGTTTTAGGGGATCCCACAACCCTCATTGTTGGCCTTGTGGGCACATTAATGTCAAAATAATTTTATTTAATTACTTATGATCGCAATATAATTATAATAACAATTATTAAGTAATCGAAACAGCATGTGCATATATTTTAGATAATGGTTTGATATATTTAAACGAGTTATGATCAATTTTTTTATGGAATTGCGAAATTTTGAATTTTACGATTAGTATGATAATAGGACCTTTTTTCTGTCCTTTAATTTGAATGGATTTAAGCTATAAACTATATGCAACTTCTGGGATAATATTGAAGTAATTGACTACAATATATATATCCAAGCTATTTATTAATTCAATTTTCTTCTTACGTGTAGATGGCGTTTGGTCTGAAGTTAATTGACGCTAATTTTAATTGCATTGTCAGTTCACATAAACGTATACTTTGATATGGACTAATCGAATATTAAATAACCTATATTAATCGAATCATTTAAATAAACTATACTAAACCCTAAATTTTTTTGTCTAACTCAATAATCTCACACTCACTCCCTTCAGGTATAGTGGTCTCATTGGGCTTTATAGAATCATGCCTTCTTGCAAGAAAAGCTTTTATGTGCTTAACTGGTGATGGTGGTGGAAATGGGCTTTTGAAAAACCTAAAAGGAGTTGAAGAAACACTGCTAGGAAGTGGACTTGGGCTATAAAATGGGAATTTGGGTGTTTTTCCAGTTATATTGAGTGTAAATTTATTGTTTTCATCAGAAATTACTGGATTTTGAGAGAGATTTTCTGGGGGTTTCATGACAAAGTCCCATTGGGAGATTCAAGAGAAATTAGTAAAACCGAAAGATGAAAATTATGAACTTTTGATCAAGCAAATGCAGGAATTTTACACCATTGAAGGGAAATGGAGAGATTATAATCAAGAACAATTTTTTCCACAATACTTTCACAAAAAGATCAAAACTTGGAACAAGAATTGAATAAAGATTGAGTTTTTAAGCTTGATCAGCAGAACCTTGTTAGATGAAAGGCAAAAAAGGGATCAATCATCAATGCCAGAAAGATTTTCAGATAATATATTAAAAATACAACTGATTTAAGATGAAGAAAATGGGTAGAAATAGAAGAATAGAGCACATAAGTAAGAAAAAGAGAAGCTTTGCACAGCTCCCAACCTTCATCCTAATTCTTCCTCTGCTTTTTCAATCTTTTAAAATAATTTGCTTTCCCTCTTTTAATTTTTGTGGATTTGTTATCTTTATTTTTTGTTTATGAGAAATAGATTTATTAATTAATTTTATAACAATGGTGGTGGGATTTGGACATTTGGTCTTTGGGTCCTTCCAACCAGTATATTATTTGATTGTTTGTGCTTCAATGGCTTGTATATATTATTTCATGTTTATGCATATCTGCAAACAACTAAGCTAGTTATTAGCTTCTTTTGGCTTTTCAAATTTGAATGTTTGGACTTCAAAAATAGTTTATATACAATTCTATGACTTTCCCTTAACTTATTTAATGAAATACATCCACATTTGACTTCATTGTGACTTTTGGGAGTACTAGAAAATATATATCACGGCGTCGCACGTGGTTAGCACGTGATTTTTTTTAAACTAAACTAAATTAAAATAAATTATTATTATCAAATAATTTATTACTAAATAAATCCAATTCTTAATTTAAATGCAAAATTCTAGTGGCTTTTAGTTTTTGAATATCATTTAAAATATAAAACTTGTCATGAATAAACTTACAAAATTGGAATAAAATGAGTCATATTCTAAGATGAGTCAAATCTAATTGTTAATTTATATTTTCCTCTCAGTTTTTTTAACACCTTATATCTAAAAAACTACGAACATGTATGTTTGCAAAGATTATTTCATTTATCACAACTTTCTCAAAAATTCAAATATAAACTATTTTAATCAAATTCATTTTCTTTCATATTCATTATGTTCATGTATAACTACTTATTAATCAACATTTATTGCATCACATTATTCCTCATAATTTCACATTATTGCAACAAATTATTCCTCATAATTTTACCCTATCTTTCATCAAAATTTTTATTCTTAAACTATTTTTTCTTTCTTTTTTGATATTTATAATCACATGATCATCATAAAAATAACAAAGCAATAACTCACGCGTCATTCATAAATAAAATTACACTTGATTTGATAGATTTTTATGAATCCCAATTATTTTGTAAAAACACGAACAAAAATATCAAAATTAGTTATTGCACTCGAATCTATATAAATATTATATATAGCTCACAATTTTCAAAGAAATTTCTAAGATACTAATTTCAAAACATAAAAACAGTATAAACTTATCAACTTAAAATCTCTCACATGTATTATTGTACTTTTCATATATAATTTTAAACACCGTAGAAATTAGAATATTTAATTTTACTTTACTAAATGGTTTCCTAATATTAAGAGATTTTTTCCCTTAATCGGCCTTTATAATATTTGTTTTATCTATTTTTTGAACAACTTATTTTATCTATTTGAATGTAAAATAAAATTTGATAAAAAATATTAGTATTTTCTCTAGCATGTTTGTGTATACGATCATCAACCTACGTATCTTTTTAAAATGTATCTTAACGCCATTTTTTCTTCCTTGTACTCCACACATGTATATTTACTTTTTTCATTTCTTCACCTAATATCTGGAAAACTTTAGATGCGTGTTTATATTTGCAAATTTTTTATAGCAACTTTTGAAAATTTCAATACCACCTATTTTAACAAAAACAATTCAATCACTTTTTTCATATATAGCTACTCAGTAACCAACACGTTCATTACTTCACAATAGTTCACATTGTTTTTCATTATTTTACACTATATCTGATCAACAATTTCATATTTAAACCATTTTTCTATTTCTCTTCGTACTTTATTCTTTTTTAATCATATAATCATGACAAAAATAACATAGCAATCACTTACACGTCATTCATTAATATAATCGCACTTGACACATTCACTAATTCAGTTATTTTATAATGTAGAAACCTAAATAATTAACTTTCTTTTACAAAATGATTTCCTATTATTAAGAGTTTTTTCTTAACCGACCGTTATTATGTTTATTTTATCTATTTTTGAATAACTTATTTTGTTTATTTGAATGTAAAATAAACTTTTGATAAAAAAATATGTTAGTATTTTACTTTAACATCCATGTTTCTGTATAAAATATTAATTTATGTATCTTATTAAAATATATCACTGTCGTAATTCTTCCTTGTTATAGAAATCTAAATTATTTTTCTAATAATGTTTAATATACAGTATCATTTTTCAATATAAATATCGACACCATCGTCATCATCATCTAAATGCATCATCCTTCTCGATGACACTCTCTTACACAATATATTTGCTTTATCGCCTACTCTTGCTGCCCCCTCAATTTTCATTCCAAAAATGGTAGCCCCCAGCTTCTCTCCGCTACTGTTAACCCTAATGTCGTGTCTCTCTCACACAAACTCCAAACCTAAACTTCATGCAAACTCTAACCCTAATTCCCCCATACCACAGTTGACAACATATATTACACATCTGTCATCCTAATTCCAATCCTAACCCTATGTTACCTACCCTCCCGACCCAAGTCGATACCTCTAGCTGAAACGCTATCCCCTTTAATACTACAAATCGAAACACCAACTTCCTCATCCCTATCTTGACGATGTACCACACCCAAAATATAATTTTTTTTTGTTGAAATATAGGTCGTTTTGAAATTTTCAAAAAGTTGCAATAAACAATTTTGCAAATATAAACAAGCATATAAAGTTTTTCACACATTTGGTGAAGATTAATATAGAATGAAAAAGGTCACATGTGTGGAATACAAGGAAGAAAAAAATGACGTTATGATAAACGTAGGTTGATGATCGTATACACAAACATCTAAGTTATTGCTTTGTTGCTTTTGTGATGGTCATGTGATTATAAAATATCAAATAAGAAAGAGAAAAGAAAAATAGTTTAAGAATGAAATTGTTGATGAGAGAGTGTGAAATTATGAAGAATAGCGTGATGTAATATATGTTGATTAATAAGTAGTTATATATGAACATCATAAAAATGAATTTGATTGACAATACGTTATATTTGAAATTCTGAGAAAGTTGTGATAATAGAAATAATCAAACCCCTCTATAAATGTGTGAATACCAAACTTGTTTCGTCCTATGTGAAAAGACACAATCGCCCCTATATAAAAATTAATATTATCATTATTAAGGACTCTAATTGCTATTTGTTATTAAGGGCTCTAATTAATAGGAACAATGTTCAAATACATGTTCAATCATAAATAATCAAAATATAAATGCGGCAGTGTACATGAATCATTTGAGTATCTCTTAGTCTCTCATTCTCTTTGAAGATAGAAAATTAGAAGAACAGATAATATATTAGTATACTATTTGAATCATAGAAAAGTTCATTATTTTTAATATGTCAGTTACAAGTAACTGTAGTTATCTGCATGAAGTCGTGTAAACATTAACAAGTATGAAGCAAGACCTACTCCCTTCCATCCTAGGAATAATTGAAGAGAGTTTTCTAACATTTAAACAATTCATCAGTTACTTAAGTTAAGGTAAACGGAATTGGACAATGAAAAGGTTATTGATTTTACTATTAATTTGGTTGGGATGTTTTGATCACTATAAATATTTCACCATCTAATATATTATGACTCCTATAACTCTTTTGGCCATAATTTTTGTAAGTTTAAATGTTTTCTCTTTCAAAAAAATTATTGATATATTATTATCATCATACACTAATAAAATTTGGTTTTCTTTATGCAGCTTCTTGCAACCGTTTGATGAATTGTTAGTGCACTTAACTAACAAAAACAAATATCAAAGCAAATAATATCAGGTAACAATAGTTTTATGCCTACAAATTACTCTTTTGACACTTCACAAACTATGAATTAGAGTGAGCCATTTTCAATATCAAAATAGAAGGACCTCCAAATCAAAATACTAATTATTAGCCAAACGTTTTGTTGGAGAATTAGAGTGTACCATTTTCAATATCTATTTCTACAGAACTTGTAAACCACCTTAATCTTTATATCGCATTAATGTTGAAGAAATAGAGCTCTTTACGCATTAAGATTCTTACTTCACATTAGTACGTTGCATTAGTGATGATCGGTGTATGAAGAGTTAGTTTTGTCTTAACTATTCTATTTGATTAGATTGAGATTTGGTGGGACGAAAGTGTTCTGTTCTTTTTGCATAATTGACAAAGAGGAGCATTCATAAGAAATAATTGAGGTTCTACAATTTTAGCAGGCTCTTTATTTGTGACTTTTGATTCTTGTGTTCTGTTACTTTCTTCATTCAAATGGTTTGCTCGGTAATTAATAGGAACAATGTTAAATATTCTGACTAATCACTTCACATACGTTGGCTGTTATAATTATAACCACATAAGATGTTTTAATGGAATAGAACCTGAAAAGTCAAGAGTAAATAGTGTAGGCAGAAGAATTACAGCTGCCTCATTTTCGACATCCACTGCATGATAAAAACAAAAACAATAAGTTTCCACTCTCTCATGAGTAGTAGTCTCTAAGTGTTGAATACTTCTAGAATGTTAAAATTTATGACAAAAAATATTCATCCTAAAATTAATAATTTAATTCCGTAAATGTGTTTGCAATATCATTATTAGATACACGAATATTTAAAATATTAAAAAGTAACAAAATGATAAAACATAATTAAAGAGTACTTTTATCAGAATATTTTAATAACTAATTATTAAACATTTTAAAACCTAAATTTCATATATAAATTCAACATATTAAAGTTTTTAAACCCAAATTTAATTATGTGTATATATATACATATGACATATGTACAACTCCAATGAATATGAATAAAATACTATGAATGCTTGATTCTATTAATTGAGTATCTAAATCATTCGATCCAAAGGCAACCTAATTATGATGCAAATGGAGATGAAAAAATCGCACCTTGCTCATAGATAAGCCTACTGTTATACAACTGTATAGAACATGAGTGATACCAAGAACAAACAAGAATCGGTGAAGCTGTTCAAGACCTTCAGCCGAAACAAATGGTTCACGTCCCTGAAATTATTGTCAATTAAAAACTTTATATAATTTTCAAAAAAAACTTTTTTTGTTTTTGAATTTTGGATTTGGTATGCAATTTTTACCTCGCCACAGACGTGCAATGTAGAATAACTGATTCCTATTGGAGGAATATCAGTTTCGTTTGAAGGGGTGGAGTGTCTATGTTTGGATCTTAAATGTTAAGAAGAAAAGTACACATAAATTATTTTTCTTCCTTAAAGTTATGTTTTTATTTAGTAATTAATTGAATGTTATGCTTTATTTTATTTTTTTAATTTTATTGGCGTCTTCCATCTTACTTAATAGTTTATTGTTGGTGTTGGTTTCATTCTTTCTATGCTGAATTGTCCATAATTAAATTGAAAGAACCGAATGAAAAATACTTTAAAGTATTTTCTTACATTTGTGTCCAAAAGAAGATTTCTGGAAAGAATGCTAGAGAAATCAAGAAAAATATTTTTAAAGAACAAGATTAGACTAGAGCTTAATATTTTCTTTTCAACTAAATTGCTTTGTAAAAGCAATTAGAATTTACTATTACAATGCCATTTTTCAATTCTTAGTTTAGGATACAATTATTCGCAATATAACTATTTTTTAAAAGATTTGTGTCTTTTAAGCTTTTGTGGATTGTAGTTTGATTGACATAACTTATTTGATATCACTTTTCTTTATTATAGGTGATCCTCTAACAACAATGAGACAGATAGCATGTGGAAATATGAAGGGAAGAAAAATAATTGGAGGACATTCTAAACGGTAATTCCTATCTTTAACATATATATATACGTATTTGTTCATAGTAGATACTTGATATCAAAGCATCACTCGATGAAATCAATATGAACTATAAAACGTAAACACTAATATTTGGTTGTAGAATGTTATTCAACCAACAAGAGAACCCGTGTGTTGCAGAACAGTATGAGTTGGAACTAAGAAGAGAGAAATATGCTAAATTGACAGATGAGAAAAGGCGTCAACACATTGCAAATGTAACAGAAGTTAGAAAAAGAAGAGTTCCACAAAAGCCAAAAAGTCCTTGGCTACTAAAAGCATTAATGCAGCCACATGAATATGATGGTTCGTAAGTTTTTAATTAAGATGTTTCAATATTTTTTAGATATTCTCTTACCATTTTATTTTGTGCAGGTGCTACAATTTTTGAACCAGTATGCTCTCAATTACATGAGTTGAAAGAGATGACATGTTGTGATCATTGTGGTGCAATGAAATTTCAGCATGAGCCACCAACTTTTTGTTGTGACAATGGAAAAGTAAAGCTTGCTTATGTTGTTATATCGGATGAATTACATGATTTATATACTTCACAATCAGTTGAAGCCATTGAATTTAGGAAAAACATCCGTGCTTATAATAGCATATTTTCGTTCACTTCTTTTGGAGTAAAATTGGATAAAGATCTTGCATCTTCTAAACAAGGAATATATACTTTCCGAGTTTTAGGTCAGATTTATCATAGCCTTCCCAGTTTACACGCAAATGGAGATAATCCTTGCTGGTTTCAATTGTATTTCATTGACGTCGACAATGAGGTAAAAAATAGGTTAAGTAAAATCGATGATGCGAATTTGAATGAGGATACGGTCAAGAAATTGATGAGAATTATGGACGAAAATCCGTATGCGAAACAACTTCGAAGATTGAAAGATTACATCTCTCTTGATGAAATTGCTCTTCATATAACCAAAAATGTTAACTTAGATCAGCGTGTTTATAACTCTCCAACATCTGATCAAGTTGCAGCAATTTGGATTGAATGAAATAATCCTAATCTACCAATTGAGCGAGATATTGTAGTACACTCACGCTCTGGCCATAGACATAGAATCAAGCATTATTTTGGATGTTATGATCCATAACAATATCCACTTCTTTTTCCAAATGGAGAATCGGAATGGCACCAAAAAATTTATAAGGTTGATGTGGATAAAAGAAAACGTTCAGACAATCCAACTACCAATGACCATGAACAATATAGTAAGTTTTTACTTCAATATATATACATATATACTATAAAATTCACCCATTCTTAATAAGAAATGTATAAGTTTATAATATAGATTAATTATGTAATAAATTATTATTGACATTCTTGAAGATGCATGAGTATACATATAATTAGAAAATAGTTCCTCATATGTTAATATATTAGAAAACATTCTTATGGCAATATATTTGAAAACATTAGAAAACATTTTTATGACAAGTCAACAATCGTTTGCATATAAACAGTATGGTTAATTATAGTATTGATTTTTTCATTTTAATTTTGTCTAACATCTCCTATTTCATTTTCATCATGAATTTTTCATTTTAAATTTTTGTCTAAAATCTCCTATTTCATTGTCATCATCTTATCTTAATATATAAAATTATTTATATATGTCAAATATTTAAATTTAATATAACAGAATATGAGATGAAACATATATTTTGTATAGAAAATCTCAAACTTTTAGAATCACAAAGTTCTTATTCAATAAACACAATCTACTATAATACTTACTAATACGTTTCTAAAATAATGATTTGAAAAGTCACTGACAAAATGATGTATTTAAACTTCAGGTACAACTCAAAATGGTCAAACAGATTTGGTTTACGCAACTTCATCTACCATTGAGAATGTTCTTTCTCAAGAACAACAAAGTAAGTTACTAATAATTGTTATATTGTTAAATTTTAAGAACTTATATAATATTTTTTTCATTTAAATTATCCAATATTTTTGTAAAATTATTTTCCTATATGTGTTCAATGTTTTAGGTGTTACACGAGAAGATACAAAAAAAGTCTCATGTCGGGAATATAGTTGTTATAAACTACAGATACGAAATTCAGCACGTCAATCACATTTGATCTATGCGGGGAGATTGCTACAACAATATGCAGTAGACATGTACATCAAACTAGAAACAATAAGACTAGATTTTATTAGAAGAAACCAATCAGAGTTGAGGTCTGAACTCTACCAAGGATTGGTAGACAGTGTTGCAAAGGGAGAGACAAGAGGAACTGAAGTTGGACGAAGAATTGTACTTCCTGCATCTTTCATTGGAGGTCCAAGAGACATGCGGCGTCGATATCTTGATGCAATGTCCTTAGTAAGCCGATTTGGAAAACCAGACCTATTTATAACCATGACGTGTAATCCAGAATGGAAGGAAATACAAGAACTATTGTTACCAGGTCAATTACCTCAAGATCGTCCAGATCTCACATCCAGAGTTTTTAGAGCAAAGCTCCAAGATATGAAAGATCAACTTTTCACTAAAGAAATATTTGGGAAGGTAGCTGCTCATGTGCATGTTGTGGAGTTTCAGAAAAGGGGATTACCTCATGCGCACATTTTGATTATCCTGAAATCTGATTACAAGATCTTAACACCAGATCAATTCGATCGTTTTGTTTGTGTTGAGCTTCCCGATAGAGAAAAATACCCTCAATTGCACAATTATGTGGTGAAACATATGATACATGGACCATGCGGTGATAAAAAAAAAACAACTCTTGCATGGTAAATGGGAAATGCAAAAGTCATTATCCTAGGCCATTTTGTCAAAAGACGATACAAGGGAAAGATGGGTATCCAATTTATAAGAGAGCTGATGATGGAAAAACTGTTCGAGTACGAAATGCCCAACTAAACAATCAATGGGTGGTTCCTTATAACCCATACCTACTAACAAGATATAATTGTCACATTAATGTGGAAATTTGTTCTGGATTGACAGCAGTTAAGTACTTGTACAAGTATATTTACAAGGGACATGATAGAATTACTGTGTATACCACAGGAGCTGAAGAAGAAAATGTAATCGATGAAATTCAGCAATTTCAAGATGTAAGATGGATATCAGCACAAGAAGCAATGTGGAGGATCTATGAATTCAATTTGAGTGAAATGTATCCTGCAGTTTTAAATTTGCCAATTCACATGCCAAACAAACAGTGTGTCACCTATTGGAACAATCAAATTTTGGAAAATGTTCTGGGCTTAGATCATATATCTAAAACAATGCTAACAGAGTATTTTCACATATGTTCCATAAATGAGAAGGCGAGGGGTTATCTTTATAGTGAATTTCCTCAACATTTTGTATGGAACAAACAAAGAAGATGTTGGTCTGAGAGACAAAAGAGAGAGGTAATAGGTCGATTATCTGGTTCTAATCCAATGGAGGGAGAAAGATATTATTTGAGTCTATTGTTGAATCATGTACGAGGTCCTACATCATTTGAGTACCTTTTCATAGTGAATGGTGTGACGTATTCAAGTTTCAAGGAAGCAGCCCAAAAACGAGAATTATTAGAATCTGATGAAAGTCTATTAGAGTGCTTGAATGAGGCAGTATCATTTCAAATGCCATCTGCATTGAGGAGGCTATTTGCTACAATATTAATCTACTGTGAACCAACAGATGTGAGGAAACTTTGGGATACTTATTATCAAGCACTATCTGAGGACTTCAAAAGAGAACATGATAATTCAATAGAATCACAAATGTCAAAAACTTTAAAAAGTATCCAATCAATTTTAGAGAGTATGGGGAAAAGCATACACTCATATGATTTGCCCAATATTCCTGTTGATTTGAAAGATTCAAATAACACTCTCCCAAGAGAAATTTGTGACGAGTTATCAATTGAGATACCACCAGAGGATTATCATGCTCGGGACAAACTAAATACAGAACAACAAAAAGCTTTTGATACTATAATTGAACATGTGGAATTTGGAAAAGGTGCTGTTTTTTTTTTGTTGATGGACCTGGAGGAACGGAAAAAACTTTTCTATATCGTGCTTTGCTTGCATATTTAAGATCAAGAAACATGATAGCAATTGCAACAGCAACATCAGGTGTGGCGGCATCAATCATGCCGGGTGGTCGAACTGCACATTCTCGATTCAAAATACCACTTGAGTTACATGAGACAAGTGAGTGCAGCGTCTCAAAACAAAGCGGAATTGCCGAATTATGTCATCAATCAAAATTAATCATATGGGATGAAGCTCCAATGGCAAAACGCTTAGCAATTGAAACTGTTCATAGAAGCTTACAAGATTTCACTAGTGTTAAAGAACCATTTGGTGGAAAAGTAATAGTTCTTGGAGGTGATTTTAGACAGGTGGTGCCAGTTGTGCCTAGAGCTATAATACAACAAACCATAGATGCAAGTTTAGTAAGATCATTTTTATACAAAAATTTGAAGAGATTGACTCTTTCGAAAAATGTGAGAGCAAGATCGGATCCCAAATTTAGTGACTTTTTACTTAGAGTAGGCAATGGAACTGAACCTACAGATTCAAATGGCAACATTCAAATTCCACAGGAAATGCTAATTGAATATGACATTGATGACGATGAAGCTCTGAACAACGACTTATTGATGCCATATTTCATTCATTGCAACAAAATGCCAATTCAGCAAGTTACATGACAAGTCGGGCCATACTTGCATGCAAGATTGAATATGTGGATAAGTTAAACTATAGAATGATAAGTGCATTTCCAGGTCAACCGAAAATATTCAACAGTTTCGATGAGGCAATTGATGACAATCAAAGCTATTATGCACCAGAGTTTTTGAATTCTTTAACATCTAATGGCATGCCGCCTCACAAATTAGTTTTGAAGAAGAATGCTCCAATTATGTTGTTGCGAAACCCAGACCCAGCTGATGGTTTATGTAATGGAACCAGAATGGTCATCAAAAACTTTGAAAATAATGTAATTCATGCAGAAATTGCAGTTGGACAGTATGCGGGAAAACAAGTTTTTATTCCCCGTATACCATTATCACCAGCAGAGAGTGAAAGCTACCCGTTTGTATTCAAGAGAAAACAATTTCCCGTGAGACTTTGCTTCGCCATGACCATAAACAAATCACAAGGACAAACAATTCCACATGTTGGGGTATACTTACCTAAACCCGTTTTTTCTCATGGTCAACTATATGTAGCCTTATCTAGAGGAACGTCAATGTCCACTACAAAGGCTCTTATCAAACCAGATGACACAGAAGATACAGGAAATAACTGGACAAAAAATGTTGTTTATAAAGAAGTACTCAGTGCAGGCAATGAAGAATGAAGCCAGACCTAACAGGTTTCAGAAGAGAAGCTTCCGAAACTGAAGTTTAGATTTGAAGAATGGAAAAAGATTACAAAAATAAGTTAAGGGAGGCGCATCTATTAGGTTTTAAAAAGCTCGGGAATTTTGAAAAATGTTATTTTCAACAATGCTTAATGAATAAGAGAAAGTTTTTTTTATATATTTACAAAATATAATACAGACGCAACACCTAGATGACTTAGAATATAACTTATAATATAATCAGCTACACAAATATGTATTTCTGATTCTACATTGCCTCATGCAGACAGTTTTCTAAGTGAATTCAACATTTTCGAGCTGATTTGAGATTAATAGGTGATTAGCGCTTTGTGGAAAATTCAAATTAGTGATATTCATATATTACCAACTTATAAATATTGTTTCATTAATCAAATTATTGGCAATAAAATTATAACTAATTAGTGTAATAGATTACAAGTTTCATAATTAATGTTTCTCAAAGAATTGGGATGCAATGGAGAGGTTCTGGCAGCAGTGTGTGTTTAACTATCTACGCTGAGATCTAGAGGATCACTACTTTTGTTTGGCAGAGAGCCCGTTGACTGCACCAGAGAGTAGGGAGTATACTGGGGAGATCATGTTTGAGACATTTAATGTTCTGGGGCTGTATATTGCGGTGCAGCCTGTACTAGCTTTGGCTGCTGGTTACAACACAAATAAGTTTGGTGTTCTGTTTGGCAGTTTAATAATTGATTCATCTTGTTGGATATTTAGGATGTATGTTGAGATTGTGATATTGTGTGGTTATGTTACTTGTCATGGAGTCTCAAGAATAACTGTTGTGCGATGTGTTAAATGGTGGTTAGTTGAATTGGTCTTTAAATGGTGGTTAGTTGAATTGGTCTTTGAATTGCATGAATGCGAAAGGAAGAAATCATGACTAGGATTATGGAATGCCAGATCATGTGAAACAATGTTAATAAACCTTGAATTATCATACACAAGAACGGAATATGTAATACTTGAACAGAAGATAGTCCTAACAAGAAGAAAAGGAATTTTTTTAAGCAATAGTATTTCATCAATTCAGGAAGATTTGCATTTTCTTCTGGCTTCTAATCTATATTTATAACCCACTAACCATTTTCGAGTATCTTGAGAGGTTATAATCTTTTAATTGCTATGAAGATGAATTTCATTTTTAAGAATTAGATATATGATTTTGAGAATGAATTTTTTTTTATAGAAAAAGCATAATAATTATATATGATGTGATATGCTCTTTCCTAAGAGAAGTAGTTACTTTGTTTGTGAAATGTGTGTAGTTCTCTATTTTTCGAGTTGTCATGTATATATAACAAATACAATATTTCCGAATATTTAATTTAAATCTAATATATTATTTTCAAATATTTAATTTAAATCTAATATATTTTGAAATACTAAAATTAAATATTATATGTTTTCTCTAAATGAAGGGGAAGATTGAATGACGAAGAACCCCCTATCTCAATATCCCCGAAAAATAGATCGAACAAATGATTGGCCACATCTTCAGGGGAAAATTTGACCACATGCGCATAATTTCTTTCTCTTTCCAACATCGACCGGTGCGCTTTATAGAAGTGATGGTATAATGGAATTATCTTTCTCGCGATATAAACCTTTATATCGTCTCGGAACTTATTATCCGCTACGACGCAAGCAATCTGTTTTCTCTGCGCCTGGTTAAACAACGCGTTTAAGTTTTGGAATATTTCCCGGATTTTTTCTGGCATCCCCACAGCCGTTGGATCTGATGGGAGGGAGTCGAGGACGTGGTTCCATCCTAGCTGTTCGTAGTTCGCCACGAACTGTTTTATCTTGGTTTCCAACCGTTAAATATGCATTAAAGAACATAGATTAAATTATCATTAGGATTCCACCAACTGTTGCGCATATGAGTTAAATTCCACCACCAAAACGTAAGAGAGCAGACAATTCTGTTGGTTATAGAAGAGAAATTTTTATCATAAATAATGAGTATGTCCTTCTACACTTTTCAATACAAAATTTATATGGTAAATACTATTCTTTTCCAAATAATAACAAAGTTATTTGCAGGTTTCAAGCAATAACAATCAATCTTTGGGATGACATGGCACTTAACGAAGGTCAATTGTTGAATAGAATAGTAGCTCAGAAACCAACTGTTGAGTTTTCCAACCTCAAAAGAAATCTATATAATGGTACAATTTTCAATACAATCAAGAACTAATATTCTTAGTTACAATCTACATAGTTCTATAACGATTTTACTTTATCTAAGGTTTCAATTCTTAGTTTAGGATACAATTATTCGCAATATACCTATTTTTTAAAGGATTTATGTCTTTTAATCATTTGTGGATTGTGGTTTGATTATACAAATTAGCATTTGACATTGCATAATAATAATATTTAACTTTAAAGAATTTTAATTTTATTATATTATATCAATGAAAATTCACATGTGTTACTCACGTGCAACGCACGTGATATTTTCTAGTCTTAATAAACGTACATGTTCTTAATTTTTCAGATATAAGATGTTAAAAAAAAACTGAGAGAACAACATAAATTAATAATTAGATTTGACTTATCTTAGGATACAACTCATTTTATTCCAATTTCATAAGTTTATCCATGATAAGTTTTATGTTTTAAATGAGATTAAACTAAAAGTCGCTGGAAGTTTGAAATGAATAATACGAATTGAATTTATTTAGTAATAAAATAAATGGAATAATTTGATAGAATAATAATAGTTTATTTTAATTTTGTTCATTACTAAAAAAATCACGTGCTAACCACGTGCGAAGCACGTGCTATTTTCTAATTATTATTTAAAATTTTAAACATATGATTTGCAGACAAATCGGGTCGATTTAAGTAGTTCAAATGGAGACGCATTGAATAATTGTAAGAAGAAAGATACTACTATGTCTTAAAAACAAACAAATGAATCAACAATAAGATTCAACAATTATTCACCATTTACAACGTTTTTCAAAACTCGAAAATTCTTAAAAACCCACAAGACAATACAAGAATCAAAGCCAGTTCCTTTATCCCTGAGTCTTAACCATCTCAGCTTCAGGCTCACCAGATTCTTCATCCGCCAACGCCCCGTCAAGTGAGTACACTTGCCATCCTTTGTTACCCGAATACCTATAATAAACTTTAGGAATATGTTCCACTTTCTTACATTCATCACCAGTTAGTAGCAAAACAAACACATCAGACATGTCGAAAAATTCAAGTACTTCCATGTTCTCGAGTCGTTCGATTCCCACAGGCACCCTCTCCAACGAGCCGCATCTCTGTATAATAAGCTTCTCAAGAAGAGGCAAGGCACCCTTCTCGATAGTAACCGATTTTAGCACCACTAATTTGTCGAGCCCAAGTAGTTTCAACTTTAGGAACTTTTTCGACCTGAAACATAGCTCATTTCTAGTATAAGCATCAAGATACTCAATACGGACAAGATTAGGCATGTCTTGAAGATACTAAAGTGGATCGTCGTTTAATCGACTCCATCTGAGATATATTTTAACGAGGCTACTAACAGATTGTATTCATCTTGGAAAGCTTGCTAGCCTTCATCCGATATATATTACTTGAAGGAAAGGAGGAGGTGAAGTGAGATAATGAAGATCGAGCACATCTCCATCGACTGCTCTCATACTTAATGAACAAATCTTGGTGAATTTTTTGATGGCGGAGCATAACTCCTCGGTTCTCAACTATGCAATTTTTATTCTCGTCAACTCGGTCATTTTTGCTATCTCTTCAAGTATATTGCTTCCGGAACAGGCCTCGATGAGAGAGACTTTTTGTAGGGATTTCAAGCACCCCAATCCTTTCAATGTTTTGAAACCGATCATATAGTTATAAGACATATACGAATCGAGAACGTGATGATATACTAATAGAAATAGAAATAATATTAATAAACGTACATGTTCTTAATTTTTCAGATATAAGATGTTAAAAAAAAGCTGATAGAACAACATAAATTAATAATTAGATTTGACTCATCTTAGGATATAACTCATTTTATTCCGATTTCATAAGTTTATCCATGATAAGTTTTATGTTTTAAATGAGATTAAACTAAAACCGTTGTAAGTTTGAAATGAATGATACGAATTGAATTTATTTAATAATAAAATAAATGGAATCATTTGATAAAATAATAATAGTTTATTTTAATTTTGTTCATTTCTAAAAAAATCACGTGTTAACCACGTGCGAAGAACGTGCTATTTTCTAATTATTATTTAATAATTTAAACATGTGATTTTCAGACAAATCGGGTAATTTAAGTGGTTCGAATGGAGTTGCACTGAATAATTGTAGGAAGAAAGATACTACTATGTCTTAAAAACAAACAAATGAATCAACAATAAGATTCAACAATTATTCACCATTTACAACGTTTTTCGAAACTCGAAAATTCATAAAAACCCACAAGACAAAACAAGAATCAAAGTCAGTTCCTTTGTCCCTGAGACTTAACCATCTCAGCTTCAGGCTCACCAGATTTTTCATCCGCCAACGCCCCGTCAAGTGAGTACACTTGCCATCCTTTATTACCCGAATACCTATAATAAACTTTAGAAATATGTTCCACTTTCTTACATTCATCACCAGTTAGTAGCGAAACAAACTCATCAGATATGTTGAAAAGTTCAAGTACTTCCATGTTCTCGAGTCGTTCGATTCCCACAGGCACCCTCTCCAGCGAGTCGCATCTCTGTATAATAAGCTTCTCAAGAAGAGGCAAGGCACCCTCCTCAATAGTAACCGATTTTAGCGCCTCTAATTTGTCGAGCCCAAGTAGTTTCAACTTTAGGAACTTTTTCGACCTGAAACATAGCTCATTTCCAGTATAAGCATCAAGAAACTCAATATGGACAAGATTAGGCATGTCTTGCAGATACTAAAGTGGGTCGTCGTTTAATCGACTCCATCTGAGATATATTTTAACGAGGCTACTAACAGAATGTATCCATCTTGGAAAGCTTGCTAGCCTTTCTCCGATATATATTCTTTGAAGGAAAGGAGGAGGTGAAGTGAGATAATGAAGATTGAGCACATCTCCCTCGACTGCTCTCATACTTAATGAACAAATCTTGGTGAGTTTTTCGATGGTCGAGTATAACGCCTCACAATCTTCGGTTCTCAACTTTGCAATTTTTATTATCGTCAATTCGGTCATTTTTGCTATCTCTTCAAGTATATTGCTTCCGGGACAGGCCTCGATGAGAGAGACTTTTTGGTAGGGATTTCAAACACCCCAATCCTTTCAATGCTTTGAAACAGATCATATAGTTATAAGACATACGAATCAAGAACGTGATGGTATACTAATAGAAATAGAAATAATATTAATAAACGTACATGTTCTTAATTTTTCATATATAAGATGTTTAAAAAAAAAGCTGAGAGAACAACATAAATTAATAATTAGATTTGACTCATCTTTGGAGATAACTCATTTTATTCCAATTTCATAAATTTATCCATGATAAGTTTTATGTTTTAAATGAGATTAAACTAAAAGCCGCTGGAAGTTTGAAATGAATAATACGAATTGAATTTATTTAGTAATAAAATAAATAGAATCATTTGATAGAATAATAATAGTTTGTTTAAATTTTGTTCATTACTAAAAAAAATCACGTGCTAACCACGTGCGAAGCACGTGCTATTTTCTAATTGTTATTTAAAATTTTAAACATATGGTTTTTAGACAAATCAAGTCGATTTAAGTGGTTCGAATGGAGACGCATTGAATAATTGTAATAAGAAAGATATTACTATGTCTAAAAAACAAACAAATAAATCAACAATAAGATTCAACAAATATTCACCATTTACAATGTTTTTCAAAACTCGAAAATTCTTAAAAACCCACAAGACAAGACAAGAATCAAAGCCAGTTCCTTTGTCCCTGAGTCTTAACCATCTCAGCTTCAGGCTCACCAGATTCTTCAGCCGCCAACGGCCCGTCAAGTGAGTACACTTTTCATCCTTTATTACCCGAATACCTATAATAAAATTTAGGAATATGTTCCACTTTCTTACATTCATCACCAGTTAGTAGCGAAACAAACTCATAAGACATGTCGAAAAATTCAAATACTTCCATGTTCTCGAGTCGTTCGATTCCCACAGGCACCCTCTCTAACGAGCCGCATCTCTGTATAATTAGCCTCTCAAGAAGAGGCAAGCTACCCTCCTCGATAGTAACCGATTTTAGCGCCTCTAATTTGTCGAGACCAAGTAGTTTCAACTTTAGGAACTTTTTCGACCTGAAACATAGCTCATTTCCAGTATAAGCATCAAGAAACTCAATATGGACAAGATTAGGCATGTCTTGAAGATACTAAAGTGGATTGTCGTTTAATCAACTCTATCTGAGATATATTTTAACGAGGCTACTAACAGATTGTATCCATCTTGGAAAGCTTGCTAGCCTTCCTCCGATATATATTCTTTGAAGGAAAGGAAGAGGTGAAGTGAGATAATGAAGATCGAGCACATCTCCTTCGACTGCTCTCATACTTAATTAACAAATCTTGGTGAGTTTTTCGATGGCGGAGCATAACGCCTCACAATCTTCGGTTCTCAACTTTGCAATTTTTATTCTCGTAAATTCGGCATTTTTGCTATATCTTCAAGTATATTTCTTCCAGGACAGGCGCCGATGAGAGAGACTTTTGTAGGGATTTCAAGCACCCCAATCCTTTCAATACTTTGAACCGATCATATAGTTATAAGACATATACGAATCGAGAACGTGATGGTATACTAATAGAAATAGAAATAATCTTAATAAGCGTACATGTTCTTAATTTTTCAGATATAGGACGTTAAAAAAAGCTGAGAGAACAACATAGATTAATAATTATATTTGACTCATCTTAGGATATAACTCATTTTATTCCAATTTCATAAGTTTATCCATGATAAGTTTTATGTTTTAAATGAGATTAAACTAAAAGCCGCTCGAAGTTTGAAATGAATAATACGAATTGAATTTATTTAGTAATAAAATAAATGGAATCATTTGATAGAATAATAATAGTTTATTTAAATTTTGATCATTACTAAAAAAAAAATCACGTGCTAACCACGTGCGAAGCACGTGAGCACGTGCTATTTTCTAATTATTATTTAAAATTTTAAACATATGATTTCAGACATATCGGGTCGATTTAAGTGGTTGGAATGGAGACGCATTGAATAATTGTATGAAGAAAGCTACTACTATGTCTTAAAAACAAACAAATGAATCAACAATAAGGTTCAATAATTATTCACCATTTACAACGTTTTTCAAAACTCGAAAATTCTTAAAAACTCACAAGACAAGACAAGAATCAAAGCCAGTTCCTTTGTCCTTGAGTCTTAACCATCTCAGCTTCAGGCTCACCAGATTCTTCATCCGCCAACGCCCCGTCAAGTGAGTACACTTGCCATCCTTTGTTACCCGAATACCTATAATAAACTTTAGGAATATGTTCCACTTTCTTACATTCATCACCAGTTAGTAGCAAAACAAACTCATCAGACATGTCGAAAAATTCAAGTACTTCCATGTTCTCGAGTCGTTCGATTCCCACAGGCACCCTCTCCAACGAGCCGCATCTCTGTATAATAAGTCTCTCAAGAAGAGGCAAGCTACCCTCCTCGATAGTAACCGATTTTAGCGCCTCTAATTTGTCGAGCCCAAGTAGTTTCAACTTTAGGAACTTTTTCGACCTGAAACATAGCTCATTTCCAGCATAAGCATCAAGAAACTCAATATGGACAAGATTAGGCATGTCTTGAAGATACTAAAGTGGATTGTCGTTTAATCGACTCCATCTGAGATATATTTTAACGAGGCTACTAACAGATTGTATCCATCTTGGAAATCTTGTTAGCCTTCCTCCGATATATATTCTTTGAAGGAAACGAGGAGGTGAAGTGAGATAATGAAGATCGAGCACATCTCCATCGACTGCTCTCATACTTAATGAGCAAATCTTGGTGAATTTTTCGATGGCGGAGCATAACGCCTCACAATCTTCGGTTCTCAACTTTGCAATTTTTATTCTCGTCAACTCGCAATTTTTGCTATCTCTTCAAGTATATTGCTTCCAGGACAGGCCTCGATGAGAGAGACTTTTTGTAGGGATTTCAAGCACCCCAATCCTTTCAATGCTTTGAAACCGATCATATAGTTATAAGACATATACGAATCGAGAACGTCATGGTATACTAATAGAAATAGAAATAATATTAATAAACATACATGTTCTTCATTTTTCAGATATAAGATATTAAAAAAAAAGCTGATAGAACAACATAAATTAATAATTAGATTTGACTCATCTTAGGATATAACTCATTTTATTCCAATTTCATAAGTTTATCCATGATAAGTTTTATGTTTTAAATGAGATTAAACTAAAACCGTTGTAAGTTTGAAATGAATGATACGAATTGAATTTATTTAGTAATAAAATAAATGGAATCATTTGATAGAATAATAATAGTTTATTTTAATTTTGTTCATTTGTAAAAAAAAAATCACGTGCTAACCACGTGCGAAGAACGTGCTATTTTCTAATTATTATTTAATAATTTAAACATGTGATTTTCAGACAAATCGGGTCGATTTAAGTGGTTCGAATGGAGTTGCACTGAATAATTGTAAGAAGAAAGATACTACTATGTCTTAAAAACAAACAAATGAATCAACAATAAGATTCAACAATTATTCACCATTTACAACGTTTTTCAAAACTCGAAAATTCTTAAAAACCCACAAGACAAAACAAGAATCAAAGCCAGTTCCTTTGTCCCTGAGTCTTAACCATCTCTGCTTCAGGCTCATCAGATTTTTCATCTGCCAACGCCCCGTCAAGTGAGTACACTTGCCATCCTTTATTACCTGAATACCTATAATAAACTTTAGGAATATGTTCCACTTTCTTACATTCATCACCAGTTAGTAGCGAAACAAACTCATCAGACATGTTGAAAAATTCAAGTACTTCCATGTTCTCGAGTTGTTCGATTCCCACAGGCACCCTCTCCAGCGAGTCGCATCTCTGTATAATAAGCTTCTCAAGAAGAGGCAAGGCACCCTCCTCAATAGTAACCGATTATAGCGCCTCTAATTTGTCGAGCCCAAGCAGTTTCAACTTTAGGAACTTTTTCGACCTGAAACATAGCTCATTTCCAGTATAAGCATCAAGAAACTCAATATGGACAAGATTAGGCATGTCTTGCAGATACTAAAGTGGATCGTCGTTTAATCGACTCCATCTGAGATATATTTTAACGAGGCTACTAACAGATTGTATCCATCTTGGAAAGCTTGCTAGCCTTTCTCCGATATATATTCTTTGAAGGAAAGGAGGAGGTGAAGTGAGATAATGAAGATCGAGCACATCTCCCTCGACTGCTCTCATACTTAATGAACAAATCTTGGTGAGTTTTTCGATGGTGGAGCATAACGCCTCACAATCTTCGGTTCTCAACTTTGCAATTTTTATTATCGGCAATTCGGTCATTTTTTCTATCTCTTCAAGTATATTACTTCCGGAACAGGCCTCGATGAGAGAGACTTTTTGGTAGGGATTTCAAGCACCCCAATCCTTTCAATGCTTTGAAATAGATCATATAGTTATAAGACATATACGAATCGAGAACGTGATGGTATACTAATAGAAATAGAAATAATCTTAATAAACGTACATGTTCTTAATTTTTCAGATATAAGATGTTTAAAAATAAAAGCTGAGAGAACAACAAAAATTAATAATTAGATTTGACTCATCTTTGGAGATAACTCATTTTATTCCAATTTCATAAGTTTATCCATGATAAGTTTTATGTTTTAAATGAGATTAAACTATAAGCCGCTGGAAGTTTGAAATGAATAATACGAATTGAATTTATTTAGTAATAAAATAAATAGAATCATTTGATAGAATAATAATAGTTTATTTAAATTTTGTTCATTACTAAAAAAAATCACGTTCTAACCACGTGCGAAGCACGTGCGAAGCACGTGCTATTTTCTAATTGTTATTTAAAATTTTAAACATATGATTTTCAGACAAATCAGGTCGATTTAAGTGGTTCGAATGGAGACGCATTGAATAATTGTAATAAGAAAGATATTACTATGTCTAAAAAACAAACAAATAAATCAACAATAAGATTCAACAATTATTCACCATTTACAACGTTTTTCAAAACTCAAAAATTCTTAAAAACCCACAAGACAAGACAAGAATCAAAGACAGTTCCTTTGTCCCTGAGTCTTAACCATCTCAGCTTCAGGCTCACCAAATTCTTCAGCCGCCAACGGCCCGTCAAGTAAGTACACTTGCCATCCTTTATTAACCGAATACTTATAATAAACTTTAGGAATATGTTCCACTTTCTTACATTCATCACCAGTTAGTAGCGAAACAAACTCATCAGACATGTCGAAAAATTCAAGTACTTCCATGTTCTCGAGTCGTTCGATTCCCACAGGCACCCTCTCCAACGAGCCGCAACTCTGTATAATAATCTTCTCGAGAAGAGGCAAGGCACCTTCTCCTCGATAGTAACCGATTTTATTGCCTCTAATTTGTCGAGCCCAAGTAGTTTCAACTTTAGGAACTTTTTCGACCTGAAACATAGCTCATTTCCAGTATAAGCATCAAGAAACTCAATATGGACAAGATTAGGCATGTCTTGAAGATACTGAAGTGGATTGTCGTTTAATCGACTCCATCTGAAATATATTTTAACAAGGCTACTAACAGATTGTATCCATCTTGGAAAGCTTGCTAGCCTTCCTCCGATATATATTCTTTGAAGGAAATGAGGATGTGAAGTGAGATAATGAAGATCGAGCACATCTCCCTCGACTGCTCTCATACTCAATGAACAAATCTTGATGAGTTTTTCAATGGAGGAGCATAACACCTCACAATCTTCGGTTCTCAACTTTGCAATTTTTATTCTCGTCAATTCGGTCATTTTTTCTATCTCATCAAGTATATTGCTTCTAGGACAGGCCTCGATGAGAGAGACTTTTTGTAGGGATTTCAAGCACCCCAATCCTTTCAATACTTTGAAACCGATCATATAGTTATAAGACATATACGAATCGAGAACGTGATTGTATACTAATAGAAATAAAAATAATCTTAATAAACGTACATGTTCTTAATTTTTCAGATATAAGATGATAAAAAAAAGCTGAGAGAACAACATAAATTAGTAATTAGATTTGACTCATCTTAGGATATAAGTTATAACTCATTTTATTCCGATTTTATAAGTTTATCCATGATAAGTTGTATGTTTTAAATGAGATTAAACTAAAAGCCGCTGGAAGTTTGAAATGAATAATACGAATGAATTTATTTAGTAATAAAATAAATGGAATCAATTGATAGAATAATAATAGTTTATTTTAATTTTGTTTATTACTAAAAAATCACGTGCTAACCACGTGCGAAGCACGTGCTATTTTTTAATTATTATTTAAAATTTTAAACATATGATTTTCAGACAAATCGGGTCGATTTAAGTAGTTCGAATGGAGACGCATTGAATAATTGTAAGAAGAAAGATACTACTATGTCTTAAAAACAAACAAATTAGTCAACAATAAGATTCAACAATTATTCACCATTTACAACGTTTTCCAAAACATGAAAATTCTTGAAAACCAACAAGACAGAACAAGAATCAAAGGCAGTTCCTTTGTCCCTGAGTCTTAACCATCTCAGCTTCAGGCTCACCAGATTCTTCAGCCGCCAACGCCCTGTCAAGTGAGTACACTTGCCATCCTTTATTACCCGAATACCTATAATAAACTTTAGGAATATGTTCCCTTTTCTTACATTCATCACCAGTTAGTAGCGAAACAAACTCATCAGACATGTCGAAAAATTCAAGTACTTCCATGTTCTCGAGTCGTTCGATTCCCACAGGTACCCTCTCCAACGAGCCGCATCTCCGTATAATAATGCTTCTCAAGAAGAGACAAGGCACCCTCCTCGATAGTAACCGATTTTAGCGCCTCTAATTTGTTGAGCCTAAGTAGTTTCAACTTTAGGAACTTTTTCGACCTGAAACATAGCTCATTTCCAGTATAAGCATCAAGAAACTCAATATGGACAAGATTAGGCATGTCTTGAATATACTAAAGTGGATCGTCGTTTAATCGACTCCTTCTGAGATATATTTTAACGAGGCTACTAACAAATTGTATCCATCTTGGAAAGCTTGCTAGCCTTTCTCCGATATATATTCTTTGAAGGAAAGGAGGAGGTGAAGTGAAATAATGAAGATCGAGCACATCTCCATCGACTGCTCTCATACTTAATGAACAAATCTTGGTGAGTTTTTCGATGGCGATCATAACGCCTCACAATCTTCGGTTCTCAACTTTGCACTTTTTATTCTCGTCAATTCGGTCATTTTTGCTATCTCTTCAAGTATATTGCTTCCGGGACAGGCCTCGATGAAAGAGACGTTTTGTAGGGATTTCAAGCACCCCAGTCCTTTCAATGTTTTGAAACCGATCATATAATTAGAAGACATATACGAATCGAGAACGTGATTGTATACTAAAAGCTGACGAAGATTTAGGAGCTTTAGTGGCAGCACGGTGATGTACGGACCCTGGAAGCTTTTTTAGCCCTGTATTTCTCAAGCATAGATATCTCAAATGCAATATTCACCTTAGGCAACTTGTCGAGTTGAAACCCTGTCAAATCTAATACTTTCAACTTTTTGCTTATTTCAATCAATTTGATAATGCTTGAAGCAGAATGATGGTCTTGGACATTGGACAACATAAGAGAATATAGACGGCCCCTTATCTTTCGACTTCACTATCGTTCATAGCACTATGGACAGATAATCGACGAACCCTTATTCCTCAAGCAAAGATATGGAGGAAAGAAGGGCATCCAAGAATAAGAATTTCTTTCTTTTTGTCTATGCACAAAAGTTCCACTATCCCAAAAGGACCATTCAAGTAGTAACATATATAGTTAAATTAATTAATATTTAATCTAAGATTAGTCACTAAAAATTTATTTCAATTCAATTTGATTAGCAAAAGGTGGTGTGTAAAAGATAACGTTACTTGAACTAGAGCCATATTTGATTATATTATCCTTAGATTTTGAATTGATTAGCACTAAAATAAATTTAAGCAACGTTTTATTTCACTCGATTCAATTTATTTGCAACATTATTGATATATTGGGCAAATTTCAATAAAGTTGGTCGGCAGTTGCACAGTAATAAATTGTAACACACCAAAAAGTTAAATATTAAGTAAACATTGTTTTTGTATTATAACCTGTAAAATACACAAAATTATATAATGGAGGATTTGGATTAGAAAAATTCCATATAATTAGGGTTTTTATCTATATATTATACATTCTCATAATTTAGAGTTTTTCTTATTTCAAGAAAGTTGGATTATTTCTCATAACCCCGATTTTGTCACCTTTACGCTTCTCATAACCCCGATTTTGTCACCTTTATGCCTAAGCGTCAAAAACCCAAACTTTATTTTCAAGTATATACTTAGAATTAGGGTGTCTTGCCCAACACGCAAATGTTTAAGTCCAAACTCATATTTGGGTCTGGGTCTAAGTTTATACGACCCAAACACGAACTTTGAGTCTGAACCAAATTTAGACTCAAATTGTAAGATATGGATATGGGCAAGACCCGCCCATAGACACACATGTTTAGAATTTTCCGCTGCATCTAGTCATCTTATGGGACTTTGTGGGCTTCAACATAAATGTTTATTGATAGTAGAAATCCATGTTTTGAGTGAAGCTGTTTATTGGGTCATTTGGTTCAGCCCATAACTTAGCAAATTGGGCCATGCTTAGCTTAGAAATATAGATGGGCCCATAGAGGCCTAATGGCCCATGCTTAAAGAACAATAAGAGATTTGCTAAAGCAAATCGTAATGACTACCACTTGTCTCATAATTTGGACAAATTAGATTAGAGAAAAAAATTGTGCTATGGTATATTTATAAATACCATCAATTTAGAACCATAGTTTCCTTAAAAGAAATACTACAAGTTAAAAATGTCTATTAACTTATAAACGAAAATATCGTAAGAATATATATAATTATGTTGCGTAACTGATAAACAGGTTTATTTTATACGTATTTTAAAAATAGGGATGGTAGATTTTTTGATAAAAATAAATAAATTTGGACGAGGGGACATTTTGCCGATACCATCATTTGGCATTGACAAACAAGCCCATGAGATATCAAATCTCAGCAAAGAATTCTTTATGTTATTTTGAGCATTAATGAAAACTATCTATTTTTTATATTGTATAAAGATGAAAAATATGAAAAATAATTTCCCTATTTACCTTCACCAGCAATAGAAAATGGAAGATGGTTGACTTGACTTGACTTGGACAGCGTGTCGAAAAATATTTGGAAAAAAGAGCCAAAAGTGCATAAAAGTAAAATACACACACAATAATAATAGTAATAAAAGAAGTGATTACGTATAATCAACATATAATCTATATATTTAAGGGTTTATTATATCCTTTAACGTAAAATTTTGTTCCTTCTATTACGTAATAAAAATGTCTAACAAGATATTTGCAATACGATATCCCAATACATGGATCTTAGTAACATAACATTACAATTTTTTTTTAAAGACAAATGAAAAATGGTCACCAAACACACATCAATCATGAAAATACTGATATTTAAATTATTGCAAAAATAAAATTTAGAAAATCACCTTTCTTTTCTTCCACTTTTTCTATGAGCCCCCACCAAGCAACCCAAATGATAATTATGTCAATATTGAACATTTACGCAGACTCAATTTCCAAGTCTTTCATTTAGTTTCACCTTCAAAACGACAAAAAAAAAAAAAAAAAATAATAATAATAATAATAATAATAATAATAATAATAATAATAATAATAATAATAATAATAATAATAATAATAATAATGAGGGGGTTTCTCGAAATTTTTCTTTTTTTAATGGACCGATTATATCTTATTTACATCAGTATTTCATAAATATTAATTATCATTCAATATTAAAAAATTAATTTTAATTTTATAAACATTAAGAAATTATAAAGAAGGTAGAGCAAGACCCAACCATCTTTTTAAGGATATAGAACGAAAGACCTCTAAATATAATATATGCTTTTGTGTAAGAACTTTATGGAGTTGATTTGTTTCTGATTACCTTAATTCGATTTGTATTGGAAAAAATTGCAATCAAAATTGTATTGTTTCCTATTTATATATTTGACTCTTGGTTCATTTTATTAAATAAATTTAGAGAAAAAGCAAATAAAAATTATTGCATTTTATACATGATACACATCTATCCTATGAGATCATAATTTCTCTCAACATATACAAATTATTTAAATGGACATGACATATATATGTCTAAATATGTACACAATAATAAATAGTTATATTATATGTATATATATATATATAAGCAAAATAAAAGAATAAAATAAAGATATAACTAATATACATTTATGCCAATGGCAACTTTGTCTAATGAACATTGCCTTCCACCATTAAGTGTAAGTATTCGAATATCCACTCCTTACTTTTTCACTATTGTAATTAAAATTTATATATATATATGAAATTTTTTACAATATGTCCGATTGTGCCATAGATCATACGTGATGAAAAAGATACTCATTTCACCCCAAATATGTAATGTATGTTACAAAATTACCATTTATGTACGACAAATCTATTAATATTACACATACAATAAAATGAGATTAGAAAAAAAAAATTCAACCTACTTGTGTTGTGCCACAAAGACTTTTGCAAAAAGACAGAAAAAAAAAAACCCACCAACTAGACTTATTCCATCCTTTACATCTTCCCTTTACATAAAACTCACCAAACTCCATTTCTCTCAAACACAGTACAAAATGGAAAGCCCAAAACCAGTGGCTAACGTATTAGAGCCATGGCTTCATCTTCACGACAAGGTGGTCATGGTCACCGGCGCGTCGTCGGGTTTGGGCCGAGAGTTCTGCCTGGACTTAGCCAAAGCCGGCTGCAGAATCATAGCTGCGGCTCGGAGAGTCGACAGGCTGCAATCACTCTGTGACGAGATAAATAACACGATCGGCGTAAACGAGCTGATCGGAGCTCAGGTGAGAGCCGTGCCGGTGGAGCTCGATGTCACCGGAAGTGGGTCGAGTATCGAGGCTTGTGTGCAGAAGGCTTGGGATGCGTTTGGAGGAATAGATGCTTTGATCAATAATGCTGGTATACGAGGTGGGAATAAAAAAGTATTTATTTAGTGTTAAATATATGCACGTCTTCTCATTTTAGTGTTAATTATTTAAAATATAATACTTTTTTGGTAAAGTACAATAAGACTCACAAGAGTCTATTTAGGTCATTTTCCATCTAATTTGTACTACCAATGAATTTGCTGCAACTATAAGTTAACTCTAACCCAAAATACTATTTATTCATTGCACTATAAAGTAACATTCAAAAATATTCTTTTTATTTTTTTTATAATTTTACAATTTTTTAAAAATAAGATCCAAATTTTTTTTTATGTATAATGCATTTTCATTAAATAAAATATTATTTGTTAATAAAATTCACAAAAATAAAGTATTTTATTATTAATTAATTAAAAATGTTTTCTTATTAAATAATCTTTATTAAGTAAATTAAAAGTAATTCAAATTAATTAATAATAAAATATACATTTTAAATAAGTTGTAATAATTTTTTTATATAATTTAATTATAAATTGAAATTAATGTTCAAAATACAATCAACAGGATATAAGTATAACTGATTAAATATTTAAGTCTAAATTAAAAACAATTCAAACTTTATAAACTTATAAGAGACTAAATGTTTACTAAATTAAAAACAAGTAAAAAATCAAATGACCAAAATGAAAAAAAAGAAAAAGATGGTCGCGCTGAGACAGCTTCAATAGCGTGGGTTGAAGATGCCCGCCCTTATAATAAGGTTTAGGGCTTTTATGCAATTTCAAATAAGTTGGTGGAATTTCAGTAATTAACACTAAAGTGAGGGATATGTATGTAATTTTCTAATTTATTTAAATTTGAATTATTTGATACCTCTTTCGTTAAAAACCCTGGTGCATGCTTGATTGGGTCGTATATGTCTCTAATTGTTGTGGCGTATATATGTTGTAGGTCGTGTACACACTCCGTTGGATTTGTCTGAAGAGGAATGGAATTATACGATGAGAACGAATTTAACGGGAGCTTGGCTCGTTTCCAAGTACGTTTGTAGGCATATGCGAGACACAAAACGGGGTGGATCGGTAGTTAATATCTCTTCAATTGCGGGTCTAGACCGGTGGCAACCTAAGGGAGCCCTTGCTTATGCTTGTTCCAAGGCTGCCATGAACACAATGACTAAGGTACAAACATAAAATTTAATTCATAATTTTGATACTTTTGATACTATAATAAAATATCAAATTCGATATTTTCATCTTCTCTCAAATTTTTAAATTGCTTTAACACGTGACGTGAGTATAATATATATGACCCTCAAAAAGTTATAGTGAAATTTATTCGTAAAAAAATTAAATTGAAAAGATTTGCCCTTCCATTTAAATTTCTAAGTTAAATTACTTTTTATGTATGGATAATGCGTTTGTGGAACATCAAAACTTATAATGATTATTTATGTTTTTAAATCAAAAATTTTTAAATAACTTTAATATAAATTATTCTCATTTAAATTTAAATTGATATATTTTAGTTTTACCTTTACAGTCTCCAATATAATTACATATCAATCATTACATCTATAATCTAATATTAGTTAATATTCATTTGTGCAATATTATTTTATTTACATTTCAGTCACAATTATTTGATAATCGTAAACGAATTAATTATTATAAATTTAACACATTGTAAATTTGTCAATTATTTTTAAGCAATCTTTATTTTGGTACTGCTATAAACCTCAACGTACTTGTTCGACTTTGTATGTACATTTAGGTTATGGCCATGGAATTGGGTGAATATAACATTAGAGTGAATGCCATATCTTCAGGCCTTTTCAAGTCTGAAATAACACAAGATCTATTTCAAAAAGACTGGATCAAAAATATCGAACGAAAAACGATCCCTTTAAGAACCTTTGGGACATCGGATCCTGGTCTAACGTCACTTCTAAGGTACTTAATACACGATTCGTCTGATCATGTTATCGGAAATATTTTTATTGTCGATTCTGGAACCACTTTACCTGGTATCCCAATTTTCTCATCCCTTTAGTATTCGAGATTTTCATGTTTTTTATACAAAAATAAATTTGAGATATTTGTATTTTTTGTACTCGTGAATGGGAAGTTATGTACTTGTTTTAATTTAGGGTTGATAAGATGATATTCTATTGATAATTCTATATAGGATTGAGTTTAATTTTGATATAAAACAATTGATATTATCATGGTGGTAAGAGATTTCCATGTAACATTTGAAAGTTGATTACAAGTATATTAATATTACAGTATTTGCTTTATTACTTTTTAAAAATTTCGATGTATTTGATATTTCAAGTGTCTTTGTAGTGTACATGAATGGTAATAATAACTTTATATAAGGTGTAATATACTTTACTTCTTATTTATACTTCTCTCACTAAATATTCCTGAAATATATAATAATTCACTTTCCCTCGCTCTTAATTACCCTTAATCAATTTTATTTTTTTAAAATTCTGCACTATGTTCATTTTTCACATATTTATTTCTTATATAACTTCTTATATTTCAGTTTCAGATTTACCCATTATATTGAGATTAATTAAATAAAAAATAATCGATAATATTTTTAGTACCGGCAGTTAATTACTTGAGGTTACAACTCATTATATTAATGTCTAACGTGGTGTCACAAAATTAAACAGAATTTGTAACATCTTCTATGATAGTTTGACACGATATATATATAAGAAAAATCATGTGCATTAGGACGTCGTTGTAAAATAAAAAATAACTTTACAAGATACTTCTGAAGCTTATATAAAAAGTCTTTGTAATATTTAAGTTATTAGCAAATTAATCTTATTATTAGTTAATCAGTTAAGGAGCATAATTGATTATTTTATCAATGCAATATTGCAATATAGTTGATTATTTATTACGGCAAGATACCTTTTATATAATTTTTTAGACATTCAGGCTCCGTTTGTTTGTCAAGGGAATGAAATCAAAATAGGGAATGTGATTCCCAAAAATCAAATAACCTTGTTTGGTATTTTTTATTTGATATCATGGAATGCAATCTAATTCCCAAAATATGGGAATTATCATCCCAAATAAGGGAATTACAATACCTTATTTATGAAGGTAATGTGATTACCATATCATGGTAATCATAAATACAATACTTTAATGCCCTAAATACCCCTCTATCAATATTATACAAAATCAACAAAAAAAGTTATTTATTTATGCATTTTATTTAAATTATTATTTATGAAGAAATAGTTTCGTATTTTGATTAATATATTTTATTTATTAACAATAATATGTTTCCGACTTAAATAATTATCAATGTACTGGTATATGAAAAATCCATATATATATATCAATTTTGTTAAAAGTCAAACAATATGTAAATAAAAAATAAGCATGTTCAATTTAATTATCATTTTTATAAAAAGAGGATAATGCAATTGAACCAAATTGATATCTTTTTTTATTATTATTTAACCAAATTAAATATATATATGTATATACACTTATGTATATATATAATACCAAATATTCTACTGTGGTTGAAAATTTATAATTAGATTATACAAATATGATTTAAAATAAGAGTATTTAAGTCAAAGTCTTTAACTTTAGATTCCATTTTGTATTATATGTGTTTGAACCAAACATAAAAAAGGAAGAAAAAAATATACTTGACCAAATTTTTTGTAAACAAGCAAACACTATTAATGGAATCAGATTTCTAGTAATCAAATTACCAAAAATCTTATTCCCGTTTTAGATTTCATTCCATGTCAAACAAACGGAGCCTCAATGTATTCATGATGCTACAATTGATTTGTATGTATGTCAAATAAATGTTTTGAAAATATATTTAATATTAGAATTATTTATGTAGTGGAATAAATCATCATTTATTTATATGTTACTATCATCAATTCTTTCAAGTAGAAATCGAAATTTCCTATATTCTCACAATATTTATGAAAAATTTCTTAATTTACTAACTTAACATCAACTCGATTAGCCAAAATTAATACAAGTAACAATTAAACTTATTTGAAGTATAATTCCTTAAATTCTATTAAAGTTCAAACATACCATCAAAGCAAATGCACCTATTTGCTCTAATGGATAATCACAAAACTTCAATTTATTTTCCATTAAAATCCCAAAAAGTAAAAGACAAAAATTAAAACAAGAATCATATGTCCATTCCTTTCTCAATCGTATGGGGTCTCAAACTTTGAGTTTTTGACCATCCAACGACTGATAATTATCATTCATATTCTCTCTTTTAATTGGAATAATACAATTCACATGCTATTCTATTATTATTATTATTATTATTTATACAAGCTATATATATATATATCTTTTTTTTTTCCTTAAAGTAAACTTTGCATGTTAATTATATAAAATGCTAAATGAAACATCAGTTGAAATCAAATGTTATAAATGAACAATAAACCAAGACAAAGATATGAAACAAATCGAATTGAGCCGAACAAAAGTATAGCAAAAAAAAAATCAAGTCATTATCAATATTCGAACCAGACTAACTCGAGTCTACTTCGAGTAACTAATTTTTCACCAAGTTTTTTTTCTTATAAAATTTTGAAATTTAACCAAAAAAATATCTGAATTTGATTTATTATGGTAATATAGATTTTTGATTATTATGTAAATATCCGATGAGCATGCAAATCCGGACCAAATGTTATTTACAAGCTACTTGCAAATTACCAACCAACATTATTCTTTGTCTATAAAGCTTGTTTGGTTGGGGTTTATAAAATGTATTTATCATCACTTTTAATTTTAAGAGTGATGATGAATATATCAAACCTAAATTTGCTTCTTTATCATTCATTTAGTCATTTTTAAGGATAATAGACTCCACCTGTAAATGGTATATATATGTACTATAACGATATATCAAACTTACGCCTATAAAAAAACATATAAATATATAAACTATCATGAGTAAATTAAATATATTTTATATAATCATGCCATTTTATTAACATACTATTTTTATTTGATAATAAATGCGAGTTTGACTACTTAAATCTTTTTGTGTTAAAAATGATGAAAGTGAATATTTTTTGAAGTGATTCTGTTAAATTTCTAAAGTTGGAGAAAAAAAAAACATAACAATAATATGATTATATGAATAAAAGGTTTAATTCTTTGAAATGATTTCTTTCTAAATATTTACTAGGGTTCATTTTCTGACAGCCACAGGTTGATGCTAACAATTTTTAAACCTTTTTTGATTTGGTAACTAATGACTTTGAAAAATTAAGTTGTTGGTCAAACATCTGTTTACAATATTTTCAAGTATAATTTTCTATAAGTGATTTTGGTAACTAAAAAAATGATATTTTGGAATTTTTCTATCCATCTTTTTATCAAATATCAACAAAATAATTTGAAAATAAATTATTTAGGATATCACTCTCAATAACTAAACAACTCTTTTATTAATTTATTTTATAACTATCAAGCATAATTTTATTATATTTTAATCACATTGAGCCAATTAAACGAGACCAAAAGTCTTGCAATTTATATATCTTTTGATAAAAATTAACCCATTTCTTACTAATAGAACCAATTAGAATTGGAATTAGTATGTTTATAAAATTGACTAAAAAGGATATAAAAAAATCATTGACTACAAAAACATGTATTGTGGGATTTTTGAACCGGCAAACAGACAAAGATCTGAATATAAAACCTTATATGAACCCGTTTTCGTCGTGCCTCTTCATTAGTCTATTTTTTACGTATTTCAATCTTTTAAATATTAAACAAATTATAAATAACAAAACCCCATAAATAAATAAATTGTCTCTTTCTTCTTTGTTAGCAGCACATATTCTACAGAGAGATAAAGAAATATATATATATATATATATAGAGAGAGAGAGAGAGAGAGAGAAGATCTTTGACATATATTCTATGTAAAATTAGGCACCTTTCTTTAGATTTCTCCATTGATTTTGTTACATCAGTTTCCTTTTATCATCCTGAATAAAACCCTTTTTTCTTTTTCTGCGCAAATTCTTGTGAAAAACTATCTTACAGATTTATTTAGATTTTTTTTAGTTGAATTTAATACCTACTCATTTCTTATCATCTGTTAGTGAATTGATTTTCATAGTTTTTAATTGATAGATAAACGAATTCAAACAAAAATCGAGTCTTTGATTTTTGGGTATTATCCAGATCGATTTCCAATACCTTATTTGTGATCAAAGACTCGATTTTTTTAGTGAATCTTTTCAATTGAATTAAGGGTCTTGTGAAATTCAGTTGAATTGATAAATATTCGATTTTTTCGATTACAAATCATTACTTGAATAAAGGGCTTTGTGAAATTCAGTAGAATTGGATTTTCACACCATGGCCAACACTTCAGTAACCCTGGATAAATGGAGGGATTATTTCAGAGGCACAAATCATGATATTTTCAATATAATCGAAGGGGCAATAATGGTGGCAGCTAGTGATTGTCCTTACGATTTCAAGTTGAAAAGGGATCGAATTGCAGAGATGTTATTCACTTGCAAACTCACGAAATGTTTTGGTTGCGATAGAATTGAATTAGCTGTGCCTAATGATGTTGAAAATGGAGAAAAAAGTGATGATGGAGAAGATGATGATGATAAGTGTAAGAGTGGGAGTAAAGATACAAAAGAGAGCAAAGTGGATTATGATGATGATGATGATCATAGAGAGGATATGAATGTGAATGTGAATCAAGTTAGTAATTATAGTTATGGAGATGCTGAAGCATTGACTAATGAGATTGATGAGGAATCTCAGTATTTTGATGAGGTTTTGAGGATTAAAGAGATTCTTGATAACTGTGAAGATGAGGTTTAATTTTCTCTTACTTTTTGAACTGTTTAATTTTGAATCGAATCGGGATTAATTCGTTCTGTTTGCTTGGTTTTAGTTGTTTCTTTGATTGGCATAGTTTGATGTTATCAGTTTTTGATGCTTGTTAAACGAGAACATAAAATGTGTTTTATGATTTTGTGTTTTTGTTTGCTTTTGACAGTCTGATGAATGGTTGTTTGATTCACTAAGGAGGCTTCAATTGATGCCTTTGTCTGTCGAGACTTTGAAGGTTCGATTAAAACTCTTGCTACTTTTTCGATCGTGTTTTCTTCGTTTCAAATGTAGTTTTAGATATGATCGTTAGTGATTAATTTGTTTCTATTTTCAGGCAACGGAGATTGGAAAATCTGTGAATACTCTTCGGAAGCATGGATCAAAGGAAATTCGAAATCTCGTTAGGACATTAATTGAGTATGGATTCTTATCGTTATTGTTTTTGAAACCAAAAGCTAATATTGGATTGATTTACATATTTGAAATTGCTAATGACATCTGTATATATGTAACGGTCACTATTGTTACCGTTGCTCAAGGGTCTCTTTATCTCTTAGATTTTTATCCCGTTGGCCTAAATTTGAAGAGTTTGATTGTACGTGTAAATGATTAACGTTTTCAAATGTAGTTACTTTAGGCCATTCTTAAAAGTCTCGGGAAAATTTATAGACGTTCATGTGTTGATTCACATGGGACCCACCGTACATAAGAATCATTCTTGTTTGATATTTGAAGGTCATAGCTTGAGAAAAACGTCTATTCAATCTTAGTACACAGTAGGATCACGTAAAAACTAATTTTAATTCTTTAGCTCGAGATATTAATCTAAAAATCTTTGTATATTCAATTATTTGCATGTGTAGTAATTTGAAATCTTATCTATTATAGAATATTTATTTTCCGTTTTTATTATTCACTATCATTCACATTTCGCGTGGCCGCATATTGAACAAGTATTGATATTTTCTCGCGTATTTAAATGCAGGGATTGGAAAACGATGGTTGATGATTGGGTTTGTGCTGCAGCCGCCATTGCAGGTAGATTATTTAACTTTATTTTTTTAATTTTCTACGAAAAATGGATTAAAAAATACGAAAAATTAACGAATTAACAACATTTTAAAGGTGGAGAATTTGCAACAGAGTCTGTGAAAACATCTGCTGAACAAGAAGAAGAAGAAGAAGAAGGGCTTCCATCTCCACCGTTGGATGAAGGAGCTTTCTTTACCACTCCAGCTTCAATGGAGTTATCACAGGTGTTATATCTATCTACTCGTTTTTCATCATAAAAATTCTCGTCTCGTTATATTTTTTTTTTTTTTTACTTTTTTGGCTTTTGAACTAATCGAAATTTGCTTATCTTGTGTTCATTTATCGCGATTCAATAAAAGTTCTTTGACGGCATGGATGATGATGGAAGTGAGTTTCTTATGTTTCATACTCGTTTTCTTGTTTCGTTTTGCCACTATTCGGTTCTTTACTCGAATTCCCCACTATAAAAAAAAAAAAGAAAAAAAAATTGATTTTTCAAGCATTTTGATTTGAGGATATTTTTTTCAGATCCTCGAAACGGTGGGGAATTTAACAAGAACCGAGAAAATGGCAGAAAATCGAGACGTGACGAAACACAACGGGGTTTCGAGAGACCCCACGATTTAAACACACCTCCAAATGCCGAACCGAAGAGAAATCAAGAACCCGTGTTGAAAAAACAAACACCTCCTAGTAAACCCAATCGGCCTTCTAATGTAGAGGCGGGCCCCGGTAGAATGAGGCCCCCGAGCGGTGAATCGGGCCCCACGAGGCCGAAACCGGTCATGAAGCCGAAGGTTAACAATGAGATTAGGGTTCGGCAAAAACCCGACAAAAGCGCAATTCAGAAGAAACCGATACCCCCTCGAAACGAGGTGAATATTGAGTATATATCTATATTGATTGTGTACTAATTTGGGTTTTTTTTTATCTTATTGGCTATAAATTTTGTTCTATCAGAAGTTGAGCCGTAAAAACGAGGCTTCGGTTGGTATGAAATTAGAGGCTGCTAAGAGGAAACTGCAAGAACGATATCAAGAAGCCGAGAATGGTTAGTTTAACCTATCTGAGCAATGCTATATACCACCATTTTCATACCACTGATTTTTCACGTTTTCTATTATTGGTAAATAATCATTTGAATTTAATTAATTAAATTGAATTTTACACATTCATGCTTTCTAAATCAAGGGAGGTGAAAATTGTGGTATATAGCATTTGTCAACCTTATTTTGTACTATAAATACACATGTTGGTTGTTTAGAAAATTCATATTTTTCCAATTGTATATAGTTCGTACGCCATTTTTTCTATAGTTATCTCAAGTTCTACGCCTAAATTAAGGCATTTTGCTCGCCAATTTGAGCTCGAGTGGAGTAAACCGAACAAAACTTTTATCGTCACAATATTCTACTTTTTAAATTGTTTTTTATCGAGACGTTCATTTGATTGGACTTTCTCGTGTATTTTAACAGCCAAGAGGCAAAGAACGATACAAGTAGTGGAGTTGCGTGATCTTCCAAAGCAAAAGCTTGCGCAAAGGCATCAAACGACGAGGCCGGGTAATCATAATAGGCAATTGGCAAATGGACGTCGTTAAATATCGAATGTATTAAGTTGTAATAATCCACGAGCCTTTTCGCCTAGGTGGCCGGTGGATTCGAGGGCCGCGGCCAATTTTCCGGTAAACTTTACTCTTGATCGGATTTGAAGAGAAGAAAATTTCAATCGGAAAAAGGCGAATTTTCGCCGTATTGGATGATAGGGAGCCTTAATTTTGTCCTCCAATTGAGATGTGACTTTTTCCCCTTATTAGACACATTTTGCACATAATAAGGTACATTTCAATAACTTGATTGGAAAAGTAAGAGAAAAGTAGTTAGGTGAAGAAGTGATTCTCAAGTTTTATACTTTACATTTGTTGAACGTGTACTGGATGGGGTTGTATGGTGACTAGGGCTGAAAAATCGATACAAACTCGAGATCGACTCGAGTTTGATCGGTAAAAGCTGTAATTTATAAAATCAAATTTAAACGACTGTTTATGTTTAATAAATTTTGAAACTTGGCTCGAGCTCGACTTGATTAGTAAAATAATAAAAATGTTAAAATAATCAAACTAATCCCCAAGTATAAAGGACAAATTTCTCGAAAAATGGATTCAATATATCATATATCAACTCCGCACTACAAATGTAGTGTATGTATACCGAGTTTATTGGATTTGATGCAACATAAATATATCCCAAATATCTTGATTTTCATTTAAAGTAGATAATCAAAAAATATAAAAAGAATATAGGAAATGAAGTCCACACGCATAGATTGACCTATTATTTTTAAAAAATTATATATATGAAGAAGGAGAGAGGGGATAATTTAATTTTTTGACCAAATACCATCCATATATTCCCAAAATTAGCAAATCGATTATTATTATATTAATGGGATTGTGCACATGCTAACATGATAGGTCCCTTCAATCCTTCAAAGGCCTACCTGTATTGACTTACTTTGTACACACTTTCGATATTTATTTATTACATATTATCTGAGAATTATTTGATTCGCTAAATATTATTGAATTGAAGATAGTGTGGTAATTTATATCACCATTCATTATGTAATAGATGTTAATCAGTTCCAATTTCGATTGGTTAAAAGTTATTGATCTTTTTCTATGTCATAAAAGTTCATCTCAATAACATTCTATGAGGTAAAGGACCACAAAAGACAGCTGTGTTTCAATATTTCAAAGTTTTTAGTTACTTATTAGACAATATAAAGTGTAGAAGGTCACATCATTGATGGAAGTAAAAATTTAATTTAGAAATAAAATGATAATGATTTTTATATTGTACATGTTAAATATTTGTTACAATTAAATTGTAAAGATTAGGATATGTAACGGTATACATTATTATTATTATTATTATTATTATTAGAATCTTTCTTATGGTGTGTGACAAAAATTGCTATCTTAATCGTGTAAGAGAAAATTTGAATTTTTTTTATGAATTGTGAGTGATCTTAGCTAAATATTATTATCCTTGAACCCAAACATAATTCAAAATAAAAGTCCTATCTCCATCGTTATATTAGATTTTGCCAACATCAACAAGTACTTATGGGTTGGTATGAACATCTCGTTAAAATTATGAGAATTTACACAATCAAAATATTTTGTTACACATCTGGGTAATACTTTATATGTATTTGTATATAAGTGATTAGAATATAAAAAAAACATTTTCTTTTTCAAATCACAACTTGTTTTTTCTGCACAACAAAAACAACTACATATATTCTTGTAGTATATTTGTACATGTACCATAAAATGTGTTAATCGATCATGTACCAAAAGATTTTATTTCAACTATGAATTAAGTGTCATTTATGGAAATGGCCGACAATATCAAAAAATAATATCCTAATGGGTGACGCAGTACTTCACTAAATACAATCATAAATAGGATTATAGAAAAGTTGGACAATTTAACACACTTCAATATAAAAGCTTCACTCTCACGTTGTAATTCACTTATTATATGATTAATTACTCTTGTATAAATATAAATGTACTGAACAAGTATATAGCAATTAAATCCAATTTTTGGCGAATTAGAATATCTGACGAATCTTTCATAGTAAGGATCAAGTTATGATGCCCACAAATTCGTTAATTTAAAGTAATCTGAAATCCCTCACCCAAACACAACTTAAAACATCTATTACTCAAACCAAAACCCATTCAAAAAAATTGTCGGTATTTCACAGGCATGGATACTCCATCCCACCTATTGACAATCCTAAAATTACTACATTTATAAGGCATAGAGAGATTAAAGAAGTGATCAAACTCTCAAATCAACATACAACAATTGCAATAATACATAGCCTCTACCTCACTTAGATTGTTATGGACACTACTAAAATGGGAGAGCAAAAAAACAGACAATTTTCAGACCTCCCATAATAGAAACACAACCAACACAAAACAAGATATAAGAATTCGTTTTCATACGAAGCAGAGGAAACACATAATCACGAAAAGAGTAGTTATAAAGGGATAAATTTTCAGCTCAGATATGATCAATATCCTCTTCTTCTTCATCCTCATACTCACCTTCTTCATCAGCGGTAGCATCCTGGTATTGTTGATATTCAGACACGAGATCGTTCATATTACTTTCCGCCTCAGTAAACTCCATCTCGTCCATACCTTCACCAGTATACCAATGCAAGAAAGCTTTCCTCCGGAACATAGCAGTAAACTGCTCGCTAACTCTCCTAAACATTTCCTGGATGGAAGTTGAGTTCCCAATGAAGGTTGATGACATGGAAAGTCCAGTTGGTGGGATATCACAGACACTCGATTTCACGTTATTAGGAATCCACTCGACAAAGTATGAAGAGTTCTTGTTTTGAACATTAATCATTTGTTCATCAACTTCTTTGGTGCTCATTTTGCCTCTAAACATAGCAGAGGCAGTGAGGTAACGACCATGACGTGGGTCCGCAGCACACATCATGTTCTTGGAATCCCACATTTGTTGGGTGAGTTCTGGGACAGTGAGGGAACGATATTGCTGTGAGCCACGGGATGTGAGAGGAGCAAATCCCACCATGAAAAAGTGCAAACGGGGAAATGGGATTAAGTTAACAGCGAGCTTTCGGAGGTCAGAGTTGAGTTGACCGGGGAAACGGAGGCAGCAGGTAACTCCACTCATGGTTGCAGAAATTAAGTGGTTCAGATCACCAACTGGATCAAAAGAAGAACAAATAAGCTGTAATCCTATTGAATAACAAGTATATCAAATTTTACATCATACTCCTTTTGTCACATCCAATGCTTGCTATTCCCATATTAAAATCTAATGAAAATGATAATATCCAAACCACAAAAAGAAGTTTAACAAATTTTTCATCATACTCTTTTTGTCACATCCAATGATTGCTATTCCCATATTAAAATCTAATGAAGATGATAATATCCAAATCACAAAAAGAAGTTTTCGATCATATAAGAAAATAAGGAAGCTTTAGGTATTTTATTTCGAGCTACAAGACATTTTAACATGGTATAGAAAAGAATTCTAAAATACATGATAAAGTAGGTGTAAACTATATATAAGGGGTTCAGACAATCTTTTGACAAGTGAAAAGGTCAAGAGTATAATATACTCACAGCTAGGAGTGGTAAGTTTGAGCGTCCTAAAGCAAATATCGTACAATGCTTCATTGTCAAGCACCATGCATTCATCTGCATTCTCAACAAGCTGATGCACTGAAAGTGTGGCATTATATGGCTCAACAACTGTATCAGAAACCTTAGGTGAAGGGAACACAGAAAATGTTAACATCATCCTATCAGGGTACTCTTCTCTGATCTTTGAGATCAACAAGGTTCCCATCCCAGAACCAGTTCCTCCACCAAGAGAGTGACACACCTGGAAACCTAGAAAATTATACAAACAGAATGTCAAAACAGAAAATCTGGGGAAGTAAATAAAAATTTCAGGAAAAAAATCCAGGTACAGTATTCAAAGAATCAAAAAACTATAATCATCTCTTAAATGGAGCAAGCAATTAGTACAATTCACAGCTCACATGGGATGCAATTTACCTTGAAGACAGTCACAATTCTCCGCCTCCTTCCTTACAACATCAAGAACTGAGTCAATCAGCTCAGCACCCTCAGTGTAGTGTCCTTTAGCCCAGTTGTTTCCAGCACCAGACTGGCCAAAAACAAAGTTGTCGGGTCTGAAGATCTGACCATATGGACCAGTGCGGACACTGTCCATTGTTCCAGGCTCGAGATCCATGAGCACTGCACGGGGCACAAATCTTCCACATGATGCCTCATTGTAGTAAACATTGACACGCTCCAATTGCAAGTCAGAAGTTCCAGCATATCGTCCAGTGGGATCTATGCCATGCTCATCACATACGACCTCCCAGAACTTTGAACCAATCTGGTTACCACATTGGCCTCCCTGAATGTGAAGGATTTCTCTCATTTTTCCTGTAATTTGCAACAAAAAAAAAACAGAAACCAATTAGTGGGTTAGATTTTATGCTTAGGCAAAATGCTGTTAAAAATTATATTCAAACATAAAAATGCATCAACTAAACTACATAGGACGCTTGTAATTCATTTTAACTTGAAGATTACAATAACAAATTCAACTCATATGATCCAATATCATTTACTGCATGGACAAATCTAGGATCGATGATCAAGGCAATAGACTAAAGTAAAACACGTGAATACAGAAAGCAACAAACAACTTTTTATTACAAATACAAATCAAAGTAGCATCAAATCTCATTTCCCGAATCAAAATGTCGGATTTTTTTATAGATCTTGTGGTAAATAAAAAAGTACTAACAATCACATAAAACATTCAACATTTCATAGATCTTATTCAGATCTGCAGCTTCCAGACGCAATGGATGAAAAACAAAATCTTATAGAGGCAATGCGATATAAAATCACTTTCCAAAATTACGAAAAAAAATAATATTAATTTAAAATTTCCAAAAATCAGAAATGCATATTACACAATCTCGATTTGCAAATGTAACTAACTCGATCTACCAAATACGAAACATTTAAAACAGAAATCACATAAAACTCACCCAAAAAAAACAGATAAAAATTCAAAATTATCAAGTTTTCTGAAACGCCAAAAATGTGAGAAAATTACGGAAAAGCAAATGGAATTACGAGATCTGGAAAATTTTCAGTAAAAGAAGAAAATTTTACCTCAAAAATTGCGAAGAGAAACAAGGAAATATGAGAGCAGAATATCTAATTCGATCGATTTAGGTGGAGCGTGTAAAAAATGATTAGCCCTAGAGAAGGAATTTATATCTGCGGAAGGAGGGATCGGACGGCTCATATTATTTCCCTCCTATTTGTAGTTATTGTATTGGATGCCACACGATTTCCATGACTAATTTGCCCTTATGTGTTAAGACTATACTATCCTTTGACTTACTATACTGAAATGAGTCCAAGGAATGTCTACTAAAATGTTAAAATTTAGAGATATTAGACAATTTGAGTATACTAATGTGTGGCATAGCAAAGTTAAATCAAAATCTTGACTATAATTAGAGGATTATGACTGATTTTTATAAAAATCGAGGAAAATTATTCAATTTTCAATAATTCAAAAATGCAAAATAGGTACTTCTAATATTTAATAATCATTATATAGACAAAAACCTACTAATCCAATTTTGTGTTTTACTTCTTTTTTTTAAGAAAAATCGCATTGATCTTTGTACGTGCTATCACCAATTTTATGTATCATCATTTTATTACTTTTCTATACGATTTGATCTGATTAAATGATTTCAAGTGTCAAACGCAATTGATTTAAAATCGACCGTTAAAAATTGACTATACAAGAACTGATTGCCTCGATAAATGGTAAGGTTCGGTTGGAAGTTAAGCTTTAACGTTTCTTTATTTGTTATTTTATTTTCAACAATTATATTTTATTAAAATCTCACAATTAGTGTGTTTATTTATTTACATTTTTTATAGACTTATAACCTCATTATCATTGGATTTATATGATTTTGACCATCATTAGTTGACTTAGTATTTGGTTTATGGTGATTTATGACGATTTTAGTGGTCCATTTATCAATTTGGCTTGTAAAAATTCATCTCTTATATAAAGAGGTCATAGTCTATTTTGTTTTCTATATATATTGAGAGAGACACACTTTTGTATATTGTTTTATGAGATTATTTCATATTCTCCATAAGAGTGTTTTGGCAACATGACTAAGGATTGGTTCATCATCTCCTTGTAGTCGTGATCAGCCGTAAAAACTTGCACATAGGGAGGCAATCATAGTTTTAGAACAACATCATGTGGCGTGACTCTTCATCGATGCAATATCTTATCTATTATATATATTATAGCAAAGCGGTGTGGGACTCACTTTGCTAATACTAATTTTTTAAAATTTTGAGTTTTTTTAATAAAATGAAAAATTATTATTGGTTGGTTTAAATTTTTTAAATTGATTACTATTTTTAAATTAAATAATCAAATTAAATTACTTTCCTATTACACTCACTTGCAACCGAAATGGGAAGAGTTACAATTTTTTGATAGTGATCATTTTAATGCAAATGGAAACACCAAAATTTACTACCATGTATAATTCTTAGTATATCTAAATAAAGAATGGTCTAAATTTATTCACACTTAAATTGATTCACATTAGGCTTGAAAGGAAAGTGCAAATCTCGGGTATCAATTAGTAATAATTACTAACTGATTTTATATTGTTTTAAATAAGAAAACAAACTTTGAAGTAAATTACAAGAACGAGAAACTCTATAGAAAAAAAATTTATTCATACTTTTGGGACTGTACAACATAACCTACATGTTGAGCGAAAAAGGCCAGATTCATTGAAGGTATGCTGAAGTTTTTTTTAATTATATCTAAATCAATAGGTTTTATTTTCATTTAATTTTATTTGCATTATTAATCAACTATTATTTTACTTTTTTGTATATCATATTATTGTTTAGATTATTGGGAAGAGCTTATTTAATTTTTATTTCCATCTTTTTTTATTTTAGTTTTTCCTCCTATTATGTGCCGTATGAAACATATAATTTTCTTTTTATGTTTCTGATAACTAGATACATGCAAAACATTCGATATGGTAATCTCTAATATATATAATTTTGCATAAGCTCATTAAAAGTACCTTCACAATTATCTTTTTTACTTTTACACATGTTTTTAACTATAATTTGTTCTCACATTTTGTAATTTTAGTTGGTATTTAAGTTTTGAACATCAATACTTATTTTTCACAGACTACTTTTATTTTAATAACCCAAAAATATAATCTTCTTTTATTTTCGTAGGAGGTTGAGTGGTGGATTTATTGACTATGCACATCGAGTACAAAAATCATTGTCAGTGTTACGATTTTATTTTGTTAAGTGAGTTATGGGATGATAAAATGATATGTTTTATTTGAAGTGGGCGTTTGACCCAATTTTTTCTACTTCAAATGAGTTCAGTTTTAATTTTTTAGAATTTGACCCAATTTTTTTACTTCAAATGAGTTAAACTTTAATTTTTTAGAATTTTATCTTTTCAATACTTAGATTGAATATGATTTATCTCAATCGTGATAACCAATAAATACGAGCTATGTTAAGAATAATATACGAGCTACAATACTATTCCTTTAATTATATTTTTGTTTAATAAGATAGACCTTTATGCGAAACTGTTAAGTTGTGGTAAAAAATTATTTTTTCAAAATTTTGACTTCTTTAATTTTTTTGGAAATATCAATGATTGATAACTTATCCATAAAATTAATGCAAAATTTAGTTAGTATATCTAGGAAAATCTAATTATCGTGAATGGCTTATGATCTTAAGTTCAAACAATTATAATTATTTTAAACCAATTTTTATTCAAGTTTAAAATTATTTTAAGGTAAGAATTATATAATATTTTTATGTGAAACGCCACATATTTAATTTTCATTAAGTTAATGTAGATCGTACATAGCACGAATTGCAAAGCGTATTTTAATATCATATATATTATATTAAAGCGGTATGTTGCGTTCAATGCCAATTTTGATTTGAATCCTGAATTTTATAGGTTGCTTTAAATTTTTAAATATTGCTTTATTATATCAATCACATAAGCAATATCCTTTCATACTTTCTAATGGTAGTAATAGTCAACCGAAAAGGAAAAATCAATTTTAACTCTTCATATTTCGATTAGTAATTTCCATGAATTACTCTATATAATAATTTCTAACATGTTATTATGAATTAGTCAAAGACTAATTTATATCGATAAATTTGCTAAAAGAAAGTAATTAAGATTTGCATTGCATTAGCAAAAAATTAAGAGTATGAAAATCAGCAATTAATTTTATTTTTTAAGAATTTGATCAAAACAAATACAATACCATTTATAATTATATTTCTCCTTTCATTTTCTCATACAATTGTACCATTGGTTTTCATCATTTCATTTTAATTTTTTTCACTTTAGATTCATTTATCTTCATTTCATTTATTTTTGAATTCATCATTTGTATTTATTATTATTTATTTGGTGTCTCTTTTCATTATATTATATGTAGGATTTTATAGTTTTGTTCATCATTTCTCCATTTCATGAATATATATATCATATATAATGTAACCAGTAAAAATTTAGAAGTTTGCCATATAATTATATTAAAATTATTTATATTTTCACTCGATCAAATTCATATCAATTTAATATATCTTTATCATTTTGTTAGTTTTCAGTTCTCACAACTTAACCTCTTCATTTTATTTTTTGACTTTCAGTTATTTCCTTTTTCATATCCAATACTTTTCTTTGATATCTTTTCATAGAAAGATCAAGAGGAATCATTATGTTATTTTAATTAATTTTATATTTTATTTGTGGACTATAATCATTTGCATTAATATGTCTTTGTTTTATAGTTATATCATCGTATGCACTTTATTCAAATAATTTAATTTGATATATATTGAAAGGATAATGAGAAAATTAAGTTAGTTTTATTGTATGATTTTTTTTCTTCCCTAACTATGTTGGTGTGTATTCAAGCTCACGAATGACAAATTTCAATTAATTTTACTTTGTGGCCGTAGACAAAAAAATATAAAATTAATTACATAATATGTTCTTTAATTTGGTAAATAATTGTATAGTATAATCAATCATATCATTAAGTTTGATACGTAAAAAATTTCATTAGAACTTTGAAACTAAATTCATTATTGCATTAAATTTTTAAGGATCTTTCATCATTTGAGTGCTTTCACATTGTACCATGTCTTTCTATTTCATGAATGTATCTTTTCATTCATATTTCGTATAATAGATGAAAGATCAAGTTGATATAATTTGAAGTTTGAAAGTTAACAAAAAAAAATTATTCTAAACTTTTAGCATGTAAGTGGTAGCAAAAATATCAGAGGAACATGCCTAATTAATGAATAAAATTATAGTTGTCTATAAAAATTTTATAAATATATATATTAAAATATCTCTTTTTTCTATAAATTTTCAAGTATTAAAAGTTTGGATATATCGTTGATTCTTAAGATATGCAGTCGATTCTTAAGGAGTGGGCATTATTGTACGATCAACTCTGTTATTTACTTTTCTATACTAATCTAAATTAGTGTTCAATTTTTTTATTTCTATTTGTAAGGTCTAAGCCTCTACATGAGTCTCATCATAATTACAACAACTTATGCATATCCATTTGTAGTATCTTTAGTCTAAATAACTGTTATATTTACACTTGGAATTGTAATATTCTCTCAAAATTTAAGTTGTATATGAAATTTGATGAACTAAAGTGAGATAAGAATAAAATTTCAAGGATAATACAGGAGTGGTTCAAGTTTTCTAATTTGTTCACCTTTCTATAATTTTATGTTTCACCTTTCTATAGTTTTGTATTTATGATTTAATTCATTTTGTATAGCATTTGTATTGTATGTTTTTATAAAAATAATTAACTATATGAATAATAATAATTATAAGAAAATATTTTAATAATTTTTCGTGCATAGCACGGGGTACACTCTAGTTTTTATTTATACATTGTTTTATATACATTAATTTATTATTTATAAGAATATGATAAAGCATTTTTATACGTATTTGAGTAAATTAAATTTATGTAAATACAAATCACAAAATATACAATAGATTCTACGCTTTGCGTGGAATATTTTGAAGGGAAATAAAGTTGGTACAATCATAAATATTGGTACAATATAAACTAGGTGATTAAAACATCTACCTTAATATGAAACATTAATAGTCAACCATAATTAAATTGCAGCCAATTTATTGTAAAAATTAAAAATAATGTTGTATATGGCCCAATGTTGTATTGTCCAAGCTCTTTATACGTATGTATATATATATATATATATATATATATTAAAGTCTACACATAAAACTTACTATATATGAGGTCATCTTAATCACAGATCAATTATAGAAATTTCAATTAGTCGAATGAAAATCGAATTAAAGTTGAACTTCATGTAAGATCTAACATAAATGGATGATATCTTCTAGTAATTCTTTATGATAATATCCCCATAATTCAAAGCCTCGGAGCAACTATCTTATAAAATTTGGATCTTTTATTTGAATTTGGTATTCATCTTTATAATAATAATATAATTCAAATAACTTTATGATTTTCTTTGTACATATATGTAAACTCTGTTTACTAAATATATAATTTGGATTGGAAGTAAAAGTGTAGTAGATAAGTGATTATACAATTGTCGAATAACTAATTTACATGTCATTTAATGTACAAGATTTTGTCTTAATGACCATAATTGCTATATTATACTACAATAACTATATTTAAAACTATGAGTGATACTTACGATGAAAGATAGGGTTGCCTAAAAAGTTATTAATGTTTTAGTCAATTTCAAAGATATTAACGTGTCAAATGATCATGCAATCGTGAATTATTTTCATTAACATTGAATTATCGTCATGTGTTAGCATGAACCACATTTCATATACAAAATGATAATTCCATAGTAATGAATAAATAATCAATTATTATTTAAAAACTGCACTAAATACTCGTTAATTTAGTGATATCAATTTCACTTTCATGTATTCAATCATATGCTATAACAAGTTGTGATTATTTTCTTTTTACTTGTAATCTTTCAGAATCTCACTTATTTTTAATATTTATTAACCTGAGTTTGTTGGGATGACTGAGAATTTGGTAGGGAAAGTTTGGGGAAGTGAAAAATTCCCTACAAGGAATTTGTTAAGGAAATTGTTATGTGGGGCCCAATTAAATAGAAAGAAAAACAAAAGAAAAAAGGCAGCCAGTGGGATGCTGACACGCGTCCCATCCTTATTTTTTTTTCTTCTTTTCTAAATCGTTTTTTGAGTATTAATTATGCAAAATTAATTTTTTTTTCACCATTATTTTTCTTTTTTTCTAGCTCTATAAATAGAGTCTAAGTTTGTGTCATTTGGACACCAATTTTTATTCCATATTTTCACCATTTAATTTTTTTACCATTATTTTTTTTGAGGTTTTTACTCCATATTTTCATTTCAATTTTCAATTTAAGTTTAACCTTCAATTTCTTTCATGGATCCTAGAAAAAACTGCAATTTTTCTCAAAACTATGACTTTAATTGAGAAAGTAACTATAAAATTAATTATTAAAATTAGTGATGTGGATGAAAGAGAACGTAAAAAAAAACTTTAATTTACTAGCTGCTATGGAGTTGAAAGGAATATGATATGGAATGTGATAGAGAATCTGATGTGGCAGGAAAGAGAAGTGAAAATTTGATTACATGTATATAGCTTAAGAGGTTTTAGACAATTTTGTGCATGAAATCTATGAAGGCATTATTGAGCTGATACTAGTAGTCAAGTCTATGGGCCCACTAATGCTAAAGAAAATATCCAAATAATTATATAACTCTCCCCCAACTTTTCATAATTACGAAAACCTTAAAAAAATTCAATAAAACTATATTTGATTCCCATGTTGACAACAAAATGAAAAGGGATTCCCTATAAAGGGGATCTAGCTTTTCATTTTCTTCACTTCAATCCCCTCCCCACTTCTCTTTTTGATTTGTCTAAATAAAACTTTTCATTTTTCATCATTTTAGTAATTGAATAAAATTATATTTTTGATCCTATTCGCGTGGAGTTAAGTGCATCCGGTCCTAAGCTTTACGAGCTCTGGATATTTAATTTCAAATTTTAAACACTGATTGTACATTTATTCCAAGCGGTTAGATTTCAAATAAAGTGGTTGTGTGAGTCGACCGTTTATTGTTTATTTTTAAATAAATTCATATAAAAAACATTTTTAAAAAGGAAAAAGATGATATTCATTGAGTGAGTGATTGAAGTCTGGCTTATACATTTGACACAAATTTTTCTCACCAGCTCAGCAAAACTAACGGTCACACGACCCTTGCATGACCATTTGAGCGAAAAAATTAAGTCATCGATTAAATATGTAGTAATTAAACACTGAATTTAAAACTATCAAAATAAAAATAAAATTTGAAACTATATGTGCAAACTAAGAGGCTCGCATAGTTTGAGGCCCATAATGTAACTTTCTTTATTCTTTTCTAAATATTCTAAATATTTACTACTCAAATCTAACAAATTTGTAAAAATTCAGACCGTTTTTGAAACCCTCTTTTAGTTATTATAGTGACACGAGTTCTTAAAGAGATATGAAACTCAAAGCATAAAAAGACACCTAAATTCCGGAAAATAAAACCCACATACATATATAATATACACATAAAAATACAAGTCTATCAGATTCATACATCTATTAATAGATTTTTAATTTAACTTTGATCATGCGTAGCACGAATTACACACTACCTATTTATTTATATATTTAAAAGGGGTGTAATATTCAAAGTAGGTTTATTTATTGATAAATATTGTGTAAAATAATTAATTTAGAACTTATGCTATAATGATTATGTCAATAAAACAATAAATATAATTAAAAATTAGAAAATATTAAAAACCACAATGATTAAAATAAATAATTTTAATTGATAAATATATAAAATAATATTTATATATAAATAATAAATAATTACATAATGAAATTTTAACAAGAATATAGGGTGTTAGAATTTTATGATTAAAATATACTCGAAAATGAAATTTAAAAAACATAAACAAACAAGGCTCAGCATCTACAACAGTAACCTTATAATAAAAGCTGCAAAGAAAAACAAGATCCACCTCGATCACATTCATTCGTCCCCCCTCTCTCTCTCTCTAAAACACCACAAATCTGAATGAATTCCATCTTTCTCCATTGAAGCTAGACCAGATAAAATTCAACGTATAAACCCACAGTATCTAAATCATCACTTCAATTTTTCCTGCTCAATTTCACCTGAATTTCACCAAAAAAAAAATGAGAGAAGAAGATTCGAATTGGTTTTCAAAGTGGGAAGAAGAATTGCCGTCGCCGGAAGAATTAATGCCCCTTTCTCAATCCCTAATTACACCCCATCTTGCTCTAGCTTTCAACATCCCTTCTAATCCTAATCCTAACAACCACCACCACGCGCCGCCGGCGAATATTCCTCCGCCGCCGCTCCCGCCGCAGTCTTCCTCGCAGCCCAACTCCTCCGCCGAGTTCGACTCGCCGGAGCTCACCGGGGGCTCCGACGAGCCGGCGCGTACGCTCAAGCGACCCCGCCTCGTCTGGACGCCGCAGCTGCACAAGCGTTTCGTTGACGCGGTGGCCCATTTGGGGATCAAGAACGCCGTTCCGAAGACGATTATGCAGCTGATGACCGTTGACGGATTGACTAGAGAGAATGTTGCGAGTCATTTGCAGAAATACAGGCTTTATTTGAAGCGTATGCAGGGGATCTCGAACGGCGGCGGTGGCGGTAGTAGCGCCGCCGATTCGGCGACGGATCGCTTGTTTGCCAGCTCGCCGGTGCCGGCGCATTTTTTGCATCCAGGGGGAAGGGGAAACGCGGAACATTATTTGCCGTTTGTGCCAGGGGCGGCGATGCAGGTGCACCACCACCAGATGGCGGTGGTACCTCCGCCGCAGCATCAGATGCTTCAACAGCAGCAGCAATTTAGGCATTTCGGCAATTCACCGCCTAATAATGGTCAGTTTGATCATCATAATCATCATCATCATCATCATCATCCTTTCATGAGGCAATCACAGCAGGTGCAGAGGATGGCAAATGGTCCAGTGGCACCGGTGTATGTGGAGGATTTGGAGACGGCGGCCAGTAATGGGAGAAAGATTCTTACTCTGTTTCCAACTGGAGATGATTGAATATTTTGGGTAAAATTCTCTTAACTTTTGTTGAATAATTCTGTATTTGATCATTGAATTTCGATTTGGAGATTTAAGGTGTTCTTGATGCTATTGATTGAGTTATTTAGCATTATGATATGTTGATTAGAATTAGAATTTGTTGCTGAATATGGATTAGCCTTAGGTTGTGTTTGGATTGACGGAAATACATTGAGTTTGTTTCGATGATTTCAGATTATAATGAATTTCAAATTCTCTCGAACTCATTTTAGACCGTTTGATTCCTTCTTTGAAGTCCATTCTTCAAATCCAAATCTATCAATCCAAACGCAAACTTAAGTGCATTCATGAATTTTCGTCTAAAACGAAAAACTAAATGATTAGAAGCTTTGTCCTGTCTCTATATCGGGTTCTAATGTAATGTATTGATCTATTTTAGCAGTAAACTTCTTCGTATATCTCAACTAGTAATGGATATTGACCATGAAGTCACTTCAGCTGTCATCAATGTTCATGAAAAAAGCGATGATCAAGAAAGCAAGAGAAATGGCTTCATTTCCCACCGTTGGATCTCTTGGTAAGTTGTGGTCGGATTTGATATCAAAGGCGTAAGAGACATGGTGGTTCGTCTTTGTTATTTTCGAGCAATCTTATGCATAGCAATGTAGTTTATCTTTCTTGTAGAGTTGAGTTCTAATTGTGTCATAAATGGTTAATTTTCTAGCAGACATTTTAAAGCTTGATTATTCGAGATTCGGGTTTTCGTTTGGAGAAACAATAATGACAATTCTAATGTTTACATCAAATGTCGCTTTGCTTTGTATCTATGAATATATGATCAACCATAGCTGCATCTCTTTGAAAGTTAGAATGATATAATTGAGTATAGCATAAGAGCAAGATGCATAGTTAACTCTAGAGGTTCGAGTTTGTATAATTATACTCATTCGTGTATGTGGGCTCCAGTGGCGGAGCCAGTAATTGAAAGTGGGTGGGGCCAAAGTACAATAAATGTGGATCGATTTATTTTGGGTGGGGCTGCAATGTTAAAATTTTTAAAATATACATGTGTTTCAAAAAAATTGGGTGACCCTGTCTCCGCCACTGGTGGGCTCCACTCTGATTGTCGTGTTCGTTCTGTGCTCATATTGAAGAAGAACTCCCGAGAATGACCCAACTAGAAGGTACAAGTTATTGGGAGTGCAGTAGTGGAATTGTAAACCGTTAGATTAAACAATGATATTGTGATATTTTATTTTATTGTCCAATAAAAAGGTTGAGTCCCCAACCTCAAGAGCCCCCCCATGCCCCGGCCCGACAGAGCTATGGTAGGAATAAATCACGGTAACTCAGCCAATCACAGGGGCTAGATCAGTGCCCACTGCGTACAAGGAGCTCCCCTCATTTGAGAGGTTGCTCCCACATTGCCGCTGGTGGGACTCGATCCTTGGTCATTGTCCAAACTTCACCTTTTTGTGATCAACCTAAACCCATTTATTTTATGACCTTGTTTTTAGGGGACTCTAAAATACATTTAGATACTAATCAAGTCGAAATCCGATTAGATATATGCTTAATGATGTCAAAATGAAATATGGATATCAATATATCAATCTAATATAATGAATCACAATTCTAGTCCGTTGGACATGTCCAAGTAAATGGGGCAATTCTATCTTGGACCGGGACTTTGGTGTCCAGGTCCAGTTCCCACCACACAATACATAGTGGATGGTGGGTTCCACACGAGTGTGGGGTGGAAAAACCACCCCACACATGCTATTGTGTGGCTATTATGGCCGGGGACCAACGGTCCCAGACCATGATAGATTTTTCCAAGTAAATGGTACTTCAAGCAAATGGCACTTCATGAGCCAAATTTTAGATTGTTTAACTTACCATCCAAACACAATGAAACATATGATTCATATAATATCAAATCTGTTGAATTAGATGTGATGTTTTTTTTGGATGACGAGGGAAACCCGCAGCACCTACCGTGAGGTGCGCACTGGGTAAACCCCGCTCTTGTGTAATAGCCTGCAAACCACACAAGAGAGGTAAACCAGCCTAGGTTGCCCATAGCTGACAGACTCACAGTAGAGAAGGCAAATAGGCATTCCCTCATCAGGATTCGAACCCGTGACCAAGGCCACACATTCACATGCCCTTACCAACTCTACAGGGGGTTGCCCCCTAATTAGATGTGATTTTTTTTTGGATGACGAGGGAAACCCGCAGCCGCTACCGTGAGGTGTGCACTGGGTAAACCCCGCTCTTGTGTAATAGCCTGCAAACCACACAAGAGAGGTAAACCAGCATAGGTTGTCCATAGCTGACAGGCTCACAGTGGATGTTATATTATATTTTAATTATATTTAAAGTGGATGTTAGGTAAAGTGTCCCATATCAGTACTTAGCCTATAATAAATCTATTAAATGAGGTAATTGGGAAATTCGAGGTTTTGTTTGTTTATGTTGTAGAAGAAATTTTGAATACTTTTTCGAAAATTGTGTATTATAGAAATTCGTGTGAAAATAAATAGTGATAAGTTGATGGATGATATGCAGAATAATAATGTTAGTTGTGTATATAATGATTATGTGAATAAAAAATAAATAAATATAGATAAAATATTGTAAAGTATGAAAGAGAAGTGAAATAATGATTTATTTGATTGGTAAATGTGTGAAAGATTGTATATATAATTGATATGTAGTTATATATGAGATTGAAAAAGTAAAATCGAAAAAAAGAGAAATTCAATGAATTTTTTATGTGTAAAATTTATTTTGAATTTTTTAATTTAAAAACTTGAAAATAAATTTTGAAAAGATAAACAAACAAGACCTCAAATTCCCATTGGAAATGCAGATTTTCATGGTACAAGATATATAGATATTTATTACGATAATGAAGGGTTCTTTGTGTCCCCACTATCTATATATATGAATTTATAATTGAAACATTTAAAGTTGGTTGCCCAAGTTGGTATTATTTATTATTTAATTGACGAGTACAATGGCCTATTTTATAATAGAGCACCTATATTTTATGGTCATGTTTGGCCATGACCAACAAAAGAATATTAAATATAAAATTATTTTGTTCTCATTTGTTCAAACTGAAGAAGTGAGAAAATGATTGCAAATAGAATGTTGTATTTGTTGAATTTTCATGGACAAAAAATGGAAAATTTAAATATTAATCATCACTAATATATTATATAATAAACCTCAAATCGACCCTACCAAATAAACAATTCCAATTGTTTTGAAACTATAAATCCCAAAAACAATTAAATCTAAATATAGTGTTTGCTAAATGCTAACATGCGCAATACCTAAAACTGCAAACCACGACCATTACGAATCTTAAAAAGTATTTATTTTTATCCAAACAGATCCCATCTGTTAAGCACTTATTTCCTGATCAAATAGAAAGTACAATTATTATTATTTAATAAATACATAAATAATTGATTTTCCAAAGCTGATTTTGTCCCAAGGGGCTTCATTCATTGTTTGCCAGTTCAGACCCATGCAATGAAATCTATGGTTATGTGCAAATCAATAAATAAACCCTCTATTATCTTATCAACTCAATTATTTACAACATTAAAAAATTAAATTAAATTAAAATTAATATAGTATTTATATAGTATGGTGTCAAGCTGGCATTGAATTATTCTCAAGGTATTATTTGCCATTTTTAAATAGACTACCCCACTATTTGTCCCCATCATTTATCGTGTCCTTTGGATATACTCTTTTAAGGACAATCCAATCAATGAAGAGGCATAAACAATTTCAGGGTCATACTATAGTTACATATATATATATATAGTTATAATTATTTATAATTATTTATGTGATGAAATTCAAGTTGAGTATACTAGTGTTTTGTGTATTTATACCAAATACTAGTTAAGAGCTCGTATAGGCAATTTGAATAGAATCAAACAATATTAGTATTTAACTTAAAATGGACAGACAATAGTATCATGACATCCTAAATTTATATTGATTTGTTGTGTCCTATAATTGTTGAAGCCTTAGGTATTATTGCTAAATTGGAACTGAAAATGAAGAGTTGGCCCCTCTTGCCTTTTCTATTACCACATAAAGCATGTCTTTGGGCTCTTTTCATCCATTCATAATTACCTCAATAGTGTTAATTCTTTTATGGGGTTATAGTGGAATATAGATTGCTTTTCATATTTTTTTGGTGGTTTGTTATCAAATTAAACTATGTCATTCTGAATTTAAACAAAAGGTACATTTAATACTAATTTTTGCGTTAGCAGATATAAGTTTTACCTAGAAGTGGCAAAATGGATCCAAAACCATGGTTCCAATCCAATTAAGTTAGTTTGGGTTGGATTGGTTCCAAGTTGAGCCAAACTAAATTTCAAGTTGGGCCCAAATTGCTGCCTGTCAATAATCTAAAATGCAAGGTTTTGAGTTGGGTTGGGTTTGGTTCCCTTTTGAGTTGAGTTCGGTTCCTTAAGTTCTTAAGAACCATAAAGAACTCAACCCATTTAAGAACCAATCAATTGGAACCAACCCAAACCCAACCTGACCCACCCAATTGCCACTCCTAGTTTTACCTCCAATAATGTCCTTTTATCCAATTCGTAATTGAATTTTCATGTTACATTAGTACTCCATTGAAATTTCTATAAACGCATAAATGTGATATCGTATAGCGAATACTGACACCATCATGTCATATCCAACGATTTACAATCCGAAACGCCAAATATCAGAAAAGGATGGCATCGGCAAAATAATCAAGAACTATTCTTAGAGCGATTTGAGATTCTAAATATACCCACAATACCTATAACAAAATAAAAATAAAAAATCGCGAATTAGCAATGAAGTAGAGTCTCCCTACAAACAATAGCACTTGTCTTTTGCATACAAAATTCTTCAGACTTCGTTACAACAAATCAAAAGCAAAACAAAATAAGAAACTAAATCGTAACTGAATAGTTATTTATATATATATATATATTTATATATATATATATATATATATATTTAATAATACTTATTTATATATATATATATTTAATAATACTTATTTATATATGAATAGTTATTTATTGTAGAATTATGATGTAACTGATTCGACTATAGTTGAACTGACGATTGAACCAATAACCCACATTTTACCAGATCAATTTTTCGATTCAACCACACAAATTGGGTTTCAAAACATTGCTACATAGGTATATTAGTGGTTGCAGATTTTGCGGGCTATGGACCCGAATAATTATGGGCTTGTTTGGGTCCAATTCTTACTAGCAATTTAGTCATACATGTAAATGGAAATGTCCAAAGTGGATTGGACCCTAAGCCCATTTTAGAGCCTATTTGGCATAATGAATAGTGTTCACGAGTTGAGCCGGCTCGAAAATAGCTCGATTCGAGCTCGAGCCGAAAAATGCTTGATCGTTAGCTCGCGAGCTGGAATAATTTTTTTTTTTAATTAATATATATAAAAATAAATATTTATTCACTATTTATATATAATATGATATATTATAATAATAATAATATATGTAAAATAATAATATTTTTGATAATAGTTATGATTATATTTAATAATAAATGAATAAATTAAAAATTAATAATATATTTTTACAAAAAAATATTATTTAATAAAAAAAAATTATTTTTTGAGCTCGAGCTCATTTTCTGCAGCTCGTCGAGGTTGAGCTCGGATTTTTAGTCCAATTTAACTTAAACTTGACTCGTGAACATAACTTTTAAAACGCTAAAAATTACGTTTAGACTATTAATTAACCGTAATCTTTAGTGCGTTTGGCTTCCTTTACTATAACTTTAATTAAACATTTTTGTATCACAAATTCATAATTTGAACTAGAGCAATTTTATTATCACGAGTCAGCCACCAAAGATAAAATGTTCGCAATAAACATTAATCTTTTTTTATTCACAAAGAATCCAACATTCGGTCAAAATTCCCGAACCATTTATTGGTAAATAGGGGTGGAAATAGGCCGGGCTGAGCCGGGCTTTATAAGGCTTAAGCCTGGCCTACTTTAAAAATGATAGGCCTGAACCTGACCTATTACCCGTCATAGGCTTATTTTTAAAGCCTGACCTGGCCTTTTTAAAGGCCTGATGATAAGGCCGGAAAGCCTATTTAAAAGCCTATTTTACATAAAGGCAACACCAACTAGCCTATTTTACATAAATGCCTATGATAAATATTATGAAGCCTGAGTGTATAAAAAAAAATTAACAATGTGAAGATTAGCAATAATCGAAGAGATACAAATTGCATGTTTAGGAGTCAAATATTTGTCCAAACTCAAAATTAAACACCCAAATAATGTGTTTGTGAAGACTTATAGTACATCAGCGACCAAAACAACATAAATAGGAAAAGTAAATGTTTAAATTAATCCAAGATAACAAAATGGGCCATTAAATTTTAATATGTTCTAATAATAGGCTTTTACTTTCAAATTACATTAGAAAGTATAATTGTCTAATAGCAGCTAGCAATCTTCGCATCAAATCTTCAATATGATATCTTCTTGTTGAATGCGTTTCCATTCATTTAGGGTTAATTGCTTTTTATGTCTATATATAAATAGGTCGGCCTGACAGGCCTAATAGGCTTTTTTGTAAGCCTAAGCCTGGCCTATTTAACTAAATAGGCTTTATAAAAAGCTTGAGCCCGGTCTTTTTATTAAACAGGCTATGCCGAGCTAGGCCTTAAATAGGCCGGGCCATAGGCCCCTGTCGGACGGCTGACCTATTCCAGCCCTTATTGGTAAAATATGATTTTTTGTTTATTAAAATTATAAATATATGATTTTAATTAAATAATTAAATAAAATATTCATATTCCTTGTACACTTCCTTCAACATGAGAAAGTCTTTCTTTCAATAAAATAAATCCCTAAAAACTTATTCCAATTGACAAATCCCTAAAAAGAGGCAAAATGGCTGACGCGACGGTTGTTTCCGTTGATCCGCCGGCGACCGACAATTATGATTACGCCCTCTCAGTTCCACCGCTCGATACCACGTTCTTCTCCCAACAACTTATTGATAACGATGGCAATCCAATCGACGACCAGAACGACGTCGTATTCGACGACTTTGATTTCGATTTCTCCTTCGACGATCTATGCCCCGATGAACTTGAAGACCTCCTTAATCCGATCCAATTACATGAATTTGATCCCCAACGGGGAGATGGTACCAATTCGAATTGCCCTAATTTTGCACCGAATGCAGATCAAGTTCAGGCCGTTTTTGAATCGATATCTTCGGATTTATGTAACGATTGTGGTGCCGGAATTTCTTCAGGAGAGCAGAGCTACAATGGCGATACAGTTTTGAATTCCGTGTCGCAAGGGTTTGAGCCTCATAAGAGTTATGATTATCTCAATGCACCTTCACCCGAATCGAACGGATCAAACAGGGGAACGCCTGAGAATTGCGGCGGTGATGCTAAACAATTAAATTGTCATTCTCCAGAATCTCAGGATTCGGGTAATTGCAGGTCTGATGTATTGATGGACTCCAATAATTTTGCGGTGAAATCAGTAAGTTGTTCCCCCGATCAGAGTAACTGTTCAATTGTCAATCAGAATACTAAGTTAGAGGAGCCTGTTAGAAAGACTATTAGAAGTTCTTTATTGAAAAGGAAAAAGTATGTTGAAGATTTGCTGAATAATAATGTGGAGTCGAATAAGTATAGGAAATCTAACTGTAATGAGGATAACAATGGCAATGATATTGGTGAGTTGTGTGAAGAGCAGGAGAAAAGGAAGGCAAGGTTGATAAGGAATAGGGAGAGTGCACAATTATCAAGACAAAGGAAGAAGCATTACGTTGAGGAGTTGGAGGATAAGGTGAAGACTATGCATTCGACGATTCAAGACTTGAATGCGAAGATTTCGTTCTTCATGGCGGAAAATGCAACTTTGCGCCAACAAATGGGTGGTGGTGCAGTGCCTCCTGCAATGGCACCGCCACTTCCGGGGATGTATCCACATGCAACCATGATGTATCCATGGATGCCTTATGTTCCGCCTTATATGATGAAGCCACAAGGGTCTCAAGTACCTTTGATGCCTATGCCTATCCCAAGGTTGAAACCTGAACATCCAGCACAAGCTCCAAAGGTAAGTAAGAGGCGGGAGAGTAAGAAGAAAGAGGGGGCAAAGACCAAAAAAGTTGCGGGTGTTAGTTTTCTTGGCGTGCTGCTTTGTATAATGTTCTTTGGAGGCTTGGTTCCGATGGTAAACGTGAGATTTGGGGGAGTTAGGGAGGCATTGACTGGTGAAGAAACTTATCTTGGAGGTGGGTTTCATGAGAATCATCGTGGGAGGGTTTTGATGCTGAATGGAACGGATTATGGTGAAAAATATGGTCGTAGGAGTAACAGTAGCGTACATGGCCATGATGAGATTGTTCAATTGAGAAATGGGAGCGAACCTCTTGTAGCGTCTTTGTATGTTCCTAGGAATGATAATCTTGTTAAGATTGATGGAAATTTGATTATACATTCGGTTTTGGCGAGTGAGAAAGCCATGTCATCTCATGAGAAGGGAGGTGAGGAGACTGGTCTTGTTCCTGTTCATAGGCATCCCCACGTAAGAGTTGATTCTGCAGACAAGGATGGGCTTCAACAATGGTTCCGTGAAGGCCTTGCTGGTAATTGTTTTCATTCCTTGCATGCTATTTCTTTGGTTGTAGAATATTTTATTGCATAGTGTAAGTTTGGATATAAACAAAACTGTACTTTTTTGTGCTTGCATGAATCTTATTTTCTCACACACCTGGGAACAACACCAGCAAATAGCATCATAAAGTAGCGGCTTGGATATTGGTGGTAGCCTAGGCGAGAAGATTAGCAATGAGCCAATGACTAGGAAAATGTGTCCAAACTATATATTTTAAACTTTAGAATAAGTTTAATACTGAGAACAGATATATGTCGAATAAGTTTCTACAAAAAGCATTTATTTGTAGAAATAAAGAATATTTATATCTACAAAAATGTTTTGCATGTGGTTATTTAGTGTTTAGGCTTCTTTACGTGCAGCTCTGGATTTGCTTTCTAATTGCCAGAGGCCCCTTCTGTTTGCCCTATCATTATTTGTTTTTATGGAGTTTTGAACCTAAAAAATATGCTTATTAACATCAATTTCTTGCCTCTTGTTTTGAAAGAAGTGAAACCAGTAAATGGAGTTGGATGGAGTTTAATTATGATCACTTGACATTACAGAATAGAGATCTTACAGGCAAATAAAGATATAGACGTGTTTGAAAACTAAAGAACTACAAAGCCCACCAAAACATCTAGCCCCAGTTCTGCAAATTATTTTGACTCCGTATTTATTTACTTTATTTTACATTTGTTTAGGACCAATGTTGAGCTCGGGCATGTGTACTGAAGTATTCCAGTTCGACATTTCATCAGCTGCCACACCAGGAGCAATATTTCCATCTACTACTTCAAGAAATATTTCGGAAGAGCAAAATAAGAACTCTACGCACCTCACCAAGGGAAGGAACAGAAGAATCCTCCATGGTATTCCTATTCCACTTCCTAAATCCTCTCACAACATTTCTAGAAATAATTCACAGAACGAGAACTTAAAGGCCAATAATTCTGTCTCCCCAATGGTGGTTTCTGTGCTCGTTGATCCTAGAGAGACCAGTGACACCGATGTGGATGGCGTAATAGGTAAAAAATCCCTTTCACGTATCTTTGTTGTCGTATTAATCGACAGTGTGAAGTATGTTACGTACTCATGCATGTTACCGTATCTGGGATCTACTCCTCATTTGACTACTTGAGTATGGGATGGAAGTGTTCTATGAATTACTTTTGTAGATAGTTAAGGCACGACGTTTTGTAGAGCTTATACGCTAAATTACATACATCCTTTGCTGTTGAAACATTACAGACCACTGACCAACATTTAGATGAAAACTTCTGTTTTGTCGCGTATCTATTCGTGAAATATGTAGGAAAAAACAGTTTTTAAGTAGTTTTTTTAATGAATGTTTGTTTGCGTCTTTGTTATGGGAAATTCATGTCTTTAATTGCCAACTCTTCGACTTATATACTCACATTCGTAAGATGCTGAGTGAAATAGAAATCGAAACTATCATCGTATCTTCTATCAACGAGTAATGGAAATACATACAAAAATGTAACATGTGTTTATTTGGGGTACAATATATCACTCAGTGATATAACATGAATTCATCAAGAAAGAAACATAAGTTTGAATTTGAGCAGAATTTTAGACTTCAAAGGAATCAAGAATTGCTTGTAGAGTTGTCTGTGATGACTGCCACTGTTTATCATTGGCACTGGCAACAAAGAGCATAACTGTGTTTCCTTTTGCTGTTGCCTTTGCAAGATTGTGTGATCCTGTTAGAGCATATGGTGTCTCCAAAACATATTTATAATACTGCATATAAAATTACACATATCAAAATTTATTTCCTTTTTTCCAATCAAAATTAAACAATCATTTGCCAAAAAAAAAAATCATAAGAAGAAAGTCGATAAGCATTTTGGATCATCTATAGAAGTTTCACATTTCAGATTATACATGTGCATTTCAACCGAAATATAAGATGAAATATCGAACTGAGATACAAGATGGGTTTTATTGATAATTGTGATTAACTTAAGAGTCCACCTAATACTGAAGTCACAATACGAATCCATTATGAACTATTTTTTCAATAAATATGATACCTTAAAAGTCCACTAAGACTGAGGGTGTGTTTGGATTGAGTGATTTGGATTTGAGGAGGGGATTTGGAGAAAGGATTTGAAATGACAACTAAAATGGAGTCATTTGAAATCCACCGTAGTTATGGAGAAAATAGCTCAAAGTGAATGTCGAGTGGTTTGAAATCCATTATAACTTGGATACATCCAAACAAACTTCATAAATTTGTCGACGACTTTGAAATCCATAGATTTCAAATCCTTCAATCCAAACACACACACACCCTGAAGTCATTTGAAATTCATAGCTATAAATCATTTCATCAAATCTAATTCTTCCATCAAGATGCAAAATCACACCATATTGTTTCACAACAAATGAAATTCTTGTCATAATTGTCAAGATAGAATTAGATTATAACCAAGAAAGAACCACATACAAAGAAGCTCAAGATGAAAAGATCATACCGTTTGATCGCCACGTTTCTCGATAGAAGTTTCGATTAGTTCATCAGGGTCTAATGTATTTCCAGTGACAAACGGGCCAAGAGAAGCTATGACTTCTTCTGGGCTACCAATGTCCTCGATTTTTGCATTGGGTTTGTTCGTGAGGCGTATCAATGGTGAAGCCACCACTTGAATTTTCCCCTGTTTTTCGTCTTCAAATTTGACCTCTATCCATGGCTCAGCACACTTTGGTTGGCAATAATTTCCAGAGAGAATATTGGCTATACGAAGCTGTTTCCATGTCGGAGGGAGGATGAACTTGTAGGGCTGTACATTTCCTAAAATCAACTAAATTCAGAGTTTTCATAAGCATATAGATGAAAGGACAAACTATATATGTATAATTGAAGTCTTGTAACATGCAAACCAAGAATGTTTATATATTTGTATTGACTGCATCATTATGTGCAACAACAAGAATATCTGATTCTGATAGATAGGGATGAAAATTGAACCAAGCTACTCGATACTCGACTCGAGCTCGATCGCTAAAAGCTCGGTTCGACAATTTACCAAATCAAACTTCAATAATTTTTTCTGTTCGATAAATTATGAAGCTCGACTCGAGCTTGGCTCGATTAGCAAAAAAATTACAAAAAGCTCGTTTGAGCTCGGCTTGATGAACAATCAGATCAAGCTCACACACAATTTTTTAAAGCTCGATTGTAATTCAAACAAGCTTGAACACTAATGCGTTCTGCTCGGCTCGACTCATTTTCACCACCACTTATATAGGGTTTAGAGCATAAAGATTTTTTAATCCCTCAAATTACTGTCCATTATACAATTTAATCATCCAAATACCTCCAAACCCGTAATCCAAATAAACTATAAACATAACATCAAAAAGTTCACAAATCCCAAATGAAACAACAAATGCAAATCAAACTTTAAGTCACAATATATATGTATATATATATATATATATGTTATTACCTGCGCGAAGGGCAGGGGTGTCCTTAGGAGTGGCGGTGAAGAGAACGAAAGACGGGTTGACAGGAGAAGGTGGGAGGTAGGATCCGACTTCGATTTCTCTAGCAAGTGAAGGTGGTGGAGTAGAAATTAGTAATGGCAGCAGAGATATTGATCCATTCACAAATTCTCTTCTTGAAATAGCATTGCAATTATTTGAGTGTTTTTGGGAAATATTTAGGGAAGAAATTGGAGTGGAAAATGGGAATTTTGAGGTAGGGTTTGGGGTTGAAGGAATGATAGAGAGTGAAGAAGAAGAAGAAGAAATTGCTGCCATTTTTGAGATTGTGAGATCAGATTGACAGTTTTGTTATCCGTTTTGGATGAGGTTTTCTTTTTCTTCTTTTTTTTTCTCAGTTCTTTTATGTTTTTTTTTTTTGTTTGAAAAATGGCCAATTTTTAGTGTGTGATTGTGATATAATCGATTTATTTTTTAGGATAAAGTGCAGTTCACCCCCTCAAAAAACTTGTATTTTGCACTTTATCCCCTAAAAACACAAAAATTATACATAACCCCTTAAAAATCTCATATATGCATCACTTTGCCCCAATTACTATTTTCCGACCAAATTTTGATTGCATACCAGTTAAATGATTCTTCCATCAAGAGCATTATCATATTTATTATTTTTCTGTGATTCTTTCACATGCATGGATTTGAGTCAAAACCGTTGTACTTCTCAGACATATTAGGGTTGCAAAATTCTCACCATAATATCATCCTGCATATAAAGAATGTCCCGAAAAAGCTTATCGAAATAGGAACTTACAACAAATGTAGGATGAGATATGATGAGAATTTCGCAACCCTAAGATGATATATTAGAGAAGTACAACGATTTTGGGCCCAAATTCGAGCATGTGAGAGAATTACGAAAAAATAGTAAAGACGATAATGTCTTTGGTCGAAAAATATTTAAATGATTTCCGATCAAGATTTACCCAAAAAATAATAATCGGGGCAAAGTGATGAATATATCAAGTTTTTAAAGGGTAATGTCTCTTTTTTGTGTTTTTAGGGGGGAAAGTGCAAAATATAAATTTTTTGAAGGGGTAAAGTGCACTTTACCCTATTTTTTATTTTTTATTATTAACTGGTAAAGTGTTTTTACCACTCGCTATCTATCATATTTATCAATGGTGAAATTGAAGAAATGGTAAAATTACTTTAAGGTGTGATTGTAAGAATGGTTTTAGAAAATAAGATATTTTATGCATAGATAATCAAACTTGAAACATTTTCTTTAACAAATTATAACCTATTCCATTCAAATTATAAAAAGAACACGTTTTATTTAACCAATTATAACCTATTCCATTCAAATTATAGAAACACAATTTTTTACGTAAAAAGCTAACATAGTGACATAATGATAAAATTTCAAATCAAAGCAATATTCAATTTGAAATTCTTTATTTAAGTTTGTCTAAACTCAACTTATTTATCATACACGTTGATCTGAACATATTTTTAATTTAATAAAATTTAAAGTTTGAGTAGATCCCAAACCCAATCACCTATAAAATAATAAAAAAAATAAATAAATATATCACATTAATCGAGCTGAACTCACGTGCAATTCGATCAGTATTAACTAGGTTAACAAATAAACAAAACTCATACATGATCTAAAATTTTAATAAAATTTCAAACGAATTTGAACGATTAATTTCAAATCAAATTATTCAATATTTAATTTAATTTTTTTTTATTTAAGTTCATCTAAATTCAATTTATTTATCATACACATTCATCTGAATATATTTTTAATTCAATAAAATTTAAAGATTGAGTCGGTCTCAAACCAATCACCTATAAAATAATAATAAAAAAGAATATAAATATATCAAATTATTCGAACTCAACTCATGAATATTAATTACTCCAGTTCAGTTCACTTATACCCTAACATCATATAAAATTTGTGAATAACAATTTATACGATAAACAATAATTACTATGTATATAAAGTTTCATGGGATTAGAATCCAAAATCTTATACAAAAATGTGGAAAGAATCTTAACCAAGAAAGACCAAACATATGTACACTAATTGTTGCATTAATTCACATTTAGGTTTGAAGTTTGGACTTTTTTTTTTTTTGGTTACACAGTTTGGACTATTTTTGCCTTTGCTTCCAAGTGAGAAGAAGAATGTCTGTCTTTTCCTTAAATTAATTATTTCAAACATTATTTAAAACATCGAGAAGAATTGGCATAAAACAAAACCGCCCAAATAGCAACAATATTCTTGTTCAAATTTTCTCGAGAAGAGTGAAGAAGAATTCTGGGATTGGCTCTTGATTTTACTCAGAATCAAGGGTTTCTTGTTTTATTTAAGGTAAATGAGTAATCTTTTTGATATTTTAAATTTTCGAGTATCCATTTATATGCTGTTTTCTTCTGAACCCATTTAGGGTATGCTGTATGCAATCTATTAAACCTTTTTTACTCCTCTGTTCATTTATATGTTCATTGATTCACGTTTTGTAGTTAATTTAATTGATGAAATATGCCGTCTAAAACCCTTTTGTTTGGGATTTATTAATTTTTTTTTAAGATTAATTTGTCTGAATATGTAAAGAAAATTGGATCCCAGAATGGAATTCAGTATTTTCATAAAGATGGCTTATTTGTTATTGGTTATGGCAATGTTTTATATTAAAATCCATTGATTATGTGAATTTTGGTAGTATTACTAAGTTACCAAAGTATGATTCTTTGATTTGTAGAAAGATTTTGACAAGATAAATCGAATATGGATGTAAAAACTAAGAGCGAACCACGACTGTGTATGGTGACCCTGGTGAGGACTCTGTTCTGGCCACCATGGTTAGTAATGGAGAAGAATTAGGACCAATGATTAGGCTTGCTTTCGAGACGGGCAAGCCTCAAACTCTTTTAAATCAACTTAAGCACATCGTTAGAAAGAAAGAAGTTGAAATTGAGGAGCTTTGTAAGCTTCATTATGAAGAATTCATTATCGCCGTTGATGAGTTACGTGGTGTTTTAGTCGATACCGAAGAGCTTAAAAGTGAGCTTTCAAGTGAAAACTTTAGGTTACAATAAGTCGGTAGCGCATTATTAACGAAACTCGAAGAGCTTCTTGAATCTTATTCGATTAAGAAGAATGTTACCGAAGCCATTAAGATGTCGAAAATTTGTGTTCAAATCTTGAAAAAAGGTATTTGGAGAAAATTCCGGTTAAGACGTTAAAGATGGTGATTGAGAAGAGAATACCTTTAGAGTGCGTTTGGATTGAAGGATTTGAAATCTATGGATTTCAAATTCGTCAACAAATCCATGAAGTTTGTTTGGATGTATCCAAGTTATAATGGATTTCAAATCACTCGACATTCACTTTGACCTATTTTCTCCATTATTACGGTGGATTTTGACTCCATATTAGGTGTCATTTCAAATCCTTCCTCCAAATCTCCTTCCCAAATCCAAATCACTCAATCCAAACACACCCTTATTAAAATCTCATATTGAGAAAAGGTTACAAAGTGAAGTTAATGAATGGATGGTTCAGATTAGAAGTGCTGCAAAGGATATTGGCCAAATGGCCGTTGGATACGCTGCATCGGCTCGTCAAAGAGAAGAGGAAATTTTGGCCCGTCAAAGGATAATCGAGGAACAAAACGTTTTAGGATTAGAAGATTTCACTTGCACGTTAAATGTCAAACAAACTGATGAAAATTCTGTTTTGAAATTTGATCTCACGCCCCTTTATCGAGCTTATTACATTCACAATTGTCTCGGGATTCAAGAACAGTTTCGTGAGTACTATTACAAGAATCGGTTATTACAGCTGAAATCACATCTGCAGATATCGTTGGCCCATCCATTTCTCGAATCCCATCGAACCTTTTTGGCTCATATCGTGGGCAATTTTATAGTCGAGGATCGGGTTTTGAGGACAGCTGGCGGGCTTCTTGGCCCTAACGAGCTCGAGACAATACGGTTACGAAGTGGACAAAGTTCTTACAACCTTAAATAGCAGTCGGGAAAAATATCACGAGCTTCTTTTAGCGGAGTGTCGAAAGCAAATCGATGAAATTCTTGCTAACGACAGATGGGAAATGGTGATGAAAAAGGAATTGGATTATCAAGCGAACGGTCTCTTATTCCATCTCCAAACGTCGGATATAATGCCGGCTTTTCCCTATATTGCCCCTTGTTCGTCCATGGTGCCCGAGATATGTCGAATCGTACGCTCGTTTATCAAAGACTCGCATGAACCATTTCGACTTCGTTCGTACGTATTTGGACAAGCTCTTGATTGTTGTCTTAAATGAGGTTATACTTATTACAATTCACAATAATGCCACCGGTGTGTCTCGGGCGATGCAAATAGCTGCGGATATAGCTGTTTTAGAACGGGCTTGTGATTATTTTCTCCAAAACGCGGCCCAACAATGCGGGATCACGGTCCGTTCGATGGCCTCAGAGCGGATTAACGGCCAAGATCATCCTCAAAACCTCGAGGGACGCTGCTTATCTTGCTCTACTCAGTTTAGTAAACGCGAAATTAGGGGTGTTCAAAATCAACCGAACCGACTGAACCGAACCGAAAACCGAAAATTCGGTTCGGTTTTTAACAGAACCGAAAATTTCGGTTTGGTTTTCGGTTTTTCTTTTTTCAAAATTTCGGTTTTCGGTTCGGTTTCGGTTTTTAGGCGCGGTTAACTGAACCGAAAACTGAAATATATAATATATATTAATTATTATTTTAATTTATATATAATTAATAAGTATTATATATTAATAAAAATTAAAAAATATATATAAAAGAGTAGGTTGAAAACTGAAATTTTACAAAAAAACTAAAAAATCGAACCGAACCATGTGAATTTTCGTATTTTTTTCGAAATTCGGTTATTTCGGTTAAAAACCGAACCGAACGGTTTCGGTTTGTAATTTCGGGAATTTTCGACCGAACCGAACCGATACACGCCCCTACGTGAAATTAGACGAATTTATGTCTTTGACGGAAAATGTGAATTGGACGTCTGATGACGAGACGAATCATTGAAACGAGTATATAAACGAGGTTCGAATATATCTCGACACTGTTTTGTCCACTGCCCAACAGATTTTACCTTTGGACGCGTTGTATAAACTCGGGATTGGGGCCCACGAGCATATATCCGACTCTATCATCGAAGCTTTTCTCAGTGACAATGTAAAAAGGTTTACTGTTAATGCAGTTTTATCGATCGACATGGATTTGAAGGCATTGGAGGATTTTGCTGATGAAAGGTTTCGTTCGATGGGTTTGAACGAGATATATAAAGACGGAGGCTTTAGGGGCTGTTTGGTCGAATCACGACAACTGATAAACCTTGTGATGAGTAGTCAGCCTGAGAGTTTTATGAATCCTGTGATAAGGCAGAAGAATTATAATGTTTTGGACTATAAAAGAGTTGCTATAATCTGTGAGAAGTATAAGGATTCAGCTGATGGGATTTTTGGTAGCCTTTCTAATAGAGCTTCAAAGCAAAGTGCAAGAAAAAAATCTATGGATATGTTGAAGAAAAGACTGAGGCTCCGTTTGTTTGTCAAGGGAATGGAATCAAAATAGGGAATATGATTCCCAAAAATCAAATAACTTTGTTTGGCATTTTTTATTTGATATTATGGAATGCAATCTAATTTCCAAAATATGGGAATTATCATCTCAAATAAGGGAATCACAATACCTTGTTTTATGGAGGTAATGTGATTACCATATCAAGGTAATCATAAATGCACTATTTTAATGCCATTACTACCCCTATATTTATGAAAAAATAGTTTCGTATTTTTAATTTATTTAGAATATTTTCATTGTCAAAATAGATCGTAATTTCATTTTAGTTGATATTTATTTATTAAATAAAATTGAAAAATTGCTATGTTGTTTTTGTGATAGTAATTTTGAAATAGTTGTTGGTCACATATGATTAATATATTTTATTTATTAACAATAATATGTTCCCGACTTAAAATAATTATCAATGCATTGGTATATGAAAAATGCATACATGTAGTTTTTTTAAAAGTCGAATAATATGTAAATAAAAAATAAGCATGTTCAATTTAATTATCATTTTTCTAAAAGAGGATAATGTAATTGAACCAAACAAATATCTTATTTATTTTTTATTATTTAACCAAATTATATATATATGTATGTATATACACTTATGTATATATATAATATCAAATATTCTACTATGGTTGAAAATTTATAATTAGATTATACAAATATAGTTCAAAATAAGGGTATTTAAGTCAAAATTTTTAATTTTTAATTTCATTATTTATTATATGTGTTTGAACCAAACATAAAAAAGGAATTAATATATATATCCTTTACCCAATTTTTTATAGACAAGCTAACACTATTACTGGAATCAGATTTCTAGTAATCATATTACCAAAAATTTTATTCCCATTTTAAATTCCATTCTCTGTCAAACAAACGAAGTCTGAGGGAATTCAATTGAGAAAGGTTAGAATTTTTTTTGTGATTTTATACAAAAAGGTGAGAAATTTTATTATTTATTGATATGGTAATATTCTTTATTAGGATAGTTTGAAATGAATTTATTGTGTCTTTATTGAGTTTTGTTTGTGCCTTTTTAGTAATTTCGCATATTTTTACAGGTATAAGTTTATTGTTGAATGGGTTTTTTAAGAGAAAAATATGAATATTTGATCGAGATTGATTGTTAGAAGTTCGTTTTATCGATCAATTGGGTGAACATGATGAAGCAAGTTTTAATACCACTCTTTTGTTTGATTGGTTTGACGTTGTTTGTTTAAACTCAGTTTGATTAATAAAAAGTAATAACATATGTACCTAAGAATCAAGATACTAACAAAACTCACTTTGATTAATAAAATATAACAATATATGTCGATAAGAATAAAGATACTTTAGATTGGAGCTCGTTAATAATTAGAACAAAATAAATACACAATTTGAAATATCCATTGGGCTTCTTATACATTCTTACAACGGCCCATTATGTTCGGCCTTTTTGTCCTTGGACCTTTTTTGTGTTCATCTAATTCTAGAATCTAGATAATCATAAATGGGCCAGCATTGAGATATGCCTATATCGAAAATAATTTTAAATTCTCAATATTGAGATTTAATGTTTTAAATAGATCATGGAAATTGTAATAAGATATTGAATCCAAAAAAAAAAAAAAAAAATCATAAAATGCCATAAATATGGGAAAATAGCATTTAATCTTCTGTCTTATTAATTTCTTTGTAATAGTTTTAAGCTATAGCATCTACTTTAGATATTTGTCATTCCTATTAATGTACAACATAAGTAATTTCGTCATTTGAATTAAAAATATCGAGCTCGAATGTGGGTGTGTGCCTACTTGAACATATCTACTAAAAGATAATATTCGACATCTAATATTTATATCAACAATAATATTACTAATAATCATCGATACATGTCTATAGTCGGATAATTATTAGTTCCATGAATCAATGAATACAAAATTAACTGAAATTATCTAATATAATTTAGTTCTTTGAATTATGAACAAGTCTATATCATAAAAAAAGAAATTTACAATCAAGTTTATTGACAATGAAGTCTAAGATGTTTCAATTCATTCATTCCCAATGAACTTGATTTGCTCTTTTATTAGTTTAATTGAGTGAAGCAAAAGGCAACCAAGCATATTTCAATTAACTCTTGTGAGAAAGACGTGTGTTATTTTCAATGGGCAAATAATCATTTTAGGTCCAATATTGGAATTCTTAGCTATTATTCTAGCTCGAACACTAATTGTTTTTTAATCTCATATTGTGAATAGGGGTGTTCACGAGCTGAGCCGGCTCGCGAGCTCGGCGAGCCGGCTCGAAAATAGCTCGACTCGAGCTCGAAAAAATTCGAGCTCGAGCTCGAGCCTATCGAGCCGAACTTTCTATCGAGCCGAGCTCGAGTCTAAACATGCCTGTTCGCGAGCTCGCGAGCCGGCTCGCGAGCCTGAATAAAAAAATAATTTTTAATTAAAAAATATAAAAAATAAATATTTATTCATATATTTTTATATAATATAATATATTATAATAATAAATGTATAAATAATAATATTTTTGATATTAATTATAACTATATTTAATAATATATGAATAAATATAAAATTAATAATAATTTTTAAAAAATATATATATTTTTAAAAATATATATATTATTTTATTAAAAAAAAATTAATTTTTTTTTTGAGCTCGAGATCGAGCTCGGCTCGGCTCGAGTTCTGCTCGAGTTTAGCTCGAGCTCGAGCTCGAGCTCACTCTCTGAAGCTCGTCGAGCTCGAGCTCGAGCTCGATTTTTTGGCCAAGCTCGGCTCGAGCTCGACTCGTGAACACCCCTAATTGTGAATATTATTTAATATTATTTTATTATTTGATATTAATAGTATGTATTTATATAGTTTGCAATAACATATGGTAGATAATGAAATACATTTCGAAACAAGGGCTTGAGACTCGAACTCTGTACAAACTCGAGTTTTTTAGAAAATCGACTCGTTAAAATCTGTTCAAATTGACTTATTATAATCCCTAAATTGGAAAATCATTGCATCTTTATTGCTTTTAATTGATGTTGAAATAAATGATATGATCCAATTATGGAAATAGCTTTACAACTAATAATTTGAACTATTTTATGTGATTTGTGACTCATCAAATTTATGTGTTCATCCTCTTAAAACCTCCAAATGGTAAAGAATTTTCCCACTTTCTTACCTTTATTTGTTGAAAATGCTAAAAGAAAATGAGGGAAAATATTGAGACGTGAAAGATGAAATAAAATATAATAAGAAAAATAATCAAATACATTGGATCTGTTGCAAGTTATTTTGTCACAATCTAGAACAATTGGTAATTCTAAGGGAACATCATAAGAAATTCCATAATTAATTTTTTTAATCAAAAAAGTGCATGAAAATATTTTAATCCTCATTTACAGTCCACATAATTACGCATAATTATATTATGTTAAAAAAAGTTCAGTTGATTTGTTTATTTAGAAAAATTGTCATTTGGTAATAAATTTTTTACTTTTACATATTTTACAAAATTTAATTATTATATAAAGTTTGTTTGAGTGTATCATGTTGATTTTACAAATAATTTTACTTTATAATATGGTCTAAAAAGGGTTTGTTCACACCTAACAAATTTTACAACTAGTAGTATAATATAATAATAATCTTTCGTTTTAATTAAACGTCGTATACTAGTTACATGCAAATTTACTTTATTCATAAAGTGAGTAGCTTAAGCTTCTAAATCGAATCTATATAGACTAAAATAACCATGAAGTGCTACTAAATTATAAAGCAAAAATTAAGAATTTGATCAATAGTCGAAAAAAATGAACATAATAAGTTAGCACAAAAATTGGCTTTCTTCAACTAACAAAAGGACAAAAATATATCATATTACTAACTAAATTATAAATTTATAATCATCTTATAATAGGATATTTTTCTTTTTACTTATATTTAGGTAGCAATTGTATGATTTTAGTTATTAAAAAGAATAAGCACTAGAGCTTAGGGAAAATGGAATAATTGTAGATAAAGAAATGTTACCAATTATTACAATAATATTTATTTATGAAAAGGAAAATATGATTTAACAATAAATTCTGAGACATAATGTGACACAAAATAAGTCTTGAAGACAATTCTGGCTAAAAGTGATAAAACAAGAAAGAAAAACTAATACATTTTGAACAAATTGTTGATAGAGATACATTAAAAGAAGTTATTAAAGGAAATTGATAAAGACAATCCGCGATAAATTTAAATTGAAAATAATTCAATTTCAATGCAAATGATTAAATTCAATTATTGAAAATAATATGCATCGACATCTAAAATTTTATTAAGTATTATTCGTTTCAAAGTAAATGATTTTGAAAAATTAGAAATAAGCTTGTTTTTTCTTAGTATTATATCTTTTTTCCTAATAATATATCTCAGCTGCTTGTACGTTAAATTATATAATTTGTCTGTTTCAGTATATATTTAATTATCAAGCTAATTATGTATTGTTAATTAGCTGTTCAAGAAAGTGACATGATCTAAATTATTTAAGTTCATGAGTAATGTTTTATTAGCTGATGAGTGGAAAATCACAGAAAAAAGCTGTAAAGTTAGGTTACATTATTGAAATAAATTAAGATCATATAATCCGTATAACAACATAAATAAATCTTTGACCACAACTTTTTCGAAAGCAATTATTTTTTTCTTAATGCAATAATTCAACCTTTTTTATTGATCATGAATTCTATGAAATTTGTTGTGTGGGATTGATCTATGTATAGTTTATTTCCATAAAGAATTATGATTATATTTTATAAAGATGTTTTTAACGAGTTTCATAATTATCTGTATTTGCTCATATTTTATTTATTTTTTGTCAAAACAAGGGTATTTTGATCATTTTTTCTTACATGAGCAAATTTTTTTTCTTTTTACAGTTTACGTGTATAAATTCAATATTTTCATATCATTTTTTAACTACTTCTTTTCAATTTTCCCAAAAAATAATAATAGGATTTTCAATAAAATCCACAGGTCATTGAGCATCAACCTCGTATTTCTCGCTTGTAGTGGCTTTCAACTTGTATAAAAAATGAAATAATATGTCACAATGAAACATATATTATATATATCAAAATCGAGATTTCCTCACGGTAAATTCTTATTTATTCCAAAGAATAGTGCAAGTTTGATAATATTTCAAGCTGTCACATTCTTCTCAAATATATATACATTTTTTGAAAAGGGTCTTAATTTTCCTTAAAGAAAATGAAAGAAAGTTACAATCACTTCAACTTGAAAAGTTTAGCCTTTTGTTGTATGATTTGAAAATAACGAATGAAATTAAATGCCCTTTCGAAGAATTTGTGAAGAAATATAATAATCTATATATGATTAAATATGTTAGTGCGTTTTTGTGGGTCTTTTTCATGAGAAGCAATTTGTTTGTGTAGTTGCATGCAGATATTAATTGTGGGGATTAAATAATATTTAACATGCAGTGGACAAATATTGAATTTCAGATATAAATAAACAAATATATAATGGAGTATGACATTTGCATCAGAATCCACATGTGTGATTAGAGTTTAATTATTGAATTTGAATTGAATTACGTAGAATAAGAATAGGATGCATTTCGTGGAAAGTCGGAGAGTTTTATAATATATATAGAATTTATATGTTATATATAATTGGATTAGGTAATATTTTAGTAAAACATTTCACTATTGTCAAATTCAATAGACTATAATAAGTCGATTTTATTTGTTCTCATTTGTTGTAAAATTGATGATCAAACTTAAATGATGAGATGTGTGGATTGATAGTAAAACTTTCTATAATTGTAATCTTACTCAGGGGGAATTTATATGACAAATCAAATATGTATGTTTGGTTTTGTTTTGGTTAGTTATTTTGGTGACAAATTTTTGGGGAGGCGTGCATTTTTGGTGAGATAGTGTTTGGTTTTGTTTTAGAAGGGATCATAAGTTACTGTAGCAGTCAAATCATGACAGTTTTGTCTGTTAATGATTAAAAAATGATTAAAAGTTATATTATAATATTAAAATTATAATAATTATATTATAGATGAATATTTATTTGTATAAAAAATTAAAATAAATAAATTATTAAATTTTATATAAATGACTTAAGTTAATATATACTATTGAATGTAATAATTTAAGTTAAAATATATTATTAAATGAAACACGATTATTTAAAAAGTACAGACTTAAATAAATGAGACATCAAATAAATATAATGTGAATATATCTTTTTATAGATGTATTACATGTTTATGATATCAAAAAATAATTAGAAGTAAGCTCTAACAATCATCATTACTCCAACTTTTATTCTTAGAAGTATAATTCATTTACCGTCATACTATTAATATTGATATAAATGAAGTTAAAATTAAATGGAAATTTATATTAGATAAACATGGGAATTCATAAGAATAAATTAAATGGATGGTACTAATTAAGTTTCAAACTCGAGTTTGAAGAAGCATGGTTCGACTTATTCACAAACTCAAATACGGCATATTGTTTAATATTGTTTGATCAAATTAATTTTACTATCAATAAAAATTAAGACACAAGATACGGGTGATGAATTTGGTGAGTAATGATACGGGTGATACAGTTTGAGCAAAAATTTTGAAATCTAGAAGTCAGAATGAATTTTTATCATTCATTCTGATCTCGAGTTAATTAATTATAAATATGATTATTTTTATATTAATATGTGTATTATTAAATAGAATGGTGATATATATTGAATAAGTCATTCTTTATGTGTGTGTATATATATAATATTATAAAAATATTTATAATATATACCGATAAATTAATAAAATATTAGTTTTTAAATCCTGATTCGCTATTTCATTGCATGATATTCAAACTCGTGATATTTAAATAAAAATTCGAGCGCACGCCACTAAGTCACCGTACCAGGAGGATTTAATTTGTTAGATTAATTTTTCAATATTAATTTGAGAAACAAAAAGAAGTATTTGTAGAAACGAGATCTATGGCCAAAAATTATAATAGTCACTTTTTAAAGAAAAAAATTTAACAAATTCATTGAATATTCTCCAATTGGACCCAATAATTTCTCGCCTATAAAAATATTCATAAAGTAAGGTAAATTTGAGTCCAAAAACAAAATATAACATTCATATCTCGTGTGGTATTTTGGACAAATCATAGTGACACCCCTTGAAGGGATTTTGATCAATTATTGACCTTTCAATAGTTGAATAGGGGGTACGTAAAATGAGGATATTTTCTAACTTATTTTGGTAATTTCATCAAATTTTTGCTCAAAAAATGAATAGTGAATAGTGTGTATATAATTTTCTCAAAAAAGTTGTACAAGAGAATAAATAAGAAAGAAAATCTAGAATAAAGTGAGCATATTTGAGAATCTAGTTGTAGAATTTGATTAGACAATTGATAATAGACATCTGAAATTAGATGTTCCATTAATTTATTTCATCGAATCTAATGGTCGAATTTCTCCAAAATTATTATAAAAATGTGACACATATTGACAAAAAAAAAGTATTAATATTCTCGAAAATCTAAACAATGATAAGTATGTAATTTTTTTTAAATAAGTGGACATTGTGTCATAAAATAAAATAAGATAAAGTAATAAAATAAAACTTTTCATATTCCATTTCTAACATTAGCTTGCCAACCAAATGTACTTTAATATTGTCTATTTTCATATTCATTACGCACTAAGAAGAAACCATATTTACTTGGGTAGGGTAAAATTAGAAGCATATATATATGCATGCATTTTGTGACACTTTTGGAATAACCAAAGGAAAATAAACCCTTTTCAAATAAGCCAAATAACTTAACAATACTTTAGAATAATGTGGAAAAAAATCATTAACGATGCTTCGAGATTAAAAGTTATAATCATTTGGAATTGTAGTTGCAAATTTACTTTCATTTAGATTTTGGGTTTTTGAATTTAACCCAAAAATATATATGCCTCTTATTGGAAGTAAACCTATATCAAGGAAATAGAGTCATATAAAAAAATATGTATCCAATAGTCTTTTAAAATCAAAACTAGACAGGATTAAATTAGCATGAGACTAAAATATAAGCAATTTCATTTTTTGCAACATTAATGATTATCAACATTAATAATTTATAATAGATGATCTGAATGTAGATCAATTATATTTTATGACATTTCTCAATTTGCTCCATTAATTGTTCCTTCTCACTATAAGAAAACCAAATTTGGAGTTTGGTTAGTTGTGAAATTATGAGATTTCTTCTACAGCTAATTAATCTTGTCCAATCATTCAATTTTTCAATATTTTCTTATATTGTATAAATTCACAATTTGGCACATAAATTATATATACTAATGTCCACCTTAATTTAACCCATATCAAGTCCAACATCGCCGCCGGTCCGTCGGCGTAGAGGCGTCGGAGTGCAGTGGCGGAGGTGGACCCGATCACAACCTTATTATAGATGTCACTCTCAGTTGCATCAGCTAGCACTAACTTTCCAAAAATACACTTTGTTTTGGTTTAAAGCCACGTGTAATTCAATAGCCCATTTATGTGTGTGTGTTGTATATATATATATATATATATATATAACAAATCAGAATATTTAATTAGATGCAATTAAATAAGTTGGGGAAATGAAAATTTCTAACTCGGATCAGATATGATTTAATTCAATTAATTATGTAACAAAAGTAGTAACACTAGATAAATGGTCCCTCATTTCAAATTGCACATAAAAATGTTCATTTTTGATGATATGATTTAATTCAGTTAATTATGCAACAAAAGTAGTAACACTAGATAAATGGTCCCTCTTTTTTTCAAATTGCGCATAAAAATTAGTAAGAATTTTTATTTAGTAATCGACATAAGAATTCGGAAAATTTACACACAAACCCCCTCAATTATTTAGTAATCACCCAAAATACCTCTCCAAGGGGTCTATTTGTAAGTTTATAAGTAAAAATTATAAGAATTTTTAAATACACGAACAACACGTAAACTCAACAAAACCCCTTTTAACATGAGGGGAACTTTATGCAATTTCCAAAAAAAAAAGAAGGTTTTTTTAGTAATTACACAATAAACGAGGGGTTATATGTGTAATTTTCTCCAAGAATTTCTTACCCCCACTCTCTCCACAAGATGCTTATAAATACTCTAGTTTCAAGCCTTCATTCCCTAGGAAAAAACACAAGCTTTTCAAGTGTTTTCCTCTCTAATATTAAAAGCCCTTCTCATTTTCATTATCAAAAACCTTCTTATTTAAAGCTAATAATTAAACAAAAAAAAAAAAGAAGAAAAATGGAAAGAAAAGGATGCTTTGGAAGTTTCTTTGAGAAGGCTAAGCCTTATATAGCCATGATTAGTTTGCAATTTGGATATGCAGGAATGAACATTCTTACAAAAGTCTCTCTTAATAGTGGCATGAGCCACTATGTTCTCGTCGTCTATCGACACGCCTTTGCCACCGCTGTTATCGCCCCATTCGCTATAGTTTTCGAAAGGTTATACCCATAAAAGATTTCACATTTTTTCGATCGTTTTTCTAATAGAAAATGAATTTTTACTCATATGTTTGTTTCTTAATTTTTCAATATAGGAAAGTGAGGCCAAAGATTACTTTCAGAATTTTCATGCAGCTTTTCGTTTTAGGGCTTCTAGGGTGAGTACATATACATACATATATAATATATATAGTGATTCTTATATAACATATATATATATATTGATTGTTATATATAAAATTTCACAGGCCAGTTATTGATCAAAACTTCTATTATGCTGGGCTGAAATTCACTTCTCCAACTTTTTCATGTGCAATGAGTAACATGCTACCTGCAATGACATTTGTTATGGCAGTCCTTTGCAGGTATATATATATATATATATATATATAATATACACACAATTATTGAAATGAACTCACAAGAATCGATTTACAGGATGGAGATTGTGGATATGAAGAAAGTAAGGTGCCAAGCAAAGGTGGTGGGCACAATAGTAACAGTAGCTGGAGCCATGCTCATGACACTATACAAAGGCCATGTCCTAAACATGTTTTGGTCAAACTACATACATCCTAGTACAACATCTTCGAATGTTAATCCTCAGACAACTAATGACTCAGACAAAGACTGGCTTAAGGGCTCGATTCTTCTCATTATCGCCACTCTTGCATGGGCTTCTTTCTTCATTCTTCAGGTAATATAATGACTCATGTTTTCGATTTTCTCGAGAATTATATACGAATATTCTAAAAACCCTTGTTTGTTTTTTGTGGATTTAGGCTATAACATTGAGGAAATATACAGCTCAACTTTCACTTACAGCATTAGTGTGTTTCATGGGGACACTGCAATCTATTGCTGTCACATTGGTTATGGAGCATAAACCGAATGCTTGGGTTATTGGGTTCGATATGAACCTCTTATCTGCTGCATATGCAGTAAGTTCACTTCTCCTAAGTATATATATATATATATATATATATATATATATATATATACATACTATATATATGTGTGTAATGTTTTGATTTAGATGAATAAATTAGAATATAAGATGATTGAGATTTGTACTTGTGCAGGGTATTATATCATCAAGCATAGCATACTATGTGCAAGGTCTTGTAATGCAAAAAAGAGGGCCAGTTTTTGTGACTGCATTCAGTCCATTGATGATGATCGTTGTGGCCATTATGGGTTCTTTTATTTTAGCTGAAAAAATCTTCCTTGGAGGGTAATTTTCTATATTCATCTCATATATAGATATATAATTAAATACTTATATATATATATATATATATATTTCATAAAACTAAATTTAAATCTTTTTGCATTCAGAGTTCTTGGGGCAGTGCTGATTGTGATAGGATTATACGCAGTATTGTGGGGAAAATACAAAGAATTCAAGGAAAAAGAAGCTGAGGAAATTGTTGAACCAGTAAAGAATGTGATGATGAATGAAGATATTGAAGCAAATAATAATGTTGAAATTAAGAGAAATGAAGCAAATAAAATGTGTGCCTCAGCAATTGTTATTAGTGCTTCTTCTACGCCACAGCCTCTCATGATCGCAATGGAAGCTCCAAAAGCTTAAGACAAATTAAGGAAATAATTAGAAGAAAAAAAAACACATATAATATAATCTCCTAATTTTAATTTTTTTTCTTTTTTTTCCTGTTTTTGATGGGGGTGGGTAATTTTTAGTGAATTTTGAAGGTAGTAAGTTGTAACTTTTTGTGAGATGGAGTTTTCTGAAAAGAAATGAATGAGATTTTTTTTGAGATAATATAATTAATAGTCTCTAAAATATTCATTTTGTATCGTTGTAGTCTCTAAAATAATTTCGTTACATTGCTCAATATTTTTCGCCTTACTTTAGTTTTTTCGATAATTGTTTATCGGAACAGTCGTTTTTTAGTTGCAATTTGATCCTAAAATAGTACGTTCATTTCTTTAGTCCCTAAAATACTAGCTAGGCTTGCATCACTTTGGTCCTAAATCTAAAACCTCACAAAATTATTATGTATATTAATTAAAATTAATTAATTGAATGATTAAATAATCATCTATAATTTCATAAATATGTACTAATTATGAAATCTTGTGTCAAGATACGTGATACTAACGTATCAAAAGAATACTCATACATATTGATGTGGTATGATTTTCACACCAAAAAATCAAAGTAGAACCAAACACGATCTTCACGATATATATACCTATGATTTTTACTCAAACTATATGAACGAAATACTACTTATGATATTCTAAAAGCATCTTCAATGCATAAAAAAAAGCAAAAAGGGCTTTTATTGCCCCTTTTTTTTTATCCATAGAAGATACACTGATATGTAGATTTTAATGGTGACTGAGTGTAAAAAGTATATAAAATGAGATTTCTCTGTTATTAAGCGGCAAATTTTTATGACATCGTCGTATTTATTATTACATAATTTAGTTTTTTATAATATGTATCATCAAAAATTTATTTATAGGAGTGTTAATTCATGTTATCTTAGTTTAAGAAATTATAATACATGATTGATCAATTATACAAGACGAATATTAAGAAGCAAAATGATTAATAAATATCATTAATAAGAAAAAAAAAGATAGAAAAGTTTATTTTTTATTTGAATGTAAATTATAATGATAACTATTTTATCTTGATCTTCAACTTTCTTATATTTTAATTAACAATTAGTAATAAAATAAAATAAATATAATTTAAATGGCTAGTGTGGCACAATTGAGTTCATATAAACCATCTACATGTACAATTACTTGAATTGTCACAAATGTAATATTTTCATAAACATAGATTAGCTAAATAATAACAACTAATGAGGTAATTATTTCATTTTTTAAGATCTATATATTGATTTTAATATTCTTCTATTTAGATATTATCTATAAATATATACCAATTTAAATTATTTAAAAATAGTTATTAAAATAAGGTATATAAATTTTCACCTGTTTCGGGTAAGGGCAAAGTGGTACGAACATGATACTTCGGGGATCAAAGTGTAAATGAAAATTGATTATTTTGTTAAAATGACTCGGAACGAATTAAAGTGAGACAAAAATATTATTTTTGGGACGGTAACGTGACAAAAAAATTGATAAAAAATGAATATTTGAAGGGCTATTAATGAAATTATCCTAACTTTTTTATTAATATTTGATATATGGGGATGTTGGTTTTCTTAGTGTCCACTTCGAATGAATAATTCTATGATTCTTTTTATACATTTTGTTGAAGTTGATTCACACTCCACTTAGCTTTGTATAGTTCCATGGTTGAAAAGCTATAATTATTTGCTTTTAACTATTTGAGTTTTTCTTAAAAATCACGTTTTTACAACCTTAAATTTTTTTTGTTTTAATCATAACCAATTATTTGGAAGTCGAATCAATTCCATCATACGCACAAAATTCGTCCTTAATTATTTGTGGCTGACCTTTTTAAATTTAATAAATTGAAGAAAATAACAAATTTCAACCTTTATAAACATGACACATCCATTAGAATCGGCCATACAATATTATCATTATATGATTTATAGTAGTTTTCTTGATCACATTTTTTGTATGTTTTAAAGTTTAGTCGAAAATAAAACAGTAGTTATAAGATTAAAATTAACACATTTTTTACTGTATTATAGCAATTTCATATTATAAATGATATCCTCGGCGAGCATAGTCAATTTAGGCGAAATGTGTAAATAATTGCGTGTGTTTATATAAATTATTAATGTTATTCTTGATTGGTTATTTATATACCAACAATTTTTCTTTCTTTCTATTGCAAATATATAGCATGAAATAATAATAAAAAAATTGCATAAGATTATTCAATTTATGAAAAATTATATTTTCGTCTCTCCAAGTTCGATTTACATCTCATTAGTAACCGATTTCTCACATTTAATCACATACTATCAAAATGTCTGACATTTAATTCAACTTGAAATTTTCTTCCTAGATTTAACTGTTAACTTCGTTAATCTAATGTACAGTTTGACTGTGTTTTTGAACACTATCAAACACGGGTTCTATTTCAATATCACGATATTTTCACTCAATATCACATGTAGTTTATCACAATTTTTTTTTCTAAAAATCCGATCAAAATGTTGAGTAGCACATATGACATTTAATTTTTTTAATGAAAAATTTGATTGAGATTAAATATGAGATATTTTAAAATTACAAAATTAAATGTAAAAAATAAATAATAAGTGGAATCAAATTGAACTAGTGACAATTTATAAAACGAAAGATACAATTTTTCTTTCAATCTTATATTTTGATTCCACTTTAAGTCACAATATCTAACAATCCACTAGTTTCTCTTATATTAATCATTATTACCACTTCAAGAAGCCTCCAAATTTTACCATCGGAAAGGGACAATTGGACCAAATGTAAAATCAATGTAGCCCTTTGGGTAGCAAGTGGAAAACACAAGTGATTTAGTGCAAATCTTGCTCATCCAATAAACATTTATGTACATTTATGTTTGTGTATCTTGGAATTTTCTTAGTGGTAAAACTCGTTTATAAAGATCTCAAAAGAAATAAAATTTAAGTCCAAATTGAGTTAAATTAATTATATTTATCATATATATTAGTGTGTACTTCAAATTAAAATACATTGTCAATATTAAGGCAAGTATTATAATACTTACAATGTGATTAATTGAGTATAATCGACGAACTAAATATTGTACTTATATCAGCGTTAAATTTTTAAGAAACTCTTAAAAAACTCGATTTAAAAAGAAAATAAAAAAACTCCTAAAAAACAAGTCATCACCTTTTTATGTTTGTGAAAGAGACAAAAACGAATTTGAAATGGAACTTTGGATAATGCCTAGAGCACAATAAAACTTGAAAAACGTGAATATTGCATGGAAACCACTAGACCCGACCAATCATTGTGCAATATCGATTCTCCACATAATTAACTTTTTTAATTAAATATAATTATTGAAAAATTTGTTCCCTAATGTTGTGGCTAATCACTCTTGAAGAGTCTTTGTCTTATAGTTAGGAAACACTTAACTTAATCCATATATCAATATCTACTCCACTATCTTAATTATTAATTAATTACCTTTTTTTTTAAAAAAAATAATCATTGTGACTTTTGAGAGTGTTCAAATATTATTTGGTTTCTTACGAGAAAAAGTGGTGGAATTTGTTTCAAAGAGTTTGTGACGTTAGGAGAGAGATTTTCTAACTTTATTGCTTATTTAATCTCTTAATTGATACTATAGGATATTTGCATTACACAAACATCTATGTTAAAAGAGGCTTGTATGTGGAAAATATATTTAATATTGCAAACGAGAAATTTACAATGAGTATCAGAGAGTCTTTGTTTGCTATGGAGGCGGAAAGGAAAAATATGAACAATAATATGAAACCCTAAACTGTTGAAGGAAAATATATATGACCAACTATCAGATAATTGCAAGTTAGGCCTTGAATAATTAGGAAATATTGTTTTGGCCGCCGAGATTAAATGATGGGCCTAAGAACTTCCTGGATCCCATAAATGGGATTGTGTCGTGGGCTTCGGTACTTAGCCCACGCCTCTCAGCATCTTGCAGCTTAGCTTGGCTTTTGGCCCGTATCTAGTGGCCCTTCAACACCCTCCCACAAGCTGGAAGATGGATCAAACAGATCTATCATGCCAAGTAGTTTCAAGAAGAACTCATGTTTTGTCCGTCCTAAAGCTTTTGTTAATATATCTGCAATTTGAAGATCGGTTTTTACAAAATTAGTAGAGATAATTTTATTTTTGACATAGTCACGAATAATATGACAGTCAATCTCAATATGTTTGGTTCTTTAGTGAAAAACAGGATTAGAGGATATATGAACAGCTGCTTGATTATCGCAAAACAGTTTTACTGGAGTTAAGGAGGAAATGCCCAAGTCTTTGTAGATACCTAATATCCAAACTATTTCACTACAAGTGGTTGACATAGACCTATATTCAGCCTCATCAGAAGACTTTGAAACAGTTTTTTGTTTTTCACTTTTCCAGGAAATTAATGAATTCCCAAAATATATACAAAAACCAATAATGGATTTTCGGGATATAGGGCATGACGCCCAATCAGAATCACAGTAGGCCTTAAGTTCTACAACATTATGTGTCGGAAAAATAATCCTTTACCTGGTGCAGATTTTAAGTACCTTAAAACACGAATGTCAGATTTCAAATGGGATTCTTTTGGTTTATGCATAAATTGACTCAATACATGAACAATAAATGATATATCAGGTCTAGTGTAGGTTAGGTAAATAAGTTTTCCTACTAGCTTTTGATAATAACTGATATTAGTGAGAACCTTATCATTTTCATAAGTTTCAAGATTGAGTTTAAGATTTTGTTCCATTGGAACTAAAGATGGTTTAGCACCTAAAACGCCAAATTCAGTCAATAATTCTAACGTATATTTACGCTGATTCAAAAACAAGGCCTTTGGATGAACGTGCAAATTCAATACCCAAAAAAAACTTTAGATTTCCTAAATCCTTCACATGAAATTTTGAGTCTAAACAGGCTTTTACGTTTTCAATATGTGATAAAGAGTTTCCAGTTATCAGAATGTCATCAACATATATGAGTAAAATAATCAACACAGAATCCACAGTTTTAACAAACAGAGAGTAATCATAAAGACTTTGTTTGAAACCTAGTTCTTCTAAACAGTTTGAGACCTTTTCATTGCATTGACGGGGAGCTTGTTTCAATCCATACAAGGATTTCTTTAACAAGCACACCCGATTATCATTAGGATCAAAATATCCTTGTGGGAGTGTCATGTACACTTCCTCTTTCAAATCACCATTTAGGAAGGCGTTATTGACATCTAAGTGGAATATTGACCAACTTTTTACAACAGCTGAGGAAAGTAAATATCGAATAGTGACCATTTTAACAACAGGAGAAAAGGTTTCAAAATAGTTTGTTCCCTCCCTTTGGCTATACCCCTTGGCGACTAACCTAGCCTTGTATCTTTCTATAGACCCATTGGAGTTATATTTGATTTTGTAGACCCACTTACAGCCTATAGGTTTTCTGTTTTTTGGTAATTTAGTGAGTATCCATGTATTGTTATTATTTAATGCTAACATCTCAGAGTCCATAGCAGTTTTCCAGTTTATATTTTTAATAGCATCGTTAAACAGGATGGTTCACTAACTTTATCTATGGAAGTTGTAAAACAGTGATAGCTAGAATTAATTTTATCATAGCATAAAACCTTAGACAAGGGATATAGGCAAGCAGAACAGGATGATGGTAAACAGACATCATAATCAAATAAATGGGCTGGCAGTTTTGTAGTTCTAACAGATTTACGAACAGGCAGATTAACAACATCAGGCATATTAATAGCAGAATCATAAGCATCACTAGTTAATGATTCATTTGAATCATTTGAATTCGAGGGACTGGCAGAATGATAAGAACTATCTTTGACTGTACGGACGAGAGGCGGTAGATGGTGGTGGTGTGTTGGATGTGGTAGAGGGGTCTCAGATCGGTATCGATTGCCGATGTCGTTAAGGATTAATCGGTCCAAAGGAGTGCAGACAGCATCATTGTTAAGTAGTGTAGTACCACTAACTAGTCCATCGACACCCTTTAAGGACTTGGCGTTGTTATCATCATCGACCATCGCACCAATCTGCACACCACCAACCGTCTCTACCATCGTCTCCTCAAGGGGTTCTAAGAACCCATCACCTGCATGAGAACATGAAGATTTGTAAGGGAACACAGTTTCATAAAAACATACGTCTTTTGAAATAATAATGTTATTAGTTTCAAGTTCTAATAACCGATATGCCTTGCGATTCTCATAGTAACCTAAAAAAATACATTTGCGAGCCCGTGAGTCAAACTTTTCATGGTTGGACAGAATGGAAGAGTAACATAAACATCCAAAAGCACGTAATATCGCAAAATTTGGGGAAAAACCATAAATGACCTCAAAAGGTGTTTTATCATTTAAAACCGAACTGGGGGTCCGGTTAATGAGGAATACAACAGTTAAAATACACTCAGACCAAAACACAACTGGGCAGTTGCTTTGAAAAAAAAATAATGTACGACATTAAGTAAATGGCGATGTTTACGTTCAACAATATCATTCTGTTGAGGAGTGTCAACACATGTAAATTTTTGTGTAACACCCAAATGACTAAGAAAATTTTCCAAGTTGTGATTAGTGAATTCAGTGCCATTATCGGAGTGTACACATTTAATAGTTTTAGCAAACTGTGTTTGAATCATAGAAAATAACGATTTTAACACGCTAACAGTTTCAGATTTAGCACGAAGCAAATACACCCAAGTGGCACGTGAGCAGTTATCAACAATAGTAAGAAAAAATCTAAACCCGTCATGACTTTCTACTCTATAGGGTCCCCATAAATCAAGGTGAACAAGGTCAAAGGGGAATAAGGTCTTAGTATTACTAAGGGAAAAAGGTTCCCTAGTCTGTTTAGATTTATGACATATATCACATGGTTGATTTTTAATAGTGCTAGAGATATTCAGGGCAGATTTTAGAATATTTAGAACATGATCAGATGGGTGCCCAAATCTCTTATGCCATAAATCAGAAGTACAAGAAACAGAGTTAGACAAGTATTCAGGGGAAGTAATAGAGGGACCTGTAGGCAGGTTAAAGATGTATAACCCTCCATCCTGCTTACCAGTCCCCAACAGCCTTCCTTTGGGAAGGTCCTGAAAGAAACAATAATTTTCAAAGAATTTAATGCAGCATGAATAGGTCTTAGTGAGTTTAGAAACAGACAACAGATTATATTTGAAATCAGGAACGACAAGAACATCAGTTAAGACAAGTTCAGGGAAGAGGTGCATAGATCCAATGTGTGTAATATTAGCACTGGTGCCATTAGGTAATTTCATAATCATGTTTTTGTGTTTAACATCAACAAGGTTGTGTAACATATGTGTGGAAGGGACAATGTGATCAGTGGCCCCTGAATCTACAATCCAGCCCTCGGTATGTTGTGACATATATGAGGAGTTGGATGAAATACCTGCCATTGCGGCTTTGGTTTCATCTGACTCCTTGCGTACGTTTAAAAAATTGAGGATTTGAGACCGTTGTTCAGGGGTAAAATCATTAAGATTCTGGACAGAATTAGAATTGTCAGAAACAACATTGTTGGACTTTTTATTTGAAAATTGGTTCTGTCCAGACTTCTTTTTGGTTTTATAGTTTTCAGGGAAGCCTATAATGTGAAAACATCTATCAATGGTATGACCAGTATTCCCACAATGTTCACAAGTATGCTTAGAAAAATTATTTTTAGATTTTTCAAATCTGTTGTCAGGTTTTTCATTTGTCTGACTGGTAAAGGCAGATGGGTTTTTTGAAATAACAGTGTTGTGAGTGGAAATGGATCTGTGCGACTCTTCTTGAGATATGATATTAAAAGCACTCATTACATCAGGCAATGGTTCACGTAGCATAAGATTACTTCGAACAGCAAAATATTTTTCATTCAAACCCATAAAGAATTGCATGAGTTTCAAATTATTAGCATGTGTGACAGTTTTAGTGGATGCAGTGCAAATACATGGTGGCAAATCAACAAGACAAGCATACTCATCCCACATGAGTTTTAGTTTTGAATAATAGGCTGCAACAGAGTCAGAACCCTGGCGAATTTGTGAAATATCTTGATGCAGAGAAAAGATGCGAGAGCCATCTACTTTATTGTATGTAGCATTTAGTTGTGACCACACTTCAGAGGCTTTTGTGGCAAAAACAAGACCAGTATACAGGTCTTTACTAACAGAATTCAGAATCCAAGATAGGACTATGGCATTGCATCTGTCCCACTGATTCTGTAGGACAGGATCAGTGGGATTTGATACAATACCCAACACAAACCCGAGTTTATTCTTTCCAGTTAATGATATAGTCATGGCACGACTCCAAATTGCATAGTTATTACTACCAGTAAGAAAATAAGGAATGATGCTTTGGTTTGTGTAATCAGAAGCATGCAAGTGCAGGGGGTCACTTAAGTCCAGATTCGAAATAGATGCATGTGATGTTGGTGGTGCAGGTTGAATAGAGGTGGTATGATAAACAAAAAGAAACCAACAAAGGCACAAAACAACACAAACCGTATACACAAACAGCATACACAGACGTAAGCCACAACACAAGAACGGTCACAGAACCAACAAATCTGATGAACAAGAACCAGAAAACAGCAGATCCACAAGTTTAGGGTTTAAGCCAAAATACCGCAGTGTTTTTTGTTCGCAAAAAAACACAGAAAAAATGTAAACAAAAAGAATAAAGGTAACTGGTAAAGTCGAAGAGGCGAAGCCGAAGCGAGAAGGAGACTCTTCTTGTACACACCTCCACCTGAAACGGAGTAGATGTGAGAAACAACAGAAAAGATAAGAAAACAGTAAAGAAAAAATCCGATAAAGATGAAAACGATACCGGTTGTGTTCAAGATTATACAGATCTGAACACAAGTTACCCAATAACTCCAGATTTCAGGAGAAAACAGCAGATCCGTTCGTAAAAACCACGGATCGAGTCAACAACTCCAGATTTCAGGAGAAAATAGCAGATCCGTTCGTAAAAACCACGGATCGAGTCAAAGAAGGCAAGATCTGGTCAAGATAGCGTAGATCAACACACTAAACCACAGATCTCTGAAAAACAACTAAGGCGAGACCACCGATATGTAGCAAAACAGGTCTAACCCGAAGAAATATCACCAACTACGCTTGTATTTCGGTGAATGTATTGAAGAACACACACCGAAAACAAGAACCGGTGAGAAAAAAATATTTCAGTGGGTAACTGAAACAACACCCAAGATCGCTAGAAGAGAGGCTGCTCGTGATGCCATGTTAAAAGAGGCTTGTATGTGGAAAATATATTTAATATTGGAAAGGAGAAATTTTACAATGAGTATCAGAGAGCCTTTGTTTGCTATGGAGGCGGAAAGGAAAAATATGAACAATAATATGAAACCCTAAACTGCTGAAGGAAAATATATATGACCAACTATCAGATAATTGCAAGTTAGGCCTTGAATAATTAGAAAATATTGTTCTGGCCGCCGAGATTAAATGATGGGCCTAAGAACTTCCTGGATCCCATAAATGGGCTTGTGTGGTGGGCTTTGGTACTTAGCCCACGCCTTTCAGCATCTTGCAGCTTGGCTTTTGGCCCGTATCTAGTGGCCCTTCAACAATCTAATAATCATTTATTGGTCAAGAAGTACTCTATTCATTGCAAATTATTTTAGGGGTCATTTATTTAAATTTGAATATAATCAAAACGTAATATTCAACTTTTGTGTATAGTAAATCTCATATGCATACTATTAAAGGATAATTACAACTATTCAGAGTTTATTTTTTCTATGTACTGGTTACACTCCTGAACTAATTGATTTTCTACTCATATGGAGATTTTTTATTTCTTCATATAACATTTTTATTTCTACTTCATACCTCAGACTATCGGGATTGATAAACGTTGAAGCAGCTGAAAGTACACCTCATGCTTTAATGAAAACTCGAGAACATTAAAATATGTAAAGTATTATTTTTGTAGATAAAATATATGAGAAACATAATTGAAAGCGCTTAAATGATCTAATCATATTCGGAATTTTTATGCAGGACTGGAACCAACAATTTCGTTCTAGCCCACATCACATAAATCTCATACGAGAATAATTTTTGACACGTGAGTGAATTAACAAAACCACCCCTACACTGAGTATATGTGGGGCCCAGCCTAGCATATTCTCATCCTAATTGATGCGGGATCAAATAGTTGTCACGTGAAAGTCACGTGGGGAAGGGATCCGACCCGACTCACGACATACTAGGTTAGGTGTTTTTAGATTGGGGCTGCACTTGATGATGTCAAGCTGCCTACGTACCTACTTCGATAGGATCAAACTTATTCGTAGTTCAAGAATATTGTAGTTATCAATCTCGTGGATTTGGAGAGTATTTAGTAATTTTAGTTTTTGGAGTGTAAACCAGATAATGATTAATAAGATGAGTATTTATAGCAAGCTCTGGTTGGCCATGGGCTTGTCTTACTGGGCCGTGGGCTCGGGACCCACGATACGGCCCATAACCATAACGTATTAATGTTGTTCTTAAAAGAATAATTATATTGAATTACGGTAATACCCCTATTCATAATTGGGAACCCATCACTAATCATATCCTAAGTGGTCAACAAGAGTTTCAAGACAAGCCTAAATATGGGTTGGTACAAAAGCTTATGAAACTTGGTCCGGAAATACATCATAACATAGGCAAAGAAAAGTACCAATTTTGGATCAAAAATAACTAAGTTTGTTTCTTATTTGGGTCCAACCGTTTTGATGGCTTTGAGCTTCAGGCCCAATTGAGCCTTTTTACGAATTATCAATTATGTATAGAAAAAATATAATAGATTTTCCATAATTTCTAAGTTGGGCCATGAGTTCAAACCTTATTAAAACCAAATCAATCTCATAAAAATTAAAAAAAAAAAAACAACTGAGTAAAAATTCTCTAAATTAAGTTCGTATAAAATAAAATTTTTCTATACCATAATGTGTGTCCGATTCACACCAATAAATTCTATATGATATAATATAATATGATTCAAACGATGCATAAACGACAAATAATAATTAGAATAATTGCTAGAGAATTGAATGTAGATTTTATTCATCTTTCCATGTATGTATTTTAACAAACTAATCTATACATAATATATGATTCTTTTGTGTTATTTAGATATGGTAATTAATGATTATAATTTCTCTAATTAAGCTACTTCTAATCAAGAGAGATTTGGTTTAAACAATTAGTGATTTGGAACTTAATTTCCTCATGGTAACTTTTGCAATACTAAATTTAGTAACAAATTACACTAAACTAATATTTTAGATTTAATTTGCCAATTGTTTCTTAAACAAATTCTTTGTTTAGTAATTAAGACAATTGAAAGTGGGTCTATTCACACTTTGTAAGTTAGTTAAATGAGAAACAAAAACGTCACCCCAATTATTCTATACATCATCCATTAAACTATTATTAATAATTTCAATTTGATAAATTTTATAATTTTTAACTCATTTTCAAAAGCATAAACAAAAACAAATTTTTTGTAATACATCGTTCTCGATATATTTTTAAATTTTCAACTCAAAAACATAAACGAAAATATACCCAAATTTTTGAACTAAATTATCCTTAATATTTAAGATTTAATCAACCAATTGTTTTTTATAGAAAATCTTTGTTTAGTAGTTAAGCCAATAGTGAGTGGGGCCCATTCACACTTTGTAAGTTAGTTACCAAGTGAGAAAGATAACTAAAGGAGGGAAAATACACACATATTCTTATCTCTATCTCTTCCTCTCCCTAAAAAATGAAGCTCCATTAATGGTTTTATTCATGAAAATGGAAATTGAAAAGGCAATTTATTTCGATAAATTGGTCTCATTAGAATCTGAATTAGCTCAAGTTTCAGGCTTACGAGTTGAAACTATGATCGATATTGGCAATAAAGGTTTGCAGAAAAGGATTGTTCATAAGGGAAGTTCATGGCAAACTCCAATCCCAGGCGACGAGGTTGAAGGTAAATTTACTTTTTTGTCCTTCTGAAATAACAAAAAAGACAGATTTTTTAAGAGTTTTATGGCTATTGTTTTACGGGAAAAAAAAAAGACATTTTGTGGGATCTTGAAAGATATTTTGGACATTCTACAGTGTGTTGAAAACATTTTACGAGAGAAAATATCGAATCAATGTGAAAGTAATACATTTTATGATGAAAGTATTGTATAATACATTTTATGATGAAAGTATCGTAAGGGGTATTTTCGACATTTTACAACTGCCAATATAGTTGTGCATATTGAAGAGAAAGTATTGTAAAAAAGTAATATAAAGTGTATTTTGGGAATTTTAGAATAATCGTTATAGTTGTACTAGAGTATTTTAAAAAAGTATTGTAATTGTTAAGAGTAATGTGGACACTTTACAACAGTCGATGTAGCCTTGTTTGGTTCCTTACACGTTATGCTTCTTGTTTCAGTTCATTATGATGTGAGGATGAAAAATGGGGAGTATTTTGATTCGAGTCGAGAAAGAGGAACTCCTTTCGTATTCCAATTAGGCCAGAGTATGTCCCCATTCCAGACTCATCGTATTTTATTTTGGTAAATCACGTAAATATTTATATCTGTGTATTTCTTGACCCATCATATTTTATTTTGTTGAATAACGTAAATCTTTATGTCTGTGTATTTCTTGACCCATCATATTTTATTTTGTTGAATAACGTAAATCTTTATGTCTGTGTATTTCTTGACGTATCGTATTTTATTTTGGTTAGTTACGCAAATCTTTTTGTATTTTGGCGAATTACGTAAATCTTTATGTCTGTGTATTTCTTGACCTATCGTATTTTATTTTGGTTAATTATGCAAATCATTATGTATTTTGGTGAATTACGTAAATATTTATGTCTGTGTAACGAATGAACGAAATGTAAACGAAATTACATTTTAGGTGAAGTGATCAAAGGATGGGATGAGGGAATTAGTACTATGAGAAAAGGAGAAAGATCAATTTTCATAATCCCACCGGAATTGGCGTATGGCGAAACCGGCTCATCTCCGTTAATCCCTCCAAACTCGACTCTTATTTTCGACGTAGAGTTGATTTCATGGTACCCCGTCCGAGATATAAGCGGCGACGGAAGAATATTGAAGAAGATTATTAAGGAAGGAGAGGGATGGGCTACTCCTAATAATGAAGATGAAGTTGTAGGTAATTTTGAATTGATTTATGATATTTTTTGTGGTAAAATTGAAGTTATAATGTTGAATAATTAGATTTTTGACATTAGGGATTTTGTGGGTTTTTGTGATAGATAATGAAAAACAAAAAAAAAAAAAAAAATCGAAAATTTACAAACCATTAAAAGTTCGTTGTAATTGTTATTTTTTCGTCTTTTATAGTCAAGTATGTTGCGAAAGGCGAGAATGGAGTAGTCATCTCTAGATCCGACGAAGGGTTAGAATTCTCTCTGACAAGCGGTGAGTTAAACTTTTTACTTATCATTCTAGATTATTCTTTCTTAGCAGCTTTCACGACTCGTAGTTTAAGAATAAATAAAATAATTCATATAGTGAAATTCACGTAAAATCTAATATAAGTGATTTTAGTGGGATACAAAGTGTTGAGATTCCTAGGATTATTTATCATATTTGTCCAAACAACATGTCGGGACCTAATTTGGTAATGAAGATATTTTCATTAGGTTATCTTTGTCCTGCAATGAGCAAAGCAGTGAAAACTATGAGGAAAGGAGAGAAAGCAGATGTATCTGTGAAATTCTCTGGTAAATTGATATATGTTATATAAATTTTTACTTGATTTAATTATCTAAAATCCTATAATTAATTAAGCTAACTCGAGATATTTTCTTAATTCATGGCGTTTTGTAGATTGCGCCCTTATGCATTGTGGAAATGCGACTTCAACGATTGATGATATTTTTCCGCCCTATTCAATTATGATCATTCATCTTGAGTTGATGTCTTGGCGAACTGTGATTGACGTCACTGGAGATAAGAAAATTCTAAAGAAAATAATGAAAAAAGGCGAAGCATTTGATCGTCCCAACGAAGGATCCCTTATAAAAGGTGGTTTATTATTAACGATGTTGATTTTCCAACTCAACAATAACTTAGTTATTTATTTACAAATAGTCTCAAATTTATTATTTTTTTTTTTAGTGATTTATGTCGCTAAATTTGAAGACGGTACGATTTTTGAAAAGCGAGGGTCCGATGAAGAACCCTTTGAATATGTATGTGGTGAAGGTACACTTTTTTTAAAAAAAGATTATTTCTTTAGTTCTTTATAATTGATTAGTTTACCATTAAATAAAATACTTAGGCTATAATTTATATTAAAAAAGAATAATCATATTATTTTGCAGAACAAATCAATGAGGGGTTGGATAGAGCAATTATGACCATGAAGAAAGGAGAAGAAGCTATAGTGAAAATAAGCTCCGATTTCATGAATGCCTCTAAAGATGGAGACTTGAGTTATGAAATCAAATTGATTGAATTCATCAAGGTACACTATGTTACATAACTTTTGTCCTTATGAGTATTGTTTATTTCTACTTTCAATGGGATCGGGTTTGGCTCGATTATAATTAATCACGTGGCAGGTGAATTATACGTATAATATGATTATTGCACAATTAGAAAATAATAATCAATCATGAAATAAGTGCATATCGCTCTTGCTTAAAATTTGTTAGGTGCGGATAAACTCGGTGTGAACTTCGTTTACAATACGAAATCACTAGCGAAGATTGTTAATTCGGGGCAAAATAGATGTTTAGACCTACATGAAAGGGCAATTTAGTCATTCACATTACGACAAAATCTTGATATACCCACATAATATACCCAACTTTCTATTAGTGAAACATTTTTTTCAGACACAAAATATAAAGTTGGAAAATTCTATAAATGGAATCAGCATGTTATATAGATCATTTATTTGACACATTCTACAACAGACCGACTATATTGAACTACAACGGATATGCTCTATTATAATTTCCTTTGTCTTTGTTTACAGGAAAAACCCTTTTGGAAGATGAATGCTCAAGAAAGAATAGCCTCTTCTCAAACAAAGAAGCTTGATGGAAATATGCTTTTCAAAGCTGGGAAATTTCACCTTGCTTCTAGGAAGTATGAAAAGGTATTATGTGATCTAGGACAATACAAATTATGTAATAAATCTATATATTATAAAGTAAATTGATGAATGAAATTATATTTTCAATATTCCTCAAACTAACATAAATTCTCCAGGCTTCAAAATATATCGAATACAATCATAATTTTAGCGACAAAGAAAAGATCCAGGCAAATTCTTTGCGTTTGTCGTGCTATTTGAACAACGCGGCTTGCAAATTGAAAATGGGAGAATATCGCGAGGTCTCGAAACTATGTACTAAGGTTGTATTCCATTTCAATGAATTATTTCGTACCCGTTTAAACTAATTAAATATATTATCGAAATAATAGCCACTTAAATTGGTATCAGGTTCTAGAACTCGACCCATGTAATGTTAAAGCTCTCTTTAGAAGATCACAAGCATACATGGGAATATCAGATCTCGAAAAGGCTGAGGAAGATATAAAACGCGCTTTAGCTATCGATCCAAACAATAAGTACGTTTTTCGCCTTTATCTTTTCGATTTTACTACCCAATTGCTTTATTAACAAGAGATGTTTTGGTTTGTTAATAGGGAGGTGAAGATCAAACACATAGAATTGAAAGATAAATGGAGACAACATGTTAAACATGAAGCTGAGTTCTTCGGCACCATGATTTCCAGGATAAGTTAGGCTATGTATGCCCGAAAATTGTCACAAAATATACACATATATATATATGGATGTATGAAGAATTGCGTTATTGCAGCTGCTAATCTAATCGGATTGGAAATTCTTGTAATAACAGATGTAATATTATGTTGTATGGTATAAATTAAATCATATTAGTTTACCCTTCGATTCTGTTAGAATATATTCATTAGTTTGTCTAGGATATTTCTTTCGTTCTGCGTTATGCATTTTTGTATTCATATATTTTTCTAATCTATTCCAAGATTAAATAAATTGTATATAAATATATAATGAAATAAAGAACGGATATATATTTGAGGGATGTTAATCCCTTGAACAGTTAACTATATATATATATATATATTACAATTAACGTAAATAAAGAAATTACATGCAATGAAATATGATTTACATGCATGCACATATGATTTCTTCAAAATTTAATGTGGATAAAAAGGCTCATAATTTAATCTTAAATTTTTTACATGTGCAGCATATTTACATGATTTCATAAAAATTCATGTTTAAAATTGAATAAAAGGCTAAAAATTGTCTTAAAAATCATATTTCATAATGTCAAATTCATTACGTCAGTTCTAGAGGAAAAAAAACATAATTTTTTAAATAAAGAACATATATAAAAATAGCTAAAATTTTATATAAAAAATAATAAAAATTTCCAATTTCGTGCCAAAATTTCGATTTGATTCGATCCGATCGGTTATCCTAATCTAAAACATTGAATAGAATTAAACTAATCAAATAAACAATTTTTCGAAGTTGGAAGCTTTCAAAACTCTACCAATCTCAAAGCTCACGAAGGCATCAACACAGGCATAGTGTACCTGAGCAAGCGTCAACTGCCAATTATCCCAGTTACTCATCGTCACGTTCTTCGGCTTCGCCATCTCCTTCCCCAAAACCTCCATTGACAACCGCTTCAACCCTGCCTGAATCAGATCTCGATTCTCATTCCTCTCCGCCGCCAAATTCCTCAGATCCACAAATCTCATGTTGAATCCTAATCCGTAATCCTTTTGCAATTTTTCTATATCAGATTTGATTCCGACGCCTACGAACGTGTAGTTAGGGTTTGACAAGAAATCGACGAGATCGGAAGGTATGAAAGGGGTATACATGAATTGATAGATCAGGCACCGGCGGCCGACGCAGAGCTGGAGCGTTGCGGCGGGGTTCTGTAACTTGGTGAAGGACGCTCGCCACTCGATATCGAGGCCGACGATTAAGGAGTTGAGACGATGGCGGTGGAGAGCTTCGACGTCGTAGATCCAAGTGGAGACGACGGAGGGGGCGTGAGTGACGGTGGTGAGGATGGAGACGCCGCCGAAGAAGGCATCGTAGGTATTGTGTGAATAGTAGGGGAGCTTGTGGTCGATGATATTCGCCATTGTTGTTGCATCTTGATCTTGCTGCTGATCCGCCATTGTTAGGTTGAGAAGGGGGGTTTGTGTTTTCTGAGTTGAAATACGAAAAGAGAAGATATATATATATATATATATATCGATATGAGTTTTGGCGGGGGTGGGAATGTTAACTTGATTTAGTCTTGGATTCGTTTACTAACAAGACTTTTGGAAACATGGGACTAGGATCTCTAGATTTCCATAATTAGAACTGATTTTAGTGGCTCTTTAAAATTCAAATAATTATCACAAAATATATGTTTGTTAGAATATATTTATTAGTTTTGCATAGAATGTTTATTTACTTATAAATTATGTTTTCTTATATTTTTTTTAATTTATTTAGGTTTACTTTAATTGTAATGTTATATATATATATATATATATATATCTCATTATTAATTATATTATTCAACAATGTTCACTCACAAGAACATGAAAATATCGGACTGATTTTTAGTGGTTATCGAGAATTTCGAAACATGATAAATATATATATATATATATATATAAATATAGGTGTGTGTGGACCCCACACTCGTCATATGTGTTTAACTCGTTTTATTATTTTCCAAAATATGAACACCCACGAGTCACTAGATATTATTCATAACTCGTTAGTAGTTCATTCTATGACAAATCGAATCGTAATCGAACGGATGAAATGTGTTGAGATCTAATATATAGATTGTTTGGACGAATCAAAGTGAATTATATTGTGTAATGTGTAATATGAAAATGTTACAAGTAGTTTTTGGAAAATATTCGATATTCATAAATATGATTTATGGACAAGGGATTTGCTAGGATGAGTTTGGTTCATTTTTTTTTTGTATAATTAATTGTGATTAATATCAAGAAAATGCGAGGACTTTTAGATTTTACAAAATGTATTTTGTCATGCAAAAACATCCAAACGAGATTATAAGAACACATTGAAAACTTTGTCAACCACAAGAGAGTACCTAATTGGAAATTCATCAATTTGTTCTTCATAATTTTGTCAATTACAAGAGAACAAAGTTATTCATTGGCTCGAAACGAAATAATACGAAATTATAAATTCAAAAGAAGTTGATAAAATAACATTTCACAAAGCAGTAAATGAACTGAACTCACCGGACTGTTACCGTATTCTCAACTTGTTGCTTAATGGAGACTTTGTTCGGTTTTGCTATCAACGATGAGGATTCGTCGTGTGGCAAAGATCTTCCACTTCTATGGACGAGACCTTTGATAACTGATATAAGTTCTCTATCCTTCAGCAACGACTCTATTGTTACGTGTACTCCTGAGCAAGCAATACCACAGTTGAAAATGAGTAACCGAGAGAGATGGAGGATTCTAAATATTGGAAAAAGAAGAATATGCACAAAACTAAACCCGAAAAAGTTGATCATGTATCGATCACAGAACATGAGATGCTACCCATTTGGATACCAGCCCAAATCAGACATTTTATCGCATCATTATATACATATCCAACAAGGGAAAACCTGCCCATATGAGATTTGGCCTAGGGGTTGCAAAATGGGTATGGAACCATGGTTCCAGCCCAATTAAACTAGTTTGGGTTGAGTTGGTTCCTAAAAAAATTTATTTAGGCAAAAATCGCTTACCAATAATCTAGATTCTAGAACAGAATGTAAGGTATTGAGTCGGGTTGGGCTTGGTTTCCTTTCGGGTTGACTTTGGTTCCTTTTTGGATTGAGTTTGGTTCCACCTTAAAACCATTTAAGAACCCAACCCATTTAAGAACCAAACCGTTGGACCCAGCCCAAAACCAACCCAACCCACCCGTTTGCCACCCCTAACTTGGCCTAATAATCAAGAATAACGTGACAAGTGAATTGAACACCAAGAAAACATGACCAATCACTAGACAAATATTATGACAAGTGAAATCTCTCTATAGATCATATATCACGAGATTTCGGGTTACATGAGGTCCACAACAATGAGGTAAGGGATGAAGTATAATCATTAATTGTGAAAAGCACAGAAAAAGCTAAGTCATGTGAGAGTATATACGTACGGAATCGCCAATAGTGTTTTGGATTTGTAGGGTCGTTTATCGTCTCCTCTACAGCTGGCCGTGTCGTGTATTCTTCTTTCAGCGCAAGCAAATCCTGTTCAAAAGTAGATGTATTGTATTTGTCTCTGAAATACAGGAATCTCAAGCTATTTTCACCTTTTCTATGCACAAATAAATTTCCAAAAAGCTACTGCAAGATTGTGTGTGGATGGGAGCATCAAGCATTTTACTTAAGAATTGGGAACTAAAGATTTAATAACTCCAATAGTAGGTCAATTTTTCAAAATCATCATCATAATTGGAAAAATAGCTCGAAAAGGATTCTAAACAATTCAAACAAGTTCAATGAATTTTATATTATTGCTTTGAAATCCATAGTTTCCAAATACTTCAATGCAAAAGCAACCTTAAGGTGATCTTAAATTAGATTACATACGTTAAAATACCTGAAGTGGAAAAATAGCCCACATCGACGGAGATTCAACATGTTGGCGCAAAATGAAGTGTGCAATTTCAGGAGTGCATGTATCAGGAGGTAGAGAATCAGATCCCACAACAGTCTCGAAGAACCTGCCCCTTCTCTCTTCATCTTCTTCCCACCAAGCACGAAGGGTAGAACAGTCATGACATGATGGAGCACATACCTAAATGGTAACAAAAATATTCAGCATTGATTTTTCGTTCAGACAATAAGCTTCTTTAATGTTAATACCTAAGAACAGAAGTAAGTTCCTTAGGAAAGAAAAAGAGTTTGTTCTTTACCGAGTATTCCAGAAAAAGAATTATCCGAAAGCAGTTTTTTGATTGCCTAATATTATCGATACCAATGAAAATGGAAATCGGAGGCATACTTTTATGGTTCTCTGAAATGTGTTATATGTGTCCTTAATTTGTAAGTTGTAAAGAGGAGAGCTTATAATCTTCAACAGAAAAAAATCAAAATAAAAACTATGAACAACTTATAATTCTTATAAAGAAGAGAAAGGACGCTTTCATTTTTTTAAGGACTCTCCAATTTATTCAAGAATATCAATTGACTACCATCATTTCATAAAACATAGTATAAGGTTTTAGAGCTTGTTTTATCCAAAAAAAAAGGTCCTTATCTCATTTTGAAATAGAATATAACAGCTTAAACTGCAAAATATGATAGAACGAAGACAAATTATTCTTATTCGGTTAACAAAAACTGGATTTGGATATCCCAAATATGAGACAATTTGTTTCGACTTATCTTACAGATAAAATTTACAGAACAAAATAAATTAGAAAAGGACATTACCGTCATATAACTATACTGGGAAGGAATACCAAATTCCTGACCAGGTTCATTGGGCATACGCTGTATGCGCAATCCAATTAAACCCAATTCTTGCATGACCTGTAACAAAGTAATCGCACCACAATTTAACATTTCAAATCCATTAAAATAATACATATAAAGAGTGAGATTTTTATTGTAAAAGAAGTAAAAATATCATACCGGGTGAACACACGAAGGAATTAGCCCAAGATCCTCTCCACAAGCCAGCATATCTGATGAGTTCAACAGAACAGGCAATGTCTTTAGTGCATTTTGACGCCACAGAGTTTCTTGCCTCTGGAAATAGTAATCGTAGTATAGTCTTTTAAGGACATTTTTGCTGCACGTGAAAAATTATACAGATAGTGAATGGAAAATAAACTAAAACACAAAAGGAAAAAAATGTCTGAAATTGTAAATTCATATCATGTAGTCCATCCATCCCAAAAACGATGTCCCCATTGACTTTTATTACAATGTAATAAAAATTAATTTTATGTCATTCTTTTTCAAAAAAAAAAACACTTCCATAAAACATAAGAGAATAAACAAAATTACCTTCCAAAACATGTTATTGTTTTAGTTTAATTTATAATTATTGTCCATATATAAAACTTTCTTTCCATAAATATGATTACTGTTCTAAAGAAACAATTAATAAATTTAATCTTACTCAATTAAATTGAAGAGCAATGCGGTCATATAATACACCAAACACTTACTTCTATACTAAGAGAAACATTTTGAACAAATCGAAGTGAAAAAAGAGAATTAAGAGAATGTTCGACCGGGTGAGTAATATTTATTTTTCAAATTTTGGAAAATAGTGTTATATATACCTGTGCTCATCCAGATCATTAAAGCTTGATGCCTCTTCAAGGTTGAAGCGGGGATAAAATTTTCTTGGATCTTCTGGGTCTCTGATAAGGACTATATTCTGCCATATCGAATCATAGTAAAATTAATGATCAGAACAAAAGAAGTTATATTAATCTTCTCCTAATGATAATAGTAAAGGCATTAAAGTTCTTAAGACTATTTAATTACACCACGGATTGAATAACTAGACATTACATATCTAAACTTGCCTGTAGAAGATCGAAGAGGTTGCGCCGAAGTTTTTCTTCACTCTCTAACAAGATGGATTTCTCTAAGAAATCCTTCAGCTTGGATGCTATTTTCTTTTCAGTATTGCAGTCCTCCTTGAACTACATTAATAACATAAATAAGTTAACAGGTAATTCACTTAACAGGTAAAGTACTTTCCTCGTTTTATTTTATTATTATGTAGTTTTGTTCATCAATTTGTCCCCAACAAGAAACAATAACCCAACCATAACAAAAACAAAGCAATATTGCAGACGCACAATCAACATTTTAAGGTTTAAAAAAGCAAATTCATGACTAGGCGCAACCTAGATGCAAATACCTCGAGAACTAAGAAACATTTTGATGCTTAACATGTAACTAGAAAGAAACTCCAGTAGTATAATTATTGGCAAAGATGCAACGTCATAAAGAAAATTTGTATGGGATACACATCATTTTGAACATAGCTGGATTGATTTTACAGGCCAAGATCCAGCATCATGAAGAAAATCTGAATGGGACACAAATCATTTTAAACATAAGTGGATTAATTTACCGGCAGAAACTCAGATCTTCATATTTTTACACGATTATTAATCATCACGATGAAAATAATTATGTGTTCTGTGTCAAATATACATCACCTCATAATGGTCTTTCTGAAATTCATTCAGGAAATTTGATGCAATTATAGTCCAGGAAGCTCCAAATTTCTCCTGAAATGTGCAGATACAAGAATTAACTTAAATGAAAAGGTACAATAACTAAGTACAAGTGTACAACAAAAGAATGACGTGCATACACCAAAATTTGTACCTGCAACATTTGTTGCCTAATGTATGGTCGACTCAAGCGATTAAAGTCCCATAGTCCTTCCTTTTCAAGTTCTTCCTACAATAAATGTTGGTAAAAATTTAAATGACAAACCAGCTGAACATAAAGCCTCAGTAACTAAATAAAAAAACATAGGCAAAAACCTCAACAAGGAAAATAAAGCATACTTACCTGGCTTAGAGGAATAGATGGTCGAAATTTTCCACAAAGACCCGTCATTGCATGATCTGGCATCTCCCAGATTCTGAAGAAACCCAATATATGATCAATCCTGTATGCTGTGAAGTACTTCGCCATCTGCTAATTAAGCCACAAAGCGTGTTATTTGAAAGTTATCCATCTACATGGGAAGATTTATCCTCCCAAAAGAGGGTAAATAAGCCGCTAGATGTACAGAACGGTGTCATAAAGTAAAATGACAACATCATCCTTTATAAGGGGTAAAAACAGTAACCATCCGAATTCTACGCTTTTTCATATTTTTCAGGGAAACTCTTGTTTTTTTACACCACCAGCTAAACTTCACAGGTTTGACACTTTATTATATATTAGCATATTCTGCCAAAAGTTTTTAAATACTTTATTTACTTAAGTCACGCTTTTTTTATTGGAAATGACTCTTAAATGCAAAAGAGTGATTCCTCAAAATTCCTCACTTGAAATAACAGTTTTAACCTTAAAAAAATGTCACATGTCAATCATGTGATATTCCAACGGAATTTGCTAATAAATAACAAAGGGCAAAACCCGTAGAGTTTAGGTGGTTAAGTTTAAAAAAAAACTAAGCTTCTCTGAAAAAATGAAAGCATGCATAGTTCAGACAGATTACTGTTCTTGCCCATGTCTAATACAGTAGGTTACAATCGTATTTGGGCAGTAACCAAGTGAGTGGCATGAAATGAGCTTATCTAGATATTCAGCATTTGACCTGTGTTAAACGAGCACGCCACCAAGCATAGTTGTCTTTGGACATTTCTTCCCAGTTATAAGTCGGGAACCCCCAATTTTGACCATTTTTATCAAAATAGTCTGGTGGGGCCCCCGTCGAGGTGTTCATGCGGAACAGGTTGGGGCCCACCCAAGTATCCACACTATTCCGGTCAACTCCGATTGGGAGATCTCCTTTTAATACTACTCCTTTCTTTCTTGCATATTCAGAAGCTTCTGATAACTGTATCACCAACATGATTACAAAATGTTGCAAATGGGCAGTTAAAAGATTAAAGGAAAACATTCAGAAGGTAAAACTACTGACTTACCTGCATATGTAAATGGAACTGAATGTAGTAATGAAAGCAAATTGTATCATAGTGCAAGCTCTCCTTAAAGACAAGTTTCTCAAGCTGAAAATAGAGGAAAATCACTATCAGCACCAAGGAAGTAACAGAAAATGAGATTAAAAAATAACAAAAATCAAAGATCAAGTTACCTTGTCTTTTGAGAAAAGGGAAAAACGGCCCCACTGACTGTGATCTGATGTTTCAAAAAAGTCCCTTAGAAAACAGAAGGCTGCATAGGGTCTTAACCAATCCTGCGCTAGAGAAGAAAGGCAAAAAGATTAAATAGGAATTTACTTTCAAACCAGTAAACCTAATAAGTTAGTAGCAAGCCAAAATACTGTAACCTGATTCTCAGAAAAGAATTTCTGATAGGCAACCGAACTAAATATAGTTTCCTTCTCCTGAGAATAAATCTTCTTGGCAATTGAAAGCTTTGTGGCCATGGTAGCCTCATAATCCACGTCCTGCAACCACAAATATAAAAAAATTGAAAAAATAATAAATTTCTCAATGCGTTTTTCTCCTTCTAAAATGAAAAAATAAAAAACCAACCCTTTTAACATACTTCGCCATTTCAAACCACTAATAAGATATTTGAACTTTACAAAAATAATATAATGGGCAAGTGCCGAAAAGACTATACGAAAAGCAGAACCTATATTAATGGAACCTTGTTTAAGACATATTTTCTATACGTTCAGTGCCTAGACATGACAAATGCTGCAAAACAAATGACTGGAAAAGAAACTAGGACCTTTCCTTCCAGCTGTTTTTTGGCCCGCTGTATCTCTTCCTGCAAAAAAAGTAGACAAAATCATTGTGTAAGAGGAAGTCTTATGGGAGTATACATCATATGCCGGGTAATATATTAGCAGATTAGAGAAAGGCACCATGATATCCTCTGATATATTCTCCGAAAGGGCCTGCACTCTTAGGTACAATGGATGCAATGCAAATACCGAGAGAGAGCTGCATGCCAAGAAGAGATGAGTATTTATGTAAAATTACAAAATAATATCCATATATGCAAGTTTACGATAAGTGCCTCTATGTAACACAACTGTTACACATGTATTATGTGCTCCCTTATCCAGGAATGATCTTATTGTCATGTCCACGTCATTATCGTCAATATATATAAAAATAGATTTACAATAGAATAAACAGGTAAGGTCAGAAAAGAAAAAATTAAGCTACTGGAAAAAAAAGAAAAAAAAAAGGTATTCTTCTTGTAAGTCAATGAAGAAATCAGATAATAGTTTAATCCAACTGCATGTTTGGATCAGTTAACTGTACATCTAGAACCCTATTTATTTACCTGTAAGGATATGAATCCCACCACATTCCGTGCACTGATGTATCATTAATTGGCAATAGCTGAACCAAATGGAAACCTGACAAAACTGCCCAGTCTACTAATAACTTCAAATCAAGAAACTCCCCAACTCCCATATCAGCCTCTGATCTGATGGAAAACATGGGAATAGCCACACCAGCACCCCTCCAAGGCGTTTCCTGATAAACACAATTTCAAACCGATGTGGGCCCGTCTTCATATTGAGACTTCATAGAAAGAGAAGTGGGGAATAAAGAAGTTTAAAAAAAAAAACATATTAACTAAATCCTTGTAAAGAGCTTACCCGAATTAAGCCATCTGAAAGGACAACATACTTGGGTTGACTTACTGAGAAGTCAACAACAAGCTCTCGGTTAGCACCAGTTTCTGAAGTCAAGTTTTTGGCTTTGTTATATTTCCCATATCTATATGTAAACTATTGTCAAGGAGAAAGGCGTACAGAAGTGCCCACACTTACACAGACTTAGTAGGTTGATAAATCTTTCGTAAGACAGTCGGAATCATCCATACATTATTTAACTGAAACATCAGATATTTCGTACGTGATTATCCATGCAATCAGAAATAAATCAAAGTACAATTAGTTATGCACTTCTACCGTGGTTCCTCAAGAGTCAAGTCCAAAGACTAGTCCAATTATTCAATGTTCAAAAAATATTATTTCCAATTCATATAGATAGACAGACACGAAAAATAAGCACAAAGAGTGTCAATACTGAAGTGGGGAGAGAAAATAAATTTTCCTTGCCTAGAAAGAGAGCGTAAAGGATATTTTATAGGAAAGTCATCCTTTTGCATCACAGCTTCAACTAGCCAAACTGAATCACCAGCATAATTAAGTTTAAGACCATCCTCGACTTTCCATCGCCCAAGCTTCAAAGGACTACCAATCACATAAATCTACAAATATCCATCAAAGAAACATTAATGAGATAAACTTGAGACGCAACGAATTAAACGTATTGAAATTTCTGGTAAAATGAAATCTTACTGATGTGCCTTCTTCAATATTTGGGCAACAAATTCTGAATTGTACAACGACTGAATCTGTTTATTGCATTTTAGTGCAGAATGAGTGTCTCTAGAATAGTTGTCACTTCTTACATGATGATATATACAAAGTCAAATGTAAATGAACCATAAAAGAACAAAAATCACCTTGGTTGGATGGATTCTCAACTGGTTCAAGGGGTTTCTCGACTTCTAGATTCCAGCTTTTACGAAATATGACATTTTTAAAGGCACTCTTTAAAGGGAGGTCATCAGAACCAGTCTGCAGTTAAGAGTATAAGAAATCGTAATTACCATCTCCAAGTAAATGGAAAAAACAAGACCATGAGTAGCAAAAGAAAATCTAAAAGCATCAGCCATCCAATGTCCTCACATCTCCTTAGATCAAACTGAAAACAAAAGCAATCAAGAATACGAATAGAATTTTGAAATAGTGAAATTGCAGGAAACTTATGATAATTAAGTGGAACATTGTCTAGGGATTAAATCAAGTAATGGTCACTATAAAATCGAACGCTAAAAAAGACAAACATTCTCAAACAACATCTATAAAAAAAATATACAACATTACAGAAATGCTCTTTCAGTCTACTACATAAAGAAGACAACGGAAACGTCAACTACTTCTTAATATTCATGTATTGTGGCACATAGATTTCTAATTTGCATATTACTCATTTAAAATTCAGTAAACCTTAAAATCCAACTTCTCATACTTTAATGTGACCCTGGTTCCTATAAAAACCCCACATAAGCTATTACATATAAATAATTCTATCTTTTGATTCTAATAGTCTTCATAAAGATTTTTCACGAGAAGACACTTGTGTTCGCATTCACAAGAGTGAAATGGAGAGTAATTGCTAACAGGAAACGTCCCGAGTCAGATAGATAACATCATACACTTTTTGCTTCACAAATTTGATCAAATAAAATCAAAAGCAGCAAACAAACTTCAACGAAAATTGCATATAAACTCCAGATCATAATTACAGCCTAAAATCGAGAACGGAAAACAAAGTACCTGCCAAAGATCATGAAGCTCCACCAACTCTCCATTTTGAACACCTTTAGGCAATGACACCTTTCTTTTCTTTCCAGCCTCCCATCTCAATACATTTTTCTCATCATCCACCACATAATAACTGTATTCAGAGTTAAATCCAGCTCGTACAGGCAGACTGCCAGACCATATCAGCTCATCTCCTTGGTGAGAAGGTTTCAACAAAAGGCCTTTCTTAACATTCCACAAGCCAAGGAGAGGTTCAGAGCCACATACCAGAAGGTGCTGCCCCCAGTGAGTAAAATAAGGTATTTTAAAGCTTATAATTACTGAATTCGATTTCTTGCTTCCAGAAAACAACCCCAGGTTCGTCATCTCTACTCGGCGTTAACTTAAGCCGGTAGAGGAAACAGAGGGACTTCCTCTGAAATCTGGCAAAATTTCACATATACACTAGTTAAGCTATCCATTTCAAATTATATATCCAAATAACATTAAAAAAAAATATACATATACTCAGTCAAAAAATGTGGGTTTTAGTTACATAATTTAATTCATAATTCTACTCACAATACTGAAGCATAAATGCCACTAAATCAGTCGAGAATCTACATTCTCATTCTAAAACTGAAGGACTAGAAATTATGATTTATGAAAAACACAGAAAATCTGTAACTAAAAATCAAATTGAAAGAGTAAGTATATTTCATTAAATTGAACAGTGCATAATTTTGAGATAAAACAAAAAACAAAAAACCCAAAAAAGATAGTACTTAAACCGAATTGCAATCAAAATTGCACTCCACCACAGATTGTAATGCAACAGTTTAGATTCGTAGAAAAAAACAATTAAAGCAACGGAATTACAGCTCAAAACATGTGAGTTTACCGAGTTAATTAAGGCGGTGCCTTTGCTTGTAATGGCCTCAATAAAATACGGTTGCTGACGCTCTACTGAGTGAAAAATAGAGTGGAGGTGTTATCAAGAGATGAGTATTTCTTTGTCTTTTAATAGTGATGATGAAATAACAGTTTATATATATATTATAATATATATTATATATATATGCACATATAGCGGCTATGTATGTGTATTGAATATCATTCACATTTTATATTTATCAACAAAAATAAAATTACTTTTGATATTTTTATATAAGATCCACAAAATTTGTTTATAAAGAATAATAGAAAAGTAAATATACTCAATACACAGGCAAAAATAAATATAAAGCCATACTCATCCTCATTGAAAAATATTTTAAATATAGATCCTTCGTGTCATTATCATGGAACAAGAAGAGCCAAAATTATTTGTGGACCTGATTTATGATTTTTTTATATATATAAATGTTACTTTTGCTTTCCCACTTTTTAGTATATGTGATATCACCTTGTCCATGTCAATTTGTCACAATTCCCTTTGGACAAGGAACATACATTGCTATGCTAAATGATATGAAAAATGAAAAGGTGATTGTAACTCTTTGTTCTCAACCATCCTCCTAATTTGATGGTTTATTTATTTATTTATTTATTTTTCAATTGAGTGTCATGAATATGACGGTTGCAGCGGGTTCGAATGATAGCCGTAGAATGAAGGAGGTTGATGATTTAATCAGGGCCGTTGAAATTAAGAAGATGGCGCGCAAAGTTAAAGAGAAACGACACCGTTCCGGATGTTCAACTAAAGAGAGAGAAGGACACTTGGTAGAAGGCGATTGGACACGAGATGAAAGGGAATGAATGGAGCAGTACGTGAATTAGCTAGAGTTTGTTGGGATATTTTGCATTTTCTGTTGCTTTCTCTTCATATAAAAGGAAGACTCATTGTATTAGGATCAACTATGAAATAGAATCTGAATTTTCTCATCTTTATTCTCTGAAATCTTTTTTATATTATCCTTATTCTCTCATTTCTATTATTTTCTGGATTTATTATTGATAATATAAGCATAATCGTTACATTTGGTATCTGTTCCTCGAAGCTATGGCGGAAGGAACCAAAAACAAGGAACTTATGGAGGCCTGCAAGCGAACAGAATTAATGCTTGTAGAAGAAAGAGCTATGAGAGAAGCTAGAGAAAGAAACAATCAATTGAGGTTTGATGTAATTTCTAAAGCTCAAAAAGGTTTGCAAGCTACAGCTGAAATTATACAGCAACAACTACATCATATAGCAAATCAGCTTCAGTTGATGAACAAGGAGAATTCGATATTAGGGGAATCACCTGTGGCTGCAAACATGGAGAAAGGATCCATTTCTCACCAAGGAGATTCAATAATCAATATAGAAGGCTCGGAGCAAACTGGACCATTTTCAGTGAGAGAATGCATTAAACCCCAACATGATGAAGTTTCCATGGAAAAATTCACTGAAATGGAGGTGAACGAAGTCGCTGCCAAGGTGTTTGATAAAATTCTTGTGAAAGAATTCGAGAAATTGATGGAAGAAAAAAGACGAGTGGAAGTGTTCGACAAAATGCTCTTTAAAGGAATCCGCGAATTGAGGATGATCGGAATAGAGAAATTCAACGCCAAGGAGGAAAATACAAAGAGGTGGAATCATATTTTAGGAGTTGAAGTGAAAGCTGGAGTACCACTTAAGGTCCAACCTGAAATGGGGAAACTAATTCATATCTAGTAGGCAGCACTTGGTGAGGTTAAGGACATGAAAGCAGCCAAACACATTCCCCTTAAGCTGAAAATTGATTCCAAGAACTTCGTTATTGGAGCTCTTTCGGCAGAAGATAGGCCTCAACCGCGTATTCTATGTAAAACTTCATTCCTTTATAAGTGTGTCCGTGTGGAATTGAGTTTTATAATTGATCCGGGAGGAAGTATTGCTTGCAAACAGAAATCAATGTCATGTACTGCCTTTTGTTTTGAGAAAATCATCCAACTAATTATTAATGGAAATCATGGCTTCATTAGAAAGATTCGTTTTACTCAAATGGTGCATACACTTAATTCCGAAATTGAGAAGTTTTTTGTTGGAAATGTGAAATTATCGAATCATAGATACGGAGTTCTACAAATGATCACAATTTGCTTGGTTAACAAAAATGGTAAGTGACTCAGTTTTTGAAGGGTGTGCTTATTCTGCTTTGGCAAATTACACGGATGAAGAATGGACAATTGGGTCGAGATTATATCCAAGAATGTCTGCTAAATGTCGTTCAAATGCATACGTTAAGTTCTAATGGGAATAGTAAATTTAAGAGTTGCAAATATGGAGTTACGTTGCATCTCAAGTTGCACAAATTTAAAAATATTAGCGAAGTGGAGCACAGAAAATGGGATGAGCTGAAATTTGTCATTTTAGTTCTTTGGCATAAGCGTACAAAGTCTAGAGCGTTTGTCTATGAGTTGATAGAAAATTTGGGAAGTGACATAGTCCTTAATGGTAGTGTACGAGTTGATATGATGCAAACTCGAAGTTGGATAATTTTGGTCTTTTATGAAGCATCATACGGTTCAAGTAACCCTTTGAGTTCAAAGAGGTTGCATGTTCATATACTAGGTTCATTTTCTCGGTTTCTGTTTTTAATTGTTGGAGAAGTGGCAAGTGATAAACTATTTGTTAGAAGTGCTGATATTATAAGGTTGACAGAGAAAATATCAAAAGGGGGCTTTTGGAAACTGTTCAGATTCTCTCAGATGAGCTTTCATTTAAATGTTGCTAAGTTCTTACACCTAACGGAAGTTGAAACCAGGAGAATAGGGCTTTCGAGGAGATATTTCTCATTGACGGACATAATCAAACTTACAAGTCAGTGGAGTACTTGCTTGAGGAGACGGTTAAACCAATCTTTGAATATGGAGCAAACTAATTTGAATAGCAAAAATCTGGGAGCTAGTGATATTGGTGGCTGGAATTGTAGGGTGATCTTGATAAATGATGAGTTAGGAATTCCATGTGCAACAATGATTGTGAGCATCCTGGTATATGCTTGTTCACATCAAGTATTTCATTGTTTTATTGGAGTTATGAGGTTTGCTATTTTGCTCATTAAACTAGAGCAATCTTCACGAACTTATTTAAATATCCAGATTACGAAGTTAACAAATGATTCTGATGACATGATATATGAGCACATAGCGCTTGGACGTAATTATGGTCTCGTACTCACAAAAGACCCGCACATCTCATTACAAAATTCCAGCAACTTTATGCTGGAATCCATAAGAGTTTGGCCAATATCATTGTTGATGAAGTTGGAGTCCAGAGGAAGAAATTCAGCACTAAAAAGCATCCTCTTTTATTTTTTTGTGGCTCAATTGCAATGGGAGCAATCATACATGAATCTGAAGTATGAAGAAACTGAAAATCTTCAATTAGTTCAATTTGATCCTTGGGGACAAGGATCAGAAAATCGGGGGAGTAATGTCATGAATATGACGGTTGCAGCGGGTTCGAATGATAGCCGTAGGATGAAGGAGGTTGATGATTTAATCAGGGCCATTGAAATTAAGAAGATGGCGCGCAAAGTTAAAGAGAAACGACACCGTTCCGGATGTTCAACTAAAGAGAGAGAAGGACACTTGGCAGAAGGCGATTGGACCCGAGATGAAAGGGAATGAATGGAGCAGTACGTGAATTAGCTAGAGTTTGTTAGGGATATTTTGCATTTTCTGTTGCCTTCTCTTCATATAAAAAGGAAGACTCATTGTATTAGGATCAACTATGCAATAGAATCTGAATTTTCTCATCCTTATTCTCTGAAATCTTCTTTATCTTATCCTTATTCTCTTATTTCTCTTATTTTCTAGATTTATTATTGATAATATAAGCATAATCGTTACATTGAGATAGGATTGGACCAAGACATGTGTTTCAATGCCAAAGTATGCATATATCTTGTCATTATTGATGGCAATTGGATGGGTTGGGCACGGGTAACTCAAGACTTGAAACCTGTTCCATTCATAAATTTTAAGACCCAGATTCGTCCCGAATCCGATCAATACCCGACCTGACGGTCCTGACGGATTGAGTCTGATCATACCCGGTGCACACGTTTAGAATAATAATTTTAATCTATTTTTTATATATGATGTTCTAAATACATTCAAAACAAATAAAACAATTTAAAATCAATATAAACATCAAAAACACATCCAAGAAATAATTACCCAGTACTTAAATATAAATTACTTCACAATAATTACAATCTAAGTTGATAAAGTCAACTCTAAATTTTAAAATAAGTATAACTTTTTAAATAAATCATGAAGGGTAAAGTTCTATTTGAAAAACAGTAAATTTTGTTATATTTAAAGTAATAAATAAAATATAATAACTTATACATATAGTAAAGTTTATAAATAATCACCGAGTTTGGATCCAAGAAAAGGATAGGTATCTGCCCAACTTGATGCGTCCTCGACCCGACTGGGTCTCAATTTTTTATACCCAAACTTGGACCCGGTCCTATTTTTTAGGACTCATTCTCGGTCGCATCAGGACGGGTCCAAGGGGGAACTTCATCTTTTCCGGTCTCATGCCCTCTCTACTTGACGGTAATCAATACCCAAGTTTAGATGTTTCAACTATGTCAGGAGGTCGGGAGTCACCTTGATCACTCATGAAGACTTCCTGTAGCACCTCGACCCAGCTTAACAGGAGTCGGGTTGCCACCGTGACTTTAATCATGAGAAATGTTTTTTTTTTCAAATACATATAAGATATTTCGTAAATAAATACAGCGGAAGACTTCATTATAAAACACGAGTATTTTTTTTTTCCTTAACTTCATGCAAAACTAACGCGCGTCGTAACCACATTTGCAAATCAAAACCTTGTTATAAACACATGAAAATATTTACTTAAATATCAAAAACAATAGTTCCCAAAATATCAAACATTATTTGATTTATATAGGGCTGTTCACGAGTCGAGCCGGCTCGCGAGCTCAGCGAGCCGGCTCGAAAAAAGCTCGGCTCGAGCTCGAGTTTTTTCGAGCTCGAGCCGAGCCTAACGAGCTCGAGCCGGCCATCGAGCCGAGCTCGAGCCCGTTTTAAGTTGTTCGGGAGCTCGCGAGCTCCCATTATTTTTTAATATATATATATAATATATATAAAATAATTAAAATTACAACTACATGTCTACATCTCTAAATTAGATCGTGAAGTTGAACATCCCCTTCTCCCAAAAAGCTATTGTAATTGATTCTAAAGCAAAATGATTAAAGGTTCTAAAGCAAATGATTAAAGGTTATGTTCACATTAACTTTTACTAATTAAAGCAAGACATGAAGAATCCAATGGTTTTTCGGCTGTGGAGGCGAGCTTTCGAGCTCGAGCTCGAGCTAAAAATATAAACACGAGCTCGAGCCCTTTTATCCACAGCTCGACGAGCTCGAGCTCGAGCTCACCTAGAAATTTTCGAGCTCGAGCTCGACTCGTGAACAGCCCTAGATTTATATCATCGACATATTAAAAACGTAATATATATGCTTCTAGAGGGAAGTCCATACAGCCGGCTACTCATCCGCTTCGTTGTAAATTGGACCTGAAAAAGATTAAACTTAGCAGCGTAAGATTTGAGAAATCTTAGTGGATAACGATTATTAACTGTTACGTTGAAGAGATTAACCAATACATCGAAAGCATCATCCAAGGTCCGAAGACCTGGCCTAACTCCAAGGTTCGAAGACCTGGTCTACTCCAAGGTTCGTCAACCTGACCTAACTTGTCTACACCAAGTCCGTCAACCTTGGTACTTTACTTCAAGGTTCGTCAACCTGGTACTTTATCATGTCGTTTCATCTCATCCAACATAAAAGTTATTCTAATCAATATAACTGAAATTAAACGTTACCCACTTGACGTTTCACTTAGATGCGGGGATGGCTCCTAAAGTGTCCGGTTGTCTCGTACTGCACTCGACCGTTCATCAACATTTAGATTTTAAAACACATTTCCAAAACATGTATAAACATACTTCTAATCTTTTCATTAAGTATCATCATGGATGTGTCTCAAATATGCATAATAATACTTTTAACATAGCAACATAAATTGATTTTAAACTAGCAACTTAAGGATTTAATGCACTCTTCATTGTAACAATTTTCATAATTCGGATATTCATAAAAAATTCATTAAATTAATCATGCATTTACTGAAAATCCCTTATTTAATTATGCCAAAATAGTGGATATAATTTCAAACCACAAAAGCTTTAATAAAATATTTATCATAACCAAAATTCGTTTGAAAATGCTCTAAAACCAGTCAATTTTCTAAAATTTACTATAAATCGTACAATTACTGAAACATTATGAAATTTATAATTTAAACTTATAACATCATGTATATAAACATAGTGAAATAGGTTTGAAAGATTCAAGTCGATCGATTTTATAAACTTTTTCTTCTAGAGTTAAATATCACAAGAATCCAATTAGAATCTGCACTAACTTTGAAAATTCACTGTAATTCGTGTATTACTCCAAAAAATACCAAATTTTAACCATAAAATTTCAACATTATATAGAACAACATACTAAAACAATTTTCTAAAATTTCAAGTATAAAAATTTATAAAAATTGGCAAAGTAGACTGAAATTTTCAGAATTTTCACAAGTTGTTCAAACTCACATATTTCCTTAATAAAAATGTGAATTCGGGTTTTATAATCAATCATACTCAATAAAACCACCTTAACCCATTTTATTACACATGCAAGAAGTTTAGACTTGATAATCAAACATGCAAAGTCTATTTCAACATAAAATTTTACAATCAACACTCAAAGTCACATAATTTTGAAGATCTTTCACATTGAACAAACTATTTAACAAAACTCTTCACTTTTTGAGGATTTATCTTTAGATCACACATGCAATGAGTTTGAGTAAGGGAACCATACATGCAATACTTCTTTCAACATGAATTAGCACCCTTAACTCCAAATAAGGACATATTTTAACAATCAACCACATAAAATAACGCATGCAACAAAACTCATCACATAATAGATATCCCTCTTTAGATCATACATGCAATACAATGTTTAGCAACCTAATCATGTTCTTAAGGAGGAAAATGATGAAAATTAGTAACAAGAAAATAAGCTACCTCTTGAAAGTTCAACAAAAGTTCTTTGTGCTCGAAAGAAGACTACTACACTTGAGCCATTTCTACTTGCTATGCTCTTGCTTCTTTACTCCTTTGGAAAAGAGGATTTTTGAAGGAAAAAGTGAAGGTTTTCTTGAGACTTGAGGTGGTAGAGAGAAGGGAGAAAGTTTGTGTAAAAGAGAGAGGTTTGTGTAGCAATAGAGACATAGAAACAAGCTTAAATAAAATGGTTTCCCAAGATGAGTCATAGTAGTGGAAGAACTATGTGTCCAGAGGCGGAGACAGGGTGGGGCGGGGGTGGCCGGCCGCCCCACCCAATTTTTTCAAAAAAAAAATATATATATTATATAAATTATAATGTTAGCCCCACCTAATTTATAAATTTTAATATTAGCCCCACCTATGACTCTATCTCTTTGAAATGAAAATTGAAAATTGAAAAGTTTTATATAATAATAGCACCAACTACTACAACTAATATATATTATAAAAAAAATTAATATATAATAGCAGCAAGTCCACAGAACCCAAAAACCCTCTCATCAACATACATAAATTAGAAATAGAAAAAATATCCCAATTCCTAATTCCACAAAAGCCCTATGCCCTCCCATTCTGATTCCATACAAAGCAAATTGCGCACTTCCCACTGCCGATCAAATTGATTTAACTAAATGACTAACCCATCAATTTTTCTTTCTTTCTCTGCACAATAGAGAGGCAAAATGTATTATATTTTAGTTTATGAAGATTTATAACGTGTATTACTTATTGTTTATTATATTTGTTGTTGAATTTAACAAATAACATAGGGTTTGGTGATACACTCACTTTTATCTATATTGATATTGTGTATTTCTAGTTTTACTTTTATCATTTTATTTTTCTACAAGTTTTGCTTCATATTTTAATGTTATTAATGATTTTGTGCTATGAAATAAACTTCTATTATGAAATTTAGTAATATTATTGTCTAATTATGTTATGAAATTTTTCATTAATCATAAGCTACTATTTTGCAATATTGAATCAGGGATATAAGCACGATGAGTAAAAAAATTGATTCATATTTCAAAAAGGATTGTCCTCAGGCCACTACTCCGCATATTCCGACGCAAACCACTAAAAGTAGGGAAAATGCTTCATTTGAAACAGTTAGTTCTATTTAACAACAGTCTCGTCCTACAAAAGTCCCAAGGACAAAGAACAATTCACACAAAGTTGCCAAAAATTCAGGATGTGAAATTACAACTCCTACAAAAGCCTTAGAGATTGAGATTGAATCGGATTTTGTTGGTGTAGAAAGGGATCCGGGAAAATAAAAAATGATTTGGGAATATCCACCAAGGAAAAGGGATGAAATTCGACGTGCCTATTTGAGATATGGTCCTTTTCAAACTATCCCTACAAACTTCTCCGCACATGTTGTTGGAAGTAGAAAGTTTCTAACGTCTTGGTATAAATTCTTTCCTGAATGGTTAGAATATTCTAATACAAAGGAAATGGCATTTTGTCTTCCATGTTTTATATTTGGCAATCCATCAAACAATTCTACAGCAAATGCTTTTGTTAAGAAAGGGTTTAACAATTGGAATAGAGTGGGTGAGACAAATTGTGCTTTTAAAAATCACGTTGGATCATCTCCTTATTCTAAGCATCAATTAGTCGTACAGAGTTGTCACGATTTGTTGAAATCCAAGCAGTGTATTAAAACATTCGTAGAGAAAGTGGGAAAAAGATCGGTTGAGATGAATCGAATGCGGGTTAGAGTTTCAGCTGAAGTTGCTAGATTGTGTGCACTTCAAGGTATTGCCTTTAGGGTCATGACGAAAGTGTGGGTTCGAAAAATCGTGGGAATTTCTTGGAGATAGTAAAGCATACAACATCATATAATAAAGATGTTTATGATACTGTTTTGCAAAATGCCCCTCACAATGCTACTTACGCCTCTCATCAATCTCAAAGGGAGATTTTATCGATCTATGCAAGTAAAACTCAAAAATTCATCCGGGATGAAATTGGTGAGGATGGAAAGTTTTATATTATTGTTGATGAATCTCGAGATGAGTCCAAATGTGAGCAAATGGCCATAGTTTTAAGGTTTGTTGATAAAGAAGCAGTTATTCGGGAAAGGTTCTTTGACATAGTTCATGTGTTGGACACTAAAGCAAACACTTTGAAAGAAAAGATTGTTGAAGTACTTTCTCATCATAACCTTAGCATACAAAATATTCGAGGACAAGGGTATGATGGTGCTAGTAACATGCGGGGAGAATGGAATGGCTTGCAAGCATTATTTTTGAAAGAGTGTCCATATGCTTATTATGTCCACTGTTTTGCACATCGTTTACAACTAGTGTTGGTAGCAACATTGCGAAGTACTCTTACAATTGAAAATTTCTTCTCACATTTGATGGGTACCATTAATGTTGTTGCTTCTTCTGCCAAACGTCATGATCAACTGCTAATTGCTGAAGCTATTCACATTGAAGAAATGATTGCAATTGATGAGCTTCAACCAGTACGTGGAAAAAATCAACTTAAAACTCTAAAGCGTCCAGGTGATACTCGGTGGAGCTCTTATTTGCATTCCATTTGTAACTTACTTGAATTGTATGATCCTACTCTTGTTGTCTTACTTGAAATAATAAATGATCCAAGTAACAATTCGAGATCAGTGGTAGATGGATCTTATGATGAGATGAAATCATTTGAATTTGTGTTTATTGCGCACTTTATGCTTGAGCTATTGGGAAGGGCGGATGATCTTTGTAGAATGCTTCAAAGCAAATCTCAAGTTATTGTAAATGCTATGGGTGCAGTTTCAAACACAAAACAAATTATTCAGAATTTTAGAGATAATGGATGGGATACATTGTTGAAAAAAGTGAAGATGTTTGGTAAGCATGGTAAACGAAACATAGAAATTCCTGATATGAATAATTTTCGTCGATCCGTTAAAGGCCGTGTTCGAGGGAATCCAGTTACATTAAATCACTTTTTTCGAATTGAGGTATTTAATGAAACAATAGATCGTATTTTGGGAGAGATGAGTTCTCGATTTAACGAAGATGTGTTGGAGTTGATGAACTTAAGTTCTTCGTTTGATCCGAGAGGCGACTATAAATTTTTTGTTGTTGATGACATATGCAAATTAGCTGAAAAGTTCTATCTAGCTAATTTTACTTGTCAAGAGAGAATGCATCTTAGATTTCAGTTGGAGCTTTTCCAAGTTGATATTAAGAAAGATGAAGAACTTCAATGTATCTCAAAACTTTCTGATTTGTGCATAACATTGTCGAAAACGGGTAAGTCGTGTACTTACTTTCTTGTTGATAGACTGATTCGACTACTTTTGACTCTTCCGGTATCTACGACAACTACTGAGCGTGCATTTTCTGCTATGAAAATCGTGAAGACAAGACTGAGGAATAGTATGGATGATGATTTCTTGTCTTGCAATTTGATAATGTACATCGAGAAAGAAATTATTCGAAGTTTTGATACAAAATCAATTATTGAAGAATTTGATAGGATGAAGACACGTAGAGTACAACTTAAGTAGGAGTAAACTATTTAATATTTATGTTTAGTAAATATTATGATAACGTTTTGTGATTATAATGTTCTATTTTGATTTTTATTCATGTTTATATCTGTGTTTATTATGATCATATATATGTATTCAAATTGCATATTTGAATTGTCAAATTTTGGCATTCGCGTTTTCAGTATCTGAAACTCTCGACCCGACCCAAATAACTCGACCCGAAATAAACCGACCCAGTGACCCACATCATCTTACTTTGGCCACACCCACTTTTAATTCCTGGCTCTGCCACTGTATGTGTCGACACCTAATGTCATGTAATGGTGTTGAGCTCTCTAAGTTAGACACCTATCACTCTCCAAATAAAATAAACATATAGCTCTCTCTTTATATATATATATATGTATGTTAATTATATATATATCTGTGTGTGTGTGTTAATTGTTGGAATTATTACACATGCGACTTATCTATTTTTTGTTCATAATTACATAATCATGTCGAGTGCATCACGATCGAACTCGGTTTCTTCGGGTAGCTATCCTGCAAGACTTTTCAAACTTAAGGAAACATTAGCTCGTTATTTTCGATTAAACGTAAAACTCATTTAATTTAAAACATTAAAGGAATGAGCAATAATAAACTATAAATAAAAATGTATTTATATGCCAAAAATATGTTATGCATGATTTTCAATATGGGGTGTTACACTTCCACCAGAGATTAAGGAGGTCTTAGCGATCGACTTGAATAGGTAGATCGTTCACTTGTATTCGTTTCTTCTCTCGTCGTCCTTTTCTAAGAAAAATTAATCATAACCAAAACACATGAAATGCTTTGGGACCAAAGGATCAATATGGAGATTCAACTAGTCATGTAAATTAGTTCATTTTTTTACTAGCCCCAAACTCAAAGTGTGAACACTCCATATGTAGACCATGTGATTATCAAACATGTCTTTGATAGCTATAAATTTAGTATAATAATTATGGTTAAATAATCTAAAAGGAGATGTTGTTCATCTAGCACTGATCAACATTTTAAGTGTAATAAACAAATACACTTAAAAAACATGTGTCCATTTAAGTTGGACAAAATTTATTAGACCATACCCGGTTTGCACACTTTGCTCCATCAACCATTGAGCTTCATGCGGTGGTCGAGAAACGTGCTCCAAGTCGCGAGGCAAACCCGATCCGGTCAAGAAATTTGATTAGTTTTATAAGTTAAAAGGGTTAAAAAGGAAAAATAATGGAATGGACTAGAAGTTTAAATTTGAATTTCTAATTGTAACAAATAATGGGCTCAATCAGAAGACCAAATAAGTCTCAATCTATGCCCAAAGGCTTGGGCCTAAACGAAGCCCACAGTTTTGGGATCGCCTGGCCCAGAAACAAATCCTCAATACGGCCTTCTTTATTCATCGTACAAATATACTTCACAATAGAGCATATTTGGAAATTGAAGTGTGTGTTTGTGTGTGTGTTCTTGAGCTGTCCGTGATCTTGTGTGCGGATGAAGTGAAATTCATAGGGTTTTTTGATATAGGACCGCCGTAATCTCCGATATTCTCACACTCAGAAGATTATTCAAATTCAAGTGTTTGCGAGATTATATCGCAGTTGTATTTTCTAGGGTTTCACTTCAGCCCTGAAAAGTTAATTTTGAGCAGTTCATCGCAATGGCTGGCAGAAATGTCATATCTGATGATGAAGGTACAATTTTCTTAAAATTTTCCCCTAATTTTGTACGAACTCTTGAAGAAATTGCTAATTTCGTGCTTAATATTTTGTATTTGGCCCCCGTTTTTGTTTGGTGAACGCAGATGAGATTGGGGTCGAAGAAGAAGAGAGACAAGAGGAGCAATATGGAGATGGAGGAGGCGAAGATCGTGACGACGATGAAGATGAAGACGATGGTACGACACCGTTTACTTGTTGCTCAGCATACTTTTTTTGCTTTTTTGTTTTCAGGCGTACATTTTTTTTTTGGCTCTGCGTTCCCAATGTCTTGCACATTTGTCTTGGTTTAATTATGCAGTCAGGGAAAAAAATTCTTACTTGGTGGCATATGAAGTTTCTTGTGGGGTGTATAATTGTGTTTCTGAGTGACTCTGACTATACTTTATGCTCAAGAGCTCTTATTTGATTGAGTAGGGTATGTGATTCAAGTGCATGCAACATATCAACTTCTTTGCGTTTCATGTTTTCGTGATTATAATGATTACAGTGTCATGTGTATGTTTACTTCCTGCTTATGGTGATATGCAGGCTAGTGTCGTGTTAAAACCCTGTTTATCATGTCAATATATTTTTAGTATTAATGGTGACGATCTATTGGAAGATTGCTAACCAGGGCAAAGATGAATTAATTAACACATAGGTACTATTGTGCTGGAACGTTTACCTGGAGTTTTTCAGTTCTGATGCATTACAGGCATTTAATCTCATTTTTTAGGTTTTGGCAAAGCTAACACCATCTTTTTTTCTGCAAAGTTGTATTCTTGGAAGTTTTGGTTGTTAATGAGGACCCTCTCTGTGTTGTTGATCAGAAGAAGGCCAGGATGAGTTTGAACAAGATGGTTTTATAGTGGATGATGTTGAGGAAGAAGAAGAGGAGGAGGAAGAGGATAGAGCTGATAGTGGTGAGGAGAGGCAGAAGAAGAAGAAAAGGAAGAAGAGGTTTTTTACTTGTGTCCGCACTTTTGAAAAATTCTTTTCCAAAATTTGATGTTAGTTTATCTTTATTCCATTCAGAAAAACACGGTGTTTTATTTGTATTCTTGATTTTTTTATGTAAAATGTAACGAAAAGAATCTGATTTTTTTTTACCACAGGGAGTCAGAAAGAAACTATGTGCTCGACGAGGATGATTATGAACTCCTTCAGGAAAGCAACATCTCTGTTCCTCGTCCAAAACTTGTAAGTTTGTATTTTTTGCCTTTTTGGTGCTTTTATGATTTGTACGTCTATCTGTAATGTGTTACTAATTAATGGTACTTGGGTGCTTGTTCTGACACTACTAGGATAAGAAGTTTAAGCGACTGAAAAAGGCTAGGAGGGATAATGAAGAAGAACCTTCTGGGCTTTCTGATGAAGAGGATTTTGATGGAAGTAGCATGGGGGGGCGCACAGCGGAGGAGAAGCTTAAACGCAGCTTGTTTGGTGATGATGAGGGTAAATCTCATGAATTGTCTTCTTCCATCAGCATTTAGTTTCTTAATGGCAATCTTGATTTTCTCTAATATTGTAGGACAACCGCTTGAGGATATTGCTGAGGAGGATGAACAACCAGAAGAGGAGGAGGATCTGGACATTGGCGAAGAAGATGAAATGGCTGATTTTATTGTTGACGAGGAAGAAGTTGATGAGAACGGAGCTCCTGTGAGGTGCATTTTTAATACTTAATATCTAAGGATACATGAACGCGTGACTCTATTTTGTGATCATTTTATATATTGGCATGTCTAAATATGCAGGAGAAAGAAGCCAAAAAAGAGCAGGCCAAGACCAGGAATTTCATCATCTGCACTCCAGGAAGCACATGAGATATTTGGTGATGTTGAAGACCTTTTGAGGATCCGCAAGTTGGAAGTGAGGGACAGGTATGGTGATACTGGTGAAAGGAGCCTTGAAGACCAGTTTGATCCTAGTGTACTTTCTGAGAAGTATATGACAGGAAAAGATGACCAGATACGTGAAATAGATATTCCTGAAAGAATGCAGGTTTGTTGAACACCTTGACATTTGTCACTCTTAGTTTCATATTGAAGTTTTTGATATGTTTCTGATTCTTTTTTTGTAGATATCTGAGGAAAGTACTGGCTATCCCCCAACAGATGAGATCAGTATCGAAATGGAGAGGGAATGGATATATAACCAGCTTGTTAGTGGTGTGACACCTTTGTTTAACAAGAGTGGTGCTGCTAGTGAAGAAGTGGATGAACTCAAGCGCCATATTGCAAGATTTCTGGAATTAATGCACGTACAGAAGCTAGATGTATGTTGGGACAATAGCTTAATCAAGCATTTGTGATTATTAGATCTCTACTCAGTAATTAATTTTTTATTTCTATGCCATAGGTTCCGTTCATTTCCATGTATCGGAAAGAAGAGATCTTAAGCCTGTTAAAGGACCCAAACGAGCCTGATGCTGACATTGATTATGATCCTAACCAGAAACCCGCGCTAAAGCGACACAAGGTAGGCATTTGGGCATTGACTTTTTTCTAACATGTGGTTTTGTTGAACTTACTTTTCAGTCCTTAGATTTGTGTGGTAATTAATTGTTCCAAGGAAATGGTGGTTTCTGTTCTTTAATGTTTATCAGTTTCTAGTTTTTGAGAAAGAGATGGTGAGAAAGGTTTAGAAACATTTTTAGCTCAAAATCACCAAAAAGAGATTTAACATGGTTAAAATCAATCACATCTGATCTTGAGTGAGACGTTACTGGGAGAGTTCATGGAGATATTCAATATATGCTGTGTGCAGGTGCTTTGGACAATCCAGGACTTGGATCAGAAGTGGCTTCTTCTTCAGAAAAGAAAGAGTGCTCTCCAGTCATACTACAGTAAGCGGTTTGAAGAAGAGAGACGAAGAGTATATGATGAAACACGGCTCAGTCTAAATAAACAGCTTTTTGATTCAATTACCAAGTCACTCAAAGCGGCGGACTCGGATAGAGAGGTTGATGATGTGGACTCAAAATTTAATTTGCACTTCCCCCCGGGTGAATTTGTTCTTGATGAAGGGCAGTATAAGAGGCCGAAGAGGAAATCACATTACAGCATTTGCAGTAAAGCTGGCCTATGGGAAGTTGCAAGAAAGTTTGGTTATAGCTCTGAGCAATTTGGTTTACATATCTCTCTTGAGAAAATGGTAGGTGTAATTGATTTCTTATGGTACTCTTTCTGGCTTGCAACTTTAAGTGGGTTATGTTCTTTTTAGAGGATGGATGAACTAGAGGATGCAAAGGAAACACCAGAGGAGATGGCTTCTACTTTCACATGTGCTATGTTTGAGACACCTCAGGCTGTTTTGAAAGGCGCAAGGCACATGGTATGCAGATTGTTTTTGATTTTCAATCATTTCCTGTAATTTTGGAATGGTATTTAACTTAGGGAAAATTACGTCCACGGCTCCTATTGAATGCACTAATTTCAAATCATATCCCCTAAGTTTGCAAAACCTTACACAACGGACTTTGTCCTAATGAAATTGTAGAAAAATCATAAATGCCCTTGATTAAGCCCCTTAAAATAAAAGGAAAAAGGAGAACCAGAAAATAAAAAAATGGAAAATGGAAAAAGAGAAAAAAAGAAAAGAAAAAATGTGAGTAGAAATGGAAAAATCAATAGAAAAGAAGAAAGGAAAATGAAAATGAAAATGAAAATAGACATTCTTGGTTGTCTTCTTCATCGCACACCCATCGCTGCTTTCCACCACTGTTTTCCACCAGTGCCGCCTCACCACCGTTGCTACTCACCACACAACCTGGGCGTTATCTTTAGGGTTGTCGTCTTCACTGATTTCAACCGAATCGATTCAACTTCAATCAAATCGATTCAATCTCTGGCTTTGGGTGGGTAGGTGGTGGGGTAGTGTAGTGCTGGGGAGATGACTGGTGGCTGCAGAGATGCTCAGATTTAAGTCCAGGTGGTCGACATTCAGTTCAGTTCATTTTATTTTATTTTTTTCATGAAAATTCAGAAATTTATATTTGAATTTGGAAAATTTATTGTGAGAAAATGATACTTGATGTTCTTTACATTTTTTAGATACTTATTTAAATGTTTATAACAAATATTTTCAGATATTTCTAATATTTGCTTAATATTTCATACTCTAAAGATATTCTCACTTACGTTTATAACAATTCCTAGTATTTACTAAATATTTTTCAGATATTATCTAACATTTACTAAATATTTTCTATATTTTCAGAAGTTTCTTTTATTGTTTACTGGTCATTTTTTTTATATTTTAGATACTTTTTCCAAGATTTTAATATTAATATTTGTGTATTTCCTTTTTTCTCTTTTCAAAATTTCAATTTTTGATTAAAATTTCAATATGTTGATTTATAAGGGATTCTAGTTGGATCACAAAATTTGTTAATGGAACCCAGCGTAACCCTAACAGAAGTTGACTGATGTAAATGTTTACAAACTATAGGGGTGTGTGAGTAATTTACAGAAGATGGGGCAATATTTGTAAGTAGTGCATTCTGTAAGGGTGTGGATGTAATTTTTCCTTTAATTTATTGGCTAATTTTCTCATGATAATGCAGGCAGCCGTTGAGATTAGCTGTGAGCCATGTGTCAGGAAACATGTTCGAAGTATCTATATGGACAATGTGGTGGTGTCAACTAATCCTACACCAGATGGAAATGTGGCCATTGATTCTTTCCACCAGTTTGCCGGTGTGAAGTGGTTACGGGACAAACCCCTCACAAGTTTCGACGATGCTCAATGGCTTCTAATTCAGAAAGCTGAAGAGGAAAAGCTTCTGCAGGTTACCATCAAGCTACCGGAAACAGTCCTTGAGAAGTTACTAAGTGACTCAAAGGATTATTATCTGAGTGATGGTGTAAGTAAATCTGCTCAACTCTGGAATGAGCAGAGAACACTGATCCTTCGTGATGCATTTCACAATCTTCTTCTACCTTCAATGGAAAAGGAGGCGAGATCCTTGTTGAGTAGTAGAGCAAAAGCATGGTTGCTTTGGGAATATGGAAAACTATTGTGGGATAAAGTATCTGTTGCACCATATCAGCGGAAAGAAAATGATGTCAATTCGGATGAAGAAGCTGCACCGAGGGTTATGGCTTGCTGTTGGGGCCCTGGGAAACCAGCAACGACTTTTGTGATGTTGGATTCATCTGGAGAAGTTGTAGATGTGCTGAATGCTGGTTCACTCAGTCTTCGCGGGCAAAGTGTTCAGGAACAGCAACGTAAGAAAAATGATCAGCAACGAGTGCAAAAATTTATGATGGACCACCAGCCGCACGTTGTGGTTCTAGGAGCAGCCAATTTGTCTTGTACACGGCTGAAGGAGGATATTTATGAGGTATTCATAGTTCAACCATCTTCATTTTTTCTAGTCACGCACAGATATATAAATGGAATGTTATCTGTCTTTCTTGAAACTGAAATCCTTTCTGGTATGAAAATTTATGGGATATATGAGATGATATTTGTTTTTTCTCTGTAATTAGATCATCTTCAAAATGGTGGAAGATAATCCAAGAGATGTAGGTCATGAGATGGATAATATGAACATTGTCTACGGTGATGAATCTCTTCCACATCTTTATGAAAATTCCCGCATATCTGTTGATCAACTTCCTTCTCAAGAAGGTAACCATTTTTCTATATTATTATGTGGAAATTTTATATGACATAGTTGGAGAAATTTCGGTTGTCCTGTACTTTTTGTTTTAAGTCATTCCGTGCATTTTTTTTAGGCTAATTTATGTGCCAATATTGCCTTTGCTTATATTGTCTTCTATTTTTAGGCATTATTAGGCGTGCCGTGGCTCTTGGACGCTACCTTCAGAATCCACTAGCCATGGTTGCAACATTATGTGGGCCAGGTAAAGAGATATTATCTTGGAAACTTACTCCTTTGGAAAACTTTCTTACTCCTGATGACAAGTATGGGATGATTGAGCAAGTTATGGTGGATGCGACGAATCAAGTTGGTCTTGATATTAACTTAGCTTCCAGTCATGAATGGTTGTTTGCTCCACTACAGTTTATTTCTGGGCTTGGACCCAGAAAAGCTGCTTTTCTGCAAAGGTCCCTAGTAAGAGCTGGAGCGATTTTTACTAGGAAAGACCTGTTGACATCCCATGGTCTTGGTAAAAAGGTTTTTATAAATGCTGTTGGATTTTTGCGAGTTCGCCGCAGTGGGTTGACATCAAGTAGTAGTCAATTTATTGATCTGTTAGATGACACAAGAATACACCCCGAATCCTACGGTCTCGCGCAAGAGTTGGCCAAGGATATTTACCGGGAGGATGGCAATGACGATGCAAATGATGATGAAGATGTTCTAGAAATGGCTATTGAGCATGTTAGAGAGAAGCCTCATTTGTTGAGGGCCGTGGATGTTCATGAATACGCTGAACAGAAAAACCGCCTGAACAAAAAGGAGACCCTTAATGATATAAGATTGGAGTTGATTGAAGGATTCCAGGATAGGCGCAGACTATATGTAGAGCCAAGTCAAGATGAAGAATTTTACATGATCTCAGGAGAGAGTGAAGAAGCATTGTCTGAAGGAAGAATTGTGCAAGCGACCGTTCGTAGGGTTCAACCTCAAAGAGCGATTTGTGTACTTGAATCTGGATTGACTGGCATGCTTAGCAAGGAAGATTACACTGATGATTGGAGGGATATTAATGAATTATCTGATAAGCTGCGTGAAGGTGAAATTTTAACTTGCAGAATCAAATCAATTCAGAAGAATCGATACCAGGTGTTTTTAACTTGTAGAGAGAGTGAAATGAGGAGTAACCGTTTTGAGAATAATCGAAATAAGGATCCTTACTATCACGAAGATCGCAGCAACATACACACTGAGAAGGAAAAAGCTCGTAAAGAGAAGGAGCTCGCCAAGAAGCATTTTAAGCCAAGGATGATTGTTCATCCTCGCTTCCGTAATATCACAGCTGATGAAGCAATAGAGGTATGCTATCAATATTTGAGAGTCTATTATGAAGTCACTTGTCGACCAGCATTGTATTTGCATGTTATTTTGAAGTATATTTGGGATTGTCTTGGCAATCTAGATGGTGTTACAGTTTCTAGTAATTTTCATGTATGCCTTGATCATGGGATTATCTTATACATCATAATTTGGTAAAATGTGACTTCTGGTTTATGTTTACCTGTTGATAAACATTTATCTTTTATTATTTTCTTATTTACATGTTTTTTAAATAATCTTATCTATGTTTTGAAGTACCTTTTGTTGTTCATTGTTTGCTTACAGTTTTTGTCGGATAAGGATCCTGGTGAAAGTGTTGTTCGTCCTAGTGCTCGTGGTCCCTCATTTTTGACTTTAACATTGAAAGTGTTTGATGGGGTTTATGCCAATAAGGACATAATTGAAGGTGGAAAGGACCACAAGGATATCACAAGCTTACTTCGAATTGGGAAAACATTGAAAATCGGTGAGGATACATTTGAGGATCTTGATGAGGTAATCATTTAGAGATTTTGATTTGGAAAATTAGTTATTTCTTGGTTGTATATGTATATATATATATATATATGAATCAGTATATATGTGTATTTATATATAAAAATGAGTGTTTTAATATGTTACACTCATTTTTCTATATATGAATGAGCCTTGATATCAATGAAAAGGTTTGTGGATATAGTGGAAACTATGTGTCTGAGAATTGGATTTCTTTAACCTTTGTGAATACAAAATCATGGAAATGGAAAAAACCTTTTTCATTTCTCTTGATTGCACTCTTGAATTATAGCTTGAATCAGTTGTCCTTAGAAAACATATCTTCTTATTTGAGATGGTCCTGCTCGCTGGTTTCTATACATGCACTTACCAATTACTTGCTTTTCACTATTCCGATCACTAATCTTAAAACTATTTATCATGAGAACAGTATTCTCTCAACATATTACCTCTTAGAATTTATGATTTATGCATTTTCACTGGATAAATTCTGTCCAATTCACTCGACCTTTCTGATTGTTTCTCCACTTGCTAATTTGGTTTTTTGTATTGTTTTCTGTCTTAATTAGGTTATTCCTGGTGTTAGTGTTATGTTGGATTTTGCCTGTGGATATAGTGCCAAGAAAATAACCAAGAATTTTCTATTTCTTTTCTTTAAACTTAATATCATGACCGATTTTCTTTATTTCAGGTAATGGATCGTTATGTGGATCCACTGGTAACTCATTTGAAGGAAATGCTTAACTACCGGAAGTTTAGGACGGGCACCAAAACTGAAGTCGACGAGCTCCTTAGAATGGAAAAGGCTGAGAATCCAACGAGAATTGTATATTGCTTTGGAATATCTCATGAACATCCTGGTACCTTCATTCTGACTTATATAAGAAGTTCAAATCCGCATCACGAGTACATTGGCCTATATCCAAAGGGTTTTAAGTTCCGGAAGGGAATGTTTGACCGCATAGACCGTCTTGTGGCTCATTTTCAGAGACACATTGATGATCCACATGATTCTGCGCCATCAATTCGATCAGTTGCTGCTATGGTACCAATGAGAAGTCCTGCTGGCGGGGGTTTTGGTGGTTCGAGCAATGATGGTGGTGGTGGCTGGAGAGGAGGCCGATCTGACAGAGATAGGGGTTCGAGAGGAGGTGAGTTTGGAAATGCTTCATTTCTATCAAGTTGCATGAATCTCACATGTGCTTTTAAATTGGAAAAAAAGAAAAACCAACTTGTGGGCTGATACATCTATCTTTCCTTGAGATTGTAGATTAGCAATACCTCCCTAAATCTTACAGAATCTGAAAAATGCTGGTAATTATCCAAATTCGAGGGGTGGTTACCTTTATTTAGCACATAAAGTTAATTTCTTTTTGAATTTTCCCCTTTTGAATTGGAGGCCAAAACCGAATTCCATATCCCACTTCAATAATGTGCCTATTCCTTGTTTTCCTGTAATGTTTGCCTTCAGTTTTAATATGCTGAGTTACAACCCCATTTTTGCCTTAACTTTCAATTGTACAGGTGGCTTACTGGAACTTTTTTATCATGCTGACTTAGTACTCCAGTTTTATCAAAGCTTTCAAATGTGTAGTTGGTTTAGAATGTCTCTTTGTATTTTTTATGTTGTAGTTTGTTATGTTACAATATAAAAACATTTAACTCAAGTGAATCTCTGCTGCCTTTTCTTGAGTTAGGCGTGTAATGGCAATTTTGCTGCTAGATTCGTCATTTACATTAGCATGTAAAGAAGTGGGAGGATCTTGGAACTCATCTATTCGATTGACTAAATGATCTAGGAGCTACAATGCCCATTTCTGATTAATGATTAGCCAACTCGATGTTGAGTGATGTCAAGGAAATAGCAAAAATATTGAACATTGATTCAGTTTTATATTAGGGTAAATTACATATACACGCTTGTATAAGACTCTAAACACGATCATAATAATTTTAAAACCTCGGGGCACAAGGTAGTTACCATCTATTAATGCATTTTGGTTTTGATGACAGGACGAGGTGACCGCAGAGATGGTGGGGATCAGGATAGGCCACCTAGACCATACGGTGGACGTGGGCGTGGGCGTGGTGGCCGAGGAGGCTCATATGGCGGTGGCAGGGGCGGCGACAGGCATGACTCTGATCGGGGAGGTTCAGAGAAGTGGGATTCTAAGGATAGCGACAATGGTGGTGGTGGGTGGGGCAGCTTTCCCGGAGCAAAAGTGGAGAATTCACCTGGTAGGGAAGCTTTCCCTGGTAGTTGGGGTGGAAGTGAGGATGGTTGGGGTGGTGGTGGTGGTGGTGGTGGTGGAGGCGGCAGTCGTGGCGGTGGTGGTGGCAGTGCTTGGGGTGGCTGGGATGAGGGAAGTGGTAGCAAGAAGAGTTCTCAAGGGGGTGGTGGTGGTGGAGGCGGCAGTCGTGGCGGTGGTGGTGGTGGCAGTGCTTGGGGTGGCTGGGACGAGGGAATTGGTAGCAAGAAGAGTTCATCGCAAGGGGGTGATGGTGGAGGTTGGTGATATGGAATATTTAAGCGTTTTCTCGTTGGTTCAGGTGGGTGAAGCTAACATCATTTTGGTAAAATGTTGTTTATGGTAACTAGAATTGACATGTTTTGCTATTGCTTTTTCTGTAATGTCATACTCTGTTTTGGCGATACGGCCAAATTGAACATATATTTGTGTGCTTTTGTAAACTGGTGGTTGGGATTTCTTAGAACTCCAACTTCCATGATTAACATAATCGAAATTTTATTTCGCTGAAATTGTCTTTTCCGAAATATCGATCTGAAATTGACCCGAATGTTTGATATTTGGTGGTTCACGAATTTTATATACCAAAGATAGTTCAAAGTTTTACAATCACATCATAATATCTTCTTATAAACAAACTATTGATCAAGGGATATGGTCTCAACATGAGTATATTCACTAATCTATATAGCATATACCATTGAGATAGGAGCCATGCGGATTTTCTATCACATAATAATGTACTATAATGGTGTTACACCATTATGAGATTGACAAATATCAGTTTATTTGAATTATTATTTATATTTTATTTTTTGATGGACACTTGTCAATCTCACAATGATGTGATACTATTTTGCTACATGTTATCACTTTTTTGGGATAATTAGTTTAAATGAGCAATAAATTGTAACGTCTAGTTGATAGATATCCTAATTTGAGTACACATCCTAATTTGTAATTCAACCAGATGATTAAATCTCATCACACAATCGTGAACATAAATTTTAATAATCAAGCCCATTGAAAATAATCAACATAGTTAAATATATTACAAGTCTATAATGATACCATCATCCAAATTGCTAAAATTAGAAGAAATGTTGACCCTGCAGAAAAAAATTCCTCAAAAAATTGATCAAGAAAGTCATAATATGTTGAAATTAACCCCTACAAAGTCATCAATCTGCCTCATTGCTAAAAATATCATCACTCCTCTATTTCTATAGCAAAGGGTTTGTCAAAATAAATTATGTATCAAATTGTTGTAAGACTTTGTGCAAAATCCTCAACTGCAAACCACAAATTGAATTAATTATATGAGACATATTTAACTTCAATAAATATAATGTCATCTATGACTTATGGGGTTAAGCTTTTTAGTATAAATAGAGCTGATGAAGCACTATAATTCCCATCCTTCTCAAAATCTACAATTTAATATAGTGAATAAGTGCTTTTTTAATTTAATAAAAATGATGTCCAAAACTTTTATTTGTGTCCTTTTTGTGGCTTTTGTTGTGGTTTCATCTTCTGCAGCAAATGATAAGGTTCAAGGTGAGGAAAAAGAGTTAATATTAGACTAAATTGTATTTGGTTCGATTGTCTATTTATTTGAATTATCAATTCAAATTTTTCTAATTTTTTATACAAAATTTTTATTTTTACTATCAAATGTACGAGATTTTAATTTATATAGTTCACTTTTTGTATTTATTTTAATTAACTACTTATCCAATTAGACTTGTAAATACTATAAATGTCTCATATAAGAAATGGAATTTAGAAACATATAAAGCTAAACTTCTCATTTTTTTTTTTTTTTTTTTAATGTAAGTAATAATGTTGATTAATGAATTAATTTGGTGCAGCTGAGGGAGCAAATCAAGTAGCTAGTGATGGATATGGTGGCGGCAGCTGGGGAGGAGGTGGCGGCGGCGGTGGCGGAGGTGGCGGCGGATGGGGCGGTCAAGGCGGTGGATGGGGCGGCGGAAGGCCGTGCCGCTGGGGTTGTTGTGGTTATTATACTAATCACTATGGTGGAGGTGGAGGAGGATGTAGGTGTTGTTACACTGCTCAAGAGGCAATAGCCTACTTTCAATATCAAGCAAGGAACTAAATGTACTAAATATACAATAATGTATGTCAAATAAATTAGTGACATAAATAAATATTTTAGGCAAATAAAATGTTTAGCCATGTAGAAATATATAAGGCATAGACATATAAGCCTAAATTGCAATAAAATGTCACTTTTGTTTTAGAACTTGTTCCTTACTCTTCTTGAATAGATAAATTTAATATTTTTATTTATATTCTGTGCTTCTGATTTATATTAGTTGAATCCCATTAATTAATTAACAAATGTTAATATATATATATATATATATATATATATGTCTTTCACACTTTCCCCGATGATCAATATCATCTACTTGTCTTGTAAGCAACTTGAATTTGTTTAAACAGGATTGATATCTTCAATCGTAGATAACAATTTTTAGTAATTTAAATACTGAAATTAATTAATCGTATGATGTTAAAAACCTGAAATTTGGCGCAAAGTAAGTGATACACAATGATAACTATTTGAATTGACAATCTGGTATAAGATTTTCTATTCCAATTCCTATTCACACGTGTAATTCACTAATACGTTTGTCAAAATGTTTAACATGTGTAAATATTGACACGTGCCAAACATTTAATATATGGAATAGAAGATTGAACATCAGTTCAAATAGAAAATTTTATCCCGACAAATCCACTTCCACACAATCCACCCTCTTGTAGAACTATACTACCCAAATTTCATAGCACAATAATATCACATAAATGGTGGCAATTCCGAAATACGCCCATATTTGAAAGACATTGAGACGACAAATTTATCAACTTTGACATAGAAATCAGCACATTGTCTGAGTTTGGTTACAAATTTGAATTTGGACCATAGAATCTCAAATTTAATTGAAAACGACGAAACCTGACTGCACGAAACCTGAGTTATCATCCAAGAAGAAGTAGATCCTACTAGTAACCTTGCAAAGATCCCTAATCAGAAACAGAAAACACATTCATATTCATACAAGCAAAAGATTGACCTTAAAATTACTACAAGTAGATATTACTACAAGATATTTTGCTGTATCAGCCATCAAAGCCAAAAAAAACCTATTAAAATTATACCTTAGTCCAGCAAATCCGCAACAGCCGACTTTCTAAACGCATCAACCTGAGCCAACTGACTAGCCAATGCATTATTTGGAAAAATGTTATCAGCCTTAATCCTCTCATTAAACCCATATGCCGGTTTTTTCGCAACTATATAAGCATGTAGTAGTGTGTGATAAGGCTTGAGCCTTGATACATACCTACACTGCTTCATATTAAGAAATATCTTCTCAGCATTATGTATATCACCTCTCTTCGCGTATTGATCCAATATAGTGAAATAAGAATCAAATAAAGGTTTCGCCTTTTTCTGTTTAACAGCCTTTTCGAGTATAGAGTCTGCTTTTTCAACCTCACCAGCCTTAACATAGAGCTTCACGAGCGCGTCCCAAGTCATGGGCCCCACCATGTTACCACCACTCTCCGCCATTCGTTTCACGAGATCTTTCCCTTTTTGCAACATTTTATTATCCGCGTAAACGTTCAATAGTGCAACAAAGTGCTTCGAAGAGGGCCTTTTCAATATTTTCACCATTTTCTCAAAAGCCGCCTCGGCTTTTTCGATGTTTTTTAGCTGTCCATAAGATTCAATAGCAGCTAAGCATTCTGCTAATCGTGGGTGAGGTTCGCATACATTCCAGAGACGATCAACTTCATCTTCCTTTCCAAGAGAAGCATAAATTGGAAGAATAAATCGAAAAACCCAACGACTGTTCTTTAAATCCTCACCTACCAAATCTTCCAACCCTTCATTCTTCATCGTCTCGAGAATTTTTTCCATCCCATTAATATAGTTAGACTGCCCTTTCACATCGATCAAAATCTGGTAAGTGAAAAGGGTTGGCTTTATATTCTCTTTCTCCATTAACAATAAAATGTCAGCAATTTTCTTTTTTTTTGTGTTGGTCCTCTTGTACAGAATTAGCAACTGGTTGCAAGAAAAGCATGTAAGAGGGTATCCTAAATTCCTCATTTTGTTGAAAACCTCCTCGGATTTCTTGATATTGGTTGCAGAAACACAATTTGCCAGTAGGGTACGGTAGGCTCTTTCACCTCTAAAAGATTTTGGAATCTGCTGGATGTAATGTTCTGCCTTGAAGATACCTCGTACTTTGGCAATTAAATCAACACGAGAAGCATATTCACACTCCAAAAATTCAAGACTCTTCGTTGACTCCAACCATTCCGACAACTGCAAAATGTGAAATTATGCAAAATATGAATGCAAATGACCCCTCCAAATCACTGTTATTATTAATTTAAATCTCAAGTATGCAAAGACAGACTACAGCCGATATAAACGCTAAACATAATAGTTTGATATAATACTATAATTAGAATATGTGAGACTTGCAATTTTAGTCCTATAAAATAAAGTCCATTTCGATTTCAGTAGTATGTTTGGTTTTCAAATCTGGAAAAATAGTTCCATAAGATTCTCTTTTCCTGCAATCCCGGTCTCATCCACTAAAAAATTGAATGGATGTGTGGCATCATGCGCCGTTAAGATTTTAGGATACATTGACTAAAGTAATGATTACATGCAAGACCCGTGACTAAACTAATGGATTCCTTCTGTTTTTTTCTTCTTTGATTCACAACAGGGACCAAAAATGTAAAAAATGAATACGTCATATGAAATCAATTATGTAAGTTTGTTAACAATGGGGCCAATCAAATGGAATATTCACCTGCAAGGCCTTGACATAACGCCGCCCCTTCCGAAGATGAAGCATGGTTGATGATACATCTGTCCGTGTCACTTCATTTCCTTCTTCAACCCATTTATCCAAGACCTTGCTCACAGGTACGGCTTGAGCAGCAAGTATAGCTTTAGTCATTCCTGAAGTAGCTTTAGCTTTTGGAGATTTTTCCTTCTTAACATCAATCTCAGTGTCTAAATTCTCCAACTCATTTTCGATATCATCATCAACATTATCATTTTCAGAGAGCTCAGATTCAGAGACCGATTCATTATCATTCTCATCTCTAGAAGCAGCATTATTTGGAGTTTCATGCTCAGAGAATGCATCCTTCAAATCATCATCTTCATCTCCACTGTTCTTAGCACCGGCTTGTGAAGAAAAACTTCGGATTTCAGAGGAAGGCTTCGAAAAACGGGATGATGAGTTGTAGAATCTTGCAGAAGATACCAATTCATCAAATACTATTCCTTGAGGTTCAATAATTCCGAAATTGTAGCTTTCCGAACAACATCTTGGAATATCTGGCTTCAAACGGGAAGCTCGAGTGGTCCCTGACCTTAATCCTCGATTCCTAAAAGAACAAATATATAATATCTCGATTATGCATATAAATTACAGAATTAGAATATCTGAAAAAAAAAAATATACAAAACACAGAGCCCAAAGTCAAACACATTTGCAAAAAATACACATACTTTGATATGCATAGCCATATGTTCCACCTAATCAACATTATAAACACCTCATCTATAATCACTTAAATAAAAAATGAACACAAAATACCAAAAATCTCTCGATCTCTTTGCTTTCTCTCAAAACCCACAAAGAGCTGCCAACATTAAGCGCGAACGCAGTCACGTACGTATAATCAATCACAAAAACTAATAAAAAAATTCAAACAATAACATACAAGCAGCAAAATAATGCATTTGAAACACACATATATGAATCGAGGGAGAAATGAATTACTTGAGATGAATTGAAGCTCTTCGAAGTGCCCACATATTGATTTTTTGAAGCAAAATAGTAGTGACAGAAATTAGAAAGAGGAAGAGGACTGGGAGAGATTGGAGAAAGCAAACTGTAAAACCCTAAACCCTTTCCGAGGAGTTAAAGCGGGTGTAATTTCACATTGCTCCCTTATATTCTAAGTTATTATATTAAGGTCACCTGAAGTTTGTATAATTAGAGTATGATTTCCTTTTTTCTCCTTTTATTTTCCTTTTACAATTCCTTCTCCTTTTAATTTCTCGTATGCATTATCTATTTCAAATTGTATTTCGATCTTTTATTTCATTCCTTCCTTTTCATTTATTAGATGCATATATTATTTTTTTCCTTAAATAAATAAAGTAAATACAAAACAGAGTATCCATCCACTCAACCTATCTATTAGATACTCTATTTGTTTGTTTATGTTTTCAAATTTTATTTTTCAAGTTTCTAAATCATAAAACACCAAATTTTATCCAAATTCTCTTTTTTTCAATTCTATTTTTTATCACCTATATAAACCTATCAATCATATATACATATTTTCACACATTTACCAATCAAATCATTTATTATAATCATTATTTCACTTTACTTTCATACTTATTATTTTTTATCTATATTTTTTTATTCACATAATCATTATACACAACCATCACAATTATTCTACACATCATCTATCAATATATCACTATTGATTTGACATATTTCACTTAAAAATATAAACAAACACGGCCTTGTTTGTTTATGATTTCAAAATCCATTTTCAACCTTTTAAATTACAAAATTCCAAATAAACTTAACACACCAAATTCTCATCCAAATTCTCTTTTTTTCAACTCTATTTTTCAATCTTCTATATAACTAACTATCAATCATATATACAACATTTCACACATTTACCAATTAAATCAATCATTATTTCACTTTATCTTTCATATTTTACAATTTTTTTTATTTATATTTCTTTATTTTTTATTTCCAAAAAATAAACGATATAAGTGGGGTGGCGGCGGTGGTGGAGGATGGGGTGGTCAAGGCGGTGGCTGGGGTGGTCAAGGCGGTGGATGGGGCGGCGGAAGGCCGTGCCGCTGGGGTTGTTGTGGTTATTATACTAATCACTATGGTGGAGGTGGAGGAGGATGTAGGTGTTGTTACACTGCTCAAGAGGCAATAGCCTACTTTCAATATCAAGCAAGGAACTAAATGTACTAAATATACAATAATGTATGTCAAATAAATTAGTGATATAAATAAATATTTTAGGCAAATAAAATGTTTAGCCATGTAGAAATATATAAGGCATAGACATATAAGCCTAAATTGCAATAAAATGTCACTTTTGTTTTAGAACTCAGTTCATTATTTTTCTTGACTACACGATGCTTTAATTTTTATATATATATTAACGGCATCTAATTATGCGTTGAGTATGATCGAACGAATAACAATAAATCGTGTCATCTTCTAAATGGCCATTTTCTTGAAATGCCGATTAATCGCTATGATAAATATAATTTATTATGATGCGGGCAATTTTTAATTATGAGGTCCAAAAATTTCTTAAATTTACAAACGAATAAAAATAAGGCGCAATGAAGATTTTACGAGGCATTACCTCATTCTTTAATCCTAAAAAAAATATGATTAATCGTTGATAATAAAGCATATGGAACCGTAATTATCATAAATTTGTCGTACCCGAAACATAGTTTAACCCATCCAAGTAGTTAATTGTATTGGTCCACTAAATACTTTATCCACATTGTTAGATTAGAGAAAATCTCGTGATAAAATTATTAATGATGAAAAGTTTATATAGAGTTATAAGAATTGACTATCACCCTAAACCTAATAATAAACTAAAAAAAAATAACTAGAATTGTAATTAATCACTTTAAGTTTAAATTAAAAATTAATTATAATTTGTGTAGAAATTTAAGCATTTACAACTTCTATATTGATAATCATACATAATATTGTGGTTAATCTTGAAGTTTCAAATACTTGTAATATTTAAAAAAAAAATTAAAAATCTAATATTTCGATAATTATCATATAAATATTTAATATTATATTATATGATTTATCAATTTTAAAATAAAATATTTTTGACTAAAATAATCATTTGATCATTTTTCGAAAAGTGGTTTAGTCCAAAAAGTTGAAAATTTGGATTTTGAAATTTTTTGGAATGATAAGTTTTTAGTTGAGTTTTGAGATTAATAAATATCTTCATGATTTTTTGGATACAAGAAATTGGCTTTTTTTTTTTTTTGGTGGGGGGAGGGGGATAATATTTTATATTTTAACATTAGACAATATTTACAATCGAAATACAATTGATTTATGATTTTAATTTTTTTATATTTTTTAAACAACTCGTATTATCTTTCAAACATAATTTTTCGCGTATGTAATACTTAAATTAAATATGAATATTTTATTTTGATTATTTATAGACTCTAAAATCAATTCAAATGATTAAAGCCATATAACCTTGAACTACATTCACTTCCATTTTCTAAAATAAAAAAGAAATATAAAACATTAATTTATTAAAAGCAGAAAATTCATTAATAACATTCATATTCTCTCTCACTCTAGGGTTTTACTCTCTCTCTCTCTCTCTTCACTGAAATTTCTCCATTTCATCTTCACCTAAGAAGCAATCATGACTCAATCACAAGAAGAATTGTTGGCACAGCACCTTGAGCAGCAGAAGATTGAAGTAATTTATCTTTTCTCTTTATACTCTGGTCAATTCCAGTTTATCGATGTCGATCAGTGTATTATATGCTCTTTTTGCTGGTAAATTTTGTATTTTGTTATATATAGCTCGTTTGATTAGCTGTAGAAGTGCTCAAGCTTCATATTCTTTTCGGTCTAGGAGTTTCAATAATTGTCATGGTTACAGATATAAAGAGTTATATGCATAAGTTAATTAGATTTATAAAGTAGAAGAAAATGAAAGAGAAAATGCAATAAAAAGCAGATCTTTAAAAAAAATAGGAAATTAGTTGTTGGCCAATGATCAAGGGATGGATGTATTTTGGTTTAGGTATATTCGACATTTTTATATTTGTCCATTTGAGAAATACTCAAAAATGAGATACGATTGGTTGTTAATTCCGATAACCAGGTGATCGATAAATTATCAGTAAGGTGTTGTTGAACACTTGAACTCAGTGAGCTATCTTCACTAGTTTCTTTGTTTAACTTTAAGCTTATTTGAGCATATGGGTAACTGGAATAAGAAGTTGCGGGCAGTTATTTATAAGATACATGGTATCATTGTTCATATGTATCATGATTTCCCTATGCAGGAGAACGAAACTGCACGTCGTGTAGATAAAGTGAAATATAGTCTTGTATCATTTTTGTTTATTGATCCAGTTATTACATGCAGCATGAGGAGCCTTTGATTGAGGATGAAGATGACGACGACGATGAGGATGACGAAGGGGATGAAGATGATGCTGAAGGTATGTGTAATACTTTATCAATTAGACGGGTATAAAGAATAAGTCTCTAAGTGCGAACAATATACTTTTGTCTTTCTTAGAATTGAATTATGTTTGCAACTTTGCATCATGAATACAACATGAACCATGTGGTACTTATTTCATTTGGCAGGACAAGAGGATGCCAGTGGTAGGTCAAAGCAGAGCCGAAGTGAGAAGAAGAGCCGCAAGGCAATGCTAAAACTAGGAATGAAGCCCATCCCCGGTGTCAGCCGAGTCACTATCAAGAAAAGCAAGAACGTAGGCTTCTTTGCCACTTTCTTGTTATTTTTACTCTAGTAGATTATTTTAGAAGGTCCATAGTTTCCGAATCTTTGAACAGTCACAACCAATCATGCGGTAGTATTCATGTGGGTCCCATCATGAACGAATGATTGTGTTTTCCCAGGGACCTTGGGGCTTTTGACTTCCTAGAACTGCTCGTATTATTTTATGAGGTCTCCGAGCCCGATTGATGAGACAATCACAACCCTCGGATCCTCCTTGTTGTGGTACGCGAGTGGTTGTGAATGTCTCAATTCTTACTAAGAATCACTCGTGGAATAAGGGTGGGCATTGAGTCAATCCGGCTCGCGAGCCAGTAATTTTCAAATATTTGTTTTGTTCCAACATTTATCAGTACAGTCTATAATATGTTATATTATGTATAAATAATGATATATTTGATATTTATCATGATTATACTTAAATGATTATATATATATATAAAGCAAAGTAATGCATATATATGTATATACACAATATTATTGTTTTGGTCTCCAGCTCGAGCTGGAATGAGTTTCACTTAACCAAGCCTGTCGATCTCGAAAACATTAAACAAGACCCGAGCAATTTGGTTAAGCTTGGCTCTTTTACACCTTTACTTGGACTGCCTCTATTTTGGCCATTACCTCCTTTTGTTGACTAACATTTAAATTTTTTGTAAATTATGTTTCAGATCTTATTTGTCATCTCAAAACCGGACATTTTCAAAAGCCTGAATTCAGATACATATGTAATCTTTGGTGAGGCCAAGATCGAGGATTTGAGTTCACAACTGCAAACTCAAGCTGCTGAGCAGTTCAAGGCTCCTACTAATCTGAGCAATATTGCCCCAAAGGCAGAGGCATCAACCCTACCGCAGGATGACGAAGAAGTAGACGAAAGTGGTGTTGAGCCAAAGGACATAGAGTTGGTAATTACACAAGCTGGGGTTTCAAGAGCTAGGGCCGTCAAAGCTCTCAAGGATGCAGATGGAGATATTGTCTCTGCCATTATGGAGCTCACAAATTAGACAAATTTTTCGATTTTTTTTTGTTTTGGTAGAAGGGTCGTGTTTTTGTTTGAAGTAACTGAGATATTGAACCGTTGAGGTATGAGGTTTTCGCGTTTTCTTTGTTTTGGATGTTCGTGTGTGCTATAACACCCCTTGCTGGATTCTTTATGAAATAGTTATGTACCGAGATTGGTCACAGACATGTGTAATTGAAATTTAGAGATTCTAAGGCTCGTAACAGACCAAACTCGGTTTGACCATTCATTATGGTTAGAATCAGAACGAGGCGAACCAAATGGCCACAACAAATTATACAAATGTATGCATGGAAATTTCCTCACTTGTGAACCCAATTCAAATCTTTCCTTACAAATTGAAAATGTTGAATCACCACGAACATGCTTCTTAGAAATCTTGATTGTTTCCAAGGCATCAATTAAGGGTTTTGAAGCCCCGGGAAGGGTAAAACGGTCATTACGAACATGTTCAAAAAATTTCTCAACTCGACCCAATAAAGTAGTCGCCCCTGTTTTCTCGTCTGAACTCGATTAGGTCGAAAATAGGTATATAATGAAAGTCTTTGATCCTGCTAAATCTATGGAAAATTTGTGTTTGCAAGAGTATGCATTTATAGGCAACATTTGGATATTCTATGTTCATAAGGCTTGATGCTGGAGTAATATATGAATAAAATGTGTCTAATAGCAATGTTTTGGTTTTTAATTTATTTTTATTTTTTATTAGAACTAATTTATGTACAGTTAGTATATATAATGATTTATTTCTTATTTAACATTTGTTAAAGGAGAACTGACTGAGAATTAAACATTAATTTATTTCCTTTCCTTTTCCTTTTCAATCCTAATACGAGTTTGATGCATTTTGCCTTCCGTACTATAACAATTATAGAGCACTTTCATGTAGTTTGTGACATCCTTATTACGAGAATTGTCATTGGCATATATTATGCTCATTTTCACAATAACCTATAAATATTTTCAGCCTAATTTTAATAAGCATATAACAATGAAAAGACATTGGAACATTTTTAATTTATTATTCCCTTTTCTTGTTTATTGAATAGAGATTTTCTTTCTCCAAAAATAATAAAGTATTTCTTTTTTATTTATTCTACTTTTAACCATGTCAAATGAAATGGATATTATGGTTAAAGGTATTTCAGACCAACATATAGTGCCATTTAAAATAAATATCAACTTCCCATTAAAATTATTAATATTTCCATCAAATGAAATCATATACAAACTCACTGCAGAAAATAAATATATAACATCCTGGGAATTTAACAAGTTTTTTTTAATACTAAATATGAACAAAGCCAGATAGAATGATCAAGTACAGGGACATCTATATTATATATTCAGTGAGACCAGTAGTGGTAATGAATTCATTCATGAATTCTTAGCTAACCTTCAGATTCCGACGAGTGAGGCCATAGATAAAATTCACTAGGTGGACAAACCCTTTTCCGCAACAAAGTCTCAATACCTGGAAATGTTCTTTTCCTACCACCTCTTGGCCTCGAGCTAAATTCTTCATCAGATTCTTCGAAATCTCCCTGAATATAAAATCAGCCACATGATCAGAGAGTTGCCATGAATGATCTGTAATTGAAAAGAAAAAGGAGAACTTACTGGTGTAAAATGGCATCCAGATTTTTCATGATTGTCCCTAACGTGTTTGAATGCAAATTGCATGTGACAACCAGATATGCCACATGTATATGGCCTAAGCTCCGAATGTACAGCTTTGATATGCTGATTGAGATTTGATTTCTGTAGAAGAAAAAGACATTCTTATAAACTGTCGAACAAATAGGAAACTGAATATCAGCAAAAGCCACAAATGAGATGTGTGACAAAATTTGCTTAATGGATTTCCAGGCAAAAGGAGGCTTACAGTTGAAAATGAAAGCAAGCATTCTTCGTAACTACACTTGATTCTCGTTGGGGGGACACATTCTTCATGTGTGCGCATGTGACGCTTGATGTTCTTCTTTAGTTGCTTCGTCCCGCATTTATCACAGACAATGTACTGATGACATGATAATTTATGCTCCTTAAGACATTTCTTATTAGTGAAATATTTCATACAGCCTGGCTCTTGACACTTCGCCTCTATTGCTGAGAATCCAGACAGATGGTCAGCAAGTGCAGTTTACATGTATAAATATAATGAATAACAAACATTGGGCAATCCAATTAATCTTATATATAAATAACTTAACTAAACAGAATTGTGCCACATAATTAAAGTTAGATAACTTAAACTTAGACAAATAAAGTTGTATATCATCATCGGAATATAACCAAAATTTTAAAATTTAAAAAAAGGCAGTTGCCAGTAAAATTCAAATTGAAAATTGTTTGTTAGCTTTTTTCTGTAACTATTAGTAATGATAATTAGCAATCATTTACTTTTCTAAATTTATTTTATTAAGTTAATAAATCATGTATTATAATTTTTTAATCTATATTAATTAATATGATTTAAATATCATGAAGAATTGTTTCTATAAGAATTATTAAAAGTGATAAAAACCAGTTAGATTGCAGATTATAAACAATAAATTATGCAATATATATTATATATACTTTTTTTTCTTTTTTTCATAATCAGTATCCATGGCAAGGCACAGGGACTAGTATATCAAAATGTTGCTTCTCCAGAGCTAATGATATATGATTCCACCAAAAAACAGAGTATAACTTGCTTGTAGATGTGAAATACCCAAAAAAAATGAAAAAAAAGTACTTACGATGGGACTTCTCGTGTTTACGCAGTCTGGATGGATACTGGAACACCTTTCCGCACCCATACTCTGAACAGACATATTCCTTTGGATGCTCAACATTAGCAGAAGCAGAAGATTCGTCATGGAATTCTTTCACGTGTCGTGTCATATTACCCTGATATGCAAATTTGCTTGTACATCCCTCAATGGGACATTCAAACAATTTCCCTTGATGTTGAAGCATGTGTCTGGTCAAGTGGTCCTTCCTTTTGTAATCGGAGCGGCAGTCATCCAATGGACATGTAAAAGGCCGCTGTAACAAAACGACTAACCATGAGAAAACATTTGTGCATAAATTCATGAACAATAGATACACGAGCAGCAGTCCAAAAGATTAGCTAATTAATCCTCAAACCTCAACGATATACTAGCGTGACAGAGGCTCACTTGACGGAGCTTCTCAGGCGGTCCCCCACCTGGTACTGATCCATTCAAGGGAATTTGCAGCCTCTTGCATTTTGGAGTTCTTTTATTTGGGATCCAATGCTTCACGCCCAGCCATAAATCATGACAATGTTTTTCCAATCTACTTTAATCTGCAAGATGGTATATTTTCAACTGACAGTACACAGAAAAATTATACAAAAACTTGACAAGTTTCGAAAAATAAGGGGAACAAGTTAACAGACTCATTATTAAGGCTCAAAGATCATTTCAACTCAACCATATATAATAATAATGCACGAATTGGGTTGGAGAATATTGCTTACATTCAAGTGTGGTTCCAGCAAGTAACTATGTCTAGTCCCTCAATCCAAAAGAACTTATTCCGACTATAAGATACTTATCTAATATTATCAACCTTTAATTCATATTCAATGCAGATCAAGATTACAATAATTATCCTGGAATTACACAACCGAAACATTACGCCAACAAACAGCGACCTACTATAAAAGGCTCAGTACAACTTATGCCTTCATCCTGAGTAGATTAAAACAATACATGACACTCCAGACATCCGATTTCTCCTTTGTTTGATTAAATATTTAATCTCCCAACATTCAGAAATATTAACAACTAACAGAAAATTAAATAAAATATGGAAAACTGAAAGAGAAATAGACCTGGCGAGAATGGCTTAGCATATGTTGCTTCAGATAAGCAGGCTTCGTGAAACTCACACCACACTCTTCACATATATTCAATTCTTCTTCTTCATTCAATTCCTTTTTCTTTATTTCGTCCTGCAATCCATTCAATTCTTCTTCTTCATTCAATTCCTTTTTCTTTATTTCTTCCTGCAATCCACAATAATCAGTACCCTAAAACCCCAATTCAAACCCCTAATCCAAAACCTAAAATCCTAAATAACATTAAGAGATACATAATTATGCAATTAAACACGCACATACGCACACACAAACCTGATGGTGAGTGAGAATATGAGAGAATATAAGTGATTTCTTGGACCTGCAAATTCCACAATAATCGCAGTAATATCTCCTAATATCCCTGAATATAGTTCCTCGTACCTTGTCTCCTTCGGTCCCCATACTGTACGTATACACGTCGATGGATCTTCAGATCGTACGTATATGCGTGAACAGATGAAGAGAGACGGAAGAAGGTGAGATTAGGGTTAGCAGTACATGTAAGGATGATATATATAATAATAATATTAGGGTAAATTTGAGGCCCTTGTACAATATGATTGTTGTCTTTTGGCCCCCTAAAACTATAGAAATAGTCACTTTCGTCCTCCCAAGTAAGAAAATATATTTGCTTTTTCTAGCAAATCTCTCATACTATATTATATGGAAAACTATAGAATTGATCGTTATTTAAATTTACAAAATAATTTATTTACCCAATTATTATTTAAGTTTCAGTTTCTTAATGTGGTTCATTCAAACAATAATTAACTTTTTTTTACTCAATCAATATTTAATTTTTAAAAAACTTCAAAGATAATAATCATTTTGTCAACTATTATTTACGTTTGAAATTTGTTTAACGATTTTATAATTAATGCAATGTTGTTTACTAATAATTATAGGATATTCGTAAAAAGATTAAGGCTTGGTTGCTTATGTTTTTGAATTCAATTTTTAAATTAAATCGCAAAATTCAAATTTACTTTTTCAATTACAAATATAAATTCACGCATTCAACAATCAAAATTATTTATAATAATAATTATTATTTTTATTTAATAAATAATAATTTTATATGATGACTTTTATTAAATATAATATTATTTGAATAACTAATACAATAATTTAATACATCATTCATCAATCTATCAATATTAACTTAACACATTTTATGAATTTCCGCTAATTTTTGAAAACCTGAAAAAATACGTATCATTCAAATATACATTTTACATTTTTAACATTTTCAAAAATTCAAACTCAAAAGTATTAAACAACTTGTTTATATTTTTGAAATTCAATTTTAAGATTTCAAATCACAAAATCTTAAATCTACTTAACACACCAAATTTTCATCACAATTTTCTTTTTTCAACTCTACTTTTTCAATCTCCAATACTAACTACCTATCAATCAACACATCAATCATTTTACACATCCATCAATTACAATTAATATATACATTATTTTACACACTCATATATATTTATTTATTTAAATAATCATTAAAAAACAACTAATTCAATTATTAAACATTAACCAATCATCATTGATTTGACACATTACAATTTTCAACTTAATTCTAAAACATAAACAAACATCTACCATTTTCACACGAATTTCAATGGTACGCCATTCCCGAAAAATTTTCAAAATTCTAACTTAAAAACATAAACAAACATAATAAACAATTTAAATTAAACTTAATCAAAATTTATTTAGATCTAAATTCTAATATAACTGATAATTAAATAAAGCTTGACAATTGGGTTAAAACCGAGGCGGGAACTAAAACATAATTCCTTTAAACCCTACTCTCTCTCTCTCATACACACAGTATGGCGTCGTTCCCTCCACCGGGCACGATTACCATTTGCGAGATCAACAGAGAACTGGGTAACATTTTAATATCATCCCACCATTAATTCAATTAATCACAAATAGTTGATTATTCAATCTGTTTGTGCTGTGATATAGGCCAGAACGTTTTTTGTAATAAAAGAATAGGGCAGGGGCTTGAATTCAATTAATAAGAAATATAGGAATGAGCGGGAAAAGCAGTTACAGCCATTGTTGTATAAATAGCAGATTTTGTGAATGAAAAACACAATTTGTTGATTGTGAAAATTCAATTCTCTCTGATCTAAATTCTGTGTTGGTGAATTCCTACGAGAACGATCATTGAATCGATCTCCAGGTAAAGCTTGTCGATTCTTCCCATCTTTGTGATCTTCATCAAGTGGTATCAGTGATCCTAGTCGATCCTTGGTTCCTTGTTTCTTTGATCAGCAATGGTAGAAGCGACGCGGAGTACAGGCGAATTACGGAAAGAGGTGGATACTTTAAAAGAATCCATGGACGAGTTGAAGACGATGATGGCAACGATCATTGCGCATCAGAATACTCACTCGGTGGCGGCTGCGACCGCGAGTGGTGATACTGGTAGCGAGGCACATAGATCGAACGATGGTGCGTGGACTGCCGGCTATCAAGTGCCTACGAAATTGTCTCGCGTTGAGTTTCCAACATTCAACGGTGATAATTTGCGTGGCTGGTTATATAAGAGTGAACAATTTTTTGAGGTCGATGAAACACCACCTATGGCGAAAGTGCGATTGGCTCCAATACATTTAGAAGGATGTGCATTGCAGTGGCATCAAATGTACATGAAGAGCAGGCTAACTCGTGATATTCCGAATTGGGAGGAATATATACGTGCTCTCAATGACAGATTTGGAGCGATGACCTTTGATGATCCGATGTCCGAGTTAATGAATCTCAAACAGGTACAATCTGTCCAACACTATCTTTATAAATTTGATGAGATAGTGAATTGTTTGGAATTGCCGGAGCCGTACGCTTTGAGTTGTTTCTTAGGGGGGTTGAGGAGTGAGATTTCGGTGAACGTTCGTATGTTTCGGCCGAAATCGTTGCAGGAGGCGATTGGCTTGGCCAAACTTCAAGAACAGGCTCTAAACCTAAACCAAAAGAAAATTCATTCTCCATATACAAAAATTCCTACTCTCCAACAGAAACCTACCTATCACTCTACTACGACCAATCCTCCTTTGTTGGTTAAACCATCATTCAGTCATCCTAACTCTAATCAGAATATATCCGCACAACCCAAGCGATTGAGTCCTCAAGAGATGGATGCCAAGCGAAGCAAGGCTTATGTTATTGGTGCGATGAGAAGTTCACTAGGGAACATGTGTGTAAAAACCGACGGCATAACTATCTGCTCGAAATTCCTCAAGAGGACGAAGAGGACGATCAAGCCGAAGGAGAAGGTAATGATGGAGAAACGTGCACGATTGAAGAAGAGGAGCAGCAAGTATGGGAATCACATGTGTCGATGCATGCGATAACGGGCATTATTGATTTTAAAACTATGAGAGTTACGGGTGTGATGAAAGGCAAACCAATTCATATCTTGATCGATACAGGTAGCACACATAATTTCATCGATTTAGACGCGGCAAAGAAACTGGGGTGTAAATTAGAAGAAATACCTCCATTTTCCGTGTCGGTGGCTGATGGCAATAAACTGATTAGTTCTCATATTTGTAAGGATTTTACGTGGAAAATGCAAGGGGTTAAGTTCACTACAACCCTAATGACTATTCCGTTAGGAGGATGTGATATGGTACTCGGCATACAATGGTTGGTAACTTTGGGCGACATTAGTTGGAACTTTAATCAACTAAAAATGGAGTTTCAAAAAGAGGGGCAGAAGATTATGTTGAGGGGCATGCAGCCGTCTTCGGTTAAACTGTTGAATAGAGAAAAGATGACAAAGGTGATTCAAAAGACGTCCCAGATTAGTATGTTGCAAGTGGGAATACTCCAGAATAAGGAACTGCATCCGAGTTGCTTGTTCAAATTGGAGAGCTCCAATACGCACAACACATTTCAGTTGGAGTCTTTACTAAAGGAATACAAGGATTTATTTGCAGAACCTACTTGTTTACCACCTTCAAGAGAACATGATCATCGGATTACCTTGAAAGAAGGCACAAATCCTATTAGTCTGCGACCTTATAGGTATCCGGCGCGGCAGAAGGATGAGATTGAACGAATGGTTCAATCGATGTTAGATGGGGGAGTGATAAGATCGAGTTCGAGTCCGTTCTCCAGTCCCATAGTTATGGTCAAGAAAAAGGATGGATCATGGCGTATGTGCGTGGATTATAGGGCTCTTAACGAAGCCACGGTTAAGGATAAGTTCCCTATTCCAGTCATTGACGAGTTGCTGGACGAGTTACATGGGGCTAGAATATTTAGTAAATTGGATTTGCGATCGGGGTACCATCAGATCCGAATGGTTGAAGAGGATATCGGTAAGACCGCTTTTCGGACACACCACGGACATTTCGAGTTCTTGGTGATGCCCTTTGGATTGACGAATGCACCATCTACGTTTCAAGGATTAATGAACAAGGTATTTGCGGATTACTTGAGAAAATTTGTTTTGGTGTTTTTCGACGATATATTAATCTACAGTAAAAGTTGGGATGAACATTTGGAACATTTGCGGATCGCCTTCAACACTTTACGGGTTAATCAGTTGTTCGTTAAGCAATCTAAATGTGACTTTGCGTGTGCTAAGGTCGAGTATTTGGGACATATAGTGTCCAATGAAGGAGTTGCAGCGGACCCGAATAAAATAAGAGCAATGGTGGAGTGGCCGCAACCTAAGACATTAAAAGAGTTGCGCGGATTCTTAGGCATTACGGGTTATTACAGGAAGTTCATATGAGGGTATGGAATCATTGCACAACCTCTGACAGATTTGTTAAAGAAGGATTCATTCATTTGGAGTGACAAAGCGACTATTGCTTTTCAAGATCTTAAGACAGCTATGACGCAGGCCCCAGTTTTGGCGATGCCAGATTTTAAGCAGGAGTTTTGTGTAGAAGCGGATGCGTGTGGAAAGGGGATAGGAGCGGTACTGCTACAGAAAGGAAGGCCACTTGCTTTCATGAGTAAGGCCTTAGGACCTAAAAATTTAGCTATGTCCGTGTATGAGAAAGAAATGATGGCAATCGTGGTAGCGGTACAATGATGGAGACCATATTTGGTGGGAAGACATTTCGTAATAAAAACCGATCACAAGAGTCTTAAACACCTTTTGGAGCAGCGGATTTCCACTCCTAGCCAGGAAAAATGGTTGATTAAATTGCTAGGATATGATTTCACCATTCAATACAAAAAAGGGCAGGAAAACACGGTGGCTGATGCACTTTTGCGGCAACACCATGGGCTTGGTGGTGAGCTGAAATCTCTCTCTCAGGTACAATCAGAATTGTTACAAAAGGTTAAAGACAGTTGGGAGAGTGACCCTAAAATGCAAAAACTCATTAAGGGCATTTCAAAGGGGACATTAAAGAAACCTCATTATACATGGCAAACGGGAATATTGACGAGAAAGGGTAAGTTGGTGGTTGGCAATGATTCTACGTTGAGAGCTAGAATTTTCCAAATATATCACCAAGGTAGTTTGGGGGACACTCCGGAATGCAAGTTACTCTTCATCGAATCAAGCAAATGTTCTATTGGAAGAAAATGAAAGTTGACATTTACGCTGCTGTTAGAGAGTGCGAGGTGTGCCAAAGGTGTAAAGGAGAGAATGTCGCCATCCCGGGTCTTTTACAACCCTTACCGATTCCGGAACAAGTATGGCAAGACATCTCTATGGATTTCATAGAGGGTTTGCCGGATTCGGGTGGATCGAATAGCATATTGGTTGTGGTGGATAGGTTGAGTAAATACGCACATTTCGTTCCACTTAAGCACCCTTATACAGCCATAGATGTAGCCCAGGTTTTTATGGACAACATCTTTAAGTTACATGGGACTCCGAAGACGATTGTAAGTGATCGAGATGCCATTTTCATGAGTAAATTTTGGCAAGAGTTTTTTAAGGCACAAGGAGTGAAGTTACACACATCAACAGCCTACCATCCTCAATCCGATGGTCAGACGGAAGTAGTTAATCGGTGTTTAGAAGCATATTTACGGTGCATGTGTAATGAACGGCCTAAGGCTTGGAAACGGTGGTTACCGTTAGCCGAATGGTGGTATAACACTTCTTACCACTCCTCACTTAAAAGTACACCTTATGAAGTTTTATATGGGCAGCAGCCCCCGATCCATCAACTGTATATACAATTCAATGCTTCGGTGGACGCCGTTGATAGGAGTTTGGAGAAGAGGGAAAGTACAATTAGATTGTTGAAGCAACATTTGGAGAAAGCCCAAGCCCGAATGAAACATTACGCCGACAAAAATAGGAGTGAGAGGTGTTTGGATATTGGAGAATGGGTTTATGTGAAGTTGCAACCATATCGGCAACTGTCTATGCGACAACATGCCTACAACAAACTTTCAGCCAAGTATTTTGGACCCTTTCGAATCGTGCAGAAATACGGGATAGTAGCTTATAGGTTGGAGTTGCCTAAGGAAGCAAAAATTCATCCAACTTTTCATGTGTCGCAGCTCAAGCGACGAATTGGCAGCAAACCTTGTAATCCTAATCTTCCAGTGATGCTCACGGAACATGGGGTATTAGTGTTAGAACCGGAGGAGGTATTAGAAAGGAGAATGGTCAAGAAAAATAATAGACCGACTACGCAATGGCTTGTTAAATGGTTCAATTCACCGCCGGAGGACAGTACATGGGAATCGGCTTACGATATGAGGAAGAAGTTTCCCCATTTTAATCCTTGAGGACAAGGATTGTTTAAAGGGGAAGGTATTTGATATAGGCCAGAACGTTTTTTGTAATAAAAGAATAGGGCAGGGGCTTGAATTCAATTAATAAGAAATATAGGAATGAGCGGGAAAAGCAGTTACAGCCATTGTTGTATAAATAGCAGATTTTGTGAATGAAAAACACAACTTGTTGATTGTGAAAATTCAATTCTCTCCGATCTAAATTCTGTGTTGGTGAATTCCTACGAGAACGATCATTGAATCGATCTCCAGGTAAAGCTTGTCGATTCTTCCCATCTTTGTGATCTTCATCATACTGCAAACCACTTCAGCGATGATCAGGCCAGGGATACCTACGCCAAAATCCTTGTACTAACTCGATCTTATTCAATTTATTTTCGAGGAATGTGGGTTTAATGGTTGATGGATTTTGATATTTACCGTTCATTTATTGGAATTTAATTGCAGGGGACGGTGTTTAGTCCGATTCCATTTGAATCGGATTACTTATTAGGCACAGTAGCTGAGCAGGAAGTGGTTTCGCGACGGAAGGGCGTTTTTTCGGCGTTGATACAGGCCCTGTTGACTGTTTCTCTCAGACCTCTTATGCAGCCTGCAGATGTAATTATCGTTTGATTTATGGTCTGATGTATGAACTGCTAGTTTTATTGGTTATGTCAAGTTTGATAACTTGAATTTGTGGGAAAAATGCACAAACATTAAATGTATTTGTTATCCAATACTGTGATATGAATTGTGGGAAAGTGATGTTTAGAGATACATTTAAGTGATAGTAATTCATTTTGAAGAAATTATATGTGGAGTTGATTCATGATATTTCATCGAAGAAATCTCTTTATTTAATGAAAAATGGTTGACTTGGTTGTCTTATTTTAATCTTCATACATCTATTTTAAGATTCTTTAACTGAAGTATGCACCTATCCACATTTACCAGAAAGTGACTGGTCAAATTAAAGGAAATAGATAAGAGCTAGATGTAACTGTGATTTTAAGGTTTTTTAATATGTTTTTCAGGTGAAATTGTTACAAGATGTTGATCTTCACAGCATAAGTTGGCACCAGCACAAACATATTATAGCATTTATTTCTGGGCCACATCAAGTGACAATTTGTGACTACGATGATTCAGGTAATTACCATTATGTGCTACCTGATGCTCTTTTTTGTTGTCTTATGGGACATTGAGATTTTTGTTTTGTTAGAGATCTCCATGTGTATTTTTATGCTTGGTAAATCATTTTTTTGTCTGAATCAGATGGGAAGACTCCTTGTGTCTTGTTGAACGAGTTCCAGAAAGATGTAAAGATTCTTGAGTGGAGACCTAATGGAGGGAAAACCCTTTCTGTGGCATGCAAGTGAGACCTAGTGTCCTACAAAGTCTTATCTCTTTTTCATTCTCAATAAAGTGTTATGTTTAGTTAAAACCTTTTAACTTGGTGATACTGTTATGTTTGATGTGTAGGGGTGGCATTTGCATCTGGGCTGCTACTTATCCTGGCAATGTTCCATCTGTGAGATCAGGGGTGACTTCAAACACACTTTCAAGAAGCTCTGGGACTAAATGGACTCTGGTGGATTTCCTCCAAAGTTTTGACTCTGAACAAATAAGTGCACTTTCATGGAGTCCTGATGGAAGATATCCAAATCAACTACTATAGTTTTGCCATTAGGCAGGAAATAACCTGTTAGATATCACATCTCTTATTTACTTTGTTTCCTAAAAGTACTGATTGATTCTATATTATGTTCCTTGACTTAGTTTTACATATTTAGCATCAGCTTCTTTTGAGAGCTCATCTTTCACTATTTGGGATGTTTCACAAGGTATATAATTTTCTTCTTATATTTCCTATTCATGCGAATCAATTTAAAGAACTAAATTTATAAACAATAATCTATATACGTTATTGGTTAATTCTATTATATGCTTCTTGTTTTCTTTACCATCCACTTTTATGTTGATTAAACTTCTTAATTTAAATTGCAGGACTGGGCACTCCTATTCGAAGGGGTTTAGGAGGCATATCACTGCTAAAGTGGTCTCCCTCCGTAGATTATTTCTTTGCTGCAAAATTGTACTGTAAATCACCAGATATTGTCAAATCTCATATGCTTGTTACTGACCTTTAAGAATGCATGTCATGTTTTATGGTTTCGACAATGAAAAATTCAGAGTGGCCATATTTTGATGCAGTGATGGAACGTTTTATCTTTGGGAGACAAACACATGGACATCAGAACCATGGTCCTCAAAAAATGGATTGTCACGGTTAGTGGATAATCTGTGAATTTTACGTAGTAATATAGTGTGAATTTTTATACCAGATTTTGAACTCTTGTTTTGCTGTTTTCAAAGAACCATAATACGGAGTTTTTCCTTTTTAGTAATTCTTATACTGCTTCTTAATGGTAGTCTTACAGCAAAGTGAAACTGTTCGGCAGGATAGTTTTGTAGCAATGTGGAGTTAATTAGCAGTTTTCCATCATTGAAGCATCTAGATTTTCGTTCTGTATGCTTGACTTTTAGCTTTTAGCTATTTATGCTAGAACATGAGGAAAGGGTTTGTAGTAGACATGAATAATATAAGACATTAGCTGTGTATAGATACATTTGTGGCCATATGATGTTTTCGTGTAATTGTTTTTGGTGACTTATACCTTCATTATGTTTTTGCTTTTCTTTTGCTTATAATCGTAAATACTTTGATTCTCTCTGCTGGACAACTTCTCTAGATATGATCTAAAAATTTCTGTAATTATTGAAATGTTAGGGAGCAACCTGGGATCCTGATGGGCGTATGATACTTCTCTCTTTTTCTGAATCTTCAACATTGGGTTCTATTCACTTTGCATCAAAACCTCCATCACTAGGTATAATATATCTTAAGTTTCACAAGTTTTATTTAATAGATTAGTTTCGTAAGTTCTGTTTAATTGATTTCAATCTCTTGATTCTGATGTGTGTAATATGAATGGTTTTGGCCGGTAAATTTACCGAAAGAGGTGAGTTTGTGTTTGCAGTGGGGTTTTCTGATAGTTGTTGAGTTGTGTTACAGGTGGTGCAATGCATTTTCAATAACTATCAAAGAAACAATAAGTATTTCACAAAAAAGTTATTTCACATTAATGATTTCATACATTCGTGTGACACCATATGAAATTGTCTTAAGAGTTCTTGGGAAATGGGGGCCAAATACAGGGATTCAGTAGCTTAGAATATGTTGCCAATAAACCGCTGTATGTTTGTAGCATATAAGTTTCTGTTTGATATATCACTGATGCAGTAAGAGGCTTAAAGGAACTTTTGGATTGTTTTGGTTAATTTGAAGATTTTGTCTTTTTGAAATTTATGAATTCTAAACAGGCAGTCTTGGGAAAAACAGGCAATAAAAGTTGTTTTACAACAGAAATGTTCTGTCATTCTCTGTTGCTCTTGTGTCTGCAAAATATGATTTGAGATGATGTTTTTATACTGTTGCTTTAATACTCAAGTTTTACTTATCTTGTTTACTTTACTCGTAAAATACACGTGAGAATCCAATACACACTCATAAAGAAAAAGAGAAAAAAAAAAAAAGGTGTACTGGTGACTGTTATAGATTTTTAGCTGCAAATTTTCTGGATTGTGCATTTGACAAGTATATTCGGAGCTCGTTCTAATATGTATATTTTCCATCCCAGTGGATTTATCAGAGGTCCTGGGGATAACCCGAAGCCAGTAGCTTTTTCATTCCACGACAAGTTCAAACAAGGGCCATTGCTTTCTGTGGTTAGTTCATTTTTTTCTTTTGGCTGGTCATTCTGTGCAATTGTTCTAGAGGAAAACAATATATTCTGAAAAGTTATTTTTTAATGTGAATTGAAATTTTTGGTCCAGTAATATATACTAGCATTACATTCTTTTGAAACTACCAAACTATCTTGACTAATTGAAATTCTTTTACAGTGTTGGAGCAGTGGATTTTGCTGCACGTACCCTCTTATATTTCGTTCAAACGTTGTTCCGTAAAGGTATTGGTCTTATTCAAGCTTTCTTGAATACTAATATCCAATTATACAATCTTTACTTCTTTTCAACATTGTGATGCCTAATGGAACATCATTTATAGGATGTTTTTGAATCGAATGATTTGGATTTCAGGAAATGATTTGACATCCCACAATTCTAAACTTTTGTTTTCTAATTTCAGTTTATGTAGTAGAAATACTTCCTTATGCAACTATTGATACTATTGTTTCATCTGCAATGCTTGAATTTGTTGGAAATCTTGATTGAGTAAATTGTGTTTTAGCACGGTTTATGTAAAGATTTAAGTGACTTTCGTATGTCGAAAGTGGAATGTCTTTGGCTCTAATTATTCTACGTCTCGAGTAGATAAAGTTAGAGTATTTAATTACTCAAATCCGATTTCAGGTGAATGAGAAATTAATTAACAAAGTGAATCACTTAAAACGTTATTCATAGTTGGAATTGATTTTTCGATATGAACATAAGTAATTAAATGATCAACAAATCATACAATCGACGGCCGCGATTGTATGAAAGAAAGTTCATTTAGTTTGAGGACTAAAATGTTCAAATCGAAAAATTGAGGGACCAATTTGAAATGACGTTCGAGATTGAAAAGTTTTGGGGTCAAAACATAATTTATAAATGTTTTGAATGCGTGCAACTTTTGGAGGTTTGATGGAGGGGTGCTTGTCTAAAGGACATGACTCTCCTACAATTTATGAAAAGTTGTAACTTTTGTCTAAAGGACATAACTCTCCTACGATTTATGGAAAGTTGCAACTCTTGACCCAAAACTCTTCATTATCTATAAATAGACCCTCCATTTGTGGAATTAAAACACACCAAATATCATTTCTCTTCTCTCTTTTTCTCTAAAATACTAAGATGAGTATTTTGAGAGTTCTTTTATTTCTTAAATATTAGTTTTAATATTTTAAGAATAGTGTTGAATATTAAATGCTAAATTGAGCATTTAAAATATTTTTAAAGTTCTTGAATATTATTTTAAGAACTTTTTAGTACTAATTTGAGTACTTTGGATATTCTTAAATATTAAATTAATAGTTTAAGAATAAGTCTTGCATATTAAATGTCTATATATGCGTTAAATCATACGAGTCCATCGAGAGAGTTTGGAACAAGTATTTGTTCGCTAGACTCGATAATTTGTAGTGGTACTATTATCGAGACGATGTCGTTGTATCTTGGGAGACAAGTGCCGTAAAACCGTAACCACCAGAGCGGGGCAATATTGTCTTAAGGAACTCGGGTATCCCGTACCTCGACATTTCATCATTATATTGTATCTTCATAAACACCGCCCGTTACGCTCCAAGATTTTTCCCAACAACTTAAGACAATATTACGAGTGTTTCTTGAAGATGGTGCTATCCGATGGAAGATGATGAAATCAAGAGATAAAATTACATTTACTTTTATTGATTGTCATAATTTATAAATTTTAATTATTTTATGACTAATTCAAGTTTGAATATTTTTTGTAGTAAAATTCAAACCAAATGAAGAGAGTTGCGAACTTCTATGGTGTCAAAGATATGATCCAATATATGGAAGCAATTAATGGCGAATTTTGGTTACGAAAACCAATTAATGAGATAAGTTCATTTGTATGAATTTATCATTTGCTCATGTGATTACATATTATGTTGAATAATATTAAATATGATTTAATATTGAAATATGCAACATTAATGATGTAATCCGCCGGATGACATTGAGCAAGCATGCGATATGTGATTTAATATTTCATAATATTTTATCATGGTAAATTATTCTTGATAAAGAATAAATATTTGTGCATGCTTAAATATGACTTTATTTTGCGATGCATATAAAGTAATGATTTGACAAATTTCTTTCGGCTTATGAATAAATGCAATAAGTGTGATTCTTTATTATATTTGACACTCTTTATAATAAAACTTGATCACAATGAATGAAGAAATGCATTATTTAAATAGATGATTTAAATTAGATGCATGTTCTTTTCGTGTGATAGAGATGTTTATTTAAAGAAGTCAATTTGTTTAAAGAATAATTATTGCATTATTTAGAGTTTTTGCCTACAATTTTCACTATAAAGTGACATATTTGGGAGGAAAAACGAGATGTGGTTTCATTTATCGAAAGAATCTTGAGTCTATTTTTAAGTAATTATTTAAAATAGACATTATGGAATATTGTCACTATAAACCTATAAGGTTTCAAAGTGAGAATGATTCTGGATGTTTCATATTGTGAAAAGTACTTCCCTTAGAGATGAAATGGAATCGACATATTGTGAAATATACACAACTTAGTCAAGAATAAAGGATGTTAATTATCGGAGTAAAATCGAGAAGGTCGATTAAACGTCCAAATTAAATCCGAGAAAATGACTTTAAAGCTACAAAGATTTTGGTTAAACCAAAACTAGAGCTAGGTGTACTGACAATAGTTGAAATAAAGATAAATCATTTCCGTTCCGAGGGAACAACCACTAAAATGTGGTAAGCTGAATCATACTAGTAATGATCAAAGTCAATCATTGATTGACAACCCGGACCATGTAATTGGTGGGTGTTTGTCTAGGATAATCCAAACCATACAATGATGGTTCATTGTGTAGACAACTCGAAGTACACAAATGGTTGGTAATTATCAAGATAAACCGAGCTAGACAAATGGTGGGTGATCAGGTCACTAAAACCAAGCTAGGCAAATGGTGGGTGATTAAGTCACTAAAACCAAGCTAGGCAAATGGTGGGTGGTCGAACCTCACGCTTGCGGTTGTACTATCTAATGCCTATTATGAAGGATAACTCGACAAATGGTGGGTCGACACAGTGTTGCACACTGATAGAATATCCAAGACTAAAAGTCTTGACTAAATAATGATGGATATTCTTAATTGGCTAGATTTTGTGTCACTAAATCCGATACAGTATGATCATAAGCCGGCAATCGGAAAGACACAAGTTAGCATGTAAAATGGTAATCTTGACATATACGTTGAAGATATAAAACCATTAAGCAGTTGATCTTCAGTGGTAATGTCTCTAATGATTGAGTAAAATCAATTGAGAACATATGGATCCAAATGTATACCTAAAAGATCAAATAAACTGCATATCGATGAGAATGGGCATAAAATCCTACATATTAAGGATCAACATAAAGGTAACCCTACCTTGTTGACTGGAGATCGCAAGATCTTGGTTCAAAGGGAAAAACAAATTATGTTAGATTCATTGGCGCACTTGAAGGAGATGAAATAAGCTCCAACCCATTCCTAGGATATACAAGTGCTTAATCCTGCAGAGCGTAGGTGAGGTTAAGCTGAAAAAGCTTTTAATGATTCCTATACTGTCTCAAGGATGGTGAGACGTAATAAAGTGGAGTAAGGCAGGGTACTCTTTATAGGAGATCACCTATATAAGTGAGAAGTAAAGGCCGCTTCAAAGTAAACACTTATGAATCCAAGACGGTCCATGGCCAAAACGGACACAACAGTGAGAACTAAATCTTGTTAGAGAAGTAATTGTGTGTGTATCATTGTCTTGGTTTACACAAAACGCTGATCAGTTCAAGACATCGCGTTCACTGCCCAGCAAGTAAATCCGATGGTACTACACTAGGGAAGGTTCAAAGCAAAAAACTACCTCTCCTGATGCAATTGCTTTTCGCCCGAACTCTCTCAGTGTCTGCATAGTCTGCATCTGTGTCAGCATAGTCTGCTTTGAATTAATTTCATTCATGGTGGGTATTGTTGGAAATCTTGATTGAGTAAATTGTGTTTTAGCACGGTTTATGTAAAGATTTAAGTGACTTTCGTATGTCGAAAGTGGAATGTCTTTGGCTCTAATTATTCTACGTCTCGAGTAGATAAAGTTAGAGTATTTAATTACTCAAATCCGATTTCAGGTGAATGAGAAATTAATTAACAAAGTGAATCACTTAAAACGTTATTCATAGTTGGAATTGATTTTTCGATATGAACATAAGTAATTAAATGATCAACAAATCATACAATCGACGGCCGCGATTGTATGAAAGAAAGTTCATTTAGTTTGAGGACTAAAATGTTCAAATTGAAAAATTGAGGGACCAATTTGAAAGGACGTTCGAGATTGAAAAGTTTTGGGGTCAAAACATAATTTATAAATGTTTTGAATGCGTGCAACTTTTGGAGGTTTGATGGAGGGATGCTTGTCTAAAGGACATGACTCTCCTACAATTTATGAAAAGTTGTAACTTTTGTCTAAAGGACATAACTCTCCTACGATTTATGGAAAGTTGCAACTCTTGACCCAAAACTCTTCATTATCTATAAATAGACCCTCCATTTGTGGAATTAAAACACACCAAATATCATTTCTCTTCTCTCTTTTTCTCTAAAATACTAAGATGAGTATTTTGAGAGTTCTTTTATTTCTTAAATATTAGTTTTAATATTTTAAGAATAGTGTTGAATATTAAATGCTAAATTGAGCATTTAAAATATTCTTAAAGTTCTTGAATATTATTTTAAGAACTTTTTAGTACTAATTTGAGTACTTTGGATATTTTTAAATATTAAATTAATAGTTTAAGAATAAGTCTTGCATATTAAATGTCTATATATGCGTTAAATCATACGAGTCCATCGAGAGAGTTTGGAACAAGTATTTGTTCGCTAGACTCGATAATTTGTAGTGGTACTATTATCGAGACGATGTCGTTGTATCTTGGGAGACAAGTGCCATAAAACCGTAACCACCAGAGCGGGGCAATATTGTCTTAAGGAACTCGGGTATCCCGTACCTCGACATTTCATCATTATATTGTATCTTCATAAACACCGCCCGTTACGCTCCAAGATTTTTCCCAACAGAATTAGTGTGTTCTTTTGTAAGGTGTACTTTAAAGTGCCAATTTTGTATCAAATGTGATGGTTGTATTCTTATCGAGTTGCTCTGTTTAAGGATCAAAACTCGAATTATTCTTAGTAGTTTCCGAGGTTTCATTATATTCAAGACTATGCCTAAAAGTACATTAGTACTTCAAATTTATTTGAAGATAAATATACAGAGTACTCTTATTCATGTCACAATAAAATAAATTCTTGCCAACAAAGATAATTTAAGCAATCTTCTTTATTAATATCATAAATCAGATTGGGAGATTTTACAATGTTTGGGATTGAATGCTTGCCAATCTTAAGAAAAACTTGATAATTTTATAATAATATGACACTGTTATAATATATCATTGTGGAATTAAAAAAAAGATCGATTTTGTATTATCTCACAAATGCCATCAGTCCAAGTCAAACTACCAAACATGTTTTGTAGTGACAGTGGCAATAGAATCTACCATTGTTGTGTTTGAGTCTAAAACCAATAAAAAAAATTATTTTTAGTTAATTTATTAGTAGTAAAAATGTAATATATATAATAAATTATTTTAATAAATCACACCACTTTAATAATTGGACTATACATTTGTCGTATTTAATTAATAATAAATTAATAATTTAAGGGTTTTCATTTTACTTATTGTTATATTAGTAAAATTTGATGAATTTAAATGTTTGAAGTATTTTATATTATTCATATTCAGGCACAATACTATTCAATTATTGTTATATTTTAAATTATTTTTTGATACAATTTTTTTTTTTCAATTTTCAAACTAAAGCATTGTATTTGAGAAATTCCCAAAAACATTTTGGAAATAATAAATAACTTTAAATAGAAAAAGTAATTAGGACAATATTCACAATTTACAAAAAAGTACAGAAACCACAGAGTACTCATCGAAAAAAGTGCAGAAAAATCACAAAATGCTTTTATTACTTCAGAAAAAACCAAAGTAAAATCCATCTCCCACAGATTCAACTCAAGGGTATTTTCTTCAAGATCTCATTTTTAAGAAGAATCTGATCTGGTTATGGTGGAAAAATCAACAAAATCTTCATATTTTTCATTTTTATTTTGAAAAAGTTCTCCTTTTGATTTTTCTTTTCACTTTTTTAATTTCTTTTTTGTACTTTGGGTTCTCTTGAGATATGTTAAGGGCAAAAATCATTTAATTTTTTATTTACTATGAATTTCTTGTGTTTTGCAGCTTTGCATGTGTATTAATGCTTTTAAAGTTCATTTCTTGATGTTTCTGTTAAATGGGTTTTAAAGGTTTAGCTGAAATCTAGGGCTTTACTGTTCATTTGTTCTAAAGATTAGACTCTAACTCTATATTTTGTGCCTAATCTCTGATTTAATTGATTTTCTCATGTTACAGGAAGCTGATTATTACTGGAGTTCAACCGTTTGAGCTATGGTTCGTTTTTAAACATTGATGTGTTGATTTGTGATGTTCATATTTAGTAATTAGATAATTTAGTGGAAAAAGAGTGTTTTTCTTCTCTTGATGAGATTACTTACAGAGTACACTGAGATTGTTTTTTCATATAATTTAGCCATCATATCTCAGTTGATTAAAAAGCTGTAATCTTGGAGTATTTGTATTGTGGTTAAATGGATCAAGAGTTGGGTTCTGATCCAAATGGGTCAATTGATAAGTCTAGGGTATTATCTGTGAAGCCATTGAGATGCCTCGTCCCAGTTTTCCCGAACCCACAAGGCATGTCTTCGATTTTGACTCCCCAACCGACCCCTTTTGTCTGCGTTCCGCCTACGGGTCCATTTCCTCCCGGGGTCCAACCATTTTACCCGTTTCTCTCACCCAATGACTCGGGTCCCCAAACCCGACCCGCTAATTTTGACTTTGGTGGCAATATACCGGCTCCGGTCCCACTAAATTCGTTTCGGTCCCAACCAAATGGTAGTACTAATCAAGCTAAGCGGGGCCCGAAAAGCCGTGGGTCCGGATCAGTAGTTATAGAAGATGATCAAAGTGAGCCGTTTGTTAGTGGGTTCAGCATTCATGTTGCTGATGCAGAGGATGTGAGTAATTCAGGGAAGAAACGGGGTCGACAGAGAAAAATGCAAAAAGCCAACAATGGTGAAGAATCTAATGTTGAATCATTAGTTAATCGGTTCTTGAGTTTGTTTAAGCTTAAGGAATTGGACGAGTTTAGAAGAGCTAATGGTGATAACGATACCGTTGGGACTTTATTAATAGTCTATGATTTGCTTAGGAAAAAGCTTACTCAAATCGATGAAGCTATAGAAAAGTCACCGGGAATTGCTAGACGTCCCGATTTAAAAGCCGCTAATCTTATGTTGACGAAAGGGATTAGGACAAATAACACTAAAAGGATCGGTCATGTGCCCGGTATTGCAATTGGCGATATATTTTTCTTTCGAATGGAGTTATGTATTGTGGGATTACATGCTCCAAGTATGGCTGGTATAGATTATATGAGTGTGAGAATTACGGCCGATGAAGAGCCTATAGCTGTTAGTATAGTCTCGGCCGGAGGATATGATGATGCTGGCAACGATAGTGACGTGTTGATATATAGCGGTCAAGGTGGGGTCCAGCGGAGAGACGGGCAAATGTTCGATCAAAAGCTCGAAAGAGGAAATCTTGCGCTCGAAAAGAGTCTTCATCGTTCGAATGATGTAAGAGTCATAAGGGGTATAAAGGACAATGCGGGTTCTAACAGCAAAATCTACGTCTATGATGGCTTGTACAAGATTCAAGAGTCGTGGGTTGAAAAAAAGTCGGGTTGCAATGTTTTTAAGTATAAGTTGGTTAGGGTGCCCGGGCAGCCCGAAGCTTTCTCGTTGTGGAAATCTATACAACAGTGGAAAGACGGGACTGCCCCTCGGGCAGGGGTTATCCTTCCCGATCTTACTTCGGGCAGCGAGAGTCATCCGGTCACGCTCGTTAACGACGTTGACGACGAAAAGGGCCCCGCTCATTTCACGTATATTTCGAGCCTCCGATATTCTCAACCCTTTTCGTCGTCTAAACCGAATCTAGGTTGTCATTGCACGGGTGGATGTCAACCCGGTGACGCCATATGCCCTTGCAACATGAAAAATGACGGTTATGTCCCTTATTCATCCAACGGTGTACTTCTCACGGATGCATCTTTGATACACGAGTGCGGAATGAATTGTTCGTGTCCTCCCAATTGCCGTAACCGTATTTCTCAAGCGGGCCCCAAAGCCCGTCTCGAGGTTTTCAAGACACGAAATAGAGGGTGGGGACTTAGGTCATTGGAACCCATTCGGGCCGGGGGTTTTATTTGCGAGTATGCGGGTGATGTCATCAAGGCCGTAAACGGAAATGATCACAATTATATATTTGACGCTACGCGCTATTATGAGCCGTTAGAGCCCGTTCACGACGATTCTAACGGCTCTAAAGCCCCGTTCCCACTCGTTATAAGCTCGAAAAGTAACGGGAATGTGGCTCGGTTTATGAACCATAGTTGTTCACCGACGGTTTTGTGGAAGCCCGTGTTACGTGAAAGTAACAACGATGTGTATCTTCATGTTGCTTTTTTCGCCATTCGACATGTTCCGCCCATGCAAGAGCTAACTTTTGATTACGGGATTGTTCCACGAGAGAACGGAAAGAAGAAATGTTTGTGTGGATCCGTAAAGTGCAGAGGCTACTTCTATTGACGATCCTGAGTACTGGAATGGATGGATTTCTCGGGGTAAATATTAGATCTTTCTTTTTTCGGTTTTTTTTTTGGCGCCTTTGAATTATATGAATTATTTATATAACTTCCTTTTTTTTTAGTACTTTCTGTTGTCTATAGGGGTGTGCACGGATCGACTAACCGACCGAATCGAACCGAAACCGACTAATTCGGTTCAAACCGAAACCAAACCGAAAATATTTCGGTTAGTCTAACCAAACCGAAAACCGAACAAATGGGCCATAATAAAAATTGTGTATTAACATAGGGGTCATTTTGCAATATTTTGGGACTTGAGTTGAGGTCTTGAGGATGGCTCGTATGTCATAACTTATAATCTTTGTGTTTTTAAGTTGTAATGAGTTTTGTGTATTCAAATAGGTGAAATAGCCCAAAATTTAAATTTTCTTTTGCAAAAAAAGTTAATTGTCTTTCCGGATTTCGGTTAACCAAAATTAACCGCACCGGTTCGGTTATAACTGTAACCGAACCGTTCTTAAAACGGTTCGGTTATGGTTATGGTTTTCTCCGAAACGAATTTTCGGTTCGTTCGGTTCTAACTTTATGAACACCCCTAGTTGTCTATATGCTACTGCAAAAATCATGCTTTTGACTAATTAGAAATGCTTGTTTCTGTAATTATATTTTGTAGGTATGAAGCCAGCAGCCAAATGAATGTTGTTTTCTGTTGAATTTCAGGTAAAATTATATTTTGTGCATATTATTTACATGTCGAATTTCTTGGCTTTTTGGAAAATAATTCTTAATATTTCTTATTTTTTTCAGCTAGTTAAAAGTCGTCGATGATAGGAAGGAGCTTGTCTTTAAGCTTAAGTAGTATGAACCGGTATGGTTTTTTCTCGACAGTAACGTATGAACTGTGACATTAGTTGTTGTAATATGTGTAGTTTGTGATGTACGATGATGTTAGAATTTGTTTTAGATTCGTGTTCTATAACACGATGGGGGTGGAGTTTTGTGCACGTTTTCAAGTGAAATGATGATATTATCACGTACGATTTAAGAATATAATCTTATTGGTATCGTCTTGTGACTTATAACTACATTACCAATTTTATTTATTTGGAAGACGTCTTTCGTTTATCCCGCTGATGATCAGATCAAATCGAAGAATGGAGAATAATAAGAAAACTTAAACGCTATACACTCAAAATTATGTAAATTCTTGTATAAAATTGTCAAATGATAATCTCCTTAATTCATTTTGTAATTTTATACTAAAGTTGGGCTTTGTTGCTGTATTTTAGTATATGCTTTTTGTTATACATCAAATACCTTTTTCTTACATTACAACTCTACTAAACATTTCAAATTAAGATGTGACAACTTTTTAGTATTTAGTAGAAACCCCGTCCAAATTCTGTGTTTTGTACGTCTTATACTTCGAAATAATTGATTTTTTAGTCCCATAACTTTGTCTAATTTATTACAAAGCCCTCATTTTAGTCTAATTTTCAAAATATCTCACATTTAGTCAAAATCAAAATTTTCATCCTAAATTTAATGGTCAATTTCATTAGTCAAAATACTGTATTTTGATAGACATTTTAGAGGATAATTCATGTACGAATGCATTTAGATATGTATTATATTTGTTGCTATTCCATATAATGTGCTGCTAATACACGAATAGATATATATTAACGGAGTTGATGATTAAATTACGGACAGAAATTTTAATTGAAACTAGATATGACATTTTGAAAATCTGACCAATAATGAAAAATATAGAAAGAATGAGACCATTGTGAAATGCCAAAAAAGTCATGGGACTACCCATTACAAATTCACCCGCGAAAAGTCCGCATTGTATTTGGAAATCATCCTCCAAAAACCAACCGTTAATTTCCAATAATAGTTTTATTATCTCTATTGCAAGAAATAAGAGAGAAAAATTGCTGAAGAAAACTTGTGATTGTTTGAGAATATGATGTAGAACAGGGGTACCTGGTTTTAGCTCAAAAAAAATCCAAAAAAGATTCAATTTTTGGGAGAAAAAAGCCAGGCCCTTGTGACAAAATCTTGATTGAATCCCACACATTATTTCTATGGATTATATCTCTTTCGATTTGCTTGTGAAATAGCAGCAAATTGGAGAAATATTTTTTGCGAAAATCGATTATATATAGGTTTATTTTGATGGGTGGGATTGAAAATCAAGATTTTGCTGTTACATCCTCCAAATCCATGGATCATCATCCTGCTCCAAAGACGAGACTTTATAAAGTTTGGAAGGGTCGAAATGTATGTATATATATATTCTTTTGCCCCTTTTCGATTTGTTTGTTCTGTATTATTTTCATTGCTACACTTTATGATTTATGAATTTTCAATTTGCATTGTGAAAAATGTGGAGTTTTTGTTTTAATTTTGCTCTTTTGAATAAATTGGGTTCATAATAATCGGATTATATTATCCCGTTAGTGTGTTTTTGGCGAATCAAATTGTCGATATTTTGTTAACGCGATAAAGATGAAGAACCTTGTTGAACACTGATGAGCTCTGTTGTTATTGTACTTGTCCATAAGTTTTTCAAATACATTTTCACTTCGTTTGATGTGATTAAAGCCTAAATAATTGTTTGAAAGATCGAAAAAAAGTTCGATTGATTAGTTATCATTGAATAATTCGTGTTGAAACTTGAAGCCATGTTTACTTAAACTCGACTATTTAGGATGATTAGTCTTATATACTTTAACTCTTACAGAGATTTTGGTGTGGCGGGAGATTGATCTTTGGCCCCGATGGTGGATCGGTCCTTCTATCGACCTTCCTTATAGGCGGGCCCGCTCTCACATTCTGCATCAAAATGCTCGTGACGATTCAAGAACACGAATTCGTATACGGGCGTGCTGTATTAATTGTGGGAGTTATCTTAACTTTTTTGGTGGGTTTTTTTTTTTAATACATTTCCCAAAAGAAAAAAAATGCAGAAGTTTTTGAATAAGAGAAATGCTATATACCACCGTTTTAATTTCACCAATTTTTCACCGGCGCTCGATATGGTAGGATATTCTTTTATTATAGTAAACATAAATTACGGAGATCATGTTAAATACATTTATTAGATGTAATTTTTACCATATTTTGAAGAAGTGAAAAAATAGTGAACTATAACCAGTGGTATATAGCATCACTCTTTGAATAAAGGTATGATTTTAACTTAGAAAGTTTGCAGGATTTAACATTTCTCTACATGACATCTGCAAGAAACCCTGGAATCATACCTAGAAACTCGAGACGACCCGATTCAGATGGGTCGACAAATTCCGTCGCGTCTCTACAATGGATCAACTCGACCGCCTCAGACTTGATTTTACCAAAAACGAAAGACGTTTATGTTAATGGGTACACGGTTAAAGTCAAGTTTTGCGATACTTGTTTGTTGTACCGCCCACCACGTGCTTCTCATTGCTCGATCTGCAACAACTGTGTTCAGAGATTCGATCACCATTGTCCGTGGGTCGGCCAGTGCATCGGAGTTGTAAGTATTAGTAGTATATATATAAATACTCTCAACTTGTGATATGGAATATTATGGGCCATAACCCTAATAAGAATATGGGCCAAAAAACCATAAGGTCGTCATCCCTAGGGTCGTATACGTTTATTAGCTTATAGGCCCTCCCAAGTTATGAAATTGCAAAACAGTATAAGATCTGCGTGTTAGCGTGTTATTGACAGACGGGTCGAATATCCCTGGACCCGGGAGATCCACCCCACATATCTGGGCCACGTGTTCTCATATCTTCAGTACATAATGTACTTGCTATAAATACCTCTTCCTCCTATAAAAAAAGAGACTTGATTGAGATAGATCGAATAGTACGAACCCATATTCTACTACCGAGTTCACTTAGGTTGATTGCGACTTTTTATTATATCTTGAACTACTGATTACGTAGGCAAGTTGGGAAGATCCTAAGTACACTGTATAATCTCTCTTATTCCCCTAAGGGTTGTATCAGAACTGGTTTAGCTCGTACATTTACAACCTAAATCAACTTGTATATTGTAGTTGCATATTTTGCTTTGTATTAAGTAACACGCTAACGATTTCCTCCTATCTAACGCAGCGAAATTACCGGACATTCATCTTGTTTATATCAACATCAACGATCTTAAGCATATACGTATTTGCATTTTCCCTATGCAACCTCATCAAACAACCGGGTCGAATATGGCATAGCATGTCAAACGACGTTATCTACGTCGTTTTAATGGTCTATTGCTTTATAGTCGTCTGGTTCGTCGGTGGGCTAAGCGTATTCCACTTCTATCTCATGTCCACAAATCAGGTTAGCCATATTATTCCATTTATATACTAAAGCTTTTCGGGTTTTCGTTTTTTTAATAAATCCCGTTATGCAGACAACATATGAGAACTTTCGGTACCGTTATGATAAGAAGGCGAATCCATACAATAACGGGATCCTCAAGAACATCATGGAAGTGTTTTTCACTAGGACGGTACCTTCTTTGGTTAATTTTCGAGAATGGGTAATTGATGAAGATGATTCGTATTTAGGATCGATGAATAAACGATATGGTGAGGATAATATGAAGTACGATGGGAAAATAGACTTAGAAGTTGGTTTGTTTGGGAAGGATGGTAAACCTACACCGGATATGCTTAAGAATTTCGACTATAATGGGATCGAAGACAGTTTGAAGAAGGATAAAGGCGGGAAAATTACACTTGATCCTCATTTGTTTCCTAGTGCGCAAGATGAAGAACATGGCAATGGAGATAATAGTGATGAGACTGAGAAGTGAAATTTCATTTTGGCGCGTCGAAGATAAAGGTAAATTTTATTTAGCGTTTACTTGAGAATTTACTTATTGCATCGGTATGTATTTGCTTAACTTCGTGTCGTTTTTTAAGTTTCTACTTTTGCTTGTTTAGTTGTTGATTTGTGATATTATGTCTGATTCGAAAAATGCTGTTTCCGTGTTCGACTTAAAGGAAAAATCGACGGGTTATACGTAATTCATGAGGTGTATATATATGTTAAAAACTAGTGGGTAAAATCCTAAAAACCCACTTGTGAAATATTTTATTGACTGAAAACCCCTATGAAAAAAATATAGCCTAAAAACCCCTTGTGTAATTTTATAATTGTACACTTTCCATTTCTTTCTATTTATTTTAATTTTATTATTTTTTTCTTAATATACCCATTATACTCTTCATATTTAATCAAGTAAAATAGTATATTTTATTTATTTGACTTTCATATGAAGCAATAAGATATCTTATTTTAGGGTTTTGAATATTTTTTTAAATTTTGGAAAAAATAGTTTAAAAAGATAGAAAGTGTGTTCATATTTTTCTTTTTTTAAATTGTAAAATCATGTTTGTCGCTTGAAGACATAGAAACAAATAAAATGTTATTATTTTTGTGCAAACTAATAAAATCTTTATTATATTTATAATTTTTTAAAATTCTTAATTAATATTTTACAATTTTGTGAGAATTTTGATTTAATCTCTTCCTTTTTATATGATTAGGGTTTGATAAGTCAATAATCAAGACATGAAAGGGTATAAAAGTAATTTACTTAGTAATTTAGTGCTCAATAATCACTCAAAATCGCATATGGGGCAAATGTGCTTCACTAAATTAACAGAAGGGGTTTCGTGCAACTAAAATATTTCACAGGAGGTTTTTAGGCTATATTTATTTTATAGGAGGTTTTTAGCTAATAAAATATTTCACAGGGGTTGTTTTTGCATTTTTTCCAAAACTAGTCTAATGTTTCAGTTTTTGGACCTTTTTTCCTTAATTATATGCGTATAAGAAGTTGAATCAAGAATTATTGGAGAATTTCTACAATTTGTTATATTAGATAAATAATCCCTTTGAATATAATTTTTTTTATAAATTCAAAATTGTTTGGTAGATATTCATTTATTTTTGCTCTATTTCAGGTTGTATCTGTCATTTTCTAATTTTGAGGACGACAAATGAAGATTTGACAAATGTCTTTAAAGTTGAAAACCAAAAGGAAAAAGGAATGTGAATATTGATATTTAGTAAATTTATCTTCATATTGACTTGACAGAATAGATTTTATTAGTTTCTTTTTTCTGTTTCTTTAATTTTTTTTCATTTATTTTCTGTTGTTCTTATTATCTATTTTTGCAGCGAAACCTATCTTTAAGGGGTCATTTCTTTAAAATTTGAATTAATTAAATAACAAAATTTGTGATTTACTATATAATTACTTTTACAAAAGTCATCTTAGGAAATATATGGCTCATAACCTCTGTGATATGGTATTTTTACGTTCAAACAATAAGCAATGGACCTCACAATTTTCATCAAGATTATTCAATTATTACAAGAAAATGTAAAAATATCAATCCTTTTTAACCTACTAGTAAAATGCACGTGCACGTGCATGTTGAAATATTTTTATATAAAGTAAAATATAACTATGGAATAACACAATTGTGTAAACAAAACTGAATTATTTCAAATATTTTTAAAGGTTGTTTAATTTATTTTTTTCAATAAGACAAATTATATTAAGAAGATTTTTTTAGGTTGAATTACTTTTTTTTTCTATCTATTTAGTCAATAATTACTCTAAAATTACGTTAAATACCATTCACATTTTAAATTAAAATTATATATAATTTACAAACAAGACATTTTCTTTAGTTTATATCATTGATTCTAGCTTATTTTAGCAAAAAACTAAATTAGTTTTTACGCAAATATATATTTTTTATTTCTATATTCAAATATATGCACATTATTTTTCTATAAACTATGCATAGGAGCTTTCTATAAAATTGTTTTGAGATTAAACCTTTTCATAAATAATTTTATGTCAATGTAAAAAATAATTAAAGGTTAAATTATTAGAAGGGAAGAAACATTTGAAGTTTTTATAACAATAAAATAAAATTAATAAGGTTGGATAGTTGAAAAAGATTATTACAATACTAAAGCAATTTGGAGCGAGAATGCAACTTTTTACTATATTTTCTATTTAAAAGAATATATAATATTGATATTGTAACTTTTAAAATGTATTGAGTCTCTTTTATGGTAACCCTCAATCTTCCAGTGAAATTAGATGATTTCTCATAATTGGGTAAGTAAGGAATTTTTTTTAAATGCTAATAATTTTCTAGGAAAATGCATGTGCAAATGCACGTGAAAATTAATTTTATCAAGTGAATTATTATAAATATTTAAAAGAAATTTTGAAATAATGTAAAACTTATAAATAGTTCATCTATTCAAATATTGTTAGTCTTTTTAATTTAATTGATAAAATAACATAGTTAAAATTATATAAAATATTAATTATATATTCAATTAGTTTTCATGTATTTAGTCAATATTGCTCTTAAGAATATGTTAAATATCATCTTATAAATAGAATACAATGTATAGTTAATGAACGTGAACATGTTATTTAGTGCATTAAATATTTTTTTTTAGATCGTTGAAAGAAAAAAAAAGGCTTAGTAGTTTGTAAATGTTCATTCCCTATTTAATACTGAACTTTTTATTCATAATATGAGACGTTTTTGCATTAACCGAATGTAGGAGCTTTTCACCAATAAAAATTTTAGATTACAAATTTTTTAATAATTAATTTTAGAAAAATTACTAAAACTTTTCTATAATATATTTTATATCCAAATAATTAATTGAAAGTATTTTTTATCTTAAATGTCCATACTGTAATATTTTTATTGGAAAAAACTAAAAGTGATCATTTTTGGACTAAATTATGCTTGATTTAGATTGAATAGAAACCTTAATTCTTTGAACTTTTCAATTTGGTAAATATTATAATACAAATTTTACTTGTCAATCTTAAGATTTCAAATGTTTTTATATAAAGCAAAATGATGTGGGAGTAAGAGATCGATTTTGTTCACAAAATGAGTCTACGCGACCCTGAATACAACAAATATTCCAACCCAATATACGGTAAGTTGTTTTGCAACTTTTAAGTTTTCATACTGTAAACTTTTAGTTCTTCATGTCCATAAGTAAACTTTTTTCCCACAAATGCATTTGTCTTCAATGTTGCGCCTGCTCGAGTAGGAGGAAGAAGACATTGATATTTTGGAAGATGAAGAAGTGAAATGGCAGAATCCTATTCACTTTTGCTAAGTGAAATGCAAGAAATGAAATGACAGAAGTGAAATGGCAAAAGATGAAGAAGACATTCACATTTCTCTCCATTTTCCTCCATTTTAACCGGTTAATTTCCCTCCAAAATCCATATATCCTATTGGTTAGAGATACAAAATGGCAGAACTAACGTGCCAGTGAGTTTAACTGTAAGTCAACTAATGGGAGTACCAAATTTGTTAAAAAAAATGTTATTTGGTACCAAATGTGTTACAGGTAAAAACTGTGATATCAAAACTGGATTCGACCTATCCTATGGTATGAATTTTGACATTTACTCTAATTTGTGGTTGTAGTGTCCACAATAACAAAAATAAATTATCTCATTTGTTTATATATTTCTATTAAATGTGATAATAAAGCGATATTCATGAGAGGTATATCTCCCACTAATACTTTGAAGTTGGACTAACTATATGCTTTAATTTATGGAGCATCTAACATATAATGTTGTTGCATATTCAAACGTTTTAATACAAGCAATGTCTTCATCATAGACTGCCATTAGAAGCAATGAAAATTTTAATAATTATATCACTAATTAATCATATATTATTTGAAATGATACTAACACTATGATTATCTTGTATGGTTTCTATGTCTTCCTCGTCATTACACTTGTACAATTTGCACATTCTGTAAATTTGAAATTGAAGCGGCGCATCTATAGCACAAGTCATACCGTAATGATGATTAGTTCTCAATTGTATCAAATATTCTCTTTAAACAATAATATATATCATATAAAAAATAAAGCTTGAGTGAGCGTAATGTTGTTAGTAAATAAGTGATCGACCTAAATGTCCATTTAATTTTAAAAAATTCTATACTTTATATGGGATATATATATATAATTTACAATGTAACTTTATGTTTTCACTAACACATAATTTCTTGAATAAATATTTTATTTTGTTTAGTAAGCTACATAAGTAACATTTTAATTGATTCCAAATAATTCATATCATGTGACAAAGTTCAGTTTATATTCATGGTAGGACTTACATAAAATATTATCTTAAATGAAATTTGAAGAAAAAATAACTATAATCTTGATGGTATTTTGTATTAAGCATACTTTACTCCTTTAAAAAATTATATCATCAATTCACGGATATTAAAATTTGAATTTAAAAACTTTGATAGGACGCATAAGAACTGAAACTACAAATTCTAAAAAACTTAGGAGGTGAAAATTCACAAATGTAAAATGAGATGAAAATATATGAGGAGAAAGAAATATTACTACACCATATATCTATTCTTAAAGACAATCTCAAAGACACATTTTAATCATGGATAGCATCATAATTAAGATGCATCTTGTGGCTTGTGCTTGCACACGCAAGTACCCATGTAACAAATTGAAGTACCATTGGTACATTTTTGTATATGATGACATGAATCTTCGTAGATGGTGCATATCGGACTAAAAGGCCTGCAATAACAAGTTCCCTCGAAGCAAAATGTACCAGTTGCATCGACGCAAATTAGAGAGTCACAGTCTTTGTCTTTTCGACATTTCTTGATATCCGGAAATTTCGCCAACACTGTCAATCATTGAACAAAAAATGAATGCCACAATCGAAAAAAAATGAAGAAAACAATAGTGTAAGAAAATATACACTCATAGCTTTCTCATCCATCTTGATTCTGAAATCCTATATTTTTAACTCTTTTATTACTTTAATTTGTATTAAAATAAATATCAAAAGAGATATTGAGGTGGGAAAATAAGTTCATTAACGATAGTTTTATAACACTATCAAGAATTTACAGATTTTGCAGAGAGAGAGAGAGAGAGTAACCAAGGGAGATAAGCAAGAAGGTGAAGAAAACTATCAACTTTTGAGAAGCCATTCTCGTAAAATAAGCCAGTTTCTATATCAATGGTGGGTTAATCTTGAAACATGGCATATATATAGAGATGACATGAAAGTATTGAAGAATTATATGAAACTAAATCTTGAAGAATATTATTGCAGAAGAAGAAAGATATGTTTTCAGTACATTGGGTAATTCTAAAAGTGTTAGTTACAGTAGCCGTATAAGCCCTCTATATATACAGAAACCTCTCAACTATATTACAAACAGAATAAGGGTAAATGAGTCAATATATATCTTTGACTCTTCTTAACACTCCCCCTCAAGGTGAGTAGCAGATGAATAGAGATCCATAACACCAAATTTGAACAGCAGATACTCAGCTTGACTTCTTCCCAAGGCCTTAGTTAACATATCTGCAGGTTGCTCTTTTGTAGAAAGATAATGTGTTGAGATGATTCCATCTTGAATTTTGTCTCTAATGAAATGACAATCCACTTCAATATGTTTTGTTCTTTCATGGAAGACAGGATTGGAACCTATCTGAATGGCTGAACTGCTATCAGAGAAAATTTTCACAGGAATGGTAGTTTGAACCTTTAAGTCTTTCAGAATGCTTAAGATCCAGATGACTTCACAAGTGACAGTGGCCATGGCCCTATACTCAGCTTCAGCTGAGGATCTTGAAACAACAGATTGCTTTTTAGTCTTCCATGAGATCAAGGAGTCTCCAAGCTGCACTCCATAGCCTGTGATTGACCTTCTAGACATGGGACAAGCAGCCCAGTCTGAGTCACAAAAGCCTTTTATCTGCAGTGAACTGTTAGAAGATAACAGAAGCCCTATCCCAGGCTTTCCTTTAAGATATTTTAACACTCTATAAGCAGCTTCCAAATGAGAGTGTTTAGGTTGATGCATGAATTGAGTTAACATATGAACTGAATAGCTAATATCAGGTCTAGTGAGACACAAATATAACAATTTTCCCACAATACTTTGATAAACAGAAACATCAGAGAGTAATTTGTCATCAAGATTAACAGAATTACCTATATCATAAGCATAGGAGGTGAGTTTGACATTAGTTTCCATGGGAGTACTTACAGGTTTACTCCCTAACATGCCTGTATCTGCAAGAAGCTCCAAAACATACTTCCTTTGATTAAGATAAAAGCCTTTCTTGGACCTTGCCACTTCAATCCCCAGAAAATATTTGAGATGGCCAAGGTCTTTCATATGAAAAGTACTATGAAGATAAGACTTGCAATCATTTATCATATCAATATTACTCCCTGTTAACAAAATGTCATCCACATAAACAAGTAAAATGAGAACCTCACTCCCCCTGGATTTGACAAAGAGGGAGTAATCTCCCTTAGATTGTTCAAAGTCATACTTTGTTAAGGCAGTGGTGAACTTTTTGTTCCATTGCCTAGGAGCTTGCTTAAGCCCATATAAGGACTTATTGAGTTTACAAACCTTACCCTTTTCATGCTTACCAAAGCCTGGTGGTATGTCCATGTACAGCTCTTCCTGTAAATCACCTTGTAGAAAAGCATTAGTCACATCTAGTTGGAAAACAGACCAGTGGTGAATAGATGCTAAAGAAATAACAAGTCTCACTGTGACATGCTTTGCCACAGGGGCAAAAGTTTCAGAATAGTCAATCCCTTCAAGTTGTGTGTAGCCTTTGGCAACAAGCCTAGCTTTATACCTTTCAATTGTTCCATCACTTTTATACTTGATAGTGTAAATCCATCTACACCCTATAGCAGTTTTCCCTTTAGGCAGATTCACAATACTCCAGGTATTGTTCATTTCTAAAGCAGCTATTTCCTTGTTCATAGCCTCTTGCCAAGCAGGATGAGTACAAGCCTCTTTAAAGGATTTAGGAATAGTTTCAGCAGATATAACTGTAAGATAAGACTTATACTCTGTAGATATCCTATCATAAGTGACATAGTTAGCAATAGGATAAGGTGTAGAGCAAGATTGATTTGACTGATTTGAGTCCAAAAAAGGGGATATATAGTCTTTACTCCAGTAAGGTTGTTTACAGGACCTAGAAGATCTTCTTAGTGGTTCTTCACTAGTTATATTTTCAGAGGTATTAGGAGGCTGAATATCATTATTCTGAACAGGTATAGCAGTGGTTTCAATATTGGGCTCATAATCCTGCTCAGGTGAATCAAATAATAATTCCCTATCTTCAGTCTCAAAAATAATATCAGAATGAGATTTACTTTGAATACCAGTGTGATTATGAGAAAACTCTTTGTTTTTATCAGCAAAAGGAAAAATTCCTTCATAAAAGTCAACATCTCTAAAAACGAAAAAAGTATTGGTGTTCAAATTAAGAAGTTTGTAACCCTTTTGGGTATTGGAATATCCCAACAAAACACAAGGTTGACTCCTCTCCTGAAATTTATCCTGGGAAGGCAGAACTTTTGCAAAGCATAAACACCCAAATATTCTTAAGTGCTCATAGTTAGGTGTCTTACCAGTGAGTCTCAAATATGGTGTATCACCATTTAGCACAGATGAAGGGGTTCTATTAATGAGATAAACAGAAGACATAACACAATCACCCCAATATTTGAGAGGAACATGAGATTGGAATTTCAAAGCCCTAGCCACATCTAAGATGTGTCTATGTTTCCTCTCAACCACCCCATTTTGTTGAGGGGTGTACACACATGAGCTTTGATGCTCAATTCCAAAAGACATGAAAAGAGATTTACAGTCTGCACTTAAAAAGTCCATAGCATTATCAGTGCGAACCATTTTAATTCTAGCATTATACTGATTTTGAACTTTAAGAATGAAATTTTTAAGCAAGTTCACAACATCAGATTTGAATTTCATTAGGAAAACCCAACAAAATCTAGAATAGCCATCAACTAAAGTGAGAAAGAACCTTTCTTGATTGTAAGTATGCTCCTTATAAGGACCCCATATATCTATGTGTATGAGTTGCAAGATGCTGGTGGATTTAGAATTACTGTTAGGAAACATTTTCCTAGTTTGTTTTGCAAGAGGACAAGTAGTACAAACAATCTCACTCACATTAGTTTTATTAATACCCAATTGAGGTAACCATTTCAGCTTGGAGAAGGATAAATGTCCTAACCTACAATGCCAAAGTTTACAATCCTTATGAGCAGATTTATCTACATTATTACACATAACAGTACTGGAATAGTCCTTATTATCTTCTGAGGGATTCTGTCTATCATAGTAAAAGTAGTATAGGCCCCTGTGTTCTTTACTAATCTTCCTGATCTTTCCAGTGTTGAGTTCCTGCAATAAGCAGAAGCTAGGGTCGAATTTTAAACTAAATTGATTCCCTACCAGTAATTTAGAAACAGACAGGAGATTACACTTAAAATCAGGGACATATAACACATTTGACAAAACCAAGTTCTGAGCTAAGGTAATATTCCTAGTATGAGTTACAGTACTAATGCAACCATTTGGCATTTTAACACTTATTTTATTATTATCACAGATAGTTATATTGTGATCAAATAACTCATAATTACATGTAATATGTTGATTGGCACCTGTATCTATGATCCACTTATCTTTGCTAGATATATGCTCATAAGAAAAGTTGACACATATACCTGCTAGGGTGTGGTTAGTAGTACATTTGTTCCCTTCATCTTCTGATTTACCAATGAGTTTGAGGATTTGTTGATATTGTTGATTTGTAAACATGCCAGCAGTAGCATTGTACTCTTGAGGTTGGATTTCAGTTGATTGATCAGTAGATGATTGGTTGGCCCTGAAATCACTTCTGCCTCTCCCTTGAGAGTTCCTTCCACCTTGACCAGACCTTCCACCTCTTCTCCCCCTTCCTCTACCAGGGGGATATCCAATAACTCTGTAACATGATTCCTTTGTATGTCCATTAAAGTTGCATACCTCACATTTCAGCTTACTCTTGTCTGGTACATCAGTAGAAGTATTCAACACTAAATTGGTATGTTCTTGCATAACAGAGCTTATCCCAATACTTCTCTGCCCCTCTTCATTACATATAATAGAAAAGGCTTGGCTATGTGTTGGTAAGGGATTCATCATCAAAATTTGTGATCTAGCATTTCCATAACACTCATTTAACCCCATCAAGAAAGTCATCATTTTCAATTGTTGAGTGTACTCAACATATTCTTTGGTCACTTCTTTAGAGGGACATGGAATGAGAGACTCGTATTCATCCCATAATTGTCTCAACTTAGAGTAATAGACAGTGACATTGTTTGATCATTGGGTTATGGTGTTTATTTGTTTGTATAAGGAATAAATCTGAGCACCATTCACTTTATCGAATCTTTCCTTTAGATCCTTCCATATCATCGAGGCAGCCTCACAATACACAACCCCATGAACAAGCTCTCTAGATAAGGATCTTTTTATCCAAGATTTGACTAAGGCATTACATCTCTTCCACAAGAAAAAATTGGGTGAGTTTTCTCCTGGATTCTTGCATTCTCCTGTAATAAACCCTATTTTATTTTTTGCTTCAAGAGCCACACACATCTCTCTACTCCAAATTTTATAATTCTCACTTCCTTTCAAATTCTCAGTTACTAAATCAAGATTTGGAGAGTCGGAGGGAGAGATATATAGTGGATCATGGAAATCGATCTTAATTACCGGCGGCCGGAATTGGATTGGTTACTGCACCAATGATATTTCTGGATTCTGTTGATTCAGCCATCTTAATGACCTATCTTGATCAACAATACTGATTTTGAATAGCCGATCCTGATCGAAAATTGCACAGCGGAATGGATCGAGAACTTCTCAGATAGAACTTGGCTCTGGTGCCATGAAGAATTATATGAAACTAAATCTTGAAGAATATTATTGCAGAAGAAGAAAGATATGTTTTCAGTACATTGGGTAATTCTAAAAGTGTTAGTTACAGTAGCCGTATAAGCCCTCTATATATACAGAAACCTCTCAACTATATTACAAACAGAATAAGGGTAAATGAGTCAATATATATCTTTGACTCTTCTTAACAAGTATAATTTGTAATCTCGAAACAAGATTCTACATGGAGTTATTGTAATCTAATGATACTTTTATAATATAACTCATATTTAGATAACTATTAAAATTTACAAGTCGATCATGTAACAAGATTCTACGTGTAAAAGATCACAGTAACCTAGTATTTGTAATCCATGTATCCTGAAAGAAAAATCTACGAATTATTATGTTGTTTTGACTGACTATTTAAGATTTACCTGAGCTTTTAAATTATACAAATAATTGCAGTACGTATATTATATCAGTAGTGAGTATAGCCACAAATATGAGTTCTCGTCCATGTTATTTCTGAAAAAAAAATGCATTTAGTGTATTTAAATCTCATGTATTTAATAAGTATATCGATTTATTTTCGTATTAATTAAGATAGATATCAAAAGAAATTGAGGGTGGAAAATTTTTAGTCCATTTAATATTTTTGAATTTTTATAATAATAATATAATGTAACATAACAAATATATAACCTAGTATTTGTAATCCATGTATCCTGAAAGAAAAATCTACGAATTATTATGCTGTTTTGACTTTTGACTGACTATTTAAGATTTACCTGAGCTTTTAAATTATACAAATAATTACAGTACGTATATTATTTTAGTAGTGAGTATAGCCACAAATATGAGTTCTCGTCCATGTTATTTCTGAAAAAAATGCATTTAGTGTATTTAAATCTCATGTATTTAATAAGTATATCGATTTATTTTCGTATTAATTAAGATAGATATCAAAAGAAATTGAGGGTGGAAAATTTTTAGTCCATTTAATATTTTTGAATTTTTATAATAATAATATAATGTAACATAACAAATATATAACTATTCAAAATATAGATGATAATAAATAATTTATATGTATTTACTCTATTTGAAGAATAAAATAACCTCATAAAAATTTAGGGTTTGCTCTATTTGAAGAATAAAATAACCTCATATAAAAAAGAGAGTGCAAATATCAATCACCTAAATATTTTGCCAAAGAATTTTGTTCCTAATACACCCAAATAGTTCGTGTCAACTATTAATGATTTCTTTAAAGGCTATTTATTTTGAGATTTGTATTCCGATATTCATTTGCAACTCAACTATTTTAATTGGGTCATTATTTTTACTTAACTTATATAAATGTGATAATTAAAAAAATAATTAGGAATTTTTAGAGGGTTATTGTGTTATAGTCCTCGAATAATCACATTTATTTCACTTAGATTTCTAAATCAAGCTTATTATTCTATCGTTCCTAAATTTATATTTTGTATTCGTATCATTATATTTTTTTCGATATTTTCTTAATTAAAAATGTAATCTTTTAGTTGCACTTTGTTCCTAAACACAAAAAAATTATCCTAAACACCAAAAAAGGTCAGAACTTTTGGGTATGTTTGGTTTTTGTTTTGGTTGGATATTTTGGTGAGAATTTTTGGTGATAAATTTTTGGGGAGGCGTGCATTATTGGTGAGATAGTGTTTGGTTTAATTTGAGAATTGGTTTTTGATTGTATATTTTTTTGGTGAGATAGTGTTTGGTTTTGTTTTGGGAGGGAACATAAGTTATTGTAGCAGTCAAATCATAACAGCTTTTGTCTGTTAATGATTAAAAAATAATTAAAAGTTATATATTAAAATTGTAATAATTATATTATAGATGAATATTTATTTTGTACATAAATTTAAAATAAATAAATTATTAAATATTTATATAAATAATTTAAGTTAATATATACCATTGAATGTAAATAATTTAAGTTAAAATATATTATTAAATGAAACACGATTATTCAAAAAGTACAGACTTAAACAATTGAGAATTTATCAATATGTTTGCTATAAGAATTCATAATTTATAATAAAGAATTATTACATTAATGTAATTGTTTTATCTAAAAAAATTATTAAACTTATTATTATCGTTATTATTAGTATTATTTCCCTTTGGATTTTTTTTTTCTCGTGAGAGGGTGCTACCCTACCGACCTAACCCAATGCATTGGATTGATGGGTCGTGTATCTAAGCCAAGTCCGTCCGACTACATCTTGCGAAAGAGCATTACTAATAACGTCATTGGGAATACTCCTTGTGAGAAGTTGCACCTCAAATCCCAGATTTGCAAGGAGATCTGCCACTCTGTTTGCCTCCCTCCAAGTATGTGTTATTGAAGGTTGTTGTAGTCTTTGTCTGAGCTCGCGTATTCGCGTGATGAGCCTTGCGTATTGATGAGTCATTGTGCCAGAGTGGATGCAGTTGATAGCTTCAATGTTGTCGCAGTCTATCTGAAGTTTTGTAATTCGCATTGTAGTCGCAATCTCAAGTCCTCGTTTTATAGCTGCTAGTTCCGCACCTAAGGAGGTTTCCTCGCCAATTCCTTCAGCAAATCCAAGTATCCAGTTGCCTTCGTGGTCCCGAAAAACTCCTCCTACAGAAGCAGGTCCTACAGTATCATTCCCGTCATTGCGAACTGCGCCATCCACGTTGAGTTTTATCGTTCCTTCTTCCGGTTTCGCCCACCTTGCCACGGATACCTCAGTAGTGCTCTCCGGATCATTACGAGTAGCATCCATGGCTTCCTCCACTCGGGACCATATTTGTTGTACGGTTACGCAGAGAGTCTCCCCAGGTTCCCCGTGGATTATCCGATTTCGTTCCTGCCAAAGTAAATACACACATTCATGTTATGTTCCATGGTATACTCGACGCGTACCTGTGAGCATCTATCTTTAGATTCCAGTCTATCCACTCGGGAAGAGATTTGGAAAAAAAGTTAGCATGCAATAACGGGTTGACAAGTTGCTTCCCTTTGGATTTGTTAGTGGTCCAACTCCAATGGATAACATTATTCAATACTCTAATAATTACTTATATATATTTGTAGTTTGAAGTCTAATCTACTTGATGCTCAAAAATATTTAATTCTAAAAATAAATCTTGATGCTTATAAAATTCTCTCTCTCCTAGAATAAATGCAAAAGACTTGAGTTTTTTGTCCTGATAGGTATCCGCTAGCCTGACACACCAATTAAAGGGTTGACTTTGATCCAAAATTGGATCCAAAAATTGGACCAAAATTTTTGATTAATTTTGGCCCAAATCAAACAAGACCAAACTTAAATTGATCAGAATTTTGGCCCAAAAACTCAGTCAAAATGAAACCAAACATAGGCTTTACATTGGCAATTTCATTTTATCAAGGTATGAATGTATTACTTTATCCTGAACACCAAAAAAGGTGAAAACTTTTATGTTAGGCAATTTCACAATAAGTTTTATTATTATTATTATTATTATTATTATTATTATTATTATTATTATTATTTCACTGATATATCTTATCATATACTTATAGATAATTTACCATAAAAGATAAAATAGTTGATGTATATTAATAATTAATATCTAAGTAAAACAGTAAGAATAACTGCTTTTTAACAGTTATTACTTAGCTAATAAATACGGCGACTCAATGCCTAAAACAAAAAGGGGAAAATATTATTGTTTTCTACTCAATAAATAATTAAGTGACTACTTAATAATTTAATAAAAATTAGGGAGCCAGCCTTACAAATTACAAATAACTAAAATCCACGTGTTTTAATTTAAAATAATAGAATAAGTATTTTGACAAAATAGGTAAATAATTTAATAACTATTAATTAAATATATATATTTTACCCTAAGAGATTAGTTATCTATTGCATAATAGTAACACTTAAATGATACTTTTATTGAAATCCCAACCTATATTACTCGATGAAAACGAAGATAATTCCTTAATTGTCGTCTAAAAGAATTCGTAATTGTATTTCGCATTATATCATTTGGTCTTTTCTAAACTAATCAACCTATTGACACATTTTTTTTCACAACGAATGCGAGAGGAATCAATTTTTCCGTACTACGCAAAAAAAAGAACCTATAAACATATGATTTTGTATAGCTGAATATGTATGATCTTAGAGTCTTGTACTTCATGAGAACATGTAGGATTTTTAGCTTCGTTGCAAGTCATAGAAACATGAATTAGATGTATTTAATATAATTTAAATATAAGTTTTTTCAATATATAATAGAATGCTTAAACGATCATTTAATTATCTAAGGATAAAATTATTGTTTTTATCATTTATTTAAATATTAACCATTAATCTATATTAAACAAATAATAATATTCAAATATAGGCTAGTTGTTTATGTTTTAATTTAGTAATTAATAAATAACACATTTATCTTTCTATTATAAATTATATAAGTATATGGTAATTATATAAGTTAAAAAAATTATAATGTACATAAGTTAGATTGTATCTAATTTTTTGTTCAGAAAAATTGTCGAAATCAGATTCTTCTTACATTTTTTTTTTGGCTTTTAAGGCCAAATTAATACAAAGTTGATACATCTAAATTAAAGTGCAATTGAAAGTGACAAATCCTATCAAAATTCACCAAGACTTACTAAAATAAGATAAAAATATCCAAGTATTCACGTTTTCACAATAACAACTAACAAGTTCGTTGCAAGCCTCATGTTCCCACGTACATGATTTAACAACTTGTTTGATAAAATGTCAAAATCTCTAAAGCAATCAACACTCTTAAATTTCAAAATCATGAAGAGTATCGAGGTCGAATATGTAAAATATGGAGTTTGAGTTCGAGCAAGAATACAAGCCTTTCAACGGAATTCCTTCAACTTAATGGCTAATTGTCCATGTGTTTGACAGCCACGATTGTGGATATTTGGATAGTAATATTCTTGAAATGTAGCACCCCAACTCCAACTTAATTGGAGTTGAGTTGCCACCATGACTTTGAGCATGAGAAATATATTGTTTTCAAAGAAATATAAAATATTTCATAAATAAATTCAGCGGAAGACTTCATTATAAAAATACGAGTATTTTTTTTTTCTTAACTTTAAAAGCTAACCATACAAAACTAACTCGTGTTATACCCACATTTGCAAATCAAAACCTTGTTATGAACATATGAAAATTTTCTTACTTAATCCGATAAAAGTAGTCCAAAATATCAAGTATCAGATTTCTACTGATTGACATATATTAAAAACGTAATATATATATGCTTCTAGGGGGAAGTTCATACATCCTGCTACTCATCCGTTTCGTCGTAAGCTGGACTTGAAAAAGATTAAACTTAGCAACGTAAGATTTGAAAAAATTTAGTGGATAACGGTTATTAACTGTTACGTTAAAGAGATTAATCAATACATTAAAAGCATCATCTCAAAGGTCTGAAGACCTGGCCTAACTCCAAGATTCGAAGACCTGGTCTACTCCAAGGTTCGTCAACCTGACCTAACTCCAAGGTCCGAAGACCTGGTCTACTCAAAAGTTCGTCAACCTGGTACTTTATCATGTCGTTTCATTTCATCCAACATAAGAGTTATTCTAGTCAATGTAACTATAAATAAATGTTACCCATTTGATGTTTCACTTAGATACGGGGATATATCCTGAAGTGCCCGGTCGTCCCGTACTGCACTCGACCGTTCATCAACATTTAGATTTTAAAACACATTTCAAAACATGTATATACATATATATAAATATATTAATATAGGTAGTTTATTATTATACTTTAAACTCAAGTGGCTAAACAATAATAAATTAGCATATAATATATAAACACTTATAACTATAACATTTTTAATTCAAACCTTATAGAAACAGAGGCATAAGCTTTGTAAAACACTCCATAAAATTTCTAAAACTAATTAAAATTCTGAATTTGGGGCTTTACTTACAAAAACATATGATGTATCATGAATAATTTCAGGACAGAATATCCGAATTAAAATAATTTTATAAATTATTCTATTATTCAAAAAATTCTCAAATTTTATAAAAAACTTAACAACACACATGTGAACATACAGTAAAACTTTCAGAATAAGAAAACATCTCAAACTATTTTAAATAAATTCAAAACTGCGCAACCTTAAAATTTCGGCAGAGCACCGGGCAGTTTATAATAAACGAATTTTAGAAATTTACACACAACTCAAAACCTTCTAAAATTTTCTACATATCATTTAGACATGATAGTTAGTTTTCAGAAAAATTTACATGAATAAATTCTTCCATTTGATTACCTAAATAACACCTAAAAATTACTACAAAAAACTATAATTTAAACCGGACTACTTTTGAAAATTCATCATAATTCATAAACAACTCCAAAAAATTATCAAATTTTAACCATAGACTCCAAACCTCATATAGAACAACATACTAAAACATTTTTCTAAAATTCCAAGTATAAAAATTTATAAAAATCGGCAAAGTGGACTGAAATTTTCAGAATTCTCACAAGTTGCTCAAACTCACATATTTCCTTAATAAAATGTATTTTCGAGCAATATTTTGAAACCTAACCCAGATATCGAACTGAAAAATTTACTGGGTCACGGGTCACTGGTTCAACCGTTGGGTCAACACCGGTCGAACAACAATGTCATAATTACGCAATAAATATTAATAAATTTTGTAATGTTTATTATAAAATTTAAATATATAAAAATAGGTGTTTTCATATATTTAAAATAATTTTTTGTCCATATATTTATGCCAAAATAATGGAAAAATTGAGAATATTTTAAGCACTAAGCAAGATTAAGTTTAAGTGATATAATTTTCAAATTCATGAACAAAACATCTTGTATTACAAATGACATAACTACAATATTATTGTATAACAAAAACAACAACTTTGGAAAAAGAAAATAACTTAAAAGACTTCTAACAATTTACAAACCAACAAAAACTAAAACAAAAAAAAAATAGAGTTTTATTAATAGTATGTCTTGATGTGATTTGTTCGAAAGGTTTTTGAGAACTTCATATTGGAGGAACAAAATAATAGAATGAGATTTGGGAGGCTTTTGTGATTTTATGGGAAAAAAAATTAAATTTTAAGTTGGAATTTCGGTATTTCTAAAAACCGGGCGGTTCAATTGACCCGGGACCGATTTTACCGGGTCACCGGTTCGACTGGTGGGTCAAACGATTTTTTGCAAAATTGACTCGTTCTGAGCCAAAACCGGTTTTATGGGTCTGACCGGCTCGTTTTAAGGATCGGTTCCGGTTCAAAGCGGTTGAACCGGCCGGTCCGAGCTGGGTTTCAAAACATTATTTTCGAGTTTTATAACCAAACATCTTCAAAAAAAAAAAAGGAATCACATTAACTCATATTATTACACATGCAAGAAGTTTGACTTGATAATCAAACATGCAAAGTCTATTTCAACATGCAATTTCACAATCAACTCTCAAAATGACATATTTTTTTAAGATCCATCATATTGAACAAAATATCTAACAAATTTCATCACACTTGTAGGAAATCATTCTTAAATCACACATGCAATAATTTAGAGTAAGAAAGTTAAACATGCAAAGCCAATTTCTACATATATTTGCACCATCAACACTTAAAATGACATATAGTTGAAGATCTACCACATAAAACAAGCTCTTCAACAAAAACTATTCACTTTATGGGAATTCATCTTTAGATCACACATGCAATGAGTTTAAGTAAAGGAATCATACATGCAATACCTCTTTCAATATGCATTGGCAATCAACCACATAGATCAACATATGCAACAAAACCCATCACATTAGTAGACATTCCTCTTTAGATCATACATGTAATAAAAAATTAGCAACCTAATCATGTTCTTAAGGAAGAAAATGATGAAGATTAGTAACAAGAAAAGAAACTACCTCTTGAAAGCTCAAAAAATAGTTATTTGATGCATGATTGAAGACCACCATACTTGATCTTACTTTCCCCTTTATACTTACTATGCTCTTGCTTCATTACTCCTTTGGTAAGAAAGATTTTGAAGGAGAAATTGAGATTTTCTTGAGAGAAGTGGTAGAGAGAAGGGAGACAGAATTTATAAAGGAGAGAGAAAGTTGAAGGGTGCAAATGATCCTAAAGATCATTTGTGCCTATTTATAGGTTATAAATTTTTGGTATAATATATGTATATCTATCTCTTGCATTATATAAATAAAGATGTGTAATGATTAGTAGTCTTCAGTCTTATGTGGATTTGATGGGGGTATGGGAGGTTGAGTGTGATTTTCATCTAATGTGTCATGCACAATTAAATATAATTATGGTAATTATGCATGCATTTTCATTCAAATTTAAAATCATCTAAGTCACATAATTATTGCACATAAACTATATAATAGAAGAAATCTACTTAATTATATTGAACACAGTCAATATATATATATATGCTAATTATTGAAATTATTTCATATGCAACTTATCTATTTCTTGTTCATAAATACATATGCATGTCGAGTGCATCACGATCGAACTCGCTATCTTCGGGTAGCTATCCTGCAAGACTTTTCAAACTTAAGAAAACATTAGCTCGGTCGTTACTTTCAATCAAATGTAAAGCTAATAATCTATAGATAAAAATTGTATTTATATGCAAAAATATGTTATGTAAGATTTTTCAAAAACGGGGTATTACATTAAATGAGTTCTTTTGAAGACTCAGGCAAATTTGCAAGACACAAAAAGATTAATAACTAATGTATGTAATAACACTGACTGATCTATTTTTTAATTATACTTCCACAAGCAAGAACCATAACTTTACACTTTACATGGTAGACATAAAAAGAGACAATAAAAAATTTCAACTAAATATTGCAAGATGATTATTATAAATTTATAATATATGCAATGGACATAATATAATGAGAGACATTCTTGAAGATAGACTTACAAACCTTTATATCTAACTCATAATGTTTTTCTACCTTAATTAGAGTTGCTTGGAATATCTGATGTTACAACCAATTCTCCTATATAAGCTAAGCGTTAAAATTTACAAACATTTAGAATGCTAATCTAGCCGAACTTAATAATGTAATATAATTAAATTTGTCTTATGATTGAATCACTATTATATGTGCTCAAAAAGTCAAATTCACAATTATAAGGCATGAAAAGAGCAAAGTATAACTTCCAATACACTTCCAAACAAAAATTTCAAAAAAAATTATATCAAAAGGTGTTATGAAATATAGAATCACAAAACTACTTTTTCAAGACCCCATTTGATTTTGAAACTGAAGCTATTTACAATTTACTAAAAATTGCAAGAGAACGACATTAGTGTAAAAAAGAGTGCATACCATCAAGAATTCGAAAGATTAAACCAAGTACACTCCAAACAAGTCTTAAGAGTTTTTAATTATCTTGTTGACAATGTTTGCAGCATTTAGCTCTGCACCCTCGTTTATCTTGAAGATAAATATTATGAAATGGGATTTCCAGATAGTGCAAAAGATATATGTGACCAGTGACCATCCAAATTCTTGTCAACTAATCAAATTAATAAGATACATTGAACAATCTTGTCTATTATTAATTAGAAATTCATGCACACTTTCATTTAATAATAACATTATGTAATTTAATTTAGGAAAATATTAGGTTATTAATAGGGCTATTTTGGTCTTAATAAAAAATATTCATACTTTTAGAATAGTTATAGATTATAGATTTATACGTACCTTATTCGCATACACCGGAGGATACAAATATACAAGATCATGAATAAATGCAGTTAGAACCCCTTTTTTATTTATCTATAAAAACTTCACAAATTCAAACATTATTTACAGGATTTCTTGCAAATAATTACGCGGTAAATTACATAAACAAACAACCCTTCTTAATGGAAATATACGTACTTGACGAGACTTGTGATAATTACCTAATAAATCGCGTACCTTTATGTAATTAAACTTTTCAATTCAACTTCTCAGACTTCAGTTGTGATGTGTCGACTTTTTTAGGTCGGCGGGATAATATTCCGACCACCCAAACGGCCACCAAAGTTGCCGCCACCGGAGCAAGCCAATAAACAATCAAATGCTCCTTTGTTATATGTTCACCGTGAGCAAAAGCCCATCCCAGTACCTAAACAATCACAAATTCGTTTTCAGTTACACGTTGAAACTTGAAATTAGGGGTGGCAATTTGGGTTCATACATATATTTGGACCCAAACATAACTAAGTTTTCAATGGGTTGGGTCCTAACATTTTAGCATTTTAGTTCCAACTGAGTCGGCTTTTCCATTTGTGAAATGGGCTTTTTTCAAATGGACATTTTAAATAAGTGCGTTTAGAAATGTAAAGTGTTTGCTGAGACTAACTTCTTATATAAGTTCTCAAGAAGTGCTGGAATAAAAATTTCAAAAGTCACTAATATGCACTTCTTCAAAATGGACTTTTGAAAAAAATGACTTATTCTAAAAGTCCATTTGAATTTTTCGCCAAACAATTAACATGTTTGCAAATGGACTTCCATCTCCAAAAGCCCATTGGAAAAGTGCTTCCAAACACATCCAATATTTGGGTACAATTGGGTCTTAAATTGGACCCAAGTCGGGTCTAATTTAGGTCCAAATTGGGTTCAACCTATTTTCCACTTTGAGTTAATCATGTACATTTTTTACACTCTACAACAATCCCTTACACCATTTTGATTTATAATGGGTCCTTATTGGGTCCACTTTGGGTCCAACTATAATGCATATTTTGTGACATTGGATCCAATTGGACCCAACCCACTTTAAGCCCAACCCAAATGGACCCAACCCAAACCCAACCCATTCAACCCAATTGCCACCCCTACTTGAAACTATAGTTACATCTGAAATATGATAAAGTTTGGGGAAAATAAGGAAGATCAAAAATACGAATATACTTACAGATGCTGGATTCATGCAGCCCCTGTAAGATCTGAACCGAGTATGTGAAGACTGAGCTTCGCGATACTTGAGATCCAAGTTTTCATGAAGAAACCACCGTTGATCTTTCTAGCTAGACACATGGAGATGATCACGATCGAGAATGTAAGAAAACCTTCTGTCAGTGCACCCTTTGCGATGTCAACGTTCAAGCGGGGTCCGCGTCCTATTCCAGGAAACGCGTCCAGAATTAGACGGACCCCATAAACAGACCCGATAACCTTGAACAAAATGAATAAAGAGAGAATAAGGGGTCAATTGGTTGGCAATTCCAACCCAAAAAAAAAAATCAAAAAATTAAATTAATCACATATTCTAATATAAAATAAAGCAACTTTTAAAATAAGATCCATTATGACTATTTTTTGACGTTTAAATCGATGAGTTTGACTAAAAATATTTATTATAAATTATATTAAAAAATCAATTCAAACAAATTTTTCACAACAAAAAACATATCACATCAACTGTAATCATTACAAATTTTTCTCCAAAAAAAATCATTCAAACACACATTTTATTAATCCCTAAAAATATTTTTTTCTCACTTTTATTATGAAAATAAATTCTCGGAGACGAATGTTCCATCCAATTGGGGCCTAAGTTTTTGCAGAACTAGTCCATATATCAATAGAACATGCAGAATACTTTCACAAACACTGATGAGTGAGTTACTGGCTCAAAAACGAGCTCGAACACCAATATATAGTATAGCTGGGACCTGACCACAGGGACTTTGACCCGGACCCAATGATATTAGGTTGTTTGGGTCCGGGTCGGGTCTGGTTCAATATTTACCCGAAAACACTGAAGTTTAGCTGTTGGTCTTACCCTACCCAGAGTCCCAGGCCCGACCCGAATTGTACTTGACCCATCGGGTCCAACTATTTTTTAGACCCATCAGGTATGTGGTGGGTCTGCGGGTCTGGAGTCCGAGTATTCCCAACTATTTCCCAGAACTAGCTAAAACTTTCAGAGTGTGATGATCTGCTTTAACATGGACACTAATAATGATTAAAAGTATTAAAGATCAGCTTGTTTCCATTAGTGTATCATATTCAATAATTCCAAAAAAAATCAGGAAAACAAGCAGGATTTACAATCTCAATCAAGCCAAACGTATCCTTCTACTCAATGGATCCACAATCCCAAATCAATTCTTGCAAAATACTGGAATTTAGACTACCCATTAGCTCAAAAAACATTATAAATAATCAATAGAAATATAGAACGAACCTGGGCAGGAATTCTAGCTCCAAGAGAGAATAGGAAATTGGAAAAATCCCCAGAAATGGCGGGTGATAAAACGGTGAGCGGATTGTAGGCCCCACCCTTTGTGATTTTCGCCATGAACGCGAAGAAGAACATGTTAAGAATCTAAACAATGTATCTAACAATCTCACCCTTCAATTCATGAGCGGCGTAGCCCAAGATTCTGTGAACGAAAATCTTGATTAGAACGCTCGACCAAACCCACATGAATGACATCGCGAAATCTGCGGCCAGCAATCGCCCGCCGCCTGCCATTTTTTCCGGTGGTGGCCTTGTCTAAACAACGTAGAAATGCGCACTGAGAGGTGGAGTTGGCAACGAATTGGAATCTGGTTGCTAATTTGTGCTTTGTGGGATTTGTCGGATTCTCCATTACATTATTATTCTCCATTACTTTTATGTTGTTACGCTTCGGAGTAGTAGTAGTATGTCACGTCTGGCCCCAACCGAGCCGGCATGTTATTATATGTTACATATTTTGAAGAGGAAGTGTTATATTCAAGGACTAGGTTTATCAATGGTTGGGATTTCCAAATCCGGATTCGACCCGTCAGATTTGAGACCCGATCTTGATCCGAACTCGATGACACTAGGCAGTTCATAATTGGGCCGGGTCTGGGTTCAATTTTTACCCACATGTATTTTACTCAATACCCGAATACTATCCAAAATTTACCCAAATGTATCCTTTGAACATACTCGTGGGTTTATACCAAACAATACCCCAAATTTTACCAGTGGGCATTTGCCCGATACGAACCCGACCCGACCTGACCCAAAATGTATCTGGCCCGTTGGGTCTAACTTTTGGTAGCCGTCGGGTATACGATCGAGTGTGAGTCAAATTTGGGTAAAATATTTTTTGATGGGTATTTAATGGGTCCAATTTGAATCGGGTATTCCCTGCTCATCGACAATTTTAGCAAAATCGATCCCATTAAATGCTGGTGTGGCTCGTAAATCATAATGATTCAATCGACATCATCACTTTATAACCTAATAATAGGGGTGTTTCGGCGAGCCGGCTCGAAAATAGCTCGATTCGAGCTCGAAAAAATTCGAGCTCGAGCTCGAGCCGAGCTCCCAATCGAGCCGAGCTCGAGCCTGAAATAGCTTGTTCGCCAACTCGCGAGCCGGCTCGCGAGCTGGAATTAAAAATTAATTTTTAATTAATATATATAAAAAATAAATATTTATTCATATATTTTTATATAATATGATATATTATAATAATATATATAAATAATAATATTTTTGACATTGATTATAACTATATTTAATAATATATTAATAAATATAAAATTAATAATAATTTTATTAAAAAAATATATTATTTTATTAAAAAAATTATTTTTTTGAGCTCGAGCTCGAGCTCGGCTCGGCTCGAGTTCGGCTCGAGTTTGGCTCGAGCTCGAGCTCACTTTCAGCAGCTCGTCGAGCTCGAGCTCGAAAATTGTGGCTCGAGCTCGAGCTCGAATATTTGGCCCAGCTCGGCTCAAGCTCGACTCGTGAACACCCCTACCTAATAATGTTATTGGTTTTGTGAATTAAATTAGATTGCAACTCATATAATATTGATTTATTTACTGGCAATGAATAAGTAGCATGATGATTGTGCGTTTATTGATAACATTATTTTATGTCAATATAATTATATCGTCTTATCATTTTTCTTACTAGCAACCCGCGCACGCGGTACTCGCGCGCATTAGCAAAATCACAAACGAATCACGTGTTTTTTTATAAGTTCATAAAACAAATATAACACAAAAACAATTAGCAGAAAAAAATTTCCAAAACCCTTTTGATGTTGATAGCGTTACCAAATTGCTCCAAAACTTAATATTTTGCACATCAATGACCCTCCAATTATTGTATCTCCAACCCCTTCAAATTAAATTTAATCTCTTCTTAACTCTCTAATTCCTTCATCCAAAGAAATTGACCTATACTGCACATAAAATCACAAAAGAAGTTCCAAGTTATCAAAAGTTGGTGTGTCACCCAACAAATTAATTATACAGACAAAAACAACATCCAAAGTCACTTAAATCTACAATTAGTGCAGCAATTAGAAAGTAAAATTAGTGTTTGTTAATTCAATTAATTCCCAAAAATGGTTCTGAAAGAATATGCTAACATTATATCGCAACTTAGAATCCCTGGGATTTTTCCGTTGATGAACAGAAGAACAATTAACAAAACAATAAATCAAAATACACAAAAACCCACCTCTTAATCTCTGAATTTAACCACCGAAATTTACACAGGCGACCTCTAAATTAATTTCGCAATGCGTAGAAAATTAATTATTTTTTTGTGAATAAAACCAGAAAGCGAAGATAAAAGAGTTTGAATTCAAATAAACACATTTATACATCCATAAAACAAATATAACACAAAGAATTAGCAAAGAAATTGAAAACATAAACAAATATTCTTGACAAATTATCATAATACAATTTTCGAATTTTTTTAAAATTCTCAACTAAAGAATATAAACAAACATAGCCTTTTTATTTCTCTTTTGATCAACCTCTCTATTTAAATACTCATCTACAAATATCTTCCATCAAACAACATTTTCACATACCCAAAATAACTCTAGAAAAATAGAAAACAATTGCACGAAAAGGTGTAAACTTTCACAATCAATTATAGAAATTTGAAGCAAAAAAATGATGAAATTACATATTCCACATAAACCACATAAGCCTACAAATAAGTGATAGTGAACATCAATTACATATTCCACATAAAAATTACAAAATTGAAAAGCTTTTACCCCCTCTTGGGCAAGAAGGAAGATTGGAAGGAATGCCCCCAGGCTTATTCTTCATGGAATTAACATCTTCCAAAACTCTTGCATGCTTTCTCAGACACCACGCGCCATTCCTTGCGAGGAGCTTGCGTTGAATAAGATGAAGTTGCTAAAGGGTCCACTGGTATGCCCATATCGACATCTAAATCCAGAGTTCATCAGTACAAAACGTTCTAAAACAATAAGAGAAAATCGATAAATTCTTCTGTTTTTGATAGGAATTCTATTCTACTTAATGATTAATAATCTACTTTTCGCAAACAAATAAATTTCTTAATCTAGAAGTTGAAATATATATTTAAAAAATTATAAAAACTAACTGGATATATACGAAGGATACCTCAAAATGTTCTCTTTAGCCTTCTCCAGCCTCTCGACTCTAGACTGAGATTCTTCATAACTCCTCAATACTTTATCATAAATTTTGCATCTCTGTTTCTCCTCAACCTCAAGAATCGAAAACCCTTGAAATTTTCCGAAGCTCAATCCACTGACTACTGAATCTGAATCATTCTCATGCTCAGTATTCAAATCCTCCCCATCTCCACTGAACAACACCATCACAAAAATCGAATTAAAATTCTAATCAAAACTTGCGTTTCTAATCAGAAAAAAATTCAGCTAGTCAGGAAAAAGATTTTTTGCGATGTGTTGGGCAATTCTAATCGATTTTTCAACTGGTACCGCTTGAACAGTTCGACAATCAAATCACGCATGTGTTGGGCAGTTTTTTGCGATGATCAATTTTATACTCATACTCACGATTCAAGGACCAGTTCCCGGTTTTACTTGAACCAGTTGAGTTTCAAAACACTACCCTGAAATGTGAAAAACAATGAAATAAGTACCTGAAGGTGAAGCTCACTTTTTTCCATCGTCTCCTTCCTGCAATCTTTCCAATCTCCATTCGTGCTTTTGTCTTTCTTGTGATCAATTAGTTCTATTTGAAAAGGTGGGAGTTGGGGGAGAGAAGTTAAAAAGGATAATGTAAACCAAACGTGGGTTACAGTTTTTTAATGATATTACATCTTTACCCTTAGTTTTGTATTATTTTGATATCATAATTGAAGGGCAAATATGGAACAATAACAAAAATGGTATGCTAACTGATTCGGCTCCTTGCTTTTGTCTTTTATGCCCTTGATATAGTTAGATATTACATAAATTTGTTTCTTAGTTTTAGTTACTTTATTTTGAATTGTGGATAAAATAGTAAAATGGTGTGAAATAACTGTCATTTGTGAGGTAAAACAACCTTTGTTTTTATAATAGTATAGATAATTTATATAATAGATGTGAGTGCATCCACATCATAATCATCTTGTATTTTTGGTGTTACCTTTTAGTTTAGTGATAAAACTTGATCCAAATATATGAGTCACACATTTTGTGAACCACATTTAAATTTTCAACTAGAATTTTTCAATATAGTATTGGGTTAATATGAGGTGGGATACCAGTTGAGTTGGCTGGCCACATGGTCTTCGATTTTGATTTCAATAAAGATGTCTGGATAGTAGATTTACAAAGAAATTCAATGAAATTTGAGTAAACATTACAGTTTCAATTTTAAAGAAATTATGATATACGTATAATGATTTTATTAAATAATATAATTAAAACCCATTATAAAATATAAATTAAATACGAGTTGAAACTTGAAAGTAAAATAATAATTAAATCTCATAACAATTTCATTGAAATAAAGTTTAACACAAGTTTAGTAAAAATCATGTGTGTCATAATTCTTTTGTTGAATTGGAAAATGTAGGAAATTAGGGGAAAAAAAAATAATGAGTGAATCAAACGACGGCGTTTCGTGTTCGTAAATCACTTCATTTTTTATTTCATTAGTTTTCCATTTCTAACCAGAAGATTTCAAGCAGTTCCTCAATCTCCGTTTTTGTGCAGGTTCTACGGATCGATTCTATTGCAGATTTAATTTATACGTTTTCGATTTTGAGGTATTAATTGTTCAATTTCACTGTTGATTTGGTTATATTCTCGTCCGATTTCTTTTCAGTTTTGATTCTTTATTGTCATGTTTTTGGGTTTAATAAGTATAATGTTGGAATGAAATTCAATATTTGATCTAGCTGTTTTGACCTGAATGAAACACTTTTTTGTAAAATGTTTGTTCTTGTTTCATGTATTATACGATTGATTTGTAATCTGTGAATTATGTGATATTTGTGTCAAATTTTTGGGCTGTGTTTGCGTTTGCACAATGCTGGAAAAATCTAAATGATTATGATAATACTTGTTGCGACTTCTCAGGATCGATCAGGATAATAGATATGTGTGATTTAGGAATTCTCTGCTAGTGCATTACTTGGATAAATCTGTAGTATATTCTTTGTCCATTTTGATCTGCGATCATATCTTTGTGCTCTTGCAAAACATACGTGCGAATATCTTTAGCAAATTCTTTTGTTTTCTAGATAATGGAATTGAAACCAAGGCATGTGACATCTTTTCATATTCGATTTATAATGTCATACCAATTTGAAAATAAATAGCTTTAATATTAGGAATCATTTTGATTGCTTCTTGAAAAATAGCAACTTATTGACTAGTAAAACTGGGTCGTCGACTGTGGATGAAAGCTCAACTCGACCGAGTGTTTGTGTAGTTGCTTTTGCCTTTCCTTCTTTCTCCAATTGTCAAATGATGCAACACTTGCTAGTATATCTTCACTAATACTTGCGTTTAATCATTTTACGAAGATGGCTTTGATATATTTGAATAAAACGAGTGTTATAACTGTAGGAATCGAGGGCTTCTAGGAAGAAGTTAGATGGCTGGTCATAGAGTTGCTCATGCCACTTTAAAGGGGCCGAGTGTGGTGAAGGAGATACTCATCGGAATAGCGCTCGGTGTAGCTGCAGGTAGCGTGTGGAAAATGCACCATTGGAATGAGCAGCGTAAAGTAAGAGCATTTTACGACTTGTTGGATAAAGGTGAAATCACTGTGGTTGCTGCAGAAGAATAAGCACTCTGAGTATATTTCTTGATTTATTATGACATATTTATTGGCGCTATGAAGAATAAGTATTCCACTAATAGATTCTTGATCCAAACATGAACTGGTTAGTTTGAATTTCAACGAAATAAGGTTTATTAGGTGTTTATGGACCATATGATCACTGCTAATACTAAATCTTCCTGCAGTGTTAGTTGATTTTTTGTTTTATTTCATGATATATGATTTTCTATTTTAGTATTTTACCCGTATAATTTATACTAAATTTCAATTTGACCTAGCAATTACTGGCTTATTCGTTTCAGTTTATAGTTTATACCAGCTGCATATGAATAAACACTGCTTAAAGCTGATCACTTGATGAGTAACAATTTATACAGTTTGCATTTGGAACTACTGTCTTCTTGATTCATAAGCATCTGATATCTGTTAATGCATACACGAAATATGATTCTAATGATACATCACTTAGCTCGATTAGAGATAACATCGACTAATTCGTGTCATGATAATTACATTTAGTGACTAAAGTGGGTTCATGGGTTGTTTATAGAACTTTATTTTGTTTTGATTCTTGCTTAGAGGCTGCTGAATTACATCGGATTCGAGTTATTTTTGGGAATTTCGAGTTACCGAGTTGAGCTTATATGCTCCCTGAGCCTACTGAAATCGACATTCTTTGTTGGTTAGGTACTCTTTATTTGGATAATTACTAACAGAAATACACACTTTTATTTATCAAAAGTCCACCATATCACTCTCTTGTTATCTTTTTCTCTTTTGTTTTTGGCTAACCATAATCTCAATTTTCCAAGATTTTTCTTGTTATGGGCAGCTGGAATTTTCTTGGCTTTCACATTTGTGACAATGACAGAGATTCATTAAAAATAGGGACCATATAAGGACATGTCAATTTAAACTAAAAGTTGTAACTACCAATGGACATCTTTGTTAAATGTGGAAAAGTATTAATTTGGATATTATTCATAGTACTCAAGTTATTTACATAAAAAACTATGGGTTAATGCTCATCATCTTATATATCTGCCATTTTATGTACAATCAATAATAAAAAAGAAAGAGTCAAAACTTGTAAGGACCGGGTGACATATTAGAACACATAAAGATAATATGTTCGAACCATGATCGTTTTACGTTATAACAATTTAATCTCATCCGGACCATATTATTAAGAGCAAATCGAAATTTGCTTCTATAATTGTCGAATTATATATTTAAGGAACTCGTAAAATTCCAAGTTTCGATATAGTCATGAGATTTCGTGTGCGACCTATTTTACAAGTAACTCTCATTTAATAAACCATCGAAATTCCATGAATTCATTACTGTCCTTGTCTTGGATACAACTTGGAAATGATATTTAATTATTTATCTAAGACATTTCCAAGAAACAAAAATCAATTTGACCAGTTTATCATTATTATCTATGGGCGTTTACTTTGTGTTGTAAACGTTGTGATCCACGTTGACGAGCAAATTGCTATTTGCCACACCAATATTTCTTTTTACAATCATTACGAAATATTTATAAATTTTTAAGTCTATACTATGTTGAAATATTCTTTTTTTTTTTTCGAATCGAGTTCATTTGTAAAATATACAGTGTTTATATGGGCACTGGTCTATCTTTATACGATAATACATAATAACTTAGTTATGATCTCGTTGTACTGTAAAATTATTTGTCGTGTTGAATCAATTAAACATTGATGTGAAAATATTTTGATGGGAAAATCTTAATCGGTACACTCACTATTTAAAATTATACTACAATTTATTTCTAAAATTAATAGATGAAAAATTCAAGATAAGAATAACTCTTTTTGTTAATTATAAGTTGAAATGGGAAAATTTGATGGGAAAATCTTAATTGGTACACTCACTATTTAAAGTTATTTTTTTACAACAATTTATTTCAAGAAAACGTAAAATTAATAGATGAAAAATTCAACACAAGAATAACTCTTTTTGTTAATTATAAGTTGAAATGGGAAAACTTGTTAATTATTATAGTTATTTTTGGATAAAAAATGGAAACCCGTAATAATCACCCTTTTAAGGTGTGCATTCGATAAAATTAAAACTGCGACCAATATCCTTTTAAAAATGGTAAAACTCGCTCTTGTATAATAAAATATTGATTCAATAAAGAGATAAATCAGTTTAAATTAAACCAGACCAAAACCAAACTATGAAAATTAAACTAGTGACCAAAAACGAAAGTATAGATAATAAAAACTTTAAATTATTACATTCCCAAATTCCACCTAGTACTAATAAAAAAAGATAATGTGGTTTGGCAAAATCAATTGCCCGATAAGGACAGCCATGCAATGTGACGAGCATTCTGATTTGCTTCTCGGTATTTCAGTTTAGTTAATATTGCCTATAAATATCTCTAATTTCTAAGCCCAAAATTCAGAACCCTAAAAAACCCCGCTTTTTCTCATCCGTTCGACTGTGAGTATTCAATCTCTCTTCCGCTCATATTATGTTGTCAATTTTCTATATTATCCACTAATTTGTTTGGTGATCAAAATTTGTTTGTATATGTACGAGAAATTAATTTCTGTTTGGATCTCTGATCTTTGATCACATACTTTTTTGTTGTTGTTAAATTTAGTTATTGTGGCCAGAAAGATATGATTACTGTAAAAGTGTTCAATTAATGTTTAAACTCATGTTCATGAAGTTTGAAGATTTTTCTTTTCTTTTTTTTGCCAGTTATCATGTCTATAGACTATATTGGTGTAACACTGTGGATTCTACAATTTGTTTTGTTTTTTTATTTGACCTTTTTAGCTGAAACTTCATGAAATTATTAAGATTATGTCTAATTTGAAGGATTTGTAGATAAAGATCTCAAATCCATTGACTTTTTTGAGGGATTCAAATTACAACGATTTAAAAATTTTAATACCATGTTTGAGCAATTTGGGTTTCAAAGTCATCGACGATGAATTTATTTCAAATTCATAGCACCAAATTCTTCCATCCAAACTCAACATGAAGTTTTGGTGATTTTCACTTTTAGGCTATTATAGCTTAAGCGCTCATCTTCTATGTGATAATATGAGCACTTCATTTCAGTTCCCACTTTAAGAAAGTTGATGGTTAGAGATTGATTGAGCTGAATGCTTGTCTAATGGCTTCAAATTTGATTGTTTGCTGACTTTGCTCCATATTTTGAAGTTTAACTTCCAATAGATTGAGAAATTGAGATCATTATATGATAGATTATATGTGTCTTGTTCCTAGGTCATGAAAAAAATTAAATATTTTCTCAATTTCAATCCAGAGAATAAAAATCTGAAAAAATTGGAGCATTGCACGGTAGATTGTATTTTCTTGTTCGTAGTTCATAAAAGAACTTCTATATTTTCACAATTTCCACCCATAGAAGGAAATATGATACATCCTATCAGGCAGATGTATATATCATCTTCTAGTTTTACACATTACGAAACAGATTTAGCTATATATATAATTGTTATGTTATGATTTTACCATCTCATCTTTGATGCACCTAAAATTTCCCAATACACAATATCTGATTAGGTGGTGAAAATGGGTCAAGCACTTGGTTGCATTCAAGTGGATCAGTCTAATGTAGTTGTGAAGGAACATTTTGGCAAGTTTGTTGATGTTCTTGAGCCTGGGTGCCACTGTCTGCCTTGGTGTTTCGGCTACCAAGTAGCTGGTTCTCTATCATTACGTGTGCAGCAGCTTGATGTTCGTTGTGAAACAAAAACTAAGGTTTTTCCACCATTTTACTTACTCCGTAGACGTTTGATTTCTCTATAAACACGTGTAAATTTCTCTTTGTGCCCGTTTAAATTAGGAATATTTACATGTATAGCCCCTCAGCTTTTTAGGTATTACCACGAGCCCCTTGAATTTTTGTAGATTACCGACACCCCTATCCTGAAAACTCAAAAGAGGGCGAACTTATAATCTAATTTTTACGGGTCGGGTGATATTGTAATATACTTTTACTCATGGGGGAAGTAATGGTAATTTCTCAAATCTTGTGATGTTTCTCCTAATTAATGTCTCACACAAGGAGTGTGTATGTACTTTATCCTATTAATTAGCAAAATGGAAACACATAAACAGGACTACTCACAGATCAACAATGTTCTGCTTTGGACTGGTATTTTGCTTTAATGTGATCATTTGATGAAGTAGATGAGCTGTTTGTGTTTCAGGACAATGTGTTTGTCACTGTCGTTGCATCGATTCAGTACCGAGCATTGGCGGAAAAAGCATCTGACGCATTTTATAAGCTATCTAACACAAAAGCACAGATCCAAGCATATGTTTTTGATGGTACGTACAAGCTCTTTGGATTTATATAAAGGATCGAAACTCTTTAGCTCTCAAATTCAAAATTATTTGAACGCAACCTTAAGATTCTTGATATTATTGATTCACAATTAATATCTCAGAACTATGAGTTACTTCAAAGTGCAATACGAGCAGTTATGGATTTAGATTAAGGTTGTATTTGATTGATAATTGGGATTCTAACAGTAAGATTAATGGTCTGAACCCGTGTGAATGTTTAGTGATAAGGGCAAGTGTTCCAAAACTGGAGTTGGATTCTACTTTTGAGCAGAAGAATGACATAGCCAAAGCTGTGGAAGATGAACTTCAAAAGGTAATATATGCTTTTCACTACAAAGGTCCATATATCCGTTGTGCGTATATAATGAACTTAGATTTTGCATTTCTTTTACCTTTACAGGCCATGTCTGGATACGGTTTTGAGATAGTGCAGACTCTGATTGTTGACATTGAACCAGATGGTCAAGTCAAGAGAGCCATGAACGAGATAAATGCTGGTAAGTTTCTTAAATAATTGATTTGATGTTTATAATTTTAGGATATTATTGTTAGATTATCTATTTGTTTCATTGCTTTCACGAGTCAGTTGGATTTCGAAAACATTTAAAGTTACATTTGGACTGAAGAATTTTAAAGTAGTGTTCCAAATCAATAATAATAAAGCAATTGCCTTGTCTTCGATAACTAACTCAATCAATGATTGCTTTCAAGTTAATTCAAATCCCTTTAAACTCATTTTGAGCTATTTTCTCAATCATTACTGAGAATTTCAATTCAAATGCGTTCCACAAATCTTAATCCATCAATCCAAACTCAACTTTCGAAAATTAAACGAGACGAAAATAGTTATCGTTGACTCTATTTTCCATTCCCCTTTTGATTCAAATCTCGGGTTTGCTTATCTGGGATAATAATGATCAATTTATGTAATTAATACGTCAATGTCACAACAGCTGCTAGGCTCAGAGTTGCTGCAACCGAAAAAGCTGAAGCCGAGAAAATCCTGCAGATCAAGAAAGCCGAAGGAGAAGCTGAATCAAAGTACTTATCCGGGCTCGGTATTGCTCGTCAGCGTCAAGCCATAGTAGACGGGCTAAGAGACAGCGTTCTTGCATTCTCGGAAAATGTCCCAGGGACAACAGCTAAGGATATAATGGATATGGTCCTTGTTACACAATACTTTGACACAATGAAGGAAATTGGTGCATCGTCTAAATCATCTGCTGTGTTCATCCCGCATGGACCGGGGGCTGTCAAAGATATTGCTTCACAGATTCGCGACGGTCTTCTTCAGGGCGAAAGCGTTGGGCATAGTTGAGTTTTTCGTAACTTTGGGGATTTTATACGCGCCTTTTCTCTATAAATAAATAGTGGGTTTGATTAATGGAGTAAATATTGGATGTTTTATGTGAAAATTGTTATTATGATAGTGTGATGTGCCTAAATTGTGTTTTGTTTATAAGAATTGATTTTCCTGTCAATAAATGTGAGGGGATTTGTGTTTTAAGGTGTGATTTTGTGAATGAAGTTGATTTTTGGCTGCTATAAGTTGTGCTGTGAATTTCTAACTTTATGAGTCTGTGGACAATGCTTAGTTAAGTAGATGATATGCTTCCATTACTTTGCATTTTGAACATCCACCTCCTCAAAAAGTAGTAGTTATAAAATGAGTAGGGATGGCAAACGGGCGGTTCTGGGTTCGGAACCAGTGGAACGGGAACCGGTTCCCCTATTATGGAATCGGAACCGGAACTGCCGGGTCCAACCGGCTGGTACCCGGATCTGCATGTAATTTTTTTTTGCCTTGTTTATTTTGTAGCTAGCCTATCACTCATCTACATTGAATTTATATAAGAAAATAATTTTACATAACGTCATTATAAACATTATATGAGCACAATGATAGCAAAATGCAATCTAATTAAACTACATTGATATACCATAGAAAAGTATTTAAATTAAGAATTTATATATATCTTCATAAATCTATATTAAATTATGTTAACTTTACAAAATTAGCTTAAAATGCAAGTAAGAACAAAAAATCTCTAAATACAAACATAACACGTAATTTCATTTTGTCTTTCGCATTAAAAAAAGGACGCTTTTGTATTTCTTTACAATACATTAGTTTTACAAAACATTGTAATAGTTTCACATAATAGCATAAAACTTAGGACGATTTTACAATAAGTCAAATAAAAGTATATTTTATGTTTATGGCACTAGTATATGTGTTGATTTGACCTATGTATTATGTAAATCAATTTCATTAAAATGGTCGAAATTAAATTCAATATATTGGTATAAACATTAATTTAATAAAAGATCGAGGGACAATTACACTACACTAATTGGTTTTAATATTTATACAATTTGTGGAGTTGATATTTAATTTCTTTTGCAATGAAATAACCTAACAAACATTTTCAATTGATTTTTGTTGGTTGTATGATCTATTGATCTTACTGTTTAGTAAAATATTCACCATTAATTTTAATAAAAAGAAAAAAAAATTAAGGCTGTTCCGGGTTGGACACGAACCGGAACCACCCAAGAACCGTTTAGTTGGACCCGGAACCGGATCCAGAATCGTTTAGCATTGAAAGAACCGGAACCGACGGGACAGTTCCGGGGCGGTTTCGGGTCTCCCGGAACCGTTGCCATCCCTAAAATTGAGCTTCATATCTAGGACAAATAAGGTTCATAGGTTTAGTAGGGCTGTCAATGAACGGGGATTACTAGATCCGTGCAATTTAAATTTTACACGACCCGACACGATCCACAGAACCTGACCAAGCCCTGAACCCGATGGTATTTTGGGTCCAAATCTAATTTTTACTCGCGGGTATTTTACCTGAAAATACCCGAATATTACCCACAATTTACTCAAATTTTACTCTTCAAAAATACTCACGGGTCTTTACCCGCCTGGATCCGACCCGAATTGTACCTGACCTATCGGGTCCAACTATTTTTAGATTGTATGTGGTCAAGTCTAGGTCGGATCCAGGCAAAACATAATTTGCCGGTATTTCGTGAGTACGAACCTGATTTCGAATACTTTCCACTCATTGATAGCCTAGCCATAGCGAGACTATCGCAACATTCACTAATCTCTGTCGCAATATAAGTAATATAAGTGTATAATTCACTAAATATTAATATAAATGTATAATAAGCTACCTCATTGTTGGAAGTAACATTTAACTCTAAGACGTTGCTTTAGATTGAATACTTGTCTTGATTGCTCTTAGGCTTACAATTCATTTTATCTTCTCAAACAAATTGTTACTTTTTTTCATTTCATGTCAAAGTTTACGATATTGAGAGCATACAATGATTTCAATAGTTTAAGACAATTAAAACACAAAAAATAACTATCTCAATAGAAAAAAACAAAAGTTTTAACGAAATTACTGACAAAAAAGAATTTAAAAAGACTATGTATAAATGTATTATCATCGTTAGATCTATAGCCGATCATATAAAACTTGAACAAGGGTCTTAAAATTTAAAAAATGTAAATAAAAACATAAAATTGCCTTTGAGGACATGAAGTTACTCATAATTACAATTCATAATTTCACTTTCACCCCTTCTCTTTCCCCTATTTTCTTTGTGTCACTTTTCTTCTCTCCCTCCCCAATATACTCTGGCTTGTCACCAAAGAAAACTCTCCATTATAAAAAACACACACAGACACAAAAACAGAGCATCAGTAGAAGAAATCACAGTCAAATAGCGAAACAATGAGCAGCATAGGCACAGGCTACGATCTCTCAGTAACCACATTCTCACCGGATGGCCGTGTATTTCAGATCGAGTACGCAGCTAAAGCCGTCGACAACAGCGGCACCGTCGTCGCTATCAAATGCAAAGATGGCGTCGTTATGGTATACGCTATGCTTTTACCTATAGTTATTGTTATTAGTATTTTATTGGGTTTGAGTTTTGTGTATTGTTAGGGTTTTTGAATTTCTGCTTGTTGTTGAAGGGAGTGGAGAAGCTGATTGCTTCGAAAATGATGTTACCTGGATCCAACCGTAGAATCCACGCTGTTACTCGTCATTCTGGAATGGTATATTTTTAATACTTGGTTTTTTTATATGTCTGTGCTTACATTTATGTTAATTTGCATTGTTTTCTATGATATGAACTTTAGCTGGAATGTTTGATGTCAAGTGTTGATTATATTTGAATCGAAGACTTCTCTGAAGAATTTAAGCTTCTTGAGAATAATGAACTGAATGGATAATTGGTCATGGATTTAACATTGTGTTTCCAATGTTTTCATTCGAGAGTATTTGGAGCGTGTTGCTTGTGATGTCATCTTAATTAAGTTAATATCTTGAAGAAAACGGTTTAGATTAGATGGATCAAAAGGTTTTAACAGAATCTGAATCTTGAGGTCTTGGGAATTTTGCTGTTATAAGTTGTATGCCAAGTTATTTTTTATGTTATTATTATGCTAAAATTTTAGTTTTACCAAATTAACATCCTTCTTTGGCTATCAAGCATATGGAGTTCTAGCTCATGTACTGCATTTCTAGTTTTGTAATTATAAACAATCAATCAATCTAAAAGCTGTTAAAATAGTTATCAATCAAATGATTTTTTTATGAAGACTGAGAACCTTCTTTAATTTAATGTTATTGTTTTTTCTAGTAAGAAGCTGCCAATTTCATTCGTAACTAACCTACAGCTTGCCAAAAAATAAGGAACTTCTATATCATTCACTGCTAATAGCATTGTTCTCTTCGAAAGAAACTCCAAATTAAGAGTGCTTAGCTTTTGGTCCACAGACCACTCCTTTCGGGACGTAGATTTCTTAAGGATTGAGTACACGTACCATGCTTCTTAGCCATGTGTTTCCTTCATACAGGGATTAGACTACCCTGGCCTGTATGTTATCTGTTAGTCTGTTCCTCAACAATATAATAAAGGAAGTGGAAGCATACTTTTGTTTTTAGTTTGAGATCTTGCAGAACTGTTTAGGAAGTTAGCAATACTCAAACTCAAGTGGGTGTCAAGCACTTAATAGGATCTTCAATTAGAGCACTCGTTAGGACAGCAACCTCGAACATCTTGGCAAAAGTGGGGTTGGGATAAAATTATTAAAGAAGCAGACGGGAGGACTGGCACATTCAATTGAATTGTAATAAAGTATTTTGGAAGTAATTGGCTAATCGACATCATCGTGATTCGGCATTTTTGATCTAATGGGTCCATAGAACTTTTGCTGACATATAGCACATGAATAGTCTTTTACGAACTTAGACCTGAGGATTTCACTGCACTCAAGCTCTGTAATGAGCATGCTCTTTATATTGTATAAGGAATGACAAGCATTTATCCGATTTCATTTCTTATTTTATGGTATTAATACCCATTCAGATAATTGACTGTTTGCCGGAAGCCATTTTAATCATTCTTTACTATCTAGTTAGTGCTTTTTTTTGCTTCCTTACGTGTGTGTATCTGTGTATGTATCTGTGCTGATTTGCTTCCATTTGCAGGCTGTTGCTGGACTAGCTGCAGATGGTAGGCAAATAGTGACACGGGCAAAATCTGAAGCAACTAATTACGAGAAGTTAGTTTTATATCTCTCTTGTGTGGTTTTCTCTGTGCTTCATCTGTTAAACCATAAAATTGGCTTGTGCCAGGATTAATGCATAAGTTTGCATGTCATTGCACAGTCAGTCTCTGTTCGCTCTTTGGGCATGCTGACTTTGCTTAAATACACAAGCCATGATTATCATGAGCATGGTGAGAATTAAAATAGTGATATCATATCAGGAATGACCATATAATGTTGACAAGTGAGAGAAACCATTTAAAAACTAGCATATGTATATCTACTGACCTTTTTATAGACCGCTCCTGTGATTTATTGATACAATTTTGCTGATGAAGTGCATTATTATACATGTCATCAAAGAAATGTTCAGATGCTCAGAAGCTTTAATAGCGAAATGATATCCATTTATGCCCAAGTTGTTTTCCTATGGTTATTGTTATCTTTTTCTGTTTGAAGTATAAGTCAAAATGGGCATGTTCTAACATATTGTCCTATCCTCTTCATTTGCAGTGTTTACGGTGAACCAATTCCTGTAAAAGAACTTGCTGAACGTGTCGCCAGTTATGTGCATTTGTGCACACTCTATTGGTGGCTCAGGTTTGATATTGCATCTGCTGTTATTTGATCACTTGGTCACTTGGTTCCATTTATCTTCTCTTTTCATTTCAATCAATCTTAAATTTTGCAGGCCTTTCGGTTGTGGAGTAATTTTAGGAGGTTATGATAGGGATGGCCCACAGTTATACATGGTTGAACCATCTGGAGTTTCTTATGTGAGTTTTTCTTTTTCTTTTTTTTTGCATTAGTTGTGATGTGTTAGATTATTAGACAATAAACATCATAATCTGATAGCTGCCAATTTCAATTTTGTGTCTGTACTTATTTAGTTATTAAAGTTCATGTCCTTTTATGAGAGGATTGTGTGATCTATATATTTTATTGCTGCAGAGATACTTTGGTGCTGCCATCGGAAAGGGCAGACAGGCTGCTAAAACGTTAGTAATATGTTTCTGCCCTAGATCCACCCACTTTCTTAAATTTGGACAATTGTGACTTGAAAAGAAAAAAAAGTATATGTATCCCATTCACTGTAAAGATGTCGAATAGTGCAAAAACCTTTGCATTTGCTCTTCATATTTTCTAGTGTTATCATCTTAATTATCTGTAACATATTGGGTTTTTGGTATGATGTTAATGATTTTAGCCTCCTTATTTGATGTTCATTAATTTTCATATTATTCTTGATTCTGGTAACATCAAAATACTGTCGAACTTTGGCCATCAATTTTCAAAATCATCACCATATTCTTGTACGTTTGTTGTTGTTTATTGATTTGTTAATGTTCTAATGGTGAGCAACCTGTTATATTGACAGTGAGATTGAAAAACTAAAGCTTTCGGAAATGACATGTCAACAAGGCTGTATTGAGGTTGCCAAGATGTAAGTTATTCTAAGTTATTTGGGATACACATACATTCAATATCACTTCTTTCTTACTAGATTTGATGTTGTAAATGAAATACTTCTGGCATGGTTATGCGTCAGGTGGTGGTTATCAACAATCACTGCATGTCACGAACTAGGAAGATTAATACCTAAGCTGTAATAGGGCTTGAACGACCTTTACATGTGAAATATCTATCGTGGTCGAAACTTGGTGAATGATGGATAAAGCGGAGTAATCAATTTCTATCACAACAAAAAAAAAATCACTATAATAAACTTATTTCTTTGAATCATTAATGTTTCTGAAGTGTTATTATATGAATCATAGTTTCAAATCATGTAAACGATATGCGAACATTCAGTTATTTTAAGAATTGTTATGTTATCATAGTTTGTGCCATAGAAATCTTGCTTTCGATTTTCTTCATTTTCATTTATCTCAATGTTTATGGTTCTTTCATCTTTCATGTTCTGTTATATTTATGAGCAGTATTTATGGGGTACACGATGAGGCCAAGGACAAAGCCTTTGAATTGGAACTAAGTTGGATTTGTGACGAGTCAAATCGCCAGCATCAGAAGGTAACTACTGTCTGCAATAAGAATTTGATACTTTCAAGTCACTGTGCCATTACTTTGCCTTTCATTTGTATTATTCATTGTGTTTGGCCACTTTTATTCATACTTGTATGGCCATATAATCCCACTATGTACTAGAAGTCCAAGATCATCAGAGTTCTGTATATAATATCAACTCTTTTATTTCTTATGTGACTTCAACTCTGATTCAAGATCGGAACCATCTTAGCTTCAACTGTAGGATATTGGTTTCTATTTAGTTGTCCTAATATTCTCGTCTCCATTCTAAAAATCTATTAGAGAAGAGCCACCATTACATATCTTTTGTCCTTAACCACCAGATTATTTAAGATTTATATTTATATATATTCCATGACTACAGTTTGCTTTACATAATAACTTATACCAATCCAATCCACATATATCGAACTCTTAAAACTTTGTATTATTACAACTTTTAACGAGGGGTTACTTTTAGTTGGAAAGAAAATATGTTGACTTTTTCTTTATTTTCTGAAAAAAAGGATCAACTGGGACAATCCTGTGTGATAGAGGGATCAATTTATTTGGTTTTGTTTTCTAGAAATCCGTATGATAACGTCGCATGATCACTAATTTCGTTTCTGAGTCCCAAACTAAAACTACATTTAGAACATCATTTTTTTCATCAGTTGTTTTTTTGTCTTTTATCTTTTTATGAATTTGTAATAGTTTGCACGATATATTCCAATCGGCATTTTTTGTGATCCATTGCGAAAATATTTCTTAAATCTGCTAGCATTGTAAGCAATATCTGGGTTTGTTGATTAATTGTGGTGATGTTCTTGGATCCAGGTTCCAGAAAATGTATTAGAGGAAGCAAAAGCAGCAGCCAAAGCTGCACTTGAAGAAATGGATGCAGATTAGTTGCTTTTCATCCTCCCATTTTGTGTTTCATTTGCGGCACCATGCACTAATTTGCACGAACCGGGCTGGGTAAGGCCATATCGAACTCTGCAGTGTATTGTGAACTAAACTTGATTTTCTGTTTACATGTATGATTTATGGAATCTGTATGCACTATAAAACTCCACATTACAGTTTTCTTGGAAATTCACTACCCCTAATTGTTAGTCTCAATGTCCATTGCCCTTATACAAATTTCCCTTTTCATATATATATATATATATATCCTAAAATTGGGGTTGAATCGAAATTAATTGGATATAGTCTAAACATATTTAAAACTCTATCGATTTTATTACAAAACTTTTAAAAATATAAATTTGTGTGGGTGTATTATCAAGTATATTTTTTCCTTATGTATTACGTGTCAATAGGCTGAAAATTGAACCAAGCTACTCGATACTCAATTCGAGCTCGCTAAAAGTCCAGTTCGAGCTCGGTTCGATAATTTATCAAATTAAGCTTAAATAACTTTTTGTGTTCAATAAATTTTGAAGTTCGATTAGCAAAAAATAACAAAAATATGTATAAAATATTCAACCTACTCGAGCTTGGCTCTATTAAAGCTCGTTTGAGCTCGACTTGATAAATAATCAAATCAAACTTAAACACAATTTTCAAAGCTCAATTTTAATTCAAACGAGTTTGAACATTTATGTGTTTGGTTCGACTCAATTTCTCTCTAGAAATAGAAATCAAGACTATGAACAGTAAACACACAAAAATGTTTTTTTTTTTATTATTTATTGACTATGAGCAACCAATATCATCAACAGAAGTGCACAATCGATTCAATAATTAGAATTCAGTGTTTAATCACGTATGCATTAAATGACAAAAAGTTAGACCATCTATCCAAATAATATATGAAGGACAAGTCATAATAATACGTGAACTCTGTCGATCTTATCATAATGATTAATTAATAACATATTTATACATTTAATTATTATGGAATATAATCAAGTTGGCCAAGTTGAATTCTAATCCCCATCATTTACTATTCAAGTGTTTTTGTCTAAAATGTTGTATTATTGGAACCAACAAAAGTTGACAGCTCTTTGTACCTTATTTTGATGGTTTTGACAATATATAATGAAATAAGTTTAATGTATTTCTTAAAAGGATTATTGAATTACACTAACAATGTGATTTATCACCTATTTTATTTCAATCCCATATCTACTTCGCGATTTACTGATTTAAAAAGGTCTGTTAGGAACCCCACTTATTAAGTCTAAACTATTTAGGTCAAAATGGGCAACTTTAATAAGAAATATATATCATGCATGGAGAGACACACCCCTTAACCCCACTTCAATGTAGTATAGTTTAAATTCAAAAAGAAAATTGAAGAAGAAGAAAATAATCATGTATAAATAGAGCTTATTTCCTTACATTTTGACATACAAATTTAGAAGTGAACTTCTAAACCCTATATTATATAGCTCACAAACCTTAACCTTCCCAATGGCTTATAGTCACCCCTCTAACCTTTTCTTCATTGCACTCTTCATCATAGCTGCGTCGAATTTCCGACTAGCCCACGGCAATATTGACGACTTTAGCGTAATTCAACTAGCCAACGAAAATACTAACCTCAATGTAATTCGACTAGCCCATGACAATATTGGCCTTAGTGTTCAAGGTCGACTTTGTTGCACATCCACTGGAGACTGCCCTGGTCGAGCCATTGCAGGAGTGGTTGTTAGGCTGAATTGTGTATTGTTTCTCGGCCCGACCAGAGTTGGTGAGGCCACCAGTAATGCCACCGGATTCTTCAACATTAATGTTCCAGGATTTGACCGTAGTCAACGTATAGTCGGATGCATTGCCAGCGTTCAACTTCCCCTAAACGCCGCTGTCTGTCGGAGCCTTTCTGATACTGGTGGCTTCCTGAGCGCCAGTGTTCCTGCTTCAACAAATCCCACGTATTTTATTGAGAATTGGATTCGCGGGCTTTAAGAGTTAAAGATAGAGTATAATCTCAATCACCAGTAATACAATTATATGGTACTTTCTCTCGCACAAAAATGTGTAATAAGTGTATACATGTACATGTTGCACATATTTGTACTAGTGTTATACAAATTATTATTACTGTTTACTGGAGATTGGATTTATCTACAAGCTATCTCAAGAATATCTCAAGAATTGACACTTATAGTGCTTTCTATTCTTGTATCTAAAGTTCATTGTTTTCTTCTCGGTTTTTTTAGTACAATAATATTTGTAATGTTTTAAGTGTTGTGCAAAATAACGTGACATTTACTTTTTTTTTTTTTTTTATAGTGAAAAACGATATTTATATGTTGTATAATGTGGTGCATTAATTAGTGCTTAAAAAGATAGAATAACTAAGATAAAGGCGGATAGTAAAGTGATATAGTGCAAATGGACCTACCAGTGTTTATTAATTATGGCCATAACTCTTTGTCATAAGTTTCGATTCATTTATAGTTAGTGGAGCCAAAAAGCCAACTTGATTATCTTTACAAACATATATCATACATGGTCCGATTATAAGTAATGCAAAAGATACGAGATTTCAAACTGTGCTAAAATAGAAATGACAATGATTGGTTGGACTCAAAACCCATCTAATCCCAGAACCGTCCCGTCGATCCTGGTTATCTAGCACTAAGCAGGGAAAATTCTGAGGTGGTTCGGGACTGTTTGTCCCGGACCCCTTAAAACCACACATATCCTATGTTTTGGGGTGGTTTTCCGGGTGGAAAAAATCACCCCCACCCCCGAAATGTGTGGTTCTAAGTGTTCGGAACCAACAGTCCCGGACCAACTTAGAATTATTCCACTAAACAGTTTCAAATCCAACTTAATAATTCTTAGCCAGTTTTGGTTCTGGGTCAACTCAAAACCGACACATATCTAACCTATTTTTCAATTTTTTTTATATTAAACTAATGTTGGATATTTTATACCACTTTAAAAATCAATCAACCAAAATTAATTGAAAATGCTTGTTATGTTATTTGATTGCAAATAAAATAACATATCAAGGCCCACAAACTTTATAATTTTAGTTCGTTCATTTCAAGTTCCATTATCAATCAACCAATCAAAATCAATTGAAAATGCTTATAATGTTATTTCATTGCAAATAAAATAACATATCAAGGCCCACAAACTTTATAATTTTAATTCGTTCATTTCAAGTTCCATTATCACTAATTCGACCTTTTATTAAATTAAAATCTGTATCAATGATACTTGATATGAATCGGAACCATCTTGTTGAAATTGATGTACATAATACATGGATCAAATCAGCACGTATACTAACACCATGGACAAAAAACCTACTTTCATTTAGTTTATTGTAAAATTATCCTAATTTTTATGTTATTATGTAATATTGCAATGTTTTGTAAAACTAATGTATCGTAAAAAAATTACAAAATCGTCCTAATTTTTATGTTTTAATTTTTTGTGAAAAGCTTTTTTTTATTTTTTTAAGATGTAAGAAAATTCCGTGATCTGTTTTTGTTTTACAGATTCTTTGCATTTTGAGTTAATTGTTTAAAGTTAACACAGATTTATCAAGAGACTACACAAGTTCTGGATTTAAATATTTTATTTTAAGGTATATCAACATAGTTAATTTGATTGTATTTTACTAGTGTTTTTGTGCTTAGTATATTAGTTATAATGGTATTTATGTAAAGTTACACACGGTTTTGATTCCGGTGCAAATATTCGTGATTTGACCCCGTATCATGATGAAAACGATATGAACTATGAGACGAGTTCTTTCACACATGGACTAGATGATATTGTGTTAATTTATTTAACCTAGCAATGTCTAATCGGGCAATAACTCTTTCTAGTAAATTTCAAAACTTGATTATATTTCCAACCGTATATGATTAGATTCTAATTTCTAAACGATTTAGAATATGCAACCTTCAAATTGACGTTCAAGAACACAAGAACTCTAAAAAAATATTTAAAGTCTTTATTCCTTAATTTTTAAATAAGCGATTTATTGTAACCTATAAATAATTCATTATGTGGTTGAAAGTCAGATTATGATATTTAATATATTTATTAATCAAGATTGAGAATATAAATCTCATTTTTTTTGTTATTTCATACTTGGAAGTTGAATTTAATGTTTTCTTTTTGTACTATAAAAACTCAGAAAAAGAAAATAAGAAAAGAGGATCGTAGAGAAAAGAAAAGTAAAACCAAAATTCTTAAATAAATTGGTTCTAACTTCTAAGTATTTTGGTTTCCATCATTTTCCACTCCAAATGACGAGGAAAACGAATTGGTTCAAAACTATTACCAGATTTTCCTCCTATTTTCTCTTTCATTTTCTTTAATTACCAAACAAGGAAAAGTGGTTTCCTTTATATTTTCTTTTAGTTTTCCTATCAATTTCCTATAACTAAACAAAGCGTTGATAATAACAACTTAGGAGCCAAGTAGGAGTACTTATCAACTAAATTTGAATAATGTAAATCCAGTAGCACCGAAACTACACAGATCAGATCTTGTGTTTTGATCATGAGTTGGAATAATGAATAATTTGGCATTATCTTGTGTGAGTCTGAGATGCACGAACACTTCAAAAAATCATAACGTGTCGTGTCAGATACCTGATCGGACACGACACTCGACCGTCACACTCCGACACCGTGTCCAATATGAAAATAAATTTGTCTGCTTAAATAAAATGAAAAAAATAAATATGAACGCCATAATGGACGCAGTTAGAGGGTATGTCAACTATGTATGCATTATTTGTATGCATTATTTGTGACATTTGATGTTATTTCACTTATTTTTATGATTTTGAAAATTGAAGTGTTTATTTTCTTTCAAATATATATACCTTTACTAATCAAATACAAATTTATAATGTACTATAGTCATTCTTATAGTTTATTTATCTAACCAATCATATTTAAATTAGAAAAGACTAATTTATATATTTTAACGTAAATTAATGAACATATATGTATATGATATATATACACATTTTATTAAAAATTTTGAGGCCGTGTCGTGTCATAATATTTTTAAAATACCGTATTTCTTGTCTGCATCGTGTCGTGTGCCGTGTTCTGTGTCCCGTATCCGTACATCATAGCAGTGTCAGCTATTGACAACCTATGTTGGTTTACTTCTCTTGTGTGGTTTACAAGTTAACTATTTCATAAAAAAAAATGAGATTTATCTAGTGTGTACCCAATAAATAGCGACGAATCGATGATCCATAGTTTAACTCCTACCCAATTTGAACAGAAAAGGTCAAGTTAAAGGGCCGAATATTTTAAATAGGAGCGACCAATATCACCAAGAGAATATGCCTCAATTGATTCAATAGCCATCATAGGGATGCCTTATGAAATCCAAGACAAGCCAAGTTGATATATATATATATATATATTTATTTATTTATTAGACCATAAAGTTTAATCACGTATGCATTAATCATTAAATGACAATTGGTTAGATCATCTATCCAAATAAAATATGAAGGACAAGTCATACTAATACGTGTTATATTTCTTGTGTGGTCAAGCCATATGTTACTCTTATCATAATGATTAATTTATGACATATTTAATTATGGAATTTTATCAAGTTGGTCAAGTTATATTCAAGTGTTTGAACTATGTCCTAGCTTGTTTTTGTCTAAACTTTTGGGTCAAAATGGGCAACTTTAATAAGAAATATGTATCATGCATGGAGGGACTCACCCTTTAATAAGAAACATACTTTAAATAAAAAAAAATATGAAATAGATGAAAATAATCATGTATAAATAGAGCTTCTATCCTTACAATTTGACATAACAAATCAAGAAGTGAACTTCTAAACCCTATATTATATAGCTCACAAACCATAATCTTCTTAATGGCTTATAATCACTCTTCTAACCTTCTCTTCATTGCACTTTTCATCATTGCAACGTGGAATTTTCGACTAGCCCAAGGCCAAATTGGCCTAAGTGTTCGAGGTCGACTTTGTTGCACATCCACTGGAAATTGCCCTGGCCAAGCCATAATGGGTGTGGTTGTTAGACTGAATTGTGTACTGTTTCGCGGTCCGACCAGAATTGGTGAGGCCACAAGTAATGCCACCGGATTCTTCAACATTGATGTTCCGGGATTTGACCGTGGTCAACGTATAGTCGGCTGCATTGCCAGCGTTCAGCTTCCACTAAATGCCACTGTTTGCTCGAGTCTTTCCAACTCTAGTGGCTTCCTCAGCGCCAATATCCCTGCTTCAAACCCCACGTATTTTATTGAGACATGGATTCGCGGGCTTTAAGAGTTAAGCTGGATTATAATCCTGATCCCTAGTAATACAATTATATATCGCACATTTTTATACATCAAAAAGTGTTTATTCAAATTATGTGTTACATGAGATCTGGATTGATCAAGGAGAATTATTACATAGAATGTTTTCTATTCCTGTATCTAGAATTTGATGTTTTCTTATCGATTTTTGAGGTCAATAATATTTGTAATGTTTTAAATATTGTACAGCAATGATGGAGAAAAGATTGTAATTTTTCCCTTTTTATTTAAAATATAGATACGTTGTATAATATAGTGCACTTTTAAATGAAAATTATATATTCAGTATGATTCATTACGATATAGTCCAGCCGGTATGATGCGATTTCAATAATGTTAGGAATATGATCGACTATTGTGAATAAACGCAAGAAAGAAAACACACGAAATTGTTTACCCAGTTCGTCAAAAGAATTTGACTACGTCTGGGGGCACTGCCAAGCCAGGATATTTTCACTATTATCGAATAATGAGATTACAATGAGAATCTTAGGGTTACAATGATATTAAGGTTATTTATAATACAATATACCTAACCCTAATAGGAGAATGACATAAGCCCATCAAAATACTTTTGGGCCTATTTACAGTCTTTCAGGCTCCATAACTCAACAATCTCCCACTTGGAGACTGAACTCAACAGTAACCATCTCTCGACCTTTTTATCCAATAGCCCATAATGGTCCCGGCAGTGCCAAGCCTCTCTTCTCAGTTACTGAGGCCAATTGAAGCTAATTGAAGCCATGCATAGCTTCAATTTCTCAAATGTGACACTTTTAGTCAACATATCAGCAGGATTCTCATCACCTCGAATCTTCATCAGTTGCAAGATTTTTCTTTCCAAGAGATATCTTATGTAATGATACTTCAATTCAATATGCTTAGTTCTCGAGTGAAACGCTGGATTCTTTGCTAAGTGGATAGCACTCATACTATCACTGTATAGAATACTATTCTTTTGCCCCTTCCCCAATTCACTCAAAAAACCTTGCAACCATACCATCTCTTTACTAGCCTCAGTCACTGCTACATACTCAGCTTCTGCAGTAGACAAAGCCACGACCTTTTGCAACTTTGAAGCCCAAGAAATCGTTGTACCACCCAAAGTAAACACATACCCGGTTGTACTTCTTCTTTTATCAAGATCACTTCCCGCTAAATCAGCATCGACAAATCCTTCTAATTCGATACTTTTGCCTTCAAAACATAAGGCTTTCTCCGTAGTACCTCGCAAGTATCTTAGGATCCACTTCACCGCTTCCCAATGTTGCTTACCCGGATTTCCCATAAATCTACTAACTACTCCCACTGCATGCGCAATATCAGGTCTAGTGCACACCATCGCATACATTATGCTACCAATTACCGAAGCATAAGGAGTCTTCTTCATGTAGGCCCGATCCTCATCACTACTAGGTGAGTCCTTGTTGGATAGCTTAAATTGGCTACCCAACGGAGTATTTACCGGCTTTGCATCATACATACTGAACCTCTTCAAAACCTTTTCGATATACTCAGCCTGCGAAAGATACAACTTTCCTGCCAACTTATCCCGATTAATTCGCATACCCAAAATTTGATTTGCTTCTCCAAGATCCTTCATAGCAAATCGTTCAGACAACTGTTTTTTCAACTTGCTCAATTCTCGAGCACACGACCCTGCTATCAACATGTCATCAACATACAATAGCAAAATAATATAACTATTGTCAAACCTCTTGAAGTAGCAACAATGATCGGCATTGCAACGCGCAAAATCAATCTCATGCATGAATCCATCAAACTTCTTGTACCATTGTCTCGGAGCTTGTTTCAAACCATACAAGCTCTTCTTGAGCTTATACACTAGCTCAATGTTACCTTCAGACGAATATCCTTCTGGTTGCATCATATAAATATCTTCTTCAAGGTCACCATGAAGGAATGCCGTTTTTACATCCATCTGCTCTAACAACAAGTTTTCTGCAGTAACCATACTCAACACCAATCGAATAGTGGTTAATTTCACGACAGGAGTAAAAACATTAGTATAATCAATACCATATTTCTGCTGAAATCCCTTCACAACCAGTCTCGCCTTATAACGTTTGCTTCCATCCGCCTCTTCTTTAATTCTGTAAACCCACTTATTATGCAGAGCTTTCTTTCCCGTTGGAAGCTCAACAAGTTCCCAAGTATCATTGGACTTTAGAGAATTCATTTCGTCGTCCATCGCAAGTTTCCACTTGCCCCCATTCTCACATTGACTAGCCTCTGCATAACATTTAGGTTCACCACTATCAGTCAATAAAACGTAATGTAAAGATGGCGAATACCTCTCCGGGGCATGACGCTGTCTGCTAGATCTCCGCAGCGGAAGTGTCGGAGTACTCGGTTCTGCCTCAATAGCTACCTCATCATTCTGCGTAACTTTACTCCCACCCGAGTTAGAGATATCCAACTCAATAATCTCGAAATTTTTAGCCTGAGTACCCGTATCATCAATTTTAGGTGCTTCCAACCTATCCTTGTACAAAACCTGTTCATTGAATATAACATCTCGACTACGAATTATCTTTCGATTATGTTCATCCCAAAATTTATAATCGAATTCATCACCACCATATCCAATAAACGTACACTTGACAGATTTAACATCTAATTTACTTCTAGCAGTAGCATCAATATGAACATATGAACATCCAAATACACGAAGAAAGGACAGATTTACCTCCTTACCACTCCAAGCCTCCTCCGGTATGCCATTACCCAACGGAGCTGATGGTCCTCTATTAATCAGAAAAGCAGCAGTGTTAACTGCATCAGCCCAAAACATCTTCGGCAACCCGCATTTCAATCGCATACACCTAGCACGTTCATTCAATGTTCTGTTCATACGTTCTGCAACCCCATTCTGTTGAGGGGTTCCTCTCACAGTCTTTTCCATGCGAATACCGTTCAGATCACAGTATTCCTTAAACTCAGCAAGTTCATACTCTCCACCATTGTCAGATCTCAAGCACTTCACTTTCAGACCTGTTTCGTTTTCTACAAGGGCTTTCCATTTTCTAAAAGCGTCAAAAGCATCAGATTTATGCTTTAAAAAATAAACCCATACCTTTCTCGTGGAGTCATCGATGAAAGTCATGTAGTATGACGCACCACCAAGAGATGTAACTGGTGCATGTCCCCATAAGTCACTATGCACCAACTCTAACTTTTCGTTCTTCAAGGTCCTGCCACCTTTCGAAAAACTCACCCGTTTTTGTTTTCCGAATATACAGTCCTCACATAAACCAACATCCACTGTTTTGAGGCCTGGCAATTTTCCTTTCGAACAAAGCTCCTTCATCCCCTTCTCACTCATGTGGCCAAGACGGCAATGCCACAAATCTGTATCACTGTTTTCTCCTGCAAGAGAAATACAATCTTTAGTATTGGTTGTCATGTACAATGTACTCTCTTTCTTACCTCGAGCCAGTATCATGGCTCCTTTGGTTATCTTCCAGGTGCTGCAACCAAAGGTCACAACGTATCCAGCATCATCTAGTTGCCCTACAGAGATCAAATTCCTCTTCAAACCAGGAATGTGTCTCACATCACGTAACTGCAAGATGCTGCCATTCGAGGTTTTGATTCGAACATCTCCCTTCCCCACGATTTTCAAATGCTCATCATCAGCAAGATAAACCTTCCCGAAATCCCCGGAAGTATAGCATTCCATTATATCAGCATCACTGCAGGAATGGAACGATGCTCCAGAATCCAAAACCCACGATTCCAATGGGCTACTCACGCTCAATATCAAAGCATCACTAATGTCTTCGATTGCTGCATTAGCTGATTTTCCATCCCTTTTGGGTGCTGTACACTTGCTCATGTAATGTCCAAGTTGCTCACAGTTCCAACACTTTATCGAACTTAGATCCTTCCTCGACTTACTTTTACCTCTCGATCTTGACCTACCTCTGTTCGATTTCCTTGATTCCGATTTGCCTCTATTTTCCGTATTCAGAACTGAACCCGAAGTTATACCCGATTCTCTCCCACGAATTTCTTCACTTATAATCAGATCTCTAACCTCGTCAAATTTCAGCTTCTCTTTCCCTGCTGAAGCACTAACAGCGGTAACCGTTCCGCCCCAACTTTCAGGCAGAGAAGACAACAGAATTAGGGCTCTAACCTCGTCATCAAAATCAATCTTAACTGAGCTCAATTGGGCTGTAATTAAATTGAACTCATTAAGATGCTGAGCCACCACAGAACCCTCTGACATCTTTAGGTTAAAGAGACGTTGCATCAGATGAACCTTGTTCGCCGCTGATGGCTTCTCGAACATGTCTGCTAAAACCTTCAGAATACCTTTGGTGGTTGTCTCTTTCGTCGTATGGAACGCAACGTTCCGTGATAGAGACAAACGAATCACACTCATAGCTTTCCTGTCAAGTACCTTCCACTCTTCGTCTTTCATGTCCGACGGCTTATCACCAAGGGGCTGATACAAATCTTTACCATACAGGTAATCTTCGATTTGCATCTTCCAGAACCCAAAATCAGTCCCGTCAAACTTTTCAATCGGCGTTTTTCCATCACCCATCATATTCGCTCCCACTCGACCTAGAGCTCTCGATACCAGTTGTTAGGAATATGATCGACTATTGTGAATAAACGCAAGAAAGAAAACACACGAAATTGTTTACCCAGTTCGTCAAAAGAATTTGACTACGTCTGGGGGCACTGCCAAGCCAGGATATTTTCACTATTATCGAATAATGAGATTACAATGAGAATCTTAGGGTTACAATGATATTAGGGTTATTTATAATACAATATACCTAACCCTAATAGGAGAATGACATAAGCCCATCAAAATACTTTTGGGCTTATTTACAGTCTTTCAGGCTCCATAACTCAACAAATAAACCATGAACACCCCTGTTTGTATAATCTAATCCTTACTAGCTACAAAATAAAACTTAAAAATTATGTTCACATAATTTAAATTTGTGATGGTGATATTTAAGTAACAAAGAGGTTAACTATCTTACATTAATAAATAACTAGTTATCTCTTATGCAATTACCAATTGACTAATAAATAAAATTTCTTCTAGTAAATTAAATATTACAAAGGCTCTACACATAAGTTTTATTATTATTTATTTGAGTTGCTTTATCATCAAAAAAACCAGTGATGCATGTCGAGGAATTAAAACATTGTTGGTCCTTTAAGATTTGTCAAAGTTGCACGTTTGGTTATATTCTTTTTAAATTTAATAGTTTTAGTCACGTATAAACTAGATAGTCACGTATATTTGGTAGAATTTTGCAATATTTTAAAAAAAAAATTCATTTACATATAGTTGTGACATATTTTTATTCACAAAAGTCTCATAAAAGTTTTTCATCCTATATTCATTATTTACAACTGTATCACATGAGAGACGCTTGCATTTATACATTAAAGTAATAGAAAAAAACTATATACATACAAACAAGTTGATATGAGTACATGAATGTGAATATCGCAATAAATAATATTATTCAATATTTATGAACTTTAAAATGATATGGTCAAATAAAAGTTTACATTAATCTACTAAAAAAGTAGAAATTTTTTCTCATAGCAACGAAAAATATAAATCAAAAAAGAATTCAACTCTTGTAGTTTGAATTGGTGCAAAAGTATTTATCAATTGGACCAAATTAAATATATAAAATCAACAGGAATCAACTAAAACATTTGAATGATAAAATGTATAATTAATTAATAATTTTATATTCATTGCAAATCCTCCACACATTATTTTTTCCTAATAAATTTGATTCTAATATTTCTGACCTCATAAGTTCTAGAATTGTTTTTACAGATAACTCATATGTAATATAAATAGCTTAGTTAGTTATTACATATAACATTTGTTCAATATGATTTTTACCCTGTACTAGATTAAAATAAAATAAGTTATTAGAGAATGGATAACTATAATATTTCAAATATTTTTTAGCTGATTTTTATTTTCTGTTAATAGTTTTATTTTTGTATTATTTTTATTCTTTAAGTATGATAAATTTCTTGAAGACCCTAAATACTTTGAGAAACTTATAAAAGGATCCAAACTTGACCGACACGTGCTAACTTCATCGAAAAAATTAACCGTGATAACCAAAAGTGCATATTTTTTAATCCTATATAATTATATGATTTAATTCTACATAATATCGAAAACAACGGTACTAAATTTGCATATCTCTATAAAGCAAAGCGCCTAAACTTATAATTTTGTTTTTTAATTTTGATTTTCACGGCAAAATTCTATTTTGCCCCTTCAATTTTAATTAAACTATAAATTTTTGTAATGTATGTAATCCAATTTCATTTAAAATAATGGGTTTCATTCATAATTGCATTTAATAAAGTATAGCAACTTTCTGAAATCTTCACGAAATTATGAATGAATGAATGTAAATTCTAAATAATCAATAGAAAATTCAGGACACCTTTATGAATGAAACGAAGTTATTAGACCAGAAAGTGAAATCACGTATGCACTAAATCACAAATATATAGTATATGCACACTACGCAGACGTAAAAAATAATTGCAATCATCAGCAAGATACATATTATACTTCTACTATGGACATATTTGGAAACCGAGTCAATCTTGTCATAATGATTACTTTATAACATATTTGTATATGAATTTTATCATAATGATTAATTGATAACATAATTGTATATTTAATTATTGAATTTTATCAAGTTGGTCAAGTTGAATTCAAACCGCAATCAGTTATATTCAAGTGTTTTGTCTAGTATGTTATATTAATGGAATCGATACTACTTCACGTGGTTTATTGATTTGATAAAGTATGTTAGGAACATGCACCCAGGAATAAGATATGGTCTAAACTTTTGGGTCAAAATAAGTAACTTTAATTTAATAAGAAATATGTATCAAAATTAAATAAAAAACCATAAATAGATGAGAATAATCATGTATAAGTAGAGCTTATTTCCTTACATTTTCATACAACAAATTAAGAAGTGTGAAGTGCTAAACCTTATAGCTTACAAATCTTAACATTTCTAATGGCTTATAATCACTCCTATAACCTTCTCTTCATTGCTCTCTTCATCATTGCAACATCGAATTTCCAACTAGCCCAAGGCCAAATTGGGCTCAGTGTTCGAGGTCGAATTTGTTGCACATCAACAGGAAACTGCCCGGGTCAAGCCGTGACGGGAGTAGTTGTTAGACTGAATTGCGTATTATTTCGCGGTCCGACCAGAGTTGGTGAGGCCACCAGTAATGCCACCGGATTTTTCAACATTGATGTCCCAGGATTTGATCGTAGTCAACGTATAGTCGGATGCATTGCCAGTGTTCAACTGCCACTGAACGCTGCTGTATGTCGGAGTCTTTCCAACTCAAGTGGCTTCCTCAGCGCCAATGTTCCTGCTTCAAACCCCACGTATTTTATTGAGTCTTGGATTCGCGGGCTTTAAAAGTTAAGGTGGATTATAATCCCGATCCCTAATAATATAATTGTATAACACTTCCTCTTACACAATCAAAATATGTGATATACGTATATACACACGTGTAGCACATCTTTGTATATAGCAAGAAGGGTAATACAAATTTATGTTTTTTCAGGAGATATGGATTGAACGAGGAGAATTACTGAATAATGTGTTTTCTATTTCTTGTATCAAAAGTTTAATATTTTTTTATTGGTTTCTTGTGTCAATAATATTTGTAATGTTTTAAATGTTGTGTAACAATGATGAATAAATAATTGTGATTTATCCTTTTTTTTGTTTCAAATATATTTGTAAACGTTGTATAATGTGATGCATTAATTATTGTATATAAAGATAGAATGATTAATTAGTGTATATAAAGATAGAATAACTAAGATGAAGGCGGATGGTAAAGATAATAAAAATTTAGAAAAAGAAAATAAGAACGAAGGAGTAGAGAGAAAAGAAAAATAAAACCAAATTCTTAAATAAACTTACATTTTGTTTGGTTCAAGTATTAAAGAAAAGGAAAGGAAAGTGTATGATTTTGTTTCAGTTGTACTTATATATATTTGTATATGTATACATGGATTTCTTTTTAGATTCATTTACATATATTCATGTCCAATATTTATCTTCATGCAGTTTTATCTTATATATTATTTACAACCTTATCACATGAGAACCCCTTCAATTTGATATATATTAAAACAATAGAAAAAATCATACGGATATAAATCACATGAATATGAATATCTGGACAAATATTGTTATTTAATATTGATGAACTTAAAAAAAAAGTTGGGTAAATGAAATCTTAAATTAACATACTACATAAGAAGAAATTCATGAAAAATGTAAATCGATAATAATAATCAAACTCTTGTAATTCTGATTAATATAAAAATATTAATCAACTATATAAATTTGAGCGATAAAATATTTTAGTTAATTTTTAACTTCATAATTATTGATACCTTCCACATTCACACATAAGTTTTGTATAATAAATTTGATTTCTAATGTAATTCGCCTTATACATATAATATTTCTCGTATGGCCGTACTTGGAAAGATGCCAATATGGGCAAGCAATTATAAGACATAGTCATTAAATCAAATTTCATCATAAACTATGAAAAAGATAAAAACAATAATTCATAAATAAACCTAAATTAGAAAACATAATAAGATTTAAATAATACAAATATAAAAAGATAAGAAAATATAATATTCTCTAACAATTCACGCAGTCGAAATGCGAGAGTCTTGAAATGAATGTTGAGACTAGAGCAAAAAGGCAAGAAAATCGAAGATGGTCGTCCGAGCATAAAGATTGTCAAGCAAAAAGATTTTGATGAAGACGCTTCTCAATATGGAGTAGTTTCATCAAGAACATTATCAAATACGACGATGGTTCGACGAAGCATTTCTCAATGTGGATCTGTTTCAATTTTGAAACCCATTATGTAAGGCGATGGCTTAAAGTCCTTATTTTTTCTCAAGAGTGAGCATCGGCAATATAAACAAAAAATTAGAAAATTGTACTAAATTAAATTGATAAGGTGCGTCGGGCGGGACTCATCAACTTGATGACAATAGAAGTAAGAGTTCGAGATATTATGACCTGAAACCATGACTCTGGTACTATTTTATATTAGAGGAAACTCCGTAAATAATATGATTGATAGTAGGAGGTTTTTTTAGAGTTACAAGATTTGATCATCAAATTAAACCTAATTATAAACTAGAAAACAACAAATACAAGGAATCATAAATAAGCTTTAAATTATAAAATATAATGAAACCTAAATTAATATAAATATACAAGAAAAGATAAGATCATCTCATATTCTCTAACACAACCAACAACGTGACAGCTCCTTGTACCTTATTTTGTTGGCTAAGATAACATTGAATTGTAATTCTAATTCGGATCAAATTTGACTGTATCAAAATATATATATATCTATCCTCTATATAATCTATCCTCTATATAAATGTATGAAAAATAGAATTATTTCGTCCTATGTGAAAAGACTCATATACCCTTATTTAAATTTATAATCCCTTTAGTAATTGAAACTAGAAACCTTTTAATATTACAACTCTATTTAATTTATTAAAAAAACAGAGTCCAACTTTACCTCAAGTACTTATAATAATAATAATAACAACAACAATAATAATATATATAATAAATATAATAATAATATTCACGTACTTACAATTCATATTCCATATTAACTTTTCTTCTTGCCCAACAAAAAATTTACTCCCAATTTTTCTTTTCTCACCAAACACAACACCATAAAAAAAAAGATGCCACTTTCAGTAGCAAATAATCAAATCTTATATTACTTCACATAAAGGGCTACTCAAATCCACTAGAAAACATAAACCAAGTGCAAACCAAAAGCATAAAGTTAAATTCATACTAGAAAACCTAATAAACTACAAAACCCAAATAATATAATATTATAAATATACTTATAAACAAAACTTAAATAATAATAATATAATAGTTATTATTATAATTATAATCTCTCTCTTAAATAAATGTGAATAACAAAAGTATTCCATCTTATGTGAAAAGACTTTCGTACCCATCATTATTATAATAATTAAATTTATTATATAAAAGAATTCCAGTAGTAATAGGAAATCATTTATGTAGCAAAAACGACCTCTATAAGAAAAGAGACATATTGGTAGTAGGACATTATTTAACAAATAAATAATTGCATTAGATTCGTTTTTTTTTGAAATATCCCTGACTCTTCACTATGGCATGCCAATAAAAAAAATATTTAGTTATTTAGAGTTTATTTATATTGATGAACATAATATTATTGTGGACATATTTATATATTATATTATATATAGATATAGTAGAAAATTATTTAGTAGTAAGATTTTCATTACATTAATATGACTTTGTATAAATAGTAGAATAAATCTTCTATAACAGTAACGTAATAAAAAAAATTTGGACTCATATTTACAAGTATCCATATTCAACTAACAATTCTTGCTACCCATACGTAGTGCAGTAACAAATTATATGGACTCTTGATTTGTAGTGGTCAAGTTCATTTAACAATAATTTCAATAGCATTTGGATCAGATTACAAACAAGTTTCAACAACGTTATATGCAATCTAGCGACACTGAGTTTAATGCTAGAATGAGAGATGTGGCCTGCGTTTTAGTCACTAAGATCAGAAATTGTCACAAAAACATTACGCGCGGTAGAGTGTGAAGAACATCAGTGGTGAAAGTGAAATTGATTCGTGCATTGCCATGCATTATATGCTGGAAAGATTCCCCACATGAGTTAAGAATGCAAGATGAGGAACATGACATTGAGACATCTACATAGCCAAGTAAATTATGGTTACGAAATATTAGGTCTAATTGATATTTCTATAAGAGATACTTTTCTGAATTCAATTTGTTTTGGTGAACATTAAGGAGAGATAATGATCTGAGCGGGGCGGAAGATGGAGTTTGTGGTGTAAAATATGGAGTGGGAGAGTGTGGAATATATATAGCATGCAAATTAGGGTTTTCCATGAAAAGAGGGAGAAAGGAGAGATGAGCAGAAGATAGGATTTGGAGAAGTGGCATGACAACAAGAGTTGGGTTAGGTGAATGACAAAGATGAATTGAATTAATAGAGTTTTATGCGTGGCACATCGTCGAGATAGGGAAGAGCAAGTCGGTGTTTGGATTTGTAGTATGAAAGGGTCTAGGTTTCAGTTCGAGGCATCGACTTGGTCGGGAGGGTAGGCAACACTAAGGTTAGGATTGAAATTGTGTAATATATGTTGACGACTCTGAGATGGGGGAATCAGGGTTATGATTTGCATGGAGTTTAGGGTTGGAGTTTATGTGTGTGAGAGGCAACATTAGGGTTAATAGTAGTGAAGGAAGGTAGAAGGTTACCATTTTCGCAATGAAGATTGAGGGGGTAACAAGTGTACGTGATAAAGCAGAGAGATTGTGTAAGAGACTGTCATTGAGAAGAATGATGCCTTAGATGATGATGAATTGATGATGGTGTACATGTTCATATTGAAAAGGATATGTATATTAAACATTATTAGTAAAAAAATAAATAGATTTCTACAAGGAAGAAGAATGACATCAGTGATAAATTTTAATCAGATAATTAATACTTATACAAAAACATGGATGTTAAAAAAGATACTAATATTATTTTGTTAAAAGTATATTTTACATTCAAATAAACAAAAATAAGTTGTTCAAAATTAGATAAAAAAATATTATCGCGGTCGGTTAAGAAAAAAACTCTTAATAGTAGGAAATTATTTAGTAAAAAAAACTTAAAAATATTTAGATTTCTACATTATTCAAATTATTAAAACAATGTGTTTAGAAAACTTTTTTGTACATGAAAAAATATAATAAAATATGTGACGGAGGTCTTAATCTATCAAAAGTGTTTTATATTTTGAAACTAATTTGTAGCACCCCAACCCCAACTTAAGAGGAGTCGAGTTGCCACCGTGACTTTAAGCGTGAAAAAGATATATAGTATTCATAATAAATTTCAGCGGAAGACTTTATTATAAAAACACGAGTAATTTTTTTTCTTCTTAACTTTAAAAGCTAATCATGCACAACGAACTCGTGTTATACCCACATTTATAAATCAAAACCTGGTTATGAACAAATAAAAATTTTCTTACTTAATCCGATAAAGTAGTTCCCAAAATACCAAGTGTCAGATTTCTACGACATATATTAAAAGCGTAATATTCATATATATATAATATATATGCTTCTAGGGGAAGTCCATACAGCCAGCTACTCATCCGCTTCGTCGTAAGTTGGACCTGAAAAAGATTTAAACTGAGCAACGTAAGATTTGAAAAATCTTAGTGGATAACGGTTATTAACTGTTACGTTAAAGAGATTAACCAATACGTCAAAAGTATCATCTCCAAGGTCCGAAGACCTGGCCTAACTCCAAGGTCCGAAGACTTGGTCTACTCCAAGGTTCGTCAACCTGATACTTTATCATGTCGTTTCATTTCAATCAACATAAGAGTTATTCTAATCAATGTAACTGAAATTAAACGTTACCCACTTGACGTTTTGCTAAGATGCGGGGATAACTCTTGAAGTATCCGGTCGTCTCGTACTGCACTCGACCGTTTATCAACATTTAGATTTTAAAACATAAGTATTTCAAAAACATGTATATACATATATTTAAATATAGGTAGTTTATTATTATCCATTAAACTCAAAGGCTAAACAATAACAAATTAACATCTAATATATGAACATTCATAACTATAACATTTCTAATTCAAACCCTAAAGAAAAATAGACATTAGCTATGTAAAACATTCCATATAATTTCTAAAAACCAATTAAAATTCTAAATTTGGGCTTTACTTACAAAACATATAATTTATCATGAATAATTTTAGGACAGACAACCCAAATTAAAATAATGTTATAAATTATTCTATTACTCAGAAAATTCTCAAATTTTATGAAACACTTAATAACACACACATGAGGATGTAGTAAAATTTTCAGAACAAGAAAATATCTCAAAATATTTCAAATAATTACAAAACCACGCAACCTTAAGATTTCGGTATCTCACTTGGCAGTCTATACTAAACGAATTTTAGAAAATTACACACAACTCAAAAACCTTTTAAAATTTTCTACATATCATTTAGACATGATTTTTAGGTTCCAAAAAAATTAACATGAAAAAATTCTCCCATTTGATTACCTAAACAACATCGAAAAGCTACCATAGAAAACTGTAATTCAAGCGAGACTATTTTTGAAAATTCATCATAATTCATACACAACTCCAAAAATCACCAAAGTTTAACCATAGACTCCCAACATCATATGTAACAACATACTAAAACGGTTTTCTAAAATTCCAAGTACAAAATTTATAACAATCGACAAAGTGGACTGAAATTTCAGGATTCTTCACAAACTGCTCAACTTCACATATTTCCTAAAAATAAAAATGCACTTCCAAGCTTTTTAACCAAACATCCTCAATAAAAACCACATAAACATCATATTATTACACATGCAACAAGTTTAGACATGATAATCAAACATGCAAAGTAAATTTTCAACATGAAATTTCACAATCACACTCAAAATGGCACATTTTTTTAGATCTATCACATTTAACAAAATTTTCAACATATTTCATCATACTTCTAGGAGATCACACTCAAATCATACATGCAATAGTTTTAGGTAAGAAAATTAAACATGCAAAGCCATTTTTCACACTTATTCATACCATCAATACTTAAAATGACACTTATTTAAAGATCAACCATAAAAAGCAAATTATTCAACAAAAACTCTTCATTTTGTGGGATTTATCTTTAGATCACACATGCAATGAGTTTATGTAAAGAAATCATATATGTAATACCCTTTTCAACATGCATTTGCACCCTTAACTCCAAATAAAGACATATTTTCACAAACAACCCCATAAAAGCAACACATGCAACAAAAATCATCACATACTATAAATCCCTCTTTTGATCATACATGCAATCAATTTTTAGCAACTTAAACATGATGTTAAAGAAGAAAATGAAGAAAATAAGCAACAAGAAAGAGAAAACTACCTCTTAAAAGCTTAACAAAGTTTTTTATGCTTAAATGAAGACTATTATACATTGAGCTTACTTTCCCTACTACTTGTTATGCTCTTGTGTTAAGTCATATTTTGTGCATATTTTACATGTCCATATTTAGGTTGATTGTTATGATTACTCTCCTTATTTCGTGACTTTAGGTTGATAATTGGATTTATGAAGATTAAAAGGAGAAAGAATCAAAAGATACGAAAAAGAAGAAAAATGGCGAAGAAAAGAGTTTGACAAGGAAAAAGGCAGCAGAAAACTTACAAGAATTGAGCGTGGCCACGCTTAAATCCCCAATTGCTTCTGCCCAGAAACGAAAATTTATGAAAAAGCGGGATTTCAAGATTTGGGCTCAAGATTCGGTTATCCAGCTGTCAAATCCGGATGTTATATCCGTTTATTTCAAGTTAAAAGATTTAGTTGGGATTTATTCCCTTTTATTTTGTTAGATTTTATTTCCTTATTTCTAGATTTTGCAAGATTTTATTTTGTTAAGTTTGTTAGAGCCCTAATTAATTTCCCTTTTAGATTAGGACTCTTTTATTATAAGTATGTGGAATTTTATTCCACAAGACACCTTTTAATTCCGTTTTTAATTCAAAGCATCGTTTTCCCTTTAATTCTGGAGTGCTCGATTTTATTATTTTACTGTTCACGTTCGATTATGAGTTGCTAAACTCATACTTCTAGTCGAGGATTCTTCAAGGTTTAATTCTTTAAATTCGTGAGATCGAATTGTGCCGTAATTTCTCTGTTAATAGGTATTTACTTTTTCTCTGAGCTTTGTTGATAATATGTTTCATTAGGTTAGATAACCTGATCAATTATTTAATCTTTGAAATCGTATTTAGCTATTTAGGACTAAATCCGTGACTGGTGAACCCTAATTTTGTAGCAGTTAGCGACGTTGATTATTTAATCGTTTTCGATTAGTCGTTATGGGAATTAGTGATCTGGTCTAAATAAACCGAGCTTATGTGTTTGTTGGCTAGAATTGGTGTCTTTCTAATACGGGAATGCTATCGATAGGCTAAATCCTAAGAGCTTGTTTAGGGTTGTTTGATTGGTAAGAGGAGTAATCAAAGAGCTTGTTTTGGTTATCGACGACTTAAGGAAAGACTAGGTTATTAGAGCTTGTTAATAACTATAGCCAATTTATCTATAAAACATTGAATTATCATTGCATCAGTGATCGAATTAATTGAATCAATACCGAGAAAATCCGAAGACTAGAATTTTCCATCATATCGAGAATCCGAATTTTATTTTATTTGCATTCTTTCAAAATCTGCGTTTTTGAATCTTTTACGTTTTTAATTCACGTCTTTTTATTTTTTTAATTAGTTAAAAATCTCAAAACCCCCCTTTTTTCGATATTAGTAATTTAGGAATTGAATATTACACCATTCCCTGTGGATCGACCCTACTTATCGCTGATTACAAATCTTTTTAAAGTAGGTTTTTATTTTTGTTGGATTCGACACCCACCAAATTTTGGCGCCGTTGCCGGGGAATCGGTGTTATATATTTATTTCCGTTGTTGCTAATATTTTCGTTTTAGTTTTGTTTTGTTAGTTTTTGTATGCCTAGGACCTTTCGTGGAAGCGAATTCGAATACGATCCCGAGATCGAGAAACGAGCCCGCCGACTACGAAAAGAGACAAGGCAACGTCACTTCACTACCCCGTCAGTTTCATCGTCCAGGACCGAATCTGCATTTTCCTTTAGCGATTCAGAAGAGGAAAACGAATCAATGGACAACGCTGCTCATGCCGCACCTCCTAATGGTGCCAATGCCAATGGCAACGCCAATCCCGACGTCGTCGAGAGAACACTGAAAGACATGGCCATGCCAAATCCGAATCAACAACCTCTCTGCATACCTTACCCTAATCTTGAGGTAGATTTTGAATTAAAATCTGGAACTATTCACTTACTACCTATTTTTCATGGTTCTGCAGGAGAGGATCCACACACGCACTTAAAGGGATTCCATTTGATTTGCTCAACCATGAAGCCTAAAGACATAACCGAGGATCAAATGAAATTGAGGACTTTCCCTTTTTCCCTAGCCGATAAAGCCAGAGATTGGCTATATTTCCTACCTCCCGGCTCGATTGAGACATGGAACGAGATGGAAAGACAATTCTTAGAGAGATTTTTCCCAGCATCTCGAGTCGCAAACGTAAGGAAAGAGATTTGTGGAATTCGCCAATTTACGGGTGAGACATTATACGAGTATTGGGAACGTTTTAAACAGTTGGTTGCTAGTTGCCCACAACATCAAATCCCAGACCAACTCCTCATACAGTATTTCTACGAGGGATTAATGGTCATGGATAGGAATCTGATAGACGCCGCTAGTGGTGGAGCATTGCTTTACAAAACTTACACCGAAGCGAGGAATTTAATTTAAAAAATGGCATCTAACTCCCAACAGTTTAGTACCCGACAAGAACACCCAACGAAGGAAACGAATGAAGCTACTATAGCATTACTTAATCAGCGAATGAATGACATGACTGCCCTCATGCAAAAGATGGCTATGGGAAACATGCAACAAGCTCACATGTGTAATGTTTGTTCTGGAGTCGGACATTCGGCCGAGATATGCCCCAACGCCCAAAATCAGGCTTTCGAGCAAGCCAATGCAGCTGGATTTCCGGGAAACGTTCAAAGAAAATACGATCCGTTCTCGAATACGTACAACCCTGGGTGGAGGGATCATCCAAACTTGAGTTATGCGCCACAACCTCCTTATCAAAAACCTCAAGGATCTCAGTTTCCTCAACAAACCCAATCCTCGGGTATGTCGATAGAAGATATGATTAAAACATTGGTTGCTAATACTCAGCAATTCCAACAGGGTATACAACAGGACATACAACAGGGTATACAACAGAGCGTACAACAGTTCCAACAAGGTTTGCAACAAGCCCAACAAGAGAATCATAACGCTATCAAGAATTTGGAGAAACAAATAGGGCAAGTGGCTATCGCCGTAAACGAACTAGTGTCCCAAAATTCGGGCAAACTGCCGTCCCAGGTCATTATAAATCCGAGGGAGAATGTGAGTGCTGTGACCTTACGAAGTGGAAAAGAATTGAAATAAGCAGAACCGATTCAAAAGTTAAGCGTGCCCACGCCTAAATCTCAGAACGCTTCTGTTGAGAACACTTCAAAACACGAACTTGAAAAAGAATTGGAAAAGGAACAGGAGCCTGTTGTCGAGCAGAAACCAATGAAATTTGTGATTCAACCACCTTTTCCGGGTCGATTTGCTAAGTCAAAGAAAGAGGAGAAAGAAAAGGAGATACTCGAAATATTCCGAAAGGTTGAGGTAAATATTCCACTTCTTGATGCCATTAAGCAAGTACCTCGTTATGCTAAGTTCCTTAAGGAATTGTGCACGACAAAGAGAAAGCTTAAAGGCAACGAGAAGATTTACGTAGGAGAAAACGTATCTGCTGTGCTTCAAAAGAAATTACCTCCTAAGTGTAAAGATCCAGGTATGTTTACAATTCCATGTAAAATTGGGAATATTCGAATTGAAAAAGCTATGCTAGACTTAGGTTCCGCGATTAATGTTATGCCACGATCGATATATGAATCACTTAATGTAGGAAAATTGAAAGAAACCAGTGTAGTTATTCAACTAGCCGATAGGTCTAACGCTTATCCCGATGGTGTTTTAGAAGACATTTTGGTACAAGTTGACAACTTAATATTTCCTGCTGATTTTTATGTGGTCGATATGGGTCATAATGATTTTGGTAATTCCGCACCTATTTTACTTGGAAGACCATTTTTGAAAACATGTAGAACAAAAATCAATGTCGAAGATGGTACACTTACTATGGAATTCGATGGTGATGTTATAAAGTTTAATATTTATGATTCCATGAAAGACCCTCCGGATGTTCATTCTGTTTTTGGTATAGACGTTGATGATTGTCTAGCGCAGGTTATGTTCGAGTTAGAGAACGAAGATCCCATGCAGGTCGTGTTAACAACCGCTGATTTCGAAGAGAAAGGACTGAAATTCGAGCTGAACGAAGAATTAGAAGATGCCAAATCAGCCATCGATTCCCCTCCTTCTTTACCTTTAAATGTTTCTCATATTTCTTTACATTCATCAAGTTCTAAAACACTTCCATCTGTTGTGCAGGCACCGAAGTTAACAATCCAAGAGTTAGAGGAAACTCATAATGAAAAAAACGAGAACTCGAAGATTTAAAAGATAAAATGGAACCTTTTCGTGATAAGACGACCTCAAGAAAGAACTTAGTCATAGGACAAAAAGTTCTTCTTCCCCATTCTCGCTTCAAGCTATTTCCGGGTAAAACACGTTCCCGTTGGATTGGACCATTTGTTGTCATTGATATTTTTTCCTATGGTGCAGTTTATATTCAAAATTCAACTACACGAAAGATTCTCAAGGTGAATAGACATCGTTTGAAACCTTTTTATGAAGGATTTCAATCTCACGATGTCAAAAACATGAAGTTGGAACCATCAAACCATGCTACATAACTTTGTAGCATCGTCTAGCCAACGACGTTAAAGAATGGCGCTGCATGGGAGGCAACCCATGAGTTTTTCTTTCCCTTATTTATTTATGTTTATTTTCAGTTTTTTTAACAGAAGCGTTTCAAAAGTTAAACGTGCCCACGCCTAACTTATGAATCCTTTCTGTTTTGCACTTTCAATTTTAACAGAAGACTTTGAAAAATTAAGCGTGCCCACGCCTAAAACTTCAAAACCTTCTGTTTCGCACTCTTCAGTTTTTCATGCTTATATATATATTAAAAAAATAATAAAAAAAAAAAAAAAAAAGATAAAACCCTAATCACTTTTTCCCCAATTTCGGAAAATCTAATCTCCACCGTACTCACCTTTCACTCGATTTCCAGATTTTCGATCATCCTCGCCTCCGCCTTCAACCACGGTGACCTCTATCGCCGCCTCTTCCGAAACCCCTGCTACTGCATTATCGCCGCAATCTCTAAAGCTCTCTCTGATGCACGTCGCCGCTCTAAAGTCGCACCACCTGCTATGGCTCCAACTGCTAAACCCGCAACTGCTACTGCTTCCCTTGACTCTACTGCCCTTTCAATCGCTGCCAACTCGATACAACTGACGCTGAACTCGACACAATTATTGCCCATCTCAAGCTGCTCATTGATCACTTCGGCATCATGACCGAGTGATGCCGTAGGGAAGTCCCCCTCCTTGTTCATTCAATTTTTAATTGCGTTGCTTGTTTTCTATTTCTTATCCATTGAGGGCAATGCATGTTTTAAGTGTGGGGGGGAGTTTTGCTATGCGATTGTGTGTGCCTTGGTGTTTTTACTTAGTTGTGACTATGTGAAACAAAAGTTTTTAAGTTTTCGGTATTTTTAGACTACTTTACTTTGTGTTTCTATTGAACGGTTAGACTTTGATAAACGAGCATGCTTTGATTGAATTTTTGGTGCCATATGTAGTTTGTGTTATGTTCAACGATTAAAAGCGAGCATAGGAAAGCATGTTTTAGTCGATTACCCTACCTAGTGAGGACTTGTGCCATTTGATCGATAATTCACGATATGATCTCTTTCTTCTTGTGTGACTCACGTGTTTTTGAAATTCTAGAACTTGTTTTGAACCTTGTCAAGATTACACGAGTATGTGCATGATTGAATATGATAAAGGCATTTAGGATTTAGCCACTTTTGCCAAATAAACCGTACCTTTGCATTATCCCCTAGTTAGCCCACTTTGAGCCTTTTTATCCCATTTTCTTGGTTTACCCCGAATTTGAGCCCTTACCGTTTTTTTTATGCCTCTTCGTTTTACCCGTCTAGAAAATAAGTTGAGCATAGAGGTTGCATATTATTTGGGGACGAAAAGTCAAGAAGATGATGTTGTTGAATAAGTGTGGGGGAAACTCGTGGAAAATACAAAGAGTACCAAAAAAAAAAAAAAAAAAAAAAAAAAAGAAAAAAAAGAAAAAAAGAGAGAATAAAAGAGAAGTTTGAAAAAGGAATGAACAATTGATGAGGTACCGAGCCCCCGAGAAAGATAGAAAAAAAATGTGTGGTATTTGGGTCCTTAACGTCAAATATACCCAATGAGATCTCGATGCTCGATAAAATTTTCGGACTTAGCCTTTTTAGACCTTTCTTTTCATTCCTACCCCAAACCTTAGCCCCATTACAACCCTTAATAAAGACCTTTTGATTCGATCGTGCACACTCTCAACCGTAGTGGCGACATTGGTGTATAACCAAGCCTATGGAATAACACTAACACGTTGAGATTCGAGCGATACACTTATAACCATACACGAGAGTTGGGGAGTATTTGAGTGAAAATCGACTGAAATTTTTGTTTTCCTTGTTCAATTGAGGTCGTTGTTCTAGCATGAGATTATTGTGGTATCGAGAATTTCGAATGATTACGTGTTTCGTGCTTCGAGTTTGATTTTGTTCTTTTGATCACACTGCTGAATGGTTTAATTTGCCGCATGATACTGTTTCGAGTAGTTTTTACATAGTCAACTTTTGAGCATTGCCCGAGGACGTACAATGGCATAAGTGTGGGGGTATTTGTTAAGTCATATTTTATGCATATTTTACATGTCCATATTTAGGTTGATTGTTATGATTACTCTCCTTATTTCGTGACTTTAGGTTGATAATTGGATTTATGAAGATTAAAAGGAGAAAGAATCAAAAGATACGAAAAAGAAGAAAAATGGCGAAGAAAAGAGTTTGACAAGGAAAAAGGTAGCAGAAAACTTACAAGAATTGAGCGTGGCCACGCTTAAATCCCCAATTGCTTCTGCCCAGAAACGAAAATTTATGAAAAAGCGGGATTTCAAGATTTGGGCTCAAGATTCGGTTATCCAGCTGTCAAATCCGGATGTTATATCCGTTTATTTCAAGTTAAAAGATTTAGTTGGGATTTATTCCCTTTTATTTTGTTAGATTTTATTTCCTTATTTCTAGATTTTGCAAGATTTTATTTTGTTAAGTTTGTTAGAGCCCTAATTAATTTCCCTTTTAGATTAGGACTCTTTTATTATAAGTATGTGGAATTTTATTCCACAAGACACCTTTTAATTCCGTTTTTAATTCAAAGCATCGTTTTCCCTTTAATTCTGGAGTGCTCGATTTTATTATTTTACTGTTCACGTTCGATTATGAGTTGCTAAACTCATACTTCTAGTCGAGGATTCTTCAAGGTTTAATTCTTTAAATTCGTGAGATCGAATTGTGCCGTAATTTCTCTGTTAATAGGTATTTACTTTTTCTCTGAGCTTTGTTGATAATATGTTTCAATAGGTTAGATAACCTGATCAATTATTTAATTTTTGAAATCGTATTTAGCTATTTAGGACTAAATCCGTGACTGGTGAACCCTAATTTTGTAGCAGTTAGCGACGTTGATTATTTAATCGTTTTCGATTAGTCGTTATGGGAATTAGTGATCTGGTCTAAATAAACCGAGCTTATGTGTTTGTTGGCTAGAATTGGTGTCTTTCTAATACGGGAATGCTATCGATAGGCTAAATCCTAAGAGCTTGTTTAGGGTTGTCTGATTGGTAAGAGGAGTAATCAAAGAGCTTGTTTTGGTTATCGACGACTTAAGGAAAGACTAGGTTATTAGAGCTTGTTAATAACTATAGCCAATTTATCTATAAAACATTGAATTATCATTGCATCAGTGATCGAATTAATTGAATCAATACCGAGAAAATCCGAAGACTAGAATTTTCCATCATATCGAGAATCCGAATTTTATTTTATTTGCATTCTTTCAAAATCTGCGTTTTTGAATCTTTTACGTTTTTAATTCACGTCTTTTTATTTTTTTAATTAGTTAAAAATCTCAAAACCCCCCTTTTTTCGATATTAGTAATTTAGGAATTGAATATTACACCATTCCCTGTGGATCGACCCTACTTATCGCTGATTACAAATCTTTTTAAAGTAGGTTTTTATTTTTGTTGGATTCGACACCCACCAAATTTTAAAGTCACGAAATAAGGAGAGTAATCATAACAATCAACCTAAATATGGACATGTAAAATATGCACAAAATAAGACTTAACATCTTGCTTCTTTGATTTTGAGAGACAAGTGAAGGATTTGTTGAGAGAGAGTGGAGAGTTTAGAGAGAAGGGAGAGAGTGTTATAGTGTAAAATGAAGGTGTAAAGGCATATGCATATATATATATATATAGTGTATAAAAGAATTGTATAATACATGTATTTCTCTTGCATTATACATATATCTATACATGTAATGGTTTATTCTTGCAATATATATATATATATCTTGCATTATATATATATATATTATACATGTATAATATTTTATTCTTACAATATATATGTATATATATATATAAAGATATGTAATGATTTAGTAGTAGTCTTATGTGGATTTGATGGGGTATGGGAAGTTGAGTGTGATTTTCATCTAATGTGTCATGCTTACTCAAAATATAATTATGGTAACTATGCATGCACTTTCATTCAATTTAATCTAGGCCACATAATTATTGCACATAAACTATATAATAAAAGAAACATATTTGATTATTGAACACATTAGTCAATATATATATATATATACTAATTATTGAAATTATTTCATATTCAACTTATCTATTTTTTTTTGTTCGTTCGTTCATAAAAACATTTCATGTCGAGTGCATGACGATCGAACTCGATTTCTTCGGGTAGCTATCCTGCAAGACTAAACAAACTTGAGAAAATATTAGCTCGTTATAATCTTTTAAACGTAAAGCTCGGTTAAACATTAAATGAATTAGAAATAATAAACTAATAAATAAAATTGTATTTATATGCCAAAAATATGATATGCAAGATTTTCCAAAAATGGGGTGTTACAACTCCCCCCTCCTTTTTAAAAAATTTCGTCCTCGAAATTTTAGGCTTACTAGGTAAATAGTTCGGGGTTAGATTTCTGAATCTCATCTTCGCGTTCCCATGTCATTTCTCCTTTCCCGTGACTACCCCACTGTACTAAGACTAATGGTATCTCCTTGTTCCTCAAAATCTTAATCTTCCTTCCATTAATGCTTATAGGCCGCTCTTCGTAGGTGAGGTCTTTATTGATTTCAAGATCTTCAAGTTTGATGAGGTGACTAGGGTCTGGTATGTATTTTCGAAGCATTGACACATGGAAGACATCGTGAACTTTAGAGAACCCTGGGGTTAAAGTCAGTCGATATGCCACATTTCCAATTCGTTCCACGATTTCAAAAGGTCCTATATATCTTAGCTTTAACTTTCCTCTCTTCCCAAACAGAATTATTCCTTTCATGGGTGCAACTTTCAAGAATACTTTATCTCCTTCTTCAAAATGCAAATCCTTTCTCCGCAAGTCGGCATATGATTTCTGTCGACTTTGAGAAGCCCTAATCCTTTCTCGGATCTTATTGACCACTTCCACCGATCTTTTCACTAATTCTGGACCAAGTACCTTATTCACTCCAACCTCATCCCAATGAATCGGTGTCCGACATCTTCTTCCATAAAGTGCTTCATACGGTGCCACTCCAATAGAAGACTGATAACTGTTATTGTAAGCGAATTCTACTAAGTACAAATGATCTTCCCAACTTCCTCCAAAATCTAACACACATGTCCTAAGTAAATCCTCCAAAGTTCTGTTTGTTCTCTCTGATTGGCCATCTGTTTGCGGGTGAAAAGCGGTGCTGAAGTTCAGTTTCGTACCCATTGCTGACTGCAAACTCTTCCAAAATCTTGAGGTAAAACGTGAATCACGGTCTGATACAATTGAAGCTGGAACTCCATGTAGTCGCACTACTCCATTAATGTACAACTTTGCTAGTTGATCCATGGAATACGTCATTTTGATCGGAATGAAACGAGCCACCTTGGTCAGATATCAACAATTACCAATTACCCATATAGCTTCATGTTGTTTAGGAGTTTTCGGTAAACCTGTGATAAACTCCATTGTTACATGTTCCCACTTCCATTCTGGCACTTCCAATGGATTCATCAATCCTGCAGATAAACAACTTTGCAAATATAAACAAGCATATCAAGTTTTTCTGACATTAGGTGAAGAGTGATGTAAAATAAAAAGGTAAATATACATGTGTGGAGTACAAAGAAGAAAAAAAAGGCGTTAAAATAAATTTTAAAAATATGCGTAGGTTGTTGATCGTATACACAAACATGCTAGGAAAAATACTAATATTTTTTGTCAAATTTTATTTTACATTCAAATAGATATAATAATTTGTTCAAAAAATAAATAAAACAAGGTCAATTAAGGGCGGGGGAAATCTCTTAATAGTGGAAAATCATTTACTTTAAAAGGTAAAATACAAATAACCCCCATGTGAAATATTTTATTGGCTAAAAACCCTCTGTGAAAAAAATATAGCCCAAAAACCCCTTGTGAAATTTTCAAATTGCACGAAACCCCCTGTGAAAAAAATATAGCCTAAAAACCCCTTGTAAAATTTTCAAATTGCATGAAAATTCCTATGGAAAAAATATAGCCTAAAAACCCCCTATAAAATTTTCAAATTTACAAATTAATTAATAGTACTAATAATCAAGTTTTATGATATTAATTAAACATTATTCAACAATTAATTTTCAATGTAGTTATATTTCGTAGAGGTAAACTTTTTTCAATGTTAAGTGTATGATTTTGTTTCAGTTGTACTTATATATATTTGTATATGTATACATGGATTTCTTTTTAGATTCATTTACATATATTCATGTCCAATATTTATCTTCATGCAGTTTTATCTTATATATTATTTACAACCTTATCACATGAGAACCCCTTCAATTTGATATATATTAAAACAATAGAAAAAATCATACGGATATAAATCACATGAATATGAATATCTGGACAAATATTGTTATTTAATATTGATGAACTTAAAAAAAAAAGTTGGGTAAATGAAATCTTAAATTAACATACTACATAAGAAGAAATTCATGAAAAATGTAAATCGATAATAATAATCAAACTCTTGTAATTCTGATTAATATAAAAATATTAATCAACTATATAAATTTGAGCGATAAAATATTTTAGTTAATTTTTAACTTCATAATTATTGATACCTTCCACATTCACACATAAGTTTTGTATAATAAATTTGATTTCTAATGTAATTCGCCTTATACATATAATATTTCTCGTATGGCCGTACTTGGAAAGATGCCAATATGGGCAAGCAATTATAAGACATAGTCATTAAATCAAATTTCATCATAAACTATGAAAAAGATAAAAACAATAATTCATAAATAAACCTAAATTAGAAAACATAATAAGATTTAAATAATACAAATATAAAAAGATAAGAAAATATAATATTCTCTAACAATTCACGCAGTCGAAATGCGAGAGTCTTGAAATGAATGTTGAGACTAGAGCAAAAAGGCAAGAAAATCGAAGATGGTCGTCCGAGCATAAAGATTGTCAAGCAAAAAGATTTTGATGAAGACGCTTCTCAATATGGAGTAGTTTCATCAAGAACATTATCAAATACGACGATGGTTCGACGAAGCATTTCTCAATGTGGATCTGTTTCAATTTTGAAACCCATTATGTAAGGCGATGGCTTAAAGTCCTTATTTTTTCTCAAGAGTGAGCATCGGCAATATAAACAAAAAATTAGAAAATTGTACTAAATTAAATTGATAAGGTGCGTCGGGCGGGACTCATCAACTTGATGACAATAGAAGTAAGAGTTCGAGATATTATGACCTGAAACCATGACTCTGGTACCATTTTATATTAGAGGAAACTCCGTAAATAATATGATTGATAGTAGGAGGTTTTTTTAGAGTTACAAGATTTGATCATCAAATTAAACCTAATTATAAACTAGAAAACAACAAATACAAGGAATCATAAATAAGCTTTAAATTATAAAATATAATGAAACCTAAATTAATATAAATATACAAGAAAAGATAAGATCATCTCATATTCTCTAACACAACCAACAACGTGACAGCTCCTTGTACCTTATTTTGTTGGCTAAGATAACATTGAATTGAATAATTCTAATTCGGATCAAATTTGACTGTATCAAAATATATATATATCTATCCTCTATATAATCTATCCTCTATATAAATGTATGAAAAATAGAATTATTTCGTCCTATGTGAAAAGACTCATATACCCTTATTTAAATTTATAATCCCTTTAGTAATTGAAACTAGAAACCTTTTAATATTACAACTCTATTTAATTTATTAAAAAAACAGAGTCCAACTTTACCTCAAGTACTTATAATAATAATAATAACAACAACAATAATAATATATATAATAAATATAATAATAATATTCACGTACTTACAATTCATATTCCATATTAACTTTTCTTCTTGCCCAACAAAAAATTTACTCCCAATTTTTCTTTTCTCACCAAACACAACACCATAAAAAAAAAGATGCCACTTTCAGTAGCAAATAATCAAATCTTATATTACTTCACATAAAGGGCTACTCAAATCCACTAGAAAACATAAACCAAGTGCAAACCAAAAGCATAAAGTTAAATTCATACTAGAAAACCTAATAAACTACAAAACCCAAATAATATAATATTATAAATATACTTATAAACAAAACTTAAATAATAATAATATAATAGTTATTATTATAATTATAATCTCTCTCTTAAATAAATGTGAATAACAAAAGTATTCCATCTTATGTGAAAAGACTTTCGTACCCATCATTATTATAATAATTAAATTTATTATATAAAAGAATTCCAGTAGTAATAGGAAATCATTTATGTAGCAAAAACGACCTCTATAAGAAAAGAGACATATTGGTAGTAGGACATTATTTAACAAATAAATAATTGCATTAGATTCGTTTTTTTTTGAAATATCCCTGACTCTTCACTATGGCATGCCAATAAAAAAAATATTTAGTTATTTAGAGTTTATTTATATTGATGAACATAATATTATTGTGGACATATTTATATATTATATTATATATAGATATAGTAGAAAATTATTTAGTAGTAAGATTTTCATTACATTAATATGACTTTGTATAAATAGTAGAATAAATCTTCTATAACAGTAACGTAATAAAAAAAATTTGGACTCATATTTACAAGTATCCATATTCAACTAACAATTCTTGCTACCCATACGTAGTGCAGTAACAAATTATATGGACTCTTGATTTGTAGTGGTCAAGTTCATTTAACAATAATTTCAATAGCATTTGGATCAGATTACAAACAAGTTTCAACAACGTTATATGCAATCTAGCGACACTGAGTTTAATGCTAGAATGAGAGATGTGGCCTGCGTTTTAGTCACTAAGATCAGAAATTGTCACAAAAACATTACGCGCGGTAGAGTGTGAAGAACATCAGTGGTGAAAGTGAAATTGATTCGTGCATTGCCATGCATTATATGCTGGAAAGATTCCCCACATGAGTTAAGAATGCAAGATGAGGAACATGACATTGAGACATCTACATAGCCAAGTAAATTATGGTTACGAAATATTAGGTCTAATTGATATTTCTATAAGAGATACTTTTCTGAATTCAATTTGTTTTGGTGAACATTAAGGAGAGATAATGATCTGAGCGGGGCGGAAGATGGAGTTTGTGGTGTAAAATATGGAGTGGGAGAGTGTGGAATATATATAGCATGCAAATTAGGGTTTTCCATGAAAAGAGGGAGAAAGGAGAGATGAGCAGAAGATAGGATTTGGAGAAGTGGCATGACAACAAGAGTTGGGTTAGGTGAATGACAAAGATGAATTGAATTAATAGAGTTTTATGCGTGGCACATCGTCGAGATAGGGAAGAGCAAGTCGGTGTTTGGATTTGTAGTATGAAAGGGTCTAGGTTTCAGTTCGAGGCATCGACTTGGTCGGGAGGGTAGGCAACACTAAGGTTAGGATTGAAATTGTGTAATATATGTTGACGACTCTGAGATGGGGGAATCAGGGTTATGATTTGCATGGAGTTTAGGGTTGGAGTTTATGTGTGTGAGAGGCAACATTAGGGTTAATAGTAGTGAAGGAAGGTAGAAGGTTACCATTTTCGGAATGAAGATTGAGGGGGTAACAAGTGTACGTGATAAAGCAGAGAGATTGTGTAAGAGACTGTCATTGAGAAGAATGATGCCTTAGATGATGATGAATTGATGATGGTGTACATGTTCATATTGAAAAGGATATGTATATTAAACATTATTAGTAAAAAAATAAATAGATTTCTACAAGGAAGAAGAATGACATCAGTAAAAAAAAAAAAAAAAGAAAAAAAAGAAAAAAAGAGAGAATAAAAGAGAAGTTTGAAAAAGGAATGATCAATTGATGAGGTACCGAGCCCCCGAGAAAGATAGAAAAAAAATGTGTGGTATTTGGGTCCTTAACGTCAAATATACCCAATGAGATCTCGATGCTCGATAAAATTTTCGGACTTAGCCTTTTTAGACCTTTCTTTTCATTCCTACCCCAAACCTTAGCCCCATTACAACCCTTAATAAAGACCTTTTGATTCGATCGTGCACACTCTCAACCGTAGTGGCGACATTGGTGTATAACCAAGCCTATGGAATAACACTAACACGTTGAGATTCGAGCGATACACTTATAACCATACACGAGAGTTGGGGAGTATTTGAGTGAAAATCGACTGAAATTTTTGTTTTCCTTGTTCAATTGAGGTCGTTGTTCTAGCATGAGATTATTGTGGTATCGAGAATTTCGAATGATTACGTGTTTCGTGCTTCGAGTTTGATTTTGTTCTTTTGATCACACTGCTGAATGGTTTAATTTGCCGCATGATACTGTTTCGAGTAGTTTTTACATAGTCAACTTTTGAGCATTGCCCGAGGACGTACAATGGCATAAGTGTGGGGGTATTTGTTAAGTCATATTTTATGCATATTTTACATGTCCATATTTAGGTTGATTGTTATGATTACTCTCCTTATTTCGTGACTTTAGGTTGATAATTGGATTTATGAAGATTAAAAGGAGAAAGAATCAAAAGATACGAAAAAGAAGAAAAATGGCGAAGAAAAGAGTTTGACAAGGAAAAAGGCAGCAGAAAACTTACAAGAATTGAGCGTGGCCACGCTTAAATCCCCAATTGCTTCTGCCCAAAAACGAAAATTTATGAAAAAGCGGGATTTCAAGATTTGGGCTCAAGATTCGGTTATCCAGCTATCAAATTCGGATGTTATATCCGTTTATTTCTAGTTAAAAGATTTAGCTGGGATTTATTCCCTTTTATTTTGTTAGATTTTATTTTCTTATTTCTAGATTTTGCAAGATTTTATTTTGTTAAGTTTGTTAGAGCCCTAATTAATTTCCTTTTTAGATTAGGACTCTTTTATTATAAGTATGTGGAATTTTATTCCACAAGACACCTTTTAATTCCGTTTTTAATTCAAAGCATCGTTTTCCCTTTAATTCTGGAGTGCTCGATTTTATTATTTTACTGTTCACGTTCGATTATGAGTTGCTAAACTCATACTTCTAGTCGAGGATTCTTCAAGGTTTAATTCTTTAAATTCGTGAGATCGAATTGTGCCGTAATTTCTCTGTTAATAGGTATTTACTTTTTCTCTGAGCTTTGTTGATAATATGTTTCAATAGGTTAGATAACCTGATCAATTATTTAATTTTTGAAATCGTATTTAGCTATTTAGGACTAAATCCGTGACTGGTGAACCCTAATTTTGTAGCAGTTAGCGACGTTGATTATTTAATCGTTTTCGATTAGTCGTTATGGGAATTAGTGATCTGGTCTAAATAAACCGAGCTTATGTGTTTGTTGGCTAGAATTGGTGTCTTTCTAATACGGAAATGCTATCGATAGGCTAAATCCTAAGAGCTTGTTTAGGGTTGTCTGATTGGTAAGAGGAGTAATCAAAGAGCTTGTTTTGGTTATCGACGACTTAAGGAAAGACTAGGTTATTAGAGCTTGTTAATAACTATAGCCAATTTATCTATAAAACATTGAATTATCATTGCATCAGTGATCGAATTAATTGAATCAATACCGAGAAAATCCGAAGACTAGAATTTTCCATCATATCGAGAATCCGAATTTTATTTTATTTGCATTCTTTCAAAATCTGCGTTTTTGAATCTTTTACGTTTTTAATTCACGTCTTTTTATTTTTTTAATTAGTTAAAAATCTCAAAACCCCCTTTTTTTCGATATTAGTAATTTAGGAATTGAATATTACACCATTCCCTGTGGATCGACCCTACTTATCGCTGATTACAAATCTTTTTAAAGTAGGTTTTTATTTTTGTTGGATTCGACACCCACCAAATTTTAAAGTCACGAAATAAGGAGAGTAATCATAACAATCAACCTAAATATGGACATGTAAAATATGCACAAAATAAGACTTAACATCTTGCTTCTTTGATTTTGAGAGACAAGTGAAGGATTTGTTGAGAGAGAGTGGAGAGTTTAGAGAGAAGGGAGAGAGTGTTATAGTGTAAAATGAAGGTGTAAAGGCATATGCATATATATATATATATATAGTGTATAAAAGAATTGTATAATACATGTATTTCTCTTGCATTATACATACATCTATACATGTAATGGTTTATTCTTGCAATATATATATATATATCTTGCATTATATATATATATATATTATACATGTATAATATTTTATTCTTACAATATATATGTATATATATATATATAAAGATATGTAATGATTTAGTAGTAGTCTTATGTGGATTTGATGGGGTATGGGAAGTTGAGTGTGATTTTCATCTAATGTGTCATGCTTACTCAAAATATAATTATGGTAACTATGCATGCACTTTCATTCAATTTAATCTAGGCCACATAATTATTGCACATAAACTATATAATAAAAGAAACATATTTGATTATTGAACACATTAGTCAATATATATATATATACTAATTATTGAAATTATTTCATATTCAACTTATCTATTTTTTTTTGTTCGTTCGTTCATAAAAACATTTCATGTCGAGTGCATGACGATCGAACTCGATTTCTTCGGGTAGCTATCCTGCAAGACTAAACAAACTTGAGAAAATATTAGCTCGTTATAATCTTTTAAACGTAAAGCTCGGTTAAACATTAAATGAATTAGAAATAATAAACTAATAAATAAAATTGTATTTATATGCCAAAAATATGATATGCAAGATTTTCCAAAAATGGGGTGTTACAACTCCCCCCTCCTTTTTAAAAAATTTCGTCCTCGAAATTTTAGGCTTACTAGATAAATAGTTCGGGGTTAGATTTCTGAATCTCATCTTCGCGTTCCCATGTCATTTCTCCTTTCCCGTGACTACCCCACTGTACTAAGACTAATGGTATCTCCTTGTTCCTCAAAATCTTAATCTTCCTTCCATTAATGCTTATAGGCCGCTCTTCGTAGGTGAGGTCTTTATTGATTTCAAGATCTTCAAGTTTGATGAGGTGACTAGGGTCTGGTATGTATTTTCGAAGCATTGACACATGGAAGACATCGTGAACTTTAGAGAACCCTGGGGTTAAAGCCAGTCGATATGCCACATTTCCAATTCGTTCCACGATTTCAAAAGGTCCTATATATCTTAGCTTTAACTTTCCTCTCTTCCCAAACCGAATTATTCCTTTCATGGGTGCAACTTTCAAGAATACTTTATCTCCTTCTTCAAAATGCAAATCCTTTCTCCGCAAGTCGGCATATGATTTCTGTCGACTTTGAGAAGCCCTAATCCTTTCTCGGATCTTATTGACCACTTCCACCGATCTTTCCACTAATTCTGGACCAAGTACCTTATTCACTCCAACCTCATCCCAATGAATCGGTGTCCGACATCTTCTTCCATAAAGTGCTTCATACGGTGCCACTTCAATAGAAGACTGATAACTGTTATTGTAAGCGAATTCTACTAAGGACAAATGATCTTCCCAACTTCCTCCAAAATCTAACACACATGTCCTAAGTAAATCCTCCAAAGTTCTGTTTGTTCTCTCTGATTGGCCATCTGTTTGCGGGTGAAAAGCGGTGCTGAAGTTCAGTTTCGTACCCATTGCTGACTGCAAACTCTTCCAAAATCTTGAGGTAAAACGTGAATCACGGTCTGATACAATTGAAGCTGGAACTCCATGTAGTCGCACTACTCCATTAATGTACAACTTTGCTAGTTGATCCATGGAATACGTCATTTTGATCGGAATGAAACGAGCCACCTTGGTCAGTCTATCAACAATTACCAATTACCCATATAGCTTCATGTTGTTTAGGAGTTTTCGGTAAACCTGTGATAAACTCCATTGTTACATGTTCCCACTTCCATTCTGGCACTTCCAATGGATTCATCAATCCTGCAGATAAACAACTTTGCAAATATAAACAAGCATATCAAGTTTTTCTGACATTAGGTGAAGAGTGATGTAAAATAAAAAGGTAAATATACATGTGTGGAGTACAAAGAAGAAAAAAAAGGCGTTAAAATAAATTTTAAAAATATGCGTAGGTTGTTGATCGTATACACAAACATGCTAGGAAAAATACTAATATTTTTTGTCAAATTTTATTTTACATTCAAATAGATATAATAATTTGTTCAAAAAATAAATAAAACAAGGTCAATTAAGGGCGGGGGAAATCTCTTAATAGTGGAAAATCATTTACTTTAAAAGGTAAAATACAAATAACCCCCATGTGAAATATTTTATTGGCTAAAAACCCTCTGTGAAAAAAATATAGCCCAAAAACCCCTTGTGAAATTTTCAAATTGCATGAAACCCCCTGTGAAAAAAATATAGCTTAAAAACCCCTGTAAAATTTTCAAATTGCATGAAACCCCCTGTGAATAAAAATATAACCTAAAAACTCCTTGTAAACATTGAAAAAAGTTTACCTCTACGAAATATAACTACATTGAAAATTAATTGTTGGATAATGTTTAATTAATATCATAAAACTTGATTATTAGTACTATTAATTAATTTGTAAATTTGAAAATTTTATAGGGGGTTTTTAGGCTATATTTTTTCCATAGGAATTTTCATGCAATTTGAAAATTTTACAAGGGGTTTTTAGGTTATATTTTTTTCACAGGGGGTTTCGTGCAATTTGAAAATTGCACAGGGGTTTTTAGGCTATATTTTTTTCAATAGGGGTTTTCAACCAATAAAATATTTCACGTGGGGGTTATTTGTATTTTTCCTACTTTAAATATTTCGATTTTTACTGTGTTTAAAGTTATACATGAAAAGTACAATATTTTATGTGAGAGATTTTAAGTTTATAAGTATATAGTTTTTATGTTTTGAGATTAGTTTCTTAGAAACTTCTTTGAATATATATATATTCGATTGTCATGACAGATTTTGGATATTTTTGTTCATGTTTTTACAAAATAATTGGGATTGGTGAAATCTGTCAAATCAAGTATAATTTTATTAATTTATGAATGGCGTGTAAATGATTACTTTGTTATTTTTTGTGATGATCATGTGATTATAAATATCTAATAAAAAAGAGATAAGAAAAATAGTTTAAGAATGAAATTGTTGGTGAGAGAGTGTGAAATTTGGAAGGAATAATGTGATGTAATATATGTTGATTAATAAGTAGTTATACATGAACATAATGAATATGAAAGAAAATGTTATATTTGAAATTTTGATAAAGTTGTTATAAAAGAAATAATTTTCGCAAACATATATATCCGTAGTTTTTCAGATATAAAGTGTTAAAAAAAAGTAAGAGAAAATTAGAAATTAACAATTAGATTTAACTCATCTTAGGATATGACTTATTTTATTCTAATTTTGTAAGTTTATTCATGATAAATTTAATGCTTTAAATGAGATTCAAAAATTAAAAGCCGTAGGAATTTTGAAATGAATAATAAGAATTGGATTTATTTAGTAATAAACAAATAACTATGAAATCATTTGATAGAATAATAATTATTTATTTTAATTTAGTTCATTATTAAAAAAAATCACGTCCTAACAACGTGGAACGCACATGATATTTTCTAGTTTCACAAAAAGATTGAATCTTCTACTAGTCCATTGCATGTTATTCTATCACCCACATTAAAACAATGCTAGCTTTCATGGTTTATTGATTTAATATTAATTTGTTATGAACAATTTGAATATGGTCTAATTTTATTGGTCAAAATAGGCAACTTTAATAAGAACTATATATCATGCATGGATCGACTCATCCCTTAACCCCACTTCAAAGTTGCCAGTTGCTAAAATACACTTTAGGCTTTTTGAAAAAAATACAAGTAGATGAAATAATCATTGTATAGATAGAGCTTATATCCTTACGTTTTGACATAACAATTTAAGAACTGTGAAGTGCTAAAACCCTATATTATATAGCTTGCAAACCATAACCTTCCTAATGGCTTATAGTCACTCCTCTTACCTTCTTTTTATTGCTCTCTTCATCATTGTTTCGTCGAATTTCCGGATAGCCCAAGGCCAAATTGGGCTTAGTGTTCGAGGTTGACTTTGTTGCACATCCACTGGAAACTGCCCTGGCCAAGCCATGACAGGTGTGGTTGTCAGACTGAATTGCGTATTGTTTCGCGGTCCGACCAGAGTTGGTGAGGCCACCAGTAATGCCACTGGATTCTTCAACATTGATGTTTCAGGATTTAACCGTAATTAACGTGTAGTCGGATGCACTACCACTAAACGCCGCTGTTTGCTCGAGTCTTTCCAACGCTAGTGGCTTCCTCACCTCCAATGTTCCTGTTTCAGACACCACATATTATATTGGGACATGGCTTCACTTTAGCAGTTAAGCTAGAGTTTAATCCCGATCTCCAATAATACAATTATATAACCGTTCTTTTTACACAAATGAAATGTCTAATAAGTGTATACATAATATGGTCACATCTTAAGAAAATCGTTAGAAATTTAGAGTTTGAATTTTCTCTATCTGCAGATACTTGTTGCATGAATATGAGTTTAACAAGAAGTGTTATACAAATTATATGACATGAGTTCTGAATTGATCAACTAGCTATCTCAAGAATGGTTGTATATAATACTGCATTCTATTCTTGTATCCAAAGATAAAATCAATAAATATATTTACAAGATTGCATCTTATCAAGAATATTATGGATATATATGATATGAATATGCGTATCTTCTGATAGGCCCCCGCAAGCTCAAGGTGGGCGAGTAGCAATAGTGAGCTTGTCACGAAGCATCTCAAAACGGGCAGTTGATAAGGGCTTGGTAAGAATGTCGGCTGTTTGGTCATCTGTAGAAACAAAACAAACGACGAGATCATTGTTGGCAACCTTTTCCCATACAAAGTGATAATCAATTTCGATGTGTTTGGTACGAGCATGAAAAACCGGATTCTTGGATAGATAAGTAGCACCAATATTATCACACCAGAGAGTAGGAGGGCCAGGAAAGGAAATTCCAAGTTCCGTAAGTAAGGACTGGATCCACGAGACTTCTGCGGCTGCGTCGGCGAGTGATTTGTATTCAGATTCGGTGGAAGATCGAGCTACCGTACGTTGTTTTCAAGAGCTCCATGATATCAGATTGGGGCCAAGAAAAATAGCAGATCCCCCAGTAGACCTGCGGTCATCCAAATTACCGGCCCAATCCGCATTTGAGTAGGCAGTGAGTGCGAAGGAAGGCGACGATTTGAATAACAAACCAAGAGAAGATGTGTGTTTGAGGTAACGGAGAATACGTTTAGCTGCAGTCCAGTGAGTTTCTGAAGGCGAATGCATGAATTGACATACTTTGTTGACGGCAAAGGCAATGTCCGGACGAGTCAGAGTTAGATATTGAAGAGCACCCACTATTTCACGAAATTGAGTGGGATCAGAGAATGGTTGGCCATCAGATTTGGATAATTTGTTACTTGGGCAAAGAGGAGTGCGTACTGCCTTGGAAGAGAGCATTCCAGAACGGGTGAGGAGATTGTTGATGTACGTCCGTTGAGAGAGAAGAAGACCGTCGGCAACATGAACAACTTCAAGACCGAGAAAATAATTAATACCACCAAGGTCGCGAAGAGAAAACTCACGACCTAACGAGCTGATGAAAGTTTGAACATGTTGAGAGTTGTTACCGGTGACAAGAATGTCATCCACGTAAATGAGAATATAAATGATAATATTTTTTTGAGGAATAGATAAATAATGACGTGTCATTTGTAGAAGCAACAAAACCAATTTTAACCAAAATTTTTTTAAGACGATGAAACCATACACGGGGAGCTTGTTTTAAACCATAAAGAGACTTTTTGAGTTGACAGACGTGAGTAGGCTTAGTAGAGTCAACGAAACCTTGTGGTTGTGTCACAAAAAATAGATTCTTTTAGAAAACCATTTAAAAATGCATTGCGAACATCCAGTTGGCGTAAATGCCAATCACGACATAAGGCTAGAGAAAGAATAATTCGAATTGTTGTAGGTTTGATGACAGGGCTGAAAGTTTCATTAAAATCAAGCCCTTCATGTTGATGAAAGCCTTTGGCAACAAGTCGAGCTTTGTAGCGTTCAATTGTTCCATCGGGTTTACATTTTATCCGATAGACCCATTTATTTCCAATAACATTCATGTGTGGTAGAAAAGGTACAAGTGTCCAAGTATCATTACGAACCAGAGCATCTATCTCCTCAGCCATGGCCGAGGATTTTTGTTGGCAATGGAAAAACAAGAGGGTTCAAGTGGAGTTTGTTCAGAGGTTGTTGTAGAGGTCATGACAGTGTAGCGATGTGGAGGTTTTGGAGGGCGAGAGCGGAGCTGCATGGGATGTAAGTGGGGAGCACGAGATGGAGTTGAAGGAATCGAAGATGTGTGACTAATGGGAACCTCCAGTGAAATTGGATTGGAGGGCGTCGAGGGACTGCATGCCGTAGCGGGAGCGTGGACAATAGGCGGTGATGGCAAATCACGAGAACGAGGAGGTATGTGGTTCGGTAGTGCATTGTAGGGGTATTGGATAGGTAAGGTTAACCAAGTCCCACCCGTCGTAGAGTGTTCAGTGGATGGAGGTGGACCGAGAATAGATTGATTTCGGAAGGGAAAAGAACTCTCATCAAACCGGACGTGTCGTGCAATGTAGATGCGATTACTCGAGATGTCAAGGCACCGGTAGCCATGATGGGAAGGACTATAGCCAAGAAAGACGCATGGTTTGGATCGAGGATCTATCTTATGACGGTTATAAGGTCGAAGTAAAGGGAAACATAGGCACCTAAAAACTTTTAAAAAAGTATAATCCGGATTTCTTTTAAAAAGTGTGGTGTACGGTGAGTGATTGTCTAAGATTGGTGTAGGGAGTTGATTAATAAGGAAAATAGAACTTTCAAAGGCATGGTGCCAAAACTTGTAGGGTACTGCAGAAGTAGCAATTAATGTTAAACCTGTTTCAACTATGTGGCGATGACGTCGTTCAACAGTATCGTTTTGTTCGTGAGTGTGTGGACAAGTTAATCGATGAGCGATACCGTTATTGCGAAAGTAAGGAATTAATTTTTGAAATTCGCCGCCACCATCAGTTTGAACAGATTTAATTTTACGATTAAATTGGCGTTCAACAAGAGATTGAAAATTTTTAAAAATAGAGATAACATCAGATTTTTGCATAAGAGGACAAAACCATATGTATTTGGAAAAATCATCCACAAAGATAATAAAATATTTGTGTCCTTCAGAAGACAAGTACGAGGAAGGTCCCCAAACATCAGGAAAAACAAGATCTAAAACATTATTACTACGAGAGGGGGTGGGGGATAAAGATAAACGAGATGACTTTCCTAGTGGACACGAGTGACAAACAGAATCAGAAACGGCAGTGTTGCAGGGAAGACTAAATTGAGCGACGACACGACGTAGTAAACCATTGTGTGGGTGACCGAGGCGTTGATGCCAGATATGAGCCGGGGCACGGATAGCAAGAGAGACTGAAGGATTGGAGTTGGCCAGTTGTGACATCGAGTAAAGAACATCACTGCTCGGTCTAGTAATGAGAGTTCTCTTGGTGATCTGATCCTTCACAAGAAAGAAAGACGGGTGAAATTCAAAGAAAACGTCATTATCAATGCAAAAACGTTGAACAGAGAGTAAGTTTCTTGAAATCTCAGGAACATGTAAAATATTATTAAGACTAAGAGAGCCACGGGATGTTTGAATAGCAGATTTACCTGTGTGATGAAAATCTAAACCATTGCCATTACCTACATGTAATTGATCATTGCCGGAATATGGTTCAGTGGACATGAAAGATGTTGTATCGGGTGAAACATGGTGAGTTGCGCCTGTATCTGGGAACCAAGTAATGGGCGGAGAGTGCGTGGTGTATGACGGAGTTGGTGTTGGATAAACTATATTGGCTGTCGGGTTTCTTTGTGTGGGAAAATTATGAGCTGTGCATGTGCATGTGAATTGGGTGTTGTTTGGTGGATGTTGCGGATGTTGGTAATGAGGTGATGGGTATTGCGAGGAGGTCCAAGTGTGATTGGGTTGGTTATTGTGAAAATAAGACCTGCCACCACCGCGACCTCGGCCACGACCTCGATTGGATCGTCTCCTGCCACGGTAGTTGTTACCACGAGAAGGAAAATAACCGCGCTGAGCTACATTCGCAGACATATGTGATTTGTCTTGTTGAGATGGAGTGGTAATCGAGAGAGTTTGGAGAGAGTCGTCATGTAAAAATTCCTGCGTAAGAAGAAAACTAAAAAGATCCGAGTAAGAGATTGGATCGGGCCGAGCTGTTAGAGTAGTAACACAATCACGAAATTCACTACGTAACCCTTTAAAAATGTAAAGATTAAAATCAGTAGGGGATAGAGGTTGTCCAGCGGCATATAATTCATCAGAGATTTGTTTAGCACTTTGAAGATAAGTTTGGATGTTAGAGTCGCCTTGTTTTAGAGTTTGTAATTGAAGATGGAGCTGCATAATGCGCGCTTGTGAAGGAGAGGCAAAAGCGTGCTCAAGAGTACGCAAAATTTCATGAGACGAGGTGGCGCCGACGACTAATCGAACAACATCTTCAGTGAGTGAGTTGATAAGAGCACTCATTAAGAGACTATCTTGTTGTTCCCATTCAGAGAAGGCTGGATTTGGGGAGAGGGTGGCTGTTGCAGAATCGACAAGGTGAGATGGAGGTGGCGGGTTGGTTCCATCAATGAAACCGAGTAAACGGAGACCTTTAATGAGGGGGAAAATTTGTGTACGCCATAGGAGATAGTTTTTCGATGTAAGCTTGAGAGAAAGATAGTGATGGATTTGTGTTAGGGGATTTGGAGGATGTGTGATGGGAGGGGATAAATTGGAGGAATCTGGGGTTGATGCAACCGTGGGAGGGGAGATAGGCTCTGATGCCATATTGAACTTTGAAAATATTTATATTTCCACTCACATTTAGAATAAGGATTACAATGTGTATATATAGGCAGCTGGAAGGAATCCTATTATAGCTACAATATTATCAAAGATAAAATCAATAAATATATTTACAAGATTGTATCTTATCAAGAATATTATGGATATATATGATATGAATATGCGTATCTTCTGATATTAAGTACGTTGTACACAAATGTTGGAATAAAGATTGTGATTTTTCCTTTTATTTATTTAAAATGTATATAAATTGTATTATAATGTGGTGCTTTAATTAGTGTATATTATGATAGGCGGATAAAAAGATATTAAAACTCAGTAAAAGCTAATAAGACCGAAGGACTAGAAAGAAAAGAAAAGTAAAACCAAATTTCTTAAATAAACTTACATTTTCTTTAATTCAAGTATTTTGGTAAAAAAAAAAAAGAAAAGGAAGGAAAAGTTTCTTTTACCTATTTTCACTGCTGCTTACAATATATATACATAATTTTTATATGCTTCTATATGTGTGTAAAAATAGGTGTTTATATCTGTGGGGCTTACTTGATATGTCTGTTAAGTGCATAAGGGACGGCCCCTATATATAGTCTGTTGTATAAGACTTTTTCTATCATCTCTTTACAAGTCAATAATATTCAAGATGAGTTTTTCCTCTTTTAACATGGTATCAGAGCAGGTTCTTCCTGAATGCGTTTTCTTCATCTTCTTCAACAGGTTTTTCCTGATTCTTTGAAGATTTCGCTACTCTCGATCCTCTCGATTACTCATTCTCAGTTTCACAATCAAAAATCATCATGTCTAAATCGATGATAAAACAATCTCCTCCGCCGTTCTTGACATTAATGACCCCTTTTACGTTCATCCCTCCGACACGCCAAGTCTGCATCTCGTCCCTCACGAACTCAGAGGGGCAGAAAACTATGGCATCTGGTGTAAAGCCATGAAACTCACTCTCAATTCCAAGAGCAAAATTGGATTCGTTACAGGCAGCTGCAAGAAACCTAACCCCAACGATCCAACAATTGAACAATGGGAGATATGCAACGCCCTAGTTCTTTCTTGGATCCTCAAATGTGTCGGCAAGGAGATCTACAACGGTCTTGTATACTGCGAGACTGCCGTCGATGCCTGGAACGATCTCCATGAGCAATTTAGCAAGATGAACCGCGCAAGAATCTTTGCACTCTTCAAAGAAATCAATTCATATAATCAGGGAAGCAACTCCATTACGATTTATTACTCAAAACTCCGGCAAATGTGGGAAGAATTCGATTCTTTGGTTAATCTCCCAACCTGTGATTGTATGGCTTCCAAGAAATATGCAGAGTACTCTCAAGAGCATAAGCTGATGCAGTTTCTGATTAGGCTCAATGAGTCATATGGTCCTTTCCGATCCCAAATCCTAATGATGGAACCAGCGCTCAGCCATAAACAGGCTTATTCGATGGTGTGCAACGAAGAATCTCAAAGAATGATAAGTAATTCCAATACTCCTTGGAATCACCTATCACTTTCTACTCTAGCACACCACGAAATCAAAACTCAGGTGTCATTTGTGAGCATTGTGGGATTTCTGGTCACAGCAAAGACAAGTGTTACCGTATAATAGGATACCCCCACCTAAGGCTGGATCCAATAGATGCAGGGGAAGAGGCAGGGGTAGAGGTCGAGGATATGCATCTAATCAAGCTTCCGCTGATCAAATACCAAATTCTAACCCATTGCCCCAGTCATCAAACAATCAGGTCACCCCTGCTGCTGCACAACAGAACCCTGTCTTCACACCTCATCAGTACCAGACTCTTTTAAATCTCATCCAGAATGACCACCAGATTTAGCATCCTACCTCTAACAGTGCCACAAGTATGGAGCATCCAACCATAGGTGTATCTTGCACTCCCTCAGCTTTCCTAACTAGCAGTCCTGCTATTGAGTGGATTTTGGATACTGGTGCTAATCACCATATGTGTTGTAACTTGGCTCTCTTTACTTCTATAGAATCTAATATGTCCACACAAACTAGTGTAAGATTACCCAAGGGAATATTGCACCCATTGATAAAGTAGGACAAATTGTTTTGAGTAAAGATTTGACTCTTCATAATGTTCTGTACATACCTCATTTTCAACACAATTTGCTATCAGTGTCCAAACTCACTCAGCACCACATTGCTATGCTATTTTCTATCCACACTTTTGTACCTTTCATGACATTTGGAGTGGCAAGATAAAGGGAATTGGTGAGGTTAGGAATGACTTATATTTTTTGAAATCTGTTGGACAAAATATGCAATTCATGATAGGCAATAATCAAAAACATGTTACCAATGTATACAAAGATTCTTCTGAAACTTGTTGTGATTCTGTTTTTCATACTAATAAATCTAGTGTTGATCCAACTTGTTTCACTACTAATGCTACTTCATCAGATTCATATCTATGGCATCTAAGAATGGGACATATGTCCTTCTCAAGATTAAGATTATTGCCTAACATTGGTCATCACATATCTCAAAATGCTATGCACTGTCCTGTTAGGTAAGCATTCAAGATCCCATTTTCCTCAAAGATCACACATTACCACATGTTTTTGAACTTGTGCATCTTGATATCTGGGGACCTTACAAAGTTCCTACACAATCCAATCATAAATATTTCTTGACTGTTTTTGATGATTTTTCTAGAGGAACTTGGGCTTTCTTGATGCATCATAAAGCTGATATTCTCAGCATTTTATAGAATTTTTTTGCTTACTTTGAAAATCAGTTTGGTACCACTATTAAGACCATTAGGACAGATAAAGCATGGGATTTTTTCAAATCCTCATGTAGTTAATTTTTTTCCTCTAAAGGTGTGGTGCATCAAAGATCTACACTCTATACACCACAACAAAATGGTATTTTGAAATGAAAACATAGGCATATCCTAGATGTTGCAATCACATGTTCCCATAAAATTTTGGGGGAATGTATTCAATGTGCCACTTATCTCATTAACAGGACCCTAACACCTCTTTTACCTGGGCAAGCACCTTTTGAAATTCTTTTCCACAAGGCACCTACTCTATCACACTTAAGGATTTTTGGATGTCTTTGCTATGCCAAAATCCTTCCTATTACAGATAAGTTTTCACATAGGTCAAGACCTTGCATCCTGTTGGGATATGCTACTAATCAGAAGGCCTATAAATTGCTGGATATTGAACAACAAACTATCTTGACATCTAGAGATGTCTTGTTTCATGAATCTATTTTTTCATTTTCACATGTTCAAAAGGATTCTCAGGACCACCTTATGGTGGTTGATCCACCTGTTTTTTATGATGATCTTATTTTTCCTTACAATGAGACACACAGTCAATGTGAATCTGTTATGCCATCCACTGATGTTTCTGCTGCTGTTAGTCCTAGAAGGTCTTCCAGGTCACATACAGCCCCCTGCTTGGAGCAAGGACTATGTCTGTCCCACTATCCAGACCAACTCTGTCACTTATCCTTTTTCATCTTTTCTTTCTTATTCTAATCTTACTGCTTCACAACTATCTTTCATTTATTCTTTACAAGCAGCTACTGAACCTACTAGCTTCTATGAAGCTGCTAAAGATGTTAATTGGTAGAAAGCAATGCAATCTGAAATCCAGGCCCTGAAATTAAATAAAACATGGGAAATCACTGATTTACCACCCAACAAAATAGCAATTGGATGTAAATGGGTCTATAAGATCAAAAGACATTCTGATGTGACTATAGATAGGTACAAGGCATGATTGGTTGCCAAGGGTTATAACCAAAAACAAGGGCTTGATTATCATGAGACATTTAGCCCCGTAGTTAAAATTGTTACTGTTCGTACTATTCTTTCATGGGCTGCTGCTAAAGGCTGGCATTTATATCAATTGGACGTCACTAATGCCTTTTTGCAGGGTGGCCTCTCAGAGAAAGTGTACATGACCATTTCAGAGGGGTTCAGCAATTAGGGGGAGTTTTCTAATCCTTACTCCTCTCCTCATTCATCTACCAAAGTCTGTAGATTGCTGAAATCCTTATATGGATTGAAGCAAGCCTCTAGACAATGGAATATGAAATTTTCTAATGCATTGTCTGATATTGGATATGTTCAATCTTTGCATGATTATTCTCTTTTCACTAAACATGATGGCATGAAAATTGTGATCCTTTTGGTTTATGTAGATGATATCATTATTAGTGTTAATGATATTGGTATCATTAATGAACTCAAGCAGTACCTACAGAAAGTTTCTTATTAAGGATCTTGGTGATCTCAGTTTTTTCTTAGGAATTGAGGTTATTAGAACTAATCAAGGTATTCAGTTAAATCAAAGAAAATACATTCTTGACTTATTAAAGGAGACTGGATTAACAGCTTGCAAACCAGCTCCAAGTCCCCTTGAACAAAACCTGAAACTCACTAGCAGAGACTATGATGAGGCTTTAAAATCTGAAGATAATGATCCTGTGCTTGAGAATGCATCTGAATACCAGAGACTGATAGGCAAATTAATATATCTAGGAATAACTAGACCTGACTTAGCCTATTCTATTCACATTTTATCTCAATTCATGCATAGTCCAAAGAGATCACATATGGATGCTGCATTCAGAGTCTTAAGGTATCTTAAAGGTACAATAGGACTTGATATATTCATGTCATCTGAAAATGATTTACACTTGTCTACCTATTGTGATGCAGATTGGGAATCATGTGTTATGACAAGAAAATCTATAACAGGTTTCTTCATTAAGCATGAAAATTCTTTAATATCATGGAAGACCAAGAAGCAGAAGACCATATCCAGATCTTCTTGTGAGGCAGAGTACAGATCCATAGACACAGCAGCTTGTGAGGTTGTCTGGATCATTGGTTTGTTGAAAGACTTGGGAATCACACTTCAAGATCCTGTAACAGAGTTTTGTGATAGTAAATTTGTCATTAGTATTGCCACCAACCCTGTTTTCCATGAGAGAACCAAACACATGGAGGTGGATTGCCACATGATAAGGGATCTGATTCAAAAAGGCATCATCAGTAAGTACATTAAGAGTGAAAAGCAACCAGCTGACTTGTTGACAAAAAGCTTGGGAGGAGAACATCATAAACATCTTCTTAGCAAGTTTGGTTTTTTAAATTTGTTCAAAATAAACCAAACTTGAGGGGGAGTGTAAAAATAGGTGTTTATATCTGTGGGGCTTACTTTTTTTTTATCAAAGTAAAATTTTTATTGATAGATCAAAACAGTACAAAGAATGCCCAGGCCTGGACGAGCAAGTTAGTTTGTTGATTGCATAAGGGACGGCCCCTATATATAGTCTGTTGTATAAGACTTTTTCTATCATCTCTTTACAATTCAATAATATTCAAGATGAATTTTCCCTCTTTTAACAATGTGCACCCACATATATAAAGTATAAACAGTCAATTATTAAAATTCAATTACAATATATTTTATTCCTAATTATACATAATCCCTCTATGATTAAAGCCAATGTAGGGGTCAATTAAGGGTGATTTTTGGTGGTTACGAAAATCTAAAATTACTTATGCGTACATGTACTTAAAAACTTAATCATCTATAAGGAGTAAAAAAAAATATTATTCAGTTGATATATAATTTTGAATATAAGGTGGTGGATATTAGTTCAGAGTAAAAAAATATTGTTATAATAAACTCACTCATCTAAACTAAAATCTTCCCATCTTACTTTTAAGTTTATTTTGACCCATTAAATTTTTTTGAAGTGAGATTCATTTTTTCTTTAAATTTCGATATGGTTCATTATGATACAGTCGGTATCGTGCGATTTCAAAAACCATAAACACCACTAAGCTAGCTACAAAGGTAATTTATGGGTTCCATTTTATAAATAGAAATATTACCATAATTTAATAAAATAATTTATATAAGAGCAACATCAATACTTTACGATCGTGGGCCACACAACAAGACCCGAGCCGATGGCCCAATAAGACGAGTCCATTGCCCAACCAAGCTTGTTATATATACCATCTTAATTAGTTAAATGAGGGAATTTGGTTTTCACTCTAAAAACTAAAATTACTTAATACTCTCAAAGTCCACGATATTGAGGAGTACAATATCTAAGAACTACAATGCTTGATCCTATCAAAGTAGGTACGTATGCAGCTCGAAGGTACCGAGCTCAGGCTCGATCAATCAAAACACTATCTAGTCTGTCATGGATCGTATCAGATCTCATCCCCACGTATTATTCACGTGACACATATTTGATCATGTATCAGTAATAAATAACTAATTATTCTCTTATGCAATTATGAGTTGACTAATAAATAAAGTTTCTTCTAATAGTTAAATATTACAAAGACTCTACACATAAGTTTTATTATTATTTATTTGAGTTACTTTATCATCAAAAAACCAGTGTTGCATGTTGGTAAAAACCAGTTTCTGAAATCTTCACGAAATTACTATAAATGAATGAATGAAAATTCTAAATAATCAATAGAAAATTTAGGACAACATTATGAGTGAAACGAAGTGAAATCACGTATGCATTAAATCACAAATAGTACGTGCACACTGCGTAGACATAATAAATAATTGCAATCATCAGATACATATCATATTTCTACTATGGACATATTTGGAAACCGAGTCAATCTTGTCATAATGATTAAGTTATAACATATTTGTATATTGAATTTTGGAATTTTATCAATAATGATTAATTTTTGTATATTCAATTATGGAATTTTATCATAATGATTAATTTATAACATATTTGTACATCATTGAATTTTATCAAGTTGGTGATCAAGTTGAATTCAAAGCTCAATCATTTATATTCGAGTGTTTTTGTCTAGCATGTTATATTAAATTAATCACTACTAGTTCACATGGTTTATTGATTTGATAAGTCTGCTAGGAAGATGCACCCAGTAATAAAATATGGTCTAAACTTTTGGGTCAAAAATAGGTAACTTTAATTTAATAAAAATATGTATTAAAATACAATTTAAATAAAAAAAAGGCCAGAAATAGATGAGAATAATCATGTATAAATATAGCTTATTTCCTTACATTTTGACATAACAATTTAAGAAGTTAAGTGCTAAAACCTTATATTACGCCTCAAAAAACCTTTAACATTCCCAATGGCTTATAGTCACTCCTCTAACCTTCTCTTCATTGCTCTCTTCATCATTGCTGCATCAAATTTCTGACTAGCCCAAAGCCAAACTGGCCTCAGTGTTCAAGGTCGAGTTTGTTGCACATCCAATGGAAACTGCCCAGGCCAAGCCGTGACGGGAATAGTTGTTAGACTGATTTGTGTATTATTTCGCGGTCCGACCAGAGTTGGTGAGGCCACCAGTAATACTACTGGATTCTTCAACATTGATGTTCCGGGATTTAACCGTAATCAACGTATAGTCAGTTGTGTTGCTAGTGTTCAACTTCCACTCAACGCTGTTGTCTGCCGGAGTCTTTCCAACTCTGGTGGCTTCCTCAGCGCCAACGTTCCTGCTTCAAATCCCACGTATTTTATTGAGACTTGGATTCGCGGGCTTTAAAAGTTAAGGTGGATTATAATCCTGATCCTCAATTATATAATTATGTAACACTTCCTCTTACACAATCAAAATATGTGATATAAGTGTATATACACGTGTAGCACATCTTTGTATATAGCAAGAATTTTTGTTATACAAATTATGTATTTTCAGGGGATATGGATTGATCGAGGAGAATTACTTGCATAATGTGCTTTCTATACTTGTATCAAAAGTTTAGTTTTTATTGGTTTTTTGACAGTCAATAATATTTGTAATGTTTTAAATGTTGTTCAATGATGAAAAAATAATTGTGATTTTTTCCTTTTTTTTTGGTTTCAAATTTATTTGTATACGTTGTATAATGTGATGCATTAATTAGTGCATATAATAAAACTCAAAATAATTAAGAACGAAGGAGTAGAGAGAAAAGAAAAATAAAAACGAATCTTAAATTTATTTGGTTCAAGTATTAAAGAAAAGAAAAGGAAAAGAAAAATGTATGATTTTGTTATCGTTGTACTGATAATATATATATATATATTTGTCCAGTTTTTATGTCCAGTTTTTATGTTCATGCAGTTTTATCATATATTTATTGTTGAATTATGAAGATGAATGTAGCTTCATAACCATATAGAATATAAGCTTGAATATACGAAGGACAAAAAAAAAATCAAAACAGATTTTATTGATATGAATTATCAGGAGATTACAAACTTACTAATCAAACTATGAGTAAGCCTATCTATTTATAGGAAAACTTGGCATAACAGAAACCCTAACTAACTTTTCCGCGCCTACACTTCTCTTCTTTGCTTGCATGTGTATCTGCACTATATAGTTTGCTTTCCTGTTTCTTTACACTTCCCTCAAGCTGAGGTGGGATTTGAACATATCATACATACCTAATTTGTTCAGCAACATCTCAGCTTGAACTTTCCCAAGCGCTTTTGTAAGTAAATCAGCCGGTTGTTCTTTGGTATGAATATAATGAGTAGAGATAATTCCTTCTTGTATCTTATCCCGAATGAAATGACAATCTACCTCGATATGTTTGGTTCTCTCTCATGGAAGACTGGATTTGCAACTATTTGAATAGCTGAGTTGCTGTCTGAAAAAACTTGAGACACACCTTCCACTTGAACACCAATATCTTTCAACACACCAAGCACCCAAACGACTTCACACGTAGCTGTTGCCATTGCACGGTATTCAGCTTCTGCTGAAGATCTCGACACAATTCCTTGCTTCTTAGTCTTCCACGAAACTAAAGACTTTCCTATCATCATTGCATAACCAGTAACCAACTTTCTTGTCATAGGACAAGTTGCCCAATCAGAGTCGCAATAAGCCTTGACCTGCAAACTATTGTTAGCCGATAACAGTATTCCATTTCCAGGATTACCTTTGAGGTATTTTAAAATTCGATAAGCAACATCCAAATGAGACTTCTTAGGTTGATGTATAAACTGAGTTAACACATGTACATCATAACTAATATCAGGTCTTGTCAAGCATAAAAATAACAATTTGCCAACAATCTTTTGATATAAACTGACATTATGCAGCAGACTATCTTCAAGATTTTCATTATTATTCACATCATAGTCCTGGGTAGTAAGTCTAACATTGCTTTCCATAGGAGTATTAGCTGGTTTAACTCTCAACATACCAGTTTCAGCCAGAAGCTCTAAACAATATTTTCTTTGGTTTAGACATATGCCAAGTGAGGATCTTGCCACTTCTATGTCAAGGAAGTACCTCAATTCACCTAAATCTTTCATCAAAAAAGAGTTATGCAAATATTATTTACAAGAATTAATCATATCAGCATTATTACCTGTAATGAGGATGTCATCAACATAAACTAAAAGAATTAATAAGTCACTCCCCCTTGATTTAACAAAGAAAGAATAGTCATGTTTGGATTGAACAAATCCATAGACATGAAGTGTTGAACAAAACTTTGTATTCCACTTCCTAGGGGCTTGTTTCAATCCATACAAAGATTTATGTAACTTGCAAACCTGAGATTTATCAAACTGTCCAAAGCCAGGTGGAATGTGCATATATATTTCTTCTGTTAAATCACCTTGCAAGAATGCATTTGTGACATCCATTTGATAAATTGGCCATTGTTTCATAGCAGCTAAGGAGATGACAATCCTGACAGTCACATGCTTAGCTACTGGTGCAAAAGTTTCAGAAAAATCAATGCCCTCTTGTTGAGTAAATCCCCTTGCTACCAGACTTGCTTTATACCTCTCAATGGATCCATCACTATTATGTTTAATAGTGTACAACCACTTGCAGCTAATAGGACATTTACTAGGAGGCAAAGACACAATACTCCAGGTTTTATTAAGCTCCAAAGCATCAATTTCTTTCTTCATTGCCTCTATCCAGTGATTGTGCTTGCTAGCTTCCTCAAATGACTTAGGGATATAGTTAGAAGCAATAGAAGATAAAAAAGTTTTATAATGAGTAGCAAGCTTATCATAACAGATGGAGTTAGATACAGGATGGTGAGTGCATGTAGAAGGCTCAGAGTTATCATTGTGTATAGAAGGTGCAATATAATCAGAATACTAGTATGGTGGCTTATTATGTCTAGTGGATCTTCTAAGAAGAGGTTCAGGCTCAGTGTTATGCACAGAATTAGCCACATCTAAATCAGCAGTAGATTGATTATCTTCTTGAACATCAGTAGAACTACTTTCATGCATCTCAGAAAAAATCTGAGAGTAATCTTCTATACCATAATTATTATGAGTATGCTGAATAGTGGATTTGTTCAAGGTAAAAGGAAAAACAGATTCATAGAAAAGAACATCTCTGAAAACCAAAAAGGTTTTAGTAGTGATATCTAAGAGTTTGTATCCCTTTTGAGAAGCAGAATAGCCAAGGAAAATGCAAGGTTTGCTCGTGGGTTGAAATTTGTCTTGAACAGGGAGAACCTTTGCATAACATAAACATCCAAAAACTTTCAGATGAGTGTAGCCAGGAGTCTTGTTATATAACATAGAAAAGGGAGTTTCACCTTGCAAAATAGGAGTAGGACTTCTGTTAATAAGATACACTGTTGTAATCACACAATCTCCCCAGTACTTAGAAGGTATTTGAGACTGAATTTTAAGAGCTCTAGCCACCTCTAAGATATGTCTATGTTACCTCTAAGATATGTCTATGTTTCCTCTCAACAATTCCATTTTGTTGAGGGGTATACACACAAAAACTTTGATGCTGGATTCCAAGAGAAGTGAACAATTGAGTACATTTAGAATTAAAAAATTCTAAAGAATTATCTGTTCTGATTGTTTTATACTAGAGTTGAATTGATTTTGAACTAAGGTAATGAAGTTCTTTAGGATTTGACATACTTCATTCTTAAATTTCATTAAGAAAATCCAACAGAACCGGGTATGATCATCAACTAAAGTCAAAAAATACTTCTCTTGATTGTAAGTAGGTTCTTTATAAGGGCCCCAAACATCTATGTGTATTAACTCAAAAGCTTTAGCAGCTCTAGAGTCACTGATAGGGAATTTACTTCTTGTCTGTTTAGCCAAAGGGCAAATATGACAATGATTATGTGAAGAATCTGTATGACCCTCTTTCAACTGAGATATCATTTTAATCCTAGTAGGAGACATATGACCAAGCCTGAAATGCCATAAAGAATATTTATCTAGAACAATGTCTTTATTCAAGAAATCAGAACTATAGTTGCAAGTTATAGGTTTATGTTTATAGCAACTATGATTTATTACAGAATGTGAATGATCAAGATAATAGAGGCCATTGCATTCTTTACCAAAGCCCTTGGTCATTCCAGTCTTGAGTTTCTGTATCAAACAAAACTTAGGATAGAATCTAATCCCATATAGATGATCAACAAGGAGTTTAGATACTGAAAGGAGATTAAATTTTAAAGTCAGGCACATAACAAACATTGTGTATTTGCAGGTTGTCATTTATCCAAATTCTTACTATATGAGTCACTTTACTAATATGTCCATTTGGCAGCTTTACATGATTATTCTCATAGCATTTAGTAACATTTTTGTCAAAAAGATCAAAATTGAAAGTGATATGCTGGTGCACCAGTATCAATAATCCAAACATTATTATTACCTTTGCTATTAAAAGACATATTAACACAGATACCTGCCATGTTTGTTGAGGAATCAGTGATTTGTCCTTCCTTGGTAGGGTTTTGTATCAATTTGAAGATATACTGATACTGTTGGTGAGTGAAACTTGGTAGATTTGAAGGTATGTTTGAAGTTCTTTGTTGAAGCAACAACATTGTTATCAACATGTGACTGATTCATATTATATTCACCTCTACCTTGACTGCTTCTGCCCCAAGAACCTCTCATGCCTCCTCTTCTACCTTTACCCCTTCCAGGAGGATAGCCAATTATTCTGTAGCAATTCTCTTTGATGTGCCCAGTATAGTTACAATGATCACATTTTAGTTGACTTTTATCCGGCACATTTTCTGATTTGTTGTTGGTGCTAACAGCAAGAACATTGGTTTCTTGATTTCCTGATTGCACACCAATGGTCCTTTGTCCTTCTTCATTGCACACCAGAGAGAAAGCTTGTCCATGAGATGGCAAAGGAGTCATCATCAAGATTTGAGACCTAATGTGATTATAACACTCATTGAGCCACATTAGGGAAGTCATAACCTTCAACTGTTGGGTGAATTCATTGTATTCTTTGGTCACTTCATTAGCAGGAGAAGGAATTATGGATTCATATTCATCCCAAAGCTGTCTTAGGTGAGAGTAAAATTCAGTGACTGAATTTGATCCTTGAGATAATGTGTTGATCTGCCTGTACAGTGTGTACATTCTTGCACCATTGATTTTGTCAAATCTTTCTCTCAGGTCTGCCCATATTAACGATGTTGTTTCACAGTAAACAATTCCATGTACGAGTTCTCTAGATAATGATCTTGGGATCCATGACTTAACCAATGCGTTGCACCTTTTCCATAGAAAGAAATTTGGAGAATCTTCGCCTTGATTATTACATTCTCCGGTGATAAATCCGATTTTATTCTTGGCTTCAAGTGCTACTCTCATCTCACGGCTCCAGATCTTGTAATTTTCACATCCTTTTAAGATTTCTGTAACCAAATCGATATTTGGTGAATCTGATGGTGAGATATAGAGTGGATCATGAAAATAAATTTTGGAGGTTGAAGTCGTGGTTGTTGTCATTCCTGTTTCTTTGGATTCAACCATGCTTTCTTTTGATTCAATCGTAAGATATCAGATGTCCAGATTCTGATATGAATGCAGCGGAAGTTAACCAAGATCGATCAAGAAAATGGCTCTAGTGCCATGTTGAATTATGAAGATGAATGTAGCTTCATAACCATATAGAATATAAGCTTGAATATACGAAGGAGAAAAGAAATCAAAAAGATTTTATTGATATGAATTATCAGGAGATTACAAACTTATTAATCAAACTATGAGTAAGCCTATCTATTTATAGGAAAACTTGGCATAACAGAAACCCTAACTAACTTTCCCGCGCCTACACTTCTCTTCCTTGCTTGTATGGGTGTAAGGTGAGTCGAGCAGGCTTATGAGTTGAATGAGCCGGCTCGAATTGGACTCGACTCGAGCTCAGGATATCACGAGCTTGAGCCGAGCATTTCGAGCTCGAGCTTTTTCGTGAGCCGAGCTTTAGCATACTTGTAGTTGTTTATAAGCTCACGAGCCGGCTCGCGAACTTTTTATTAATATTATTTTTTATTTTTTTAAATATTCAAAATTTTAAAATTAATATTTAATTTTTTATTTAAAATATATTTTAATAATACATAAAGTAATATTTTAATTTTTTCCATGTTATGCAAAATATATAATACTAAATTATAATATTTCTATTTAAGTATGTTATTATATGTGTTTATACAAATTGGTTCAATTAAATTATATTTTTGTGATATATATTATATAATATATAGCTAATTAATGTATGTTAAACTAAAATAATTTCTAAAAAAATTAAATAATAATTAAATTAATTTTTTGTTCAAGCTCGACTCGAGCTCGACTCGTTTTTAGCGAGCTTGAGCTTGAACATTAAAAATTAGGCTCGTCACGTTCAAGCTCGAGCTCGAGTTCGGTAAAAAATGAATGAGCCGAGCTTGAACATGAAATTTTTACCAGGCTCGACTCGAGCTCAACTCGTTTACACCCCTACTTGCTTGCATGCGTATCTGCACTATATAGCTTGATTTCCTGTTCCTTTACATTTATCATTTACAACCTAATCACTGATTTGATATATATTAAAACAATAGAAAAAAAAACATACAAATATAAAGAAGTAGATATAAATCACATGAATATGAATATCTCGATAAATATTATTATTTAATATTGATGAACTTCAAAAAGATTTGGGCGAATAAAATTTTAAATTAACATGCTAAATAAGATGAGATTCATTCCTCATAGAAGTGAAAAATGTAAATCAAACAATAATCAAACTCTTGTAAGTCGAATTAAATATAAAAGTATTAATCAATTGGACCTAATTAAATATATAAAATTCTACAATCAACTATATAAATTTGAGTGATAAATTTTATTTAATTTCTAACTTCATAATTATTGAAAATCTTCGTATTCACACATAAATTTTGTGTAATAAACACCACTAGAAAATGAAGCAAACGCGACGGGCGAAACGCTCGTCGCCATTTTTTTAAAGTTTTGCGACGGTATGGTGTCGGGTATGCGTCGGTGACATTCCAACCCGTTTTCTTAAATGGGTTAAAAATAATGTGTCGGTATGGCGATGGTATGGCGACGGTACAATAAATAATTAATTTAAAATTTTATTTTTAAATTATTTCATAAACTTACCGACGCCATACCGACGCTATTTTTATTTTTAAAATAAATTAAATATTATTATTAATATATTTTAGGATAAAATATAAATATATATTATTGGTTATTTTATACCGTCGCTATACCGACGCTAATTACTATTTAATTTTTAAATTTTTTTATTATTAAGAATTCTAGAAAATATATTTAAACGTTTGCGTCGGTATGGCGACGGTACAATAAATAATTAATTTAAAATTTTATTTTTAAATCATTTCATAAACTTACCGACGCCATACCGACGCTATTTTTATTTTTACAATAAATTAAATATTATTATTAATATATTTTAGGATAAAATATAAATATATATTATTGGTTATTTTATACCGTCGCTATACCGACGCTAATTACTATTTAATTTTTAAAAGTTTTTTATTATTAAGAATTCTAGAAAATATATTTAAACGTTTGCGTCGGTATGGCGACGGTACAATAAATAATTAATTTAAAATTTTATTTTTAAATCATTTCATAAACTTACCGACGCCATACCGACGCTATTTTTATTTTTAAAATAAATTAAATATTATTATTAATATATTTTAGGATAAAATATAAATATATATTATTGGTTATTTTATACCGTCGCTATACCGACGCAAATTACTATTTAATTTTTAAAAGTTTTTTATTATTAAGAATTCTAGAAAATATATTTAAACGTTTGCGTCGGTATGGCGACGGTACAATAAATAATTAATTTAAAATTTTATTTTTAAATCATTTCATAAACTTACCGAAGCCATACCGACGCTATTTTTATTTTTAAAATAAATTAAATATTATTATTAATATATTTTAATTAGATGATAGTCTTTTGACCTCCCTGAATTTTATTATATTAATCTGGTAGATGATAGTCTTTTGACCTCCCTGAATTTTATTATATTAATCTGGTAGATGATAAGTGGATCATACATACTACATTATTAAACTATTGAATTACTTGAATCCTAGTTAACCCATTTATATTGCTCCCAAATCCCAATTAGGAAAAATGCCTGAATTATTGAGTTTGTGATAAGGATATTACATATTGAAATGTATCTATATACAATACCGTCAATTGAATATATCATTCTCTTGCAACTATCTCTGTACATAGGTGAACTATAGGGTAATATACACCTTATGTTATAAATACCTCTAAAGTCTAAACTATCATATTTACCCCTTTGTTTATCCTAGTAAAGTGTGCGCGCATTGCGCGTTGTCAATTGTATTTATTTTTATTTTAAATTAGATTTTTTTATAACATAATAATATAACATAGACATATAAATTAACAACATGCTAGTAGTAATATAATTGTTAAATTTTACTATGTTGATGGAATATCTAATTTGACTATAATCCAAACAAAACATAATCCTAAAATGTGGAAAATGTGTAATCTATATTCATAATTTAATTTTATCAATTAACTTTTTTCGATTTAATTTATTCAATAATATAGTTAGCTTTTACTTTATAATTTATAATTAAAAAAATAAAAGACATTTAACTTGACAACCATTTTTCGAATTAAAATGTACAAAATATAAATTGGACAAAAAATAATATATGTATATATATAATTATCAAATTGGAATAAAACATCACTTAACTCCCGCTAAATCTTATTAGGCGATAAGTTCAATTTTTTCACAAACAGTGGCGACGGGATAGCGTCGGTTTGGCGTCCGTTTGGCGACGGGTGTTAAATTTTCGAAAATTTTCACACTCCCGCTAAATCTTATTAGGCGCTAAGTTCAATTTTTTCACAAACAGTGGCGACGGGATAGCGTCGGGATAGCGTCGGTTTGGCGTCCGTTTGGCGACGGGTATTAAATTTTCGAAAATTTTCACACTCCCGCTAAATCTTATTTGGCGCTAAGTTCAATTTTTTCACAAATTTTCACTCCCGCTAAATCTTATTTTCGAATTTTACAACTTGTTACTCTATATAAAGCCTCATATTCACAACTTCTTAACCTTAATCTTCAATCTCTTCTTCCATTTTTCATTACATATATCATCTAATATTTTTACTTTTATTTTGTCATATTTTAATTTTAATGTGCACTAATATCTTGTTGTTTTGTTTAATTGTCTAGGACAATTAAAAAGGGTAATTATGAATCAATCCCTTACAATTCAATTTGGTTTTTTAATTATTCATTATGATATGAATTCTATGTATTAATATTCTTACATTTTCTAATATGAATCCTGACATTTTTTATATTTCTTATAGGAAAAATTGTTAAATACAAATGAAGAGAAAAGAAAAGGTATGTATTACATTTTTTAATTCGTTTTTAAGGTTTAATGTTTATTATCAATTCCAATTTTTTTTATTCTTTATGTATTTTGATATATTCTTGATGTTTATGTTGAAATAGATAAATTATTAGTGTTTATGTTGTTGTTGATGTTGTTGATGTTGATATATTATTAATGTTTAATCTTTTAATGTTTATAAATGTTGATATATTATTGATGAAATTTTGAAATTGCAGCCGATTGCTCGATATAATGCAGCAATCTGGCTGTGTATTTTTTTTACAAAATTTACCAGAAACGCGACGGGATTGCGACGGTCTTCAAATGTTTGGCGTCGGGTTGGCGACGGACTTCAAGAAATAATTATTATTACTGGGCGTCGGGTTTGCGACGGGAATAAAAAATAAATAATAATTATTGGCGACGGAATGGCGACGGTATATAATAAAATATATATACAATTATTATTATTGGGGAGCGTCGGGTTTGCGACGGGAATAATAAATAAATAATAACTATTGGCGACGGGATGGCGACGGTATATAATAAAATATATACAATTATTAATTTAATATAAATATATTTTAAAAATATGGCGACGGTATTGCGTCGGTCAATACCCGGCCAAACCGGGTCAAGTGTTTAGATACTTTGCGTCGGGATTGCGACGGGTTGTATTTTAGCGACGCCGAATTGGCGTCGGGTCGATACCGACGCGAACCCGTCGCAAAAGTGGACTTGGCGACGGTTTAGCGACGGTATCAGGCGTCGCGTTTGCCTTGTTTTCTAGTAGTGAAAGTTGATTTCTAATGTAATTAGCCCTATAAATAAAAAATTATTATTTTTTCTACTTAGTCAAAAATATCCATCTGCTAATATGGCCTTATACATATTATATTTCTCGTATGGCCGTATTTGGAAAGATGCCAATATGCAAGCAATATATATGTTTAATATATACCATATTTGTATATTTAATTATGGAGTTTTATCAAGTTGGCCAATTGAGTTAAAAGCTTTCATCATTTACTATTCAAGTTTTATATTAATGGCAGACTTGATTTCATGATTATGAGTCTTTGACACCCGTTAGAAACATTTCGTAAACAATATTATTAATAATGAATAGTTTATTGGTGGGTGTCGAATCCAACAAAAATAAATAACCTACTCGAAAAGATTTGTAAATAGTGACAAGTAGGGTCGATCCACAGGGAATGGTGTAAAATTCAAATCCTAAATTACTAATATCGATAAAAAGGGGGCTTTTGGATTTGATTAACTAAATAAAATTAAAGGACGTAAATTAAAAAGCAAAATTAAAATAGATTTCGAATTCAATATGTGGAGAAGTTCTAGTCTTCGGATTATATCGGTATTGATTCTACGATTTGATCACTGATGCAATAATAATTCAACGTTATCAGATAAATTGGCTATAGTTACTAACAAGCTCTAGTAACCTAGTTTTTCCTTAAGTCGTCGATAACCAAAACAAGCTCTTTGATTACTACTCTTACCAAGTAGACAACCCTAAATAAGCTCTTAGGATTTAGCCTATCGATAGCATTCACGTATTAGAAAAACAACAATTCTAGCCAACAATTTTTGAACTTCTCTTTTACTCTCCCTTTTTGTTATGTTTTTTTTTTTTTTGGTACTCTTTGTATTTTTCACGAGTTTCCCCCACACTTATTCAACAACATCATCTTCTTGACTTTTCGTCCCCAAATAATATACAACCTCCATGCTCGACTTATTTTCTAGACGGGAAAACGAGGAGGCATAAAAAAACGGTAAGGGCTCAAATTCGGGGTAAACCAAAAAAATAGGATAAAAAGGCTCAAAGTGGGCTAACTAGGGGATAATGCAAAGGTATGGTTTATTTGGCAAAGTGGCTAAATCCTAAATGCCTTTATCATATTCAATCATGCACATACTCGTGTAATCTTGACAAGGTTCAATACAAGTTCTAGAATTTCAAAAACACGTGAGTCACACAAGAAGAAAGAGATCATGTCGTAAATTATCGATCAAATGGCACAAGTTCTCACAAGGTAGGGTAATCGACTAAAACATGTGTTCCTACGCTCGCTTTTAATCATTGAACATAACACAAACTTCACATGGCACGAAAACTCAATCAAAGCATGCTGATTTATCCAAGTCTAACCGTTCAAAAGAAACACAAACTAAAGTAGTCTAAGAATGCCGAAAACGTAAAAAAAATTTGTTTCACATAGTCACAATTAAGCAAAAACACCAAGAAGTACAATAGCACGAGAAACCACCCCCCCACACTTAAAACATGCATTGTCCTCAATGTATATGAACACGATAAAATAACAGGCAATGCAACAAAATAAAAGAACAAGGAGGGGGACTTCCCTACGACATCACTCGGTCATGATGCCGAAGTGATCAATGAGCAGCTTGAGATGGGCGATAATTGTGTCGAGTTGTGCTTCGATTGTATCAAGTCGGGCAACGATTAAAAGGGCAGTAACATCAGGGGCAGCAGTAGCAGTTGCGGATTCTTGAGCAGAAGAGGTTGCCGGAAGTACGACAAGCATTAAAGGGTAGTGGCGGCGAAAAATCGTTAATGGTGGCGATTTCCGATCATAGCTCGTTATCAGATGGCGGAGCGACGGCGATGGCGGTGGAGCAATTGGAGATGGAGGAGGTGAAAGAAGACATAGCTTCTCCCATGGGTGTACTGGCGGCGACGATGATGATCGAAAACCTGCAAATCGATTGAAAGGTGAGTGACGATGGTTAGGGTTTGAGGGGGGGGGAAGAAGGAAAAAATTAGGGTTAATAATCTCTAATTTCAATTTTATTTTTGTCATTTTTTTGATTTTTTTGATTTTTTTTTTTAAGACTGAAAAAATGAAAATGCGAAACAGAAGGGTTTCGTAAGTTAAGCGTGGGCACGCTTAACTCTCGGAACGCTTCTGTAAAAAAAAAACTGAAAACAAAAAATAAAAGACTAAGGGAAAATAAAACTCATGGGTTGCCTCCCATGCAGCGCCATTCTTTAACGTCGTCGGCTAGACGTAGTTATGCCTCAAGTGGCTTAAGTCGGAGGTTCAAAGCCATCACTATGCCAAGCTACCTTTAGTGGATCATCATCATTAAATTCAAAAATTCGTTGCATCACAAGGTTAGTAGCATCTAAACCAAACATAGAGCAGTTATTAGTAAAACACTTCATGGAATCATATAAATTAATCATCACAAATTCATCTTCAAATTTCATAGTAAGAGTTCTATCATGCACATTAATTCTAGCCCTAGATATTTTCAGAAATGGTTTTCCAAGAATGATAGGGGCTAACTTACTAGATTGATCTTCATCCATATCAACATAAAAATCAGTAGGAAAAACTAAGTCATTAACATGAACTAATACGTTCTCAAGAAACCCTTTAGAAGATGCATTAGACCCATCAGTTAATTGTATAATCATGTCCGTTTTTCTCAATTTTTCCACATTCAGAGACTCATAAATAGAATAGGACATGATATTTACAGGAGATTCATTGTCTAACGTAGTGTTCTCAAATTGCACATCACTTATCTTACAAGAGATAATAAACTTACCTGGGTCTTTGCATTTTGAAGTCACCTCCTTTTCGAGTGTTGGAGATTCATCTTCTATATCTACCTCTTCGTCATCACTGATTTCATCTTCCCCAAAAATCTCATATTCTGTGACTTCATTCTCATATTTTGGAGGAGTGATCTCAATAACTTTAGATTGCTCGGTAAGTGTTTCCGTTGGTTTTGTAAGTTGATGGTCCACATTTTTCTCTCTCGACTCACCTTCCACCTCTTCATCATCACTGAACTCATCTTCCTCAAGCATCCCATATACTCTAAGAAACTCATCTTCCCCAAAAATCTCGCGTTCTCTGAGAATTTTATATTTTCCAACTTCCTTCTCATATGTTGGAAAGTCATCTTCTATATCCATCACTTGTTTACAGTTGGCAAAACGACCAGGGAATGGATGAGGTATCACAAATGTCATCGGTTTCTTCTTGGTAACAGGCTCCTCTTCTTTTTCCAGCTCTTTCTCATCCTCATATTTCGAAGTATTTTCAGCAGAAGGGTTTTGAGTTTTAGGCGTGGGCACGCATAATTCTTGAAACGGTTCTGTTTTTTTCAATTCATTCCCATTTCGTAAGGTAACTGCATTGGCATTCTCCTTCGTATTTATAATGACCTGGGACTGCAGTTTACTCGAATTTTGTGATATCAATTCGTTCACGGAGGTAACCATCTGACTGATTTGCTTCTCCAAATTCTTGATAGAGTTTTGGTCTTCTTGTTTAATCTGTTGGAAGCCATGTTGGAATTGCTCGGTGCTTTGCTGAAATTTCTGGGTATTCTGTTGAATTTGTTGAGTGTTAGCAACCAATGATTTAATCATATCTTCCAAAGACATCTCCGAGAATTGGGTTTGTTGAGGAAACTGAGATCCTTGTTGTTCGTAATAGCTAGGAAGGCATGGAACGTAGCTCAAATTGGAGTGATAACCCCATCCTGGATTGTAAGTGTTGGAATATGTATTGTAATTACTCTGCGGAACACCCCAGAATCCATCATAAGCTTGTCCATACGACTGCTCTTGAACACAGAAGGCAGAGGAGAATTTCTCTATGAATTTTGCTTCCAGTTGAGTCCATGTCTTGATTAAACTAAAAGACAAATCGTAGTACCAATCCCTAGCATTGTCTGCTAAAGATAAAGGAAAGGCTCGAAACTTGACTTGATCTTTGGTGACATCCCTTGGTATCATTACTGAACAGACCGCATGGAAGTCATTTAGATGCTTATGAGGATCATCTCCTACAAAACCACGAAAAATAGGAAGTGAGCGAATAAATTCATACGTTAATTCAAAATCATCTTCAAAGTAGGATATTGAATGTAAGAAGATTGTTCGGTAATGTTTGGCATAGCCCACAGCTCCTTTAAAGTCCTCTCGACTGTAGCCATGGCATCCAAGAACGTTGAAAGATACAAAAAAACTAAACAAAAATATTAGTAACACAAGAAATAAATCTATAACACCGTTCCCCGGCAACGGCGCCAAAATTTGGTGGGTGTCGAATCCAACAAAAATAAATAACCTACTCGAAAAGATTTGTAAATAGTGACAAGTAGGGTCGATCCACAGGGAATGGTGTAAAATTCAAATTCTAAATTACTAATATCGATAAAAAGGGGGCTTTTGGATTTGATTAACTAAATAAAATTAAAGGACGTAAATTAAAAAGCAAAATTAAAATAGATTTCGAATTCAATATGTGGAGAAGTTCTAGTCTTCGGATTATCTCGGTATTGATTCTACGATTTGATCACTGATGCAATAATAATTCAACGTTATCAGATAAATTGGCTATAGTTACTAACAAGCTCTAGTAACCTAGTTTTTCCTTAAGTCGTCGATAACCAAAACAAGCTCTTTGATTACTACTCTTACCAAGTAGACAACTCTAAATAAGCTCTTAGGATTTAGCCTATCGATAGCATTCACGTATTAGAAAAACACCAATTCTAGCCAACAAACACATAAGCTCGGTTTATTTAGACCAGATTACTAATTCTCATAACGACTAATCGAAAACGATTAAATAATCAACGTCGCTAACTGCTACAAAATTAGGGTTAGCCAGTCACGGAGTTAGCCCTAAATAGCTAAATATAATTCCAACGATTAAATAATTGGCCAGACTAAATAATCAATTGAAATATATTGTCAACAAAGCTCGGAGAAAAAGTAAATACCTGATGAACGAAGAAATTAAAGTACAATTCGATCTCACAAATATTAAGAATCAAACCTTGATGAATCCTCGACTAGAAGTATGTGTTTAGCAACACATAAAAGGTAGAAAAACGTGCATAATTTAATTAATAAAATTCGAGATGTCTCTTGTGGATAGAAATCCACTTATTTATACTAGAAATAGTCCTAGACTAATAAGGAAACCTACCTAAGTTAGGATTCTAAGAATCCTAGCTAAAATAAATTGTTTAAAGAGAAAATCCCTAAATAAAAGAAAATAATCCTAACAGATTTGGAAACAGAATTCCAACAGAAAAAACGTGTTCCAGCAGTTAAAAACGCGTCCAGCAGTAAAAAACGCGTTCCAGCAATTTTCTGTGTTCTTCAGCAGAATGGTTTAAGGATTTAGGCGTGGGTACGCTGAAATTAATCTGCAGAGTCTTCTGCCTTAGTCTTTTCTTGCCAATTTCGATTCTTGTCATTTTTCTCCCATTTTTATCTCATTTTTGTTCTTTTCTTCACATGATCACCTACAATCCAATATCATCATAATATCGTGAATTAAAGAACATAACTGTAACCAACGGCTCGACTTTAGACACATAAAACATGCACAAAACGCAACCTAACATTTATATAGAATTATAACACTTGGCCACTAAATCAAATTTAATTATAATCTATGAAAAAGATAAAAACAGTGATTCATAATTAAACCTAAATTAGAAAATATAATGAAACTTAAATTAATACAAATACAAGAAAATATAAGAAAAGATAATATCTTCTCATATTCTGTAACTGAACCAACAAATGTGACAGCTTCTTGTACCTTATTTTGTTGGCTAAGATAATATTGAATTGAATAATTCTAATTCTGATCAAATTTGACTGTACCAAAATGTATTTCACAAAAATTGAATTTCACCCACATTATAATATGCTAGCTTTCGTGGTTTATTATTTAATAATTTGTTAGGAACAATTTGAATATGGTCTAATTTATTTATTGTTTTGGTCAAAAGCGGCAACTTTATTAAGAACTATATTTCATGCATGGAAGGACTCATCCCTTAACCCCACTTCAAAGTTGCTAGTTGCTAAAAATATACTTCAAATTTTAAAAAGAAAATACAAGTAGATGAAAATAATCATATATAAATAGAGCTTATTTCCTTACATTTTGACATAACAAATCAATAATTGAACTTCTAAACCCTGTATTATATAGCTCAAAAATATTTAACCTTCCTAATGGCTTATAGTCACTTCTCTAACCTTCTCTTCATTGCTCTCTTCATTATTGCTTCGTCGAACTTCCGACAAGCCCAAGGCCAAATTGGCCTCAGTGTTCGAGGTCGACTTTGTTGCACATCCACTGGAAACTGCCCTGGCCAAGCCATGACGGGTGTGGTTGTTAGACTGAACTGTGTATTATTTCAAGGTCCGACCAGAGTTGGTGAGGCCGCCAGTAATGCCACCGGATACGTCAACATTGATGTTCCTGGATTTGACCGTAATCAACGACGTTTAGTCGGATGCACTGCTAGCGTGCAACTGCCAGTAAACGCCGCTATCTGTCCTAGGCTTTCCAATGTTAGTGGCTTCCTCACCACCGTTGTTTCTGTTTCAGACCCCACATTTCAAATTGAGACATGGCGTTATTTTAGCAGTTAAGGTAGATTTTAATCCAGATCCCCTATAATATAAATATGTAACACTTCATGTTACACCTACATGTAACTGTATATACGGTCACATCTAATTTATAGGTTGTGATATGGAAAAGATTTGAAATTACACACATGTGAGTATAGCAAGAATTGTTATACAAATTATACGGAGATCTGGGTCGATCTACTAGCTTTCAAAATTTTCAACATGTTTTGCTTTTGTTATTTTGTTTAGAGTTTTATGTTTCTTTTCTAATAATTTATGTAATGTGTAAGCCTTGTGCACAAATAACAGAGAAAAAAATTGTTTTTTACCTTTTTTTTTTTCTTTGAGATATATATCATGTATGCTTAATATATGTTTGTAGTGTAATTTATTTCTGATAAATCAACTGAAGTAATCTTAGAGATTGTTATGTCTTCAATATGTACCAGTCTGCCTGTAAAGAACTTATATTTTATGCATAATGATTTGGGGGTTATAAATTATTTATTTTTCCCCTTATCCAATCATAAATATATATATATATATATCATGCTTACGTTTCTTGTTTGTTTGTTCTGTAAAATTTATGTTTACATTTCAAAGGACTTATATTTTATGCATAATGATTTGTGTGTTATTAATTATTTAATTCATTTCAATTGATTTCTATTATGTAGCTGAATGAAGAAAATTAAAGAAAAGTGGCTGCTTTGAAATAGTAAAACCTACTAAAAATTTATCTTTTAAAACTGATATTTTTGTGTCCACATTAAATTGTATTTTTATCATTTCGGAAAGACAATGAAAAAAACTGTGTCATGTAATGTTGGAGGAGTGTCATTTCCGATAAAGTGTGTATATATTTTGATTTTAAAAATGTTCATGCTTTAAAGATTGATATCCATTTTAACCTTTTGAACCATGCAAGAAATGAAACTTTAATGCAAGAGTTTTTATTTATAATTATCAAGTTAACATCATATTTTCATTTAAAGTTAATTTGTTTTTAGCCAAAAAAATATTATATCAACGTACAATGTTCTCGTACATGAAATTGGAAAAAGCTTAATTTTTTTCTTAAATGAAGTTCAATTTTATTATTTAGTCCTCAAATTATAAAGTTAATTGTACGAACAAGAATGTATTTTAGTTGAACGTCGAATCTAGCAACATAGATGACTAAATTAATTTAAATTCACAAAACTTATGATAATGCAAGATTTAATACACACATCTTTAGGTATGAAGGACCATGAGTGTATATATATATTATATGTTTTATAGATATAATACATGAAAAGAAAATTTGCATTAATAATATGCAAAATAACTTTAAAGTGTGACAAAATGGTGGACAAAGAACTTTCTTAACATCATGGTTCATATAACACAGATGAAATAATGAATTTGGTTTCATTAAATAGTAAGATATACTTTTAAGGTTTTCTATTTTCATTTTCAATTAAGTCAAGACTCAAAGAATAGAGTGATGCACTCATGGTTCTAGTTTTCTTTTTTTTTCCATCGAAAAGTTTCGATTTTTCAACAAAGCGAAAAGAAATTATGTAACACCCGTACCCGAAACATAATGATAATACACACATCGCTTTTCAAAAACCATCATACGCATATTTTACATATATGTACCCGTTTAATCACAATATTCACACGGAAGCATTTAACTATATTAGTTTTCACCACTAGAAAACGAAGCAAACGCGACGGGCGTTTCGCCCGTCGCCATTTTTTTTAAGTTTCGCGACGGTATGGCGACGGTATGGCGTCAATGAAATTCCAACCCGTTTTCTTAAATGGGTTAAAAATAATGCGACGGTATGGCGACGGGATGGCGACGGTACGATAAATAAATAATTTAAAATTTTATTTTTAAACCATTAGCGACGGGATGGCGACGGTATATACTAAAATATTTTTAAACAATTATTAATTTAATATAAATATATTTTAAAAATATGGCGTCGGGTTTGCGACGGGCTTCAAGAAATAATTATTATTATTTGGCGACGGGATGGCGACGGTATATAATAAAATATATACATCTATTAATTTAATATAAATATATTTTAAAAATATGGCGTCGGGTTTGCGACGGGCTTCAAGAAATAATTATTATTATTTGGCGACGGGATGGCGACGGTATATAATAAAATATATATAATTATTAATTTAATATAAATATATTTTTAAAAATATGGCGACGGTATTGCGTCGGGATGGCGACGGTATGGCGTCGGTATGGCGACGGTACGATAAATAAATAATTTAAAATTTTATTTTTAAACCATTTCATTGACTTACCGACGCCATACCAACGCTATTTTTATTTTTAAAATAAATAAAATATTATTATTAATATATTTTAGGATAAAATATAAATATATATTATTAGTTATTTTATACCGTCGCTATACCGACGCTAACTACTATTTAATTTTTAAATTTTTTTATTATTAAGAATTCTAAAAAATATATTTAAACGTTTGCGTCGGTATGGCGACGGTACGATAAATAAATAATTTAAAATTTTATTTTTAAACCATTTCATTGACTTACCGACGCCATACTGACGCTATTTTTATTTTTAAAATAAATAAAATATTATTATTAATATATTTTAGAATAAAATATAAATATATATTATTGGTTATTTTATACCGCCGCTATACCGACGCTAATTACTATTTAATTTTTACACCGTAAGGATTAACAACTATCAAATTGTCAATCGTAGCCGATAATTGAACTATAAGTCGACACTCGATATACATATTATATATATCACGAGTCCGTACTATAATACGTAGTTCGTAAATACTATGCGTTGTAACGATTTCTCTAGTTAACTTAAAGTAATAATCACTAGCAAAATTTTCTTTTCTTTTTTTATATTTTGCATAATTAAATGATTAGTCACAACGACTAGTAGTTCACTAAATAATATTTTATTTTTGTGTCACATCTTACAACTACCAATTACAATATATAAGTTCAAATTTATTTAGGAGGTGATGAATTAAGTTTTAAACAATTTTTGAGTGAATATGAAATGAAAATGAAACGAACAAGTACCTAAAAATAAATTGAAAATTACTTTTATTTTGAAAAGCTTGAAATTATTAATTTTAGAGCAAGTTTGGGAAGAAACATGGAATAGAGAATCAGTAAATATTTGTGAAATCCTAATCACCATGAGACCAAAATATTAAGTGGGTGTGCAAGATCATTTGTGGAGCCGTATGAAGAATGGGCAATTATTGGTGAGATAACTATGTAATAAAGAATAATTTATATACTTAAAAATTTAAATATAAAAATATATAATAAATAATTATTGTGAAAAGTTGTCAACCATAATAGGAATTTTATATCCCTAATACACTTGACATTTTATACCAATTCTTACAAGCTAAAAAAATATAAAAAATGATAAATAAACAATGAATTGTTTTAAATGATTGGTGAAATAAGTGAAGAACTCACTCATAAACGAATATTAATTATGTTAAGAGAACATTACTTTTAAATGAATATATATATATATATGTAAGAAAGGTGTGATTAGAAATTTATATAAGATATTTGACTGATATAAACTCAGGATCATACAATCACTTTGAAAATTTTCACACTCCCGCTAAATAGTGGCGACGGGATAGCGTCGGATGGCGATGGGATTTAAATTTTTGAAAATTTTCACACTCCCGCTAAATAGTAGCGACGGGATAGCGTCGGGATGGCGACGGGATTTAAATTTTTGAAAATTTTCACACTCCCGCTAAATAGTGGCGACGGGATAGCGTCGGGATGGCGACGGGATTTAAATTTTTGAAAATTTTCACACTCCCGCTAAAAAGTGGCGACGGGATAGCGTCGGGATTTAAATTTTTGAAAATTTTCACACTCCCGCTAAATCTTATTAGGCGCCATATTCAATTTTTTTCACAAATAGTGGCGACGGGATAGCGTCGGGTTGGCGACGGGTTTTAAATTTTCGAAAATTTTCACTCCCGCTAAATTTTCGAAAATTTTACAAATTGTTACTCTATATAAAGCCTCATATTCACAACTTCCTAATCCAAATCTTCAATCTCTTCTTCCATTTTTCATTACATGTATCATCTAATATTTTTATTTATATTTTGTTATATTTTGATTTTAATGTGCACTAATATCTTGTTGTTTTGTTTAATTGTGTAGGACAATTAAAAAGGGTAATTACGAATCAATCCCTTACAATTCAATTTTGTTTTTTAATTATTCATTATGATATGAATTCTATGTATTAATATTCTTACACTTTCTATTATGAATCCTAATTTTTTTATATTTCTTATAGGAAAAATTGTTAAATACAAATAAAGAGAAAAGAAAAGGTATGTATTATATTTTTTAATTCGTTTTTAAGGCTTAATGTTTATTATCAATTCCAATTCTTTTTATTCTTGATGTATTTTGCTATATTCTTGATATTTATGTTGAAGTAGATAAATTATTAGTGTATATGTTGATTTATTATTTTTGATGTTTAATCTTTTAATGTTTGATACATTTGAATCAGTGCAAGAGGTTGATATCTCCAATTATTGATGAAATTCTGAAATTGCAGCTGGTTGCTCGATATGTTGCAGCAACCCGGCTGCATATTTTTTTACAAAATTTACCAGAAACGCGACGGGATTGCGACGGTCTTCAAATGTTTGAAGACCGTCGCCAACCCGACGCCAAATTATTATTATTTGGCGACGGAATGGCGACGGTATATAATAAAATATATACAATTATTAATTTAATATAAATATATTTTAAAAATATGGCGTCGGGTTTGCGACGGGCTTCAAGAAATAATTATTATTATTTGGCGACGGGATGGCGACGGTATATAATAAAATATATACAATTATTAATTTAATATAAATATATTTTAAAAATATGGCGTCGGGTTTGCGACGGGCTTCAAGAAATAATTATTATTATTTGGCGACGGGATGGCGACGGTATTGCGTCGGTCAATACCCGGCCAAAACCGGGTCAAGTGTTTAGGTAGTTGGCGTCGGGATGGCGACGGTATGTATTTTAGCGACGCCGAAATTGCGACGGGTCGATACCGACGCGAACCTGTCGCAATTTTGGCTTTGGCGACGGTTTAGCGACGGTATCGGGCGTCGCGTTTGCTTTGTTTTCTAGTAGTGTTTATAACCTTCACACATTGGCATAAGGAAACAAAATATACAAAAGTCTTGAAAATTTTTTATTTCTCAAGCGAGCAAAAAGAAATCCTATATGATATGCAAATGATGAACCGAGGGTGAAGGACTTGAAATCAGCCAACCGACCTTTGATCCATGCTTCAGACTTTATGTACGACTTCACGATCAACTTTATCTACAACAACTAAAAGAAAAATATTGTATTTGGTGAGTCGCAAACTCAACAAGTATAATAAAGTGACGAGCTATTTAACATCATATAAGCACACAGAAGTCAACAAATAATCAATCTTTGAAGTCACATAAGAATATCATTCGAAATCACACATTGAATTCATATCATTCGTAAACATAAAATGCACGTGATTGTCATTTTCTTTTACTGTTAATGACCTGTTATAACCAAGAATAGATCGTGATCATGAAAATGGTCATGACACTCTGTAATTCATATAACACATGGGAGAGTTCAATGAACTCGGGTGGCCGTACGATACTTTGTGGTCCAATCATTTGGACAATCTTTAACACATGACTCAAGGTCTATAACAGCCATAACAGATCCTCTTATCTCTGATGAATGCATTTGCAAATCACATATCTCAGTTTCATCTCAATTCATTAACAACATTCACCATGATCAGGATCATACCATTCACATGTACATTATACAGTGAGCTATATTCGCCATATCCATTTCCATCACTCAAACATCACATAATCCACGTTATAGAACCATAAACTATTCATTAGTACAATTAGGAAAATAAAGAATTCATTTAGAACCATCAATTAAGAAAGCATCATTGAGTCAAATAACAGTCACCAAATTACACTCACAAGTAGAGGATTTTCGAAGTGTCTTCGCCTAGTTGACGTTTTCAGCTCCTCTATTGGAATCTCGTCCTATCAAGCATATTATAAATCATAACTATACTTGATACAACACATAAAATGCAAATGGATGCATGAGTATTTCCTCGACGACCTGTCCAAGACTTGCTTAGTCACACTTGAACAGTTTTACTGCCTGAGTTATAATAAATTCTAAACATATGAATTTTATCTCAAGTTATTCCGTAATATAGTTAACACATTTAATAACATGACATAAAAGTTCTATATTAAATTAACATGTTTGTCATGGTCATTTCATTCTCCAAATATGCTGCACCCGGAAAACAGTTTTAGTACAGGCAAAGCCATTTCAAACAATTTTATAAATTCTCTTGTTGCTTTATAAATTCTCATTTTACGCTACGATTTTTAGAAAATTATACGTTCCTCTAAATTATACCAAATTTTGCAGTGGTGTTTCAAACACTCTCAAATTGACACAGAAAATTCAGCACAATTAATTTCACAATTACAATTTTAACTACACAATTATAGATGTAAACCTGGAACGTAGTTTTTGAATTTTAACAAACTAAGTGTTATTCCACTTAAGTTATCTAATACACATGTATATGTGTTCAAACATTTCAATTTCAGAATTTATAGGTTCTAAACATCTAAACCCTCAAAATACTGCACATATTGATGCAACATATATAAATTATATTTCCGAACTCATAATTAAAACAAAAGAAATGATCGGTAAATCACTTACTTGTTATGAAAACGTCGATTTGCCTAGTTCGATTTACGTACTACTATTCCTATCCTATTTTTCCCGAAAGTTTTCTTCTATTTTTCTTTCTTTTCTTTCTTTTCTTTCTTCTCTTTCTTTCTTCTTCTTTCTCTCTGTTTTGGCTCTATGTTTCTATCTTTCTTTCCTTCTAAGTTGGTTTAAATAGTAAGGTGAGGATGTGTGGAAACTTAAGGAGTAAGTTTGGTGACTCTTATTTGATAATATATATTATTCCTTGAATTATTTGCAGTTGCTAGCTTATGGCGTGTTATACATTTGTATGTTATAATTTTTTACGTGTCATGTGTTTATATTAATCGGGATATATAGATAATACTTAAGTGATGCGTAGTGTACAAAATATATTTACCCGATAACTAACGAGAAGATTTAGTGTACCGTATTCAATCAAAACTCTAAAGTTAAGTGTGATCATACGGAAGTAATTAGGGGATGGGTGACGTCCTGGGAAGCACGTCAATTATTCATTCATTGATTAATTGATAATAAACGTTAGACGTCATGCCTGCTTAATCTAAACTTATTGCTTATCTAAACGTCATGCCTGCTTATATAATTAGTGCTAAATGCTAGCAAAAATAAATGAATGTGCTTATGCTAATGTATGATTTAATGAAATGTGAGGTTTGGGCCGTGACAAATTATGAAGTAGTTTCGAAATTACAATGTTTCCAAAGAAACTCGTAATGTTTACATTGTTTCCATCAAAACTTTCAATGTTTCCATCTTTTCCACGAAACATTGAAAGTTTTTTAATTCTTTTTCGGATAGAGTATAATATTGAATAAAATATAAGAAAACAAAAAATGAGAATAACAGAAAATAATTACAAATTTAACAATTTACTAAATTAAGTCCAAAATATAATCAAGTAAGTTCTAAATAATTAATCAACGAAATCATAGACAATTTTTTTTTATATTCAAATACGCACATTTGAAAAAGAAAAAAAACAAAAGTTAGGATATTAAAGTTTTTCTTATAACGATATATGTGTTATTAAATGATTACTTCAACCAACAACATAATAAATACTACTGATTATATAATGAACAATTTTTTCTTTTAATAGTTAAAAATATATACCGTAACGGTTTTACAATTTTGTATTTTATAGGTTAAGTTGTTTGAACTCTGTCGATTATATGTAATAAGAACGCTAAATTTGAATCCAACATTATAACTTAGTTCGTTATTGAAATTTTTATCAACTATTGGTGTACGTACTTGTATTAATTTTGAAACAAAATATTGATTTTTTAAAATGAATAAAGATAGCATTTGTTGTTTACTTTCTTTCACATTGTTTCCATCTTTTTCTCGTTTTTGTAAGATTAATCATAATTTTCCGTAACATTTTTAATATTTAATAACCCGAAATTTAGGTTAGAAATGAAACTTTGAACCTTGAATGCACTATATTTTGTTTTTGAACCGTCCACTTTTTTTTGGGTTATAATGTAAAAATTCAAAGGAAAAAAAGATCGGAGTGAGACAAAAAACAAATAAAAAAAGAGCCAAAGTGAGAAAGGAAAACATGAGATTTGATGATTTTACCCTGAAAATCTGCGTTTTTGTTGCGCGTTAAGACCTTTAATCGTAACCTGTTAGAAATGACTAGGATGAGTTCAAATTGTATAGTTGAGGTGGATGGCATTCTTAAAGTAGTATAAAATTGATATTTCAAGAACTATTAATGACGTTATTTAATAGATTTATTTGGACCATAAATTCATATACTACAAACTTTTGCCTCCCAAAAACTAAACTATAGATTTACCCATTAATGAACTAAAATTTTAACTCCGTCCTTATTGTAGATATTGAAATTTTGCAAGCGAATCAAATCATGCCACGTGAAAATATTGACCAATCAAAAGTCGTCTACGACAAAAGATATTTATTTATTCAAGTTAAGTTTTGGATAAATTCAAGTTAAGTTTTGGATAATTATCAATTCAAGTTAAGTTTTGGATAATATCTAGAAGATCTATCTAGATCTTCTATCAGCCAATCAAGTGGCTCCAAAATTATGATAATTATTTATTAAATCAAATGGATAATTATCATTGGAATCCAAATTATCCACAACTCTTCCATCCTACACCTATAAATAGGGTCCTTTGGAAATCATAATTCACACACAGAAGCTCAATCAAAAAGCTAGAGAAGACGAAGGAAGCTCTTCAAATTTTCTCTACGAAGGTTCTTCAAATATTCAAGGCGTTCTAGGCGAGACTCGAGGCGTTCTAGGCGATATTCAAGGCGTTCTTGAAGATATTCATCAAATTATAGCGTTTGATTCGTAATTACGGTGCTAAACCTACGAATTAACGTTATAGAAATTCAAATCAAATTCAAGAAAGATCAAAGTCACAAAGTCAACCTTGAAGATTTCAAATTCCATATCAAATTCAACGTTTGATCCGAGATTAAGCTGCCAAACCCTCGAATTAACGTTATAAACATTCAAGTCAACATTGGAGAAGATCAAAGAAGCAAAATCAACTCCAGTATTCAAGTCAACATATTTTTGAAGGAAGAATCAGAGGATTAAAATAGAGATTTGTACCATATATTTCATTTTGACTTATATAAATTTTATTTGTCACAATTTTTTGTGTTTCTTGATTTTCAGAATTACAAATTTGTTGTGTACACTTATATAATGGGGTGATATTTTAGAAACGCGTCTTATTTTATTTTTCAATTAAAAAAAATGGTTACCCAGAAAGTGTTTTTCATTGAAAAAACGACATGTCATTCCATCGTGACCATCTATTTAGTTTTTTTCCTCTATATACTATGGGAAAACACTAGCCAAGCCAATTTCTCAGTAAATATTCTTATACTAAAACTGCTTATATACTTTCATAAATGTATATGATAAAGTATAGCAACTTTATGAAATCTTCACGGAACGATAAAGTATAGCAACTTTATGAAATCTTCACGGAACTATAAGTGAATGAAAATTCTAAATAATCAATAGAAAATTTAGGGCAAAATTATGAATGAAACGAAGTGAAAATTTCCCTAAGTGAAATCACGTATGCATTAAATCACAAATAATACGTGCACACTGCGCAGACCTAATTGCAATAAGCAAATACATATTACATTTCTACTATGGACATATTTGGAAACCGAGTCAATCTTGTCACAATGATTAATTTATAACATATTTGTATATTCAATTATGAAATTTATCATATTGATTAATTTATAACATATTTGATTAATTTATAACATATTTGTATATTCAATTATTGAATTTTATCAAGTTGGTCAAGTTGATTTCAAAGCTCAATCATTTATATTCAAGTATTTTTGTCTAGCATGTTATATTAATGGAATCAATACTAGTTCAAGTGATTTATTGATTTGATAAGTCTGTCAGAAACATGCACCTAGGAATAAGATATGGTCTAAACTTTTGGGTCAAAATAGGTAACTTCAATTTAATAAGAAATATGTATCAAAATATAATTTAAATAAAAAACAGAAATAGATGAAAATAATCATGTATAAATATAGCTTATTTCCTTACAATTTGACATAACAATTTAAAAACTGAAGTGCTAAAACCTTATATTATACACCTCAAAAACCTTAACCTTCCCAATGGCCTATAGTTAGACCTGGCATTGGGCGGGCCGGACCCAGACCCAGACCCAAAACTTTGGGTCTAGACCTGGACCCAGACCCAATGGGTCTCATGTTTTGGGTCTGGGTCTGGACCCAATGTTTTGGGTCTAGACTTAGACCCAATATATTTTTTTTATTTTTTTATTTAAAATACTTTATTATTTTGTAAAATAATAAAAAATTATAATTTAATTATTTTAAAGCATTTTAGATAAAAAAATTAAAAAAAAAATATTGAGTCTAAGTCTAGACCCAAAACATTGGGTCCAGACCCAGACCCAAAACATGAGACCCATTGGGTCTGGGTCCAGGTCTAGACCCAAAGCTTTGGGTCTGGGTCCGGACATTGGGTCCAGACCCAGACCCAAAACATGAGACCCATTGGGTCTGGGTCCAGGTCTAGACCCAAAGTTTTGGGTTTGGGTCTGGGTCCGGCCCGCCCAATGCCAAGCCTATCTATAGTCACTCTAACCTTCTCTTCATTGCTCTCTTCATCATTGCTGCATCAAATTTCCGACTAGCCCAAAGCCAAACTGGCCTCAGTGTTCAAGGTCGAGTTTGTTGCACATCCAATGGAAACTGCCCAGGCCAAGCCCTGACGGGAATAGTTGTTAGACTGATTTGTGTATTATTTCGCGGTCCGACCAGAGTTGGTGAGGCCACTAGTAATACCACTGGATTCTTCAATATTGATGTTCCGGAATTTAACCGTAATCAACGTATAGTCAGTTGTGTTGCTAGTGTTCAGCTTCCACTAAATGCCACTGTCTGCCCGCGTCTTTCCAATTCTGGTGGCTTCCTCAGCGCCAACGTTCCTGCTTCAAACCCCACGTATTTTATTGAGACTTGGATTCGTGGGCTGTAAAATTTAAGGTGGATTATAATCTCGATCCCCAATAATATAATTATGTAACACTTTCTCTTACACAATCAAAATATGTGATATACGTATATATACACGTGTAGCACATTTTTGTACATAGCAAGAAGTGTTATACAAATTATGTATTATCAGGATTACTTGCATAATGTGTTTTCTATTCTTGTATCAAATTTAATAATTTTATTGGGTTTTTTTACATTAATAATATTTGTAATGTTTTAAATGTTGTTCAATGATGAAGAAATAATTGTGATGTTTCCCATTTTTTTGGTTTCAAATATATTTGTATATGTTGTATAATGTGATGCATTAATTAGTGTATATAAAGATAGAATAAATAAGATGAAGGCGGATGGTAAAGATAATAAAAACTCAGAATAGAAAATAAGAACGAAGGAGTAGAGAGAAAAGAAAAGTAAAAGTAAATTCTTAAATAAACACATATATTAAAGAAAAGAAAAAGGAAAGGAAAAGTGTATGATTTTGTTTCCATTGTACTGATAATATATATACACACATATACTTGGATTTTAGAATCATTTACATATATTCATGTCCAATTTTTTTGCAGTTTATCATATATTTATCATTTATAACCTTATCACATGAGAAACCTTAGATTTATCATTTACAACATTATCACATGAGGGACATGATTGGTATGAATGAATGGAATTATGTGGGAATGGAATGGTATAAGGAATGGAATGGAGAAGGGAATGGAATGATATTAATTTCATAAATCCTATAATTAGTATAGTACATAAATGAGAAAGGAAATGAATTCGAGATATGAGATTTTTTTCTTAATTCTATATATTCGTATATTTGAGTTATTTATTAAACCCGAATACAAATTTGAATCCAATCTAATTCTATGAAATTTAAATGATTTGAGACTTTGAACTTTTTATTTAAAGAAAAATAACACGGGACATGATGAAAAAATAAAAAAAAATAAATGAAAAATGGGAAAAATATAATTATTATATAATGATTGAAAGAGTTATATATGTAATATTGTCTATATAATAATTCACCTTTTCTAATACTTTTTATTGATGAACTAGTTTAAGGATAAGATATTATTTGTTAAACGCAATATTATTTTATATTTTTTCAATTCATGTTTGTATTTTTTTCCTATTTTTGTTACATTTGAAATTATATTTATTATAATTAAGTAATTCTTATTGACGAAAATATTTCGACTAAGTATGTACGAAAAATAATATGTATTTTTTAGTTATTTCAATGCATTTAAATAATTTTTTGGAATTTTTAATAATTTATATTATTTTTAATAATTTATATTATTTTTAAAATAATTTGTGATTATTAATCATAAATCCAAAAAATATATATATTGCATTCATCAAATTTTCAAAACTTTTATATTGGTGTGAATGAAATAATATCATAAGAAAAAAAGATATGATTGATTCCTGATAGGCATGGAATAGCCAAACCCAAGGGGTATGAAAGGAATCACTATTCTCATACTTTTGGGAATATGGATTCCAATAGGAATGAGCATTCCCAACAAAAAAACATACCAATCATTAGAATAGCAATGAACACAGGAATGCACATTCCATTCCCACCTCATTCCAGTATACCAATCACGTCCTTAGACTTGATATATATTAAGACAATAGAAGAAAAGAAAAGCATACAGATATATATAAAGACGTAGATATAAATCACATGAATATGAATATCTCAATAAAAATTATTATTTAATATTAATGAACTTTAAAAAGATTTGGGCGAATGAAATTTTAAATTAACATACTAAATAAGATGAGATTCATTCCCCATAGAAGTGAAATTTGTAAATCAAATAATAATCAAACTCTTGTAATTCGAATTAAATATATAAGTATTAATCAATTGGACCTAATTAAATATATAAAATTCAACAATAATCAACTATATAAATTTTAGTGATGAATTAGTTTATTTAGTTTCTAACTTCATAATTATTGAAAACCTTCCGTATTCACGCATAAATTTTGTGTAATAAATTTGATTTCTAATGTAATTAGCCTTATAAATAAAAAAAATTCTATTTTTTCTACTTGTCAAAAATAAACATCTGCTAAGTTATAGCCATATACATATTATATTTCTCGTACGGCCGTATTTGGAAAGATGCCAATATGGACAAGCAATATGTATATTTAATATATGTATATATTCAAATATGGAGTTTTATCAAGTTGGCCAAATTGAATTAAAAGCTCCATCATTTACTTACTATTCAAGTTTTGTATTAATAGCAGACTTGATTGCATGATTATGAGACCTCCTTAGAAAATTTTTATATACAATATTATTAATAATGAAATAGTTTACATAGATTTATACCACTTGGCCGGTAAATCAAATTTAATTATAATCTAAGAAAAAGATAAAAACGGTGATTCATAAATAAACTTAAATTAGAAAACATATAAGATTTAAATTAATACAAATCCCTAGAAAGGTAAGAAAATCTAAGAGCACTGGTTAGCCCTTATTCAAGGGATTTTCACATTTTTCTATATGCCAAGTCATCTCCCTCCAAAATAAGAACCCCATAAATTTTTACCTACAATGGTAAAGCCCTTCTTTTGGACCCACAATGCCACGTCATCTTCCACCATGTATTACTTTAAATATAAATAACTATGAAAATATTATCATTATATTTAGTAGATTTTTATACATTATTGTAAACTTAGTTTAATTATCATTATTTATTTAATATAATTTTATTTTTATTTTCAAAGAATAAATAGAATTTATTATAGATATTATTATATTAATAAAATAAAGTATAGACAGAAATTATAATTTAATAAAAACGAATTATAAAAAATAATAGTGTAATGGGGGTATAGATAGATAAAATTTCTTATAATTAAAAAACAAAAAATAATAATAATAAATTGGGGCTGATTGCATATGCAAAAATTAATGGCATATTTTATAATTAAAAATAAAAATAAAAAAACAATAAAAATTAAATTTAAATTAAAAAATAATGCTGACTCAGCATTTAAATGCTGAGTCAGCGTATTTTGGAGAGGGGCTTTTCAGGAGCAGCCCACCAAAATCCCCCCAAAATCCCTATTGCAACTAAAAAGCCCCGTGAAAAGCCCCATGAAAATCCTCATTGTGAGTGCTCTAGGCTATGTTTATTTATGTTTTGGGGATGAAATTTTAAATTTTTCTCGGGAATGGCGTACTATAGAAATTCGTGTAAAAATTGTAGATGTTTGTTTATGTTTTTAAAATTAAGTTGAAAGTTGTAAAAGATGTCAAATCAGTAGTGATAGGTTGATGGATGATGTGTAGAATAATTATGTTAGTGGTGTATATAATGATTATGTAAATTAAAAATAAAAAAAAAATATGGATAAAAAATTGTAAAGTATGAAAGAGAAAGTGAAAAAATGATTTATAATAAATGATTTGATTGGTAAATGTGTGAAGTGATGTGTATATGAGTGATAGTTGGTTATATAGGAGATTGAAAAAGTAGAGTTGAAAAAAGAGGAATTGAGATGAAAATTTGGTGAGTTAAGTTTATTTTGAATTTTGTGATTTAAAATCATGAAAATGGATTTTAAAAACATAAACAAACATAGCTATTAATATTCTCTAACAGTCAGTGCAGTCGAAGAAATCGGAAATAGCAATCCAAGCATAAGTAAAAGGATTTTGTCGAAGATGCTTCTCAATGTAGAGTAGTTTCATCAAGAAAAATATCAAGTACGACGGTTATTCGACCAAGGCATTTCTCAATGTATATCAGTCTCACTTTTGAAAACCATTAATATAAGGTGGTAGTTTAAAGTCCTTAATTTTTCTGGAGTGAGCATCGGCAATATAAACAAAAATATAGAAAAAAATAAGCTCAATTAAATCAAATAAGGTGCATTGGACGAGAATCAACGACTTGAGGACAAAAAAAGTGAGAGATCGAGACACTACGACTCTGATACAATTTTATATTAGAGAAAACTTCGTAAATATATAATATGATTGCTAATGGAAGGTTTATATAGAGTTATAAAATTTGGTTATCAAGTTAAACTTAACTATAAAAGTGAAAGCAATAAATACAAGGAATCATAAATAAACCTACATTAGAAAATATAATGAAACCTAAGATAATATAAATAGAAGAAAATAAAAAAAAATACTAATTTTCTCATATTCTCAAACATAATCAACAAATGTGACAGCTCCTTGTACCTAATTATTATGTTGGCTATGATAATATTTAATTGGATAATTCTAATTCGGATCAAATTTGACTGTACCAAAATGTATATTTCACAAAAAAAAATTGAATTTCAAACTAGCCCAGGGCATGTGATTCTATCACCCACATTATAAAATTATAGCCGTCGTGGTTTATTGATTTAATAGCAAGTATATATGGTCTAAATTTTTTGGTCAATGCAACTCTAATAAGAACTATATATCATGCATGGAAGGACTCATTCCTTAACCCCACTTCAAAGTTGCTAGTTGCCAAAAATATACTTTAAATATAAAAATAAAATACAAAGTAGGTGCAAACAATCATGTACAAATAGAGCGCTTATTTCCTTACATTTTGACACAACAATATTTTAAGAAGTTTGAAGTGCTAAAATCCTATATCATATAGCTTACAAACTTTAACCTCTCCAATGGCTTATAGTCACTCCTCTAACCTTCTCTTCATCGCTCTCTTTGTCATTGCTGCATCGAATTTTCGACTAGCCCAAGGCCAAATTGGGCTCAGTGTTCGAGGTCGACTTTGTTGCACATCCACTGGAAACTGCCCTGGCCAAGCCATGACGGGTGTGGTTGTTAGACTGAATTGCGTACTATTTCAAGGTCCGACCAGAGTTGGTGAGGCCGCCAGTAATGCCACCGGATACGTCAACATTGAAGTTCCTGAATTTAACCGTAATCAACGACGTTTAGTCGGATGCACTGCTAGCGTGCAACTGCCAGTAAACGCTGCTATCTGTCCTAGGCTTTCCAATGTTAGTGGCTTCCTCACCACCGTTGTTTCTGTTTCAGACCCCACGTTTCAGATTGAGACATGGCGTTATTTTAGCAGTTAAGGTAGATCTTAATCCAAATCCCATATTATATAGATATGCAACCCATCATGTTACACCTGCATATAAGTGTATACATATCGTCACATCTATTTTAAAGGCTGTGATATGGAAAATGTTTGAAACTATATACTTATTGCACATCTGTGAGTATAACACGAAGTGTTGTACAAACTATATGAGGGGAGATCTTGATTGATCTACTAGGTATTTCAAGAATTGCTGCATGTTGTGCTTTCTATTATTTTGTTTAAAGTTTTATGTTTATGTTCGGGATAAATTTGGTGAATAATACATGTAATATTTAAGTCTTGTGCACAAATAATGGAGAAGAAAATTTTGATTTTCACTTTTTTTTTCTCTTCGAAATATATATCATGTATGTATATAATATATGTTTGTAGTGTAATTTTCTTTTTGAAGTAGATAAATTAACGGAAGTAATCTTAGAGATTGTTATATCTTCAATATGTACAATGTAAAGGACCTATATTTTATGCATAATGATTTGGTGTGTTATAAATTATTTCTTTTTCCTCATATATATATATATATCATGCTTACGTTTCTTGTTTGTTTTTTTGTAAAATTTATATTTACATTTCAAAGGCCTTATATTTTATGCATAAGGATTTGATGTGTAATAAATTATCTGATTCATTTCAATTGATTTGTATAGTATAAGCTGAATGAAGAAAATTAAAGAAAAAGTGGCTGCTCTGAAATAGTACAGAAAACCTACTAAAATGTGAATTTATCTTTTGCAACTGATATTTTTTGTTTCCACATTGAATGGAATTTTTATACATTCCGGAAAGACAATGGAGTACCATTGTAAGACTTTTAATGCTAATATAAATTTCCGAAAGAAAATAATGAAAATAACGATGTCGTGAAATATTGGAGGAGTGTGATATGTCGTGAAATGTTGGAGGAGTGTGATATCTAATAAGGTGTCATGATATATTTTAATTTTTAAAATGTTCGTCGATATTCATTTTAACCATGTGGATGGCCTACTTTTTAAGCCATGCATGGAATGAAACTTTAAAGTTTTTAATTTATAATTATGAAGTTAACATCATATTTTAATATAAAGTCAATTTGTTTTTATCCCAAAAATATATTATATCAACGTTCTCGTACATCAAATTGAAAAAAGTTTTAACTTTTTTTTTCTTAAATGAAGTTCAATTTTATTATTATTTAGACCTCAAACTATAAAGTTAGTTGTACAAAGGTGAATGTATTTTAGTTAAGAACGTCGAACCTAGCAACAGATCACTAAAATAATTCAAATTAACAATACTTATGATAATGCAAGATTTAATACACATCTTTAGGAATAAAAGACCTTGAGTATATACATATATGCATATATGCAAAATAAGATGGTCCTAAAAATTTAACAAGTAATGTGTTTATAAGAGTTAGTCGGTGTATTTAAAATAGTAAATTTTATATTTATCTATTTTACAATTGTTTATAAGTATATCGTCCCAACGAGATTTGAGCTAAATCGGATATATTATCAAATTTTCATTTATTTATTGTTCAAAATTAATTAATTGATTCACATTAATATAATATTAAGTAAAGACATATATTATGATAGAGATTAATATGTTGCGTGCAAATATATGTGTATGTAAATTTATATAGCTAAAATGGCAAATATGAGGCAAAGTACAATTTAAAAAAAAATGGAAAAGGGACTGCCATGATTGAAAATATGCTGTCATGATTGAAAACTGCAATGTTAATGCCGCCTTTAGTAAGAAAAAATGATGTTTTATTCAATATAGAAGGAATTATTTTTGTATTATTTTGCTAAAAAACCCTATATTTTGATTATGTTTTTCCTTTTAAATAAATAATATTTTGTTTATTGACTTTAAAAGTTAATATAGGGAAGATAACATTTATAATATGATAATAAATTTTTTGATTGTAGGAAGATAATTTGAAGATATAAGGGTGTACTTGTCATATTCAAATGTAAAAGTTAAAGTTGAAGCTATTATAATAATTTGTGGAGGGCTAATACCATTTATAAAAATAAATACTAAATATGAAACATTAATTTGATATTCAACTAGATCAACATATTCAATACATTTAACTCGGTGTTTTAAAAAGTGTGTCAGAGGTAGGTGGTGTCGAAAATGCAATGTATGGGTGGGCGGAAATACTATCGGACGTGCGACGGAGAGGTAAAGAGGTGGGGCGTACATACTGTGCGTCTAGGTACGCTTTCTTGCGCCCAGAAGCATGAGCGTACATCCAAAATGTATCTGAAAAAAATTGAAGTTTGTGGTCTTTTAATGTTCGCCAACCCCATTTTTAGTCTCATTCTAGGTATACTTCATATTGGTATACTTCATATTTTATTAAGAAATTCAAAATGCACAACTATTCAGTTAACTCAAATACTTAAACATCGTTTCAAGTTAATAAAATGTTTAAAAGCCTATTCAAATTCTCAATAATCCATTTCTCCTTTCTCCCATGCATGACACATTAGAACTCACATGTCTTCCTTTTGAGAATTTTTCATCCAATAATAAAGTTTGTGTTTTTTTTTTTTAATATTCTTCTAATGCATGATTTTTAGTTTCTAATGTATTTATGTTACGCTTAAGATAACTTTTAGCTTGCATTGTTCAATATATTAATTTATGAAATTTATGTATCGAAAATTATTAACTTTATTTTTTCCTCAATTTTTTTAACCCATTAATTTAGATCAATTTTATATATTATATATTATTAATATTAAAAATAAATAATTCATGGGCATACGCCCCATGCCTGAGACATGGAATGCCCACCCACGACTTCGTCTTTTGAATACAAATTTAACTATATCTCAAATATAACATAATAAAAGTGAATACGATGAACATAGAAAATATATTAGTATGAGACAATTTAGCAGAAGGAAAATAGACATTGAAATTCATATAATGCATCAAACTATTTACACATATAAGGTATTTTCTTCAAATAATACACTGGAGAAGGTGCGTTGATAAAAAATATGACAAAATTCTTAAATTTGTAAAATTTGAAGCGTGATATATAAAATATTTAAGTTCTTTTTATACATATATTTTATAAGGATATCGCAAATGAAAACTCTATACATGCACAAATGGACTATCATTCTCAAAAAGTTCACGAAGTTATTGAAAATAAATACATATATAAAATTGTACTTAAAAGTAAGAATATACGTTTTTATGTATGGAACTATGATATAATTTTCTACGTTATTAAAAGGAGTTATGGAATGAAAGAAGTGAATTAATTTGTATGGAGTTCAAAGAAGAAAATGTGAAATTAGCGGCAAAAAATTATGTATATATATATATTGATTGATGCACATATTAGAAAATAATATAATTATCTTTATCAAAAGAAACCGAGATGATATTAAAACAAATAAAACTAATTTTATTGGAAGTATATAAAAAAAAATTAATAATTTTCTTAAACAACTATAAAAATAAACTATCAATTAATTTTTTATTTACTAAAGTTATATATTTACATATAATCCTAATGTATGAAATTATAAATTTTCTTACTTCAATTTAGCTGCTCACCATACAACCACAAGCGTAGCACGCTCACCATACAACCACAAGCGTAGCACGTGAATTTTTTCTAGTACACTAAAAAATAGAAAGTTATTCCACACAACAATGAAAAATATAAATCAAATAAAACCAAAAGTGTATAATTTTTAATCCTACATAATTATATTTGTCAATATCAAAAACCATTGTATTAAAATTGCATATCTCTATAAAGCAAAGCGCCTAAACTATAATTTTCATTTTTAATTTTGATTTTCATGTCAAAATTCTATGCCCCTTCAGTTTTAAACTAATAAATTTTAGTATTGTAAGCAATCCAGTTTCAATTAAAATAATGGGTTTGTAATTTGGGTTTGGGTCTAACTCTAAACCATTAAACCCCCCCCCCCCCAAATAAATGTGAGTGTAACAAGTGTATACATGAACGAGTAGAAGATTGGACTAGTGGTCTAACCAATGATGACGTTTGTAATTTAACACTTTATTTACTCGAGTGTTGTGAACTTGAGCATTGTACAAGTGGATATATTTTGTGTTAGATCAGTTGTAAATTATACACACTATATATTGAAACAAAGCAGTAAAATTATACCAGATTGTAGCATATTCAACCAAATTATTTTGAAAACTTAAAAGTCTTTTAGTTATTTTGTTATTTTATTGTAGTCAAAATATTAGTTCAGACCATATTTTTCTCTACTTTATTAGTAGTTGTTAGTTAATTTGCGAGAATGGTTACTTGATTGATTTTTACTAATTGATATTCAAACATGGATCATATAAAAGATTCATTAAAAAAAGACTTGGAGACACTAATTTACATTTAAATACTTGAAGGGTGATGTTATGTGTTGAGATGCACAAATTGTATGCTTACCTAAAACTTACTTCTTGAATGTGATGAAAGAATCATGATCAACCTATAAAACTTACTTCTTAAATGTAATGAAAGAATCATGATCAACCTAACAAAGAGATTTTGTGATATATATAGCTACTTGCTAATTAACATTTCATTACACAACATCATCTTCTTTTCTTAAATATGGTTCCTCATAATAGCTTTCACCACAAGAATTTCAATTTCTGGAATCCTTCTACAAAATGAAATACCGTCGACATCAAACCTAATTATCATGTTAATACACAATAACTCAGTCGATTCACCTACCTATAACCCACACCCAACCCTCGAAGAGCTATCAAAAGCTGCTTATGAAAGTTCTCAAGCCAGGGCTTCTTACATAAAAAAGAAGGCTCATCATATCGGCCACAAATCTCGAAACCACCAATTGCCCCTACACTCAGCAATGGTGATTTCAAGATCTGTGGGCCGATATGATAAGAATCCCTGAATTGAGAACTTTCATAAGCAACTTTTGATAGCTCTTCGAGGGTCGCGTGTGGGTTATAGGTAGGTGAATCAATTGAGTTATCGTGTACTAACGTGGTAACAAAGAGGTTTGATTTCAACGATATTTTATTTTGTAGATGGATTCCAGAAACTGAAATTCTTGTTGTGAAAGCTATTATGAGGAATAGCATGCTAAAAGTAACTATATTTAAGGAATGGAGATGATGTTGTGTAGTGAAATGCTAATTGACAACTAGCTATATAGATAGATAGATCACAATATCTCTTTGTTAGGTTAATCATGATACTTTCATCACATTCAAGAATTAAGTAAGTTTTTAGGTTTACACATACAATTTGTGCATCTCAACATATAACATCTCCTCTCCAAACATGATAAGAAAACATATCATAAATTCATACACAGGCGAGGAGGTGCTTCATAAAGCTGTGTTTGGTTGTTTTAGAACCAAAAACTTGTGCGAGAATGGAATACTTGGGCTTGGGATAATAAAATTTCGTTGATTAAACAATCAGGTTATTCTAAGTTCTCGTATTGTGTTGGTGATTTAACTGACCCTTCTTATCAATTCAGTAAGTTGATAATTGGCAATAGGATCGCATTGGAAGGAGCTCAAACTCCGGTGATATCACAAATCTACCACTTAATTTGGAGCAAATTAAAATCAGAGGAAAAGTACTCGACATTGACATGCACGTATTTAAGAGACCGCCCTATGATTACACTAGTGGGGTGGTGATGGACACTGGTTCAACCTATTCCTATTTACCAATAAAAGCACTTGAAGCATTCGAAAGGGAAATAATTGACGATGAGTACTACGAAGAGCATGATCCGAAAAATGAAGGTTTGCTACAGTAGAATCATGAACAATGAGTTAAGCAACTCATGAGGAACCTACAGTGGAATTTGTTTTCCAGTATAATGATGTTATGCAATTAACTATCCATAACTTATTTCGTCAAATGAATTTATCTTGAGAAGTATTGTCTAGCATTCTTATCGTCAGACTCCATCTCCTTGTATCATGCCATTATAGGTTGTTGGACACAACAATACTATTATGTAGCTATCGACCTCAAACTAGAGATGCTAACATTTCGGAAGATGGATTGTAGTACTATATAGATGACAAAGTATGTCATGGTGAGCTATAAATGCACCTCTATTTGTTTTGAAATTGAAATTCACTACATTCGGGTCATGATCAGTTATAAATGCACCTCTATTTGTTTTAAAATTGAAATTCGCTACATTCGATCCATTTTATATAGACTGTGTGACCGATGTTTGTCAAAGTGAAGCCGAGTATATTCACAATCCAAAATTGAATTTGGCAAGTTGGGTTTATCGAGATATAATTGTTTGAGTTTCTTTGGTTTGTCTTGTAACAAAGTACGTAACTTAATACCCAGAGCTTGTTAATGTGACAACATCGATTTTGGATTCATTTCATGCTTTGGGTATTGATGTGGGTTGCCGCAAACGCATGACTTATCGTTTAGTGCAAAGTTGTCGTTCTCATAGGGATTTGATTGCTAAGTACGAGATTTTCACGTATTAGTAATCTAAGCTAATCAATAACTTGATGTAGGTATAAAATGAAAAAAATTACTAAGTAACAAAATAAATCAAAGAAGATGTCGAAAACTAGTTTTCAACAATCGATTAGAGATTCCAGAACTGAGATTCACACAATAAACGTTATCAACCTTATTATGGTTTCCTCTCAACTGTGAATGCTATTTATTAAAGACATTATCCAATTTTAATTATTATCTTTTTTCAAAGTATAATAACATACCTAAATTAATTAACCACCTATTTTCGTGACGAATAGCCTTAATTCAAGTTAATTAACCTCAATGATTATGTATCGATTTTTCAAACGATCTAAACTTAATTTCGTGATTTAGAATCCTAGATTCAATTTCTATGGGTTTTGATATAAATATACCACCTTTCTGAATTTTCACCTAATTTCTATAATGATACAAATAAGTGGCCAACAAATTCATAAACAGTAAGAAATCAAGAATTTGAATCATAAGCATATACATTCACAAAATCAAGAAAGATATAACTTAGTTTGGTAACATAGTATTGGGCTACCCCAATTCTAGACTTATAGAAATTATATATTGCCAAAATTTCCATATTGAATTTTTTTTTAACAATATTGGTTTTAAATATTCAATTTTTTTAATATATCAGATCGTATACATGGAGATACATATATTTAGGTTTTAAAATTTATATAATCAGTTAACACGATATTTTATACATTTTTAGATTATTTTTGTTAGAATTGCTAATTGCTGATATATTCAATTAATTCTGTAAAAAACAAAAATAAATATTCATAATTACAAACTAGATATAAAAACTTCACAATGCAAAACTTTAATTTGGGCCTATTACATAATACATACAAAAATATAGTTTTGTAAAAAAATCCAATTGGCCCTATTAGAGGCCTAGACCCATGGGTCTATTTGGGTCTGGCTCTATGAAAATCCAAACTTTTGGGTTTGAGTCTAGATCCAATATAATGGATCTGGTTCTAGACCGAACCCACCCATTGACAGGCCTACCAACAACACAGTCCCCAATTATCACTACCACTTGTTGGGCGAGCACAACTGTGCACACATGCCACCAAATGTGATTCTCGTTATCAATATATTTTGGATTTCATTTTGAATATTTCTTCCTAAACAAAATTCTAGTCATGTTCTAAGTAAATATTTTTATACTAACACTGATTATTTACTTTCATAAATTTATTTGATAAATTATAGCAACTTTCTGAAATCTTCATAAAATTACAAGTGAATGAATGAAAATTCTAGCTAAATAATCAATAGAAAATTTAGGACAAAATTATGAATGGAACGAAGTCAAATCATATATGCATTAAATCACAAATAGTACAAGCACACTGCGCATACATAATAAATAATTGCAATTACAGAGATACATATTATATTTCTACTATGGACATATTTGGAAACCGAGTCAATCTTGTCGTAATGATTAATTTATAACATATTTGTATATTCATTTATGGAATTTTTTCATAACGATTAATTTATAACATACTTGTATATTCAATTATTGAATTTCATCAAGCTAGTCAAGTTGAATTCAAAGCTCAATCATTTATATTCAAGTTTTTTTTGTCTAGCATGTTATTTTAATGGAATCAATACTAGTTCCACGTGCTTTATTGATTTGATAATTAAGTCTGTTCGAAACATGCAACTAGGAATAAGAAATGGTCTAAACTTTTGGGTCAAAATAGGTAACTTTAAGTTAAATCAAAATATAATTTAAATATAAAAAAATAGAAATAGATGAGAATAATCATGTATAAATATAGCTTATTTCCTTACAATTTGATATAACAAATCAAGAAGTGAACTTCTAAACCCTATATTATAGCTCACAAACCATAATCTTCTTAATGGCTTATAATCACTCTTCTAACCTTTTTTTCATTGCTCTCTTCATCATTGCTATGTCAAATTTTCGACTAGCCCAAGGCCAAATTGGCCTAAGTGTTCGAGGTCGACTTTGTTGCACATCCACTGGAAATTGCCCTGGCCAAGCCATAACGGGTGTGGTTGTTAGACTGAATTGTGTACTGTTTCGCGGTCCGACCAGAATTGGTGAGGCCACAAGTAATGCCACCGGATTCTTCAACATTGATGTTCCGAGATTTAACCGTAATCAACGTATAGTTAGTTGTATTGCCAGTGTTCAACTTCCACTAAACGCCGCTATCTGCCCGAGTCTTTCCAACTCTGGTGGCTTCCTCAGCGCCAACGTTCCTGCTTCAAACCCCACGTATTTTGTTGAGACTTGGATTCGCGGGCTTTAAAAGTCAAGGTGGATTATAATCCCGATTCCTAATAAAATAATTATATAACACTTCCTCTTACACTATCAAAATATGTTATATACGTGTATATATATACACGTGTAGCACATCTTTGTAGATAGCAAGAAGTGTTATACAAATTATGTATTTTGAGGAGATATGGATTGATGGAGGAGAATTATTGCATAATGTGTTTTCTATTCTTGTATCAAAGTTTAATATTTGTTTATTGGTTTTTTGACGTCAATAATAATTTGTAATGTTTTAAATGTTCTGCAACGATGAAGAAATAATTGCGATTTTTCCTTTTTTGTGTTTCAAATATATTTGTAAACGTGTTAATAATGTGATGCAGTTACTGCATATAAAGATATAATTACTAAGATGAAGGCGGATAGTAAAGATAATAAAAACTCAGAAATCGAAAATAATTAAAAACGAAGGAGTATAGCGAAAAGAAAACTAATACCAAATTCTTAAATAAACTTACATTTTGTTCAGTTCAAGTAATAAAGTAAAGAAAAAGAAAGGAAAAGTGTACGATTTTGTTTCTGAATTCTGAGTAATAAACTGATAATTTCTGATGCACGAACACTTTAAAAAATCATAACGTGTAGTGTTGGACACCTGATCGGACCCGACACTCGTCCGACACTCCCCGACACCGTGTCCGACACTCCCGATACCGTGTCCAATATAAAAATAAAATTTTCTGCTAAAATAAAATAAAAAAAAAATAAAATATGAAGACCATAATGAATATAGTCAGAGGATATGTCTACTATGTATGCGTTATTTGTGACACTTGATGTTATTTCACTTATTTTTTATGATTTTGAAAAATGAAGTATTTGTTTTTCTTTCAAATATATAACTTTTCAAATCAAATACTTAAATTTATAACGTATAATAATCATTCTTATAGTTTATTTCTCTAACCAGTCATTTAAATTAGAATGAAAAAACTAATTTATATATTTAACGTAAATTAATGAACATATATATGTATATTAATTTATATATATATTTTATTAGTAGTTTCGAGGCCGTGTCGTGTCCTAATATTTTTAAAAATACCGTGTCCCGTGTTCGTGTCGTGCCGTGCGCCGTATCCCGTGTCCCGTGTCCGTGCATCATAGCTGATAATATATATATATATATATACTCATATATATTCATGTCCAATTTTTATGGTCATGCAGTTTTATCATATATTTATCATTTACAACCTTATCACATGAGAGACCTTAAATTTATTATTTACAACCTTATCACATGAGAAATCCTTAGATTTCACATATATCAAAATAATAGGAAAAAAAACCATACAGATACGAAGAAGTAGATATAAATCACATTAATATGAATATTTTGATAAATATTATTGTTTAACATTGATGAATTTTAAGAAGATTTGGGCCAATGAAATTTTAAATTAACATACTAAATGAGATGAGATTCATTCCCCATTGAAATGAAAAATGTAAATCAAATAATAATCAAACTCTTGCAATTCGAAGTAAATATAAAAGTATTAATTAATTGGACCTAGTTAAATATATAAAATTCAACATAAATCAACTACATAAATTTGAGCGATCAATTATTTTATTTAATTTCTAACATCATAATTATTCAAAACCTTCCTATTCATACATAAATCTTGTGTAATAAATTTGATTTCTAATGTAATTAGCCTTATAAATAAAAAATTACTATTTTTTCTACTTGTCAAAAATATCCATCTGCTAAGTTATGGCCTTATACATATTATATTTCTCGTATGGGAAAGATGCCAATATGTAAGTAATATATATGTTAAATCGAACCCGTGACCAAGGCCACAACATTCACATGTCCTTACCAACTCTACCGGGGGTTGCCCCCAAATAAAGTTAAAAAGCTATGGGCAACCTAGGCTGGTTTACCTCTCTTGTGTGGTTTGCAGGCTATTGCACAAGAGCGGGGTTTACCCAGTGCACACCTAACGGTAGCGGCTGCGGGTTCCCTTGTCATAAAAATATATATATATATATATATATATATATATATATATATATATATATATATATATATAACATATTTGCTATTCAATGATGGAGTTTTATCAAGTTGGCCAAATTGAATTAAAAGCTCCATCATTTACTATTCAAGTTTTATATTAATGGCAGACTTGATTGCATGATTATGAGACCTCCTTAGAAAATTTTTATAAACAATATTATTAATAATGAATAGTTTATATAGAGTTATAACACTTGGACATTAAATCAAATTTAATTATAATCTAAGAAAAAGATTAAAAAAAACAGCATAATATTGTCAAGTAAAAAGAATTTGATGAAGATGCTTCTCAACTTGGAATAGTTTCATCAAGAAAATCCTCAAATACGACTGTGGTTAGACAAAGGCATTTCTCAATGTCGATCAGTTTCACTTTTGAATTAAATAAGGTGGTGGTTCCAAGTCTTTATTTTTTCAAAAGTAAATATCAGCAATATAAATGAAAATATTGAAAAAACTAACTAAATTAAATCAGCTAAGGTACGTTGCACATGAATCAGCAACTAATACGGCTCGAAACCATGACTCTCGTACTATTTTATATTAGAAAATATTTCGTAAATAATATGATTAATAGTGGAAGGTTTATAGAGTTACAAGATTTGATAAAAGATTTGGTTATCAAGTCAAACCTAACTTTAAAATAGAAAACAATAAATACAAAGAATAATAAATAAACCTAAATTAGAAAATATAATGAAACAAAAATTAATACAAATACAAGAAAATATAAGAAAAATATAATATCTTCTCATATTCTATAACTGAACCAACAAGCGTGACAGCTCCTTGTACCTTATTTTGTTGGCTAAGATAATATTGAATTGAATAATTCTAATTCGGATCAAATTTGACTGTACCACAAATGATTGAATTCATCCACGTTATAAAATGCTAGCTTTCGTGTTTTATTGATTTAATATTAATTTGTTAGGAACAATTTGAATATGGTCTAATTTTATTGGTCAAAACAGGCAACTTTAATAAGAACTATATATCATGTCCCTTAACCCCACTTCAACGTTGCTAGTTGCTAAAAATATACTTTAAATATTTTTAATAAAAGCACAAGTAGATGAAAATAATCATGTATAAATAGAGTTTATTTCCTTACATTTTGACATAACAAATCAAGAATTGAACTTCTAAACCTTATATTCTATAGCTCAATAACCTTTAACCTTCCTAATGGCTTATAGTCACTCCTATAACCTTCTCTTCATTGCTATCTTCATCATTGCTTCGTCGAACTTCCGACTAGCCCAAAGCCAAATTGGGCTCAGTGTTCGAGGTCGACTTTGTTGCACATCCACTGGAAACTGCCCTGGCCAAGCCATGACGGGTGTGGTTGTTAGACTGAATTGCGTATTATTTCAAGGTCCGACCAGAGTTGGTGAGGCCGCCAGTAATGCCACCGGACACGTCAACATTGATGTTCCTGGATTTGACCGTAATCAACGACGTTTAGTCGGATGCACTGCCAGCGTGCAACTGCCACTAAACGCTGTTGTCTGTCCTAGGCTTTCCAACGTTAGTGGCTTCCTCACCACCGTTGTTTCTGTTTCAGACCCCACGTTTCAGATTGAGACATGGCGTTATTTTAGCAGTTAAGCTAGATTTAAATATATCTTGATCCCCTATAATATAAATATGTAACAGTTCATGTTACAATTACAGATATAGCAAGAAGTGTTACACAAATTATACGACAGGAGATCTGGATCGATCTATTAGCTTTCATAATTTTTTGCATGTCGTGTTTTCTACTATTTTGTTTAGAGTTTTATGTTTTCTTCTTGAAATAAATTTGGTGAATAATATATGTAATGTGTAAGCCTTGTGCACAAATAATGGAGAAAAAAATTGATTTTTACTTACTTTATTTTTTTTGCTTTGAAATATAATATATCATGTATGCTTAATATATGTTTGTAGAGCAATTTTCTTTCTGATATATTAACTGAAGTAATCTTAGAGATTGTTATGTCTTCAATATGTACCGGTGTGACTGTAAAGAACTTATATTCTATGCATAATGATTTGTGTGTTATAGATTATCTTTTTTCCCCTTATCTAAGCATAAATAAAACATAAAAAAATATATATATATATATATATATATCATGCTTACGTTTCTTTTTTGTTTTTGTTTTTTTTGTAAAATTTATGTTACATTTCAAAGGACTTATATTTTATGCATAATGATTTGGTGTGTTATAAATTATTTAATTCATTTCAATTGATTTCTATAATCTGAATGAAGATAATTAAAGAAAAGTGGCTGCTCTGAAATAGTAAACCTACTAAAATGTGTAAATTTATCTTTTAAAACTGATATTTTTATTTCCACATGGAATTGTCTAATATGACATATTTTTTTATTTTTAAAATGTTCATACTGTAAAGATCGATATTCATATTAACCTTTTAACCGATGCATGGAATGAAACTTTAATGCTATAGTTTTTAAATTTATAATTATCAAGTAATTAATATCATATTTTAATTTAAAGTTAATTTGTTTTTACCCCAAAAAAATATTATATCAACTTACAATGTTATCGTATATCAAATTGAAAAAAATTTAACTATTTTCTTAAATGAAGTTCAATTTTATTTTTTAGCCATCAAAATATAAAGTTAATTGTAGAAACATGAATGTATTTTAGTTGAACGTGGAACCTAGCAACTTAGATGACTAAAGCAATTTGAATTCACAAAACTTATGATAATACGAGATTTAATACACACATTTTTAGGTATAAAGGACCATGAATGTTTATATATAATATATATATATATATATACTCATATATATTCATGTCCAATTTTTATGGTCATGCAGTTTTATCATATATTTATCATTTACAACCTTATCACATGAGAGACCTTAAATTTATTATTTACAACCTTATCACATGAGAAATCCTTAGATTTCACATATATCAAAATAATAGGAAAAAAAACCATACAGATACGAAGAAGTAGATATAAATCACATTAATATGAATATTTTGATAAATATTATTGTTTAACATTGATGAATTTTAAGAAGATTTGGGCCAATGAAATTTTAAATTAACATACTAAATGAGATGAGATTCATTCCCCATTGAAATGAAAAATGTAAATCAAATAATAATCAAACTCTTGCAATTCGAAGTAAATATAAAAGTATTAATTAATTGGACCTAGTTAAATATATAAAATTCAACATAAATCAACTACATAAATTTGAGCGATCAATTATTTTATTTAATTTCTAACATCATAATTATTCAAAACCTTCCTATTCATACATAAATCTTGTGTAATAAATTTGATTTCTAATGTAATTAGCCTTATAAATAAAAAATTACTATTTTTTCTACTTGTCAAAAATATCCATCTGCTAAGTTATGGCCTTATACATATTATATTTCTCGTATGGGAAAGATGCCAATATGTAAGTAATATATATGTTAAATCGAACCCGTGACCAAGGCCACAACATTCACATGTCCTTACCAACTCTACCGGGGGTTGCCCCCAAATAAAGTTAAAAAGCTATGGGCAACCTAGGCTGGTTTACCTCTCTTGTGTGGTTTGCAGGCTATTGCACAAGAGCGGGGTTTACCCAGTGCACACCTAACGGTAGCGGCTGCGGGTTCCCTTGTCATAAAAATATATATATATATATATATATATATATATATATATATATATATATATATATAACATATTTGCTATTCAATGATGGAGTTTTATCAAGTTGGCCAAATTGAATTAAAAGCTCCATCATTTACTATTCAAGTTTTATATTAATGGCAGACTTGATTGCATGATTATGAGACCTCCTTAGAAAATTTTTATAAACAATATTATTAATAATGAATAGTTTATATAGAGTTATAACACTTGGACATTAAATCAAATTTAATTATAATCTAAGAAAAAGATTAAAAAAAACAGCATAATATTGTCAAGTAAAAAGAATTTGATGAAGATGCTTCTCAACTTGGAATAGTTTCATCAAGAAAATCCTCAAATACGACTGTGGTTAGACAAAGGCATTTCTCAATGTCGATCAGTTTCACTTTTGAATTAAATAAGGTGGTGGTTCCAAGTCTTTATTTTTTCAAAAGTAAATATCAGCAATATAAATGAAAATATTGAAAAAACTAACTAAATTAAATCAGCTAAGGTACGTTGCACATGAATCAGCAACTAATACGGCTCGAAACCATGACTCTCGTACTATTTTATATTAGAAAATATTTCGTAAATAATATGATTAATAGTGGAAGGTTTATAGAGTTACAAGATTTGATAAAAGATTTGGTTATCAAGTCAAACCTAACTTTAAAATAGAAAACAATAAATACAAAGAATAATAAATAAACCTAAATTAGAAAATATAATGAAACAAAAATTAATACAAATACAAGAAAATATAAGAAAAATATAATATCTTCTCATATTCTATAACTGAACCAACAAGCGTGACAGCTCCTTGTACCTTATTTTGTTGGCTAAGATAATATTGAATTGAATAATTCTAATTCGGATCAAATTTGACTGTACCACAAATGATTGAATTCATCCACGTTATAAAATGCTAGCTTTCGTGTTTTATTGATTTAATATTAATTTGTTAGGAACAATTTGAATATGGTCTAATTTTATTGGTCAAAACAGGCAACTTTAATAAGAACTATATATCATGTCCCTTAACCCCACTTCAACGTTGCTAGTTGCTAAAAATATACTTTAAATATTTTTAATAAAAGCACAAGTAGATGAAAATAATCATGTATAAATAGAGTTTATTTCCTTACATTTTGACATAACAAATCAAGAATTGAACTTCTAAACCTTATATTCTATAGCTCAATAACCTTTAACCTTCCTAATGGCTTATAGTCACTCCTATAACCTTCTCTTCATTGCTATCTTCATCATTGCTTCGTCGAACTTCCGACTAGCCCAAAGCCAAATTGGGCTCAGTGTTCGAGGTCGACTTTGTTGCACATCCACTGGAAACTGCCCTGGCCAAGCCATGACGGGTGTGGTTGTTAGACTGAATTGCGTATTATTTCAAGGTCCGACCAGAGTTGGTGAGGCCGCCAGTAATGCCACCGGACACGTCAACATTGATGTTCCTGGATTTGACCGTAATCAACGACGTTTAGTCGGATGCACTGCCAGCGTGCAACTGCCACTAAACGCTGTTGTCTGTCCTAGGCTTTCCAACGTTAGTGGCTTCCTCACCACCGTTGTTTCTGTTTCAGACCCCACGTTTCAGATTGAGACATGGCGTTATTTTAGCAGTTAAGCTAGATTTAAATATATCTTGATCCCCTATAATATAAATATGTAACAGTTCATGTTACAATTACAGATATAGCAAGAAGTGTTACACAAATTATACGACAGGAGATCTGGATCGATCTATTAGCTTTCATAATTTTTTGCATGTCGTGTTTTCTACTATTTTGTTTAGAGTTTTATGTTTTCTTCTTGAAATAAATTTGGTGAATAATATATGTAATGTGTAAGCCTTGTGCACAAATAATGGAGAAAAAAATTGATTTTTACTTACTTTATTTTTTTTGCTTTGAAATATAATATATCATGTATGCTTAATATATGTTTGTAGAGCAATTTTCTTTCTGATATATTAACTGAAGTAATCTTAGAGATTGTTATGTCTTCAATATGTACCGGTGTGACTGTAAAGAACTTATATTCTATGCATAATGATTTGTGTGTTATAGATTATCTTTTTTCCCCTTATCTAAGCATAAATAAAACATAAAAAAATATATATATATATATATATATATCATGCTTACGTTTCTTTTTTGTTTTTGTTTTTTTTGTAAAATTTATGTTACATTTCAAAGGACTTATATTTTATGCATAATGATTTGGTGTGTTATAAATTATTTAATTCATTTCAATTGATTTCTATAATCTGAATGAAGATAATTAAAGAAAAGTGGCTGCTCTGAAATAGTAAACCTACTAAAATGTGTAAATTTATCTTTTAAAACTGATATTTTTATTTCCACATGGAATTGTCTAATATGACATATTTTTTTATTTTTAAAATGTTCATACTGTAAAGATCGATATTCATATTAACCTTTTAACCGATGCATGGAATGAAACTTTAATGCTATAGTTTTTAAATTTATAATTATCAAGTAATTAATATCATATTTTAATTTAAAGTTAATTTGTTTTTACCCCAAAAAAATATTATATCAACTTACAATGTTATCGTATATCAAATTGAAAAAAATTTAACTATTTTCTTAAATGAAGTTCAATTTTATTTTTTAGCCATCAAAATATAAAGTTAATTGTAGAAACATGAATGTATTTTAGTTGAACGTGGAACCTAGCAACTTAGATGACTAAAGCAATTTGAATTCACAAAACTTATGATAATACGAGATTTAATACACACATTTTTAGGTATAAAGGACCATGAATGTTTATATATAATATATATATATATGTTTTATAGATATATTCATGAGACTAAATTAAAAAATAAATTGACATTAATAATATGCAAAAATAGCTTTAAAGTGTGACAAAATGGTGAACAAAGAACTTTCTTCATATCATGGTTCACGGTTCGTATAACACAAAGATGAAATCATGAATTTTGGTTCATTAAATAGTAAGAATATAAGGTTTTCCTATTTTGATTTTCAATTAAGTCAAGAACAGAATGATGCACAATATTTCGTTTTTTAACCCGTCCACATTTTTCGGGTTTATAATGTAAAAAATCGAAGAAGAAAATAATTAGGAGTGAGACAAAAAAAAAAAATTAAAAAAGGGCCAAAGTGAGATAGGAAAATATGATTTGATGATTTTACCCCTGAAAATTTGCGTTAAGACTTTTAATCAAAATTTGTCCGAAATGACCCGGATGAGACAAAATTGTAAAATTAAGGTGTTCAGACGGGGTCAATTAGGGGATGGGTGACGTCCTGGAAACACGTCAATTGTCTGTTCATTAATTAATTGATAATAACCGCTAGACGTCATACCTGCTTACTCTAAACGACATGCCAGCTTAGACGTCATGCTTATATTACTAATGCTAAATGCTAGCCCAAATAGATAAATGCATGTGCTTATGCTAATGTATGATTTCATCAAAATGTGAGGCTTTGGGTTGTGACAAAATACCTGCTCGATCGTTGGATTAAAAAGGAATAAGATATCACTCAGAGTGTGTTTTGATCAAATTCGTCAACAAATCCATGAAAAGTTCATTTGGAAGTATCCAAATTATAATGGATTTCAAATCACTCAACATTCACTTTGAACTAATATTCTTCATAACTACGATAGATTTCAAATGACGTGTCATTTCAAATCCTTCCTCCAAATCCCCTCCCCAATCCAAATCGCTCCATCCAAACACAGCCTTAAAGCATTTACAAATACCACTTGAAGCATTTACAAATATCACTAAGAACAACACAGTGCCAACTTCAAGTGTGCCACAATTGATTCAATATCAATACAAATCCCTCATGAAATTAAAAGCAAATCAAGTTCATAGAAAGTTAAACATTCAATAAGTCCTAACACATCTCTTCGCAGGTCACAAGAAACTTGCAGCATCGAATAAATACTAAAACTGCAGCAAATACGAGTCATCGAACACGACAGAAAAGGATAATCAAGATTCAACCATCCATTACAACAAACCATTAAAAAATCTCCGACAACTTAAAACCACAAATTAAATGATCGAAAACTAGAAAAAACCCATTAACCAGTCTTAACCGTTTATAAGGATTTTTTGCACATTTCATAAGGTAGGAACATTACTTGGCCATCATGACCTTCACAAACTCGTCATAGTTAATTTGTCCATCTCCATCAACATCAGCCTCTCTGATCATTTCATCTACTTCCTCATCGGTAAGCTTTTCGCCGAGATTTGTCATCACATGACGAAGCTCGGCTGCAGAGATGAACCCATTTTGGTCCTTGTCGAAAACACGAAAAGCCTCTTTAAGTTCCTCCTCAGAATCGGTATCCTTCATCTTTCTAGCCATGAGGTTCAAAAACTCGGGGAAATCAATAGTTCCATTACCATCAGCATCAACCTCGTTAATCATGTCTTGGAGCTCAGCCTCGGTCGGGTTCTGACCGAGGGATCTCATAACGGTACCCAGCTCCTTGGTGGTGATGCAACCTGCACAAAGGGTTCATCATTATGGTTAACTACGTAAAAAGGAGGCTCAAAAGGAAAGGCCATAATAACAATTCCGAAATGGAGAGAGCTTATGATTTTTTCTAGGAAAATTGCAATATTGGTCCACATGAAAGGGCATATCGCAATTTGAGACCTAACATTTACAAACTTGCAAAAGTAGTCCCATAGGATGCTTTTTGTGTTTTGCAATGTCGGTCTTAACCATTTCAAAAGAATAGAATTTCGCCCGTGGAATGCACGCGTCATTAAATTACTGATCAAGTGCAAAAATTGCACCGAGACTAGCTATGGAAATTTCTTTTAAAAAATTGGATTGAAAATGCAAGAGGGTCCTTCCCTATTGGACTAATGCTGCAGTTTATTCCATTTTTTCTAGTATCGTATGAACAAGAATGTTAGAAGAATCCATTCCAATCCCCACCCAGAGAGAATCAGGTGCCTTCACATCCTTGAAACTCATAAGCTCAGAGATAAGAAACGGAGTTATAATCTAAGGCACGTAATTATCAGGAGTCAAACCGAAATTATAAGCATAAAGCACGTAACATAATTACCAGGTTTCTTACAAATGATTCATTTTTAGAACTTTCCATTATGCATAGGAACCAAAAACAAGCCAATATCAACATGCCTCACATCGACATAATATAAAAGAAGTAAGCGAATTTTATTTTAGCTTGTCCACTCGCTAAATTCTTTAACCGTTACAATTTTCAACTATACAAGGTTGACCATTTGGGAAAGAAATAATCATATACTCCATCATGGTCGTAAGATACACCACTCCATATGTCATCTAATTCCATGTTAATAAACCAACCAACAATATCGAACCATATTCACGCAATAAATAGAAAGAAACTATAGATTTGTCCTCTTCCCCCACAAAGATTCAAAATTATTTCCATTTCAAAGATTCAGGTGCAGTGTTTGTTTATGTTTTCAAAAATTGGTTGGAAGTTGTAAAATATGTCAAATTAATTATGATTAGCTAACGTGTGATAAGTTATATAATTGCAAAGTATGAAACAGAAAAAGGAAAATATGAGTATAATAAATGATTATTGATTGATGTGGTGTAAAATAATGGATTAGTGATTAACAATTATTTATAAGGTGGATTGAGAAACTAGAGTCGGAAAAAAATTGGAAGAAAATAGTTTGTGTTATGAGTTTTCACGATTATGGAATCAAAATCTTGAAAACTGAATTCAAAAACATAAACAAACAATGCCTAATAACATATGTAGTTTTCCAAACCCATAGATTTGGGTTAAATTAAACAAAAAATCCTTTGTAATGAACCTTTTAATCTAAGCAAATTAATTAAGTATTTCATGTACAGTACTATGAATCCAAATCACATAAAGCTCAAATTCAAGCGATTAAAACTAATCCTCATCTATATTCGAGATCAAGAAACAAACTTATGTTTATCAACTTTTTTCTGAAATGGTAAAAGCAATCAGATCTGATATATAAACACAAAACCTAATCGAAGACACAAAAATCCACACAAATTACCACCAAACACATACATAAATACATACATATTTATATATACGTATATGTATATATATATATAAATTTCAGACAAAAAAAATATGAAATGAAGCGAGGAAAGGAGATCGAACCATCGCCATCCTTATCGAATAAGCTGAAAGCCTCCTTGAACTCAGAGATCTGATCGTCGGTCAATTGATCCGCCATTTTTCTCTCAAAAAATCTTCGTGATCTGGGTCTAGAAAGATGATGAGAAGGAAAAGGAAGCTAGTCAGCCTTATTTATATGAGCTCAGCAGAACAGAGACTTTTCAATGGCGGAGATAAATACAGTTAACTTTAAATCTAAAATCATCCGCTAATTAATTACATCTCTTTCAAATCTTAATTAATTAATTACCATTTAATCACTCTCTTTTTTTTTTTTCAATATCCCGTTTGTGTCGGAACGTGGCCGCCTTTCCCGCTATACCCTTATTCCTTTGTCCTTGTGTTTTTTCTGTATTTTTTAAAATCGAATATAAATGAGTTGAGCAAAATCAGTGGTTAGTTTAAATTTATTTAAATTATAATTAATTTCAGGATTTATATTTAAATTTGTTTAATAGCTAATTAAATCGAGTTAATCAGACTTTAATCGAACTGAAATCGATAATTTTATATATTTATACTTTTTCTGTTATTTTCAAAATTCTTAAAACCAAATGAATGTATGTTTTTAAAACCACAAACAACCCACTTAAAGTTCATAAAGCTATTATTCACTTTTCTTAATAGTTATTTTTGTATGAAGGGAGTAATCAACATTAATATATATAGAGTATTAGCTAGTGGAGATGACAATTATACCATACATTATATTTCATCACTTTTTTAAAAAAATTGCATTCAATAATTATATATAGGGGTGTAATAGGAGTCGAGTCGGCTTTGTGAGCCGGCTCGATTAAAGCTCAGCTCAAGCTCGAACTGTCGTGAGCCCGAGCTGAGCTTCACGAGCTCGAGCTTATTGATGAGTCGAGCTCGAGCTTTTGCTTAAGTGTTCACAAGCTCACGAGCCGGCTCGTGAGCTTTACTATTTTATTTATATATATATATATATGTATATGTGTGTGTGTTTGTACATACATATATAATACATTTGTATTTATATAATTTAATTTTAAAAATAATTGATACATTATATTTTTAATGAAAATAACATCGACATTTCATAATTCATTATAATTATGATATAAAATTTTTGAGACATAGTTCTTTATTCTCGTTATACCTATTTCAATAAAATCAATAGATGATTTAAACATAGACATCATATATAGACTAACCTTTTTAAGTATATCAGTATTATGTTTCCAATTTACTAGATAATATATGATTCTCATAGCTCTTGATATTATTTTATGTAAATGTATTACATTAGCGAAACAAGTTCAATTTTAGCGAGTTATTCATTATTTACTTGCATATTTAATAAAGTACCATGTTATGAAGCAAGAATTTATCCATTTTCTAAATTATATTTGATCAAAATCATAAAGTATATTTATTATATAGCCAAATGTTTGAGTTTGATTCAAACGAGCAAACGAGCGAGCTGGAACTTGAATGAACAAACGAGCCGAGTTTGAGCTCGAATGAGTAGATGACCTGAGCTCGAGCTTGACCTTAAAAAAATGGGCCCGATAAGTTTGAGTTCGAGCTCAAAAAATTTTAAACGAGCTCGAGCCTGTGAAATTTACAAGGCTCGGCTTATTTACACCCCCTAATTATATATACAATACAAATAAAAACATCGAAAAATAGATAGTGATATATAATATTTCTTTTATTTCAATTGTTAAAATATATTTATCAGATATAAAATACAGAAAAAGTAGTCTTATCAAGGAATGACCCGGTTACGCGGTTGTCACGCGGTGTTGAGTTTATTATTGCCGCCACGTAAGTTGTTCTTTTTTGACTGGAGAATTATTTGGGCCCAAATTATTTGACTTGGGCTTATCATATATGTGTGGTCCAGCAATATAATGTGGGCCCTTTCTATAATAACTTGTACTTCCAACACTTTTAGATTTATTTGAACTATTATCTAAATTTTATTTTATATTTGATATTAATTTATTCTTTAACTGTATGATATGATTATAGTTAGGGGTGTAAGTCGAGCCGGCTCGAGCTCGATCAAACGAGCTCGGCTCGAGCTCGAGCTCTATCGTTTCTAAAAAAAAGCTCGCGAGCCCGGCTCGCGAGCTTTTTTATTTTTTAATATATTATTATTTTTATTATCATATTAATAAATATATATTAAATAATAAAAAAATATATATTAAATAATTAAAAATATATATATAATAATTAAAAAAATTCAAAATTTGAATTTTCCCACCTAAAATAATTAAAAAATATTTAAAAAAAATTTGAATTTGAATTTTCCCGCCGGGCTCGGCTCGAGCTCGGGCTCGGTTCGAGCTCGAACCAAAGCTCACGAGCTCGAGCTCGAGCCCGAGCTCGAAATTTTTGGGCTCAACGAGCTCGAGCTTGAAAAAAATGCCAAGCTCGGCTCGTTTACATCCCTAATTATAGTACACTATTTTGAAGATTCGTTTGATATGAAAAATTTTCCACAAATTATTGACTACGATTTAAGTGGGTCAATAAATGATCGTAAAATGAAGACCATTGAATTGAGACTAACAAAACTTAGGTCCACGAGACTTTTTTAGAGGTCTAAAGTCTTTTCTAATCTAATTCTAAAATACTCCTAAACAAACCATGGTTGACCATCAAATCACTAACAACCATACCATATTATATAATTATTATTTTATTTCTATTAATTTTTTAAATAACCCATTACATAATACAAATCATAAAAATTAAATAAAATTAATTCACAACTTTGTGTCAACCAATACAATCATCTAAAAATACTATGAAAATGAAAATGACCCACAAGCTATTCACAATAGTAACATCCAAAAACTTTAATTTTGATTATGAATTTCACTTCCTAAGTTTCATTTTTCTTAATTTTAAAATTCATTATGTATTTTTCATTTAAAATATTTATTTAATTTTAAAATACCTCTTTCACTAAACTTTATCTATGAAGATAATCACGTCAGAATTTGGTTACATACATAAGTTTTGTATCGTTAGTTATAAATTTGATTATACTAAATAAATGACTATTAAAAAAAAAAAGACTATTTTTTAATTTGAGATACACATGTATGTTACAAATAAATTAAATTGACCATTAAAAAGGCAATATTCTCTAGATCAAAATTGTTTCTATTCTAACAATTATAAACCAACCAGAGTACTGTAAATAAATTCAACTGAAATAAAAAAGGAAAACTAAGGAGTACAGACGTACAGTTTCAGTTACAGGAGCTTCAGTTCAATCTATGGGAGCTATGGCGGGGAAAGATTTACTCATCTTTCTAACCCTGACTCTCGTCTCCTCCTCATCACTACTTCTGCCGGTGGCGCGTGGGAATTCCGAGGGAGACGCGCTCTACGCGCTTCGCCGCAGTTTATCCGATCCGGATAAAGTGCTCACAAGCTGGGATCCGAGCCTCGTTAACCCTTGCACGTGGTTTCACGTCACCTGCAACCAAGACAATCAAGTCACTCGACTGTATGTATTTATACAATCTGTTTTTTGGTTACTTTTTTATGACTTTTGAAGTTGAAATGATTGTTTTTGCTAGAGCATGATCAGGAGAAATTAATTTGAAATGTTTGATCAGTGATCTTTATTTGTTTGTGTTAATTGTACTATTTGGCATTGATTTCTTAGTTTTTAGAAAATATAAATGTGGTTGCAGGTGTAAGCAAGTCGATTTGAGCCGAATAAGTTTTATTCAAGTTTGTTTGTATTATAATTGAGCTTGAAAATTTGTGTGTAAATTTGTTTAATTGGTAATCGAGCCAATCCCAACAGAATGTTCTTCTTCAAGCTTGTATGAATTGTAATCGATTCCAAACTTTTGTTTGAGTTTGTTTGATTGTAAATCGAGTCAAGCCGGGTGAATTATTGTTCAAATTGTTAAAATTACAAGCGGTTTCAAATTTGTGTTTGAGCTTGTTTAATTGTTAAATCAAGTCCAGGTCAAACGAGATTTCATTGAGCCAAACACGAGTGGACCTCGCGTAGTTTGATTTTTTTTACATTTTTAATTATGTTTTACAAATCGAGCCGAGTTTCAAAACTTACCAAATACAAAAAATGTTCAAGTCAAATATGTTAACGAACCGAACTCGAGTTTTATTCATCTTTCAGTCCTAGTTAGTTGTACTATGGACTATTAATTTGTTAAGTTGGTGATTAAGGAAATAGGAACATATTGTGAAAAAGTATGATTATGTTGTCTAAGCTCCTTTCTTCTTTTAACTTGCTTAATTAATGGTACTGTTTTATTCCCTAATATGTGTTAGATACTATTTGTTTTGTATTCATTTTTGCCAAAAATGTTACTCTGGGATTTCAATTAGCATTACAGTATAACAGCAACAGTCACCTAGCTTTTAGAGGCAAATTTGCATGAATCCTTTCAATGCTCACGGGATATTACGTTTTTCTTAGCAAATGGAGTAGTGATCATTTTGCATTCACGTTTTCAGTTTCGTATTTTTTGCAGGATATGTGTCTTTCTGTAATTTGATTTGTTATGGTTTTGATCTGAAACTTATTGTTTTGTTATCACTTGAATAGGGACCTTGGCAACTCGAATTTGTCTGGTCGTCTAGTGCCTGAGCTCGGGAAACTTGAACATCTCCAATATTTGTGAGTATTATGCAACTCTTCCATTTTGGTTCTATTTATCTATAAAATGTTTTTTTCCCATGATATAGTAATTATTCTGCAGCAGACATGGTGTTTTTCTATTTCTTTATTTGAAATTGTGTTAGTGAAAAACTCTTGTTTTTTATTTCCTTTTTGATACACTGCATGCTAAAAACCAGATATATTTATTTGCAGGGAACTTTACAAAAATAACATTCAAGGAACAATTCCCGCTGAGCTTGGTAAGTTGAAGAGCTTAATAAGTTTGGATCTATACAACAACAACATCTCGGGAACAATACCTCCATCACTGGCAAATTTGAAGTCTCTTGTCTTTTTGTAAGTCTGTACTCATCGCATGAATATGCCAATTACTTGAGTAGTTTTGCAGAATGAGTTTACGCGTCATGTTGACATTGTCAGGCGTCTTAATGATAATCAGCTAAATGGGCCTATTCCAAGGGCACTTTCTAGTATATCTAGTTTGAAAGTTGTGTAAGTACTTCTGGATTTCGCTATTACTTGTATCCGTTGTACGTTAAGTAATGCAATATGGTTACTCAATTTTTGCATCTGTTTTTCCAGGGATGTCTCAAATAACAACCTATGTGGTACAATTCCTACTTCTGGACCATTTGAGCACATTCCCTTAAACAAGTAAGACATTTGATCTATACCGTAGTTTAAATATCCTTTAACGTTTTTACTGTTGATATGGTTAATTCTCTCTTTTCTCCAGTTTTCCCGTGTATAATATTTCCGTTGACACGTTCTCTGTATTTTCAGCTTTGAGAACAACCCTCGTCTGGAAGGTCCGGAGCTGCAGGGACTTGCAAGTTATGATACAAACTGCTCGTAATGAGGTAGCATGCAGAATTCACTACCGTCTATTATTCTTCCAAAAGGTGCTTTTTTCCCCTTTAAGTATGTTAAGTTGGTGTATGTGGCATAAGGTATATGTGTTTAGTGTTTGAAACTTGTCATAGTTGCCAGTGTAATCAACCATGGACGACAATCTATATCTGTAAAATTTTCATATTGGCATCAAATGGAGGCTTGGAGCTTTATTTTACTGTGAATTTCTGTCTCCTGGCCTTCCTTTTTCTTTTTAATTTACGCCGTTTTGTTGATACCACAAGAAAATGAATTGAGTTAATGGCATAATGTTACATATTAAGGATTTAGGGTAATTCTAACGTAGCCTAGAGGTCCAATACAATCACAATCATTTTCATCCACCTCTTAAAAAAACTCATTAATGCCAAAAAAAAATTGATGAAAAATGGTGTTATGCGCCTCATGACACATTGAATATTTCGGATTCAGAATGATTTTTGTGTAGTCTTCATACTTTTGATATTTTCAATCACAATCTTTCTTCGTTGATTTTTGTTGATACTACAAGAAAATGGACTTGGAAAATGGTGTTATGTCATTATGTTGCATATATGGATTTATTTAGATTGATTTTTTGTAGGCTTGAGATTCCAAAATCCCGGTACAACCTTACAATGTGAAATTAAGAAAAGACGGCTCAGTTACCTATTTAGAAACTCAGTTGTGACTTTGAAGACTGAAAGTTCTGCAAAATGATTATAGTTAAACTACTTGAAGGGAAAAACATAAAAGTACCTGAGTCTTGTTTCATAATATACCTGTGTAAACCAAGAAAATTCCTTTTATTGCACAAGAAAAAAGATTTAATTTACAACATCTCATGAAAACTTCACTTGGAATTGCTTTTGTACATTCAAATATACAGCATAGCATACAATATCAAAGATCGAAAATAAATTTCTTTCCCCATATATTAAGGCTAGAAAATGAACAAATATAAAGTCTGTTCACATACTTTACAGTAGCATTCGACTCGATTTGATAGGTCAAACTGATTTTTTTCCAACTAATACCCAAAAACTAAAACCTGCTACCATTAATGAAAACACTAACGGTGTAACGAAAAGAAAAACACAATATCATATTCTTTTCCTCTCCATAGTCTACTGAACTTGATTAAGAGAACTCGAACTTGAGCTTTAAGGAATATTACCTTTTCCTTTATCAGATGTAGTTGAATGCACTTCAATTGTTTGGTCTGGTTTTTCAGTGATTTCGTTTAAACTCGATTTCTCGTCCACTAACAAAGCTACTTTTTCTGCTTCGACTTCTAATTTCTCTGTTGTACAATCTAACACAGATGAATCTAGTTTTACTGCTTTGACATTTACTGATTCGTCATCAATGCTTGGCTTTGCCTCGACTTTTACTGATCCAACATTGGTATTTGACTTTGCTTCGACTTTATCGCATTCAGCATTGATATTCATTTTTGCTTCGACTTTTACTGATTCAGTATCTGTATTTGGGTTTGCCTCGATGTTCACAGTTCCAACAATGGTGTTCGTTTTCACCTCAACTAATCCTAATCCAGCATCGATATTCGGGTTTCCCTCGACTTTTACTAATTCATCGTCAACATTTGGTTTTACCTCGATTTCTACTGATCCAACATTGGTATTTGACTTTGCCTCAAAATTTACTGATCCAGAATCAATATTCGGCTTGGCCTCGACTTGTACTGAGTCAAAATCACTACTTTGCTTCAGTTGTTTCTCTGTGCTACCATCTAACAATTCCTTTGGAGACAAACTAGTACCTTCTGAAAGAATCGTTTCTTTATCAACTCGCTTAGCATTGTTGTCTTCCTTTGTTCTAACTTCAAGAATTGGCGTCTCATGTGTGGGGCCCGTCACCATACTCGTACTTCCCTGTGACTTACTGTTCTCAGAATTCTCAGTTATGGTTTTTCCAGTTACAGGCTCCACAATAACGGGATTCTTGATGTCCGTTTCACTCGGTTGCTCAACTAACACATCAACATTTTCAACCTTTTGAGCTTCTACCATAGACCCTTGATCTTGATTTATGTCAGAATCAACAGGCTGGCCTTCGTTTTTCTTGGAAATTGTCTCGGGAACTGGGTTGTTCGCTTCATTAAACTTCCTATTCGATATAATCTCAGGCTTCAAAGTTTCCAAATGCTCAAGTTCAACAACTCTTGTAGAGCTTTCACCAACAGAATGTATATGTTTTTCGAATTCGTTCGAACAAGATCCCCATCGTGTGATATTAAAGTCCCTCCTGACATTATCTAATTCTGCATCAATGTCATTGATTTCATCTCCAACTTCAAGTATTGTATGCATATCAATTTGAGAATTAACTTTTGAAGAAACAGTGGATGGAATGGAAATAAAGTCGGGGCTTAACGGAGAGACGATACTTGGTGAGATATTGAGATCAAGAACTTGGATCTCGGGAATGTTCAATCTATTGAAGTTATGCACTTCCTCAAACCCCACCGGGGTATTTGGCACCTGCAGCAACGAACAAATAGGAACCAAATTTTATATTGTAAGACATTCTGCTTTATCAATTAATTTGATTATGGAAATCAAACTTTATTTTTTCTACATGACTCGAGTTTGCGCTATCGATGAGTATATAATATTGCACTACATCAGCTATAAACTTTTTATATCATTTCCTTGAAAATTTACTGATAAACAAAGAACTAATTGAACAATGTAATTGTTGTACTTAGGCTGTCAATGGGCGGGCAATACCCAGATCCAAGTCGGGCCCACAAAATACCCACAAAAAAGTATTTTACCCGAACTCGACCAGAACCCGATTGCATACCTGACGGGTCCAAAAAAAGTTATACCCGACGGGCCGGGTATGTTTTGGGTTGGGGCCGTATCCGGTAAATGCCCGCGGGTATTTTTCGGGTATAAACCCGCGGGTAATTTCAAAGGGTAAAATACGGGTAAATTTTGGGTAATGTTCGGGTATTTCGGGTAATACCCGCGGATAAAAATTATACCGGACCCGAACTACCTATTGTCATCAGGTCCGGGTCGGGTAAGTTTTTTATTGAATGGGTCTAGATTTGGGCAATCTCCGCCCATTGACAAACCTAGTTGTAGTTGAGGGACAATTTGAAAGATGAATGATAGTGATACTACATCACCAAACCCTGTTTTTGCTTGTCAGATTGACAAGGGAAAATCTTATCATAGGAGTGGTAAAGAGATTAATGAAAACCAGTCATGAGCAAAAAGCTTCCAAGAAACAGAGCAAATATGAGAAGGAAATACCTGAACTTCTTCGAGATGATGCTCAAAGTTAGAAGACTCGTGCATTCCGGTATCATAAAACATAGGCGTACTTCCTTCAGCAGACGGCGTACTAGTTAACTTCTCATTCGCTTCATGAAAATCGTCATCGGAATTTGGTGATAAGACAGTTTCGTCGTTGTCAGATGAACGCGTTACAGCCACTTCACTAACTACATTTGGACTCTCCTTTTTCGATATTAGCAGTTTCTTTTCATTCTCTGTTCTACCACCATCTTTAATATTGACAAATTCATTTTCAGACGGTGTTTCGATTTTTCCTTTGGATTCTGTCTCGGTAAATGACACCGTTTGTTTCACTAATACAGGTGGCAACACATACACATCACCAGAACTAGTCAAGGCTGACGAATTCTTCGTCTCTGAAGGTGGGCTCGAATCATAAACAGGCTCTTTGTTTATTACCTCATCAACCAATGTACTAGTGATACTATCTCTTCGTCCATCAGAAATCGACTCATTTTCCGTCTCTATGAAGACCACTTCACTCACTTTTGACAAAGACGAAGAGCTCGAACCCCTACTGTGCCTCTGTTCTACAGTACCTACAATTCCTTCTTGAATATCAACATCATTCACCTCAATATCTCTCTTCTCAATTTGGCCTAACTCCAAAGACTCTTCTGATGACGATGATCGGCTTCCATGTCCAATCTGCTCTGTAACATGCTTCATATTCGCAATCAGCTCTGGTTCTACATCTTCTTCAATGGCTTCGTTTTTCAAAACCGACTCAATTTCTTGTACGTTATCTTCTTCTGCAATCTTATCATCTTCAGGATCCTCAACCGAACCAAGTGATTCGGTCTCAGCAACAGAACTCAACTTCGAGTCACTAAGCTCACTTTCTACAACCCGTTCAGGAACAAACGAAGGCCTAAATCTGAAATCTTGCCTCTCGTTTTGCCTGCTCTGTCCGAAAATCGAGGGTCCCACACTAAAACTCTCGTGCCTTCTAAAAAACGGTTCTCTTGATTGAAATGTAGTAGTATTGGTAAGCTCCTCTTGAAGTCCATGGCCCGATAAATTCAGTTTTTCTTCATTCGGGTCATAAGGAATATCAAAAGGGTTCCTCCTCGGTAACAAAATAGAAGGAGCCGAACCGGGTATAGGACAATTATCGTAAGAATCATGCGGAGAATCAAACGGGTTTTGTCTTCTTGTTGCAATGGGAGCTATATTTGATGGAAAGTCGAAACTTTCAAAGTCAATCAAGTCAATCTCGGGAACCATACTCATATTTTTCCTCGCTCGCCTCCTCATCATTAAATTTTCCAACCGTTGGTTCCTTTCGATCTCTGAACACCCGAGATCCATTACATTCTTTTGGTCCTCGTCCGTCCATGTAATGGCGCCCTTTTTATCCTCCCCTTTATCTTCTAATTCGTCGTTATTTTTAGTTTCATCATCCGAGTCGTTGCTAGCCGTGCTCGATTTTTGAGAATGATCCGACGGTGCAACTGAGCTGTTACGGGACGGGATAGCGGTTTGTGGGCCCTCTTCATCCAACAGTGGGTGAAGCTCATCAAGCATAGGCATTATGTCAGCCATTGATTCATCTGGAGATGAACTCTCCACACCGTCGGATCCTGAATCCAAACCATCTTCATCATCACCATCACCATCACCACCATCATCATCATCATCATCATCATCATCATCTTTATCTTCTCGGGATTTCATACGTTTCCAAGGCGAACGAGGAGAATCATGAGAATCTACATTAACCATCTCGGAATCTAAAGATTCCACCTCCGATTTCTCGTCCTCCGATTCTAGGCCTTTGTCATTAGCATCTGTCATCGAGACATAGCTAGATTTATCTCTAAACCTATCTCCATTCCATTCGGCTTTTTGCTTGTAATCAATATCACCTAATTCACCATTCCCTAATTCATTTTGGATCGATTTTCCTTCAATCAACGGAACTGTATCATCACCCAATCTCAATTCCTCAGTTCTCTTCACATTTTCCTCAACAACAGTAGCATCTTTCGACACCCCGGTTTTCGCAAAAACAGTCACATTGGTGGTTTTTTCGCCTATTTCTCTTTCGTAGTGCCCGAAACTCAAAAGGGTACCGAGCAAAAGTGCAGTGGAAACAAGAACAGGGGAGATAGATACCAATAATGAAAATATAAGTGGGGATGATCTGTATAAGAATATCAACAAACATAATATGCCAACAAGGAATGGATGATTGCAAACTGATCTAAAACACCCTCTTATTGTATTCTTCATTTTAAATCCAATCAATGCCCTTTTCTCAAAGAATAATAATCTGACAAATCAATGAAATCAAAAATGTTCATCCATAGATCAATGTGAATCAGTATGTATCTATCTATTCCATATATCTTTTGTGAATATTGGAACATGGGATTTGGGATTCAATCAGTATCTGAAAACCCCAAATCAGAAAAAAAGGATAAGAATTCATACAAAATATATCTGAAGGAAAAATCAGATAGGAGCTAACTATACCAGCTTGAAACAGAGATCAATCTTTCGGAAAGTATATATTTGAATACCCATTTTCTGTATTAACACTCATTTTCTCTTATCAATGATCCTTACTAATGATATCGAAATTGTGTGAAGAAAAGCGGGATTGAAGAGGGTATCCCAAAATGCAGGAAAATGAGAATGTGAGAAAGGGGCATGTTGGGATCTTTTGTTTTCTTTTTTTGTGTTAATTGTTTATCAAATCTTTAATTGTGGTTATTTTATGGTGCTTATCTTAAAATAGTGGTGTATAGAATTGTCTTATGGAAGGTGTGATGATGGTACTAATTTATACTGGGAAAATTATATAACGGGTTCAATAATATCGGCGTCGGCCTTTTATAGATCATTGGATGGATGTATTTTCATAAAATATCTCATATTGACATTGACACATTGAATGAGCCACAACAGACTAACTCCATTACATATTACATATGATATATTGTAGAATTGATCATTTCTAGCCCATTTGATTGAGAGTGGAATAAGAGTAAAACTATTTATTTATTTTGGTTAAGGGTTGTAATTTAGGATGAGATACGACGCACTTTATTCAACAGATTCAATGTATCGTTCAATATATATTTAAGTTTTAAAGTGGTGAACAAGTGTATATAATATACAATATACATGGACCGGTGTTGCATAAATTTTTCGTATTATAGTGCGACAGTAAATCACAATTCCTTCAACTTGATTCAAATTCATCATCAAATCAAATACAATTTAAAATTAAATTGTCATATATTTCAAAATTAGAGGGTTTCTTTTCATTGTAGTTCTTTTTCGTTAGTTTTCTTTTTCTAGAATTATCAACTATATTGTATATAGGTTAGCATGTCTGAGCTATGGTTGCATAAACTCTTTGCTATGTTTTAACGTTTATTGTGGGTATTATATTCCAAGAGAAATCTATCCCCTATACAAATGTGTGAATAATAAAAATGTTTAGTCCTATGTGAAAAGACTCATGTACCCTTATTCAAATTTTAAAATCATTTTAGTAATTGGAACTAGAAACCTTTAGTATTATAATACTATTTAATTTATTAAAAAATAGAGTCCCACTTTACCTTGAAGACCTAATAAAATAAAAAAAAAAAAATAAATAAAATCCACATAATATATAATATTAATATAAATGTACTAATCACAAAACTTAAATATAATAAGTAATATATAATAATAATATTTCTACATGATATTTCTAGACAACAGTAAAAAGAATAAACTCCCATTCAATTTGAATAAATTTCATATGCAGACGCGTCATTCTAATGGTGTTTGAAAAAGTTATTAGCTCAAATTTAAAGAATATTTAGAAGATCAAAGTTGGCAAAAATATTAATTTCATTCTTTCATAAGTCCAAATCATACTAAAAAATCTAATATTGTAAGTATACTAAGAAACAAAACCTAAATAACATAATAATGATAATACAATATAATAATTAAATTATTATAATTATAATCTCTCTCCTATATAATGTGTGAATAACAAAATTATTTCTTCTTATGTAAAAAGACTTTCATACCCACCATTATTATAATAATTGAATTTGTTATATAAAAGAATTCTAATAGTAAGAAATCACTTGTGTAGCCAAAACGTTCTCTACAAAAAAATAGACATATTGATACCATTATTATAATAATTGAATGTATTATATAAAAGAATTCTAATACTAGCGGGGAATTATTTTATGTAGCAAAAATGATCTCTAAAAGAAAAGAGACATATTGATAGTAAGATACTATTTAATAAATAAATAAACTATATTCCTAAATCTTTAGTTGTCTAGAGTTTAATTATATTTTTTAACATAATATTATTGTGAAATGGTGTTAAGATAAATTTTAAATAATATTAGGTGAAGAGTAGGTTGATGATTGTACACAAACATGCTAGAGAAAATACTAATATTTTTTATCAAATTTTATTTAACATTCAACTAGATAAAATAAGTTGTTCAAAAAATAGATAAAATAAATACTATATAGGCCAATTAAGGGGAAAAAATAGGAAACCATTTAGTATAGTAAAATTAAATATTTCGATTTCTAGACAATATTTAAAGTTATACATGAAAAGTACAATAATATATTTGAGATATATATTTTAAATTTATAAATTTATAGTGTTTTGTGTTTTGAGATCAGTATCTTAGAAATTTCTTTGAAAATTGTGAGCTACATATATATATATATAATATATATATATATATATACACGAGTGCAATGATTACTTTTGAATGTTTTTGTTCGTGCTTTTACAAAATAATTGGGATTGATAAAATCTATCAAATCAAGTGTAATTTTATTTATGAAGACGCGTAAGTTATTGCTTTGTTATTTTTATGATGATCATGTGATTATAGAATATCAAAAAAGAAAGAAAAAATAGTGTAAGAATAAATTTTTTGATGAGAGATAGGGTGAAATTATGAGGAATAATGTGATGCAATAATGTGAAATTATGAGGAATAATGTGATGCAATATATGTTGATTAATAAGTAGTTATACATGAACAATTGAATATAATTAATATGAAAGAAAATGAATTTGATTGAAAATGGGTTATATTTGAAATTTTGAAAAAGTTCTGATAAAAGAACTAATTTTTACAAACATACATGTCCGTAGTTTTTCAGATATAAGGTGTTAAAAAAACTGAGAGAAAAATATAAATTAACAATTAGATTTGACTCATCTTAAGATATGACTCATTTTATTCCAATTTTGTAAGTTTAATCATTACAAGTTTTATGTTTTAAATGAGATTCAAAAGCTAAAAACCACTAGAATTCTGCAATTAAAATAAGAATTTGATTTATTTAGTAAAAATTAAATAATTATAAAATCATTTAATAATAATAATTTATTTTAATTTAGTTCATTTTAAAAAAAATCACGTGCTAATCACGTACAACGCACGTGATATTTTCTAGTACGTTAAGAAGTAAATTAGCAAAAAAGAAAAGTTAAATGTCTCGAACAAATAAGTAAATGATTAATATATATTTTTTCATTTGATAATTTAGTTTAAATTTAATTTTGGTCTTATTTATTTAAATTTATCATATTTTGTTCCGTAACTTTCAAAGTTTCACTATCCAAAATCTAATTATCAATTCGGTTAGTCAATACTTCAATCAATTTTTTTAATATATAAGAGCTATGTGATTAGGGGTGAAAATGAGTCGAGTCGAGCCGAACGCATAAATGTTCAAGTTTGTTTGAATTACAATCGAGCTTTAAAAATTGTGTTTGAATTTGGTTTGATTGTTCATCGAGCCGAGCTCAAACGAGCTTTAATTGAGCCGATCACGAGTCGAGCTCGAGTAGTTTGAATATTTTGTACATATTTTTGTTATTTTTTGCTAATCGATCCGAGCTTGAGTCGAGCTTTAAAATTTATCGAATAGAAAAGTTGTTAAAGCTTAGTTTGGTAAAATGTCGAACCGAGCTCGAACCGAGCTTTTAGCGATCGAGCTCGAATCGTATATCGAATATCGAGTAAAATTTTCACCCCTATATGTGATATTGAGTAAAATTTCATAATATTAAAGATAAGTTATGTGTAACGTACGAAATTTTCTAAAAAAAATCGATTAAAGTAATGATTAACGAGCTGATCATTATATTCGTAATTAGAATAAAAAATGAAAGATGATAATAAATGAGAACAAAATGAATTTGTCTAAATTAAATGGTCGAAAGTGCAATTTTCCCATAGTATAAATGCCCACCGACCATAACAAAAAGAAAACAACAAAACTATGGTTCTCTTCGCGCCACGGCAGCTCCGCCACTCCTCCGCCCCCTTAACCAACGCATAAATCACAACAGGAAAACAACAGCAAAAAAACCCACAAAAATGGATCATTACAAAGTGTTAGGGGTACAAAAGAACGCAAGCAAGGAAGAAATAAAGCAAGCTTTCCGCAAATTGGCGATCCAATTCCACCCAGACAAGCATTCCCAATCATCCAAGCATTTACGAGATTCTGCAACCCATAAATTCAAGCTGTTATCCGAGGCTTACGAAACTCTAATCGATGATCGGAAGCGAGCGGATTATAATCTCAAAAGAAATGCCTATGGGGGTGCTGCTCAAAGTAGACGATACAATTACAACACAAATTCTAATTCTTATGGTTCTGGTTATGGCTATAGTGCGAGAAGAAGTGGTGGTGATAGTATGTTTACCAAATTTGAGATTGGTCTGAGATATCTTACTACAAGGAGCTTTCTTCTCAATGCCACATTTGTTGGGTAATAACTAATAATTGATTTAATATTTTGTTTGGTTTGGTTTTTTATATGGGTTATTATTTTGATTGTAATATATTACTTGGTTTGGATTTTATTGTGTGTCAACTTTTATCATATTTCTTGAAGTAATACATATCCTGTAAACAAGTAGAATAAGTTGTTTGTTCTAGCTTGTTTGAATTATTATCGAGCTTTTGAATTTGTGTTTGATATTGGTTTAAACCCTGACCCGGAAAAGGCGATATTTTGTTAATCATGGGTCACATTGATCCATAATACTCCAAATAAGTAGAGAAAGGCTGGAAGCTGAAACCGAGCCTTGGGTGAATGTTGGAGTTTTTGTTTCATGTTTATGTCATCCTTAGCTGTTTCTTGAACTTTACATGTTCTAGTGGGATTTTGATTTAATAATTTTAGAAATACTTAAAAGTTTGTGTATAGATTGTTGGTCATACAGTTTGTGCTTATGGTGTTTCCGTCAAATTGTCTTTATTATTTCGAAGTGGTGAATTTTCATCATTGTCTGTGAGAAGTGAGGTCTACGATAGCCATTAGAACTATAAGCATAAAAGTATTGGAACTATCACGGAGTAATCCCCAGCTTTCATGATGTCGTGATGAATTCGAATTTACAAAATAGTGAATATTGTTTAAAAAGAAAATCTCTCTTCTCATATTTTCCTAATTCCCTGTGAAGATGGTTCTAAGTTTGTAAAAGAGAGAAGAACCTTTGATTGTATTTAACTCTAGGTCATGTCCACAAGTTGCCTGAAACTAATTAGAGAGGATAGATATTCGGAATGACATTTGTGGTATTTTGTTTAAGTCATATCTCATATGTATGTTAAATTAAAACAATCTAAGTGATATAAAATATATTCCAAGCGACTATGTACCATGATTGATATGTTTACTTGAAGGACATTCTGCTTATGTACATCTTTTGCACCAGTGTTTTGTTAGGTGGGTTGTATGTTGTTGATGCTGGTGGCAAGGCCCTATGGAAAATGCATAATCCCGGGGTAAGGTGTCCAGTTTTTTTTTTTTTTATTAATTTGATGCTAACGCTATAATTGTTGTTGATTCTGATTTGTCATGAAACCATGTACTTCAGTTACCACTGATGCATATACTTTCTGTTGAAACATGTGAAAGTGCTAACTATATCAATTGTCAATGCCACATAGGATTTGAAACTAGATTGTGTCCTAAAGGTTGACTCTGTTTCCGTTTATATTCTGTTGTCTGTTCATGGACAACTTCGATTGTCTGTCTTTCTGAAGGATGTTTTGCGGTCTCCAGTAATTCGTTACCTCGTAAATTAAGTATTCAGTTGTCGATTGGTCCTTACAATTATGGCCTATGCAATATCTGGTGTACATAATGCATTCTAGTAATTTTGTTCTCTCAGATAGCCCTTACTTAGCAGAAAACAGTTCCTTATATCAGTCTTTATTTGTTTATTACGAAAAACATCCTTTCAAAAATCATAAACTGTGTATTTGATATCATACTTTTTTCGGAACCTATCCTGGGAACCTACTTATGTTCTTATTTTGTGTTTCTGTAATATGTATGATTGCAGAAATCTTTTGAAGAAGCTATGGAGTCTGTAGAAAAAGCGAAAGAAGGCAAGGATTACCCGTATTGAGCTATTTTCTGACTTCTACAATGCTGAATTCTCAAGTCAATAGATGATTATTCATGCCATAAAATATCAAAATATGAGTGGATTTTTTTGCGTTATTCAGATGATTCATACAGGTACTCTACCATGTTGTACTATATACGTTTAGAATAGAATATGCTTCGCGATACACTTGTACAGCTAGTCAATGAAAGTGTTTGTTGTATTGTTGAGTGCGTATATTTGTAGTCTTCGTATCTTGTTATGTTAAACGTAACATAGAATAAACATGGATTGACACGACATATTTGAGAATTTCTGTACAACTCTTGATTATTTGCAAGTATATTACTGATCTCGTTCTAAGATCAGCTTCTTTATTTATTCAACATAAATACGCCCCATCTCATATAATCTGGTTTTCGCCACAAGTACATCCTATAATTCCAACGTCTTTTCTAATTTTCACGATAACTGCAGCCCATAACTCCAATGCGTTCCAGTAATATCAAATCACACTAAAGATTATGAAACCATTGGAAATTGCCTCATAATCATCTCTACAGACAGTCATTTTCCAATAAAAAAATATTACAAACATTGATAATCCAATTTCAGCTGCAGAAACATTTACAAACGTGCTGTGTCATAAAAGGATACAGAACCCTAGCTCGTTGCTTAAATACAACAAAACACGGTCTAAGATCAAAGCACAATCCAGAATCAAATTTCTCAAAGGTCTTGACAAATATTACAAACTCGGAAAAAAAATGGAAATATAGTAAACCCACATTTCTGCAGTATAATAAGATAAAGTAGTCCATGCTAATTGCTAGAAAGCTTTTGAGACGATTAAAGAATAATCGAAAAGGTCAAACTCTATGCAAATGGATTTCCTCCAATAGATGCAACCGATCCTTGAGCCGGGACATTCCTACAAGAATGTCAAACCAATTGATAAGACTGCTAAATTTGAAGATGTCGTATTCGTTTACAGTAAATTGCAGTAAACTGATTGATTTCAGAAGGAAAAGAGAATGCAATGTGCTCGTCAAATTGTAAATACACTTTAAAATACTTAAGACGCAATTTTGAACATTTTCTTAATTTCCGCCAGGATGCCAACCACACATTAGCACATTTCATGGACTGGGTAGTGTACGTAATATATGGCTTAATAATATCAGATAATGACTTCTTATTGCAACCACGCCTAAAAATTTGAAGGGAATCCTATTGGGAAAACTTGCTCTCAAGCTCATTCATTATACATGTTAAAAGATAGTCAATGAATGCACCTCATTTCCAAAACTAATGTTTTAAATAGGAAAGTAAATATAGTTTTATTCAAGAAACAACAGACTGCAAGATGATAAGGTCCAGTAACCATGCAATAGGGGTGGCAAATGGGGGGGGGGGGGGGGGTTGGGTTGGGTTGGGTTGATTCCAATGGGTTGGTTCTTAAATGGGTTGGGTTCTTAAATGGTTTTAAGGTGGAACCAACTCAACCCAAAAGGGAACCAAAGTCAACCCAAAAGGAAACCAAGCCCAACCCAACTCAATACCTTACATTTTGTTCTATATTATTGACAAGTGATTTGGGCCTAAGTTGAAATTAGTTGGAACCAAAAAAAATTTCTTTGGTACCAACCCAACCCACACTAGTTTAATAGGGTTGGACCCATGGTTCCGGATCCATTTTGCCACCCCTAACATGCAACATACTATCAGGAAAGGGAAAGTCAAAAAGGAAAGACAGCATACGGTATTTGGGTACTTGGCGCTTGCCCCGATATAAAACCCAAAGAGCCTGCAGAATAAAGCAAAGTTCAATGTGATGGGTAATGGGTAATGGGAAATGAAAGACTTTATTTCACTGAGAGTATGAGAATAAATACCAGTTGGCGGATCAAATGAAACTCCTCCAGGGACATATGATGGAACTGGATTTTGGGGAAACCAAGATTGATTAGCACCATCAATATATAGAGGTCGGGCCTGGTTGTTTGGCAAGGCGGTTTGCAATGAGCTCATATCCCAGAACTGAGACTAAACATACAGTGCAGACATTTATCAGAAAAGAAAATTTGAATTATAGTGGTCCCAATACAAAAAGGATGAGAATAACATTTAACTGAAAGAGTATTGCATTTCCTTATCTCCACAACAATTTGATATGTTTTTCGTTATTCTTCAGTTTATCTCCCATACTAACACATAATTCATTAAGGATGCACCTAGAGTTTATGTTTTTTCTTATTTTATAGTTAGATGCTTGAACCAAAATATGCCTACTTTTAAAGTATAGTGCTAAAGTTAGGAATGAACCCTGATTGGAGGTAGCAGTAAGGGGAGAAGCTGGAAAGGAAGAGTAAGAAAAGAAAGCATAATATAATGCAAAGTGTCTTATTATATAGAATCAGTATAGACCGGGCCCTGATCCCTATCAGGATCAATGAAAAGGAAAAAAAGTCCCATTAGTTGCAAATGTAGTTAAGATCTAGGCAAACAAAATGTGAGAATACTGTTAATTTATCGTTAAATGTTAACAAACTTTACACCAATAGACATGCAAAAGTAGATACATGTTCATATGCAGGCGTGTTTTGAGGTACTCTGAAATTATTAAGTCGATATTATATGAAAAATGTTACAAGAACATTAATATAATGTTATGATATGTCCAGCTCTGTCTAATTATAGAACTTTCTCAATTCATGCCAACACGTTAGGCATGCAAAGTGTGGAAAGAAAGCATCTCTGAACATCAGGCAAAAAGCTCCCCAGCTTTAACCAAACCAGATTCATGCAACCGCAAATTTTCTCTTAATTTGTGCTTAAGGCACACAATTTAGTAATAGATCAGACTCATAAAGAAAATTACACAAGATATACCATATTGCTAGATTCCATGTCAGAATCAAAGGGAATATCAAATGGATTGATAGCCTTGTGCTCAGTTGCAAGTGAATGTACTCCAGCCTGTAAAAGTTAAAGTGAACCATTAAAAAAGAGTTTCTATTGCGACTATCAAGCTCAAGCAAATGCAGAAATTTACCACCGCAGGATTCATGGAGAAATCATGCAACGGCATAGGCGGAGGAGGTTCCCTCTCATCAGGAATTCTTACATTTCCATCGCTCACAAAAGCCTGCAGCAATTAGAAGTCTGAAAATAAGCCCAAGAAGAGAAACATTTTCATCAGATTTCCAAAATATCTAGCAACCTCATATAAACCAAGGCCGGGAGATTTATTAGCATCGGAAGCAGAATGAACTGCAGCTTGTTTAAAACTTTTAGGCACATTCTGGATAGGCTGTTGTCCAGCAGAATCTTCAAATGCATTCCAGAACTGCAATATATGACAACTGCATAACTAGGCAAATTTACATTTTCCACATGTGAAATAGTCCACAAGAGATTAGTGAATTTCCTTATCACTTTGATATCTATATGTAAAAGAACAGACAAACATTGAGGTCATTCAAGTGCATGTGAGAATGGCTTCATTGAACCCAATTGCGCCACATAAGTAATTGTATATATACTAGGGGTGGTAAAATGGGTCCAAAACCATGGTTCCAACCCAATTAAACTGGTTTAGGTCAGGTTGGTTCCTAAAGAATTTTATTTGGTTCCTAATTGGTTCCAACCTGGTTCAAATTGGGTCCAACTAATTTCAAGTCAGTCCCAAGTCTCAAATCGCTTGCCAATAATCTAAAGACAAAAATGCAAGGTATTGAGTTGGGTTGGGCTTGGTTTCTTTTGGGTTGACTTTGGTTCCTTTTTGGCTTGAGTTTGGTTCCACCTTAAAACCATTTAGGAACCCAACCCATTTAAAAACCAACCCATTGGAACCAACCCAACTCCATCCCAAATCCAAATCACCCTTTTGCCACCCCTAATATATAAATATGATAAATTTGGATAAATATAGTAGACAATCTTGTCTAAATATAATCCAAATTTCAAAATAAAGAAAGTAATTATCAATATTCAAATTCAAGTGAAAAACTAACTTTGTCTGCAACTATTCGTAATGATATAATAAATCCTTTTGATCTTTTAATACTTATTTTATTAAATTTACCAATCATGTATTTTTATTTTTAAATTAAATTTATATCATTGAATACTCATATGAAGAGCTTTCTTATAATAATCATCAAAAGTGAATCAAATCTTGTACAATTTTAGTTTTACAGATTAAAAGAAGTAAAATATGTAATATGTATCACAAAATATAAATCTTGATTATTTTTACATAATGAGTACATGTGCAATAAAAGAGGTTACAACTAGTTTTATCTAAGAAAGTGCTTACCTGAGTGTTATTTGTGGCGGTTTCAACATTTCGCAGGTCATCATGCCAAAATGCATGTGTTGATGCAGAAGGTTCGTGACTAACAGAATTCTGATGGGAAGAACTCTGATCAAATGAGAATGGGTTAAAGTTTTCTAAATTGTTTCCACCAGAAGACAACACCGTAGCAGTGGCAGAATTTTTGGGACCCACGTTCTGAGGCATATCAAATGTCGCCCATCCTCCATCAATTGGTGTTGCCACATCAGAAGTCTTGCCATGTGAAGATGCAACTGGCTGTTGTTGAGATACCACTGTGAACATATCTAACACTGAAGGCTCTCGGATTTGTGATGGTTTTTGCTCATTGAAAGTCGGAACTGAAGATATAGGAGATTTCTGGAATAAATCAACAGATTGATCAAACGATGACTCAGGCAATTTAGAGTTACTAAGATTTGTGGGTACAGAAGTAACATTTTGAGGTGCAAATGGTGCATCAAAAAGGTCCAATCCATTGAACAGTGTGGAAGTTGAAGATTTTGGTGGAGAAGGGACAGATGAAGTCGTGGCATGGGACGTCTCTGCAGATAATTCAGAATGGGAGGCAACTTCCTGCAATTTTATGGAATTTACAGATTTGAAAGACTGTAAATTATTTATATTTGTTTGATGCCCTTGAATTCCGCTGGAGAAGTCCCTTGAGGTTTCACTGAAGGGGCTCCCAATGTCTCTCTGAGAGGTAGGTGATAGTACATCAGATCTGAATGGATCGCCACCTCCACTAGAAACAGAATAATCTGAAGCTCTGGGGTAGGATCCCTCATTTGCAAACCTCTCATCATTTGCATGATCACTAAAACGACTAGGACTCAAGAAATTAGAGAGCTTTCCCTCATAAATGCCGCGATCTGAACCCTTTCTGGTGAGTGAAGGTGCATGTTTTCCATACCGACGCTCTTCATACTGAAAATCATATGGCGGGCTCTGAGAGTAAGAATGATACGAACTTGCTCGCCTTGTCTCATCTTCATGGCTTCTTAAGCTCTGAAAACAGTTCGTGATTGCAACGTTAGTTGATGATCAATGTTTATGTGAACTCATTCTAAGGAGCTACAGTATTTCCAAATCTCACTTCCAATATTGGAAAATGTATTTGAAAATCTGGTTTTTGGGTGAAAACTAAAACAAAATTGATGTGAGTTATTAATGTAGTTAGTTATATTGGTTAAAAGAAGGGAGTTGAAAGAGTTGTAGGAATTGGCGATGTGTAAAAGTAACTGATAGATGAGACTGATGTGTCTAATTGGAAGTGGATGGAGAGTGAGATTAGGATTTCAAAATTTTTAAAAATAAGATTAGGGACATTTTAGAGCCATCTGAGAATTGTTGGGTGGTTTTACTTTCGATGATTAAAAATTAAGAACCATAATTTGGGATAAAGCAAATGGCCCATACATGATTTGGACTCTCAAAGTGGTTGAGAGTTGAGTATTGGAAACATGATCATACAAGCCCTAACTTTCCAAGACATCAAAATCATCTATGTGGTCCTACACGTATTATAGTAAGGTCCCCCTAAAAATCATTAATTTGAAATATTCTCATGGTTAATTACATCCAATGCCCTCCACAAACATCTGTCTAAGAAAGTTCAGGATTTTTCTATTGGTCAGATGTATAACCTGTGGATCTCTTGGAGGTCTATCAGATGACTTCTCCACAGCATATTTTTTGTCCACATAAACATTTTTAATAAACTCACGAACTTTATCAACATTGCTGCAAGACAAATACATGAGTAAATTATTGTTGTTCAGATGAACAGTTCTCGTAAATTTAAAATTGCTGTACACAAAGTAACAGAATTTGAACCTATTGTCTGGAAGTCTCTGCCTCTGTGGATCCCATGCCTTCAGATATAACTCCCTTGCACGCTGGAATAGTAAAATATATCACGAGTCGCTGCAGAAGAACATTGCGGCAGGAACAAAGAGCAGGAACAATCATACCTGATTACCCCCTTTCTGGAGTGCATCCACTTCTTGAGTGGTAAATTTAGCCATGGAAACAGACTTAACACGATGAGTAAACTCCCGGCTACAATAAAGACAGAATTAATTTGTTTCGCATTTCTTACCTTGCAATGAACATCCTCAGAAACAAGACCATCTACTAACCATCTATAGACCAAAACAACATCATGCATGGATAATCATGCAGCCATAACTTGCTCAAAATGCAGATTCTACCAAAATCTTAAGTGCAGAGGTCTAGAATTAACAATCAAATAGTACATTGAGGCATGCACATATATTCCAGCTATACACTTATGGATTTTGGTTGCTTTACAATACAAGACATTCTGAATACAATGACTACCATTCACGTAAATCAAATCCATATATATTGAGTCTTCAAAAAAAGACAATTCAACCTACTTCCTTCCAGAAACTCCACAACTCGATAAGTAAGATATCTCCTAATCTAATTTTCTCTGTGTAAATATTCTTAGATAGTTTCTCAAATGAAAGCTTAATCTTCAAAGTTCTAAAGTGTCGTACAAAATCTCAGGACCAAAAAATGTACATTGGAAAAGACTACATCAATAATGAAGTGGTAAATTACTTTGGAGACAAAACTAAGGTCCCATAAAGAGGTACATTACTAACTGCTTTAATTTCAATTATCAACAATTATTCATGGAACATTTCGAAAAACTTGGCTTCTCAGACGAAAAGATGGTGACTCACTGTATTCCGCTGCATGTCATACAAATAAAGGTCCAAAAATTTGGACACACGTATTGAGGACCCTGCAACCAAAACACAAAAGGTTAAACAAAACAACATTCTAAGCTAGCAGCTCAAAATGCAAACAAAAAAAAAAGCAAATAATCAAATTTCACATACAAGCTATCCTCTAATTCTCCCATAAATCTAAGTTTCACTGAAGCTTATGAGTGCCAACAAACTGCTGATTGAAAATTATTAACAAAACAGAAGCAAAAAGAGGTCCTAAATACCTAATTGAATTCATTTTCTAAAGCTAATTTACCAAAGGTACCTACACGAAAAATGATCCCATTCAATTAATTCGTGACATTTAGGTCCAATTGAAGCTTAAGAGTCCAAAAACCCGCTGATTGCAAATTACTAACAAAGCAGAAGAAAAAAAAGGTAGCAGCAACCTCGATACCTAAATCAATTCAATTTTTAAAGCCAATTGATCAATTCAATTCAAGATAAAGGCACCATTGTATCGAAGCACGGTATGTATTCAAAAGGAGGTACTAATAACCGAAATACCTAAACCAATTCAGTTTTCTAAATCCAATTAACTAAAAGCTTCATTACACCAACTCTACTTCAATGAAAAAGACTTACAAAAAGACGATAAAAAACCAAAATATTCACAAAAAAGTCACCAATATCTCGGAAACACAGTGATGAAAAGAAATTACACATAACAAAGCTGTTGCAGATGATGCATTGACGATTACAAATTATCACCAAAGCAGAAGACAAAAACAGATAATAATAACCTAATATCTAAATCAATTCAGTTTTTACAGCCAATTAACTAAAAAGCTTCACTATACCACCTCAATTCTAACAAAAGCACTTACACAAAAATGATAAATTTCAATGAATATACATAACCATGCTGCTGCAGTTATAATGCATCCGGCAGTTACAATTTATTAAAAAAGCAGAAAAAATAGAGGTTCTAACAACCAAAATACCTATTTCAATTCAATTCCTAAATCCAATTGACTAAAAGCCTCATTGTACCACCTCAATTAGGAAAACTACTTACTCAAACCAATAAACTTCAATAAATTCAACGATAAATCGCCAATATCTCGAATTACAAATTATTAACAAAGCAGGAGACAAAAAGAGGCACTACATAACCTAAATACTTAAACCAATTCATAAAATCCAATTAACTAAAAGCTTCATTACACCACCAGTAAATTCGAATTCACAGACGATAAAAAAAAAAAAATCAAAAAAAATTCACCGACAAATCACCAATATCTCGAAAACAAAGTGATAAAAAAGATTATAAATTACCAAGCTGTTGCAGTTAATGCATCGGCGATTGGGAGGGAGTTTCATAAGACCTCTGATAATCTTCTCGTTTCTCTCTTCTTCTCGTTTGCTCCCCATTTTTCCAGAACCAAAATAAAAACAATCGAAAACGAAAATATATCCCCAAACAATCGATAAAATTGATCGAATTGAAGGTTCTAAGCTAGAATTTGAGGTTCATCAACAAATATCGATAGGGTTTTAGGTTTGTTTTTCGGTTTTCGAAATGGAATTGAGAGAACGGGACTTTGAATCGTCTCGCTCTCTTTTTTGAGGGTTTCAATTTTTGGGTAATGATTAGTGTGATACTGTGATTATTAATGCCGTTGTAGAAATGGCTAACGCCAGGTCAGATCTTGGTATGCTATTGCTGCGTTGTGCACTTGTGTGGCTTGTGTTTTGTGATATGGGGACTGGCGGGTCAAGATTTGTCCTGGCAATAAACAACTTGGTGTTTTATATTTACGGATAAAAGAAAAAAAGAGTTGTAAGATTACATTTTTAATGTATTATATTATTTTAACAAAATAACAAAAATGAATATAAGAAAATATAGAATTAGTTACGTAAGAGCACTCGCAATGGTAAGCCTTTATTATTGGGCTTTTCACGTTTTCCTATATGTCAAGTCATCTCCCTCCAAAATTCCCTCCAAAATAAGAAGCCCCATAAATTTTTAACTATAATGGTAAAGTCTTTCTTTTGGACCCACAATACCACGTCATCTTCCATCATGTATTATTTTAAATTTAACAGTATATATAAATAACTATGAAAATATTATCATCATAAAAAATATAGTATATTTTTATACATTATTGTAAACTTAGTTTAATTATCATTATTTATTTAATATAATTTTATTATTATTCTTAAAGAATAAATAGAATTTATTATAGGTATTGTTATTTTAGTAAAAAAAAACTATAGACAAAATTATAAAATTTTTAATAAAAATTGATTCATAAAACGGTAAAATAACAATTAAATAAAAACAAGGATACATTGTTAATTGAGAAAAATATTAGATACTTGCTTCAATTGCCCTCAAAACGCCATATATGTTCAACTATATCGTATTGTAAGCGTTTATAAAAATAACAATTAAAATTAAAAAATAATGTTGAGTCAGCGTATTTTGGATGGGCTGTTTAGGAACAGCCCACTAAAATCCCCGCAACATCCCATTGTAACTAAAAATCCTCCAAAAAGCCTCCATTGTGGGTGCTCTAATTAGTAATTACTATTCTGTATCAAAGACTTGGGCGGCTATGGTTGGCTGGTTAGACGCCAACAAATTTTTGAATTGAACTATGAATTGATATAGGGATGGATAAGATTTTTTATTCCAAGTAATTATTTCATTTTCTATTCCAAGTAATTAGATTTTTGACATGTGTAATTCACAAATATAATTATGAAGGAATCTGTAACATATATAAATATCTATTATCTATTATCTATTATCTATTATCTATTATATATATTATAGCAAAGTGGTGTGGGACCCACTTATACTCAATTATAATTTTCTAGAATTTTGAGTTTTTTTAATATTAAATTTTTGGTTGTTTAAAATCTTATAGAATGATTCTGTATTTAAGTCATTCAATTAACACTATTGATACTTTCCTTTTATATACTTTCCTAAACTATATAAATGGAAATACCAAAATTTAATCCCAAATTTAGGTCATCCCATTCCAATAGGAATGCTCAAAATATTTGGAAAAAATATTTTTATCATAATTTAAGGAAATGGGCAAAATCTCGGCCATGTATTAGCATTGTTTACAAAATCATAGATTTCAAATTTAGAAAAGGAACAAGATAAATAAATAGTTTAGCTTTGATTCATAACTTTTGAAAAATTTATCATAATTATCTAAGCAACAATTTTCTAGATGAAGAGAAGATCGTTGAAGGTATGAACTTATTTTTATCCATCTTCTCCAATTCGATTTGTTATACATCAACTGTTTGAATTATTGACACAAATCTCATCTTTTTTTTGTGTAGTTTGTTTTCTCATTCTACCATGTTTCTAAAGGTAAGTACAAATTATTTTTCTCATTCAAGTTAATTATATTTTTTATATTTATGACTTTTAATTTTGATCATGTTTACGGTATATTAAGATTTTAATATATACTTTCACATAAGTCCACATCCATAAAAGTATCTGTAATACCTTTATATATGAATTTTTCATTATTTCTCTCACCTTTATTTTTGCCTTTGGTATTTAGGTTTGGAAAATTAAGAGTTCTTATTTTGGGATTTGCTAAGATAGTCGTTCTTATCACTTACAGTAAGCTTTTATCACTTACAGTAAGTTTCATAATTATTAGAATTATCATAAGCAAAAAAAATTATATTAAGCATTTAGGATATCTATAATTTCACACTATTTTAGAAAATCACCCTTAATTCATGATATTTATCTATTATATACATATCTAATACTTATACGTATCTATTATATACATCTCAAATTTAATTTCCATAATTTAAATTTTCATAATTTAGATTTCCTTAATTTCCATAATTTCAATTATTGACTACCATAATTTAAGTTTGCGTAATTTTCATGATTTGAATATATCAAAAGATTTTTATAATTTGTCTATTTGAGTAATTTCCATAATTAACTTCCATAATTTAGAATTTAGTAATTTAACTTCCATAATTTAAATTTATGTAATTTAACTTCCATAATTTAAATTTTTGTAATTACCATAATTTATATTATTAACTTCTATAATTTAAATTTCTGTAATTTCCGTAATTCCTATGATTAAATTCCATAATTTAGATTCCATAATTTAAGTTTGCGTAATTTCCTTAATTTGAATATTGATGTGCCTAAACCGCAAGCGCACGGCTTCGGTGTAGTACAAAAGATATCGTTCCCACGAGGACCGCACAATCAAGCACTAGCCTATCAATTATCAGTAATCTAAGCCTAACGAAGTTATGAGATAAAAAGTAAAGAATACGGAACAGAACGTATAAAACTGATTTTGATTATATTGGATTAGTAATTCCAGAATCAGGTTTCACCACGACATAAGTTATCAATTAAATCATACAATCAATTCAGTTACAATCACCACTTATGAAGGACATTATCCAATGATACTTATTACCTTCTGTCGAAGCATAACAATTTACCCAAGTTAATTAATCAACTACTTTCGTGATGATTAGAATAAGCTCAGATTCATTAATCTCTATGATAATGTATCGATTCCTCAAAAGACCTAAAACTACTTTCGTGATTTAGGATCCTAGGTTTGAATTCTAGGGTTCTGATTTAGATGTCACATTTCAGAATTTTCACCTAATATCTATGAACATGTAAATATGTGGCCAGCAAATTCACAAGCATTAACAATCAAGAATTCAAATCATAAGCATATGCGATGTAACGTAAACGATCATAGAATTCAGGCTGATAACATATTATCGGGTTATTCCCGATTCCAGAATAAAATAGACTACTCCATAGATGCAAGAGCACAATCAACGAAAATCAAAGTAAACATGATAGACAGACGAGAATTAAAAGAGAATAGAAAGATAAACTCGATAAAACCCGTTGTCAAAGATCCTGTTTACAATCAATTGTCGAATCTCGTTCTTGAATCTCTAATCCTTACAATCAATCTCCAAAAAATAAAGTTCGACCCCTTTTACAATGTTTGGAGGGAGTATTTATACCCCGAAGGAAAGAAAAGACCGAAAATAGGTTAAATACGGATTCTGGAGCACCGCGCTCAAGTGCTGAGCGCTTGAGCGCTACTTTCTGCCTTGAGCGCTTAAGCGCGGGGCGCTCAAGCGCTAGAGCTTGAGCGCTCGTCCCTGTCTTGAGCGCTTAAGCGCTAAGCGCTTAAGCATAACGTATAGTCCGATTTTGCCTTCAATGTCTTCTACAAAGTTGTAGATCTATGTCTTAGCTTTAAAACCCAACCAATTTGGACCTACTCCAAGCTCTATAACTCAAGTTATTGATGGTTTTACCAGGGCTGCGCCATTTGGTTCGAAACAGACCGTATTTATAACTTTTGAGTCTTCAAACGTTTGAACCGGATCTTGTCCTCTTCATAAGACTTTTAGGTAATTGTCTTAGCTTTCTAACCATATAAGGCTCATTAATATTGGAGGTTTGTAGCCCAATATATGATTGTATTTCCAAACAGTGCCCATGTATCTCCTTTCATACGTTTTTTCGTCATTTTCTCGAAGTTAATGATTTTACCCTACAATCATGTAACAAACCTATAAACGTATATGGGGTATAAATCATGATATAAAATAATATAAAAATGACTAATCTTAGGCTAGAAAACACGTATAATTGAGGTTTATCAACCCCCCCAAACTTGCTTTTGTTCGTCCTCGAACAAACGGTAAAACAAAGAAAACAAAAACAAAAACATAAACTAAAGATAAACTCATTTTCGTAGAGTACACGATTGCACTTAGCATGTGCAACAAGCCTTTAAACCTTTTAGTTACCCCAAAAGGACGAGTTAAGTCTCGTGAGGGTTTGCATTTCGATATACCCACAAAATCTATGAAATTTGAGCTATGTCCAGATAATACAACTTATAAAAATTAACAAAAGACTAATGGCATAACATCATTAACAATTAAGCTCAAAGGTATGTACATATCTCTCAATTTTGTCATATATTAACACTAAGAGTCGAATTAACTTCCAAAGTGGTTTATGCAATCATAGGCATTATAGTCGAGTGGCATCCTTACCAAATTTTGGATGTAATCCCCATTTTTAACTTTCAAATTCAAAAGGCACTAAGTTTAATAGGCTTTAAAAATACACACTTCAAAACTAAAGCTTTTAAGAATTTTTGACTTTCTATACAGTACGTGTGGATTTCTGTTTAGCTCATTAGACCATGTGCAATGCTTATTCCCTTAGGCTTTCTATGACACCCATGTAACGAGTTTTGGGCCAACGACTCCGAATCTAGATAGCTTTAGGGCGTTGAGTGTTGAAACACTCCTTTCGTACTTAATCACTCGAGTGTCAAAGGCCACGAAACAAGCTAGGTCTTTATTTGAGTTAGCTTCACATTGTCATAATAATCCGACACATCAATATTTTCAAATTTAAGCATACATTATGAAGTGTACATGTGACCATGGAACTCTATACCTTATGAGAATTTTAGTTAATATCTTTGGAAATTACTCCTTACGTGTCTCAAGATGCAACATCCACTCAACTCCTCTCCCATAGATTGTGTATAAATATCTAAATAAGCTAAACCAAATCTTAGGCCGACATGAACAAAAAACGAGATATGCTTTAGTCCAGATTAAATATTGAAGTCATGCCATCTATCTTAAGTTAATTCTAGCAAATTGTACAATTTGACAAGCTAAAACTCATAACAGAAAAAAAATAAAGCATGTCATATGAATAGCTCAAACGCCCCCAAACTTAAGCGAAACAAACTCATATGATATATAAATATGCTAAGTCGAATTCCACTCCCAAATTTGAACTATAACATTGTCCTCAATGTGATTAATCACACATAAGTAGTGGAAAAGAAAAACTTAACCAAATGGGATGTTGAAAAACATGCCCGAATACCAAAGGAGAATTTTAGTTCCAAGTGAAGGTGGTGTAACATCTTTATCCATCCAACGAGAGCGACTCATGTACCTTGTACGACAAAACAAAAATAAAGCATGCAAATATATTTTTTCGTGTGTTAAAGAAGAAAAAAAAAATTTAAAAGAAAAAGAACAAAAACAAAAACAAAAACAAAAGGAAAACACTTGGGTTACCTCTCAAGAAGCGCTTGTTTATAGTCATTAGCTTGACTTTACCGTGTTAACTTAATATAAATCCCGAATTGGACCCGACGACTTGGCAATTCTCCAATCGACTTTAGAATCTTGATTTCTAGGTAAAGAAACCTCATGTGCTTGTCGAATAGAAGAACTAAATTGCCCTTTTTTTAGTTTTTGTCGAGGGATCTTTTTTCTAGCTATGTTTGGTGTCAATGGCGGATTTCCCTCAAACATTCGAGCAATATCAGCGATAATTGTATCTTCCTCCTCGATCGAGCCATCACTCACATGTCGTGCCTCGAATGGATCCTTATAGTGCTTCCTATCAAGCTTGTCTTTGATTATAGCTTCGTCAATCATGTAACAAGAATTCTCGATAGAGCAGTTAGCAACAGATTTATATAGACTAAATTCAACTCTCTCATCCCCAATATTGAAGGAAAGCCTTCCATTTTTAACATCAATAATAGCTCCAGTTGTAGCTAGAAATGACCTACCAAGAATAATGGGGATTTGATAATCCTCATCCATATCGAGAACAACGAAGTCTGTAGGAATAAAGTACTTACCAACTTTGATAGGTACATTCTCTAACACACCTACCGGATACTTCACAGATCTATCAGCTAATTGCAGAGTAATCGTGGTAGGTTTTAACTCACTGATAAACCTCATTTTTACGCTATTTCCATCATTCATTCGACACGTTTATTATAGAATTGCATCATATTTTTATCCCGCAAATGCGTTTAATGTTACTTTTGAGTGCCGTAGGAAATTTCTATGTTGCAAAAAGAAAAATACCAAATGTAGGCTGAAATCGAGAACGAGTTGATTGAAAGTTGGGTTAACACGGCGTACAAGCGCAGTTATAAATGGCGTACAAGCGCCGAATTAAACGGCGTACGTACGCCTTGTAAATGGGCGTACAAACAACGAAGGCAGAGAATTTGGCACATCCCGCGTACAAGCGCCGATTAACACGGCGTACAAACGCCAATTTACACGGCGTACAGGCGCCTCGTTATTCGGCGTACAGGCGCTGGTTTAAGCGGCGTACAAGCGCCGTTATAAATGGCGTACGTACGCGCGCTATTCTGAATCAATACGCTGACAGCCCATATTCGGCTCAACTTCGGGTTTATGTTCTAGATTAGGTATAAATACCCCCTCAAAACATTGTATTAGGATTCGAACCTTATTTTCTGGAATTGAGTTGTAAAGATTGGAGATCGAGACACGAAATTCAAGAACGATTGTAAACAGTTTATTCGGCAACGGGTTTTATCGAAATTATCTTCCTTAATCTCTTTGAATTCTTGTCGTTTATGATGTTTGCTTTATTAATTGTTTATTGTGCTTTCGTTTTTATGGAGTAATTCATATTATTCTGGAATTGGGAATAGCCCGATAGCATGTTATCGATATAGGTTATAGAATCGGTGAAGTTACATCGCGTAAGCTTATGATTTGAATTCTTGTTTATTAATGCTTGTGAATTTGCTGGCCACTTATTTGCATGATAGTAGATATTAGGTGAAAATTCTGAAAGGTGACATCTATATCGGAACCCTAGTATTCAAACCTAGGATCCTAAATCACGAAAGTAGTTTTAGGTCTTTTGAGGAATCGATACATTATCATAGAGATTAATGAGTCTGAGTCTAGTCTAATCATCACGAAAGTAGTTGGTTAATTAGCTTAGATATGTTATTATGCTTCGACAGAAGATATTGATTACATTTGGATAGTGTCCTTCATAAGTAGCGATCGTAATTCAATCGGTAATATAATTGAGTCGATAATATATATCGTGGTAAACCCTAATTCCGGAATTTCCAATCATATACAAATCAAATCAATTTACTTGCTTTCCGTTTAGTTTTCTTTACAACTATCTCGTATTTTTATTAGGCTTAGATTACTGATAATTGATAGGCTAGTGCTTGATTGTTCGGTCCTCGTGGGAACGATATCTTTTGTACTGCACCGAAGCCGTGCGCTTGCGGTTTAGGCACATCACTCACCCATTTCTAACTTACGTGAAACAGAAAGAGGTATAAGGCTAACGCTAGCACCAAGGTCACACAATGCATGATCAAAACTTACGTTACCTATTACACATGGAATCGAAAAACTACCGGGATCTTTAAGCTTATTAGGTAATTTATTTTGAATTAATGCACTACACTCTTCAGTAAAAGCCACGGTTTCATAATCCTCTAGTTTCCGTTTGTTAGAAAGAATTTCCTTCAAAAACTTAGCATAAGAAGGCATTTGTGCAAGTGCATCAGTGAATGGAATATTAATGTAAAGTTTTTTCAAAACTTCTAAAAATTTTCCAAACTATTTATCTAATTTCGCCTTAGCTAATCTTTGAGGGAAAGGCACGGGTGGTTCATATGGCGGTGGAGGTACATACGCTGGCTCTTTCTTACTTACCTCATTCATTTTATCTTTTAAGCTTTCGGGATTAGACGTTTTTTCCTTTTCGACTCTATCAATTAACTCTGTTTCACTAATCCTAGTAGGCATTTTTGGACCTTCATAATCGGTTCCACTCCTTAAAGTAATTGCATTACAATGTTCCTTCGGGTTTGTCTCTGGTTGTCCGGGAAAAGAACCAGAAGTCCTACTTGAGTTACTAGCTTGTTGTGCAATTTAAGTTTCTAGCATCTTATTGTGAGTTGCTAAAGAGTCGACCTTAGTTGCTAGTTGCTTAATTGCATCATTCACTATCTCGTTTTGTTTGTCTGGGCAACTACAAAACTCTCAAGAAGGGATTCTAAGTTCGATTTCTGTGGTGGAACAGGATTGTAAGGCTTCTGTTGGAATCCAGGTGGCTGCCTAAAGTTAGGATGTGGAGCTGCATTTGGTTTGTATTGTACGAAAAATTGGGGTGATTCCTCCAATCAGAATTAAAGGTATTTGAAAACGGGTCGTTCTTTTGGTTGAAGTTATTCACAAAATTAGCTTGCTCTATAGAGGGATCGGTTGGTACACTCGCAAATTGACACTCTAAGGCAATATGACCAACTGTACCACATATTTCACACATGGGGGGTGGGGTAGTGACAGAGTTAACATGCATGTTCATGGAATCTAACTTCTTAGACATAGCCTCTACTTGTGCATAAAGTAAAGTAATGGCATCAATATCGTACTTACCTGGTATCTTTTGTGGAGTCGATCTTTCGCTTGACCACTGGTAGTGGTTCAATGCCATATCTTCGATTAAGTCATAGGCTTCGTCGATACCCTTATTCATCAGAGCTCCTCCAGCTGCCGCATCGACTGACATCCTCGTGGTATAAATCAGTCCATTGTAGAATGTGTAAACAATGAGCCATTTCTCTAGTCCATGATGTGGGCATAGTCGGAGAAGATCCTTGAATCGTTCCCAGGCTTCGTATAGTGTTCACCATCTCTCTGAGCAAAAGTCGTGATTTGGTTCCGCAGTTGAGCAGTCTTACTCGGGGGAAAATATCTTGCTAGGAAACATTGCATGAGTTGATCCCATGTTCTGATGGAACCTGATGGTAGAGAATGTAGCCAAGCTCTCGCTTTGTCTCGCAGTGAAAACGGAAATAATCTCAGCCTGATAGCGTCTTGGGAAACCCCATTCATCTTTAGAGTGTCGCAGTACTCTAGAAACATTGACAAATGGAGGTTTGGCTCTTCAGTAGGTGCACGCCCAAACTGATTCTGCTGAACCATTTGCAGAAGGGATGGCTTGAGCTCGAAGTTATTGGCCTCTACAGTAGGCCTAGCGATGCTAGAGTGAAGTGTCTGCGCATTAGGTGCTGCAAAATCCTTAAGACATCTCGCATTTGCGTTCGCGTTCACATTTGCAACCGGGTTTGCATTCGCGTTAGCGTTTGCATTAACATTCGCATTCACATTCTCTTCAGCCATTGTTACTTGTTTCAGCTGAACTTGTTTCAGTTTTTGCAGTTTTCTCCTGGCACGAAAAGTTTTCTCGATTTCTGGATCTAGTTCGAAATCGATCTTACTTCGCATACAAGAGAAATCGAAATCCTGAAATTAAAACAAAAACAAAAATTAAAAACGAAAATAAAAAATAAAAACGGCTTAGTCTCACTAAAATCTGATAAAAACTAATATTGACTATTCAAGTCCCCGGCAACGGCGCCAAAAACTTGATGTGCCTAAACCGCAAGCGCACGGCTTCGGTGTAGTACAAAAAATATCGTTCCCACGAGGACCGAACAATCAAACACTAGCCTATCAATTATCAGTAATCTAAGCCTAACGAAGTTATGAGATAAAAAGTAAAGAATACGGAACATAACGTATAAAACTGGTTTTGATTATATTGGATTAGTAATTCCAGAATCAGGTTTCACCACGACATAAGTTATCAATTAAATCATACAATCAATTCAGTTACAATCACCACTTATGAAGGACATTATCCAATGATACTTATTACCTTCTGTCGAAGCATAACAATTTACCCAAGTTAATTAATCAACTACTTTCGTGATGATTAGACTAAGCTCAGATTCATTAATCTCTATGATAATGTATCAATTCCTCAAAAGACCTAAAACTACTTTCGTGATTTAGGATCCTAAGTTTGAATTCTAGGGTTCTGATTTAGATGTCACCTTTCGGAATTTTCACCTAATATCTATGAACATGTAAATATGTGGCCAGCAAATTCACAAGCATTAACAATCAAGAATTCAATCATAAGCATATGCGATGTAACGTAAACGATTATATAATTCAGGCTGATAACATATTATCGGGTTATTCCTGATTTCAGAATAAAATAGACTACTCCATAGATGCAAGAGCACAATCAACGAAAATTAAAGTAAACATGATAGATAGACGAGAATTAAAAGAGAATAGAAAGATAAACTCGATAAAACCCGTTGTCAAAGATCCTGTTTACAATCAATTGTCGAATCTCGTTCTTGAATCTCTAATCCTTACAATCAATCTCCAAAAAATAAAGTTCGACCCCTTTTACAATGTTTGGAGGGAGTATTTATACGCCGAAGGAAAGAAAAGACCGAAAATAGGTTAAATACGGATTCTGGAGCGCCGCGCTCAAGCGCTCAAAGCGGCCCGCGCTCGTCCCTGTCTTGAGCGCTTAAGCGCTTAAGCGCTACGTACAGTCCAATTTTGCCTTCAGTGTCTTCTACAAAGTTGTAGATCTATGTCTTAGCTTTAAAACCCAACCAATTTGGACCTACTCCAAGCTCTATAACTCAAGTTATGATCGTTTTACCAGGGCTGCGCCATTTGGTTCGAAACAGACCGTATTTATAACTTTTGAGTCTTCAAACGTTTGAACTGGATCTTGTCCTCTTCATAAGACTTTTAGGTAATTGTCTTAGCTTTCTAACCATATAAGGCTCATTAATATTGGAGGTTTGTAGCCCAAGATATGATTGTATTTCCAAACAGTGCCCATGTATCTCCTTTCATACGTTTTTTCGTCATTTTCTCGAAGTTAATGATTTTACCCTACAATCATGTAACAAACCTATAAACGTATATGGGGTATAAATCATGATATAAAATAATATAAAAACGACTAATTTTAGGCTAGAAAACACGTATAATTGAGGTTTATCAAATATATTAAATGATTTTGGTAACTTGCCTATTTCAGTAATTTCCGTAATTAACTTCCATAATTTAGATTTTCGTAATTTAACTTCCATAATTTAAATTTCTGTAATTTAACTTCCATAATTTAAATTTTTGTAATTTTCATAATTTATATTATTAACCTACATAATTTTAATTTCTGTAATTTAACTTCCAGTAATTTAACCCTAAGAAAAGAAAATGGTGTCAGTATTCATAATAAACCTTATAAAGACTAATATTACTATAAATTTTTTCGCTTGAATAAGAATTATACCTTCGCCTGAGAATTAAATAGAATTCATCACCGAACAGATTTTCCAGTAATTGAACGCCGGAGAAGAAATTAAAACGTTTTCACTATATTTATTTGGGTTTTTTAAATAATAATATTTTATTACTAAAACTATAAAAAAACTATAATAAATTATTTTCATTACTAATTTGATTTATATATATATATCTGGGTTTTTTATTTGAATAATACCTATTTGTAAAAATATTTCAGAATTAGTATATATAAGAGATAGTTGTGAAATTAATACAAAACGTCAACAGGGTCGACGTCTTCTTCATATTTTTATTTTTTTAATTCTCTAAACTGAAGTCGTAACCAACATAGACGTCTTCATTGAAATTTCCAAGATGAATGAATAGTAGGAGATTTGGACGGAGGTATGATGTGTCAAGATAAAATAATGAAGAATTATTGCAGGGAAGTGGATTGTGGAGGATAGAGAGCAAAAGTTACTGGACCCATTTATGGAAAGAGAAAATTAACTTTATTTCTGATGCTTCATGTTTTATTTCTTGTTTTTGCTTTAATAAGATTAGTAATAGTCATTACTATAATAACAATAATCATTACTATGATAATAATAATAATTATTACATTAATAAAAACAATAATCATTACAAATAGAAATAATAAATTTTTTATATTGAAGACGTTATTTGTATTAACGTCTTTAATAGATTAAGTAATATATTGAAGATCACATCTTTGATATCTTCTTCAGTATATTATTAATTTAATAATTTTAATTTAAATACGTTTTTTTTTATGTTCACGTGAATCTGACATTTTTATCAAAAAAAAAGAATGAATGACTAATTATCGATTCTTATTACTCTTTCCTTGATTTCTCTATATTATTATTAATATTTTTAATTGCTAGAAATTTCATCTCTCCAAACAAATTTTTTTAAAAAAAGAGGAAGATAAAGAAAGGACATAACGGGATCCAATATGTTAGATTACATAATTAGAAAAATTCAAAAGTTTAATTATATAATTTTTTTCTACACAATTAAATAGTTAGGCAATTAAATATAAGTAAATTAAAAATAAAATAAAGAAGACCACATCTGTGGTGCCGTCTTCTTGAATCATTTAAAATAATGAAGACATCATCACAGATGTCCCATCTTTGATCTTCAATATCATTCCTTAATTAATATCATGATTGGTGGCAAAGTGAAAAATGATTAATATGATAATTGGCTATTATAGGATTACCATCTTGGTGAAAACGTCAACATGGTTGACGTCTTCTAATTAGAAAATTAGAAGACGTCAACCCATCAACCCGGTTGATGTTAATTAGAAGACGTCAACCCGGTTGACGTTTTGTATTAATTTCACAAATATCTCTTATATATACTAATTCTGAAATATTTTTACAAATAGGTATTATTGAAATAAAAAACCCTATATATCTATTCATGACATATTTTTTCATTTTGCAAATATTATCGCTTTAGAGAAAAGAAGATTTGGGTCGTTTTAATTTGATAAGTGGGATCATATTAGTTAATAAATAATTTTCCTTACGAATTTGATTTATATATATCTATTCATGATATACTTTTTCATTTTGCAGAGATTATCGCTTTAGAGAAAAGAAGATTTGGGTCGTTTTAATTTGAGTGTGATCATATTGTTTAATAATTTATGAATGTAATCCTTTTAAATTTTCATACAATATATTAATTTCTCAATATAAACATTTGAATTCATTATGTTCTTTTGTCGATTTTTTTTATTATATTATTTAATTAGCTATCATTTATTAGCTCTATTACAATTGTAATTAATTTGTATCATTATATTTGCGAAAAGAGGTGTTCAATTATATTCTCAAAGAAAAATACTTATACATTAAAATATTTGATACTTGAACAAATAGTTCTTATTTATAAATTATATTTAATTTAATATAGGCTGTGCATTAGCACGGGTTATTCGCTAGTTTTAATATATATTAAATATAGATAAATATAAAATAAAACATCATTTTGGACTTGGAATATGATTTTTTTTGTCTAGGATGAAGGGAAATCGGAATAAAGGTGTCACAAATTTGTGTCCTATTTCAAAGGGCAATAATTATGTATCCTCTTATCTCTAATGAGTCACCCATGAGGTAGAACTGTCGGCCCACTAAATTATTTCGGTGAAATATAAATAAATAAACAAATTGGGTGAGTGATTTAACTTGAATACTGTTGGATAATTTGACTAAGTACTCAACTATACAAGAAGACAAATTCAAACCCAATTTGGACGAATTTAAGCTGACTACATACGTAGTTAATTATAATTAAGTCGTTCATAAAGGCATGTGAACTCTTTGTCATTTTTTATATTTTCAGTCTTTTCCATATTTAATTTCAGTGAGAATCTTATTTTACTATATACTTAATTATCTCTCTCTATATATAAAACGAAAATAGAAGTTGACATACACAAAGATTGATTTATTGGAAGATCTTGAGTTGACCTCTCACCTACCCACTTCCTTTGACTTGTATACATTTTACAGTGTTCAAAAAAGAGCAAATAAAGATTGAAAAAGAGGAATCTCTTTGGAATCAACATTTTACTTCATTCAATTCCAGTTTCATCCTTTTTCTTTGGAAACTATGTAAAAATTATTATTCCACAAAAAAATTACAGGTATTAAAGGCATGCTTTAGGATAAACATGAAATATCAGTGGGGTCTATCACACCACACGATAGAAGTTCCGATAAAAGCAAGCGGGTACCTACAAAACCCCAGTCACACAACAAACCAGAGTATGATATGGTCCAAACCAAATGATGAGTTGGTTTCGAATTAGATTATACTCAAATCTAGGCATGTTATGATGGGAATGGACCTAAACCAACCAACTGGAAAGTATCTAAAAAACAAGAAAACTGATCACCAACCGGATATAGCGGTGAGTGATCTACAAGAAAATGAGACAAAATACAAGGGGCATACCCTAGATAAAATAAATCTAAATCCCAATGGGTACCTACCAAAACATCCCATTGACACATCCAGTCAGATTGGAATTTAATTTGAACCAATGGTAGGTAAAGGAAAAATCTAAACCAACCAATAGATTGATATCTAAAAACAACATAAATGATCACCAACCGGATTAAACAACGAGTGATCTACATGAAAAAGCTACAAATTACAAGGGGCATACCCCAGGCAAAAGACAAAACAAACTGAGGTTGCACTAGGCAAATCCATATCACAGTCCAAAACAAATCAGCAAGTATCTGCCAAACGAACCAACGACATAGCAAGCCAAGCCATACTCTGATCAAGTTTATACCTACTAAGCCCCAGCTATCCAATACATCAATAAAAAACCTAATCAAGCCCAGGTGCGGATAGGGGAAACTTAACCAACCAACAGGTAGGTATCTAAAAACATCAAAAAATGATCCTTGTACGATCCTTGTCAGTTTCATCCTTAATTTCATGTTAGTTATCTTATGGGATTCTTGTCTGATTTCATTTTTTGTTTTTGCTGTTTTTACACGTACTGTGTGTTTGTGTGTGTTTTTGTTTGTTCATTCTTGAATTGAATTCGATGATTTGAGTCAAGCCGAACAATGCATAACTTAGAAAGAAGTGAACATAGAGAAATTATGTTTGAGTTTAGTTTTGTTGCTAATTTATAGACTTTTAAGTTGTGAGACATGTTGCTCAACTTTATTTGTCATCTTGAACGAACCAAACTTAAACGAGCTCATTAACGTTTAATTCACGAATCGAGTATTAAACATCTTTGTTGCATTTTCAATCCTAAGTTCACATGATTAAGTTCTGTTTTGTTGAAATATTTCCAGAAAATGCTGCTGCTTATTTCCAAACATTTGTAGAGATGCTGAAAATCGAAATTATTTTGTAAAATAATTTAGCAAATCAATTAAAATTATAATTGCTATCAATGTTCAATATAAAGTAGTAATATAAAATTTATTTGGCTAAATTATTTATATGAAACGTTTTAGTTAGTATCTTTTAGCCGACTAATATGGGAGTTGGTTTAATATTTTCTAGTATTAATATGAGTTTCATATTATTTATATGAAACCTTTTAACATTTTATATTAAACCAACTCTCAAATTACTCGACTAAAATTTCAAGTTTCTCAATCTTAGCTAGTATTTAGGTACTAATAACTCATCTTTTGATAATTTAGATGGTTTAATCTAACATTTAAATATTGAGGAACTCACACACTCAAATCGAAATGTGATTTTTATCTTCTGGATTATCACCTATTCACTTAAAAACAACTCAAATTGAATTGGATATAAATTTTTATTATATGAATATGGAGGTTTTAAATACAAAATTAGAGTTGGTGCTAATCAACTTTAAACCCAATCAATTGACACCCTGCCAAGCTTGAGTTTCCTAATAAAATTCAATGAAAATTTCAGGACAATGGCAAGAAATGAATCTTTTATATGGATGAGAGTAGTACAAATAATTTTTATAGTACTCCTGAGTAGGGGTGGGCATTCGGGTTGAATTGTCGGGTTCGGGTTGTTCCGGTTCCTAAATCTTACTACTCGAACCCAAACCGTTATATTCGGGTTAATCGGGTTTGGATATAGTTCGGGTTCGGGTTAATCGGGTTGGGTTCGTGTTTTTCGACTATTTTTTTTTGGTCAAAACAAATTGGTCTTTTTTATTGGGTTGATAAAAATAGACATCCCAACAATGATTTTCACTAAAATAAGGATTGAAAATAAAAATTTTAAATTTTTAAATGGACTTTTATGTAGTAGATGCATAGAAGAATAGTAGGATATGATTCCAATTTCCAAGTATGAAAATTATAGAAAATGTGTGGAAGTTAGTTAAAAATGTTACAAAAATATATTTTAAAATATTCAATGTGGTTTAGAAACGTTAATATTTAAACTCATAACATATTTTAAGAGTATCAATGAATGAATGGAATACATATCAAGTAGAAAATAATAGCCTAATACATATAAATTCAATCTATAATTGACTACAAGTTTTAATTATAGTTAACTACCTATTAAAATATTCAAGGTAACATTTTATTGACTTATTTTAGTAAAAAAAAAAAATTAATTTTTTTTTATTTCGGGTAATTCGGGTACCCGAACTACCCGAAATAGCTAAAATTTGAAACTCGAACCTGAATCCGAACAGTGGTATTCGGGTTCAGAATAACCTGAACCCGACTAGTATCCGAACTACCCGATCCGATTAATTCGAACCCGATTGGGTCGGGTTGGTACCCGAACTACCCGATCCGATTGCCCACCTCCTGAGCTATGCTTTTGGCACTGATAATACCAATATTTCATTTATGCATCTAATTAAAAGCCTCACAAATTAGTCATACAGCCGCCCGAAAAGGAGCCGACCACAAAAAATCTAACATAAATACATGTAATTCTAATTTGGATCTATTTTTTTTTTCCTGACCCACCCGTCAACTTCTCTTTTTATAAACAATTTGAATGTATTTAAAATAATAAATAAATAAAGAAGAGTGATATAATGTACTTCTATATCTATTTAATATTCCATTAATTTTTAATTATATATTTTATTGTTTGTCTATTTCAATATTAAACAAATTAAAAAATATTTTAGAATAATTAATTCATATATTAAATAAGTAACAATGGAGCTCTCTCCGATTTCTCTCTCAATAAATATTATATTTCTTCACTGTTTTATCTCTCTTTCTTAACAAAACATGAGAGAAGTAATTTATTTCCAAATCAATAATATACTTATTGAAGATTGTAATCTCCAAAAAATCGAATTTTATTCAAAGAATTATTAGAAGCAATCGTATGGTATTATTTTGTTTAACAACTTAAATGCCAAATTTCAGATTCGGCTGTTGTGTTATCTACATGCATGGTCGGCAACAAGTTTTGTAGAGATTGTTCCGTGTGTCTTTTAATTTGTTTAGTAAATAATAATAAAAAAAGATAATTAATGTATTTTATATTTATTTATAATTCTGATAGGCCACAATTTGGTTAGCCAATTTAACAATCATAAAGGTGCACCACGTATACCTCACCTCGTATAGGGCGCCTCGTATACTTCTTAGAGAATTAGGAATAATAATTGATGGGTTAGTGGTTGATGGGCCAGATGTAGCCCATACCCGGCCCACTCATAATAGACGTGGATCACCAACCTTATGACAGGTGGCGGTCAATATATGGAACCATATGTCATATCATGAATAGTGGATTCAACAACTATAAATAGAACATTAAGCTCATTGTGGGGATGGATGTCAGGCCTACCTATACGAATTGCATATATATTTACTAACTCTCACCCTAAATTTAGAACTACGTTTGATTTGATCATTTACGAGGTACGTAGGCAGCTTGTAATACTAGTACAATTTTGACACATTGATACACAAATATTTGACTAGATCAAATTCACTTGTAGAGTCCTAATCAAATTTTATATCCTATTTTTTGACTCTTTTACCATTAAAAAGTGAAATATGTATGGATATTTTAGGTACTTCAAAAATGTAAAAAAGCAACTCATCCTTTTATAATAGTATAGATATAGATAAAATATATAATAGTTTTATCTGTAAATAACAATTCGTAAGTTTCTTATTGAGAAATGTATTATATTATTTAGCAAAATAACAAAGATCAATATAAGAAAAGATAGAGATCGTTTACGTAATCAACGACTTGGGCGGCTATGGTTGTTAGGCTAGACGCCAATAAATTTTGAATTGAAGTATGAAATGATACAGGGATGGATGAAATAAGATTTTTTATTTTAAATCTCTATATTTCATTTCATATTTCAAAATTTGGATTTTTAATTGACACGTGTAATTCATAAATGCAATTATGAAGAGATGTTTAACATGTATAGATATTTTATAATATGTCAAATATGTATAGATACAAAATGAAACATCATTTCGGAATCTAAATTTTTTTGTCTAGGATGACGGGAAAGCAGAATAAAGGTATCACAAATTTGTGTCCTAGTTCAAAGGGCAATAATTATGTTTCACCCATGACGTAGAACTGTTGGCCCACTAAATTATTTGAGTGAAATATAAATAAATAAATAGAGTGAGTGATTTAAGTTGTTTGATAATTTGACTAAGTACTCAACTATACAAGAAGACAAATTCAAACCCAATTTAATGAGGATCATAGATTGTATTTGGACGAAATTAAGCTCACTATATACGTAGTTAATTATAATCAAGTCGTTCATAATGGCATGTGAACTCTTTATCATTTTTGATATTTTTAGTCTTTTTTCCATATTTAATTATATCGGGATCCTTTCACAGTTATAGTTAATTTCGGTGAGAATCTTATTTTACTATACACTTAATTATAATAAATTGTTTATGATCATTCTCTCTCTATATAAAAACGAAAAAAGAAGTTCACACTGGAGTGAGAGTGTGACACGAGAGTATAAATAAATACGCACTTATTATATACAAAGATTGATTTATTGCAAGATCTTAAGTTGACCTCTCACCTACCCACTTCCTTTGACTTTATACTTTTGCCAGTGCTCATAAAAGAGCAAAGAAAGATTGAAAAAGAGGAATCTCTTTGGAATCAACATTTTTTCAATCATTCAATTTCAGTTTCATCCTTAATTTCATGTAAGTTCTCTCATGGGATTCTTGTCTGATTTCCTTTTTTTTTGTCTATTTCTGTTTTTACACGTACTGTGTGTTTCTGTGTGTGTTTTTGTTTGTTCATTCTTGAAATGAATTCGATGATTTGAGTCGAGCCGAATAATGAATAACTTAGAAACAAGTGAAACCTAGAGAAATTATGTTTGAGTTTAGTTTTGTTGCTAATTTTATAGACTTTATTTTGTCATTTTGAACGAACCAAGCTTAAACGAGTTTATTAACGTTTAATTCGCAAGTCGAGTATTAAAATATCTTTGTTGCATTTTCAATCCTAAGTTCACATAATTAAAGTTTTATTAGTTTTAGTTTAGTTAGTTGTTCTGCATCAGATGAAAATATCTTCTTGATTTTCGATGGTCATATTATTTTTTTTTCTATAGTGCAGAAGAAAACGGCCCTAAAAATTAACTCGTAATGAAGGGCTCGATCAACGAAAACCTGTTGAAGGTATCGGAAGATCACAATGAAAATAGGGAAGAAATTAGTTTGAAATTAAAAATTTGGAAAGAGATGAAAACAATGTGGATTGTTGCTGGCCCTGCTATCTTAGTACGTTGCTCGACTTTCGGTATAAACGTGATCAGCCAAGCGTTTGTTGGTCATATTGGTTCGAAAGAGCTTGCTGCTTATGCTCTTGTTTTCACTGTTATAATGAGATTTGCCCTCAGCATACTGGTAAAACTACGCCCCTTATCTTCGTTTAGAAAATTATTTCGAGAATTAAATTACATAAATTCACATGTCATTAAAACCATATTACAATTTTAATACCTTTGTTTTATTTCTTTTAGTTATTTTCATATATTTTCGTATCTTTCAGTTATTTAAATTTGTTTTATTTATTTGATTGTAGGTAGGTTATGATTTTATTTGATTTCCATGTAATCAGTATAAATAGTTCATTATCAATAATATAATATTCACAGGTTTATATTATTCAACAAATAATATTGCATTGTAGATGGGGATGACAAGTGGATTGGGAACACTATGTGGGCAAGCATACGGTGCAAAACGATACCACATGCTCGGGATATATCTTCAACAATCATGGATTATTTTAATTATAACCTCAACTATACTTTCTCCGCTATTCATTTTCGCTACGCCTATTCTAAAAGCGTTAGGACAAGATGCAGTTATTGCAGAGGTCGCGGGACCCATTGCTCTGTGGTTTATTCCCGTGATATATTCGTTTGTCGTATCTTTGAGTTGCCAAATGTACCTACAAGCACAAAGCAAGAACTTGATTATTTCGTATTTAGCTGTATTTTCGTTATCGATCCACGTATTTCTCTCGTGGCTTCTAACGATGAAGTACAAGTTCGGTTTAACGGGTGCTATGGTATCGACTATTTTGGCTTATTGGATTCCAAATGTGGGACAAATTTTATACGTAACTTGTGGGCCGTGTCGAGAAACATGGAATGGTCTTACAACCTTAGCTTTTAAGGATCTTGGCCCGATTGTTAAGCTTTCTTTGTCCTCTGGCGCGATGATCTGGTTAGTAAGAGGTGAAATTGTAATCTGTTTTGTGATAATTTGATACGAGTTTCTCGTATTCTAGATTACGCTATACGTATTTTGGTTTTTATATTGGCAGCCTTGAACTATGGTACAACACAATATTGATTCTTTTGACGGGAAATATGAAAAACGCCGAGGTGACAATTAGTGCTCTTTCGATCTGGTAATAACACTTATGTTTTCGTCTTGTTCGTTAATTTCTTTGTTGTACTAAAATTTCATAAGAATTGAGTTTGTTCTGTTTTGCAGTCTTAACATCAGTGGATGGTTGATGATGGTATCTGTTGGTTTCTTGATGGCAGCAAGGTATATTCTGCGATTTTACGCCTCATTGCACGAAAAATAATTATTTTCCCGATCGAGCAAGAACTCGTAATTTTTGCTCATTATTTGTGTAATCCTACTATCTGGATCTTGGATTTCAATGCAGAAAACACTAAGGGTGTGTTTGGATTGAGTGATTTGGATTTGGTGAGCGGATTTAGAGGAAGGATTTGAAATTACACCTAAAATGGAGTCATTTGAAACCCACTGTAGTTATGGAGAAAACAGCTTAAAGTGAATGTCGAGTGATTTGAAATCCATTATAACTTGGATACATCCAAACGAACTTCATGGATTTGTTGATGGATTTGAAATCAATGGATTTCAAATCCTTCAATCCAAACACACCCTAAGAAAACACTATTTTCCTCATACTTTAGGCTTTATTTTGTTAGGCCATTTTCCGATTTTTGTTTACTTACTGTTGATTTGGTGTTCGTGTCTCTCGTATTTTAGTGTTCGAGTCTCGAATGAGCTTGGGAGGAGGGATCCTAAAGCCGCAAAATTCTCAATTGTGACGACAGTTCTTACATCATTCGCGATAGGATTCGTGTTGTTCGTGTTTTTCATGTCATTTCGAGGACGTGTAGCTTACCTTTTCACGACAAGTCATGATGTGGCTATGGCAGTCGCTCGTTTATCACCTCTTCTGGCGTTCTCGATACTCTTGAACAGCGTTCAACCGGTTCTTTCAGGTACCTCCATAACATCTAGGAGTGTTAATGAGTCGAGTCAAGCTGAACGCATAGATGTTCAGGCTTTTTTGAATTACAATCGAGCGTTGAAAATTATATTTGAGCTTAGTTTGATTGTTAATCAAGTCGAGCTCAAACGAGCTTTAATCGAGCAGATCACTAGTCGAACTCGACTAGTTTGATTATTTTGTACATGTTTTTATTAATTTCTTTTTACTGATCGAGCCAAGCTCGAGCCGATCATCTAAATTATTAGAAAAAAAGTTGTTCAAGTTTGGTTTGATAAGTTAGCGAACCGATTTTTTAGCGATCGAGCTTGAGTCGAGTATTGAGTAGCTTGAATTTTCAACCCTAATTATAGCTGATGAAAAATTCCCTAAAAAAAATGCCAAATTGTCTTACTAATCGATGTCGATCTGGAAATCGTTTTATGTAACAGGCATGGCGAATGGCGCGGGATGGCAAAGCATTGTGGCCTACGTTAATGTCGGATCCTATTACTTGATAGGAATTCCTTTGGGGGTTCTTCTCGGTTACGTCGTAAAATTACACGTTGAAGTGAGTACACGTTTCACAATATTATTATTTTTGTATTATGATAACGTGATCACGAATAATTTTGTCCGAATTTCTCGAAATAATAGAAAACAAGATGCTAAAACGAGGAAACATGTATTCGCTTGTGTTGTTTCCGGTTTTTAACACTTCTTATCTACGCACGTTTCGCAGGGCGTTTGGATTGGAATGTTAATCGGTACGGTGATCCAAACTATTGTTCTTATTACAATTACTTGTAAAACAGATTGGGATAAACAGGTGAGATTGATTTTCATGCATATTTGATCGAGTTTGTTTGAAATATATTCGATCTAATTATTTATTTGTGTATATGTTTGATATAGGTATCACTTGCTCAAAAACGAGTCAATAGATGGTCTGTAGAAGCTGATACCGAAGCTGATACCAGGAATAAATCGTCTGATACTACTATGTGACTGCTTCTTATTTTCTAGTATATTGATGGAAATAAAATTACCTAAGTGATGTATATATTCGAAAAACTTGACGAGCAAAATTGTTTTATAGCCTTCTTCGTCATAAAAAGTGAAGAAGAAAATTTGAAGCCAAGATCAATTGGGATACACCAAATTACGTCACGATGATTGTCGTTAAATTCATAAGACTTGTCTCGTGATTAGTGATTCTTGATTATAGTATACACAAATTACGTGACAAAAATATTTCATTTAGTGGTTCGAAATAGAATTTAAATAGAAAGCTTTCCGCTTGTCTAATTTTGTTTGCTATAAAATGTCGGGAATATTGCATTTATGGTACACTAATGTAACCGGCACGTTTGTTTGGTACACTAATATGGGGGTGGCAATTTGAGTACATTAATGTGGGGTATATGTGGCAATTTGAGTATAAAAGTTACCGAAAAATTCGATTTTCGCCGGAATATTCGATTTTGGCTTCAAATTGGGTATTTTGACTTAATTTGGGGATTTTGACCTTCAAATTGAGTATTTTGGCTTTAATTTGGGGATTTTGATTTTAATTTGAATATTTTGTCTTCAATTTGGGGATTTGACTACAATTTGAGAATTTTGAAATTATATTTATGTATATATGTATGTATACATATATATATATATTTATGTATACATGTATATATATTTATGTATACACGTACATATATATGTATGCATATATGTGAAAAGAAAATGGTTTAGAGGTGAAATGAGGTGAGGGTGGGAGTTATATATATATTGTAAGATGGTGATAAAATTATAAGATGGTGATAAAATTCGAAGGTAGTGATGGTTGTTGGTGAGAAATGGTGGTTTATAGTGGTGGTTCTATGGTTGTGTGAGGAAGAAAGAAGAGAATGGTGGGTTGTGGAAGAAAATAATGGTGGGTTGTGGAAGAAGGCAAAAATGGGAGGAAAAAAATAAAGAAAAAAAGAAAATTAAAATTAGAAAAAAGGAATTATGAAATTGAAAATGAAAATTTCCCTCCAAAATAATAGTTCACGTCAGCTTTTGGGTCAAAATTGGTCAAAATCCTCAAATTTGAACGCACGTGCCCGACACGACATTTTTCGGCGAAACTCGAATTTTCCGGCAACTTTTGCACTCAAATTTTCACACATACCCCACAGTAATGTACTCAAATTGCCACCCTCCATATTAGTGTACCAAACAAACTTGCAGACCATATTAATATACCAAAAATGCAATATTCCCATAAAATGTCCGAGGAAACTATTCTATGCCATAGTAATTGTTTGGACCAATTTTGAACTATTATAAAATAATTATCATAGTAAAAACATGAATAGATAATTGATTCATACATTACTATTTCACTATTTCATATTAAACTAGTACATTATGAAATAAACCTAAGGAGGTAAGACAAAGAAGCTAAGGCCTCATTTATGACCTATTATTTTTCATTTCTTAATTTTCTTTTTTGAAATATTTCATCCAAATTATATATGATTGGTATATCTTTAAAATAATACAATTAGCATTTCAATATAATTTTCCCAAGAAAATGACAAAGTCCTTCAAAAATTAGTGTTATTTGCATTTTCAGAAATTATTTTCAAGAGAATTAGATTTTTTGTTAGTGATGATTAGATATTTAATTTAATAATTAATTTTTTTTTATCCGTCAGTACCCCAATAGTAGTATCAAAATACTTACATATTTTGAATGGTAATGGTGCTAGGCGCAACATAATTAAGACTCATTTTGGTTATTTTTGGATGGTTTACCCGTGAGCTTAACTTGCATGTAATTAGTAATTAGTAATTACTATTCTGTATCAAATATAAACGAGGGATTTGAGAGAATTATAAAAAACAAATATGTGAGGCTCAAATCAAGTTCATGCCGCATCTATGTAACTATTATCCTATATCAAATGTAGAGGGACTTGAGAGATACGAAAGTAGTTTATTAAAAGACAAACATGTTACATGTGAGACTTTGATCAAAACAGATAATACTCATTCAAAGGCGTCTGATATGGGAAGTGGCTTTATACCACATCAGACGTTAATAGATGGTACTTGAGAGGTTCGAGACTCAAGGTCTCAAGCAATCTACACTCTATATATTAATATATATATATATGTATGTGAAATATTTATTATATATTATATACGGTTATAAGATAGAGATCGTTTACGTAATTCAAGACATGGGCGATTATGGTTGCCTGGCTAGACGCCTATGGTGCACGGACACGGAACACGGGATACGGAGCACCACACAACACGGACACGGGACACGGCATTTTTAAAAATGCCAGGACACGACACGGCCTCTAAACTACTAATAAAATGTATATATATAAATTAATATACATATATATATTATCATTAATTTACGTTAAATATATAAATTAGTTTTTTCATTCTAATTTAAATGATTGGTTAGAGAATAAAAAAATAAAAATGACTATTGTACGTTATAAATTTGTATTTGATTTGAAAAGTTATATATTTGAAAGAAAAATAAATACTTCAGCTTTCAAAATCACAAAAATAATTGAAATAACATCAAGTGTCACAAATAATGCATACATAGTAGACATATCCTCTAACTATATTCATTACGGTGTTCATATTTTATTTTTTTCATTTTATTTAAGCAGAAAAATTTATTTTTATATTGGACACGGGGTTGGGAGTGTCGGACACGGTGTCGGGGAGTGTCGGACGAGTGTCGTGTCCGATCAGGTGTCCGACACGACACGTTGTGATTTTTTGAAGTGTCCGTGCATTAGAGCTAGACGCCAACAAATTTTGAATTGAACTATGAAATGATACAGGGATGGATGAAATAAGATTTTCTATTTCAAATCTATTTCATTTCATATTCCACATATTTAGATTTTTTATATGTGTAATTCACAAATGTAATTATAAAAAGATATTTAACATGTATAAATATTTTTAATGTGTAAAACATATATAAATATATACAAAATGAAACATCATTTTGGAATATAAACTTTTTGTCTAGGATGAAGGGAAAGCAAAATAAAGGTGTCACAAATTTGTGTCCTATTTCAAATGGCAATAATTATGTAATCCTCTATCTCTCATGATTAACCATGAGGCAGAACTGTTGGCCCACTACAATATTAAAGAGAAATATAAATAAATAAACAAATTGAGTGAGTAATTTAACTTGAATATTGTTGGGTAATTTGACTAAGTACTCAACTAAACAAGAAGGACAAATTGAAACCCAATTTAATGAGGATTATAGATTGTATTTGGACGAAATTAAGCTCACTATATACGTAGTTAATTATAATCAAGTCGTTCATAATGGCATGTGAACTCTTTATCATTTTTGATATTTTTAGTCTTTTTTCTATATTTAATTATATCTGGATCCTTTCACAATTATAGTTACATTTCGGTGAGAATCTTATTTTACTATATACTTAATTATAATAAATTGTTTATCATCATTCTCTCTGTATATATATAAAAACGAAAAAGGGGGCAACCTTTGGTAGAGTTGGTAAAGGCATGTGAATGTTGTGGCCTAGGTCACGGGTTCGAATCCTGATGAGGAAATGCCTATTTGCCTTCTCTACTGTGAGCCTGTCAGCTATGGGCAACTTAGGCTGGTTTACCTCTCTTATGTGGTTTGCTGATTTCTTACAGGTTATTATATACAAAGATTGATTTATTGCAAGATCTTGAGTTGACCTCTCACCTAACCACTTCCTTTGACTTTATACAATTCACATTGTTCAAAAAGGAATCTCTCTTTGGAATCAACATTTTTCCTCGTTCAAATTCAGTTTCATCCTTAATTTCATGTAAGTTCTCTTATGGGATTCTTCTCTGATTTCCTTTTTTTTTTTTCTCTTTTTACACGTACTGTGTGTTTTTGTGTGTGTTTTTTTTGGTCATGAGTTCATTCTTGAAATGAATTCGACTATTTGAGTCGAGCCAAACAATGCACAACTTAAAAAGAAGTGAACTTGAGAAATTATGTTTGAGTTTAGTTTTGTTGCTAATTTTATATACTTTTGAGTTACATGTTGTTCAACTTTATTTGTCATCTTGATCGAACCAAACTTAAACGAGTTTATTAACGTATAATTCACGAGTCGAGTATTAAATATCTTTGTTGCATTTTCAATCCTAAGTTCACATGATTAAGTTCTTTTTTGTTGAAATATTTCCTGAAAACACTGCTGCTTATTTCCAAACATTTGTAAAGATAGAAACATTTTCTTGATTTTCGATTTTCATATTGTTTTTTTTTTTTTTTTCTAAACATTTGTTTCGATTGTCTATACTGCAGAAGAAAAACGGCCCTAAAAATTAACTGGTAATGAAGGGCTCGATCAACGAAAACCTGTTGGAGGTATCTGAAGATCACAATGAAAATAGGGAAGAAATTAGTTTGAAATTAAAAATTTGGAAAGAGATGAAAACAATGTGGATTGTTGCTGGCCCTGCTATCTTAGTACGTTGCTCGATTTTCGGTATAAACGTGATCACCCAAGCATTTGTTGGTCATATTGGTTCCAAAGAGCTTGCTGCTTATGCTCTTGTTTTCACTGTTATAATGAGATTTGCCCAGAGCATACTGGTAAAACTACGCCCCTTCTTCGTTTAGAATATTATTTCGAGAATTAAATTACATAACCGCCCCTGGCCCGTTTGAGAAATTACCATAAATTTCCATGTCATTAAAACCATATTACAATTTAGCTCCAATTTTTCGAGTTAGTATTTCACACTGTATCTACGCATAGATGTTCAAAGCTTGTTTGAATTACAATCGAGTTTTGAAAATTTTGTTTGAGCCTGGTTTGATTGTTCATCGAGTAGTTTGAATACTTTGTATATATTTTTGTTAATTTTTGCTAATCGGGCTGAGCTGGAGTCGAGTTTCAAAATTTATTGAACAGAAAATGTTGTTCAAGCTTGGTTTGGTAAATTATTGAATCGAGCTCGAACCGAGCTTTTAGCGATCGAACTCGAGTCGTGTATCGAATAGCTTGGTTCAATTTTCACCTCTAGCTACATTTTGAACGTACGCAAACTTAAAAGGAAAAAAGATGCATTTTTTACCACATAAATGGTAGTTTTTGACCTATACATAGGCACTTACTTTCAAAACTTCTCCTAGACGTATCGATTTTAGTATAAATTTTTTACAAGGATGAAAACTTTTCGATACAAATAATATTACAGATGGGGATGACGAGTGGATTGGGAACACTATGTGGGCAAGCATACGGTGCGAAACGAAACCACATGCTCGGGATATATCTTCAACAATCATGGATTATTTTGATTATAACCTCAACTCTACTTTCTCCGCTTTTCGTTTTTGCTACGCCTATTCTAAAAGCGTTAGGACAAGATGCAGTTATTGCAGAAGTCGCGGGACCCATTGCTCTGTGGTTTATTCCCGTGATATATTCGTTTGTCGTATCTTTGAGTTGCCAAATGTACCTACAAGCACAAAGCAAGAACTTGATTATTTCGTATTTAGCTGTATTTTCGTTATCGATCCACGTATTTCTCTCGTGGCTTCTAACGATGAAGTACAAGTTTGGCTTAACGGGTGCTATGGTATCGACTATTTTGGCTTATTGGATTCCAAACGTGGGACAAATTTTATACGTAACTTGTGGGCCGTGTCGAGAAACATGGAACGGTCTTACAACCTTAGCTTTTAAGGATCTTGGCCCGATTGTTAAGCTTTCTTTGTCCTCTGGTGCGATGATCTGGTTAGTCTTATTTCATATAATTACATGCACACCCCTTCATTTTAATCTGTTTTGTAATAATTTGATACGAGTTTCTCGTATTATAGATTACGATATACGTATACTTTTTGGTTTTTATATTGGCAGCCTTGAACTATGGTACAACACAATACTGATTCTTTTGACGGGGAATATGAAAAACGCGGAGGTGACAATTAGTGCTCTTTCGATCTGGTAATAATACTTATGTTTTCGTCTTGTTCGTTAATATCTTTGTTGCACTAAAATTTCATAAGAATTGAGTTTTGTTCTGTTTTGCAGTCTTAACATCAGTGGATGGTTGTTGATGGTATCTGTTGGTTTCTTGATGGCAGCAAGGTATATTCTGCGATTTTACGCCTCATTGCACGAAAAATAATTATTTTCCCGATCGAGCAAGAACTCGTAATTTTTGCTCATTATTTGTGTAATCCTACTATCTGGATCTTGGATTTCAATGCAGAAAACACTAAGGGTGTGTTTGGATTGAGTGATTTGGATTTCGCGAGCGGATTAAGAGGAAGGATTTGAAATGACACCTAAAATGGAGTCATTTGAAACCCACTGTAGTTATGGAGAAAACAACTTAAAGTGAATGTCGAGTGATTTGAAATCCATTATAACTTGGATACATCCAAACGAACTTCATGGATTTGTTGATGGATTTGAAATCCTTCAATCCAAACACACCCTAAGAAAACACTATTTTCCTCACACACCCTAAGAAAACACTATTTTCCTCATACTTTAGGCTTTATTTTGATAGGCCATTTTTCGTTTTCCTTTTAATTACCATTCATTTGGTGTTCGTGTTTCGCGTATTTTAGTGTTCGAGTCTCAAATGAGCTTGGGAGGAGGGATCCTAAAGCCGCAAAATTCTCAATTGTGACGACAGTTCTTACATCATTCGCCATAGGATTCGTGTTGTTCGTGTTTTTCCTGTCATTTCGAGGACGTTTAGCTTACATTTTCACGACAAATCATGATGTGGCTATGGCAGTCGCTCGTTTATCACCTCTTCTGGCGTTCTCTATACTCTTGAACAGCGTTCAACCGGTTCTTTCAGGTACTGAGTCGAGTCGAGCCGAACGCATAGATGTTTAAGCTTGTTTGAATTACATTCGAGCTCTGAAAATTGTGTTTGAGCTTGGTTTGATTGTTAATCGAGTCGAGCTCAAACGAATTTTAATCGAGCTGATCACAGGTCGAATTCGAGTAGTTTGATTATTTTGTACATGTTTTTGTTATTTTTTACTAATTGAGTCGAGCTTCTACATTTATCACATACAAAAAGTTGTTCGAACTTGGTTTGATAACTTATCGAACCTAGCTCGAACTGATTTTTTAGCGATCGGGCTCGAGTTGAGTATCAAGTAGCTTGGTTCAATTTTCAGCTCTAATTACAGCAAATTAAAAGTTCCAATTCCAAATTGTCTAATTAATTGATGTCGCTATGTGAAAATCGTTTCATATACACAGGAGTGGCGAATGGCGCGGGATGGCAAAGCATTGTGGCCTATGTTAATGTCGGATCCTATTACTTGATAGGAATTCCTTTGGGGGTTCTTCTCGGTTATGTCGTAAAATTACACGTTGAAGTGAGTATACGTTTCACAATATTGTTGCCTTTGTATTATGATTATGTGATAACGAATAATTTTGTCTGAATTTCTCGAAATAGTAGAAAACAAGACGCTAAGACGAGGATCTTTGATGTATTCGCTTGTGTTGTTTCCGGTTTTTAACGCTTCTTTTCTACAATGGTTCGCAGGGCGTTTGGATTGGGATGTTAATCGGCACGGTGATCCAAACTATTATCCTTGTTACAATAACTTGTAAAACGAATTGGGATAAACAGGTAAGATTGATTTCATGCATATTTGATCGAGTTTGTTTGAAATAAAATTCGATCTAATTATTTATTTGTGTATATGTTTGATATAGGTATCTCTTGCTCAAAAACGAGTCAATAGATGGTCTGTAGAAGCTGATACCGAAGCTGATACCAGTAATAACTCGTCTGATACTACTATGTGACTGCTTCTTATTTTCTAGTATATTGATGGAAATAAAATTACCTAAGTGATGTATATAATCGAAAAACTTGACGAGCAAAATTGTTGTATACACTTCTTCGTTATAAAAAATGAAAAAGAAAATTCGTAGCCAAATCAATTGGGATACACCAAATTATGTCACGACAATTGTCGTTAAATTCATAAGACTTGTCTCGTGATTTGTGGTTCTTGATTATGATATACACAAATTACAAATTACAAATTACATGATAAATATAATTCATTTAGGGATTCAAATAAAATTTAAACACAAAGCTTTCCCCTTGTCTAATTTTGTTTGCTATAAAATGTCCGAGGAAATTATTCTATGTCATAGTAATTGTTTGGAGTTTGGACCAATTTTGAACTATAGTAAAACTATTAAAATAGTGAAGACATTAATAGATAATTGATTCATGGATTACTATTTTACTATTTCATATTCAAGGGTGAAAATGAGTCGAGTCGAGCCGAACGCATGGATGTTCAAGCTTGTTTGAATTACAATTGAGCTTTGAAAATTATATTTGAGCTTGGTTTGATTGTTCATCGAGCCGAGCTCAAACGAGCTTTAATCGAGTCGATCACGAGTCGAGCTCGAGTAGTTTGAATATTTTGTACATGTTTTTGTTATTTTTTGCTTATCGAGCCGAGCTCGAGTCGAGCTTCAAAATTTATCAAACACAAAAAGTTGTTCAAGCTTGGTTTGGTAATTTATCGAACCAAACTTGAACTGTGCTTTTAGCGATCGAGCTCGAGTCGAATATCGAATATCGATTTAATTTTCACCCCTATTTGTATTAAACTAGCACATTATGAAATAAACCTAAGGAGGTAAGACAAAGAAGCTAAGGCCTCATTTATGACCTATTATTTTTCATTTCTTAATTTTTTTTTGAAATATTTCATCCAAATTATATATGGCTGGTATATCTTTAAAATATACAATTAGCACTCCAATATAATTTTCCCAAGAAAATGGAAAGATTTCAAAATATAATTCATTTTGTGAATTTGTTTGCAAAAATGTACCCAACTACCTTTTAATTCAAAAAATAGCAAACTTTTGGTTTTTCACACAAAAGGCCAATATAACAAAACTTTGTTTTACCAAAAATACCCTTTATGACCTAAAATTTGTTTTGAAATTTTAAAGATGTGGAAAATTGCTAATTGAAACCTGTAATTCAAAATGGATGCAAATCGGGACCCCAAAATGGTATCAGAGCCTAGGTTTATTATGAACTTGATAAAATAATTATTATATCGGGTAAGTTAACTTTTGTGGAGGAGAAATTATCTCCAAACATGGATCTGGACGAATGTCCAAGATGTTTGTACTACATGAATTGTCTTCAAACCTTGAAGACACGTGAACAAGAACACCAGGAGATGGTAACATATTGGAACAACCGATATGTCGAACAAGTTCTGGCAGGAGTTAGTAGGATAACCCTACAATACTGCTTAGATCAAAAGACGAATCATCTGATGTCTCTTGAAGAGATTGAGATGAAAAGAAACAGAGTTTTATATCATCAGGAACTAGCTCATTATAATCATTAATGAGGCCTGGTAACCAGAAGAGTTTAGAAGCAACACCCACCATATTGCGATGAACAGAGAAGGAAGGATTAGCTGGAATAAAATAATTCCAGACCAAACCAAGACATCTCATGATATTCGAGAGGTCCAAAAGACGGTACAGAACTATGGAGAAAACCTATACATAGTTCCGACAAAGTCCAGCATTATGAAATCCTTATAGATGTTCAAAGGAGAGTAACTACCTTGGAAATTCTAGCCGGTGGTAGAAGAAGATCAATTTCGGAAGGGTTCCATATCTACACCAAGATGGAAAACCAACCGAAGTTACAAGAAAGTTGACCGACGATGAAAAGCTTAGTGCTCTAATCAGAGGAAAATCCATTGCCAAATAATGGATAAAATCAATCTACAAAAACCTACAAGATCTTGCCGAATCCTTCTCAGGATTAGGACTTATAGACCTAAAAATGAATGCTGGAGATGAATCCTCAGCATTGGTGCCAAGGAACGGAACACCACCGCCTTATACGGTACCACAACCACCACAACAACCTCCGATGATGGCGGAATCCTCAGGAGTAACACAAGATATGCCGATGCCACATGCCGGAGATTTTGTGATAAAAGAAGATCAACTACGAGATTTTGTAGGGACTAGACATCGCTCCAAACAACCAGAATTATACAACACGCCGTATGGAAAGTCTCAACTCGACCCCATACATCCGTATGGACTTATGCTCAATTTGGATATTCTTGATTTCAAAAACCGAGAAGACCTAATTGATGAGTGGGCCTCAGCCATGAGAATTGCAGCAGGAACGCTCGGACTTGAAAATGAGGGTTTCATCATGCTCCTTGAGATGAGTCTCGAAGGATCGGTGAAAATCGCATGGGATTTGACACCTCTAAACATCAAACAAGATGTTACAGCATGAGGATCCCTAAAAGGAATTGTCGATAACATGGCGAAACTATTCAAACTCCATTTTATTGGCACATGATACTTCGAAGGCATGGAGAATGAGAAGAGAGAAAAATACAGACAAGCTCTCTACAACCTCGAACTACATGATATTTGTCACATTGACAAATATATCAAGCTATTCACCGAATACAGATGGAAGTCTAAGGTGGATAACGGCGAAGCTTCGCAGAAGATACCAAGCCCCTGGAGAGAAATGCTCATCAGGGAATACAAAGTTGCAGACGAGATGGACACAGTGGCAAGAAGGATGTCTTTCCTGAAAGCCAAATTATCTGAATGGTGTCACCAAACAACTTTATACAAGAACTACAAACGACTAAGAGGAATCAACAAATCAGTTCCTCTATGTTGTGTAGAGAATGACATTCCAACAGTTGTTGGAAGAGCACCAAGGAAGGGAAAAGGAAAAATCCACAGAAGTCATCCTTATTCCCGAAAAGGAGAAATAAGGTCTTCTTGGAAACCAAGGTGATTCTGGTCTAAACATAAAGCCCGGAGCTACAAATCAGGGCAAAGACCAGAACCAAGAAGAAGTCGAGTTATCACCACAGACTCGAACAGAGGCTCTAGACGACCACCTATGAAAATGACGTTTAGAAGAACACAAGCAAGGTCTAATGAAAGTTTCAAAGACTGTAATTGTTGGACATGCGGTGCAAAAGGACATATCTCTACAGATTGTCCAAACAATGAAAGACGTGGAGTCAGACAATTCGAAGCCACGGCAGAATTCGACGAAGCTGTCTACTACCAGGACCTGATTCAGGTGTATCAGTTTGAGGACATCCCCTCAGATGAAAGCATCTATGAAGAAGAAGAAATTGATTCTGAGTATGGAAATAACTCAGGAAGTTCAGGATCAGAATCAGGGTGAAGGAGAATTCCTTCAAAATCTAGTTCGAGAGGATATGTCAGGATTCCTCTCTCACACGACCGTGTCTCATAAAACTCTAATGAGGATTATGAAGGACGAAGCCAAGCTCCAGATGTATGATGGGTTTACTATCAGAACTTTGGAGAAAACAATGGATAAAATGGGGTTAAGAAATAGAAAGCACCAGATTATCCATCGAGTTTCAAATGGAGAGTTTGGTATTCCTATGGAACTCACATGAAATCAGATTGAGATGCAATTAATCCCATACCGAGAAATCCAGGAGATTAAGAGCAAGCTCAAACGAGAAGTGGCGAATACACTTTCATGGATCCATATTAGAGCCATTAGAGTTGTAGTCAAGTCAACCTTCAAAGAAGGAATTGATTCACCACTAAACCTGGCCCTATTCGACAAGAGAATCTCGAACCTCAAAGATTTGTGTCTCGGAGCCATTACAGGAAATTTGTATTCAAGAAAACTAGCATTCAATGTCTATCAGCGCATTGCATACAACTTAAACGATCGAGATTTCAACAAGGTTCTTACCCTTCATCAAGATTTTAAAAGAAGCGAGCTGATGATGGAAGGCAATAGACCATACTCGATCACTTACAAGATTTCTTACGCACTATCGAATACACATCATTCGGAAGTGTTTCTCAAAAAAGATTTCATTGAAGTTCCAAGGATCTTCGAAGACTTTGCAAGGGCGGTATTGCCGGACATTATTGAACTCCCGACAATATAAGACATCGATATGAGAATTCAGAATCTTCCAGTGTTAAACAGAAGCAAGAGTCTCATGATCGAACCAAGAAGAATGTCCTTTCAGCAAGAAAGGATGATGAGTAGCCATCGTTGAGAAGAACCAAAGGCTATACGGCAAGCTCAAGTTCTTAATGTGATCACTACGCAAGGAGAACTTAAATGCCGAGAAGTGAAAATAATATTTGATATCACTCAAACGGAAAATCTATTTCAATGTGATGTCCTATATTATTTACAGCAGCCTACAGTCGGCAGGTATCAAGGACTCCTTAAAATAGGAGAAATTGAAACAATGATTACAGGAAAAGCAGGAAGAACCGCGGAACAAGTGGTTCTAGGACTTGAATTTCTTGAGGCACATAAGCCTTGGGAAACACTACCGGATGGAATGGAATTCACGGTAGGAGAGAAGCGTTATCGGATCCGATGACCACCAGCCCATTTTTCATATACATTTTAATCGGAATGTTATATGAGAAATACCGTGCAGAGTACTTTGCTGCCTAATTGATTCAGGCGTAGGAATTTGCACTACAAAACAAGAAGTTTTCCCTACAGACGTTTGTGAAGACTTACCCCCCATTGCTGGGAGAGATTTTTCGAAGAGGATTCTTATCCTCAAAAGAGGAATCAAACAGGCATAAATTATGATCGGTGGAGTAGGAGGTACCCCATGGTACAAAGTCAAAACTCCACCTATCTATTTTCATGATACAGGTGCTGATATTCTGCTAGGAAACAATTTCCTTCAGACGTTCAAACGGTTCACACAAGAAAATGAAACAAGGCGCCTTATTTTCACAACCCACTGTGATCATAAGATCATTGTTCCGAGACTACGCCAGGCATTTCACCGTAAAATGCCATTGCTTTTTCACAGCAAGCGTGGTGATGATGCTAAACTTCGACATCCAAAAATGAAGGATCAAAGAAGATTTGGTAATGCTTTGTTATCCTATCGACAACATGGTTCTAAATCCAATAGGAAATGGAACTACAGATGGGAAGATCAAGATTACTCCTTCAGAGTGAATGGAGAAGAAAGAGTACCACCAGAGGTTATACAAACTCTTGTTATGAGCCTCATGGACGCCCCTCAGGCTGATGTTACTCTTGAAGAACATATCTCACTTGAGGACGTCAAGAAAAGGATTCAGAGGAACTACAACGAAGATCCTCTAGCCTGGTGGAATAAGAACGAACTCAAAGCTGCCTCAAAGGTGAAAGCTGGAAAGGGACACGAGTTTGTGAGGTACAAGCCAATCCTTATGAACATGGAAGATTGTAAGGATAAGAGGAAGATACTTAAGGAATACCTAGACCTTAAGTTGATATCCCCAGGAGTCTCACCATATAGCAGCCCAGGATTTTTAGTCCGAAATCATAGTGAGATCAAGAGAGGAAAGCCAAGACTTGTTATTAATTATAAAGGGATTAATAACATTTTGGAGTTCGATGGATACTACATCCCAAGTAGAGAACATCTGGTGAATTGTATCAGAGGAGCCAAGATATTCTCAAAGTTCGACTGCAAGTCTGGATTCTACCAGATCAAAATGGAAGAAGAAAGTAAGAAGTACACAGCTTTCTCCAATCCACAAGGACATTATGTCTGGAATGTGATGCCAATGGGTTTGGCGAATGCACCCCAGATATTCCAAAGGAAAATGGATAATCTTTTCAAAGATTATTTCTCTTTCATGTTCGTGTACATCGACGATATTCTGGTTGCATCAAAGAATATGAAAGAACACTTAAGGCACTTGGAAATCTTTTCAGATGTGTGCCACAAAGAAGGATTGGTTCTATCAGAAAAGAAAGCAGTAATCCCCACAAGAATTGAGATCGATAAATCTGGAATCATCCTACAAAGCCATATTGTAGAGAAGATTACAGGATTTCCAGATGTCCTACAAGACAAGAAGCAGCTTCAAAATTTTCTTAGAGTTGTTAATTTCTCAGGAATGTTCATCAACAACCTTGCATTTCACAGGAAGGTTTTCAGTCCACTACTCAAAAAGGATGCAGCCTTTATATGGACAGAAGAACATCAAGCCGGAATAAAACAGCTAAAAGAAATTTTCTAACAAGAGATGGAGGAAAGTGAAATTGATTCTCTCATCAAGCTGTCGAGGTATCTTGGAGATCATCTGGAGATGCTTCAAAAGGATTTCGATGCATTAGTACTTAATGCAAAAGTAGCAGGCAGGCTACAACAAGTTGATCGGATCAAAATGTCTGATCGCATTCGAGGATGCATAATGGCCGACGAACAATTGTTTTCGGTGTTACAAGGGCCTTTGCTCAGGGCAATATCTTGTAACAGAGATAATGAGCCACTTCGAGTACATGGCTCTATACCTGGAGCATGGGATTCAAATACCCCTAGCACAAGTGTTGAGATGGTCTCATCTTACGATAATTTGCCTCAAGCAAAATCGATACTCCAGAGTCACATCCCGAGTCTTCGAGTCAACCCACCACCTCTGGGGTCAAAGAGGGAGAGATCGACCTTAGGCCACAGACTGGCAAATCTAAGGTTGAAATTAACCAAAATTTAGTTTCTTCTGCCTTTCAGGAATATCAGCAGAAGTGGGAGAAACTGAACACAAGAATGGGAATCAATCCAGCTAAATGCTTGGTTGATGTTTCAGGCAAATACCCAAGGATATGGATGCTACCAGAATCCAATCCTAAGGATGTCAAGTACTGGTTTGACTTTGGAGCACTTGCTTCAATCTCCACCAGATCACCCAGCTTTTCGGAAATCTCTCTACTTCCGAAATGGATACAAGACTCAGTACATGAAACTTGGGCGAACAACCCTCATCTTGCACGAGGAGATGTACTGGAGCTATACTTCATCAGTGCAGCACCAGAACCAATAGGGAAAGGAATGCATGAAGCATTCTACTACATCAAGCTAAGGAGGCCAGACATAGAGTCCCTGAAAAGAATTAAAGCTCCATCCTCAGAAACTATCCAACTCGTTTCAACCTTCACTGAGGATGATATCTCCACCAGAAGGGCATGGGGAATTTGGGTCTATCTTACAAAGATGGACAAAGTCAAGTTTTCATTCAAGTATTACCAGAATACGTGAATGGATCGTTCCTACTTAATACAATGACAGGAAACACCACAAGCTTTGCAGAACACTTATTCGAACAGAAAAGTACTCTGCTATGATTAACAAGCTACCGGGGAGCAAAGAAACTCGCCAAAAACTATGCAACATGGCCCATGTTTGGCGATGGTCAGAACGGATCTGCCCGGACTGCCCGAACCAGAAGGAGCCAGAATTTGGTACCAAGTCCAAATCAACAAAGGAAAAAGGAACCAAGACAAGAGATAATGGTCAGGGACCACCAAAATCACGGGGACACCAAAAGAAAAAGATGCCCCGGCAAGGTTAAGTGGATAATTAAAACAGGATCACCCACTAGAAGAAAAAAGACGAAGGATGTGAGTTAGCATCCTCATCACTTACCTTGGATACCAGACAAAAGTAGGACCAAGGCATGTGACTGAAAAGAATTCCCACGACTTTATTCAAAGCGGGAGTAATAATGGAGGGATCCACACTCACAAGTGGATCCAATAATTCAAGCGCATAATGGAGGCAATAATGCAGCAATCCAGCTTCTATATAAACAAGATTTGGAGGAAGCAGAAGACATCGAACATTCTCTTCAGTTTTCTCATTTAATAAACATTGTAATATTTTAAGTTTTGAATATTCAGTTTGTAGGTTTAAGAGAGTGCATGTATAGTGTGAAAGTCCTCCATATGAGAGGCTAAACAGGTTTTCTCCTCCCAAAAGGAGATTACTTATGTAATAGATATTTATCTATGTTCATAATAAAAGGAAGGCTTTTGCTTCAATATGTTCTTCTAGTATTTTTATTATTTAATCCCTGGAATACTCTACTTTTCACGCCTGGAGTAGGAAATGAACCAAGGCTGTGCTGAGCAGTTGCTGAAGGAGTCAAATAACTTGAAGTTCAACTTCCCAATGGTGTGAAGTTGAATGGTGAGGAGCCATTGGTAAAACGATCTTGGGGCACTGATTTTCTGACTGGTGGTGTTGCGAACCATCTCACCCAGTGCTGTTTCGGTCAAAACAAGGTATGGTGTTTTAAGGGATTATTTAATTTATGTACGGAAGCATGTTGGGCCTGATAAAAATTTTAATGGACTAATTTGCAACATTTTCTAAGTTATGGGATCATTTGTGCAATTTTTCCTCTTTTGTTATTCACAAGGGTGTTTTGGTATTTTGTGGTTTTAAAATAATGCTATATATTGGTTGTTTGACCTTTCAAAGGGAAAAGTGTTCTATTTCTTGAATTAGTTTTAGAACTGGTCTATTTTTGAAATTAATATCAACAAGTGATTTATTTCTTGAAAAAATTCAAGAAAATGACATAGTCTTTAAAAAATTAGTGTTATTTGCATCTTTTTTAAGAAATTATTTTCAAGAGAATTAGTTTTTTTACCGGTGATGATTAGATATTTCATTTAATAATTGAAAAAATTTTATCCGCCTGTATCTCAACACAAATATCAAAATACTTAGGCCTTCTTTGTTTATATTTTCAAATTCCATTTTCAACCTTTTAAATCACAAATTTCAAAATAAACTTAACACACCAAATTCTCATCCAAATTCTACTTTTTTCAACTCTACATTACAGTCTCCTATATAACTAAGTATCTATCATATATACAATTTTTCACACATTTACCAATCAAATCAATCATTATTTCACTTTCTCTTTCATACTTTGCACTTTTTTTATCTATATTTCTTTATTTTTTATTTTCATAATCATTATATATACCACTAACACAATTATTATACACATCATCCATGAACGTATCATTATTGATTTGATATGTCTTACAACTTTTAACCTATTTCTAAAAACATAAACAAACACCTACCATTTTTACACGAATTTTCATAGTACAGAATTTACGAGAAAATTTCAAAATTTTATCTAAAAAACATAAACAAACAAATCATTACATATTTTGAATAGTAATGGCGCTAGGTGCAACATATATAATAAGACTCATTTTGATTATCTTTGGATGGTTTACATGTGAGTTTAACTTGCAAAAATTTAATTTTCATACAAAATAAAAATTCATTCATGCTAACTTTTTTTTAAAAAAGTAAATTTTTCTTAAAAAAAATAATTCTTACTTTAGAATTAATCATTATAATTTTTCTAACCTACGGATTTTAATAACTTGATATAAATTAGAAAACTAAATATAACAAATTTGAAATCAAATAAAATAGGATTACAAAAAGCATAATCTAAATTAAAATAACTCAAATATCTGAATAGTTTTAATACACTAAAAGTAATGAAATATTCCTAATATCCAGATCACCCAACCAAATACATTGCATGTAGAAAGCCAATATAAATGCTCAAGTTGAGCTCCAGATCCAAGGCACAATGATATTCACCAATAATAAGGTATTTAAATATTAGTATTAGTATCGATTTTTAATGTAGATTTAATAAAATTTTGATGATATCTCAAATTTTAGTTTTGATTTTAGAAAAATAGTGAAAATTTAACAAGTTGAGTTGTTTTAAATTTTTTAGAAAATCTACAGACTTTCAAATTAAGTTGAAAATGAGCTTTTAACAATTTAGTTAAAATAAAATGTTAAATAATTAAATTATTCTTTACATTCAACGAACTAGCTATCTTTAAGGATGATCGTGTTCACGCCTTTTTTTACGTGAAGAATAATCAATCACAACTCAATATGTGTAGATTAATAAAGTAGGCTTGCTGATTATCAAAATTTAATTATAGCTTTTATGATTTATTTGTAGTTGTAATTAATAATTTAAAGGCAAGTTACTCGTTATAGATTTGTTGTTGATTTAAACTCATATTATCATGATTTTAAGCAGTGAAATTCTCAAATATAAAAGACTAAACGATTACATAAATTTATAATATATATATATGTATGTTTCCAAGTGAACTTCATTCAAATAGTAATACAAAAAAAAATTGTACATTCAAACAAGATAGTCAATAGATTGATTCAATAAAAGTTGTTGCAATATATGAATAGAATAGAACTATTCCACTATATATATGTATATATATACATAATAATTAATGTCTTAGCTTTAGTATTAATTTGTAACTATATATATACTTTTATTAAAAAAAAAAACTATATATATACAAGTGCATCCTACATGTAAATTTAGTAGTTAAGAGTTAGATGTATTACAATATTAAACGTACCATTTGACAAAAAAATAATCGACTTAAAAATAATAGTATCATCAAGTTATCACTATTACTTAAAAACTATAAACTAGCAAATTTGACGAATCAACTCGGTTTTTCATATTTAGTTGGATTTTGTAGACTTTGTAGTCCTGAATTTCTACTCATTTGTATTAGGGTGGGTAGTTTAATTTTTATATTAATAAGAAGTTATAAATGTATAATGTTGAATAAACTAGCTCGATTGTAGATGGCATCAGCATAGACTTTTAATTTTCCATTAAAAAGGAAAAAAGTGGTGACTTTTAAATCTTGCATAATGAGATTTTACTTTAGTAATTAATTCAATTCTAGAACATAATTATTTTAAGGTCAAAATTCATTTTACTACTTTTTATTATAAACACTACATCAAATATCCTCATTTATCTCTAAAACTTTTAAACACTTCATCTGTTACATTGAATATATTGAATACCTCTAGACACACTAATAAATAAAAATTCCCTTGAGTTGTATAAACTTATAAAATTCATTTTTCAACTATAATAATTTGTAGAACTTTCCTTTCTTGCGGTTATATTTAACTATAATTTGACTCCAAAATTGATGTAATGCCAAATTAATAAAATAAATTAATCTTCAATATATATATATATGAGACAAATAGTAAAATATAAAGAAACATTAAACTTAAAAGAATCCCACATAAGTATTTATATATTGATCATTATTTTCTTTTATATATGCTAATAGTTTTATTTTATATTAAAGAACCATTGATAATCTATGTTATTCAATGTCAGTTTTTTCAATAAAACTAATTCTTTATTTTTGAAGTATTATATTACTTATTAAATATACTGATAAACATTCATAAGTGTTTTAGATATACGTATACATTTATTTATGTACATAACTGATGCGGTGTGAATCCGCATCGTCGGTATTTAGATTTTGGGCTGCACTCGAGTAATTCGAGCTGCCTACGTAATAATTCAGAGATATTAGGGTAATTCTCCAAATGATCAGAACTTGATTAATCAATTAACTGAAGTCATATTTATAGCTGTCAGATTGCTCGACGGGCCGGACTTATGGGGTATGGGCCTTCCACACCAAAACCCTAGCCCGTGAGGCTGGGTCCATTATGGGCCGTAGCCCATTAGACTTGGGATCCTGGGCCGGGCCCATCATATGCCCCCTAACTCTCGGGATCCTCCTCGAGGTGGGGAGATCGAGAGTTATCATCTTTAAACCCGTGAGTCCGCACTGTAAAAGTCCAAGCTTCTATGAGTCTCAACTCGAAAGTTTGCTCAAACATGGCCCATGAAAAGTCTTGTCTCAATAATAGCCCATGCCAAAGCCCACGAGCCCATGACAACTTCAAGCGTCCAAGGAAAAGTCTCCTCCATGACGAGCTCGGGTAAGTTCTTCTTTCTTTTTCCTTTTTTTTTTTTTTTTTTTTTTTTTTTTTTGGCGTATGGTGGCGCGCACCTCGTGGGACGCTCGTCCCATGGGTGCGCGCCTCGGGGGGTGCGCACCGTTTGGAGCGATACGGGAATGCCTTGACTTCTTAATATCACAACTTTGTTCTATGCCCCCCATGTCGAAGGCTTTAGGCATGCTTTAGGCCTGAACGTTGTTGTCGAGGTATGGTGGGTTCGACACTTAGGGCGATTTCAAGGTTTATATATAGTGGGGCTTCCGACTTTGGGGAACCTCCAACTTCACAAGTGCTCGAGGGTCTGACTTCACAAGTTCTCGAGGGTCCGACTTCACAAATGCTCGAAGGTCCAACTTCACAAATGCTCGAGGGGGGGTTACCCAGGGACCTCAGCCTAGAGTCTAAGTTTAGTTGAGAGGAGCTCTCCGACCGGGAGCCTCAAATCTCAAGCGGCAAGGGCTTCCTCGGTTCTGAGGCCGGGAAGAAGGCCCTTAGAGATACCATCGAGGGCTTCAGACGTGGGGCGGACTTTGCTAAGGAGGTCCGCTTGGAGGCGAAGGAGGAGGCTCAGGGGCACATGATGTCGACTGTCCGCCGGAGCCGGAAGTTCCTTTAGACTAGCAAGCGCTACCCTGGGGATGACTTCACTTGGGTGTATCCCAGCGTGCGGGACGATAATGGATCCGGGGCCGGTCCCAATGGCCTTGGTGGCGACTCGGAGGATAGTTAGATAGCGATGTAGGGTCTGTTTAGTTTTAGTCACTTCGTGTTGTCTTCGTAAGACTCGTTTGATTTTGCCGTTGATCTTTGTTTAGTTTAGTTCATCTCGACTTTATTTTTCTCGTGTTGACATTATGTTTAAGTAAGTCGAGTCCTTATGTGTGAGTAAGCCGTGTCCCTTGCCCCTATGCCCCCCTTGTCGAAGCCAGCAGGCTAAGACGACATAGAGCGAGCGTGATGAGTTTGACGCATAGGAATAGCAATGCATAAAGGCCGACATTTAAGTAAGAATGGGGTAAGGGCGATGAGCTTCAGCCTCGAGTGATCAAGTAGTGGTGGGGCGATGAGCCTCATCCGCTAGGGGGGCGATGAGCCTCAGCCTCTAGGGATTAAGTAGTGGTGGGGCGATGAGCCTCATCCGCTAGGGGGGGCGATAAGCCTCAGAGGATTAAGTAGTGGTGGGGCGATGAGCCTCATCCGCTAGGGGGGGCGATGAGCCTCAGCCTCTAGGGATTAAATAGTGGTGGGGCGATGAGCCTCATCCGCTAGGGGGGGCGATGAGCCTCAGCCTCTAGGGATTAAGTAGTGGTGGGGCGATGAGCCTCATCTGCTAGGGGGCGATGAGCCTCAGCATCTAGGGATTAAGTAGTGGAGGGAGGGGCGATAAGCCTCATCCTCTAGGGGGGCGATGAGCCTCAACCTCTGGTTATTAAGTGACGAGAAGGGTGCGATCATACTAGCTGTCTGAATCTGCATCATCGATGTTTAAGATCTCCTCCTTTGTTTTAATTATGTCTCACGACAATGTAGAAAGAGCGTCGATTTGATTATAGATTAGGAGGTTGCATGTTCGCCTCTCAATGGTAGCACGTATGACTTCAGATCAGAAGGTTGCGTGTTTGATTCACGTGGGGTTCAACCCCCCGATCCATTAATACGGTTCCAATTTTTAGCATGTGAAAATGGCGCTAACGAATGATAGGTGAGGCGGGGCATGTACGCTGTACATGATTGTCGGAGGTACAACCCTGGAATTGTTGTACCAAGAAATGTGTGGATCACATAATCCGGAATGCAAAACTTTGTGGTTCCTGGTGTCCATATGCTTATCCATTTTCACAGCACTTTTCTTTCCTAATCTTAACTGGCTAGCCTGGATTTCTTTTATCGGCTCCATCACGGCCGTGGTATATTGTACTCTTATGTGGGTTCTGTTCATCAGCGAAGCCAAACCGTAGGCACCCAATAATAGTAATATTGGATTTCGTAATGTTGAATAGGATTGGGTACCTTGCTCTTGCATTGTGACTAGAGATATAATAATTTATAAAACAAATTGCAGGGAACAATACCATCAAATTGGAAAAAGCCATCGCGCAGTCTATGTGAAAAGGAGTAACAGTTTCCTACTTATTGACTGCTAGGTCTATGTATCCCTTTGCCATAGTTGGAAATAAGGTGAAATTTTAATAAATTCCATTCCATATAAGGTAAGGTCATCATTGAAATATTTGTTCCCTCATGTCACATCAAACAGATGAATTCTAAGTGCTTTCACTAAGCTCCACATTAATCATACTTCAACATACACTACTGGCATCAGTATGCAAATATATGTAATTGATTTATGAGTTTTGTGGGACTATTTCGATGACTAAGTAATATATAGGTTAATTAATTAAATTAAGCTGATGATTTTATATGGATGTAGTCTTAAATGAAAGTCCAACAATAATTACTTTTTAAGGTTTTTATCAATTTTTAACAGCAAATGATCACTGAGAATTAAGAAGCTAAAATATGCACAAAATGTTTAAACTGATTTCCTTGCCACATGCAAATTTTGCTAACTACTTATATATAATAAACAAACAATTAATGATGCGATGGAATGAATTGCGGTACAAATTTATTTTCTAATATCAAATATATAGTTTAAATATTTCCAATGGAAAACGGGCAGATTGAGATCGACAATATATATGGAAATGAATATTCAATTTTCATTATCAGCTGGCCTTGAAAATTAAACAATAGCATTTGAAGATCAAGAAAAAACATACTAAATCTTCATTCACCCAAATTAGCATTTAAAATTTGTATTCACAGACAATAGAGAGAATATTTTAATTAGCTCATCAGTTTGTGATTTCAATAGAGAAAGAAAAACTCTGAGCACAACAAATTAAGAATATTTATTCGGTGGCATCAATAAAATCAGAAGATGCAATATGACATATGAACCCACAAAAAAAATTGAGATTAGGGTCAAATACCTCCGTAATCGGTAGAATACTCACGTCTTAGTCTCGAGTTTCCCACAGACGGCGCCAAAATGATGCGATGTGAATCCGCATCGTCGGTATTTAGATTTTGGGCTGCACTCGAGTAATTCGAGCTGCCTACGTAATAATTCAGAGATATTAGGGTAATTCTCCAAATGATCAGAACTTGATTAATCAATTAACTGAAGTCATATTTATAGCTGTCAGATTGCTCGACGGGCCGGACTTATGGGGTATGGGCCTTCCACACCAAAACCCTAGCCCGTGAGGCTGGGTCCATTATGGGCCGTAGCTCATTAGACTTGGGATCCTGGGCCGGGCCCATCAATAACTTTTTTTAAAAACTTTAATTAGTAATAAATGATTATATTTTCTACTCTTTCTTTAATTGATCCAAATTATACTACTATGCGAAAAAGACATGCATGCATAATTTGAGACACATTAAATAAAATATTATAATATTTAGTAATCAAGTTTTACAAGAAAGCAACCAAAATTAGGAAGTACAAAAATGACTAGAATGTCTTCTAATCTATATTAAAACAATTGAGTTATTGAGAAAGAAAGTAAATTTCTAAAGAAAAAGATATCATGTGTTAGCTATAAAATTTTATATGAAATAATTTAGAACTTAACTATTTTTTGGGATAAATGCAAAAAAACTCCTAGTGAAATAATTTATTGGCTGAAAACACCCTGTGAAAAAAAAATAGGCTAAAAACCCCCTGTGAAATTTTTTCATTGCAAAAAACCCCCTCGGTTAGTTAGGTCAGCTACCCCCTGTGAAATAAATGCAAAAAAACCCCCTGTGAAATAATTTATTGGCTGAAAACCCCCTGTGAAATTTTTTCGTTGCAAAAAACCCCCAAAAACAATATTAAAGATAGTTTTTCATAAAATGTTTCTTTTATTTTTAGTAAATATGCCTCATAATATTTAAATTTTAGATCATTAACATATAAGTACTTATATATTCATTTGGGATACACTTTTACTCATATTTACACAAAAAAACGATATTAAAAATAGTTTTTCATAAAATGTTTCTTTTATTTTTAGTAAATATGCCTCATAATATTTAAATTTTAGATCATTAACATTATTGTTTTTACTATTATGAGGCATATTTACTAAAAATAAAAATAAACTCATATTTACACAAAAAAACGATATTAAAAATAGTTTTTCATAAAATATTTCTTTTATTTTTAGTAAATATGCCTCATAATATTTAAATTTAAATATTATAGATCATTAACATTATTGTTTTTACTATTATGAGGCATATTTACTAAAAATAAAATAAATATTTTGCAACGACCGAGGGGGTTTTTTGCAACGAAAAAATTTTACAGGGGGTTTTTAGCTTATATTTATTTCACAGGGGGTTTCAACCAATAAATTATTTCACAGGGGGGTTTTTTGCATTTATTTCACAGGGGTAGCTGACCTAACTAACCGAGGGGGTTTTTTGCAATGAAAAAATTTCACAGGGGTTTTTAGCCTATTTTTTTTTACAGGGGGTTTTCAGCCAATAAATTATTTCACAGGGTTTTTTTTTGCATTTATCCCCTATTTTTTCATTCCTCACTATAGCAATCATATCTTTTAATTTATTATATAATTACTTCAAGGATTGTGTATAAATATATTTTTAAATAAAATTTGAGATTAACATTACTTAAATCAGTGAGAAAGCAAAGTACATCAGATAGATTACTCATTACATTAGATGGGTTCTAAGTGATATTTATAATTCTAAGTCATTATCCATTTGTCTAGGTAACTTTTGATGCATTTCACTATAATAAAGAGAGATGTTTAAAAATTTTAAGGATAAAATGATGTGTAAAAATTTGATACCATAAAATCATCTTAATATTCCAATAGGAAAATAACTATCTAACAGGTCTGTAAGTATTCAAATACAGAGCAATGAAATCTAGCCACATATTGTACCACTCACGGAACTAAATCTAACCACATTTTATGGAGTTTATTCTAACATCCCTATATATTTTACATTTTTCCTAATTAACCCCAACATATTTGGTGCATTAGTCATATTCCAAATGCATTAAAAATGTTGTTAACATAATATAACAAAATAGATGGAGATTATAGCAACATCACAATTCGAACAAATGTAAATTTTTATTTAATGATAAAATATATAGATGTATCAAAACAAATAAAGTAACTCAACATCCATAATTACATAGTCAAGAAGATGAGAAAATGAATTGCAAAAAATTAGCAAACAAATACGAAAGATGTGACATTGCACATTTGCGTCGATGGATTCCTTACACGCAAATTATTAATCTTCTTACTTTAAATTTGCCTCCCTGCAATACAAAAGAAAATATTACAATCTCCAATTGACAAATTTTTTAATATAATATAAACCAAATGTTAATCACAATAATAACGGGTTCAATATTTAAAACTCAATCATGTATTAGTATATAACATACTCTTCTCTAGAGCTATGAATCGGTCCCGCAGAATAAGTCTGGGATGAACTTGGGGCTTGCATTTCAAACCTATTAGAAAGTGCTGATATTGGAAAAAAAATATTATCATAATATTATTTTGTCAGACAATATAAACCAAAATATTTAGCTCTAAACAATTGTAGAATATAATTATATACGGTACTTGATAAAGACTCTTGATATCCAACACTTCCAAAATTGTGTTCTTGAGAGCATTGTGCCTATAAATAATTAAAAAATATTTGAGTAACCATGGCTAAGAAGTACTTTAAAACAAAAAATAAAATTTTCTAACCAGGAGAGATTGAAAACTTGGTATATTCGATTGTGTATATGAGTACTCTGCTAAATTATAACTCTCGTGCACCGTAGATTGATCCTAGTAAAATTTTATTGTATGCAGTTTTTTTCTTGAAATAAGTGATCATCAAATATGTTAAAATAAGAGTTTTAGTTATAGTACAATTTTATCTAATAAAATTTAGGGTGAATAAATAAAATTAAAAAAAGTAAAATGGGCTTTGTATAAAAAAAGCCTTTTACGGGCTGTCAGCTAATCTCACAGTTTCTGTGAGATTAGCAGGGTTGATTCCAATAAGTGTTTACAAATATATATAAGGTCTATAAAATAAATCGTATCAAATCCTGCCTAACTTAGAATGGATACGCTAAATCAAATCATATCAAATCCTGTCTAACTTAGAATGGATACGCTAAATCTTTCCGAATCTGCTAGAATTTCCAATACTCCCCCTCAAGTTGGAGCGTGAAGATTATAAACGCCCAACTTGTCAAGTAACGAGGCAAACCGAGCACTACCAAGCCCCTTGGTGAAAATGTCTGCTGGTTGATTAGTAGTAGATAAGTATGTAGTCTGGATTTGTCCATGTTGTATCTCATCACGAACAAAGTGACAATCTACCTCGATATGTTTGGTGCGTTCGTGAAACACCGGATTTGCAGCAATGTGCATAGCTGCCTGACTGTCACAGTATACCCACATAGCACCATCATGAGTCACTCCTAGCAGTGCAATAGAACTTTCAGCCATTTGAGTTCACTCGTGATTGCAGCAAGAGAGCGATATTCAGCCTCAATAGACGAGCGAGAAACCGTGTGTTGTTTCTTCGTCTTCCACGAGATCGGGGATGATCCCAAAAATACAATATAGCCTGTCAGGGAACGTCTCAAAATCGGACAACTAGCCCAATCCGAATCACAATAGCCAGCCTGGCGCAGATCACAGTTGGAGCCGAAAATCACGCCCTGTGTCGGCTTTCCCTTTAGATAACATACAACTCGCAATGCAGCCTCCCAATGCTCGCGTCTGGGATTTTGCATGAATTGAGCCAAAATATGCACCGAATAACTGAGAGCTCAGGCCAGGTGATAGTCAAATAAATTAAACGCCCGACCAAACGATGATATTTCTCGGGATCGTCGAAGGTCGGCCCGTCCGCCAAAATAAGGCGATGATTCTCCTCGATAGGACATTTCGCAAGCTTAGCTCTAAGCAATCCTGCCTCAGACACTATGTCCAGTGCGTATTTTCGTTGACACAAAAAGATACCCGTGGGTCCTCGTGCAACCTTCAGACCCAGGAAATACTTAAGTGGTCCTAGATCCTTCATGTGAAAGCAATTTCCAAGATAGAATTTAAACTCGTCCAATGCTTTCGAGTCATTTCCCGCAATAATCAAATCATCCACGTTCACGAGTATGTGCAATCGAACATTTTCTTGACAGTAGATTAATAAGGAATAATCAGAGCGCCGGAAACCATAATTACGCATTGCCGTGGCTAGCTTGGAAAACCAATATCGTGGTGCCTGACGCAACCCATAAAGCAATTTCGTCAACTTGCACACCCGATTTTCCGAGCCCTCGAAACCAGGTGATACGTGCATATACACGTCCTCCTCTAAATCACCATGAAGAAAGGCGTCATACACGTCCATCTGATGCACTGGCCATCCTCGAGCAAAAGATACGGACAAGAAGGCTCGAACCGTGACCATCTTGGCGATCAGAGCGAATGTCTCGTGATATCCAGTCCCTCAACCTACTTGTTTCCAAGTATCACTAGTCGTGCTTTGTATCTCTCCACTGACCCATCTGAGTGATACTTGATCTTGTACACCCATTTGCATCTAATTGCTCACTTTCCCGGTGGTAATGGCACAAGTGTCCACGTACCATTCTGTTCGAGTGCAGATATCTCCTTCCTCATAGCTTCATGCCATCGCTCATCTTTAACTGCATTTGAGTACCTAGTAGGCTCAACACATGCAGTAATTGCAGCCAGAAAGGCGCGATGGCTTGACGAATATGCATTACATGAAACAAAATCTGAAATAGGATATCGTGTACCTGAGGACTTGGTGGGTGCAACAGCAGGTAGAGAGGGATGTGTTCGAACCGTATGCATCACATAGTCATGGAACCTTGTAGGTGGAACCCGAGCCCGATGCCCCCTACCCAAATCAGTCGGTGCCCCCAAGTCAGATGTGTCCGCGTGCGCGGGTGAAGTCGGTGAGCTCACATCGCGGACACCATCAGCCGAGCAGCTCGTGTTCATCTCGTTCGGACATTCTGAAATACTCTCCCTCACCTCAGGCCACACCTCCAACCCTGCCACATCGGCAGACGTTCCATCTCCAATTTTCGTGTTATCCACGACTGGGAGAGGGGCGGTCTCGGACGAGTGCTCAGCACCACGAGTAAACGGATACACGGCTTCATGAAACAATATGTCACGAGACACAAAAAATTCACCTGTCTCCAAATCAAAGACTCGCCATCCCTTTTGGGCATACGGATACCCAACAAATATACGTCTGCTTCGGTCTCCAAATTTGTCCTTGTCCCTCGACTGTTTATGCGCATAACAGAGGCAGTCAAATACTCGAAACGATTTGTATGTTGGCAGTTTTCCAAACAAAATCTCATACGGAGTTTTCCCCGAAAGTAACGGTGTTGGGGTGCGATTTATGAGTACCCCCACAGTTAATATACATTTGCCCCAAAACCGAAGAGGCAAGTGTGACTGAAACCTCAGCGCTTATGCCACATTCAAAATGTGACGATGTTTGCGTTCGACCCTCCAGTTTTGTTGAGGTGTACCCACACAAGATGTCTGGTGCACTATCCCAACCTCCTCAAAGTACGACCTCAAACACATAAACTCGGTCCCATTATCAGAGCGTATAATTTTAACGTGTTTATTAACCTGTCTCAAAACCATTCTGATATAAATTTTAACGGTTCGAGACACCTCAATTTTTTCAGTTAACAAGAAAATCCAAACAGCCCTAGAGAAATCATCTACTATGGTCAAGAAATAATTTGCGCTGCACGAAGAGCGGGTCCGATAAGGCCCCCACAAATCGCAATGGATTAAATCAAAAGGTGAATCAACTTTACTTATACTATCACAAAAAAGTTCCCGAATCTGTTTAGAACGAAAACAAACATCACAAATATGCTCAACATTACTATCACTACTAATTCCCGAAATAGACTTCATAACTCGATATGAGGGGTGTTCCAACTTGAGGTGCCATATGTCTTCACTATTTCTTGTAGTCGCAGCGTTGAGTCGATGCATACCCACAATTTGAAACACATAGACCCCTCCTTGCTGCTCACCCGCACCAATCAAAGTCCTCGTACGTGGGTCCTGTATTACACAAATTTTATCAGCGAATGTGACAACACAATGCAGCTGGCGAACTAATTGTGCGACAGAAATCAGTGTACAATTAATATCAGGAACGAATAAAACATCACGAAGAAAGATATTATTCCCCAGATCCAGACACCCGATTTGAGTCGACACTGCCGTGTGTCCATTGGGCATGCCCACCACGCACGGAGATACTTCTCGAACAAAATTCAACAACGAGACATCTCATGTCATGTGTTGTGATGCCCTGGTGTCACCAAGCAGCCACTGAACATTCTTATCCGTAAGTTTAACAGAAGGTACTGGTGTACGTCCGTGCAACATGGATTTCAGAGTCTGTCATTAGACCGGAAAATTTGCTCTTATCGTCATCCATGACGCCGCCCAATTTTCCTTTCCGAGCGTCGGAGCTGCCGCCGTCCATTAGGGTTTCGAAGTCTTAGGTTTTATCAGTTTGTGTGGCTCTGGTACCATGTAAAGATTTGATATATAAGGTCTATAAAATAAATCGTATCAAATCCTGCCTAACTTAGAATGGATACACTAAATCTTTCCGAATCTGCTAGAATCTCCAATATGATTGTTTGATAATATATATATATATAATATATATATATATATATATATGATAGTGGGGGCAAAATTAATTTTACCATTACTTTAACACTCACAAACTTAACCCAAAAAAATTATTATACATCGAATACAATAAACCTAATAAATTATTCATCATATATATTTATATGTTATATCAAATTTATTATACCGTAAATTTTTTTCCAAACCTAACATAGATTTTGCGAGTTTCTTTTCAATTAAACAATATAAACGTTACGGTTACGCAGATGGCCACGTCTATAACAATGACTAATCTAGTAACTTTTCAAATTCATATTAATAAAAAAAGACTTGTTTAGCTAAAATCTACTTATCCAAAAAAATAAATAAAAACAATTGAGTCAGTCATTATTAATTATTAAATTAAAACACTGGATTTGGTGAGAATCGAAGTTGTTATCAGGTGCACTATTTATTTAATTAATTGATTTTTTTTTAATTTTCAACTATTTTGAACCAGATCCCTAGAACCCATATTAGACCAGAATACACATGATAATGACTATTATTTCTTAGTAATTTCAATATCAATAGTTATAACTTATAAGTATGTAAACGTCAAACATAACTGACCAAAATAATGTTTGTTAGAGAAATTAAAATAAGCCTTTAAGTTGGTACTTATTAACTTTCTCATCAAAGTCTGTTTTAATTTAGCAAATGAAATATGATAGAGTGTCAATGAATCGAATTGAATGAGTCGTGGTTGGGTAATTTGCACTTTGCACCCTGAAAAGAGGGCTAATAGGCACTTTGCACACTAAAAAAGAAAAAATAGCACAATGCACCCTAGAATTAATGAAGTTTTGGCAAGTTGCACCCTATTTAATTTTTCAACCAAAAATTTCATTTTGAAAGGCAAAATCATCCATTAAATACAAATAAATTTTGTAAAGGCAAAATAATAATGATATTAAAAATTATTATATGCTACATTTATGGAGGTTTTAGCAAAATAAATAAAAAGTTCTCAAAATAATACGATTATGAAGCAAAATAAAAGTTTCCCATATCGTCTTCAAGTTTTATATTTTTTAAATTTAGAAAAGCAGAAAATTGCAGCTTCAATGTAGTTTCAAATTTCTTATTTTAAAAGGTAGAACGGAGGTGATTCGCTTTTCTATAAATATTTTTACCCTTATTGAGATGAAATTTTGAGTAAAAAAATTAAATAGGGTGCAATTTGCCAAAACTTAATCAATTTCAGGGTGTATTGTGCTATTTTTTCTTTTTTAGGGTGCAAAATGCCTATTAGCCCTCTTTTTAGGGTGCAAAGTGCAAATTACCCTCTTTATTTTTATTTGAATAAAATTTAAACCACGACGGGTAATTTGCACTTTGCACCCTAAAAAGAGGGCTAATAGGCATTTTGCACCCTAAAAAAGAAAAAATAGCACAATACACCCTGAAATTGATTAAGTTTTGGCAAATTGCACCCTATTTAATTTTTTTACTCAAAATTTCATCTCAATAAGGGTAAAAATATTTATAGAAAAGCGAATCACCTCCGTTCTACCTTTTAAAATAAGAAATTTGAAACTACATTGAAGCTGCAATTTTCTGCTTTTCTAAATTTAAAAAATATAAAACTTGAAGACGATATGGGAAACTTTTATTTTGCTTCATAATCGTATTATTTTGAGAACTTTTTATTTATTTTGCTAAAACCTCCATAAATGTAGCATATAATAATTTTTAATATCATTATTATTTTGCCTTTACAAAATTTATTTGTATTTAATGGATGATTTTGCCTTTCAAAATGAAATTTTTGGTTGAAAAATTAAATAGGGTGCAACTTGCCAAAACTTCATTAATTCTAGGGTGCATTGTGCTATTTTTTCTTTTTTAGTGTGCAAAGTGCCTATTAGCCCTCTTTTCAGGGTGCAAAGTGCAAATTACCCATAATGTATCTTTAGGTCATATATGTGTTCTCTTCCGTAATAAAGTATAGGATTATTAATCACCTTATTATACTCATTTACTAAAAATAATAAAACATAAAAATAAATTGAATAATTATAACTCGACTCATGTCCAACTAAATTAATTTTTATTTAAACTTGACCTAATTAATAATGGGTAATTTGCACTTTGCACCCTGAAAAGAGGGCTAATAGGCACTTTGCACACTAAAAAAGAAAAAATAGCACAATGCACCCTAGAATTAATGAAGTTTTGGCAAGTTGCACCCTATTTAATTTTTCAACCAAAAATTTCATTTTGAAAGGCAAAATCATCCATTAAATACAAATAAATTTTGTAAAGGCAAAATAATAATGATATTAAAAATTATTATATGCTACATTTATGGAGGTTTTAGCAAAATAAATAAAAAGTTCTCAAAATAATACGATTATGAAGCAAAATAAAAGTTTCCCATATCGTCTTCAAGTTTTATATTTTTTAAATTTAGAAAAGCAGAAAATTGCAGCTTCAATGTAGTTTCAAATTTCTTATTTTAAAAGGTAGAACGGAGGTGATTCGCTTTTCTATAAATATTTTTACCCTTATTGAGATGAAATTTTGAGTAAAAAAATTAAATAGGGTGCAATTTGCCAAAACTTAATCAATTTCAGGGTGTATTGTGCTATTTTTTCTTTTTTAGGGTGCAAAATGCCTATTAGCCCTCTTTTTAGGGTGCAAAGTGCAAATTACCCGATACATTATTAAGTTTTGCATGAACTATATCAAACGGGCCATAAATTTTTTAATAGTGAAATTTGCTTATTAAATATATTTAGAGAAAATATCAAGTAAATATTACTTAAAAATACAAAAAAAAAAATTAGTCAGTAATTATTAATTAGGCATCTGTCATGCATGGACACTGCCTCATATCTGTCATTTCCCATGAAAAAAGTTATTATATATATATATATATGCATCTCAAAATTTATTTATTTATTTATTTATTTTCACTACATATTACTAGGTCCTTTTTATATCAAATTCCTAATACTATTTCAACTCTCTCTCTATATATACATATATATATATATGTGTATTTGTGTATATATATATTGTGTGTGTGAGAGACCATTTATGAAGCAGGTGAACAAATAGCAAAAAATTATAGTGGAAGCCCAGATTAAAGCAAACTTATATTTCCTCTTGAATCTTGAGAAATAATATTAGGACAATATCCAAGGTTTTTTCTTCTTATTATGTAAGTTTTCTTCCCCTATACACCGCTCACTATGTGTATCTATGTGCTTTTTTTTTTTTTTTCTGTTTTTGAAAGTATATATTCATTTTTACTTTGGTTGTAAATTGTAATAAGTTTCACATTTCATCTTGAAATGTTTCATCTCAAGGATTTTAATGACTTGTTAATGAAAAAAAATAAAGGCTAATAACTAAAATATAATATCTTTTTGGAAGTTTAATAATTAAAATATAAGTGACTAAATAAATGAAAATAGTGGGTTTTTCCCCTCATTTTTCCCACTTCGTCTTTAAATTAAATTTACTTTTCCATATATCTTCATGCATTTTTTCTTTTATTTTTTTGTAAAGTAAACAGAATTATTATTATCACCTATCTGTGTAAATAGTATTCATGTTCTTTTTATTTATTATCAGCTTTAATTCGTCTTCTAGATCTGCACCTTTTTGTTCATTAAAGGGTCTTAGGTTCAAATAATCTTTGTCTTGAGAATCACAAAATTAGAAAGTGATAAGAATTTCAGGCAATAAAGGCTAATAAAATAGATCCCTAGGAAAGTGGAATTCTGAAGTTAATGTCTATGGTACCCACATTTCTGATTATTCCTTTTCCCGATTTAAAAAAATCAAAAATACAAAAAGTAGAATTAATTCTTTTTTTTATCTCTAGTTAATTTAAGGACTTTAGGCGGTGGGATAAAATCGATAAATTTAATTTTTATAATACGTATTTTTGGTAAGTAGATATATAGAAATAGAAAGTATTAGTTGGAATGGCAATAGGAGCGGAAAAAATGAAGACCTGTCTCGACGTCACCGGGAATGAGTTCTAAAAAATGGAACCGGGACCAGGTCCGGCAAATACCCATCTCTTTTCCGGACTCGGACCTGGTCATAAATTATATACTTTATTATATGTATAAGTTCTTATGAAATAAAAATTACTATTTTTCAAATAGAAACTTTATGATTGATGATTTTATTTAATATTTGTACTTGTTATAAAATTTAAAGATAACTTTATCAACTTAAATTTGTACTTAATGTGAAGTAATTTGTATTTAATTACCGAGTAGTTATCTTTTTGGATGCATTATTGTTGTTTATATTGATTTAATATATTTTATTTGTTTTGAATAACATCATATATAAGAAAAGGTTAAAATTATTATTTTACTGGGTACACCTGGTAGGACCGGACTAATGAAAGACACGTCGGGACCAAGATGGGTTCGGGTTTTATCGGGTTCGGGATGAGTCCGGGCTTTAGAATTTATAAACGGGACGGATCTCGAGTCTCGCATTACCCGTCCCAAACCCGTCCCATTGCCATCCCTAAGTATTAGACTTATGCATTTAGCATCATAATTAATTTCACGATCAACATATTATACACAATATATCAGAAATGTTACACGATTGTGTTACAGAATTCTAACGGTCGTTATATTTTTCGTCTCAATAGAGCCATGGATAATGGCAACGGCGTTCACGACAAGTTGCTCACTACGGAAGGAAACGAGGCAAGTGATTTGAAAGAACGTGTGTACGACGAATCCAAGAAAATATGGAGAGTGGCGTTGCCCGGGATCATAGCACGAGTGGCTTCGTTCGGGACGATAATCGTGACACAATCATTTATAGGTCACATTAGCTCTGTGGATCTAGCTGGTTATGCACTTGTTCAAACTCTTACCGTTCGTTTCGCAAACGGCATATTGGTAAGAAAATGCACTAAAGATTCTTAGGTTTATGTCTCATTAATGAATTTGGATTTGCAGAACAAATCTGAAGGAATGATTTCAAATGACTCCAAATTAGCTGTACTGAACACCAACCACCGTTATGGTTGGAAAGTAACTCAAAATGTGTTCCAAATGATTTGAAATCTGTTATAACTTGAAATCGTTCAAACAAACTCAATGATTTTGTCGATGAATTTGAAATGAACGTCGTTTTAGAGGGTCTCGTCTCCATAGCTTTGTCACAATGATTTGAGATTTGCAGATTTTGAAGGAACGATTTCAAATGACTCCAAAATAGTTGTATTGAACATCCACCGTTATGGTTGGAAAGTAGCTCAAAATGTGTTCCAAACGATTTGAAATCTGTTATAACTTGAAATCGTTCAAACAAACTCAATGATTTTGTCGATGAATTTGAAATGAACGTCGTTTTGGAGGGTCTCATCTTCTATTATCTTGTTGTTATTCGATTATAGATAGGCATGTCAAGTGCTACCGAAACTCTATGTGGACAAGCATACGGCGCAAGACAACATCATATGCTCGGCGTTTATTTGCAAAGATCGTGGATCGTGGATTTCTTAACCTTAACCCTCTTGCTCCCACTTTTCATCTTCGGCACGCCTTTATTTCAACTACTCGGCCAAGAAGATAGTATCGCTAGATCCGCGGGGTACATCTCGTGGTGGTTTATTCCTATGATCTACAACTTCGTTTTCACGTTGACAATGCAAATGTATCTTCAAGCGCAACAAAAGAATAGTATCGTTGCTTGGATATCAATTGCGCAACTTATAATACACGTGCCCTTGTCTTGGTTATTCGTATATCATCTCAATTGGGGAACGGATGGCGCTATGGGTGCTTTATGCATATCATCGTGGTTACTCGTTTTTGCCGAGCTCGGGTATATTTTCGGAGGTGGATGCCCTCAGACATGGTCGGGTTTTACTACCGCCGCTTTTAAAGATTTGTTGCCTGTAATAAAGCTCTCGGTTTCCTCGGGTATTATGGTTTGGTAATTTCTAACACTCATTTGTGATTTTTTTGTAAAATGTTCGATTTAGTAGCTTGTTATGTTTCACTTATTATCGTTATCGGGTTGTTTTGTTTTGTAGCTTGGAGTTGTGGTATAACTCTATATTAGTCTTATTGGCTGGCTACATGAGTAATGCAGAGGTCGCAATATCCGCCTTTTCTATATGGTGAGTGTCCGTACGAGACTCATTTTATCGATTCAAATGATATAACGCTCCAAACATGGCCTTAATTAATTTCTTGTACTGATTTCGTTATATCTTGCAGCCTTAATATCAACGGGTGGGAATTCATGATCTGTCTCGGCTTTCTTGGCGCTGCATGGTACGAACTCGTAAATCTGTTGAATAATAAAAACCTGTTTAATAATATCATTGATAATGAGAGATATATATTTATAACGTTATAAGACTCTACAATTAAGGTAAACGCTAGGAAAATATAAACAGAAGGAAACATAATACATAAGTAAATAAAGATTATATTCTAAATATATCCTAACAAAAACGTATATAATATTTCCTCACTGTTTCGTCTTGGTTATATGTTGTAATGCACACACACTTCAAAAAATCACAACGTGTCGTGTCGGACACCTGATCAGACACGACACTCGATCGACACTCTCCGACAAATTTATCTGCTTAAATGAAATGAAAAAAATAAAATATGAACACCATAATGATCACAGTTAGAGGGTATGTCTACCATGTATGCATTCTTTGTGACACTTGAAGTTATTTCACATAATTTTTTGTGATTTAAAAAACTGAAGTATTTATTTTTCTTTCAAACATATAACTTTACAAATCAAATACAAATTTATAATGTAAAACAATCATTTTTATAATTTATTTATCTAACCAATCATATTAAAATTAGAATGAAAAGACTAATTTATATATTTTAACGTAAATTAATGAACATATATATGTATATGATACATATATACATATTTTATTAGTAGTATCGAGGTCGTGTCGTATCCTAATATTTTTAAAATACCGTTTTCGTGTCCGTGCATCATATGTTATATGTAGACTGTAGTATTGACGAGTGAGTAAAAATTCTTATCTATGTAGCGTGCGGATTGCAAATGAACTGGGGCGAGGCGATGCAAAAGCTACACGATTTTCCATCAAAGTCCTAATAGTTACTTCACTTGTGATCGGTGTATTCTTTACAATTGTTTGCTTGGTATTTGGAAACCGACTTGGATTCCTATTCACCAACGACGTAGAAGTTGCAAATACTGTGTCGAATTTGTCTCTTCTCCTTGCTATCTCGGTGTTGCTTAATAGCATTTACCCTGTACTCTCTGGTAAGTTCTATGTATTACGTTGTTTTGATTTCTACGTGCCCGTGTTCAATGTTTTATCGGGTTAGAATTTGTTTTAATTTTGGAAAATTGTGGGTTATAGGGGTGGCGGTAGGAGCGGGTTTGCAAGGAACGGTAGCGATTATCAACCTTTGTTGCTTTTATTTGATCGGGATACCAATTGGCGCTTTACTCGGATATGTGGCTAATCTTCAAGTGGAAGTAAGTAACACCAAAATCTATTTATTACTCATTGTTAATTTGGTGAGATTTACTCGTCGTTTTGCAGGGCATATGGATTGGAATGAACATTGGAGTTGTTACTCAATCGCTTGCACTTAGCTATATGGCGTGGAAAACGGATTGGGATGAACAAGTAAAGATTGCTGCTGAACGTCTCCAACGTTGGTACCTCAAATCTTCCCATAACAATGGACATGCTTGAAAACAGGATCCCTTTGATTCTAAAATTTTGTACTGGATGCATTTTGGTCTTTCTTGCTCAATCCTTGTGTCACAAACACACTGAATTTTCGAGTATTATTTACCACTTTTATGGGTCTTTTTTTCGAGTTACAAAAAAATGCGTCGTTGATTAAAGGATTTGGATTTATGTAGACGAAATCACATATCTATTAATACTTATGACTCAATCCACATATAGTTACATGATTTGACACAATTCTACTCCTTTTGTAGTTTTCGTTTATTCGAAATCCATGAAATAACTGTTCAACTATTCAAAACAAAATATACAACTCCGATTTTAAACTTGTCTCTTGAGATTGATAGATAGAACATGCGAACTCTCGAATTTCAAAGTTTCAGAACAACTACAATCATTCACAAGCTTTAAAATTTCACTCTCATGTCAATGAAATGATATACTTTTTTTTTTTTTTTTGGAAACGTAAGCGTTTTGTATTTCATTTTTATCAAAACTAACTGTACACCTTTACAACCAATCAACTCAGGCGCCTACACTGTAAAACTACCAAATTTACATTGTATCACCCTCCAACTTTGTTCACAAATATCGTTTTCCGTCTTCCTTTCCGGCCCGAACAACCGCCCATTCCTTTCGCTCCACAGATGATACATCAGAGAGTGGAACATCGCTCTTCTTGCTGCACTAATTTGAGACTTCCCAGTTGTAACCTTCCCAACCCATTCGAGCACCTCCTTCCACCTTCTTTTAGTACAATTCAGCCCCAGCTTCCCCCACCCACTTCGCATGACATTTAATGAGAAAGGGCAGCAGAAAAAGATATGATCCAGAGATTCTTTCCCCTCCGCACATAATAAACAGACCTCATCAATATCAGGCATCCAAGCACCACGTCTGTCCCTAGTTTTTAATTTGTTATGGGCAGCTAACCATACGATAAATCTATGTCTTGCGATAGGACCCTTGCCCCAAACAATTTTTTTCCAACTAACTTCATCCTGATGTTCCAAGCAATGTTCATAAGCTCTGTGAATAGAGAACCTACCCAATTTCCATGCATTCTGCATCATATCCACCGCATCAATAAACGTAGTTCTTATGGCCAGCATTCTCTTCCAATACCAAGAATCAGACGCTTTCCCTTGTACTACCCAAATCGACTGACCCTTCAAATAATAAACATTGACCCATCGGACCCACATCGTGTCTTTTTTCTGTGCTACATTCCAAAGCTGTTTAAAGATAGCAGCCATATTCCATTTTGCCAATGAAATAAGTCCCAGTCCCCCTTCCTCTTTAGGTCCACAAATGGTGTCCCATTTAACTGCAACTTGGTAATTCCCCTCTGACTGTCCTTTCCAAAGAAACACCCTACAAAGTCGTTCGATCTCATGGATTACTGTGATTGTGATTGGAAAGATTTGGGCCCAATACATTTGTATCCCAAAAACCACCGCTCTGATCAACAACGCTCTCCCGGCAAAGGACAAGAATCGCACAGTCCATGATTTAATTCGACTAAGGATCTTATCTATGAGAGGTTGACAATTCCTAACTGTCAATCTGGATGAGATAAGTGGTACACCCAAGTATCTCATTGGGAGGCTACCTTCCGCCACCCCAAATTCCTTCAACATAACCTGTTTTTCTGTTTCATTCACACCTCCACATATCAACTGACTCTTCTCCAAATTGGCGAACAAACCCGATACCGTGGAGAACTTTTCAAAGACTTCCTTGACTTTTTGCACTGACTGTCTTTCCCCTTTACAAAACATCATCAGGTCATCAGCAAAACATAAGTTTATAAGCCCCACTTTTTTACATTTCGGATGGAATTTAAATTTCCTATCCCGAACCAACGGTCTGAAGCTACGCATAAGGTAATCCATAACAAGTACGAAGAGTAACGGGGACATAGGATCCCCCTGCCTCAGTCCACGTTTCCCCACAAAATTACCAAAGACCTCTCCTTGCAACATGAAGGAAAACCGAACTGTGGTCACACACAACATAATGATCTCAACAAATTCTCCAGGAAACCCATATGCCATCAATACTTTCTGCAAAAAGCTCCAATCCACTGTATCATACGCCTTACGAATATCAACCTTAAGCACTGCTCTAGGGGATACTCCTTTTCTATTATAACCCTTCACTAATTCATGGCACATAATCACATTTTCCACAATCGACCTACCTTGCACAAAGGCACCTTGGGCTTGGTTGATCAATAGCGGCAACACGCTTTTAAGTCTGTTGCAAACTATCTTGGAAATAGTTTTGTAAATCACCGTACAACAGGCTATCGGCCTGAAATCCATCACAGTCTTAGGGGCTTTGCTTTTGGGTATGAGATGTAATACCGTGTGGTTGATCTCTTTTAGCATCCGGCGTTTGCCAAAGAAATCTTTTATAGCTTCAGTAACATCCTTTCCAACCACCGACCATGCTGCCTTGTAAAAACCCGAGGTAAATCCATCAATTCCCGGACTTTTATCCTCATGAATTGAGAACATCGCCTCCCTTCTTTCCTGGTCTGTCACAGTAGAAAGTAGTACATTGCACTCCTCCTGGTGCAGTATATACCCCTCAGATACAATGCCAGCGTCCACCCCTTGATCAATCACCTGGCCCTCTTGTCCCAGCAGTTGTTGATAGTACTCCAGGATTTCGCGTTGGATATCCACTTTATCTGTAAGGTTGCTCCCCTGTCTACTCTGCAAATTCAGAATTTGGCCCTCAGCTCGCCTTGCCCTAATCCTAGCAAAAAAGAATTTCGTGCATTCATCCCCCTGGGAATAGAAATCCACTTTGGCTTTTTGCTTCAAAAACTCGTGTTCCATATTCAAGAGGTGTTTTACCTCCCCACTCTGTTCCAGTTCCTCCTCCATTAGGGATCGATCAAAAGGTGTATCTCTTAGCCCCTGCCGAATCCTTTTAAGCTTCTCCCTAGCCTGATCAACCTGTATCGCAATGTCCGAGTATCTCTCCTTATGCATCTCCCTAAGCAGTGCCTTGACTTTCTTCCCTTTTTGAACTAGTCTGAACATTTTACATCCCTTTTCATTTTGTTGCCACGCCGTCTTCACCAGTTCACCATACCTTGGGTGGTGCCGCCATCCATTCAAATATTTAAAGGGAGTCAGCCCCTTGTTCCTATCGTGCAGTGATAGGACCATCGGGCAATGATCCGATATATCTTTGTCCAAAAACCTCACAACATAATCCTCCATCTTTTGGTTCCATTCCCCATTTGCAATCACTCTATCGAGCTTACAATACATTCTAGATGCTCCGCCCTGGTTATTACACCATGTATAAAGGTTTCCCATATATGGTAAATCAGCGAGACCATTCTCCTCATAACATTTTTCCATCTCTACATTACCTCCTGCAAAACTACCATCTGAAAGAAGCTTCTCCTCACTCTCCAGCGTTGCATTCCAATCCCCCATCAGGACCCAAGGTTCCTGAATATTGAGGGCCGAGATACTGTGCCATAATGTGGTTCGTCCCCTCTCATCATTCATCCCATACACAATGGAAAGTACATATTCAAACTTCCCACACTGCACCTTACATGTCACCATCTGATCCGTAACGTCCTTGACTTGACATTGCACTTTATGTTTCTGCCATAACATCCAAATTCTTCCATTCGGAGCTTTGACATAATTATTGATTACCTCCCATTCCGTCCCAAACATATTCCTAACCTTCGCATAATTTTTTGCTCTTACTCTTGTTTCAATTAAAGCAACCACATCTAGCCTATACTCCCGACACAAATGCTTCACAGCAATCTGTTTAGCATTCGTTCCCAGGCCCCGTATATTCCATGCCCCTACATTCATAGAGAAGGGGGTTGATGGATTGTCAATCTACCCTCCTCAACTCCACTTCCAACCTGACTTAAGACCTGAAACAAGTTCCCGAGGGCGTGTTGAACTTCCTCAGTATTTGCTCGCTCAGCCCATCCTGGGCCCTTTCTATATTTATTGTTGCTCACCTCCTGCCATTCTGTCACCTTTTCTTTCCCCTTCAGTATAGCTTTCTGCCCCTCAGCCCCCCCTTGTTGCTTAGGTATATCACTTTTTGATCCCTCCTCTTTGGCCATCTTTGTTTGTTCCTCCCCTTCCCCTCTTTGCTTCTGCATTACTTGTCTTTGTATTACCATCTGCGTACAATCCCCCTCTCGATGCCCCCACTTCATACATCGCGAGCATCTAACCGGCAGCCATTCATATCGAATTTGTTGTATCCACACTGAATCCCTCCCCTCCATCTTAACCTTAATCTCTCGAGGCAAGTCACTTCCCAGTTCCACTTTAACAAGCACTCTAGCATAATCAATCCTCAATTTTTTTGCTGTCATAACATCCGTCTGGATTGGTTCCCCAATTTTACTTACAATTTTACTGAGAGTAGTAGCACTCCACAGTCCAATCGGAAGGTTAGGTAACTGTATCCAGGTTGGAACCTTCGTGATCTCTTCATATCGCCCCTGCTCCCCTCTCCACTGTTGCATTATCACCGGCTTAGAATAGAAAAATTGTGTCCCTCTCTTTTGCGCGGCTTGCATATCCTCCCAACTTTCAAATCGCAGTATAAACCCTTTCTCGTATTTCACCACTTGTGGCATTTTCAAACCTTTCCATCTCATACGCAAGAAGTTCGCCATCACTGGCAGCGGAAGTTCCTGCCCTAACACATAGGCGAACAATGAGAAATCCCAGAATTTAAGCTCCGGTTCAATCTCATCTTTAGGCACAAAAATTTCCTCCTCCTCACTCTGTATTGTTTCCAGTTTAAGGCCATTAGTTCCTTCTCGGTTTCCCACAAACAGTTCCCTCCAGTGCGAACGAGTCTGCTCCGTGCCTCCTTTTGCCCCTTTGTCCTGGTTGTTCTCAGTTTCATGTTCACTGCTTCCCCCCCCAACCAGAGTTTTGTTCTCATTAAGATCCCTAACCTCGTCTCTAGTTTCAATCTCCACCTCACGAGGTCGCTCCACTTGCCGCCGTTCAGGAGAAGAGTTCACTCCCCCTTCTCCCTGACTCTCCGATAAAGGACTCTCCGGTACCGCCGCTGGTCGTTTCCCTCGTTTCCTCACCATTGTAGGTTTGTGCGTATGATAGCCTATCCTCTATCGTGCGCCCAGAGCAAAAAAACCCCAAACCCCTGAAATGATATACTTTAAAATTTCTTTTAAAATATTTACAAAAACAAAAGACAGAAGGTTATGTTATCATTAGTATTATATTTTCAGTAAATTATAAGCTGGTAAATCTTGCACACTCGACACATCTTGAAGCGCCATCTCTCGCTCTAATTGCGATCTTGTACTCTTAAGAACCTCCTGCATCCATAAACACCATTCGTTACTAACAATAAGACGAATTCATTTAACAATACACTATATCCTAAAGTAAAAACATAAGCGAGATAATTTATTTTTTTTACGTTAAATTCCATATACGAAGCGCGTTTTGCAAGCCATTGCGCGTCCAACATCTCGAATGCAACACAGAAAAGGTTATCAAAAGCCATCTCGTCTTCACTCAGTAATTCAACAAACCGGTGCCCAGCTTTAGTACTGGGATTTCCTGAAAAAAATATTTCGTACTAATGATTTTAAAGTTGCATAAAATATTTTATTCAATTTTTGTAAATAATCCAATTCATAAATTCAGTGGAAAAAATGAGAGAAATGCGGGGCGAACCTGATTGTAGATCTAACATTTGCACGAGAGTGAACGAAATATTGATACCAGCTACAGCAAACGGATACTCCCATTGCGACCTGTCTCCATCTCTCTTGTGCAGTAAGTTTTGATAGGCTTCCTATCAAATTGAGGATTTGTAAGAAAGTCGAAAACATACGTATAGATACATGGATGGGAAAATTCGAATTTTAGTCCCACAGGATTTGATGGTTTTAGTTGTAGTCCCAAGCTTTACGGGATTCTAATATTAGTCCCAATATTCAGTCATTTTACTAAAATTGGTCATGACTGAATATTGGGACTAATATTAGAATCCCGTAAAGCTGGGGACTACAACTAAAATCGTCAAATTCTGTGGGACTAAAATTCGAATTTTCCCATACACACAGAGACATACGTAAATTTGTTCTACCTTGTATTCAATGTTTCATTAAAGTCGTTAGTTGAATGAAACAACAAATGAAAACGCTAATAAAAAAAACGTGCGATGTGGGAAAAACGAAATAGTGGAATACTAACCGGATATGTGTTGGCAAAGAAGATGAGATTCTCCAATGATATGAATCCTCCACCCCTAAACATTTGGTTCGTTCATAAAAATTTCGAAGTAAATACCAATTTACACACTTGTATCTCAATGAACTTACAAATTTATCTCAATTTACAAACCTGAAATCTGTAGAAGGATCAGATCCCTGCCAACCCATCTCTTTCCAAGCCACTGATTTAAGGGCTGTGATTTGTTTATCTGGATATGATAATCTCCAAAGTTGTATAAGAGCGTCCTGCAAAACGGAATATCCAACATCATTCCATGTGTTATATAGGAAACTCAATATAAACAAATACTCAAAACCCAATATAAAATGTTGTTGAATATTCAAAATGATTGAAAAAAATGGAAGTAAATACGTACTTGATGTTCTGATAAAGAGCCATCGAATGGAATTGAGAGCCTTTCTTTTAGATGTTTCAGCCTTGCTTCCTATTGTCAAACCGAACCAAGAATCAAAGATAAACGTCCGTATATATTATACAGAAAAGCTATAGAAGAATATATTGGAAATTAAGAAAGATTTAGTATAGCCAATTTAGCGTTCCACATTAGAAGTATAAAAAACAGGAACAACACTCATCTTCTTGGGAGAAAATCAATGGAATTTCAAGGAAATACCTGCAAGGGACTCAGTATAATAGGTGGTCCATTTTGAGCTCCTGATATAAATGGTAAAATTCGTCCAAACAGAGACCCCGAGCCAAGGACAATATTTGCTGGGAAAAAAAATAATACAAGTATTAATCAACTTGTTTATACAACGAACCAAGCCGATTATAATACAACAAAACATCTTCAATTAATATATATACAATGTGAATTATATTTCTAACAAAAATTTGTGAAGACGAAATTGTCATCTCCACGAAGATGTCTACCTAAAGTTGAACCACATTCATAATGCATATCATAAAAAACTATACCATCTTTGTTTATCTCAAAACCCAACTCGAATCGGTGTTATATATCATTCTAAATTCTGCATCACTTCTTGAATAGCTTGAGCTACCGATTATTACATTTTAGTTATTTAACAATCTAATTACAAGCTAAAGCTTCTTACAATAGAGAAAAGCAACTATATTAAGCAATAAAAATGGGGATAAATTGCAAAGATATACAAACCTAACCATTGTGCCCACTGTCCGATTACATGAGAAAAGAGGAAGGTCCAATGTAGATGCTCTCTAGTTCGTTCATCATCCAAAACATCCCCAAATGATGAACCCTAGAAATTCAAATCAACCCAGAAAAAAAATCAACACAGATAAATTCGATCAATTTTTTAGTTTTTCAGAAACAAAATGTACCTCCGAGCGTTTATTATAATCGCGATCATCTCTGTTCCCAAGCAATGGCTCGTTCAAGGAATCGAAACGGGAAGCTTCGTAACGATCACCATGGTTGATCCTTCTTCGCAATGTTCGTGAACCCATCAATCCAACACTGATTTTTATTCAAATTTGAGAATATTAAGATCAATCAACGTCATTTTATACTAAATTTACTTACATATTTTATTCAATTCATTCTGTTACTTAGTCTAATCTCTTGCTTGACAACTAAGGAAGCAAACTATGGCGCTCCCAATTGCATTAATTTTTTGTTTGACCAATGATTGGGAAAATAGATTATATGGCCTCGTTCGATTGGATGGATGACTATTTCTCGTTTCATTGGCTCCATTCTTAAATTGCTTCAACTCGTAATTAACTTTTGAAATGTGTTAGTGTTGTATCAATGTTAATTGTGATTACGTTCATATCTTATTTTCCGCAAAGCAAGGGAAATATCAGAAAACACATTTTTGTTGATAAGGATGTGTTTGGGAGCACTTTTTAAATGGGCTTTTGAAGATAAAACTCCATTCACAAACATGATAGTTGTTTGGTGAAAAATTCAAATGGACTTTTAGAATAAATCACTTTTTTCAAAAGCACATTTTGGAGAAGTGCATATTTGAAATTTTTATTCCAGCACTTGTTGAGAAGTTATACTAGAAGTAAAATAATTATAGAAAAGATGGTCACTAAAATTTATCGAAATATCAATTCGCTACGTTATTTAAACGAGACAGTAACTATACTTGGAGGGGCAAATTTGTATTTAAATTAAATAACATTCACTTACACCCTAATTCCTGACCCAACAGAAGAACACTGTAAAGTGTAAACAATCAAGAACTATGGCAAAGACAAAATCGATAACAAACAAGAACTGATCTTGAAATCGATAGCAAATATGGCGAATCCCAGAAGAACATCCTTTTCAAATTCGAACCAGCTCCCAATCTCCGAACCCTTTCCTCAATTCCAATCCCAAACCCCACAAACAACAGCGGCAGCCCTATTAAATTCACTCAAGATTTTCCTCAAAAAGCCACATGCATTCCCTATTCTCCTCTCAATTTTCCTTCTCCTAACGTGGGTTTCTCTCAGATTTCAACGCCATGATTCCAATCTCTACCTACGACAATCTTCGTACTCGGCGGGCGATAAAAATGGCGGGTTTTTGAAGGATTTTAATGCCAATGTTGTGAAATTCTCATCTGTATCTTCTCTTGTAATGAAGGATAAGCGTGGATGGTTGATTGATCCCGTTTCGCTTGCTATGGATGCTGGAATTCCAGGTTTTTTAAAAAAAAATTGATTATTGAAAAAAAAAATTGCATGTTCATTTATTATTTGTGGAAAGGTAGGCTTTTATGCCTTGGTTAGGTTAATTTTGTGTCAGTTATTAGTACTGGGGGAAGAAGGTTAGGCAAGTAATGCTGTGGATTAATGGGAGGGTAAGGTACTACGTTTCCTGCGTAATGTACACCAGTCTGAAACTGCTTCAAGTTTTTTGCTTGTGGAAAAAAATGATCTTTGCTGTTTTGTTGCAGGCATACCTTTCTCTGACATTTGTTTCACTCAGATTTTTGTGGCATTATCTTGTTTTACTGTTCGATTCGGACAATATTTATGATTGTGCTTCGAACATTTGTTATTTACTTTGTTGGTGTAGTAATGATAAATGAATACAGTAGTATAAGTGAAACCAAAATAATTGAGAATGCTATTTTCTACTATAAGTGTGCCGATACTCTTGTTCTTAAGATCGTTGAATAAGAACACTCAAGAGCATATTTCCACTTTCTGCCTTTGATCATTCTTAATTTGAACTTAGATTCTGTGTTATGGCTCAGTCTGATCCAGCAGTTGAAACTTACAAATGTTCCTATGTCATGTTTGTAAGAGTGTGTATTGTCTAAGCAACCGCTTATTGTCAACCCAAATTTGATTATTTTTTCGGGGTTGTCTTGTCCATGATGTTACATAATGGACGTGTAATCGGTTCTTTCAAAATTAACTTTTACAAAATCAGTTCCACGATATGGAAATTGTTCACAGTAAAATCTAAGGAATTAATTTTGGGATTCCATGATATGTATTGTGTTCAAGTATCGTGAGAGTTATTGGAGGATGTAATTGTTTTACATAATTCTATTTTAAACGGTAAATCACTATATGCTTAATGTTTAGATTAATAAACCATCATATTGAAATTTGTAGGCATGAAATATTACACTGTTTATCAGTCATTTCTTGAGTGTTAACAATGTGTCAATTTGCAGGAGGGGCAGCTTTCTGTGCTTCAATTCATGTGGGTGAGATAAGGCCTCGAGGTATGAGGGGAAACCATAGACACCACACTTGTAACGAGACATTTGTAATTTGGGGAGCTAAAACTGTGTTTCGGGTATGCTTTGCTTTCCTTTCTTATAAACAAATAGATTTCGTATATTGCGATGAAAACAAGTGCAAGTATTTTTCTTTATCGATCAATTTGACTTTAACTGTAATTGCAAATAGCTGGCTAGATAAGAACACGGCTCGAACTTGATTTATTCAAGTTCGGGCCCAATTACAATTGTCGGTAAATAAAAATAACTAAAAATTATTATTTATTAAATATATAATAATTTGTATGATATACACATGTATAATGATTGCATTCATTCAATATTTGTCATGATATGCTAATGTGATATACATATATATATATTAATCCATATTATATGATTTATTCTGCACAATCTCAATCTCGGGTTCAGATAAAACCCACCAACCTGGTTTCTTGATATCGGAATTTATTGAAAAAATATTTAATATTCACTTTCTCTGATTTCGTCTTTGGAAGCATGTATTTTAACTCTCCATAACCGTACATGCAGCTGGAAAACAAGGCAGCGAAAGATGGATACTCGGAAGTAAGTATTGGAGCAGATGAAGTTGCAGTTGGTGTTAGCCCCACTGGAACTGCACATGCTTTGGTGAATGTAGATCCCCTAAGGACCACATATTTCATCGGGTGCCAAGACCGCGTAATTAACTATAATACCTCAACGTCTGATTTTAATGTTTGGAAAGATGTATAGTTTCATTGTTTTTGCTTAATGAAGTTTCGTGTATATCTTCTACCCAGTGTCAACAAATATAAATTTTGCGATATGTTTTTGTAAATATCCCATCGGTGTTATGTTGTTTAGACTGTACTCGTATACCAAGCTACCTACGTACCTCGATGGGATCAAGTCTAATGTAGTTTTAAGTGAATTTTGTTGTGGATCATAATCTTTTAGCTCGTTCAAGTAGGTCCAACCAACCGTCGAGTATTTAATGAAGTATTTATAGGTTACTTAATTACTATTCATGATTTGACATCTGGACCTATACTCAATTGACCTTTGTCATTATTCTGATGGTCCACGTAATATATTGTTATCCAGGTCTGATTACCGTACCCATTACCCGATGACCCAGATAATAGATGACAAGGCCACTTGTTTATTTATTCTGCCTCGTATAGTGTGCCTCGTAATACGATATTTCATGCCTTTTGTTAATATTTCACTTCATATGTCAATCTTATTCGTACTCGAATTTACACCATATCACTATGTATGCATTAGAGTCGCATCAAATTGGCACATTTAAACATACTGTCTGTCGTCATTTCACTTTATGACATTATATTGCATCATATTGAGTGGGTTATTAACATATGAATTTATTCTTGCCAATATAAAGAATACTATTTGTTACCCTACAGCCTACACTTTGATTATACGAAAAACTAGTAAATTATATTGGTTAATACCAAATAGGTTAATCGGAAAGGGTTTGATTCGAGGAGCTTCTGAAGTCTCAAAATAATTATCATCATTTACGTGTGAAGATTTATCATATATACACACATTATTATATATATAATTATATATATATATTAATCCATTTAGTTCGTACAAAGACCACCTATGTTCCCAAAGCCCTGTTACAAACGATATAACTTCATCAACGATTACATATCGCTATAGATTTTATTCCTTAATTATCATCATCGCGAAGTTAAGTAGTTGCGACATTTTACGTATCATCATCATTTCTTAGACTTCATCTTCTCCGATGGGCTCGAGAAAATTGGCATCAGCATTTTCATCACTGCAATATAAGCATGGATGCTGCTGATCAAGCTGCTGCATCATCAAAACCTCTCTAGCCAGCATCACCATTTCCATATTACTCAACGGGCCCCGATTCTCCTTCAGAACCGTTTGAACCGCATTGCTAAACGCTCCACACGGCCTTACTGGGCGACCCATTATCATCCTCAAATCTGCAGACAGCTCATCTGTTTGACACCCACTCAGTAGTATACCTTCATCGGGCTTCGAAACGGGCTCAGTCTCGAGAAACATTGGGCTTGCATCTGGCCCAAATAATTCGACCAAATGTGTGCCTATATCTGTGCTTGTAAGGCTTGTCATAGATGTGAGTTCTTGCAGTATTGATTGAAATGGGATCATTTTTTGCTTGTAGAAAGATCGAGCGTTATTGGGCTTTGCGGGCCCCGGGGTGGTGGACGGCCCGATTTGCTCGGTTTCTTCGTCGATCAGACCGCCACTGAAACAAGAATCGGAGAGGATCGTAAAAGTTGCTCCTTTCGGGACACGGTTCACTAGCTGTCGAAAGTCTATACCTGCGAAAAGGGCGTTTTTATACACCATAAAATTCGGGTTTTTATTTAGAATAAAACAATAAATCAAGTACTTACTAGTGATGAGATTGAGATCACAAGGAACAATGGCTTCCTCTGTTTTAGAAGAATTGTTCGATTCTATCAATGTTCCATGGCCCGAGTAGTGAAAGAACAAAACATCGCCTTCTTTCGATTGATCAACCATAGTCTTTAACGCCTTCTTGATGTTTGCACCGGTTGGCATAACGGGGCTACCGGGTTTGTCCATGAGAAGCTCAATACGGGCAGGGTCAAACCCGAATCGAGTTATGAGCACTTCACGCATGATTAAAACGTCGTTATGGCATCCGTAGAGCTCGTTTTCTCCTGTCCCGGGATAGTTGCATCCCACAAGAAGAGCCATTTTCTTGCCTTTCTCCATGTGTATGTGTGTATGCACTTAGAGATATGAACAAGTTATGGTGTTATGTGATTTTTGTGGTGGTATATATAGAGATTGTATTTGTAGATTGTGGTGCATTCCTTGTCATTTGCTTTTGAGTTTTCTTTTAAATGTTATTCAAAAACTTCCTTTATTGTGTTTTGCTTCTGAGTAAGGAGATAATGGAGATTGAAAGTGAAATTCCTTTGCTTTTGAAGTAACTTTAAAGCTATATATGAAGAGTGTACGCGCAATTAGTACTTTCAATGGGCGGGGATTACCCAATTCAAACCAGTTCAATTTTAATTTTATCCGGTTTGGACACGACCTATAGAGTCTGAGACTCGATCTTGTACCCCGAATGTTTTATGAAGATCAGTGCAGGTTCAATAATTACTTACGGGTTCTTTACACAAATAAAATCTGAATTTTTATTAAAAATATCCAAAATTCAAAATATCATGGGTCATTTGCTCGGACAAGACCCAAAATTTACCCACGGGTTCTTTACCCAACCCGAAATCCATCGGACCCATTGAGTCCAATAATTTTGGACCCGTTTAATATGTGACTAGATTCGAATAACACATTTTCTCATAAGTATTTTGTAGGTCCGAGTATGAATTCAGATATTCTCCGCCCATACTATGCGTAACCCAATTAAGAACCTCTTAAGAATAACAAATGTTTGAGGAATGTAGAGCAATTAGGCAAGTAAGAACAAAGCTATATATGGAGATAGTGTGTATAACTCAATTAAGTACCCTCTTGGGAATAACTCATGTTTTGAGAAATGTAGGCAAGTTTGTTAAGAGCTATCTATATATGGAGATAGTGTGTTTAACTCAATTAAGTACCCTCTTACAAATAACTCATGTTTGGGGAAAGTACACCTCTTAAGAGTCTAAAATTCCCGATTTGTCGGATTCTCAATCCATTGAATAATTGTTATTATATGCAGGTGAGAAAGCAAAAACTCAATCATAATTGTTCAGAATGTCGGTTTAATATTTTTTTTTTCTTTTCAAAATTTTGTTTTTGGATTCGATTTATGGACCAGTTATTTGAACTGAACCAAACCGAAACTCGATTTTAATATTATGTCTGGAACAAAATACATTAATTATCCGCATTGTATTCGATTTCCACTCACAGTCTCATCCTTAACAAAGCTATAAACTACAATGAATTTCACTGAGTTTTTATGCTCAAACCCACCAAAAATCGAACCTAACCAAACAGAAGAAATCCGCTTTTTTTAATCTTACTACGGACAATTTGGTTAGGTTTTCAGTTTGTCTTTCAGGAAAACCAAAATTTATATTCAATTTTCGATCGGTCGATTAGGTTAGGCTTTCAGTTTGTCTTTCAGGAAAACTGAAATTTCTGTTCGATTTTCAACCGAGTTGACCGAATGCACACTTCTAGCGAGTCTAGTATCTCCAAAGGCCTAGATATGTTGGATTTGTAAGTATATTTAATTTCTTTTAGTGTCTTCATTGGCAACAGGGCGGTTCCGGATCCGGAACCGCTAAATATTTTTGGACCCGGAACCAGTTCCTCTATTATGGAACCGGAACCGCGAGTCCAAGCTGCGGGTACCCGGATCCGCATGTAACTTTTTTTTTTTTTTTTTGCCTTGTTTTATTTTGTACCTAACCTATCACTCATCTACATTGAATTTATATAAAAAAGTAAGTTTACATAACGTCATTATAAACATTATATGAGCACAAAATATGATAGAAAAATGCAATCAAAATAAACTACATTGATATACTATAGAAAAAAATTTAAATTAAGAACTTATATATATCTTCATAAATTTATATTAAATTATGTTAACTTTACAAAATTAACTTAAAATTCAAATAAGAACAAAAAATCTCTAAATACAAACATAACACTTAATTTTATTATATCTTTCACGTCAAAAATAAAAAAATAATTGATTTTAATATTTATACAATTTGTGGACTTTATATTTAATTTCATTTGCAATGAAATAACCTAACAAACATTTTCAATTGATTTTGGTTGGTTGAATGGTCTTATGTTTAGTAAAATATCCACCATTAATTTTAATAAAAAGAAAAAAAAATAAAGGCGGTTCCAGGTCGGACCCAGACCCGGAACTGGAACTGCCCAATAACCGTTTAGCTGGACCCGGAACCGGATCGAATCGTTTAGCATTGAAAGAACCGGAATCGACGAGACGGTTCCAAGTAGACCCGGAACCGTTGCCATCCCTAATTCAGCTTGTGTTCCATGCATGATTTAACACAGCACTATAATTCATGACACATACAAAGTGATAGACTCAATGACAATGCAAATACAAGTCCGTCGCTCAAGTGTTCGTCCATTACACTAAATCTCAAAACTACATAAGAATCACTTTAGATTGCTCTACTTGATACCATGGTTCAAATTTAACATGCAACGACAAAAAAAAAAAAGAAGCAACACACCTTCACGTAGAAATATTCGATTTAGATTTGGAATTTACATAGAAAATCTGATGAAGCAAAAGATGAAGAAATGAGCAAGTGAAAAATAATAAACACATAATACTCAGGTTATTAACGCTGCAACTAATATAAGAACGTCACAGGATAGATACGTTACAGGGTGAATAATGGCGAGGAAATAGAAGGAGTTTATATTGTAGAAGAAGCTGATTCCATTGTCTGCACAGTTGGGGGTGTCACTTCAGCCAAATTTAAGCTAGGAGAATTTGAGTCTGACCTTTCACGGATTTCTCTGTATTCTTGACATATGGCACATAGATGGCAAAAGAAATGCGTGAAGAAATCTCCACATGGTGCCTCCTGTATTGGTAGTCGACGAATATTACGATTATTATCCACAAAAAAAGATAACGATAAAGAAAAGAGAAAATGAAAAGGAGAAAAGAACTAGTAGTAAGCCAAATCCATGGTGGTATAATCACTAAATTACCAAAAAAAAAGTTTCAAGATGATAACTTCACACAAAATGAGTAATAAAATATTGATTATAAAGGTAATGCTTGTCAAGTATTCTCAACACGAGCACAATGACATGAATAACCATAAACCAAGATTGTCTTCAATCAAATAAGATGTTACTCTATCAAAACAGACACCGTCTCCCTCCCTCCCCTGTTTCTCTTTTCATGAGTAAATATGTCTATAGTTACAACATAAACAAAACAAAAAAAACCCTGAGGAAATATACCTGTAAATTGTACTTTGACCTTAATGCCTTTCGATACCCACAGGCATAGCATGCAACAAAGCATCCAGGTAAACCCAACAAAATGCCATCAGTCACCACACAGCAAAGTGTATTAACAAGAGCCCACAAAATAAAATGTGTGGTACAAGATCCCATCAAAGTTCCGGACCCCAAAAACTCCGCATTTTTCCCAAAAACATAGCATGGGCAACAAAGTCCAATACAACCTAAGCATAATAAACTGCAGTGAGTTAGGCTATCAAGTAAATAATATACATCATCTGCCACCCGACCATATGTTAGAATAGAATAAAGCAGAGAAATATTAAATCAGGGTAACATCAATGTTTTGATTATCAGCAACCATATACATCCGAAATTGTGAACTTGAAACAGCATATCTTTTGACATATGAACCTGAGGTAATTCAACATGATTCATCTCAAATGATAGATTCAGCTTTTGGGTTGTCTTTAGTATGAAACAGCTCATTAGTCTGTTATACTATCAAAATCTCGTTTAAACTTTACCCATGTATCTTTTACTTTGAGTACACTATCACACACAGTAATACGGATTCAATATCTGAAATTCTGAACACTCTCGTCAATACAGCTTAACACACAGCGTCTATACTTTTGAGCTTAAACGAATGTCAAACAAACACATACACAAGTTAACAGAGAATAGTGAGGTGACAATTAGAAATTACTTCTGAAAGGATATTAGCAAATAAAATCGTTATTCACTTGCAGTTGTCAATGTCTGGTGTCTTTTTATGTGATAAACGGAACGTACATTGCAGTGCTTATATATATGTTAAAGTTAGCATTAGACACGACATGCAGAAGAAGAGTATTAAAAACATAGGTTTGCTCATCACATCTTTTCTTGTACTACTCAAAAAGCACCTTCCATTCACTTTTTTGGTTCTGATAAATCAAGATCACAAGGCAGAAAGTAGCGTACAGCTCTGGATATCATCGAAACAAGCACAAATTCCAGAAGACCACTGCCCTGAGCCCTTATTATTTTGCTGTTGAGCAGGTCTAGCATCCGTGACTGGTAATGCATCTGGTTCCCTGTCTGATTGTCCCAAGGGAATATAAGCTGGTGGCACATAACTAGTTTGGCCTACCATTTATTATTGGAAAGACAGACTTCGTGACTCTTCGCTCCTGTTCCAATTTGAGCACCTGCATCAAGCATCACAAAGAGACTAAGATACTTTATATTCCATTGCAATTTCCCCAGAGAAACTGCAAAAGACTGTTACGAGATCCAGACCATCTCCACTAGTACACTAGAAATTTAAAATAATGGACGAAGATATACATTATATGCCCGTTTTGTTTCTAGATGGGGATAACAAGTATCCCCAGAAAAAAATAAATGTTCAAACTATAATAAAATGACTGGCTCTTACATTCATATAAATTATTGCCGAATGCAACAAATAAGAGGCTCTAAGAAAAGCAAGTTCAGAGCAAGAATTATTGGAACATTTCAAGCACCTCCGAAGATGCTTAATAGTAATACAAATCCCAACTCTATCCAAATTAGTGTTTAGTATCAAGCTTTAGAGGAAGTTCCAAATCTTTGACACATATTTCCTTCCATAAATACCTCATAACAAAATTCTTGAATCTCAAAGGCAATTAATATGTTTCTGTAGTGCATTTCGTAAATTTTAAACCAAAGGCCTAATGTACAGAAACATGACCAAATCATAATTGAGAAAGAATCAAATTCTAAAAGTATCACGGATACTATCAATCACCAAGAAAAATATATTGAAAACACGGTATAAGCATTCACAATAAATCATTAACAGCATCAGGCTGCAACAGTTTCATCAATACAGTACTATGAACACATAATTATCACGATAATCACGAAGGCGTTGCGATTTAACATTGGGAAACAGTAAATATTCAAATGAAAAATGATTTCCATACATAAATCCCCCGAATCCCACTTCATCCAACACGGAGTATGAATAAACAACGAAATATCAAAATTCAAGTACAAATCGAAATACACCTGACCGCTGACATTCAAAATTAATTCAGTGAATAATTTCAATCAAGATTTTATACATATAAATCAGAGCAGTTGAGCATGATCGTACCGATCTATCCTGATGGAGAGAACTGTAGAGGAATTGTTGAAAAATGGGAACTTTCTAATTCTAGATTTTTGTCATAAACTAAATCAATTTTTATACGGTGCTTATATATGGTCAAACTGAAAAGCGTGGTGATAGAACCGCGATTTCTCTATGGACTTCAAAACAATTAAGGGCGTGTTTTGTATATAGGATAAGGCTGGATAGGCTTATTTATCCGCTCCAATCACGTGTTTGGTATAGTTGATGGAGGCCTGGGATAGATTAAAAGCCCGCTTTTTATCATTTATGCAGCTGATGCATTATCCAGCTAGTAAGGGTGGGATAATATTATCTTGAGATAGAAGGATAACAGCTGAATTGTAAATTGACTTTTTCACCCTCCAAAGTCATTTTATAGTACATTTTTGCCCTTAATATATGCTTTTAATTACAAAAGAAATTTCAGATCCCCAATTCAAAAACCATTCTCACGTCTGCACAAATCAAAACCTTCAATACATTCAGATACAAATTTGTGCACAAATAAGAAAGAAACGGAAGTCTTCAACCCAAGTAATCGACGAAATCTGTGCGGAAAATTGGAAGACTTGCGTTACTTAGCTGTTGAACCGAGCTAGGGTTTCTGAACCGAGCCCTAAGAGAAATCGAGCCCAGGCAATAAATTAGGGTTTTCGAAACCGAGCTCACAGGAGGAGAAGGTTTGCCGGTGCAGTCACACGCAATCGACGATTTCAATAGAGCAAATATCCAGCTGCCTAAAGTTCAGCCATTGAACCAAAATACCGAATTGACTTTGAGCTCCCTCGCGCTCATATATAGCTATGTGTGTGCGTTTGAGTGTGCGATTGTGTGTGTTTCTGTTCTAGTTGTTTATATATGCACAACAATGTCGGTGAACCTTTGTTTCTTCTTACGAGTTTTTGGAGTTTTTGGATTTGGTCTTTTTTTTGTATTGAGGAAATGAGGAGATGAATATTCAATTTTACAATCTAGGGTATATGGGTAATTTTGAAGTAATCAAGTGATGAATCACACATACAAAACACAAGAGGAGATTTAAGGGGATGAATAATCCCTTGTACCAAACATGTGATACACTATTATACCAAAAGTCTAATCCTATCCTTTGATGGATAACTTATTTATCCAGTGATATCCTATCCTCGCTACAAAACAAGCCCTAAAGGGATAATTCAAAACAATTTAAGTAGTTAAAATCTAAAATTAATGGGGAAATTTCAATTTTAGTCCCGATTAAGCGCCAAATCCAATTTTGGTTCACAAATTCTAAAGTTTATCAAATATAGTTCCTAAATTATCATTTTTTTTTGAAAAAAATGCAAAAAGAACCCATGTGAAATATTTTATTGGCTAAAAAACCCCTGTGAAATAAATATAGCCTAAAAACCCCCTGTGAAATATTTTAGTTGCACGAAACCCCCTATGTTAATTTGGTGAAATACACACGCCCCATATGCGATTTTCAGTGATTATTGACCACTAAATTATTAAGTAATTTACTTTTATGCCCCTTCATTTATTGATAATTGACTTATCAAACCCTAATCATAAAAATGAAGAGATTAAATCAAATTTCTCACAAAATTGTAAAATATTAGTTAAGAATTTTAGAAAATTGAAAATATAGTAAAGATTTTATTAGTTTGCACAAAAATAATAACATTTTTTTTTCTATGTCTTCACGCGATAAACATGATTTTCCAATAAAAAAAAATAATAATATGAACGCTTTTTCTATTATTTTGAATTAAATACATTTTAATATGCTATTTTCTTCTAAAATTTGAATTTAAAACCCTAAACTATCTTGTGGCTTCTCTCTCTTAGACACACATATGAAAGCCAAATAAATAAAATATAATATTTATTTGATTAAGTATAAAATGGTATAATGAGTATATTAAGAAAAAAAATATAATTAAAATAAATAGAAAGAAATGGAAAGTCTACAATTTCAAAATTACACAAGGGGTTTTCAGCTATATTTTTTTCACATGGGGTTTTTAGCCAATAAAATATTTTACAGGTGGACTTTTAAGAATTTACCATTTTTTTTAATCATTGTGATCCCATTCCCGCAAGTGACCATGAGCTTGTCGAGTGCATCCATAACACCATCTAATAAATCCGCCAGAATTCAATTTCAGTCTGCTAATTATCAAATGTAATTTTAAAATAACTAATTTTTTGTCAAAACATTGATAATGATGTACACAATAGTGCAGGAAATGGACTACATCATTTTGCATACATGACTCGTATTTATATATGGTAAAAAGTGCATCTCCATAGTCATCAAGAATTATCATCAATCCCTATTACCAAGGTTCAAAATTCCTAATACATGCAATTGAGCCTTATTCTCCAATGTGGAAAAATGAAATGGAAGCCATAAATATGCATTAAGTATGAGCACGTTTAGCTAAAAAATCTATCTATGTCTATTTATATCTATATCTATCTATATCTATGCTACTATAAAAGTATGAATAATTTTGAGTGTTTCTTCTCAGTGTAAAATTACTTTGTAGCCCCTATTCAATTCAATCAACATTATAGTTAAATGTGTTACATATTAATAGTTGTGCGTACGCTTTACTTGTATGAAGTTTCAATGTTAATGTTAACATTATTCTCTTGCATGATGAAGTTTTTTGTACTTTTTTATGTGGTAGGATAGTCTTGTATTTTAATTGTTGATTTTCTTATAGATGATGCTTCTTGTATTTGGAAAGATATATGTTTTTACTTTTAAATCATAGAATGATTTATACATGTGTCTGGAAAGTTTGATTAAAATATATAAATCATATATGTGTAAGACATTGAAGATCAAACACATGCTTTACATATTTTAATTAAACATTCATGATCGCAATCATCCTTAAAATATTATAGTGCAAGGATAAACAATATAAGGTGTAGTTGTTCATTTCTCAAAAATAAAATTTTATAATTGTAATGCCATTTTTATTTATTATAATTTAAATGAATCAACAATTATAAAAGCAAGAACAAATATATTCGCCAAAAGTTCCAGCAAGAGTGCAAACTCCATTTCCATTATATTTTTTGAAACATTGTTCTTTGCAAATTGAAAGTTGACATCCTTTTGGATTTAACACCACTCTGCATCTCTTTTGTGCCTCCACATTCAACACCAATCCAACTGCAACACAAATTAGTTAATTAAATTAAGACTCATTTTTAGATAACTAATTAATTGACTTTGACACTAATCTGAAAAATCAGGACAATGAAAAGAAACCAAAAATATTTAGCCATTATCAAAACTTATATCAATTCAATGATATTGTCTATGTTATTGTTTGCCCTGTGGGGAATATGTATATATTGTATTTGAATTTCAATTATTCAAATCTGCCTCTTTAATTTTTGGTAACAAAAATATAAGAATATGTACTTAATCCTGACCATTTTTTTATCTTTATTATATGTATTGCATAATATAATTATCATTATTTTGAATGCTAAGCAAAATTTAAATTTTGATTTATTTCTTTAAAGCTGAGATAAATAAATCAGAACCAAAGGATTCTTCAAAAACATAAGAATCAACTTGACTATTGGTGTAATGTACTTTGAAATATAATAAGGTTTGTAAAAAAATAAACTAAAATTCATTTGGTATAGTAAGTATAATGAACATTTTCTACAAAAATCTAGAGGAGAATTGAGTAGAATGTAATAACATATAATATAATATAAAATCTTATTACAATCTAAGCTTCAAGGGAAATGTTTTCTAATTCTGAATACAGCCAGCAATTGTGCAACTGTAGCTGGACCGCATTAGCAATTATTCAATTAATTGAAAGATTTTTCTTATTAAATTGGTAAATTCCAGTGTCTTTTATAATTTAAAAACTAAATACATTCGTTATATTTTTCCTTCAATTAATCACGTCATACAAAGTTTTCAAAAAATAATTTTGTATTTCTATTGAAAACATCATAGGAAATAAGAGAGTAATATTACTATGAAGTTAGAGAGCTAAATAAGAACGAATATGTCCATTTTCTCGAGTATTTAATAAATCGTTATTTTAGTATTTCAAGCCTTCTTTTTAAGATTCTAAATGAGATGGATACACTAACCCCAATAAACTCGGATCTATAGTCCTACACATAGAAGACTTCGAATAAGAAGAGAAGAGTCACAATTTATGATAGTTTGAAATCAAACACATGATGTTCCACATGAAAGTGAGAACTGCACCATTAGACTAAAAAACCTTGAGTGCTTTGGATTTGTTCAAAATCAATGAATGTTGAATTGTAATTAGCGGTTGAATGAATTGAATATATGAATTGATTGCGTGCTAATATATTCCTAAGTCATTTCTATTAAGAAGGGGTTATTATTTTAATAATGAGTTATTCTTCTGATAATGAGGAGACCTAGAAATAAATCTAATTCAGACGTTATTAAAGAGGAATTAGAAAGAACATAAGGCCAATGATACACCATAAGAATTAAGAATTAAGAATTAAATAGTACTAAAGACAAAGAAGAAAATCAATCATTTGATTGGCTATAAAATATCATGTTGCCTATTAAGATTACTCAAGATTATTGCACGGTGATTTGACAAATGAAAGTATAACCTCTATTTTAATATTGTGTATTTATTGAAGAATAAGTGCATCATAACTCTTCAACAAGTAACCACAATTACTAAAATCCTTAGTCTGAAATAGTACGTAGTATGAAACGTTTATATGACTCCTCAACTTAACTTTTATACACTTAATAAGTAATCATAACTTATTATATAGTTAGAAAAATGAAATCTAATCCCGTAGTGTGTCCCTAATATTTGTAATGAGCATAACTGACAATCAATTTTATTGTTTAATGTTAATATTGATTATTATTATTATTGATGCCAACTTCTTTTCCTCTTTTTCAGTCATTACTAAATTATTGAACTAGCTTTCTTCAATAAATCGCATGCTAAATTAATGTCCTCTTTAATCTTTATATTTTATTTAGACTGTATATATATTTTAGGCATACGATTGGTCTTAGCTCTCCATCCCTAAGAAGTTCTTGTAACTTAGTTTCGTCATCACTTAGTATTCTTCATTTAAATCTTAAATTCAACCTAAAGACTAAGCATTTTCCTCTTTAATCATTGATCTAATTCTCTTTTACCAAGTAATATGTTATTCTGGTCATGTAAATACTTATATAGTTATATATAATAATCAAAGTGCTCATGATTTAACAATTCCAAAAAGATCTTCTCGATCATGATAATATAAGTTCTGTACTGTAAGTACATAAAACAAACATCAAAGAACATAGGATAAACTACATCTACACCCTTGACGGTTGCATAAAATTAAATTTTGGATCTATACCCTTGACGGTTGGAAATTACAGTATCCTTGAATTTTATATCCATCGACAAGTTAGTTATGTCATTAGGGCCCATTAAATTTTGGTCTAAAAAAGCTCTCATTTGATTAAAATATTATTTAATTATTTTTATTGGTTTTATTATTAGTATTTAAATTCTGGAAAATAATAGGCAAATATTAAATTAAAGTATCTTAGAATGTATGAATACATAATTTAAAACTGAAAATTATTTTAAGAACATCAATAAGTTACCTGTAAATATAGATTAGTAGGTGTTAAAATTGTTATAGAACACAAAAAAATATAAAAAAAACATAACTAAAATATTAAAATTATTAAGAGAATATGAAAAAGTATCTGAATTTTTTTAAAAGGAATAACAAGAAATGCTAAAGTTATTTGTCAGTTATAACAAGTGTCTAACAATATAGAAAGCATAAAGTAAAATGCTAAAATTATTATAATAATGATAAAGAATATCAAAAAATATATACTAATTATTAAATATTGGAATTGTTATAAAAGATTTTTCAAAAGTATTTAGATATATAACAAACATTGGTCCAATTTAAAAAATAAGAAAATATTAAATAAAAATAAGTTTTGGATTTTTAATATTGAAATTGTGATACAAATTCCTTGCAGCAACAATATTAATCATTATATGGTTTAGTTTTTTTTTAAACAGTTTTATATGGTTTAAGTAATTAATCATAATGTCAGGTTTTCCTCATTTTAATTTTATCAATCAAAAGAGTTACTCATTTTATTTAAACATTAACTTCCCTAAATGTATGAAAGGAATTGGACATTTACGTGCAACGCAGGTATTTTATGCTAGTTGTGTATAAAAGTTCAACATCCATGTATTAACCTGTCTATTGCTAATTTACTTGAACAAATGAACTAATTTCAATTGTCATTATATATAATTAGAACAAAATCTTCAGTAAAGTAAATTTTGGATTTCAAACTACTGTGGTCAAAAAGACTTATCAATGCATAAACAAATTCAATTCCCTCATTCATGCCATAGCTATTTTCTTCCATCTGTCTGCATTCATGCTTACCAGTTTGCCCTTCTTTCACTCTGACATGATATATGCGTATGCGACGAGCTACCTCTTTGCGCCACTAATCCTTTCTCATCCGCTCGAGTCCTAATTCCCACCCCAAAACTTTCAGACAACCTTAGCATTTGTGCTCTAAACTCAACAACTAGTGACAAAAACAATAGCTCAACCTCGAGTGGCGTGTTCCAAAACCACAGTGACACAATTGTCATTTTCATCAGAGAAATTTGAGGGAAGCTTTGGTTTCTCCGAGAATCAAACCATGCACAACAAAATGATTCTCTTAGGGTGTGTTTGGATTGAGTGATTTGAATTTGGAGAAGGGATTTGGAGGAAGTATTTGAAATGACACCTAAAATGGAGTCATTTGAAATCCACCATAGTTATGGAAAAAATAAGTCAAAATGAATGACAAGGGATTTGAAATCCATTGTAACATGAATTCATCCAAACGAACTTAAATGAATTTGTCAATTCAAACACCACTCAAGTTTTTGACTGGTCTTGAGTTTGCTCAAGAATTCATTGTGCCGAACTTCCAAAATGCGCATAAATAACTGATTTGCGAGACTTATCCAGATAAACTTCAATGGTGCTAGACGCTAATGGCATGTTTCTTAGGAGACGGCAAAAGTAACTTTAATTTCTTTGTCATATTCTCAAGTTGCTCCAACTTGCGCAACTCTCCAGTCTGCACCAAAAACCGCTCCAGCATTTTGAACACTAGCTCACTCACATGCCTACCTCTTTCCAGCATTTGCTTAGAGCAATCAAAGGCTTGTTCGACTCTCCCACGAGCACAGAGCCCTGTTACTAAGATGTTCAACGCATGGCTGTGTGGACAATGCCCTTTCTTCACCAAATAACTCCACAACTCTAACCCCAAATCGACATTGCTATTCACACAAAAGAACTTCATCAGCATGACAATTGTTCGTGTTTTTGGGACGAAATTTTTCTCAACCATTTTCTTGTAAAGCATAGAAACGCCATCGATACCCTGTAACCTCATTAATCCCAAAAACATGGTGTGATAGGTAATGTCGTCATGCTCAATGTTTCTATTCTCCATCTCGTCCATTAAAGTTGTCATGGATGTCAAATCCTTTGATCTGATAAGAGAACTTAAAAGGGCGTTACACGCCCCAATATCTAGCTCTAAATTTCGTCTAGAAATATCTTCAAACAATTCTTTAGCCTTTGTGATATTCCGAGCCAATCCCGCTCCATGAATCAATGTTGTTATTGTTTCTAAAGTGGGCAAACAATTCAAACGTTCCATCTCTTCAAAAAGTCTTAGAGCATCACCGAAATGCCCCTTCTTACAATATGCATCTATTCTTACATTATATGTAACGTTATTTGGCTTGAAACCTCTTCTAACCATATCGTGATAGAACAACTCTACCGCAGTGATATCACCGGATTCCTTGAAGCCCAACAGTAAAATATTCATGGTCTTAGTGTTGGGAGGAAACCGAGAATGCAACTTGTTGAAAACAGAACGCGCTTCTTTCATCTGTCGTTGTGTGCAAAATGCTCGAAGAAGCACATTAAACTCATCTGTGCCAAATTTCTTTCCCGAGAATATATCCATCTCCATCTTCTCAAAAGCTTCTATAGTTTCTTCATAAGATTGGAATTTTGCTATTCTCGACAACATGATGCTCATTGACTTGAAGGTGAGCAATGAAGGGTGAGATAACTTGATTTTTCGCATCAACTCCCAAGCTTTATCGAAGTAGCGCATACGTGTAAGTATGTGGAGTGTTTTCTCAAAAGCATCCGAACTTGGAGAGTATGAGTCACTATGAAGACAATATTTGAAAAATTCATATGCTTTGAGGCCATTTGAGTGTGCACCAAACAAGTTACCAAGAACGTGTTCGACAAAAGGAGTTGACAAGGAAGCCTGGGGAATTTTAGAGTGAAGAGTGGGTTGCAGTGGCGTATTAGGAAAAGGATGGTCATTTATGATTCTCACAATCTTTTCAACTTCCACACCTCTCTGCACAGACGAGTGAAACCTGGCAATGTTCAGGCTCTCGTTGATGTGAAACAGTTTACTAAGTTTATAACTTGGGCTTTTAAGAAGCATCATGTCCTTGAACGGATAAACCTCAACCCAATTTTTCCTTCTAGTTATTCATGCATCCATCCAGACAGGAGCTTTGAAGCTATATAAGAAAAAAAAGTCGAAGTCCATGATCCAGATAATCAGGTAACTAGTAACAGAATCACTAAATTCTAATAAAATAAGATCTTGTAGTGATTTAATATACAAAACCCATATGAATGCATCACAACAAAGATCTAAAATTTGAGTAATCGAAACATTCGACTTTAAAATGATAATGGAGAGTTAGCTCAAATTTGATAGCATAAACTTATCTGCTGATGCCTGAAAGTAAGAAGCGATACTAAGAAGTTTAACAGTTGCTACTTGTATACAATTTGTATTAGTAATATGACTCTGGAACATTTCATCAAACACATAGCACGCAGCTGTCTGATGACTAACTCAACTGAACTTGGAGACAAAATCTAATAATGCTAACAGCTAAAATTATACCTCAAATCGGAAGACAAAACTGAAATTAACTTATATGCAACTTTATTTAGAAGAAAACCCATTTAATGATTCTTCCCCTATAATAAGATTGAAATTGAATTGAAAGAAATTCAGGAGAAACAAGAAACTCGAGACACAGAACCATATTCATACCTCGAAGCTTTGCTTTGCAGTAATTCATGCTCTAGAGAGGAATTTGAGATTAATCCAAGATTTGCTCAAAAAATTCATGAATAATTTGCTCTACTAATGAAACATGTGAAAATTATATCAGGTAATATAATATGAGAGGTAAAATTTGGGTGAATTTTGTTTTTATATATGGGTTGGATCATGAAGGGCTCTTAGATGGGCTTAATTTGATGGACCTAATGATAATTGATTAATTGCTTTTGGACCTAATTGAAATTTTATGTAACAAATAATTTTTTTACATGACAAATTAATTTACTTTGGATGTGATTAGGACAGTTGTATTGCCCTATCACGCTTTTGATTCAACTAGGGGTGGCAAATGGGCGGGTTGGATTGGGTTTGGGCGAGTTCCAAACGGTTTCGTTTTTAAATGAGTTGGGTTCTTAAATTGTTTTAAGAAGGAACAAACTCAACCCAAAAGGGAACCAATTTAAATACGAAAGGGAACCAAGCCCAACCCGACTCAATATCTTACATTTTTTGTTCTTTATAATTTAGAATAATGACAAGTGATTTGGGCCTACGTTGAAATTAGTTGGACCCAACTTGGAACCAAGTTGGAATCAACTAAGAATCAAATAAAATTTCTTAGGAATCAACCAAATCCAAACTAGTTTAATTGGGTTGGAATCGTGGTTCCATAACCATTTTGCCACCCCTAGTTTCATCCCTTTATTTATCTGGAACTGTTAATTATTGAGTTTGAAAATTAGTATTTGTGCTTAATGTATTTGATTTGATTTTTATTTAATTTTGATGAGTTTCAATTGAATCCAACATGAGTTGTTTGAATTTTTTGAACATATTTTATCATCTGACATTGAATTCAATTTCAAAACTTGAAATTAGTTTGTCAAAAATACCATCCACTCAATAAGTATGGCATTTTATAGTTTTAGTATTTAAAACTTAGACCTTTTTTTTGTTACAAAGGGAGAAAGGAAAGAAACAAAAAGTCGAAAAAAAGAAAGTTACATAGGTTCTGATGCGGGATCAAATAGTTAGGTCACGTGTGGGACACGTGTGGATAAGGGTCACGTGAGGGACACGTGGTGGATGGGTCCGACCCGGCTCACGACAGACTAGATTAGGTGTTTTAGATAGTGGGGCTGCGCTCAGTAACTTCGAGCTGCCTACGTACCTACTTTGATAGGATCAAGCCTCTTCGTAGTTCAAGGATTTTGTACTCCCCAATCTCGTGGAGATGGAGAGCGTTTAGTAATTCTAGTTTTCAGAGTGGAAACCAGATAATGATTAATCTAGCTGATCTGGATGGTATTTATAGAGTTTTAGCCGGGCCATGGGCTCGTTGTGTTGGGCCCACGGTTGGAGGCCCACGCGGTTAATATTGCCTTTATATTAATCGCTTTATTAAATTACGATAATGCCCATATGCAAAATTAGGGACCCATCATATGCCCCCCACTCCCGAGTGCTCGACTGCGTGGGCTCTCGGGAGTAGAAAGTCAGAGAGATGGGACATATTCTTCTTTGTGAACATCCTTCCTCTAACTCTTGGAGATGGTGAATTCCTAATCCGAATCTTCAAGGCGAGATCTCTCCTCCTCTTCGATTCATGGTACATGTGAGTATGGGTAGAAGGTCTCGGGCAACCCCCTAAGGGGGTCCACGTCGAGTGGATCCCCCAAGGGAGTCCGATGAGGCGGACCCCCTAAGGGGGGTCCGCCCCCGTGCCGGCAAGGCGGGGGGGTCCGCCCGTGCGGGGCGGACCCCCTAAGGGGGTCCGCCTCCGGGGCGGAGGGGTGGAACCCCTTAGGGGGTCCGCTCCGCCCCCTTAGGCGGAGGGGGTCCGCCCGCGCGGGGCGGACCGGGGTTCGCCCGCGCGGGGTGGACCCGGTGTCCGCCTCCGGGGCGGCGGGGCTGACCCCCCTTAGGGGGTCCGCTCCGCCCCCCTCGGCGGAGGGGGTCCGCCCGCGGAGGCAGGGGGGCGGACCCCCCCTTAGGGGTCCGCTCCGCCCCCCCTTGGGCGGAGCGGGCGGACCCCCTTTGGAGGCGGGGCGGACCCGAGCTCCGTGGGGTTCGCCTGATTCTCGATAGTTCTGACTTTTTAGTGTGCTAGCTTTACCCTCCTTTGCATGTCCCCCATATCGAGGGTGTTGGGATAAGCATTGTGACTTAGGCACCCTCGTAGTAACGAGTTTATATGCACATTTTTTTTTAAAGAAGGCGTTTTGAAGAAGGCGTGTCCCATATTGTGCCCCCCTGTCGAAGACATTGGGCTTGAACGCTAGTGTTGAGGCACGATGGGTTCGACACTTAGGCGATTTTTGAGGTTTATGCTTTGTTGAGGGGAGCTCGCATCTTTGGAAGCTTCACACCTCATGGGTGCTCTTAGGGGGGTTATTCGGGGTAACCTCGACCTAGAGTCTAAGTTTTTAATGAGGGGAGCTCTCGCACTTGGGAGCTTCAAGCCTCACTATGCTCGTAGGGGAGTTACGCGTGGTAACCTCGTCCTCGAGTCTAAGTTTTTGATGAGGAAAACTCTCTCACTTGGGAGCTTCAAGCCTCATTTATGCTCGTAGGGGGGTTACTCGGGGTAACCTCGACCTAGAGCCTAAGTGTTGGGGGGAGCTCTCACACTTGGGAGCTTCAAGCCTCATATATGCTCGTAGGGGGGTTGCACGTGGTAACCTCGACCTCGAGTCTAAGTATTGTTGGGGGGAGCTCTCACACTTGGGAGCTTCAGACCCCATGTATGCTCGTAGGGGAGTTACACTTGGTAACCTCGTCCTCGAGTCTAAGTTTTGTTGGGGGGAGCTCTCACACTTGGGAGCTTCAAGCCTCATATATGCTCGTAGGGGGGTTGCACGTGGTAACCTCAACCTCGAGTCTAAGTATTGTTGGGGGGAGCTCTCACGCTTGGGAGCCTCATCCTCTATCTATGTTTAGACGTCAGATAATGCTTAGACGAAGTGACTTTCTTTGAGACATGCACGTTAATGTTAAGAAAAATAAGAGTCATTAAAACTAAAAGTGTGCTCGAAAGGGACACATTATTAAGCGCTTGGCTCTAGGCCAACTCGATACATGGTCAGAGATAAACATTCAAATACTAAAAGCGTGCTCGAAAGGGCACTTTATTCAACGCTCGACTCTGGGCCGACTCGATACAATTTTTGAAATAAGTAAAATAAATCTTGATAGCTCCGCCTCGCAGCTAGTGACGTTATACATGACAGGGTTGGAAGCTCCTCATGGGGTCACCCCATTGACATGGGGGTTGTCCATCTCTTCATCGACGTTAGTCGTGGACATCACCTCTTGCAGATAACCTCTCTTGATCAACTTCTCTATCTCCACTTGCAAGTGATGACAATCCTCGGTGGTATGCCCTTTGTCTCGATGAAAACGGCAGTAGTCATTTGACTTCAGTCTTGTAGGATTGTTTCTCATCTTCTTTGGCCAAGTCACTATTCCTTGCTGCTCCGCTATAGCTAACACTTACTCGCGAGATAGCGTTAGCGGGGTATATTGGGAGAAACCCGCAGGAGGCATATGATTGCGTTCCTTGGGCTCTGAAAGTTTGTCATCTTCCCGGATCTTCCGCTTACCTTCACCTGCCTCAGCCTTGGCGGGTTCGATTGTTTCCTCGATCCGTATATACTTTTCTGCCCGGGAGATCAGCTCCTCCAAAGTTGATGGAGGCTTTCCTGCTATGGAGTCCTTAAATCTGCCCAAGCGGAGGTTTTGTTGCATGATGTTGGACAGTAACTCGTGGTTGACATGAGGTACTTCTGACACTGCCACAGAGAAGCGTCGCACATAGTCTCGAAGGGGCTCGTCATTGCGCTGCACAATGGTGAATAGGTGCGACGCGGTCTTAGGATACTTCTTGTTCATGGAGAAATGGTGCAAGAACTTTTGCGTCAACTGCTCGAATCCGGTAATAGTACCGAAGGGCAACTGTTGAACCAAGACAAAGCTCTACCCGTGAGGGTAGTCCTAAAGATCTTGCAATAAGCCGCGTCGCTTAGGTCGTACATGTCGGCCTTTGCGCTGAACTTGTCCAAGTGTTCCTGGGGGTCCCCGGTGCCATCATACTCGCTGAGATGAGGAATTTTCATTCCTTGTGGAATCACCTCAGCTAGTATAGCAGGACTGAAAGGGCTCCTTCTTGGCGGCGCTACCGCCTGGGGACTAGGAGTCCGCTTAGGGTGGCTCCTCTCGGGGGTCGGGGGCTTCCGACCTCTACGAGGTGATCCACGGAATTTCTGCCTAGAGTGATCCTTGTCAGAAGCACGGGGCTTACGATCTCGGCGGGGGACCTATGAGGCTCGTGTCGTGATTGGACCTCCTCGGGGGTCGGAGCCCTCCGACCTCGGCGAGGGAACCTATGAGAACCATGCTCTCTGTCCCGGCCCCTAGGGGATCGCTCTTGAGAAGAGTCAATGCTAGCGTCAGGTAAGCCATCGGTCTTCTCCGCACTTCGAACACCTGAGTACCTCGATGCTACTCCCGTGGGGGTCGGAGCTCTCCGGCCTCGGCGCGGGGGTGTGGGAGTCCGGTGGCGAGAGGTGCGCTCACTGTTGACGTGTCCGAGCGTCACACGGGGTCGCGAAGCCTCAGTCCTTCGGGGTGAGAGCCCCTGAGAGGTAGGCGCGCGACGTGTGCCCCGTGGCCTTCCCCTCGAGGGGGAGTTAGTCGCTTTGGCACCAGGTTGGGGCTCCGCCCGAGGGGGGTGATTCAGAGCATACTGCTGAACTGCTTGTGCTGCTGCTCTGATTGAGGCCTCCTCCACCAAAGCCATGAGTGCCTCCTGAGTGATCTCGAATGCCCTCTCTGAGGGTGGGATCACAGTCGGGGCTGACGGTGGGGGAAGCGAGTTTGGAGCTTCTCCAACAGCATGGTTCGGCTGAGACGCTGGAGCGGGAGCTGTCCTCCTAACGCCTCCTGCTGAAGGGCTACTGCCCGTCCTACCTTCAATGGTACGTGCTTGAGATCTAGTCTGCATTCTCAGTGAGTGAGTCATGTTCCCACAGACGGCGCCAAAATGATGCGGGATCAAATAGTTAGGTCACGTGTGGGACACGTGTGGATAAGGGTCACGTGAGGGACACGTGGTGGATGGGTCTGACCCGGCTCACGACAGACTAGATTAGGTGTTTTAGATAGTGGGGCTGCGCTCAGTAACTTCGAGCTGCCTACGTACCTACTTTGATAGGATCAAGCCTCTTCGTAGTTCAAGGATTTTGTACTCCCCAATCTCGTGGAGATGGAGAGCGTTTAGTAATTCTAGTTTTCAGAGTGGAAACCAGATAATGATTAATCTAGCTGATCTGGATGGTATTTATAGAGTTTTAGCCGGGCCATGGGCTCGTTGTGTTGGGCCCATGGTTGGAGGCCCACGCGGTTAATATTGCCTTTATATTAATCGCTTTATTAAATTACGATAATGCCCATATGCAAAATTGGGGACCCATCAGGTTCTAAGATCAAGTCTCGCAATTCAGTTGGAATTTGATCCCACAAATGGAGTCCTCTAGGGAGCGCGTGTCCCATTTTTGCCAAAGCATCTGCACACATATTCCCTCCACGTTTGGTATGTTTAAGCCGGCAATTCCAAGGTTTTTTCATCAAAAGACGACAGTCTTCAATAAGTCCTCCCAGGGGATGCTTCGACGAGTCACTTTACGTATTAGCTTGACAACCACCTCTGAGTCAACCTCGGCCTCAACATTCGCGATCCTTTTTTCCCATGCAAAGCTCAAGCCCGCTCTGAGAGCAAGGAGTTCCGCTGTGTTAATCGTGTGAGATCCGATGTTCATACTAAATCCTCTCATCCACGAGCCATGATCATCTCTTAGTAGACCTCCCCCGGTAGCATTCCTGATCGAGTCCCAATAGCTACCATCCGTGTTGAGTTTGACTCATCCCGTCGGCGGAGCTATCCATCTCACTTTAGGGTCCGAAAGAATCTGGGTAGAAGGTGTAATCTTGAAAATTTGTTCCATATCAAGAGCCATTCTCTTGATATTAAAACTAGACAGATGGATAGCTTCGCATCGCCCTGAAAAGACAAATTGATTAAGTCCTTTCCATATTATCCAAATTGTAGATAGGAAAATAAAAATCCATGGTGTTTCTGGAATGAAGGAATTGTTGAAGTGACGTTTAAGGTTGGAGACAATCCAGGAGTCACGGGGATGTCCATGAATTCTCTAAACTGTGACAGGACGATAACGACTTCCCACACCTTAAATGCTACTGGGCAGTCTCTAACTGCGTGAATAGAGCTCTCGATGTCGTCTGAACATCTAGTACAAAGACTAGATGCACATCCATGTCGCATATGACGAAAGGCATTTGTGACAAGCCTGTCCCGGTTGAGCAGCCAAAGAAAGAGTTTAAGTTTATGGGGGCATTTCAACTGCCATGGCCACTTCCAGTTTACATTAGGTTGGGAGGTGATATTCCTCTTGGTAATCACAAGGTAGGCCGACTTGCAACTGAACATACCGTCACTCATTCCGCACCAAATCCTCGTGTCCTCCATCCAGTGAAGAGGTGTAGGGACCACCAAAATTCGATCAACGATAGTAGCGGGAATAGGAGTTTACACCTTCTGAAGACACCAGGTTCCGTCCGAACCGAGGATGTCTGAAACTTTGAGGGTGCTATTGTCGTGGTGCACTTCACCTTCAATCCAATCACAAAGAGGTTTATCCCACCCGCCATCGCACATTCGATTCAACACTCTTGATTCGGATAATGCTTTTCCACTGGGCTGAATGAATTTGGTTAATACCATAGCTCAAAATATCATCTCCTTTAAGGTATTTCTTGTGGAATAATGCGCTCCACAATGTGTCTTCCTGAGAGATCAATTTCCACCCAATGTTAGCCAAAAGCGCCATGTTAGCATTTCGGGTACCTCTAATGCCAAGCCCTCCTTCCATTTTGATTTTCGTGATTTCCTCCCACTTGACGAGATGGTACTTCTTGTTTGTGTTGTTTCCCCTAGAGAAAAATACGGTTCAGTTTATCAATCTTGTTGCAAATCGTTGTCGGGAGCCAAGCCGTTTGCATGATATGGGTGGGCATAGCCGAAGTGACAGACTGAATCAAGGTAACCCTTCCCGCTAGGTTAAGTGTCTTTGTTTTCCATGTAGATAACCTAGCTTGGAGTTTGTCAATAAGAGCTTGGTAGAGTCGTGAGCTAGTCCGTTCGTGAACAATGGGAGTGCCATGATATCGTCCCAAGTCCTCTGTACACCCAATTCCCATAAAAAACTTAAGACTTTCCACTAACAAGTGTTAGTGAGCGATATAGATATTACTAGGTTGAAGTGTTGGTGGTAGTTTAAACTTATGCATCTATGTTCATTTACACACACACCACAATACTTTGTAGCTTTAGGGTAGGAACCTAAGTACTCTCACCCACTAGTGAAATATGGAAACAATTAAACGATTAAACGAAACCTTTAATAGTAATTTCATAATTGATTTATTATTAAATTTTATAGACAAGTAAGCCTATAATTAGGTGTATTCACGAGTCGAGCTCGGCCAAGTTGGGCCAAAAATCCTGACTCGAGCTCGACGAGCTATAGGAAAATGAGCTCGAGCTCGACCTCAAAAAGATTAATTTTTTTAATAAAATAATAATTTTTTTATAAATCATATATTTTTTTAAAAAATATATTATTAATTTTATATTTATTCAATATTATTAAATATAGTATTAATTAATCTCAAAACTATTTTTTATTTATACATATATTATTATAGAATATCATATTATCTAATAATACATGGAATAAATATTAATTAATTTTTTTTTATTTCAGCGCGCGAGCCGGCTCGCGCACTGGCGAACAAGTATTTTTGGGCTCGAGCCGACTCGATTGAAAAGCTTGAGCTATTTTCGAGCCGACTCGACTCGTGAACGCCCACTGCATATAATCAAGCAATATGGTTGATATCAAGTTGTTTAAGGTTTGCACCACAAAATTTATAAATCACAAGTATATTTTTTTATAAAAGGGAAATTGATAGAGAGTATATTTTAATGGAGCCACATAAAATCTAAATCCAATTCACATACTTATTAGTTTAATTTAAAAGGCTAAGCCAATATAAATTAGTATTTAATTACGCTTGACTCAAATGTAAATGACTGAATTTAGCACATGGATTCTCAATCATACTACTTACCAGTTACCACCCTGCAGTTATTAACTATTTTACCCAATTTTTACCCAAATAAAATAAGAAAAATGTGTAAAAAATTTGTCTCGAAATCAAAACAGACAAAGAGAAAAAGTGAATTAACAAAAAAATATAGAATTTCCAACTCTAATGGTCGTGAGGCACAAGTACCCGTAAACAAATTATTTTATATACAATACCTATTATTATTTTATTTATTTTGTGAAAAACTATATATTTTTTAATTTTATAATTTAAAATTTCTTTTCAAGTTGGCCACAGAGATCATCACATCATATGACTTTGTTCAATCTAGTCCCAAGTTTTCATTAAAAATTCGGACAGAATGTGGGTCTGATTTCCTTTTCTCTCTCTATTTCTTTTTCCCTTCTTTCCTGTATTTATTATTTGTCCACATATACACATTTGATTTTCTCATTAATTGGATTTTTAGCTCAGGTTTTTCAGCATTGCCTCTGGGTTTTTTTGTTCTCTTATAGAAAAAAACTGCTAGAAACTTCTGGTTTTGCATGCACACTCAAATCTCACTTATTGAGTGTTTTTGCTTTATATGGTTCTTCAATTTCTCCTGGTAAGTCCATTTCCCCGTTTCAATTTTTCTTAAATTACTTTTCTTTTGATTTCGCATGCATTTTGTTGGATTTGATCTGTTTGTTTTCATCGCGAGCATAAAGTTCAATTTTTGTTGTGTTTTCTCGATTGTTGCTTTCTTCAATTTGATGGGTTTTTTTTTCCTTCACTTTTGATAGATTGAATGGTGCATTTTCATGTAAAGTTTTGGGATTTATGAATTTGTCAATTAAGGGTTTCCTGGGTTTGATTTGTTAGAGGAAATTTCACTGTAATTTGTGGGTGTAGAATAGAGAGCCGGTAAAGAGAAACACAAAACGACGCCGTTTATGGTTGCTCAGAAAATGGGATCTCAAGGGGGTGGTAGTAATGGAACCCGAATTCAAATCCATGACCCGAAATCGAACCCGTTAGCTAGAGAAGGGTCATTTTACAACCTCACTCTTGATGAGGTACAAAATCAATTGGGTGATTCTGGGAAGCCTCTTAGTAGCATGAATATTGATGAACTCTTGAAAACTGTGTTTACTGCTGAGGCTAGTAATAATCAAGCTATGGAAAATGTCGATTTTGGGCAGCCTGGGCAGCCCGGGCAGCCCGTTTCTGGCTTGAATCGTCAGTCGAGCTTCACGCTCACGCGTGATCTAAGCAAAAAGACCGTTGATGAGGTGTGGCAAGATATTCAGGAGGGGCAAAATAGGAATACTCTCGATAGAAAAACCACTCTCGGCGAAATTACATTGGAGGATTTCTTAGTTAAGGCCGGGGTGGTTGCTGAGACATCCCGGGTGAAGAAAAATGCGGGCCCCGTTGGTGTTGATCCAACGGTAGTGCAAGCTCAATGGATGAATTATTCGATCCCATCCGTTCATCCTCAGCAACAACAAAATCAACAACAGAATATGATGCCTGTATTCGTGCCAGTTCAACCGCCTCTTCCTATTGGTGGAAATCCTGTAATGGATACACAAATGGCCATGTCACCGTCTCCACTGATGGGTACTTTGTCGGATACACAAACGCCGCGAAGAAAGAGGGCCCCACCTGACGATATAGTTGAAAAGAGTGTCGAAAGGAGGCAAAAGAGAATGATCAAGAATAGGGAATCTGCAGCGAGATCTCGAGCAAGGAAACAGGTGCCTCTTTTGAAGCACTCTTTGTGTGGCTATTATTTCATTTGATAGATTAATAGACACCTTTGCATCACAGTTACTGATACGAGGATTACCTGATTCGATAGTTCTTACCACACTGTTTCGTACTATACAACCTTAATGTTATAATTTAATCATATTTGCACGGAGACCCCCGATTAAGAGAGAATTATTTGCAAAACACTACTAAACCCGCGTGTTATTTAAGAATCGAGTCAGATACTTGCTTAACACGAATAATCCGGTACACACATCTAGGACACGTGTACGATATTCCAGATGTAGGTCAATCATCTGAACAACATGTCAATCCTATAAATAGTTCTCATTAATGACATGAACTAGAAATGAACACTACATCCGTATTCTATTTTATAGTACGATCCCATTTCTATTACTGAGTTAATAACCTCGTTAATGACCATATATTGTATATTGAACTACGTTTAAGACTTGATTCTAAAGAAAGGTACGTAAACGTAGGTAGCTCAGTGAACCTGAGTGCAATCTATATACTTTTTACGAACCATATTGGTCCATTACGAGCCTCGGTTTGATTTAGTTTGATCTGTATTTTCCGAGCTAAATCAGTTACCACTGACAAGCATTTTACAGATTACAAAATCCACGTAAGTAAGAGCGGATTACAATTTGATCCCCTGTTTTGTGGGTTAAAAAGCATATTATAACTTGGCCCCCTGAATAAAAACATATTATTAGTTCTTCCCCTGTTTTTCAAGTCTTGAAGATCTATGAGGGTGTTTTGTAATTTGTAAAACCTCCAAGGACTAGTGGTAATTACCCAATAAAAACATATTATTGTTCCATGTTTTGGTATACAGGCATATTTATTTATATATTTTACGAGCAGGCTTATACCCATGAGCTGGAGAACAAGGTTTCGCGGCTGGAAGAGGAGAATGAAAGGCTCAAGAGGCAAAAGGTTGCTTTGCTATCTCTATACTCAATAGTCGATACTTTTTATCATTCATCCCTATTCACCTTAGAATTTTTAACTATATTATGATTTTGTCATCATTGAGCAATTTGGTAGTGGTCTCAAAATTTGAAATATTTGTTACATTTATCTTATATTTTTCTTTTGAGTTTCGAGTTTGTGGGCTTGTGAATTTTATCCTCATTTTAGCTTTCTCATCTTACGTAGTGGGCTTCTGATTTAGTGACTTTAAGGACTTGCAACTCACATCATATTTGCTTGGTGCTGTACATATACTTCAATGTAGTATTTAATGATTACATACTTCGAGATTACAGTTTAAGGGCTGGTTTTTGCATGAGCTACTGATATTGGAGTATCTGAAACTTTATAATGTAGTTTAAAATAGAAATGTAACTAGGGTCCTGAAGCACTCTCTTTCCCTTTGCTCAGTTTTTGTTTCCTTTATTACCATGCTTTCTGGACTTGAGATCCTTGTTGCCTATATTTGTCATATAATTGATTTAAATTATTAATTTCTATAAGAGTATAATATTTCTCAGTTCTTTTCCTCGTTGATTGGCTTCCAAAACATGCTTCTCTACTTGACATTACCTTCCAGCTTCTGAACATTGATCCAAAATTGAGAGTCATATATGTTATACGCGAGGATTACAAATTGAATATTGAGATTCACCAGGATTACAAATTTCATAGTTGGTACTGATTAAATTTCCCATATAATGAGGTTTAGTTTACAACGAACACGATTTATGTTTCACAAAAAGTGCCATCTCATTTTGTAAGAGCAAGATACTGGACAGGTTGGTGCAGTGTTCTACTAACACTAGTTCACTAACAACCAATTAGATGTATAAACCGCATCGAGTAAAGAAAAGGAAAACATTACAAAGTATTTTTGGTGTGTTTGGACTGAAGGACTTGAAAAATATGGATTTCAAATTAATCGACAAAACCATTTAAGTTTGTTTGGATGAATTCAGGTTATGATGGATTTCAAATCCATTCGTATTCATTTTGAGCTATTTTCTTCACAACAACCATGGTGGATTTCAAATTACTCCAATTTTAGTGTCATTTCAAATCCTTCCTCCAAATCCCCGCCCCAAATCCAAATCACTCGATCCAAACACACCCTTAGGGTATTTGAAACGAGGGTAGCTGTTGCAGATTGTATTAAACATGATTATGTTGTTACAGTATACTTAAAAAGAAAAAACTAATGTGTTCAATATGATGCCTTGTTATTTTTGGGTTCCATATCTTTAGATACCAAAAAAATAGGGTGCCCTTTTCTTTAAATCTGGTTCGTTTTCGTTAGCATTTTCGGTGGCAAACTGTTTGTTTTGTTATGTAATTAGCTTTTCGGTTTAGTTGCACTGTGAAATTTAGATATCTCCGGTTGTGCTTGATAAACCAACCTTTTATTTAGTATGTCAGTATGATTTATCTGAAACACAAACTATTTTGCTTTAATTTAAATTTTAATCGCTATAGTATGTCACCCATTGTTTAGGAGCATAAGGATAATCTAGATATTTTGTATTTTAACTTTGACCCCCGTGTTATTTGACCTTGTGAAATTCAGAATTGACGAGATGAAAGCAAGAAAAACGAAATAAAGAGCACTATATATTCCTTAACAATTCTACTAACTTGCAGGAATGGGAGAAGGAAGTTCTGCCTACCATACCACCACCAGAGCCAAAGTATCAACTGCGTAGAACGAGCTCTGCCCCAATATGATCATCGTTTAGATTCATAAACTTATTATTAGTAACTGCGAGTTTTTTTTCTTCTTCTTTTAACTTTGACTTTGAAACTTTGAGGGTATTGTTGTTGTCCAAATGTATGATCATCCGAATGCCCAACAAACTCTCGTCGTCTATGTACATTTTTATAGTGTATTAATGAACATGGAATTTATGGACTCTAAGTTTATGGTGTATATTCGGTTTTCTACTTTTAAGGACCCTATATGTTGTTTTTCTTTCTCATTTTTTTATTTTTTCTCGAACTTATATGTTCCTCCTTGAGTGTGATCATAAGCGTCTCTTGGTGTATTGGTTCGGTTCGGTTCGATTCTATGAGGTATTTATAGACTATCAACTACCTTTGTAACCACTTAAAAACAAGAGAATATTTGTGAGACATTGATTTACTTCAAAGAAAGTATATTGTTTGACGGCTATCCAATTCCTAATCCTCCTTGCATATTGTTTGCAGCAAAATGAATAATTTTACCGTTTCTTTTTGAATAGTGTTGGACAAACTTCGAACAAAAAGACAGCTTTGAGATTAGGAAAATTTGAGGCGAGACAAGCTCTTTCTTTAACACGAAATTGTCCTGCTACCGGTGGTACGGGTTGTACAAACGTGTCCCAAGATACAATGAATTCAGTTATTCAATAGGACCACTCCACACTCAAGAACACCATCGAGCTTACTAACTGCTCGAACTCTCGAAAGAGGAAGAAAGAATAAACATTGGACGTCTCTATATTTTTCGTACATCGATTACATTTAGGTGCCCTATATATAGGTACAGAATTAAAGACATAATTGAATACGATTAAATTCCGACATAATGTTGGCACTGTAACTGTCGAAACGTTTTATTAAAACATAAATACTGTGGCGGTTACAGTTGACAACCAAGAGTCAAATTTAACGGGTGTAGAAACGTGATCAGCGTTTTTACTGGGACGATTCTATTCTGTCTGTAATTCAAACGTCAGAAAATAAATTTTCCAATAATCCCCCACACGAATGAAATTAACGCATAGGCATGTTTGAGAGTTCAATAGAAAATTTATTACATCAGATAAGGTAGGTTTAGGCTTTGAACCTTAGTGAAAAGTCATAGAACTCACTAGGCTCCCAGTGAACATGGTGTCTTGAACTGGTAAGCCGTTCGTGCAAGCCCAGACAATGATAATCACATAATAAATTTTCGACAGTTTTTTATTCTCACTATTGGGTCCATTTTGGCCTTGGCACCCCATCTTGGATTCATAAGTGTTTACTCATACCACAGAGTTGAGGCGGCCGGCACCTCACACTTACATAGGTTCTATGTGACTTCCTATTAAGAGTAGTCTGCTTCTACCCCACTTCATATAGACAGTATAGGAATCATTAAAAGTTTAGCATAACCTTTGCTACAACTTTACAGAACGCACTTCTTTATCCTAGGCAATGGGTTACAGTTTGAAAATTCCTCTAGATAGACAGTCTATTTGATCTTTAGGTAATCCTCTCGTCAAATGATCTACAATATTTTCCTTTGATTTTATTCAATCAACGGAAATATCTCATTAGAGATCAACTGCTTAATGGTATGATGTCTACAACGCATATGGCTAGACTTACTATTGTAACAAATCACTTTGCGCCTTACTAATTATCTACTGAAAGTCGTACAAATTCAGATAGGGGCTCTGGTTTCTCCCAATAGGAAATACCTTCTAATAAATTTCATAGCTACTCAGCTTATTCACAAACTTTATCAAAAGTTATGAATTCTGATTCCATTTTGAATCAAGCTACGCAAATTTGCCTTGAAAATTTTCATGACAAAACTCTTCCACCGATGGTAAAACTATAACCACTCGAGGATTTAGAGTTATCGTGTCAAATATCTACACATCATTGTATTCTTCGATTACAAGCGGATATCTTGAGTAGAGTAATCCAGCGTCCTTAGTATACTTTAAAGAATCTAAGACCTCTAGTTAAAACTTTTCAAATGCTTTCAACTTAGATTACTCACAATTCCACTCAACAGCTCATAGAATAAAGTAGGTAAATATAGGTTCAGTTCATGATATATATCAAACTCCCGATGACCCTAGCATATTTTAATAGCAATATGAGGTTGCCATTATCTTGGTGTTTATTTAAGTCCGTATAATAACTTTACAAGTTTGTTCACCTTCATCTCCAGTTCAGGAGCAACATAACCATAAAGTTATTTCATTTCTTTATCTAATTCTCACATTTAAAATGCAGACTTAACATCCATTTTATGAATCTCAAGGTTATGCAATTAAGCAATACCAATGAGCAATCTTATGGAGGTTAATCTCATTACTTGAGAATAAGCATCAAAGAAAATTAAGACCCTCCATCTGTCGGTGTTCTTTTGACTACCAGAAAGGCCTTATACTTATCAATAGTTCCTCAGTTTTATACTATATTTTTCAGAATCCATTTACAGCCTAAAGACTCATTTTCCTAAGGAAAATCTCAGGCATGGTTGTGTATTATAGACGATTTCACTATCGATAATATCTTTCTAGTTTTGTGTATCTGGACTTGAAAAGCTTCCTTAATCATTTCGGTTCATCTTCTAATGTATGAAATACAAAGTCAGACCAAACGATTTAAGAACTCTTGTCATTTCACTACGTCATAGTTCTCATCCCTAGGATTAGAACTCCTCGCAGCATATTGTTCTTTTAAGAGGACTTTATTCTTTAGTTTCTTTATTCGGAAAGATATCCTCAAAAAATAAAACAATTCTAGATTCCATGACAATCATATCATGAATCAGCAAGATTTTGACTTATGTGCCAAAAAATGATAGGCGCTACTATTACGCGCATAAGCAATAAATATGCAGTCAATAGTTTTATACTCCATCTTCACTTGTTTGGGTTTTGTTATTTCGACCTTCGTCAAATACCCGCACAACATTATGCACCTATATGAAGACTTTAAGTCTTTCCATAACTCGTACTAATTCTCATTCCACTTTCACATGGATATAACATGTGAGGAGGTTTACCTCCCTCCACATTTCTGAGTTACCCAACTATATCAATTACCGAATTTGTCATTTGCGATTGTTAGTTTTAACGACTCCATTTGACTGTGGTATATAAAAAGCCAATGTTTGATTTTTGATGCTTCAACTTGTGCAAAATTAATCAAACAATGCTTCGTATTCTGCATGTTAGTCACTATGGATAGCTTTAACTATTTTACCATAATTCATCAACCTCATTCATTCATGATATCTTGGTTTATGAATTATCTATATTTAGCCCATTACCACCGTCAAAATTTAGGGTGAAACTTATTTCGATCAAATGCATCTAATGCATTACCCCCACATTTGACAATCATAAATAAAATTTAATTTATTTCCCTATCGAATCCAATTTGATTCTAACGAAATTAAATCCAATTTAATTTCCATGGGCTCTTTTAATTATTTGATTAAATCCAATTTAACCAAATTTAAAATCAATTTTACTTGAAATAAAAAAATCCTTGATTTTCATTTGAAATTAAACTCAATTTAATTTTCATGAGAAAACCGACGCGAAATTAATACAACATAATTTCCGTGTTAATCCGATTAACTTTGATAATCTCGTAAAATATTAATTAAATTTTATTTAATCAATCCATTAAATTAAGTCCAACTTAATTTTTCCATACGACGATTAAACCTAATTTAATCGATTAAGTCCAATTGAAATCCAATTTAATCATATTGAAATCCAATTTGATTTCACAGACTTAATGAACCTCAAAGTTGGAATTCAATTTGACTCTTATTCAATTTCAAAAATTGAATCCCATTTGATTCTCATATTAAGAATAAACTTACTTTAATCTTGAGAACTCAAATTAATGATTAAGTTCAATATACCCCAAAATGAATTTAGTTTCATGATATTGCAACTTAATCAAATACTAAAATTAAGTGTTAAACTTAATTTCCCAATTTTTTTTATCAACATCACTAATTCATAGTTTTGTTGCATAAAAAAAATAATTTAATTAAATAATTAAGTTACTTCACTCCAGAAATAAATACCCAACATTAATTTAAAATTATGTAGTACTTGGGTCCAACCCAATTGAATTTCGGAAGAAGTCCAATTAGATAGCTAAGCCTTAGCCATTTTGTTTTAATTTACTTTGAGCCCGGCCAAAGTTAATTAAAACTCATGTGGTGAGACAAGCCCATCTACACTCAATTAAATTATTCAGGTATAGGTCCAAACCCATTACTTCATTTATATACATTAGGCCTAGCCCAATCATATTAGTCTCTATTTTGAATATGTGCTATGCCTAGCCCAATGTAATTAGAAACTTCCATACACTCGAAGTTCTTGTGCAGTATTGCACTTTGCAATTTACGGTGTCATTTACAATGATGACTATTTCGCCATCCCAGGAATGGCTCCGAGAAGATTTGATAGCTGCTCAAGTGACAACAACATCCAAGATAAAATAATCTAATCATTTTCCTTGATTTGTTCACAATGGTGACAATTTGTTTCCAAACATTCATCCGGATTGAACCGGATGAACATTCCAAACTTGATTTCCCAGTCAAAATTCCAGATTCTGATCAAAATCAAATTTTAATTTACGAACATCAAAATCATCACTACAGGAATCCGAGCCAAGCTCTTGATTCTTTAACTAAAATCCCAGATTTTGATTCAATTAAAATTGCAGAATTAGAAACCACTTGAATTTTCGATCGTATTGAAATTCTCAATTTGCAAATTCAAATTTTAATCACGATTCCAACCAAATCAATCGCGGCTCAAAATTTTCTGATTTAGAAATCATCTTGAATTTTTGATCTAATCGAAATTCTCAAATATCAAATCGAAATTTTAGCTGATTACAATTGATTCAAAATCAATTTCCAAATCAAATCATCATTTTTCCTTTAGCACCGCTTGACTGCAATTGCCAACAACGAGGGCACCACAACTCCACTTCAATATCTGATTCCAAAATAATGAATCATTGGTTAATATAATCTGAAACCAACATAAGATACATAAATTTCAAAAGTTAAAACTTATATTTTTCAGCAACGAAAACTAAATTTCGTGTTAATTAGACAAACTTCGAACAAAAAGACAGCTTTGAGATTAGGGAAATTCGAGGCGAGACTAGCTCTTTACTTAACACGAAATTGCCCCGCTACAGGTGGTACGGGTTGTGCAAACGTGTCCCAAGATACAACGAATTCAGTTCTTCAGTAGAACCACTCCACACTCAAGAACACCATCGAGCTTACCGACTGCTCGAAAGAGGAAGAAAGAATAAACATAGGCCGTCTCTATGTTTTTGGTACATCGATTACATTTCGTAGGTGCCCTATTTATAGGTACAAAATTAAAGATAAAATTGAATACGATTAAATTCCGACATAATGTTGGCACTGTAACTGCCGAAATGTTTTATTAAAACATAAATATCGTGACGATTACATTTGACAACAAGAGTCAAATTTGAAGGGTGTAGAAACGTGATCAGCGTTTTTACCGGGACGATTCTATTCTATCTGTAATTTCAGACGTCAGTAAATAAATTTTCTAACAAATAGAAGATGATTTTTTCACAAATGGACAAGGTTTTATCCTGATAATTTTCGTACAATTCTAGTTTATTCTAAATAGAATTAAGTGTAATTCAAAAGTAAAGAGTGTAATTTACAAAAGGAGTATCAATCATCCTTTCATAGACGAAGAAATAAATAAATACAGGAGTCAAGGTCGATTTTTAAACATTAATTGAATCTCAATTTGTTCGCTGTGCATACTTTGCCGACTAAACTCAATTTCTTTACATACGTCTAGAATATTTGGTTAAGTTAAAAGCTTTTGTCAACACAGACATAAAGAGGAAAAAAAATATAAGAGTAAATTGCTTTTTTAGTCTATAAGTGTCACTCTTATCATGTTTGGTCCCGTGCTTCTCACTTTCAATTCCGTAAATCGTAAAACCTAGCAGATTTGGTCCCTTAACCAATTTCCATCAAAAAATAAACGGAACCATGCATGTGAGCTGTGCATAGCCGTTAATGGAAGGAAAGAAGCGGGAATCAGTTTTACACATGGAAAAAAGCGTTTTCACTTTTTAGTTTTGAGGGAAAATTGACCTAATTGCAACCCATTTCTTCCCCACTTTTCAGCAGTAGCCATTTCTTCCCATTTCACTGCTTATATGCTGCTTACACATGAAAATTTCAAAGAATTCCTTTCGCCCAGATGGTCAGCTTGTTTGTTTCTGTAAAAGACCGACTATTTTGAAGACTTCATGGACTGATTCCGATCCTAGCAGGAGGTATCATGATTGCGCAACAGGTGGCTGTAAATTTCGGTTGTGGGAAGACCCACCAATGTGCTATAGATAAAAATGGTGATACCCAATCTTCGTAATCGATGTGATAAGCTTGAGTCTCAGATCCCCGAATTAATGCTTATGGTGGAATTTTTGAGTGAGAATGTGAAGATAATGCAACACAAGGAGGACCAGTTGCAACATATAATAAGCAATTTATGGGTCTGTTTGTTTGATTGATCTTGTGGTGTTCATCATTTTTTTTTTTTTTGGATGACGAGGGAAACCCGCAGCCGCTACCGTGAGGTGCGCACTGGGTAAACCCCGCTCTTGTGTAATAGCCTGCAAACCACACAAGAGAGGTAAACCAGCCTAGGTTGCCTATAGCTGACAGGCTCACAGTAGAGAAGGCAAATAGACATTCCCTCATCAGGATTCGAACCCGTGACCTAGGCCACAAGTTCAAATGTCCTTACCAACTCTACCGGGGGTTGCCCCCTGTGGTGTTCATCATTTTAGTTGTATTATGTGGTTGATGTGGTTGAGGTTGTATGACTCATCACACATTTTAGTTTATGCAATCCAGTAGTGTAACTTAGGTGTTGATGTAGGATTGATGTCGGATTGTGATTGTGGTTGAAGCTGAATTGGCTGGATATGTGTATTTGTTCATGTTTAATTTTTACAACTAAATTTGCACCAATAAATTTGGCAAGTTGAAGCTAAATTTGTCAAAATGAACATCACTTTGAGAACAGAGTTCAATTTGAAAACAAAACATCACCAACAGTTTAGTTCAAAATTGATCACCAACAATTATGTCCACAACAATTCCAAGATGCAACAAGTTCAAAATACACAAAAAAACAACTTCATAGGCAACAAGTTTGATATAGTTTAGTTCAAAATACATCAAAAATGCAGTAGTAAGGCAGTTAGGTTCCAAACAGCAGTTATGTCGACTAACAAGTTCAAAATACACAACAAAACAACTCTATATGCAACAAGTTTAGTTCACAATACATCAAACAAATACATAAAAACTGCAGCAGTGCAACAGTTAGGTTCCTAAGTGTTCTTTTCATTGACTTGAATCTTGTCCAACTTTGATTTCTTCTTGCCTCAAGTGCAACAGCTAGGCTCTTCATTGTTGCAAAAGTTTTGAAATCCTTTTCAATCACTTTATAGGGGTGGCCTTGGTGCAACAACTGATGGTCTTGGTCTTGGTTGTGTAACATTAGATTACCTTGGTCCAAAATATAGGGTTGGAACATTACCAAAGACAAATGATGAAGATGGAGTTAGAGCAACAACTGAATTCTTCTTTGTTTGTTGTCTTATTTTTTTCCCCTTTATAGTTGGAGTTGGAGCAGCAACAACGTAATTCTTCTTTGTTAGTTTACTTGTTTGTCCATCAACAACGTTCCCTTTCCCTTTTGTAGTTGCAGTAGGAGCATCTGCATCAAAAATTCTTCTTTATTTGTTTGATTCTGTCTTATTTCCTTTGTAGTTGGAGTAGAAACAGCTGCATCAGTTGGAGTAGGAGGACCAGCAACATCAGATGGGACACTACCAATCACCTACAAATAAAGTTTGTAGTGAAAATAAATCAAGTATTAGTATTGGTATTTAAAATATTGTAAGTATCAAAAGTAACATTTACATGTATTGATTTCTACCTTTCTATATTGACATCCTCAACATTTCTTGTTCTTTTTCTTGCCTGCAAAATCAAACTAGTCAATACTATATGATAAAGTAAATTAGTACATAGAATGTAAACTGTATAGAATTTTAAACTCACAGTTATTTTATTGGGTTTTTCAGTAGTTATAGTGTTCACTTGCACATTAGGTTTGGAATCAAAACTGCCTATTGCCTCCAAATTACTTACTTCCATGCTTATTTGTTCCCAGTTTGCATCTTTACCCCAATGAAAATATCATGAATCAATGAACCCATATTATAAGGTTAAAACTTGACTCCTGGAGGAGATAATAGGTACAAAAACACAATAAATTCACAAAAGACTAACTTAATGATAACTTGACTCAAGAATAAAAACTCAAACGGTCTAGTATCTGTAAACAAATTTATAGGTCATGCCATAATTCTAAATCAATCAATAATAAGAAATTAAAAAAATAGCAGAACTATTAAAACTTATTACGCACCAATGAGCTCATAATATTAAAAATAAATAAAGCTTTATCAGTTGTTCTAATGATAACTAAAGAAGTATTAACGCACATTCTGTATATTACGAACATAGCACATAGTTTTCATCGACTGCTCAACAGTGACGATAAGTTATTTAATATAAAATTAGGTAATCATTACCTGACATATCCAACTTATTTATTTATTTATTTCACTAGTACACAACTGGAAATTACATAATTTTTATGACTAAATGTTATATTATGATCACCCATGTTTAGGAGGAGTAAAGAATGTAGAGTTTATCAGTCCCCTTTGATGAGCCCCAGTGGAGCGTCTACATTATGGGTGCTATTATCAGTCCCCTTTGATGAGCCCCAGTGGAGCGTCTACATTATGGGTGCTACATTAAGGCCAATGGCATCCAAGTACCACCGACTCCTTCCTATGAAACCCACGATCTTCCCCCTTTGAATTTCTGTAGAGAAAGGGGTCCCTTGGTCAACTCCAAATGGCCCGAGTGTTCTCTTGTTGGTCTTAAAAGTGAGTGACCTGATATATGGGTTGCCTTTATTGACCGACAGAGGCGCATAACAACCCATCACTTCTGTCAAGAATTGCTCTGTATATTGTAGTTTGATCTGGTACCCAAAATATGAATGAGAAAAAACTAGCTTAAAATATTTCATCTTTAAAAATATTAAACTATTAATCACAATAATTATCTGAGATCCAAATCACTAGGTTCGCGACTTAACGACGTTTGAGATGGTATAAATATTTGTTATTCTATTTCACTTGTAGTATATCAAATGATAATAAATAATTATTTCCCGAAGATTCATAAGCATAATAATCACAAAAGATTTAGAGTTAATAAATAATAGATTTTGAATACTACATGCAAACTGCAAATGTGGTTAACAGTTGGTTTGCATGGGTTTCTATCCAAATGATGAGAGAAAATAAAACCAGTTACCTGGACAGATATCTGACCGCCACCTATATCCGTTATACGACCCTCTGGTCCTATACGAACCTCGGCTTGATTTGGTCCGTAGATATTTGACGAGCTATATCAGGTGGCGCCGTCTGTGGGAAACTACTTGAAGATCGTTGAAATCATGAACTCAACCAATGCAATGGACAACCAAGACCCCAACACTAATGAGGAAACTCCTATAGCTGGAACTGTTGGAATGGGGTCAAGCAATCTGATCACCCTAACTCAGGAAGTGCTGGATCGTAGGGTCCAGCTATAAGTGGAAGAAATGCTGAGAATCCGAGCAGAGAAAGCATCAATCATACCTCGTAGACTTTTCGAGGAGGAGCAAAATCGTTAGAAAGAAGCTGGGAGTGGAAGTGGAGCAAAAGCACCCGTGGAGATCATTGATGATGCTCCTAGACGAGTCAGAAATGTTTCAGCACTCATGGCTCGAAATGCGTCTTTCTCTGAAGAAATAATGATGGAACTACCAGATAAGAATTTTTCAATGCCCAATCTGCCCAAATACGATGGTACTGGGGATCCCATACCCCATGTAACTTTTTTTGAACTGTTGATGTCTTTTCAGGATCAATCTGATGCTGTAAACGCAAGAATATTCGTCTAAACTCTAGTCGGACGAGCCCAAGAGTGGTTTACGAGTCAGTACAGGGGATCCATCTTCTCATACCCTCATCTGATTCGTAAATTTGTGAATCACTTCGCCAGTAACAAGAGAGCGAAGAAATCAATATCAATGATAATAGGTCTAAAGCAAAGCTCGACAGAAACTCTGCGCGCATTTATGCACCGCTTCAATCAGGAAATTCTCGATTTCCCAGATTTGAACCACGATTTAATGGTCACCATCCTGCTACGAGGTTTATTAGCAGGACCATTTGTCGTTGCTATTGCACGAAAATCCCCAACCTCCCACGAGGCGATGATGGAATTGGCAACGGAATACATCAATCAAGAAGAGATGAACAAACTAAAAAGCACCGAGAATAAAACTCCGAGGACGCTAGAAAGTTTGATTCAAAATACGACCCTCATAAGGGAAAACAAGAGGATAGAAATGATTGTCAGGATCTTGACGATCATGATCCCATAAGAAATGTGAACGAATATCGAAATACGAGCACTACACTCCCCTGAACGCTACGAGGCGACATGCTCTATTTGCGATACAACAATCGCAAGACTCAGGGAAAATTGTACGACCTAAACCGCTACGACATGTGTCCAGGAAAGGAATGGAACATTACTATGAGTTCCATAAAGAACGAGGCCATAATATGGAGGAATGTTATTAACTGAAAGATGAAATCAAAAGGTTCATTCGGGAGGGATTTCTACCAGAATTTGTGGAGCAAAGAATCATTGAGATGAGATGAAATGAGCATCAGCAAGAGCGCCAAGACCATGAACGATCCAGAAGTCGTTCCAGGGAAATGAGAGACTACAGGGGAAGAGAGAAAACGTAATGATGAGAGAAATGACAGGCATGATCGTAATGATCGACTCCAGGATGATCGACGTCAGGACATGGGTGAACGACCTGAAATTAGAAACCAACCATTTCGAGGAAACATCTTCGTAATATCCGGAGGAATCGATGGGGGAGACTCTTCAAGCGCAAGAAAGAAGAGGCTGAGGGAAATTCGAACAGAAACTCGAAGGCAAGGGGCCCATGAAATACTTACACTGTCACGACATGACGACCCCATAACCTTCACTGATAAGAATTTTTAAGGGATGATGATGCCTCACAAAGACCCTATGGTAATTACGATGGATGTGGCAAACTATGCAGTCCACAAGGTACTGGTGGACACTGGAAGTTCAGCTGACATTATTTTTTGGGCTGTGCTAGAAAAGATGGGATTGCATTTGGTCACTCTACGACCTGTAAACACTCCACTGACCAGCTTTGGAGGGTCACAAATTATGCCAAAGGGATCTATCGAATTGGATGTGTCTCTTGGAACTTCTCCGAAAAGGAAGACTATGAGAATTATCTTTCTAGTCATTGATGCACTGTTTGCATATAATATGATTGTGAGAAGACCTATGCTAAACAAATTCGAGGCTGTTGTCTCAACATTACATCTGAAAATGAAGTTCAAGACGACTAACGGGGTTGGTGAGATGAAAGTAAATAAGTTGGAGGCTCGTTAGTGCTATACGACCTCATTGGAACCCAGGATCATGAAAAAACAGAGAGAAATACCTGACATCAACGTCATAGAAATTGTTGCGACAGAGTTGATTTCCAAGATTGACATCGAAGAGAAGGAATGGCGAGAGGCAGAAAAGAGAAAGAAAGACAGGGGAAAATACAAACCTGATATTCTGGACACATCAATTAAACCTCTTTCATAACCGCCAAAGGTGTTTACTGTTACAACGTAATGCCATTTGGCTTAAGAAACTCTGGAGCAACATATCAGAGACTCGTAAATATGATGTTTGAAAATGAAATTGGACAATCAATGGAAGTAACATCGATGATATGCTCGTAAAAAGTATTCACGAGTACGACCACCTGAAACACCTAAAAAAGGCTTTCCACATAATGAATAAATATGGTATGAAACTAAACCCCACCAAATGCACCTTTGGAGTACAAGGAGGAAAATTCTTGGGATATCTCGTATCAGAACGAGGCATCGAAGCTAACCCAGAAAAAATCGATGCGATTTTGAAAATGCAAACACCTAAAAACGTAAAAGATGTACAACGGCTTACAAGTTGTATGGCAAGCCTAAATCGATTCATCTCTAAGTCTGCCGATAAAGGCCTTCACTTCTTTAAAATTCTTCAGCACATGGAAACTTTTCAATGGACCAATGAATGTGAAAATGCTTTTATAGATTTGAAACAATATTTAATGACACCTCCACTCATGACAAAACCAATAACTAACGAACCTCTATTTCTATACTGGGTGGTTTCTGATGCGGCTATCAGCGCCATACTCGTATGGGATCAAGAGGGTGAGCATCATCCAATATACTACGTTAGTAAGTTGATGCAAGACGCCAAACTGAATTACTCAACCATTGAAAAATGGGGCCTGACCCTTATCACGTCGGCCCAAAAATTACGACCATATTTTCATTCTCATCACATCGTAGTATTAACAAATGAACCTTTGAGACATGTCTTATCCAAACCCGATGTCTCAGGTCGTATGATTAAATGGGCCATTGAGCTGGGTGAATTCATCATCGAATATAACCTCGAACAACAATCAAAGCTCAAGCCGTGGCAGATTTTTTGGCCGACATGTCTGTGAATAGGGTCACGACGGATGAACCCGTATCAACACAGCCCTGGCTATTGCATGTATTGGTTCATCGATGGCCAAACGAGGATGCGCGGGTATTTTGTTGCAAGCACCTTCAGGAGAGGATTTGGAATTTGTAATAAAATTAAAATTTGACACCACAAACAACGAAGCTGAATATGAAGCGCTAATACAAGGGCTAAAAATGGCCATATCGCTAAAAGTTAACCATATTCGTATATTTACTGATTCACAATTAGTTGCAAAACAAGTGGGAGGAGTATACGAGGCTAGAGAGAAGACGATGGGTAGATATCTGAAAAAAGTTCAGGAATTAATGGAACAATTTGAGACGAAGGAACTTTTACAGATACCAAAGGAGGAAAATGAAAGAGCGGATGCTCTGGCAAAATTTGGAAACCAAGCAATCGGCATTAAGAATTGAAATATAACAATTCTAGTGTCTAATGAGGCAGAGATCACAGAAAAAATCGTGGTGATACCAATACTCAACGACGCTGATGAATGGAGAACACCGATTATTCATTTCTTAATTGATGAGGAACACCCACAAGATGTAGTTGAGGCAAAACGAATACAGCGGCGGGAGACTCGATTTGTCATAAGAAATGACGAATTATACAAGAGATCGGTCTCCGGAATTTTATTACGTTACTTATCAACTACCGAGGCAAAAGCGGTTATGAGAGAAGTCCACGAGGAAAGCTGTGGAAATCACTCGGCGGGTCGATCGTTAGCTCAAAAAATTCTACGATAAGGCTATTACTGGCCTACGATGGTCGAGGATGCGACCCAATTTGCTCGGCGTTGTAAAGAATGTCAAATGCCTTCAAATTCGTTTCATAAACCGGCCCCGATGGAAGCAATTACAATTGCCTATCCATTTGACCAATGGGGAATCGATATTCTAGGTTTCTCAAATTTCTCCATACATATTGCACAACCGTTCAATTTCTTAAAATATGAACTACATTAAATTCGAATTTGTATATCTGCAGGGCCGTTCCCTCCGACCCAAGGGCAGAAAAAATTCATAATCGTTGCGGTCGAGCACTTTACGAAATGGGTGGAAGCAGAAGCAGTAGCTCGGATCACAGAAAGAGCTGTTATCGACTTTATATGGAAGAGTATTATATGCCGATTCGGTATTCCCCGGGTATTGATATCTAATAATGGAACTCAATTCAATGGAAAAGAAATGATCAAGTGGTGTAAGGAACTGAAGATTAGCCAACACTTCACTTCGGTGGGACATCCACAAGCCAATGGCTTAACTGAGGTCGTGAATCGTATCCTGCTACAACATCTAAAAACGTGTATCCACGAGGAACGAGGGCGCTGGGCTAAGGAGCTGCCTGGTGTCCTATGGGCATATCGCACGACGCGCCGATCGTCTACGGGGGAGACCCCATACTGCCTCGTATATGGCTTGGAAGCGGTTACACCGGCGGAAATTGAAGTCATGACCGATAGGGTAATCACATACGAGCCTAAAGTCAACTCAGTGCAAAGACAGATCGAACTCGATGTTATAGAAGAAGTAAGAAGCCGAGCTTATGAAAAGATTTTAAGACAAAAAACACGATGATCCAAGCATACAACAAGAGAGTCAACCTTCGTACCTTTCAAGTAGGAGATCTAGTACTAAAGAAAGTTTAGGTATCAAAGACCATAAGAAAGCTCGAACCCAACTGGGAAGGACCACATAAAATCGTAAAGGTCACGAAGGCTATGACTTATAGACTACAAAATATGGCGGGGAAGGATTTACCTCGACCAGGAATGTAAACAATTTACGATATTTTTATCCCTAAGTTTACGAATCCGAATACAAACAAACGAAAATGCATTAACACAACTAATCAACATACATAATTAGTCAAAATTGATAAACATACGTCATCGTCCAAAACACATCATATTAACATCATTGTTCAAAATGTATCACAAAATATCATCAAAATATATCGCTATCTTAGGTGGGGTTCTCCGGCGCAGGCTCGGTCATAGGCGCAACAGCAATAGGCATATCTTCCTCTTCATCTTCCGCAAGCATTTCACTCACCGTAAGCGGGGTGGGATAAACTCTTTCTTCTGTTTGGCCAAGAGTCGCAGTATCCTCGTTAGCAGCAGACCCCTATCAACGGTCGTTTCCAACTCTTGCATGAACGGCTGACTGCCACGACCTAAAATAACCTTCTGTCTTTCACTATTCACTGATTCGATGATGGCATCAAATTTGGGAAACTCATTCTAAGGCAGTACCTTGTCGGGAGTCAAGGAGGGTCGTAGATTCTCTTCGTATGCATGCTTGGCCACATACTGCTCCACGTCAAAATTAGGACTCAGTAAGCCGTCGTTTTTCAAATAATCCATAGCCTTATAATAACCATCGAGATGGTCATTCATGGCCTTTGACATCGCCAAATGTTCGAACTGGGAGGAGTTCAGAAAATCCCTCACACCTTTGGCCCTAGTGACCACGTTTAAAGCAGTTTGCTGGCGTATTCCATCTGATAGCCCCGTCTCGTATGACTTTTTCTTTTCACCCGCGAGACATGTTTGGGCGAGGATAAGCTGCTTTTGATGTTCCAGGTCGTCGGCTTTTACCTTTTTCAATTCTCTGGCCATCTCTACGAACTTGGCCTTCATAGAATTCTGATCAGCCTCATATTTCTTCAACCTCTCTTTTGATTTCTTCACCTCGACCTCTAATTTTTTATCCAGTTCATCACACTCCTTTTTATGTCGTGAGCTGGATAAAGAGAGTTTATGCAGAAACATACCCACCTAACAAGACAAACATTAGGTCAGATAACGAATAATGCGACATGGAATTCATGGAAAATATTTTATATTTCGTATGATACGAACCTGATTCAAGTGTGAAGCTCCCATTTTTTTAACCACTGGATGCGCGCGCTCCAATAGCATCATTTTATCACGAGGGAGCAGCGAGTGATTGTACAACTTCATTGCAGTACTTCCGGTGGGATCCGACATTACGCTGTTATCCTCATATACACGAGGCTGTAGATTAAGTGGTGTAGCCTCGTTGTTGATAGGTGGACGCTCGTCGATCTTTAGTTCCGTTAAATCCTCCAACAACAGAGCCTCTAGTTTGTCTAATAGCACTCTCAACCTAATTTCTTCATTCGCATCAAAAGTCTATATTCTTGAGACCTCGAGCATTACCCCTGGAGAAGATGACGTTGTAGCAATGGAATCAGAACGAGGATGCTTCTGAACTCTCGTACTTAGCTCATTGGTTGTTTCCCTACGAGACGACTCGGGGGCAGTTGCGTGGGTTGAAGTTGTACTACGAATCCCTATAGAAGGAGCTGGAGGAGGAGGAGCCCTTGCTCCGATAGATTGAGAGCACATCTGCCTCGACTTTTAGCCATCAGAGCCATACGAGAAGCCATAGCTGCATTAAATACAAATCACATAAACACACAAGTACGACGCAAAACAAAAACTTTTGAAATACATAATCAATGCTCTACCTAAATCAGAGACATGCTCGACATCGGCAACGCTGAGCCCACAAGCTCGAAGCATATGTTCGGATATTAACTTAGTGTTATAATACCACTCCAAAATACTCGTAATTTCACTATCTGACATAGTGGGCGGACCGACTTTTAGCCTCGTAGGTACTACGAGGTTCCATTTACGAAGCACTCCCCAAGATGTTTCGTCAGGCATGGCGAGATAAAAATATTTATCTTTCCATGCCCCATAAGAGTCCTTGGGATTGGCTTGCACTTGAAATCCCTTCTGAGGAGTAAGGTAATAGAATCCTAAGTCTGAGGTTGACTTACATCGACTTAAATGAAAGAATTTATTAAAATTTTGAATATTGGGCTCGGAGCCACGAGTTTGCATCAATACGATAAAATAAATGAGATGACGGTATGAATTTGGTAACAGTTGAGTAGGCCAGAGTCGTAGGTGATTTAAAATCTCAACTATGGCTGGGTATAACGGAAGACGCAGACCTGCCATAAAGTGTGCCATATGGAAGGTATGATAATTGCAGGGAGGAGTATGGATACGGTCAGAGCCAGGGATTAAGACCTCAAAGTTAGCTGGAATATGATATTTCTTAAAAACCTGCTGTATACGACCTATGCTAATTGAGGATTGTATATCCAACCACTTAACTCTATTCTAATCAACCTCGGAAAATAAGTTCCTATTCACCTCGTCGATCTAAAAGATCTAATGGATCTAACGAAGTAAATACTTAATAAATGGTAAAAATTAATCTGAAGAAGGGCCTATTTATGCTAAAAAGAACCGCCAAAGTGAATGGATGGGATTGGTCGCCAGAAATCCAACGTGTCACGACATCAGACGTTTTGTATGGTCCGACACGTGTCGACAACTCTATGGAGCACTTATCGAGGAGCCTGACACGCCACCATGGTGAAAAATAATTATAGGAACAAATTCCAATAACACATTAATTAATGGATTATATCATTAATCCATAAATTGGGGGACTTAAGGATATGGTGTAACCTCTTATGGTCAGCCTCGTATTCAAATATACGACCTAAGCGTAGAACTAAGTCTATTCGCCTAGAGGTCCCTGACCCAACTATGTTTATTTGCATAACACTACATGACCTATGTGTTTTCCTTGGAGCAGACCCGATGTCGCCCTAACCGGGACAATCTGGTACGTTCATCCTAGCACACGCGTAAGACATCCCCGATATCTCGCAACCGTCCGTACAAAGGGTACAGTATCTATAAATAGCCGCATTTAATAATATAAAGACTTTTGACCAACTGAATAGTACCACGAGAATACCTAGTATGATCCGACAGTACATTCCCATTATTCTATAAACCGAGTTAAGAACCTCGTATATGACCTTAATCACAACATTGAACTACGTTGAGACTTGATCCTAATATAATGGTACGTAGGTAGCTGACTACTTCTGAGTGCAGTCTATATCCGTTATACGACCCTCTGGTCCTATACAAACCTCGGCTTGATTTGGTCCGTAGATATTTTACGAGCTATATAAATGTCACTAATATATATCGAGGTATAACGTAGTTTCACTTACGTCCGTCCATAAAGTAAAGTTTATTGTATTATCATCCATAAACACACATTTGTATCTCATTTTAGAAATTATCGGTCAGTTTTTACTGGAAGAACCAATTTTCAGTTGCACTTTAATTCTTAAATATTAAAATAGTAATAGTTTGATTCAAAATCAATAAAGCGGAAAATTTGTTATTTATATTTCTTAAATTTGAGTAAGCAGTTTAATTATTATGTGATTATTTCGTGAATAAAAATTAATCACGTAATGAATCATTTTATATAGATATCAACTAGTTAGTACATATTAGCTAAATAAAAATAAAATTGTTTTCTACTTTTTGATGCACCCCGCTAATTTAGAGTCCCAAAGCGATCCCCCTTTGATCAAAACTGTGAATGAACTTCATTTTCTTTTCATTTCCTTTTGTGCATTCACTAGCTTGTACATTAGCTTAACGATCATTCTTAGTCATAATATTCTTTATCATTACTGATCCGTCTACTTATTCTCAATCGAGAAGTATTTAATACATGTGTTACATTGCCAAAATACTAATATTTTCAACTATAGAAGATAAATTTATTACTAATTTTATACTATAAGTTGCTAATGAAAATATCATGAATCAATTAACCCATAGTATAAGGTTAAAACTTGACTCATGGAAGAGTTAATAGGTACAAAAACACTATAAAATTCACAAAAGATTAACTTGACTCAAGAATAAAAACTCAAACGGTCTAGTATCTATAAACATATTTATAGGTCATGCCATAATTCTAAATCGATAACAAAATCAATCAATAATAAGAAATTAAAAAAATAATAGGAGAACTATTAAAACTTATTACGCAACAATGAGCTCATAATATTAAAAATAAATATAGCTTTATCAATTGTTCTAATGATAATTAAAGAAGTATTAACGCACATTCTTTATATTACGAACATAACACACTATTTTCATCAACTGCTCAACAGTGACGATAATTTATTTAAGATAAAATCAGGTAATCATTACCTGACATATCCAACTTATTTATTTATTTTACTAGTATACAACTGGAAATTACATAATTTGTATGGCAAAATATTATATTACGATCACCCATGTTTAGGAGGAGCGAAAGATGTAGAGTTTATCAGTCCTCTTTGATGAGCCCTAGTGGAGCGTCTACATTATGGGTGCTACATTAACGCCAATGGCATCCAAATACCACCCACTCCTTCCTATGAAACCCACGATCTTCCCCCTTTGAATTTCTGTAGAGAAAGGGGTCCCTTTGTCAACTCCAAATGGCCCGAGTGTTCTCTTGTTGGTCTTAAAAGTGAGTGACCTGATATATGGGTTGCCTGTATTGCCATTAAGAGGCTCATAACGACCCATCACTTCTGTCAAGAACTCCTCTGGATATTGTAGTTTGATCTGGTATCCATAATACGAATGAGAATAAAATTAGCTTAAAATATTTCATCTTTAAAAATATTAAACCATTAATCACAATAATTCTCAGAGACCCAAATATCTAGGTTCGCGACTTAATGACGTTTGAGATGATATCAACATTTGTTATTCTATTCGGCTTGTAGTATATCAAATGATAATAAATAATTATTTCCCGAAAATTCATAAGCATGATAATCACAAAAGATTTAGAGTTAATCCATAACAGATTTTGAATACTATATGCAAACTGCAAATGTGGTTAACAGTTGGTTTGCATGGGTTTCTATCCAAATGATGAGATCATGAAGAAAATAAAACCAGTTACCTGGGCTGATATCTGACCGCCACCTCCTCCATGTGTTACAACAACAGGTTTGCAATTTTTTTCATAAACTAGTCGTATCTGATCGATGCAATCACCTGATCTGAGTGTGATTTCCCTCACTCCATCATAGGTTCCATCATCAAAATAATCCCCTCCAGGTCCTCCCCAGGGTCCTAAAGTAATTGTCTTTTCATTCTTCTCACATCCCTATTAAATATTACATTAGAAATTCATATTCTGTTCACATTATACAAATATAGTTTACAATATTAGAATATGAAAAGAAATAGTGCATACCAAATGAACCATGATGAAAAAGATCTGCAAGAGATAGGTATACAGAAAATATGCATATAGCAATGTTACAATCTCATATTTATAGAACAAGAAAGTGAATAAACTTTTGCAAAAGTATCCGATTCTTTCTACTATAGCACTAAATAGGAACAAACTTTACTTTAATTTAGTATCGGAATGAGTGGTGTCAAAAACAATCCAATAAAATACTTTGAATCATGTGTTGAAATAATTTACAATTTTAGAATTATGGAATAAGATAAGAATTGGATTTGTTTTGAAGAGAATAAAAAATGGAAAGTGTCATGTTATATAGGGACCAAAGTGCTCGTAAAAACTGGTTCTTTCATCAATTAAGAATAATTGCAATGTATTACAATGAGATTATAATTCTCGGATGTTGGCTTAAAATTTTTACATTAAGAACATAAAACTGATTGGTCAGATTTAATTATTAATGACTTTATGACATGTTACTATTTTAAACCACGTGGATCAAATTTACAATAAATTTTCTCTCCTACAACCACTTTCTAGTTATCTATTAAAAATGTTCTCCACAAGTCTGGATAGAATCAACAAAGGCCAGCACATACAATATCTAGATAAGATACTACATCTAGATAAGATACTATATCTAGATAACATAGAATTTTTTTTTTAAAAAAAAACAAGAATTTGAATCGTAATGAAAAGGATAGAAAAAAAGAAGTGTCTACACGTAATTAAGTAATATGAGGTTAATGGCCTTAAAAATGTGATTCTATCGTAATAAAGACTGTTATTCATACATTAGAAATTGGCATCAACCATTCCTATGTGTTAAAGAAATTTGTATACTACATTTACTATCCTGACTTTCCTTTTCTCTATTTTCTACTTTCCTTTCATTCCCTTCTGTTTCATATTAAATATAAAACTACAAAATAAAAATAAAAAACGCTCACAAAAATTCTTAATTAAAAATTAAATCTACTGAGTAGTTAGTTTTAATTAAAAATAGTAATACTATTTAGTTTGTTACAAATTGTTTTATATATGCTTAAATATTTTGTTTCTTGTTTACTTTATTGTGGTTCATTAATTATGCTGTAATGATTCAAATCAGGTTTGATACATTAAATTTTATTTGAACTTTCTTACAAAATTAAAAATTATACTTTTATAGATTAGTATTATTGACTATTATAATAAACTTAGAAGAAAAACAAAATTGGAATAAAAAGTTTAATTTAATCAATATGAACACGGACCCATAGATAACTTTGAACTATATGTCACCATAAAGAATTATAGAAGTTCTTGCATGTTATTTGATAACTTATGCATCTCTACTTATGTTTACTATCATGTTGTAGTTTCATTTTTGACGAAGTAGATTAAAATGTCAAGTGCATCCTGCAGGATTTGCAAATCCGAATACCGTGTTCTTGAAAAGAAGAATCATATAATAAATAGAGATTTATACCCACTCCATGATTTCATTGAATAAGAATTCTTAATTACAACCTTTCATTTGCCCTCTCTAATAAAAAAAATAGTTACTTATATATTTCAGAACTCGAAATATATTAGATCTTCAAAGGGAACGAAGATATCTAAATTTTGTATACATAATGAGTTATATTAAATGATATGATCAATAACATTCGGTGAAAACTTAAAGTTAAAAAAACAGGTCAAATATATAGTGAAGTAAAGACTAAATCCAACTAGAAGCTTAACTAAAATAATCAATTAATAAATTAATAAATTTCTAGGGTTGATGTCACTGATATATATCGAGGTATAAAGCAGTTTCACTTATGTCCGTCCATAAAGTATAGTTTATTGCATTATCATCCATAAACACACATTTGGATCTCATTTTAGACATTATTGGTCAGTTTTTACCTGAACAACCAATTTTCAGTTGCACTTTAATTCTTAAATATTAAAATAGTATTAGTTTGATTCAAAATCTATAAAGAGGAAATTTTGTTATTTATATTTCTTAAATTTGAGTAAGCAGTTTAATTATCATGTGATTATTTCGTGAATAAAAATTAATTACGTAATGTATCATTTTATATAGACATCAACTAGTTAGTACATATTAGCAAAATAAAAATAACATTGTTTTCTAATTTTTGATGCACCCCGCTAATTTGGAGAGCCAAGGCGATCCCCCTTTGATCAAAACTTTGAATGAACATCATTTTCTTTTCATTTCCTTTTGCGCATTCACTAGCTTGTACATTAGCTTAACGATCATTCTCTTTATCTTTAATGATCCTTCTACCTATTCTCAATCGAGAAGTATTTAATACATGTGTTACATTGCCAAAATACTAATATCTTCAACTATAGAAGACAAATTTACTACTAATTTTATATTATAAGTTGCTAATGAAAATATCAATAATCAATTAACCCATAGTATAAGGTTAAAACTTGATTCGTGGAAGAGTTAATAGGTAAAAAAACACTATAAAATTCACAAAAGATTAACTAAATGGTAAATTGGCTCAAGAATAAAAACTCAAACGGTCTAGTATATATAACAGTATTTATAGGTCATGCCATAATTCTAAATCAATCAATAATAATAATTTAAAAAAATAATAGGAGAACTATTAAAACTTATTACGCAACAATGAGCGCATAATATTAAAATTAAATATAGCTTTATCAATTGTTCTAATGATAATTAAAGAAGTATTAACACACATTCTTTATATTACGAACATAACACACTATTTTCATCAACTGCTCAACAGTGACGATAATTTATTTAAGATAAAATCAGGTAATCATTACCTGACATATCCAACTTATTTATTTATTTTAATAGTATACAACTGGAAATTACATAATTTGTATGGCAAAATATTATATTACGATCACCCATGTTTAGGAGGAGCGAAAGATGTAGAGTTTATCAGTCCTCTTTGATGAGCCCTAGTGGAGCGTCTACATTATGGGTGCTACATTAACGCCAATGGCATCCAAATACCACCCACTCCTTCCTATGAAACCCACGATCTTCCCCCTTTGAATTTCTGTAGAGAAAGGGGTCCCTTTGTCAACTCCAAATGGCCCGAGTGTTCTCTTGTTGGTCTTAAAAGTGAGTGACCTGATATATGGGTTGCCTGTATTGCCATTAAGAGGCTCATAACGACCCATCACTTCTGTCAAGAACTCCTCTGGATATTGTAGTTTGATCTGGTATCCATAATACGAATGAGAATAAAATTAGCTTAAAATATTTCATCTTTAAAAATATTAAACCATTAATCACAATAATTCTCTGAGACCCAAATCACTAGGTTCGCGACTTAACGACGTTTGAGATGATATCAACATTTGTTATTCTATTCGGCTTGTAGTATATCAAATGATAATAAATAATTATTTCCCGAAAATTCATAAGCATGATAATCACAAAAGATTTAGAGTTAATCCATAACAGATTTTGAATACTATATGCAAACTGCAAATGTGGTTAACAGTTGGTTTGCATGGGTTTCTATCTAAATGATGAGATCATGAAGAAAATAAAACCAGTTACCTGGGCAGATATCTGACCGCCACCTCCTCCATGTGTTACAACAACAGGTTTGCAATTTTTTTCATAAACTAGTCGTATCTGATCGATGCAATCACCTGATCTGAGTGTGATTTCCCTCACTCCATCATAGGTTCCATCATCAAAATAATCCCCTCCAGGTCCTCCCCAGGGTCCTAAAGTAATTGTCTTCTCATTCTTCTCACATCCCTATTAAATATTACATTAGAAATTCATATTATGTTCACATTATACAAATATAGTTTACAATATTAGAATATGAAAAGAAATAGTGCATACCAAATGAACCATGATGAAAAAGATCTGCAAGAGATAGGTATACAGAAAATATGCATATAGCAATGTTACAATCTCATATTTATAGAACAAGAAAGTGAATAAACTTTTGCAAAAGTATCCGATTCTTTCTACTATAGCACTAACTAGGAACAAACTTTACTTTAATTTAGTATCGGAATGAGTGGTGTCAAAAACAATCCAATAAAATACTTTGAATCATGTGTTGAAATAATTTACAATTTTAGAATTATGGAATAAGATAAGAATTGGATTTGTTTTGAAGAGAATAAAAAATGGAAAGTGTCATGTTATATAGGGACCAAAGTGCTCGTAAAAACTGGTTCTTTCATCAATTAAGAATAATTGCAATGTATTACAATGAGATTATAATTCTGGGATGTTGGCTTAAAATTTTTACATTAAGAACATAAAACTGATTGGTCAGATTTAATTATTAATGACTTTATGACATGTTACTATTTTAAACCACGTGGATCAAATTTACAATAAATTATCTCTCCTACAACCACTTTCTAGTTATCTATTAAAAATGTTCTCCACAAGTCTGGATAGAATCAACAAAGGCCAGCACATACAATATCTAGATAAGATACTACATCTAGATAAGATACTATATCTAGATAACATAGAATTTTTTTTTTTAAAAAAAACAAGAATTTGAATCGTAATGAAAAGGATAGAAAAAAAGAAGTGTCTACACGTAATTAAGTAATATGAGGTTAATGGCCTTAAAAATGTGATTCTATCGTAATAAAGACTGTTATTCATACATTAGAAATTGGCATCAACCATTCCTAGGTGTTAAAGAAATTTGTATACTACATTTACTATCCTGACTTTCCTTTTCTCTATTTTCTACTTTCCTTTCATTCCCTTCTGTTTCATATTAAATATAAAACTACAAAATAAAAATAAAAAACGCTCACAAAAATTCTTAATTAAAAATTAAATCTACTGAGTAGTTAGTTTTAATTAAAAATAGTAATACTATTTAGTTTGTTACAAATTGTTTTATATATGCTTAAATATTTTGTTTCTTGTTTACTTTATTGTGGTTCATTAATTATGCTGTAATGATTCAAATCAGGTTTGATACATTAAATTTTATTTGAACTTTCTTACAAAATTAAAAATTATACTTTTATAGATTAGTATTATTGACTATTAGAATAAACTTAGAAGAAAAACAAAATTGGAATAAAAAGTTTAATTTAATCAATATGAACACGGACCCATAGATAACTTTGAACTATATGTCACCATAAAGAATTATAGAAGTTCTTGCATGTTATTTGATAACTTATGCATCTCTACTTATGTTTACTATCATGTTGTAGTTTCATTTTTGACGAAGTAGATTAAAATGTCAAGTGCATCCTGCAGGATTTGCAAATCCGAATACCGTGTTCTTGAAAAGAAGAATCATATAATAAATAGAGATTTATACCCACTCCATGATTTCATTGAATAAGAATTCTTAATTACAACCTTTCATTTGCCCTCTCTAATAAAAAAAATAGTTACTTATATATTTCAGAACTCGAAATATATTAGATCTTCAAAGGGAACGAAGATATCTAAATTTTGTATACATAATGAGTTATATTAAATGATATGATCAATAACATTCGGTGAAAACTTAAAGTTAAAAAAACAGGTCAAATATATAGTGAAGTAAAGAATAAATCCAACTAGAAGCTTAACTAAAATAATCAATTAATAAATTAATAAATTTCTAGGGTTGATGTCACTGATATATATCGAGGTATAAAGCAGTTTCACTTATGTCCGTCCATAAAGTATAGTTTATTGCATTATCATCCATAAACACACATTTGGATCTCATTTTAGACATTATTGGTCAGTTTTTACCTGAACAACCAATTTTCAGTTGCACTTTAATTCTTAAATATTAAAATAGTATTAGTTTGATTCAAAATCTATAAAGAGGAAATTTTGTTATTTATATTTCTTAAATTTGAGTAAGCAGTTTAATTATCATGTGATTATTTCGTGAATAAAAATTAATTACGTAATGTATCATTTTATATAGACATCAACTAGTTAGTACATATTAGCAAAATAAAAATAACATTGTTTTCTAATTTTTGATGCACCCCGCTAATTTGGAGAGCCAAGGCGATCCCCCTTTGATCAAAACTTTGAATGAACATCATTTTCTTTTCATTTCCTTTTGCGCATTCACTAGCTTGTACATTAGCTTAACGATCATTCTTAGTCATAATATTCTTTATCTTTAATGATCCTTCTACCTATTCTCAATCGAGAAGTATTTAATACATGTGTTACATTGCCAAAATACTAATATCTTCAACTATAGAAGACAAATTTACTACTAATTTTATATTATAAGTTGCTAATGAAAATATCAATAATCAATTAACCCATAGTATAAGGTTAAAACTTGATTCGTGGAAGAGTTAATAGGTAAAAAAACACTATAAAATTCACAAAAGATTAACTAAATGGTAAATTGGCTCAAGAATAAAAACTCAAACGGTCTAGTATATATAACAGTATTTATAGGTCATGCCATATTTCTAAATCAATCAATAATAATAATTAAAAAAAATAATAGGAGAACTATTAAAACTTATTACGCAACAATGAGCGCATAATATTAAAATTAAATATAGCTTTATCAATTGTTCTAATGATAATTAAAGAAGTATTAACACACATTCTTTATATTACGAACATAACACACTATTTTCATCAACTGCTCAACAGTGACGATAATTTATTTAAGATAAAATCAGGTAATCATTACCTGACATATCCAACTTATTTATTTATTTTACTAGTATACAACTGGAAATTACATAATTTGTATGGCAAAATATTATATTACGATCACCCATGTTTAGAAGGAGCGAAAGATGTAGAGTTTATCAGTCCTCTTTGATGAGCCCTAGTGGAGCGTCTACATTATGGGTGCTACATTAACGCCAATGGCATCCAAATACCACCCACTCCTTCCTATGAAACCCACGATCTTCCCCCTTTGAATTTCTGTAGAGAAAGGGGTCCCTTTGTCAACTCCAAATGGCCCGAGTGTTCTCTTGTTGGTCTTAAAAGTGAGTGACCTGATATATGGGTTGCCTGTATTGCCATTAAGAGGCTCATAACGACCCATCACTTCTGTCAAGAACTCCTCTGGATATTGTAGTTTGATCTGGTATCCATAATACGAATGAGAATAAAATTAGCTTAAAATATTTCATCTTTAAAAATATTAAACCATTAATCACAATAATTCTCTGAGACCCAAATCACTAGGTTCGCGACTTAACGACGTTTGAGATGATATCAACATTTGTTATTCTATTCGGCTTGTAGTATATCAAATGATAATAAATAATTATTTCCCGAAAATTCATAAGCATGATAATCACAAAAGATTTAGAGTTAATCCATAACAGATTTTGAATACTATATGCAAACTGCAAATGTGGTTAACAGTTGGTTTGCATGAGTTTCTATCCAAATGATGAGATCATGAAGAAAATAAAACCAGTTACCTGGGCAGATATCTGACCGCCACCTCCTCCATGTGTTACAACAACAGGTTTGCAATTTTTTTCATAAACTAGTCGTATCTGATCGATGCAATCACCTGATCTGAGTGTGATTTCCCTCACTCCATCATAGGTTCCATCATCAAAATAATCCCCTCCAGGTCCTCCCCAGGGTCCTAAAGTAATTGTCTTTTCATTCTTCTCACATCCCTATTAAATATTACATTAGAAATTCATATTCTGTTCACATTATACAAATATAGTTTACAATATTAGAATATGAAAAGAAATAGTGCATACCAAATGAACCATGATGAAAAAGATCTGCAAGAGATAGGTATACAGAAAATTTGCATATAGCAATGTTACAATCTCATATTTATAGAACAAGAAAGTGAATAAACTTTTGCAAAAGTATCCGATTCTTTCTACTATAGCACTAACTAGGAACAAACTTTACTTTAATTTAGTATCGGAATGAGTGGTGTCAAAAACAATCCAATAAAATACTTTGAATCATGTGTTGAAATAATTTACAATTTTAGAATTATGGAATAAGATAAGAATTGGATTTGTTTTGAAGAGAATAAAAAATGGAAAGTGTCATGTTATATAGGGACCAAAGTGCTCGTAAAAACTGGTTCTTTCATCAATTAAGAATAATTGCAATGTATTACAATGAGATTATAATTCTGGGATGTTGGCTTAAAATTTTTACATTAAGAACATAAAACTGATTGGTCAGATTTAATTATTAATGACTTTATGACATGTTACTATTTTAAACCACGTGGATCAAATTTACAATAAATTATCTCTCCTACAACCACTTTCTAGTTATTTATTAAAAATGTTCTCCACAAGTCTGGATAGAATCAACAAAGGCCAGCACATACAATATCTAGATAAGATACTACATCTAGATAAGATACTATATCTAGATAACATAGAATTTTTTTTTTAAAAAAAAACAAGAATTTGAATCGTAATGAAAAGGATAGAAAAAAAGAAGTGTCTACACGTAATTAAGTAATATGAGGTTAATGGCCTTAAAAATGTGATTCTATCGTAATAAAGACTGTTATTCATACATTAGAAATTGGCATCAACCATTCCTATGTGTTAAAGAAATTTGTATACTACATTTACTATCCTGACTTTCCTTTTCTCTATTTTCTACTTTCCTTTCATTCCCTTCTGTTTCATATTAAATATAAAACTACAAAATAAAAATAAAAAACGCTAACAAAAATTCTTAATTAAAAATTAAATCTACTGAGTAGTTAGTTTTAATTAAAAATAGTAATACTATTTAGTTTGTTACAAATTGTTTTATATATGCTTAAATATTTTGTTTCTTGTTTACTTTATTGTGGTTCATTAATTATGCTATAATGATTCAAATCAGGTTTGATACATTAAATTTTATTTGAACTTTCTTACAAAATTAAAAATTATACTTTTATAGATTAGTATTATTGACTATTATAATAAACTTAGAAGAAAAACAAAATTGGAATAAAAAGTTTAATTTAATCAATATGAACACGGACCCATAGATAACTTTGAACTATATGTCACCATAAAGAATTATAGAAGTTCTTGCATGTTATTTGATAACTTATGCATCTCTACTTATGTTTACTATCATGTTGTAGTTTCATTTTTGACGAAGTAGATTAAAATGTCAAGTGCATCCTGCAGGATTTGCAAATCCGAATACCGTGTTCTTGAAAAGAAGAATCATATAATAAATAGAGATTTATACCCACTCCATGATTTCATTGAATAAGAATTCTTAATTACAACCTTTCATTTGCCCTCTCTAATAAAAAAAATAGTTACTTATATATTTCAGAACTCGAAATATATTAGATCTTCAAAGGGAACGAAGATATCTAAATTTTGTATACATAATGAGTTATATTAAATGATATGATCAATAACATTCGGTGAAAACTTAAAGTTAAAAAAACAGGTCAAATATATAGTGAAGTAAAGACTAAATCCAACTAGAAGCTTAACTAAAATAATCAATTAATAAATTAATAAATTTCTAGGGTTGATGTCACTGATATATATCGAGGTATAAAGCAGTTTCACTTATGTCCGTCCATAAAGTATAGTTTATTGCATTATCATCCATAAACACACATTTGGATCTCATTTTAGACATTATTGGTCAGTTTTTACCTGAACAACCAATTTTCAGTTGCACTTTAATTCTGAAATATTAAAATAGTATTAGTTTGATTCAAAATCTATAAAGAGGAAAATTTGTTATTTATATTTCTTAAATTTGAGTAAGCAGTTTAATTATTATGTGATTATTTCGTGAATTAAAATTAATTACGTAATGTATCATTTTATATAGACATCAACTAGTTAGTACATATTAGCAAAATAAAAATAACATTGTTTTCTACTTTTTGATGCACCCCGCTAATTTGGAGAGCCAAGGCGATCCCCCTTTGATCAAAACTTTGAATGAACATCATTTTCTTTTCATTTCCTTTTGCGCATTCACTAGCTTGTACATTAGCTTAACGATCATTCTTAGTCATAATATTCTTTATCTTTAATGATCCTTCTACCTATTCTCAATCGAGAAGTATTTAATACATGTGTTACATTGCCAAAATACTAATATCTTCAACTATAAAAGACAAATTTACTACTAATTTTATATTATAAGTTGCTAATGAAAATATCAATAATCAATTAACCCATAGTATATGGTTAAAACTTGATTCGTGGAAGAGTTAATAGGTAAAAAAACACTATAAAATTCACAAAAGATTAACTAAATGGTAAATTGGCTCAAGAATAAAAACTCAAACGGTCTAGTATATATAACAGTATTTATAGGTCATGCCATAATTCTAAATCAATCAATAATAATAATTAAAAAAAATAATAGGAGAACTATTAAAACTTATTACGCAACAATGAGCGCATAATATTAAAATTAAATATAGCTTTATCAATTGTTCTAATGATAATTAAAGAAGTATTAACACACATTCTTTATATTACGAACATAACACACTATTTTCATCAACTGCTCAACAGTGACGATAATTTATTTAAGATAAAATCAGGTAATCATTACCTGACATATCCAACTTATTTATTTATTTTACTAGTATACAACTGGAAATTACATAATTTGTATGGCAAAATATTATATTACGATCACCCATGTTTAGGAGGAGCGAAAGATGTAGAGTTTATCAGTCCTCTTTGATGAGCCCTAGTGGAGCGTCTACATTATGGGTGCTACATTAACGCCAATGGCATCCAAATACCACCCACTCCTTCCTATGAAACCCACGATCTTCCCCCTTTGAATTTCTGTAGAGAAAAGGGTCCCTTTGTCAACTCCATATGGCCCGAGTGTTCTCTTGTTGGTCTTAAAAGTGAGTGACCTGATATATGGGTTGCCTGTATTGCCATTAAGAGGCTCATAACGACCCATCACTTCTGTCAAGAACTCCTCTGGATATTGTAGTTTGATCTGGTATCCATAATACGAATGAGAATAAAATTAGCTTAAAATATTTCATCTTTAAAAATATTAAACCATTAATCACAATAATTCTCTGAGACCAAAATCACTAGGTTCGCGACTTAACGACGTTTGAGATGATATCAACATTTGTTATTCTATTCGGCTTGTAGTATATCAAATGATAATAAATAATTATTTCCCGAAAATTCATAAGCATGATAATCACAAAAGACTTAGAGTTAATCCATAACAGATTTTGAATACTATATGCAAACTGCAAATGTGGTTAACAGTTGGTTTGCATGGGTTTCTATCTAAATGATGAGATCATGAAGAAAATAAAACCAGTTACCTGGGCAGATATCTGACCGCCACCTCCTCCATGTGTTACAACAACAGGTTTGCAATTTTTTTCATAAACTAGTCGTATCTGATCGATGCAATCACCTGATCTGAGTGTGATTTCCCTCACTCCATCATAGGTTCCATCATCAAAATAATCCCCTCCAGGTCCTCCCCAGGGTCCTAAAGTAATTGTCTTTTCATTCTTCTCACATCCCTATTAAATATTACATTAGAAATTCATATTCTGTTCACATTATACAAATATAGTTTACAATATTAGAATATGAAAAGAAATAGTGCATACCAAATGAACCATGATGAAAAAGATCTGCAAGAGATAGGTATACAGAAAATATGCATATAGCAATGTTACAATCTCATATTTATAGAACAAGAAAGTGAATAAACTTTTGCAAAAGTATCCGATTCTTTCTACTATAGCACTAACTAGGAACAAACTTTACTTTAATTTAGAATCGGAATGAGTGGTGTCAAAAACAATCCAATAAAATACTTTGAATCATGTGTTGAAATAATTTACAATTTTAGAATTATGGAATAAGATAAGAATTGGATTTGTTTTGAAGAGAATAAAAAATGGAAAGTGTCATGTTATATAGGGACCAAAGTGCTCGTAAAAACTGGTTCTTTCATCAATTAAGAATAATTGCAATGTATTACAATGAGATTATAATTCTGGGATGTTGGCTTAAAATTTTTACATTAAGAACATAAAACTGATTGGTCAGATTTAATTATTAATGACTTTATGACATGTTACTATTTTAAACCACGTGGATCAAATTTAAAATAAATTATCTCTCCTACAACCACTTTCTAGTTATCTATTAAAAATGTTCTCCACAAGTCTGGATAGAATCAACAAAGGCCAGCACATACAATATCTAGATAAGATACTACATCTAGATAAGATACTATATCTAGATAACATAGAATTTTTTTTTAAAAAAAAACAAGAATTTGAATCGTAATGAAAAGGATAGAAAAAAAGAAGTGTCTACACGTAATTAAGTAATATGAGGTTAATGGCCTTAAAAATGTGATTCTATCGTAATAAAGACTGTTATTCATACATTAGAAATTGGCATCAACCATTCCTATGTGTTAAAGAAATTTGTATACTACATTTACTATCCTGACTTTCCTTTTCTCTATTTTCTACTTTCCTTTCATTCCCTTCTGTTTCATATTAAATATAAAACTACAAAATAAAAATAAAAAACGCTCACAAAAATTCTTAATTAAAAATTAAATCTACTGAGTAGTTAGTTTTAATTAAAAATAGTAATACTATTTAGTTTGTTACAAATTGTTTTATATATGCTTAAATATTTTGTTTCTTGTTTACTTTATTGTGGTTCATTAATTATGCTGTAATGATTCAAATCAGGTTTGATACATTAAATTTTATTTGAACTTTCTTACAAAATTAAAAATTATACTTTTATAGATTAGTATTATTGACTATTATAATAAACTTAGAAGAAAAACAAAATTGGAATAAAAAGTTTAATTTAATCAATATGAACACGGACCCATAGATAACTTTGAACTATATGTCACCATAAAGAATTATAGAAGTTCTTGCATGTTATTTGATAACTTATGCATCTCTACTTATGTTTACTATCATGTTGTAGTTTCATTTTTGACGAAGTAGATTAAAATGTCAAGTGCATCCTGCAGGATTTGCAAATCCGAATACCGTGTTCTTGAAAAGAAGAATCATATAATAAATAGAGATTTATACCCACTCCATGATTTCATTGAATAAGAATTCTTAATTACAACCTTTCATTTGCCCTCTCTAATAAAAAAAATAGTTACTTATATATTTCAGAACTCGAAATATATTAGATCTTCAAAGGGAACGAAGATATCTAAATTTTGTATACATAATGAGTTATATTAAATGATATGATCAATAACATTCGGTGAAAACTTAAAGTTAAAAAAACAGGTCAAATATATAGTGAAGTAAAGACTAAATCCAACTAGAAGCTTAACTAAAATAATCAATTAATAAATTAATAAATTTCTAGGGTTGATGTCACTGATATATATCGAGGTATAAAGCAGTTTCACTTATGTCCGTCCATAAAGTATAGTTTATTGCATTATCATCCATAAACACACATTTGGATCTCATTTTAGACATTATTGGTCAGTTTTTACCTGAACAACCAATTTTCAGTTGCACTTTAATTCTGAAATATTAAAATAGTATTAGTTTGATTCAAAATCTATAAAGAGGAAAATTTGTTATTTATATTTCTTAAATTTGAGTAAGCAGTTTAATTATTATGTGATTATTTCGTGAATAAAAATTAATTACGTAATGTATCATTTTATATAGACATCAACTAGTTAGTACATATTAGCAAAATAAAAATAACATTGTTTTCTACTTTTTGATGCACCCCGCTAATTTGGAGAGCCAAGGCGATCCCCCTTTGATCAAAACTTTGAATGAACATCATTTTCTTTTCATTTCCTTTTGCGCATTCACTAGCTTGTACATTAGCTTAATGATCATTCTTAGTCATAATATTCTTTATCTTTAATGATCCTTCTACCTATTCTCAATCGAGAAGTATTTAATACATGTGTTACATTGCCAAAATACTAATATTTTCAACTATAGAAGACAAATTTACTACTAATTTTATATTATAAGTTGCTAATGAAAATATCAATAATCAATTAACCCATAGTATAAGGTTAAAACTTGATTCGTGGAAGAGTTAATAGGTAAAAAAACACTATAAAATTCACAAAAGATTAACTAAATGGTAAATTGGCTCAAGATAAAAACTCAAACGGTCTAGTATATATAACAGTATTTATAGGTCATGCCATAATTCTAAATCAATCAATAATAATAATTTAAAAAAATAATAGGAGAACTATTAAAATTTATTACGCAACAATGAGCGCATAATATTAAAATTAAATATAGCTTTATCAATTGTTCTAATGATAATTAAAGAAGTATTAACACACATTCTTTATATTACGAACATAACACACTATTTTCATCAACTGCTCAACAGTGACGATAATTTATTTAAGATAAAATCAGGTAATCATTACCTGACATATCCAACTTATTTATTTATTTTACTAGTATAGAACTGGAAATTACATAATTTGTATGGCAAAATATTATATTACGATCACCCATGTTTAGGAGGAGCGAAAGATGTAGAGTTTATCAGTCCTCTTTGATGAGCCCTAGTGGAGCGTCTACATTATGGGTGCTACATTAACGCCAATGGCATCCAAATACCACCCACTCCTTCCTATGAAACCCACGATCTTCCCCCTTTGAATTTCTGTAGAGAAAGGGGTCCCTTTGTCAACTCCATATGGCCCGAGTGTTCTCTTGTTGGTCTTAAAAGTGAGTGACCTGATATATGGGTTGCCTGTATTGCCATTAAGAGGCTCATAACGACCCATCACTTCTGTCAAGAACTCCTCTGGATATTGTAGTTTGATCTGGTATCCATAATACGAATGAGAATAAAATTAGCTTAAAATATTTCATCTTTAAAAATATTAAACCATTAATCACAATAATTCTCTGAGACCCAAATCACTAGGTTCGCGACTTAACGACGTTTGAGATGATATCAACATTTGTTATTCTATTCGGCTTGTAGTATATCAAATGATAATAAATAATTATTTCCCGAAAATTCATAAGCATGATAATCACAAAAGATTTAGAGTTAATCCATAACAGATTTTGAATACTATATGCAAACTGCAAATGTGGTTAACAGTTGGTTTGCATGGGTTTCTATCTAAATGATGAGATCATGAAGAAAATAAAACCAGTTACCTGGGCAGATATCTGACCGCCACCTCCTCCATGTGTTACAACAACAGGTTTGCAATTTTTTTCATAAACTAGTCGTATCTGATCGATGCAATCACCTGATCTGAGTGTGATTTCCCTCACTCCATCATAGGTTCCATCATCAAAATAATCCCCTCCAGGTCCTCCCCAGGGTCCTAAAGTAATTGTCTTTTCATTCTTCTCACATCCCTATTAAATATTACATTAGAAATTCATATTCTGTTCACATTATACAAATATAGTTTACAATATTAGAATATGAAAAGAAATAGTGCATACCAAATGAACCATGATGAAAAAGATCTGCAAGAGATAGGTATACAGAAAATATGCATGTAGCAATGTTACAATCTCATATTTATAGAACAAGAAAGTGAATAAACTTTTGCAAAAGTATCCGATTCTTTCTACTATAGCACTAACTAGGAACAAACTTTACTTTAATTTAGTATCGGAATGAGTGGTGTCAAAAACAATCCAATAAAATACTTTGAATCATGTGTTGAAATAATTTACAATTTTAGAATTATGGAATAAGATAAGAATTGGATTGTTTTGAAGAGAATAAAAAATGGAAAGTGTCATGTTATATAGGGACCAAAGTGCTCGTAAAAACTGGTTCTTTCATCAATTAAGAATAATTGCAATTTATTACAATGAGATTATAATTCTGGGATGTTGGCTTAAAATTTTTACATTAAGAACATAAAACTGATTGGTCAGATTTAATTATTAATGACTTTATGACATGTTACTATTTTAAACCACGTGGATCAAATTTACAATAAATTATCTCTCCTACAACCACTTTCTAGTTATCTATTAAAAATGTTCTCCACAAGTCTGGATAGAATAAACAAAGGCCATCACATACAATATCTAGATAAGATACTACATCTAGATAAGATACTATATCTAGATAACATAGAATTTTTTTTTAAAAAAAACAAGAATTTGAATCGTAATGAAAAGGATAGAAAAAAAGAAGTGTCTACACGTAATTAAGTAATATGAGGTTAATGGCCTTAAAAATGTGATTCTATCGTAATAAAGACTGTTATTCATACATTAGAAATTGGCATCAACCATTCCTATGTGTTAAAGAAATTTGCATACTACTTTTACTATCCTGACTTTCCTTTTCTCTATTTTCTACTTTCCTTTCATTCCCTTCTGTTTCATACTAAATATAAAACTACAAAATAAAAATAAAAAACGCTCACAAAAATTCTTAATTAAAAATTAAATCTACTGAGTAGTTAGATTTAATTAAAAATAGTAGTACTATTTAGTTTGTTACAAATTGTTTTATATATGCTTAAATATTTTGTTTCTTGGTTACTTTATTGTGGTTCATTAATTATGCTGTAATGATTCAAATCGGGTTTGATACATTAAATTTTATTTGAACTTTCTTACAAAATTAAAATTATACTTTTATAGATTAATATTATTGACTATTATAATAAACTTAGAAGAAAAACAAAATTGGAATAAAAAGTTTAATTTAATCAATATGAACACGGACCCATAGATAACTTTGAACTATATGTCACCATAAAGAATTATAGAAGTTCTTGCATGTTATTTGATAACTCATGCATCTCTACTAATGTTTACTATCATGTTGTAGTTTCATTTTTGACGAAGTAGATTAAAATGTCAAGTGCATCCTGCAGGATTTGCAAATCCGAATACCGTGTTCTTGAAAAGAAGAATCATATAATAAATAGAGATTTATACCCACTCCATGATTTCATTGAATAAGAATTCTTAATTACAACCTTTCATTTGCCCTCTCTAATAAAAAAAATAGTTACTTATATATTTCAGAACTCGAAATATATTAGATCTTCAAAGGGAACGAAGATATCTAAATTTTGTATACATAATGAGTTATATTAAATGATATGATCAATAACATTCGGTGAAAACTTAAAGTTAAAAAAACAGGTCAAATATATAGTGAAGTAAAGACTAAATCCAACTAGAAGCTTAACTAAAATAATCAATTAATAAATTAATAAATTTCTAGGGTTGATGTCACTAATATATGTCGAGGTATAAAGCAGTTTCACTTATGTCCGTCCATAAAGTATAGTTTATTGCATTATCATCCATAAACACACATTTGGATCTCATTTTAGACATTATTGGTCAGTTTTTACCTGAACAACCAATTTTCAGTTGCACTTTAATTCTTAAATATTAAAATAGTATTAGTTTGATTCAAAATCTATAAAGAGGAAAATTTGTTATTTATATTTCTTAAATTTGAGTAAGCAGTTTAATTATTATGTGATTATTTCGTGAATAAAAATTAATTACGTAATGTATCATTTTATATAGACATCAACTAGTTAGTACATATTAGCAAAATAAAAATAACATTGTTTTCTACTTTTTGATGCACCCCGCTAATTTGGAGAGCCAAGGCGATCCCCCTTTGATCAAAACTTTGAATGAACATCATTTTCTTTTCATTTCCTTTTGCGCATTCACTAGCTTGTACATTAGCTTAACGATCATTCTTAGTCATAATATTCTTTATCTTTAATGATCCTTCTACCTATTCTCAATCGAGAAGTATTTAATACATGTGTTACATTGCCAAAATACTAATATCTTCAACTATAAAAGACAAATTTACTACTAATTTTATATTATAAGTTGCTAATGAAAATATCAATAATCAATTAACCCATAGTATATGGTTAAAACTTGATTCGTGGAAGAGTTAATAGGTAAAAAAACACTATAAAATTCACAAAAGATTAACTAAATGGTAAATTGGCTCAAGAATAAAAACTCAAACGGTCTAGTATATATAACAGTATTTATAGGTCATGCCATAATTCTAAATCAATCAATAATAATAATTAAAAAAAATAATAGGAGAACTATTAAAACTTATTACGCAACAATGAGCGCATAATATTAAAATTAAATATAGCTTTATCAATTGTTCTAATGATAATTAAAGAAGTATTAACACACATTCTTTATATTACGAACATAACACACTATTTTCATCAACTGCTCAACAGTGACGATAATTTATTTAAGATAAAATCAGGTAATCATTACCTGACATATCCAACTTATTTATTTATTTTACTAGTATACAACTGGAAATTACATAATTTGTATGGCAAAATATTATATTACGATCACCCATGTTTAGGAGGAGCGAAAGATGTAGAGTTTATCAGTCCTCTTTGATGAGCCCTAGTGGAGCGTCTACATTATGGGTGCTACATTAACGCCAATGGCATCCAAATACCACCCACTCCTTCCTATGAAACCCACGATCTTCCCCCTTTGAATTTCTGTAGAGAAAGGGGTCCCTTTGTCAACTCCATATGGCCCGAGTGTTCTCTTGTTGGTCTTAAAAGTGAGTGACCTGATATATGGGTTGCCTGTATTGCCATTAAGAGGCTCATAACGACCCATCACTTCTGTCAAGAACTCCTCTGGATATTGTAGTTTGATCTGGTATCCATAATACGAATGAGAATAAAATTAGCTTAAAATATTTCATCTTTAAAAATATTAAACCATTAATCACAATAATTCTCTGAGACCCAAATCACTAGGTTCGCGACTTAACGACGTTTGAGATGATATCAACATTTGTTATTCTATTCGGCTTGTAGTATATCAAATGATAATAAATAATTATTTCCCGAAAATTCATAAGCATGATAATCACAAAAGATTTAGAGTTAATCCATAACAGATTTTGAATACTATATGCAAACTGCAAATGTGGTTAACAGTTGGTTTGCATGGGTTTCTATCTAAATGATGAGATCATGAAGAAAATAAAACCAGTTACCTGGGCAGATATCTGACCGCCACCTCCTCCATGTGTTACAACAACAGGTTTGCAATTTTTTTCATAAACTAGTCGTATCTGATCGATGCAATCACCTGATCTGAGTGTGATTTCCCTCACTCCATCATAGGTTCCATCATCAAAATAATCCCCTCCAGGTCCTCCCCAGGGTCCTAAAGTAATTGTCTTTTCATTCTTCTCACATCCCTATTAAATATTACATTAGAAATTCATATTCTGTTCACATTATACAAATATAGTTTACAATATTAGAATATGAAAAGAAATAGTGCATACCAAATGAACCATGATGAAAAAGATCTGCAAGAGATAGGTATACAGAAAATATGCATGTAGCAATGTTACAATCTCATATTTATAGAACAAGAAAGTGAATAAACTTTTGCAAAAGTATCCGATTCTTTCTACTATAGCACTAACTAGGAACAAACTTTACTTTAATTTAGTATCGGAATGAGTGGTGTCAAAAACAATCCAATAAAATACTTTGAATCATGTGTTGAAATAATTTACAATTTTAGAATTATGGAATAAGATAAGAATTGGATTGTTTTGAAGAGAATAAAAAATGGAAAGTGTCATGTTATATAGGGACCAAAGTGCTCGTAAAAACTGGTTCTTTCATCAATTAAGAATAATTGCAATTTATTACAATGAGATTATAATTCTGGGATGTTGGCTTAAAATTTTTACATTAAGAACATAAAACTGATTGGTCAGATTTAATTATTAATGACTTTATGACATGTTACTATTTTAAACCACGTGGATCAAATTTACAATAAATTATCTCTCCTACAACCACTTTCTAGTTATCTATTAAAAATGTTCTCCACAAGTCTGGATAGAATAAACAAAGGCCATCACATACAATATCTAGATAAGATACTACATCTAGATAAGATACTATATCTAGATAACATAGAATTTTTTTTTAAAAAAAACAAGAATTTGAATCGTAATGAAAAGGATAGAAAAAAAGAAGTGTCTACACGTAATTAAGTAATATGAGGTTAATGGCCTTAAAAATGTGATTCTATCGTAATAAAGACTGTTATTCATACATTAGAAATTGGCATCAACCATTCCTATGTGTTAAAGAAATTTGCATACTACTTTTACTATCCTGACTTTCCTTTTCTCTATTTTCTACTTTCCTTTCATTCCCTTCTGTTTCATACTAAATATAAAACTACAAAATAAAAATAAAAAACGCTCACAAAAATTCTTAATTAAAAATTAAATCTACTGAGTAGTTAGATTTAATTAAAAATAGTAGTACTATTTAGTTTGTTACAAATTGTTTTATATATGCTTAAATATTTTGTTTCTTGGTTACTTTATTGTGGTTCATTAATTATGCTGTAATGATTCAAATCAGGTTTGATACATTAAATTTTATTTGAACTTTCTTACAAAATTAAAATTATACTTTTATAGATTAATATTATTGACTATTATAATAAACTTAGAAGAAAAACAAAATTGGAATAAAAAGTTTAATTTAATCAATATGAACACGGACCCATAGATAACTTTGAACTATATGTCACCATAAAGAATTATAGAAGTTCTTGCATGTTATTTGATAACTCATGCATCTCTACTAATGTTTACTATCATGTTGTAGTTTCATTTTTGACGAAGTAGATTAAAATGTCAAGTGCATCCTGCAGGATTTGCAAATCCGAATACCGTGTTCTTGAAAAGAAGAATCATATAATAAATAGAGATTTATACCCACTCCATGATTTCATTGAATAAGAATTCTTAATTACAACCTTTCATTTGCCCTCTCTAATAAAAAAAATAGTTACTTATATATTTCAGAACTCGAAATATATTAGATCTTCAAAGGGAACGAAGATATCTAAATTTTGTATACATAATGAGTTATATTAAATGATATGATCAATAACATTCGGTGAAAACTTAAAGTTAAAAAAACAGGTCAAATATATAGTGAAGTAAAGACTAAATCCAACTAGAAGCTTAACTAAAATAATCAATTAATAAATTAATAAATTTCTAGGGTTGATGTCACTAATATATGTCGAGGTATAAAGCAGTTTCACTTATGTCCGTCCATAAATTATAGTTTATTGCATTATCATCCATAAACACACATTTGGATCTCATTTTAGACATTATTGGTCAGTTTTTACCTGAACAACCAATTTTCAGTTGCACTTTAATTCTTAAATATTAAAATAGTATTAGTTTGATTCAAAATCTATAAAGAGGAAAATTTGTTATTTATATTTCTTAAATTTGAGTAAGCAGTTTAATTATTATGTGATTATTTCGTGAATAAAAATTAATTACGTAATGTATCATTTTATATAGACATCAACTAGTTAGTACATATTAGCAAAATAAAAATAACATTGTTTTCTACTTTTTGATGCACCCCGCTAATTTGGAGAGCCAAGGCGATCCCCCTTTGATCAAAACTTTGAATGAACATCATTTTCTTTTCATTTCCTTTTGCGCATTCACTAGCTTGTACATTAGCTTAACGATCATTCTTAGTCATAATATTCTTTATCTTTAATGATCCTTCTACCTATTCTCAATCGAGAAGTATTTAATACATGTGTTACATTGCCAAAATACTAATATCTTCAACTATAAAAGACAAATTTACTACTAATTTTATATTATAAGTTGCTAATGAAAATATCAATAATCAATTAACCCATAGTATATGGTTAAAACTTGATTCGTGGAAGAGTTAATAGGTAAAAAAACACTATAAAATTCACAAAAGATTAACTAAATGGTAAATTGGCTCAAGAATAAAAACTCAAACGGTCTAGTATATATAACAGTATTTATAGGTCATGCCATAATTCTAAATCAATCAATAATAATAATTAAAAAAAATAATAGGAGAACTATTAAAACTTATTACGCAACAATGAGCGCATAATATTAAAATTAAATATAGCTTTATCAATTGTTCTAATGATAATTAAAGAAGTATTAACACACATTCTTTATATTACGAACATAACACACTATTTTCATCAACTGCTCAACAGTGACGATAATTTATTTAAGATAAAATCAGGTAATCATTACCTGACATATCCAACTTATTTATTTATTTTACTAGTATACAACTGGAAATTACATAATTTGTATGGCAAAATATTATATTACGATCACCCATGTTTAGGAGGAGCGAAAGATGTAGAGTTTATCAGTCCTCTTTGATGAGCCCTAGTGGAGCGTCTACATTATGGGTGCTACATTAACGCCAATGGCATCCAAATACCACCCACTCCTTCCTATGAAACCCACGATCTTCCCCCTTTGAATTTCTGTAGAGAAAAGGGTCCCTTTGTCAACTCCATATGGCCCGAGTGTTCTCTTGTTGGTCTTAAAAGTGAGTGACCTGATATATGGGTTGCCTGTATTGCCATTAAGAGGCTCATAACGACCCATCACTTCTGTCAAGAACTCCTCTGGATATTGTAGTTTGATCTGGTATCCATAATACGAATGAGAATAAAATTAGCTTAAAATATTTCATCTTTAAAAATATTAAACCATTAATCACAATAATTCTCTGAGACCCAAATCACTAGGTTCGCGACTTAACGACGTTTGAGATGATATCAACATTTGTTATTCTATTCGGCTTGTAGTATATCAAATGATAATAAATAATTATTTCCCGAAAATTCATAAGCATGATAATCACAAAAGACTTAGAGTTAATCCATAACAGATTTTGAATACTATATGCAAACTGCAAATGTGGTTAACAGTTGGTTTGCATGGGTTTCTATCTAAATGATGAGATCATGAAGAAAATAAAACCAGTTACCTGGGCAGATATCTGACCGCCACCTCCTCCATGTGTTACAACAACAGGTTTGCAATTTTTTTCATAAACTAGTCGTATCTGATCGATGCAATCACCTGATCTGAGTGTGATTTCCCTCACTCCATCATAGGTTCCATCATCAAAATAATCCCCTCCAGGTCCTCCCCAGGGTCCTAAAGTAATTGTCTTTTCATTCTTCTCACATCCCTATTAAATATTACATTAGAAATTCATATTCTGTTCACATTATACAAATATAGTTTACAATATTAGAATATGAAAAGAAATAGTGCATACCAAATGAACCATGATGAAAAAGATCTGCAAGAGATAGGTATACAGAAAATATGCATATAGCAATGTTACAATCTCATATTTATAGAACAAGAAAGTGAATAAACTTTTGCAAAAGTATCCGATTCTTTCTACTATAGCACTAACTAGGAACAAACTTTACTTTAATTTAGTATCGGAATGAGTGGTGTCAAAAACAATCCAATAAAATACTTTGAATCATGTGTTGAAATAATTTACAATTTTAGAATTATGGAATAAGATAAGAATTGGATTTGTTTTGAAGAGAATAAAAAATGGAAAGTGTCATGTTATATAGGGACCAAAGTGCTCGTAAAAACTGGTTCTTTCATCAATTAAGAATAATTGCAATGTATTACAATGAGATTATAATTCTGGGATGTTGGCTTAAAATTTTTACATTAAGAACATAAAACTGATTGGTCAGATTTAATTATTAATGACTTTATGACATGTTACTATTTTAAACCACGTGGATCAAATTTACAATAAATTATCTCTCCTACAACCACTTTCTAGTTATCTATTAAAAATGTTCTCCACAAGTCTGGATAGAATCAACAAAGGCCAGCACATACAATATCTAGATAAGATACTACATCTAGATAAGATACTATATCTAGATAACATAGAATTTTTTTTAAAAAAAAAACAAGAATTTGAATCGTAATGAAAAGGATAGAAAAAAAGAAGTGTCTACACGTAATTAAGTAATATGAGGTTAATGGCCTTAAAAATGTGATTCTATCGTAATAAAGACTGTTATTCATACATTAGAAATTGGCATCAACCATTCCTATGTGTTAAAGAAATTTGTATACTACATTTACTATCCTGACTTTCCTTTTCTCTATTTTCTACTTTCCTTTCATTCCCTTCTGTTTCATATTAAATATAAAACTACAAAATAAAAATAAAAAACGCTCACAAAAATTCTTAATTAAAAATTAAATCTACTGAGTAGTTAGTTTTAATTAAAAATAGTAATACTATTTAGTTTGTTACAAATTGTTTTATATATGCTTAAATATTTTGTTTCTTGTTTACTTTATTGTGGTTCATTAATTATGCTGTAATGATTCAAATCAGGTTTGATACATTAAATTTTATTTGAACTTTCTTACAAAATTAAAAATTATACTTTTATAGATTAGTATTATTGACTATTATAATAAACTTAGAAGAAAAACAAAATTGGAATAAAAAGTTTAATTTAATCAATATGAACACGGACCCATAGATAACTTTGAACTATATGTCACCATAAAGAATTATAGAAGTTCTTGCATGTTATTTGATAACTTATGCATCTCTACTTATGTTTACTATCATGTTGTAGTTTCATTTTTGACGAAGTAGATTAAAATGTCAAGTGCATCCTGCAGGATTTGCAAATCCGAATACCGTGTTCTTGAAAAGAAGAATCATATAATAAATAGAGATTTATACCCACTCCATGATTTCATTGAATAAGAATTCTTAATTACAACCTTTCATTTGCCCTCTCTAATAAAAAAAATAGTTACTTATATATTTCAGAACTCGAAATATATTAGATCTTCAAAGGGAACGAAGATATCTAAATTTTGTATACATAATGAGTTATATTAAATGATATGATCAATAACATTCGGTGAAAACTTAAAGTTAAAAAAACAGGTCAAATATATAGTGAAGTAAAGACTAAATCCAACTACAAGCTTAACTAAAATAATCAATTAATAAATTAATAAATTTCTAGGGTTGATGTCACTAATATATATCGAGGTATAAAGCAGTTTCACTTATGTCCGTCCATAAAGTATAGTTTATTGCATTATCATCCATAAACACACATTTGGATCTCATTTTAGACATTATTGGTCAGTTTTTACCTGAACAACCAATTTTCAGTTGCACTTTAATTCTTAAATATTAAAATAGTATTAGTTTGATTCAAAATCTATAAAGAGGAAAATTTGTTATTTATATTTCTTAAATTTGAGTAAGCAGTTTAATTATTATGTGATTATTTCGTGAATAAAAATTAATTACGTAATGTATCATTTTATATAGACATCAACTAGTTAGTACATATTAGCAAAATAAAAATAACATTGTTTTCTACTTTTTGATGCACCCCGCTAATTTGGAGAGCCAAGGCGATCCCCCTTTGATCAAAACTTTGAATGAACATCATTTTCTTTTCATTTCCTTTTGCGCATTCACTAGCTTGTACATTAGCTTAATGATCATTCTTAGTCATAATATTCTTTATCTTTAATGATCCTTCTACCTATTCTCAATCGAGAAGTATTTAATACATGTGTTACATTGCCAAAATACTTATATTTTCAACTATAGAAGACAAATTTACTACTAATTTTATATTATAAGTTGCTAATGAAAATATCAATAATCAATTAACCCATAGTATAAGGTTAATACTTGATTCGTGGAAGAGTTAATAGGTAAAAAAACACTATAAAATTCACAAAAGATTAACTAAATGGTAAATTGGCTCAAGATAAAAACTCAAACGGTCTAGTATATATAACAGTATTTATAGGTCATGCCATAATTCTAAATCAATCAATAATAATAATTTAAAAAAATAATAGGAGAACTATTAAAATTTATTACGCAACAATGAGCGCATAATATTAAAATTAAATATAGCTTTATCAATTGTTCTAATGATAATTAAAGAAGTATTAACACACATTCTTTATATTACGAACATAACACACTATTTTCATCAACTGCTCAACAGTGACGATAATTTATTTAAGATAAAATCAGGTAATCATTACCTGACATATCCAACTTATTTATTTATTTTACTAGTATAGAACTGGAAATTACATAATTTGTATGGCAAAATATTATATTACGATCACCCATGTTTAGGAGGAGCGAAAGATGTAGAGTTTATCAGTCCTCTTTGATGAGCCCTAGTGGAGCGTCTACATTATGGGTGCTACATTAACGCCAATGGCATCCAAATACCACCCACTCCTTCCTATGAAACCCACGATCTTCCCCCTTTGAATTTCTGTAGAGAAAGGGGTCCCTTTGTCAACTCCATATGGCCCGAGTGTTCTCTTGTTGGTCTTAAAAGTGAGTGACCTGATATATGGGTTGCCTGTATTGCCATTAAGAGGCTCATAACGACCCATCACTTCTGTCAAGAACTCCTCTGGATATTGTAGTTTGATCTGGTATCCATAATACGAATGAGAATAAAATTAGCTTAAAATATTTCATCTTTAAAAATATTAAACCATTAATCACAATAATTCTCTGAGACCCAAATCACTAGGTTCGCGACTTAACGACGTTTGAGATGATATCAACATTTGTTATTCTATTCGGCTTGTAGTATATCAAATGATAATAAATAATTATTTCCCGAAAATTCATAAGCATGATAATCACAAAAGATTTAGAGTTAATCCATAACAGATTTTGAATACTATATGCAAACTGCAAATGTGGTTAACAGTTGGTTTGCATGGGTTTCTATCTAAATGATGAGATCATGAAGAAAATAAAACCAGTTACCTGGGCAGATATCTGACCGCCACCTCCTCCATGTGTTACAACAACAGGTTTGCAATTTTTTTCATAAACTAGTCGTATCTGATCGATGCAATCACCTGATCTGAGTGTGATTTCCCTCACTCCATCATAGGTTCCATCATCAAAATAATCCCCTCCAGGTCCTCCCCAGGGTCCTAAAGTAATTGTCTTTTCATTCTTCTCACATCCCTATTAAATATTACATTAGAAATTCATATTCTGTTCACATTATACAAATATAGTTTACAATATTAGAATATGAAAAGAAATAGTGCATACCAAATGAACCATGATGAAAAAGATCTGCAAGAGATAGGTATACAGAAAATATGCATGTAGCAATGTTACAATCTCATATTTATAGAACAAGAAAGTGAATAAACTTTTGCAAAAGTATCCGATTCTTTCTACTATAGCACTAACTAGGAACAAACTTTACTTTAATTTAGTATCGGAATGAGTGGTGTCAAAAACAATCCAATAAAATACTTTGAATCATGTGTTGAAATAATTTACAATTTTAGAATTATGGAATAAGATAAGAATTGGATTGTTTTGAAGAGAATAAAAAATGGAAAGTGTCATGTTATATAGGGACCAAAGTGCTCGTAAAAACTGGTTCTTTCATCAATTAAGAATAATTGCAATTTATTACAATGAGATTATAATTCTGGGATGTTGGCTTAAAATTTTTACATTAAGAACATAAAACTGATTGGTCAGATTTAATTATTAATGACTTTATGACATGTTACTATTTTAAACCACGTGGATCAAATTTACAATAAATTATCTCTCCTACAACCACTTTCTAGTTATCTATTAAAAATGTTCTCCACAAGTCTGGATAGAATAAACAAAGGCCATCACATACAATATCTAGATAAGATACTACATCTAGATAAGATACTATATCTAGATAACATAGAATTTTTTTTTTTAAAAAAACAAGAATTTGAATCGTAATGAAAAGGATAGAAAAAAAGAAGTGTCTACACGTAATTAAGTAATATGAGGTTAATGGCCTTAAAAATGTGATTCTATCGTAATAAAGACTGTTATTCATACATTAGAAATTGGCATCAACCATTCCTATGTGTTAAAGAAATTTGCATACTACTTTTACTATCCTGACTTTCCTTTTCTCTATTTTCTACTTTCCTTTCATTCCCTTCTGTTTCATACTAAATATAAAACTACAAAATAAAAATAAAAAACGCTCACAAAAATTCTTAATTAAAAATTAAATCTACTGAGTAGTTAGATTTAATTAAAAATAGTAGTACTATTTAGTTTGTTACAAATTGTTTTATATATGCTTAAATATTTTGTTTCTTGGTTACTTTATTGTGGTTCATTAATTATGCTGTAATGATTCAAATCAGGTTTGATACATTAAATTTTATTTGAACTTTCTTACAAAATTAAAATTATACTTTTATAGATTAATATTATTGACTATTATAATAAACTTAGAAGAAAAACAAAATTGGAATAAAAAGTTTAATTTAATCAATATGAACACGGACCCATAGATAACTTTGAACTATATGTCACCATAAAGAATTATAGAAGTTCTTGCATGTTATTTGATAACTCATGCATCTCTACTAATGTTTACTATCATGTTGTAGTTTCATTTTTGACGAAGTAGATTAAAATGTCAAGTGCATCCTGCAGGATTTGCAAATCCGAATACCGTGTTCTTGAAAAGAAGAATCATATAATAAATAGAGATTTATACCCACTCCATGATTTCATTGAATAAGAATTCTTAATTACAACCTTTCATTTGTCCTCTCTAATAAAAAAAAATAGTTACTTATATATTTCAGAACTCGAAATATATTAGATCTTCAAAGGGAACGAAGATATCTAAATTGTATACATAATGAGTTATATTAAATGATATGATCAATAACATTCGGTGAAAACTTAAAGTTAAAAAAACAGGTCAAATATATAGTGAAGTAAAGACTAAATCCAACTACAAGCTTAACTAAAATAATCAATTAATAAATTAATAAATTTCTAGGGTTGATGTCACTAATATATATCGAGGTATAAAGCAGTTTCACTTATGTCCGTCCATAAAGTATAGTTTATTGCATTATCATCCATAAACACACATTTGGATCTCATTTTAGACATTATTGGTCAGTTTTTGCCTGAACAACCAATTTTCAGTTGCACTTTAATTCTTAAATATTAAAATAGTATTAGTTTGATTCAAAATCTATAAAGAGGAAAATTTGTTATTTATATTTCTTAAATTTGAGTAAGCAGTTTAATTATTATGTGATTATTTCGTGAATAAAAATTAATTACGTAATGTATCATTTTATATAGACATCAACTAGTTAGTACATATTAGCAAAATAAAAATAACATTGTTTTCTACTTTTTGATGCACCCCGCTAATTTGGAGAGCCAAGGCGATCCCCCTTTGATCAAAACTTTGAATGAACATCATTTTCTTTTCATTTCCTTTTGCGCATTCACTAGCTTGTACATTAGCTTAACAATCATTCTTAGTCATAATATTCTTTATCTTTAATGATCCTTCTACCTATTCTCAATCGAGAAGTATTTAATACATGTTACATTGCCAAAATACTAATATTTTCAACTATAGAAGATAAATTTACTACTAATTTTATATTATAAGTTGCTAATGAAAATATCAATAATCAATTAGCCCACAGTATAAGGTTAAAACTTGACTCGTGGAAGAGTTAATAGGTACAAAAACACTATAAAATTCACAAAAGATTAACTAAATGATAAATTGGCTCAAGAATAAAAACACAAACGGTCTAGTATATATAACAGTATTTATAGGTCATGCCATAATTCTAAATCAATCAATAATAATAATTTAAAAAAATAATAGGAGAACTATTAAAACTTATTACGCAACAATGAGCGCATAATATTAAAATTAAATATAGCTTTATCAATTGTTCTAATGATAATTAAAGAAGTATTAACGCACATTCTTTATATTACGAACATAACACACTATTTTCATCAACTGCTCAACAGTGACGATAATTTATTTAAGATAAAATCAGGTAATCATTACCTGACATATCCAACTTATTTATTTATTTTACTAGTATACAACTGAAAATTACATAATTTGTATGGCAAAATATTATATTACGATCACCCATGTTTAGGAGGAGCGAAAGATGTAGAGTTTATCAGTCCTCTTTGATGAGCCCTAGTGGAGCCTCTACATTATGGGTGCTACATTAACGCCAATGGCATCCAAATACCACCCACTCCTTCCTATGAAACCCACGATCTTCCCTCTTTGAATTTCTGTAGAGAAAGGGGTCCCTTTGTCAACTCCAAATGGCCCGAGTGTTCTCTTGTTGGTCTTAAAAGTGAGTGACCTGATATATGGGTTGCCTGTATTGCCATTAAGAGGCTCATAACGACCCATCACTTCTGTCAAGAACTCCTCTGGATATTGTAGTTTGATCTGGTATCCATAATACGAATGAGAATAAAATTAGCTTAAAATATTTCATCTTTAAAAATATTAAACCATTAATCACAATAATTCTCTGAGACCCAAATCACTAGGTTCCCGACTTAACAACGTTTGAGATGATATCAACATTTGTTATTCTATTCGGCTTGTAGTATATCAAATGATAATAAATAATTATTTCCCGAAAATTCATAAGCATGATAATCACAAAAGATTTAGAGTTAATCCATAACAGATTTTGAATACTATATGCAAACTGCAAATGTGGTTAACAGTTGGTTTGCATGGGTTTCTATCCAAATGATGAGATCATGAAGAAAATAAAACCAGTTACCTGGGCAGATATCTGACCGCCACCTCCTCCATGTGTTACAACAACAGGTTTGCAATTTTTTTCATAAACTAGTCGTATCTGATCGATGCAATCACCTGATCTAAGTGTGATTTCCCTCACTCCATCATAGGTTCCATCATCAAAATAATCCCCTCCAGGTCCTCCCCAGGGTCCTAAAGTAATTGTCTTTTCATTCTTCTCACATCCCTATTAAATATTACGTTAGAAATTCATATTGTGTTCACATTATACAAATATAGTTTACAATATTAGAATATGAAAAGAAATAGTGCATACCAAATGAACCATGATGAAAAAGATCTGCAAGAGATAGTTATATAGAAAATATGCATATAGCAATGTTACAATCTCATATTTATAGAACAAGAAAGTGAATAAACTTTTGCAAAAGTATCCAATTCTTTCTACTTTAGCACTAACTAGGAACAAACTTTACTTTAATTTAGTATCGGAATGAGTGGTGTCAAAAACAATCCAACAAAATACTTTGAATCATGTGTTGAAATAATTTACAATTTTAGAATTATGGAATAAGATAAGAATTGGATTTGTTTTGAAGAGAATAAAAAATGGAAAGTGTCATGTTATATAGGGACCAAAGTGCTCGTAAAAACTGGTTCTTTCATCAATTAAGAATAATTGCAATGTATTACAATGTGATTATAATTCTGGGATGTTGGCTTAAAATTTTTACATTAAGAACATAAAACTGATTGGTATGATTTAATTATTAATGACTTTATGACATGTTACTATTTTAAACCACGTGGATCAAATTTACAATAAATTATCTCTCCTACAACCACTTTCTAGTTATCTATTAAAAATGTTCTCCACAAGTCTGGATAGAATCAACAAAGGCCAGCACATACAATATCTAGATAAGATACTACATCTAGATAAGATACTATATCTAGATAACATAGAATTTTTTTTTAAAAAAAACAAGAATTTGAATCGTAGTGAAAAGGATAGAAAAAAAGAAGTGTCTACACGTAATTAAGTAATATGAGGTTAATGGCCTTAAAAATGTGATTCTATCGTAATAAAGACTATTATTCATACATTAGAAATTGGCATCAACCATTCCTATGTGTTAAAGAAATTTGTATACTACATTTACTATCCTGACTTTCCTTTTCTCTATTTTCTACTTTCCTTTCATTCCCTTCTGTTTCATATTAAATATAAAACTACAAAATAAAAATAAAAAATGCTCACAAAAATTCTTAATTACAAATTAAATCTACTGAGTAGTTGGTTTTAATTAAAAATAGTAATACTATTTAGTTTGTTACAAATTGTTTTATATATGCTTAAATATTTTGTTTCTTGTTTACTTTATTGTGGTTCATTAATCATACTGTAATGATTCAAATCAGGTTTGATACATTAAATTTTATTTGAACTTTCTTACAAAATTAAAATTTATACTTTTATAGATTAGTATTATTGACTATTATAATAAACTTAGAAGAATAACAAATTTGGAATAAAATTTTTAATTTATTCAATATGAACACGGACCCATAAACACACATTTGGATCTCATTTTAGACATTATCCGTCCATAAAGTATAGTTTATTGCATTATCATCCATATACACACATTTGGATCTCATTTTAGACATTATTGGTCAGTTTTTTCCTGAAGAACCAATTTTAGTTGCACTTTAATTCTGAAATATTAAAATAGTATTAGTTTGATTCAAAATCTATAAAGAGGAAAATTTGTTATTTATATTTCTTAAATTTGAGTAAGCAGTTTAATTATTATGTGATTATTTCGTGAATTAAAATTAATTACGTAATGTATCATTTTATATAGACATCAACTAGTTAGTACATATTAGCAAAATAAAAATAACATTGTTTTCTACTTTTTGATGCACCCCGCTAATTTGGAGAGCCAAGGCGATCCCCCTTTGATCAAAACTTTGAATGAACATCATTTTCTTTTCATTTCCTTTTGCGCATTCACTAGCTTGTACATTAGCTTAACGATCATTCTTAGTCATAATATTCTTTATCTTTAATGATCCTTCTACCTATTCTCAATCGAGAAGTATTTAATACATGTGTTACATTGCCAAAATACTAATATTTTCAACTATAGTAGATAAATTTACTAGTAATTTTATATTATAAGTTGCTAATGAAAATATCAATAATCAATTAACCCATAGTATAAGGTTAAAACTTGACTCGTGGAAGAGTTAATAAGTACAAAAACACTATAAAATTCACAAAAGATTAACTAAATGATAAATTGGCTCAAGAATAAAAACTCAAACGGTCTAGTATATATAACAGTATTTATAGGTCATGCCATATTTCTAAATCAATCAATAATAATAATATAAAAAAAAATAGGAGAACTATTAAAACTTATTACGCAACAATGAGCGCATAATATTAAAATTAAATATAGCTTTATCAATTGTTCTAATGATAATTAAAGAAGTATTAACGCACATTCTTTATATTACGAACATAACACACAATTTTCATCAACTGCTCAACAGTGACAATAATTTATTTAAGATAAAATCAGGTAATCATTACCTGACATATCCAACTTATTTATTTATTTTACTAGTATACAACTGGAAATTACATAATTTGTATGGCAAAATATTATATTACGATCACCCATGTTTAGGAGGAGCGAAAGATGTAGAGTTTATCAGTCCTCTTTGATGAGCCCTAGTGGAGCGTCTACATTATGGGTGCTACATTAACGCCAATGGCATCCAAATACCACCCACTCCTTCCTATGAAACCCACGATCTTCCCCCTTTGAATTTCTGTAGAGAAAGGGGTCCCTTTGTCAACTCCAAATGGCCCGAGTGTTCTCTTGTTGGTCTTAAAAGTGAGTGACCTGATATATGGGTTGCCTGTATTGCCATTAAGAGGCTCATAACGACCCATCACTTCTGTCAAGAACTCCTCTGGATATTGTAGTTTGATCTGGTATCCATAATACGAATGAGAATAAAATTAGCTTAAAATACTTCATCTTTAAAAATATTAAACCATTAATCACAATAATTCTCTGAGACCCAAATCACTAGGTTCGCGACTTAACGACGTTTGAGATGATATCAACATTTGTTATTCTATTCGGCTTGTAGTATATCAAATGATAATAAATAATTATTTCCCGAAAATTCATAAGCATGATAATCACAAAAGATTTAGAGTTAATCCATAACAGATTTTGAATACTATATGCAAACTGCAAATGTAGTTAACAGTTGGTTTGCATGGGTTTCTATTCAAATGATGAGATCATGAAGAAAATAAAACCAGTTACCTGGGCAGATATCTGACCGCCACCTCCTCCATGTGTTACAACAACAGGTTTGCAATTTTTTTCATAAACTAGTCGTATCTGATCGATGCAATCACCTGATCTGAGTGTGATTTCCCTCACTCCATCATAGGTTCCATCATCAAAATAATCCCCTCCAGGTCCTCCCCAGGGTCCTAAAGTAATTGTCTTTTCATTCTTCTCACATCCCTATTAAATATTACATTAGAAATTCATATTGTGTTCACATTATACAAATATAGTTTACAATATTAGAATATGAAAAGAAATAGTGCATACCAAATGAACCATGATGAAAAAGATCTGCAAGAGATAGGTATACAGAAAATACATATAGCAATGTTACAATCTCATATTTATAGAACAGGAAAGTGAATAAACTTTTGCAAAAGTATCCGATTCTTTCTACTATAGCACTAACTAGGAACAAACTTTACTTTAATTTAGTATCGGAATGAGTGGTGTCAAAAACAATCCAACAAAATACTTTGAATCATGTGTTGAAATAATTTACAATTTTAGAATTATGGAATAAAATAAGAATTGGATTTGTTTTGAAGAGAATAAAAAATGGAAAGTGTCATGTTATATAGGGACCAAAGTGCTCGTAAAAACTGGTTCTTTCATCAATTAAGAATAATTGCAATGTATTACAATGAGATTATAATTCTGGGACGTTGGCTTAAAATTTTTACATTAAGAACATAAAACTGATTGGTCAGATTTAATTATTAATGACTTTATGGCATGTTACTATTTTAAACCACGTGGATCAAATTTACAATCAATTATCTCTCCTACAACCACTTTCTAGTTATCTATTAAAAATGTTCTCCACAAGTCTAGATAGAATCAACAAAGGCCAGCACATACAATATCTAGATAAGATACTACATCTAGATAAGATACTACATCTAGATAACATAGAATTTTTTTTTTAAGAAAAAACTAGAATTTGAATAGTAATGAAAAGGATAGAAAAAAAGAAGTGTCTACACGTAATTAAGTAATATAAGGTTAATGGCCTTAAAAATGTGATTCTATCGTTATAAAGACTGTTATTCATACATAAGAAATTGGCATCAACCATTCCTATGTGTTAAAGAAATTTGTATACTACATTTACTATCCTGACTTTCCTTTTCTCTATTTTTTACTTTCCTTTCATTCCCTTCTGTTTCATATTAAATATAAAACTACAAAATAAAAATAAAAAACGCTCACAAAAATTCTCAATTAAAAATTAAATCTACTGAGTAGTTAGTTTTAATTAAAAATAGTAATACTATTTAGTTTGTTACAAATTGTTTTATATATGCTTAAATATTTTGTTTCTTGTTTACTTTATTGTGGTTCATTAATTATGCTGTAATGATTCAAATCAAGTTTGATACATTAAATTTTATTCGAACTTTCTTAAAAAATTAAAATTTATACTTTTATAGATTAGTATTATTGACTATTATAAGAAACTTAGAAGAAAAACAAAATTGGAATAAAAAGTTTAATTTAATCAATATGAACACGGACCCATAGATGACTTTGAACTATATGTTACCATAAAGAATTATAGAAGTTCTTGCATGTGATTTGATAACTCATGCATCTCTACTTATGTTTACTTTCATGTTGTAGTTTCATTTTTGACAAAGTAGATTAAACTGTCAAGTGCATCCTGCAGGATTTGCAAATCCGAATACCGTGTTCTTGAAAAGAAGAATCATATAATAAATAGAGATTTATACCCACTCCATGATTTCATTGAATAAGAATTCTTAATTACAACCTTTCATTTGTCCTCTCTAATAAAAAAAAATAGTTACTTATATATTTCAGAACTCGAAATATATTAGAACTTCAAAGGGAATGAAGATATCTAAATTTTGTATACATAATGAGTTATGTTAAATGATGTGATCAATAACATTCGGTGAAAACTTAAAGTTAAAAAAACAGGTCAAATATATAGTGAAGTAAAGACTAAATCCAACTAGAAGCTTAACTAAAATAATCAATTAATAAATTAATATATTAATAAATTAATAAATTTCTAGGGTTGATGTCACTAATATATATCGAGGTATAAAGCAATTTCACTTATGTCCGCCCATAAAGTATAGTTTATTGCATTATCATCCATAAACACACACTTGGATCTCATTTTAGACATTATCGGTCAGTTTTTACCCGAAGAACCAATTTTCAGTTGCACTTTAATTCTTAAATATTAAAATAGTATTAGTTTGATTCAAAATCTATAAAGCAGAAAATTTGTTATTTATATTTCTTAAATTTGAGTAAGCAAGTTTAATTATTATGTGATTATTTCGTGAATAAAAATTAATTACGTAATGTATCATTTTATATCGACATCAACTAGTTAGTACATATGAGCTAAATAAAAATAACATTGTTTTCTACTTTTTGATGCACCCCACACATTTGGAGAGCCAAGGCGATCCCCCTTTGATCAAAACTTTGAATAAACATCATTTTCTTTTCATTTCCTTTTGCGCATTCACTAGCTTGTACATTAGCTTAACGATCATTCTTAGTCATAATATTCTTTATCATTAATGATCCTTCTACTTATTCTCAATCGAGAAGTATTTAATACATGTGTTACATTGCCAAAATACTAATATTTTCAACTATAGAAGATAAATTTACTACTAATTTTATGCTATAAGTTGCTAATGAAAATATCATGAATCAATAAACCCATAGTATAAGGTTAAAACTTGACTCGTGGAAGAGTTAATAGGTACAAAAACACTATAAAATTCACAAAATATTAACTTGATGATAAATTGGCTCAAGAATAAAAACTCAAACGGTCTAGTATCTATAAACATATTTATAGGTCTTGCCATAATTCTAAATCGATCAACAATAATAAATTAAAAAATAATAGTAGAACTATTAAAACTTATTATGCAACAATGAGGTCATAATATTAAAATTAAATATAGCTTTATCAATTGTTCTAATGATAATTAAAGAAGTATTAACGCACATTCTTTAGATTACGAACATAACACACAATTTTCATCAACTGCTCAACAGTGACGATAATTTATTTAAGATAAAAAAGCAGGTAATCATTACCTGACATATCCAACTTATTTATTTATTTTACTAGTACACAAGTGGAAATTACATAATTTGTATGGCTAAATATTATATTATGATCACCCATGTTTAGGAGGAGCAAAAGATGTAGAGTTTATGAGTCCCCTTTGATGAGCCCCAGTGGAGCGTCTACATTTTGGGTGCTACATTAACGCCAATGGCATCCAAATACCACCCACTCCTTCCAATGAAACCTACGATCTTCCCCCTTTCAATTTCTGTAGAAAAAAGGGTCCCTTTGTCAACTCCAAATGGCCCGAGTGTTCTCTTGTTGGTCTTAAAAGTGAGTGACCTGATATATGGGTTGCCTTTATTGCCCGACAGATGCTCATAACGACCCATCACTTCTGTCAAGAACTCCTCTCCATAATACGAATGAGAATAAAATTAGCTTAAAATATTTCATCTTTAAAAATATTAAACCATTAATCACAATAATTCTCTGAGACCCAAATCACTAGGTTCGCGACTTAACGACGTTTGAGATGATATCAACATTTGTTATTCTATTCGGCTTGTAGTATATCAAATGATAATAAATAATTATTTCCCAAAAATTCATAAGCATTATAATCACAAAAGATTTAGAGTTAATCCATAACAAATTTTGAATACTACATGCAAACTGCAAATGTGGTTAACAGTTGGTTTGCATGGGTTTCTATCCAAATTATGAGATCATGAAGAAAATAAAACCAGTTACCTGGGCAGATATCTGACCGCCACCTCCTCCATGTGTTACAACAACAGGTTTGCAATTTTTTTCATAAACTAGTCGTATCTGATCGATGCAATCACCTGATCTGAGTGTGATTTTCCTCACTCCATCATAAGTTCCATCATCAAAATAATCCCCCCCAGGTCCTCCCAGGGTCATAAAGTAATTGTCTTTTCATTCTTCTCACATCCCTATTAAATATTACATTAGAAATTCATAGTGTTCACATTATACAAATATAGTTTACAATATTAGAATATGAAAAGCAATAGTGCATACCAAATGAACCATGATGAAAAAGATCCGCAAGAGATAGGTATACAGAAAATATGCATATAGCAATGTTACAATCTCATATTTATAGAACAAGAAAGTGAATAAACTTTTGCAAAAGTATCTGATTCTTTCTACTGTAGCACTAACTAGGAACAAACATTACTTTAATTTAGTATCGGAATGAGTGGTGTAAAAAACAATCCAACAAAATATTTTGAATCATGTGTTGAAATAATTTACAGTCTTAGAATTATGGAATATGATAAGAATTGGATTTGTTTTGAAGAGAATAAAAAATGGAAAGTGTCATGTTATATAGGGACCAAAGTGCTCGTAAAAATTAGTTCTTTCAACTAAGAATAATTGCAATGTATTAAAATGAGATTAAAATTCTGGGATGTTGGCTTAAAATTTTTACATTAAGAACATAAAATTGATAGGTCAGATTTAATTATTAATGACATTATTGCATGTTACTATTTTAAACCATGTGGATCAAATTTACAATCAATTATCTCTCCTACAACCACTTTCTAGTTATCTATTAAAAATGTTCTCCACAAGTCTGGATAGAATCAACAACTCCCAGCACATACTATATCTAGATAAGACACTACATCTAGATAACATAGAATTAAAAAAAAAAAACAAGAATTGGAATCATAATGAAAAAGATAGAAAAAAAGAAGTGTCTACACGTAATTAAGTAATATGAGGTAAATGGCCTTAAAAATGTGATTCTATCGTAATAAAGACTGTTATTCATACATTAGAAATTGCATCAACCATTCCTATGTGTTAAAGAAATTTGTATACTACATTTACTATCCTGACTTTCCTTTTTTCTATTTTCTACTTTTCTTTCATTCCCTTCTATTTCTTATTAAATATAAAACTACAAAATAAAAATAAAAAACGCTCACAAAAATTCTTGATTAAAAATCAAATCTACTGAATAGTTTGTTTTAATTAAAAATAGTAATACTATTTAGTTTGTTACAATTTGTTTTATATAAGCTTAAATATTTAGTTTCTTGTTTACTTTATTGTGGTTAATTAATTATGCTGTAATGATTCAAATCAGGTTTTGATACATTAAATTTTATTTGAACTTTCTTAAAAAATTAAAATTTATACTTTTATAGATTAGTATTATTGACGATTATAATAAACTTAGAAGAAAAACAAAATTGGAATAAAAGGTTTAATTTAATCAATATGAACATGGACCCGTAGATAACTTTGAACTATATGTTACCATAAAGAATTATAGAAGTTCTTGCATATTATTTGATAACTCATGCATCTCTACTTATGTTTACTATCATGTTGTAGTTTCATTTTTGACGAAGTAGATTAAAATGTCAAGCGCATCCTGCAAGATTTGCAAATCCGAATACCGTGCTCTTGAAAAGAAGAATCATATAATAAATAGAGATTTATACCCACTCCATGATTTCATTGAATAAGAATTCTTAATTACAACCTTTCATTTATCTTCTCTAATAAAAAAAATAGTTACTTATATATTTCAGAACTCGAAATATATTAGAACTTCAAAGGGAACGAAGATATCGAGGTATAAATCAGTTTCACTTACGTCCGTCCATAAAGTAAAGTTTATTGCATTATCATCCATAAACATACATTTGGATCTCATTTTAGACATTATCGGTCAATTTGTACCGAAAGAACCAATTTTCAATTGCACTTTAATTCTTAAATATTAAAATAGTATTAGTTTGATTCAAAATCTATAAAGCGGAAAATTTGTTATTTATATTTCTTAAATTTGAGTAAGCAGTTTAATTATTATGTGATTATTTCGTGAATAAAAATTAATTACATAATGTATCATTATATATAGACATCAACTAGTTAGTACATATTGGCTAAATAAAAATAACATTGTTTTCTACTTTTTGATGCACCCCGCTAATTTGGAGACCCAATGCGATCCCCCTTTGATCAAAACTGTGAATGAACATCATTTTCTTTTCATTTCCTTTTGCACATTCACTAGCTTGTACATTAGCTTAACGATCATTCTTAGTCATAATATTCTATATCATTAAAGATCCTTCTACTTATTCTCAATCGAGAAGTATTTAATACATGTGTTACATTGCCAAAATACAAATATTTTCAAATATAGAAGATAAACTTGACTCTTGGAAGAGTTAATAGGTACAAAAACACTATAAAATTCATAAAAGATTAACTTAATGATAACTTGACTCAAGAATAAAAACTCAAACGGTCTAGTATCTATAAACATATTTATAGGTCATGCCATAATTATAAATCAATCAAAATGAATCAATAATAAGAAATTAAAAAAACAAATAGGAGAACTATTAAAACTTATAACGCAACAGTGAGCTCATAATATTAAAAATAAATATAGCTTTATCAATTATTCTAATGATAATTAAAGAAGTATTAACGCACATTCTTTATATTACGAACATAATACACAATTTTCATCAGCTGCTCTACAGTGACGATAATTTATTTAAGATAAAATCGGGTAATCATTACCTGACATATCCAACTTATTTATTTATTTTACTAGTATACAACTGGAAATTACATAATTTGTATGTCTAAATATTATATTATGATCACCCATGTTTATGAGGAGCGAAAGATGTAGTGTTTATAAGTCCCCTTTGATGAGCCCCAGTGGAGCGTCTAAATTATGGGTGCTACATTAACGCCAATGGCATCCATGTACCACCCACTCCTTCCTATGAAACTCACGATCTTCCCCCTTTGAATTTCTGTAGAGAAAGGGGTCCCTTGGTCAACTCCAAATGGCCCGAGTGTTCTCTTGTTGGTCTTAAAAGTGAGTGTCCTAATATATGGGTTGCTTTTATTGCCCGACAGAGGCGCATAACGACCCATCACTTCTGTCAAGAACTCCTCTGGATATTGTAGTTTGATCTGGTATCCATAATATGAATAAGAATAAAATTAGCTTAAAATATTTCATCTTTAAAAATATTAAACCATTAATCTCAATAATTCTCTGAGACCCAAATCACTAAGTTCGTGACTTAACGACGTTTGAGATGGTATCAATATTTATTATTCTATTCGGCTTGTAGTATATCAAATGATAATAAATAATTATTTCCCGAAAATTCATAAGCAGGATAATCACAAAAGTGTTAAAGTTAATCCATAACAGATTTTGACTACTACATGCAAACTGCAAATGTGGTTAACTGTTGTTTTGCATAGGTTTCTATCCAAATGAAGAGATCATGAGGAAAAAAGACCAGATACCTGGGCAGATATCTGACCGCCACCTCCTCAGTTACAACAACAGGTTTGCAATTTTTTTCATAAACTAGCTGTATCTGATCGATGCAATCACCTGATCAGAGTGTGATTTCCCTCACTCCATCATAGGTTCCATCATCAAAAATAATCCCCTCCATGCCCTTCCCAGGGTCCTAAAGTAAGTGTCTTTTCATTCTTCTCACATCCCTATTAAATATTACATTAGAAATTCATATTGTGTTCACATTATGCAGATATCGTTTACAATATTAGAATATGAAAAGCAATAGTGCATACCATATGAACCATGATGAAAAAGATCTGCAAGAGATAATTTTATAGAAAATATGCATATAGCAATGTTACAATTTCATATTTATAAACAAGAAAGTTAATATACTTTTGCAAAAGTATCCGATTCTTTCTACTATAGCACTAACTGGGAACAAAGTTTACATTAATTTAGTATCGGAATGAGTGGTGTCAAAAACAATCCAACAAAATATTTTGAATCATGTTTTGAAATATAATTTACAATCTTAGAATTCGGGAATAAAATAAGAATTGGATTTGTTTTGAGGAGAGTAAAAAATGGAAAGTGTCATCATATTTAGGGACCAAAGTGCTCGTAAAAACTGGTTCTTTCAATTAAGAATAATTGCAATGTGTTAAAATGAGATTATAATTCTGGGATGTTGGTTTAAAATTTTTACATTAAGAACATAAAACTGATACGTCAGATTCAATTATTAATGACAGTATGGCATGTTGCTATTTTAAACCACATGGATCAAATTTACAATCAATTATCTCTCCTACAACCACTTTCTAGTTATCTACTAAAAATGTTCCCACAAGTCTATATAGAACCAACAAATGCCTGCACATACTATATCAAGATAACATAGATTTTTTTTAAAAAAAAAACAAGAATTTGAATCATAATGAAAAGGATAGAAAAAAGGAAGTGTCTACACGTAATTAAGTAATATGAGGTTAATGGCCTTAAAAATGTGATTCTATCGTAATAAAGACTGCTATTCATACATTAGAAATTGGCATCAACCATTCCTATGTGTTAAAGAAATTTGTATACGACATTTACTATCCTCACTTTCCTTTTTTCTATTTTCTACTTTTCTTTCATTCCCTTCTATTTCATATTAAATATAAAACTACAAAATAAAAATAAAAAATGCTCACAAAAATTCTTAATTAAAAATTAAATCTACTTAATAGTTAGTTTTAATTAAAAATAGTAATACTAATTCGCTTGTTACAATTTGTTTTATATAAGCTTAAATATTTTGTTTTTTGTTTACTTTATCGTGTTTCATTAATTATGCTGTAATGATTCAAATCAGGTTTTGATACATTAAATTTTATTTGAACTTTCTTAAAAAATTAAAATTTATACTTTTATAGATTAGTATTATTGACTATTATAATAAACTTAGAAGAAAAACAAAATTGGAATATAAAGTTTGATTTAATCGATATGAACACGGACCCATAGATGACTTTGAACTATATGTTACCATAAACAATTATAGAAGTTCTTGCATGTTATTTGATAACTCATGCATCTCTACTTATGTTTACTATCATGTTGTAGTTTCATTTTTGACGAAGTAGATTAAAATATCAAGCGCATCCTGCAAGATTTGCAAATCCGAATACCGTGTTCTTGAAAAGAAGAATCATATAATAAATAGAGATTTATACCCACTTCATTATTTCATTGAATAAGAATTCTTAATTACAACATTTCATTTGTCCTCTCTAATAAAAAAAAATAGTTACTTATATATTTCAGAACTCGAAATATATTAGAACTTCGAAAGGAACGAAGATATCAAAATTTTGTATACATAATGACTTATATTAAATGGTATGATCAATAAGCTTCGGTGAAAACTTAAAGTAAAAAAAAAACAGGTCAAATATATAGTGAAATAAAGACTAAATCCAACTAGAAGCTTAACTAAAATAATCAATTAATATATTAATAAATTTCTAGGGTTGATGATACTAATATATATCGAGGTATAAAGCAGTTTCACTTACGTCCGTCCATAAAGTAAAGTTTATTGCATTATCATCCATAAACACACATTTGGATCTCATTTTAGACATTATCGGTTAGTTTTGACCGGAAGAACCAATTTTCAGTTGCACTTCAATTCTAAAATATTAAAATAGTGATTTAAAATCTAGAAAGCGGAATATTTTTTATTTAATATTGATTAAATTTGAGTAAGCAGTTTAATTATTATTTGATTATTTCGTGAATATATGTATTGTATCATTTTATATAGACATCAACTAGTTAGTACATATTAGCTAAATAAAAATCCCCAATTCAGAATTTCAATGAGTTTTGAAAATGTTATGCATTATTTTACAAAGTTATGCCTCTGTTTTTATTGGGTTGGAATTGAAAGTGTTATGGTTATAAGTATTTATATATGAGATACTAATTTGTTGTTGTTTAGCCACTTGAGTTTAAAATTAAACTACCTATAGTTATATATTTGTACATAAGTTTAGATGTGTTTTGTTCTTCTCAATAGGTCTTAAGAATAATTTTTGGTTGAGGATATAACAGTACGCTTGGGCACAAAATATACTTGTGATTTCCACGAGACAAGAGGTGACGACACCGGGTTGTAATAATGAGGGCTTTCTTGCTTCACTTTGCTTTACCTATTTTAATTGCAAATGCTTATTTTTGTATCCATCATGAAGGTAAGTTCTGATGTCCTATTTAGGACTAATATATCGATATTCTCGATACTACTCGTATCATGTTATAGTATGTGTATTGCCTCGTAATGATATTTCACCTAATTCTTAGCAATTCCCTTGTGTCTTCTTCGGACCAATACCTTTTCTTTTTGAGTCTTTGTCACCTAACTTATTCTTGGCTCTACTCCGTCGGCTAAGAGAACTAAGTGCTATACGGAGCAAAGTATTACAACTGTGGGAGCCACCTCTTGAGGGTTCGGTGGAAAGTGCTACACGGAGAGCCCGTAGAAGCCACCTCTAGAGTCCAATTGTCCGGCATCCATCAGCTATGTATTCTTTTTCGTGGCTAAAACTTTGACTCTGCAAGATAGAGTGAAGGGAGCTAAGTGCTATAGGGGCAAAGTGCCATGTGACGAAGGGGCCACATCTTGAGCCCGTAGGAGCCACCTCTAGAGTCACAACACTTAATAATTACATTGTATACATTGAAAGGTGTGAAGTCTCTTGCTGGTATGGGACAGTGGAGAGATGGATCCTAATCGTTTTGCCTGATTCAAACACATGAGTTTTTCTTTGGTTTATATTGTGTTATATTTAGTTGTTTGTCTATTGATATCTTGTCTTTTTCTGTTACTCGCCTATATGTTATCACTATATGTTGCTGCAGAATTCATTTTGTTAGTACCTCACTGGTCTTTCAGACTCACCCTTCTTCCTTTCTTTCTCTTTTCAGAAAAGCTCGATATATCGGAAGAAAAACTTTGTGGCTAGTCACGTTGGGATTCTTCTAAGTTATAAGAGTTAGATGTTGTAGATTTAAATGCTTTGTATATGGTGAAGCAATGACTTGAACTTGTTTTGGATTGCATCTAAACTCTTTATTTTATACGCGTTACTTATATGGTTTGTATGTATACAATCGTTGGTTTGCTTTTCGTGTTTCTATATTACATGTTCAGAGTTTAGTGTACGCTTAGTGGTAGTTCGAGATGGAATGGATTCTCATACTGAGCTATCGTCGCGGTGTTGCGGTCTTCGACTCCCATCCTTGGTCGAAGGTTGCCACAGATAAATACTAATAGTAAATTATAGTACATTTTCAGATCAAGTACTAATTTACATCTACTAATTGAAATAACAAATGCGGCGTTTCGCATAATAATAAATGTGGTGGGACATTTGTAAAGTCATGTTCACTTATAGATAATGATATAGTAAAGAATAGTACATATATTTTATTAATTCAACATCTATGAATTTAATAAAATATAACTGCAACTATAAATAAATTATAAGAATAAAAAACTTGATTGATTGAAATGTAAGTATATAGATAAAAATTGTACTTTATAGTATTTTGGCAAAAAATATTCATTTTTATTTAACCGAAAAAATACGATGGTAAGTATACAATATGCGATTAAAGGTTGGGGTAAAATACACATATGTTTAAGTATAAAAAAAATTCGACGAAATATTTCTCTAATTTCTGTCATAGATAGGCAAAGGGGCTAACGTGGAACACTTACCATATGTGAAGGTGTCATGTGCACATTTTAATAGGCCGTAAATAATGGAAACTTTGTGCCGTAACTCGATCTCTAACAAAATATATATTTATTTAGTGTGCTTAATTCCTCCACAAAATCAAGTTGGGGGAAATTATACTCAATAAAATTCAATATGCTTCCTTCACAATGAGTATATATTAAGGAAAATCAAATGTCCATGTACTTGTTTATATCTTTAATCAAAGAATTTATCAAAACTAAATCTTCTTTTCCCTACAAAGCTCTTCAAAAACTGGCAGTCGGCCTATCCCCTTAACATAGAGCACATCATCTATGTGCTTATCCAAGCTTTTTACTGTTTCCTCATCAACTTTGGATCCACTGGAAACTGCAACTAAACTGGAAGAAAACGGTAATATGCCATCATGTAACAGAGACCACGAGGCGGCACCGCCAATAGTTTTTGCATCGGTTGCCCTTCTTCTGGCGGCGGTGGCGGTGGTCGACTTGGGGACGGGTAGAGGAGGAGTGCCCTTGGATGGAACTTTGTTGGAGCCATTCAAACCTGTTTATTTATTCGGCATTAGGGCTAAACACGAGTCTAAAACATAAATCAGAAAAAAGAATACGAACAGGAAAGTAGAAATGTATCTAAAAAATTGATGATCTTAATCTTGCAGGCTTTAGTTATACGTATATATATAATGTATACTCGAAAACCCTAATTAACTAGAATAGACAAACATGGCAAGAGAAGCTGATTGAGAAAAATCGTAGTTTTATATATTTAAGAATTATTAACAAGGACTTTGATGTTAGGCGGTACGCGCTGCGGAAGCGTTGGAATATGACATTATTTGAATTGAGACAACAACAAAATATAGAAAATAAGGGACACGAAATTTACTGTGGTTCACCCAATTTAGGCTACGTCCACAGGACAAGGCTATGATAATATCAATCTGAAAGCAATTACAAACGTCTTCACTAAAAGAACGGAATAATTTTATCCGTCTCGAACTAGGAATTAAAGAACACTCTCACACTCTCTTTTATAACAAACAAAAGGAGAAAGAGGATTTGTTTTTGGATGAATTCTAACACTGGACGAAGCTCAATTTATAGGAGAGCTACGCCTGACATTTATGACAAACCATGTCATGCATGACATTTTTATTTTGATTTCATGCTTGACAATTTTGATTTCAAAATTGTCATGCTTGAATTAGCATGAATTTTGACATTCTCCCACTTGAAGACTAATGACAAATTAGTTCTTCACACATCCTTTCGCCTTGTCCGTCCGTGTTGCCTATGTTTCTGTAAGGCCAATCGAGGATCTACGCCAAACAAACTTGTCGGTACTGATTGGCTTTGTCAATACATCTGCTAGGTTTTTTCGAGTGTGAATCTTTTGCATGTCAATACTCTCATTCTCCACCGCTTCACGAACAAAGTGGTAGTGAACACCAATGTGCTTCGTCCTGGAATGAAAGACCGGATTCCTTGCAATGTGCAAGGCACTCTGACTGTCACAAAACAAAGTAACGCTTTCTTGTTTGTGCCCGAGCTCCTCAACCAACCTTTGTATCCAAACTGCTTCTTTACAGGCAAGTGTAGCTGCCATGTATTCTGCTTCTGTAGTGGACAGAGCTACAACACTCTGTAACTTTGAAGTCCAGCTTATAGCTCCGCCCACAAGAGTAAACACATATCCTGTGGTGGATCTCCTTTTATCAAGGTCACCCGCATAATCTAAATCCACATAGCCTTTAACAGTAAAATCTGATCCTCTGAAACATAATGCAACATCCGAGGAACCTCTGATGTACCTCAGAATTCTCTTTATCGCTCCTCAATGCTCTTTTCCAGGATTCGCCATGAATCGACTAACCGCTCCCACTGCTTGTGCAATGTCTGGTCTAGTACATACCATAGCGAACATCAAACTTCCCACTGATGATGCATACGGTACTCGAGACATCTCCATCCTCTCTGCTTCACTGCTAGGACACATACTAGAGGATAACTTGAAGTTAACAGGGAGAGAGGTTGAGATTGGCTTATTATCTTGCATGTTGAAGCGGCGCAAGATCTTTCTCAGATAATTCTTCTGTGACAGCCAAATTGCCCTGCTATTTCTATCTCTGTGAATTTGCATCCCTAGAATCTTGTTTGCTGGTCCCAAGTCCTTCATTTCAAACTCCCTAGCCAATTGTGCATTTAACTCTTGGATCCGACCAATGTCGGGCCCTACGACCAACATGTCGTCCACATACAATAACAAGATAACGGACGAGTTATCCGTACCAAACCTTTTGCAATACATGCAATAGTCTGCGTTAAGTCTATTGTATGCAAGGCTTATAATGAAGGAATCAAATCTCTTATACCAACACCTCGGCGCCTGTTTGAGACCGTATAGAGATTTTTTTAACCTGCAAACCAAGTTCTCTTTGCCTACATCGGCAAAACCTTCTGGTTGGAGCATATAGATTTCTTCTTCAAGATTTTCATGAAAGAAATGCAGTTTTCACATCCAACTGCTCCAGGTGTAAGTCGAATGCAGCACACATCGTCAGGACCACCCTGACTGTTGTAAGTCAAACTACTGGGGAAAATATCTCGTTGAAGTCAATACCCTCTTTCTGAGCATATCCTTTCACCACCAGTCTAACACGATACCGTTCCACTTGGTCATTGCCATCACGCTTGATCTTATAGACCCATTTATTTCCAATAGCTTTCCTTCCTCATAGTAACTGAACAAGCTCCCATGTTTGGTTTTTATGTAAGGCTTCAATCTCTTCTAGCATTGTTGTCCTCCATAGAGCCGTGTCTTGGCTTCTAGAAGCCTCCTGGAAAGTTGTTGGCTCTCCATCCTCCGTCAAAAGACAGTATGCTACATTGCTCTCAATAATGTATTCAGAGAGCCAGCCTGGTACTCGTCTTTCTCGAGTTGAGCGGCGGACTTCCGTAGCCTCACCTCCGACTGGATCTTTTTCGTGCTCTGCTTCTGCTATCGAGAAATCTGTATCATGATTTTCTGGACCATTTTCCACCATTACCGTCGTAGTCTCTGAACTTTCTTTCCCAGTGCTATCATTCCTTACCAATTGCAGCTTATCTTCTGCAAATATAACATCTCTACTGATGACAACCTTGTGGTTTGTGGGATCCCACAAGCGATACCCCTTTACCCCATCAGCATAACCCAAGAATACACACTCTCTGGATTTTTTATCCAACTTTGTGACTTCTTATGAATTGTACATCACGTACACAGGACTTCCAAATGTATGTAATCGAGAATAATCAACTGGCTTTCCCGTCCACATCTCCATCGGTGTCTTTAGATCAATCGTCGTTGACGGAGATCAATTGATCACATAACAGGCAGTTCTGACCGCTTCCGCCCAAAATGGTTTATCTAGGCCCGCAGTCCTTAGAATCGCTCTCGTCCTTTCCAACAGCGTCCTATTCATCCGCTCTGCCACTCCATTCTGTTGTGGAGTGTATGCTGTGGTTAACTGTCGTTTGATACCTTCTTGTTAACAGAACTTTTCAAAGCGTGACTGGTATATTCTCCTCCATTATCTGTCCTTAGGCACTTGATCCTTTTCCCAGATTCAAGTTCCACCCGCGCTTTGAAAACTTTGAAGAACTCAAACACTTCTGCTTTCTTCTTGATTGGATACACCCAACATCTCCTCAAGAAATCGTCAATGAAAGAGACAAAATACTTTGCTCCTCCAACAGACAAAACTGGTGATTGCCAAACATATGAATGAATCAGATCCAAAATGCAACTGCTTCTATTGATAGATCGTCCAAACGAAACCCTATGATGCTTACTTGTAACACAATGCTCACAAAGTGGTAAAATTACCTTTGTAAGCCCTGGGAGTAACTTTTGATCAGAGAGAACCTTGAGACCTTTCTCCGACATATGGCCTAGTTTCTTGTGCCACAACATCGTCATCACTTCTGCCGAACTGGCCGATGCAATCGACGCATTAGTTCCCTGCTCCGTGTCATCTTTAAGCATGTATAAATTCGATGCGATCTTTTCTGCCCTCAAAACAACAAGCACGCCTTTGATAATCTTCATGCACCATTTTCAATGTGAGTCACACACCCAAGATCATCAAGTTGTCCAACAGACAACAAGTTCTTTTTTAAACCCTCTACATGCCGAACTCCTTGAATAGTGCGAATTGTACCATCGAACATCTTCATTTTGATAGTACCAATGCCAGCGATCTCCAAAGCATGATTGTTTTCCATGTACACCTGTCCCCCACGAACCAGTTCATAATTTTGAAACCATTCTCTACGGGACGTCATGTGCCATGTTGCACCGGAATCGATCAGCCACACATCATCAAACTTCGCTCTGCCATATGCAGATATTGATGCCTCGCTACATAGAATATCGCCATCACTCAAATTTTCTGCTACACTAGCCTGAGCATTAGATGACTCAGGGCCCTTTTCCTTTGGAAATTTCTTTCTTCTTGGGATTCGGACACTCACTTTTGTAGTGCCCCTTTACACCACAATTGTAACATTTAATGTGCTTCTTACTCCGTGTCTGGGACTTGCCACGACTATGACTCCCACTCGACCCACGCTCCATAGATCTTCCTCTTGCCATCGACAAAGCTTCTGCCTGCTGAGAATTTGCCAATATGTCTTCCTTGTTCTTGCGCCTATTTTCCTCTTCTAGAATCGCAGCCGCAAGATCATCGAAGACTGGACAATCCGTGGTAGAATTTTCCGCCAGGTTGATGATAAGTTGATCATATGAATCAGGTAAGCTTTGGAGTAAAAGCTCCCCACGTTCACTTGTATCTATTTTATGACCTATTGAAGTGAGTTGTGAAAATAATGTATTTAGAACGTTGATGTGATCGGTCACCGACGTGGTTTCCGTCATCCGTAAAGTGTAAAGTCTCCGCTTCAAGAATATTTTTGTGTGCAACGATTTGGCTTCGTAGAGTTTCGTCAGCGTATCCAAAATTTCTTTAGCTGACTTCTTTTCCTCAATGCTGGACAGAACTTCATCTGCCAACGCCAAATATAAATTGGCCACAGCATTACCATCAATCTCCTCCCACTTCTTATTATCAGTGATATCCGCCGGCCTACCCTCAATTGCCACAAGACAATTGTCCTTTCGTAACACCGCCTTTATTTTCATCTTCCACAATGAAAAATTATTTCCATTAAATTTCTCAATATCAAATTTCGCCGTCATTTTAAAACAACCGTTTCACCTCGAACCGTAATATACAAAATATAGTACCGTATAAATAATATTTTCCCCGAGTAAGCTCACTGGACAGAACTTCCCGATAGTATTTAATTTATACTACTAAAATTATGTATACACCAACAGAAACTTTCTTGTGAACGGTACTCCAACCTAGTGGCTCTGATACCACTGTTAGGCGGTACGCGCTGCGGAAGCGTTGGAATATGACATTATTTAAGTTGAGACAACAACAAAATATAGAAAATAAGGGACACAAAATTTAACGTGGTTCACCCAATTTAGGCTATGTCCACGGGACAAGGCTATGATAATATCAATCTGAAAGGAATTACAAACATCTTCACTAAAAAGAATGGAATAATTTTATCCGTCTCGAACTAGGAAGAACACTCTCATACTTTCTTTTATAACAAACAAAAGGAGAAAAAAGTTTATAAGGAGAAAGAGGATTTGTTTTGGGATGAATTCTAACACTGGACGAAACTCAATTTATAGGAGAGCTTCGCCTGACATTTATGACAAACCATGTCATGCAAAAATGTCATGCTTGACAATTTTGAAATCAAAATCAAAATTGTCATGCTTGAATTAGCATGAATTTTGACATTTGAAACGAATATGAAGGATCATTGTGAAATAATGCGTGTTTAAGAATTTGTCAATTCAATTCTAAGTCAAATTATATTAATGTAGCAATAATTGATTACTCAATGCTCTGATAATATTACGTGATATAGCTAGTATTGTTTTTGCATCAATTTAATTGTCCAATATTATCGAATATAATAGACGCTAAAAAAGTTTGAAGAATGATAAACATTATTGCATTTATATTGCAATTATTAATACTCGGTGCGGTCCATAATGAAGTTATAAATAACATTTAAGATGTTCGATATTATTGAATATTTAGTGATATTGCTAGTAATGTTATTGCACCAAATAATCATCCAATATTATCGAATATAATTAGCGCTAAAAAAATTCAGACAAGAGTATACATCATCACACAATAAAGGATCAAAACACAATTCAGATCCATATACGTATCTATGAACGAATATAAATCTATATTGAGTTAATCTAAAAACAGACAGATGCAAATATGTATGTACAAATATTATCGAATATAGATTTATATTGAGTGCTATAAGCAATATTCAAAATTCGACGCGTATCTACAAATATTGTCGAATATAAATTTATATGGGTCCTAAAAACATAAAAACACATTATAAATGCAGATACATATCTACAAATAGATTAATAAGTAAAGTCATAATTCAGATGCAAATATGTATCTACAAATTAAACATTATCGAATATAAATTTATATCGAGCCCTGAAATCGCTCAATGATACAATTCCTCTTTTCAGTGCTTCTAAGTGACAAATAACTTGTAAAAATACAAAGAGAACATAACAATAAATAAATCAAAGTGAAATCTAACCATTGATGTAACTGAAATATGTCAGAATTTCCAGAAAATAAAAATAATAAATTTATACAACTTTTTTTTCCTTTCGGAAAATTAAAACCAATTTAAATAAAAATTAGATTAATTAATTTCATACTCACTAGAAGAACGTCAAGTGTTAAAGAGAATTTGTGTTGACACAACCTTTCTTCGTCTTCTTTAGTATAATTTCCTCCGTCTCTCTCTATGTATCCATGTATATGTGTGTGTATATATATATATATACTTATATAAGCGTGTGTGTTTTGGAAGTTGAAGTCAAAGATTAGAAGGTGCTTTCTTGATATATGTAAAACCCGCAAGCGCACGGCTTCCGTGTAATATAAAAGATATCGTTTCCATGAGGACCAAACAATTAAGCACTAATTCCTTCAGATATTAGTAATATAAGCCTAATGAAATTACGTGATGATTTATAAAGAAAATTAAATAGAATGTAGAAAATTGGTTTTGATTATACGTGATTAGCAATTCTAGAATCAGGGTTCGCCACGACATACGTTATCGATTCAATCATATCATCAATTCAGTTACGATCACCACTTATGAAGGACACAATCCAATTTTACTTATTACCTTCTGTCAAAGCATAATAATTTACCCAAGTTAATCAATCCCCTACTTTCATGACGACTAGACTAAACTCAAATTCATTCAGTTCTGTGATAGTGTATCGATTCCTCAAAAGACCTAAAACTACTTTCGTGATTTAGGATCTTAAATTTGAAAACTAGGGTTCCGATTTTAGATGTCACCTTTCAGAATTTTCACCTAATATCTATGAACATGTAAATATGTCGCCAACAAATTCACAAGCGTTAATTGCTAAAAATTCAAATCATAAGCGAAAGCAATGTAACATCAAAGATTCTATAATTCAGGTTGATAACCTGTTGTCGGGCTATTCCCGATTTCAGAATAAAATGGATTACTCCATAAATTCGAAAGCACAATCAACAATAATAAAATAAACATGATGAATTGACAAGAATAAAAAGAGATTAAATAAATAAACTCAATAAAACCAGTTGTCGAATGATCTCTTTACAATCACGTTTGAATCTTGTTCTTCGATCTCCAATCTTTATGATCAAATCCAAAAAAATAAAGTTCGAACCCTAAAATAATATTTGGAGGGGGTATTTATACCAAAAAGAATGAAGAAATAAAATCCGGAAGGGCCTGTTTAAACGTCTCGCGTTTAAACGCCGGCAACAATGTTTTTCCCTTATTTTATTTCGCTCGTTTGACCATCTTATTATCCGAATGTGACTTTTGCATCTTCTACAAAGTTGTGGATCTCTGTCTTAGATTTACAATCCAACCAATTTGGATCCAATCCAAGTTTTAGAATTTGAGTTATGATCGTTCTACAAAAATTACCACATTTAGTTCAGAACAGAACATATTTTGTAACTTTCGGGCCTTCAAATGTTTGAACCGGATCTTGTTTTCTTCACAAAACTTCTAGGGAATTGTATTATCTTGTTAACCATATAATCATCATCAACATTGGAGGTCTACAGCTCAAGATATAATTATATTTCCGAACATCGCTAATTTACCTCCTTTCATACGGTTTTTCGCCATTTTCTCGAAGTTAATGATTTTACCCTACAACATATGAAAAACCTATAAACATATATGGGGTATAAATCATGATAAAAAATAATATAAAAATGACTAATCTTAGGCTAAAAAACACGTATAATCGAGGTATATCAACCCCTCCCTCCCCCCCAAAAAAACATGGGATTGATCATTGAAAACGAACAACCCTTTTCTTGCAATGATCTTAAAAAAACGAAAAACTAACTAGCTCACTTTCGTAGAGTTCGCGATTGCATTTAGCATGTGCAACAAGCCTTTAAACCTTTTAGTTACCCCAAAAGGACGAGTTATAGTCTCGTGAGGGTTTGCATTTTGATATACTCACAAAATCTATGAAATTCGAGCTCAGCCCAGATAGTACAACTTATAAAAATTAACAAAAGACAATGGCATAACATCATTAACAATTAAGCTAAAAAATATATACATATCACTCATTTTTGTCACATATTAACACTAAGAGTCGATATAACTTCAAAAGAGGTGTATGCAATCATAGGCATTATAGTCGAGTGGCATCCTTACCGAGTTTTGGATATAATCCTCATTTTTATTAACTATTAATTATTCAAAAGATATAAGTTTTATAGGCAGAGATCCACACTTCAAAATTAAAACTTTTAAGCGTTTTTGACTTTCTACACTATTACATGAATTTCAATTTTAACTCATTAGACCATGTGCAATGCTTGTTCCCTTATAGTTTCTATGACACCCACGACGAGTGTTGGGTCAATGACTTCGAATCTAGATAGCTTTAGGGCGTTGAGTGTCGAGACACTCCTTTTGGACTTAATCACTCGAATGTCAAAGGCCACAAAACAAACTAGATCTTTATTTGAGTTAGCTTCACATTGTCATAATAATCCGACACATCAACTAATATTTTCAAATGCTAAGCGTTCATTATGAAGCATAAATGTGACTATTTAACTCAATACCTTGTAAAAAATTTAGTTAATATCCTTGAGGAATTAATCCTTACATGCTTCAAGATGAAACACCCACTCAACTCTTCTACGATATTATTCTATGCAAAGTGTCATGTAAAGAAGTTAATCCAAATCTTAGGTCGACATAAGCAAAAATCGAGGTATGCTTATTCCATTAGCCCAGATTAAATATTGAAGGCATGCCGTCTTTCTTAAGTTAATTCTAGCAAATTGTACAAATTGACAAGGTAAAACTCATAAAAAAATGCATGTCATATGAATAGCTCAAACGCCCCCAAACTTCAAAGAAACAAACTCATACAATACAGATACGCAAAGTCGAATTCCACCCCCAAATTTAAACTATAATATTGTCCTCAATGTTATCACACATAAGTAGTGGGAAAGGAAAACTTAACCTAACGGGATGTTGAAAAACATGCCCGAATACCAAAAGAGAATTTTTGTTCCATGTAAAGGTGGTGCATCATCTTTATCATCCAATATAAGCTACTCATGTACCTATACGAAAAAATAAAAATAAAGTATGCAAAGATATTTTTTTTCCTTTTGGTTAAATATTAAAAAAAAAAAAGAAAAAAAAAGGTAAAAAAAAGAAAACACTTGGGTTGCCTCCCAAGTAGCGCTTGTTTATAGTCATTAGCTTGACTTTACCATGTTAACTTAGTTTGGTAGATCTCGTATTGGACCCGATGACTTAGAAATTCTCCAATCGACTTTAGAATCTCAATTTATAGGGGAAAAAAAAAACTCAGGCACCAGTTGAATATAAGACCTCAATCGCCATATTTTGAATTTTTGGCGAGGGATCTTTTTGTCATGCAATACTTTGATGCCTTCCTTGTTAATTCTTCCACTCTCATGTGCATATGTCAATGGCGGATTCCCCTCAAACAGTAGAAATATCAGCGATAATTTCATCTTCCTCTTGGATCGAACCACCACTCACCAGTCGTGCTTCTAGTGGATCATTATAATGGTGCCTAGCAAGCTTGTCCTTACTTATTTGATTAACCTCGTCAATTCTGTAACAGGAGTTCTCGAGAGAGTGGTTAGCAACAGATTTATATAAATAAATTCAACTCTCTCATCCCCAATATTCGAGGAAAGCCTTCCATTTTTTACATCAATGATGGCTCCTACTGTAGCTAGAAAAGGCATACCAAGAATAATAGGGATTCGAGAATCCTCTTTCATCTCGAGAACGACGAAATTTGTAGGAATAAAGAACTTACCGACTTTGATAGGTACATCCTCTAACACACCTATCAGATACTTAACAGAACGATCGGCTAATTGCAAAGTTATGGTCGTAGGCTTTAAATCATTCATCTCTAACTTTTTCGCCAAAGACAATGGCATGAGACTAACACTAGCTCCAAGATCACATAAAACATGGTTAAAACTCATATTGCCAATAACACAAGGAATTGAGAAATTACCAGGATCTTTAAGCTTAGGAGGTAATTTATTTCATAGCGCTGCACTCCTCAGTTGAAGCGATAGTTTCATATTCCTCTAGCTTTCGCTTGTTAGGTTCAAAGTGGATTGGGTTCAATTGGATCCAATGTCAAAACTCATGCATTATTATGAAACCCAATAAAGATCCAAAGTGGACCGAATAAGAACCCAAAGTGGACTCAAATGGATTCTATCAAGTGTTGAAATAGAGAGAATAATGAGAATAAATGAAGAAGGGAGAAAATGAAAGAAAATTAGGGTTAGTGGTGTAAGCGATTGGGATGGAAATGAAAAATTATTGAGTTGGTAAATAGATTGGACCCAATTTAGATCCACATTGGACTCAATTTAAAACCTAATTGGACTCAAATATTATTAAAAGTCACCCTAATTGGGACTATAATGCTAAAATGTTATGACCAAACCAATTCAAAACCTAGTTTGATTTGGGTTCAAATATATGTATAGATCCAAATTGTCACCCATACTTACACGATTCGATAATGGTGAATTATCTTATTTACCCTTTATTATTATTTTTTATTTTTATTTTCACTACCAAATTTCATTTTCATAATTTTCTTTATTAAATACATCAGCTAACATTTATATAATACATAAATATTAATTGATTAAAGTAATACTTAAGGCAATATTTCAAGCATTAGTGTTAAATTAATTTGGTCATAATTACACATTATGGTAATGCTTAACACAATTCTAATAATGTCTAATCCTAACATGTTTTTGATATCTTTTATGTCTATTTTGCCAACATATATTTGTAATTTAAATTATAAGGATGTCTCTCTTTATTGTATAATTCACAAAATCCACTTCACTTTAAAAAACTAAAACAAATCCCATCATGTTAATTTATTTTTAATAGTTACACCCCTTGTTTTTAATTTTTTTTATGTAAATTTAGCTATAAACTTTACAAATAGACGTCTTGACTCTTGAGGGAGTGTATTGATAATTTCTAAAAGTGAGGGACATTTTGACAATTATCAAATAATAAATAAGAAATTAGGGGGTCAATGTGTAGTTTTGCCAAATAAGGAAATATAAATAATGGAGAATAGGAATAAAAAAAACCCCAGTATATGCGATTGCTTGTATAATCGCTTCTTAACTGTGAACACAAATCAGCAAATAGATCGACTATGGCGTCTGAAAAGGAGGCTGCTCTTGCTGCTGCTACTGTTCCCTCTGATTCTCCCACCATGTCTGTGCTTTTTTCTTTCTCTGTTTTTTTTTCTTTTTTTGTAATTATATGTTTGTCCCATTTGTTCTCAATTTCTGTTCTTTAAAATTGCAGATTTGACAAGATTATTAACAAGGAAATACCAGCCAACATCGTGTACGAGGATGACAAGGTTGTTAATTCTACACTCGACCCTTTTTGTTTTTTTTTTTTATTATTTTATATATTTTCTTTTTTAGCTCATTTTTATTGAGAATGTGATATTATTATTTCCTTTGTGATTTATTGTAAGTAGATTGTTTTCTTGATATGGGATTTGATGTTTATTCCTAGTGTCCATGTGCCTGGGATTTTATGCCCCAATTTTATTTATTTCAAAGCTAAAACTTATGGTTAATTCTAGTGAATTATGATCTGAGTGATGAAAGGATGATTATTTGTGACTTAATACTAGTTCCCTATGACCTATGTAATGAATGGATGATGATGCCCTTCAAGTGGGGCCCGAGTCCCGGGATAACATCATACTCCGTGTGATTGGGCCCACAACTATAGTCTTGTTTATGTTCGTTAACGAATCATTAATTGATGAAATATGTGTGATACAAAAGAGTTGTCTTTTTTTCTTCTTATTTTATCAATAGACGGCAACACTTGTATTGTGCCATGGCTGTCTGAGTGGTTTTTTGGTTATTATTTTCTCTGTGAGTTTTTCGTTCGAAGCTATATGTAAACGGAAGGACTTCAAAGCTTGTGCTTTTTCTTGGCAGGTTCTAGCTTTCAGGGACATTGCTCCCCAGGCCCCTACACACATCGTGATTATTCCTAAAGTTAAGGATGGCTTAACTGGAATTTCCAAGGTACTTATAATTTTTATCAACTTCCGAAAAATGTACGGCTATGTTTGGTTTCATTTTGAACCAGTTTTTTGGCCAAAATTTTGGCCAACTTGTGTTTGGCCTTCACAATTTGCCCCCCAAAAATCCTTAATTTGTTGGTCCAAAATTTGCATTTGAATTTTGAAATTTAAAACACTTTAATGACCCACATTTTTTATATACATATATATATATAACACATTCTATTACATACATATATATATATAACACATTCTATTACATACATATATATAACAATCATTACAATTTTAATATTATATTATTATTTTCAATCACAAATAATTACTAACAGACAAAAGCTTACGTGATTTGACTGCTACAGTAATTTATGTTTTCTATGGAAACAAAAACAAACATTATCTCACCAAAAAATTCACTCAAATATTAGCAAATAATATGAAACCAAACACAATCCCACCAAATTTGCACGTGTCCCCAAAAAAATCTCACCAAAAATTCTCACCAAAATACTGAACCAAAACAAAACCAAACATAGCCGTAGCTTCTCCATTTTCAAACTATGATGCTGCTGCTTTTTTACTTTGTTCTTTATCATCCTTGTGTCATTGCTCAGTGTTTTATCTTTTCAGTATATGTAGCATGAAAGTTGGTTTGGAGATGCATAGTTAGATGAAATTGTTCTCGTAAGTAGACGATAAGCAGAAACAATAGTGAGGTTTGACGACATGTTTCACTATGCTCTCGGTGGATCAAGGTTTTAGTTCACTTTCCGTAGCTAGGAACATAGTCGATGTTGAGGTGAAAATAAACAGTAATATGTTAAAAGGATAACTGCATAAACAGGCCTACTTATTGGTAATGAAACAATAATTGCCTTTTTTTTTCTTTTTTCATTTTTTCCCGATTGGATGTGAAATTCTTATACGATTTTACTTACACGGAAAGTATAGTAATTTCTCAAACATGGGTATTTTTCGTACGAACGGTGGATCTTTATATAACTTACCCTATTTTGAATGTACAATCGAACATAGTTTCCGGAGCCTTTGCCTTTTGTTTGTTCCCCATTTTCGGAAATTACACTTCGATTTCATTATCACTTTTCAGAAACTGGTATAATGGCAAAATAACTCTTTTTTTTCGATCGATGTAGGCTGAGGAGAAGCATTGTGAGATTCTTGGCTATCTTCTTTACATTTCAAAGTTTGTTGCTAAACAAGAAGGGCTTGATGATGGTTTCAGACTTGTAATTAACGATGGTCCAAAAGGATGTAAGTTATCTAATAATTTCGATTTGTCATCAAATCTATCTTAGTTTATATCGACTTTGAAAATTCGTTTCGGCAGGCCAATCTGTGTATCATCTTCACATTCACCTGCTCGGGGGACGTCAAATGAACTGGCCACCCGGCTAATCTACAATGGATAGATGCTATGAAAATCATATACTTTCTGAAACCTAAATAAATTTAAAACTTTTACTTTTTAATCCATGGATGTTAGTATTTATGTTGTCTGATGATGATGATGTCTTTTGTTGACATTCTCAAGTTGAAGTTAATTTTGTTATGAAAGAAGAAATATTTATGCTAACATAAGAAACCAAGATAACCTTCTTGTTTTATACTCGCTCGCTCGAGCGACCGGTTAAAGTATATGGAAAGAGACCGTGTCGCTTGAGCTTGACTTGGTTAAAGCTCGTTTTCAAACCTAACTCTAACATCATTTCAACAGTTTGATTAAAAATCAAATAAACTTCAATGATTTAAATAATCTTCAAGAAAATAAAAGACTAGCTACTTCTTTTTTTCAAAATTTCAACATGATTGTTATAAAATTCATTAAAGGATAAATATCAAAATGATTCAAGTAAAATTTCACAAAAATAAAGAATAACTTCCATACATCATGCATCAATATTTCCCAAAACATAGAAAAAAAAGGGTTAAATCCAAAAAAGTCTCTTGTGAAATATTTGATTGGCTAAAAAGCCTTTGTGAGAAAAATATAGCCTAAAATCCCCCTGTGAAATTTTAAAATTGCACACTTTCCAATTTCATCTATTTACTTTACCGTTAGTTTTTTACATATTATATCAATTATACCCTCATATTTAACCAAGTAAAAAGTTATATTTTATTCATTTAACTTTCGCTCATTTTCTAACGGGTAAGACAAAGAAACCAACCCAAAAGTGATTTTAGGGTTTTGAATGTTCTTATCAATTTTGGACAAATAGTAGAGATTAAAATGTATTTAGTTCGAAGAATTACAAAGGGCGTCCAAATTTTCTATTTTTTTCTTGCAATTCGAATTTGTTTGCTACTTGAAGAAGAAGAAAAGACAAAAGGTTAGGATTTTTCTTAAAACTTTATAATCTTTATTGTAATTACATTTTCTGGAATCTTGATTAAATTATTGTAACTTTGTAGTTTTGATGTGTTAAAGTTTTAATCCTTTTTCTTATGTAGTTTTGATGTGTTTTTTATGGTGTAAATGTGTATAGTCTTTGAATTCTTTTAAAATTAGAGCAATTTCATGAAGAGCAATTCTACCCTAAAAGCAATCATATTCATTCATTTGAGATTTGGGAGGTAAATTGTGAATAAGAGCAATTCTACCCTAAAAGTAATTAAAATTAATTGATTTTACTCCATAACATTTTTATGAAAAAGAAAAGAAATGGAAGAAACATTATATGAAGAATTATCTTTAATATGTTTTTATTTTTTTTTGTAAAAATGAGTAAAGATGAAGCCAAAAGGAATATATAAGTACAATTCTTGAAAGGGGCAAAAAAATAAATGACTTAGTCAATTAATGTTTATAATCACTGAAAATTGCACATAGGGCGCATATAGTTCACCAAACTGACGGAGGGGGTTTCGTGCAAGAAAAATATTTCAACGGGTGTTTTTAGGATATATTTATTTAATGAGGGTTCTGTATCCAATAAAATATTTCACATGGTGTTTTTTTGCATTTTTCCCGAAAAATAATAACAAATAGTTTAGTGAATTTTTTTCCAACCTAAGCTAAATAATTTTAACTAATACCCTGGATCTCTTAATATTTCATAATCTATAATATTATATTTTTTTCAATATGCATATATAATACTTTAATTAAAAACTTTGTAATGTAGCAAAATAAGTCATAATTGACAAAGAAAACATTATAATTATAGAAATCCAAAATTCAATATCCATTATATCTTTAGGTCTACAATAATACTTATTTTCAAGTGCATTGGTGAATCGTAAACCTAACTAACTAACTAACTAACTAACTAACTAGTCCATGCCTCCACATTCGATCCCGGGAAGAAACCCCGTTGGTGGAGATGTTGGTGGTTGAGTTTCTTTGACGATACCATCACACTCCTTGAGACACTTGCAATTTGCCAAAAATGGAATGTCGCTAACAACACATTTGGCTTCTAAATAACCTTCCGTCTTGCACACCTCACTGCACTTATGACTATTACAGCACCTATAATTGTAATTCTTGGGTCGAAACATACATTTTGTCGCCTCGGTGCCATTCATAAAAACCCCTATTCATTGCCAAAATAAAAACATATGAATAATAAAGACTTTAAATTAATATTTTTGGCAAATCATAAATAGACAGTGATTCATAAATTGTTGGTTAATTTTCAGTCTTGTTTTAGCTCAAGTAATTTGGGTACTTGAGTGGGTAGGTTTTTCCTAGTAGATTCTGAAATCTATAAGGGTGTGTTTGGATTGAGTGATTTGGATTTGTGGAGGAAATTTGGAGAAAGGATTTGAAATGACACCTAAGATGGGGTCGTTTGAAATCTACCGTAGTTATGGAGAAAATAGCTCAAAGTGAATGTCGAGTAATTTGAAATTTTATGGATTTCAAATCCTTCAGTCCAAACACACCCTAAGGGTACTCGCGTTAGATATAACCCAAACTTAATTTTATACTCTTGAACTACTGGATTGAGTAGTCGAAAACCAATTTGGGTGGGAACCCGGATAAAACCTAAACCATGGATTGAAAAACCGAAAACACACTTGAGTCGAAACCCGAATAAACCCCAAAAAGAGAGAAACATACCTAAAAGAAGGAGAGATAAGAGTAGCGCGAGGGTGAGTAGTTTGTTCTCCATTATAATATCTACTTCTTGAATTTGTGATGAAAAATGAAACGATACAGTGCATATATAAAGGTGTGAAAGACTTGTTAGTAGATGGGGACGACATTAAATGTAGGCTTATAACCATGGTCATATCTCTAACATTGACTAATTATAGCTAAACTAATTAATAACTATGTGACAAAAACATACTCTTAAAATCTAGGGATGAATCAAACCTAGCTCTGTTGACAAAATTGATACGATCAATAAATATTAATCAACATTTTTTTCAGTCGAGATCCTTATATGTTAATTGTTAGCATTAGTGCTATATCATTATGATTGTGCATTTATTGGTAGCACATTTGAATTCTCAATACTGTAATTATATTGCCTTTACCATGGCGCTTATATGGACGCATTCATCTAATAGTACCCATTTGTGCTCTGGTTGTCAAGTATATAAGAAAAATAAAATTACGTATGTCTTTGCTATCCATTGTAGCATTTATTCCAATAGTAAATGCTTGTTCCTAATAGTTCCTATAAATAGTTTTAATACGAGCACAAGAATTTATATACAAAGGACAATTGAGTACTCAAGAAGGAAAAAAGATCTTACAAAATAACGTTAAGAAAATAACATCACGGGTGATTAAGGTCAAACATGAGGTATTTACGCAAGGTAAAGATAGATATTTAATATGGTAACATTTACTTAGTTAAATAATAATTTGAATTTTTAAAATCCAATAAATAATTTTCTTAAAAATTGTATGATTTTCTCACATTTGGTTCTATCATTTTATAACATCTCACATTTAGTACCAATCAAATTTCCATTTAATCCACCATATTTAGTAGACAAACTCACACTATGTTAGTATATAATTTTACCATTTACCGGGCAAATGACACATACATATTTTTATTCAATATCACGGTGCTTTATGCAATATCACGTGTTACGCATGAATTCTTCCAGAGGTAATCGGTCAATAATATTAACTGACAAAATATATAAATTTGACTTTTAAAATCTGAGTGTATGGGATAAAATATGATATATTTTACAGTTACGAGACTAAATATGAAAATATATAACAAGAAACACAAAACAGGACAAGGTGTGGGACAAAGAATTATGATTCCTCAATGAAGCTAAATTATATATATAACAAAAAAATTTAGTTTAGAATATGGCTATCAATTTGTTTAGGAGAAATGTTTTAGGAATTGGGTTCAAAATATAAAGATAACAAGAGTCAAGTTAAGATATTACATAATACCCTCAATTATGTTATTATTATTTTCTCTATTTTGCATTATCTTTCACGTGATAGAAATGAAAGCACTATTGCCTATTATGATTTTGCGATGAATGTAATTAAGATTCAAACTAGAAACATATTTTTTAATTTAAGAAGAAACATACTACATTTGCTTTAGAACACGGAGAAAGTAAAAGAAAAACATGGAACCTGTATAGAAATTTATGTTTGAGCCATAAATAGGAACAATTACAATTACAGAACGAGTACAAGGAGGATAAAAAAGGAGCGTGTGTTGTTAATCGAAAATAACAAAAAAATGACCTAATAAAACATAAATGTACTTAAGGGCTTATTTGTTATTTCTATATATCTGTGTTTTGAAACACGGCTAGGACCATCCTATTGTAAGTTAGAACGTTACACTAGGATCCCGGTCTCAAAACATGTGGATTAAACATTAACATCATTTATGGCCAAAAAATATATAATAATTATCTGGTTCAGTATTCAATAAACTCATTTCAGGCTTTAATTTAGTTGACTTAATATTTTATTCTTCAAATAATTATATGTTATTTAATAATAATTTGTTCTGTTATTGATATATATACCATTTCAAAATTAACTATTACCATCGATTTTTTTTAATAAGATCATATATTTCACGTGCAACGTAAGTGTTATTTATTAGTTTCTTTATAAAAATATAACACTGACATGGATTATATATACACAAGCCTATTTATTGGGTAATTACCACAAACACGCGCACCCCAAGGTCTTGCAAGTTACCAAAGACACCCTTGCTCAAATTCTAACACTCGAAATAGATGAAATTGTAATTTGCTCTCTTTTTTTCTTTTTCTATTTTTCCGGACTTGAAGTGAAATTGTAATACAACTTTACTGACACTGAAAGTATAACAAACCTGAGTAATTTTTATACTTAGGGACTTACACGGTGAATCTTTTATGTAATTCATCCTATTTTGAACATACAATCGCAAATAGTCTTGATGCCGACAAGAGTTTTACTTTTTCATACATCCATGTTAAGATGATGTCTTGTTGATTTTGTTCTTTCTCAAGTTGATATTAATTTTGTTATGAAAAGAATAAATATTTATGTTAACATAAGAAACCAAGCTAACCTTCTTGTTTTATTCTCACTCGAGCGATCACTTAAAAAATAATAAAATATATGTAAAGAGTGTCGCCTGAGCTCGACTTGGTTAAAGTTCGTTCTTAAACCTAACTCAATACTATTTTTTCGGTTTGCTTAAAATCAATTAAACCTTTGTTAATGAAGTGCCTTGAATCGACTATAGTGCGCTTCGCAGAGTTAGTCGGGGGTCTCGCTGGATTACTAATGGAACTCGGATTTGGGCCTGCAGATACGTGATGGGCTGAGCCCAAGTTAGATTAGTCTGTTAGTATTATAAATAGACCTGTTCGCAGGTTATTCTGAATCTCTGTAATCTGAAAACCTAGCCTCTAATAAAACTCGTTCTTCCTCTGCCCGTGGACGTAGCCAACACAACGTTGGTGAACCACGTAAATTCTGTGTCTCTTATTTACGTTTTCAGTTCCTTCTTTGATTGCTCTGATTAATCCATCATAACAAACTGGTATCAAGAGCCAGATCAATCGATCAGGTTTTCCGCACTTGGATTTTTTTTCGGCAAGAATTGAAGATGTCTGCGTTTAACGTAAAGGTTGACAAATTCACCGGGAGAAACAGTTTTGGTTTGTGGCAGATCAAGATGCGATCTCTTCTGAAACAGAAGAGCTTATGGGCTCCGCTATCTGGAAAGACGAAGAAGGAAGATGTAGACGATGAAGAATGGAGTACTCTGGAGGAGAAGGCTCATTCTACGATCATGCTATGTTTGTCCGACGACGTGATCATTGAGGTCGCTGATGAAGATACTGCGGCAGATCTCTGGTTAAAATTAGAGAGTCTCTACATGACGAAATCTCTGACCAACAAGTTGCTTTTGAAGCAACGTCTGTTCCGATTACGCATGCAGGAAGGTACATCCCTTCGGGACCATCTAGATAAATTAAATAAAATTTTGCTAGATCTGCGTAATATTGATGTTAAAGTAGAAGATGAGGATGCTGCTTTAATTCTGTTGGTATCTTTGCCTGAATCATATGCGAATTTTGTGGATTTGTTTATTGTTGGGAAAGATAGTTTGTCTCTGGAAGATGTGAAATCCGCTCTTCACACCAGAGAAGATCGTTATAAGTCGTCTGGTTCCAATACAGAGAATCAGGCATCTGGTCTGGCTGCAACAGTTAAGGGAAGTGGAAAATCGAAAAAGAAAAAGATTAAAAAGGGTCCAAAACCTGATGATTTTGCAATTATTGCAAAGAAACAGGGCATTGGAAATCTGATTGTCCTAAGAAGAAAAAGCAGTCGGACAGAAAAGAAGGTCCTAGTGGGTCTGCTGCTGTAGCAGAAACTGATACAAAGTCTGAAGAGGATTTGGCCTTAGTTGCAGATGAACAGTCACATCGCAGGGATGTGTGGGTTCTTGATTCTGGGGCATCGTACCACATATGTCCGTACAGGGAGTATTTCTCGACCTATGAAAAGACAGATGGAGGCAGCGTTAACATGGCCAACAGTGCTGTCTGTAAAGTAATTGGAATTGGCTCAATAAAGATCAAGACAAATGATGGTTCGTTCTGCACCTTGAATGACGTCAGGCATGTCCCACAGATGACTAAGAATCTGATTTCGTTGAGTTTACTCGACAGCAAAGGTTTCAGTTTCAAAGGTGAGGGTGGTGTTATGCATATCTGTCGAGATTCAAAGGTGGTTCTGACAGGCTTGAAGCGTGGTACCTTGTATTTTCTGCGAGGTTCTACGATGACTGATTCCGCTGCGGTTGCATCGTCTGAAGTTCGAGACCAGGATATGACTAAGTTATGGCATATGAGGCTTGGTCATATGAGTGAAAAAGGGATGCAGATTCTATCTAAGAGAGATTTTCTGTCTGGGCACAAGATGCAGATCCTTAACTTCTGCGAACATTGTGTGTTTGGAAAGCTTCATCAAAATAAGTTTCCAAAGAAGGGTGTCCATCAGACTAAGGGAACGCTTGATTATATCCATTCTGATTGTTGGGGTCCTTCACGTGTTGAGTCTCTTGGAGGTAACAGGTATTTTATGTCTATTATTGATGATTATTCGAGAATGACTTGGGTAATTATGATGAAGCATAAGAGTGAAGTCTTCAAGAATTTCAAGCAGTGGAAGACTATGATAGAAAATCAAACTGGGAAGAAAATTAAGCGACTTCGAACTGATAACGGTCTGGAATTCTGTTCGTCTGAGTTTAATGAGTTCTGTAAGAATGAAGGAATAGTTCGTCATCACACTATTAGAGATACACCCCAGCAGAATGGTGTGGTAGAGTGCATGAATCAGACATTGCTGGAGAGAGCAAGGTGCATGCTCTCTAATGCTGGATTATCTAGAAGATTTTGGGCTGAGGCTGATAGCTTGGCGTGTTACCTGATCAACCGTGGGCCTCACACTGGCATCGATTGCAAAACACCGTATGAGGTATGGTCAGGTAAACCTGCAGATTATTCTTTGCTAAAAGTTTTTGGTTGCACAGTTTATTATCATGTTAGTGAGGGTAAATTAGAACCAAGAGCGAGAAAGGGTATATGTGTTGGCTTTGGGGACGGGGTGAAGGGGTATAGAATCTGGTCTCCTTCAGAAAATAGAGTTATATTAAGTAGAAATGTTATATTTGATGAGAACTCTATGCTGAACCCTCCTGTGAAGCTCACTATTGCAGAAGAAAATAGTAGTGTTGATAAACAGGTGGAGCTGCAAGATACTCTAGATGAGAGTAAATTACAGCACCAAGGTGGAGAAGATCAACACACTCAGCCAGAGTCATTTAGTTCAAAAGTTCATCCAGCAGCTCGTCAACCAAGCATAGCTTTAGATAGAGCTAGAAGGATTGGCATCAAACCTCCTGTGAGGTATGATTCTTACGATATGGTGGCTTATGCACTTCAAGTCGCCGAAGAGGTGGACATTTATGAACCATCCACTTATAAAGAAGCTGTATCTGGCAATGAGTCTATTAAATGGCTTACTGCAATGGGAGAGGAGATGGAGTCACTTGAGAAAAATCAGACTTGGGAGTTGGTCAAACGGCCTAAAAAGAGGAAGATTGTTACTTGTAAGTGGGTTTTCAAGAAAAAGGAAGGAATAACACCAGCTGAAGGTGTTAAATATAAAGCTCGACTTGTTGCAAGAGGGTTCACACAGATAGAGGGAGTAGACTATGATGAGATTTTTTCACCAGTGGTCAGACATACTTCCATCAGAGTGTTACTAGCAATAGTTGCACATCAGGATCTAGAACTTGAGCAACTTGATGTGAAGACAGCGTTTTTACATGGTGAGCTGGACAAAGAAATTTACATGACCCAGCCAGATGGTTTTCAAGTTCCAGGAAAAGAAGAGTACGTTTGCAAGTTAAAGAGGTCGTTATATGGGCTGAAGCAATCTCCTAGACAGTGGTATAAGAGGTTCGACAGTTATATGGTTCATCTGGGATACAACAAGAGTCCATATGATTATTGTGTTTATCACAATAAAACAGATGATGGTTTCATGATATATCTTGTTCTGTACGTTGATGATATGCTCATTGCTGCTAAGTCTAAGTCTGATATTCAGAAGTTGAAAGATCTTCTCAGTGCAGAATTTGAAATGAAGGATTTGGGTGCTGCTCAGAAAATATTGGGGATGGAGATCTATCGAGATAGAAATCAGAAAAAACTTTTCTTGTCACAGAAAGGTTATATTCAGAAGGTGCTGTCAAGATTTGGCATGTCTACAGCAAAGCCTATTGATACTCCGAGTGCTGCAAATATTCATTTATCTTCTGCTTATGCGCCGCAATCTGAAACTGAGAAGGAGTACATGTCTCGAGTCCCATATTCTAGTGCAGTTGGAAGCTTGATGTATGCTATGGTCTGCACTAGGCCTGATATTGCACATGCTGTCAGTGTTGTTAGTAGGTTCATGGGGCAACCGGGAAAGGAGCATTGGCAAGCGGTGAAGAGAATTTTTCGATACCTTAGAGGCACGTCTGATGTTGGCCTCATTTATGGTGGAGATTCACAGTGTTCTGTGGCTGGCTATTCTGATTCTGATTATGCTGGAGATGTTGACAGCAGGAGGTCGATGACTGGTTACGTGTTCACTCTTGGTGGTTCTGTTATTAGTTGGAAAGCAACATTGCAGGTTGCAGTTACTTTGTCTACAACTGAGGCAGAGTATGTAGCGTTGACAGAAGCTGCAAAAGAAGGAATATGGCTGAAAGGGCTAGTTAGTGACCTTGGTCTACATCATGATCAAACTGTCGTTTATTGTGACAGTTTGAGTGCAATCTGTTTAGCCAAGGATCAAGTTCATCATGAGAGGACAAAGCATATTGATGTGAGGTATCATTTCCTGAGAAGTGAGAAGAGGATCAAGGTGGTGAAAGTTGGTACTGCTGATAATCCCGCTGACATGTTTACCAAGCCGGTTCCTCATAGCAAGTTTCAACATTGTTTGAACTTGCTAAATATCACAAGCTGTTAAGTTACCCTTTGGGGAAATTCTGAGGTGGAGGAAGAAGTCTGGCAATCGAAATAGTGCGTCTGTTTGGAGGATTCAAGTCAAGGTGGAGATTTGTTAATGAAGTGCCTTGAATCGACTATAGTGCGCTTCGCAGAGTTAGTCGGGGGTCTCACTGGATTACTAATGGAACTCGGATTTGGGCCTGCAGATACGTGATGGGCTGAGCCCAAGTTAGATTAGTCTGTTAGTATTATAAATAGACCTGTTCGCAGGTTATTCTGAATCTCTGTAATCTGAAAACCTAGCCTCTAATAAAACTCGTTCTTCCTCTGCCCGTGGACGTAGCCAACACAACGTTGGTGAACCACGTAAATTCTGTGTCTCTTATTTACGTTTTCAGTTCCTTCTTTGATTGCTCTGATTAATCCATCATAACAACCTTAATAATGTAAACAACCTTTCAAGAAAATAAAGGGTAGCTACCTAAATTTCAAAATTTTCAACAAGTTCTTTATTTTCATTTCATCGAACGATACAAATTATTAAAAAGATGAAAAATCAAAATCATTCAAGTAAAGTTTAACAAAATAAAGAATAACTTCAAGACATCATGTATCAATATGATATCCAAAACCTAGAAAAAAACTTAAATAAGTTGTAATCTTTCGGAAGTAGTTATTTTCACCTAAATTCTAATTTCTTAGAATTTTGATTTTTTTAATAATAATTAATAATTATCCTTTCATAACCAACTCTCTCACTGTCTCAACTTCCATAAAAAATATTATATCTTCACCCTGCAGCAGAGTTCTGAAAAAAAGAGAGAAGAAACTATATTTTCAAGTTACATACACTTAGAACTAGTTGCTGATTTTATTTTTTATTCACCAAGTTAATATATACTTTAGTTACATTTACAATTAGGTTTCTTCATATATATATATATATATATATATATATTTCTTTATTCAAACCAAATTTATTTTTAATATTATATATATTTAATATATCAATAAGTTATTAACCTTCCATTATTTTTACAAAAGAAGTTTTTTTAATAAAATTAGTAAAAGAACAATAACATATTTTAAATATGTGAATCGGATCATATAATTATAATATACGTAATATTTTATATGTTTAATCTTTTTTTGTAATGACATGTCATACAACCAAACTATGCCAGGCCAAATGTTTGCAACGCTGTCAGTTTTATTTTCCCTTTGTGGACTGATATGAAGAATGTCTACAGCTCTCGGAAAGATTACGGTGTCTACGTGCATAAATGGTTGAAACTGTTATTATCTTTGTTTTAAGTTCTTATCTTAATACTATAATAAATTACTGAGAAAACTATTAACAAACTAGAATAGATTTTTTCTATACTCATATAATTTATATATTTATTATTTATATTGCATTGTATCTATCATTACAAATGTGATATGTTTCACACGTGTATTTTGGTGTTTTTTTCCTCTATTATTCTTATTTGTATACTTTTGTGAAATTATTTCATGATATTCAACACAATTATATTGAAAAACTTACACTAACAACTAATAAAATACAATATGTGAATGATATACCGTGTAGCACGAGGCACATACTAGTATGAACTAATACCTGGATCTTAATATTCCATTATTAAAATTGTTTAATATGCATATATGATAATTTAGTTCAAAAATTAACTAGATGACTGTATTTTACCAAAACACATCGTAATTAACAAAGAAAATTAATTATAGAAAACCAAAATTCAATATCAATTATATAAAAATTTACGAGAATACTTATTTTCAAGTGCATTGGTGAATCGTAAACCTAACTAACTACTCCATGCCTCAACATTTGATCCTCGAAGAAACCCCGTTGGTGGTTTAATTAGTCGGTGGCGGAGATGTTGGTGGCTGAGTTTCTTCTACACAACCATAACACCCCGTGATACACATGCAAGTCAAATTAAATGGATTACCGGTATCAACACATTGGAATTCTTGATGACCGTACGTCCTGCTCGCAGACCATATTGCCATACTCGTCGTAGCAGTATCTAACCTCGAATTTCTTCGGTCGAAGCATACATTTTGTCGCCTCAGTGTCGATAAGCATCCCTATTCATTGCCAAAAGAAAAACATATCAACAATAAAACCCTTAACTTAATATATTATGCAAAAAACAAAAATCATATATTTACATGATTCATAAATTATTAATTTATTTTTTAGTCATTTTTTAGCTCGAGTAATTTGGGTACTAATGGATTCTGAAATGAATAGGAGTATTTGCATTGGGTATAATCCGTACTCAATTTTCTACTCTCGGATAAAACCATGATAGAAAGAGACAGACCCGAAAGAAAGAGAGACAAGAGTAGCACGAGAGCGAGTAGTTTATTCTCCATTATACTATCTAGCCCTTGAATTGGAATTTGTGATGAAAAATGAAACGTGAAGTGCATATATAAAGGTGTGAAAGACTTGTTAGTAGATTGGGACGATATTAAATTTAGGCTTATCAACATGGCCATAACTCTAACATTGACTAATTAAAGGTTCTCCAAACACTAATTAATTAATAACTATGGGACAAAAACATACTCTTAACACATGGAAGTGTAGATCTAAGGACGAATCAATCTGGGGAAACCTAGCTCTATTGTCAAAATTGATACAATCAACAAATATTAATCAACTTTTATTTTTCCTTTTTTTTTTTTGTCGAGATCCTTGCATTAGCACTGTATCATTATGATTGTGCATTTTGTTGGGAAAATTTTGGAGCGTAATGGGCGGTGTTTATGAAAATGCAATATAATGATAAAATGTCGAGGTATGGGATACCCGAGTTCCTTAAGACAATAATGCCCCGCTCTTGGTGGTTATGACTTACAGTTTACGGCAATTGTCTCCCAAGATACAACGACATTGTCTCGATAATAGTACTACTACAAATTATCGAGTCTAGCGAACAAATACTTGTTCCAAACTCTCTCGATGGACTCATATGGTTTAATAAATATATAGACATTTAGTATGCAAGGCTTTTTCTTAAACTATTAAAATAATATTTAAGAATATTCAAAGTACTCAATTTAGTACTGAAAAGTTCTTAGAAATATTATTCAAGAACTTCAAGAATATTTCAAATGCTCAATTTAGCATTTAATATTCAACACTATTCTTAAAATATTAAATCTAATATTTAAGAAATAAAAGAACTCTCAAAATACTCAAATTAGTATTTTAGAGAAAAAGAGAGATAAAAAATTATATTTGGTGTGTTTAATTCCATAAATGGAGAGCCTATTTATAGATAATGAAGAGTTTTGGATCAAAAGTTGCAACTTTTTATATATGGTAGGAAGGTTATGTCTTTTAGACAAAAACCCCTCCATAAAAGCCCCAAAAGTTGCACTCATTAAAAATACCCAATTAAAAATGATTTGGTGTGAACGGGTGCACCATCCACCATCTCACTAACCAATCACATTTCTTTTAAATTGGGATCTAATCACATGCATCTGGGGTGCACCAACAACTTTCATAAATTATATTTTGACTCCAAAACTTTGAATCTTGACCAATTACGTCCTTTCAAGTTGGTCCTTAATTTTTTGGTTTGAACATTTTAGTCCCAATTAAATGAACTTTTCTCATATGATCGTGGTCATTGATTATATGATTTGTGATCATTTAATTGTTTATGTACATATCAAAAAAATAATTCCAACTATGAATGACGTTTTAAGTGATTCACTTTGCTAATTAATTCCTCATTCACCTGAAATCAGATTTGAGTAATTAAATACTCTAAATTTATCTACTCGAGACGTAGAATAATTAGAGCCAAAGACATTCCACTTTTGATTTATGAAATCACTTAAATCTTTATATAAATCGTGCTAAAACACAGTTTACTCAATCAAGATTTTCAATAATACCCACCATGAATGAAATTAAATCAAAGCAGACTATGTTGACACAGATGCAGACTATGCAGACACTGAGAGAGTTCAGGCGAAAAATATATCCATCAGGAGAGGTAGTTTTTTGAGTACCATCAGATTTACTTGTTGGGCAGTGAACGCGATGTCTTGAACTGATCAGAGTTTTGTGTAAACTAAGACAATGATACGCACAATTACTTTTCTAACAAGAGTTAGTTCTCACTGTTGTATCCGTTTTGGCCATGGATCGTCTTGGATTCATAAGTGTTTATTTTGAAATGTCCTTTACTTCTCACTTATATAGGCGAACTTCTATTAAGAGAACCCTGCATTACTCCACTTTATTACGTCTCACCATCCTTGAGACAGTATAGGAATCATTAAAAGCTTTTTTAGCTTAAGTTCACCTACGTTCTGCAGGATTAAGCACTTGTATATCCTAGGAATGGGTTGGACCTTATTCGATCTCCTTCAAGTGCGATACTGAATCTAATATAATTTGTTTTTCCCTTTGAACCAAGATCTTGGGATCTCCAGTCAACGAGATAGGGTTATCCTTATGTTGATCCGTAATATGTAGGATTTTACGCCCATTCCCATCGATATGCAGGTTATTTGATCTTTTAGGCATACATTTGGATCCATATGTTCTCAATTGATTTTACATAATCATTAGAGATACTACCACTGAAGATCAACTGCTTAATGGTTTATATCTTCAACGTATGTGTCCAGATTACCATTTTACATGCAAACTTATGTCATTCCGATTGCTGGTTTATGATCATATTATATCGGAGTTAGTGACACAAAAATCTAGCCAATTAAGAATATTCATCATTCCTTAGTCAAGACTCTTGGTCTTGGATATTCTATCGGTGTGCAACACCGTTGTCGACCCACCATTTTTCGAGTTATCCTACATAATAGGCATTAGATACTACAGCCGCGAGCGTGAGGTTTAACCATCCAACATTGCCTAGCTTGGTTTTAGTGACTTAATCACCCACCATTTGCCTAGCTTGGTCTTAGTGACTTAATCACCCACCATTTGCCTAGGTAAGTTTATTTTGATAATTACCAACTATTTGTGTAATTAGAGTAGTTTACACAATGAACCCATCATTTATATGGTTTGGATTATCCTAGACAAACATCCACCAACTACACGGTCCAGGTTGTCAATCAATGATTGACTTTGATCATCACTAGCATGATTCCACTTACCACATTAGTGGTTGTTCCCTCGAAATGGAAACGGTTTATCTTCATTTCACTATTGTCAGTACACACCTAGCTCTAGTATTGGTATGACCAAATTCTTTGCAGCTTTAAAGTCATTTTCTCGGATTTAATTTTGGACGTTTAATCGACCTTTTCGATTTTACTCCAATAGTTAACATCCTTTATTCTTGACTAAGTTGTGTACTCTGCACAATATGTCGATTCCATTTCATCTCTAAGGGAAGTACATTTCACAATATGAAACATCCAGAATCATTCTCACTTTTCAACCTTACAGGTTTATAGTGACGTTATTCTATAGCGTCTGTTTTAAATTTCTTAAAATCAAACTCGAATTTGTTTCGCTAATAAAACCACATCTCATTTTTCCTCCCAAATGGTTTATCATATATTTTCTATAAGTAAATTTTATTCATATATATATATATATATATAGGGAGCACAAAACTATGATTAGTAGACAAACTCCTAGTGCATCAGAACATGAAATCCAATGTTTCCATGCTGAAACATTTGCATCATGGTTTAAAGATCATGTAAGTTTTTATTAATATTATGTAAAAATTTAATATACCATATTACTTGCTAAAACGGAAATTTTGAGATTGATATTATTTTTCATCGATTTTTGTATATCACAAATTATTTGTAGGGAGTTTTCAGTAATCTTCCCTAGGGATGGCAACGGGCCGGTTCCGGGTAGGAACCGGCGGGTCTAGATCCGGAACCGCATAATTATTTTTGGACCCGAATCCGGAACCGGAACCGGTTCCCCTATTATGGAACCGGAACCGGAACCACCGGATCTTACCCGCGGGTACCCGGATCTATATGTTTTTTTTGCCTTATTTTATTTTGTACCTAACTTATCATTCATCTACATTGAATTTATACAAGAAAATAATTTTAGATAACGTCATTATAAACATTATATGAGCACAAAATATGATAGTAAAATGCAATTAAATTAAACTACATTGATATACTATAGAAAAATATATTTAAATTAAGAACTTATATATATCTCCATAAATTTATATTAAATTATGTTAACTTTACAAAATTATCAATATTACAAAATACTTTGATGTATAAAACCTTCTCTCTTTCTTCATTAATAATAAAAACAGAAATTTGGATTTTTTTCCCAATTTACTAAAATTTTACACGGCCTAAACACACAAATTCACACACTTTGTGTTGTCTTAAATGCACATTAAATATATTTAATTAATTTAACATAATAAAGAATTTATGTCACAAAATCATAAATAAATAAAATAAAACTTGGTAAATTTCAAACGACCCCATGTACAAGGAATGTTCATCTTTGAACCTGACCAAAAAAACTTCTAATCTCATTTACTCACTAAACTTCCTTAATTACATCACACACTGTAATTAATTATTAATTAATCCGTTTTAATTACTTATGTGGACTTTACTTTACCAAGTGCCGACACTTTTCACCTCCCCATATACCACCCCCAATAATACTGTTCATAATTTACCTTAACTAATTAAATTAAATTATTAAAACCCAAATATATTATAATCATGATATTTATATATATACATACAAAACTGTGCTCAAGTAACGGTTCCGGGTTGGACCCGGAACCGGAACCGGAACCGCCCAAGAACCGTTTAGTTGGACCCGGATCCGGATCCGGAACCGTTTAGCATTGAAAGAACCGGATCCGACGGGACGGTTCCGGGGCGGTTCCGGGTAGACCCGGAACCGTTGCCATCCCTAATCTTCCCTATAGTATGGTGTAAGTACAATTTTCATATTGTCATATACATGTGAAGTAACGCATATTTACAAAATACGTGTATATATAATGATGTTTCATAAGATACATAATCTTTGATTTATTTTGTTAAGAAAAGTACACAATAAAAACAATCTTAGACTGTTTTTTCCTATGAGATATATGTTACCCTATATTATGAAATACATATTTCAAATGAATATGAAAAACCTTTTTTCTAATATCAATTATATTTCTTTGTCTATCAGTTGAATTTCCCAAAATCATATGAGTTAATTAGATTACTATATTGCAGGTGAATTATAATAAAATATATAAAAGAAGTCCTCCAGTTTTGATGAAATAAAATTACATAATATGATCTTATTTTGTAAACAAACTTTAAGTTATCGAAAACTCTAAAGAAATGATAATTTTAACTTATTGATACATATGTAGTAGAAGATAAAACACAAGCTGTCAGAAGCTAAATGGAGATATGTCAACTATAATCTAACAAAAAATAAGAAAGAGAGAATAAATGAAAATTTAGTTAATCATCAAACATAGACAATAATGAGTTAAAAAAAAATGATTAAACATTTAACAAATTCGAAAAATGTAAAATGACAAATAATGAATTACCAAGAATAATATCAGAATTTTCTTTTTTTTTTAACGTATGAAACTTAATCATCCTCTTTACTTGATCACAAGACTTAAGAATCCCAAATAGTGATAAATATTATATTTTTCAGTAGGTTTCAATTATAATAAATCAATAAATTATTATAACTTCTGCATATTCAAAGTGTATTCTATAATCAATTGTATGTTTATATGTTAATGAAAATACATTTTTCTCTCTAAATTTTTAATTGTATTTTTGTTTTACTCAAAAATTGGCCTATATTTTTTCAATGATAAATATATAATATTATAATTGGGTGTTCACGTGCAACGCACGTATTTTATGCTAGTCTATATATAAGCTAGCATAATAATATCAATAGTTGAACTGTCCCCAGACTCCAAACCTTAAAAGCTCACAAGGATACCCTCTGGTTCTTGGATAAAATTCAGAGATATACATATATTATTTAATAGAGCAAACTTGCTACTTGCGAACTCAATGCCCTTTAAGGCAAAATACTCTTTGGCTCCGTTTGTTTGTCAAGGGAATGGAATCAAAATAGGGAATATGTTTCCAAAAAATCAAATAACCTTGTTTGGCATTTTTTATTTGATATTATGGAATGCAATCTAATTCCCAAAATATGGGAATTATCATCTCAAATAAGGGAATCACAATACCTTATTTTATTGAGGTAATGTCAAATATAATACAAAATCAACAAAATAGTTATTTATTTTTTCATTTCATTAAGTTATTATTATGAAAAAATAGTTTCGTATTTTTAATTTATTTAGAATATTTTTATTGTCAAAATAGATCGTAATTTCATTTTATTTGATATTTATTTATTAAATAAAATTGAAAAATTGCTATGTTATTTTTGTGATAGTACTTTTGAAATGGTTGTTGGTCACATATGATTAATATATTTTATTTATTAACAATAATATGTTTCCGACTTAAAATAATTATCAATGCATTAGTTTATGAAAAATCCATACATATAATTTTTTTAAAAGTCAAACAATATGTAAATAAAAAATAAGCATGTTCAATTTAATTATGATAATGCAATTGAATCAAATTGATATCTTATTTATTTTTATTATTTAACCAAATTAAATATATATATATATATATATTGTATATATACACTTATGTATATATATATAATATCAAATATTCTACTATAGTGAAAATTTATAATTAGATTATACAAATATGGTTTAAAATAAGGGTATTTAAGTCAAAATCTTTAATTTTAAATTTCATTCTTTATTATATGTGTTTGAACCAAACATAGAAAAGGAAAAAAATATATATCATTTACCCAATTTTTTGTAGACAAGCAAACACTATTAATGGAATCAAATTTCTAGTAATCATATTACCAGAAATCTTATCCCCATTTTAGATTTCATTCCCTGTCAAACAAACGGAGCCTTTATGTAATAGTGGCATACAACTGGAATGTGCATAAAACTATAAGAAATCATCAAAATGGTTGTAATCATCACCATATTCAAATTCTTCTACATTCTCATTGTAGATATCTTGATTGTCCTCTATTTTAGAATCTTTTTTGATATTGTCAATATAATCATCATCTTGACTAGACTCTGCTTCTTTTCGGCTCTTCTTGGTGTTCTCCGGTACTTCCTGCTCCACAAGCAAGATAAAGATTACACGAGAATCAAACTAAAAAGATTCTGTTTATTAAAAGATTTCATCTCGTTCCATTACAAATCCAGGTTCTCACTCATCAAATTACTACAATCTCTACTCATAAAATGCGTTTGAGAATAAATTACCTCTAATGTAAGAAATACAAAAACCACATTTATATTTAAAAGAACTTACAGATTCCTCAAAGATCTTCTCCAGTACATCATATCTGATTTTAGAACTCAGCCTCTGCATCAAAATCATGTTCATGTATATTATTGACAGGTGCAAAATGTGAGACGGCTTTCAGTGAAAAAGCAAAAAAAAAAGTGTGTTTAATCATTGTAAAGGAATACTTTTCGCATAAAATTAACTCATCTGAGTGCAATAGCAGTTTATCTTACGTAGTAGGTCGTGGTTACAAAATTAGTTGAATAAAAAACTCTAACAAGTGGAATATGATAGTGAGACAGTTTATTCTTTTGGTTCCTATGGTATTTAGCCAATAATGTTTTTTGTGTGATCAAATTTCAAATTTTCAGTTTCTAACTTCCTGTTACAACCTTGTTATGTTAAAAGTGCATAAAAGATTCACTATAAGTAATGCATTATTAATTGTTAAAATGACAAAATTCTGACCATTTGGATATGAAATTCTCTTGAACAACACTTTCTATTTGTTATGTTTGTTTATCATATAGTTGTCTTGCCAGGCTAATTTCCTGCTTTAAAAACAAAGATAAAACTTACAGACGCAAAAGAGTATAGTTTTTTTTTTCATATACCTTTCTATCAAGCATTTGTTTTGTTGCTTCTACAGCAGTTTGTGCAGGACCCATATTTTTTAATTCAGCAGCTCGCTTCTGTTGTTTTTCCTGCAAATTGTCATTCATCCAACAAATACATCAGCATAATTACATTTATTCAGAAATCCAGAATTTCTTGTATGTATCTTGCAGTAACTTAGTACAACAGTTCAAAAAATGACAGCAAAAGCAGAACTTGAGAAGTTATAGTTAAAATTACCAAGAAACATGTTTTTGGCAATACATACTGGAATATAAACAGCCTCATTTTTTGAGAAAGAATTAATACCGAGAAAGATCCATCTACAATTTTTGAATATTTCCTTATTCTTGTGGATAAATATTTCAATCTATATATTCATTTAGAAACACCCCTTCCAGAAAATAACTGAAAATGAGATGTGTCAGTTGGATGACAAATGTAACTAGGAACTATCAACAAATTGGAGATTGTCTAATTATAACAAATTAAATGACTTAAATCATGTTAAATGTGCAGACTGGTGACATATGATTAAGCTCAATATAGGAAAATGGAGTTGCTATAAAGAACCAATTCTAAAGAGCGCCTAAAAGAATGTGTGAAAAAACAATAAACTGACAGAATGTGGATGATAGTAAATTGCAATGTATGAGAAAATATTTGTGACACGTCCCGAATATTGGCAGGGGGTGCTACTTTGAAGAAATTATGCTGTCATTTTGCAAGCATATTATGACGTCATGATATGCTTGAAAAATGACAGCATAATTTCTTCAAAGGCTGGACAAATTACTAGCATAATATCCTAAAGGCTGGACAAATTACTAGCATAATATCCTAAAAGCATGTCATGTCGCATCTCCATTCCATAATAGAGAATGCCAATAATTAGGATTCATCAAAAAAAAAAAAAAATCAAACGAAATTCAATTAAAGAAATACTAAGAGGGGGTAGTGACTCAATGAGTATTGTAATTGGAATAGGCTTATTACTCCGAAGAAAGCCAGTTCCTCAAAACTCTCCATTGATACGACATGCTATTTTTTCCACTTATTCCCTTTCAGGATCAGTCGTGGTCAATACGCTTGAAAACTGACAGCATAATTTCTTCAAAGGCTGGACAAATTACTAGCATAATATCCTAAAAGCATGTCATGTCCGTTTTAAGAAAAATAACGTTTCCAATATCGTGAAAGCAAATTTCTTCCAAGAAGTTAACCTTCTTTCTAACAAGAATAAACTGAAATTGACCAATAAAGAATAATTCCAGTTAAAAAGGTAAGGATATCGAAATTGATAGGTTGCAACAATCAGTCTGGATTAACAAATTTACTAATTTAGATGCAACTCAGTGGTGACTCCTCAAACTGATGTTTAAAATTTGCTAACAGTCAATAACGTTACAAATGTTAAATGCCTTTTCGTATAAAGAGCTTAACCTTAGAACATAATCACACGCAAATCTAATAAAAATGACAGGTACGAGAATTTCAAGTGTATCATACATAATCTACGGTAAGTAATAATAATCATAACTTGATGAAGTAAATCAGAGAAATAACAAATAGAGTTTATCAGGGGTGGCACCTTTCTGGACTTTGAAACAGCAGCCGCAGCTGCAGCAGCAAGCTCTTGTGCAGCTTTTACGTCCTCCGAACAGTTACTAAATTGGGCCTCATAAGCTTTCTTTGCAGCTAAGGCAGCAGCTTCTTTAGCTGCCTGCTCCTGTGAATGAAAACAGGAAGAGTTTATAGCTCAATCATAAACGGAGTAGAACCCATTTATTATAACCTTCTTTAATTCAACAAATTCATTTAAAAACCATCTGATTCGCATGAACCATTTTAGGGGAAAAAGATCTAACTGTTTGATTAAAACTATCAGAGAGCGAGAGCAGTTAGAATATGAACTCAAGCCTCAAATTGTTATTTAAAATTATGATGTGAATTTCGTATATGTATTCTGCACTGGGCAATATCAAGTACAGTGAGTAACTTTTTTTGGAGCTTATACAGGAAAACGGAATAAAGATCGAAGAATTTGGAAGCTGCTAGTGCTCTTTTAAAAGTTAATGGGATACTTGAAGTTATGACGCACACAAGAAAATAATACGTTTTCTGAAATAAGTTTTTGCATTCTATATTGTCGGGCTGAGGAATGTTTTTCATTTTTTGCTAAATCATATTTCTTAAATCTTTTGGCTGTGCAGATTTGATGAAGCATCTAATTTTACAGCAGAACACATCATGGGTCAGACACCCTAAAAATAGAGCAAAATCCTTAGGCATAGTCCAAATTTATCCCGCGAAACTGGAAGTGAGGGTTACTAGGTGATGTATTATTACCATTAATTCATAGATTGTCCCATCAACTTAATAGAGAACAGTTTGAATACCTCAAGATATTCTTTGTTCAATTCTTCCCAAATAATCTTCTTTAACTTCTTCTCCTCCTCATTATGAAGATAGCCGTCCACCTGCCAGTATTATTTTAATTCGGAAACTAATTAGTAAAATACTAGTCAATCGTTTATTATAGAAACGTTTAAAGTATAAGAATTGTGAATATTACATAGAACAGTGTAATGGTAACAAGTCACACTCAGCTTATGCATTTCACTATCCCTGACATGCCAAGAGGAGGTTGAATGGACACACACTATAGTATGCACCGAAAGACAAACTATATATAAATACACACTATGCATGTCTAGTGATAATTAGGCCTTTTTAAGAGTGTTCTATGAGAATAAGGGATGCATTTTGGGGAATAAAACCATAATATTACTGGTGTAATTTCCACTGAATGACTTTCGGAAGGAAATATTCCTGGGAAAGGACATCACAATTAACCAGAAATTTTCATAAGTCAAAATAAAAGAAGCCAACAATGTCACATCATGATAATTAACCACCAAGGGCCTTTAATCTAGCAAATATAATTATATGCCTAACATTTTGGTCATGTAAACAAAGTCAAACAAAATCATCATTTGACCTTTTTCAAGTACTGCCTATTTTAACTAAAAAGGGTATGGTGATTCTGAAGCTACATTCTATACAAAAAGGGATGCATTTTGGGGAATAAAACCATAATATTACTGGTGTAATTTCCACTGAATGACTTTCGGAAGGAAATATTCCTGGGAAAGGACATCACAATTAACCAGAAATTTTCATAAGTCAAAATAAAAGAAGCCAACAATGTCACATCATGATAATTAACCACCAAGGGCCTTTAATCTAGCAAATATAATTATATGCCTAACATTTTGGTCATGTAAACAAAGTCAAACAAAATCATCATTTGACCTTTTTCAAGTACTGCCTATTTTAACTAAAAAGGGTATGGTGATTCTGAAGCTACATTCTATACAAAAATTTATAATAGATCAATAACAGCACTGTTATTTCAATTTACCTAACATCCAAACTAAACAGTATATTACTATCCAAAAGGAATCAGAACAAATGATTGGAATGAATCCATTTGATGCAGGAAATTTTGACGCTACGTAGCTTAGGTGAAAATCACATGAATAATTATTATTCTATAAGCATTCCATGAGAAACTACAAATGAGGGCTCAAGTGTTCCACTTCAGGTTTTATTACCGAGCAACGCTCAGCCTCTTTTGGCCAACTGTTCAAACCCTAAAGTCGCCAGTGCCAATAATTAAACCTGTGTTTCTTATTTCTACATTAATCAATTTCCATTCATTTCAAACAAAAATAGTTGATAGAATTCAAATCAACATAAGATAAGTGTTCATACAAGAATGAGAATGGAAGAGTGGTGACCTCGGTATCATCGATATCAGATAAACTCTCTGATTCTTCAAAAGTAGCATCAACTGAATTCGTTCTATTATCACTGGAATCATGCATGATTTTATCTCCCGAGGTAGCTCCTGGAATTGTTATCTAAAATCAAGATTCATGCAAAACGATGCGTACATTATGCATTCTAATATATATGTACCACATACCTGTTAAGTCAGACTCTGCTGATGGTAAAACTCCAGATTCACTCACATTCTTGGTGCTCCTTTGTTCGTTAGACTAGTTAATTATGTGACACAAAAATCAATCTCACTGAAAAATAGAGAAGATAAAAAAAAGAGCAGCACATGAAGGATTAACCTATTAGACTAATTCTAGAAAGAACAAAAGAGCACACAATTTATTCTACACAAGTTAAAAGAGGAAATGAAAAGAAAAAAAAAGATATTAGTGTGTCTCAAAAAGGAAGGAAACAGGGAAGATAAAGGACCATCAGAACAAGTAAATTTTAAATGTACAAATGGATAGTGTTTAAGAAAATACATGTAATTGTTCATTCTTCTTTTCTGCTGGGCTATGCAATGTGAAGGAATCGGTGTTCTCACAGCTCTCAGAAGCAGCTTCCTTTGCCATTATTCTTTCCCTCTCAGCACGTTGGAAAGCTGGAGGCTCTAACCCACCTTCTAGGCCTCCAGATAATTTTAAGAACTGAACCGACCATAAAAGCTCTGTTAAATTTAACATCCACGTCCATAGATTGAAGCAGAAATAATACGTAAAGGGAATAAGAATTTACGTCTGCATAGCAACTTTCACAAAGTCCATGCGCGAAAGGAGGCTTCCCACTACCCTTGTGTTCACAGAGAAGTTCACTAATCCCGGATGCTTTCACACCTTTATTGAGGAACTGGTTTGACCTCTCTTCTTTTTCAAGCTCCTCAGCTCTCATGTTGAACTCCTCTATCTGGTCAAAATATGAAGAAAAACAATTATAGGTTAATGATAATTTTCCAACTGTTTCTTACGTAGTCTGCAACAGTTTGGTAGAAAAAAGGCGGAACATAAGCCGATCTACACAAAACCGCTTTCTCTGAGAAACTTTTTACATTTTATCAAAGAGAGTTATGTGGCTACCACTAGAACAGAAGTAAAAGCAAGAGAAGAAACGAAATTAAGGCTTAAACTCTTTTGCCTTCACATATTCATACAATAATATAAGGATTTCAAATCCATGTTTACAAATCTGCAAAACTATTTTCATATATACACCATAGATGAGTACATCAATAGGAAATGGAAGTTAGATATTAGGTCATGGCTTTCCAACTCAAATACCATATAAAGAAATCAGAAATCTGAAGTATAATTTAAAACCTTGTACATCCTTTGCATTTTTAACTCTTAATAGCTGGCATGTACTGCGAAATGTATCTTACCAACTCTGTGTGTAGTAGCTTTTAGCATCACATGAATTCAAACAGTTTCGAAAGGCACATACCGTCAGACCTCCAGACTCCGTATTCTCAAATTCAATCAACCGCTTCGTCAATGTTGCTTCACAAATGTGGACAACCCTAATCTGACATCAACAAAAATTTGTATTTCATAAATTTGGGGGAATAAATTGGAGAAATAATAGGATTCCTACATGAGATTCTCAATGACAATTGGAAACTATAAGCAGTGAAGCAATATGAAAATGCTATAGCGAGAAGTTTCAGCTTATGCTAGCAGGGCGACTGGACTTTAGTTATACCCAACGACAAGAAGAAAGGACCGCTTTGACATTTGTTACATCAAAGCTTTCACTGTATAGACTCCTACGAGATACTTAGTGGGGTGTGAAGAAACATGGATTCATGGACAGTAGTTAACTTACAGAAGATACAGGAACATTACTTTATAAGACTAGTAGCCTATACTGATTACACCAATATCGTCATGCCCCAAGAACATCCCCACGTTATTAAGCTTTTGTTAAGGTTTTTTTAAGGTCATAGCCTAACCTTACTCTCCAACGCCAGAAACTAGAGTATCAGCCATCATGAAGCGGTGTGCTTAAATGGCTAACGAAACCGAACAGTGAAGCATTAAATTAGTCTTCTACACCATGTTCACTCTTTCTTGGCTAATAACCAAGTTTATTTGAAACAACTAGGAAGTCATTTGGCACCATAAAACAAGGAAACTACTCCTATGTGCGAGAAAAAACGAACCAATTTCATCCTTGATTAATTACTTCCAGCAAGTAGATACAACATGACATTAAATAGTTTTCTGAAGAAAAACTAAATGAGGAATGACTTCCGCATTACGTAATTGTTGCAAACATCTGTAAATGATATAATTATGTCAAACTACACTCACAATCTCAGACTTCGAACATTGGAGTCCATGCGAAAGAGAAGATATATAAAGTGCAGCTCCACATAGCCCACTTGGTTTCCTCCCAGTCTGCAAGATGTTTACATTAGGTCACAAGTGAAGTAATATAACAAAAAAGAAAGCAATAAGGAAACACTTGATCCTGTTCCCCTCTCTCTTCTCCTTCCTCTCTCTCACACAAACTCACACACATCTAGTATAATTGAACCTGCATCCAATCTCTCTTCATGCTAGCAACAATATGAAGTGCAGTTCTGGAAACATTTGGTTTTCTGCCGCCAAACAGACCTACAAAGAAGACATGAACGATGCTTGTTAACGACCAAAATAGATGAATACTCTCGTACATTCAAAAATAAGAACTGGGAACAATTTTAGCAAATTCAGCATGTTGACCAGGAAAGTTGAAAATTTATTAAGATGCGCCAGGAAAATCTTCAATGTTTCCTTTCAATTTGTCAGGATGAAACTAAAAACGTAAAACAGAATAAAGGTACGCTTTTATAAGCAGCCCAAGATACGGAGTTGTTTGGAAGAATAACAAATAAAGAGCGGGAAAAACAGCTAGGAAAGGGGTGAGGGAAGCAACTCTAAAATAAAGGGAATTCAGCTGAGAGAGGGGTCTTCTGCCAGAATTTCCAAGTAACTTTCCGAGCTTCTAGATTCTTCTATTCTTCCCTCTCTTTCCTCCCAGTCTAGGGCCTACAATTGATCTCCATTCCTCGCAGGTGATCGATTTATGTGCGAAGTCTAGCAGATGAAGCTTCCTCTTCTGCTAGGTGTTGAGTGTGCATCAACTGAGTGTGACTCAATTGATATGATTCCATTTCGCGTAAGTGAATTGTTGATCATAATTTTCAATAAGAGATCATGTTTTTCAGTCGATTATAGGTCTCACCCTAACACAATTAATTTCTTGCGATTTGTTATGTTAGCTGCTTTTCTTTGAGGAGTTAAAAATCTAGGGAAATGCTGAACTCATTCGAGAACGTGAGCTCACGGGATACACCAACAGACTTAATTCCAGGGAGACGTGTTGTTAAGGTATTAATGCATCTAACCTATGGTCATTACCCATTTGCGGAAGACTGATTTTGGGCTTAGCTATTATAAAACATGTTAGCGCCTATTTCAAAAATGGAGAAAAAATGTAAAATCGAATCAGTCAATCAAATTAGAGCATATTAGAAGAGTAAACAGAAATAGATTAGGACAGGTACTTACGGTCAGTGAATCTATGAATGAAAAGGCTGGGATCTACTGGTTTTTGAACAATTGGATGTTCTTCAAGGCTCAAAAGTTTGCAAAGCTGCAAAAATACCGCACCTAGCACGTAACTGCAATAAATTACACAAAGATGGAAGAAAGTTTCTTCAAGCCAAACAGATTAGAGAATTTACTAGCAGTTTAAAGACTGCGTAAAAAACTGTAAAACTAGCTGCCTCCTCAATGGTAAGAAATAAATTCCACCAGAAAGGCTTAAACAAGTCTCAAACTCTCCAACACATAATTACTACATCTTCCACAGCTTATGGCAAGAATACACTAATTCAAAACTAACACACCGCCATTCTTCGAAAAAGGAAAAAACATTCACATACACATTTATCCTTAGATGTTCTGAAAAATCAATGAGAAGGTATGGCTTTGTATTCACCCTGCAAAAGAAAAACCAAAAGAAATTTAAAGGTGAATGGCAGCAAAAATTATCAAGGTGACCAGGAATACCTGCAAATGCACTTCTTTTGTAACATATACATAAAGAAATAATAGACAGAAAATAAATAGCATGGCATACAAAAGAAAACAAACTAGCGTCATCCTTTCTTTTCACAAAAATATAAAACAAGTGATAGGTTTGCTAGATATTCCTTACCTACAAGCAATGTAAAGACAAGCAGCCTCTACTTGCTCTTTCCTGCGCCCTCTTGTGAAATTGCGCTCAAGTGCTATCTGTAAAAGTAACAATATTCACTCTACTGAGTTAATCTACAAAATAGCTGGAAAATAAATGCTATAATAAAGAGCTATACCCTGTAAAAGGCCAAAGCCGGGCGCGCTATAGAGTCACCACCATCGATTCCCAGAGCATATATCATACTATTTATCCCATCATACGCTGCAATGACCAAGGAACTTCTATGATAAATATATACAACCAAAACTTTCAAGTATTAATTAGGAATGCAAGTCCACATCTAAACCTCAAGCATGTAATCGGATTGCAGGCAGGGAATGGAGTTTTCAATTCATGTTTCAAGGTGTTAAATATAATATAATTATCCATGCAACTCCACTTCTAAAACTCAAGCATGTATCGGGATTGCAGGCAGGGAATGGAGTTGTCTATTCATGTTACAAGGTTTATAAATATAATATAACATTTATTCATATCACATTTTTTTCGAGATTCCAGTACATAAGGTAGAGATCTAAAAATGATATTAACAATAAATCAATATATAAAAACTAAAGATGCTATCACCGTTTATCATCTTTAACTGTCTGGACAGTAATGTTTAAAACTCATGCATTGTTTCAATTCAGGATACATGCGTATATCTTAACGTCAATAAAAGACAAGATAAATAAAGAAACTGTTGGTGAATATACACTTCTAAAACAGACATAATTTTTCACGCGGACGGTTACGGAATCATTAGAAAGTGTCAATTTAATGTCTCTGAATTGTGTCTTTTTGGTCGATTACAATAGAATGTGTAGAAGGTACTTTCTATAGGATTTTATTATACATTCATAAGTTGTCAAGAAACTTTAATGTTCTGAAAATTAGCAAAGAAGCCTACCTTCATTCAAAATCCTCTCGCGAGAAGCTGAGAATTCATTTTGAATCGTCCTCACAAAATTTCCCGACATTTGGCTCTATGGATAAATTTAAGTCAATTAATATCAAAACCAAACAATCAATATAACGGAAATGCACACCCATAACATCATTTATACATAAACCCCTCAGCATGTAACCTAAACTCAACAGTTGAAAGTCAAAAGCCTAATAATAACACCAAAAAACAACACAACCAAGATCAAACCTGTCCCGCCGCATTTTTAACAAATGTAGGCTCCTGCGAAAAGTTATCCTCATCAACAACTCTCCCACAAACTGAACAGCATCTGTTTATTACAATTCACAAAAAAAAAAAAATCTAAGTACAAAACTTACAATAACTAACAAAGCTTTTCTTTTTGAATAAAATATGCAACTTGATTATAAGGGCTTACATTTTGCCATCCTGATAGTCAGGCCGGCTGATGTTTTTATAACAGTAATTACACCAAACCATACTCGAAGACTTGAATCAGGTCAATCCTGCAAAGTGATTTATTGATCCAATTTACGACTTCCTTCACTGCAAAATCAGATGGATATTAGAAAAATGAGCCAAAATTCTAAGCAATTGCAACAAAATCCAGGTTCATTGTGGTCGATTGGAACAAAGGCAGGATTTTCACTTGGCGATTTAGGGATTTTGGCGCAATTGGGGTTGTAGAGAGATAGGGTTTTAACTGTGTAAGAAGTGAGGAAAGTGCCGGAAACGCGCCTTTTTTTAAGTTTAGAAATAACCACCCACTAATAAGCTGCTCAAAGTACCCGACCCATTACCCGTGTTCTAAACCCGGTGGGTTCAACCCGAAAGACCCGTCTGCGCCAATCTTTTCTTGCATGTTGTTTGTTATAAATTAAGATTTTTTACGAGCAAGTTTGGTACAACTTGATTTTAAGTTGGCCCGACTAAGAATTAAGGTGGACCAATTAGGCAATTACGAACTAAAATAAATTTTGAAGTAACCAACCCAACCTAAATTAATTGGATTGAGTCGAGCTCGAGCCGAGCCTGGTAAAATTTTCATGCTCAAGCTCGGCTCATTTATAATTTTCCAAACTCGAACTCGAGCTTGAACATGACGAGCCTAAGTTTTAATGTTCAAGCTCAAGCTCACTAAAAACGAGTCGAACTTGAGTCGAGCTTGAACAAAAAATTAATTTAATTACTTTTTATTTTTTTTAGAAATTATTTTTATTTAACTTATATTAATTAGATATATATTATATAATATATCACAATAATATAATTCAGTTGAATCAATTTGTATAAACACATATCATAACATACATAAATAAAAATATCATAATTTATTACATAAAAAATTAAAATATTACTTATGTATTATTAAAATATGTTTTAAATAAAAATTTAAATATTAATTTTAAAATCTGAATATTTATAGTCATATACAAAAATTAAAAATATATATATTAATAAAAAGCTCGCGAGCCGGCTCGTGAGCTTATGAACAACTACAAGTAGGCTCAAACTCGGCTCACGACAAAGTTCGAGCTCCAAATGCTCGACTTAAGCTCGTGATATCTCGAGCTCGAGCCGAGCCCCAATCGAGCCGGCTCATGAAACTCATGAGCGGGCTCGACTCACCTTACACCCCCTAGTTGGGACCATAGTTTTGGTACCATTTAGCTACCCCTAGCCTAACTATTACATTTTAAAAAAAAATCAAGTATTTGACTGGTTGCTGGCACGAATTATTAGGTGATGTGGCCGCACAAGGTGAAAGATTGGAGGCATTGTTCAGATGGAGGTATCTTTGAGCAATTGGGGAAAATTTTATAACATATGAGGTCTCCAGGGAGATTAGGTGAGTGGAACTCACCCCAACCCAAATATATGGTATATGCTATACAAAGCTGTTAAATTCGGTATGACAGGCATATTTTCAGTGGCGTGCTTATTAGCTTCTTTGCTATTCTATGTTGTACATTTGAAGGCATTTGTGTTAGGGTTTGGATTCCACCGGAGGTTTCAGGATGACATGCCCTCCGTACCAATGAACTTAGTCGGTTCTTGATTTTTTATGTTTTTCTTTTGGCAGAATAGATTATTCTTTTCAATTTGGGTTAGGTTAATTTTTGTTGCTCTTTTCCAATGTACTAGGGATAGGTGGTCCGGATCCATTGGTCCCGAATCCCTTAGAACTACATATTCCCAATGTGGGGGGTGGTTTTTCCTATGGGTGGGTGTAGGAAAAACCACCCCCAAACACCCTAATGTGTGGTTCTAAGGGGTCCCGAACCAACGGTCCGGGACCACCACAGAATAACCTGGTGTACTAGGTTGGAGCTTTTGTGTTGGAATGGGAATTTATTAGTATTTATTTCTCTCTCTTAAGGTGAATAATAAAACATTGAAAAAAAAGATTGTTTTAGGACATTTATTTGTAATGTTTAAATGTGAAATTTTAAATTTATTGACCGTTAAGCACATGCTTCTTACGGGCAATTTTACATAGTGCGTAGGCTCGAATATATATTTGTTTAATTTTATTGAATCGTGGATAAATTTTGAAAAATTATATTAAAGTTTGGTTTAATTTATAATCGAGTCGAGCTTTAATCGAGGTGAGTGTGGTTAGGGGAAAATCTATCTTGATAACGGTCCCGACCAAAGTAGACCACACATTTAGGCAAAAAGGGGGTGGTTTTCTCACCTACTCATATGGAAACCACCCTCCTTTGCCTAAATGTGTGGCTAAAACTGGACCGAGATTTTCCCGTGTAGTTAGTTTGATTATTTTGTACCATTTTTATTACTTTTTACTAATCGAGCCGAGCTGGAGCAAGTCTTCAAAACTTATCGAACATAGACTAGTCGTTCAACTTTATTTCATCAATTATCGGACTATCGATCAGGCTTGAATCGAATAACGACTAGTTTGATTTGATTTACTACCTAATTCTACAACAATCCAGTCCAATGAATTGACTTGTTGTAGTCCATCAGATATGACACATAAGTTACTTTATCAAAACAATCTCTTAGTTAATGGCATGTTATACCGACTCTATTGAATACAATCACCTATAAAATTCCCTAAACATTTAGTATATCTCTATTGAACATAATAAATTAAATTTGAAAAAGCTTCTTGTTTGTAATATTTGAAATTTGGTTTGAAGTACTCTCACACGATTAAAGGGAAAATGGTGAAATTATTTCATTGGATGCTTGGAAATAAATTCCATTAATTTTATATTGTTAATCGTAGTTTCCCAAATTAGCAATTATTTAAGATTTCGTGCAATAAAAATTCAACTGACTTTATTTTTGGATGCCAATCACTTGTAAATGGAGTCGAGTAGTCGAGTGGAGTTGAATAAGGATTTATTTAAATTTTATGAAATTTGTATTTGAATTGATATGATGGTTAATTGAGCTAATTATCATAATCTAGCTTTATTTAATTAAACATAAATTAAACACAACATTTTTACACACATTTATCATTTTTTAACTAATCAAATTAAATTTGATTCAAACATAAAATTGAATGAAACGTTAAATATATTCAACTTATTTGTAATTGAGCTTAAAACAACTAAACTTGATACATAAAATTTATGCATAATGCTCAGGACATGACAATTGAATCTTGTGGCATTAGTAACAGTTGGATTCCCTTAAATAAAAGATTATTTGGTATAATGTGCTTTGAGTCTCTTAGTTATGTGCAATTTAGGCTAATTTAATTATCTTGTGCAGCCACATAATTTGTATATGATTAAATAAAAAATTAATAAAATATATCAATGTTAATTTTTTTTAAATTTTTTTTGGGGGCGGGGGTGTCTCCGCCATTGCTTCATAATTCGTCCACTATAATGATTAAGTGGCTTTTGTGATTATGAGTTGTAAAATTGTTATAATTTTATGTGCATGGAATAGTGTTAAATTAAAAATCACATATAAATATGATTTTATAATAATAAAATCACGAAAACTGTTAAGATTAATCGCTATAACGTTGAATAATGCTTAGAATATCCAGAAAAAATAGCCTTAAAACGTAGATACATTACCTCCTCTAGTTGGAATCTGCACATGATATTTATATAGAACCGCATTTAGCCATATATATTCAACTTATTTGTAATTGAGCTTAAAACAACTAAACTTGATACATAAAATTTATGCATAATGCTCAGGACATGACAATTGAATCTTGTGGCATTAGTAACAGTTGGATTCCCTTAAATAAAAGATTATTTGGTATAATGTGCTTTGAGTCTCTTAGCTATGTGCAATTTAGGCTAATTTAATTATCTTGTGCAGCCACATAATTTGTATATGATTAAATAAAAAATTAATAAAATATATCAATGTTAATTTTTTTTAAATTTTTTTTGGGGGCGGGGTGTCTCCGCCATTGCTTCGTAATTCGTCCACTATAATGATTAAGTGGCTTTTGTGATTATGAGTTGTAAAATTGTTATAATTTTATGTGCATGGAATAGTGTTAAATTAAAAATCACATATAAATATGATTTTATAATAATAAAATCACGAAAACTGTTAAGATTAATCGCTATAACGTTGAATAATGCTTAGAATATCCAGAAAAAATAGCCTTAAAACGTAGATACATTACCTCCTCTAGTTGGAATCTGCACATGATATTTATATAGAACCGCATTTAGCCATTTAGGTCCATAAAACAAACTTTCCAATGGAATTGAAAATCATATAATCATTCGATTTCTTCAGCAACCTCTCTGCATACCTTACCCTAATCTTGAGGTAGATTTTGAATTAAAATCTGGAACTATTCACTTACTACCTATTTTTCATGGTTCTGCAGGAGAGGATCCACACAAGCACTTGAAGGGATTCCAGTTGATTTGCTCAACCATGAAGCCTAAAGACATAACCGAGGATCAAATGAAATTGAGGACTTTCCCGTTTTCCTTAGCCGACAAAGCAAGAGACTGGCTATATTTCCTACCTCCCGGCTCGATTGAGACATGGAACGAGATGGAAAGACAATTCTTAGAGAGATTCTTCCCAGCATCTCGAGTCGCAAACGTAAGGAAAGAAATTTGTGGAATTCGCCAATTTACGGGTGAGACATTATACGAGTATTGGGAACGTTTTAATCAGTTGGTTGCTAGTTGCCCACAACATCAAATTCCAGACCAACTCCTCATACAGTACTTCTACGAGGGATTAATGGTCATGGATAGGAATCTGATAGACGCCGCTAGTGGTGGAGCATTGTTTTACAAAACTTACACCGAAGCGAGGAATTTAATTTCAAAAATGGCATCTAACTCCCAACAGTTTAGTACTCGACAAGAACACCCAACGAAGGAAACGAATGAAGCAACTATAGCATTACTCAATCAGCGCATGAACGATGTGACTGCTCTCGTACAAAAGATGGCTATGGGAAACACACAACAAGCCAATATGTGTGGTATTTGTTCTGGAATCGGACATATGGCCGAGATATGCCCTACAGCCCAAAATCAGACACTTGAGCAAGCCAATGCAGCTGGATTTCCGGGGCCCGACCAAAGAAAATACGATCCTTTCTCGAACACCTATAACCCTGGATGGAGGGATCACCCCAACTTGAGTTATGCACCACGACCATCTTATCAAAAACCTCAAGGACCTCCATTTTCTCAGCAAAACCAAACCTCAGGTACATCTTTAGAAGATATGATGAAAGCATTAATTGCTAATACTCAACAATTCCAACATGGCGTACAACAGAATACCAAGCAATTCAAACAGGAAATTCAACAAGGCATGCAACGTCTTCAACAGAATACTGAGCAATTTCAGCAGGGCGTACAAAAGGTTCAACAAGAGAATCATAACGCTATCAAAAATCTGGAGAAGCAATTAGGTCAAATGGCCACCGCCATGAACGAGTTAGTATCCCAAAATTCGAATAAATTGCCATCCCAGGTCGTTTTGAATCCGAGGGAGAATGTAAGTGCTGTTACGTTACGAAGTGGCAAAGAATTGAAAGAAGCAGAACCGTTCAAAGAGTTAAGCGTGCCCACGCCTAATTCCCCAAACGCTTCTGCCGAGAACACTTTAAAACGTGAAGTTGAAAAAGAATTGGAAAAAGAAGATGAACATATTGTCAAGCAGAAACCAACGAAATTTGTGATTCAACCTCCCTTCCCAGGCCGATTTGCCAAGTCAAAGAAAGAAGATCAAGAAAAAGAGCTACTCGAAACATTCCGAAAGGTTGAGGTAAACATTCCACTTCTTGATGCCATTAAGCAAGTACCTCGTTATGCTAAGTTCCTTAAGGAATTGTGCACGACAAAGAGAAAGCTTAAAGGCAACGAGAAGATACACGTAGGAGAAAACGTATCTGCTGTGCTTCAAAAGAAATTACCTCCTAAGTGTAAAGATCCAGGTATGTTTACAATTCCATGTAAAATTGGGAATATTCGAATTGAGAAAGCTATGCTAGACTTAGGTGCCGCTATTATTGTTATGCCACGATCGATATATGAATCACTTAATGTAGGAAAATTGAAAGAAACCGGTGTAGTTATTCAATTAGCTGATAGGTCTAATGCTTACCCCGATGGTGTTTTAGAAGATATTTTGGTACAAGTTAATGACCTAGTATTCCCCGCCGATTTCTATATTGTCGACATGGATCATAATGAGTCTAGTAATCCCGCCCCTATTTTACTTGGTAGACCATTCATGAAAAAGTCTAAGACCATAATTAATGTACATGATGGGACTCTCTCCATGGAATTTGATGGAAAAATCATAAAATTTAACATATACGATTCCATGAAGTACCCTTCTAACGATCATTCTGTTTTTGGTATAGATGTTATTGACCCTTTAACGCAGACTAGGTACGGAGATCCGTTACAAGTAGCTTTGCTCACTAACGACTTGGACGGGAAGGAAAAGCAACTTAAGCTGAACCGAGGACTCGAAGAGAAGAATTCGGACATTGATTCCCTTCAATCACTTTCTCTTGATGTTTCTCGTATTTCTTTATCTTCATCAACTTCTAAAATACTTCCATCTATTGTGCAGGCATCGAAGTTGAAAGTTCAAGAGTTGGAGGGAGTTCATAACGAAACAAACGAGAATTCGAAAATCTACAAGAATAAAATGGAACCTTTTCGTGATAAGAAAATTTCAAGAAAGAACTTAGTCATAGGACAAAAAGTTATTCTTTCCCATTCTCGCTTCAAGCTATTTCCCGGTAAGCCACGTTCCCGTTGGATTGGACCATTTGTTGTCATTGATATTTTTTCCTATGGTGCAGTTTATATTCAAAATCCAACTACACGAAAGATTCTCAAGGTGAATAGACATCGTTTGAAACCTTTTTATGAAGGTTTCAATCTCACGATGTCAAAGACATGAAGCTGGAACCATCAAACCATGCTACATAACTGTGTAGCATCGTCTAGCCAACGACGTTAAAGAATGGCGCTGCATGGGAGGCAACCCATGAGTTTTTTCTTTCCTTTATATTCTTGTCTTTTATTTTCAGTTTTTATTTTACAGAAGCGTTTCGAAAGTTAAGCGTGCCCACGCCTAACTCACGAAAACCTTCTGTTTCGCACTTTCGATTTCTGTTTTGCACTTTCAATTTTAACAGAAGACTTTGAAGAATTAAGCGTGCCCACGCCTAAAACTTCAAAACCTTCTATTTTGCACCTTCATTTTTTTTTTCCCTTAAAAAAAAAATAAAAAAATCTCGAAACCCTAATTTCCTTTTTCCCCCAATTCGCGAACCCTAGTTCATACCTGCTGTCACTCACCTCTCGCTCGCCTCGATTTACAGGTTCCCAATCATCCTCGTTGTCGCCTCGATACAACTGAAGCAGAACTCGACACAATTATTGCCCATCTCAAGCTGCTCATTGATCACTTCGACATCATGACCGAGTGATGCCGTAGGGAAGTCCCCCTCCTTGTTCTTTTATTATGATGCATTGCTTGTTATTTTATCATTCTTTACATTGAGGACAATGCATGCTTTAAGTGTGGGGGGAGTTCTCCTATGCGATTGTGTGTGCCTTGGTGTTTTTGCTTAGTTGTGACTATGTGAAACAAAATTTTTAAGTTTTCGGTATTTTTAGACTACTTTAGTTTGTGTTTCTTTTGAACGATTAGACTTTGATAAATGAGCATGTTTTGATTGAATTTTCATGCCATGTGAAGTTTATGTTATGTTCAATGATTAAAAGCGAGCATAAGAACGCATGTTTTAGTCGACTACCATACCTTGTGAGGACTTGTGCCATTTAATTGATATAATCTCTTTCTTCTTGTGTGACTCGCGTGTTTTTAGAAATTCTAGAACTTGTTTTGAACCTTGTCAAAATTACACGAGTATGTGCACAATTGAAAATGATAAAGGCATTTAGGATTTAGCCACTTTGCCAAATAAACCGTACCTTTGCATTATCCTCTAGTTAGCCCACTTTGAGCCTTTTTATCCTATTTTCTTGGTTTACCCCGAATATGAGCCCTTGCCGTTTTTTATGCCTCTTCGTTTTACCCGTCTAGAAAATAAGTCGAGCATAGAGGTTGTATATTATTTGAGGACGAAAAATCAAGAAAATGATGTTGTTGAATAAGTGTGGGGGGAAACTCGTAGAAAATACAAAGGGTACCAAAAAAAAAAAAAAAATCAGAAAAAGTTCGAAAAGAAAAGAAAAAAAAAATGGGGAAACAAAAAGGAAAAATAAAAGAAGTCGAAAAATTGATGAGGTACCGAGCCCCCGAGAAAGATAGAAAATGTGTGGTATTTGGGTCCTTAACGTCAAATATACCCAATGAGATCTCGATGCTCGATAAAATTTTCAGACTTAGCCACTTTTTCGACCTCTCTTTTCACTCCTACCCTGAGCCTTAGCCCCGTTACAACCTTAATAAAGACCTTTTGATTCGATTGTGCACACTCTCAACCGTAGTGGCGACTTTGGTGTATAACCAAGCCTATGGAATGACCCTAACACGTTGAGACTTGAGCGAAACACATATACCCATACACGAGAGTTTGAGAGTTTTTGAGTGAAAGTCTACTGAAATTTTGTTTTCCTTGTTTAATTGATGTCGTTGTTCTAGCATAAAACCAATGTGGTATCGAGAATCTCGGTTGATTACATGTCTCGCCTTTTGAGTTTGATTTTGTTCTTTTGATCACTGCTGAATGGTTTAAATTTGCCGCATGGCACTGTTTTGAGTAGTTTTTGCATAGTCAACTTTTGAGCATTGCCCGAGGACGTACAATAGCATAAGTGTGGGGGTATTTGTTAAGTCATATTTTGTGCATATTTTACATGTCCATATTTAGGTTGATTGTTATGATTACTCTCCTTATTTTGTGACTTTAGGTTAATAATTGGACTTATGAAGATTAGAAGGAGAAAAGATCAAAAGATACGAAAAAGAGGAAAAATGACGAAGAAAAGATTTTGACAAAGAAAAATTCCTGCAGAAGACTGCGTGCCCACGCTTAAGTTGCCAAACGCTTCTGCCCAGAAAACGAAAATTTATGAAAAAGCGGGATTTCAAGAATTGGGCTCAAGATTCGGTTATCCAGCTGTCAATTCCGGATGTTATATCCGTTTATTTCTAGTTAAAAGATTTAGTTGGGATTTATTCCCTTTTATTTTGTTTAGATTTTATTTCCTTATTTCTAGATTTTGCAAGATTTGATTTTGTTAAGTTTGTTAGGATCCTAATCTTGGTTAGTTACCTTTTAGATTAGGATTCTACTACTATAAGTATGTGGAATTTTATTCCACAAGACAACTTTTAATTCTGTTTTTAATTCAAAGCATCGTTTTCCCTTTAATTCTGGAGCTCTCGATTTTATTATTTTACTGTTCACGGTTGATTATGAGCGGCTAAGCTCATACTTCTAGTCAAGGATTCTTCAAGGTTTGATTCTTTAAATTCGTGAGATCGAATTGTGCCGTAATTTCTCTGTTATTAGGTATTTACTTTTTCCCTGATCTCTGTTGATAATATATTTCAATAGGTTAGATAACCTGATCAATTATTTAATCTTTGAAATCGTATTTAGCTATTTAGGACTAAATCCGTGACTGGTGAACCCTAATTTTGTAGCAGTTAGCGACGTTGATTATTTAATCGTTTTCGATTAGTCGTTATGGGAATTAGTAATCTGGTCTAAATGAACCGAGCTTATGTGTTTGTTGGCTAGAATTGGTGTCTTTCTAATACATGCATGCTATCGATAGGCTAAATCCTAAGAGCTTGTTTAGGGTTGTCTACTTGGTAAGAGAAGTAATCAAAGAGCTTGTTTTGGTTATCGACGACTTAAGGAAAGACTAGGTTATTAGAGCTTGTTAATAACTATAGCCAGTTTATCTATAAAACATTGAATTATCATTGCATCAGTGATCGAATTAATTGAATCAATTCCGAGAAAATCCGAAGACTAAAATTTCTTATCATATTAAAATCCGAATTTTACTTTATTTGCATTCTTTTAAATCTGCGTTTTTAAATCTATTGCGTTTTTAATTTACGTCCTTTTATTTTAATTAGTTAAAAATTTCAAAACCCCCCTTTTTTATCGATATTTGTAATATAGGAATTGAATTTTACACCATTCCCTGTGGATCGACCCTACTTATCGCTGATTACAAATCTTTTTAAAGTAGGTTTTTATTTTTGTTGGATTCGACACCCACCACATGGTAAAGGTGTCTACGAGTCCAACTCAATTTAGGCTCGAGCTTCAAAAAATTAAGAAAAACAAGCTCGAACTCAAAAAATATATTTTTTTAATTAATATATATTATCAATTTTATATTTATTCATATATAATTAGTTATAATCATAATCAATATAAAAAATATCATTATTTATACATACATATTACACGTATTAATAAATGAATAAGCATTATATTTGATATACATTAATAAAAAAATTATGTTTTTTTATTTTGACACGCGAGCTAGCAAAAAGTTAATTTGGGCTTTAGCTCGGCTCGTTAGGCTCGAATCAAACTATTTTTTAGTAAACTCGACTCATTATCACCTCTATGGTCATATTAAAAAGTTGTGAATTCAATTCATTGTAATTAATATTAACTTTACTCAAGAAAAAAAAATTGTAATAAAAAACGAGTATTACAAACATTGTAATCCTATAAAGTGATATGCACCATGTCATATTCAAGTATATTAATAGTTATCCTTCTCAATCACATATTCACATCAGATTTATAAACTGCGTTTGGTGATTATTTATCAAAAAAACTAAATCAATGTCGAAGAAAACGGAGCTCCACCCATATTATTCTCGTTTAACAAAACACAAATCCTAACACTAAATGTAAAAATCAAAAACAAAAAGTTTTTCGATTAAATCAAAATGAAAAAAAAAAAAAAGGATAAATGAGATACAAATGTTCCCAAAGGTTATAGGCCTCAAGCTCAGGCAAAAATTAGAACTGGAATTGCATCTCGGACGAATATCCAAGAGCATCGAGATTAGCAGCCATGGCCTTGTTCATCGGAGGTGGGCCGCATCTCAAAATCTGCAAAAAACCGAACCAATAAACTTAGAACTTCAATTTTATTCTTTTTTCTGGTCAAATTTGATAACAAATTTAACAAAGCTAAATTCGAACCTGAATATCGGAAGCTGGTGCAGGGCAGTGAGCTTGAATCATTTCCTTCGAGACGAACCCAACGCCACCATTCCATTCTTCAGGTGGCTACAGAAAGTTAAAAAAAGCAATACTTAGTAAAATGGAAAGGGCTTATTTGTTATGGGATTATTATTTTATACATTTTCTTACATTTTGGTTAATTACAACAAAGTTTTGCAAATCACCGAAATACTCCATGTCAAAATCCGGATAAGTCAAGAAATAGGTGGCGAAAATGTGATCCGCTTTTATTTACTAACATTTATAAACTAATAGGAGTGTGGTAATTTCTCAAATCTCGAGGTGTTTTTCGTAATGTTTACCCTTTTATTTTTGCATATTTTTTTAGTTTTACATACAAGTTTGCAAGTGGGATAATCGAAGAACTAGATGAATGGTTTGTAACTGTCCCGTAAAGTGGATGTAGCTAGAGTACACTTCTTCGCCTCTTTATACGCTAATTTCAATTGCTTTGAGCAAATATATTTATGAAAAACTTATTTATTCAAGAAAAACTCAACTTATTTCGATGTAATTCATATATTTCCTTCAACTTATAGATGCCTAGGATGAGCACAAATGCATCCAAGTAAAAGGTTGGTACTTCAAATGTCGCGATAAATATGAATATTAGATTTGTGGTATACTTACTTGATTGAGTACGTAGTAAATTTTGAACTTGTCGGGGTAGTTTTTAGCAAGACTATCCAATTCTTCCTGCAATCAGAAAATATAACTATTCAGTATTGAACAAGAAGATCCCTCAGATAAGAAAAATAAGTTAATTAAAGTTACAAACACCAACCCTATATTATTATTCCCAAACAATCAAAAACCGAGAGTTCATCAATCTATATTGCATAATGTACTATCATTTGAAGAGATGATAATATCTTAAGTGTTTTTTTTCACCAAAAATTCAAGAATCGAATACCATTTTGGCATGTTTCCCACTCATATAAAGGTCCTAATCGGAGTCTAGTTTAAACTTTGTTACAAAAAAGTTGACAACTTTTCGTACATGTTAAAGAGATGTCACAAAATTACCTTGAGAAGAATGTCATCAAATGTAACATTAGCATAAATCAAATGCACTTTCGTATTGTCACTGGGATTTTCAAGAATTGCTCTAGCAACCTACACATAAACCAAGGAAATGTAAGAAGCAACGTTAAATACCTTTTGATTTATTGAAATTTCATCAAATGTAATGATTAAGAACTCATTAACAGATTAAGATAAACAAATTGATATTGAAATATTTGCGGATATGAAACCTGGAACATTGGTGTTATTCCAGAACCTCCAGCAAGCATTCCGAATGCTCTCACTTGTCCTGGTTGATACTTAAAACGACCCTATTTATAATATAAAAAGAAAACAAATAAGCTCATGGACTAAAAAAAAGGTCTATTAAAGCCTATATAACTTTCTGTAAGAAAATGGAAATTCAAACTTTGGGAATCACCTTTGGTCCTTTCACGGCCATATAATCACCTTCGCGCATTTCTCTAAAATGGTGGGACATTCTTCCTTGTGGATACATCTAGCATTACATTAAATTTATGATCATAAAGTAAACAAAGAGATGAAAGAAAAATGAAAAACATTATCGCATTATATAACACAAACAGATAAATGAACGTCGAATAAAAGGAACACACCTTTATGACTAACTCGAAATGTCCAACATCAGAGTCCAATGTAGTCGGAGTGTACGGTTTGATAACATCTTCACCTTGACTATCCTTACCCCTAAAACCAAAAACCACAAAAAATTGAAAGGTAATAAGTAAAACTTAAGTCATTAATGACTAGTATGGAAATCATATGCCATTTAAGAAAAATGAAAATTAATTATGAAGATCATAGAGCTGAACTAATAAAACTAACCTGCAGCTTATGTGTTGTCCTATAGGAAGGCCCAATACAGAAGTGGGTGCAGGAAGAGCAAATTTGAACTTAGCCACATTATGACTGATTTGTGTTTTCTTGACAAGCTTGAACTCCTTAAAATTCTCAGAATCCAAGCAAACTGTAAATCATACAAGATTTACACAAATCAAAAACCTATTAGATCTTATGTTTAGGCAATAACATATTATCTTATCCTGCTTCATAAGCTTTCCAAAATAAATCCTTACAAGAGCTAAAAGTAAATAAAAACTCAATCCTTGTGCCAAATTAAGAGAACCCATAAAAAAGCTGCATTTAAGCTCCACATAAGCTATCAGACAACCCAAACAGATGGCAATTATAGATCTTATGTTTAGGCAAAAACATATTATCTTATCCTGCTACATAAATGAAAAATCCCCAAATCACACCAGAGATAAGCATAAATAAAAACTCGATCTTTATGCCAAATTAAGAGAACCCATTTGGAAAAAAGCTGCATTTAAGCTCCATATAAGCAATCAGATCAAACCCATAAAAAGTTACATTTCAATCAGAGGAAAAATAGGAATATATTTGCTTCAATGTAATAGATCATGATATCAAACCTTTAGGTTTCTTGGATGAAAGCAAATAGTACGCAGTTCCAACAGCAACAAGTCCCACAGAGACACTAATAAGCAATTGGCCTTCAGATGTTGCCAAAAAATCCATGGCCCTCGAAAATCAGACCACCTGGTTTTTCAGACGGGGAAAAAATAATTAATTCAATTGAGAAGTGTATTCACGAGAGAATTAATTCAATTGAGAAGTGTATTCACGAGAGAAATGCTATATAGAGCATAAAAAGTCTTGATTGGATGAAGAAAAGAACAAAAGGGGTTGGTGATTATTTTGTAGTTTAAGATGCCAAAATTTGTTTTTTATTATTTTATTTTATTTTTATTTTCTGGAAAGGATACTTGAGACCATAAAAGAGAATCTTGATCGAATAGAAAACGAAATTAGAGTAGGTAACAAAATATACTTCTAGTGGGTCTTAATAAATAGAATTTACGAAGGTAGGTAAGGAATTAAATTTAAAAAACAAAAGGAAAAAGAAAAAGAAGAATGGACAGAAAAGTCACATAATGGGCAGAACAGAGGCACCTACTTTTTTTTTTTTTTTTTATGACAATGGAACCCGCAACCGCTACCGTTAGATGCGCACTGGGTAAACCCGCTGCAAACCACACAAGAGAGGTAAACTAGCCTAGGTTGCCCATAGCTGACAGGCTCACAGTAGAGAAGGCAAATAGGCATTCCCTTATCAAGATTCGAACCCGTGACCTAGGCCACAACATTCATATGCCCTTACCAACTCTACTTTTTTTTTTTCAATCCACAAGTAGCAGCCTTATAATATAAACTAAAACAAATAAAATTATTCAATATTTAATTTGAGATTATTTTCAAAATTTTGTTTGAATTTGTTATTTTAGATTATAAGCGAAACTTGACTATGTTTATTTGTTTGGCACATTTTAAGTTTGATTCAGTTACAAAAAAAAAAAAAATATAAATAAAATAATCAAGTCTTGAATTTCTAAAAAAATATATATAAGTAAACAATTTACTCGAGTTGTTTCCCTAAATTGGTCGTATAACGGATATAAACTGCACTCAGGTGCACTGAGCTACTTACATACCTTTATATTAGGATCAAATCTAAACGTAGTTCAAGGTATTGATTAAGGTCATATACGAAGTTCTTAACTCAGTTTAGAGAAATGGGAATGTACTGTCAGATCGTACATGGTACTGTTCAGTTGGTCAAAGGTCCTCTCAATATCATTAAATGGGGCTATTTATAGATACTGTTCACATTGTACGGACGATCACACGATATACGGGATGTCTTACGCGTGTCTGCTAAATCATCCGGGTATAGGTGGTACTTGACCGGGTCCAGGATAAAACACGCGGGTTATGTAGTGTTTTGCAAATAAGTACTCTTTTATTAAGGACTTTTAGGCAAATACCCCATAATAATTATCATCAGTGTCGTAGTTGTACGAGGCTGGCCTATACGAGGCTATTCCCTATAACAAGTAGATAATAATTTAGCTCACATGAGATGTAATATTAGTACACACAAAAGAAATGCAGCCAACAAATTATGATGCCACTTGTTTATCAGTTGATGCCCACAAACTCTCTAAATCCCAACAAATTTCCTTTTCTCTACCTAAAATCACAGATTTATGATCAGCATTTGGTATAATATGAAGCTCTATCTCTGGGGCCTTTATCTTCATATTGTAGCTGCATTCGGGCGGCACTACTGGATCTTGAGTCCCTTGAAAGACGTGAATTTTTACTCCGGCATCCCTCAATACATCCAAGTACTTGTCCAAAAATTTCACTCCACCACAAACGACGTTGTGCATTGTATGCCACGCCGAATGATGAGTGTGGCGCGTTAAGTCCGTAATGGCAAAGTGAAGATCCCTATCGGAAAAAAAAAACTAAAATTTAAGTGAGAAAACAATTAATAAAAGTGTTAAATATATAAACGATCCTGTTTTGAGACCCTAATTATGAGAACACCCAATGTTTCATAAGTATCGTAACTTTCCCAGTCTGTAAAAGCATATTACAATTATACCCATGCCGATTGGGACATTGCCCTTTGTTTTTTGAGTTGTCGGGACTTGGCTGGGGGTTGGTTTCTTGGTAATTTCTAGGGGTGGCAATTGGGTTGAATGGGTTGGGTCCATTTGAGTTGAGCTTAAAGTGGATTGGATCCAATGTCAAAAAATATGTATTATAGTTGGACCCAATAAGGACCCAAAGTGGACAAAGGACCCAAAGACCCATTATTAATCAAAGTGGTGTAAGGAGTTGTTGTAGAATGTAAAATGTAATTATTGACTCAAAGTGAAAAATAGGTTGGATTTAGACCCAAATCCTAAACCCTAAACCGGGCATAATTTAAAACTCAATGACCCAAATATTATTAAAAGCCAACTCAGTTGGAACTAAAATGCTAAAATTTTAGGACCCAACCCCTTAAAAACTTAGTTGAATTTGAGTGGAAATATATGTATAGACCAAAATTGCCACCCTTAGTACAGTCCTAGGATAGTCGTGGTAAAGCGACAATTTACCCAATCAGTGAAGGATGTAAATGTAATTATATTTAAAAAAGACCACGGATATTATTTGATTTTTCCCCATTTTGTGTTGGTAGATGATCACAATTGCATCTATTGATAAAGATTTTATATCGAGTAGTTACCTTCTTCCACCGAGTCGCTTTAAAAGCCATTCCCATGTTTTGTGATTTCGGCATAACACGAAACAAACACATCTGCCTAAGTGTTCGTACCATGACATAAAAGCCGAACCAAAGAGCAAGAGCGGCCATACTCGCCTTGTGGCAAGTTTTCTAAGGGCTTCTGAACTAGCATCGCCATTTGAAGAAGAAAAATATGGCTGGAATTTGAATCAAAGAACAGATATAATCATATAACTGAGAAGCATAAAAAAACATAGGTAATGGGTTGTGTTTGGATTTCACCATTTGAAATAACTCCCATTATTCAATGAGTTTCTCTTTTGTAGAGACAATATTAAGTGGATTTCAAATCCATCAAAATGTTATCGAAATCCTTAACTCGGGATACCCAAACACAACCTTAAATAGCATAATAGTTAGTGAGTCAACTCACAGGGGCTATCAAAGTGATTGACTTCACAGATTTCGAGTATTTAACGGCCAATGCTAGTGCAATAACACAACCCATGGAGTGTGCAACAAGGTGAAATGAGTTCACTTCAAAGGGAACAATAACAGACTTCTCAATCATTTCCAAATGATCTTTTAGTGTATACAAACAGTCCCTTGGCTTTGGACTTTTTCCGAACCCCAATAGGTCTACCGCTAGCAATCTGTAATTTGGCTTCAACTTTTCGGACAGGTTTGGAAACACGGTTTGTTGCCATAGCAATGAAGATGAAAGGAAACCATGAATAAATATTACATTTTGCACAGTTGTCTCTTCGGGATTTTCATTCAATCCTGATAAGAATCATAAGCACAAATGAAGATAATGAAAGTTTCGTCTTCAACAAATGAAACAAATCAGTAAGGGTGTGTTTGGATTGAGTGATTTGGATTTGGGGAGGGGATTTGGAGGAACGATTTGAAATGACACCTAAAATAGAGTCATTTGAAATCCACCGTAGTTATGGAGAAAATAGCTCTGTCGAGTGATTTGAAATCCGTTATAACTTGGATACATCCAAACGAATTTCATGGATTTGATGACGAATTTGAAATCCATAGATTTCCATAGAATTTGAAATCCATAGATTTCAAATCCTTTAATCCAAACACACCCTAAGTGAATTTCAGGTTAGGTGATCAACTATCATAATATTCCAACTTTGTTCATATGCAACCAAAAATCGATCGACAGTTACGCTACATTCAGAAGTAAAAACTCAAAAGAAAATTTGTATACTGCTGACTATTTATAAAGAACGGCCTCCTGTAAATGATTTTTAAGAGCTCATAAGTCTTGCAGAAATCACAGCCATCCATGTACAAAATCTTGAAATTATACAGTTAATCAAGACTTGATGCACAATTTAATAAATTCCACCCCTTGTCTTGAGAACGACTAATTCTATATATACAGATTGTAGTATATAGAATGCAACGACGAAAGCTGTTTGGACGAAGAACTTCATTCAATTGATGGTTAAACCTTGAGATATACAGTACTACTATATGTAATCAAACAATAAGATTTCATCGAATAATCTAGCCCGGTTCAAGTTCTGCTAATCCCAATTATAACTCACTTTGTGAACTACATTCAGAGTACGGACTATAATTCGTCTACTTAATCAAATACCATATAAACTTGAAAATTTTCAGTAAACAAATTCAGCAAAATTGAATCTAAATTTATACCTTCAACAACAACATGAAGCTTGGAATCATCAGTTCCATTACTCATCCAAGAAAGACAAGAATCACAGCCACAATCAGACCACCTATTCCCCTTCCCCACATGACTAAATTCGCTTTCTCCATTACTCCTAATTCTATGCAATCCCATTTGCCTAAAAACGTTTTTTCTCCCATGAAGGCTATCTGAAAGCTCACACTCCCCATCAAAACCCTCATCAATGGAAGCCCTTTCCAGGCAGTAGCATGGAGATGATTTTCCCTCCAAAAACTCATCCAAAATCCTGAAAAACACGCACATAATAGCGTCCATCATGTCTAGGAAGAAGAACACAACTGCACTCGCTATTGAAATCGAGGCCTCGGAGATTCTGGAGAGCCATTTTCGCGGAAAATGTTGGGCGATTTTGAACATGATTTCCGCGAGATAAGAGTGTGGTGGGAAGTGTCGAGTTTTGGAATGGTTGGTAGTTACGAGTCTAATGACTATTTAATATTGAAATTAAATTAAAATATTTTAATCAATAGAAATGAATTAGATTCGATGTTATTTGAATTGTTTATAGATTTGGTCTAACCAAATTAGTTTGGAGTGAATTTTTTAATTATATTTTAGTGTAACACTTTGACTGGTACGCATTAAAGCGTTTATTGATGTAACATATATTATATATATTATAATATTACATATAGGATGAAAAATGATAATTATAATATATAATATTCTATAATGAACTATCATCATTTACTATTGGATTCATTTAAGAAAGAACGATGAATCGACTATATTGAAACCCATGTTATATGATCATTAAAATATTACTAAAATGTTACACTCAAGTAAGAACTAAAATTTCCCTAATAAATAATGTCTATATAAGTCGGAAAACTACAAATGAGTCGAGTGAAGAGACGACCATATAATTATTCAAATTGCCTGAACTATAATCGAGTTTCAAAAACTATATTTGACTTTAGTTTGATTGTTAATAGAGTCTAACTCAAACGAGTTGTAATCGAGCCAAACACGAGTTATGTTCAAGTAGATTGAGTTTTTGTACATATTTTTATTATTTTTTATTAATTGATTCGAGTTCGAGTCGAGTTTCAGAACTTGTCATTTACAAAAACATTGTTCAAACTTAATTTGATAATTTAACGAACTGAAATCCAATAAATTTTTATCTATTAAATTGAGTCAACATTAAATATTTTGATTTAATTTTCAGCTGTGACTACAACAGTTAAGAAAAGAAAGATGAGGTTATGTAGTGTATGGCTTACTCGAGCATATTTTTTCTATTTTATTTGTAATCATAAAAGGGTTAATATGAGAGGATTCGATAATTATGGAAGGTTGTGGTTTCGATGCTTATTGGTATATTAAGTTGTTACTACTTACTCTTACTATATAGTATAATTGTAATAATTTATTATTTTTATTTATTGATAATGGTTTTTTAATTAATTTAATATGATGATATAATAGTTCTATTAGAAGAAAAAAAACCTAGCTAACCGATTTTAATGAAACTCGAGGCTCGAGCTATCAACATTAAATGAGCTATTAAGTTAATCTATACTCTAAAAAAAGTTGCCACTAGCCAATATATTAATAATTGGAACTGATGTAAAATTTCATAAAATGAATATATACAGAAAGTTAAAAGTTGAGGTAATTTTATGGCGGTGTAAATATTGTGTCTATTTATTCATTTTATTTTATAATACAAAGTGTGTGAGGAGATTGCATACAATATAACATACCCTGTAAGGGATACCATCGCATTTAGTCTCGTAGAGATCTTTTCTTAAATATTTGAATATAAAAAGTGAAGTAAAATTGTATAAGCAATCATAATTTTTGTAATGAATTTTTTGATATATTTAATTAACAAAAGTGTGATATTATTGTTTAGATGTATATTTAGCATTGCTAAATAATATAATGTTGTTAATAGATATAGACATTTAATTAATAATAAATACATACACTATTTATCTTTGCTATTATTTACTAGATATAGATACAGATAATATTTAATAAGTAGAAGATAATAGATTTATGTTGTTCAATGTATCCTAACCCTAATAAACTTCATTATACCTAAAAAGCCCCAACAAAATTCACTATAAATAGCTCAAATAAAACCCTAAAACACAACATAATTCCGAAACCACATCCATGGACATCACCAACAGCAGCAAAAGTAGAAGATCCTCAAATCTCATAATCATCATCATTGTGTTTAGGCCTGTCAATGGGCGGGCAATACTCAGCCCATACCCAATAAAACACTCTAAGACTTTGCCTAGACCCGATCTATATAAATTTATACCTGGACCCAGGCCCGATTATTTTTAATATTCGGGTCCGGGTCGGGTATGTACCTGGATTTTACCCACGGGTAATGTACCCGAATTTTATCCGCGGGTAATGTACCCGAATTTTATCCGCGGGTAATATATCCAAACTTTACCCGCGGGTAATATACCCGAACTTTACCCGCGAGAATTAGACTTTCACTTTTCCCCCAATTTTTCTCTCCCAATTCCCCCAAACTTCTTCAATCCTTCTTAGCATTGACAATCGAATATTTGTATTTTCGAATTTGTATCGAATATTTAAATTTGTTTTAGTTTTGATGACAATCGAGTATTCGGATATTTTTTATCTTTGGTGTTTATAAATAAGATTTTATTCATAATTTTATTTGTTTCGATTAAAGGTCGTCCAAGTTTGGTTTGATTAGTAAATAAATGAATATCATAGTTTCTATGTTAAAATGAATGATTTTCTCCCAAAATTATAGTCTATATTATTAATAAATTTTTTAGTGACCATATTATATTGTTCTAAATGTAAAATATCATTACGAATTTACAATCAATATAGAGTTAAGTGTAAGTCGGTTTAAAATTTTAAACTTATTGTCCAACACTAATTAAGTTATTCATTTCTAAGTGCTCGAATTAAAATAATTTGGTCTAATATAATTTTATAAAATCGGAATTTGATAAGTATGTGAAAAAGCAATGAAAAAATGAAAAAAAAAAAAATTGAACCGTACCCGACCCGACCAGATCACTCGCTTTTGGTCGGATATACCCGCTCAATATACCCGCCGGGTAAATGATCGGGTCCGGGTCCGGGTAGAAAATATTTTTGCGAATATGTTGCGGGTCTGGGCTGGATATGGGCATTGTCTACCCGTTGACAGGCCTAATTGTGTTCATCATTGTAAATTGGATATCATGAGATGTCCTAATGAAACTATGGCTATTGTCGAGTACGATGATTGATGATTTAATTTGATGTTATTAGTCTTCTATCTTTTATTTTATATACATACATATATATTATTGTTATTTATATATGAAACTTTTAGAAGTTCAACGATTTGTTTTGTGTGTTTAATTTTCATCGTTTCAAGCTCACAATTTATCGATTACTAACTTGGCTAATAAGTGAATTAATTGCGGTATTTGTTTGGGAAAAATAAAAAAAGTTCAATATGATACGACTTGTGCGGTTTCATACAGTATCAATTCGAAATAACATCAATTATATAAAAACTTGAGACTTGTAATGAAGGATATCTTGACCCCGATAATAAATTGATAGTAATAGTTTTTAAATCATGGATAACAATGCACATATTTTAATTCACATACTATCGAGCTTTGGGTATTAAAATACGTAATTTGTTGCAAGAGAAATCAAAGAAACTCAAACAATTATATCTGGATAAACCAAACTTCGACTCAACTCCACTTGAATTTGACAAACATTCGTCGCAGTCTATATAAAAATGGCCAAAATGTAGTGATTTTCAATTTCGCAACAAATAATTGATTTGGTTGAATGAAGCTTTAGAAGCTCGCAATAATTTGAGATGTTCTTTTAGTTAAATTTGTGCTATACTAATTTCTTTAACATTTGATGTTCATGATCTATCCTTCCTGCCTGTTCTTTTTCTTTAAAATCGGTTTCTTCATCATATAATATATGTGCAATGCACTCATCTTTGCACCACAAAAAGATAAGTCAATTATGTGAATTTTAATTTACAATAGTCTTAAGAAAACAACACGAAACTCAAAATATTAACCGAACAAATAGGGGTGAATTTATAACTCATCATGACGTATTTTGTCATCTATAGTACTACAATCCATCGTGTGGAATGCTAACATCTTCTGTTCGAGGTCTATGGCTACATAATAGTTTTGTTGCGCCCAATTACCTAGAAGGGCATGATTCAAGTGAATTTTGTTTGACGATAAGAATCCTAGACAATATATGTCCGGGCTTATTTGATGGAATAAGCTTTGGGCAGTTAATTGCAAAACAACATTATACTGGAAAACAAATTCCACTATAGGGAACCTGCTTAAATCATCATTAATGTTTCTTTTTTTAATTTTTCCTTTTTTGTAATTCGTTTTTTTGAGTATTAATTATGCAAAATTATTTTTTTTTCACAATTATTTTTCTTTTTTCAAGCTCTATAAGTAAAGCCTAAGTTTGTGTCATTTGGACACCAATTTTTTTTTGAGGTTTTTACTTCATATTTTTACTTCGGTTTATTATTTGTTCAACAGTGTACTTTGTTTATCTTGTACGTTTTCAATAATTTCAAAATTAATATTTTATAAAAAATAAATATTTTAAATATTTAATTAATAAATATAACTATAAAATTAATTTTTATTGTAACTATAAAATTAATTATTAAAATTAGTGATGTGGATGAAAGAGAAAGTTAAAAAACTTTAATTAACTAGCTCCAGTGGAGTTGAAAGGAATGTGGTAGGGAATCTGATGTGGCAGGAAAGAGAAAGTTAAAATTTGGCTACCTATTGTACATAGCCTAATATATAATGTTTAAATAAGTTGGAAAACTATAATTAGGGTGAAAATGAGTAGAGTAGAATCGAACACATAATTGTTTATACTTGTTTGAAAAAGAAATGAGTTTCGAAAAGTATATTTAATTTTCATGTGATTGTTAATAGAACCGAGGTCAAACAAGCTTTAATTATATTAAATCCAACACGAGTCGAGTTCGAGCAATTTAATTATTTTGTATATATTTTTATTAATTTTTACTAATCAAATCGAGATTGACTCAAATTACAAAGCTTATCAAATACATAAAAAAAAATTGTTCAAATTTAATTTGATAAATTAATAAATCGAGGCTTAATTACCTACAACAATTAATAAGACAGGAAATGTGAAGTTATGTCGTGTATGGCTGCTCGAACATAAACTTTTCATTTATTTTATTTGTAATCATAAAAGGGTTAATGAGACGCGACATGCATGATTCAACTATTTTGGTCCATTCGTTAACGTTAGATAAACATAATTTAAAAAATTGAATTCATATCCTAATTAAAAATCATATTCACACTTAAAAGAATTCGATAATTATGGGATAATTAATTTATGGGGGGTCATGGGTTCGATTCTCATTTGTATGTATAAGTTGTTTTTCTTACCTATATAGTAATTTGTAGCAATTTATTATAGTATTTATCAATAATGCTTCTTTAATTAATTTAATATGATGAAATAATAGTTTTATTAACGAAATTTTAAAAATATTTGAATATAAAAAGTGAAGTAAAATTGTATAATTAGTAATCATAGTTTTGTAATTAATTTTTTGATATATTTAATTAACAAAATTGTGCTATTATCGTTTAGAGTATATTTAGCATTGCGAAATATATAATGTTCTTAAAATAAGAATGTTGGTAATAGATATAGATATTTAATTAAATAATTAATACATACACTATATATTTATCTTTGCTATTATTAATAGATATAGATATGGATAATACTTAATAATAAGTAGAAGATTATATTTTCCAATTTGATTTATCATCTAATAATTGACAATTTTTGCCGTGGGTTGCTGGATGTTGAATTTTGAAGCCTTCGAGGATTTTAGATTACTCAATTATTAATTTGAATTTTTATTGTAAATTTATTTCACCTTTAATACTTATAATGACATAAAAGAAGTTGAGAAATTGACATTGATCTCTTAAAAATTAGATTTTTTTTTGTGGTTAAATTTTGATTATAATGATTTTAGGTATGTAAGATTGTGCATTTTGATTAATTAAGGAATTTATAATATGTTATGTTTGACTAAGTTCCGGTTAATAGGGTATATTCCAAAATCATGATTCTTTCATTGTTGGTATCAGTTGCATTGCATTGTCCAGAACCAAACTTTTTGCCTTCTCAACACAACTATTGTCAATGTAGTATTAATGGTATCAAATACAACTTAAGCAACCTAAATTACATCTGCAATAAAGATCATAAAAAATTAATGCATCTTTACTGATTACTGTTGGGATTTTGATAAGATAAATTGTATTTGGAGGATATTGACAAGAAGAAATCGATTTGCAAAATATAACAAGCTTTGCACTAAGCTTTGTATTCTATTAATTTTCTTGTTTTTTCTTTTTTTTTTGTTGTTGTTTTTTCGATGTTGTACAAAATGATTTCAAGCCCCTATATAAAGGCATACAACTAATACATAAATACATGAATGTATTTAAGTTCATACCATCTAGACATTTCCTAGGATACATTATGTACTTTGAAAAATCAAAATACATGCACTTGTGTACTTTGAAAAATCAAAATACATGCACTTGTGTACTTTGAAAAATCAAATACATTGAATTGTGTATAAGACAATGCATTGAATTGTGTATTTTGAAAAGTCAAATACATGTACTTTTCAAAATACATGTATGAGACCATGCATGTATGAGACAATGCATGTACTTAATTTATTGGGGATTACAAATTATTTGTATCTTTAACACCCCCTCTTAATTTGTAATCCGAACATGATTTCGGAGTTGCTCGAACTTTTCGGAACTCACGGCTTTGGTGAAGCTATCGGCTAGTTGGTCTTTTGTATTGATGAACTTCAATTCAATTTCTTGATCATCAACAAACTTTCTTATAAAATGATGACGAAGTTCAATGTGTTTTGATCTTGCATGAAAGACGGGATTTTTCGTCATTGCAATAGTAGACATGTTGTCGCAAAAGATTGTTGTAGCAACTTCTTGCTTTTGCTCAATATCATTTAGAATTCTTCTTAGCCAAATTGCTTCACATGATGCGTTGGTGGCGGCAATATATTCTGCTTCTGCTGATGACAATGCAATTGTTTTTTGCTTCTTTGATGCCCACGAAATGATTTTTGAACCTAGGCAAAAAATGTAACCCGACGTACTTTTTATATCATCAACTGATCCAGCCCAATCACTGTCAGTATATCCAACGAGTATATTCTCTTTCTCTTTGACATATTTAATGCCAAGTTTATTTGTACCTTGAAGGTATCGTAGAATTCTCTTTGCGGTAGCATAATGTAGCTTGCTCGGATCATGCATGTACCTTGATATTAGACTAACTGGATAGACTATATCAGGCCTTGTGTTTGTTAAGTAGATCAATGATCCTACAAGACTTCGATAAATTTTGGCGTCCACTTTAGCTGCGCCATCATTCAATTGCAATTTCTCATTGACTGCAATAGGTGTTGAGATTGGCTTGCAATTTTGCATTTGAAATTTCTTCAACACTCCTTCAAGATATTTCTCTTGAGAAATAAATATTTCTCCTTTTGATTGTCGGACTTGGATTCCAAGAAAATACTTCATTAATCCCAAGTCCGTCATCTCAAATTCAGCCATCATAGAATTTTTAAATTCTTGCACCATAATTGGATTCGTCCCTGTATAAATTAAGTCATCGACATAAAGACAAACAATAAGAAAATCTTTAGTACCTTTCTTGACATATAATGAAGGCTCATTGGGACTTTGTTCGAATCCATATGATCGAAAATGGCCATCAATCTTGCTATTCCATGCTCGTGGTGCTTGCTTGAGCCCGTATAACACTTTCTTAAGTCGGTAGACTTTTTCTTCATTTTCTTGAGCAATATATCCAGGTGGTTGCTCCACGTATACTTCTTCTTCTAGTTCGCCATTGAGAAACGCGGATTTAACATCTAACTGATAAAGTGGTAGCTCCAACTGTGCAGCCACAGCTAGAACAATGCGAATTGTCTCCATTCGTGCCACTGGTGTAAATGTCTCTGTGAAATCGACTCCGGGTTGTTGTGAATACCCTTTTGCAACTAGACGGGCTTTGTGCTTATAGATTGAACCGTCTTCTTTGTATTTGGTCTTGTAGATCCATTTCACCCCGATCACATTTTTCTCTCGGGGAAGGTCTACAAGATTCCATGTTTTGTTTTTCTTAATGCTGGAAATTTCTTCATCCATTGCATTTTGCCACACTTCTTCTTTTGCGGCTTCTTCGAAAGTTTGTGGTTCACTTGCAAATAACGCGACATCACATGAATTGTAGATGTCTCTCAAACTTCGAGTTTTTCTTACGGGACTCTCTGATTCTGGATCGGAATCTCCATTTGTTTCTCCACTTGAGCTTGGTTGATCACTCGGCTTTGGTGGAATCATAAATGATGATGGTTGAGATGCACTATTTTGGTCATCTCCCCAGTTCCATGCTTGCATTTCATCGAAGATCACATCTCGGGAAATTGTGAGTTTATTAGTCTTTGGATCCAACAATCGATATCCTTTAGACTCATCGCTATATCCGATAAAGATAAGCTTTTCTCCTTTTTCATCAAACTTTTTCCTTTGTTGGGATGGAATATGTGAGTAAGCAATGCAACCAAATATTTTAAAATGGTTTACCTGAGGCTTTCTCCGATGCCACGCCTCATATGGAGTTTTATTTGGAACCGCCTTTGTTGGAGATCGGTTCAAAATATACACCGCTGCATTTATAGCTTCTGCCCAAAAAGATTTTGGTAAACTCTTTCCTGCCATCATGATTCGAGCCATTTCCACAATAGTGCGATTTTTTCGTTCAGCAACGCCATTTTGTTGTGGGCTGTAACAAATAGTTAATTGCCTCTGAATTCCTCTTTCTTTGCAATAATCCATAAAGGCCTTTCCAACAAATTCTCCTCCACGATCAGTGTGAAGAATTTTAATTTTTTGGCTTGATTGATTCTCCACAAGTTTCTTGAACTTCATAAATTTGGGAAATGCTTCTGACTTCTGATTGAGAATGTAGACCCACTTCATTCTTGTGTAGTCATCCACGAATAATAGAAAATATCTATATCCGTTGAGTGATGGTGTTTGTGTTGAACCGCAAATATCAGCATGTACCAACTCGAGAGGGACTTTTGCTCGATATGAAATCTTCGGAAATGGTAGGCGATGCATTTTTCCAAAAATACATCCTTCACATGGTTTATCTTTATTTGAAAAATTTGGAATCCCATATACCATTTTTTTATTTTTCAACAAATTTAAACCTTTGTAACTCAAATGTCCGTACCTCAAATGCCAAAGTTTATAGTCTTCATCCGTTATGTTTTGCAATGCGACTTTCTGAGATAGTGGCAGATTAAGAGGGAATACCTTGTTCATACTCATCTTGACTTTTGCAATTGTCCGCCTCGTTTGCTTGTCAATAATGATGCAAAGATCATTATTAAACTCCACCTTATAATCTTTCTTTAATAGTTGCCCAACACTCAATAAATTTTGGGTCAAATCGGGCACATAGAAAACGTCTTTGATGATACTGGTCTCGCCTTTCTTTGTTTGGACCGATATCGCTCCTTTGCCACTAATTTTGAGGGACTTGCTATTTCCAAGTTTTACTTCGGATGAATAAGACTCGTCGAGATTCATGAACATATTTTTGTTTCCGGACATGTGGTTGCTACACCCACTGTCCACATACCAAATATTCTCGAGTTGTTGAGAATTTAAGTATGAATAAAATACTTGATCTCCTTCATCATTTTCAGCATAATTTGCCTCCTTCCCCTCACGATCATCTTTGTACCAACAATTTCTTTGTGAGTGATTCGCATTTCGGCACCTTTTGCATTTATTCCAACAGTTCTCGATGTCGTGGCCATTTCTTCGGCATATACGACAATAAGAATCTGAATTTTGATTAAATGGTCTCGGGTTGGAAGCACCTCTTCCTCCTCGACCTCGACCACGACCACGGGAATTTTGAAATCTTCCACGAGCTTTTCCTGGTGATTGTGTTGACATATTTTTCTCGTCTTCTTCTTTCTTTGGATGTGACATATTCATTTTTCCTTGGAAAGCTTGTTCCAAATTTTGTGTCGAGAATCTACTCATTTTTTTTTCATGAGCTTCAAGAGAACCCATGAGTTCATCCAAAGTCAATTTTGATAGATCTTTGGATTCTTCTATCGCTGCAACAATATGCTCGAATTTCGCCGGTAAACATCGTAGGACCTTCTCAATAATTTTTTTCTCTTCTAGAGTATCTCCATAGCCTCTAATTTGGTTAACTACAGAAGAAACTCTAGATAGAAATTCTTGCACATTTTCTGAATCTTTCATGGCAATATTGTCAAAGTCTCGCCATAGATTTTGTAGTTTGATCGTGATCATCTTCTCGTGTCCTCCGAATTAATTCTTTAGAGTTTTCCATGCCTCCTTTGCGGTCTTGGCACTCATAATACGCGGAAGTATAGATCGGCTCACCCCTTGGTGCATAAAGGACAAGGCTTTTGCATCTTTCGTCTTGTTCTCCTTATGCTCCTTTTTTTGTGCATTTGTAAATGCGGCTACCTCCTCCGTTGTGTGGGAATTAAACCCATCTTCAATAATCTCCCGAAGTTCGTGTGATATGAACGTGGTCTTCATGAGAACACTCCATAGTTCGTAATCTTGTCCAACAAAAATTGGAACACCTTGTTGAGAATATTTGAATGCAAGCTCTTGATTGCTTGTCGTTGCCATGGATAAATATTGGAGGAGTAATCAGAACCAAGGGTGGCTCTGATACCACAAATATGTTGGGATTTTGATAAGATAAATTGTATTTGGAGGATATTGACAAGAAGAAATCGCTTTGCAAAATATAACAAGCTTTGCACTAAGCTTTGTATTCTATTAATTTTCTTGTTTTTTCTTTTTTTTTTTTGTTGTTGTTTTTTCGATGTTGTACAAAATGATAAGCCCTATATATAGGCATACAACTAATACATAAATACATGAATGTATTTAAGTTCATACCATCTAGACATTTCCTAGGATACATTATGTACTTTGAAAAATCAAAATACATGCACTTGTGTACTTTGAAAAATCAAAATACATGCACTTTTGTACTTTGAAAAATCAAATACATTGAATTGTGTATAAGACAATGCATTGAATTGTATATTTTGAAAAGTCAAATACATGTACTTCTTAAAATACATGTATGAGACCATGCATGTATGAGACAATGCATGTACTTAATTTATTGGGGATTACACATTATTTGTATCTTTAACAATTACAAGAGGAATTGTGTACAAGTTCAATATTTACTTATTTAAGAGTATACTAACACCGCTCTTGATACTAAATTCTAACATGGTGCATAATTATTCATTAATTACATATATATGAATCGGTTTTCTTTCTTGTATTGCTCACCAAAATAGAGGCGAATTATTTAAATAAGGTTCTTTTTTAATTAATTCGTTTTTTATTAAAATCTGGTATCTTGGCCCTGACTTTTTTTTTGCATTGATAATTAATTTTAAACCTTTTCTTGTAAAATTTATCATTAAGTATAATAATTATCTTAATTTACATTCATAGCCAAAGTCCAAATTCGAGCTTAATCCTAATTATTCAAGAATTCTAATTGCATTTTTTCATTTTCCTAATAATAATATTTAATAATAAGTAGAATTAAGATTATAGATTTATGGTCTTATACGTTTCCTAATCCTAACAAACTTCAGTATACCTAAAAAACCCTAACAAACTTCATTATAAATAGCACAAATAAAACCCTAAAACACAACATAATTTCGAAACCTCAGCCATGGATATCAACAGCAGCAAAAGCAGAAGTAAAAGCAGAAGATCGTCAGCTCTAATAATCATCATCGTCCTTGAGTTCATCATCACAATGATAGTCGGAAGTGGATTTCTACTGCGTAATTACTCTGAAAAACTTAAGAAAGACGCAGCCATTGTAGAATTCCATGGAAATTACGCAACATATGAAGAGCTTTTGAAGCTGTGGTTGGAGTGCATGGCTCGTAAAACTCCTATCGAAACAAGTGAGGATCAAAATCTATACATTATATGCCATGATTATGAACGATTATATGGTGAATCGTACCAAAACAAAGGTGTGTTATCGCCAGCGTACTTAGATGCCCTCAAAATTCATTACAACAGAAATCAAACTGAAATAGATATCCATATTTGTACATTGGATGTCAAGAGATGCCCTAATGAAACTATGGCCATTGTTCGTGCAATGTATCAGGAGTACGATGATTGATGATTTAATTTGATGTTATTAGTCTTCTATCTTTTATTTTATATACATATATATATATATATATGTATTATTGCTATTTATATATGAAACTTTCGGAAGTTCAACGATTTGTCTTGTGTGTCTAATTTTCATCGTTTCAAGCTTACAACTTATTGATTACTAGCTTGGATAATAGGTGGATTAATTGTGGCATTTGTTTAGGAAAAATAAAAAAAGTTCAATATGATACGACTTGTGCGGTTTCATACAATATCAACTCGAAATAACATCAATCTAAAAACTTGAGACTTGTATTGACCCCGATAATAAACTGATAGTAATAGTTTTTAAATCATGGCTAACAATGCACATATTTTAATACTCATACTCTCGAGCTTTGGGTATTAAAATACCTAATTTGTTAAACGAGAAATCTAAGAAACTCAAACAATTATATCTGGATAAACCAAACTTGACAAATTCAGTTTTGGACAAAATATAGTGATTTTCAATTTCGCAACAAATAATTGATTTGGTTGAATGAAGCTTTAAAAGCTCATAATAATTTTGAGATATTTTTTTAGTTAAATTCGTGCTATACTAATTTCATTAAACATTTGATGTTCATGATTTATCCTTCCTGTTTGTTCTTTTTCTTTAAAAGCAGTTTCTTCATCATATAGTATATGTGCAATGCACTCATCTTTGCACCAGAAAAGGATAAGTCAATTTTCATGTGAATTTTAATTTACAATAATCTAAGTTTCTTCATCATATAGTATATGTGCAATGCACTCATCTTTGCACCAGAAAAGGATAAGTCAATTTTCATGTGAATTTTAATTTACAATAATCTAAGAAAACAACACGAAACTCAAAATATTAACCGAACAAATAGGGTAGAAAAGGATAAGTCAATTTTCATGTGAATTTTAATTTACAATAATCTAAGAAAACAGCACGAAACTCAAAATATTAACCGAACAAATATGGGTGAATTTATAGCTCATCATGAATTATTTTGTCAGCTATAGTACTACAATCCATCTTGTTGAATGCTAGCATCTTTTGTTCGAGGTCCATAGCTACATAATAGTTTTGTTGCGCCCAATTACCGAGAAGGGCATGATTCAAGTTAATTTGGTTCGACGATAAGAATCCTAGACAATATGTGTCTGGACTTATTTGATGGAATAAGCTTTGGGCAGTTAATTGCATGACAGCATTATACTGGAAAACAAATTCCACTGTAGGGTACCTGCTTAAATCATCATTAATGTTTCCATTATAGCAGACCCTCATCTTCGAATCTCGCACTTCATCTTCATCATCGACATTCATCGCCTTGATAATTTCCCACTCGAACGCCTCAAGTTCTTTTGTTGGGAAATAGGAATAGGTAGAACCAGTGTCCACCACCATTCCACCACTATAATCATCAGGTGAATATTTAAATATATGCATGTCAATGTCAAGTACTTTCCCTTGGATTTTAATTTGCTCCAAATTTATGTAGTAGTGGTTTTGTGATATCACCGGAGTTTGAGCTCCCCTCAATACGATTCTATTGCCGATGATTAATGTATTGTACTTATAAGAAAAGTCAGTTAAATCACCAATACAATACGAGAACCTAGAATAACCTGATTGTTTAATCAACGAGATTCTGTTATTACCAAGTCCAAGTACGCCATTTGTGTGCAAGGTTGTAGTTCTAGAACAACCAAATAGAATTTTATGAAGCACCTCCTCGCTATCAAAAAACTTAATATCTTCCCTTGCAAGATGTCCCATCGTGTTTTCGCCTCCTCCGTAAAATAATTTATAGTCACATTTATTGTTGTTGCGAGAACCACAATAAGTTGTGAGAGACCCAAGTGGAGTTTGGCAATAGGAAGAATTGATACAAGGTTCTGGCTCATAGGTATTAGACTTAGCTGGATCGAATAAAGGTTCTGGTACATTGAGCCTACATGGTATGCAATTTATCCATGTGGTATGCAATTTATCCATGTTAAACTACTGCCGGTATCGACATATAGTTTTTGAGTTGTGCGTGCGCTGCCAAACTGTATCAAGCCATAAAAGCCACCACGTGCAGGAGAAATGGCGGTTTCAAGATCTGTGGGCCGATATGATGAGCCTTCTTTTATGTAAGAAGCCCTGGCTTGAGAACTTTCATATGCAACCCTAGATAGCTCTTTGAGGGTTGCGTGTGGGTTATAAGTAGGGGAGTCTATTGAATTATCATGTATTAATGTTACCACCAAGAGGTTTGATGTATGTGGTATTTCAATTGGTGGGAGGGTAAAAGACAATGAAAAACTGAAGGATATTACAAGAAATAGCAACACATTGCTTAAAGTAACCATATTTAAGGAATGAAACATGTTGCTTAAAGTAACAATATTTAAGGATAGAAGGCTACTATGATGTGTAATGAAATGTTAATTAGCAAGTAGCTATTGATATATATAGAGGGAGATATCACAATAACCACAAGAATTAAGTAAGTTTTAGGAGAGCATACATTTTGTGATCTCAACATGTAACATTTTTAATTCAAGAATTAAGTAAGTTTTAGGAGAACATACATTTTGTAATCTCAACTAAACATATAACATTTTTAATTCAAGAATTAAGTAAGTTTTAGGAGAGCATGCATTTTGTAATCTCAACATATAACATTTTCATTCAAGAAGAGCATACATTTTGTAATCTCAACATATAATATTTTTCATTCAAGAAGAGCATACATTTTGTAATCTCAACATATAATATTTTTCATTCAAGAATTATGTGAGTGTTAGGAGAGCATACATTTTGTAATCTCACATATAACATTGTCATATAGTTAGTCTACTTAATCAACCATGATCAAGATTTTTCAACACTATTTCAGAACTGGAAGATTTCTTCTAAGTCAACCTCCTGGTTGTGCCTAACTTTGTTTTGCATTGGGTCATTAGTTTCAAATCCAACTTAATCTTTTCTTGTTAACTTTATTATTAAGTTTAATAATTATCTTAATTTACATTCATGGATAAAGTCCAAATTGGATTTAATTGTTGGTTATGAAACTATAGCCATTGTCGAGTATATGGATGGATTATCCCACCTGCTGATTTAGTTGTTGCTTCATATGTATATAATAGTTATTAAGTATGTTTCTTTTTTTATTAACTTTCAGAAGTTCAATGAAATACTTGTGTCTAATTTTCATCAAATTTCAAGCTTACTTAATTACAAGCTTGGCTTAAAAGTGGATTGCCACGTTTTATGGGGAAAAAAATCGATGAAGTAGAAGGAAATTAAGAACACTTAAAGCTTAAAAACCCATAATCACAGGTGGGACTATGCTACTATCGGTGTTTAGTAGCGGTTGAATAGCTTTTATATCATTTTATATTTTAATATGTTTATTAATTGATAAAAGGCGAAAAATGTATGAAAAGATAAAAACTGACATTTTGAGGTATAAAACTTCTATTTTAATAATTCTTATATGGGTAGAAAGAAAGCTATGACAAATACCTCTTGTGAAGAACCAGAATTCATGATGTGGAAAATCATCTGAATTGAAAAAGTTTGTATTCTGATTTCAAATTGATACGCAAAATAGCTTTAACCATTAACATTTGCAAATCAGAAGATTGCAACTTTGAGTTGCAGATCAAGCTTTATGGAACCAAAAATTGGCAACAACGAATCCGGCATCATGCTTCGGGTGCCTAAATCGGAGATACGTAGATCTGGCCGGAAAACCGCCATTATTGGCGCTGGACGAGTAGACATGGCGATGATGAACTCTGCTCGGAGCAGATTTCAGAAACTCTGCTCATGGGCGATGACGGAGATGTGAAAATTTCTGATGCAAGTTTGAAGACCCCAACGGCGATGACGGTAATGTGAGCCACTAATTCACCGGCCGCTGCTGGCAACCGGCTGAGAAAGTTGTTATATTCCAACACAAAATATTGTGTATTGGGCATGGCCGAAATAATATTAAAGTTGGACAACCCCCAATTCATGTGTTAATGTGGTTGGGATGTTAAAAAATTGTGGGTTATACAATTTTGGGAAAATTACAAATACATCCCCTCTATTTTTATACTTCTCCTATTTTACCCTTGATTGGATTTCAATATGATTATATTAGATTTTAATCTTCGATTAGACTTAATCGATTAAATTGGGTTTAATCGTCGTAGAAAAAAATCAAGTTGGAATTAATTGAAGTGATCAATTAAATAAGATTTAAGCAACATTTTACGAGATTATCAAAGTTAATCGGATTAACAATGAAATTATGTTGTATTAATCGGATTTACGTTGATTTCTCATGAAAATTAATCTAGGTTTAATTTCACATCAAAATTAAGGATTTTGATTCAAGTTATATTGGCATTTGGCTCTAACAATGAATTTAGTTAAATTGAATTTAATCAAATAATTAAAAGAGCCCATGGAAATTAAATTGGATTTAATTTCACTAGAATCAAATTGGTTTCGATGGGAAATAAGTTAAATTTTATTTAGAAAAAATTACATCCACCTCCCCTATGTAATGTTATAATTATAAAAAAATTCCCTAAGTTTTTCATAATTACTCGGACCTCTCCCATCACAAGTTTAGTTTTTTATAACAAGGGCACCCCCTGTCGTAAGTCCATCGGTCCACACAGTCGTCCATGTACCAGTAGAAGATTCGGCAGCTACCGCGGCCCCTGCTTCTTTAGGCGGAACTCCTGGTTGAGGAGTTACTCGGAATGCTGCCAAGATATCAGTATCTTTGGTTTCGTATTCAGGAGTATAATAAGTCAATTTGTACTCTTTAACACCCGCTTTGAATCCAACACTTGCTTTAGTCTCTGTTTGTGTCAAATTTTTCCTGATGTCAGCAAATTTTTTTGTGATTTTCTTATTTTACCCATAATGACATCATCAACTGATGATGTCATCATTTTGACAATGATGTCATACTGTTGATTGACGAAAATACCCTCAAGTGTGTAAATGTAATGTTTGTTTTTTCTAAACCATAAAATGACATCTGAGGCGGTGAACAAATTTTAAAGTGGGGTCAAAAAATTTATACTAGTAATATTTATTTTAATTTTCACTTTTCTAAATCTTTAATAGAGTATAATTGAGTAAATAATTGTTTAAATTTATTTCAATTTTATCAATGTAAGAAATTATATCCGAGTATCATTTAATTGTATGTCTATTTAAACTCAATCTAATTAATTCATACATATTATTTTAACTAATTTAATGCTTTTGTTAAATATTAAATTTTATCGAATATAAAAATAAATATTTTCAAATGTATCTGACATGTCAAATAAATTGAAATTAAATGATCTTTAAATAATCATACTCAAGTTACACATACAAAGAAAATACTTTTACATTGCGAATGTAGAGAAATATAAGAATGTGATATACATTTGATTGGATTTCCATATTTTCGTTGGTCTCTGTGCCAGAAATAAAGAATTAATTTACCAAACACGTCACTAACGAAAAGAAAGCTAAATCTATCTCCTATATAAATGTGTGAATAACAAAATTGTTTCGTCCTATGTGAAAAGACATGTTTGCCCTTACTTCTAATAATAGTAGAGATATAAACCAATTAGGACTCTAATTATAATAATTCTAATAATATTAGAGATGTAAACCAACTAGGACTCTAATTATAATAATTCTAATAATATTAGAGATGTAAACCAACTAGAACTCTAATTATAATAATTCTAATAATATTAGAGATATAAACCAATTAGGACTCTAATTATAATAATTCTAATAATATTAGAGATATAAACCAATTAGGACTCTAATTATAATAATTCTAATAATATTAGAGATATAAACCAATTAGGACTCTAATTATAATAATTCTAATAATATTAGAGATATAAACCAATTAGGACTCTAATTATAATAACTCAATTGTAAAAATCTTTTGGAATTCTAATCAATTATAATATCTATTCCCATATCATAAAATATAATATAATATAAATATTATATACGTGCAAGCTTAAAGTGAAAGTATCAGTTACCAACATTGCATGGTCTATTAACATATTACCAAATATAATATCATATAAATATTTTATAATATTTGACATATATATAGACGATGCAATGCTTTAAAGTGCAATTATGACTTAACCAACATTGCAGAGCCATTTTCATTAAGTTTTTAAATTGGAAATTTGTGTATAATTTTAAAAAAATCAATAATTAAGATGAGTCGATTTGGATTAATTTTTAATTTTTCAAAACTATTCTATTTATATTCACACAATTACGCTAGAGTTTAAGGATAATAATAAATTTGCGTCAAATATTGAGTAAGTTTTAATTCATTAAAAATAAATTCAAATAATTGTTAACAAGTGTTAAATATAATAATACACAAGGCCTTAAGTTATCTAAGTAAGCTAATTTAATTGAGCCCAGTTGTATTATATAAATAATTACTATATATTCCTACAGTTGAATATTGATAAAAGTAATTATCAATCTTTAGCTAAATAGTCAAATTTAAAAACTCAAAATAAAACACTTACTAATTTATCTTTTATATAAATTTGTGAATAACAAAATTATTTCATTCTATGTGAAATACAACCTTACTTCTAATAACATTGGAAATATAAATCAATTAGGACTCTAATTACAATAACTCAATTTATAAAAACCTTTTAGAAGTCTAATCAATTACAATATCTATGTGACAAACCAATTATAGTATCACGTTTGTAGAATAAATGTGATTAATACTAATACTTATTATATTTAGCAATATAAATATATGTATAATAATTATTAGTCAATAACATATAAATATACTTATACGTAAAATCTTAATAATTATAATATTTATATTGATTGTAATATATAGGGTAAAGTGCACTTCACCCCCTCGAAAACCTTGTATTTTGCACTTTCTCACATAAAAATACAAAAATGAGACATAACATATATAGTACAAAATAATATTAATAAATATAACAATATTGAGATGCTATAATGTGTGAATAACAAAATTGTTTCGTTCTATGTAAAAAGACATATTTGTCCTTACTTCTAATTAATAACATAGGAAAAATAACCAAGAATACTTATTATAATAACTCAATTTGTAGAAAACCTTTTAAAAGTCTAATCAATTACAACTTCTATTGCATGCAAAAACCAATTAGGCCTCCATTATACTCAAGCATTGTCATGAATTTGGTTGATAAAAAGATGCAATTTTTAGCGCGGGGTATTGTGAAATGACGAAAGAGTCATGGTGGGGTAAGTGGCAAAGTGGGCTGGGTTGGATTTGAAAGGGGTAAATTTGGCAAGTGGATGAAAATATTGAAAATCTAATTAAATAAATTTTATAAAAGTCAATGGATTTAAAATGAAAGGTCAAATTATGCACTTACTATTTTGACATTCAAATCTTCTTTTTAGGTTTAGGGTTTACAGAAGATAAGATCTGATTTAGTTTATAAAATTATAACATGTTTATGATATTTGATAAATGATCTTATGTCTAGAAATTCAATAACATTCAAATGTATTAGAACGAAACGAATTACATATGTAAAAGAGATGTGGTCGGAAAAAAAATTATGAAATTTTAATGAGAATGTCGTGTTTTTTTTATAATTAATTTGAATAATTGCATATAAGCAAGTATGTTTAACTAATACAAAATATACAACTTATTTTTCCTTCCCAGTCTCAAAGTACATAAAACTTTATGTTACTATATCAAGAAATATGAAGTTACACATTATAATTCACAACACTATTAGAAAGATTGTCATAATGGACGAAATAAATAGTAATAAGCAATAAGCCGAAAAGTTATGTTAATTAATAATTATATTATAAATATTAAATACTATAACCAAAATATAATTCTTCAACAAATTATTTAAGATTCTGTTTTGGTTAGGTTTTGAAAATCAACTACAAATGAAAAATATAACAAAAAATATTGTAAAAGTGGTGGGTATAAGTTGAAAAATATTAAAACAAAAGCTCTCTTCTCTAAGATAACATTCTTGTCATCCCAATTTTACAAGGTATATTTATACCAAATAGTAAGTATTTGATGAGATTAATATGAAAAATATAAAAATTATATAGTTCGTGTTCCATAGTTTTGAAGTAAGAAGAAGTTTATTTAAAGAAATTAAACTTTATTTTGATATATTTATAAATGAAAGAAAAATTAAAAAATATGACAAATGGAATATTATATTTGAGGTTAAAGACCTACTATACTTCTATTTTAAATATGTTAATATGTATTTTTTAGGCATATGTGATTGTTTTTTTTTTTTTGTTTGCTCAAAATGTTGATAAGGATTTATAAATCAAAGCTATAACACTAAAATTTATTACCATTATGTATATTACAAGAAGTTCAGACATGCTTAAGTTATTAATTAATTGAAACAGCTAACAAATATAAAATATAAAAAATAATAATAAAACTTTTGTAGTGAAACGATATCGATGCACTCTACATTTAGTATTATTGAAAAGACTCATAGACATGCCTAAGAAATAAATTTACATGTATGTATAGGTGATAAATTTATGTGATAAATATTTAATTCATGATCATATACATTAACATTCTAGAGAAGTATTCAGATTCTTTTTAAATGTTAATTTGTACTTAAATAGACCACAATATTGTTGTTAGACATTTCAAAAGATAAAATAATTAAGATTTATTGAGAAAAAACTTATAATAGTAGAAAATTATTTAGTCAAAGAAATAATAATAATTAGATTCCCATATTTTTAAGATTACTTAGAGAACGTGCTTATTAAACATAAACATATATATATATATATATATATATATATATATATATGAAAAGTTATATTATACGATACAATTGAGTTCTTACATTAATAACTTTTTAAGCCTGAGGTGTTAGATCAGATAATTGGAAGAAAAATAAATAATAAAATTAGTTTATTCATCATATTTAAAACATATTACTCATGTTATCCTCATTTTATATGTTTACCTTAACGGAATTTGAGGTTTAATTGAAAATTGAAAATTTAAATTTTCTTAATTTTGTAGCCACTGATCATTTTTAATTAGATTTAATTTATGACTTTGTGAAATTAAAATCCAAGAAGTAACTCGAGTGTGGTTTTTACATATTATATATTCTATGTTCAAATTTATAAAGAATTCGTATTTATGAGTACTAATGTTGGCAATAATTTCACTTTTATAGTATCAAATTAAGAATTATGCTCTATGTTAGGATATAAACTACATATAGAAGTAGATACTATATTATCTCTTTATTAGAAAGGGTAATAGAAAAAGAAAAATATATTTTATGCAAAATAAGAAACACGAGTAGTTTTATGTCATTTTATATTAATGTAAGTATGTAATGTATTGATATTTGATAACTAAATAATTAAAATAAAAAATTAAATATGTTATACTAAATTTTTTCCCGTCAAACTATGTTACAATAATAACGTAAATAACTATCAACAAAGTACTGATTAAATTTATTCGCTACTATTTGAAATATTATAAAATCTTCTAAACATGAATTTGTAATTATTTATTTAGATTTTTTAATACCACTTACCACGTGCTTAGCACGTGATTATTTCTAGTACTTATAAAAACCCCAAACATGAAAAACAAACACTCCCACACAATACAAAACGAGCTATTTGTTTCATCAGAAACATGAGCAACGCCATCGCGATAAAGGACACCACCAGCGCGCGGCTACAACAAGAGGTCGTACGATGCAAACAATGGAGAAAGGTACTGAGAGGTATGATACTTCTTCGGATACACCAATTAATTTTCCTCGGACATGTTTTCTAGGGCTTGGACACAAAAATCAAATTTTGTTTTGCTTCAAACTTTTATCCATCATCAGATTGAAAAGAGTCAAGCTTCAAACTAAAACATATTGCTATAATTGTGACTTTATTCATGCATAAAATGAGGGCAACAGGAAGAATCGTAAAATACACTACAAGAAAACAAGGCTTTTGAGACAGAAATTTGAGACAGAAAAATTTCGGTCTCAACTTTGAGACGGATTTAGAGACCGATGGCATATTTGTCTCAAATTGGAGACAAATTTACCACGGAACATATTTCCGTCTCTATCTTACTATTGCAACGAAATAGAGACGGAAATAGAGACGAATTTAAAAACGGAATAATTATGTCTCTAAATCCGTCTCTAATATTGACTAAAAAATACTGAGACGGAAAAAATCGTCTTAGTTGAGACAATAGTTGAGACGAATTTAGAGACACCAAAATCCGTCTCAAAGTCCGTCTCAAATTTCCGTAAAAATTTCAATATTAAACTTGAGAAACACCACTAATACAGAGATTCAAATATACTTTCGAGGTGTAGTTCACAAACTCGTGAATTTTCCCTTTTTTCATTCTCCAAATTCAAATAACACATACAAGATGATAGGTACTAAATCTTCTTGATTAAGAGATAAGTATTGCATACTTATCCAATCTCATAGTTACCAAGCAGGCAGCACTCTGCAGCAATGAAGAAGCCAAATGTGGTGATCTATAGGTCCATGAAATATTCTTTAGCGCACATGGATTTTTTCCACTTCATGCAACTTTCAGAAGTTATGCAAAATTTACCACTTTGGAGACGCCTCTTTGATCAATGTCAACAAAAACACCAATTTGAAATTATTTCAAAAAATGAATCACCAACTAGGCCTCCCTAATTATTACGTTACAAATAAATATATACTAATTATTACAAAGTCAAAAGAGAAAAAAAATAAATGAGAGAGATCTTGGTATCTCAAATCCGTAAGTATTACAATATTATTGTATTACCCATCAACTTTATTAAAAAATACATTTACACATAAAACCATATAGTAATTAAATTGAATTTACTTACCATAATTAATTGCGGAAAATATGTAATACAATTAGTTAATTAAGCTCAAACCCGTTCAAAGCCCAAACCCGCTCAATTGATTGAATTGCAGTCAATCGGATCCAAGTACCCCCAACGTCAAAAACCCCAATCACAAGAAAAGCTAAAACCCTCTCTTTCCTTGCCAATCTCTGCCGATCTCTACCTCAAACCCTCATTTTCCCCTCATTTTTTGATCAATCGCCAGGCACGTTGTTGTTTCGCTGCCATCGGCACCAACAGAGTAGAGTTTCGAAGAAACAAGGAGAAAATCACCTCAGTTGAAGCATCGGCGGCGATTTCTATCGGAGCATCGGCGGCGATTTCCGTCGTAGCATCGTCGGAGACTCTCTGCAGTCTCAAAGCCGTCTATTGTGTTACGATTTAACTCCACACTTCACTATGGATTGAATCGCAAGCTACTACCAATCACCAAATAAGAACAATGCAAAATGAATACAAAAACAAACAAAAAATGCAGCAAGGTTATGAATGCAGAAAAGAAGAAAAAATGCAGAATTGCTTAACCAACATTTTCATAAAAAATCCCAATTACATTCCCCTCGTGTTTATATCAATATCCCAATCTGAAATCCTAACTAACTCGTCAGAATTCATACAAAAGACGAAATTGACCCTTATTCCATATTAAAATCTAAAGCCCATCCGATAATGCAAATCCCCCTTCGGCCCATGATTTCGTGATTTGTTTAGCTGGCCCAGTTTACTTAGATGATCCACTTTGCTTAGCTGTTCCAGTCCAGTTCAAAAGCCCAGCCCAGTTCTTGCGTGGTACAGTGTTGATCTTCATTCCCAAATTCGACCGTTGCTTCCCCTGTTTCCCTGCTTGAATCCCGGTGATCATAACATTGCCCCCCCTTCACTGAAGTCTTGACCCCAAGACTTGAGCTCTGGAAATTTCTGCGTAATTAGACTCCAATCCTCCCAAGTAGCTTCGGATTTTGGAAGATGAGCCCACTGAATAAGTAACTGAGTAACTGCGGAATTATTGCGTTTAACGAGACGCCGAGCAAGAATAGCCAAAGGTTTCAGTATGACTTGACCCTCTTCATCCAAAGGTGGTATGGTTGGTGACGCGGAAGTGATGCCTTTCCCTTGCTTGAGTAAAGAGACGTGAAATACGGGATGAACGCGAGCTGAATCCGGAAGTTGTAAGCGGTATGCGACGGACCCAACCTTGCCGATGACTTCAAATGGACCTGCGTATTTGGGGCTAAGTTTCCAAATCGTATTGCTGTAAAGTGTCCTCTGCCGATAAGGTTTAAGTCGTAAGAAGACAAAATCCCCCACATTGAATTGCCGTTCTGACCGGTGCTTATCTGCCATTTGCTTCATCCGGTTCTGCGCTTTGTTGAGTTGAAACTTCAGGTGAAATGCCATGTCCTGTCGATCCTGGATTAGCTGTTCGACGCCGATTACCGTGCCTGCCATGAATGGTCCGATACCCATATGTGGCGGTTTGTACCCGTACAGAGCTTCAAAAGGAGTGAGGGCAATGGCAGTGTGGTAATTAGTGTTGTACCACCACTCAGCCATGGCTAGCCATTGTGCCCATTTCTTTGGGGTCCCACCACACATGCAGCGAAGGTAAGATTCGAGGCACTGATTAACCCGCTCCGTTTGGCCGTCGGTCTGAGGATGGTATGCCGTGTTAAGGTGCTGCTCAATGCCAAGACTAGTGAAAAGCTCCATCCAAAACTTGCTAATGAAAATTTTGTCCCTGTCAGTGGTCACAGAAAGAGGAAGACCGTGCAATTTATAAATTGTGTCAAGGAAAATGGATGCTAAATGAGATGCAGTGAATGGATGTGTGAGTGCAATAAAATGACTATATTTGGTGTATCTATCTACTATGACCCAAATTGTATTCTTCCCTTCGGATAGTGGCAGTTGTTCAATAAAATCCATAGTTAGATGGGTCCAAGCTTGCTCTGGAATAGGCAATGGCTGGAGCAACCCCGGAGTTCTCACATTTTCATGCTTGCACTGCTGACAAACCAAACACTGAGACACAACTGTATGAACAAGGTTCTTGAGTCCAGGCCATAAGAAGATAGTTTGGATTCTCTGATATGTACAGTCCACTATGACCCCCCACACTTGAGCTATGAAACCACTGAATAACCTGCTCCCTCAAGTTTGTCTTCTCCCCAATGTACAGTCTGCCTTTGTATCTTAATACTTCACCTTGGTAAGAGTAAAATGAGACATCATAAGTATTGAGAATGCAGTGAGCAATGAGAGCAGTAGCTGTTTCATCTCCTTGATAACTTTCTTGGATTTCTTGTATCCATTGGGGTCTAACTGTTGAGATAGCTAGGCATGAACTGTAATCTCTCCTAGATAGGGCATCAGCTACTTTGTTCTCAGACCCTGCCTTGTATTCAATCCTATAATCATATCCTAACAACTTAGTCATATATTTCTGCTGGAGAGGTGTTGAAATTTTCTGTTCTAGTAAATATTTTAGGCTCTGTTGGTCTGTTTTGATCACAAATTGGCCTTGTATAAGGTAAGATCTCCATTTCTCCACTACCAATAGGATTGCCAAGAACTCTTTTTCATAATGATGCGGCTCAAGGATCACATAATTCGAGTCTAGAAGATCAAGTCCAAGTGCCAATTGGGCCCATTACAAGATCAAGAGCTAAGAAATTTAATGAAGTGTTAAATGGGCTAATCCAAGAAGTATGGGCTCAATCAAATACATTGAGGCCCATTGATGAAGTTGGAAAAATAGAAATAAGGGCTATCAATTTATTATGCATTCTAGAAGATCCAACATGATACAAGTTGCCAAAAATGAAGATGAAGAATTTCGAATTTATCCTTAAATTCGAAATTATATTTCCTTATTATTATGTTTCCTTTTTGATTTAGAATTCTACTTAGTTAGTAAGTTTTATTCTAGTTATTTCCTTTTTATTAGGTTTCCTTTTGTTTTAGAAGTTTATTTAGTTAAGAAGTCTTTTTTAGTAGGAAACTAGATTTGGAAAAGATATCCTTTTTCTATAAGGATTCTTACCAAATCAAGACTCTTGTTTTAGGCTATATATAGCCCACGTTTTATCATTAATAAACACATCAATTTTCATTAAAAATTCGTGAGTTTAATCTCTCTCGTTCGTTAAGAACTTTATCGAACTTATCGGAGAATTCTCCGTGGCGTTCATCCCGACTTATCAAACGGAAATCCATACCGTTTGTGGCGTCTTCATAACTTCTTTCCGACGTTCGAGTTCATAGATTACATCGGGTCGAGGTCATCTATACCGAGGTTCGTTGTTACTATAGAATTTTGGGTTGAGGAAATCCGTTCATCTCATCAACAACAATTCGTTCTTGGGGAAATTCCGCGTGAACCAACTCATCATCGAGAAAGTTCGTATCATCTGGCACCAGAGCCAAGGTTGCCGTTTATCAATTCAAAACTCAACCTTGTTCCTGTTTTTTTTCAATCATTCATATTTTTTTTGTTCTTATTCAGAATTCTGATTTCTTTTCTTTCCGTTTAGTTCGTGCCGTTCCAAAAAAAAAAAAAAAAAAAAAAAAATTATCGTTTCGTTAGTTTTGGTTTACTTCGTTGGGTTCGTAATAGCCCACCCCTAAACCCTAAATCCGAAAAAAAAAAAAAAAAAAAAATCCAAAAAAAAAAAAAAAAAAAAAAATCGAAATTTAGATTCGGGATTACGAGTTCGGAGAAGTTCAAGACGAACCGAGAGAGATATTGAGTGGGAAAAAGGCAAGAGAGTTGTGAGTACAATAGAGGGATCCCAGAAAAAGCCTAAATACCTATATTGTGAGATTTGTCTTTAATAACATCATATTATTTTCTCTTTTGTTTTCTTGTGCAGGAAAATACAATATGTCTAACGAAAACTCCACAGAAGGTAATGCACGAGGTGCAGATACCAAATTTATGTTCGACGATTTAATAGTAGAGATGAGGAGGCTGATGAGAACAGAGATGGAACAATATCGGGAGCAGATGGATCAGCGGATAGATCGGAATTTTGAGCATGCGAATAGAAGAACTCGGGTACCACAAAGGGGAGTGGGGGTCCATGAGGATGAATTTAACGGGGTTGGTTTTGAAGATGATGATGATCTCAACTCTGTGATAGGGAATAGGAGGTTCGGAAGAGATAGAGAAGATAATAACTTAGGTAGTATTAAGGTACAGATACCATCTTTTCATGGGAGAAACGAGCCGGAGATATATCTAGAATGGGAAAAGAAGGTGGAGCTAGTATTTGATTGTCATAATTATTCGGAGCTTAAGAAGGTCAAATTAGCAGCCGTAGAATTCTCAGACTATGCTCTTACATGGTGGGATCAGGTAGTGATCGGAAGGAGAAGGAATAGGGAACCACCAATACAGACATGGGAAGAGATGAAGAGGGTCATGCGAAAACGATTTGTTCCAAGCTATTACTATAGGGATCTATATAACAAACTGCAAAGTCTTCACCAAGGAAATCGGAGTGTAGATGAGTATTACAAGGAGATGGAGGTAGCCATGATTCGAGCGGACATACATGAGGATCGTGAGGCTACGATGGCTAGATTCTTGGCAGGACTAAATCATGAGATTCAAAATATAGTCGAGTTACATCACTACGTGGAGTTGGATGATATGGTTCATATGGCAATAAAGGTAGAAAATCAACTCAAGAGGAGGGGTAGCAATCGTTCTAATCCAACAACGTGGAAATCAAACCGGCAAGGGCCAAATCCACCCGCTTGGAAACCCAACCAATGGAAGAAAGAAGAAGTCCAAGCCCCATTAAAATCAAGAATTGAGCGAAAGCAAGAAACTCCCATCCATGAAAACGCAGGTACAACTGATACTCGCACCCGTGATATTAAATGTTTTAAATGTCAAGGTAGGGGTCACATAGCCAGCCAATGCCCAAACAAGAGGGTCATGGTTGTGCGAGACAATGGCGAGATCGTGAGTGATGATGAGGAATCCGACCAAGATGACATGCCAGCATTAGAGGAAGATTCAGAGGGGGAATATCTAGCTCCCGATGCACTAACACTTGTTGCTAGGAGAGCTTTGAGCCTACATACACAAGTTGTCGAGGATGAGCAGCGGGAGAATATTTTCCACACGAGGTGCTACGTCAAGGATAAGGTATGTAGTGTAATTATTGATGGGGGTAGCTGCACTAACGTTGCTAGTACATCGATGGTGGAAAAATTGGGGTTATCTATTTTGAGACATCCGAGGCCATATAAATTACAATGGCTGAATGATAGTGGTGAGACACGGGTTACAAAACAAGTGTTAGTTGCATTCCGCATCGGTAAGTATGAAGATGAAGTGTTGTGTGATGTTGTGCCAATGCAAGCTGGACATTTGTTACTAGGAAGACCGTGGCAATTTGATCGACGAGTGAAGCATGATGGTTTCACCAATAAGTATTCTTTTGAACTAAATCAGCGCACCATTACGCTTGTACCATTAACTCGTAAACAAGTCTATGAGGATCAAGTTGTACTACAAAAAGAGAGTGAACAAAGAAAAGAGAGTGAGCAAAAACGAGAGCAAGAGAGGAAAACTAAACACGAGCGGGAAAAAACGAGTGAGGCCGAAAAAAACAAAGTGGCCAATGAGGTAAAAATTGAGAGAAAAATCGAGGGTTACTTTGCGAGGAATAGTGAGGTCAAGCAAGCTTTATTTACAAAACAACCAATGATCATACTTATGTATAAGGAGGCCCTTTTAACCACTAACGATCTTTCTTCCTTGCCTAGTTCTATTAAATTTCTTTTGCAGGAGTTCGAGGATGTTTTTCCCGAGGAGACACCACATGGCTTGCCACCAATTCGTGGAATTGAACACCAAATTGATTTTGTGCCAGGCGCTACGATCCCGAACCGTCCCGCATATCGAAGTAATCCCGAGGAGACAAAGGAGATTCAACGGCAAGTGAGTGAGTTAATGGCGAAGGGACATGTGCGGGAAAGTATGAGTCCATGTGCCGTTCCAGTTCTACTTGTTCCAAAGAAGGATGGTACTTCACGAATGTGCGTTGATTGTCGAGCCATCAATAACATCACGGTAAAGTATCGCCACCCAATTCCTAGGTTAGATGACATGTTAGATGAGTTGCATGGTTCATGTGTATTTTCTAAGATAGATCTAAAAAGTGGATATCATCAAATTAGGATGAAAGAGGGTGATGAATGGAAGGCTGCTTTTAAAACAAAACATGGATTGTATGAGTGGTTGGTTATGCCTTTTGTATTGACTAACGCTCCTAGTACTTTTATGCGACTTATGAATCATGTTTTGCGTGCATTCTTAGGTAGATTTGTTGTCGTTTATTTTGATGATATACTTATTTATAGCAAACACTTGGATGAGCATGTTTCACACTTAAGGTCGGTATTGGATGTTCTTAGAAAAGAAAAATTGTTTGCCAATGTCAAGAAGTGTACTTTTTGCACAGATAAGCTTGTCTTTCTTGGATTTGTTGTTAGTGCGCAGGGTATACAGGTTGACGAGGAAAAAGTGCGTGCAATAAAGGAATGGCCAAGTCCTTCGAGCGTAGGTGACGTTCGAAGTTTCCATGGACTAGCTAGCTTCTATCGAAGATTTGTGCCTAATTTTAGTAGCATAGCAGCACCACTCACTGAAGTCATAAAAAAAAGTGTTGGTTTTCGTTGGGGCGATGAACAAGAGAACGCCTTTCAAAATCTCAAACATAAGCTTACAAACGCTCCACTCTTATCTTTACCTAATTTTGCGAAATCTTTTGAAATTCAATGTGATGCTTCTGGTGTAGGTATTGGCGCAGTCCTTATGCAAGAAGGAAAACCAATTGCATATTTCAGCGAAAAACTCAATGGCGCCACGTTGAATTATCCAACTTATGACAAGGAATTATATGCGTTGGTTCGAGCATTGGAAACTTGGCAACACTACTTATGGACTAAAGAATTCATCATTCATACCGATCATGAATCCTTGAAGCACTTGAAGGGGCAGCACAAACTGAACAAACGGCATGCTCGTTGGATGGAATTTATTGAGACGTTTCCTTACGTCATTCGATACAAGCAAGGTAAAGAAAATGTGGTGGCTGATGCCCTATCTCGAAGGTATGCACTACTTTCTACACTTGATGCGAAATTACTTGGTTTTGAGCTTGTTAAGACTTTGTATGATAATGATAGAGATTTTGGTGAGGTCTACAAAGCATGTGACAAATCGGCGAGTGGGAAGTATTTTAGGCATGATGATTTTCTTTTTCGCGAAAATAAGTTGTGCATTCCTATTTGTTCATTACGTGAGTTATTAGTTCGTGAGTCTCATGGTGGGGGCTTAATGGGGCATTTTGGTGTCACTAAAACTTTAATTACTCTGCAAGAGCACTTTTATTGGCCACATATGAAACGTGATGTTGAGCGAATTTGTGATAGATGTGTTACTTGTAGGCAAGCAAAATCTCGAGTCCAACCTAATGGTCTTTATACACCTTTACCTATTCCTCATGCACCTTGGGTTGATATTTCTATGGATTTCGTACTTGGTTTGCCTAGAAGTAAAAATGTTAGAGATTCTATTTTTGTGGTTGTGGATAGGTTTTCAAAAATGGCACATTTTATTCCATGTCACAAAACGGATGATGCATCGCATGTTGCTAACTTGTTCTTTAAAGAGATTGTGAGATTACATGGTATGCCTAGAACAATTGTGTCTGATCGTGATGCGAAGTTTTTGAGTTATTTCTGGAAGACTTTATGGTGTAAGTTAGGTACTAAGCTTTTGTTTTCTACTACTTGTCATCCACAAACTGATGGTCAAACTGAAGTGGTCAATCGAACGTTGTCAACATTATTAAGGGCTATTATTAAAAAGAACGTTAAATCATGGGAAGAGTGTTTACCGCATGTTGAGTTTGCTTATAATCGATCTGTTCATTCTGCTACTAAGTTTTCTCCTTTTGAAATTGTTTATGGTTTTAATCCTTTAACTCCGTTAGATTTAACTCCTTTACCTTTGAGTGAGCAAGTTAATTTAGATGGTAGAAAGAAGGCTGAATTTGTCAAGATGATTCATGAACAAGCAAGACTTAACATTGAGCGACGTACGGAGCAATACGCCAAACAAGCTAACAAAGGACGTCGCAAACTCGTGTTTGAACCCGGAGATTGGGTTTGGTTGCATATGCGTAAAGAACGATTTCCAACACAACGTCGTTCTAAATTACTTCCACGAGGCGATGGGCCTTTCCAAGTTCTAGAGCGCATCAATGACAATGCTTATAAGTTGGATTTACCCGGTGAGTATAATGTGAGCGCTACTTTTAATGTTACTGACCTAAGCCCGTTTGATGTAGGTGACACTTTGGATTTGAGGTCAAATCCTTTTCAAGAGGAGGGGAATGATGCGGCTCAAGGATCACATAATTCGAGTCTAGAAGATCAAGTCCAAGTGCCAATTGGGCCCATTACAAGATCAAGAGCTAAGAAATTTAATGAAGTGTTAAATGGGCTAATCCAAGTAGTATGGGCTCAATCAAATACATTGATGCCCATTGATGAAGTTGGAAAAATAGAAATAAGGGCTATCAATTTATTATGCATTCTAGAAGATCCAACATGATACAAGTTGCCAAAAATGAAGATGAAGAATTTCGAATTTATCCTTAAATTCGAAATTATATTTCCTTATTATTATGTTTCCTTTTTGATTTAGAATTCTACTTAGTTAGTAAGTTTTATTCTAGTTATTTCCTTTTTATTAGGTTTCCTTTTGTTTTAGAAGTTTATTTAGTTAAGAAGTCTTTTTTAGTAGGAAACTAGATTTGGAAAAGATATCCTTTTTCTATAAGGATTCTTACCAAATCAAGACTCTTGTTTTAGGCTATATATAGCCCACGTTTTATCATTAATAAACACATCAATTTTCATTAAAAATTCGTGAGTTTAATCTCTCTCGTTCGTTAAGAACTTTATCGAACTTATCGGAGAATTCTCCGTGGCGTTCATCCCGACTTATCAAACGGAAATCCATACCGTTTGTGGCGTCTTCATAACTTCTTTCCGACGTTCGAGTTCATAGATTACATCGGGTCGAGGTCATCTATACCGAGGTTCGTTGTTACTATAGAATTTTGGGTTGAGGAAATCCGTTCATCTCATCAACAACAATTCGTTCTTGGGGAAATTCCGCGTGAACCAACTCATCATCGAGAAGGTTTGTATCACATAAACTGAAAGTCCCAAACTCCTTGGTCCTAGTGATTTGCTAATGTAGGCAATAGGATGTTTTTCTTGAATTAACACAGCACCTAAACCATAATAACAAGCATCAGTTTCTAGAGTGAAAGGTTTGGAGAAATCAGGTAGGCTTAATACAGGGGCAGTACTCATAGCTAACTTCAGTTTTTGGAAAGCAGTTTCAGCCTCTTCACTCCACTGAAACTTGCCCTTTTCTGTGAGTTCAGTGAGTGGCTTAGCAATAATCCCATAATGCCTTATAAATTTTCTGTAGTAACCTGTAAGACCCAAGAAGCCCCTTAATGCCTTCACACAAGTTGGTTTAAGCCAATCCTTCATGCATTGTATCTTACTAGGGTCTGCTTCTACCCCTCCTTCACTGATTAAATGCCCCAAGTACTCCACTTTTTTCATACCAAAACAGCATTTAGATTCTTTGGCATACAACTGATGGTCATTCAATTTCTGTAGTACCACTTGTAGGTGTTGCTTGTGACTGTTAATATCTTTACTGTAAATGAGTATGTCATCAAAGAATACAAGTACAAAGTCCCTTAAGTGATCCCTAAATACCTCATTCATAAGAGATTGGAAAGTGGCAGGAGCATTAGTAAGGCCAAAGGGCATTACCTTAAACTCATAGTGCCCAGTAGGTGTAACAAAGGCTGTTTTGTGGATATCTGACTTGGCCATCCTAATTTGGTGATAACCAGCTCTTAAATCTATTTTTGAAAATATAGTAGCCCCTCCCAATTCATCCAGTAAGTCCTCAATTAATGGAATGGGAAACCCATCTTTAATAGTAATAGAGTTTAGTTTCCTATAGTCAACACAAAACCTCCATGTTCCATCTTTTTTCTTAACCAATAGCACAGGTGAGGAGTAGGGACTATTACTAGATTGTATGATCCCATTTTGCAACATTTCCTGGATTAACTTTTCAATTTCTTTTCTCTGTATGTAGGGGTACCTGTATGGTGCTATCTTGAAAGGCTCAGCTGCTGGCTTGATAGGAATTTGATGATCATGGGATCTTTCAGGGGGTAAGGTGTTTGGTTCTTTGAACACTTGTTGAAATTGACTGAGAACAGCTTGTAGTTCTGAATTGGTTGGCTCTGTTAGGGTGTCTTCTGTGGTGTGTAACATATACATACAACCAAATAAGTGTCTGCCCTGTTGTGAAATTAACTTTTTGAGTTGTTTACCATTCATCATACTAAGTGAAACTTCTTGTTGAACCCCTTGCAGTGTAATGTCTTTGCCTCCTTTTACAAACATGATTTTCTGAGCCTTGAAATCAAAAGTAATAGGTCCTACTTTCCTTAGTAAATCTACCCCTACCACCATGTCACAGCCTCCCAAGGGTAAGATCCTGACATTAGCTTTAAAATTCTCCCCTCCCATGCTCCATTGAAAGTCCACACACCTGGCATTGCAATGCACTTTGCCTCCATCTGCCACTGTCACCACCAATGGATTGGTGTACTCTAGCTCACACTTGAGTTTCTTGGCAGTGCCTGGATCCAAGAAACTGTGGGTACTGCCTGTATCAATCAGTATAGACAAGGATGTGTTTCTTACTTTTCCATTCACTTTGATGGTGTCTTGAGTAATCTGCCCTGCTAGTGCATGCACTGAAATGTGTAACTCTTCTGTGGCTTCTTCAGTTCCTTCCTCTGGATTTTCAGGTTCAATCTCATCCACTTCCAGGCCCATAATCACAAAGAGTTTCTTGCACTTGTGCCCCAACACATAAGGTTCATCACAATTGAAGCATAGCCCCTTTCTTCTCCTCTCATTCATTTCCTCCCCACTTAACTTCCTGATAGGAGGGTATTTTGTCTCTGTTACTTGGTTGGCTCTCTTGTAGGTATTCAATGTGCTGTTATCTGATTTCCATCCCTTCATTCCATTGTTAACAGTAGGAAATTTCCCTTGTGCTTTCCAACCCTTGCCCATTGCTTCCAATAATCCCTCCTGTTTTCTAGCAAGATGAAGTGCTTGTACCAATGACACTGGATTGAGCATCTCAACCATCTGAGCTATTTCCTTCTTAAGTCCACTGACAAAACTTTTAATGAAGTACTCCTCTGTTAGAAATCTATTCATACTAACCATAAAAGCTTTGAGTTCTTCAAATTTTTCAATATAGTCACCTACAGTACCTGTTTGATTCAACTTATTGAATTGGCCTATGAGATTTTCCTGTTGGGGGGTAGAAAACCTGTTGAGGATCATCTCTGTGAAGTGTTGCCATCCCATAAGCTCCCTCCCTTCTACATAATCCAGATACCAGTTATCAGCTAGACCCTCCATGTGCATAGCAGCTGTCAACACCTTCTCGAAGTCATTCATGGGTTGAACTAGGAAGTATTTGTGACATTTCCTGATCCAACCCCGGGGATTCTCCCCATCGAACTTGGGAAAATCGAATCTAGGAAGTCTCACATTCATGGTATTATTGTTGCCGGCCATCTGATTCTGTCCTGGAGACATGTTAGTGCTGCTCACACCTCGAGCTGCCTGAAAGTTAGAACTAGCAGGTATATCGGTCATGGCTTCCTTTCCTTTTTGTAACTTACACAGCTCTTCCATTCTTTTCAGTATCATTTCCATTTGTCCTTTGGTTTCCTGCTGTGAATCCTTCATACTCTCAAGCTGTCTATTGCAGCTCTCCTGGTAATTCTTAATCCGTATTATTTCCGATTGTTGCTCGTCCCATTGTATTTGTCTTGTCAACAGTGAAGCGAGTTGTTCCTCGATCGAGTCCAACCTGGAGTTGTTCTTCGCCATTGAATATCAGAGTGCATCTTGGATCGTTTGTTGCTCTGAGGCCACTGTTACGATTTAACTCCACACTTCACTATGGATTGAATCGCAAGCTACTACCAATCACCAAATAAGAACAATGCAAAATGAATACAAAAACAAACAAAAAATGCAGCAAGGTTATGAATGCAGAAAAGAAGAAAAAATGCAGAATTGCTTAACCAACATTTTCATAAAAAATCCCAATTACATTCCCCTCGTGTTTATATCAATATCCCAATCTGAAATCCTAACTAACTTGTCAGAATTCATACAAAAGACGAAATTGACCCTTATTCCATATTAAAATCTAAAGCCCATCCGATAATGCAAATCCCCCTTCGGCCCATGATTTCGTGATTTGTTTAGCTGGCCCAGTTTACTTAGATGATCCACTTTGCTTAGCTGTTCCAGTCCAGTTCAAAAGCCCAGCCCAGTTCTTGCGTGATACAGTGTTGATCTTCATTCCCAAATTCGACCGTTGCTTCCCCTGTTTCCCTGCTTGAATCCCGGTGATCATAACATATTGCTACTAAAATCATACATTCTTGTCCCAGGTCAGTTTTGAGTGTTTTAGCTTGGAGTTAATTGAACTTTTTTGCTCTTGACTATTTTGTTTCTGATAAAAGGATGTTGAGATGGTTTTGTTGAGTTGAGATCAGTTTAGTTACATTGCTGTATTATTTAGCTATATTTAGGGACATAAGTTAATCTAGTTTTTTAAATCAATTTTTGCTTCGATCCAAAATGTTCATAAACCGATATATTTGTCCATTGTTGGAAGCGACTGCTGTTGATTCGATATTATATGATTCGTGATGATTCGTGTTCAGATTTCACCCTTCTTGATGATTCGTGTTCTCCAGAAGCTATGAAAAAATTGTTAGGTCCTCAATGTGTATTTTTTTCTCCATATTTAAGGAGTGTGAAGTTCTCTGCTGATCTTTGGGTTGTAAGTGGATTGAATTAGGTGTCCTAACAGAAGTGCTATGTTGTCACATATAAAAGATAAATTGGGGTTTGAAAATAAATTGTGTTTCAATTTACTAGATTTATTTGTAATTAGGAAATTGAGTTAAAATCAATTGAGGATATACCTCACAGGTTTACTTTCAGTGCAATGCCCTGTTGCATTGCTTCACTATAGCATGTATGCTTTTTGGTTCTTCATTGGAGACATAGGGTCATAACTATTTTCATAATTGGTACTTCTTTGCATTTATCTCCTACTGTGGTGTAATTTATTGTATGTATTACATCTAGGTACTTTTATGCAATTTATAATATCATCTTCACTTTGCTTAATTATATTGCATCCTTGTTCTAACTTCCTTCTTTACTCCTGCAGGTTGTGGCTATAACAGTTTGTTTTCAATGAGCTTGTTTGAGATAGTATTTGCTTACATCAAGAATGCCTGTATCGACATTAGTTACCTTCATATATGTGTTGACATATTCACTATTAATGCACTATATCTGGCTGTGTTTATGAGCTGTAGCAGTTCATAATTCTGGTGAATTATCTATTAACACTTATTTATCACTTCTCTAAGCAAACAACCACTTATTTTATATCCTGTTCCTTGAAATGAACAATGACTGTCTAACAACCATTTTATTTTGCTTTGTATTGTTTTGTTTGAGGTTCAAATGTATTATGTTTAAGTTCCTTGGATAATATCACCATTCCTCATTGAGAAACATCATTATCTTGAAGTTTTACGTGATGTGTAATTTATGTGAACAGATCATCAAGGATTTGAGTAGATTGGAGATGTCAAAGTTGGAACTCTTCAAGATTGTTGCTGTCTTACTAGGTAAAGTTCAAAATTGGCTTTAATCTATGAAAAGTATATATATTTACCAGGGGAATATTGAAGCTGAGAATGAGCAATTCCTGGCAATATGGAACAATTAAAATCATCTGCATTTATCTAGAATGATTTTAACTCCTCATCTTTTCCCATTAGAACCTGTAGGTTAACAAATGTATTAGTGTGTAGTACTTAGAAAACATGTACATGCTGCTTGAAGATGATTAGATGAGATATGTATAAACGATTTACCAATTGCGAAGTAAGAAAAGCCGAGGGACTGTTTTGGCAATATAAAAAACAGTGTGATAGTATCTCCAGCTCTCAAACTAACCTCATTTTTTACTATGTACTCTCTGTATTTCCTCTTCCTAGATGTGCAATCATGTTGTATTTCACATAGTTAACTAAATACCTGGTAACCATTGACACAGTAAAAAGGGGCTACCCAATAGGCTTATCTGAATCAACTTTTTTATATGAATGCTATAAAGACTAATAAGTAATTTATTCATTATTTTAGGCTCCATTTATATTTTGTTTTTATTTTCGTTTTTGTACATAATTATAATAACAAGATGTATTGCCTCTCTAATTTCTTTAGAACACATAAGATAGAACTTACATACATTGTAAAAATGAAGATTCATTTCGTGGATGAATATTTGGAGTGTGCATTCCCTAATGGCCTTTTATAATCTTTAATCTATGATGTCGATTTCTATTTGATATTGACTATTTTTATTTAAATATATTAGGAAAAAAGTCTTAAGCGCAATGTGGATAACTTTGAGCTCTTTGAACGGTGCCATAAAAGTAATAAAGGATTCGGAGAATTTGTGGATAGAAAATCCAAAATAATCAGTATAAATATTTCTACTCGAGCTAAGCTTTTCATTATTGTTTGATATATTAGATGAATGACTTCTATAATAATTTTTATATTTTATGCAGGAGGAGTATAGGGCAAGACATGGTTGGAGTGATGCATATTCTCCACCTCCATTCGATCTTCCAATGTGGTGCGAAGTAACCGGAGGCCCGACAAAAGGTCGTTTATATGGGATTGGATGTAGTCAAAATACTAGAATGAGATATGAATATACGGGAGATTCTAATGAAAGATTAAATGAGATATCAAAAGTATTGGATGACGTGCAAGCTAAATCAACAAAGTTAGAGGAAGTTTATAATAGGGTGTTACTTGAACTCGAGGAGTCTAAAAAGAGGGAAGATGAAGCACGAAAAAGGGAAGAGGAAGCACGAAAAAGGGAAGAGAAAGCTCGAATTAGGGAAGATAAACTTCAAGAGTTGATTCGAAAATTGATTCAAGAGTAGATTCGAAAATTGATTCAAGAGTAGATGGATTTCCTATTGTGTTTTTTTGCTTGGGTTATTACTATGTTAGTAGGCGTATTTTACTATGTTAATAGTTCATTTTATATAATTGACTATTTTGTTTATTAGATTTTTGTGATTAGAGATAATGAATTCTTTTGGCTATTTGGAAGAGTTTTTTGGTTTGTTGTTTTTTTTTAATAGTTTTTATATATAGAATAGAACAAGCATGTATAACGATATAAGAATATGTCAAAACTCGACATAATTTGAGACGGAATTTGAGACAGAAAATGTCAAAATTCTGAGACAGAATCTGAGACGGAAAATGTCTAAATTCTGAGACAGAATCTGAGATGGAAAATGTCAAAATTCTGAGACAGAATCTGAGACGGAATTCTGAGAATTTGAGACGAATAAATTTGTCACAACCATAATAGTCTCAGAATTCGTCTCAGATTTGCCACGAGGCTATCAACATCAGAATTTGAGACGTTATATTTTCGTCTCAATTGAGCATCAGCCATGGAAATTAGGGCGTCTGAGACGGAATAATCCGTCTCAGACGCCCTGTTTTCTTGTAGTGATACTCGACCCAGCTTCAAGCATAAAAGAAGAAACTAATAAGAAAAACACCAAAAAAACTATTGACATAATCTGCAAAATCACTTATTAAATTACCAGAGGAGTATCCAAGAAGCCGTCAGCGATTTCGTGACACCGCCGCAGGGTCTAATCCCCTGAAGCAAACAGTCAGCTTTTCAGCGAGAAAATTAAAAATATAATACACTTTTAATTAGAAATTCAAAAATTAGCATTGATTTGGGAGTAGTTGGAAAAATGGTATTAAACGCCTTGGGAGAAGGCGTTTACTCTCAATGCGCCTTCTCCCATGGCACAATCCCTATTTATTTATAAAAAAACAAAGAAAGAAAAAGCAAAAATCACATCAAATCTACAGCAAAGTCTCTATCTTAACCCCTTGAAGGTTCAAACCACCCGGAAAACAAAAATCACATTAAAAAAATGGCTGAGAAAGAGATGCAGTCAAACGATCAGCTTAGAGTCAACAATGAAACACGAATTCCAGGAACCAAATCAAGGAGAAACGGAGAGAGAAAAGTACCAGTTTACATAACTAACTGCCTGCTCGATTTGGTTCCAAAAATCCGAGTATCAAACAATTGAACCAAGCAAAAATCACATTAAACAAATGGATGAGAAAAAGAAAATCACATCTTCCGAAAATCGTTGCTCTGATCTTCGATTCTCCTCGATTTGGTTCCTGGAATTCTCTCTTCGTCTCCTTAGATTTTTGGAAGATATGATTTTCTTATTCCTTCGCAGGTATTGTCTGGTAAGCATGATGTGACAATTTGGCGATTTTGAATACTTTAACTCTCTTTGGTCAAAATCGCGATTGAGGGTCTTCGGATATGAGAAATGAGGGGTTCTTCACGGGGTGAATTAGAGGTAAAAATTAGTTGTTTTTTTTAATAAATAGGGTTGCGCCTTGGGAGAAGGCGCATTGGGAGTATGCGCCTTCTCCCAAGACGTTTAATACCATTTTTCCAACTACTCCCAAATCAATGCTAGTTTTTGAATTTCTAGTTAAAAGTGTATTATATTTTTAATTTTCTCCTTTCCAACCAGTTTACCATTTTAGTAAAAAATGAAAAATATAATATTAAAAAATTGAAAGATCTAAATTTTGGTGGGTGACGCGGGATCAAATAGTAATGTCACGTATAAGTCACGTGGGGATGAGATCCGACCCGGCTCACACAGACCATATTGGGTGTTTTTAGATAGTAGGGGCGCACTTAATCACTTCGAGCTGCTTAAGTACATAGTTTGATAGAATCAAGCTTCTTCATAGTTCTATGATAATATACTCATCAATCTCGGGCATTTGGAGAGTATTTCATAATTCTAGTTTTGGAGAGTATATCAGATAATCAATAGTTTAGCTGATTAAGATGGTATATATAGTGATCTTTGTTGGGCCACGGGCTCGTCTTATTGGGTTGTAGGCTTGAGGAGGCCCATGGGGAGGCTCACGATAGCAACGTATTGATATTACTCTCAAATCAATTATTTTACTAAATTATGGAAATATCTGTATTCATAATTGGGGACACATCATATACCCCCCACTCTGGATTGCTCTCGGGAGTAGAAAGTCGGAGAGATAAGAGCTTTTTTTCCTTCTTTGTTCTTTTCACGCCTTTAAAGATGGTGAACTCTTTCGACTCCAAATATGTTATAGGGTGCGTGCGCGAGTGCTCGGGGATGCTCGGTCCAGGGGGTATGATCCCTGACACAGGGTTGGAGTAGACTGATCCGATCCTAAAGGGGTCGGCAGCCCGTGCGCTCAATCCCCAAAGGAAGTCAGGGTTTGCAGCGGCCCCCATAGGTGGTCAGGCGTTACGTGCCCAACCTCTTCGGAGGTCAAACATCGCGACCCCGACCCCTTCGGGGGTCGGGGTATGCACCGACCCTCGCAGGGGTCGAGCATTGCGCGCCCAACCCCTTCGGGGGTCAGAGTCTACTCCGACCCCCGTCGGGGGTCGGGCGTTGCGCGCTCGACCCCTTCTGCGGTTGAGCGTTGTGCGCCCGACACCCTACCCCCTTGGGGGTTGGGGTCTATGCTGACCCTCGTAGGGGGTCAGGCGTTGTGACACCGGTTAGGTCCGTCGGATCGGTGGGATGACGATCTTCGCATTTCTATACTTTCCTTACATGTGGAATCGTCGAGACGTGATAATTTCTAAAAGCGTTGCGACGTTAAGGTCTAGCCTTAAACGTTTGATCATGACGACAACATTTAGTCATACCATATAGAGGTAGGGGTGCAAAAACTCAAGGACATATGCCACTGTCGCCAAGCGATTATGCCCCGTACTCCTATGATAGACGTACACTTTTTGAAAGGTGAAAGGTGAAAGGTGCGTGGTGAAGCTTAGGAGAACTTACTCGAGTTATCTCATTTGTGGGTTTTCACTTTTAGGAGCTTCGAACTTTAACTTGGCAGGGCTTCCACACTTGGGATTCTCAAGCCTCGGAGGAGGCGCCCAACCTTGGTGGCGTGCACATGAGGGGGGTTACACAAGATAACCTCGCCCTAAAGGTTTAGTTTTGTTGAGGGGAGCTCTCACATTTGGGAGCCTCGAACCTCATACATGCTCATAGGGGATTCTCGGCCTATAGTCTAAGTTTCTTTAAGGGGAGCTCACGCACTTGGGAGCATCAGGCCTCGTGTACGTGTTTGTAGAGGGGTTTCACAGGGTAACCTCAACCTAGTTGATTTTAGTTTATTTCATTGCTTGGTACAATGACTTGAACGTTTTTTGATTATTTGGATACTTTTCATCGAATGTCTTCATTGCATCTCACCATTTGTCCAAAATACAAACATTGTGACTTCCTCATTAGCGTTGTGTTTTCCTCATATGCATGCCCCCTGTCGAAGGTGTCTTCATTTCATCTCATCATTTGTCTAAAACACAAACGTTGTGTCTTCCTCATTAGCATTGTCTTTTCCTCATATGCCCCCCTGTCGAAGGTGTTGGGATCGACGAAGGTATTGGGATAGACGATGCCGTTTATGCACTCTATCACGAACATAGCATGCACAGTTATTTTTTAATGTCGTGTCCTCGTCCTATGCCCCATATCAAAGACATTGGGATTGAACATTGTTGGTGAGGCACGATGGGTTCGACACTTAGCACGGTTTTACGATTTATGCTTGGTGGGCTTCCAGCATCGATAAGCCTCGATCCTTAGTTGGTAGATGGGACTTTCAACCTTGGGGAGCCTAAAATGTCGAGTGGAAGGGTGGCTCCCATGTTGGGAAGTCTCGAACCTTAGTGTTGGCAAGGGCGCCCAAGTTTGGGAAGCTTTACTCTCAGGTGGTAAGGGTGTTTCTCCTTGATTGCGTGCTTGTAGAGGGGTTACACGGCGTAACATCGCCCTAAAGTCTTAGTTTTGTTGAGGGGAGCTCTCACACTTGGGAGCATCAAGCCACATAGATTCTCTTGGAGGGTATTACACGGGGTAATCTCGACTTCGAGTCCAAGTTTTATTGGGGGGAGCTCTCACACTCGGGAGCGTCAAGCCTCATAGGTGCTCTTAGGGGGTTACACGGGGTAACCTCAACCTATAGTCCAAATTTTATTGGGGACCTCTCACATTTGGGCGCTTCAGACCTCATATATGCTCGTAGGAGGGGTTATACGTGGTAACCTAAACCTCGAGACTAACTTTTATTGGGAAGAGCTCTCACACTTGATCCTCAGACCTCATATTCGGCTTTTTCGGTCTAAAAAATTGGGCTTTTTTCAGTCAACACAACATCAATATCCTATTAATTAGTTAGCATCAACAACTTATATACTTTATTGTTATTATGCATTAAAATGAAAAAAAGGCACCAGTTTTTTTAAGTAACTAGTAAAGGACATGCGCTTTGCACGTGACACGTGATTTTTAAAAATGTATTAACTTAAAATCACCCATTAAATACATGAACAATTAAAATTTTAATATTTGATGGTACTACTTAAGTACTTAAAATGATCCAGAACAGTGAAAATTATATGACAGATATCATTTATGTATAAATAGTGCAATTTAATATTCTATCTTGTTTTATGGGCATTGGTTAATATTTTTTTATGTCTCATTATTTTTTCTTTTTTGTTATGTATTTCTTTTTTAAATTATTCGGCATCTCTTTATTATTACTTAAAATTATGTTGTTTGTGTCTTCTTCCTTATCGTGAGCAGTATTTTCTTTTTTTTAGTCCACATTCTTGAAAGATAGTATTTGATAATTAATTCTTCTTTCCTTGGTTTCTTATTTTCTTGTTTTTCCCTTTATTTTCATTGGAATCTTTGAGTTGTATCCGATGTGACACTCAATTTCTCTTATTAGTTCTTGTATTTCAACTAACTATGATGAGAAGTGAAGTTTAATTAATACTTGTAAGTTTAGTGATGTCTAATACTTTAAATAATATCTCCCAAGAAAAATGCATATATTAGAAATAGTGTATATAATATAATTGAAATTTTTTAAGAGAAAATATTAACCACAGTACTCCTCCACCAAAAGAAAAATTGTAAACCCGAGAAACTCATCTAAATATTTATAATCTCGAAAATCTATTATTGAAAAAATTCATTCAAAAAATCCAAAAGTTTATAATCACACTTTTAACTAAATTATTGTTTTTTTTTTTGAATTAGGAATTAATTTGCTGATTTTAATTGTTATAAACAAATTAGCGTTTCAAACATATAATTGCATTATTTATTTTTCATATTAAGTATTTCAAAAGTGTTACATAATTTATGTTGACCTTTACTAATTTGGTGACATGCATAGAAATTAAAAGTATCGTGATAATGAAGCTTGCTAAGTAACACAACGTCGTGTAAACATTAGGCATCACATTTTAGTATAAAATTAAACTAAACATCTAATTCAATTTATGTTAGTAATATTTTTATGAAGATTAAGAATATATACTCTACTTTAAAATGTTATAATTACCCAAGAAATACGTATATCCATTGAGATGTTATTCTTGTTTTATATAATTTTTAAAATGCCTATTTAATATAAGTTAGTTACATTCAAATTTTCTTAAAAATGTAAACTTAGATTTAGTTAAACTATATATTTACATAATTAAATTTTCACATATAATTAGAATACAAATTTTAGAGTTATTTGCATTTTTATAATAGTAAAAGTGACATATATAAGACAATATACAATATTAATTTTGGAGAGAAAAAAGTTTGATACGGCACGATGGTGAAAATTGTATGTTAGTCAGAATTATTTCCCAAGCAGTTGGGTCCCAAATCAAATCCAAAATAATACAAATTAGAATTTTGTTTGGAATCCATTCATTTATCTATACCGTCATAAAATAATACTTTTTATTTATTTTTATAGATAAATTAGTATTTTAATCATATATAATAATAAAAATTAAATTCTATTATTAATATTTATAAAAGATTATATAAAAAAGATTCTAAATAACTTTTTAGTATGGTGCTGAATTGTTGTCTCAAAAGTTGTTGAGTACAGTGAGACAGAATTTGAGATGAACTTTATTGTCTCTAAATCCGTCTAAGATATTGTCTCAACTAAGTCGATTTTTTTGTCTCACTATTTTTAGTCGATATCAGAGACGAATTAAAAACGGATTTTGATGTCTCTAAATCTCTCTCAGATATTGTTTCAACGAAGACGATTTTTTCCGTCTCAAATTTTTTGTCGATATTAGAGACGGATATAGAGATGTTCCTGTCTCTATTTTCATCTCTATTTCGTTGCAATAATAAGATAGCGACAAAACTAAACACTATCTCACGAAAAAAAAAATTAAAAATCAATTCTCAAATTAAACCAAACATTATCTCATTAATAATGCATGTGTCCCTAAAAACATTTCAGCAACAATTCTCACCAAAATAACCAACTAAACATACCCTGTAGTAGTGATATTTATGTTGACAAATAGTATAATTAGTGTTTGTTGATTCACCAACAAAATAAAAATGATTTTTTATTCAAATAATTATTAAATCTTATAAGTTCATTATTCCGGTCCAACGAAGTTCGCATATGCATGCCTAACTTGGTTTTGCATTGGGCCCAAATCCAACCCAATTTTTTTCTTATAAAATTTATCATTAAGTTTAAGAATGATCATGATGTGCCTAAACCGCAAGCGCACGGCTTCGGTGCAGTACAAAAGATATCGTTCCCACGAGGACCGAACAATCAAGCACTAGCCTATCAATTATCAGTAATCTAAGCCTAACGAAGTTATAAGATAAAAAGTAAAGAAAACGGAACAGAACGTATAAAACTGGTTTTGATTATATTGGATTAGTAATTCCAGAATCAGGTTTCACCACGACATACGTTATCAATTAAATCATATAATCAATTCAGTTACGATCACTACTTATGAAGGACACTATCCAATTATACTTATTATCTACTGTCGAAGTATAACAATTTACCCAAGTTAATTAATCAACTACTGTCGTGATGATTAAACTAAGCTCGAGTTCATTAATCTCTATGATAATGTATCGATTCCTCAAAAGACCTAAAACTACTTTCGTGATTTAGGATCCTAGGTTTAAATTCTAGGGTTCCGATATAGATGTCACCTTTCAGAATTTTCACCTAATATCTATGAACATGCAAATATGTGGCCATCAAATTCACAAGCATTAATAATCAAGAATTCAAATCATAAGCATATGCGATGTAACGTAAACAATAATATAATTCAAGCTAATAACATATTATCGGGCTATTCCCAACTCCAGAATAAAATAGACTACTCCATAGATGCAAGAGCACAATCAACGAATATCAAAGTAAACATGATAGATAGACGAGAATTAAAAGAGAATAGAAAGATAAACTCGATAAAACCCGTTGTCAAAGATCCTGTTTACAATCAATTGTCGAATTTCGTTCTTGAATCTCTAATCCTTACAATCAATCTCCAAGAAATAAAGTTCGAACCCTAATACAATGTTTGGAGGGGGTATTTATACCTAATCTAGATCATAAACCCGAAATTGGGCCGAAGATGGGCCTCACGCGTATTGAGTTAGAATAGGGCGCGTACGTACGCTGTTTAACACGGCGCTTGTACGCAGAACAAAACGGCGCTTGTACGCCGAACAAACCGGCGCCTGTACGCCGTTATAAATGGCGCTCGTACGCGAGATTGGCCTAATTCTCTGCCTCCGTTGATTGTACGCGAATCAACACGGCGCTCGTACGCCTTGTGAAGTGGCGCTCGTACGCCAATTTGAACGGCGCCTGTACGCCTTGTATTTCCAGCTTCCAATCAACTCGTTCTCGATTTTAGCCTATAATTGGTATTTTTCCTTTGCAACATAGAAATTTCCTACGGCACTCAAAAGTAACATTAAACGTATTTGTGTGATAAAAATATGGTGCAAATACTATACTAAACGTGTCGAATGAATGATGGAAATTGCGTAAATGAGGTTTATCAACCCCCCCAAACTTGCTTTTGTTCGTCCTCGAACAAACGGTAAAGTAAAGAAACAAAAACAAAAACTAAAGATAAACTCATTTTCGTAGAGTACACGATTGCACTTAGCACGTGCAACAAGCCTTTAAACCTTTTTGTTACCCAAAAAGGACGAGTTATAGTCTCGTGAGGGTTTGCAGATGATATACCCACAAAATCGCGTAATCAATGAGTCCTTGCTAAATCGAAAAGTGATGCAATCGTACAAAAATCGACGTGAACTAATGGCCCGACATTTTTAGAAAAAGATCATGCATTCGCTTAGTCATTGGTTACATCACACCACAGAGTTAAACAAGCTTCTAGAAAGCACTGAATAAAGTCATCTTTAAGCATTATAGTCGAGTGGCGTTTCTAACAAAAATCCGAGTGGCGCCCATCCCTACCAACTGGTCTAACAGATATTAGGGTCTAACTGGTTCACAATATTGAGCTTTTAGCATAAGTCAACTGTACAAACGAGCTCATACTTGTCAGGATTGTGCAATGTTCGTTCCCTTAGACTTTCTATGACACCCGTTATCGAGCTTTGGGTCAACGACTCCCAAGCTAGATAGCCTTAGGGCGTTAAGTTTTAAGAGACTCCTTCGGACTTAATCACTCAAGTGTCAAAGGTCACAGAACGAACTAATCCATCTTTTTTTTTTTTTTTTTTTTTTTTTTTTTTTAATTGTGCCAGAAGACGTGATTCTAAGTTGGTAGACTTGGAGGCCACTACCTATGTGTTTCAAAAACGGGTGATCCACTCAACTCCTATGCCTTGGACTACTACGTATTAGTGACTAGCCAGAAAAGTGTAACTAAGCAGATGATATCGCCAACAAAAAAAATTCATGCGTTATATGTATTAAAAAGTCAGGCTTTCATATCACCTAGTCAATCGTTGTAAGACGATCACAAAGATAAAGCTATAGACCAACCCATAGTGAATGTGTAAAGTCCCCGTAAACACCCCCAAACTCGAAATGCACATTGTCCCTAATGTGATGGAATGTGGATATGTATGCATGCGTAAAAGTAAAAAGGGACGTAACCTTGTCAAGAGTCGAGGTGATCGTTCTGAGTCTGGGAGATGCTATGTCTATAGTACTTTAGAAAACAGGAATCAATGATGATGTAGCGCTCGAATCGTTGAAGATGATTAACTTGTTGATAGCTTTCGATCTGTTTGAGAAGAAAAATCGAAAAGGGTGAGGTGAGTTTGAGGGTTTTGAGAGAAAATTGAGTTTGAATGCGTAAAAGGGTGTAAGAAGTCTGTTTTAAAAAACCCAAAATCCGACCCTGCGTACGTACGCGAACGCTTTAAAAACTCTGTTATCGTTGATTGTACGCCGTGTATTTCGGCGTACAGGCGCAATGTTATCTCGCGTACAGGCGCGGATTTGAAAAAAAACGCTGCCTCCGTTGAATGTACGCGATTTAACCTTGCGTACGTACGCCAAACAAAACTCGATTTTTTTTTTTTTAAAAGAAAATACCAAACGTAAAAACAAAAGGGAAAGAAAAACATAAATAAAATAAAGGATACAGTTTGGGTTGCCTCCCAAAAAGCGCTTGTTTTACGTCTTTAGCTCGACGTTACCACGCTTAATTTAGTGTAAATCCCGGATTGGACCCGACGACTTGGCAATCCTCCAATCGAATTTAGGATCTCGATTTCTAGGTAATGAAAAATCAGGCACCGGTTGAACGGAAGAATTAAATCGCCCTTTTTGAAATTTTTGGCGAAGAATTTTTTTATCATGCAATACTTCAGCACCTTCATTGTTAACCCCTGCACTCTCATTCACATCAAAACTTGATTTATCTGGTTCGTGAAGTCGAAACTTCCTCTCCTTTCCAGCAAAATTTGATGCCAATGGTGGATTTCCCTTAAACAGTTGAGCAATATCAGTGATAATTGTATCTTCCTCCTCGATTGAGCCATCACTTACCAGTCGTGCCTCTAACGGATCTTTATAGTGGTTCTTAGCAAGCTTGTCCATAGCTTCATCAATCCTGTAACAAGAGTTCTCGATAGAGCTGTTAGCAACAGATTTATATAGTTTAAATTCAACTCTCTCATCCCCAATATTCAAGGAAAGCATTCCATTCTTAACATCAATAATAGCCCCTGCTGTAGCTAGGAATGGCCTACCAAGAAAAATGGGAATTTGAGAGTCTTCATCCATATCGAGAACGACGAAGTCTGTAGGAATAAAGAATTTTCCTACTCTAATCGGTACATCTTCTAACATACCTACCGGATACTTCACGGATCTATCAGCTAATTGCAGAGTAATCGTGGTAGGTTTTAACTGACCCAATTCTAACTTACGTGAAACAGAAAGTGGCATAAGACTAACGCTAGCACCAAGGTCACACAATGCATGATCAAAACTAACGTTACCTATTACGCATGGAATCGAAAAACTACCGGGGTCTTTAAGCTTAGGAGTTAATTTATTTTGAATTAATGCGCTACACTCCTCAGTTAAAGCCACGGTTTCATAGTCCTCTAGTTTCCGTTTGTTAGAAAGAATTTCCTTCAAAAACTTAGCATAAGAAGGCATTTGTGCAAGTGCATCAGTGAATGGAATATTAATGTAAAGTTTTTTCAAAACTTCTAAAAATTTTCCAAACTGTTTATCTAATTTCGCCTTAGCTAATCTTTGAGGGAAAGGCACGGGTGGTTCATATGGCGGTGGAGGTACATACTCTGGCTCTTTCTCGCTTTTATCAGTTGTTTTGTCAATAGAGTTGTCGGGATGAGACGATTTTTCTTTTTCGACCTTCTCAGTTGACTCAGTTTCACTAATCCTAGTAGGCATCTTTGGACCTTCATAATCAGTTCCACTCTTTAGAGTAATAGCATTACAATGTTCCTTCGGATTTATCTCAGATTGTCCAGGAAAAGAACCGGAATTTCTATTCGAGTTACTAGCTTGTTGTGCAATTTGAGTTTCTAGCATCTTATTGTGAGTTGCTAAAGAGTCGACCTTAGTTGCTAGTTGCTTAATTGCATCATTCACTATCTCGTTTTGTTTAGTCTGGGCTACTACGAAACTCTCAAGAAGGGATTCTAAGTTCGATTTCTGTGGTGGAACAGGATTGTAAGGCTTCTGTTGGAATCCAGGCGGTGGCCTAAAGTTAGGATGTGGAGCTGCGTTTTGGCTTGGATTATACGAAAAATTTGGGTGATTCCTCCAACCAGGATTAAAAGTGTTTGAAAATGGGTCGTTCTTTTGGTTGAAGTTATTCACAAAATTGGCTTGCTCTATAGAGGGATCGGTTGGTATACTAGCAAATTGACACTCTAAGGCAATATGACCAACTGTACCACATATTTCACACATAGGGGGAGGGGTAGTCACAGAGTTAACATGCATATTCATAGAATCAAGCTTCTTAGACATAGCCTCTACTTGTGCAGAAAGTAAAGTAATGGCATCAATATCGTACTTACCTGGCGTTTTCTGTGGGGTCGATCTTTCGCTAGACCATTGGTAGTGATTCAATGCCATGTCTTCGATTAAGTCGTAGGCTTCATCGATACCCTTATTCATCAGAGCTCCTCCAGCTGCTGCGTCGACTGACATCCTCGTGGTATAGATCAACCCGTTGTAAAAAGTATGCACTATGAGCCATTTCTCTAACCCGTGATGTGGGCACAGTCGGAGAAGATCTTTGAATCGTTCCCAAGCTTCATACAATGATTCACCATCTCTCTGAGCAAACGTCGTAATTTGATTCCTCAGTTGTGCAGTCTTGCTTGGAGGGAAATATCTCGCTAAAAAGCATTGCATGAGTTGATCCCATGTTCTAATAGAACCGGTCGGTAAGGAATGTAGCCAAGCTCTCGCCTTGTCTCTCAGTGAGAACGGAAATAATCTCAGTCTGATGGCATCTTGGGAAACCCCGTTCATTTTTAGAGTGTCACAGTACTCTAAGAACATTGACAAGTGGAGATTCGGCTCTTCAGTAGGTGCACCCCCAAACTGAATCTGCTGAACCATTTGCAGAAGGGATGGCTTGAGCTCGAAATTGTTGGCCTCTACAGTAGGCCTGGCAATGCTAGAGTGAAGTGTATGTGCGTTCGGCGCTGCAAAATCCTTAAGACATCTCGCATTTGCGTTCGCATTCGCATTTACAGCCGGGTTTGCATTCGCGTTAGCGTTTGCATTAATATTTGCATTCACGTTCTCTTCAGCCATTGTAACTTGTCTAAGCTGAGCCTGTTTCAGTTTTTGTTGTCTTCTCCTAGCACGAAAGGTTTTCTCGATTTCTGGATCAGGTACGAAATCGAGCTTACTTCGCATACAAGGAAAAATCGAAAACCTGAAATTAAACAGAGAAATAAAAATTAAAAACTAAAAATAAAATAAAATGGCTTAGTCTCACTAAATTCTGATAAAAACTAATATTGACTATTCAAGTCCCCGGCAACGGCGCCAAAAACTTGATGTGCCTAAACCGCAAGCGGACGGCTTCGGTGCAGTACAAAAGATATCGTTCCCACGAGGACCGAACAATCAAGCACTAGCCTATCAATTATCAGTAATCTAAGCCTAACGAAGTTATAAGATAAAAAGTAAAGAAAACGGAACAGAACGTATAAAACTGGTTTTGATTATATTGGATTAGTAATTCCAGAATCAGGTTTCACCACGACATACGTTATCAATTAAATCATATAATCAATTCAGTTACGATCACTACTTATGAAGGACACTATCCAATTATACTTATTATCTTCTGTCGAAGTATAACAATTTACCCAAGTTAATTAATCAACTACTGTCGTGATGATTAAACTAAGCTCGAGTTCATTAATCTCTATGATAATGTATCGATTCCTCAAAAGACCTAAAACTACTTTCGTGATTTAGGATCCTAGGTTTAAATTCTAGGGTTCCGATATAGATGTCACCTTTCAGAATTTTCACCTAATATCTATGAACATGCAAATATGTGGCCAGCAAATTCACAAGCATTAATAATCAAGAATTCAAATCATAAGCATATGCGATGTAACGTAAACAATAATATAATTCAAGCTAATAACATATTATCGGGCTATTCCCAACTCCAGAATAAAATAGACTACTCCATAGATGCAAGAGCACAATCAACGAATATCAAAGTAAACATGATAGATAGACGAGAATTAAAAGAGAATAGAAAGATAAACTCGATAAAACCCGTTGTCAAAGATCCTGTTTACAATCAATTGTCGAATTTCGTTCTTGAATCTCTAATCCTTACAATCAATCTCCAAGAAATAAAGTTCGAACCCTAATACAATGTTTGGAGGGGGTATTTATACCTAATCTAGATCATAAACCCGAAATTGGGCCGAAGATGGGCCTCACGCATATTGAGTTAGAATAGGGCGCGTACGTACGCTGTTTAACACGGCGCTTGTACGCAGAACAAAACGGCGCTTGTACGCCGAACAAACCGGCGCCTGTACGCCGTTATAAATGGCGCTCGTACGCGAGATTGGCCTAATTCTCTGCCTCCGTTGATTGTACGCGAATCAACACGGCGCTCGTACGCCTTGTGAAGTGGCGCTCGTACGCCAATTTGAACGGCGCCTGTACGCCTTGTATTTCCAGCTTCCAATCAACTCGTTCTCGATTTTAGCCTATAATTGGTATTTTTCCTTTGCAACATAGAAATTTCCTACGGCACTCAAAAGTAACATTAAACGTATTTGTGGGATAAAAATATGGTGCAAATACTATACTAAACGTGTCGAATGAATGATGGAAATTGCGTAAAAATGAGGTTTATCAGATCACAATTAACATTCATATCCAAAGCCCAAATTGGAGCTCAATCCTAATTATTCAAGAATTCTAATTCGATTTTTTCAGTTTCCAAATAATAATATTTAATAAGTGAAAGAACACAGATTTATGGTCTTATACGTTTCCTAATCCTAACAAACTTCATATACCTAACAAACCCTAACAAACTTCGCTATAAATAGCTAAAATAAAACCCTAAAACACAACATTATTTCGAAACCATAGCCATGGACATCAACAGCAGCAAAAGCAGAAGCAAAAGCAGAAGATCGTCAACTGTTATAATCATCATAGTCCTTGTGTTCATCATCACAATGATAGTCGGAAGTGGATTTCTAATCCGTAATTACTCTGAAAAACTTAAGAAAGACGCAGCCATTGTAGAATTCCATGGAAATTATGCAACATATGAAAAGCTTTTGAAGCTGTGGTTGGAGTGCATGGCTCGTAAAAATCCTATCGAAACAAGTGAGGATCAAAATCTACACATTATATGCCATGATTATGAACGATTATATGGTGTATCGTACCAAGAAAAAGGTTTGTTATCGCCAGCGTACTTAGATGCCCTCAAAATTCATTACAACAGAAATCAAACTGAAATAGATATCCATATTTGTAAATTGGATGTCATGAGATGCCCTAATGAAACTATGGCCATTGTTCGTGCAATGTATCAGGAGTACGATGATTGATGATTTAATTTGATGTTATTAGTCTTCTATCTTTTCTTTTATATACATACCTATATATTATTGTTATTTATATATGAAACTTTCAGAAGTTCAACGATTTATCTTGTGTGTTTAATTTTCTTCGTTTCAAGCTTACAACTTATCGATTACTAGCTTGGCTAATAGTTGGATTAATTGCGGTATTTGTTTGGGAAAAATCAAAAAAGCTCAATATGATGTGCGGTTTCCTATAATATCAATTCGAAATAACATCAATCTAAAAACTTGAAACTTGTATTGACCCCGATAATAAACTGATAGTAATAGTTTTTAAATCATGGATAACAATGCACATATTTTAATAACCCTACTATCGAGCTTTGGGTATTAAAATACGTAATTTGTTATAAGAGAAATCAAAGAAACTCAAACAATTATATCTGGATAAACCAAACTTGACAAATCCAGTTTTGGACAAAATGTAGTGATTTTCAATTTCGCAACAGATAATTGATTTGGTTGAATGAAGCTTTAAAAGCTCATAATCAGATTTGAGATTTCGGATTTAAAAGCTGATGTGATCCGAAGAATTAATGCTTTTCAACCATACCAAACTTGAGGGGAGTGTGAAAATACATATATGTATAAAGCGTGTTTATGTTACGTATTAGTTAGTTAGTCTTTAACAGCTATATAAGCTGGCTTCTCCTTTACTCATTTAACACTCAATTGATAATTCTGATATATCAGAAATGCTTCCTTCAATGAGTTTCTTAACAATAGCAGTTTAAAAAAGCATTCAAACAGCAAAATGAAAACCAGACAGGGATTCTTGCACATCGCACGCCATCTTTAGATAAAATAGAATCCTTAGGGTGTGTTTGGATCGTGTGATTTTAAATCCATGGATTGCAAATTCATCGACAAATCCATTTAAATACGTTTGGATGATGATGGATATCAATGTAAACCCACGTATGGATTACTTATCCTACTTCTATTGGAAGTGGGTTGTTATTGTTATTATGTGGCCCATCTTTACATACATTATGTAGTTTAATAATATAAGGGTAATTCTAATTGGTTAAGGATTAGAAAAGGTAAATTTCTAAAATACCCTGATGGTGGGTCTATATTATTAAAATACAATTAATTTGCAATCCCCAATAAGTGAGTACATGCATTGTCTCATACATGCATGGTCTTATATTGTATTTTGAAAAGTACATGTATTTGACTTGTCAAAGTACACAAGTGCATGTATTTGATTTTTCAAAGTACACAAGTGAATTTGATTTTTCAAATTACACAATTCAAATACATTGTCTTATACACAATTCAATGCATTTGATTTTTCAAAGTACATAATTCAAATACATTGTCTTATACACAATTCAATGTACTTGATTTTTCAAAGTACACAATTCAAATAATGTATCCTAGGAAAATGTCTAGATGGTATGAATTTAATCACATTCATGTATCTTTTAATAGTTGTATGTCTATAAATATGGGCTAGAATTAAATTTGTAAAATGAGAACAAAAACAAGAAATTTAATAGAATATAAAGCTTAGTGCAAAGCTTTTCATATTTTGCAAATCGATTTCTTCTTGTCAATATCCTCCAAATACAATTTATCTTATCAAAATCCCAACATATTTGTGGTATCAGAGCCACCCTTGGTTCTGATTAATCCTCCAATATTTATCCATGGCATCGACAAGCAATGAAGAGCTTGCGTTCAAATATTCTCAACAAGGTGTTCCAATTTTTGTTGGACAAGACTACGAACTTTGGAGTGTTCTCATGATGACTACGTTCGTATCACACGAACTTTGGGAGATTATTGAAGATGGGTTTAATTCCCACACAACGGAGGAGGTAGCAGCATTTACAAATGCACAAAAAAAGGAGCATAAGGAGAACAAGACGAAAGATGCAAAAGCCTTGTCCTTTATGCACCAAGGGTGAGCCGATCTATACTTCCGCGTATTACGAGTGCCAAGACTGCAAAAGAGGCATGGCAAATTCTAAAAAATCAATTCGGAGGACACGAGAAGGTGATCACGATCAAACTACAAAATCTATGGCGAGATTTTGACAATATTGCCATGAAAGATTCAGAAAATGTGCAAGAATTTCTATCTAGAGTTTCTTCTGTAGTTAACCAAATTAAAGGCTACGGAGATACTCTAGAAGAGAAGAAAATTATTGAGAAGGTCCTACGATGTTTACCGGCGAAATTCGAGCATATCGTTGCAGCGATTGAAGAATCCAAAGATCTATCAAAATTAACTTTGGATGAACTTATGGGCTCTCTTGAAGCACATGAAAAGAGGATGAGTCGATTCTCGACTCAAAATTTGGAACAAGCCTTTCAAGGAAAAATGAATATTTCACAAAAGTCGAATGACGACCCGCAAGATGAAAAAAATATGTCGATACAATCACGAGGTAGAGGTCGTGGGAGAAATCAAAATTCCCGTGGTCGTGGTCGAGGTCGAGGAGAAAAAGGCCCTTTTAACTCGAGATCTTACAATCAAAATTCAAATTCTTATTGTCGTGTTTGTCGAAGAACTGGCCATGACACCAATAATTGTTGGAATAGATGCAAAAGGTGCAAAAATGCAACTCATTCTCAAAGAGATTGTTGGTATCAAGATAAGCAGGAGAGAAATGGTGCCAACTTCGCAGAAAATAAAAAAAGTGATCAAATATTTTTTCATGCTTGAATTCTCAACAACTTGAGAATATTTGGTATGTGGACAGTGGGTGTAGCAACCACATGTCCGGAAAAAAAAATATGTTCGTGACTCTCGACGAGTCTTATTCGTCCGAAGTAAAACTTGGAGATAGCAAGTCCCTCAAAATCAGTGGCAAAGGAGCGATATCGGTCCAGACAAAGAAAGGCGAAACGAATATCATCAAAGACGTTTTTTATGTACCCGATTTGACACAAAATCTATTGAGTGTCGGTCAATTACTGAAGAAAGATTACAAGGTGGAATTTAATAATGATCTTTGCATCATTATTGACAAACAAAAGAAACAGACGATTGCAAAAGTGAAGATGAGTACAAATAAAGTGTTTCCTCTCAATTTGCCATTATCACAGAAAGTTGCGCTGAACACGATGGACGAAGATCATAAGCTTTGGCATTTGTGGTATGAACATTTGAGTTACAAAGGCTTAAATTTGTTAAAAAAGGCAAAATGCATCGCCTACCATTTCCAAAGATTTCATATCGAGCAAAAGTCATTTCCAAAGATTTCATATCGAGCAAAAGTCCTTCTCGAGTTGGTACATGCTGATATTTGCGGTCCAACACAAACACCATCACTCAACAGATATAGATATTTTCTATTATTCGTGGATGACTACACAAGAATGATGTGGGTCTACATTCTCAAACAGAAGTCAGAAGCATTTCCCATATTTATGGAGTTCAAGAAACTTGTGGAGAATCAATCTAGCTGAAAAATTAAAATTCTTCGCACTGATCGTGGAGGAGAATTTGTTGGAAAGGCCTTTATGGATTATTGCAAAGAAAGAGGAATTCAAAGGCAATTAACTGTTCGTTACAGTCCACAACAAAATGCCGTTGCTGAACGAAAAAATCCCACTATTGTGGAAATGGCTCGAAGCATGATGACAGGAAAGAGTTTACCAAAATCTTTTTGGGCAGAAGTTGTAAATGCAGCGGTGTATATTTTAAACCGATCTCCAACAAAGGCGGTTCCAAATAAAACTCCATATGAGGCGTGGCATCGGAGAAAGCCTCAGGTAAACCATTTTAAAATATTTGGTTGCATTGCTTACTCACATATTCCATCCCAACAAAGGGAAAAGTTTGATGAAAAGGGAGAAAAGCTTAGTTTTACCGGATATAGCGATGAGTCTAAAGGATATCGACTGCTGGATCCAAAGACTAATAAACTCAAAATTTCCCGAGATGTGATCTTCGATGAAATGCAAGCATGGAACTGGGGAGATAACCAAAATACTGCATCTCAACCATCATCATTTATGATTCCACCAAAGCCGAGTGATCAACCAAGCTCAAGTGGAGAAACAAATGGAGATTCTGATCCAGAATCAGAGAGTCTCATAAGAAAAACTCGAAGTTTGTGAGACATCTAAAATTCATGTGATGTCGCATTATTTGCAAGTGAACCACAAACTTTCGAAGAAGCCGCAAAAGAAGAAGTGTGGCAAAATGCAATGGATGAAGAAATTTTCAGCATTAACAAAAAATGGGATCTTGTAGACCTTCCCCGAGAGAAAAATATGATTGGGGTGAAATGGATCTACAAGACAAAATACAAAGAAGACGGTTCAATCCATAAGCACAAAGCCCGTCTAGTTGCAAAAGGGTATTCGCAACAACCCGGAGTCGATTTCACAGAGACATTTGCACCAGTGGCAGGAATGGAGACAATTCGCATTGTTCTAGCTGTGGCTGCCCAGTTAGAGCTACCAGTTTATCAGTTGGATGTTAAATCCGCGTTTCTCAATGGCGAACTAGAAGAAGAAGTATACGTGGAGCAGCCACCTGGCTACATTGCTCAAGGAAACGAAGAAAAAGTCTACCGACTTAGGAAAGCATTGTACGGGCTCAAGCAAGCACCGTGAGCATGGAATAGCAAGATTGATGGTTATTTTCGATCATATGGATTCAAACAAAGTCCCAATGAGCCTTCATTGTATGTCAAGAAAGGTACTGGAGATTTTCTTATCGTTTGTCTTTATGTCGACGACTTAATTTATACAGGGACAAATCCAATTATGGTGCAAGAATTCAAAAATTCTATGATGGCTGAATTTGAGATGACAGACTTGGGATTAATGAAGTATTTTCTTGGAATCCAAGTCCGACAATCAAAAGGAGAAATATTTATCTCTCAAGAGAAATATCTTGAAGGAGTGTTAAAAAAACTTCAAATGCAAAATTGCAAGCCAATTTCAACACCTATTGCAGTCAATGAGAAATTGCAATTGAATGATGGCGCAGATAAAGTGGATGCCAAAATTTATCGAAGTCTTGTAGGATCATTGATCTACTTGACAAACACAAGGCCTGATATAGTCTATCCAGTTAGTCTAATATCAAGGTACATGCATGATCCGAGCAAGCTACATTATGCTGCCGCAAAGAGAATTCTACGATACCTTTAAGGTACAAATAAACTTGGCATTAAATATGTCAAAGAGAAAGAGAATATACTCGTTGGATATACTGACAGTGATTGGGCTGGATCAGTTGATGATAGAAAAAGTACGTCGGGGTACATTTTTTGCCTAGGTTTAAAAATCATTTCGTGGGCATCAAAGAAGCAAAAAACAATTGCATTATCATCGGCAGAAGCAGAATATATTGCCGCCACCGACGCATCATATGAAGCAATTTGGCTAAGAAGAATTCTAAGTGATATTGAGCAAAAGCAAGAAGGTGCCACAATAATTTTATGCGACAATATGTCTACTATTGCAATGACGAAAAATCCCATCTTTCATGCAAGATCAAAACATATTGAACTTCGTCATCATTTCATAAGAAAGTTGGTGGATGATCAAGAACTTAAACTGGAGTTTATCAATACGAACAATCAACTAGCCGATAGCTTCACCAAAGCCGTGAGTTTCGAGAAGTTCGAGCAACTCCGAAATCATGTTCGGATTACAAATTAAGAGGGGATGTTAAAATACAATTAATTTGCAATCCCCAAAAAGTGAGTACATGCATTGTCTCATACATGCATGGTCTTATACATGTATTTTGAAAAGTACATGTATTTGACTTGTCAAAGTACACAAGTGCATGTATTTGATTTTTCAAAGTACACAAGTGCATTTGATTTTTCAAAGTACACAATTCAAATACATTGTCTTATACACAATTCAATGTATTTGATTTTTCAAAGTACACAATTCAAATACATTGTCTTATACACAATTCAATGTACTTGATTTTTCAAAGTACACAATTCAAATAATGTATCCTAGGAAAATGTCTAGATGGTATGAATTTAATCACATTCATGTATCTTTTAATAGTTGTATGCTTATAAATATGGGCTAGAATTCATTTTGTAAAATGAGAACAAAAACAAGAAATTTAATAGAATATAAAGCTTAGTGCAAAGCTTTTCATATTTTGCAAATCGATTTCTTCTTGTCAATATCCTCCAAATACAATTTATCTTATCAAAATTTCAACATATATAAAGAAAACCCTAGGAATTGATCTACTCTCAACTTATTACAATATTTCTCTCCATCAAAGAAAGTCATTCAAATCTAAAGGGGTCAAGAGGGAGAAATACAATTCCGGAGATAAATCGTTTCATCGTTTCCACTACTACAAATTATCATTATGGATCAATGTATGTTTCTTTGATCTAAACTTACATGTGAAAATCAATTACGATTTTATGCTTGTATGTGGTATCAAAGCCTTGATTGAAACATATGATTTTCCTTTAATCAATCGATTCAATTTTCGAATATTATTATGTGTATATCGATTGAAAATTATTCATGAATGATTTTTTTGTATATTAATTTCTAGAATTTAATAACATGTATGAAAGTATGTTATATGTTCTTGCTTATGAATCAAACAGATCACTTAATGTTAATCAGTATTTGATTTTGTAATGTCCACATGCATGTTAATGCAACTAACAGTCACCACCTTCACAATTTGGGTACACAATTGACAACACATACTTTTGCTAATATTCTAAAGATAATTATTTTATATTAAGTAATATATAAAGATGCTATAACTCATGCTGAAAGTTTTAGAATATGGTGATTGTATGATGGTAATGGTTCGTAAACGAAAATTGGATGATATTGTCCATTGCATGAATAGACATATCTATTCATATGTATTATATGTATATATGTTTGTGTATATTTTTATGTGATGGCAGTGAGATGTGAATTCTTAGTATGTTTTACAACTTACACACTAAATAGAGTTTCACCAAGTGAAACCCTAATTATGATCTACTTGTATTTTACTAATCGAATGCAAGAAGTTTTTGATTATGTTATATGAATTGAAGAAACAAATTTCTTGATTCGACTTATGTGATGCTTATAAAGTGAATGTCTTCATGATATTCTATAAAGTTCATGGTTATAAAATAATTTTGGATCGCCCAAAGGTTGATTACTCATTTTATAATTCATGAACATTATCGTGGTGAATTGATGTGATCGGTTAGATATTTTAGTATATCCAAAGATTGAAAATATATCTAATTTGCGAATGTTAATTACCAATTATGTGAAATTATTTGAGCATCATTATGTTTAAGTTACCAAACATTGTTGTTTCACCCAAAGGTGAACTACAATTACGTTTGATTACCGTATGCTGTTGTTTCACCCAAAGATGATCTACAATATACATTCTTGTTTAGTTATGAATATGTAGTAAAGATTAAGTTTATTGTGTTCACTCAAAGGTGAACTACAATTATGCTTGATTACGGTATGTGTTGTTTCACCCAAAGGTGATCTACAATATACATTCCTGTTTAGTTATGTTTCTGAATCTGTATTAAAGATTAAGTTTATTACTCAAAGCATTAAAGTGTAAGCATATATTATGTTTGCAGCATCTGTCCCCGTTTCTCTTCATTCGCAAGCATATATTATCAACAGCAGCAAAAATAGAAGCAAAAGCAGAAGATCGTCAACTGTTATAATCATCATAGTCCTTGTGTTCATCGTCAACTGTTATAATCAGCAAAAGCAGCCATTGAAGAATTATATGAGGATTACGCAAGGTATGCATATTTTTTGAAGCTGTAGTTAGAGTGCGTGGCTCGTAAAACTTGTTTTGAAACAAGTGAGGATCAAAATCTACACATGATATGCTTTGGTTATGAACGATTACTGAGTATATCATACCAAGACAAAGGTTTGTTATCGCCAGCGTACTTAGATGCCCTCAAAATTCATTACAACAGAAATCAAACTGAAATAGATGTTAAGTCGTATTTTGTGCATATTTTACATGTCCATATTTGGGTTGATTGTTACGATTACTCTCCTTATTTTGTGACTTTAGGTTGATAATTGGATTTATGAAGATTAGAAGAAGAAAAAATCAAAAGATACGAAAAAGAGAAAAAAGGACGAAGAAAAGAGTTAGACGAAAGAAGGCAGCAGAAGACTTAGAAAAGTTAAGCGTGCCCACGCTTAAATCCCCAATTGCTTATGCCCAGAAACGGGATTTCTGAAAAAGCGGAAAACTTTCAGTTCAAGATTCAGTTACGAATTCCAGCTGTCAAATCCGGATTCTATATCCGTTTTATTTTGTTTAGACAATTAGTTGGGATTTATTCCCTTTTATTTATTTAGATTTTATTTCTTTATTTCTAGATATTTCAAGATTTGAGTTTGTTAAGTTTGTTAGAGCCCTAATTAGTTTCCTTCTTGAATTAGGACTCTTTTAGTTTAAATATGTGGAATTTTATTCCACAAGACACCTTTGATTTATTTTTATTCAAGCATCGTTTTTCCTTTTATTTTGGAGTTCTCGATTTTTATCAATTTTTGCATACGTTTGATTATGAGTTGCTAAACTCATACTTCTAGTCGAGGATTTGTTAAGTCGTATTTTGTGCATATTTTACATGTCTATATTTGGGTTGATTGTTATGATTACTCTTCTTAATTTGTGACTTTATGTTGATAATTGGATTTATGAATATTAAATAGAGAAAAGAACCAAATGGGACGAAAAAGAAGAAAAATGACGCAGAAAAGATTTAGATGGAAAAAGCCAGCAGAAGACTGCGTGCCCACGCTTAAATCCACAATTGCTTCTGCCCAGAAACGAAAATTTATGAAAAAACGGGATTTCAAGATTTGGACTCAAGATTGGTTATCCAGCTGTCAAAATCGGATTTTATAGTTGTTAAGACAATTAGTTGGGATTTATTTCCTTTTTATTTGATTAGATTTTATTTCTTAATTTCTAGATATTTCAAGATTTTAGTTTGTTAAGTTTGTTAGAGCCCTAATTAGTTTCCTTTTTGGATTAGGACTCTTTTATTATAAGTATGTGGAATTTTATTCCACAAGACACCTTTGATTTTATTTTTAATTGAAGCATCGTTTTTCCTTTTGTTCTGGAGTTCTCGATTTTTATCAATTCTTGCATACGTTCGATTATGAGTTGCTAAACTCATACTTCTAGTCGAGGATTCTTCAAGGTTTGATTCTTTAAATTCGTGAGATCGAATTGTGCCATAATTTCTCTGTTATTAGGTATTTACTTTTTCCCTGATCTCTGTTGACAATATGTTTCAATAGGTTAGATAACCTGATCAATTATTTAATCTTTGAAATCGTATTTAGTTATTTAGGACTAAATCCGTGACTGGTGAACCCTAACTTTGTAGCAGTTAGCGACGTTGATTATTTAATCGTTTTCGATTAGTCGTTATGGGAATTAGTAACCTGGTCTAAATAAACCGAGCTTATGCGTTTGTTGGCTAGAATTGGTGTCTTTCTAATACGAGAATGCTATCGATAGGCTGAATCCTAAGAGCTTGTTTAGGGTTGTCGAATTGGTAAGAGGAGTAATCAAAGAGCTTGTTTTGGTTATCGATGACTTAAGGAAAGACTAGGTTATTAGGGCTTGTTAATAACTATAGCCAATTTATTTATAAAACATTGAATTATCATTACATCAGTGATCGAATTAATTGAATCAATACTGAGAAAATCCGAATACTAGAATTTTTCATCATATTAAATATCCGAATTTTACTTTATTTGCGTTCTTTTAAATCTGCGTTTTTGAATCTTGTGCTTTTTAATTTACGTATTTTTATTTTAATTAGTTAAAACTCTCAAAACCCCCCTTTTATCGATATTAGTAATTTAGGAATTGAATTTTACACCATTCCCTGTGGATCGACCCTACTTATCGCTGATTACAAATCTTTTTAAAGTAGGTTATTTATTTTTGTTGGATTCGACACCCACCAGGATTCTTCAAGGTTTGATTCTTTAAATTCATGAGATCGAATTGTGCCATAATTTCTCTGTTATTAGGTATTTACTTTTTCCCTGAGCTCTGTTGATAATATGTTTCAATAGGTTAGATAACCTGATCAATTATTTAATCTTTGAAATCGTATTTAGCTATTTAGGACTAAATCCGTTACTGGTGAACCCTAATTTTGTAGCAGTTAGCGACGCTGATTATTTAATCATTTTCGATTAGTCGTTATGGGAATTAGTAATTTGGTCTAAATAAACCGAGCTTATGTGTTTGTTAGCTAGAATTGGTGTCTTTCTAATACGTGCATGCTATCAATAGGCTAAATCCTAAGAGCTTGTTTAGGGTTGTCGAATTGGTACGTAAGAGGAGTAATCAAAGAACTTGTTTTGGTTATCGACGACTTAAGAAAAGACTAGGTTATTAGAGCTTGTTAATAACTATAGCCAATTTATCTATAAAACATTGAATTATCATTGCATCAGTGATCGAATTAATTGAATCAATACCGAGAAAATCCGAAGACTAGAATCTTTCATCATAGTAAAATCCGAATTTTACTTTATTTGCATTCTTTCGAAATTGTGTTTTTAATTCTTGCATTTTTTTCGTCTTTTAATTTCGATTTTAGTTAAAAATCTCAAAACCCCCTTTTATCGATATTAATAATATAGGAATTGAATTTTACACCATTCCTTGTGGATCGACCCTACTTATCGCTGATTACAAATCTTTTTAAAGTAGGTTTTTATTTTTGTTGGATTCGACACCCACCAAATTTTGGCGCCGTTGCCGGGGATTCGGTGTTATATATTTATTTCCATTGTTGCTAATATTTTCGTTTTAGTTTTGTTTTGTTAGCTTTTGTATGCCTAGGAACTTTCGTGGAAGTGAATTCGAATACGATCCCGAGATTGAAAAACAAGCCCGCCGACTACAAAAAGAGACAAGGCAACGTCACTTCACCACCCCGTCGGTTCCATCGTCCAGGACCGAATCTACATTTTCTTCTAGCGATTCAGAAGAGGAAAATGAATCAATGGACAACGTCGCTAATGTCGCACCTCCTAACAATGCTAATGGCAATGCCAATCCCAACGTCGTCGAAAGAACGCTGAAAGACATGGCCATGCCAAATCCTAATCAACAACCTCTCTGTATTCCTTACCCTAATCTTGAGGTAGATTTTGAATTAAAATCTGAAACTATTCACTTACTACCTATTTTTCATGGTTCTGCAGCATAAGCATTTGAAGGGATTCGATTTAATTTGCTCAACAATGAAACCTAAAGATATAACGGAGGATCAAATGAAATTAAGGACTTTTCCTTTTTCCATAGCCGATAAAGCCAGAGATTGGCTATATTTCCTACCTCCCGGTTCGATTGAGACATGGAACGAGATGGAAACACAATTCTTAGAGAGATTTTTCCCAGCATCTCGAGTCGCAAACGTAAGGATAGAGATTTGTGGAATTCGCCAATTCACGGGTGAGACATTATACGAGTATTGGGAATGTTTCAAACAGTTGGTTGCTAGTTGCCCACAACATCAAATCCCAGACCAACTCCTCATACAGTACTTCTACGAGGGATTAATGGTCATGGATAGGAATCTGATAGACGCTGCGAGTGGGGGAGCATTGATTTACAAAACTTACACCGAAGTGAGGAATTTAATTTCAAAAATAGCATCAAACTCCCAATAGTTTATTACCCGACAAGAACACCCAACGAAGGAAACGAATGAAGCAACTATAGCATTACTCAATCAGCGCATGAACGATGTGACTGCCCTCGTACAAAAGATGGTTATGAGAAACACACAACAAGCCAATATGTGTGGCATTCGTTCTGGAATCGGACATGTGGCCGAGATATGCCCCACTGCCCAAAATCAGACACTTGAGCAAGCCAATACAGCTGGATTTCCAGGGTCCATCCAAAGAAAATACGATCTTTTTTCGAACACATATAACCCTGGATGGAGGGATCATCCCAACTTGAGTTATGCACCACGACCACCTTATCAGAAACCTCAAGGATCTCAGTTCCCTCGACAAACCCAATCCTCAGGTATGTCCGCCGAAGATATGATTAAAGCATTGACCACCAATACTCAACAATTCCAACAGAGCGTGCAACAGTTCCGACAAGGTTTGCAACAAGCCCAACAAGAGAATCATAACGCTATCAATAACTTGGAGAAACAAATGGGTCAAGTAGCTACCGCCGTAAACGAGTTAGTGGCACAAAATTCAAATTAATTGCCATCCCAACTCATAGTGAACCCGAGGGAGAATGTAAGTGCTGTTACATTATGAAGTGGCAAAGAATTGAAAGAAGCAAAACCATTCGAAGAGTTAAGCATGCCCACGCCTAAATCTCCGAACCCTTCTGCCGAGAACGCTTCAAAATGCGAAGTTGAAAAAGAATTAGAAAAAGAAAAGGAGGCTGTTGTCGAGCAGAAACCAGTGAAATTTGTGATTCAGCCTCCCTTTCCCGGTCGATTTGCCAAGTCAAAGAAAGAGGAGCAAGAAAAGGAGATACTCGAAACGTTTCAAAAGGTTGAGGTAAACATTCTACTTCTCGATGCCATTAAGCAAGTACCTCGTTATGCTAAGTTCCTTAAGGAATTGTGCACGACAAAGAGAAAGCTTATAGGCAACGAGAGATACACATAGGTGAGAACGTATCCCCAGTACTTCAAAAGAAATTACCACCTAAATGTAAGGATCCGGGTATATTTACAATTCCTTGTAAAATAGGTAACGTTCGAATTGAAAAAGCTATGTTAGACTTAGGATCCTCAATCAATGTTATGCCACGATCGATATATGAGTCACTTAATATAGGGAAATTTAAAGAAACCGGTGTAGTTATTCAACTAGCCGATAGGTCTAATGCTTACCCTGATGGTGTCCTAGAAGATATTTTGATACAAGTTAATGACCTAGTATTCCCCGCCGATTTCTATATTGTCGATATGGATCATAATGAGTCTAGTAATCCCGCCCCTATTTTACTTGGTAGACCATTCATGAAAATGTCTAGGACCATAATTAATGTACATGATGGGACTCTCTCCATGGAATTTGATAGAAAAATCATAAAATTTAACATATACGATTCCATGAAGTACCCTCCTAACGATCATTCTGTTTTTGGTATAGATGTTATTGACCCTTTAACGCAGACTAGGTTCGAACCTGAGTATGTAGATCCGTTACAAGTAGCTTTGATCACTAACGACTTGGACGGGAAGGAAAAGCAACTTAAGCTAAACCGAGAACTCGAAGAGAAGAATTTGGACATTGATTCCCTTCAATCACTTTCTCTTAATATTTCTCGTATTTCTTTATCTTCATCAACTTCTAAAATACTTCCATCTATTGTGCAGACACCGAAGTTGACAATTCAAGAGTTCGAGAAAGCTCATAACGAAACAAACGAGAATTCAAAGATCTACAAGAATAAAACGGAACCTTTTCGTGATAAGACAATTTCAAGAAAGAACTTAGTCAAAGGACAAAAAGTTATTCTTTCCCATTCTCGCTTCAAGCTATTTCCGGGTAAGCCACGTTCCCGTAGGAGTGGACCATTTATTGTCATTGATATTTTTTTCTATGGTGCAGTTTATATTCAAAATCCAACTACACGAAACATTCTCAAGGTGAATAGACATCATTTGAAACCTTTTTATGAAGGATTTCAATCTCACGATGTCAAAAACATGAAGTTGGAACCATCAAACCATGTTACATAACTGTGAAGCATCGTCTAGCCAACGACGTTAAAGAATGGCGCTGCATGGGAGGCAACCCATGAGTTTTTCTTCATGTCTTTTATTTTTCAGCTTTTATTTTTTTAACAGACGCATTTCGAAAGTTAAGCGTGCCCACACTTAACTTACGAATCCCTTCTGTTTTGCATTTTCAATTTTAACTGAAGACTTTGAAGAATTAAGTGTGCTCACGCCTAAAACTTCAAAACCTTCTGTTTCGCACTTTTCAGTTTTTCATGCTTATATATTTATATATATAAAAAAAAATCAAAAAAAAAATCTAAAAAATCTAAAAAGGACAAAAACAAAATTGAATTAGGGATTTCTAACCCTAATTTTTTTTCCCAAATCGCGAACCCTAGTTCATACATGCCGTTACTCACCTCTCGTTCGCTCTGATTTGCAGGTTTCCGTTCATCATCATCCACCGTCGCTTTCGCATCAATAGGCGAAGACTTGTCTTCCATTGCCGCCACCTTTTCCGACTGTCACATCCGTTGATATCAACAACTCCACCACTCCAAAACACCGCCGCAGCTCATTCCACCCCCGTCCCACTCCACCGGAATCTGCTCGGCCACCAGTGTAGGAACAACTCGACAATCTGGCCACCAAAATCAAATCCCTCACATCCACACTGAAATTAATCGCCGATCGCTTTAAAATCACGACCGATTGATGTCGTAGGGAAGTCCCCCTCCTTGTTCATTCAATTATTGATTGCGTTGCTTGTTTTTCTATTTCTTATCCATTAAGGGCAATGCTTGTTTTAAGTGTGGGGGGAGTTTCCCTATGCAATTGTGTGTGCCTTGGTGTTTTTGCTTAGTTGTGACTATGTGAAACAAAATTTTTTAAATTTTTTTTATTTTTAGACTATTTTAGTTTGTGTTTCTTTTGAACGGTTAGACTTTGATAAATGAGCATGCTTTGATTGAATTTTTGTGCCGTATGAAGTTTATGTTATGTTCAATGATTAAAAACGAGCATAGGAACTCATGTTTTAGTCGATTACCCTACCTTGTGAGGACTTGTGCCATTTAATTGATATAATCTCTTTCTTCTTGTGTGACTCGCGTGTTTTTAAAATTCTAGAACTTATTTTGAACCTTGTCAAAATTACACGAGTATGTGCATGATTGAAAATGATAAAGGCATTTAGGATTTAGCTACTTTTGCCAAAATAAACCCTTTGCATTATCCTCTAGTTAGCCACTTTGAGCCTTTTTATCCTATTTTCTTGAATTGCCCCGAATTTGAGCCCTTACCATTTTTATGCCTCCTCGTTTTACCCGTCCGGAAAATAAGTTGAGCATGGAGGTTGTATACTATTTGGGGACGAAAAGTCTAGAAGATGATATTTTTGAATAAGTGTGGGGGAAAGTCGTGGAAAATACAAAGAGTATCAAAAAAAAAATCAAAAAATAATTCGAAAAACAAAAAGGGTAAACAAAAAGGAAAAATAAAAGAAGTTCGAAAAATTGATGAGGTACCAAGCCCCCGAGAAAGATAGAAAAAAATGTGTTTAGTATATGGGTCCTTAACGTCAAATATACCCAATGAGATCTCGATGCTCGATAAAATTTCTAGACTTAGCCACTTTTTCGACCTCTCTTTTCACTCCTACCCCGAACCTTAGCCCCATTACAACCCTTAATAAAGACCTTTTAATTCGATTGTGCACACTCTCAACCGTAGTGACGACATTGGTGTATAACCAAGCCTATGGAATAACACTAACACGTTGAGATTCGAGCGATACACTTATAACCATACATGATAGTTGGAGAATATTTGGGTGAAAATCGACTGAAATTCTTGTTTTCCTTGTTCAATTGAGGTCGTTGTTCTAGCATGAGATTATTGTGGTATCGAAAATTTCGATTAATTACGTGTTTCGTGCTTCGAGTTTGATTTTGTTCTTTTGATCACACTGCTGAATGGTTTAATTTGCCGCATGGTACTGTTTTGAGTAGTTTTTACATAGTCAACTTTTGAGCATTGCCCGAGGACGTACAATGGCACAAGTGTGGGGGTATTTGTTAAGTCGTATTTTGTGCATATTTTACATGTCCATATTTGGGTTGATTGTTACGATTACTCTCCTTATTTTGTGACTTTAGGTTGATAATTGGATTTATGAAGATTAGAAGGAGAAAGAATCAACCGATACAAAAAAGAGAAAAAAGGACGAAGAAAAGAGTTAGACGAAAGAAGGCAGCAGAAGGCTTAGAAAAGTTAAGCGTGCCCACGCTTAAATCCCCAATTGCTTCTGCCCAGAAATGGGATTTCTGAAAAAGCGGGAAACTTTCAGTTCAAGATTCAGTTACGAATTCCAGCTGTCAAATCCGGATTCTATATCCGTTTTATTTTGTTTAGACAATTAGTTGGGATTGATTCCCTTTTATTTGTTTAGATTTTATTTCCTTATTTCTAAATATTTCAAGATTTGAGTTTGTTAAATTTGTTAGAGCCCTAATTAGTTTCCTTCTTGGATTAGGACTCTTTTAGTTTAAGTATGTGGAATTTTATTCCACAAGACACCTTTGATTTATTTTTATTCAAGCATCGTTTTTCCTTTTATTCTGGAGTTCTCGTTTTTTTATCAATTTTTGCATACGTTTGATTATGAGTTGCTAAACTCATACTTCTAGTGGAGAATTCATTAAGGTTTGATTCTTTAAATTCGTGAGATCGAATTGTGCCATAATTTCTCTGTTATTAGGTATTTACTTTTTCCCTGAGCTCTGTTGATAATATGTTTCAATAGGTTAGATAACCTGATCAATTATTTAATTTTTGAAATCGTATTTAGCTATTTGGACTAAATCCATGACTGGTGAACCCTAATTTTGTAGCAGTTAGCGACGTTGATTATTTAATCGTTTTTGATTAGTCGTTATGGAAATTAGTAATCTGGTCTAAATAAACCGAGTTTATGTGTTTGCTGGCTAGAATTGGTGTCTTTCTAATACGTGCATGCTATCGATAGGCTAAATCCTAAGAGCTTGTTTAGGGTTGTCGAATTGGTAAGAGGAGTAATCAAAGAGCTTGTTTTGGTTATCGACGACTTAAGAAAATACTAGGTTATTAGAGCTTGTTAATAACTATAGCCAATTTATCTGTAAAACATTGAATTATCATTGCATCCGTGATCGAATTAATTGAATCAATACCGAGAAAATCCGAAGACTAGAATCTTTCATCATATTAAAATCCGAATTTTACTTTATTTGCATTCTTTCGAAATTGTGTTTTTAATTCTTGCATTTTTTCGTCTTTTAATTTCGATTTTAGTTAAAAATCTCAAAACCCCTTTTTATCGATATTAGTAATATAGGAATTGAATTTTATACCATTCCCTGTGGATCGACCCTACTTATCGCTAATTACAAATCTTTTTAAAGTAGGTTCATACTTTTATAATAGTTGTAGATAAATGTATCATTTGTATTTATTCTTAAATTTTGTTTGAAATACTATACTGAGTTGAAACACAAAATCACTAATTCTAAAAAAAAAGACAAAAGTAGGACTCAAGGTTAATTTGAGAAACTGAAAAAGTCCATGTAAGACATTTTAAATGTGCACACGAACGTAATTTTTGATGTACGAGATAAAGAAATATTCAATTATTTAGTTTATTACCTATAATTTATTTTAAAATGGACAATTATAATTAATAATGTGATATAATTAATGAAAAATGTGACATAATTATAATACAATATTGTAAAATAAAATTATAAGAAGTTTAAACAGGACAAATGATACTAGCCAGATTCATTCAATATTTTTATAATTAACAATGGTATTTATTGTATTATAATAATCCACACGTCACACCGTAAACATGAATTCCATTCTTATCGATAAACCATTAGATATATATTTTAAGGAAATTAATATTTCCTAAATCTCAATAGTATGGATTCTTTACAATAATCATATTAGAATATTATATTAGTCTACATAGATAAAAATCTTCTAACACCAAAATAAATTAGCAAAATAAAAGTAGTTAAATATAGGTTGAATTAAATATTGAATATACAATAAAAATCTTAAAATGAGAGTACAATTTTATGCACATCTTTTCTACTCTTCAATAATATCAAATTTAATGGATAAATAGCCTCAAAATGCAAAGTAATTAGGTACCAAGCAATTCATATTTTGTCTTAAAATTTCAAATTGAGATGAATTATTTTGTCTCAAAAGTTGTTGAGTACAGTGAGACAGAATTTGAGATTCTTTGTTGTCTCTAAATTCGTCTAAACTATTGTCTCGACTAAGTTGATTTTTTTCGTCTCAGTATTTTTTGTCGATATCAGAAACGAATTAAAGACGGATTTTGATGTCTCTAAATTCGTCTCAGATATTGTCTCAACTAAGATGATTTTTTCCGTCTCAATTTTTTAATTGATATTAGAGACGGATATAGAGATGTAATTATCCCGTCTCTATTTCCCTCTCTATTTCGTTGCAATAATAAGATAGAGACGGAAATATGTTTCCGTAGTAAATTTGTCTCTAATTTGAGACAAATATGTTATCGGTCTCTGAATCCGTCTCCATTTTATATTTGTCTCAAATTTCGATCTCAAAAACCTTGACTATGTTTGGATTTGTTTCCAAGCCATTTTTGGCCAGAAATTTTGGCTAATAGTGTTTTGTTAGTGAATTTCTAGGCTACAAAACATATACAATTGTTTGGCAGAAAAAGGTATATTTTTAGCTAAAAATAAAACTCAATTATCTTTCTCTCTCCTATTTATTTCACAATTAGATTTTGTTCCCTATTATTTTTTTTTGTCTTCTTCTATCCTCTTATTAAATATATTTAATATTTATAAGGAATTTATATTCATATACAATATTTAAAAATATATATGTATCATATAACTATATACAATATTTAAAAATATATATGTACCGTATAACAAACATAAGCTTACATGTTTTACTGTAGAATAACATGTTCGCTTTAAAAATAAAATTAAACATTATGTCATTAAAAATGTATGTGTCGTAAAAAAATAGTTTCTTCAAGAATTCTCACCAATATAATCAATCAAAACAAAATCCAGCATAATCTTAGCTTGGATGTACATACAATGTATATGACATTAGTGCCCGTATCTTTAATCTTATTATACATATGTTAAAATAATATATTATTAGAAGAAAAATTTTAGTTCTAATATTGTAATCAAGTATTAAAATATTTAATTAGGTTCCAAGTAACAAATTAAATAGTAACATACATTATAATTAGAAATCGAACCTCCTTCCTAATATTGATTTTGGACCCAAAACTTGATATTAAATTAAGGAACAATATATATATATATATATATATATATATTTAATTTTATTTTGAAGTTTTAAAGGGTATGATTATGTCACAATTCTTTTTGATAAATTAATAATGCATTTTTCTCATCTGTTCAATAGATGATTGTAGTCCCTATTAGAACAATTATGATTGACTAATAGATTTTTTAAGGTAACATACAAACACATATTTGTTTTCTTTTTCAATTTCATAACCAAGTGAAAACACGACACATGTTTATAATATATTCTATTACTATATTTGTATAGTATATAGATATATAAATAAATTTAGATATGTATAATTCATTTGTATACTCAATAATATATATTACTTAAGTCATTTGTCTAAACATTCAATAATTTATTTATTTTAAATTGTAATATTTATAAACAAATATTCATCAATGATATAATTATTATACTTTTAATATTATAATATATTTTTTTATTATTATTATTTAATAACTAACAGACAAAAACTGTCATAATTTGACTAGTACAGTAACTTATGTTCTCTCCTAAAATAAAACCAAAAACTATCCCACGAAAAAAAACAATCAAATATCAATTCTCAAATTAAACCAAACACTATCTCATTAATAATGCACGTATCTCCAAAAAAAAATTCAGCAACGATTCTCACCAAAATAACCAACCAAACATACCCTGTAGTAGTGATATTTACGTTGACAAATAGTATAATTAGTGTTTGTGGATTCACCAACAAAATAAACATGATTTTTTATTCAAATAATTATTAAATCTTATAAGTTCATTATTTATCATTTAAGTTTAAGAATGATCCAATTAAAATTCATAGCCAAAAGCCCAAACTGAGAGCTTAATCCTAATTATTCAAGAATTCTAATTCGATTTTTTCAGTTTCCAAATAATAATATTTAATAAGTGAACGAATACAGATTTATGGTCTTATACGTTTCCTAATCCTAACAAACTTCAGTATACCTAACAAACCCTAACAAACTTCACTATAAATAGCTCAAATAAAACCCTAAAACACAACATAATTTCGAAACCTCAGCCATGGATATCAACAGCAGCAAAAGCAGAAGATCGTCAACTGTTATAATCATCATAGTCCTTGTGTTCATCATCACAATGATAGTCGGAAGTGGATTTCTAATCCGTAATTACTCTGAAAAACTTAAGAAAGACGCAGCCATTGTAGAATTCCATGGAAATTATGCAACATATGAAAAGCTTTTGAAGCTGTGGTTGGAGTGCATGGCTCGGAAAACACGTTTTGAAACAAGTGAGGATCAAAATCTACAGATGATATGCTTTGGTTATGAACGATTACTGAGTATATCTTACCAAAACAAAGGTTTGTTATCGCCAGCGTACTTAGATGCCCTCAAAATTCATTACAACAGAAATCAAACTGAAATCGATATCCATATTTGTACATTGGATTTCATGAGATGTCCTAATGAAACTATGGCCATTGTTCATGCCATGTATCAGGATTACGATGATTGTTGATTTAATTTGATGTTATTAGTCTTCTATCTTTTATTCTATATATATGTGTGTATATATATATATATACATTTATTGAAGTATGTTTTCATCGTTTCAAACTTACAACTTATCGATTACTAGCTTGACTAATAAGTGGATTAATTGCGGTATTTGTTTGGGAAAAATCAAAAAAGTTCAATATGATACGACTTGTGCGGTTTCATACAATATCAATTCGAAATAACATCAATATAAAAACTTGAGACTTGTAATGAAGGATATGTTGACCCCGATAATAAATTGACAGTAATAGTTTTTAAATCATGGGTAACAATGCACATATTTTAATACCCATACTATCGAGCTTTGGGTATTAAAATACATAATTTATTACAAGAGAAATCAAAGAAACTCAAACAATTATGACAAATTCAGTTTTGGACAAAATGTAGAGATTTTCAATTTTGCAACAAATAACTGATTTGGTTGAATGAAGCTTTAATATCTCATAATAATTTTGAGATTTTTTTTAGTTAAATCTGTGCTATACTAATTTCATTTAACATTTGATGTTCATGATCTATCCGTCCGTCTGTTCTTTTTCTTTAAAATCAGTTCCTTCATCATATAGTATATGTGCAATGCACTCATCTTTGCACCACAAAAAGATAAGTCAATTTTCATGTGAATTTTAATTTACAATAATCTTAAGAAAATAGCACGAAACTCAAAATATTAACCGAACAAATAGGGGTGAATTTATAGCTCATCAACGTATTTTGTCATCTATACTACTACAATCCATCTTGCGGAATGCTAACATCTTTTGTTCGATGTCCATGGCTACATAATAGTTTTGTTGCGCCCAATTACCTAGAAGGGCATGATTCAAGTTAATTTGGTTCGACGATAAGAATCCTAGACAATATGTATCTGGACTTATTTGATGGAATAAGCTTTGGGCAGTTAATTGCATGACAGCATTATACTGGAAAACAAATTCCACTGTAGGGTACCTGCTTAAATCATCATTAATGTTTCCATTATAGCAGACCCTCATCTTCGAATCTCGCACTTCATCTTCATCATCGACATTCATCGCCTTGATAATTTCCCACTCGAACGCCTCAAGTTCTTTTGTTGGGAAATAGGAATAGGTCGAACCAGTGTCCACCACCATTCCACCACTATAATCATCAGGTGAATATTTAAATATATGCATGTCAATGTCAAGTACTTTCCCTTGGATTTTAATTTGTTCCAAATTTATGTAGTAGTGGTTTTGTGATATCACCGGAGTTTGAGCTCCCCTCAATACGATTCTATTGCCGATGATTAATGTATTGTACTTATAAGAAAAGTCAGTTAAATCACCAATACAATACGAGAACCTAGAATAACCTGATTGTTTAATCAACGAGATTCTGTTATTACCAAGTCCAAGTACGCCATTTGTGTGCAAGGTTGTAGTTCTAGAACAACCAAATAGAATTTTATGAAGCACCTCCTCGCTATCAAAAAACTTAATATCTTCTCTTGCAAGATGTCCCATCGTGTTTTCGCCTCCTCCGTAAAATAATTTATAGTCACATTTATTGTTGTTGCGAGAACCACAATAAGTTGTGAGAGACCCAAGTGGAGTTTGGCAATAGGAAGAATTGATACAAGGTTCTGGCTCATAGGTATTAGACTTAGCTGGATCGAATAAAGGTTCTGGTACATTGAGCCTACATGGTATGCAATTTATCCATGTTAAACTACTGCCGGTATCGACATATAGTTTTTGAGTTGTGCGTGTGCTGCCAAACTGTATCAAGCCATAAAAGCCACCACGTGCAGGAGAAATGGCGGTTTCAAGATCTGTGGGCCGATATGATGAGCCTTCTTTTATGTAAGAAGCCCTGGCTTGAGAACTTTCATATGCAACCCTAGATAGCTCTTTGAGGGTTGCGTGTGGGTTATAAGTAGGGGAGTCTATTGAATTATCATGTATTAATGTTACCACCAAGAGGTTTGATGTATGTGGTATTTCAATTGGTGGGAGGGTAAAAGACAATGAAAAACTGAAGGATATTACAAGAAATAGCAACACATTGCTTAAAGTAACCATATTTAAGGAATGAAACATGTTGCTTAAAGTAACAATATTTAAGGATAGAAGGCTACTATGATGTGTAATGAAATGTTAATTAGCAAGTAGCTATTGATATATATAGAGGGAGATATCACAATAACCACAAGAATTAAGTAAGTTTTAGGAGAGCATACATTTTGTGATCTCAACATGTAACATTTTTAATTCAAGAATTAAGTAAGTTTTAGGAGAACATACATTTTGTAATCTCAACTAAACATATAACATTTTTAATTCAAGAATTAAGTAAGTTTTAGGAGAGCATGCATTTTGTAATCTCAACATATAACATTTTCATTCAAGAAGAGCATACATTTTGTAATCTCAACATATAATATTTTTCATTCAAGAAGAGCATACATTTTGTAATCTCAACATATAATATTTTTCATTCAAGAATTATGTGAGTGTTAGGAGAGCATACATTTTGTAATCTCACATATAACATTGTCATATAGTTAGTCTACTTAATCAACCATGATCAAGATTTTTCAACACTATTTCAGAACTGGAAGATTTCTTCTAAGTCAACCTCCTGGTTGTGCCTAACTTTGTTTTGCATTGGGTCATTAGTTTCAAATCCAACTTAATCTTTTCTTGTTAACTTTATTATTAAGTTTAATAATTATCTTAATTTACATTCATGGATAAAGTCCAAATTGGATTTAATTGTTGGTTATGAAACTATAGCCATTGTCGAGTATATGGATGGATTATCCCACCTGCTGATTTAGTTGTTGCTTCATATGTATATAATAGTTATTAAGTATGTTTCTTTTTTTATTAACTTTCAGAAGTTCAATGAAATACTTGTGTCTAATTTTCATCAAATTTCAAGCTTACTTAATTACAAGCTTGGCTTAAAAGTGGATTGCCACGTTTTATGGGGAAAAAAATCGATGAAGTAGAAGGAAATTAAGAACACTTAAAGCTTAAAAACCCATAATCACAGGTGGGACTATGCTACTATCGGTGTTTAGTAGCGGTTGAATAGCTTTTATATCATTTTATATTTTAATATGTTTATTAATTGATAAAAGGCGAAAAATGTATGAAAAGATAAAAACTGACATTTTGAGGTATAAAACTTCTATTTTAATAATTCTTATATGGGTAGAAAGAAAGCTATGACAAATACCTCTTGTGAAGAACCAGAATTCATGATGTGGAAAATCATCTGAATTGAAAAAGTTTGTATTCTGATTTCAAATTGATACGCAAAATAGCTTTAACCATTAACATTTGCAAATCAGAAGATTGCAACTTTGAGTTGCAGATCAAGCTTTATGGAACCAAAAATTGGCAACAACGAATCCGGCATCATGCTTCGGGTGCCTAAATCGGAGATACGTAGATCTGGCCGGAAAACCGCCATTATTGGCGCTGGACGAGTAGACATGGCGATGATGAACTCTGCTCGGAGCAGATTTCAGAAACTCTGCTCATGGGCGATGACGGAGATGTGAAAATTTCTGATGCAAGTTTGAAGACCCCAACGGCGATGACGGTAATGTGAGCCACTAATTCACCGGCCGCTGCTGGCAACCGGCTGAGAAAGTTGTTATATTCCAACACAAAATATTGTGTATTGGGCATGGCCGAAATAATATTAAAGTTGGACAACCCCCAATTCATGTGTTAATGTGGTTGGGATGTTAAAAAATTGTGGGTTATACAATTTTGGGAAAATTACAAATACATCCCCTCTATTTTTATACTTCTCCTATTTTACCCTTGATTGGATTTCAATATGATTATATTAGATTTTAATCTTCGATTAGACTTAATCGATTAAATTGGGTTTAATCGTCGTAGAAAAAAATCAAGTTGGAATTAATTGAAGTGATCAATTAAATAAGATTTAAGCAACATTTTACGAGATTATCAAAGTTAATCGGATTAACAATGAAATTATGTTGTATTAATCGGATTTACGTTGATTTCTCATGAAAATTAATCTAGGTTTAATTTCACATCAAAATTAAGGATTTTGATTCAAGTTATATTGGCATTTGGCTCTAACAATGAATTTAGTTAAATTGAATTTAATCAAATAATTAAAAGAGCCCATGGAAATTAAATTGGATTTAATTTCACTAGAATCAAATTGGTTTCGATGGGAAATAAGTTAAATTTTATTTAGAAAAAATTACATCCACCTCCCCTATGTAATGTTATAATTATAAAAAAATTCCCTAAGTTTTTCATAATTACTCGGACCTCTCCCATCACAAGTTTAGTTTTTTATAACAAGGGCACCCCCTGTCGTAAGTCCATCGGTCCACACAGTCGTCCATGTACCAGTAGAAGATTCGGCAGCTACCGCGGCCCCTGCTTCTTTAGGCGGAACTCCTGGTTGAGGAGTTACTCGGAATGCTGCCAAGATATCAGTATCTTTGGTTTCGTATTCAGGAGTATAATAAGTCAATTTGTACTCTTTAACACCCGCTTTGAATCCAACACTTGCTTTAGTCTCTGTTTGTGTCAAATTTTTCCTGATGTCAGCAAATTTTTTTGTGATTTTCTTATTTTACCCATAATGACATCATCAACTGATGATGTCATCATTTTGACAATGATGTCATACTGTTGATTGACGAAAATACCCTCAAGTGTGTAAATGTAATGTTTGTTTTTTCTAAACCATAAAATGACATCTGAGGCGGTGAACAAATTTTAAAGTGGGGTCAAAAAATTTATACTAGTAATATTTGTTTTAATTTTCACTTTTCTAAATCTTTAATAGAGTATAATTGAGTAAATAATTGTTTAAATTTATTTCAATTTTATCAATGTAAGAAATTATATCCGAGTATCATTTAATTGTATGTCTATTTAAACTCAATCTAATTAATTCATACATATTATTTTAACTAATTTAATGCTTTTGTTAAATATTAAATTTTATCGAATATAAAAATAAATATTTTCAAATGTATCTGACATGTCAAATAAATTGAAATTAAATGATCTTTAAATAATCATACTCAAGTTACACATACAAAGAAAATACTTTTACATTGCGAATGTAGAGAAATATAAGAATGTGATATACATTTGATTGGATTTCCATATTTTCGTTGGTCTCTGTGCCAGAAATAAAGAATTAATTTACCAAACACGTCACTAACGAAAAGAAAGCTAAATCTATCTCCTATATAAATGTGTGAATAACAAAATTGTTTCGTCCTATGTGAAAAGACATGCCCTTACTTCTAATAATATTAGAGATATAAACCAATTAGGACTCTAATTATAATAATTCTAATAATATTAGAGATGTAAACCAACTAGGACTCTAATTATAATAATTCTAATAATATTAGAGATGTAAACCAACTAGGACTCTAATTATAATAATTCTAATAATATTAGAGATATAAACCAATTAGGACTCTAATTATAATAATTCTAATAATATTAGAGATATAAACCAATTAGGACTCTAATTATAATAATTCTAATAATATTAGAGATATAAACCAATTAGGACTCTAATTATAATAATTCTAATAATATTAGAGATATAAACCAATTAAGACTCTAATTATAATAACTCAATTGTAAAAATCTTTTGGAATTCTAATCAATTATAATATCTATTCCCATATCATAAAATATAATATAATATAAATATTATATACGTGCAAGCTTAAAGTGAAAGTATCAGTTACCAACATTGCATGGTCTATTAACATATTACCAAATATAATATCATATAAATATTTTATAATATTTGACATATATATAGACGATGCAATGCTTTAAAGTGCAATTATGACTTAACCAACATTGCAGAGCCATTTTCATTAAGTTTTTAAATTGGAAATTTGTGTATAATTTTAAAAAAATCAATAATTAAGATGAGTCGATTTGGATTAATTTTTAATTTTTCAAAACTATTCTATTTATATTCACACAATTACGCTAGAGTTTAAGGATAATAATAAATTTGCGTCAAATATTGAGTAAGTTTTAATTCATTAAAAATAAATTCAAATAATTGTTAACAAGTGTTAAATATAATAATACACAAGGCCTTAAGTTATCTAAGTAAGCTAATTTAATTGAGCCCAGTTGTATTATATAAATAATTACTATATATTCCTACAGTTGAATATTGATAAAAGTAATTATCAATCTTTAGCTAAATAGTCAAATTTAAAAACTCAAAATAAAACACTTACTAATTTATCTTTTATATAAATTTGTGAATAACAAAATTATTACGTTCTATGTGAAATACAACCTTACTTCTAATAACTTTGGAAATATAAATCAATTAGGACTCTAATTACAATAACTCAATTTATAAAAACCTTTTAGAAGTCTAATCAATTACAATATCTATGTGACAAACCAATTATAGTATCACGTTTGTAGAATAAATGTGATTAATACTAATACTTATTATATTTAGCAATATAAATATATGTATAATAATTATTAGTCAATAACATATAAATATACTTATACGTAAAATCTTAATAATTATAATATTTATATTGATTGTAATATATAGGGTAAAGTGCACTTCACCCCCTCGAAAACCTTGTATTTTGCACTTTCCCACATAAAAATACAAAAATGAGACATAACATATATAGTACAAAATAATATTAATAAATATAACAATATTGAGATGCTATAATGTGTGAATAACAAAATTGTTTCGTTCTATGTAAAAAGACATATTTGTCCTTACTTCTAATTAATAACATAGGAAAAATAACCAAGAATACTTATTATAATAACTCAATTTGTAGAAAACCTTTTAAAAGTCTAATCAATTACAACTTCTATCGCATGCAAAAACCAATTAGGCCTCCATTATACTCAAGCATTGTCATGAATTTGGTTGATAAAAAGATGCAATTTTTAGCGCGGGGTATTGTGAAATGACGAAAGAGTCATGGTGGGGTAAGTGGCAAAGTGGGCTGGGTTGGATTTGATAGGGGTAAATTTGGCAAGTGGATGAAAATATTGAAAATCTAATTAAATAAATTTTATAAAAGTCAATGGATTTAAAATGAAAGGTCAAATTATGCACTTACTATTTTGACATTCAAATCTTCTTTTTAGGTTTAGGGTTTACAGAAGATAAGATCTGATTTAGTTTATAAAATTATAACATGTTTATGATATTTGATAAATGATCTTATGTCTAGAAATTCAATAACATTCAAATGTATTAGAACGAAACGAATTACATATGTAAAAGAGATGTGGTCGGAAAAAAAATTATGAAATTTTAATGAGAATGTCGTGTTTTTTTTATAATTAATTTGAATAATTGCATATAAGCAAGTATGTTTAACTAATACAAAATATACAACTTATTTTTCCTTCCCAGTCTCAAAGTACATAAAACTTTATGTTACTATATCAAGAAATATGAAGTTACACATTATAATTCACAACACTATTAGAAAGATTGTCATAATGGACGAAATAAATAGTAATAAGCAATAAGCCGAAAAGTTATGTTAATTAATAATTATATTATAAATATTAAATACTATAACCAAAATATAATCCCTTATATGAATTCTTCTTTCCTTGGTTTCTTATTTTCTTGTTTTTCCCTTTATTTTCATTGGTATCTTTGAGTTGTATCCGACGTGACACTCAATTTCTCTTATTAGTTCTTGTATTTCAACTAACTATGATGAGAAGTGAAGTTTAATTAATACTTGTAAGCTTAGTGATGTCTAATACTTTAAATAATATCTCCCAAGAAAAATGCATATATTAGAAATAGTGTATATAATATAATTGAAATTTTTTAAGAGAAAATATTAACCATAGTACTCATCCACCAAAAGAAAAATTGTAAACCCGAGAAACTCATCTAAATATTTATAATCTCGAAAATCTATTATTGAAAATATTCATTCAAAAAATCCAAAAGTTTATAATCACACTTTTAACTAAATTATTGTTTTTTTTTTGGATTAGGAATTAATTTGTTGATTTTAATTGTTATAAAAAAATTAGCGTCAAACATATAATTGCATTATTTATTTTTCATATTAAGTATTTCAAAAGTGTTACATAATTTATGTTGACCTTTACTAATTTGGTGACATGCATAGAAATTAAAAGTATCGTGATAATGAAGCTTGCTAAGTAACACAACGTCGTGTAAACATTAGGTATCACATTTTAGTATAAAATTAAACTAAACATCTAATTCAATTTATGTTAGTAATATTTTTATGAAGATTAAGAATGTATACTCTACTTTAAAATGTTATAATTACCCAAGAAATACGTATATCCATTGAGATGTTATTCTTGTTTTATATAATTTTTAAAATGTCTATTTAATATAAGTTAGTTACATTTAAATTTTCTTAAAAATGTAAACTTAGATTTAGTTAAACTATATATTTACATAATTAAAATTTCTTCTTTTAACCTAAAGTTAAATATTATATAGACTACATTCAAATTTGTTGTAATTTAAGTTTTATATATTTTGAATAAGATAAGCTAAATTTTCACATATAATTAGAATACAAATTTTAGAGTTATTTGCATTTTTATAATAGTAAAAGTGACATATATAAGACAATATACAATATAAATTTTGAGAGAAAAAAGTTTGATCCGGCACGATGGTGAAAATTGTATGTTAGTCAGAATTATTTCCCAAGCAGTTGGGTCCCAAATCAAATCCAAAAAAATACAAATTAGAATTTTGTTTGGAATCCATTCTTTTATCTATACCGTCATAAAATAATACTTTTATTTATTTTTATAGATAAATTAGTATTTTAATCATATATAATAATAAAAATTAAATTCTATTATTTATATTTATAAAAGATTATATAAAAAAGATTCTAAATAACTTTTTAGTATGGTGCTGAATTGTTGTCTCAAAAGTTGTTGAGTACAGTGAGACAGAATTTGAGATGAATTGTCTCTAAATCCGTCTAAGATATTGTCTCAACTAAGTCGATTTTTTTGTCTCACTATTTTTAGTCGATATCAGAGACGAATTAAAGACGGATTTTGATGTCTCTAAATCCTTCTCAGATATTGTCTCAACGAAGATGATTTTTTCCGTCTCAAATTTTTTATCGATATTAGAGACGGATATAGAGATGTTCATGTCTCTATTTCCCTATTTCGTTGCAATAATATGATAGCGACGAAAATATGTTTCCGTAGTAAATTTGTCTCTAATTTGAGTCAAATATGCTTTCGGTCTCTGAATCCGTCTAAAAATGGAGACCGAAATATATTTGTCTCAAATTTCCATCTCAAAAACCTTGACTATGTTTAGATTTGTTTCCAAGCCATTTTTGGCCAGAAATTTCGGCTAATAGTGTAGTGCCCAATGATCTCACACCCGGCCAATAATAAGCATATCATATAGTTAGCATTTATAGATTTATAACATATAAATGGCATGACTGCATGAATATGATTATTTGCTAATTATATGAGAACGCATGTTTTCACGAAAATGCTTATGTGCTATTTATGTGATATTTGCATTTAAAATGCTTTTCATTAGCATTCTCTACTAGTTAAGTAGAAATGACGACTAAGCGGGCATGACGTTTAGACAATTAACGAGTTAGATTAAGCAGGTCTGACGTCTAGCACTTATCACGAATTAATTAATGAACGGAAAATTTAGGTGCTTCCCAGAATGGTCACCCATCCTAGGATTTCTCTTATACGAGCACGTTTAACCCTAGAGTTTTGATTGAGTACGGTGCACTAAACCTTCCCGTTAATTATAGGGTAAGTATGTTTTACACACTATGCGTCACTTACATGTTACCTATATGTCCCAATTAGTTTAAATATATAACACATAGAAAATATAACATACAAATGTATAACACGTAACAAGCTAGCAGCAAATAATTCATCTAATATAATAATAATATATTAAGATTAGTCACCAAGTTTAGCTCCACTTGTCCACCACTTATCCATTCAACTAATATCATAATAATATATTAGATTAGTCACCAAGGTTAGCTCCACTTGTCCACCACTTGTCCATTCAACTAATATAATAATAATATATGTTAAGATTAGTCTCCAAGCTTAGCTCCACTTGTCCCTTACTTGTTGCCTCACATTAGCTATATATATATATATACATATATACATATCAAATGAAAGGGTAGGAAAAGATAAAAAATAGTATGACAAATAGAGAGAAGATAGAAAAGAGAAAGAAAAGAAAGAAAAAAAGAAGAAAATTTTGAGAAAATAGGAAAGGAATAGCACTACGTAAAACGAGTTAGGCGAATCGACATAATCGTAACAAGTTAATAAACAACTAGCACTATAGGTTGCTTGTGGTAGCATCACCGTTATTGATTTCAATATTAACGACATAAGGTAAGTAGAAGCTTTCCTTGACGCATCATAAGAATTAATATTATGCATGTTTATGATTAAGTAAGAAGAAGTGTTCTTTTATGCATTATAAGAATCAATATTACGCGTGTTTATGATTATTTATGTTGTTTATTTGAAAATGAATGTTATTATATGCCAATTATGTTAAATATTATTTATGATGTGTGATAATTCAAATGAATATTTTATGATATGAAATGTTGAGGTACATGTGATTACATTGCATTCACTACAAAAAAAAATGGTCTATAGTCACATATCTTTTGATTACACTTTGATGAATGTGTAAGGATAAGTCATCTATCACTACACTTAACTTGAAGTGTAAGCATAAATATTAATTTCTTTTTTTATAAATTAAAAATCATATGTTGAAAATATTGGCGCTCACGTTAAGCGCCAATCTTTGGCCCAAAATTTTGAAAATGAAAGCCCACAGAACATTTTTTTCCAAACCCTAAGGCAATGTTTGGTTTCATTTTGGCCACTTTTTGGCCCAAATTTCTGATGAAATAGTGTTTGGTCTATATATTTTTTGCCCCAAAAAAACACTATTTTTTGGTCCAAAATATTTTTTGGAGCTTTCTCCCACTCATTCTCTCTCCAAGTCACTTCTCTCCAAATTGTCAGTTTCTCTCTCCTATATTCTCAACTTTTCTGCCATTAATGATTAATCAGCCTAATCATGTGTATATATGTCTATTTATCAAATTTTCCCTTCATATATATATATATATATACACCGTGAATAGTTCAAAATTTTGTTTGGGTTTATTAAAAAAATTTGTCTGGGTTGATGAATACTAATTTCAAATGATAAATATATATATTGTTAGGGAATATTTGATAAATATATGTATATACACATGATATTATAAAATATATGTATATAGAATTCAAGGTATTTTCTTATATATGGTTATAGAATTTATATGTATAAATAAATTTATTAATATATACACATATGAAGTTATGAACATAATTTATTTTGTAAATATGGTGTGTGTGTGTTTAGATATATACTACATATGTAGTGTATATTTTAGTATATATACAAACCATATACTACACATGACATATATACACACACTATTATATTGCCTATATATATTTGTGAAAATACATAACCTCATATATATATATATATTGATATCATATTACGATTTTAAATTATTAATACACAAAAAATCAAAAACTTATAATACAAAGTCTATTTTATTTTTTTTAAATTTTTTTCTTATTTTAAGTGGTTCATTATATTATATTTGTCATGAATATCAAATAGTAACAAACAATTAACCAATAATTACTACGATCAAATGACAATTATGACAATCAAATGAAAATATATGTAATGATATAATAATTCAATGAAAGCATGACACATATATAATAAGGTCATTAATGAATATACATAATTGTATTAAGATATAAATGATAAATGTAGATATACTGTAGTTTATATATATATTAATGAAAATTTATAATGTATCCGTGCTACTACATACATATATTTATATTCAATAGTATATATTAAGTTAAGTCATTTATGTAAATATTTAATAATTTATTTATTTTAAATTATATATACAAATAAAAAATCAATCTATAATATAATTATTATAATCTTAATATTATAATATAACTTTTAATAATTATTTAATCACTACCAAACAAAAACTGTCACGATTTGACTGCTACAGTAACTTATGTTCCCTCTCAAAACAAAACCAAACACTATCTCACCAAAAAACCCAATCAAAAATCAATTTTCCAATTAAACCAAACACTATCTCACCAACAATGCACGTGTCCCCAAAAATTTCTCATCAATAATTCTCACCAAAATATCCAACCAAAATAAAACCAAACATACCCTAAATTAATTATATAAACTCTTTCACTACATTTTCAATTGAAATTCCTCCCAAAAATAAAAGTAGAAGAATGTTGTCCTCCTTCCCTCACCTTTCTCGTTGTCGCCTCTCTCACACAAGACTCAATTATTCTCGCCGTCTCCTCGTATACGCCTCTCTCGTAAACGAGAATCATTTTTTCTCGCCGTCTCGCCATATGCGCATCTCTTGCATGCAGGAATCAATTTTTTTTTAGGTACAAGTCTTGGCAGAGAGGTAGAAAAATCAAAGGAACAGAACAATGGAGTTATTTTGAGGTAATAAGGAAAATTGCAGGCACACATTGAACTGAGTAGGTGGAATATTCTATATTTTGTATATTTGATTTTCTTCAACCTTGTTTGTTCGTGGGATCTTAATAGTTTTTTGGCTTATTGAACGAGTATTTTTTACTAATGATGTTATTTCATTGCAGAATTAGTTGATTCAACTAGGGAAATTGGTTACATAAAACTTGTTGATTTCCTAATATTAGCTGTGGGTTAGCTTACTAAATCATGGACAAACTTTTCAATTTAGGATGCATTTGCAAGCTTAAATTTATTAAGCATGCTGGGATCTCTGTAGATATTAGAAGCCTGAATTTCAGTTCAAGCCATTTGTTGGGAAATTTTTATAAAAGAAAAGTTAGACTGACACAACATAACAAAGTTAGACCGTTTGTAGTTTCACTGGGAGGTGAACTGTGATGGTGTGGAGTGCAAGAAGAGTGTATCAGACTAACTGTAGGATATTACTTTTGTGAGTATTATATTAGATGCTCTATATGTTAGTAACTGTCTGCTTGTTGATGTGATAGAAATTATGCCATCTAGCACCTTTATATATGTTCTATTATGGCTGAATGGATTTTCATTCTGGCAATTTCTATTTCATCAGTGAACAACCCAAAAAAGTCTGGCCCAACATTAAATGAGACATTTCTTGGTTTGCTATACCCAACTGAAAACTACAAAGTGTAAGCATAAACAATCTTCTTGTTTTGTAGCTTAGAATGAAATGTCGTATACTTTTACTTTAATATTCTCAGGCAAGCGCTCACTGGAGCTCATGACATAATGCTTTCAGGTACGGTTACTTAACAAACACCAAAGTGAAGTTCATATTGGTGACCACAGATCTTGATGTCCGAGATGCAGATGTGAGAAATGTAAGTGTCCCGGAGTTTGTTAAATTTCTGTATCCTGAACCCTTGCACATTGGAATGGAATTGTCATGTTTATATCTTGTTTTCTACATGTGTACTCTCTTAAGTTCAAGCCTCTAGGAAAAAATTGGGTAGTGCGACCTGTAATTAGGTTTTCTAGGTAATTCTTCTCTATAGTTCCTACATGAATTTAATCGGTAAATCATCTTACAGGATTATTGCTAGAGTGTCCATATCGCTTACTTACTTTACAGAGAAATAAATTTAATCAATCTCTGTTTTAAAAAATGGAAATCTAAGCATTTCTCTTGCTTTAAGAAATTTTGCACCTTGCAAACATGTTCATTGTATATAAAACAGAACAGAATTTCATATAAAATCTCTGAAGCAACTCTTGGCTCACATTTGACAACAGCTACTAATTGTCTCTATCACGTAATAGAAAATCATGTAGCACTGAGGCATATACTTATTGTGTCCTCATTGCATTTGAGTTTCTTCCCTATCACTGATTGAGAATGCCGTGCTACAATTATTTATCCACAGGCATATCTGTTGCTTGGCCAATACCATTGTTTGTTTTTTAACTCAATTTAGCATTTTAGAGAGATTTTTATATTTGCGACAAGAAATGAATCCTAATTTTAGGATGACTGACCCCTTTAATCCAGTTCATATAATGTCTTTTTCGGGAGCTAGAGGAAATGCATCTCAGGTACATCAATTAGTAGGTATGAGAGGATTAATGTCGGACCCTCAAGGACAAATGATTGATTTACCCATTCAAAGCAATTTACGCGAAAGATCTCAATTCCAGCGACGGTTTCATTAGATATCTTACAACTAGAATCCCTCTTTTTTCCGATCCAGTTCCTCCACCACCGCGAACCCCAGTTAGATTCAGGCTTTTTAACTCAATTTAGCATTTTAGAGAGATTTTTATTACATTCAAAAAAGAATTGTTAAATTTGTCTTTGATTGTTGTATTTTCCTTCTTTTTTTGAATTAAAGGTGGTCTGTGCTGAAAACTGAGATATAAAGATGGATTAAAGGTTGTTCGTGCTGAAGTTTAGCATTTTTGATATACTTATTGATATTAAGATCAAGTTTTTTAGATGATAATTGTTGAATTGTGATGGGATTAACTAAGTTTTAGTTGGTATTAATGAAGTATATTTTAGTTGAATGTTTTGATCGGAATAGTTGTTTTTCTTAATATATGTAATAAGATTTTTTTTTCTTGGCAGCTTTTAATGACATATGTATAAGTCTAGAATTTGAAATCAATTTAAATAATATTTTGTTTATTGTAGCTTTTATTTGTCACACTTTCATTTGTAATCATAGGTATCATTTGGTTACACTTCAATGTATAACCTTATGATTTTGTCACACTTCCATGTGTAATCTTTAGTAACATTCGCTACACTTCAGAATGTAAGTTTTAAGTATCTTTTATCACACTTGAAATTGTAGTCTAATTTAATTGTAGTTACACTTGAAAGTGTGACTAAATCCAAAGGCTTACACTTTTAAGTGTGACCATAGGCATTATAATTAGTTACATTTACAAGTGTAATAGTAACTTTAGGCTATGGCCAACTCGATCACACTAATATAAACCGTGGCCTTTGTGTAAGTGTAGCTATAGGATATATTTAGTTACATTTTCAAGTGTAACTAAAGCCAATTTTTGTTATAGTGATTATTATCCTATACATGGAAAGATAACGTTTTCGAAAAAGAAGTTTGGTATTTGATTGGCGGTCGGGTAGGCACAAGACGTGGGAGCGACCGGCGGACCCAACAAAGGTGGTGAATACCTTGAGGTGTAAAAGCCAAGATAGATAAAGCCACGATATATGATGTAGCTAGCGGCTAATATCATCGGCCGAAAGGTCGGTATGAGAACCCCGCGATGCTTCTTTTATTGGCCAATTATGAACAGGTTCCGAAAACAAACGCCTATCATCAGTAGTCAAATACCATACTTCGAGCGTACCCAAGAAGAAAGGAAAAAGATAATGTTTTAAATGAACTATGCATTATTGATTGTCTTATGTGCTACGTGTAACGTTGCTATATACTGAGCTTCTTCTTACTAAGCCATTAACTCATTAGATTCTTATGATATAGGTGATGATCATGTATATATGTGAAGGTTGTCCAAGTATCCCAAGCGATCAGACAGAGCTATGTTCATATGCCGTATTTCGAGCGTTTTGTAGCTCAAAAACTCTGATTATGTTTAAATAACAACTCTGTTATGGTTTTGTCAACAAAGTTATGTTAATGTAAAAAGTTTGGTATTGGAAAGAAAATGGTTTGTTTTTATTTTAAAAGATGTTTTTATTTATTTATTTATTTTAGAAAACCATAACATTTACAAAAAAAAGGGTCATCGTCCCCGGGCCCAGTCTTGGGGGGGCGTGACAAATAGTGTTTTGTTAGTAAATTTTTTGGCTAGAAAAAAGGTACAATTTTTTGCCAGAAAAAAGGTAATTTTTGGCCAAAAATAAAACTCAATTATCTTTCTCTCTCCTACTTATTCTCTCCTATTTATTTCACAATTAGATTTTGTTCCCTATTATCTTTTTTTGTCTTCTTCCATCTTCCTATTAAATATTTTTAATATTATCGTATAACTATATACAATATTTAAAAATATATATGTACCGTATAACAAACAGAAGCTTACATGATTTACTGTAGAATAACATGTTCGCTTTAAAAATAAAATTAAACATTATGTCATCAAAAATGTATGTGTCGTAAAAAAATAGTTTCTTCAAGAATTATCACCAATATAATCAATCAAAACAAAATCAAGCATAATCTTAGCTTGGATGTACATACAATGTATATGACATTAGTGCCCGTATCTTTAATCTTCTTATACATATGTTTAAATAATATATTACTAGAAGAAAAATTTATGTTCAAATATTGTAATCAAGTATAAAAATATTTAATTATGTTCCAAGTAACAAATTAAATAGTAACATACATTATAATTAGAAATCAAACCTCCTTCCTAATATTGATTTTGGACCCGAATACCCCCGGCCGGTTCCGTCGGGTAAGGCCAGGAGCTGGTTTGGGGAATCACGGGGCCTTACTTATTCAATTATTCAGGGGGGATTTGATTCTGAAATGGGAGGGTATGACTATGTCACAATTCTTTTTGATAAATTAATTATGCATTTTTCTCATCAGTCCAATAGATGACTGTAGTCCCTATTAGAACAGTTCTGATTGACTAGTAGGTTTTTTAAGGTAACATACTAACTCATATTTGTTTTCTTTTTCAATTTCATAACCAAGTGAAAACACCACATATTTATAATATATTCTATTACTATATTTGTATAGTATATAGATATATAAATAAATATAGATATGTAATAATTCATTTGTATACTCAATAATATATATTAGTTAAGTCATTTGTCTAAATATTCAACAATTTATTTATCTTAACTTTTAATATTTATAAACAAATATTCATCAATAATATAATTATTATACTTTTAATATTATAATATATTTTTTTTATTATTATTTAATAACTAACACACAAAAACTGTCATGATTTGACTGCTACAAGTAACTTATGTTCCCTCTCAAAACAAAACTAAACACTATCTCACGAAAAAAAAAATCAAAAATCAATTCTCAAATTAAACCAAACATTATCTCATTAATAATGCACGTATCCCTAAAAAAAATTCAGCAACAATTCTCACCAAAATAGCCAACCAAACATACCCTGTAGTGATATTTACGTTGACAAATAGTATAATTAGTGTTTGTTGATTCACCAAAAAAATAAAAATGATTTTTTATTCAAATAATTATTAAATCTTATAAGTTCATTATTCCGGTCCAACGAAGTTCGCATATGCATGCCTAACTTGGTTTTGCATTGGGCCCAAATCCAACCCAATTTTTTTCTTATAAAATTTATCATTAAGTTTAAGAATGATCACAATTAACATTCATATCCAAAGCCCAAATTGGAGCTCAATCCTAATTATTCAACAATTCTAATTCGACTTTTTCAGTTTCCAAATAATAATATTTAATAAGTGAAAGAACACAGATTTATGGTCTTACACGTTTCCTAATCCTAACAAACTTCATATACCTAACAAACCCTAACAAACTTCGCTATAAATAGCTAAAATAAAAGCCTAAAACACAACATTATTTCGAAACCATAGCCATGGACATCAACAGCAGCAAAAGCAGAAGCAAAAGCATCAACTGTTATAATTAGGGGTGGCAAATTGGTTCCGGAACCGTGGGTCCAACCCGACCCAATTAGTTTTGGGTTTGGATGGATCTTAAAAAAAAGAATTATGGTTCCAATTGGTTTTGTATTTATTGAATTTTCAAGACTTTGGGTTCTTATGGTTTTTGATTGGGTCCAAATTGGTTCCAATAATGGGCCTATTTTGGTTCTCAAATGGATCCAATTAAAAAAGAGAGAAATAATTCTCCATTTTTTCTTTCTTAGACCCAATTGGTTTTCTTTATTTAAAATTTCACTTGTAGAGAATATGTGATTGCTTAAGAACTAAACTCATACTTGTTTTAGTCATTTGAACTTTTTGATTTTTTAATATATATTATATTTTTATTATTATATTAATAAATATATATTAAATAATTAATAAATATATATTAAATAATTAATAAATATATATTAAATAATTAAAAATAAATAAAAATATTTGGCTCGGCTCGAGTACGGACTCGAGCTCGCGAGCTTGGGCTCGGCTCGAGCTCGAACCCATGCTCGCGAGCTCGAGTCCGAGCTCGAAAATTTTGGGCTCGATTCGAGTTCGAGCTCGAGCTCGAGCTCGCGAGCTTGGGCTCGGCTCGAGTTCGAGCTCGAGCTCGCGAGCTTGGGCTCGGCTCGAGTTCGAGCTCGAGCTCGCGAGCTTGGGCTCGGCTCGAGCTCGAACCCATGCTCATGAGCTCGAGTTCGAGCTCGAAAACTTTGGGCTCGGCTCGAGTTCGGGCTCGAGCTCGCGAGCTTGGGCTCGGCTCGAATCCATGCTCACGAGCTCGAAAACTTTGGGCTCGACGAGTTCGAAAAAAATGTAAAGCTCGGCTCGTTTACACCTCTATTCTGAACCGACTAACTTTCAAATAGTAACATAAATTATAACTTAGTATCAATTAATATATCTTTAATTTCTGTAACCGAAAAAAAAATTTATATTTTTAATTTTTGTAACCGAAAAAAAAAATTATATCCTTAATTTCTCTACATTAATTTTTTCGTTATAAATTAAAATACATTAGTTAATAATATATTTTACATATAAATTATTACATTTGTATAATATAATTGGAATTTTTATAAGAAAATTATAAAAATATAATGTAATAAGTTAGTTAGTGAACAAGAAAAAAAAATTATTTGCATTATATTGGATTAGTTGGTGAACAAGAAAAAAAGATTAGTGATTAGTATACAAATGTTTGCATTGTGTTGGATCCATAAGTCACTAACCTCCTATTTTGGATCCTTTATGGTTCCTAAATGGATCTTTGTATAAGAACCATTTGGAACCAATCAAAACCAATAAGGACCCAATTCATATTGAAAAGACATTTTGGTTTCTTGTTGGTTCCAACTTATTTTTTTTACAAATCCAATTGGACCCAACCCAAATCCGATCCGATCCACCCATTTGCCACTCCTAGTTATAATCATCAAAGTCCTTGTGTTCATCATCACAATGATAGTCGGAAGTGGATTTCTAATCTGTAATTACTCTGAAAAACTTAAGAAAGACGCAGCCATTGTAGAATTCCATGGAAATTATGCAACATATGAAAAGCTTTTGAAGCTGTGGTTGGAGTGCATGGCTCGTAAAACTCCTATCGAAACAAGTGAGGATCAAAATCTATACATTATATGCCATGATTATGAACGATTATATGGTGTATCGTACCAAGAAAAAGGTTTGTTATCGCCAGCGTACTTAGATGCCCTCAAAATTCATTACAACAGAAATCAAACTGAAATAGATATCCATATTTGTAAATTGGATGTCATGAGATGCCCTAATGAAACTATGGCCATTGTTCGTGCAATGTATCAGGAGTACGATGATTGATGATTTAATTTGATGTTATTAGTCTTCTATCTTTTATTTTATATACATACCTATATATTATTGTTATTTATATATGAAACTTTCAGAAGTTCAACGATTTATCTTGTTTGTTTAATTTTCATCGTTTCAAGCTTACAACTTATCGATTACTAGCTTGGCTAATAGTTGGATTAATTGCAGTATTTGTTTGGGAAAAATCAAAAAAGCTCAATATGATGTGCGGTTTCCTATTATATCAATTCGAAATAACATCAATCTAAAAACTTGAAACTTGTATTGACCCCGATAATAAACTGATAGTAATAGTTTTTAAATCATGGATAACAATGCACATATTTTAATACCCATACTATCGAGCTTTGGGTATTAAAATACGTAATTTGTTACAAGATAAATCAAAGAAACTCAAACAATTATATCTGGATAAACCAAACTTGACAAATCCAGTTTTGGACAAAATGTAGTGATTTTCAATTTCGAAACAGATAATTGATTTGGTTGAATGAAGCTTTAAAAGCTCATAATCAGATTTGAGGTTTCGGATTTAAAAGCTGATGTGATCCGAAGAATTAATGCGTTTCAACCATACCAAACTTGAGGGGAATGTGAAAATACATATATGTATAAAGCGTGTTTATGTGAATTAAACAAGATACATTAATGCATTATGTGAATTAAACAAGATATTGTCTCTGACAAAGACATTATGTTGGATCATTATTGAATACCTTATTGCGTGTCATGTTGAGTATGAAACTAGTATTATGATACATAGAAGGGACTATGTCGACAAATTGATGTACAACCGTTATGATCTTTATTGGTTGTCATGCTTAATAGTGACTTTATGATTTAACTAATATAATGTGAGTTACCATATACTATGCACAATTACGTTTGTTATTAAACTTTATGGTATGTATAATGGCGCATGGGCCAAGTGGAAGAATGTAAACCTACGTATGGATTACTTATCCTAATTCTATTGGAAGTGGGTTGTTATTGTTATTATGTGGCCAATGTTTACATACATTATGTAGTTTAATAATATAAAGGTAATTCTAATTGGTTAAGGATTAGAAAAGGTAAATTCCTAAAATACCCTGATGGTGGGTCTATATAAAGAAAACCCTATGAATTGATCCTCTCTCAACTCATTACGATATTTCTCTCCATCAAAGAAAGTCATTCAAGTCTAAAGGGTCAAGAGGGAGAAATACAATTCCGGAGATAAATCGTTTCATCCTTTCCGCTACTACAAATTATCATTATGGATCAAGGTATGTTTCTTTGATCTAAACTTACATGTGAAAATCATATTGTTGAAGATCTTGGCAATTACAATTTTATGCTTACATGTGGTATTAGAGCCTTGATTGAAAACATATGATTTTCCTTTAATCAATCGATTCAATTTTCGAATATTATTATGTGTATATCGATTGAAAATTATTCATGAACGATTTGTTTATATATTAATTTCTAGAATTTAATAATATATATGAAAGTATGTTATATGTTCTTGCTCATGAATCAAACAGGTCACTTGATGTTAATCAGTATTTGATTTTGTATTGTCCACATGCATGTTAATGCAACTAACAGCCACCACCTTCACTATTTGGGTACAGAAATTGACAACACATACTTTTGCTAATATTCTAAAGATAATATATATTTTATATTAAGTAATATATAAAGATGCTATATCTCATGCTGAAATTTTTAGAATACGGTTATGATGGTAATGGTTTCGTAAACGAAAATTGGATGTTATTGTTCATTGCATGAATAGACATATGTATTATATGTATAGATGTTTGTGTATGGTTTTATGTGATGGCAGTGAGATGTGAATTCTTAGTATGTTTTACAACTTACACACAAAATAGAGTTTCACCAAGTGAAACCCTAATTATGATCTATTTGTGTTTTACTAATCGAATGCAAGAAGTTTTTTATTATGTTATATGAACTGAAGAAACAAATTTCTCGATTAGACTTATGTGATGCTTATCAAGTGAATGTCTTCATGATATTCTATAAAGTTCATGGTTATAAAATATTTTTGGATCGCCCAAAGGTTGATTACTCATTTTATAATTCATGAACATTATCGTGGTGAATTGATGTGATCGGTTAGATATTTTAGTATATCCAAAGATTCCAAATATATCTAATTTGCGAATGTTTATTACCAAATATGTGAAATTATTTGGGCATCAATTATGTTTAAGTTACCAAATATTGTTGTTTCACCCAAAGGTGAACTACAATTACGTTTGATTACCGTATGCTGTTGTTTCATCCAAAAGTGATCTACAATATACATTCATGTTTAGTTATGAATAAGTATTAAAGATTAAGTTTATTGCGTTGTTTCACCCAAATGTGAACTACAATTATGCTTGATTACGGTATGTGTTGTTTCACCCAAAGATGGTCTACAATATACATTCATGTTTAGTTATGTTTTTGATTCTGTATTAAAGATTAAGTTTATTACTCGAAGCATTAAAGTGTAAGCATATATTATGTTTGCAGCATCTGTCACCATTTCTCTTCATTCGCAACCTGAGTCTGTTATTAAGTTTAATGGGCATAATTTCTCTGAATGGTGTGAGCGAGTTCAGTTTCACCTCGGTGTTCTGGATCTTGATTTAGCACTCTTAAGTGAGAAATCCGCTGCTCTTACTGATTCTAGTAGCACTGATGATCGATCTTTTCATAAAGCTTGGGAAAGATCAAACAGACTGAGCCTTATGTTTATGATAATGACTGTAGCAAACAACATTAAGTCCACAATTAAAAAAACTGAAAGTGCTAAGGAATTTATGAAGTTTGTGAAAGAAAGCTCCCAGTCTGAGTCGGCTGATAAGTCGCTTGTTGGGACACTGGTGGGTACGTTAACCACCATGAAGTTTGATGGTTCTCGTACCATGCATGAGCATATCGTTGAAACGACGAATATTGCAGCAAGACTGAAGAAAGAACTAAGCAATGATATGTGCCGATTCTGTAAAAATACCGGACACTATCAGAAAGATTGCATGAAACGTAAGGCATGGTTCGAAAAGAAAGGTAAGTCTAGTGCTTTAGTATGTCTCGAATCAAATTTAGCTGAAATTCCTTATAATACTTGGTGGATTCATTCTGGTTGTACCACTCATGTTTTAAATACGATGCAAGGATTTCTTACGACCCAAACCATAAGCCAAAATGAAAAATTCATCTTCATGGGGAATCGAGTCAAAGTTCCAGTTAAAGCCATTGGGACTTATCGTTTAACTTTTGATACTGGGCATCATTTAGATCTTTTTCAAACATTTTATGTTCTTTCTGTTTCTCACAATTTAATTTCGTTGTCTAAACTCGATATAGTTGGATACTTTTTTTAATTTGGTAATGGTTATTTTAGTTTGTTCAAACAAATTTTTTTTATCGGTTCTAGATTTCTTTGTGATGATATATACAAACTAAAACTTGATCCCCTTTTCGCTGAGACCCTATTGACCTTGCATCATAATGTTGGAACTAAACGTGGTTTATCTGATGAATCTTCTGCTTACTTGTGGCATAAATGTTTGTGTCATATATCTAAAGAAATAATCGAGAGATTGGTAAAGAATGAAATCCTTCATAATTTGGATTTTACTGATCTCGGAATTTGTATCGAGTGCAATAAGGGTAAGCACACAAAACACACACTTAAGAAAACACCCACAAGAAGCTCACAACTCCTTGAAATAATACACACCGATTTTTGTGGGTCTTTTGATATTCCATCTTTTGGTGGAGAAAAATATTTTATCACCTTCATTGATGATTTTTCACGTTATGGATATATCTATTTATTGCATGATAAATCTCAATCAATACACACCTTAGAGATATTTATCAATGAAGTTGAAAGATAATTAGACAGAAAGGTGAAAATTGTCAGATCTGATAGGGTGGTGAATATTATGGTAGATATGATGAAAGTGGACAGTGCCCTGGTCCATTTGCTAAATTTCTAGAAAGTCGTGGTATTTGTGCTCAATACACAATGCCAGGAACACAGCAACAAAATGGTGTTGCAGAAAAGCGTAACCGTACTTTAATGGAAATGGTTAGGAGCATGTTAAGCAATTCATCTTTACCCAAATCATTATGGATGCATGCTTTAAAGACCGATGTATATTTGTTAAACAGGGTTCCTAGAAAGGCAGTTCCTAAGACACCTTTTGAATTATGGATGGGAAGAAAACCCAATTTAAGGCACCTGCATGTTTGGGGTTGCCTAGCGGAAGTAAGAATCTATAATCCACATGAAAAGAAACTGGACTCAAGAACAATCAGTGGTTTCTTTATTGGTTATCCAGAAAAATCTAAATGGTATAGATTTTATTGTCCTAACCATAGTACGAGAATTGTTGAAACTGGAAATGTTAGGTTCATTGAGAATGGTGAAGTTAGTGGGAGTTTGGAGACACAAAAGGTGGAAATTCAAGAAGTTAGAGGGCAAATTCCTTTTCCTTTGTCTTCTTCTCAAGTTGTTGTTCCTTTACATGTTTATCATGCTAATGATTTGCAAGAACAACAAATTAACGACCAAACACCACATAATAAAGTTATGGTCAATGAACCAATGATAGACCTACCACAAGCAATTGAATTAAGAAGGTCTGTAAGACAACGAAGACCAGCAATTTCTGGGGATTATGTGGTCTATCTACATGAGTCAGAATCCGACTTAGGAATCGATAATGATCTAGTTTTGTTTTCAAAAGCCTTAGAAAGTGAGAGTTCTGCTAAATGGTTAGATGCCATGAAAGAAGAGCTAAAATCAATGGATTATAATGGAGTCTGGGACCTTGTTGAATTGCCCGAAGGTTGTAAAAGAGTTGGTTGTAAGTGGGTCTTCAAGACCAAACGCGACTCAAATGGCAATATTGAACGACACAAGGCCAGACTCATCGCCAAAGGTTTTACTCAGAAAGATGGTGTCGACTACAAAGACACTTTTTCACCTGTCTCTAAAAAGGAATCTTTAAGGATTATTATGGAAATGGTTGCTCAATATGATTTAGAGCTCCATCAAATGGATGTGAAAACCGCTTTTCTGAATGAGAATTTAGATGATAAAGTTTTTATGGATCAACCCGAAGGTTTTTTGATTGATGGAAAAGAACATATGGTGTGTAAACTTAAGAAGTCAATATACGGGCTTAAACAAACTTCCAAACAATGGTATCTTAAGTTCAATGATACCATTACATCTTTTGAATTTAATGAAAACATCGTTGACTGATGTATATATATCTGAAGATTAGTGGGAGTAAGTTTATAATTTTGGTCTTGTGTGTTGACGATATCTTGCTTGCTACTAATGACCTTGGTTTATTATGTCAAACTAAGGAATTTCTCTCTAAGAACTTTGAGATGAAAGATATGGATGAGGCATCATATGTGATAGGAATATAAATATTCCGTAATAGGTCACAAAGATTGTTGAGATTGTCTCAGAAAGCATATATTACTAAAGTTCCAGAGAGGTTTAAAATGAACACATGCTCTAAAAGTGTCGTTCCAATTTAGAAGGGAGATAAATTTAGTCTCCATCAATGTCTAAAGAATGAATTGGAGCGTAATTAGATGGAACAAATTCTTTATGCATCTATTGTTGGAAGCTTGATGTATGCACAGACCTGTACCAGATCAGACATCAGTTTTGCTGTCGGAATGCTGGGTAGGTATCAAAGTAATCCGGGAATAGATCACTGGAAAGCTGCAAAGAAAGTGTTGAGATATCTGCAAGGAATGAAAGATCATATGCTCACTTATAGGAGATCTGGTCACCTCGAGGTGATTGGATATTCAGATTCAGATTTTTCCGGATGTGTGGACACAACAAAATCCATATTCGGCTATTTGTTTCTCTTGGCTGGAGGAGCAATTTCATGGAAAAGTGCGAAGCAGACTGTCATTGCTGCATCCACTATGGAAGCTGAGTTTGTAGCATGCTTCGAGGCTACAATTCATAGTTTATGGCTGCGGAACTTTATTTCGGGACTTGGAATAGTTGACACTATTGCCAAGCCACTGAAAATTTATTGCGATAACTCCGCAGCAGTCTTCTTTTCTAAAAATGACAAGTATTGAAAGGGTGTTAAACATATGGAATTGAAATACTTTGCTGTTAAAGAAGAAGTTCAGAAACAAAGATTGTCAATCGAACACAATAGCACAAATTTTATGGTTGCAGATCCGTTGACAAAAGGATTGCCCCCTAAGACATTCACTGAACATGTCGAAAGAATGGGGATTATTGAATGTCATCGTTAATGTTGTTTATGTTTCATGTTATCATGTGATTGACACTCCGAGCTCGTTTATTTTGTTTCTGCTATGGATTTATGGATCTTGTTTATTATGATTAGTATATACATTAATGCATTATGTGAATTAAACAAGATATTGCCTCTGACAAAGACATTATGTTGGATCATTATTGAATACCTTATTACGTGTCATATTGAGTATGAAACTAGTATTCTGATACATAGAAGGGACTATGTCGACAAATTGATGTACAACTGCTATGATCCTTATTGGTTGTCATGCTTAATAGTGATTTTTTGATTTAACCAATATAATGATAGGTTACCCTATACTATACGCAATTACATTTATTATTAAATTTTATGGTATGTATAATGGCACATGGGCCAAGTGAGAGAATGTAAACCCGCGTATGGATTACTTATCCTACTTCTATTGGAAGTGGGTTGTTATTGTTATTATGTGGCCCACGTTTACATACATTATGTAGTTTAATAATATAAAGGTAATTCTAATTGGTTAATGATTAAAAGGTAAATTCTTAAAATACCCTGATGGTGGGTCTATATAAAAAAAACCCTAGGAATTGATTGTCTCTCAACTCATTACGATATTTCTCTCCATCAAATAAAGTCTTTCAAGTCTAAAGGGGTCAAGAGGGAGAAATACAATTCCAGAGATAAATCGTTTTATCGTTTCCACTACTACAAATTATCATTATGGATCAAGGTATGTTTCTTTGATCTAAACTTACATGTGAAAATCATATTGTTGAAGATCTTGGCAATTACGATTTTATGCTTACATTCAAATCCTCGCCATTTATTTTAAGCTCTTTTTTCCACAGCTGTGGTGGATTTCAAATGTCATCATTTTAGGTGAAATCCTTCCTCCAAATCCACTCCTCAAATCGAAATCCATCAATCCAAACGCACCGTTAAAGAATCAAGGATAACATATCAAAATTGACAGCTACAGTTATTAATGGGCCTAAATCTAGACATCACCTTGTACTGAATATTTCTATCTATGATGCAAATAGGATGATTTCTAATGTTGGTTTAAAGCACTAGACGACACTTTTTTCCATTTGCTCGTGATTTTTCCTCCAAAGAAAAAGACCAATGCACGAGCATCTTATTTCATCTTCTTGGATATGAAGTAAAAATAGTTTTGATGTCAATGGTATTTCATTTTGTAAAAGGAATCCAGAAAATGAAATTCTTGTGGCGAAAGCTATTATGACGAATAGCAACATATTGCTAAAAGTATATATTTTAAGTAAAGAAGATGTTACTTAGCACTAGGTATATAGCTATATAGAGAGATATATATCACAATATATCTTTGTTAAGTTAATCATAAAAACACAAATCATAAATTCATACATAAGCATTTATCAAATTAAAAAACATTATGGCCAGTTTCAAACAAATCATAATACAAGGATTTAAATGTAAATCAGTGTCTCCAAGTCTTTTTTAAAAATGAATCGTTCGTATATACACTTGTTACACTTACCTCTAACCTGCAACCATAACTTCAAAAGTAGAAAAAAAGCCTAATAATAATTCCTACCAGATACAAAGACCTCGATGAAAAAGTTAGAGAATATATTAGAAGTGAGTGAAACTAAGATAACTAATTTTAAGAGAAGAAAAAAAATAGATGGAGGGGCCTGACGCCTTCAGGTGCGCTCGTAGTTGTCACATCCGAGCATCGTGTGTGACAGCAGGACTTCGCTTCTCCGAGGCGAGGGTCCCCGAGGATAGTTGCGTGGCGCGCGCCCAGAGGCCTATCCTAGTGGGGGAGTTGGCTGCTCTAGGAGCATGTTGAGGGTCTCCCCGAGAGGGGTGCCTCAATGCATATTGTTGGACTGCCTAAGCTGCTGCTCTGACAGAGGCATCCTCCACTAGGACCATGAGTGCCTCCTGAGTGATCTCGAATACTCTCTTCGAAGGAGGAACCACAGTCGGGGCCGATGTTGGGGGAAGCGGGTGTGGAGCTTCTCCAGCAGCATTGTTTGGATGAGTCGCCCGGGAAGGGTCCCTGCTCCCAGCGCCTCCAGTAAAAGGGGTATTGCCCATTCTATCGCCATGGGTACGTGCTTGAGATCTAGTTTGCATTCTCAGTGAGTGAATTGTTTTCCCACAGACGGCACCAAAATGATGCATGATCAAATGGTAAGGTCACATGAGTGTCACGTGGGGATGGGGTTCGACCTGGCTCACGATAGACCAGATTCGATGTTTTTAGGTTGGGGGCTACACTTGATGATGTCAAGCTGCCTACGTACCTACTTTGATAGGATCAAGCATCTTCGTAGTTCAAATATATTGTACTCCTCAATCTCGAGGATTTGGAGAGTATTTAGTAATTCTAATTTTCATAGTGAAAATAAGATAATGATGAGTTTAGCAAATCAAGATGCTATTTATAGCAAACTCTGGTGGGCCATGGGCTCATCTTACTAGGCTGTGGGCTCGGGACCTGCGAGGCGGCCCATACACATAATGTATTGATATTGCTCTTAACAATTATTTATTAAATTATGGAAATACTCCTATTCATAATTGGGGACCCATCAAACTTATTTACGCCTCAAATATAATATGGTAATTGATGTTTCCAGTACTTCTTTTCCAAGTAGAAGTAAAACATGAATTTAGCATATTGGTTTTAAAAGACATGTTAAGGTTTCTAAAATCACAAAAACGCCTTTATTTGAAAATATACTTTCAATTATGGACATATATATTTTGTTGCATGTCCTAGGTTTGGTGTCTTACGCATATGTCGGTAATATAAAATAGAACACCTACTTAGATCAAAATATTAGGTAAAATATCAAAATGTGTAACACAAATATGATTTGTAAATTTATTAATTGAGTAGTTTGTAAAGTTGAGTCCTTTTCTCAAATTAAATAAAATTTAGAAATTCATAAGAAATTTTGAGAATTCTATGTAAAAATGAATCAACTAATTCAAGAGTATATTCTATAATTACTTTTCCATATAATGTTATTTATTTATTTATTTTAGATAAGAAAAATCTATAACATACCCTAGGTAAACCTTGATCTTGTAATTGACGTTAATTCACAAAGGAGCTTAACAAGTTTAAAATATCGAGTTGATAGGTCATAGGCTCACATTTGATCAGAGGAGGCCAAATAGACATCATTCACTGGGACTCAAACACGTTATCAAAATCACAAAAATTTAACTCACAATTCACAATCAATTGATTGCACAATATTATTTATATTATTTAAAGAGGTTTTGACCAAATTTGATTCAAATTAATTTTAATTCTAATCTTTTAAAATTTTAGAATATTTTAATACCAAAAATCCTCATTCATAATTCTTTACTTTCCATAAATATTATCTTAATCTACAAAACTAATACCACACGTCTAATTTGGTGGATATTTTTTATATAAAACCAAATAAGTTTTTCATTATTGTTTTGGCAGACAAGAGTCATCAGCAGGGGTGACAATTTGTTGATTAAATCGAGTTTGAGTTGGATTTATTTAAATTAAGTTCAAAGACAAAACACATGTATTATTATTATTGGATTCAAATTAAACTCAACAAGGATCCAATCATGAAACCAACAAGGACCCATGTTTTGAATATAAAAGGTTTTAAATAAGTTTAGAAAATTTAGAGTTCTAACTTTTAAGTGCAAGGAGTTGAGATAGAACTATAATTTTAAAATATTATGATTCAAATTGGTCCAATTTAAAACTCAATTGAACTCAAATATTATTAAAAATTAACTCAATTGGAGTTATAATTTTAAAATATTAGAACCCTACCTATTAAAAACTTAATTAAATTTGAGTTCAAATATATGTTTGACCCAAACTGACTCCCCTAATCATCATGTAAACAAGAATTCTTTTCTTCATAACTTATTACTGTTATTATCTGAGAGATAAGTAAATATTAGGAACATCAAATTTGAGCTATCATTAGATTTGCCACCTAAATACAGTACTCTATAAATTAATAAACTCTCTAAAATAATAAAATCTTGTGATTACGACTCGGGCCTTTGTAAAAATCATCAAATTCGATAAGATAATAAGATAATATTTTTTCGAAAAATCCCTTTAAAAATATTAAGTCCCATTAAAACTCTAAATTAATAATTCATAAATATTAGTGAGATCTATATAATATGTGTTTCATTTATCATACATGAATATATTTAATTCGCTATAATAGTTATTTAAGTGCAACTAATTAATACTCGGTTCGATAAATTACCAAACCAAGCTTGAACAACTTTTTCGGTTTGATAAATTTTGAAGCTCGACTCGAGCTCGGCTCGATAAGCAAAAAATAACAAAAACATGTACCAAATATTCAAACTACTCGAGCTCGACTCGGTTAAAGCTCGTTTAAACTCGGCTCGATGAACAATCAAACCAAGCTCAAACACAATTTTTAAAGCTCGATTGTAATTCAAACAAGCTTGATGCATGAATATAATCAATGAAACATATATGTATTCATTTATTTTCAATACATATCTACTAAATTTGCTGGATTTGAAAAAGTCTCTCTTTTAATTAATAAAATATTAATTTATCGAAGTATTAATATTTTTTTAAATTAATAAAATTTCATGGTACCAAAACTATTAATTTACAGAGATTTTACTGTAGTTGGGCTAATAAACAGTCATAAAATTCAAATCTCAGCAGATCTCTACCCAATTTAATTTATCATATGAAAAAATAAATATTAAGATCATTAAATTTGATCGGGATAGCTATGGTACAACAGCTAGAGCTAGTGAGTCATAAAATTCAAATACAAATTCTTCTGCAGACCTCTGCTGATAACTAATGCAGAAGATTGATTGAGTGCAAGCTTCCTAGTTTGTTTGTTAGTCTTTTAACTTTGCCCTTAATGTACAAAACTCATTTAACCACTCTTTTCCAATAATCCAAACCCAGAAACTAGGAATAATTAAAATATTATATTATCAGGATATGGTAAACTTATTTTAATTATAATTAATTGTTTAATATAAGTTTTTATTCTTTTAAAAAAGTTGATAGTTAATGTTGTTTTAGTAACAAAAGTCCCAACATAAATTCCACAATTTATAGAAATACAAATAGTTTTTTCATCTAAACTTAAACACAAAAAGACAAATACAAAAGAAAGAAATAGAAAGTAAGCAACTAGCTGTTGGCATGCATGCAATGTGTTAAGATGATGAAGAAGCAGGTTCCATAGACAAAGACATGATGAAGAAGAAAAGCATTGACTAATTGTATAAAGGAAAAAATCACTGGATTATGAATTACAGAATAATGATCAGGAATGATCAATAGGAGCGTACTGCATGTATATATAGCAGTAACAGAAAAAACTAACTTCCAAACGTACTAATAAAAGCGCTACTCATAAACACGTTTCTTTCATATTGCTAACACTCCCCCTCAAGTTGGAGGTTGGTTTGTACAAATTCAAAACTCCTAACTTGGATAATAACACATGAAACTGCATTTTCCCCAAGGCCTTTGTCAAAATGTCTGCCTATTGCTGACTGCTTGGAACAAACTTGGTGCATATAACTCCTTCTTGAATTTTATCTCGAATAAAATGGCAATCCACTTCGAGATGTTTGGTTCTTTCATGGAACACGGGATTTGCCGCTATTTGCATAGCGGACTTACTATCAGTGAACAATGTAACAGGCTGAACATCATTAATTCCCAAATCTTTAAGCAAAGCAAGGATCCACAAAACTTCAGCAATGACAGTCCCCATGGCCCGGTACTCGGCTTCGGCTGAGCTCCTTGAAACGGTAGCTTGTTTTTTCGACTTCCAAGAGATCAATGAACCACCAAGCTGCACTACATAACCTGTTAAAGATTTTCTTGTGAAAGGACATGAAGCCCAATCACTATCAGAGAAAGCTTGAAGTGTTAGTGTATTGTTGGAGGACATTAGTAAACCTAACCCTGGTTTACCTTTCAAGTACCTTAGAATCCTGTAAGCAGCAGCCATGTGTGACTCTCTCGGTTGGTGCATGAATTGGCTTAGCAACTGGACCCCATATGTAATGTCAGGTCTAGTTAAACATAAGTAAATGAGCTTGCCAACTAGTTTCTGAAATTGTCCAATGTCTCTAATATGTGGATCATTACCCTCATTATCTTCACATGTATACTTGATGTTTTGTTCTACCGGTGTATCAACGGGTTTACAACCCAACATCTCGGTTTCAGAGAGCAAATCCAACACATACTTTCTTTGGTTAACATATATACCTTGTGATGATCTGGCCACTTCGATGCCCAAAAAAAACTTTAACTCACCAAGATCCTTCATGAAGAAAGTACGGTTGAGATATTCCTTACATTCTCTAATAAGATCCTCAGCATTTCCTGTGATGAGGATGTCATCAACATATAATAAAAGAACTACCAAACTGCTCCCCCTTGATTTGATGAACAAAGAGTAATCATTTTTGGATTGAATGAATCCAAAATGTGTTATAGTTGTGCAAAACTTGTAATTCCATTGTCTAGAGGCTTGTTTCAAGCCATATAGGGACTTGTTCAATCTGCACACTTTATTTTTTAAACTAGAATTCTCCTCAATGAAATTTTGGGGCATAACCATATAAACCTCTTCATTGAGATCACCTTGCAAAAATGCATTTGTTACATCCATTTGCCATAAATTCCATCCTTTAATAGCTGCAAGAGCAAAGACAACTCTCACTGTAACATGTTTCACAACAGGTGAGAAAGTGTCTGTGTAATCAATCCCCTCAAGCTGTGTATAACCCTTTGCCACCAACCTAGCTTTATGTCTATCAATTGATCCATCTGCCCTATACTTAATAGCATACACCCACCTGCATCCTATGGCCTTTTTATTAGGTGGAAGATCAACTACAGTCCAGGTATTGTTAAGAGCAAGAACTTGAAGCTCAATTTTCATAGCAGATTCCCAATTATTATCACCTTTAGCTTCAGCATAGGTCCTGGGAACATAATTATGATCAATAGATGCTAAAAAATCTTGATACCTAGGTTGGAGGCCATCATACTTCATGTAATTAGAAATGGGATAAGGAGTAGACATCACCTGATTAGTTTCTGGTCTAGTGAAAGACACATAATCATCACTCCAGTAAGGTGCCTTTGTAGCTCTGGTGGACCTTCTAGGAGGTATCACAAAAGCTTGAGGTATATTTCTATTGTCCTCAACATTCATAAAATTCTCATGGTCAAGAGACTGGACAGTGTTGTCTGAGTTGGAAACTATGTCAGGCCGATGGATGTGAGCAGTTTCAGAATTGATGTGGGGCTCTTCATACAGTAAAGGTTGATTCAACATGAGAGGGAATTGCTTATTCCTGTCATTGTCTTTGGTCAAAGCAAAAGGAAACATATTTTCATAGAAAATAACATCTCTACTAATAATGAAATTCTTATTCTCAAGATCCAATAGTTTGTACCCCTTCTGAACATTGGAGTATCCCATGAACACACATGGCTTTGATCTGGTTGTAAACTTATCTTGAGAAGGTAGAATTTTAGTAAAGCAGAGACAACCAAAGACTTTAAGGTGTTTATATTCAGGTTGTTTACCATGGAGAATATGAAAGGGAGACTTTCCTTGCAAAAGAGGTGTAGCAATCCTGTTGATAAGATACACAGCAGCTAGTATACACTCTCCCCAATATTTCATGGGAACTTGAGAGTGAAATTTAAGTGCTCCAGCTACATCTAATATATGCCTATGTTTCCTCTCAACAACACCATTTTGTTGTGGTGTATAAGCACATGAACTTTGATGAATTATCCCTAAAGATTCAAATAATTGAGTGCAATCTTTGTTAAAGAAATCTATTGCATTATCTGTTCCGATATGCTTAATCTTAGTGGAAAATTGAGTATCAACATACACAATTACCTACCATGTGTTGATTTGCTCCAGAGTCTATTATACATTCATTGTTACCACATATAGGCATACCAGATATAAGATAGGATACAATACCTCCTGCATTAGCAGTGGCTAGGTTGCTTGAAGGCATTGAAGCAGACTGCTGCTGCTGATGTCCAGCATTCATTGAGCCAAGAAGATTGACAATGTGTTAATATTGTTGAGGTGTGAGGTTAGGCTGAGAATCAAGTCTGTCATTCTGATTTGGTTGAGCAGAAACATTGTTGACATTATTTGAGTTTATATTCCTGGTGCCTGAGTTTCTCCCACCACCTCTTGATCCTCCACGCCTACCGCCTCTCTTGCCCCCTTTGTTCCAATTGGGGGGATATCCATGAATTTTAAAACAAGTATCCTTTGTGTGTACACGGAATTCACAATGCTCACAGCATAAATCTTTATTGGGGTTTTTGTTTTGTGAAATATTGGACATTAAGGCCATGGAGTTTTCCATTTTGGGGTTAGACACATTGATACCTCGCTGCGTCTCTTCGTTTAGGACCATTGAATAGACTTGTCCATGTGTGGGCAACGGGGACATCATCAAAATTTGTGAGCGAATGGTACTATAACTTTCACTCAGCCCCATCAAAAATTGCATCATCTTAAGTTGGGAGTAGAAATCCGTGTATTCCTTGGAAATAACCTGAGATGGCGATGGTATGAGTGAGTCATACTCATCCCACAATTGTCTGAGTTTTGAGTAATATTCACTGACAGATTGTGTGCCTTGAGTTATGGTGTTGATTTGTTTATAAATCGAATATAGTTGAGCGCCATTAACGCGATTAAACCTTTCTTGAAGGTCAAGCAAAATCAGGTGTGCTGAATCGCAATAAACTACGCCGTGTACCAATTCTCTTGACAATGATCGGTGAATCCAAGACTTTACCAGTGCATTGCAGCGTTTCCAGTGAGGATAAAGCGCCGAATCTCGACTCGGCGGTTGACATGTTCCATCAATGAATCCAATCTTGTTTTTCGCCTCAAGTGCAACAATTAATTCCCTGATCCAAACATTATAGTTTTCAGAACCGCGTAAAACTTCAGCAACAAGATCCAAATTCGGAGTATCCGATGGATGAACATAGAGTGGATCTTGAAAATCAATTTTAGGCATATCAATCCTGCCTTCTTGCTGATCTTTATCAGATTTCCCCGATTCTGCTGTCGAGCTAGAGTTTTGTGGCTTCGTAATATTCTATCGTATCGATTGCAGTGGAAGATGCGTGTTGGTATAAGGAAAATCAAAAACGATAATCGATTGTTTTTGAAAAGAACGGATCGAAAGAAATCAAAAATAACGCAATCTGATTGAATCGCATCCTTTCAAAGAGCCGTAGCTCTGATGCCATGTTAAGATGATGAAGAAGCAGGTTCCATAGACAAAGACATGATGAAGAAGAAAAGCATTGACTAATTGTATAAAGGAAAAAATCACTGGATTATGAATTACAGAATAATGATCAGGAATGATCAATAGGAGCATACTGCATGTATATATAGCAGTAACAGAAAAAACTAACTTCCAAACGTACTAATAAAAGCGCTACTCATAAACACGTTTCTTTCATATTGCTAACACAATGGCTTCCATGTTCCGAATCCGCTAACTCAATTTTTATGCTAAATAACCATATTTTGAAAAGTTGTTGCTAACCAACCCTATCAAAATAAATAAATTTGTCTATTTAAATAAAATAAAATAAATAAACTACGAATACAGTAATGAAAGTAGTTAAATAATGTCTCAATTATGTATGCGTTATTTGTGACACTTGATGCTATTTCACTTATTTTTTGTGACTTTGAAAGTTGAAGTATTTTTTTTCCCAAACATATATAACTTTAGACATCAAATACAAATTATAATGCAAAATAGTCATTCTTATATTTATTTCTCTAACCAGTCATATGTAAATTAAAATGAAAATATTAATTTATATATTTCAACATAAATTAATGAATATATATATATGATATATATATTAGGGGTGGCAAAATGGATACGTATTCACAGTTCCGACGGTTCCAACCCAATTTGGGTTGAATTGGTTTCTAAGAAAATTTTATTTGGTTCCTAATTGGTTTCAACTTGGTTCCAAGTTGGGTCCAACTAAATTTCAAATTAGGCCCAAATCGTTTGCCAATAATCTAAATTATAATGAGCAAAATCTAAGGTATTGAGTCGGGTTGGGCTTGGTTCCTTTTTGGATTAATTTTGGTTTCATTTTGGGTTCCATCTTAAAATCATTTAAGAACCAAACTCATTTAATAACCAACCCATTGGAACCGATCTAAAACGAACCCAACCCGTCCAATTGCCACCTCTAATATATATACATATTTTATCAGCAGTTTCGAGATCGTATCGTCTTCTAATTTTTTTAAAATATCGTATTTTGTGTTTGTGTCGTGTCATGCGCTGTGTCTCGTGTCAGTACATACTTAAAGAGGGATTCAATTTTCTATTATAATTTTGTTTTATATATATATGTTAACTTTGATGAAGGAAAACATATAGAAATACAGAGACGACTATATATACTACAGAATATAGTGTACACACTTGAAGGGTAAAATAGACTTTTAACCCTTATCATCTACTAAAGACTTATTATTATCTCTGCACTCCCCCTCAAGGGAAGAAGCTGAAGCATAGATATTAACTACTCCAAGTATGGCCAGTAACTTTGCAGCTTGTATCCTTCCTAATGCCTTAGTGAAAATGTCAGCAGGCTGCTCAGTTGTAGGTAGGTAATGAGTAGTAATCAGCCCACTTTGAATCTTTTCCCGAATGAAATGGCAGTCGACCTCAATATGCTTTGTTCGCTCATGATATACTGGATTTGACCCGATTTGAAGAGCCGAATTGCTGTCTAAGAAGATTTTAATTGGTTGAATCAGGGACATCTTCAAATTTGTAAGAAGACTTTGGAGCCACACAACTTCACATGTAACAGTGGCCATAGCTCGGTATTCAGCTTCAGTGGATGACCTTGAGACCACATTCTGTTTTTTTGTCTTCCAAGATACAAGCGAATCCCCAAGAAGCACAGCATAACCAGTCACAGATCTTCGAGTCATTGGGCAAGAGGCCCAATCTGAGTCACAAAAGGCTGTAATCTGCATAGAACTATTAGCAGATAAACAAATACCAAGACCAGGATTGCCTTTAAGGTATTTTAATACTCTATAAGCTGCATTTAAATGAGAAACCTTAGGAGTGTGCATAAATTGTGAAAGAACCTGAACAACATAGCTAATATCAGGTCTAGTGAGACACAAATATAAGAGTTTACCCACAATCCTTTGGTACATAGCAGTATCATGTAACAGTTCATCATCTTTATTAACAGAGTTAGTCACATCATATTCTTGAGATGTAAGTTTAATATTTGTTTCCATAGGAGTAGATACAGATTTACACCCTAACATGCCTGTGTCACTCAACATCTCAAGAACATATTTTCTTTGATTAAGAACAAAACCTTTTTTAGACCTTGCAACTTCAATGCCTAAGAAATACCTGAGAGCACCCAAGTCCTTCATGTGGAAAGTGCTGTTAAGATAGGACTTGCATTCCTCAATCAAAACTGAATTTGTACCTGTAAGAAGGATATCATCTACATACACTAGGAGAATAAGAACATCTCTCCCCCTGGACTTAACAAACAGAGAATAGTCAGATTTAGATTGAATAAAACCATAGTGATTTAAAGCTTCTGTAAATTTTTTGTTCCATTGTCTTGGGGCCTGTTTAAGGCCACACAAGGATTTATGTAACTTACACACTTTACCACTCTTATATTTCTGAAATCCTGGGGGAACTTCCATATAAAGATCCTCATATAAATCACCCTGCAAGAATGCATTAGTAACATCTAATTGAAAAACAGGCCATTGATTTACAGCAGGTAAAGAAATAACAACCCTTACTGTTACATGTTTAGCAATAGGGGCAAAGGTCTCTGAATAGTCTATGCCAGCTAATTGAGTAAAGCCCTTGGCCACAAGTCTAGCCTTGTATCTTTCTATAGTCCCATCACTATGATATTTGATGGTATATATCCATCTACAACCAATAGGACTTTTACCTACAGGAAGATCAACTATACTCCAGGTATTGTTCAATTCTAAAGCATCAATTTCCTTTTGCATAGCTTGTTGCCACTGTTTATGTTTAGATGCTTCTTTAAATGTTTTAGGCACATATTCATGATCAATAGATGTCAGAAAAGATTTATAGTTTTCTGAAACATTAGCATAACTCATATAATTAGCAATAGGATGATGAGTAGACTGATTTTCATTATCTAGAGTTTGTGGTAGATGTTTAGAATAATAATCACTAGTCCAATAAGGAGGTTTACAGACTCTACTTGATTTTCTAACACAGTGATGTTCTCCTGCAGTAGGTGTATCATTCTCTATATTTGGAGATTCAATGTTACTAGTAGTATCTCTTGATTGATTTCTGATAGTATCACTTGGTTCAGTTTGAGAAGCTGTCTCATTTTCACAGTTGACATCAGTGTGAACAATGTCAAGAAACTCAGAAGAATGTCTGTTATGATCATCAGTGGGACTGTTAGTAGTACTTAACATATCCTTAAAAGACAGGTAATCTTCATAAAAGATAATGTCTCTAGAAACAAGGAAAGTTTTATTAGCCAAGTTAAGTAACTTATATCCTTTTTGAGTAGGAGAGTATCCCATTAGAACACAAGGAATACTTCTTTCCTGGAACTTATCCTGTATAAACAAATTTTTTGCATAACAGAGACATCCAAAGACTTTCAAGTGATCATACTTAGTAGGTTTCCCTTTCAGAACACAGTAAGGTGTCTGATTTTGTAAGATATGTGTGGGAGTTCTGTTTATAAGATACACAGCAGTTATAATACATTCACCCCAGTATTTTATAGGCACATTTGAGTGATGTTTTAGGGCTCTAGCAACCTCTAAGATATGCCTATGTTTCCTTTCAACAACTCCATTTTGTTGAGGAGTATAAACACAAGAAGTTTGGTGAATAATCCCATAAGATTTAAACAAAGAAGAACATTCATTACTGAGAAAGTCCTTAGCATTATCAGTTCTAATAATTTTAATCTTACTGTCATACTGATTTTGTACAGTTATAATGAACTGTTTCAGGATGCTTACAACATCTGTTTTATATTTCATAAGATATACCCAGCTAAACCTAGAGTAATCATCAACCAAAGTCAAAAAAATATCTCTCCTGATTATAAGTTGCTTCCCTATATGGGCCCCATATATCAATATGTATCAAATTCAACTTATCAGATGACTTAGACTCACTATTAGGAAAAGACAGCCTAGATTGTTTAGCAAGGGGACAAATAGGACAAAAGGTATTATCAGTTTTATTCTGTAAGCCCAATTCAGGCAGCCAATTCAATCTAGAAAAAGACAAATGGCCTAATCTATAGCGCCAAAGAGTACATTTATTAGGAATATTTTTCTTGTTACTGCTAGTAGTCAGAGTGTTACACAAAGTATTTTCTCCACTGTTATTCCTTTTGACAGAGTGAAGATAGTACAGCCCATTGCATCCTTTACCAATCTTCTTGGTCACCCCAGTTTGTATGTCCTGTATCAAGGAAGGGCTAGTATAGAAACTCACAGAATAATGAGTATCTTTAAGTAACTGAGATACAGACAGTAGGTTAAATTTAAAATCAGGGCAATAAAACACATTAGTTAAAGTGAGACCCTTATCAAGAGTGACATTACCAGTGTGAGTAACACAACTTAGACTACCATTGGGCAATTTAACTTTTATGTCCGTTTTACAGGCAGTAATATTGTGATCAAGAAGGTTAATATTGCAGGTTATGTGTTGATTAGCCCTTGTATCTATAATCCAGGTATCATCACATACAGTTTGATCTAGAGAAAGGTTAACACAGATACCTGCTTGACTGATTTGAGTAGTAGGTTTATGTGTTTCTTCACCAGGCTTATTCAGCAGCTTCAAGATTTGATTGTATTGCTGATTGGTAAAGTATGGAGTTGTGTTTGGAGCATATTGTTCAGCAGCATTTTGATCAGTACTCTGGTCACCAGCAGTCTGATTTGCTCTATACTCACCTCTACCTCTTCCTTGTGAGTTCCTTCCCCCTTGACCTTGTCTGCCTCCTCTTTTGCCTCTGCCACGGCCAGGTGGATATCCAATGACTCTAAAGCACGTTTCTTTGGTGTGTCCCTTATAATTACACACTTCACATTTCAGTTTGCTTTTATCACTTCCATTTCCAGAATCTGATGATGATGTGGTTGTAAAAGCAGTAGTTTCTTGTAATCTTGAACTTGTGCCAATGCTTCTCTGTCCTTCTTTCTTACAAACAATTGAGAACACTTGACTATCTGTTGGAAGAGGTGTCATCATCAGGATTTGTGATCTAGTGGTGCTGTAACACTCATTCAACCCCATCAGAAAGGTCATCATTTTCAGTTGTTGTGTATATTCAACATATTCTTGTGTGACTTCTTTGGCTGGTGACGGAATTAATGACTCGTACTCATCCCACAATTGTCTTAGCTTTGAGTAATAGTCTGTTACCGAATTTCCTCCCTGTGAAATTGTGTTGATCTGCTTGTAGAGAGTGTACATCCGAGCACCATTCACTTTGTCAAACCTTTCTTTGAGGTCTTTCCAAATCAGGTCTGCCGTTTTACAGTAAACCACACCGTGCACTAATTCCCGTGACAAAGATCGAGTGATCCAGGACTTTACCAAGGCATTGCACCTCTTCCATAGTTGGTAATTTGGGGATTTTTCTCCTGGATTCTTGCATGCACCCGTTATAAACCCCAATTTATTTTTCGCCTCTAGGGCTACAACCAACTCACGGCTCCATATTTTGTAGTTATCAGATCCTTTTAGGGTTTCCATCACTAATTCAAGATTTGGTGAATCGGAGGGGGAAATATACAAAGGATCATGGAAATCAATTTTACCTAGGGTTTGATTCACAATCGTTCCGGCTGTGGTTCTTGCTTCACTTGATTCGGCCATCTTAATGACTCAATCTAGACAAAAACTTGTGCGAAGAGAAGATCCACTTAACACCGATCGTGACCCTAATTTGCGCAGCGAAGGATCGAGAATTCACAGAACTCCACGAATAGGCTCTGGTGCCATGTTAACTTTGATGAAGGAAAACATATAGAAATACTGAGAAAAGCTTTTCTTGTTATTATGAATAAAAGAGTTTTCCAGAAAGTAATATCAAAGATAATGATACTAGAAGCGTAAACACGACTATATATACTATAGAATATAGTGTACACACTTGAAGGGTAAAATAGACTTTTAACCCTTATCATCTACTAAAGACTTATTATTATCTCTACAATATATAAGGGGGAGTAGAGAAAGAAGAGGGGTAGAGGTTTTTAGAAAGAAATAAGCAATGATATATATATATATATGCCTATAAAAGGGGGAGTAGAGAAAGAAGAGGTGTAGAGGTTTTTAGAAAAAAATAAGCAATGATATATATATATATAATATATATATAAAACAAATTAGATGTGTAAATCATAATTCAGAACTCTGTCACAAACATATAAGGCACCAGAAGCCCATAAAAATTTTGTGACCTAAAATAGGGCGAAAAGTCATACTAAATAAATGAAGATCCAATCATGTGAAAGAGCAATTTTGATTTCCCACCAATCAACTATTATTATATGTGCAGGCCACAATAAATGACAAACATTTTCCAGGAGATTTTGGGTCCGCCTTACAATTGTAGCTGTACGTAACTTCCATTTCTTTTTATAATATTTTCCATAAATCAAATTTTCTACTAAAATAGGGAATTGGGATATAGTATAATTAGAATATTTGTAATAATTGGATTTTAGGAAATTATTTCCAAATAAAAGACAGATAATATGTATTCACGTGAAGGGATCTTCTTCTCCCAAAAAAGTGAGCACATATTGCAGATGCCAATTAATGTTTTCATGGCCAATCAAAAAGTCTGCAAATAGTCCAAATGGAGCCAGACCTGTATACACATAACAGACTAATTGTTGTACTCTTCTCACATGAGAAAAATGTGTTATTTCAATTTATCATTCCAATTATTACATTTACTGCCACATAATATAATTTTTTTGTCTTTATACCATGTTTCTATAAAATTTAGTTATCACTTCTTACAATCCTAAACTCTTGTTCAAAAGGTTGAATCTCCAACCCCAAGAATCTCATACCCTCCTTAACAAAGTATATGGGAGGATATAAATCCTGATAACTTAGCTAATCACACAAGCTAAAGTCTAAACTCATACATATATGTATACATTTTTGTCATTTAAGTTGGGAAGAGATAAAAATAAATTTGGCAATTAAACCGATTCGACTGAAAATTGGAACGGTTCAATCGGATTGAGGGCCAGTTCATGTTGATCAATTGTGAACCGGCCCAATTTCACAATCGGACCGGGCTCCGAGTTAGTTCTTGGTTAATTTGGTCGGGCCGACCGGTGCGGTCCAATTTTGACAACAGAGATTCCAACATAAATTGATGTGAGCAGAAATTCATGTTTTGAGCGAGCGGATAACATTTTTCATTTTAGTTTGGTATTTTATTTTTTATTCCACATATATTTTAAGTGATTCGTGTATAAATATTTAATGAGGTATACAGTTATAAGGAAACATTGTATAAATCACAAAGTATAGTAGACGATCCAAAGTCGATCACATGATGATATTTTTTGCTTGGATTAATATTTTTTATTATTATTAAAATTAAACAAATTAATAATAATAATAATAATAATTCATCCAGTCAAAATTGCAACTTTAATACACCAAGTTGGCGTGTACACGCTTTTGGTATTTTATTTTGAACTACTGATAATTTGGGTAAATTGCATTGGGAACATCAGCAATTTCAGTACAAATTAACCAGAAATTTAGATTTTCGTTGGAAAGACTCATCAATTTGATAATTTTGGAGGGATGTTATATATATTTTTACTGTCCTCAATTCTCAATTTCCACTAATTTAAACCTCATTTCACCTCAATTTTACCCTCAAATTCCCCCCAATTATTCACAATTATTCAGTTAGGGATAAAATTTATGATAAATATGAAATTGACATCTTTTGAATGATTACAATTGATTTCATTGTTATGATTTTTGTTGAATTATACTCTTAGGTATTATTATTATTATAACCTTTATTTATATAATAGTTATCTTTCATGATATAATAATAAATAAAAATTATTTAAATGTATGAAATATTTTTACTACAAAATTAAAGATATGTCAAAAATATAATCATACAAATAATTTATAGGCGTTGCCACAAAATATAAATTTTTTTGTTTCCTTTAATTAAATTCTAAATGTTAAAGGTGTCACGTGCATAAAAAAGAGAATAATAATTAAAAAAGAAAATGATAATTATGTGACTTAAAAGGTATCTTAACAAAATGCACAAATGAATCCACTAATTTGGAGCATATTGAGCTGAAATAAGGTTAAATTGGGGGGAGCTTGATGATTGGGTCATTTGGTAAAAACATATGTAAAATTCCTCCAATCTTTTAATTTTCCCGCCAAAATTGAAAAAAAAGATCCTAAGTTGATAAGTCTTTCGGCAAAAATCCAAATTTCCGGTCAATCTATACTGAAATTGCTAATATTTTCAATACAATGTACCAAAATTACCAGTAGTACAAAGTAAACTACCAAAAATGTGTACACGGCAACTTAGTGTACATGTTTTTGATACTTTATTTTGGAATATTGACAATTTGAATACATTATATTGAAAACATTAGCAATTTCAGTACATATTGTACTGGAAAATCGGAGTCTCGCCGAAAGCTAGTCACTTTGGGGATTTTTCAATTATGGCGAGAAAATTGCAAAATGGTGAGATTTTACATATGTTTTTACTAAAATACACCCAACCACCAAATTTTCCTAATTTAACTTAATTTCACGTATAAAAATCTCCAAATAACTAAAGAGAAGAAAGTAAACATCTATTAATAATTGAGATTACCATATGGTTCAAATATTACATCACTATTTAACATATTATGAATAGTTATTACAATTTGTACTTGTATATGTATTTTTATTTAACTTCTATCTAAACTTAATTGATTAAGTTGAATGATTTTTTTAATAAACTAACTTCATTAATTATGACTAATTATTTTAAATTATTATTATATATTTTGATTAATAATTATTTATATAATACATTAATTAAGAGTAATAGTTTTACAAGTTACCAAATTATACTTTTTAAATTGAAAACTAGAAGAACAAAAAATTTAAACTAACTTTGCAAAGTTTCAATCTTCAAATACAAGTCCAAATTTATTTATCTTTCTTTTATTTGTTGCTTCAAAATTAAAACAACATACAAATTACAATAATAAATAAATTGAAATCTATTTTTTTCAACTAATTTTATTAAAATATTATTGATGCGGGATCAAATAGTAAGGTCACATGGGGATGAGATCCGACCCGACTCACGACATACCAGATAGTGCGTATTTAGCTATTGGGGCTGCACTCGGTAACTTCGAGATGCCTATGTACCCACATTGATAGGATCAAGTATCTTCGTAGTTCTTTGGTATCATACTCTTCAATCTCGTGGATTTTAGAGAGTATTTAGTAATTCTATTTTTTGAAGTGTAAATCAGATAAAGATCAGTTTAGCTGATTAAGATGGTATTTATAGCCAGCTCTGGTGGACCATGAGCTCGTCTCGCTGGGCCGTAGGCCCGAATCCCATTGCGCGGCTTATAATCATAACGTATTAATGTCGCTCTTTAAAGAATTATACTATTGAAAACCAGACAAAAGGGGACTTTTCCGAGCAAAATGAACATCGGCAGTTTAATAATTTTTGTATCATTTTATATCATGATGACATGATCTATACCTCATATACTTCAATATGTTTATTAGTGTTTGTAGGGTAAAACATTAACATCGATAAAAGGGCGAAAAATGCCTGAAAAAAGAAGAATTGACGATGTCCCAAAATACAATCACTATAAAACTAATAATTTAAAAATTCTTATATGGGTAGAAAGCTACGACAAATACTACAAGTCTTGTGAAGAACTCTCACACGCTCGAAAATACGCGTGACGTTACAGAAGAACTTGTAGTTCTGTTACGAACCATATGGTGCAACTTTGGTAGAAACAACATAACTAAATTCAAGACGTGTATCCACAACTTTATAAAAGATGGCTTATTCAAATTCGAAGAGAAAGATAGTCAAAATAGCAGTTGAAAAAAGCATTCGAACTACAAAATGAAAAGAAGATATTGTGCAATGCCAATAAAAGCAATGTTTAAATGTTGGAAACAGATTTTGGGTCAAAGTTTTATGTTCAAAATGTTGAAATATGAGATTTAGAATAACCTGATTGTTTAATAAACGAGATTATGTCATCCCCAAGACCAAATACTCCATTCTCGCACATTCCATTCTCTCACAAGTTTGTGGTTGTAGAACAATCAAACACAACTTTATGAAACATCTCCTTGCTTGTATATGAATTTATTATTTGTTTTCTTATTTATTAAGAATACAAAGATATTATCACGTTTTTTATATTGTACTAGAAAATATCACGTGCGTCGCACGTGGTTAGCACGTGATTTTTTTAAAAATGAATCGATTAAAATAATTTATTATTATCAAATGATTTCATAATTATTTAATTTATTACTAAATAAATCCAATTCTAATTTTTATTGTAAAATTTTAGTGGCTTTTAGTTTTTGAATCTCATTTAAAACATAAAATTTGTCGTAAATAAATTTACAAAATTGGAATAAAATGAGTCATATCCTAAGATGAGTCAAATCTAATTGTTCAATTATATTTTCCTCTCAGTTTTTTTAACACCTGAAAAACTACGGACATGTATGTTTGCAAATATTATTTCTTTTATAACAACTTTCTCAAAATTTCAAATATAACCTATTTTCAATCATATTCATTTTCTTTCATATTAATTATGTTCATGTATAACTACTTATTAATCAACATATATTGTATCACATTATTCCTCATAATTTTACATTGTTGCATCACATTATTCCTCATAATTTCGCCCTATCTCTTATAAAAAAAAATTATTCTTAAACTATTTTTTTTTTTGAGATTTTATAATTACATGATCATCTTAAAAATAACAAAGCAATAACTTACGCGTCATTCATAAATAAAATTACACTTGATTTGATAGATTTTATCAATCCCAATTATTTTGTAAATACACGAACAAAAACATCCAAAATTAATCATTGCACTCGAATCTCTATATGTATGTATGTATATATATAGCTCACAATTTTCAAAGATATTTCTAAGATACTAATCTCAAAACATAAAACACTATCAACCTATAAAACTTAAAATCTCTCACATATATTATTGTACTGTTCATGTATAACTTTAAACACTATAGAAATTGAAATATTTAATTTACTAATTAGTTTCCTACTAATAAGAGATTTTTTCCCCTTAATTGGCCTTTATAATATTTGTTTTATCTATTTTATGAACAACTTATTTTATCTATTTGAATGTAAAATAAAATTTGATATGAAATATTAGTATTTTCTCTAGCATGTTTATGTATACGATCATGAGCTACGTATTTTTTTTAAAATTTATCTTAACGCCATTTTTTCTTCCTTGTACCTTACACATGTATATTTACTTTTTATATTTACTCTGCACCTAATATCTGAAAAACTTTTATGCTTGTTTATATTTGCAAATTGTTTATAACAACTTTTGAAAATTTCAATACCACATATTTTAACAAAAACAATTCAGTCATTTTTTCATATATAGCTACCCATTAACCAACACGTTTATTACTTCACAATAGTTCACATTATTTCTCATTATTTCACACTATCTCACATTAACAACTTCATATATAAACTATTTTTCTTTTATCTTCTTACTTTATTCTTTTTTTAATCACATAATCATGATAAAAATAACAAAGCAACCATTTACGCGTCATTCACTAATATAATTGCATTTGATTTGACACATTTCACCAATTTCAGTTACTTTGTAAAACAAAACAAAAACAGATCCAAAATCAATCATTTTCCGCGAATATATAATGTACACTTTTCAAAGAATTCATAAGAAATTAATTTCAAATAAACACTTTTCATAGATTAAGATATTTGTTATATTTTTGTTATTTTTCTTCACGCATAAAAAAGTTTTCTAAACATATTATTTTTATAATTTTGAGTAACGTAGAAACCTAAATAATTAAATTTCTTTTACTAAATGATTTTCTATTATTAAGAGTTTTTTTCTTAACCGTCCATTATTGTCTTTGTTTTATCTATTTTTGAGTAACTTGTTTGGTTTATTATAATGTAAAATAAACTTTTGACAAAAAAAATATTAGTAGTTTATTTTAACATCCATGTTTCTGTATAAAAGATATTAATCTATGTATCTTATTAAAATATATCATTGTCGTAATTCTTTCTCGTTATAGAAATCTATTTCTTTATAATAATGTTTAATATATAGTATCATTTTTCAATAGAAATATCGGCATCATAATCATCATCTAAAGGCATCATCCTTCTCGATGACACTCTCTTATACAATCTCTCTGCTTTATCACCTACTCTTATTGACCCTCAATCTTCATTCCAAAAATGGTACCCTTCGGCCTCTCTCCACTATCATTAATCCTAATGTCGTGTTTCTCTCACATAAACTCTAAACCTAAACTTCATGCAAACCCTAACCCTAATTCCCCCATCCTAGAGTTGCCAACATATATTACACCTCTGTCATCCTGATTTCAATCCTATCCCTATATTGCCTACCCTCCCGACCAAGTCGGTGCCTCCAACTGAAACCTAGCCCATTTAATACTACAAATCCAAACACTGACTTCCTCATCCCTATCTTGACGATGTACCACACCCAAAATCCTATTAAGTCATTTCTTCCTTGCCGTCTCACATAACCCAACTCTTGTTATCACGCCATTTCTCCAAACACTGTCTCTAAACCATGTATTTTGCCCATCTCTCCTCTCTCCTTTTCACGAAAAATCCTAATTTGCATGCTATATATTTTCCACACCTTCCCACTCCATCTTTCACACCATAAATTCCTTTGTCTTCCGTCCCACTCTAATCATAATCTCTCCTTAATGTTCATCAAAACAAACTCAACTCAGACAACTATCTCTTGTGGAAATATCAATTAGACCTAATACTTCGTAACCATAATTTACTTAGATAGGTGGATGGCTCAATTCCACGTTCCTCATCTCGCATCATTAAGCTTAACTCTATGGTGAATCTTTCCTTAGTCTGGCGTATAATGCATGGCTATGCATGAATCAATTTTACTTTCATCAATTGGTGGTCTTCATACTCTCTACCGCTCGTGATGTTTATATGACGATTTCTTATCTTGGTGTACTAAAATACAGCAGGTCCCTCTCTCATTCTAGCATTGAATCCAGTGTCGCTATATAATGTTCCTATCCAATGCTAGTGGAATTATTGTTAAATGAATTCGACCACAATAAATCAAGAGTCCACATAATTGAGTCCACATAGTTTGTTACTATCCTACGTATGGGTTGCAAGAACTGTTTAGTTGAATATAGATACTTGAAAATAAAAATTCAAATGTTTTCATTATATTAGCCATAGAAGATTCATTCTACTATTTATACAAACTCTTATTAATTGGAATCATATAACTAATAGGTAGTTCAATTCCGTTCTAATTATTTATAGTTATATTTATTTGCATTATATTAGGATTCTATTTACTCAAAAATATGTATTTGTAATAATTACTTAAATTTGTTGATTATATTTTTTCTTGAAAACTTACATGACAAGAAATTTTGTAAAGAAAACAAAATCCAATCCAAAATCAAATTACTCGAAACCTTAACTAAAAAAAATAAGAATTAACATGAACCAAATTTGCCTGTGTTTTTGTTTGTTTTGGCTCGATGCGTACTGCACGTTACCTGTTAGTTGTAATACAAATTACTTGAATTGTAGGCTTTAGTACTCTATTGGTCATATCCTGATTGTTAGACGTTTTCAAGTTTCTCTCTAATTGGAATTTATGTGTTTTTAGACTTCTCTAATAAATGCTTGCGTCTAAGTTCCAATCTTAAGTCATCTCGTCCTTGATGGGAAGTGTATATAAAATAATTGACTATTGATGTGGACCATAGTTATTTATAATTAATGGGTCTTATCATGTATATAAGTTAGAGCCCTAATTAATTTTGTTTCCTACATTATTAATAATTAATAGTTATTAATATTTATTAATTAGCCATAAGGGTAAATATGTCTTTTCACATATGCTAAACAATTTTGTTATTCACACATTTATATAGAGGTTAGATTAGTGTTTGAGGAGAAAACGTGTTTTGGTTGGATATAGGCTTTAGTATATATATTCTTTCCTGTACGGGTTTAATCCCTAACTTTCCAATTGTAAATTTTCTTCCTTCAATGAATTCAATAGTCATCTTCTTCAATCTTCCTATGCATTCACTGATTTTAACATGGCACCAGAGCCATAATTGAATTTCTGGGCGAAACCCTAATCTTTTGTCATTCAATTAAATCCGCTGCGAAGAGAATGCGAATTTCATCTCTTCTTTCTTGATTCCTGATTTCCATTCGATCTGAGAGGGACGTTTTTCCCCTTCTTTTCAATTCTTCCTGATTCTTTATACTTTGTCTTCTATGGTGAACAAGAATACCATCGATATTAATAACCCCCTGTATATTCACCCTCTGATTCACCCAATATAGATTTAGTCTCGGATGTATTGCGAGGATCCGATAATTACAAAGTGTGGAGCCGAGAGATGATTGTAGCTCTGGAGGCAAAAAACAAAATCGGATTCATAGATGGATCATGCAAAATACCTAAAGAAGATGATTTCATGATCGCACAATGGAAGAGATGTAATGCCCTAGTGAAATCATGGATTCATAGGGCACTATCGCGAGAATTGATACATGGAGTAGCGTATTGTGAGTCCGCTTTCTTGATTTGGGCCGATTTGAAAGAAAGATTTGACAAGATTAATGGAGCGAGAATGTATGCCCTATACAAAGAAATCAATACCATCACTCAAGGCGCCAATAATGTGACCACATACTATTCGAAACTGCGGCAACTTTGGGATGAGTATGAGTCCTTGGTGCCGTCTCCTTCAGAAGTCGTTACAAAAGAATATGGAGATTTCTGTCATCAACTAAAGATGATGCAGTTACTTATGGGACTTAACGAATATCACAGTAATACTCGATCCAGTATTCTCATGATACCTCTGCCATCTCACACTCAAGCCTACTCTATTGTGAATAATGAAGAGAGCCAAAGAAATATTAGTTCCCCGGTGATTGAACCACTGGCAGCTTTTTTATCTGCAAATCAGAATAATGCTGCTATGCAAAAAAAGGACTCACTGGTTTGTGAACATTGTCAGTACACTGGACATACAAAGGCTACATGCTTCAAAATTCATGGGTATCCTGCAAATTGGAGAGGAGGTAGAGGTGGTAAGAATGGAAAAGGAGGTAGAGGTGGCAGGTCCAGTGGAAGGAATTCGAATCTTCCATTTCAATCCAATCAAACATACTCTGAGAATGGGGGTGATGGAACAGGCAAATATTTCAACTCAACAAATTTACAGTCCTCAGAACAAACACAGGCCTGACATTCACACCACAACAGTATCAACAGATTTTGAGCTTGCTGAATAAACAAACAAATGGTGGAGCTGGAGATCAGCAACCTAAGGCCAACATGGCAGGTATCTCTGTTTTTCCTAATTCTGTGAGTGAGTCAAAATGGATTATGGATAGTGGGGCAAACCAACATATGACCTTTGAATGGAAATATCTTAATAATCCCATACATATGAAAGAAACTTCTGTTAATTTGCCTAATGGAAATAAAAGTGAGGTTACATACAGTGGGACAGTCTATATTTCTAATGATATTACTTTAAATCAAGTTCTTTATGTCCCTGAATTCAAGCACAACCTCTTGTCTATATCTAAATTCACAGCTGCAAATAGGGGTGTGCACGGATCGACTAACCGACCGAACCGAACCGAAACCGACACATTTGGTTTTAACCGAAACCGAACCGAAATTTTTTCGGTTCGGTTTCGGTTAACATATTTGAAAAAAATCGGTTTCGGTTACGGTTCGGTTATTTGGGGTCGGTTAGTCTAACCGAACCGTAACCGATTTATTTGGGCCAAATATAATATATTTCATAATATAGGGGTCAATTTGAAATATATAACAACTTAACTCATTTAATCCTAATTTTTTTTCTTTCAATTTTAAGTTTGTAGAAGAATTGTAAAACTTAATAAATCTCACATAAACAAATCATTATGATCATATTATATGAAAATAAAATTTAAAATGAGCTTTTGATAATGTATTTCGGTAGATTGAAAGTTAAAACTTTATTAATTTACCAATTTCAAGTTAAAACTTTATTAATTTACCAATTTCAAGTTAAAACTTAATTTCAAATAGGTCAAATAGCTCAAAATTCAAATTATTTTTTGCAAAAAAAATAAATTTTTGCCCGGATTTCGATTAACCGATTGGTTAACTGAAATTAACCGAACCGATTCGGTTATAACCGTAACCGAACCGAACTCAAATCGGTTCGGTTACGATTACGATTTTTGCCTAACCGAATTTTCGGTTAACCGAACTTTCGGTTCGGTTCGGTTCGGTTATAACCGTTTGAACACCCCTAGCTGCAAATGATTGTTTTATTGCCTTCTATCCAACTTTTTGCTTGATACAGGACATATGGACTGGGCAGACCAAGAGGATTGGTAGGCTTCAGAATGGTCTATACTACTTAGAGCCCCTCAAAGATAATCCCTCTACAAAAATTCAAAGCTATTCTGGAACATGTGACACTGTTTCTTTTAATACTGTTTCTCACAAGACTTATGATAAAATTACCCTGTGGCATCTTAGGTTTGGCCATATGGCTTTTGCTAGGTTCAGTTTCTTACCAGAATTAGGCATAAAGGATGTTCCTAAACAGCAACACTGTTCTGTATGCCCTTTGGCCAAGCAAAGTAGAACTGCTTTCCCCATTAGTAATAGTGTTTCTCATTCCATTTTTGAATTGCTTCATATTAACATTTAGGGCCCCTATAGAGAATCTACATATAATAATGAGAAATATTTTTTGACTGTTGTGGATGATTTTTCTAAATCTACCTGGGCTTTTCTTATGCAATATAAATCTGATTTGTTGCCTATATTAAAGAAGTTTGTTATTTTCATTCAAAATCAGTTTTCTGTTACTATAAAACAAGTGAGAACAGATAATGCTTGGGATTTTTTTAAACATGAGTGTAAGACTTTCTTTGATTCTTTGGGTATACATCATCAAAGTAGTTGTCCTTACACACCACAACAAAATGGTGTGGTTGAAAGAAAACATAGGCATATTTTAAATGTGGCAAGGGCATTAAGATTTCAATCTCATGTGCCTATAAAATTTTGGGAGGAATGTATCCTTACTGCTGTTTATTTAATAAATAGGACTCCTACCCCTTTACTTAAGGGTAAAACCCCTTTTTCTGTCTCTATAATAAAGACCCTACTTATTCTCATCTTAAGATTTTTGGTTGCTTGGGGTATGTTAAAGTCCTGACTCAGAATGACAAATTTTTACCTAGATCCAAACCATGTGTTTTTATGGGCTATTCCAATACTCAAAAGGGATATAAATTGTTGAATTTGGATAATAATAATAATTTCATTGTTTCTAGAGATGTTGTTTTTTATGAGAATATCTTTCCTTTTTTGAATACTGAAAAAGATTCTAATCATTTTTCTAATATAGACTATCCTCAATGCTTTGAAGAATTTGTTGATCCATATGTGGATGTGATTCTGAAAATCAAGATATTTCTACTGATCCTTTGGTTCAAACTGACACTCAAAATCTTTCCCAAGTTTCTGTTCCTGCAGTTTCTGTTCCAGCAGGTATTCATAATCCTAATGATGAAACTATTTTGAGAAGGTCTACTAGAGCTACTCATCCACCTATATGGTCCAAGGATTATATATCTTCCCAAGTTTGTTCTACAGCTTACCCCATATCTGATTATATGACATATGCTAAATGTAATCCTTCTTATCAATCCTTTTTATCTCACATTAATGTTGAACATATACCTAGATCCTTTTATGAGGATGCTAAACACCATGAATGGCAGCATGCCATAGATGTTGAATTCAAAGCTCTGGAGTTAAATAAAACTTGGGAATTGGTAGATTTACCACCAGGAAAAACACCCATAGGTTGTAGATAGGTTTATGTTATAAAATACAGAGCTGATGGTAGTATTGAAAGGCATAAAGCTAGGCATGTTGCAAAAGGTTACACTCAACAAGAGGGTTTGGATTATCATGATACTTTTTCTCCAGTGGCTAAACATGTCACTGTGAGAACTGTTATCAATCTTGCTTCATATAAAAATTGGCCTTATTGGATGTTGCTAACGCTTTTTTGCAGGGTGAATTGTATGAAGAGGTTTATATGCAAGTACCTCAAGGATTCATCACTTCAGAAAGGGTGCAAGGTAAAGTATGTAGGCTGTTGAAGTCCCTATATGGACTGAAACAAGTCAGTAGACAATGGAATGCTAAATTTGGCCAAGCAATGTCAAGTGCAGGTTTTATACAGTCATTACATGATTATTCCCTATTTACTAAGGTTAAAGGCAATGATATTGTTATTCTTTTAGTCTATGTGGATGACATTGTCATAACAGGTTCAAATGAGTCTTTGATTGATGATCTGAAAATGTTTTTGTAAACAACTTTTCACATGAAAGATTTGGGATCCTTAAAATATTTTCTAGGGATTGAGGTGGCTAGATCATCCAAGGGTATTTTTTTAAACCAAAGAAAATATACTTTAGAGTTATTAACAGATGCAGGTATGCTTGGATGCAAGCCAGTGAGTATACCAATGGAACAGAACCTTTGGCTTACTTCAACAGAATATGACAAAGGTATAAATTCAGAGATTGATGATCCGGTTGAGGCCAATATTGGATATTATCAGAAAATGGTGGGTAAACTTATTTACTTATGTCTTACCCGGCCAGACATAAGTTACTCCATTCAAGTCCTTAGTCAATTCATGCATCAACTGAAGAGATCTCACATGGAAGCTCTTACTAGGATTTTGAAATATTTGAAAGGAAGACCAGGTCTCGGTTTGTTGATGAGTCCAGGAGATGATTTCAAGATTAGGGAGTATTGTGATTCCGATTGGGCGGCATGCCCAATGACAAGAAGATCTCTCACGGGCTTTGCTGTTAAAATTGGGAGTTCGTTAGTATCATGGAAAACAAAAAAACAGAACGTGGTTTCGAAATCATCGGCCGAAGCAGAGTATCGGGCTATGGCGGCTGTTGTTAGTGAAATTGTTTGGCTTCAAGGGCTGCTTAAGGATTTATGAATTGATTCAAGTGAACCTGCAGATTTATTTTGTGACAGCAGGTCAGCGATTCATATTGCGGTTAATCCGGTTTATCACGAAAGGACAAAACACATCGAAGTGGATTGTCACTTTATTCGTGAGAAGATTCAAGACAAAACAGTGGCAACTCATCATATTAGTACTCATGAACAGCCGACGGATCTTCTTACCAAAGCATTGGGTCGACAACAATTTGAATATCTTTTGTACAAGTTTGGTGTCTTTGACTTATTTAGACAACAAACTTGAGGAGGCGTATTAAGAATACAAAGATATTATCACGTTTTTTATATTGTATTAGTGTTTGAGGAGAAAACGTGTTTTGGTTGGATATAGGCTTTAGTATATATATTCTTTCCTGTACGGGTTTAATCCCTAACTTTCCAATTGTAAATTTTCTTCCTTCAATGAATTCAATAGTCATCTTCTTCAATCTTCTTATGCATTCACTGATTTTAACATACAAATGGATATTTAGGGATCTCTCTTGTTCATAGATCTTGAAACCAGATCAATATCCATTTCTCAATAGATCTAATAGGCATTTTTGGAACATAGCAATAGGACTCATTACCAGGTAGTTTTTTCCTCCGGCAAGAGAAGCCCCGCCTTTTGAGGAAGAGTCAGGTAGGGGATTGGGCTATAGCCTCTTATCTAAAGAATAGGAAGTATGCCGCTTCAACAAAATATAGAAGATGTTATATGTTGAGGTGCACAAATTGTATGCTTAGGTAATAATTTACTTAATTCTTGAATGTGATGAAAGTATCATAATTAACCTAACAAAGAGATATTATGATTTATATATCTATCTATATCTATACTATTATAAAAGGATGAGTTGTTCTTTTACATTTTTAAACTACCTAAAATGCCCCTATAAAATTCAGTTTTTAAGGGCAAAATAGAAAAAAAAATAAGTATTTTAATCATATTAGGACTCCAATTATGATGGAATTTAATTATATTAATTAATCTCTATTATTTAGCAAACTGCCTCCACGATCAAGTCTCCTAGATGATTCCTCAATGCAATTCGTGGATACCCTTTCCTATGCAAGAGGGTTTGACGGAATTGCAACTCCCAATATCATGTCCAACTTCGACAGTAGAGGATTACCCATATTGGACTGAAACTTTCTTTCTAGCTTACTTGCTTAGCTGGCTTGCTTCTCCTAGCTATAGGCTAACTACTGAAAGCCATGGGCAAAAGGGAATGATTGCTTGAGTTTGGTAAAATTATTCTCAATAAATAAAATATGTTAATTTTTAATTTGTTTTTAACTTTTTCTTACATTCAGATTCTTAAAAAATTATAATTAAGAGATTTGTTAGTTGGATTATTAAAGCAAAAATTAAATTAAATTAAATTAAATTAAATTAAATTAAATTGTATTATATTATATTATATATATTTATTATAAAAGTACGAGTAATTTTCTTAGGGGCAAATCATAATTCGAATGCAAATAAATCTAAATTAACAAGATGCCAAAACATATGACTCCAGTTACTAAGTTGAGAAAAGTTAATAAATAATAGGTAAATATATAAAAGGTTATAACAAAAAAGAAGCAAAAAAATAATGTGGTAAAATATATAAAGAAAATGTTAAAAGGAAAGTACAATAGATAGTCAAAAGGTGAATGTATAATTTTATTACGTTAAATAACCAGAGTAGTCAGATTGATTAACTTGTTTAATGTTTTTTTATTTTAAAGAGAGTGATTTATAAGTGTACACTTTTTGCAATGCTTGATAGTGATTTATAAGTGTACACTTTTTGCAATGCTTGACTAACAACCATTAGTTAGATGGGTCAATGTAACATTTTTAGACATTTTAAAACTATCCAAATACAGTATTTAAGAGTATACATAAACGGATACGGTTATGATACTGATACGATACCGCATTAAGTCTTTTTTTTTGGTTATGTACTATATAATGTAACATTTTTAGACATTTTAAAACTATCCAAATACAGTATTTAAGAGTATACATAAACGGACATGGTTATGACACTGATACGATACCGCATTAAGTCTTTTTTTTGGTTATGTACTATATGATGCATAAACATGGGACACGGGGCACGACATTTTTCATAAAACGTTGAACACAACACGACACTAATATCTATATATGTAAATATAAATTAATTAACTTTTTTAAAAGTTTGATAAGTCAGAAAAAATTCAACTAACTACCCATCATCAGTACTCAATAAGTAAATTACAATTAAAAAATCTAAATAATCACGCATTCAACACAAAATATAATATAATAAAAATAAAATATTTTACTATTCAAATCTTAATGCAAATAAGTAAAATAACAATCAAACATTAATCATCATATAATAATAGAAATAATAACAATCTAATCCTCTATGTTTGGTCAAATATCATAATCATTAAGACGTTCTTCATGACCATCTTAATCGGTTAGGATCTCATATAAGCCTTTAACTGAACTCAAAAGCATTTTTACCCACATCTCACATTTTGGTCTCACCATTCATATATTGTGGAGTATTTCTTGATAAATTATAAAAAAAAAAATTAAAAGTTCTTATACTTTTGTGTTTTATATTTTGAACCAAAATATTTAATTTTATAAAAAATAAAGGTGGACACCAATGTTCTAAACATGTCGGACACGGCTTTTTTAGTTTATTTGTATTCAAGGACACAAATTAGTTGTGTCCGATACATAATTAGAGCATGTCGGAGGCGTGTCCGTGTCTGAAGAGTGTTCAACACCATACAACGTGATTTTTAAAGTTTCCACGCTTTATAGGCAATGTGTAACTTTGGTTCAAAATGCAGTATATTTCAAAAGGTTGTGATATGGTACACTAAAGGTATGTCTATTATATGAACGTATAATATTGTAAAAATTATTATTAAACATATTCATTGACAGACACCATACAACGTGATTTTTAAAGTTTTCATGCTTTATAGGTAATGTGTGACTTTGGTTCAAAATGTAGTATATTTCAAAAATTTGTGATATGGTACACTAAACGTATGTCTATTATATTAATGTATAATATTTTAAAAATTATTATTAAACATATTCATTGACATATATAAATCTTATCAAACTATTTGAATTTCTTTATCATTTGTTCAACTTTATTATGTAAGTTTTAACAAAAGAAAGAAAATATTATCTCTTTCTTTATTTTAGCCCAAAAAGTATTGTATAGTGATAAAAAATACTGTCAGTTACTAATGCATGTCGAATACTTCAAATTCTATACCTGATATGGTATCCATTTCTTATTTTTTTCGACATTATAAAACTATTTGGGATATAATAATCAAGAGTATACATAGCGAAAAGGGGAATGACACCCTGCACTAAGTCTTTTTTAGTATATGTGCAACATAGGATTACAGTTTAGGGATATGTCTATTTATATGAATGTATAGTATTTTAAAAAAATTATTAAGCAGATTGATTGACATTTGACTTATATGTTTAAATTTTAACAAAAGAAAGAAAATATCTCTTTTTATATTTTAGCTTAAAAAGTATTGTATAATGATATAAATAAATATTATTTATGGTGCCCAAAACATGTTTAAATGCTTCAAATTTTTTATCATGTATGGTATCCAAAAAAATTCCCCCTTCTTATATTTTCAGACATTTTAATACTATATTGGACACTGTATTCATAATTATCATAGCAGACACTGGTATGACATCGATACGATACTATACTAATTCTATTTTATGATGTACAACATTGGTGATCAAACTCTAATTATAACTCTTTCAATTTAGTTATAGTTACAATCAATAATTAAGAATTTGTAGATTTATTTATGTGATTTGTATGAGTTATGCGTTTTTGTGTCAACTCATAACTTAAAAACATATAATATTGCGTCACTTGAATTAAAACAATAAAAAAAAATTAAGAAACAAGAAATAAGAAATCTATGTAATCCGAAAGTATACTTGATATTGAATATTTTGATTCGGCTTATTTTACAAAATTATTTTGATTTTCAATTAAGTGAACTGGTAAATAATTAACACAAAAATAATTAAGATATGTAATCAATTTTTATTACAACAATTAAAATATCAATCAAAATAAAGTTTTATTCTCGGTCCAATACAATATGACAAATGAACTCTAATACTATTTTAAATAACACCGAACTTTTCAAAAATAAAAATTTATCAAATTTTGATTAATATTAGGGGCAATATCATAATTCAATGCAAATAAATCTATATTAATAAGTTGCCAAAACATATGACTCCAGTTACTAAGTTAAGAATAGTTAATAAAACTTAAATAAATATATATAAGGTTATAACAAATAAGAAGCAAAAACTATAATGTGATAAAACGTAGAATAAAAAAATTAAGAGAAAAATACAATAGATAGTCGAATGGGTGAATGTACACTTTTAAGATGAGGCATCTATTATGTCCACAAACTAAGCATACTAATCATTACATCAAATAAGCAGAGTAGTCAAATTGATTAATTTTTTTTTAATGAGGGCGATATTATTATAATACACTTTTCGCAACGTTTGACTAACGTTAATTAGTTAGAGGGGTCAATGTAAAATTTTTAAATATTTTAAAACTAATCCAGATACATCATTCAAGACTATACATAACGGACACGGTTATGGTACAGATATGATACTGCACTAAGTATATTTTTAGTTATGTGCAACTTTGGTTCAAAACGCAGTATATTTCATAAATTTGGGATATGGTACACAAATATGTCTATTTATATGAATATATAATATATAAAAAAGATTATTAAACAGATATAAAGAAAATTCTATCAAATTATTTTAATTTCTTTGTCATTTGTTCAACTTTTATATTTAAGTTTAAACAAAAGAAAGAAAATATTATCTCTTTTTTTGTATTTTAGCCCAAAAAGTATTGTATAATTGTAAAAAACAAACACTATGTTAGGTACCATGTCGAATACTTCAAATTTTATACCTGATACAATATCAAAACACAAAAGTTTCCCTTCTTATTTTTGGACATTTTAGAACTAATCCGGATACAATAAATATAGAGTATACATAGCGGATACAAGAATGACACAGATATGATACTGCATTAAGTCTTTTTTATTATATGTGCAACATAGGTTCAAAATACAATGGATTTTAAAGTTTTGGGATATGGTACATTCGGATATGTCTGATGTGTAATATTTAAAAAATAATAATTAAACAGATCCATTGGCATTTGACTTTTATGTTTAAGTTTTAACAAAAGAAAGAAAATATTATTTTTTTATCTTAGCCCAAAATATATTGTGTAATGATTAAAACAAATATTATTTATGATATCAAGGCGTGTTGAAATGCTTTAAAGTTTTTATCAGATATGTATCAGAAAAAATTATCCCCTTCTTATATCTTTTAATACTATTTTGGATATTGTATTCAGGATTACCCATAGTAAACACGTGTATGACACTGATATGATACTATACTAAGTCTTTTTTATGAGTATATGTGCAACATTGATTATCAAACTTCAATTATAACTCTTCCAATTTATTTGTAGTTACAAACTTACAACCAATAATTAAGAATTTGTAGATTTATGTGATTTGTATGGGTTATGTATTTTTATGTACATTCCTAACAGAAAAGGCATACCACTGACGTCATTTGGATTAAAACAATTAAAAAAACTGAAAGTAAGAAACAAGAAGTCTACGCAAGCATCCAAATTTTGAACCATAATGAAGAGGTTTGCCAATATACAAAGAACTAAATGAAAAACTGAAGAATATAAATTTATGAACCATTGAAATATTGAAAAACAAAATTTTGTGAAATGACATAAGAATTTATTTGGTACTATTCATTTATGTTATTTTTACGTTTATTTAACATTTCATTCAATTCAAAATTTAATCTTTTAAACAATTATAGTTTATTTACGAACAACTCATTTAGTCAAGTTATAAAGAAAATATTTTGAATTTGAACAATAGTTTTTATTCGAATAATTTAAACGAGATCATATGATTCACATGCAACGCACGTGTTATTTACTAGTATAACTAAGTGTAACAAGTATATACACGAATGAACGAACATAAGACAAGACAGGTGGGACAAGTGGTCTAACCAATGATGACGTTTGTAATTTGACAATTTATTTACTTGAGTATTGTGAAGTTGAGCATTGTATAGGTGGATATATTTAGTGTTAGATCACTTGTAAATTATACACACTATATAGTATATACTGAAACAAAGCAATAAATTATACCAGATTGTACCATATTCAACCCAATTATTTTGAAAATTTAAAAGTCTTTGAGTTATTTTGTTTTAGTCAAATATTAGTTCAAACCACATCTTTCTCTACTTTATTAGTAGTTGTTAGTTTTTGCCATAATTGTTATTTGATTGATTTTCAATTGATATTCAAACATGGACCATATGACAGATTCATTAAAAGAAGACTTGGGGACATTGATTTGCATTTAAATCCTTATTTTAAGAAAATGAATAAGATTTACATAAGTCAAATTATTTTTAATAAATTTTCTTGCATAGTACGAGATATATATACTAACATATAGGCAGTGGCAATGAAATTATTTTTAACTATATTTTGAAACAAAAAATGCACAGGCAATGTGCTTTCACTTAAACTTTAAATTATGATTTGACTTAGAAATAGACAAAATAAAATATTATGCTTTTTCAACGTCAATGTTGATCTCACTACATAAATACTATTGTTAAGCTAATGAGATTTTTCTGTCCACTTGGATTTGTGTCTTGACAACCCAAAATTATGGTCCGTTTGAAATTGGCCATAATTCTTTTATTTTGATTTCTGGCATGAATTTATGATGTTTTCTTATTGTGATTGAAGGGGGATGTGATGTGTTAAGATGCACAAATTGTATGCTTACCTAAAACTTACTTCTTGAATGTGATGAAAGAATCATCAACCTAACAAAGAGATATTGATATATATATATAGCTACTTGCTAATTAACATTTCATTTCACATCATCTTCTTTTCTTAAATATGGTTACTTGTTGTTATTCATGTCTTCACCACAAGAATTTCATTTTCTAGAATCCTTCTACAGAATGAAATATTGTCGACATCAAAACTCTTTGTTATCATGTTAGTACACGATAACTCAATCGATTCACCTACCTATAAGCCTCACGCGAAGTTCGAAGAGCTATCAAAAGTTGCTTATGAAAGTTCTCAATCGAGGAATTCATAAAACAAGGCTCATCATATTTGCCACTGATCTCGAAACCACCATTGCTCTTGCACTTACAAGTGGTGGCTTTTATAGCATCATACATTTATACAGTTTGGCATGGCAGACACACAACGCAAGCACTAAATGTTAATAATTGCAATAGTTTATCATAGACAAACCGCGAACCATGTGGGCTCAACGTACCAAGAGATATATTATATCACAATGAGTCAGAAACCTACGTATTCTATCAAAATGAGTTAGAAACCTATGAACCGGAACCTTGCATCAATTCATCGTATTGCGAGACCCCACTTGGGTCACTTAGAACATATTGTGAGGCTAAAGATATAATATTAATGCGACATAAACTTTTGATAGCACTTCGAGAGTTGCGTGGGTTATAGGTAGGTGAATAGATTGAGTTATCGTGTACTAACATGGTAAATAAGAGGTTTGATTTTGTAAAAGGATTCCAAAAACTGAAATTCTTGCGATGAAGATCATGAGGAATAGCAAAATATTGCTAAAGGTAACCATATTTAAGAAAAGAAAATAATGTTGTGAAATGAAATATTAATTAGCAAGTAGCTATATATATCACAATATCTCTTTGTTAGATTGATCATGATTCTTTCATCACATTCAAGAACTAAGTTTTAGTTAAGGCATGCAAGTTGTGTATCTTAACACATAACATCTCCCTTTCAATCCGAATAAGAAAACAAATCATAAATTCATACGTAGGCAGAGATCAAAATAAAAAAATTATGGTCGCTTTCAAACATATCATAAATTTGGATTGTCAATCTACAAGTCCAAGTGAACAAAAAAATCTTATTAGCTTAACAATATTTATGGTAGTGAAACCAACATTGACGTTTAAAAAGCGTATTGTTTTATTTTGTCGATTTTTAAGTCAAATCATAATTTAAAATTTATGTGAAAGCACATTCTCTATGCATTTTGGTTTCAAAATATTGTTAAAATTAATTGCACCGCCACTGCCTATATACACTAATATGTAGCTTGTAGCCTTGTACTATGCAAGAAAATTTAGTAAAAATAATTTGATTCATAAGAGCTACCTTCGTGGCGGATTTGTATTCTATCAACGCGTTTCACGATCCAATCTGTATATTCTATGAGTGCGTTTCACGATACAATCTATAAATTCAGGAGATGGTGACAACTCAGCAACTGCCAGTGAAATGGTTGGATAGAGTTCAACTCTTTTGTGAAAGGTTGAATAGCTATTGCGACTTGATGGGGATATTTTGCCTGAAACTGACAAAGTTAAGGAAATTAGCAAATTTATGGGTCCCAATTGTCGATTCAATAGGCCAATGAAATATTATATCTCAATCTGGTGGTTCATTAAAAAAATTCAGTAATCCTTAACAAATATTAAAAGTGACTTCTCCAAGCCAAAGATTAACCGATCTACAACCTTGTATTAGAGTATATTGTAAAAAATATTTGTAAATTTTTTTGTTAGGCTTATATATAGGTTATCTTGTTATTATCTTTCCTATATATATATCTTTGTTTATTGCATTCTAAATTATTCAAGATTAAGAATCAATACAAGAATTCATATTCTTACGTGCTATGAATTATCAGTGACTTCGATCCCTCGACGAGCCCCATCGCCCCCACGGCATCTCTTCCTTCCTCGCTGCCGGCGGCCTACTCCGGCGCCAGCACCACGGCCGCTATTGATAACCGATCACCACCACCGGAACCCGTCTTCGAGGCCATTAGAGCCGCTGCGGCCGACCACCACCTAACACATCCTACCGCCGCCCACCTCTCTTCCCTCTCCTTTATCTCTCATCCAACAGCTTCTATTTCCCCCCTTCAACCCAAAGGACATAGCCATGTTAGCATATTATCAAAGTTACACATACAAAGGTGTTCTAAACAATATGAACAAGTTAAAGCGGAAGCAAATAAAGATCGAGTTACCTCCGGCCATTGTTACGTTTTTCGGTGAATTCGAACTTCAACTCCGGCGAATATTTTGAGGTTCTTCTAAGCTCTCAAACTCACCCTTTAGATGGTGTTGGTTTATGAATGTAAGTATGAGCTTAGGGACCTCAAAATGGTGTTGTATTTATAGCCTCATTAACCATCATTATGGGCATTAATCATAATCTCACTAACCATCAATAGTGGACAAACCACAATCCCACTACCCATTAATAATGGGCACTAACCATCAATAGTGGACAAACCACAATGCCACTAACCAAATAATGGGTACTAACCATCAATAGTGGACAAACCACAATGCCACTAACCATTAGTGGGCAAACCACAATCCCACTATTGTAGGTAATTAATTGCATGATTGTAGTCCTCTAATTTTGGTTTAAAGTGTTTGACATGGACCACATTAATGGAATGATAATTTCCATTGATATCATATTGATGGACATTGGAAATATTCTTACATTCTCCCACTTGGTCCATGTGACGAAGCACTTAATCATGAGAAAATAAATTATATGAATCATGGCGATAGGTCCTCTGTGAACGAGTATTATTTTCCATGTATTACAATATATTAAGTCTCTCTACCAAAAACCCTTAATCTTTAAGCCATATGCTTATTGTAGGTCCACACAAATGATATCTCTCCATAAATTAAATGAATGTGCACAACTATACGAGAAACATCGACTGAATAAGAGTTTATTGTATCTTACATCGAAAGATTACATCGAAAGATTACATCATGGAACCAAGTCCCATGCTTTCTACATGATCCTTGAATTTCTTTACTGGCATGCCTTTAGTCAAAGGATCGGCAATCATCAAATCAGTGTTAATGTGTTGGATGACCACTTTACCATCTTTAACACGTTCTCTTATGGCTAGATACTTAATGTCGATGTGTTTGCTTCGACTTCCACTTTTGTTATTCTTAGCCATAAAAACAGCAGCTGAATTGTCACAATACAACTTAAGTGGCTTAGAAATAGAGTCGACAACTCTAAGTCCAGATATAAAACTCTTCAACCAAACACCATGAGATGTAGCTTCAAAACACGATACAACTCAGCCTCCATAGTAGAAGTAGCAGTCAATATCTGCTTAGTGCTTCTCCAAGACACAGCTCCACCAGCTAGCATGAAAACATATCCTGAAGTGGATTTTCTTGAATCTATGCAGCTAGCGAAGTCAGCGTCAGAGTAGCCAACCACCTCTAATTCACTGGTCCGTCTAAACATAAGCATGTAGTCCTTTGTTCCTTGAAGGTATCTCATAACCTTCTTTGCAGCTTTCCAGTGGTCAATGCCTGGATTACTCTGATATCTCCCTAATACTCCAACCGCATATGCAATATCGGGCCTGGTGCAGACCTGAGCATACATAATGCTACCAATAGCTGAAGCATATGGAATATTTTTCATTTGTTCCCTTTCAATATCATTCATGGGGCATTGGTCCAAACAGAACCGATCACCCTTCACAATTGGTGCTACACTTGGTGAACAATCTTTCATTCTAAATCTTTCAAGTACTTTATCGATATAGGCCTCTTGAGACAATCCCAAAATGCCTCTAGATCTATCTCTATGAATCTTAATGCCAATGACATAAGATGCATCTCCCATATCTTTCATATCAAAGTTACTTGAAAGGAATTGTTTCACTTCACGTAGAAATCCTTTATCATTGGTTGCAAGCAAAATATCATCCACATACAATACAAGAAAACAAACTTTACTCCCACTGACCTTAAGATATATACATTGATCCATGATATTTTCTTCGAAACCAAATGAAGTAATTATTTCATGGAACTTCTTATACCATTGGCGGAGGCTTGTTTTAACCCGTATATGGATTTGTTCAACTTACAAACCAAATGTTCACCATCCTTAGAGGAGAATCCTTCAGGTTGTTTCATATAAATCTCTTCCTCTAAGTCACCATTGAGGAATGCCGTTTTCACATCCATTTGATGTAACTCAAAATCAAAATGAGCTACTAATGCCACAATTACACGAAGAGAATCTTTTCTTGATACAGGAGAAAAAGTCTCCGTGTAGTCGATTCCTTCCCTTTGAGTGAACCCTTTAGCAACGAGTCTAGCCTTATATCTCTAAGTGAGTCTCTTTTTGTCTTAAAAACCCACTTGCATCCAATGGTTTTTACACCATCTGGCAACTCGACGAGATTCCAGACTCGATTAGAAGCCATAGAATTCATCTCATCTTTCATAGCATTCATCCATAAGTTAGAATCTGTAAAACTTATGGCTTGTGAAAACGACAAAGGGTCATCATCGACTCCAACATTGAAATCCATTTCTTGCAAATACACTTCATAATGGATAGGTATTGCCGATCTTCTTGTTCTGGTAGACCTTCTTAATGTTGTTTCATCATTTTCTTGAGCGACTCGTTGTTCAACCGGTTGCTCAATTGGTTAATGAACATTATCTTGATTAACAACTTGATCTAATGGATCAGCATTAACTTGTGGAATTTCAATGACTGGTTGTCTTACACACGTTTGAGCCTGAGGAGTGTGTATGATAATCAGTCTATCACTTGAAGTGGAAGGTTGAGCTTCATTGTGATCTAACGCAGAGACTGAGTCATGCATTTGGTCACTCCCACTAATCAAGTCATCCTCAAGAAATTTTGCATTTCTTGATTCCACAATCCTAGTACTGTGAGATGGACAATAGAATCTATAACCCTTAGACTTTTCGGCATATCCAATGAAATACCCACTGATAGTCCTAGGATCTAGTTTCTTTTCTTGTGGATTATAAATTCTTACTTTGGACGGGTATCCCCAAACCCGTATGTGTCGCAAATTGGGTTTCCAACCTTTGAATAACTCAAAAGGTGTCTTTAAGACAGCCTTGGTTGGAACTCGGTTTAATATATACACAGCCGTCTTTAGTGCTTCAGTCCACAAGAATTGAGGAAGTTTTCGGTTACTCCTCATACTTCTCACCATGTCCATTAAAGTTCGGTTTCTTCTTTCTGATACACCATTCTGGTCAGGAGTACCAGGCATAGTGTATTGGGCAACAATCCCATATTCTTGAAGAAACTTTGCAAATGGCCCAGGTGCTTATCCATTTTCAGTGTATCTACCATAATAGTCGTCACCTCTATCTGATCTCACTATTTTAATGTGCTTACCACATTGATTCTCTACTTCAGCCTTAAACAATTTAAAGGCATCTAAAGCTTCGTCTTTGGAACGAAGTAAGTAGAGATACATATATCGTGAAGAATCATCTATGAAAGTGATAAAGTATTTTGGATCTTCAGTATTCATGTCCGGACAACAAATGTCCGTATGTATGATTTCTAACAGGTTAGAACTCCTCTTAGCACCAATTTTGTGTTTGTTAGTTTGCTTTCCTTTAATGCATCTAACACAAGTTTCGAAATCGGTAAAGTCTAGAGTACCAAGTACCCCTTCCTTCACCAATCTCTTTACTCTCTCAATGGAGATGTGTCCCAATCTCCGGTGCCACAACATAGAGGAATCCTCATTCACAATGCATCTTTTTAAACCAACATTAACATGCATAGAATTATGAATGGTATCACTTTGCAAATTAAGATTAAATAAATTATCAGACAATGTACCATATCCAATAACTTCAGAATTTTTAATAATACTAAAACCAGAGTCTGAAAAGTTAAAGGAAAATCCAATTGGTAAAAGTCTAGATACTGAAATCAAATTTCTTGCAAAGTTCGGAACATAAAACATTTTTTCTAAACATAAAGTAAAACCACTACTTAAAACTAAACTGCATGTCCCAATGGCTTCCACATGTGAAGCTATCTTGTTGCCCGAATAGATAGATCTTTCACTGTCCACTGGTTTTCTTAGGTTTGTCATACCCTGCAAGGTATTCGAAACATGGATTGTAGTCCCAGTATCAATCCACCATGTATTATGCTTAACATTGACCATATTAGATTCATAACAAACGAATGCTAAAAAATTACCTTTGTTCTCAAGCCAAGTCTTGAACTTAATGCAGTCTTTCTTCATATGTCCCTTCTTTTTACAGAAGTAACACTTTGACTCCTTCTTTATGACTTGGTTCACGCAAATCTTTCCCTTTCCCTTTTCCTTATTGTGATCCTTTTTCTTCTTTGTAAAAGAAGTTGTAGCAAGGTTCACCTTTTCGCCCTCTTCCATCGACAACCTACCCTCCTCTTGAACACACATGGTCATAAGCTCGTTAATTGACCATTTGTCCTTATGTGTGTTGTAAGAGATCTTAAAGGGGACATATTGTTGAGGTAGAGTGCACAAAATGAAATGGACTAGGAAAGATTCCGACATGGTAACTTCTAAAGTTTTTAGTTGTGCCGCTATATCCCTCATGCGCATGATATAATCACGCACTCCTTTAACCTCAGTGTGCCTCATGGATGAGAACTTCATAATCAAGGTGCTGGCGAGAGCCTTATCAGAGGATGCAAACTGCTGATTGATGGCTTCAAGGAGATCCTTGACTTTATCATGTTGTTCGACAGAACCCCGAATACTAGCACAAATTTTGGTCTTTATGAACATAACTGAGAGACGATTAGATCGCTCCCACTTTTCATAAAGATCAACTGCATCAGGAGTACTAGTCTCCGTTATGCTTGGCGGTTCGTCTTTTCGAATAGCATAGTCAATATCCATCCATCCTAAATGCAGTAACACTCTCTCTTTCCACACCTTGTAGTTATCACCACTTAATTCAGGAATGTCGCATTTTATATCTGAGTAACTAACAAGTTAACTAGCTACAATTAAATTGAACATGCTTATTAAATATTGTTTTGAAGGTTATAACTATATCATGTTTTACCAATGTACAAACATGTTTTTACTAAATGAATCTAGAGACATAAAACTTGCATGTGGGCTAAAGTTCTAATTCCATTATATTCATACTATCATGATAAAACTATCAAATTATGTTCATTTTCCTAATACCTGGGGGTTAGTTAGGAAATATAATTTAATATTTTATCCTAATTAATCATAAATAAAATTACAAAATTCCTGTGGGTAAATTTCACAATATTACACATGATTAATTATAATTAATATCTAGTATCCACATGTGATTTCGACATCAAATTTCAAATAATTAGAGATGCTGTGGCTAATCCCTAATTAATAAAATTTTAATCACTTGACATTTCACTTTATTTTATATACCCAACTTTATGTATATAAAGTGTATAACTCATTTTAAAAGAATTCATGTTATACACAAAATTGCTCCAACCAATATAATCACTACTTTAATTTTTTTAAGTAGTATTCCATTCACTAATTATATTGCATAAATATAAACTTCTTGATAATAATCATGAATTAATATAGACCTCAAATTCGCAAACCAATGTCAAAACTGCAGTTCACATTATCTAGTTTATATTTTGGTCCAAAATGTGAAATATCCGGTTGAATTAAATTATTCAATTTAATATGCATATCATATATGTTTTTATGCACAAACATATTTCTGTTAATGATTTGGTGCCACAAGTATGCAACTTTACATATAGGGGCATACAAAAGTTTCATGACATTTAATATATATATATATATATATATATATGTGCTATGCAATACATATTCAACTTTCACAATCATCACTTCATAGTTATATATATATATATATGTATATATATATATATACCTGACCATATGAAATAATGCCATATTCATGCATATAAATTCAATTCATGAATAGTTTATTAACAGTGCATAAGAAGCATATTGATATGATCATAACAAATGCACCCAAAAGGATAAATACGCTTTTTAATATCAAATCAACAAAATTCAAAACGATAACGAATTTCGTAAACAAGGAAGAGGCGATTATTCGCTCTGATACCAAATGTTAGCATACTATCAAAGCTACACATACAAAGGTGTTCTAAACGATATGAACACGTTAAAGCGAAAGCAAATAAAGATCGAGTTACCTCCGGCCATTGTTATGTTTTCCGGCGAATTCGAACTTCAACTCCGGCGAATATTTTAAGGTTCTTCTAAGCTCTCAAACTCACCCTTTAGATGGTGTTGGTTTATGAATGTAAGTATGAGTTTAGAGACCTCAAAATGGTGTTGTATTTATAGCCTCATTAACCATCATTATGGGCATTAATCATAATCCCACTAACCATCAATAGTGGACAAACCACAATACCACTAACCATTAATAATGGGCACTAACCATCAATAGTGGACAAACCACAATGCCACTAACCAAATAATGGGCACTAACCATCAATAGTGGACAAACCACAATGGCACTAACCATTAGTGGGCAAACCACAATCCCACTATTGTAGGTAATTAATTGCATGATTGTAGTCCTCTAATTTTAGTTTAAAGTGTTTGACTTGGACCACATTAATGGAATGATAATTTTCATTGATATCATAATTGATGGACATTGAAAATATTCTTACAAGCCACACTTCTCTCCTCCCCCTCATTGCTCTCACATCTCACCGGCGACGGCGGGCCTCCCTCCTTACCGCCACCGCTTCATCTTCCTTCCCTCCTTTCTTTTTTTCTCTGTTAAAATACCCAAGAACTCATACAATAATGCAAATAGAAATTAGCAGAAGACTTTTCTATTTTGAATGAAATAGAATCGTAGAGAGTGAAGGCTCTTTTTAGTTTACTGAAAAGAAAAAAAAATAAGAGATCCTTTAATCCTAATACATCATATACCCTTTTATGCTACAGACTATACACATATTGCACTTTGGTCCTCCCACTATCAATATATGCCACAGGAGACACCGAGAAATGAGAGTAATGGGCTGGATTATGGTTAATGAAAATAAATCAGCCCATTTAATCCTTTTGTCCACAAGGCTGACGTTGAACCATGCTGAAGCTTGAACAAATAGAATGGCCCATTTGGTATATCTTTAACACCCTCCCACAAGCTGAAGGATGGTAAGAAAATGTCAATCATGCCCAGCAGCTTTATAAGTTCTTCATGCTTGACACGCCCCAGCGCCTCTGTCAAAATATCTGCAGTTTGACTGCTAGTACAAATAAAGTTAGTGGAAATAAGTTTTTCCTTAACATAATTCCTCAAAAAATGACAATCAATCTCAATGCGCTTAATTCGTTCATGACAAAAGGCAAAAAGATTAACAAAAATATCTTTTTGAAAAAATAGTCGCCTCCCTGGAGAAGATTTAAGATAACGTAAAACAAGAAGAGCATATTTTAAATGAGAATCCTTAAGTTTATGCATGAATTGACTCAAAACATGAACAGAAAAAACAATATCAGGTCCCGTGTTAGTTAAATAAATCAACTTTCCATATAATTTTTGATATGATGAAATATTAGTAAGATAGGGATACGTATTTTCAGATCCAACAATTAATAAATTCTGTTCCATGGGAACTAATGACGGTTTAACACCTAAAACACCAAAAATTGATAACAGTTCCAAAGTAAATTTCCATTGGCTTAAACATAAAACACGAGAGGAACGAGTACATTCAATACTAAGAAAATATTTTAATTCACCAAGATCTTTAATGTGGAAATTGGAATGCAGAAAACTTTTAACTTCATTGATGTGCACCATAGAATTACCAGTTATGATTATATCATCTAAATAAATAAACAAGGCAATAAACACATCATCCACACATTTTGTAAAGAGATTAGTTAAAACCCAAGTATTATTATTTTTCAAATCAGCCATTTGAAGTTCCATTGCACATTTCCAGATTTTATCTTGAATGACTTCATTAAACGAAACAGATTCCCATACTTTATCAATCGTGGAAGTAAAACATGTAAACATAGGATGAACACGATCATAGCACAAAGTATGCGATAAAGGATAAAAGCAAGCAGACGAAACAGAAGGTGCATAATCAAGTAAATGAGATGGAAGTTTAATAATTCTGGTTGATTTCCGAATCACAGGATCCGACTTGGAAACAACAAGATCAGAAGGCAAATTATCACCATTACCGGAGATAACATTAGATATGTTATCATTCAGAGCTTCTTGATGAGTGGGAGGGGATGGTGTGGAGTTTGTGGTTGAGCTATTATTATAGAATAACAAGTCTGCAGTGGTATTTACAGTGTCATTGCTATGACATGTAATGTCACTAGCTTGACTGTGAACACCAGCCTTGGAAAAAGCAACATCCTCATCCACCAACATACCTACACCATTCTGTATCCTATCACCATCAGCTATCCGTTCATCAAGATGGTCTAAAAAATCTGCAAATTCAGAAATGTTAGATCGAAAAGGAAAAACAGTTTCATAAAACTGAACATCACGAGATATAACCAGGTTATGAGTTTCAAGGTCGAGTAATTTATACGCTTTAATATTTTCCCAATAGCCAATAAACACACATTTTCGAGTTCGAGATTCAAAATTATCTTTGATAGTAAGGATAGATGCATAAGATAGACACCCAAAAACACGCATGATATTGAAATTTGGAGAAAAACCATGAATAATTTCAAAGGGAGTTTTACCATTTAAAACAGAACTAGGTGTTCGATTTATAAGAAAGTCAGCTGTTAAAATGCACTCAGACCAATAAATCACAGGGCAGTTACTCTGAAAAAATAAGGAACGTGCACATTTAGCAAATGACGATGTTTACGTTCTACAATACCTTTGTGTATCTACACATGTAAGTTGGTGTTTCACACCCAAGTTTAAAAGAAACATTTTCAATTCATTATTGGTAAATTCAGTACAATTATCAGAATTAATACACTTAATCGTCTTTTCAAATTGAGTTTTAACCATAGAGAAAAAAGTTCTTAGCACAGATACTGTTTCAAACTTAGAAGTAAGCAAATACACCCAAGTAGCACGAGAAAAATCATCGACTATAGTGAGGAAGTACTTAAAACCATCATGACTTTCTATACGATAAGGTCCCCATAGATCAAGGTGAAGCAAATCAAAAGAGGAATTACTTCTATGTGTGCTTAACGGAAAAGGTTCTTTAGTTTGTTTAGCTTTATAGCAGACATCACACGGTTTAGTTTCAATGTTTTCATTCAATCGCAGAGTAGGTTGAAGAACCTTTAATACAATTTCTGAGGGATGACCGAGACGTTTATGCCATAAAGTACAAGAGCATGTCACAGAATTTATGCAATTTCCAAAAGAGGAAGGGGGGCCTAAAGGCAGTTGGAAGAGATATAGACCCCCATCCTGCTTACAAGTCCCCAATATTTTTCCATTTTGAAGGTCCAGAAAGAAACAATAATTGTGAAAAAATTTGATGCAACAGGAGCAATATTTTGTCAACTTAGACACAGATAACAAATTGTATTCAAAATCTGGAACAACTAAAACATCAGTTATAGTAAGTTGAGGAAAAATTTTTATGGTGCCAATGTGTGTAATTTTAGCACTATTACCATTTGGGAGTTTCATAAACATATTTTGATTTGTTATATCAGAAATATCGGATAACATTTGAGGTGAACAAACAATATGGTCTATTGCCCCTGAATCTATAATCCACCCTTTCAGGTTTATAATGGAGGTATTAGATGAAATACCTGGCAATTTTGTTTTCATTTGACTCCCTGTTTCCACTTAAAAGATATAGAAGTTGAGATCGTTGTTCAGGGGCCAGATCGTCAAGAACAGAAGTAGAAGCTTGGACAGATTCATGTTTTTCAGAAAACACAGCGTTAGATTTATTAAAAACTTGATTCTGTCCAGGTTTTCTTTTGTCTTTATAGTATTCAGGAAACCCAATAATTCTATAACAACGTGCGATAGTATGACATATATGTCCACAATGTTCACATGTTGGTTTATCTTTAGAGATATTTTTTGGAACATTTTTCGCAGTGCTTGAACTCGAAAAAGCAGAAGGGTTTTTTACAATATTGTTATGATTGGAAAAGGATTGATGCGACTCTTCCTGAGAAATAATATTAAAGGCACTCATAACGTCAGGTAACGGTTCGCGAAGCATGATATTACTTCTAACAGTCATGCCCGCCATCATAAAAACATGTAACCGAACGCAAAGAACTACGCAACGTGCAATCAACACAACAAGATGAAACACGGTGTAGTCAGTACACAAGAAAAAAAATGTAGCAGTAACGTAAACAACTACACACAGTGCAATCAACACAAAAAGAAAACAGAGAATACACGATGTTTCTCAAGAAGGGCTTACCACTGTATTTTTTGTTATAAAAAAAACACAGAAAAAATAAGCAGAAAATCAACAGAGGTATTAACGTATCGGAAGCGGAACGAGTTCTTAGCCCTAACACACCAAGAAGAAAACCTGAAAGAACCAGGTATACGGCATGAGTACCAAGGGAAAGAAACTAAAAAATGCTAAACGAAACCGATCCGAAAAACAGGAACGACACAAGGAGTTTTATGGCTCAGGATCATACAGATCGGAGCCAATATACTCAAATCCGACGAGTCCACACAGATAGACAGGCAAGAGAGACCCAAAAAGCCTACGATCAGCAGCAAACTGTAATGAATATAGAGATGATGGCCGTTGGTAAGAGTTTGAATGATGACCGTTGGATGAAGGCAGTGAAGGATTTAATCTGGGCCGTTGAAAATAAGAAAAGGGCGCGTAAGAAGAAGAAGAACGACACCGTTTTAGCTGAGCGAAGGAATGACAATTGGAAGAATGTAATTGGGTCCGAGGATTAGGGGAACATCGTACAAACGTTCCACCGAGGTTGTTAGCGATATTTTATTTCTGTTAGGAGAATGGTATTTGAGGGAGGTATCGAACCATTGTTTGGATTATCGAATGAATATTATCCAATTTCTCCCTATTTTCTATTCTTCCTTATCTTATCTTTCTGAAATTCTATTATTTTCCTGTGAAATTATTGATAAATTGTGCAAGTTCATTACATTTGGTATCAAAGCCTACGTTCCTCGGAGCTATGGCGGAAGGAACCAGAAATAAGGAGTTGGTAGAGGCATGCAAGAGGACTGAAATGATGTTAATCGAAGAAAAAGCTATGAGAGAAGCCGGCGAAAGAAATGCTCACAGTAGATTTGATGAGATTTCCCAATCTCAGACTGGATTACAAACAGCGATAATGGCTATGCAGCAGCAGTTGCAAGGCATAGTTAACCAGATGCAGGCTATGAATAGGGGCAAATCAATACTGGGAGAACCCCCATCCTTGGGAAGTGCGGAGAGAGGATCGACATCGCACCAAGGCAATCTGAGGGGCTATTGGGGAAATAATGAGCAGAATGGACCCTTCTTTGGGAGCAACCCAATGACTAAGCTGGAGTTCCCAAAGTTCGATGGAGAGAATCCGAGAGTATGGGTTAGAAGGTGTAATCGCTACTTTCAGATACTTTCAACCATAGCAGAGGAGCATAAGGTGCCTTTAGCCTCGATTCATTTGGAGGGTAAAGCCGAGATGTGGTATCAAGGATACATTGGAGATATGGGAAGTATTGGATGGAATGAGTTTGTAATGGCAGTCCTTACTCGGTTTGATGATGTAAATCCAGAGGCTATGATTGGTGAGTTTAACAAATTGCAGCAGGTAGGCTCTGTTTCTCAATACACTGAGAAGTTTGAAGAGCTTAAGACCCACATGATGTTATTTAACCGAGGATTTCCGGATGAGTACTTTGTAGCAAGTTATGTAAGCGGGCTGAGGGATGATATTAAAGGAGGGGTATTAGCCTTGAAACCGGATTCCTACCAAAGTGCTGTGGCTATGGCTAAACAGCAAGAATTGCTTATGGAAGCTATAATGAAGAGAGCCTGTGTATCTTACAAAACCCATCCACCACCAAAACCACCTTACAAATCTAATCCCAGTTATCAGAATTTTCCCAAACCCTTGACACCTAACCAAGGGTTATTAATTAAGGCTAATACAGAGTCTCAAGCCCCACCTAGGAAATTACTAACTGCTGCAGAAATGAAGGCTAGGAGGGATAAGAATTTATGTTATAATTGTGAGGAGACCTTTGTACCTGGACATAGGTGCAAGAACAGACAACTCTACCTCATTATGACAGAAGAAGAAGAAAGGGCCTATAATGAGGATGCTGACTTGACAATGATCATACAGAGGATGTTCTGATTGAGGATATGACTATCTCTATTAATGCTATGTCTGGAAACTCAACCTTACAGGCTTTGAAGGTGAGGGGAGTAGCCTATGGTCAGGAGATCCACATTTTGATAGATAGTGGGAGCACTAACTGCTTCATAGATGAGGGCCTGGTGCAGAAGTTGGGGTGCAAAATGGATTACACTACACCTATGATGGTTAGTGTGGCTGATGGCAGCAAGATGATTAGTAGGAGAGCTTGTCCAGATTTGGAATGGAGAATACAGAACCAAAAATTTACCTACCCTGTCAGAATTATTAAGCTAGGAGGATGTGTGTTGACTACAGGTATTTGAATCAATTAACTATCAAACATAACTTTCCTATACCTGTTATTGATGAATTATTGGATGAGTTGAATGGATCATATTATTTTTCTAAGATTGATCTTAGAAGTGGATATTTTCAGATTAGAATGAGGGAGGAAGATATTCATAAAACCAGTTTTGTTACTCATCAGGGCCACTATGAATTTTTGGTTATGCCCTTTGGGCTGTGTAATGCCCCTGCAACTTTCCAATCTTTGATGAATCAAGTGTTTGGACCATATCTTAGAAAGTTCATACTAGTCTTTTTTGATGACATATTGGTGTATAGTTCAGATTGGGAGTCACATTTGAGCCACCTAAAGACAGTTTTGGAATTATTGAGGGCTAACCAATTGTATGCCAAAAAGAGTAAATGTAATTTTGGAGAATTGGAGGTGGAACGTTTGTACGATGTTCCCCTAATCCTCGGACCCAATTACATTCTTCCAATTGTCATTCCTTCGCTCAGCTAAAACGGTGTCGTTCTTCTTCTTCTTACGCGCCCTTTTCTTATTTTCAACGGCCCAGATTAAATCCTTCACTGCCTTCATCCAACGGTCATCATTCAAACTCTTACCAACGGCCATCATCTCTATATTCATTACATTACTCCCTGGGTTTTCTCTCTCTTCCACCTAATAATTCAACAACCATTCAACTTTTACTCTCTACAATGGTTTGTTTAATAAAAATTCAACACTCTTCCAACTCACCACCGTATACCCCACCACTTTCATATTCCTATATATTTATATTTTTATTAAATAATAATGAACTTTTATAATTAAATGAAAATTAATTCACAATTAAATAAATTATTTATTCATATTTTTTAATGTGGCAGTTTTGGTAAAACAATCATAACTTGCGTTATACAACTTGGATTTGATTCAAATTGGTTGAGTTTTAAAGCTAAGACATATATCTACAACTTTGTAGAAGACACCAAAGTCAAATTCGGACCGTAAGTTGTGCGTTTTAATCGCGTTTAAATGCGCGGAGTTTAAACTCTGGAACAAATGTGGCAGTTTTGGTAAAACAATCATAACTTGCGTTATACAACTTGGATTTGATTGAAATTGGTTGGGTTTTAAAGATAAGACATATATCTACAACTTTGTAGAAGACACCAAAGTCAAATTCGGACCTTAAGTTGTGCGTTTTAATCGCGTTTAAATGCGCGGAGTTTAAACTCTGGAACAAATGTGGCAGTTTTGGTAAAACAATCATAACTTGCGTTATACAACTTGGATTTGATTCAAATTGGTTGGGTTTTAAAGATACGACATAGATCTACAACTTTGTAGAAGACACCAAAGTCAAATTCGGACCGTAAGTTGTGCATTTTAATCGCGTTTAAATGCGCGGAGTTTAAACTCTGGAACAAATGTGGCAGTTTTGGTAAAACAATCATAGGTTGCGTTATACAACTTGGATTTGATTCAAATTGGTTGGGTTTTAAAGCTAAGACATAGATCTACAACTTTGTAGAAGACACCAAAGTCAAATTCGGACCGTAAGTTGTGCTTTTTAATCGCGTTTAAATGCGCGGAGTTTAAACGCTGGAACAAATGTGGCAGTTTTGGTAAAACAATCATAACTTGAGTTCTACAACTTGGATTTGATTCAAATTGGTTGGGTGTTAAATCTAAGACATAGATCTACAACTTTGTAGAAGACACCAAAGTCAAATTCGGACCGTAAGTTGTGCGTTTTAATCGCGTTTAAATGCGCAGAGTTTAAACTCTGGAACAAATGTGACAGTTTTGGTAAAACAATCATAACTTGAGTTCTACAACTTGGATTTGATTCAAATTGGTTGGGTTTTAAAGCTAAGACATAGATCTACAACTTTGTAGAAGACACCAAAGTCAAATTCGGACCGTAAGTTGTGCGTTTAATCGCGTTTATTGAAGGATAACTCAATTATTATACTAAAAATGACATTTTTTTTTTGGTATCCAAATCAAATGAACCAAGTCTCTATTTATAGATTACAAGAAATGCTGAATTTTCGTATTAAAAAAAAATTAAAAAAATTTATTTGCTATTGAATAATTGAGCTCAAATAATTTAGTGGGAGGAAAATACAAAAAATAATAAGCCCCAATCAAAAATTGCCAAGTGGCCGTGCTGGAGCCCACCAAAAGCTCATTCAACATGTTGAAAACATTAACTTCTCTTGCCTCCAAAGTGTATTCAACATCCAATTCAACACTCCATTACATTTATTAAATAGTTGAATCCATTTATTCAACATGCCATTGTAAGTAGTCTAATACATCATATACCCTTTTATGCTACAGACTATACACATATTGCACTTTGGTCCTCCCACTATCAATATATGCCACTGGAGACCGAGAAATGAGAGTAATGGGCTGGATTATGGTTAATGAAAATAAATCAGCCCATTTAATCCTTTTGTCCACAAGGCTGACGTTGAACCATGCTGAAGCTTGAACAAATAAAATGGCCCACTTTGGTATATCTTTAACACTCTCAAAACAACACATTTTCTCAACCTTTACACCAAACGCAACCCACTAAAAATCCCCTACAGCCGCCGCAGCCTACTCACCCGTCGCTGGCATCGCGAACAGTGGCGGCACCGCCACTGCAGCCAATATGACATCGTTGTGCGTAAACTGCCAACCTATATGACGCCATAAAGGGCACCACGTGTAAGTGCAAGAGCAATGGTGGTTTCGAGATCTATGGCCACCCTTGATTGAGAACTTTCATAAGAAACTTTTGATAGCTCTTTGAGGGTTGCATGTGGATTATAGGTATTGAGAATTTCATAAGAAACTTTTGATAGCTCTTGCATGTGGATTATAGGTAGGTGAATTAACTGAGTTATGGGTTACTAACATCGTAACCAACAGGATTGATGTTGACGGCATTTTATTTCGTAGAATGATTCCAGAAACTGAAATTGTTGTGGTGAAGGCATGAATTAAGAAATGAAATGTTAATTAGCAAGTAGCTATATATATATATATATATCACAATATCTCTTTGTTAGGTTGATCATGATTCTTTCATTATATTCAATGTAAGTTTTAGGTAAGCATACAATTTGTGCCTCTCAACACATCACATCTCCCCTTCAATCACAATAAGAAAACATCATAAATTCATGCAAGAAATCAAAATGAAAAAATTATGGCCAATTTCAAACGGATCCATAATTTTGGGTTGTCAATCCACAAGTCCAAGTGGATAAAAGAATCTCATTAACTTAACAGTAATGTTTTATTTTGTCTATTTCTAAGTCAAATCATAATTTAAAGTTTAAGTGAAAGCACATTCCCTATGCATTTTGGTTTCAAAATATAGTTAAAAATAATTTCATCGCCACCTATATATTAGTATATATATATATATATATATTGAACTATGCAAGAAAATTTATTAAAAATAATTTGTCTTATGTAAATCTTATTCATTTTCTTAAAACAAGTATTTAAATGTAAATCAGTGTCTCCAAGTCTTCTTTAATGAATCTGTCACATGTCCATGTTTGAATATCAATTGAAAATTAATCAAATAACAATTGATGCAAAAACTAACTACTACTAATACAGCAGAGAAAGAGGTGATTTGAACTAATATTTGACTACAACAAAATAACTCTTTTAAGACTTTTTAAATTTTCAAAATAATTGGGTTGAATATGCTACAATCTGGTGTAATTTATTGCTTTGTTTCAGTATATAGTGTGTATAATTTACAAGTGATCTAACACAAAATATATCCACCTATACAATTCTCAAGTTCACAATACTCAAGTAAATAAATTAAATTGTCAAATTACAAACGTCATCATTGGTTAGACCACTCGTCCCACCTGTCTTCTGATCTTCATTCGTGTATACACTTGTTACACTTACATCTAACACGTAACCATAACCTCAAAAGTAGAAAAAAAAAGCCTAATAACAATTCCTACCATATACAAAGACGTCGATCAAAAGGTTAGAGAATATATTAGAAGTGAGTGAACCTAATAATACGATAACTAATATTCATAGACGAAAAATAAAAATAAAAAGTCGATAAGATTTACCGATGGCGTCCCCATAATAAACCTCTTCCACTGCTACTCTGTGCAACATTTTCATCTGAACCGCTTCCAATTGATTCATCAGAGCTACCTTCATGGCGTATTTGTATTCTATCAGCGTTTTTCACAATCCAATCTGTAAATTCAGGAGATGATGCCAGCTCAGCAACAGCCTGCCGGGTAGATTCCTCTGTGAAATCATTCCATTCTTCCTTTGAAAATTTCTTTCTGTTGGGGGTCTTGTGGAAGGTTGAATAGTGGTCATGGGAACTACTTGTGCTACTGTGAGTTGATGGTGATATTATGCCTGAAATGATCAAAGTTAAGGAAATTACCAAACGTTATTCGGGTCCCAATTGTCGACTCAATAGGCAAATGAAAATATTATATATCAATCAGGTGGTGTTTGATCTTTCATCGTATATTGTTTGTGAATAATACAGTTCGGTGCACACATTAATATTTTTGGGAATGACCAAATGGATGGAAAAATAAAATAAAACTATAAAAGGGAATATAAGATTAGACGTCTATTCGGAACTGGTTAATAATGGGGAAATATGACATGGATGGGGGCTTGTAGAAAATTTGAACTCAATAACACTTGTTAAATAACATGCAAAATAGGTTTATTTTCACTCTTATGGATGAAAACTAAAGAGTTTAACTCCACTCTTTTAATCATCTCATTCTTCCATGGCTTAAAGATTTATTTTCCTCGTTTGTGTTCCTAATAAGTTTTCTTGCTATATCATCATCATAATTTCTATATAGGTTCTTATGCAATTCTTTTGAGAGAAAAAAAAAATTTATTAAACCATTTACAGATCCTAGAGTTGTAATTGAAACGACAATGTCATTGTAAGGCATTAACGATTCAAACATGAGTCACTCAAACAGCACGCTAACTAGAAATCATACGTGAGTTTGATTTGATCATTTAACAACCCGATCATATGTGATTTCAAAGAAAACCAAAAAAAAAGGCTGGAAAAGAGTAAGATCTACAAGAGGTACCTTTCACAGGAGAGTTGGACCATGTAGGCCTAGTCTTGGGGCTTCTCCACAAACTTCGAGAATTTGGAGTTCTACGCTTACTTAAGAATTCGGCTCGCTGATTCCTGTATGCCCTTACATTGCTCCACCTTGGAGGACTCATATCTGTAGAAAACGTAAAATCCCTGTACCACAAGTGTAGAATTAGAATATGTTGATATATAAAACATTTTAGTTGATACAAATGGCAACTCATTTTCCACCCAAAAAAAGTATCAACTTACAAATAAAAGGAAAATAGACATATCCAAGGTTTAAAAACTGTTTTTTTCTGCACTAATAATCGATCCTTTTTTTTCAAATCAACATATTTGTCATTCTCTAATACAAAATAAATTCTCAAAACTCAAGGCTACAAACCACCGAATAAAGTATTTTCCTGAGTTGATATTAAAAGTACAGTTGAATTTGCAAAAAGCATTTAGTTTCAATTTAAAGTATAGATCATGGAGTTGCTTGGGATACAATTCATAATTACTTATAGCAAGAAGCAAGAATGAATGTAGAGAAACCACATGATCCTTACCCGAGCCCGTGCCACTTCAAAGAAGGGTAAGAAAAGTAAATCCCCGTAAGTGAAAGAAGCACTGCCATGGCCAAAGGAATGTCAAGTGTACTCTGACATTGAAAACAAGTCAAAGTTAATAGCTACATAATTTACCGAAAAAATAAAATAATATGCTTAAAAGATACGAATCTAATTCAAAACCGAAACAACGAAAAAAACCACTAGCAATAATTAAAGGTTGATGCAACGTCAAACACAATCGAATCATGGAATCTTGGCTACCCCACAAAGCTAATTACAGACATAAAATCCGAATGATACGAATGTATGTTTCCCTGAAAGCAAAATTCATATAGTAATGATTAATGAAAAGTAGCAAAGACTAGTTTATAAATTATAATAGCAAGATATGAGACATGGTGAACAAGGAGGTGGTGATAAATCTATATCATCCCAGTCTCTGGTTCAGAATAAGAGATTGCACATTTATTTATTGAACAAATTTTAGAAAATAAAAACAACCTGAAAGATAAAAGTCACAGCAATTACACGTAAAGCCCATTTCACGAACTGAGCTATGCTAACATCCACGCTTCCATCTTCAGAGACGACAAATTTCCGAACAAGCCAATACCCAAAACCAGCTCCAGCAAGTACAATTCCAACTATCACAAATACCAGTACCTGTAGACCAGAAAGAAAGATAGTTACAAAAGTTAAAAGAACCCCAAAAGAAAAAAATATCATAACTATAAAATATAATCCAAGTGCCAAAAGAAAGGTGTGGTAAAAGATCTAGAAGAATAGATAGTTTCCTTCTTATTTCTTTCCAAAGGTGCTTTGGCAATCTTCCTCCTTTTCTTATTCAGAAAGAAATCCACAACGCATTAAAAAACACTAGAAATACTTACTGGGTTGTGCATCTCTTCACTGATCCCGAAATTGATTAAAATTGAGTTGACAAACATCGAGAATCGATTAAGTAAAAAGGATCCTGCTCCAAGCTGAAATATAATGCATCAGTACCATACATAAATATTGAAGTTTAAAAACGGATATAGTATAGGTCTCTCAAGTCATAGAGATTACATAGAATATCCGGAAAACTCACCGCCAAACCACATATCGTGCTATAGAGAGCATTTTTCCTGCCAGTTGGCAACAATTTCATTCCCTGCAGAGTCAAACAAATTCAAGATAGGGTCATCCAAACAAAAAGTAAAAAAAGAAAAACGGTCATATAATTAATAAAGATAAAACAACAGATGGGCACCATATGCAACAATTTGAAAATGAAGCTTCATCTATCCAACCGTATCAAAAAAAAATTGACTTAATATTCCTCTAGCATATAGTCTACTGACACAAATATTCAGCCAGTAGTAAAATAAGCTTGCAGACAAACCAAAGTTTGTTGAAATCAACGTCAATATCGAATGCAAAGTCCAATTCATCAAAATACGGCAAAGGTAGCTAAAAATTAAAGTTGCCAAACTAATAATAACTCTTAGATAGGCACTCATTTAGAAAACCATTATGCACATTGAAAAACCAAAAATAAAGACGTGTATAGTACCAAGACATCCATAAAGTTCTCGAACACTAATAAACGACATCACTTGTTAAAATTTTACATGTCTACCTCATACAAAAAAATAATGCACGCATATTTATAAACATATTTTGCTACCACATTTCAATATCAAGTCACCAGATATCTTATGGATGAAGTTCTGTAACTTCTACATCAAGAGATAAAGTTTTACATTTGAACCAAGGATCTCACCCACCCCCACCACCCGCAGTGAGAGCATGTTTCTACTTGCATTGGAATCATAAAAATGGAATACTATATTTTGCCTTCACCTAGGGTCTACCTTAAACTGATCCTATAACCTGGTCAAATTTTAAGTCTAAGCAAGCCAATATAGAATTGCATGAATACTAACCAGACACAAATTTCATAGCAATTTAAAGAAGACTCACTCCCACATAACATATACGATTTTTTCAGAAGGTAATAAATATATATATGCAACTAATAACTGGAAATATGCAATGAGCCAATGACAAATGCCAAAAAATGTATAAAAGAAGGAAAACCAGCTATCAAAACAGGAAAGGAGGATGGTAAACTGTAAAAGCATATTCAGCACAAAAATTTAAATGAAGTGAAAGGTACCTGGAAGAGAAGGATTATCACGACAAGACAAATTCCTATGGCCATCGAGCTGCTATAGTAAAAAGGAACCCAGCTACTAACAATTGGTGCCAGCAGCAACAAGACCAAACCAATAGCCAGACAAAGCAGACGCCATCTGTGAAACTCTGACCATAAACATAGACAGAAAGCGAAAGAGTGAGTGAGTTGGTATCAGGGGGCGGGGAGGTTGCGCGCCCGCATAATAGAGGGTGGGTGGGAGGAGGGAGAAGGATCCCAAGATGATAGGTGTATCACTATAAGAAACTCAAGGGCTAACCTAATTTAGTGCTGACAGTCACCGAACCAGACAAGTTATTGGTAAATTTCACATCTATATATCTATCTTCATAAGGGGAAACGATAGAACTCCATACTCCAATCTGGACACTTTCCCAGTAATCATTCTCGCATTGGCACAACCCAAGTGAAGAATTCCTGCAATAAATAATCCAGTACAGGTTCAATAGGTCAACAACCAGAAAACATGGTACAGAAATTGCTAAAGATTTATAGGAGTTCTTTTTCTTTTAACTGACCTGTGTAGACAAATCAAAATATTTTTGTATGATCTCTCCTGAATTTTATCTGATGGAACCACTGTGATCCTGTGTGCACTTGAGTAGCTCCAAAGTTTTAGTCTTGATAGACCAGAGACAGGGATTCTTACACATCGCACGCCATCTTTAGATGAAAAAGAATCCCTCAGCATGATGGGAGTTGCATCTACTACTTGATGATTTTCCACATCAGCACCTGAAACTATAAAGTGAATAGTAAGTAAGATATCACTTCAAGGATTTGAAAATATAAAACTTAAAACTGACAGATCTATTTAATCCAACCGGTAAAACTTACAAAGAAACCTATAACAATCTCATAATGGAAAGCAAGCATAAAACACAAAACATAATCTAGAATGCAACAAATGAATTGTTGAATTGTATCTAATTCCAATTTTACAATATATCATACTTTCAAAACTCTTAAAAAAACAAGGGTAACATATCAAAATTGACAGCTGCAGTTATTAACGGGCCTAAATCTAGAAATTACCTTGTACTGAATATTTCTGTCTATGATGCAAATGGGATGTTTTTAATGTGCCTCTGCATAATTTACAGACTGAAGACCAAGATTAACTTTTCTTGGGACATACTTAAAACCACAATTCTTTTGCTTTAAAGCACTAGACGACACTTGCTTCCATTTGCTCGTGATTTTTCCTCTAAAGAAAAAGATAAATGCACGTGTATCTTATTTCATCTTCTTGGATATGAAGTAACAATGCACCGCCATTAGCCACTGCCTCAGATTATTCAATAATTCAAATCATAACTAAATGGATGATTATAAGCCTTTTGTACATTTTCTAAAGTAAAACATTTCCAACAACACCCAACCTTGGCACCACTCTCCACCCAAATTAGCCAATATGACATCAACAATCCCCTGTACATTGCATAAACTCTGAAGCAACTCAAGGGAAGTCAATCTCTCTTTCCAGGAGCAGCAACTTCAAATCTTGGCTAAGTGAACTACTTGATACAGAGGAACACAAAAGTCCTGTCTGCACACAGCTCAAATGAAATCCACAAAGTATCTTGCAAGTGTCTCGTCATCCTCCCATGTATCTGATTTTCTCTAGCTTTTTCAGTCATTTAAGTTTTCAAAACAAATTCAGTTCATGTTGCTCAAGTTGAACTCTCTACAAGACAAATGTTTACAAACGAGATGTTAACTTGTGAAGCTCCATTACTGCTGCTTGAAATCCTAATATCAACTTTGCGTCTTTGCCCAACAAACAAGCTTACACTAGCCATCTCCAGAGACTATACAACAAATAGAACTGGAATACCAGCACTTATGGCAGTAACTTGTAATTGTCCATTTTTTATGTAGGTTTCCCTACTATGTGCTAAACTTTCAAAAAAATTATATGTAGTCAGTGTCACTAAGGACATGATTGGTATGAATGAATGGAATTATGTGGGAATGGAATGGTATAAGGAATGGAATGGAGATGGAAATGGAATGATATTGATTTCATAAATCCTATAATTGGTATAGTGCAGGAATGAGAAAGGAAATGAATTCGAGATATGAGATTTTTTTTAATTTTGTATATTCGTATATTTGAGTTATTTATTAAACTCGAATACAAATTTGAATCCAATCTAATTCTATGAAATTTAAATGATTTGAGACTTTGAACTTTTTATTTAAAGAAAAATAACACGGGACATGATGAAAAAATGGAAAAAAATTAAATGAAAAATGGGAAAATATAGTTATTATATAATCATTGAAAGAGTTAAATATGTAATATTGTCTATATAATAGTTCACCTTTTCTAATACTTTTTATTGATGAACTGGTTTAAGAATAAGATATTATTTGTTAAACACAATATTATTTTATATTTTTTCAATTCATTTTTGTATTTTTTCCTATTTTTGTTACATTTAAAATTATATTTATTATAATTAAGTAATTCTTATTGACGAAAATATTTCGACTTAGTACGTACGAAAAATAATATGTATTTTTTAGTTATTTCAATGCATTTAAATAATTTTTTGAAATTTTTAATAATTTATATTATTTTTAAAATAATTTGTAATTATTAATCACAAGTCCAAAAAATATATATATTGCATTCATCAAATTTTCAAAACTTTTATATTGGTGTGAAGAAAATTAATATCATAAGAAAAAAAATATGATTGATTCCTGATAGGCAAGGAATAGCCAAACCCAAGGGGTATGGAAGGAATCACTATTCCCATACTTTTGGGAATATGGATTCCAATAGGAATGAGCATTCCCAACAAAAAAACATACCAATCATTGGAATAAGAATGAACATAGGAATGTCCATTCCATTCCCACCTCATTCCAGTATACCAATCACGTCCTAAGTTCCAATTCATGCAAGATTGAGCAACTTATGTTTCCAAGACTACATTATTCTTGGAAGCTTCAACTATTTTTTCAGCAAATAGTATGTTAAATGTCAGATGCAATGAGGTTTTTTAGAAGGCTTAAACTGAAGGTTTATCTTAAACTGAAGATCCATCATAAAACAACATTTCTTCTACAGTTAACCAAGATTCAATGGGTGCAATGACTATTAACCGAGAACTAAGTTCAAATAATCCAAACTCAAAATCTGCTCTTATTTCGAAGATCTTAAATAGAAGTAAAATGAGAATGATACCCTTTACCATTTTCGAATACCTCGGAAAAGGTCCACAATAAAGCACAAACCTAATCGAAGGAGTTAGAGCTATCCAATCCTATGTCCAATCAATCAAGCTTCAACCTTTAATAAAAACTCAGTAAACAAGTACTTGTCGAAAATTCCAAATACCTAACCAAAAACAAAAAGGAAAAATAAATCCAAAATGCAAAGAAACTGAACCTAACGAAACAGCTTACTTCACACGCTTAATTACACACAAAAATTACATCATTAATTTATTCCATACACAGCATTATGCACAAAATAACACAACTTAATAGAACAGCAACGGTAAACAGAAAATCGCAAATAAAAAATCGATTTCCCAAAAATCAATTCAAAACCAATTGCGAACAACAAACACGATTTAAACCCTAGTATTAGGAGAGAATTAGTTACCAGAATTACCAGCGAGTGCAGTCACGTAACTGGTGTGTGAATATACGGAGATGAAAGCCAGAATACACACTACGGCGGCAGCAGCAGAGTAGAACGCCATTGTTTATTCCTTCGAGACGAAGGATGGATCCAAAGACAAAGCGCGCGCATCAAGTTAAAACAAGTATTTATATTGAGATTTTGATCATTTGTGTGGTAATTTGTAATACTCTGTTTTATATGGGCTTAGAGAGAAATATACCAAACTTGTGGGCCACCAATGGGCCCGGATTGAAATGTGGGCCGGATGTTCATCTTATTTATTTTCTTCCACTATTTTTTAATTTTGTTTAGCACATGTGTCCATCAAATTAATAATTTTTTAATTGGGTATTAAGCATCGTCATATAATTGTTAAGTTAATCCTTTTTTATGGTAAATATTAACTACCCAAATTTTATTTATTAAGACAATATAAAAAAGGTGATAATTTATTGAAGAGTGTCACACTGACATTCTTTATTTAGTATAACAAAAAATTTCAACTATTTTTGTTTAGAGAAAATACATTTACTTAGTGGATTTACATATTGTGTATGCTTAAATAAATAAGACATAGTAGTCTAGAGATAAAAATGAGTGGAGAATGATAAAGGTGATAATGAAAAATTATTACTTGAATATTCTATGTTCAATACTAATAATATCAATTACTATTTAACATAATCATCAATTTATTGACATGTTGTATACAGTGCATATAATAAATATAATTCACTCGTAACTTAATTATTCTTGAATACCAACAATTTTCTAGTAGTCTCGAGACCCATGCAACCACATCATCAGATCCAATAACATGATTGTAATTGTATCGATACTAAAGCATCTCAAAATTAATCCACAATGAGGCACAAGAAAAGCTTTGTTCATTTGAAAGTGCTTCTTTTCAAGGCCTTTATGACTTAGAAAAGTAACAAAAACATAGTAAAAAAAAACTAAATATATCCATCAACTAAAACTCAGAAACTCACCTAAAGACTGTTCTATAGAATAAAAAGTTTTTAACTTAGACCTAAAGCCTAACACCAAAGTCATCCGAAATCGTCTCTTCAGACGAAGAATCGCTAGGGATCACGATCAACTCATCCTTCTTACGACAAAATGATGAAACTACCCTCTGCCCGGGAGGGACTTCAACAGCTTCTCTTAGCCAGTGAGGTAAATTCCCCTGCATACGACGCACCTCAGATGATGTCTCGCCCCGGGCAATGATATTGCTTTCTGACGGGCCCCAGCTGAATTTCCCAAAATGCCCATATGGAGATAATATGGGCCCACGATTCATAACGGGATTCTGAAGATGCCCGTTTGTCTGAATATTCATAACGGGCACCCCATAAACGAGCTTGTATTGTTCCTCTTGCCACCTTTCGGCCAAATCCCGTGTTGTTTTCCATGGTAAGAAGTTTAGTTTTCGATCCCTTAGTATGACGTCCCAATTACCCTTTCCATGTCTCCTCACGCCAACCCAAAGACAATCGAGTTCCTCTTCTGACCATGTTGTTGTTAGAGGATGAGATTCGAACTTGTCATAATAGTATGTGTTTCTGTTTAACATGTTTTCGAGCATCATCTTGTTGTACCTCGAGAATGGTTGTGAAGTAGTAGTAGAGTGTAGATGATACTGAAAAGCTTCTCGGGGTTGTACATTGATATTGGGCCACGGGTATGAGGAAGGATAATAAGGATAGAGATTGTGGGCCATAGCTTCGGGTGGAATGGGCAAACCGTGAAACCGTGCAGATTGTACACTTGGCGGGTTGAGATGGGTCCCGCTTTCTTGTGGGCCCGCAAAGAAAGCCGCCTTTTGAAGGTCGTTAGCTAAGTGTGGGGCTTGATTGCTTCTGTTCCCTGGGAAAAGCTGAAAAACACGGCACAATGCGCAATATAACAAAAAGTGAAGAGTTTCATCACAATTAGTAGAATGCAATTTTCGATTAATTACATGCACACCCCTAACTTATTTGGTAATTACCATGACCTCCCTGAAGTTTTGAAGATTACCAAGACAAAAGGCCATGTTAGATCCCAACAACTTGAAAAATAGTCATAAAAGGTGAAATTATAATCTGCTTTTTACCTTTTACTTACAGGAGGTGAATTGTAATATGTTTTAATTGACGAATAATTAGAAGTTTCATGCAAGGGGTGTATTTGTTATTTACCCTATAATTCTATATCAATTCTAGGTTCAGAAACCAGATAGAACAAGCAATAATCTTCACAGAAGTAATAAGAAAATTACAGTTAAACTCCCTGAGGTTTCGACTAATAACTAATAACTCTCCATGTTGAGCAAATTACTCGGACATCCTTATGTTTTGATCCCACACTACCCTTTAAGGAATCTTGCTCTAGGAGTGCTATTGTAATGTAAAACCCAAACATTAAATGTAATTTTACGGTGGTTTATTTGTAATTACTTCAAACCTCAAGGGTGTAGATGTGATTTACCATAAAAGTGAACCAGTTAGTAACTGAAAACATATGTTGTCCGATAATTTACCTGAAGATAATTATTCATCGACACTGGTAGAGGATCCATGGGAGACTTTCCCTTGTCGACTACGGGCCCCACTGGGTAACCATTTTCTGAGGACTGCAATTGCAAATTTGGAGTCTTCTCCTTAATCTTGCTGGTTGAGCCCAGAGAGTTATGAACAACTTCTGAAGGTACGGGTCGATGATCTTCATCAGAACCACAATCTAGTGGTAGATTGCAGTCAATATCACGAGCCACTGCAGTATCATAATCACATAACACAAAATTGTCCAACAATAAAGAGATAAAATAAAAGGGGAAAAAGAAGGAAATAGCAGAAAATGGAAACATTTAGCAACCATTTTGAGTTCATTTTCAATAATTATAATGATTTTTTCAAATCCACTTAAAATCAACGTTATTTCAAATCTTTACTTCCCTCACTCACTCCAAACACGACCTAATGGTAAGCTGGTTTTATGAGAAATACATAGGTTATGTTTGGTTTCATTTTGGATCAATTTTTGGCCAACTTGTGTTTGGCCTTCACAATTTTGCCACCAAGACTCCCTAATTTTTTGGTCCAAAATTTGCATTTCAATTTTGAAATTTAATGCACTTTAATGACCCACTTTTTTATACACATATATATAACACATTCCATTACACATATATATATAACAATCATTACAATTTTAGAATTATATTATAATTTTCAATCACAAATAATTACTAACAGACAAAAGCATACGTGATTTGACTGCTACAGTAATTTATGCTTCCTACGGAAACAAAAACAAACACTATCTCACCAAAAAAATCCACCCAAAAATTAACAATAAATATAAAACCAAACACAATCTCACCAAATTTGCACGTGTCCCCAAAAAAATGTCACCAACAATTCTCACCAAAATACCCAACCAAAACAAAACCAAACACAGTCATAGCTTTAGAGCAGAATCCATACATACCAGGTGGAGGGGTGGACAAATCGAGCGATGATCGTGATTTTTTCTTATTAGGTGTTCTTTTGGTGTTTAGATCGTCAGTTGACAAGCTTTGAGATCCCACATCCAACTGAATTACATTATTAATATCTTGTACGTCCACGCAAGCTTCTCCTTGTAATGAAGATATCTTCTCACGAGAATCCTGAAAAATAATTACAATACTATCAAGACTTTCACAGAGTACGTCTAATTGACATTATTATCACAGCAAAACATTCAGTGCTTATGTGCAATTCTAGAGGAAAAAATGTAGTTCCCGAGATCCATAAGGGTGTGTTTGGATCAAGTCATTTGAATTTGGTGAGGGGATTTGGAGGAAGGATTTGAAATGACGCTAAATTTGATTCATTTGAAATCAACCATAGTTATGGAAAAAATATATCAAAATGAATGCCAAGGAATTTGAAATACATAATAATTTGGATACATCCTAACAAACTTAATGGATTTGTTGACGAATTTGAAATCCATAAATTTCAAATCCTTCAATCCAAACACACCATAAAGGAAAAGTGATTTAGGTCGAAATAAACAATCTAAACCAAGCCGAGTTGATGACAACACGACCCAACGGGTAAGAGAGATTATAGACTGAACTTAGGATTGACCCAAGCTGCCTAAGTAACTTTCTTTAGGATCAAAATCTAAATTCTAAACGTAGTTCAAGTATGTAAACAAAGTTCAAGTATGTAAATAACGATCGTAATGATGCCTCGGTAACTCGGTAGTAGAGAGGATATGTATTAACAAACCTATCTCAATCCGCCCCCTTTCATGATAGGCGGATGAGGTATTTATAGTAAGGGCATGTTGTACGGATGGAATCAGAGCACGTGGGTGTGCCGTACATGTGGCTCAGATATGAGGGGAGGATCTTTCAGATCGTTTAGTACTTGACCCGTTCACTAATAATACATAACCACACGGGTTATGTAGTGTTTTGCAATTTCAGAGTCTAATTGGACTTGAGTACAATATTGACTCATACGAACCATAATTGTACGAGCCCACAAAAGGTCCGAACCATGATATCCATATCAAAAAGAAAACAAAATTTACAATACTCATCCATCAGCAAGAAGTAATCACTAGTTTTATTAGCGAATAAGTAACTATAGTTCACATTCTTTTCCAAGATCGATCAATAAATGACTTTATAATTGGGAAACAGTCTAATAAAATTGCACTTTCCCTCCATGCATAGTCACACCATTCTTTGGAACTCGTAATCTTAAGTCGCGTTTGGATGGAAGTCCTTTATTTTGGACGAATAATTTCAAATGACTTCAAAAAATAAGGTTTCATTAATTTCAAAATCTACCACAATGACACAAAATCGGAACTGAATGATTTCGAATCTATCGCAACATGAAACTACCCAAACAAGCTAAAAAAGGACTTATTATTATAGACTTGAAATCCTTAGCTCCAAATATATAAATCCAAACACAACCTTATTGTTGAATATCGGCTGGAGAAAGTGCAAGTTTAAGAAGTGATCCACGGCCTTTCGCATAACTTACACTCGTTCTTAAATTATTTCTTCACAGGCAAAGATAGTTTTAAATATTAAATTTGTCACACAACTCATTCGTTATATAACATAACTCCCTTTTGTGAGACAAACTTATAAGAAAGTAGAATGTTTTAGACGAAAAACATGTACAAACTCGTTAAATGTGCAAACAAGAAAGAAAAAAGATATAAAAACAATATCCCAGAAAAGATTACATACTTTTTCTTCATTACCAATGACGGGATTCACCAAGTTTGCAATTTTCTCGTTCTTCACATCTACCGAAGAACTGGCACCAGCAATCTCCCTCTTCCGTTTGGATTTTCGACTAAATGTAATTAATGTGGGGCCAGATTTAGGCTTTTCTGTATTTAAATTATTGCATAGGATACTGTCTTGATCTTTATGAAGTTTGTTTGAAAATGTTTCCTTCGACTTATCTTCATTTTCTGACAACGGCAATTGTGATTGATTATCAGTTGACTTTTCTTCAGCATGAGATTGACTTCCCTCCAAAAGTACCTCCGAATTAAATGTTATCTTTTGGGAATTCGATGAATCTTGCTGATTGGTACAACCAGAGCTAAGCTTTTGCCTTCGTGTAGCATGCTTCAATGCAAAGATGAAGTATATAATCTTAAGAGATAGTCATAGACATGGTTCATAACGACATAAAATTCCAATTCGTGAAATAACGTGAATGAATAAAGAAAATAAAAATGGCATACCTCAGAACATTGACTTCCACAATGCGCCAAGTTTTCTCCATTTTTGTCGTTGACATGTTCATGGCGTATCTATATATAAGGCTTGTATTAGTTGGGAAGCAAAATTTATTGCTCCAAACTAAGGGTGTGTTTGGATTGAAGGATTTGAAATCCGTTTGGATGTATCCAAGTTATAATGGATTTCAATCACTCGACATTACTTTGAGCTATTTTCTCCATAACTACGGTGGATTTCAAATGACTCCATTTTAGGTGTCATTTCAAATCCTTCCTTCAAATCCCCTCCCCTCTCCAAATCCAAATCACTCAATCCAAACACACCCTAACATCATTTCAAACACGTGGCTATTCAAGTTATTGTTCGAGTGGTTATCTAACACGCAAACTTTCCACCAAGAGTACAAGAAGCAAATCATTATGAATTGTGAAAGCAATCAGTAAAAACAGTTTGAAAAAATGGCCCGACTTCCAAGTGCCAGAAATTCATGAAAGTCCATTTTTGTTTTACTAATTGAAAAAAAAAAAAAAGACGAGCTATTTTGTAGCATCGAGGTCTCAGCTTTAACATTCGAGTCTACTAACTGAATGACATCAATTATGTAAAAGACGATACCAATCCCACTCATTTATAATCTTAACCAACACATTTTAGGTACAAGTTCTATACCGTAAACATTGGTTTGTCACACATGCTTTACTAAAATCTATCAAACTTATGAACTAAATTTTATTTATTTGGTCCGATATCCAATTCAACACAGAAAAAGTACGCCCCTTTGTCTTATTCTATTAACGGTCATTTAACATTAAACGGTGACTTTTCACTTCAATTTTACAAACTTATCTTTTATAGAGACGCATATTGTGAAGGCAAAAAGAACAATCCAAGTTTATTTATAGGTTTTTAAGGTGAAAAACGACAAGAGACGCCATAAAACAAACTGTTGTATACAATCAAATAAACCTTTTGAGCCTATCATAAATACAACAGCTCATGTCAAGTGTACACAACCCTAAACATTGAAAAACTTGGTATCTGCAAATTTTCTATACCATGAAATATGAAAATAAATTCATAAGACATCTCACCTCAGATTCTTTTTCCTTGTTCTGCAATTTAGGCTCAGCAATTGGCTGCTCATTCTTGTTGACAATAGCTTGGGTCTTTGACTCTGTAATCTCCGAAGTCGTATCAGAGTGTAAATTTATATTAGAATGATCATTTCGCGAGAACAGTCTTTTTCTCTTGTAAGTTACAACTATTCTACTCTCCATTATCTATGCTTTTGGGTGGTACATACAACTTCACAAAGATCGTATTGATGCTACATTTATGACTGCAAGCACGTAAAAACAGTCATGAGTACCGTTAATGAGCAAAATTTTGAACCACACATAGGAAATACAATATAACCAAAACTGGCTTCAAATGCACTCAATCATGAGATGTTTATCATTCTTGTAAGCATGAAAGATTTAATTTAGTTGACCAAATACGGTAACGTTTACAGGTTCAACAAAACCAGAAATTGGATGTTTTGTTACTCAGGATGACAATCAATGCCTTGTAGGGTTTGGATTAAACCAAGCAACTCATAAGTTAAGCCTTATTTTTGTATGGAAACAAAATTAAACTACTAACACATTTGAGAACACAAAGGTACACTCATTGTTTCTGCAACTTAGCTTAAAAAGTCATTCTCTCTACACTTATACAAACTTCTACCTTTTAGCATTTTTAAGTCCAGAATTATGTTTTCTTCAACAACAAGAGAAACCCACATATTACTCAAATTAAAAACCACAAGAAGACATTGATTTCAGAAGAAACAATGAACAAGCTAGGAAAAAATGAAGAAAAGCAACAATCTTTACAATCAAAAACATAAACCCATATCACAATTCACAACAGTACTAAAACAGTCCAAAACACACACAAAAAATTGTAAAAATCCACAAAAAAACAATGCACAAAAATATTAAAGAATTAAAGAAAATCAATAATCTTTACAATCAAAAACATAAACCCGTATCACAACACCCCAAAAACACACAAAAAAACAGAAACCCACATCACAAACAGTTCAAACATTCAATAACACCACACAAACTCATACTCCCAAAACAATAAACACAAACATAGCACAAAATTAACACAGAAAAATAAATTTTAAAAAAAAACATTTACCTGCGGTGGATAAAACTGAAGCTGGAAAGGAATGCAGCGAATTTCTGCTTTCAAGAGTGTATAGATACAGACAGAAAAAAGAAGAGAGAAATGGAAATGTGAATTTAATAAAAGGGCATTAAATATGATGTATGGAGATAGTAGGAATTGAGTTGGGACTTGACTAGTAGTGATGTGAAATTACATCACATTCAATTCAATTCTCATTTACTGTACATCGTAATCCAACGCAGATGATCCTGGCTGTTCTTTTAGTAGTGGGGTCCACCGCCATTGTTCTTTTTCCCCCTTTTTTTTCTTTGGCTTTTCTCGATTTTCGTTTGCGTTTTGAAGGATCGCATGTGAATTCTTCACCAGAATACTGTGCAATGGTGTTTGTTTTGTTGTATGATAAAAGTCTTCTTTTCTCCGTCATCTTTTTGTCCAATTGTTCAAGTGTTCTCCCGCCGTTTCTCTGAAGATGGATAGGAACAAACAAAATTTTGTTCTGGATTTTATTTGGGATTTTTTATTTTGGTTAATATTTCTTTTGATTTTGTTTAGTTAAAGATTGCAATCTAGTTAAGCTAATGTCTGAATTTGTTTTGAGTTATTTTTTGACATTGATATAATGTTTGTAATTTTTAATAAAATTGAGTTTGAATGAGCTTTGATAGTATGATGCGAATTGAAGTTGAAATAATTTTTTTTTATACATAAATAAGTTTTTAAGGTAATATGTCTAATTTAAGTTGAATTTGAAATCTTATGAAATCGAAAAAAGATAAAGTCGCCTTTGGTCAGGAGCTACTATTGGGATCCAATTCAAATTTAACTTTTACATGTCGGAGAGGCAGAGCCAGAAATTGAAGAAAAAATTTGAAAATTGGTGAGGCGAAATCTGACAGCGGTTACAAAATTGTATATAATTAAATAGAAAATTAATAAAATATAAGTATAATAATTTTTTAAATTTTGTTCGGACGAAGTGAGTGGGACGAAGTTAGTGTTGGGAAAAATCTTGGAGCTTAATGGGCGGTATTTATGAAGATACAATAAAATGATAAAATGTCGAGGTGCAAAATACCCGAGTTCGTTGGGGTCTTTTCATCAAATAAGACAACTTTTGGGGCTGTTTTGAAAAGCCATTTCAGGGGGCTTTTAGTTCAAAAGACACACCTTTTGGGCCCTAATGCTATGTACGAAAAGTTGCAAATTTTGATTCAAAACTCTTTATTTTTTATAAATAGACCTTCAATTTATGGAATTAATCATACCAAATATCGTTTATCTTCTCTCTTTTTCTCTAAAAATACTAATTTGAGTATTTTGAGAGTTCTTTTATTTCTTAAATATTAGATTTAATATTTTAAGAATAATGTTGAATATTAAATGCTAAATTCAGCATTTGAAATATTCTTGAAGTTCTTGAATAATATTTCTAAGAACTTTTTTGTACTAAATTGAGTACTTTGAATATTCTTGAATATTAATTTAATAGTTTAAGAATAAGTCTTGCATACTAAATGTCTATTTATGCATTAAACCACACGAGTCCATCGAGAGAGTTTGGAACAAGTATTTGTTCGCTAGACTCGGTAATTTGTAGTGGTACTATTATCGAGACGATGTCGTTGTATATTGGGAGACAATTGCCATAGACCATAACGACCAAGAGCGGGGCTGATATGGTGATTAATATGGTGGTCCGTAAAGCCTGAACGAGGCATGAGTGACCAAGGGTTTGAGAGAGGATACGAACCATGGTTGATACAACCTATGGGTTTTAATAAGATTAGGGCTGACGTGGAATAAATTGCATTACAAGTCCCTACCACTCTCGTAATTGCATTACACTACAAAACCCGCGTGTTTTTGTGTACGGGTCAAGTACCAAAAAGGACCCGACATGATCCTCATCGTACAAGGAGGACACGTATACGGTACTCTTTCAGAATGTCGCTATCAGTCCGTACAATGAGTTTCTCCTATAAATACCCGCACTGTTCATTGGGAAAAGGGACCGCTTACGTGAGAATTATCAGTACTTACCTGCTCTACTACCGAGCTATCACAATTACGACCTTAACTTTATTACTTGAACTACGTTAGACTTGATCCTTATATAGGTACGTAGGCAGCTTGGTTTGTACCCAAGTGCAGTCTATAATCTATCTACGGACTAGGTCATGCACCCGTGGCTCGGCTTGGTTTGGTTCGTTTATTTCGACCTAAATCAGGGGCAATATTGTCTTAAGAAACTCGGGTATCCCATACCTCGACATTTCATCATTTTATTGTATCTTCATAAATACCACCCGTTACGCTCCAAGATTTTTCCCAACAACTTTTAGCAATTAGCTCAATTAAGTGTTGGATAATTGAATGAAGCCATTCAATTATTAATTATTTTCACAATCAAAATAAATTCAATTGCAATTCTGGATTTTAGGTAAAAGTTCATACAGAACTTTAGTCCTCGTGCTAATAAACAATTAAACATCTATATTATATTATTATGTGTAACAATAAAAACAGTGTTAAAGCATAATCTTTCTTCTTTATAAATTGGCGTTAGATTATGTGAAGCTTGTACCATGGGGACCGAGTAATAAGGCCATTGAAAAAGTATATTCCATTTTTTGGACTCATTCCTCAACACAGCTAAACTCGTTTTGATTATTCCGATATATAAAACATAAATCAAGAGATTTTATAGAGAATTTAGGGCCAATTGGATGGCACGTTCATCTACGAAAAAATAAGGAAAAAATATTTTTAGGAGTAAGAAATATGATGTGAGATTTGTGTTTGGAGAATTTTTTAAGAGAAAAATATGTAATGATTATGGTTGATGTGATATGTTTTTTTGTTGTGAAAAAATTGTTGTATATAATAAATCATTTTAGTCAAAATCATCGATTTAGATGTCAAAAAATAGGCACAATGGATCTTATTTTAAACGTCGCATTATTTTACATTAGAATATGTGATTAATTTGATTTTTGGAGTTGAAAAATAGCCAGAAAAAACCTTATAAGTCGAAGTGTGAACTGTCATGAATAATAAAAGTAAATTTTTCTCTTTTTTGGCAAAATTTCTTCAAATTATCTAAAATTTTGTGAGATTTTTTTTTTGAAAAAAAATTCGTAACATACCAAACAATTGAATTTTCGTAGTTTTTTTACTCTAAAATTTTTTTTTGGAGAGTAGAGGTGGCTATCCAGGCCTTAAATATCGTATAACCCAATTAATCACTATAATTCACTGGCACATTAATAAATACTAGTTCCTTGCAAGGCCATGATTATACTTTAGAGTTTAGATCCATTTGTTAAGAGCAAATTTGGTTGGATTGTTGGGCCATTAATGTTAAAAATTGGATAAAATTATACGAAAAAATAGTAAGGTGATTACTAGCCCAACAAACTAAGGATAATTGGCCCAAATTTTTATTTACTTAAATGGTGATTTTTCTTTTTCTGATGGAAAATTAAGCACTATGGTCTTTAATTTTTAGAACTGAAAATATTTATTTTTAATAAAAAATAATTATCTCAGTTTGTCCGATTTTTTTCTTTCTATTTTTGTCAAATTAAGACAGAGACGAGTACTATTTTTCCATTTGACTTTTGATAATTTAAGAAACAAACACTTGATGCAAATAAAAATAATATAAATAGCACTGTGGTTAAATTGATTAATGATAAAAATTTAAAATTTTAATTTATCATAATGAGGTTTTTTTCTAACACAAGAAAAAAATAATTAGAAATTATAAAAAAGGGTATCATACTTGTAAAAATCGTTATAATCTAAACACACAAAAATTGACTTTTCAAACGCGAAGCCAAACAAGACCTAATAATTGTATATTATATGGGAATTTGAAATCCCAGTAATCATAAGAATTACTAAAATTACAGTCAACATTGCAAGTATTCTGAAGTCATATATAATCATATTTATTATGTAACTAATTAAATTTGACCAAATTAAATAAGCACTAAATTTCTCAAATTCGCATATTTGAAAACTACGAAAAACACTCTAAACAAATAAAAAATTTAACCGTCATAATATGTTCATTTTGTAAAGTTATATAGCTCAATTTAATCATCATAATTCCACCAATATATTAAAAAATAAGTCTTAATTATTTTCTGGGTCAAAGACTATACATTAAATCATAAACTCATACATAATCCCATACTAGTGGTTGCTAAACAATCATTTCACCAACCATAAAAAGAAAAATAATATATTACACTAAAAATCACGAACAAAACCATAATTCCACATAAATAAAATAGATAATCAAACTTTAAATAGTCATTATTTAAATTATTATTCCACAAAAATACCCCTAAGGCCCTACCATGTATCCTCCATTCTCTCTAATAGGGCCCCATTATGCAGCTAGACAAGAAGAGCATCTTCCTAACTTGCCACCCATTAAGACATAAATAATACCATGAAAAAATTAAATTATTTAATATTTAGTTCGAATTTGATCATTTAATTTTTTTTAAAACTCAATTTGTTTTAACTAATCAGATTAATTTAAAACAATTTTTTGAGTTTGAATTTTTTTTGAAACTCGACAAAAAGTTATATAAAAGAATATCATTATACTCGAGCTCAGCTTATGTTGGACTCATTTTTTTATTAAAGAGAAAAATATAAATTTTTAAATTAAATTATTATTAATTAATCGATTTATTACAAGTATAACTGTGACAAGTCACCAACCCCTGAAATAGGATTATAACAAGTCAGCCCATCATACTTTTCTTAAATCTTTATTTATTTATCATTCGGGTTTTTCTCCATTTCTTCTGGTTTTATTATTAGTCTGTAAGTTTTTACCTTCAAGCATTAATATTTGATTTTTAATACACGACCCTTGAATTGTTTTTATTTTTTTTCGTTTTCAGTATTGTTTAAATAGTAATTATGGTCAATGAAGAACTTTTGTGATTTAAAAAAAGGGTATTCTTTTTTAGGTGATTGTTAGTGATAGGCACGCCTTTCTCTTTGCAGCTCATCATCATCATTCCCTCCATTTTTCCTCTCTCTCTCTCTCTCTCTCTCTCTCTCATCAGGGTTATACTCTGTTTTTCAACACCAATTTTTTGGTTTCTTTTGGAAATCTGGGCAGGTGTGTTTTGGTGGATTCAGCTTACTTGAGTTGTAAGATTGGATCTGTTTGGGTTGTTTTCAAGTGGGCTCGAGGTAAAACCCTTGACAAATTCAGAGGTAATTAGATTAATAGAATTCTTGTTCTTCATTCTGTGTTTCCAGTTATGTTCAAGTTTATTTGTGGATTTTGATGCTATTTGATTAATATAATGTTGCGTAGTTTCAACCCATTAAGTATTCATGATCTTTTGTTGTGATACATTATTAAGTGTTCATGATTTGGGAAGCAACAATTTGCATTTGGAATAAGTGTTGCTTTGGGAACTGTAATCTTTGAGTTTTGTTGTGTCTGAATGTTTGAATGGATATTATTTTAATAAGAGAGTTAGGATTTCAAGATCAATGTTTCCAAGAGAGTGAAGAGAGAAATGGATTGATTTATTTTTTTCCTTCCATTTGTCAATTTAAAAAAAACTATGGAGTTAAGTATGTCTATAATCCCCTTTTCACCTAGATGGATCTGAAGATATTGTTGAAACTTTTGAGGAAGTTGTTAATTTAGATAGTGGTTAAACCTGGAGGTAAAATATATATGTAGTATCACTTTTTTGGCATAATAGTTGGCACATTGTATTAAGCTTTTAAGGGCACACTGGCAAAATATTGCACAGAAAGTTATAATCGTTGGCTAAAGCCTTGGTAAGCAGAATATATTTTGGCTGTTCCAAACCTGTATCAGAAAAGGTTAAGAACGGATGAAATCTACAAGGTGGTTTAGTTGTTTCTGCATACGGAGTGCACTTAATGACTGTTCTTTCAAATTGCAGTATAAGTAAAAACTAGCTTTAATTTCATGGTTGCTTTTAGGCTGAGTATTTTCGAGATTTTATTCAATGGGTTCACAAAATTGTGCTAGTTAACAGGAAATATGATTTGAATTCTTGCACAAAATTGTGCCTTTATAGGTCCTAAAGTTGCATAGCACTGATAATTCTGGAAAACTATATTAATCATGCATGACTTAGTAATTAACCATTACCAACTGTAATATTCCAAATTCCTTATGGAGCCTCACAATATGCATGTATTTTACTGTTTTTCCCCTCCATTTTAAAATATGTGTTAATCAGGCTGTTCCATTTTTAAGTTCTCGGTTGTATGCGCAAAATCATGTATGTAGATGATTGACTTGTCTCTAGTTTCTTGATCCGAAAACTTTTATAGCATTTTTACATAATCCGCAACTTTGTGTTTTCTTTTATTGATGCTTTTCCCTGTCTTGTTTCAGATCAAATTTGGAAATAGACAATTTTATAGAATTGAGGAAACACTATGTCTGTTTCAATGAGAGATGTGGATCCAGCTTTCCAAGGGGCAGGACAAAAGGCGTATCCTCGTGTTAAAACGTTATTTTTATGCATTTTATTATTGGGCCATGTTAGACTTTTTAATCGATCTTTTTGCAAAATAATTTATCACGAGGCTTCACATAAAGTTGCACAAGTAGTTCACACTTCACAGAAACTGCCATTGTTTGTGTTAGATCTTTCGTTTCTTTTTCAATTTTTATTACTTACACGTAGGGGTGGCAAAATGGTTCCAGAACCACGGTTCCAACCCAATTTGGGTTGAATTGGTTCATAAGAAAATTTTATTTGGTTCCTAATTGGTTCCAACTTGGTTCCAAGTTGGGTCCAACTAAATTTCAAGTTAGGGCCAAATCGTTTGCCAATAATCTAAATTATAATGAACAAAATGTAAGGTATTGAGTCGGGTTGGGCTTGGTTCCCTTTTGGATTGATTTTGGTTCCATTTTGGGTTGAATTTGGTTCGACTTCAAAATCATTTAAGAACCAAATCATTTAACAACCAACCAATTGGAACCGACCAAAACCAACCCAACCCGCCCAATTGCCACCCCTACTTACACGTCTGCTGCATATTGGCTATCATGACTCTATACATTTGCCTCCTTGACTTAGTCTAGTGGCATCGAAATATGGCGAATTGAAAATTTTAAGCCTGTTCTAGTCCCAACATCTTCACATGGGAAATTCTTCACTGGAGATTCCTATGTGATTTTAAAGGTACTTTTACATTTTTTCTACTCCACAAATAGTTTCTTGCAACTCTATTACTTATATTGCGGAGCTGAAGAAGCCAGCTTTTGAGGGCAAATGCATCTTATAATTTTCATCCCGATCTCCATGTTTGTATTCATGTTTGCTCATCTGAATACATTTGTATAAACGCTTATATATACATATATATGCTTACGGGTATTTATGTTTTTGATATGTTAAGTTTGCTCTTTCTACAATTAACCATTAACCATATACAAGCATAAAAGTCAATGTTTTTTCGCTTTCTTGTCTTAATCTTATCATTTCTATTAAATATGACTATGACATTATGTTAAGGGTATCTATTTCAATGTGACCCTTAGTCTCCTTTCTGCAGACCACTGCCTTGAAAACTGGCGCCCTACGCCATGATATTCATTATTGGCTAGGTAAAGATACCAGTCAGGTAAGCCTTCACATTATCTTTTTTTCCCTTTTTTATACAAATTATTTCCTAATTATATATATATATATATATATATATATATATATTGTCGTATATAGGATGAAGCCGGCACTGCAGCCATCAAAACCGTTGAATTAGACGCAGCATTGGGCGGGCGGGCTGTTCAGTACCGTGAAGTACAAGGCCATGAAACAGAGAAATTCCTTTCTTATTTTAGACCATGTATAATACCTCAAGAAGGTGGAATTGCCTCGGGATTCAAACACACTGAGGCTGAAGAACACAAAACCCGTTTATTTATATGTAGCGGAAAGCATGTTGTTCATGTAAAAGAGGCAAGTTCTCTTATGGTCTGTTTGGATCGAAGGATTTGAAAAGTATGGATTTCAAATTCATCAACAAATCCATTTAAGTTTGTTTGGATTATTTCATGTTGACATTCATTTTATGTTATTTTCTCCACAACTACGGTGGATTTATTATTCCATTTTAGAGCGACTTGAAATCCTTCCTCTAAATCCCTTCTTCAAATCCAAATCACTCGACCCAAACACACCCTTATTTCTTTATTATTATTATTATTATTTTTTGTTTCTAATGATGCTTCTTTTTTCGCGTACAATTTTTATATTATTAATTACCTTTTTATTCGATCGGACAGGTGCCTTTTGCTCGATCCTCTCTCAATCATGATGACATATTTATTCTCGATACAGAGTCTAAAGTTTTTCAGTTCAATGGTGTTAACTCATCTATTCAAGAGAGGGCTAAAGCTTTGGAAGTTGTTCAATATGTCAAAGATACTTATCATGATGGAAAATGTGAAATAGCAGCTATTGGTAATTATGTTTTTTAATCGAATGGTTTTGATTTTAATTACTGGCCAATGGGTGTCTCATAGTTTTCTTTTATTTGAATGCAGAAGATGGAAAATTAATGGCTGATGCCGAGACTGGAGAATTTTGGGGTTTCTTTGGTGGATTTGCGCCACTTCCAAGGAAAACTATCAATAGAGAAAAAAGTACCGATGTTGGTCCTTATAAGCTCTTCTGGTACTTAGTTTTTCCGTTTAACACTGATTCCTCTGGTCTTTTTCAATATAATGAATATGTTATTTTCAGTTTAGCCACTTCTCTAATAATTATTTGTTTCATTATTGTCGAAAAATGATTTTGATAGTAGAACTTTGAATTTCACTTTATTGCAGTTGCATTAGTCACAGAATATTGGAACTTCTGATTTTATCTTTTTTTTTACATGAACTTGATCTACATTAAAAAAATGAATTTTCGATTGATAATCAAATAAGAGATTCATGTGAAAATGTGATCTATATTTCACATCCCACCCACTGGAGCAACCAAAAAGAAAGGGAGATTTGCTAATATTCATGTTGTTAAAAAAATTGATGTAAGAATGTGTGATGTTGAGATGTTCTAACAACTATTTCTATTTCTATCAGTGTTGAAAAGGGAGAGGCAGTACCTATTGAGACTGATTGTTTGACAAGGGAATTATTAGACACAACTAAATGCTATATTCTCGATTGTGGAAAGGAAGTCTTTGTTTGGATGGGAAGAAATACTTCTCTTGACAGAAGGAAATCTTCAAGCAAAGCGGTTGACGTAAGTCTACTCTCTGTTTGGTACCTTTTTGTGAGAAAAATTAGTTTTCGTTGGTTAAATGAGATTTGCCCATCAACAAAATGATAACTTGTTTTCTTTCCTCACTAAAATCATTGTAGCAAACGGGGTTAAGGCTGTCTTTGCTTATGTTTTTGAGTAAATTTGCTTAACTATTCGGGAAATATAGTATTGTAGGTATTTGTGTGAAAATGAAGCAATGTTGTGTTTGTTTATGTTTTCAGGAGATGGTTGGAAGTAGTAAAATATGTCATATAAATGGATGTTGATCCATAAGAATGATTTCATTAGTCATTTCGATAATGACCATGCAATTGAAAAGGTAGTAAAATAATAAAGAGAAAAGAAGGAATAGTTGGAACATGAAATTATTGATAAGAGATAGTGTGGAATGATGAATGTACCAATTGAAAGATAGTTATATCTGGTGATGGAAAAATGGAAAACTGGAGTTTGGAAAATGTACCTTTGATTGGATATGGTTTGCAATGGTGGTTTTCAGAAAATTGTGATCCATAAAACCGATAAATGGTATTTGAAAACGTAAAAAAACATTTGGATTTTGAGTATATCCTTATCATTAACCTATCACTCACTTCAACTTATAGGAATTACTTGGTGGGCTTGAAAGACCCAAATCTCATGTAATCCGTGTGATTGAGGGGTTTGAGACTGTGATGTTTCGCTCGAAGTTTAGCTCTTGGCCCCAATCAACCAATGTGTCTGTGACTGAGGAAGGTAGAGGAAAAGTAGCAGGTTAGTAATATATATGGCAGATTTATACTACATTTGGACCATATATATATATATTCATTGATAATATAGCTTTTATGTTCTTATTATTTCTTCTTAATTTGATTCTTTCCAGCACTTCTAAAGCGTCAAGGGATAAACGTGAAGGGTCTTCTGAAAGCAGAATCTCCTAAGGAAGAAGAACCTCAACCATATATAGATTGCACTGGAGATTTACAGGTGGCGTGTGTAAATCTGTTTACCGACAAATATTGTTGACAAAAAGCATACTTAAAAACAAAGTTTTTTCGAAAAAAAGTTTAGAAAGTAATTTAGTGTCATCATTTCAACTAGGGGTGGCAATTGGGCGGGTTGGGTTGGTTTTGGGTCGGTTCCAATGGTTTGGTTGTTAAATGAGTTTAGTTCTTAAATGGTTTTAAGGTGGAACCCAAAATGGAACCAAAATCAATCCAAAAGGGAACCAAGCCCAACCCGACTCAGTACCTTACATTTTGGTCATATAATTTAGATTATTGGCAAACGATTTGGGCCTAACTTGAATTTAGTTGGACCGAACTTGGAACCAAGTAGGAACCAAATAAAATTTTCTTAGGAACTAATTCAACCCAAATTGGGTTGGAACCGTGGTTCCGGATCCATTTTGCCACCCCTAATATTAACCAAGCTGTGAGTCTGTAATTGCATTTCTTGGTTCACTTCTTTATACTGATTTTCTTACTTTACTGATTTTCATGGTCAGGTGTGGCGTGTCGATGGTCAACAAAAGACTCTTCTTAAAGGTTTTGACCAGACTAAATTTTATAGTGGAGATTGCTATATCTTTCAATATTCTTTTCCTGGAGAAGAGAAAGATGAACATCTAATAGGGACATGGTTCGGGAAGCAAAGTGTTGAGGTGAATTCTTCTTCTGTTCATGATGTTATTAGCATTCAGAGTCTTAGGGTGTGTTTGGATCAAGTGATTTGGAGCTGAGGAAGGGAATTGGAGGAAGGATTTCAAATGACTCTAAAATGGAGTAATTTGAAATCCACCATAGTTGTGGAGAAAAGAGCTCAAAATGATTTGAAATCCATCATAACATGAATTCATCCAAACGAACTTTTTGTCGATGAATTTGAAATCCATAGTTTTCAAATCCTTCAATTCAAACACACCGTTAAAGTTTTTGATAGTGTTGTTCATGTCTACTGCATATAGTCTTGAATTATCTTAAATTGCAACGCATAAGGCTAAAGACGAGTGGTACATTTATTTAGCTGAAATTAAAATTTTAAATAGTAAACATTAGAAATACTTTCACTTGCGAATTGTTAACAACAATTTAGAATGAGATATATGAACCTGAAAAAAATACGCTTAAGAATTGCAAAACAAACGTAAGATTCCTGACAAACCCTCATATTGTTCCAAGAAAAAGATTCCTTCAAGCCATGCATGTCATTTCCACTTTAGCACTCAATTCAGATTTATTGATGGAATTATTGATTATTTTAATCATATACTATAGGAAGATAGGATATCAGCGACTTCACAGGCAAGCAAGATGGTTGAATCAATGAAGTTTTCACCCACTCAGGCAAGTTATCTTCCTACATCACTTTATTTTGATTTTTTACTTACTAATAATGCTAACTCATATTTTGATATTTGTATTGATTGTTTAGTTTCTTTTAATTTCTAGGCCCACATCTACGAGGGGCACGAGCCTATCCAGTTCTTTGCCATTTTCCAGAGCTTCATTGTCTTTAAGGTTTGGGAAATTACATTATAGATTTGAATTTTCTTTTGCGTTCTTATTATCATGTTACCTATTTTTCTTGTATTTTTTGTCTGCATGTGATCAGGGTGGTCTTAGTAAGGGCTACAAGAATTACATAGCAGAAAAAGAACTTCAAGATGATACATATACAGAGGATGGACTCGCGTTATTTAGAGTTCAAGGAAGTGGGCCCGAGAATATGCAAGCAATTCAAGTTGAACCAGTAAGTCTTATTTTTCATTTTTCTTATTTCCTTTTTATACATGATTGAATCCTTTTCCTTGTGACTTTACCTGTTGAAGAATGAACATAACAGCACTCAGACTGCAAACAACTTTGTATCAATAATCTAGTCGTTTTGAAGCATTATCCATAAGGTTTAGTTTTGTGACCAAAAAATAAGGCTATGTTTGGTTTCATTTTGAGCCTGTTTTTTACCAAAATTTTGACTAAATAGTATTTGGCCTTCACAATTTTCATAAAAAAAAAATCCTAATTTTTTGTTCCAAATTTTGTATTCTTATTTTGAAATTAACACACTTTCATGGCCCACTTTTCTTTTTATACATACAGAGGCGGAGACAGGGGGTTTTGGGGGGGGCGGCCGCCCCACCCCCCGAATTTTTAAAATTTTTAACATACGTAATTTTAACATGTATATTTTAAAAAATTTAACATTATCGCCCCCCCAAATTTTTAAAATTTCAATTCCTGGCTCCGCCATTGTATACATATATACATATATATATATATATATCACCTTCTATTACACATATATATAACAATCATTCTAATTTTAATATTATATTATAATTTTCAATCACTAATTAATTACTAAAAGACAAAAACTTACGTGATTTGACAGCTACAGTAATTTATGTTTCCTTTGAAAATAAAAACAAACACTATCTCACCAAAAGTTTTCACCCAAAAATTAACAATCAACATAAAATCAAACACAATCTCACAAAATATGCACCTGTCTCAAAAAAATTCTCACCAACAATTCTCACCAAAATACCCAACCAAAACAAAAGCAAACATAGCCTAAAGTTTCAGCTTTGTAGTTTTTACCTAATAATATCTCATCACCCTGCGTAGGTTTCAATTTATGCAGCCAAGGAAATCTAAGCTGTTATCTAATTTATTCAGGTGGCATCATCTTTGAATTCCTCCTATTGTTACATACTACACAATGGGTCCTATGTTTTTACCTGGTCTGGAAATCTTACAACATCTGAAGCCCAGGAAATTGTCGAGAGGCAGCTCGATTTTATAAAGGTCAGACACGTGTTGAAGATGTATCCTTTACCTTTATGAACTGAGCAATAAAGAAATTATTGTATGACACATGCTATAATTTATTGATGATCACTTTTCATAATCTGAAACCCGAATGTGATGATACTTTTTGCTGTAAATTATTATTTGTACATCTTATTACATATTTTCCTGGTCCAGTTTGACCCCGTAGAAAGTTTTAAAGGAGTATATTACAAAGTGAAGGTTTTGTGTATTTTTTACATTGTTACCTTTTAAAAGTAGTGTAACTTACATAGTCACTCCCCCTAGGTTCGAGAATTACCATCAAATTTCCATTTCTAGTAAAATCATATTACTATTTCACACCCTGTCGATAAAAAGCAAATTACTTCACACCCTATTATCTTATGGTGTGCTTGGATTGAAGGATTTGAAAACTACGGATTTCAAATTCATCGACAAATCCATTTAAGTTTGTTTGGATGAATTCATGTTACGATGGATTTCAAATCCATTGGTATTCATTTTGAGCTATTTTCTTCACAACTATTGTGGATTTCAAATTACTCTAATTTTACTGTCATTTCAAATCCTTCCTCCAAATCCCCTCCCCAAATCCAAATCACTCGATCCAAACGCACCCTTAGGAAACTCGTGGTAATTACCAAATAAGGAAAGAGTGTGCACATATTACCCCTTAAAAATAATGGTTCAGAGTCATTGGTTTGACAACATTACTTCTGAGGGTACTTTTTTGGGAAAGAATTCATTTTGGAAATGGAGTCTTATTTTTGCTAGAAACTTTCTATAAGTCCTTTACTTGTGACACTTTGTACTTGCAGCCAAATATGCAGTCTAAACTGCAAAAGGAAGGTGCAGAATCGGAGCATTTTTGGGATTTGATAGGTGGAAAATCTGAGTACCCAAGCCAGAAAATTGCAAGAGAACCCGAAAACGATCCTCATCTATTCTCATGCACATTATCAAAGGGTATGTATGATATCTCTTTGTTACTTATTTTCAAATTTGTCATGTTTTGGTGAAAACTGAAACCAACTAACATGTTTCATTTTATTGGTTCGTTGTTTCTTTCAGGTGATCTCAAGGTGTGTCTATCTTATCTCTATATTGCAATTTTATTTTAGTACTTTGACCATTTCGATTATGCTACTTTTACCAAATTGTATCTGTTAACCTCTTTATCGCAAAATTATATCTTATGAGTTGCAATAGTAAATGTTTTTTTAATTCATTCGAATAAAATGAATAGTATAATATTGATGTTCGAAATTTCAGTGATACTAAGATTACCGTGAAACAACTATGATATGTTATAAGTTAAAGAATGAACAGTTTGATTTTATACTGGGATAGTTGAGTATTTGAGGAAACAATCTTGTTTTTGCAATTATATTCACCTACACTTTTTTTCTGATATCAGTTTTTTCTTTTTGTTTTTTGCTTTTTTCATGAATGTATTGTTTTCAATGACATTGAATCATAATCTCCATTGCAGGTGACCGAGATATACAATTTCAACCAAGACGATCTATTAACTGAAGATTTATTCATTCTTGACTGTCATTCAGACATTTTTCTGTGGGTCGGGCAACAGGTGGAATCTAAGAATAAGATGAATGCTTTAAGCATTGCACAGGTAAACTTTAACTCACCTCTTTATGTTTAAATTGGCTAATACATTATTTAAAAAAAAGAAAGCTTGATGTCCTTTTTTTGGCTTTCCACACAGAAATTTCTGGAGCGGGATTTTCTTCTCGAGAAATTATGTCTTCAAGCGCCAATATATATTGTTATGGAAGGCAATGAACCCCCTTTTTTTACTCGTTTTTTCTCTTGGGACTCCACAAAATTTTCAGTAAGTAATCGTGCTATATATCTCTGTTTCTTTTTTCTCAAAACTGAAGTGTTAAAAGATAGTAACTGTTACGTTTGCAGATGCATGGTAACTCTTTTCAAAGAAAATTGTCTGTTCTTAAAAATGGGGCCACACCAGTGAAGCATGTAAGTTTCTCAACATATGAGCTATAGATCTATATTATTCTCTTGTGGTTTTATTAATCTTGTTTTCTAGTGTTCCTTGACTGAACTATTTGTGCAATTTCTCTTGAGTTTTGCTTTTCCCCTAAAGCTCCATTTAGTTTCCATGAATATGGAGCAAAAGATAAAACAAGGAAAAGCATAATGTACAAAATGTTTTGTTTGGTTGAGTTCAAGAATATATCAGAAAACCTTGCAAAATCCAAAATGTCTTTACTTAATAGTAATCGAAAATGGACACTTGACTAAAATATGCAAATAAATAGCATGTGCACTTCAGACTTAGAAATTCTTTTCATAAATGGAAACCATAACAAGTCATGCAGCTTTCTTAATTCATGTTGGTTGCAACTGGTAACAAATTGCAACTAGGGGTGGCAAATGGGCGGTTTGGGTTGGGTTTGGATCGGTTCCAATGGGTTGGTTCTTAAATGAGTTAGATTTTTCATGGTTTTAAGGTGGAACCAATTTCAACCCGAAAGGGAACCATTCCCAACTTAGAAGGGAACCAAGTCTAACCTAGTTAAAGACCTTGTATGTTGTTCCTTGTATTTTAAATTATTAGAAGCAATTTGGGCCAAACTTGAAATTTAGTTTGATCCAACTGGAACCAATTAAGAACCAAGTAGTAACCAAATGAAATTTCTTAGGAACCAATCCAACCCAAACTAATTTACTTGGGTCAGAACCGTGGTTCCGGATCCAGTTTGCCACCCCTAATTGCAACCAACTTTGGGTGTTTTTAGTAATTAGTGTCTTATGCAGGGGGTATATATGTAATTTACTCGTAATCATTTTTTCTTATATGTATCTTGCATGATAGAAACCGAAAAGGAGAACGACCGTCACACATACTGGAAGATCTGCTGCGCCAGAACAACGTTCTAGAAGCATGTCTTTTAGTCCTGACAGAGTTCGTGTAAGAGGAAGGTCTCCGGCATTCAATGCTTTAGCTGCTACTTTCGAGAATCCCAATGCAAGGAATTTGTCAACTCCACCTCCAATAGTGAGAAAGGTTTACCCGAGATCGGTCACACCGGATTCAGCAAAATTGGCTTCAAGATCAGCAGCTATAGCAGCTCTAAGTTCAGGTTTCGAAAAACCACCCCTCGCTCGGGATATCCTTATACCCCGTTCTGTGAAAGGTAATATTGCTTAGACCCTCTAGTGCTTCACTGTCAATAGGAAAAGTCTAACGTAAAGACGGGTTTAACTCAGTCACATGGCAAGTGAATTATCTGAATGGTGTATACTTCATAGTAGGGGTGGCAAAGGTTTGGGTTGGTTCCGATGGGTTGGTTCTTAAATGGGTTGGGTTCTTAAATGGTTTTAAGGTAGAACCAAACTCAACCTGAAAGGGAACCAAGCCCAACCCAACTCAATACTTTGCATTTTGTTCTTATAATTTAGATTATTGGCAAGCGATTTGGGCCTAACTTGAAATTAGTTTGACCCATCTAGGAACCAAGATGGAACCAGTTAGGAACCAAATAAAATTTCTTAGGAATCAACCCAACCCAAACTAGTCTAATTGGGTTGGAACCATGGTTCCCGACCCATTTTGCCTCCCCTACTTCAGAGTGACCAAGATTCACGCTGCAAGTGTTATTTCACTTTCTTTATGACTAGTTGTGGAGCCAAACTCTAGCTCAATTACGTAGCAGGTGTAATACACTTGCCCTGTGATTGGTGTATAGTTTGGGATGTGTGCTTCACGGAGAGTAACCAATTACGCTGCATGTGTTATATACTTTCTACTTGACTTTTTATCGGGTCAAACTATTGGTCAATTACGTAGCAAGTGAATTACAGTTGCCTCGTGATTGGTACATATCTTAGGGAGAGTGATCAATCACGTGTGCAAGTGTTTTATCACTTCCTAAGTGATTATTTGGTGGGCTCAAACTTGTAAGAATCTTTTGTACAATTGACTAATGGTATGTTTCGATTGAAGGATTTGAAATTTCTGGATTTCAAATTCGTTAACAAATCCATTATGTTCGTTTGGATGTATCCAAGTTATAATAGATATCAAATCCCTCATCATTCACTTTGAGTTATTTGCTCTATAACTATTATAACTATGTTGGATTTCAAAAGACTCAATTTCAGTGTCTTTTCAAACCTTTCTTCCAAATCCCGTCCCCAAATCCAAATCACCAGATCCAAACACACCCTAAGAGTCTAGTTTTTGGATGTTTTTAACCGAAATGCTATTTTTCATGTTAAAGTGAGTCCCGAGATACCGAAACCGAAATCCGAGACGATCTCTAGGCAAAATTCAGTTGAAGTACCGAAACCCAAGCCTGAACCCATAAAAGAAGATGTGAAGGAGAATGAAGCTGAAGATGAGGAAGGACTTACAACACACCCATATGAACGTCTCAAAACAACTTCGATCGATCCAGTCACCGATATCGACGTTACAAGGCGAGAGGTATGTATAATAAGAGAAGTATATTCATATTTGTATATTTGAAACTATCATTATCGTATATATAATGGAGTGATCTTAAATCCTCAAAACCGAATCAAACCATATTCAAACATAACCTTAATGCTTATTCAAGACTTAAAATACATTTCGTTTTTTGTAGACTTACTTGTCCTCGGAGGAATTCAAAGAGAAATTCGGGATGACTAAAGATGTTTTCTACAAGTTGCCCAAATGGAAACAGAATAAGCTTAAAATGTCACTTCAACTATTCTGAGTTTTCTCGAACCGTAAAAGTTATCTATTGGCTTCGTATCTTAAAGTTTGCAGATAATGAAACGGTAAAAAAACAGTTCAATCGTGTGGGAGATGATAACAGTGCATTTTTAGCTGCTTTTGCTCCCAAGGATACAAACTGGAGAAAAACTGATACATTTAGAAGTTTGATGAAAACTTAGGAAATTCAATGATCTTTGTTTTTTTTTTTTCATTTATTTGTGAATTACTTTCTTGATATTCTTTTTGGTCCCGAGTTTGATGTGAGCTTGCGTTTTTTCGTTTTTCGAATTTGTTGTACTTTATTTGTTCGAGTTAGCAGAGTGATAGGAGATTGGAATGCGGAGTTTTTAGGATACATTATAGTAGTGACATTTATGGAGACTGTACAGGAATGTAAACCAGTCTACTCTTTGTTTGATTATTAGCCAATAAAAGTGTGTGTTTTTTGTGTTAGAAAGTGTTTTTTACTTGAATAATCTTGGCTCATGCACTTGGTAAATTATTATGTGTATTTTTTTATGTTTAAATATGTGTGTGTACATTATTTTATTTTTTTGGGCAAGTGCTTGTGTATAGTAATTTGAATTAAAGATGAACCAAAAGAGAACGAAAAAGACTAATAAATGTGAGTCGAAGAACAACAGCCAACAATTCTCATTTGCTTTCATTCTCTTAGGCTATGTTTGGATCATGATTTTTGTAATTTATTCGAATTTTTTTATGTTTTTGTAATTGAATTTTTTCGTATTTGTTTATCTTAATTTTATGGGTTTCTATCATTTTAAACATTCTCATAAGTACTGTACACGAAGTTTTTTATTTTGCGTCTTTCAAATGAAAGTCATTGACTTGCCAAACACACAATACTCAGACTATATACTTGAATCATTCTTGTGTTTGACACAAACTTTCCGATTCAAATATATATAATATATGCTAAAGCAATTTTCCAATGGCAAATTTGATTATAGGTTAACAAATTGGGATGTTCATAGTCTTGTGTTTGTTTCTGTTTTTAAGTTAAAATTTTGAAAATTTTTCGAGAATGGCGTACCACCGAAATTCGTGTGAAAATGGTAGGTGTTTGTTTATATTTTTAGAATTAGGTTGAAAATTGTAATGTGTCAAATCAATGATGATTGATTGATGTTTAATGAATTAAATGATTGAATTAGTTATTTTTGTAATGATTATTTAAATATATATATATATATATAAGTGAATTAATTGAGTCATGTGAATGACTTTGTTAATTATTATTTTAAATAAGAATTAAAAAAAATTAAAAATAGTTTTAAGACATATTGTTTGGATTTTTATCATCTTTTATTTATTTATTAATTTTATTAATTAATTTATTTATTTATATATTGAAAGTAAAAGTATGGAAGATAAAATATAAAAATTAATGATGTATATATTGATTGTAATTGATGAATGTGTAAAATGATTTTTTTAATTATTAATTTTATTATATTTATTTTATTAATTAATTTATTTAATTATATATTGAAAGTAAAAGTATAAAAGATAAATACAAAAATTAATGATGTATATGTTAATTGTAATTTATGAGTGTGTAAAATGATTGATGTGTTGATTGACAGGTAGTTAGTATTGGAGATTGAAAAAGTAGAGTTGAAAAAAGAAAATTGAGATGAAAATTTGGTGTGTTAAGTGGATTTAAGATTTTGTGATTTGAAATCTTGAAATTAGATTTCAAAAACATAAATAAACAAGGCTATATATGTCTTTCATCTTGTCTTTTTAACTTTCTATATCAAACAAAAAAAACTAGAAAAAAAAAATCATTTAATTTATCTTTAACCAAATTCTAAACAATGGGATATCGCTACACAGACTTTATATAATACTTCGAAAAAAAAATTTTCAAAATTCGGAATTAAACCCAAAAATTTCAAAACCTACTGTATAAAAGTGAAAATTGATAAGTGGATAAAACTAATATTTGATTTTCTTTACAAGAATCATGGGCTTTTTGTATATAACCCCCCGAGGTATTTAGCTTTAGCAAATAACCCCCCGAGGTTTGAAATCTTGGCAAATAACCTTTTTGGTTAAGTTGACCGTTAGTCAATGGTTAAGTTTATGGGCAAAATTGTAAATTACATATAAAAACAAGAAACAATACAAATAAATAAATGAAATTTAATTCACTTTATACAACAATTTTTTTTTCAATTTCAAATACTTATTTATTTATCTAAAAATGAGGATATATATTATATTATTTTATCTAATAATTTGAATGTAAAATTACATAAATTTAGATAAATAATTTGAAGGTAATAAAATATTTGAAATTGAAGGTAATGTTAGGAATATGATGCCGGTGATAAACGCACAAAAAAAAAGAACAATGAAAGAATACACGAATTGTTGACCCAGTTCGTCAAAATAAATTTTGACTACGTCTGGGGGCGCTACCAAGCCAGGTTTTTTCACTATATTTCTGATGAGATCCGTGATTCCCACGAGAGTCTTAGGACTCTAAGGACATGATTGGTATACTGGAATGAGGTGGGAATGGAATCAACATTCCTCGGTTCATTCTCATTACTATGATTGGTATGTTTTTATGTCGGGAATAGTCATTCCTGTTGGAATCCATATTCCCATAAGTATGGAAATAGTGATACCTTCCATCCCCCTTAGTATTAGCTTTTCCTTATCTATTGTGACTTAACTTTTTTTTATTTCTTGTGATAAAATTATTTTTTTTCACACTAATAAAAAAGTCTTGAAAGATTAACGAATGCAATATATATATTTTCTACTTATGATTAATTATTTTAAATTATTTTAAAAATAGTATAAATAATTAATAAATTAAAAAAAATATTTAAATGCATTGAAAAAACAAAAAAAGATGCATATTATTTTTCCTACGTAGTCGAAAATATTTTTATCAATAAGAATTACTTTAATTATAATAAATATAATTTCAAATGTAACAAGAATAGAGAAAACATACAAAATTGCATTGACAAAATTTAAAATAAGTGCGTTTAATAAATAATACCTCATCCTTAAACTAGTTTATCGATAAAAAAGTAATAGAAAACGTGGATTATTGTATAGACAATAATACATATATAGCTTTTCCAATTATCATCTACGAACTATATTTTTCCGTCTTTCATTGCTTTATCCACTTTTTTCGTCGTGTCTCTTGTTATTTTTCTTTAAATGAAAGTTTTAAAATCTCACATCATTTAAATTTAAAAGAACTAGATTGGATACAAATTTGTATTCAAGTTTAATAAATAACTGGTGGGTGTCGAATCCAACAAAAATAAATAACCTACTCGAAAAGATTTGCAATCAGTGATAAGTAGGGTCGATCTACAGGGAATGGTGTAGATTCAATTCCTAAATTACTAATATCGATTTAAAGGGGGGTTTTGGATTTGATTAACTAAGATGAAATTCAAAAGACGTATATTAAAAACTCAATAAGAGTAAAATCGGATTCAATAAATTGAGAAGTTCTAGTCTCCGGATATCTCGGTATTGATTCTATAATTCGATCATCAATTTATATGATAGTTCAATGTTCTAGAGTAAATTAGCTATAGTCGCCAACAAGCTCTGACGACCTCGTTTTTCCTTATGTTTTCGATAATCAAAACAAGCTCTTTGATTACTGCTCTTATCAATCAGACAACCCTAAACAAGCTCTTAGGGTTTAATCTATCGATAGCATTCAAGCACTAGAAAAACACTAATTCCGATCAATAAACACGCAAGCTCGGATTATTTAAACCGGATCACTAATTCCCATAACGACTAATCAAAAACGATTAAGTAATCAACGTCGCTAACTGCTACGATTATTAGGGGTTGCCAAACAATTACGGATCTGGGCCCTAATTAGCGAAATATAATTCTAACGATTAATCAATTAGCCAGACTAATTAACCGATTAAAATATATTGACAACAAATCACCGGGAAAAAATAAATACTCAAAGAACAAAGAATTTAAAAGCACAATTCAAATTTCACGAATTAAAAGAAATCAAACCTCGAAAACCCTTCAACTAGAATTATGTGTTTAGCAACACATAATCAAAAACGTCTACAATGTCTTGAATTCGAGAACTTGGAAGAACAGAAATAAAACTAACGTGAAATAAAATCGAGAGAGAGATGTGGAATAGAATTCCACTTATTTAAACCCTAAAAGAGTCCTATCTCGATAAGGAAACAAATTAGAATAGGATTTTAAGAATCCTACCTAAACTAGGATTGTTCAAAAAGAAAATAAAATAAAATAAAATAATTCCTAAAAACTAGGAATCATAATTCCAGCTCTTTTCTCTTCATTCCAGCAGTCAAAGTCAACCCCAGCGGTCAAAGTCAACTTAAGCGGATTTGTGTGTTCCCGGGCATAAAGTTTTCATGAGTTAGGCGTGATCACGCCTAAAATGAACAAAGTTTCTGCTGCCATATTTTTGCCTCCAAATACTTTAAGTCTTTTCAAGCCTTTTTAGCACATTTTCATCTCTTCTCTATGCAAACACCTAATCATTTCAATATAAGCACAAAAACATGAGATAGAGAATAAAAACATAACAAATGACGCCGTATAAAACACATGAAACGTGCATAAAATACACGTTAACAAATACCCCCATACTTATGCTATTGCACGTCTCGGGCAATGTTTAAGTTCAAGCAACACAAAAATTAACAAAATTCCAACACCAAAGATCAAATAAGCATAGAAATCATGGACCGAAGAACAAAAATCAAGAATGACAAGATGACGCATGCAAATAATCGAAGACCTCAATACCACATTAAATCAAAACCAACACAACGATCTTATTTGAAAAATAAGAATGCACGAAATTAGACGACTATTCTCACAATCCTCCCCAACACTCGTGTATAAGGTTCATCGTGTTTCGCTCAAGTCTTAACATGTCAATGTAATCCCATAGGCTTGCTTATACACCAAAATCGCCACTATTATCGAAAATGTGCACAAAAGAATCAAAAGGTCTTTTATTTAAGGTCGTAATGGGGCTAGGGCTCGGGGTAGGAATAAATAGGATAATGAAGGCTAAGTCTGATTAACTCGTAGAGCATCAAGTCAACGTTGGGTAAATAAGACAATAAGGACCCAAGTACCTCTTTTCATTCGTTCTCTAACTCCATTCATCATCATTCATTCTTTTTGTCATTTCTTTCTCGATCTAACCCTCTTTTACTCTTATTTTTTTTTCTTTTTCGTTCTTTTTCTTTTTTTTTCACAAATATTATCTTTTGGTTTTTTTTTCTTTTCCACACATTTTTTTTTTCGGTAGGTACCCTTTATATTTTCCACAGAATTCCCCCACACTTTATTCGATACACATCATTCTTTTGAATTCCCAAACAACTACAATTTCGATGCTCAACTCATTTTTCGGACGGGTAAAAACATAGAGATATAAAGACGGTAAAAGCTCAAAGTTCGGGTTTTCAAACAAAAAATAGGCCAACAGCTCAAAGTGGGTTAACTAGGGGAAAAATAAAAGGTAGGTTTATTTGGCTTAGTGGGTAAACCCTAAGTGCCTTTATCATATTCAAATATGCACAAAATCATGTAGTCTTGACACGGTTCAAAGCAAGTTCTAGCATTTACAAAAACACGCAAGACACACACACACAAGAAGGAAAGAAAATTGTCATGTATGATCGACAAAATGAAAAGGCTCAAAAGCTCACATGGTAGGGATTAGTCGTACTAACACATGCAATCCTATCGTTCTCGTTCGATCGTTTATGCTAGCAAAAATTTTCACAAGGCAAGAGACTTCAATCAAAACATGGCCGAAATGTTCAAACCTAACTAGTTCAACGGAATCCATAGAAAAACTATACTATTCAATCACAAAAAAATTTCACGTGCTAAAAATAAACAAAGCTTAAACGTGCAACTGCAATATAAGTCACCCCCCACACTTAGACAATACATTGCCCTCAATGTAAAAACATGTAAAGCACAGATAATGCGTAATAATAAAAGAGCAGTAAAAGGGTGACTCCCCTATGGCATCACTCGGTCGTGATGCTGGAGAAGGCGGTCAAGCTTGTTTTCGATTGCGTCGAGGCAGGAATCGATGGTGGTTCGCCGGCGGCACTGCAAAAGTTCATCGGAGATGTTAGCCCTTGCATGGCTGCGTGTAGTCGTTGTGGTGGATGGTGGCGGTGTCATGGCGACCGACGATGGAAGCTGTAACAAGAAATGAAGCAAAGTGAGGATGGATGTTAGGGTTTAGGAGAGGAAGTGATATGGTGAAGAAAAAAAAATTGTTTTGTTTTGTTTTTGATTTTTCGGATTTTTTTTTTAATAAAACGAAATTAAAAACACGGAAAGGGAAAATGAGGCAGAAAGTTTGTCTATTTTAGGCGTGATCGCGCTTAACTTTCAAAAACTTTCTGTTCTACAAAACAGAACGTTTTCAAATCTTAAGCGTGATCACGCTTAAAATTCACAAACTTTCTGCTCGAAAATTAAAAACAAAGCAAAAATAAACAAAGGAACCATAAATTAAAAACGAGCATGGGTTGCCTCCCAAGAAGCGCCATTCTTTAACGTCATTGGCTAGACGTAGATATGCCTCAAGTGGCTTAAGTCGGAGGTTCAAAGCCATCACTATGCCAAGCTACCTTTAGTGGATCATCATCATTAAATTCAAAAATTCGCTGCATCACAAGGTTAGTAGCATCTAAACCAAACATAGAGCAATTATTAGTAGAACACTTCATGGAATCATATAAATTAAACATCACAAATTCATCTTCAAATTCCATAGTAAGAGTTCCATCATGCACATTAATTTTAGCCCTAGATTTTTTTAGAAATGGTTTTCCAAGGATGATAGGGGCTAACTTACTAGATTGATTTTCATCCATATCAATAACATAAAAATCAGCAGGAAAAATTAAGTTATTAACATGAACTAATACGTTCTCAAGAAACCCTTTAGAAGATGCATTAGACCCACCAGTTAATTGTATAATCATGTCCGTTTTTCTCAATTTTTTCACATTCAAAGACTCATAAATATAATGAGACATGATATTGACAGAAGATCCAAAGTCTAACATAGTATTCTCAATTTGCACATCACCTATCATACAAGAGATAATAAACTTACCAGGGTCTTTGCATTTTGAAGTTACATCCTTTTCGAGTGTTGGAGATTCATCTTCTATATCTACCTCTTCGTTATCACTAATCTCATCTTCCCCAAAAATCTCATATTTTGTGACTTTAGTCTCATATTTTGGAGGAGTGATCTCAATAATCTTAGATTGCTCGGTAAGTGTTTCCGTTGGTTTTGTGAGTTGATGGTCCATATTTTTCTCTCTCGACTCACCTTCCACCTCTTCATCGTCACTGATCTCATCTTCCTCAAACATCTCATATTCTCTAAGAAACTCATCTTCCCCAAAAATTTCATATTCTCTAAGAATCTTATATTTTCCAAATTCCTTCTCATATGTTGGAGATTCATCTTCTATATCCACCACTTGTTTAGAGTTGGCAAAACGACCAGGAAATGGAGGAGGTATCACAAATGTCATCGGCTTCTTCTTGACTATGGGTTCTTCTTCTTTTTCCAAATCCTTTTCCTCTTCATTCCTGGAGATTCGCTCGAGTTCTTTCAATTCCTTCCCACTGCTCAAAGTTACAGCATTTGCATTCTCTTTTGGGTTCACGATAACTTGAGATGGAAGCTTCCCCGAGTTCTGGCTTACCAATTCGTTCATAGTAGTGGCCATATGACTCATTTGATTTTCTAGATTCTTTATGGCATTCTGCCTCTCGTTTTGAAATTGTTGCATGCCTTGTTGAAATTGCTGAGTGCTCTGCTGAAATTTTTGAGTGTTAGCTACCAAAGTTTTATTCATATCCTCTAAAGACGTACCTGAGGATTGGGTTTGTTGAGGAAACGATGTGCCTTGTTGCTCGTAATAGCTAGGAAGTCGTGGGGTGTAGCTCAGATTGGAGTGATAACTCCATCCTGGATTGTAAGTGTTGGAATATGAATTGTAATTGCTCTGCGGAACACCCCAGAATCCATCATAAGCTTGTCCATACGACTCCTCTTGAACACGGAAAACAGGGGAGAATTTCTCTATGAATTTTGCTTCCAGTTGAGTCCATGTCTTGATTGAACCAAAAGATAAATCGTAGTACCAATCCCTAGCATTGTCTGCTAAAGATAAAAGAAAGGCTCGAAACTTGATTTGATCTTCAGTGACATCCCTTGGTTTCATTAATGAACATACCGCATGGAACTCATTTAGATGCTTATGAGGATCATCTCCTACAAAACCATGAAAAATAGGAAGTGAGCGAATAAATTCATATGTTAATTCAAAATCAACTTCAAAAGTAGGATATTTAGTGTAAGAAGATTGCTCATTAATGTTTGGCATAGCCCACAACTCCTTTAAAGTCCTCTCGACTGTAGCCATATCATCTAAGAACGTTGCAAGATCTCTTTTTGTAGACGTTGAGCTCCTTTCTCAATTTGAGATTCACCTATATGAAGAGATCTAATAATACAAAAAAAAAACTAAACAAAAAATATTAGTAGGACAGGAAATAAATCTATAACACCGTTCCCCGGCAACGGCGCCAAAATTTGGTGGGTGTCGAATCCAACAAAAATAAATAACCTACTCGAAAAGATTTGCAATCAGTGATAAGTAGGGTCGATCCACATGGAATGGTGTAGATTCAATTCCTAAATTACTAATATCGATTTAAAGGGGGGTTTTGGATTTGATTAACTAAGATGAAATTCAAAAGACGTATATTAAAAACGCAATAAGAGTAAAATCGGATTCAATAAATTGAGAAGTTCTAGTCTCCGGATATCTCGGTATTGATTCTATAATTCGATCATCAATTTATATGATAGTTCAATGTTCTAGAGTAAATTAGCTATAGTCGCCAACAAGCTCTGACGACCTCATTTTTCCTTATGTCTTCGATAATCAAAACAAGCTCTTTGATTACTGCTCTTATCAATCAGACAACCCTAAAGAAGCTCTTAGGGTTTAATCTATCGATAGCATTCAAGCACTAGAAAAACACTAATTCCGATCAATAAACACGCAAGCTCGGATTATTTAAACCGGATCACTAATTCCCATAACGACTAATCAAAAACGATTAAGTAATCAACGTCGCTAACTGCTACGATTATTAGGGGTTGCCAAACAATTACGGATCTGGGCCCTAATTAGCGAAATATAATTCTAACGATTAATCAATTGGCCAGACTAATTAACCGATTAAAATATATTGACAACAAATCACCGGGAAAAAGTAAATACTCGAAGAACAAAGAATTTAAAAGCACAATTCAAATTTCACGAATTAAAAGAAATCAAACCTCGAAAACCCTTCAACTAGAATTATGTGTTTAGCAACACATAATCAAAAACGTCTACAATGTCTTGAATTCGAGAACTTGGAAGAACAGAAATAAAACTAACGTGAAATAAAATCGAGAGAGAGATGTGGAATAGAATTCCACTTATTTAAACCCTAAAAGAGTCCTATCTCGATAAAGAAACAAATTAGAATAGGATTTTAAGAATCCTACCTAAACTAGGATTGTTCAAAAAGAAAAGAAAATAAAATAAAATAATTCCTAAAAACTAGGAATCATAATTCCAGCTCTTTTCTCTTCATTCCAGCAATCAAAGTCAACCCCAGCGGTCAAAGTCAACTTAAGCGGATTTGTATGTTCCCGGGCATAAAGTTTTCATGAGTTAGGCGTGATCACGCCTAAAATAAACAAAGTTTCTGCTGCCATATTTTTGCCTCCAAATACTTTAAGTCTTTTCAAGCCTTTTTAGCACATTTTCATCTCTTCTCTATGCAAACACCTAATCATTTCAATATAAACACAAAAACATGAGATAGAGAATAAAAACATAACAAATGATGCCGTATAAAACACATGAAACGTACATAAAATACACGTTAACAATAACACAAATATACGAATATACAAAACATATAAAATATATTAAAAAAAAGATCACATTCTCAAATTCATTTTTTATCACTAATTGCTTGATTGGAACAAATAAATGAATAATAATTCAATTCCTTTCTCATTCCTTGAGTATACCAATCATAGTATTTATGAAATTAATATCATTCATTTCCCATCTTAATTCCATTCCTTATATCATTCCATTCCCACTCAATTCCATTCATTCATACCAATCACTCCATAAGGGTTACAATGATATTAGGGTTATTTATAATACAATATTCCTAACCCTAATAGGACAAGGATTACATAATCCTAATAAGAGAAGAATTACTAATCCTAACAAGAAAATGACTACAGTCCTAATAGCAAAAGGATTAGAGTCAGGCTCCATAACTCAACAATCTCCCACTTGGAGACTGAACTCAACAAACAATGTAGCCATCTCTCGATCTTCTCAGTCAGTAGCCCACAACATGGTCCCGGCAGCGCCAAGCCTCTCACCTAAAGTTTTGAGGCCAATTGAAGCTATTCATAGCTTCAATTTCTTTGATTCCGATCTGCCTCTAATTTTTGTATTCAGAACTGATTCCGAAGCTATATTCGATTCTCTCCTGCGAATTTCTTCGCTTATAATCAAATATCTTACTTCGTCAGATTTCAACATCTCTTTCCCTGCTGAAGACGGTAACCGTTCCACTCCAACTTTTTGGGAACCTCTCTTTCCCTGCTGAAGACGGTATCCGTTCCACTCCAACTTTCCGGGAACCTTTCTTTCCCTGCTGAAGACGGTAACCGTTCCACTCCTACTTTTCGGAAACCTCTCTTTCCCTGCTGAAGACGGTAACCGTTCCACTCCAACTTTCCGGTAGAGAAGACAACAGAATTAGGGCTCTAACATCGTCATCAAAAATCGAATCACACTCATCGTCTTCCTGTCAAGCACCTTCCACTCTTCGTCTTTCATATCCGACGGCTTATCACCAAGGGGCTCATACAAATCTTTACCATACAGGTAATCTTCGATTTGCATCTTCCAGAACCCAAAGTCCGTCCCGTCAAACTTTTTCAATCGGCGTTTTTCCTTCACCCATCATATTCACTCCCACTCAACATCATATTCGCTCCCGCTCAACCCGAGCTCTGATACCAGTTGTTAGGAATATGATGCCGGTGATAAACGCACAAAAAAAAAGAACAATGAAAGAATACACGAATTGTTGACCCAGTTCGTCAAAATAAATTTTGACTACGTCTGTGGGCGCTACCAAGCCAGGTTTTTTCACTATATTTTTGATGAGATCCGTGATTCCCACGAGAGTCTTAGGACTCTAAGGGTTACAATGATATTAGGGTTATTTATAATACAATATTCCTAACCCTAATAGGACAAGGATTACATAATCCTAATAAGAGAAGAATTACTAATCCTAACAAGAAAATGACTACAGTCCTAATAGCAAAAGGATTAGAGTCAGGCTCCATAACTCAACAGGTAATATAGATAGAATAATATAATATAATATTTGAAGGTAGAATAATATAATATTATAATATATAAATTTGAAGGTAATTTAAATTTTGAAGGTAAAATTAATAAATTTAGATAAATAATTTGAAGGTAATATAATATTTGATTTTGAAGTAATTTATATGGAATAATATAATATATAATATAATATTTGAAGGTAAAATAATATAATATTATAATATATAAATTTGAAGGTAATTTAAATTTTGAAGGTAAAATTAAATAAATTTAGATAAATAATTTGAAGGTAATATAATATTTGATGTTGAGGTAATTTAGATAGAATAATATAATATATATGTACATTTTTAGACAAAAAAATAAACATTTGAAATTGAGAAAATTATTGTTGTATAAAGTGAATTAAATTTTATTTATTTATTTTTGTTTTTCTTTGTTTTTATATATAAATTACAATTTTACCCATGAACTTAACCGTTGACTAACGGTCAACTTAACCAAAAAGTTACTTGCCAAGATTTCAAATCTCGGGGGTTGTTTGCTAAAGCTCAATACCTCGGGGGTTATATATAAAAAGCCCCAAGAATCATTGATCAAATAACATTATTGCTCATGGGCTAGGCCCAATAACAATTGGGCTGATTAATTGGTTCATTGAAGCTTCTGCTCTCTAATGGAAGATGAACAATTGCAGAAGACAAAGATGAAGACGAAGAGGAAAAGGAATGTTATGAGGAAGAAGAAGAAGAAAAACCCAGATTTATTCCCTTTAATATTAGCAGCCCTTTTCTCCAAATCCCATAATAACAAAACCCTAATGAAGAAATGTATGAACAAAGTTTTACACTCTCTTCCTCATTTCCACTTGCCCCCAATCCTCTCCTTGCTTCCGGCGCTTCTCAAATTCGAGTAATTTTAATATAATTACTGTACTTTAGTGTATATTTATGATTATTGAACATTTTTTTGCAGTTGATTGAATTTAGTGTGCTGACTTTAGCATTTTTTGTTATGTAATAGTTGTGCTGAAATTGTGTGTAAAAGCTTGGAGATTATAGGTGCTGCATCACTAGCATCATTTGAGATGAATGAAATGATTGCTTTGGATGATGAAACTGTGAAGGGCTTAATCTTAATGTTAAGGAGTTTGAAAATGGAGATTGCATTGGCTGCTTGCAATGCTGTATTGGATTTATCGACAACATCGGTTGGACAAGAGCGGTTGCTTGAATTCTCTGCAATTGAGAATATTTTGTGAGCATCTTTTTCTAAATATGTTATACCAGAGTAAAATAAGAATTTTATTCTTTGTTATGTATAATGTACTTAGATTACTACTGGCTTCAGGGTTTCGTTTTCTAGTATTATTTCGCGATATGTTTTTACATATGTACGACATGTTTATTAGTGTGTTCATGAATAGATCTCAATGTATTGAGCACGGTAGAATCATTAGACAAGGGTATGAAAGCACTAATGTACCATTTTAACGTTATCGTTTGGTTCTTGTGGGGATGATTAGGTACAAACAAAAGAGTATTGTAACATATCTAAGTATATTCTGATAGAACGAGTATAATACATGCTAGTTTAACTGCATTGACTTAAAAATGAGGTGATTTCTAAGTGTATAATTCAATGAAACTCATTGAGTCATGGATTTGGCAAGTTAGTACTTACATTCTTCAGCTTCGTTGAGTACATTGTTTTCTATGACTTAACATCTATTAGTCTTTGCCTCATTCAGGCATCTAAATCTCCAGCTGCTGATATGATATTGCTGAAGGAAGATGAATATTCAATGCTTCTTCTTCAATGTGCTATTACTCTCATCAATTCCTGCACGATCGAGCAGCTTCAGCATATACCAAAAAAGCTTTCTGAAAATGCTTTATCCCGATTTAAAAAACTCTGGGAAGAAGCGTATAAAAGAAGATTATGCAGCACTTTTTCAAATAATTCACAAAATGATTCCTATATTAGTAGTAACATCACAATGGATAACTTGGCTGAAAGTATTTTCAGGCTATCTATTAGGTATCTACCCTTGGGACCTGTAGATTGTGACCGTGTCAAAAATAGCATTTTCGGTTCTCGGGAATTTAGTATCGAAAGATTCTTATCAGAAACTTGGGAGATATCTCCTATGCTTATAAGGGATGCATCGAAGGGTTCATTAAGTCAAGACAATATTTTCGCTCCTTTTGTTCAGTTTCTTGATTCAAAAGAGGCGATACCGAGCTTCATTCCTTCCATGCTAAAATGCTTTATTTCTTGCCCGCCAATTATATCTGACGAACTTGATATTCTTCACATCATCAATGAAATAAAGAACCAACTCGTTTACCCATTAACCTACCATCAAGATATTCGTGTGTTAAAAACACCGTGCAAAGGTATAGAGTCCCACTATTTTCAAGACAAATCGGGTTTTAACATTGATGATATATTGAAATGTGAAGAAGCATTTAAAGAGGGTTACTCAATTGCTCTTCGTGGTATGGAATTCCGTTTTCAAACTATTGCTACTATTGCAGATGGATTAGCCTCTCTCTTTGGACAGCCTTCGGCTGGTGTGAATATGTATTTGACACCATCTAATTCTCAAGGGTTGGCCCGTCATAGTGATGATCATTGTGTTTTTGTATGCCAACTTATTGGTGTGAAAAGATGGAAAATATTTTTTCCAACGGATTTACAATTACCTCGTTTGTATGAATCTTGTGATAAATTGCATGATTTGAAGGACGAAAGTTGTAAAATTGAAGAGTGCCAAGAGGTTTTGCTGAAAGAAGGTGATGTTTTGTATATTCCACGAGGTTTTCCTCACCAGGCACGGACGGGTGTGGATAATGATGAAAATGTGAATAGTGCTAGTGATTTCTCCTTGCATTTGACTCTGGCTATTGAAATCGAGCCTCCATTTGAGTAAGTATTTGTATATGATACATCATCAAGTTAGTCCTTAGTATTTCAACAAGTTAAGCTAGCTTACAAGATAACTGTTCGTTTAATTGGCATTTGCACATTCTAGTTAGGCCCCGTTTGGCACTTCTCATCCTAAAATTGCAAAATGGCAAATTGCCAAACTTAAAATTTTAAAAGTGCCAAACTATAATCCGATTAAGCTAGTTTGCACAAGAATCTATACACGAGTTACTTTGAGTTGGACTTGATTATATTTCGATCCTAAATAAATGACGCTTTTTTAATGTCTTTTTTTATCAAAACCCCATTTGATTTATCTGGCTGATACCTGATTATTTCCTATAACTCCAAGTCTGTGCTTTTTTGTGTGACAGGTGGGAAGGTTTCATACACACTGCGCTCTATTCTTGGCGTAAAAAACAGAAAGAATTTCAATACACATCTAGTGATTCTCTGCAGGGGAATCTCCATATATTATCCATAAACCTACTGCATATTGCGATAAAATTAATCGCAAATTGTGATCCAAAATTGCGAAAGGCTTGTTTGGTTGGCGCAATACAAACATCCTCAGGCTCGCTTTGTGATAACCAGATCACATGTTTCAAGCACTTAATCAATATGATAAAAAATCAATCAAATTTTTCAGATGCTGTTAAACATTTAGAAGCAGCTATACAGAAAGATGAAGATCCTCTTGAACATTTGAGATGGATGAAATATCTTGCCGATGAGGGAGAAATGGGGAATTCAGATGATAAAAGGGATGCGTTTGATTTATTGATTGAGAATCGGGTTATAGCAAAAGCTGCTTTCGTTGAGGTTAAGAGTAAGTTTTGTGGTGAAGTTGAGTTTTGGGATGTTGAACGACTCTATAAAGTGCTACTTGAGAAGTATAGAAAGGTACGAAAGCAATATACGAATGGCATGCTTTCATTCCATAATACTCTTCGTAATGGACATGAAAGTACATCGTTTTGATATATGATGATGATGTATTTTTTCCCATTTTTTACTTAGTTATTTTAGAACTTTTATGGGCTTCCTGTGAGGTTTCATTTAAGAGCTCTTGATATTTACTGATTGAGTCGAGCTTCGAATCTTGTTGAATAGAAAAATGTATTCAAGATTATTTGTTATGTTAAATGAAGCAAGTTGGAACGAGAAATCACATCCTAAATATAACTATATGATTATGTAATTATAAGAATTTAAACAAAACCATATCTTAATTAAAAACTCTGTATGTATGTGTAAAAGAGTATATATATAAAGAATGAGAGAAAGGGGGAAAACTTTGATTATCTAGACCATTTTGTTATTTTTTTAATTCTCATTTAGTCTAGAAAATATCACAATAGTCGTATCTGTTAGGCGGTATCGCTGTGGAAGCGTTGGAATATGACGTTATTTGAGTTGAGACAATAACAAAAATATAGAAAATAAGGGACACGAAATTTAACGTGGTTCATCCAATTTAGGCTACGTCCACGGGACAAGGCTATGATAATATTAATCTGAAAAGAATTACAAACGTCTTCACTAATCACAAGAACGGAATAATTTTATCCGTCTGGAACTAGAAAGAACACTCTCTTTTATAACAAACAAAAGGAGAAGAAAGTTTATAGAGAGAAATAGAAATGTTTTCGGGATGGATTTTGAACACTAGGCGAAGCTCAATTTATAGGAGAGCTTCGCCTACAATTTTTGACAATTTTGATCATGCTACCTCATGCGTGATGTCTTCAAATTTGCACAATTTCAATTTTGTCATGCAAATACTTGACAATTAAGGTCCAACTTGTCATGCTTGATCAAAATGTCAAGCATGACATTTGACATTCTCCCACTTGAAGACTAATGACAAATTAGTTCTTCACACATCCTTTCGCCTTGTCCGTCCGTGTTGCCTATGTTTCTGTAAGGCCAATCGAGGATCTACTCCAAACAAACTTGTCGGTACTGATTGGCTTTGTCAATACATCTGCTAGGTTTTCCCGAGTGTGAATCTTTTGCTTGTCAACACTCCCATTCTCCACTGCTTCATGAACAAAGTGGTAGTGAACACCAATGTGCTTCGTCCGGGAATGAAAGACCGGATTCTTTGCAATGTGCAAGGCGCTCTGACTGTCACAAAACAAAGTAACGCTTTCTTGTTTGTGCCCGAGCTCCTCAACCAACCTTTGTATCCAAACTGCTTTTTTTTACAGGCAAGTGTAGCTGTGTATTCTGCTTCTGTAGTGGAAAGAGCTACAACACTCTGTAACTTTGAAGCCCAGCTTATAGCTCCGCCTGCAAGAGTAAACACATATCTTGTGGTGGATCTCCTTTTATCAAGGTCACCCGCATAATCCGAATCCACATAGCCTTTAACAGTAAAATCTGATCCTTTGAAACATAATGCAACATCCGAGGAACCTCTGATGTATCTCAAAATCCTCTTTATTGCTCCCCAATGCTCTTTTCCAGGATTCGCCATGAACCGACTAACCGCTCCCACTGCTTGTGCAATGTCTGGTCTAGTGCATATCATAGCGAACATCAAACTTCCCACTGCTGATGCATACGGTACTCGAGACATCTCCATCCTCTCTGCTTCACTGCTAGGACACATACTAGAGGATAACTTGAAGTTAACAGGGAGAGGGGTTGAGATTGGCTTACTATCTTGCATGTTGAAGCGGCGCAAGATCTTTTTCAGATAATTCTTCTGTGACAGCCAAATCGCCCTGCTACTTCTGTCTCTGTGAATTTGCATCCCCAGAATCTTGTTTGCTGGTCCCAAGTCCTTCATTTCAAACTCCCTAGCCAACTGTGCCTTTAACTCTTGGATCCGACCAATGTTGGGCCCTACGACCAACATGTCGTCCATATACAATAACAAGATAACGAACGAGTTATCCGTACCAAACCTTTTGCAATACGTGCAATAGTCTGCGTTAAGTCTATTGTATCCAAGGCTTATAATGAAGGAATCAAATCTCTTATACCAACACCTCGGCGCCTGTTTGAGACCGTATAGAGATTTGTTTAACCTGCAAATCAAGTTCTCTTTGCCTATATCGGCAAAACCTTCTGGTTGGAGCATATAGATTTTTTCTTCAAGATTTCCATGAAGAAATGCAGTTTTCACATCCAACTGCTCCAGGTGTAAGTCGAATGCAGCACACATTGCCAGGACCACCCTGACTGTTGTAAGTCGAACCACCGGGGAAAATATCTCGTTGAAGTCAATACCCTCTTTCTGAGCATATCCTTTCACCACAAGTCTAGCACGATACCGTTCCACTTGGTCATTGCCATCACGCTTGATCTTATAGACCCATTTATTTCCAATGGCTTTCCTTCCTCGTGGTAACTGAACAAGCTCCCATGTTCGGTTTTTATGTAAGGCTTCAATCTCTTCTTGCATTGCTGTCCTCCATAGAGCCGCATCTTGGCTTCTAGAAGCCTCCTGGAAAGTTGTTGGCTCTCCATCCTCCGTTAAAAGACAGTATGCTACATTGCTCTCAGTAATGTATTCAGAGAGCCAGCCCGGTACTCGTCTTTCTCGAGTTGAGCGTCGGACTTCCGTAGCCTCACCTCCTACTGGATCTTCTTCGTGCTCTGATTTTGCTTCCGAGGAATCTGTATCATGATCTTCTGGACTATTTTCCACCATTATCGTCGTAGTCTCTGAACTTTCTTTCCCAGTGCTATCATTCCTTACCAATTGCAGCTTATCTTCTGCAAATATTACATCTCTGCTGATGACAACCTTGTGGTTTGTGGGATCCCACAAGCGATACCCCTTTACACCATCATCATAACCCAAGAATACACATTCTCTGGATTTTTGATCCAATTTCGTGACTTCTTGTGAATTGTACATCACGTACACAAGACTTCCAAATGTATGTAACCGAGAATAATCAGTTGGCTTCCCCGTCCACATCTCCATCGGCGTCTTCAGATCAATCAACGTTGACGGGGATCGATTGATCACATAACAGCCAGTTCTGACCGCTTCCGCCCAAAATAGTTTATCTAGGCCCGCAGTCCTTAGCATCGCTCTCGTCCTTTCCAACAGCATCCTCCTATTCATCCGCTCTGCCACTCCATTATGTTGTGGAGTGTATGTCGTGGTTAACTGTCGTTTGATACCTTCTTGTTGACAGAACTTTTCAAACTCATGACTGGTATATTCTCCTCCATTATCTGTCCTTAGGCACTTGATCTTTTTCCCAGATTCAAGTTCCACCCGCGCTTTGAAAACTTTGAAGAACTCAAACACGTCTACTTTCTTCTTGATTGGATACACCCAACATCTCCTCGAGAAATCGTCAATGAAAGAGACAAAATACTTTGCTCCTCCAACAGACAAAACTGGTGATTGCCAAACATCTGAATGAATCAGATCCAAGATGCAACTGCTCCTATTGATAGATCGTCCAAACGAAACCCTATGTTGCTTACTTGTAACACAATGCTCACAAAGTGGTAAAATTACCTTTGTAAGCCCTGGGAGTAATTTTTTTATCAGCGAGAACCTTGAGACCTTTCTCTAACATATGGCCTAGTTTCTTGTGCCACAATATCGTCATCTCTTCTGCCGAACTGGCCGATGCAATCGACGCATTAGCTCCCTACTCCGTGTCACCTTTAAGCATGTATAAATTCGACGCGATCTTTTCTGCCCTCAAAACAACAAGCGCGCCTTTGATAATCTTCATGACTTCATTTTTAATGTGAGTCACACACCCAAGATCATCAAGTTGTCCAACAGGCAACAAGTTCTTTTTCAAACCCTCTACATGCCGAACTACTTAAATAGTGCGAATTGTACCATCGAACATCTTCATTTTAATAGTACCAATGCCAGCGATCTCCAAAGCATGATTGTTTCCCATGTACACCTGTCCCCCACGAACCGGTTCATAATTTTGAAACCATTCTCTACGGGACGTCATGTGCCATGTTGCACCGGAATCGATCAGCCACACATCATCAAACTTTGCTCTGCCATCTGCAGATATTGATGCCTCGCTACATAGTATATCGCCATCACTCAAATTTTCTGCTACACTAGCCTGAGCATTAGATGACTCAGGGCCCTTTCCTTGAAAATTTCCTTCTTTTTGGGATTCGGACACTCACTTTTGTAGTGCCCCTTTACACCACAATTGTAACATTTAATGTGCTTCTTACCCCGTGTCTGGGACTTGCCACGACTATGGCTCCCACTCGACCCACGCTCCATAGATCTTCCTCTTGCCATCGACAAAGCTTCTGCCTGCTGAGAATTCGTCAATCTGTCTTCCTTGTTTTTGCGCCTATTTTCCTCTTCCAGAATTGCAGCCGCAAGATCATCGAAGACTGGACAATCCTTGGTAGAATTTCCCGCCAGGTTGATGATAAGTTGATCATATGAATCAAGTAAGCTTTGGAGTAAAAGCTCCCCACGTTCACTTGCATCTATTTTATGACCCATTGAACTGAGTTGTGAAAATAGTGTATTTAGAACGTTGATGTGTTCGGTCACCGACGTAGGTTCCGCCATCCGTAAAGTGTAAAGTCTCCGCTTTAGGAATATTTTTGTGTGTAACGATTTGGCTTCGTAGAGTTTCGTCAGCGTATCCCAGATTTCTTTAGCTGACTTCTTTTCCGCAATGCTGGACAGAACTCCATCTGCCAATGCCAAATGTAAATTGGCCACAGCATTACCATCAATCTCCTCCCACTTCTTATTATCAGTGATATCCGCCGGCCTATCCTCAATTGCCATAAGACAATTATCCTTTCGTAATACTGCCTTTATTTTCATCTTCCACAATGAAAAATTATTTCCATTGAATTTCTCAATATCAAATTTCGCTGTCATTTTTAAAACAACCATTTCACCTCGAACCGTAGTATACAAAATATAGTACCGTATAAATAATACTTTGCCCGAGTAAGCTCACTGGATAGAACTTCCCGATAGTATTTAATTTATACTACTAAAATTATGTGTACACCAACAAAAACTTTCTTGTGAACGGTACTCCAACCTAGTGGCTCTGATACCACTGTTAGGCGGTACGCGCTGCGGAAGCGTTGGAATATAACGTTATTTGAGTTGAGACAATAACAAAAATATAGAAAATAAGGGACACGAAATTTAACGTGGTTCACCCAATTTAGGCTACGTCCACGGGACAAGGCTATGATAATATCAATCTGAAAAGAATTACAAACGTCTTCACTAATCACAAGAACGGAATAATTTTATCCGTCTGGAACTAGAAAGAACACTCTCACACTCTCTTTTATAACAAACAAAAGGAGAAGAAAGTTTATAGAGAGAAATAGAAATGTTTTCGGGATGGATTTTGAACACTAGGCGAAGCTCAATTTATAGGAGAGCTTCGCCTACAATTTTTGACAATTTTGATCATGCTACCTCATGCATGATGTCTTCAAATTTGCACAATTTCAATTTTGTCATGCAAATACTTGACAATTAAGGTTCAACTTGTCATGCTTGATCAAAATGTCAAGCATGACATTTGACAGTATCAAGTATATCAAGTGGAACTAAAAGGTTATGTTTGGTTTTCTTCTGGTTGGTTATTTTGGTGAGAATTGTTGGTGAAATTTTTTTGGGACACGTGCATTATTGGTGAGATAGTGTTTGGTTTAATTTGAGAATTGGTTTTTGATTTTTTTTTTTGGGTGAGATAGTGTTTTGTTTTATTTTGAAAAGGAAAACATAAATTACTGTAGCAGTCAAATCATGACAGTTTTGTCTGTTAGTAATTAAGTAATATTAAAAGTTATATTATAATTGTTAAGTTTGTAATAATTATTTATAGATAATTTTTTATTTGTATATATTACAATTTAAAACAAATAAATAAATTATTAAATATTTACATAAATGACTTAAGTTAAAATATACTATTACATTTAAATAATTTAAGTAAAAATATATTATTAAATAAGACACAATTAATTTTAAAAGAACAAACTTGAATAAATATGGGTAGTGTCTCGTTCTCGTCTTCTCATTATTGTTTTCGTTCTCGTCTTCTCATTATTGTTTATAGTTACATATATATTTCCTATATATATTTATAATATTTGATCTATTCATACTATACTATATATTCCTATATACATATTATATGTAGTGGTCTATTATATATATACGTATAGATATTCAAATATATATTGTAAAAAATATATATTTGTCTATAAATATATTGTACATAATATAAGTAATTTATATATTTTATCTATATGTATCGGTGGATATCTCCTAAATAGAGACAAAAGAACAAAACCATATTATACACAAGAATTAATGTAAGCTGACTTTAAACAGAATTGACATTAATAGGCCTGACAATGACAAGTCATAATAAATTCAGTTTTCAATTTTGGATCAAATTTTTCGAGTTTTTCCTAATTAAAATTGTGCAAATCAAACACAATTTGATTAAATATTTGGGCCAAAATAGGCCCAAAACGAATCCAAACATAACCATAGTTTTTTGTTAAATTTGGTTTGATTGTTAACTGATGTGCCTAAACCGCAAGCGCACGGCTTCGGTGCAGTACAAAAGATATCGTTCCCACGAAGACCGAACAATCAAGCACTAGCCTATCAATTATCAGTAATCTAAGCCTAATAAAAATACGAGATAGTTGTAAAGAAAATTAAACCAAAAGCAAGTAAATTGATTCGAGTTATATATGATTGGAAATTCCGGAATTAGGGTTCACCACGATAAATATTATCGACTCAATTATATTACCGATGAAGTTACGACCGCTACTTATGAAGGACACTATCCTATTGTACTCGCTACCTTCTGTCGAAGCATAACAATATACCCAAGCTAATTAATCAACTACTTTCGTGATGATTAGACTAAACTCAGATTCATTAATCTCTATGATAGTGTATCGATTCCTCAAAAGACCTAAAACTACTTTCGTGATTTAGGATCCTAGGTTTGAATACTAGGGTTCTGATATAGACGTCACCTTTCAGAATTTTCACCTAATATCTATGATCATGCAAATATGTGGCCAGCAAATTCACAAGCATTAATAATCAAGAATGCAAATCATAAGCATACGCGATGTAAAATCAACGATTCTATAATTTATATCGATAACATATTATCGGGCTATTCCCGGTTCCAGAATAATATGAATTACTCCATAGATGCGAAGAAACAATCAACAATCAATAAAGTAAACATGATAAAACGACAAGAATTAAAAGAGATTAAAGAAAATAATTTCGATTAAACCCGTTGTCGAATAATCCGTTTACAATAATCTTGAATTTCGTCTCTCGATCTCCGATCTTTACAACTCAACTCAAGAAAATAAAGTTCGAACCCTAAAACAATGTTCGGAGGGGGTATTTATACCTAATCTAAATCATAAACTCGAAGTTGGGCTGAATTTGGGCTTTTCCGCGTTTAGACTGTAATTAGCGCGCGCCTGTACGCGAGTTTGAACGGCGCCTGTACGCCTACTAATACTGCGCTTGTACGCCGCCTTGAACGGCGCTTGGACGCCGTCTTAAACGGCGCTTGTACGCCGCCTTAACCGGCGCTTGTACGCGAGATGGTCAAAAATCTCTGCCCTCGTTGTTTGTACGCGATTTAACACGGCGTACGTACGCCTTGTGAAGTGGCGCTCGTACGCCAATTTGAACGGCGCCTGTACGCCTTGTATTTCCAGCTTCCAATCAACTCGTTCTCGATTTTAGCCTATAATTGGTATTTTTCTATTGCAACATAGAAATTTCCTACGGCACTCAAAAGTAACATTAAACGCATTTGCGGGATGAAAAATATGATGCAATTCTATAATAAACGTGTTGAATGAAGGAATGGAAATTGCGTAAAAATGAGGTTTATCATTAACATAATCGAACTTGGTTGAATTTATGCCCACTTGAACCTGAGACGAGTTTGAGGACTTGATTTTTCACACGTACACATAGGGATGTGCACGGATCGACTAACCGACCGAATCGAACCGAAACCGACCCATTCGGTTCTAACCGAAACCGAACCGAATTTTTTTCGATTCGGTTACGGTTAACATATTTCAAAAAAATCGATTACGGTTCGGTTATTTGGGGTCGGTTAGTCTAACCGAACCGTAACCGAATTATTTGTGCCAAATATAATATATTTCATAATATAGGGGGTCAATTTGAAATATATAACAACTTAACTCATTAACCTAATATAATATATTTCATAATATAGGGGGTCAATTTGAAATATATAACAACTTAATTAATCTCACATAAATAAATAATTATGATCATATTATATAGAAATAAAATTTAAAATAGATGTAAAAGTGCATCATGATGAGCTTTTAAATTGAAAGTTAAAACTTTATTAATTTACCAATTTCAAGATAAAACTTTTAAGTTGTAATGATTTTTATGTATTCAAATAGTCAAATAGCCCAAAATTCAAATTAATTTTTGCAAAAAAAAAATCTGCCCGGATTTCGGTTAACCGGTTGGTTAACCGAAATCAACCGAACCGATTTGGTTATAACCGTAACCGAACTGATTAGAAATCGGTTACGATTACGAATTTTGCGTAACCGAATTTTCGGTTCGGTTCGATTCGGTTATAACCGTTTGAACACCCATACGTACACATAATTATGGCATAATCAAATCAAGCTCAATCTACTTCAAATCTTTTAGACTTGAAATCTTTAAAAAAGTACGTCCAAACGACTTTTAACGTTTGATATCAAATGCACATATGTAAAATATATATGTATATTTACACATTTATGAAAAATAAATAAATAAAATATGGATGGAAGTCAATAAATAATTTAAAAAAAAATTAAAAAATCCCCGCTCCAAATTCCTCTTAGACTACCTCCAATAGGTAGTAATTGAGATAGTTTTTGAGCAAAAAACTATCAAAAAACTTCCAAACCTCCAATAGCTAGTATTTGTGGTAGTTTTTGAGCAAAAAACTACCAAAAAACTTCCAATAGGTAGTTTTTGAGGTAGTTTTTGCCCAAGAAATTTTTTTTTTTCACTTCCTCCTTTTCTACCTCCAAGTGACACATGGCACATTTCTATTGGACATTGAAAATAATTAATTTCATATTTTAAAATTACAATTTTAGGTTTAAAATAATTTTTTTTTTTTGTTTACCAAAATTCCTAACTTTTCAATATCTATAAATAGATACCAATATTGATACACTTCACCACAAAAAAAAATCTCTTATCTTTTCTTCCATATTCTAATATTTTTTCTATCTCATTTCTTAAACACTTTTTCGTAACTTTTAGCCTAATTAATTAATTTAAATTCGTAACTTTTTTGTTGTTCTATTTTATTATTACATAATGTATTTAAATAAATTATGTAAATTCTTTTACCTTTTTTTAATAAAACATTTTTTTTCTTTTTATTTAAACTAATTTAAATTAATTATAACTAAACTTATTATAAAAATATTTTCATTTATGTATGAACAATTTAATTTTATAAACATTTGTAAAATTGAAAGGAGAGAGAATGAATATATAAAGTGGGGTATATGTTGATGATGTGGAGGAAAGAGAAAATTGAATTATTTTCTGAAAAACTAGCTATTGGAGAGTGTGATAGTTTTTGAAGATATTTGATGATGTGGAGTATGAATTTGATGATGTGGTAGTTTTTCAAAAACTTTGCTATTGGAAGTAGTCTTACCGTACATGGTATTGTTTCTTCTACAAGCATACCTCGTACCCCGCACCCACCGATTCCAATCCCAACCAACTTTTCTTGCTCCCATAACCAAAATCCCTAAAATCCCAGAACCAAAAATCATCCAATCAATATTTTGTAGAGGATAATCGTAACAATGGCGTACGTAGATCATGCGTTCTCGATATCGGACGAGGACATAATGATGGAAACATCGTTCGCGGTGAACAATAAGCCCCCGATCAAGGAGATCGCTCTCGCCGTTGCGCTCTTCGTCTCCGGCGTACTAGGAATCGTCGTCGGCATTGCCATGGCTGTCAATCAAGTCGGTGGCGATCGCGCCCATGGTAAACTTTTACTCGCTGCATAGATTGTTTTCCCAATTTTTGAGCTGTTTGTTTTCCCAATTTTTGAGCTGTTTTAGGGTTCTTCTTTTTCTGATTGTAGCATTATTGAAGTAACAGGTTTATTGGTTAATATCTTGAGCTGTTGATGCTAATACGAGAAAATTTTACATTTGGTGTTATTGGAGTTGGCCAAATTATTTCTAGTGAAACTCGTTGGATTGGGAATGTGGCACTTTTAGTGCATTCTGTTTATGTTAGACGATAAATACCCGAAGAAAATGTGGAACGAAACCAGTTCTTTCCCATAACTTCGAACCATTTGAGTGCCAATGCAGTTAACTAATTGAGTTTGACACATGTATTTTCCGGCCAAAATAGATGGAAGGGACTAGAAGTGATTTGGCCGAACTACAATGGACCAAAAGTACATGCTAATAACAACTGAAATAAGGAACTATAGTACATAAAGTTGTGATCATTCTTATATACATGTAATTAGGAAATATATCTGGCAACTTAGACTTCCCTACACATATTACCTCATCTATTAATTTAGACCTGTTGTAGAAGTACGTCCCAGAGTGGGTTCAAGACAAAATTTCCTAGAACAAGAATGAAATAAATTGTGGATGGTTAGTTCTATAAGTTCAAATAAGCTGATCTAGTTATGAAGTTCCTTATCCAATGGAGAGTCATAGACGAAGCAAAATTCCTGATTAAGGTTCATTAATCATTAATAACCAATGGATAGTATGATACTCAATAGTATATAATCTGCTTCACACTTCTCTTACTTTTTTTACCCAGATGTCGTAAGTATTCTGTTTATCAGCCCGTTGCTTTTGTTCGAGAACTACCTGATTCGTGTTTAGTCCAACAGTTCTAGAGTAGCATTTTCACTGTTGCGTCTGCCCTTAACGCTAAAATCAGATATTTTTTTTAATTCCCTGCTAAAAAATCTACGTGTTGATTATATCTGCCCCATATATGAATGATTCAATGTAAGGAAAATTTGATTCTTTTTCCAGAATTGCCCATTATACCTTGGTTTTTATTTTGTCCTGCATTTTAACTGTAATTGAAACTGATAAGTTCTATTTGGGGCGATACTTGAGAGTTCCCCGTGCTCGTAAATCGGAGACGATCAAAACCATTATGCTGGCACCTAAGAGTCACTCAGAATAAAGCTTCTTTTACACACATTCTCATGACATAGATTTTGCATTTCACCTTTTTTAGGCAACGTGATCGTTTTATCATCTTGTGCACTAGTCATTCTTAACTTTTTTTTTTCATCTGATTGCATAATGCAGGGCTATTTTTTGCTATACTTGGTGGGATTCTGTTCATTCCTGGTTTCTACTATACACGAATAGCCTACTATGCTTACAAGGGGTATAAAGGTTTCTCATTTTCCAACATACCTTCTGTCTAGAGACATTTGGTGACCCGAGCAATGTATAGATATCGCCTGTGTTTGGTTTCTCTTTGTTATTTCTATACTAGTAACATTGTGATTGTAAATATATAGTGCATAAAGCAATGTAAACAAACACGTTCGAAATAAATTTTGTTCCTTAATGAGACTCTCTCATTGAGTGACACATTTTTGCTGTAACTTCTTTGTTTGTTTTACATCCGTATGATTACCTACTTCCTGGAAACGTCAAAATATATGGGACGTGTCATATATTGAACCAACTCGCATCAAATTGGTGGCAATTTGAACGTTGATTCGAATGCAAGTTTATGATACTTGTTCATGTCTGATATTATAACACATGATCTTGTACTCTTAATCTACATATTTGGTTGTCTTCTTTCTATTGCATCACTTTACCACTTTTAATTTCTTAGAATGTTTCAATTATGAAAATTGGTAAAATAGCATTTCATTTTACATATGCTATTATGGAGTATAAAACTAAAGAGAAGGGGATAATACCCATTTTCTTATAGTTAGTGAAGATGGCAAAACTATAATGTTATTGATGGCATTGAACAAAATGCACGTATCTATCTTGTAATAGGATAATATGTATAAAAAGAAATAAAAATATTTCTCATAAAGGACTTAGATTAAAATCAGATTTTTAAGTTAAGTACAAACATGTGACATGTATATTACAAGTGGTTGGGATTTAAAGGGACAAAAAAGAATAATGTAAAAAAAAATTTGAAAAATTCTTTGTCGACATTTTAACCAGTATTTAATTATATTTGTAAGAGATTTATGCGTGTCAATTATAAAGTGAAACATAGTTATATAAGGACTTGAATCGATTATGTATTTCATAAAGAAACATAAAATAATAGTATCAAAAATGAGAATTTGAACTCTAATTTTGTATAAACACCTAAGTTATTAGGTATGAGTATTTAAACATTTCTAGATTATTGGGAAATTTTCATGCTATTTCTCACACTAATAAAATTCTTCCAATTTTTTAAAACAAATTGAAGTAAAACTTGATATTTTTGTACGCATCAAACTCGTATGATCGATATTCAAATATATTCTTTGGAATCTTTCTTATTAATTGGCTTATTCTAAAAATTTATCATAATAAAAAAGGGTAAAGTACATTTCATCCCCTCGAAAAACTTGTATTTTGTACTTTCCCCCCTAAAAATACAAAAATGGAACATCACTCCTTAAAAATTTAATATATGCATCACTTTGTCCCAATTACTATTTTTCGGTTAAATCTTGATCGGAAATCATTTAAATGATTTTTCCATCAAAGACATTATCGTCTTTATCTTTTTTCCGTGATTCTCTCACATGTCCGGATTTGGGCCCAAAACTGTTGTGCTTCTCTAATATATCATCTTAGGGTTGTAAAATTCTCACCACGATCTTATCCTGCATTTGTTATGAGTTCCTATTTTGATAAGTTTTTTTCCTGCCATTCTTTATATGCAGTATGATATCATTGTGAGAATTTTACAACCCTAAGATGATATGTTAGAGAAGTACAACAATTTCGGCTCCAATCCATGCATGTGACAGAATTACAGAAAAATAGTAAAGATGATAATGTCTTTGACGGAAAAATCATTTAAATGATTTCCGATCAAAATTTGGCCGAAAAATATTAATTGAGGCAAAGTGATGCATATATCAAATTTTTAGGGGGTGATATCTCTTTTTTGTGTTATTAGTTGGGAAAGTGCAATATACAAGTTTTTCGAGGGGGTGAAGTGTACTTTACCATAATAAAAATAACTGAAGATAAATAAATTATATCGATTGAGTAATTTGCATATTGCACCCTGATAATAGGCTAATTAAGCAGTCTCCATCCTAAAATTATAAAATTGCGGTCTCCACCTAATAAGTTTGGCACTTTGCACCCCGACCAAATTTCAGCAAAAAAAAATGATGATTCTTGATGGGCAAAATCGGAAGAAAAATTAACCAACAAAATCATTCTTTATATATATTTATATGTATATACAAAATATTATAGGCGACATGTTAGGAGTTAATATTTTTTATTACATCAACCAAGATGCTTTCTCTTGATAAATGCAATGAATTCAAGTTTATTTTTTTATTGATTTTCTTGTAATTTTTTACTGTCTGAACCTAATGTTTAAACTCTCAGCTTTTAGTACTATTTCTATTATTCTATTTTTATTATTTCTCTTAATTAAATTTAATTTAAAATAATGTTTGCTTGTAGTTATTATGAGATCTGATTGTGACCTTTAAAACATTGAGATTATCTATATGGTTTATCCAATTGTGTTAGATTTTTTAATGTTCTTTTTTCCAGACAAGATCTGCAATATTATACAAAAATCTGAACCAATAGGGGAACAATATTGTTAGAATATTGATTTATATTTTGTATATATTCTTTGTATCTTTTTATATCTTTCCATATCTCAAATGTATCTTTCCATATATCTTAGTTTGTTAGGGGTTTCTATTCCTACTTGTAACTATATATTTGGATCATTGTTATACAATTCTTTTATGGGGTTTTACCTATCAAACATGGTATCAGCCTAAATATTGGAGATTGAAATCTCCATCGATCCATCTTTCCAGTCGAACCCCACCATGACCACTTTTCCGATCCAAAAACACTTTGATTCCGGCCACTTCAGGTAATTGCATTATTTTGCCCACTTTATATTTTTATTGCTTATTTTATTCCTTTGAAATTGCATTGTCATGGCCACCCAAAGTGCCGACACTCAAACAGCAAACCAAACTGCCAACACACAGCCTCATACACCACCTCACCCCGCCTACTCCGTTAACACTGTGTTTCATCTTTTTAATTTCAAATTAAGCGATGAAGATGCTAGGTTCAAACTTTGGAAAATCATTTTCACTGATATTTGTCGTAGCTATCGTGTCCTTGGTCACATCACCGGTAAATCTCTACCAACCGGTGATGATGATGAAGATTGGTATTCTTTGGACTCAAAAATCAAAACTTGGATTTATAACCCTGTTGATGCAAATTTCTTAGATAGTGTGAGTGGTGATGGATATTCCTCAAAACAAATTTGGGATAACTTAGAGAATTTTTTTAATAACAATAAGCCTTCATGCTCTCTTCATCTACAAGAACGTTTCCGAAATCTAAAGAAAGGCACTCTCACTATATCTGAATTATGTCGTGATATGAAAAGAATTTTGGACAATCTTAACGATGTCGATTCCCCTATTTCTGAACGAGAATTAGTTTTACAAATCCTCCATAATCTCCCTGATTCGTACAATAGCATTATAGACGTCATCACGCATCATCACTCTTTTCCATCTTTCTCTGAAACGCGCAACATGTTAATGATTCATGAGTCTCGTGATAGTTACATCATCACACCCGTCCCCCAACCCGACCCTCAAGCCATACTTTACTCTCAAAACCAACCTCGTCCGGACAATGCAAAATTTCGAGGTAAATATAAGTATAAAATTTTTTATCGTGGTTCAGGCCGGGGTCAAGGCTCCTATACATATCGACCACCACCATGGTCTACTATTCCCACGGCTGCACAGTGTACAGTCGCATCACCCACAGTGCCTAGGCCACCACCAGCAACATATCGTGCTTCCAATCAACCATACCTTCCACCATCAAATTATGCTCCACACAATGCCTATGTCATTCAACCCACTCCATCAGGACTGCCTAATTTTCATGGACAACCTTCTCAACATGGGCCGCGCACCTGGGCTTCTCCAGTGTCACCGGCTCATTCCTATCTGAGCGAAGATCCGCTACCTCCTGCACATCAACAATTTCAACCAGATGCAAACTCACATATGCAACCAACGGATTTCAACAAGCTATTCTCGGCAATGACACTTCAACAACCGGATGAAGGTTGGTACATGGATTCGGGCGCCTCCGCCCACATAACATCGAACTCTGGTATAATCTCTTCCCATACTTATGAAAATTCAAAATCTATTGTGGTTGGTAATGGTGCAATTGTCCCCGTCTCTCTTTCTGGCAGTACGACTTTAAACACACCATCTTCAGTTCTTACTTTAAACAATGTTCTTGTTTCTCCTTATATTTTTAAAAACCTCATCTCTGTTCGTCAATTTACTAAGGAAAACAATTGCTCTATCGAATTTGACCCGTTTGGTTTCTCTGTGAAGGCTCTTAATTCTGGCGCGCTCCTCTATCGCAACAACAACACTGGAGACCTCTATCCCTTCCATTCCATCGATGTCCGTCCTCCCACTTCGCCATCCATTTCTGCTTTCGTTTCTTCCACAGTCTGGCATCGTCGTTTAGGACACCCGGGAAAATCTATCTTTAATTTTTTGTCGTCTCGCAATTTTATTAAAACTAGTGGTAGTGTTAAATCTTTATGTAATGCTTGCCACTTAGGTAAGAATAAACGTTTTCCTTTTGTTAGTTCGTTGTCTAAAACTACGCATGCTTTTGAAATTATACATTCTGATTTGTGGACTTCTCCTATTGTTAGTTTAAATGGTTTTCGGTATTACATTCTTTTTCTTGATGATTTTACGCACTTTCTCTGGATCTTTCCGCTCCGATCAAAATCTGAAGTTTTTGCTATATTTCGAAATTTTCATGCATACGTACGAAATCAATTTAACTCGTCTATTAAGGCTCTACATTGTGACCAGGGTAGAGAATATGATATCAACAATTTCATGATTTCTTTAATACTAATGGTATACGTTTCCGTTTCTCTTGTCCTTACATATCCCAACAAAATGGTAAAGCGGAAAGAACTATTCAAACTGTCAATAATATGATTCGTTCTCTTCTTTTCCAATCTAACCTTCCTACCTCTTTCTGGGTTGAGGCTCTACAAATGTCAACTCACTTACTCAATCTCCTACCCACAACCACCCTTTCTTTCGTTACACCTTTCGAAGCTCTCTTTCACAAATTCCCGTCTTTTGATCACTTACGTGTTTTTAGTTGTCTTTGCTACCCTAATCTCAGTGCCACTGCAAGTCACAAACTATCACATCGCTCATCTCCTTGCGTATTTTTAGGTTACCCATCGGATCATCGTGGTTATCGTTGTCTCAATCTATCCACAAATAAAATAATTATCTCTCGACATGTTACGTTATCCTACAATTCAAGGTGCAACTCATCCTGATTATGATTGTTTTAACACTAAACCGGAATGCCCGTCATGATTCAAACATCATTCCCACACCTACAATCACCGACAGAACCGCTACCACCCGATTCTCATTGTCTTCTGGCAACCGAACCTTCTCCAGTCCAAAGCCGATCCAATCAACCATCTACCGCCCCAAACATTCATCCAATGACCACCCGTTTGAAATCCGGTGTCACCCATCCTCGACAAATCCTAAATCTGTTAGCTGACACACCCTTATCTCCGCTTCCTCGCTCTTACACACAAACCTTATGTGATCCAAATTAGAAATCAGCAGTGGAAGCTGAATTATCTGCCCTTCACTCAAATAGGACTTGGGATCTCGTCCCAAGCCACCATCCTACAATATCGTCGATTCCAAGTGGATTTTTTGTCATAAATTTCGGTCTGATGGAAGTCTCGAACGATACAAAGCCTGTCTTGTTGCTCAAGGGATTTCTCAACAACCAGGTCTCGACTATGACGAAACCTTTAGTCTTGTCGTCAAACCCACCACTATTCGCACCGTTCTCAGCTTAGCTATCTCACACTCATGGCCCCTTCATCAATTTGATGTCAAGAACGCCTTGCTCCACGGTAATCTAACCGAAACAGTCTTTATGAAACAACCACCCAGCTTCATCGATCCTAAACTACCTAATCATGTCTGCCGACTACAAAAACCCCTTTACGGTCTTAAGCAAGCCCCTTGCGCTTGGTATCATCGTTTTGCCTCCTATATAGCTAAACTTGGTTTCACGGATATCAAATCCGATTCTTCACTCTTCATTCTTCTTCGTGGCTCTCACATGGCATATCTTCTTCTCTACATCGACGATATCATACTTACGGCCTCATCTTCTGCTCTTCTCCAATCTATAACTAAGCTACTCTCATCGGAATTCTCTCTATCCGACCTCGGCCCTCTTCATTATTTTCTTGGCATTTCAGTTACTCGTACCAAGTCATCTCTTTTCCTATGCTAAACTAAATTTGCCCACGAAATTCTTGAACGCGCATCGTGTCTAAATTGCAATCCATGTACAACCCCTGTTGACACTAAATCCAAGTTAGCTTCCACAGGCCCTCTGATGAACAACCTGACTCTATACCGTAGCCTAGCTGGTGCGTTACAATATCTCACAATAACCCGTCCAGACATCTCCTATGCCGTTCAGCAAATCTGTCTCCATATGCACGACCCACGCGAACCACATTTCAACGCTCTCAGGCGTATCTTACGTTATGTTAAAGGTACTCTGTCCCATGGTCTTTCTCTTCGTCCATCATCTACCACTCGTCTCATAGCTTACTCTGATGCTGATTGGGCTGGATGTCCCGATACGCGTCACTCTACTTCTGGCTATTGTGTTTTTCTAGGTGATAATTTAATTTCTTGGTCCTCTAAACGTCAATCAGTCGTCTCCCGCTCCAGTGCTGAAGCTGAATATCGGGGTGTTGCTAATGCTGTTGCTGAAACAACATGGCTTCGCAACTTACTTCTTGAACTACATTGTCCACTTTCTGTTAGCACTATTGTATATTGTGATAACATTAGCTCTGTCTATCTTGCCACCAATCCAGTACAACACCATCGTACCAAACATATAGAAATTGATATTCATTTTGTAAGGGAACGGGTTGCTTTTGGTGATGTTCGCGTACTCCATGTACCTTCTGCTCATCAATTCGCTGACATCTTCACCAAGGGATTGCCGGCACCGTTGTTTCTTGATTTTCGATCCAGTCAGAACATTCGTGAACCTCCTGTTTCGATTGCGGGGGAGTGTTAGAATATTGATTTATATTTTGTATATATTCTTTGTATCTTTTTATATATTTCCATATCTCAAATGTATCTTTCCATATATCTTAGTTTGTTAGGGTTTTCTATTCCTACTTGTAACTATATATTTGAATCATTGTTATACAATTCTTTTATGGGGTTTTACCTATCAAACAAATATGTCTAAACTCACTTGCATAACTGGTTCTCTACTTTTGGAATTAAGCTCAACACATGCTACTTACCTGCTTCAAGAGTTTTCCATGATTAAAAACTCAAGAATTGCTACAGTCACTTCATCTCCAGTCACTCCAAATATTAAATTTAGGGGTGTACGCGGTCGGGTTCGGGCGATTTTAAAGGGAAAAATCAACCCGACCCGACATGAGCGGGTGGACAAAATAACAATCCAAAATTATATAATTATATTTTAAAACCGCGCGGTTCGGTTCGGTCGGGTTAATGAATTTGGCGGGCGGGTTAGCGGTTTTAGCTTTTTCCATTTTTTTGTCATTTAATAGTTACTAGTTCCCTAATTTTTTTTTAGATTTAATTTAAAAATTGAGTTGGTGGATTAGAAAATCCAATGGTGTTATAAATAAAATTCATATAATCATTAATTTATAATGAGTAAAAACTCTAATATTATTAAAATAAAATAAAAATTTAATTATAAATACATATAACCTATTTTATTAGTTCGAAAATAAACTTTGTTGAAGTAGAATAAAATAAGTCATCAAACAAGATATTTAATTTATTTCAACAAATAAAAGTAAAATATGTAATATAAATATGAATAAAACTATCGTTGTTAGAAAATATATACCTATGTATTATTTTAAAAGGCTTGTTATTAATCTTTATAATATTATTTATGTGCATTATATATAACTAGCGGTCGGGTTGCGGTTTAGGCGGGTTGTAAATTCTAAAACCACCACCCGGCCCAAAAGTGGCGGGTGGCAAGAATATCAAACCGCCACTATTATTTAAAAGTTTAAAACCGGCGGTTTGCGGGCGGGTTGGGTCGGTTTGAGCGGTTCGGGCGGTTGGTGCGGGTTTATGTACACCCCTAATTAAATTGTTGAGTAAAATTCTCTATAAGTAAGTATTCCAAAGAAGAACAAACACTTTGCTCATTACCAATATGATGAATATGCAGATGAAAAAATTACCAGGCATTCTATCATCATCCTATCTTGCTTAATTAGATTGAAAATCAAAGAACTAAGAAAATCATACACTAATTTAAAACAAATTTCATAAAAATAATTACCACATGAAGGGTCTTCACTTCCATGGTGAATGTACCAAGGATTCGTTTATGTTTTCCTTAAAATCCACATTATTTTTCGAGCAAACTTTATTAATTGGTTGAAAAATTGGTTGGTTGAAGAATTAGTTGCTTCTCTAAGAAGATGGAAGAACTAAATTGTTGTTATGTGGCTAGGTACTTTTAAGTTTACTTATTGTGGTAAAAATAAAATATCATAAAACTGGAAACAAAAATTCTATTTTTCTTTCGATTTTTCCCATCAAGAATCATTATTTTTATTGCTGAAATTTGGTCGGGGTGCAAAGTGCCAAATTTATTACATTTTTAGGGTGGAGACGGCAATTTTTATAATTTTAGGGTGGAGACTGATTAATTAGCCTATTCTCGGGGTGCAATATGCAAATTTCCCATATCGACTTGACGATTGACATCTCTTTTTCCGGTACATATTTATCTGTTTATGGGGTGGTTCTATCTTGGTCCGAGACTGTTGGTCCCGGAGCCTTACAACCACACATTTGGGGGGTGGAGGGTGGTTTTTTCACCCCACAAAAGAAAAACCACCCCACCAAACATTCAAAATGTGTGGTCCTAAGTGGGCCGGGACCAACAGTCCCGGATTAACTTAGAATTTTCCCTATTTATGTACCAAATAATCTATTTTTATTGACCTAAGCATACATAAATCCATCGTCATATTTAATATATAATTAAGATTTAATTAATTAATTTCAAAGTATCTTGTACCTAAATTGCCATTTTTAATACATAACGAATTATATAATATGCGGATCCAAAATTTCCCCTCCACTCATTTCTCCATACTCTAGTTATTCACCTTTATTCGTTCGATTACAATCAATCTCGCCGTCATTGTTATGGGGTAATTGAAGAGCTATTTCGTCTACGATGGAGTGGGATAGTAACTCGGAGTCTGATCTGAGCGGCGGAGAAGAAGAGGAGGAGGATGAAGAAGGTTTAGGATTAGGGTTAGGGTTTCTGTTGAGGAAGAGAGGTGGAGGCGAGCTGCCGTTCCCTGTTGACACGCTTCTGCAACCCGCGCCTTGTGGCTTTGTTGTTGCCGATGCTTTGGAGCCTGATAATCCCATTATCTATGTCAATTCCGTCTTCGAGATGGTCACGGGGTATCGTGCTGAGGAAGTTCTTGGTCGTAACTGGTTAGAGTTCTCTTTAATTCTGCTCTTTTTGGTTAATTTGTTCTTGCTAGCCCACTGAGATTTCTTAATATGTTCGATATTTGATGTGGTATGTAAACAATATGGGGGAGGATATAGGTAATTTTGAAAATTCTAAAAATAGTAAAGTCGTTGGGACCCTTTGCATAAATATTGTGATCGCAGCATTTGAGATCGCAAATTGAGGTGGACTACAGCACGTGTATTGATTATGCCAGCCTTTCCTCTCGTTCTCATTGGGATAATGGAGATAAGTATGTGTAGGTGGAAATAATAGATGGGGATGAGAGATTGCTGTCAGATAAATTTGAGTACTGCTTTTTATGTTTTATATGTTGCACTTGGGATACATCATACATCTTTCAACTTGTTGCAATTTCTTATTTCTGTGGCAGTACCTTGTAGAGAAGATGTTTGCCACTTCTGAGTTTGAGACATTTCTACTTCCACTGTTTATTTCTGATTTGGTCGCATAAGCATTTAAAATCTCAATGCGTTGCATGGTTGAAGAACATAAAAAGCTATTTTGTTTAACCGGATAACTTATTACTATACAATCTAGATGTAGTATAAGATAAGAGTAGTTCTGTAGGGTACGCCACTGGCATAACTACGTCAAAGTTAGTGACTGATTTTTGAACTTTTATCATGCAACTACTTTGGTTTTCTCTTTGTATGAAATTAATTGTTCCCAATTTCGACTATTACCATCAAGTTAATTAATTTATCAGATGTGAGATAATTTTTCTGGGTACTTTCCATAAACTTTTTCGGTGGTCTACTGGTATTTCAGAGTTTTTTTTTTCCTCTCTGATTCCTGCAAAAAATGGTTGATGCTATCTGAAAAAGAGATACAATTCTATCTTCTCTTGACATTTTTGAGAAGTGGCTATTGTTTTATCTTTGCATTATTAGTATTTTAGAATCCTATTTATTGGTATTCTCTGATAACATGTATGCTAGCATGTAAAGTGTTGATCGTATTATACCTAAGATTAACTTTAGAGATTTTGTGGAAGATCCTTACCGCACGGATCATGGCTGGTTCAAATATTTACTAAGTGGAGTCAATGACATTTATTTTAATAAATGCCAGTTCTTGATTTATTTGTCAAAACTTTTCTATAATAAATTAGAAATATACCCGCTTCAAGATTAAAAAAATGCTCAGCAAATGATGGTCTATCTTTCATCTTAAGTGATTGTATTGAACTATGATAGTATATTATTCGCACATATAGGTTGCGCTGTGAAATTTTTCCACATATACGTGGAATGTCAAAATAGAGTTCTTGTTTGCTTCAATTTTGAGTTAGTCTGCATTTGGTTTTCTGATGAGATAAAGCTTGATTCATCTTTCCATTCATGAGGTTGTGTTTGGCAGAAATATGTTGTCCTGAGCCTGATAATGACACTCTCAAGGTTTTCATTCCGCATATTCTTTTTTGTATTAAGACCTAGTTTTCCTTTGACTATTATGTTACATTACCGTGCATGCATTAAGAATCTTAGATTATGTCCAATGTTCATTTATAGCAGTGGGTCACACAATTATGATTTGTATTCGTGGCAGTCCTCTCAAATGCTACTAAAAGGTAAAATCTAGTATTGTCAATTGAGTCGGGACTACCCGATGCCCAATTGCTTGGCCTGATTATATTTGAGCTGAGCCTAATTGAATGTGAGCTGAGCCGAGTTTGAGCATACTAATTGAACCTGATTAATTGGTGAGCCAAGTTTGAGCTTTATTAGGCTCAGCTCAAATACCCCGAAATTGAAATTTTAATTTCTAACTTAATACGTTGTAATTTAATTAAGCCATTCTCAACCAATTTATATAAAACGCATATTCTTAAGTTTGATGCACAGTAAGGTGATGAAATGCATATAGTTGTCGAAATAATTTGCCTAAAGAGAATTCAAGAGAATTTTCAATTATTTCATGCTGCTTCATGGATATTGAGTAAGATTCTAATTTTGACAATAATTCATCTAGACTTTATGACTCCATTAATAAAAGTTGAAATTCATACTGAGCAGGGCAAATTTTTAATTAGTTTATAATTCAGGATTAGTCTCTTAATATGATTTCGATTTCATGAAATCTTTTATTTGAGAAAAAGTTATGAACTGGCCCGAAATAAAACCGAAGCTCGTAAAATACGTGAGCCAGAGCTTGAGCTGAGCCAAAGAAAAAATATTATTTGTGGAGTTTCAGTCTATAAAATTCAGCCTGATATTTTTGAGCTTGAGCCATCTTAAGTTTGGCTCATAGGGACCGATTGACAGGCCTAGTTAAATGAGAGGGTTAAGAAAATAGGAAATTTTGACACTCGTGCTTGCATCTACTGGTGTAAGAATGGGGTATAACGAGCATGAATAGTAATTTTAGAAGCTTGTGCTTTTGCCTAATTGAGTTCTCATCAATTTGGCAGATGGTGAGTTTCTCATTTAGAGAAAATTTATTCTCTGGTTTGCTGCATATTTGAGATTTAATGAACTCAATGTTTTGCAATTTCAACTTCGATTGATAACCGATTCCAAAGAAAAGTTTCTGTGCTTTCATCATTCAAGCTGCTGATATGTTTGGCTATGCTTTATTTTGGTGATGTATATTATGACCTAATCTGTTGAATATTTTGGAATTGCTGCAGCCGCTTCTTGCAGTGCAGAGGCCCATTTGCAAAGCGAAGACATCCACTAGTGAACCCCACAATAGTTGCTGAAATGAGAAGATGCATCAGTGAAGGAGCTGAATTTCAAGGGGAATTATTAAATTTCAGGAAAGATGGTTCTCCAATGATGAATAGGTTGCGTATGACCCCAATATACGGTGATGATGACATGATAACACATATAATTGGCATTCAAGTTTTTACAGAAGTAACTCTTGATCTGGGCCCACTTCCAGGATCTTCAGCCCGAGACTCTGTAAGATCAGATAGGTTTAAGTTCAATATTTCTCATTTGGATGAGGCCCGTAGTGTCGCGCGTGGGGTTTGGGGTATAATGCAGTTAAGTGATGAAGTCATTGCCCTAAAGATTCTTTCAAGATTGACTCCGAGGGATATAGCCTCTGTTGGTTCTGTTTGTCAACGCTTTTATGAATTAACGAATAACGAAGATTTATGGCGAATGATTTGTCAAAATGCGTGGGGCACTGAAACAACTCGAGTACTAGAGTCCGTCCCTGGTGCTAAAAGGTTAGGATGGGGTAGATTGGCGAGAGAGCTTACAACTCTCGAAGCAGCAGCATGGCGAAAGCTAATAGTTGGAGGTGCAGTTGAACCCTCTCGTTGCAACTTCAGTGCGTGCGCCGTTGGGAACCGTGTATTTGTTTTTGGTGGTGAAGGTATAAATATGCAACCCATGAACGATACTTTCGTCTTGGACTTGAATTGCACGAATCCCGAGTGGCAACATGTAAAAGTGAGCTGTCCGCCACCCGGGCGGTGGGGTCACACGCTTTCATGTGTTAACGGTTCTAATCTCGTCCTATTTGGCGGGTGCGGGAGGCAAGGCCTACTAAATGACGTGTTTGTGTTGGATTTAGACGCTAAGCATCCTACATGGCGAGAAATTTCGAGCTTGGCCCCACCACTTCCTAGATCGTGGCACAGCTCATGCACCCTTGATGGGACGAAGCTAATAGTCTCAGGCGGTTGTGCGGATTCTGGTGTTCTTTTGAGCGATACCTTCTTGCTTGACTTATCCATGGAAAACCCCATTTGGCGAGAGATACCCGTAGCGTGGACCCCACCTTCGCGTTTGGGCCACACATTATCCGTTTATGGCGGAAGGAAAATTTTGATGTTTGGAGGGCTAGCGAAGAGTGGGCCCCTTCGGTTTCGATCGAGCGATGTTTTCACCATGGATTTAAGTGAGGATGAACCGTGTTGGAGATCTGTTACGGGTAGTGGGATGCCGGGTGCTGGAAATCCCGGGGGGATCGCCCCTCCTCCTCGACTTGATCATGTGGCTGTGAGTCTGCCAGGTGGCAGAATTCTTGTTTTTGGTGGATCTGTGGCTGGGCTTCACTCTGCTTCACAGCTATACATACTTGATCCTACTGAAGAGAAGCCAACATGGAGGATTTTGAATGTGCCCGGTAGGCCTCCTAGATTTGCATGGGGACATAGTACGTGTATAGTTGGAGGGACGAGAGCTATAGTTCTTGGAGGGCAAACTGGGGAAGAATGGATGCTCGGTGAGCTTCATGAACTATCACTAGCAAGCTCTGTCATATAATCTATATGATAGTTTAAAGAAAAATTCTTTTGTCTTGACGAAAGTGACCCTTTGTCCCGAGCAACCATTCTATGGAAGATCGTTTCTGAATTCTGGAAATTCTTGAGGTAATAGCTAAACATGGTAGAATTGTAGGGTTATTATCATATATATAGTGTTAGTTACATTATGTTTGTGGTGTAATGCTTCGGGTTCTGTAACTTGAAAACTTGGGGTGAAACACAACGAAAGGAAAAATGTCGGGACGTGTGTCTGATTTACAATGTTCTTTGAGTAACTTGTTTAATAATTGACGCAGAAACTTATTAGAAGTTGTAATTTCTGCCCTTTTGTGGTTTTTAGCCTGTAATTAGATGGTATATAGTTGTCTTGATTCTATTTTGCTTGAAATTCTGTCATATTTCATTTGATCAATCGAAGATGAATAAGTTGAAGAGTGCGCAAGTTGATTTGATTACTATTTGGTTGTAAATCATAAGAATGGATCAATTGAGCTCGTGCTAGGTTTCAAGTTTATATCGATCATAAAAATGTGTTCAAATTTGAATGAATTGAGTTTAAACGGACCTTTTTCAATAAAGTCCAGAGTGATTTGTTTAATTCTGCCCTATCTGTAAGTCTTGCCATTTTCAGCTAATATAATTAAATCAATATATATATATATATAGTCTTTAATCATCAGAATCTATTAAACTTGGGGCTTTAATGGCCATTCTTGGGAGGAAAAATAAAAGCATGTCCATTACAGAATTACTATTACATGTATATTGAATACTAATACAAGAAAAGGATAATCATGCCTAGTAAAAATGGAACAATAGGAAAAAAGTTTAAAATTGATGAAATTGATTACTAATTAGACTAATTTCTTTATCAGCATTGCAAGCTTCACAATGTATATCTTCTTCATCGTCATTAGGCCAATTCTTCTTCGTCTCGTGGTCATCTCGCATCGTACAATATATTGGAAGATGTTTTAGACGTGGATTTGTCACCCAAATCCAACTCAAGATTTTTATCAATTTATCTCGACCCATTTTCAATTCTCTCCTTAAAAGCGTATTTTTCTTCATATTGTTTAACAATTTTAAACCTTTTTCTTTCGTCTCATAATCATCACTAAGTAGCATGATAATATATGTAGCATATGCAGCTCCAACGTGTCCTAATTTACATGCTTTGTCAAGACGGCGCATTATTGTTGATTCACTTCCTTCTCCGCTAAAATATTCGACCTGAAATAATAATAATAGAAGAAATTAAAAGAAGAAAAACATTGGGTTTTAGACTAATTTGGTATAATAAATATAAATTATTTGTTAAAAAAGATATTATACTTACAACTGATTGTCTATATAGAAGCTCGGGATTATCAGATTCCTCGCATTTAGTCAAAAAAGTTTGTTGGTTTTTAGTTATAGGCGTCCATGCTACTATCGGGAAACTGTCCAACGAGACATGTTGATACACGTATGTATCCGTTGCAATGTCGCAAAAATCTTTACAGCTACATAAGACATGGTTTTTGAGATGTAAGAACACAGCACAATGTAAAAATCAAGAGAAAAAGAATGGAAGAAACAATGCATATATTCAAGATAAACAGATTTAATCATCATATTAATAAAAAGCAAGAATATTAATGATTGAATTTATCAAGAAATATATCACTTTGATGAAAAACATTAAAAACTGAGAAACAAATACAAATAGGCCAAGTTTTTTTAAATATTTTCCGATCTTTTAGTATACAATTATCATAATCATAACATAATCATAACAACATGCAAGAAAAATTGTCACAATTAACCAACAAATAAGCATGCAAACAGTAAAAGAAAACAAATAATCGTTGAAAACATTATCATCATCATAATAATTATAATAATTTCATCGATAAATATACATATATATATATATATATATATTATATATACCTTAATTTGGCATTGAAAATATCAGTGAAAGAATTCGAAGCAACTCGTGCTAAGACCTCACAAAGTAACTCTCTCGGAATAGCTTCAATCTTCGTGATACCTCGTTTCGTTTTCTTGAAACTTTTTTCCGTAGTTGTAGAGATAGCAATCTTCATGTTTGTCGAATCTTTACAATTTCTTCTCATCAAATTATACTCAAGAAAACTCAAATTTAGTTGAATAGAATAATGATGATCTCATGTTATATAGACGTAAATATATATATATATATATATATAGATGGTATATGCAAGTAATATTTCAAAAGAAACAAAAATATTTCAGGTCAAGAAAGTTATTTCCTAATATAAGTCTGATTCCTATTTACAAAAGGACGACCCAAAAATAGTTTCCTAATCAAAGTACAAAACGACTAGGAGAGATGTTATTTTATTTTTGGAAAGTTTTTAAATATTTTAGACCCAATTAAATTGGCACGTAGAGTTTCAATTTGTATATAATTATCTACTAATTTCAGTAGGAATTACAGGGGAATTTTACTCAAAATAAATAAAGGATTTAATGATGGGTAATTAGATAATTTATAACCTATATAGAAAAACTATTTAATTCTTTTATTAATTCCAGTCTAATTGAGCATTTATTAAATTAGTTGGTTAATTTACCACGCCTAATTTATAAAGGATTTTATTAACATGCCTCTATACATTCAATTTCAACTATATATGATGGATTTTTTTATTGGTAAATTTACTATCAAAATTTGACAAATAATAATAGCATAAATCATTAATTAAAACATGATATTGTTGTTAAGGTAAATCTTATTTTATATAAGTATCACCAATTTTATAAAGAGTAGAGAAATTTCAATTTACGTATTTAGTTTAAAACCCTCGATCTCAACAACTCAATATCAATTATCTTTTGAATTTTTTTATAACAAACTATTACAAATATAATATTTTTATAAGTAGTTAAATAAATATTATAACTAAACCCTATTTAAAATATTATTACATGAATAAAAATAATATTTATTACCAATCAAAATCATCCATAAATTAAATTACAAACTATTACTAGTAATAAATTATAATAAACCTCATCAAAACCCTACTACTTAATTCCCAAACCAAAACTCTAATTCGAAATTTCAAATCCGACCACCATTATTACTCCTCAATGAAGAGGAAAAAACCTCGAGAGCCCAAACCCCTACCGCCGGCGCTAGCCACCGCCACCGGATCTGCCCTAATCAAATTCTTGGCATCATGTAACACCACCGTCAGATCTCAATCCTTACGCCTTCTCCAATCATGGCTCGCCACGCAATCACGTCTCCCAGACGCCGAAATCAAGAAGCTATGGAAAGGCCTGTTTTACTGCCTTTGGCACGCGGACAAGACCCTCAATCAGGTAGCACTAATTGATAGGTTGACATCTATGTTCATTTCGCTGCAACCGTTGATTTCCTTGGATTTTTTTCGTGGATTTTTGGTTACGCTTCGAAGAGAGTGGCCGGGGATTGATAAATTGAGGCTGGATAAGTTTTATTTGCTGATACGGAGGTTCGTGAGGGCGTTGTTTGAGGTTGTGAGGTTGAGGAAATGGGATATGGGGGAGTATTTTACGGTTTTGGAGAGTGATGGATTTTTGGCTGAGGATAAATTGAGGGGGAATGGTGTGAATTATCATTTGGTGTCTGTGTTTTTGGAGGAGTTGAAGGGGGTCAGTTTTCCAGTGAGGAAGGAGGTGGTTGATGTGATTTTGAGACCGTTTTTTGCGGTTATGAAGAGGAGTAAGGATAGGGTTTTGTTGGGGAAGGTGAAGAGTTATGTGTTTGATGAGTTGGTGAAGGCGGGCAAGGAAATGTTGGAGAAGAAGAAGATGGAGGAGATTTGCGATGAAAATGATGGGGATGTGTTGTTGGGGGTGGTTTCTTTGAAGATGGGGTTATCCCAAAGGTTTTACGAGGTTGGTTCGTCTGTGGAATGTATTCAGGGTAATAGGAAGGTGGTGTTGGAGTTGCATGAGGAGTTTTTGAAATTGGAGAAAGAGTTGGAATTATCGGGCGTTGAAATTGATATACCTGAATATAATGATGCAGTTGGTGTTGATGATTATGAGAAGGTGCCTCGGTTGATCCCTTCTGATTCTTATACTAGTAATGGTAATGAAGAATCCAGTATAGGTGATGATGAGGATGATGATGATAAAAGAATCTCTAAGAAGAGTAAGAAGGTGAAAAAAAGGATGAATGGAGATGATAAGAAGTGTACGAACAAGCAGACAAATAGAAGAGACGAAAATGGGGTTTCTGAAATTAACTCCATGGTTGAGGAAAATGGTGATTTGGTAAAGGTTAATAGCACCGAGGATTTTCAATCTCTTAGTGATGACGTGGAAAGTAATGGCAATGCTATAGATCTGAATGAAACCGTGTTATTGAATCTTCGGAAACAATTTGAGAAAGTGGCCGCTGAAGCTAGTTCAGACAGTGATGAAGGTTTAGATTTCTGTAATGCTCGTAAGAGGAAGAGAACAAAAGAGAATGCAAATAGGAACGGAGATGGAGTTGATATTGTATCAAATACTGTAAAGAAAGTTAGGTTTTGTATGAAGAATAACTTAGTATGGACGCCAAAGAACCCTTTGCCGCCTCAAAGATTGAGGTTGCCACCGTCTGTTACTCCAAGGGGTAGTGCGTTGAAGAAGGGAGTCCCTCCGGGGCCCATTGTAGAGCTGATGGTTGTCAAGAAGAAGGTTAAGGTGAAGAAGAAAGGTCAAAATAGATTGAAGAGTGTTAAAGCTGTGGTGAAAAAGCGGAAAAAGATGCAAAAACGATCTCTTTGATGGTGATATTGCTGTTATTTAATCATTATGGTTATTTTAAGTATTCATATATGTTATGTGGTTTGCTTGGAGTGATCTAACATAGACTAGTGTTATAAGAACTGAAAAAAAAATGTCCATAGATCAGCTTGTGCTTATTTATTTGTTTTGAATATGAATTTTTGGCTGATAATTTGCAATCTCATTTAGTTCCTTCATATCTGATTGTTTTTGCTTTTGGTTCTCTGGATTTTTTTCTACTCTGCAGTTCAGTTTGTATAGTTTTATTACAGTTGGTTGAATGAGTTTACGATCTACAAATAAATATGCGGGTCAGTAAACGAGCTAGAATGTAGGAAGTTTCAGGATTTGATATTATTTAGAAACATTGATGGCAGAATGAGAAAATAGTTGTATAAGTTTCTTAATTTTGATAGTTTTCTTGGATAATTTGAGTATTTTTGGCATTCTTTCTTTATAGAGCACAAGGCAAATCGTGGAATATTATCATGGTGACGAAATGGAGAATCAGTCGTTGATGTCTTAAAACTCGTAAATCGGGCATTAGCAAACAAATTGATTAGATTTTGCTTACATACAGTTTTAAGAATATGAATTTTCTATCTTTATATCCACACATGAATTTCAACTCCATCCATATACAGATCATATATAGAAACAGATATGCTAAAATCTTGAAGCTACATATAAATGTCCAAAAGTATATAGATATTTAAAAACTTCTAAAACAGAGAAGACATGGTTCCATAATATTAGGCAAAATCCCAAGTAAAAATTTGAATAATGCACTATCCCCAGTGAAGAATGTTCAAACAGCTCCTAAATTCAAAAAGAATAGGCAAATCTCCTCAGATTTACATACTCAAAAAGGCTGCTATAATCAACAAGACACATTTTAAACATCATCTCAATGCCAAAGCTTCATGCAAAATCCACCCGGTACAATCGAACAACTCTTATTCGAAATAATATCCGAAAACGTATCTATAAGTTGTCCAGCAAGTGATTCAGGATCTTCAATAAACGTATCGACAAATACCTTCACGACCCGAGCCTCTTCGGGGCCCGCTATCAAGCTATACCATGTCAAGAACTTTTGTCTAAAAGTCGTATCTATATGCCCATCACACTCCAACCACCTGATAATTTTCACATAATACTCAAAATTCTCGACCCGTTTTTCTCCACTTCTCTTCTTAGACGAGCTACCGGGTCGAGGATCCGACCCGCATTTAGGCCCGTTTTCGATATCCTTCCCTTTGTTCTCAAACTTGCACGGAGTGATAGGTAAACGGGCTTCTGGACTGTCCACATAGTGAACACATTCCAGCCCGGCCCGGATAGGCGTATTTGACCCGTTATCAGTACTTGTTTCCTCGATCAAATGATCTTTTGAAGATTCTTTGCAATTGATTGTATCGTTTGTGATAGTGACTTTATCAGTATTATCAGAGAATCGAAGATAATTATCACCTCTAATTTCATCATCATTTCTGCACGGGACAACGTTATTTGTCTCATCTTCAAACGAAGAAGGATTAGAGAGAGTGCTACAATTATTAGTCGGGCTTTGACTTCTTTCTAGTCCCGGGCTTTTAGAGTCGGGATTTGGCGCCACAACATTTCCCAAATTGGAATCATCAGAATTCACAATCAATGTATGTGATGAAGCCCGAATATCTTCAAAAGTTACAAGCTTTGATGCAAAAGTAATGCAATCTAGACAATATAAAAACAAGTGATATGTTAAAACAATTACCTTATTCGTGATGAAAGCATGCATATACATACACACACATATATATAGATATAGATATAGATATATATAGAGAGAGTATACCAGGAGTATTTGAGAGTCTATTAGAAAGCATCAAATCCAGAGACTCCATAGCAGAAGCACAAAGTGTTTGAATTTCGGGGCCTGATGAAAGCCGGTTAACAATCCCTCTAGCCTTCTTGACAGGTAAGCCCGTAAGAGGGCCCACATCGTGTTCGAGCATTTTGATAGCTTCATCAATGATTGCATATAGATTCTGATAATGTTTAGTACCAGAAAGAATCTTTTGTCCTAAAGAGAGCCTATAGCACAATATGTCAACCCGCCTGGTTTCCCTCGCCACTACTAGTTGTTTTCTCCAAGACCTGCATTATTTCATCCTATTTGTTACTTTAATATCAAAAAAACGAAGCTACTATTTCAACACACGTGATCAAAATTGATGCCTCAATATAAACAAAAAAAAAAAATTCAACGTTTCTTATTAAGATGAAGCTGATATTGCAACGCAATTAGGCATGTAAATCTAAAAGCAACGCTAATATCGTATTGTTGGAGGTCGTTCATTTTATGGGTTTAAGGACAAATTTTAAATTAGTTGAGGGTTTGCAAACTCGACTGATTATAAACGTGTGATTATAATATGACTCAGAAAAATCATTAGTGAGTAGTGTTGGCAAATGCAAGTGAAAAGTGGGCTGAAATTGCAGGGGAGAGTGTTTACAAAAACAGTTATTACAAGTGATAAGTATGTTGAAAGTAATTTCACTTTAATTTAAAAAGAATACTATAATCAGTTGTAAGCACTCATTTTACCAACTTACAGATTATAGATTAATATCATTCACATCTATAGAATTATAAGCATAGTTGGATTTATAAACACTCTCAAATTACTTACTTTTATCCATAAGTTAACGGATAATAATGGTTCAATGGATTATGAATCAAACAAATATACACATAAAATAAAGAAAATTAAAAAAGGCAGTTACCCGAGCAAATCGTTGACTTTCCCACAAGATACACAACAGAAGCTCCCATCAAGTCCCTTATCCTGCCTATCCTGTGAAATACCTGAATTTTCATGTTGTAACGCACATTCAAGGTGGCACGACATACCACAAGACACGCCATGAAAGGGAGGGTCTGAATTGCAAATTAACCATAAACTAGGGTCCTTATTGTCATCATATTTTCGACAAATACAGCACGAACACCTTTTGCAGAAATCACCATCACGGCTCAACTTAGCCTTGCAAGCTGAATTTTTGCAGAAATCAGCATTGGGTTGTTCATATTTCCTTTGCCTTTTGATTGTCCTTTCATCATTCTTTTCAGGAATGTATTCTTCGATCATGGGACATTTTGGTCTCTTTTCGTATACAATTTTGAGAAGTTGTTCGATTATTTTGGCCTTTGTTAAGCCTGTGTACTTTCTTTCTTTACCGAGCTCTGCACAGAGGATTTGCAATATCTCATGTCGGCTCCATGCTTGTAGCATCTCTGTGGCGTTATCTGACCATTTTGATATTTCGTAGACAAGTTCTCGTTTTTGATCCATACTCAGTTTACTGCACTCTGATGGATCGTATACCAATGCTGGATCCATATAACCGATTCACAGTTATCACAACATCAAAAAGAAAAAAAGAACCGTTTTTTTTTTAAAAGAAATTTCGTGAGTGGTAATTATGTTCTAATCAATGAATGAAATGAAATGAGAGAAAAATAATTGAAGACAATGGATTAGGCTAGTGAATAAAAGATTGTATCCCTTTTACAAGTCTTCTCAGTACAAGATTCCAATAATCAATACAATATTTTAAGCAAGAAAATATCATTTCACCAAATCATATTTTTAAATTGATTCCACCATCTTAGCTAATCATCTTGCATATATGAATATATATATATATATATATATATATATATAGAGAGAGAGAGAGAGGGAGAATAAAAAACAAGAGAAAAAGACAGCTGGGAATTCATTGGCATCTTCATATCAACTAACATTATTTGTTAATATAAAGAATCTTATGAAATTATTAAGGGAAGGCGATAAAAACCACACATAGAGTAGGTAATTCATTAATTCTGACAGACATTCATTTATAAAATACTACAAAAGAGCAATTAATAGACTGTGTGTGTATGTGTGTGAGCATGCGTGTCTGTGTATATCGATTTCATCGATCAAAAAAAAGAACCCACTAAAAGTTTTAATCACTTCAACAAGACACTAATTCAGGCGTGCAATCAGAATATCAAACAGATCGAGTATGAATTTCAACGACCCGTTAAAAAAAATCAAATCTTTTTTACATCGAAAAAAAAAAAACTTGAATGAAAAACTATTACAGCAAAAGAAATAGAAAGATTGAATCTTTACCCTCAAGTGTTGAAATATCCATAGCTGCTATTTGTTTTCAGTAACAGAAGATTATTAAGCCCACATTACTACCAAAAGCTCATTTTTTTCAGAACCTGAAAGACAAACTTTTGAACCCCACATAAACAGAAGCAAACCGTGTACGTGTGTGTGTATTTCAGATCATATATATATATATATATATAATGAACAAAAAAAAGGAGGGACAGAGAGAGAATACAATTATGAAGAAGAAGAAGAAGAAGAAGAGGAGGATAAAGAATCCATGAAGGTCCTTAATGTGGGATTTCCAGCACCCGAAACACCATTTGATTTGTTGTATATGTACTAATATATCTTCTGTATGTATGTGTGTGTGTATATATATATATATATAGAGAGAGAGAGAGAGAGGGTGTGCAGTTGAGGAGAGATTATAGAGATGAGAAAAAGTAAGAGCTAAATAAAAAACGCAAAATAGATAAATGAATAAATAATAAATAAATGGGGAAAAGCGAAAAAGCGGCTGACTGTACAGTGCCCTTTTTACCAGGGCATCAAAACTTTCCCTATACTATTGCATTCCACCATGCACACTATTTTAATACTAATTTTTTGGTATAAATAACAAAATTATATATATATATATTTGTTTTTTGTGATAATATACATACATATATAGAGTGAACAGAGCAAAATTATAAAAAAAAAAAAAATTAAACTCGAGTAATGAAATATTAAATTGAAATATATTTCTAATAAACAACCATATTATGAAACACCTAGGATTTCACAAATGGGATGACTCACAAAAGTATGGGGCATAGCCCAATGATAGTTCATGTGGTGTGAAATATTGGGTCAAAAAGACAATTATATAAAATATTGAGAGTAAAGTTAAAATGCTGAAAATGTAGAAAGAGGACTAGAAAAAAATATTCATAAAAGTTATGATTGTATATATATATATATATAGACCGTTTTATAATTTCTTATAGCTAAAACTTACAAACATATGAAGTTTCATTATCAAATTGTGTAAATGCATCATTTCTATTTGGAATTTTGCTCGTACAAAGACTAAAAGGCATTTTTCATCTTGCTCTTCATCGAATAAATGTCTTAGGACCCCAAGTATAAAAACAACTCAAATGCATAAAATATTCAACTCTTATAATTGTTTTCTTGGAAATTAAGATTTAAAATTTCTTTATTCATTATTTTATTTCCAACAATTATATTTTATTAAAATCTCACAATTAGTGTGTATATTTATTTACATTTTTATTATAGACTTAGAATCTCATTATCATTGTATTTATATGATTTTGACCATCATTAGTGGGCTAATTAGTATTTGGTTTCTGGTAATTTATGGTGGCCTCCATTATCAATTTAACTTGGTCAAAATTCATCGCTTATATAAAGAGGTCATAGTCTACTTTGTTTTTACATATATTGAGAGAGAGACACTTTTTATATAATTTTTTGAGATTATTTTATATTCTCATAAGAGTGTTTTGACAACGTGATTAAGGATTGGTTTCTCGTCTCTTTATGGTCGTACACATAGGATGAAACACCGTTGTGAGCTAATGCGATTTTATCTTGGAGTCGTGATCAGCCGTCAAAGCCTGCACGTAGGAGACAATCATGGCTTTAGGAAAACGTCATGTAACGTGACTCTCCATCGATGCATTATCGTATTTTTATTGTTTATATGTTATATTATATATATTATTGTTAGGAATATGATCGACTATTGTGAATAAACGCAAGAAAGAAAACACACGAAATTGTTTACCCAGTTCGTCAAAAGAATTTGACTACGTCTGGGGGCACTGCCAAGCCAGGATATTTTCACTATTTTCGAATAATGAGATTACAATGAGATTCTTAGGGTTACAATGATATTAGGGTTATTTATAATACAATATACCTAACCCTTATAGGAGAATGACATAAGCCCATCAAAATACTTTTGGGCCTATTTACAGTCTTTCAGGCTCCATAACTCAACAATCTCCCACTTGGAGACTGAACTCAACAGTAACCATCTCTCGACCTTTTTATCCAATAGCCCATAATGGTCCCGGCAGTGCCAAGCCTCTCTTCTCAGTTACTGAGGCCAATTGAAGCCATGCATAGCTTCAATTTCTCAAATGTGACACTTTTAGTCAACATATCAGCAGAATTCTCATCACCTCGAATCTTCATCAGTTGCAAGATTTTCCTTTCCAAGAGATATCTTATGTAATGATACTTCAATTCAATATGCTTAGTTCTCGAGTGAAACGCTTGATTCTTTGCTAAGTGGATAGCACTCATACTATCACTGTATAGAATACTATTCTTTTGCCCCTTCCCCAATTCACTCAAAAAACCTTGCAACCATACCATCTCTTTACTAGCCTCAGTCACTGCTACATACTCAGCTTCTGCAGTAGACAAAGCCACGACCTTTTGCAACTTTGAAGCCCAAGAAATCGTTGTACCACCCAAAGTAAACACATACCCGGTTGTACTTCTTCTTTTATCAAGATCACTTCCCGCTAAATCAGCATCGACAAATCCTTCCAATTCGACACTTTTGCCTTCAAAACATAAAGTTTTCTCCGTAGTACCTCGCAAGTATCTTAGGATCCACTTCACCGCTTCCCAATGTTGCTTACCCGGATTTCCCATAAATCTACTAACTACTCCCACTGCATGCGCAATATCAGGTCTAGTGCACACCATCGCATACATTATGCTACCAATTGCCGAAGCATAAGGAGTCTTCTTCATGTAGGCCCGATCCTCATCACTACTAGGCGAGTCCTTGTTGGATAGCTTAAATTGGCTACCCAACGGAGTATTTACCGGCTTTGCATCATGCATACTGAACCTCTTCAAAACCTTTTCGATATACTCAGCCTGCGAAAGATACAACTTTCCTGCCAACTTATCTCGATTAATTCGCATACCCAAAATTTGATTTGCCTCTCCTAGATCCTTCATAGCAAATCGCTCAGACAATTGCTTCTTTAGCTTGCTCAATTCTCGAGCACATGATCCTGCTATTAACATGTCATCAACATACAATAGCAAAATAATATAACTATTGTCAAACCTCTTGAAGTAGCAACAATGATCGGCATTGCAACGCACAAAATCAATCTCATGCATGAATCCATCAAACTTCTTGTACCATTGTCTCGGAGCTTGTTTCAAACCATACAAGCTCTTCTTGAGCTTACACACTAGCTCAATGTTACCTTCAGACGAATACCCTTCTGGTTGCATCATATAAATATCTTCTTCAAGATCACCATAAAGGAATGCCGTTTTTACATCCATCTGCTCTAACAACAAGTTTTCTGCAGCCACCATACTCAACACCAATCGAATAGTGGTTAATTTCACAACGGGAGTAAAAACATCAGTATAATCGATACCATATTTCTGCTGAAATCCCTTCACAACCAGTCTCGCCTTATAACGTTTGCTTCCATCCGCCTCTTCTTTAATTCTATAAACCCACTTATTATGCAGAGCTTTCTTTCCCTTTGGAAGCTCAACAAGTTCCCAAGTATCATTGGACTTTAGAGAATTCATCTCGTCGTCCATCGCAAGTTTCCACTTGCCCCCATTCTCACATTGACTAGCCTCTGCATAACATTCAGGTTCACCACTATCAGTCAATAAAACGTAATGTAAAGATGGCGAATACCTCTCCGGGGCATGACGCTGTCTGCTAGATCTCCGCAGCGGAAGTGTCGGAGTACTCGGTTCTGCCTCAATAGCTACCTCATCATTCTGCGTAACTTTACTCCCACTCGAGTTAGAGATATCCAACTCAATAATCTCGGAATTTTTAGCCTGAGTACCCGTATCATCAATTTTAGGTGCTTCCAACCTATCCTTGTACAAAACCTGTTCATTGAATATAACATCTCGACTACGAATTATCTTTTGATTCTGTTCATCCCAAAATCTATAACCGAATTCATCACCACCATATCCAATAAATGTACACTTAACAGATTTAGCATCTAACTTACTTCTAGCAGTAGCATCAATGTGAACGTATGAGACACACCCAAATACACGAAGAAACGACAGATTTACCTCCTTACCACTCCAAGCCTCCTCCGGTATGCCATTACCCAACGGAGCTGATGGTCCTCTATTAATCAGAAAAGCAGCAGTGTTAACTGCATCAGCCCAAAACATCTTCGGCAACCCGCATTTCAATCGCATACAACTAGCACGTTCATTCAATGTTCTGTTCATACGTTCTGCAACCCCATTATGTTGAGGGGTTCCTCTCACAGTCTTTTCCATGCGAATACCGTTCAGATCACAGTATTCCTTAAACTCAGCAAGTTCATACTCTCCACCATTGTCAGATCTCAAGCACTTCACTTTCAGACCTGTTTCGTTTTCTACAAGGGCTTTCCATTTTCTAAAAGCGTCAAAAGCATCAGATTTATGCTTTAGAAAATAAACCCATACCTTTCTCGTGGAGTCATCGATGAAAGTCATGTAGTATGACGCACCACCAAGAGATGTAACTGGTGCAGGTCCCCATAAGTCACTATGCACCAACTCTAACTTTTCGTTCTTCAATGTCCTGCCACCTTTCGAAAAACTCACCCGTTTCTGTTTTCCGAATATACAGTCCTCACATAAACCAACATCAACTGTTTTGAGGCCTGGCAATTTTCCTTTCGAACAAAGCTCCTTCATCCCCTTCTCACTCATGTGGCCAAGACGGCAATGCCACAAATCTGTATCACTGTTTTCTCCTGCAAGAGAAATACAATCTTTAGTATTGGTTGTCATGTACAATGTACTCTCTTTTTTACCTCGAGCCAGTATCATGGCTCCTTTGGTTATCTTCCAGGTGCTGCATCCAAAGGTCACAACGTATCCAGCATCATCTAGTTGCCCTACAGAGATCAAATTCCTCTTCAAACCAGGAATGTGTCTCACATCACGTAACTGCAAGATGCTGCCATTCGAGGTTTTGATTCGAACATCTCCCTTCCCCACGATTTTCAAAGGCTCATCATCAGCAAGATAAACCTTCCCGAAATCCCCGGAAGTATAGCATTCCATTATATCAGCATCACTGCAAGAATGGAACGATGCTCCAGAATCCAAAAACCCACGATTCCAATGGGCTACTCACGCTCAATATCAGAGCATCACTAATGCCTTCGATTGCTGCATTAGCTGATTTTCCATCCCTTTTGGGTGCTGTGCACTTGCTCCTGTAATGTCCAAGTTGCTCACAGTTCCAACACTTTATCGAACTCAGGTCCTTCCTCGACTTACTTTTACCTCTCGATCTTGACCTACCTCTGTTCGATTTCCTTGATTCCGATCTGCCTCTATTTTCCGTATTCAGAACTGAACCCGAAGTTATACACGATTCTCTCCTACGAATTTCTTCACTTATAATCAGATCTCTAACCTCGTCAAATTTCAGCTTCTCTTTCCCTGCTGAAGCACTAACAGCGGTAACCGTTCCGCCCCAACTTTCAGGCAGAGAAGACAACAGAATTAGGGCTCTAACCTCGTCATCAAAATCAATCTTAACTGAGTTCAATTGGGCTGTAATTAAATTGAACTCATTAAGATGCTGAGCCACCACAGAACCCTCTGACATCTTTAGGTTAAAGAGACGTCGCATCAGATGAACCTTGTTCGCCGCTGATGGCTTCTCGAACATGTCTGCTAAAACCTTCAAAATACCTTTGGTGGTTGTCTCTTTCGTCGTATGGAACGCAACGTTCCGTGATAGAGACAAACGAATCACACTCATAGCTTTCCTGTCAAGTACCTTCCACTCTTCGTCTTTCATGTCCGACGGCTTATCACCAAGGGGCTGATACAAATCTTTACCATACAGGTAATCTTCGATTTGCATCTTCCAGAACCCAAAATCAGTCCCGTCAAACTTTTCAATCGGCGTTTTTCCATCACCCATCATATTTGCTCCCACTCGACCTGGAGCTCTCGATACCAGTTGTTAGGAATATGATCGACTATTGTGAATAAACGCAAGAAAGAAAACACACGAAATTGTTTACCCAGTTCGTCAAAAGAATTTGACTACGTCTGGGGGCACTGCCAAGCCAGGATATTTTCACTATTTTCGAATAATGAGATTACAATGAGATTCTTAGGGTTACAATGATATTAGGGTTATTTATAATACAATATACCTAACCCTTATAGGAGAATGACATAAGCCCATCAAAATACTTTTGGGCCTATTTACAGTCTTTCAGGCTCCATAACTCAACAATTATTTCATGTTTTATAAGAATATGTTAAAGTTGATAATAATATATTTTCACATATATTTGAGTATATTAAATTTATGTAAACACAAATCACAAAATGGACAACATGTTTTGGGACTTAAACTTCCTCTTTTGAACTCATCTAGTGCTATTCAATTGATTTATATTTTATATATTATATCGGGACAACATGACTCAATTCACAAGTGAGTTAGCCCAATTAGAGGGTGTAAACGAGTCGAGCTCGAGCTGAGCCTGGTAAAATTTTCATGCTCAAACTCGGCTCATTTATATTTTTCCGAACTCGAGCTCGAGCTTGAACGTGACAAGCTTAATTTTTAATGTTCAAGCTCAAGCTCGCTAAAAATGAGTTGAGCTCGAGTCGAGCTTGAACAAAAAATTAATTATTTTTTATTTATTTTTTAAATTATTTTTATTTAACTTATATTAATTAGATATATATTATATAATATATACCAGACAAATATAATTTACTTGAACAAATTTGTATAAACACATATAAGTTATAAAATACATAAATAGAAATATTATAATTTATTATTATATATTTTGCATGACATACAAAAATTAAAATATTACTTTTGTATTATTAAGATATGTTTTAAATAAAAAATTAAGTATTAACTTTAAAATTTTAAATATTTATAGTCATATATTTAATAAAAAGCTCGCGAGCCGGCTCGTGATCTTATGAACAACTACAAGTAGGCTCAAGCTCGGCTCATGAGAAAGCTCGAACTCGAAATGCTCAGCTCAAGCTCGCGATATCTCGAGCTCGAGCCGAGCCCTAATCGAGCCGGCTCATGAAACTCATGAACCGACTCGACTCACCTTACACCCCTAAGCCCAATTAAATTTGGATATAAATCACAAATTCACAATTATTAATGGATGTTTTTTTTTTTGATGACGAGGGAACCCGCAACCACTATCATTAGGTGCGCTAATAGGTAAACCCCGCTCTTACATAAGGATAATGTCGAGTAAGTTGAAAAACGTAGAGTAAGTTGTCGTTAAAGTCTAATTCTATTACGGTACGTTTGGATCGATGGATTTGGGTTTGATGAGTGGATTTGGAGGAAGGATTTCAAATGACATCATTTTAGTTGTCATTTGAAATCCACCCTAGTTGTGGAGAAAGGAGCTCAAAATGAATGTCGAGGGATTTGAAATCCTCATCCAAACGAACTTAAATGAATTTGTTGATGAATTTGAAATCTATGAATTTTAAATCACTCGATCCAAACACACCCTTAGCGGATTTGAATTGTAAGAAATTGGAGATTTTGAGTTTAGAAAAGAAAAGGGATAAAGGGCATTTTTATAAGAATTTTGAGAAAGTTTTTAAATTGACCTTGAATTAGATAAAAATTCAAAGTATAAAAAGATTATGTAGCCATTGTTGATGGATATCAATAGAATAATTGAGTAACAAAATATGGATCACCAACCATCCCTCACGTCAACTCACGTAGATATGATTTACAATTCTAAAGATTAAAAGAAATCCTGGCGAATCAAGGACCACCAATAATTATTATTTTTGGACACAAATGGTAAATTTGTTTTTTTTTTTTTTATCTTTTATTTTATTTTTTTCTTTTATACTTCCATTCAAGCCAATCAAAGTTCATTGACATGCCAACGGTCAACTAATTAAGTGTCTGTATTTTTATGTAGCAATTAAGTGATAGATTCAACCAGTGGTGTCCACGTGTGGACACCAAAAATTTCGACTCGAACTCGAGCTCGTGCCACGGTTTTTTGAGCTCAAGTTTGACGAGCAGGAAGAAACAAGCTCGAGCTCGAGCCGAGTAGCTCGGGCCTAAAAAAATATTTTTTATTAATTTTGTATTTATTATAATAAATATAATTAATATCAAAAATACCATTATTATACACATATATATTATAGCATATTATATTAGATATGCATTTATAATTAAATATTATACTATATATATTGTTAAAAGCTATTTTTTTGGACTTGCGAGGCCGAACAGATTTTTTTGAACTCAACCTTGGCTCGAGCTCGAATATTCTCGAGCACAAGTTCAACTTATTTTTTAACCGGCTCGACTCATGGTCTCTTAGACTAAGAGAAGACCAAAATCTAGGGCCTTATTTGTTTATATTTTCAAATTTCATTTCAAGTATCTGGATCACAAAATCCTAACTAAACGTAATGCGCCAAATTCTTATTTTTTCAACTTTATTTTTTCAAAATTATCTTAAGTGGTCAAGTGTAGGAAAAAATCAATAAGAATATGTGCATGTTAAATTATACTAGTAAACATGATTGCCTCGATAATCTAACTAAATAAATAAGAACAAGAATAAAGTCATTTGAAATTTGATCTTATCAAATGAAGTCAACGAGGCCCCATTGCTTCCATATAAAATTGTCAATTATATTCATAATCTTCAATGTATTCATTTGTGCCAGAAAATGATTGGCCCTAAAATTAATATACTTTAGGATTTGGTGGTTAATTTTATAACTATTTTATTAATCCAATCATGGAGATTGAAGAAAGCAACGTTTCGCCAACTCCAAAGCCAACAAAGGAAAATAAAGAAAATCAGAAGATAAAATGGGAGGAAATGATTTGGAGCCAACAATGAATATAAATTTATGTAAAGATCACATTGTTGGTCAATGAATATCAAAGAATTAAAAACAATGTAATTATTTCAGTAATAAATAAGAGACGTACTCGTTTACTACAATAATAGTATTAGTACCCGTTGTGAGTAATTTAAAGGGTACAACTTATATGTACATTATTATATAAAGGAGAGAATGTCATTTTAGTCCATGCTCTATAGCTACTCAATCACTTAATTTGAATTCATTTTAGAATTCAGATTCCACCAGAAGTTTTGAGGTTTATCTATTTGACAACAATCTATTAGTTGATTGTTTTTGGATGACGAAAGAAAAATTACAACTACTATTTTTAAGATTCAAATATAGCTCTTGCATACAAACCACGTAAAATAACAAAATCACAATAAAAGAGGGCAAGTAAGCTTTCATTCAAAGGGAAATGAATCCATGACAAAAATCAACTCTCGGACCAAAGATGCCCCTATCAGTTGATTATTAATTGTTATGTTAACAATTAATTGGGATTAGATGGATTGAGTTGGATTTAAGTTGGTTCTAAATGAGTTGATTCTGAAATAGGTTTGGTTTTATATGTTTTAAAGATAGATTTTAAAGATGGAACCAAGTACAACCAAAAAAAATAAATCAAGTTCAACCCTGCTCAAGTTCTTGCATGTTGTTCCTTATTGTTTGGATTATGGACATCTAGTTATTATCGGACTGAGCAATTTGTGCCAATTTGGTACCAAATTGGAACTAAATTAAAGTTCTTAGGAACCAATCAACCCAAACCAAAATAGTTTGATTGAGTTGGATCCATAATTTTGGACCACATTGACACCCCAAATTAGGATTAACAAAATGAAATGCTAACTGAATGGGGATTAGACAGTACAATTTCTTGTGGTGAATAAATAACTAAAAGTTTAGTCATAGGGTTTGACAAAGCATATTACATTTACATAATCAGTGCCACAAAAGGAAAGCTAGCAAGTAGCAACTAACCAAATGATGGTGCAGCTTTTTAGGGAGACAGGATTGAACAAGTGTTGATTTACAGCCCCTACAAAACAAAAAGAATCTCTTAATCAACAAAGCAAGTATATGGTGCCGTGAACATTAATATTAATGTGTAACCTGTGCATATCACGACTTAAATTAATATTAATATTGCTTATAAATAGTGCAGCAACTTGAGTTTTGAGTTGAATGTACTTTTTAAAGTAAAAAAAATCAAAAACTCTTTAAACATATTTGTCTCGAATACACAATGCATCATGAATATTTATAAATCAATTTAACCAAAGAATGACCAAAATTGCTAGAGAATGTATGAATATTTATTAAAAAATTTAAGGAACTAAGATATTATGTTACGGCAAAAAAAATAGAATTTTGTGAAGTGTTAAAAATACAATCCTCCTTAAAGTTAAGCCAGCCAAATGTAAGAGAAAAATTATGCATAATAATTTGACTTGTGTAAATAATTTCATAAAAATTCTGACAGTTTGCTCATTGAATTACAATAAAAACATGAATCAAATTACTACTTTTCACTTAATGTTATTACCAAACTGAAAAACTAAAGTGAAAAAAATCATTGAAGACATTAATTGAAAGAATAATATGCTAGTTTAGTTAAGCACAACTACTATCCAATTTCAATAATTTAACAAATTTAAGCAACAAAATGACAAAAATGAAAAAAAGAAGAAACGAAATCATAATAAATTAGAATCATCCAATATGTGCTTGGAGCAAAATGAAATCAAGCATAATATACATCAAAATCAGTTATGAGATAAAGAGTTTAAATGACACTTACAAACCGGAATTTTGGTTTGATTGATCAAAACTGATATGAGCAAATAAAAGTCAGGTCGTTTTCTAGTAAAACGTTACAGATTGAGATAGGGAAGATATTTAGATTGAAAGAGTTGTAGATCAGGATTAGAGAAACTGAATCTATAAGTAGAGACATTTTTTACATTTTTGCAGCAATATATGTCAAGATTGTAGAGATTACCATGCGTGTGTGTTTCGTTTACAAAAAAGTTATGCTTTGTACAATAACTCTTAATTTCGAAATCTAGTAAGGGAAGTAAACATAAGACGAAAATTCTATACATAGAGAGAGAGACAAACAACGTAAGTGGTAAAAAGAACACATATATCAGAAAAGAGCTCAATCAATCATCCAAATTATTAATGGGATAATATTTATAAAAATTTAAGAATGAACCTGCATTGAACGCAGTAATGCCCTCAAATCAGCATTCTCTGCCATGAGTTTTTGATTTTTTTGCTTCATAGGCATCCACCTGCGAGAACGATAGTCATGGGACAACTAAGAGTTGGTAGAGAAACTTAAACAAATCAATCACATGACATACAATCTTTTTGTAGAAATCATTATCAGCCTTCTTTCCATTCCATGTCCCTCGCTGTCGGCCTTCTTTCTGTTGCATAATTTAGACCCATCAAACAAGAAATTAAATAATGCAAAAGTAGTTATGTAAGACGGTTACCTGTAGTTAATTCATAATTTCCATGCCTGATCGAGATTTCTTCTTTTTCTCTGCTCCTGCAACATTTCAGTATGCAAATTACCTATAATTGTGGTATGATATACTTGTATATTCAGGCTCATATGCTAACAGAGTATCACACCTGCAGCTTTATATATTCTTTTTATTTTTTCTTCATCTCATGTATCTGTTGAGTTCTGACTTGCTGTTTAGCAAAATGCACTTTTTGTTACAATAATAAGTAGAAAGAAGGCGATTGGCTTAATGCAACAAAGAAAGGAGGTAAAGAATAAACCTGATTACCCAAAACCATCTTTTGGAGTTCATCTCGCCCCTGATGCAATTTTTCAATATGGGCCTTGAAAGCTGCTGTTGCTTTAGCTTCCTATTCATAGATTTTGTTGCAAGATTAGTCAAAGTACTATTGTTGAGAACATTTTCAATGATCATGCCGACAAGAATAGTTGTACATAGGGATAGAATTGACAAAACTATTTTCTAACCGTTCTAGTCATTGTGGCTATATCTCTGTCTTTGCCTGATAATTGCGCTTCCAGCCTCTCGACTTTGGCTTCCAATCTTGAAATGTCTGATAAGAGCCTACAAAAGAATTAAGAAAACATCAGTTATCTTCTCTGGAGGAACATCTTTGCTTCAAACTATAGTTAGAGAGATTAAATTTCTAGTACAAGTAGGAAAAGCAGGATATTAGTCTTTCTTATAATAACAAACTATCATATTGCTAGTGTACAATACTCTAAATAAATGAAATGTATTGACTTTGTTGTTCCAAGCTTCACTGAAGTACAATTTTAACCAACATGTTCTGTTTGTCCTTTCACTTACCGTCACAAACATTTGACCATAATAACCATCGATAGTCCTATTACACACAACTATATGCATAAATACAAATATATTACTGTTTGGTTTTCAATATCTAACTCAGTAAATTGAAGAATTTAGAAACAAGTTCCCCAAGATCCAGAAAAAGCATTACAGCTCAAATACAACTTTAGAAATTCGAGCACAAAATAAATCATCGTGTTTCATTCAACAATCTTTTTCGCTCTCTGCGTATTGATTTTCGTTTGACAAAATATACAATCCAAATACAGTTTTAATCAAGTCAGTCTGAACATATGTTACCTTCTCAATCACCATCCAACAGTTTTCTTGATTTTCAACTCCTTTCCTTATTTTTAAAACAAAAAAATGGCATTAAAACAGTAACTAAACACCCATCCTTCTTCATTTCAAGTAAATAAGCTAACCAAAATAAATAAGATAACGAAGCAAAAATGGTACCGTTGCCTCTGCTCATTTGCCGATTCCCTGAACTCAATGTCTCTCTGCCTCTGTTGCAACAATGCACATATACAAATGCACGTTCTCGCAACCGAAACCTATTTCAAATTTATTTTACAAAAATTCAACGCTTACTCGTGTTAAACAAACTAAAACATAAAATCTTACAGCACAGTGCAAAAAATGAAACTCACCGGATCATTGGCAAAGAGATCAAGCGAAGCAGGAAAGCCAAATGTGACGAGAGTTTGGTTCAAATACTGAGCACAATGCTCCAAATTGTTGATATCCGCAAATGCACATTCGCTTAAAATTAACCATAATTTTTCATTATATCGTACAATTAAAATGAAAACTGAAAAAAAACATAGAATTACTTAATGCTGTTTTTTTACTCTTATCTCGTGCCTATCGTAATTGAACTAGTTGACGATCTCTGTAAAAAAAAAAACAGCACAAACACACAGAAACCGAACAATTAAGAACAAAAACTGCTGCACAAATTCTCGAAAGGTGTAGCAAACTAGAGAGAGAATGTGAATTTAATCTGAGATCGGCGTCAATTTCAGTAGGAGGCATTGATGAGAGCTCCGAGTAAGGGTTAGGGGAAATGAGGAAGACGAAGAGTTGATCAACGATGTAAAAGAACTTTTGAAAAAAACACCATTTTTGGAATTATAACATTGAAACTTTTGGAAATTTATTTTATAATCCCTACTTATTTATCAAACTTACAAATGAGTCCTTGAGTAAAATTATTAGCTCTAAACTCTCTAATTCAAGTTAGAAATTTTAAATTTACTCCTTCATCATATGAAAAGACGGGAATAACAAATCGACATTTATATTTTATCTATATTTTGAGTACCTTTTTTTTTTCTTTATTTCATATGAACAACGACATTAATGAATATGATTTTTTTTTTCTCTAATTTCATATGAACAACGACATCAATGTGAATATGGAATGTTTGCAGTATTTTCAATTGGTATTTAAACAATTTTCGCAATCTTAATAAAAAATTTATTGCGGATTGTATGATGCTCAGAATCATAAATTATTTTTTTATTTGAAATTAGACACATACGGTTTTTCAAATATATATGATACATTAGTAAAAATATAGAAATAAAATAGTTATCATTCAAATATAAGCTAAAATTCATGGAATGTTTGATTGATCAAAATTATAATTTTTTTTATAAGTTGACACGTAAGTTAATAGACAATGGACCACTTAATACATAACAAATTGTTGTCCACTCATTTTACAGTAAGTTAGAAAGAAAAGAACGTAAGTGTCAAAGACCATATATATATAAACATATTTATTTGTGATCATAAAAATAAGTAAATAATAAAACGAACAACACAATTATTTACAAATTAAATAATGCATATCCATTTTCCCTCTTATCTTATATTGACCTTTTAATTATTCTTGATAAATAAAAGGTTGTGAAAATTATGGAGTCGCCTTTATTAAAACACTAAATAAATAAAAAGAAAATAATATAATATCAGATTTAAAAAGACGATTAAAAGAATTTTATGATTTAATTTTTTATTTAGAATATTCCTTATTTTTCTAATTGTTGGATTTTTTGGTGAACTTATCAACCATTAGGCCATGTACATCAAGTGGGGAATTGAGGGGGAAATGGGAGGGGAAATGATTTAGTAGGTAGGGAATTGGAGGGGAAAATGTTTGGAAAGTGAAAAATTCACTAGGAGAAATTGGGTAGGGAAATAAGGGGGGACGCTGCCACGCGTCCCATCCATACTTTTTTTTTCTTCTCATTTTTTGTAAATCATTTTTTTAAATATTAATTATGCAAAATTAAATTTTTTTCATCATTATTTTTCTTTTTTCAAGCTCTATAAATAGAGACTAAGTTTGTGTCATTTGGAAAACAATTTTTCTTTTAGTTTTTTACTCCATATTTTCATTTTAATTTTCAATTTGTTCAATAGTGTACTTTATTTATCTTTTTATTAATATTTTCTTGTACGTTTTCAATAATTTTAAAATTAATATTTTATAAAAATAAATATTTTAAATATTTAATTAATGAATACAACTATAAAACTAATTTTTATTAAAATTAATTGTAACTACAAAATTAATTATTAAAACTAGTGATGTGGATGAAAGAGAAATTAAAAAAACTTTAATTGACTAGCTGAGTTGAAAGAAATGTGATAGGAAATGTGGTAGGGAATCTGACGTGGCAGGAAAGAGAAAGTGAAAATTTGACTACCTGCTGTACATAGCCTTATGTACAAATAATGCTGAAATATCATGCCAAACTCAACCAATATATATATATCACTTTGTACATAAAAAAGCTAATAAACTCGTGTGACGATTTCCATAGGGCCGATTTTTAATTGAGTAAATAAGTTGTATTTACTCCATTATTCTAAAATGATAATAGGTAGCTCTCAATATACAATAAAATCAAAAATAAAATAAAAAACGAGATTTATATCTTTAATAAAATTTGAATTTATAATATTCAAGTAAATAACTAAATATCTGACTACTGGACCACCATATTGGTGGTACAAGAAAGTACATCCCATAAACAATATATTTGAATCTAAAATTACAATTGTAATATTATATAATAATTAAAATTGAATAGAAAACTGTGTTTGATGCGAAATTTGAATAATAATCCATTACTGGTTTTAGGAAATTTATAGTTGGGAGAATATATTAAATTATACTAGTTATATAGGAAACTTGATTAATAATATAATAATTATAATTAATCACGTAATTAAACAAGGATGGTTCAATAACCTAGTGTTATCAATTTTTTATTCACTTAAAAGTTTTGGGTTAAAAATTATAGATTCGTGTTTATATTTATAAAACAATAAATATCCATTTATGAAACATGTGACTTGTGAGCATATAATATTAAATAATAAAAATACCAAACCATTTTTATATATTTACTATATATTATCAAAAAGCAACAAAATATATTTATAGTGGCCCAGATTATTTCAGGACAAAATGTGTAAGAAATTAATTGGGCCACTTAATGCTGGGAGTTGCTTTACCACACGAGACACACGAGGGCATATCTTCTGTTTAGTATATTTTTATAGTGAGCCGACGAAAATTTTTTATATTACATTGGAAATCAGTTTTATTTTTATATTGAATTTGGGTTATTTTGATAAGTACATTTTTTTTAATTATTTAATAATGAAAAATAAATTGGCTCGAGATCAGCCTAAGTGTAATGATCACATATCGACCATGGTTAAGAATTAAGAATGCCTAATTATAGATGTCTCAACTCTCAACTTAATTTGATTTTTTTCTTTTTCCTATTTGAGTTAGGGATTGATTATATTTGGAATATAATTGAATCTTCCTAATAGATGTGATTTACAATCTTGATGATCAATAACATGCTATAAAGGTAACAATACTCTATATTTATTTATTCAATGCATTTTCATAATGTTAATTTTGATTAGATTGCATATATATTATCTCAAGTTGTATATTAATATATATATATATATATATATATATATATATGTATTAGAATTAGAATATCAGAATTAATATACATATAAGATAATACATGTCGTGAAAAATTCAATAACACTTGTTATAGAAATAATTTAGTCGAGATATGGGTGACCAATTACGAGATATGTCATTTATGCTGGATAAGGGAAAACAAAGAAAAACAAAGATATTAGAAATAAAATTTAACGTGGTTGAAAAATATGTTCTTAAATATTTTCCTCCTATGTTAAATTTTGTACACCAAATGATTGTAATTTATCACATATTCCAAATCGAATGTTCATAAATTGGTCAAATACGAAGCTCGAACTTGTTAATAAGATTTGTTTGTATTTTATTATGTTACGAATTAATTTTCACACAAAAAAATAATTCTTTCTCTTAAATAGAGGATTTAATTTATTTTAAAGCAATAAATCATGGAAATAAAACTGAAAATTATGGACCACAAAAATAAGTGAATCAAAAAAGAAATTAAATTTAATTTCAATATATATATATATATATATAACCATGGTTAACTAGTGTTAGGTGCAATTGACCAGTCTGGTTCGGTATCCATTTAAACTCAATTTAGTTTTAACACCTCTGCAAACCATAATTCAATCAGAAAATCAAATTGAGAGAATATTCTAGATCACTCTCCAATTTTCACTCATTTTTCCGATCTCCGATCAATTTTTCAGCCGGAGATTCGTGATTTTTCCAAATTTTTTGATAAATTTAGCTAGGGAATTGTTTGAGGAGCGATGGAATCTACATCTGAGAAGCTTTCGCCGTTCAATTTGATGACAGCGCTGTTGAAAGGTGTGAAGTTTGACAGTTTGAACGGCTCGTCGGAGCTTAACTCGCCGGCGGTGGTAGCGGCGATGATTTTGGAGAATAGAGAGTTGATGATGGTGCTGACTACGTCAGTAGCGGTGCTGATCGGATGCGTGGTGGTGTTGGTGTGGCGACGCGCAGGGTCGGCGAAGAAGAAGCAGCTGGAGCCTCCGAAGCTGGTGGTGCCGAAGGCAGCGGCGGAGCCGGAGGAAGTGGATGATGGAAAGAAGAAGGTTACTATCTTCTTCGGAACGCAGACTGGTACTGCTGAAGGATTTGCTAAGGTAAAAAAAAGGAAAAAAGAAAGAATAAATTAGGAATATTGGAGTTTTCTGGTGAGTGAAATGAAATTTGACTTTGATTATTATGAAGGCTAATTTTGTGATTTTATTGCATAATGTTTGGTTTTTTGTTGGCCGGCAGCTTTTAGTAATAATTCTTTTTTATTATTTTTTTTCAGAAAAATAACTGATTTCTTTTTGTAAATTAGTAATTCATTTTCTTGGCGTTCTTGTATAGGCACTTGCTGAGGAAGCTAAAGCTAGATATCAGCAGGCTAAATTTAAAGTAATTGACTTGGTAAGTTTTTTTTGCCTTAAATCATCAATTTATTGGGTAATTTGATTTTATTAAATTTCTTTCTACTAGCATCAAGTTCCAATCTTGATCTTGTTTATGCTCATAGGATGATTATGCTGCTGATGATGACGAGTATGAGGAGAAGATGAAGAAGGAGACTCTAGCATTCTTCTTCCTAGCCACGTAAGTTTCATTTATTAACTTTGAACTGTCTTGTAAATGCACAATGACAGTATTTCTGTGTTAAGGAAATGCCAGGTCATATGGCATAGAATTTTCTTTTGTGGATATGGAATGTATTGAGGTGGTTGAACCGTTTGGTTGCAGATATGGAGATGGCGAGCCAACTGACAACTCAGCCAGGTTCTACAAATGGTTTACAGAGGTGAAAATCTCGGCAGAACTAAATTTATAAGAATTTCTCTCTATAGGATGATATTTGGTTTGATTTTGTGTGTTTTGTGGCGCAGGGGAAAGAGAGAGGGGAGTGGCTTAAGAATCTTCAGTATGGTGTGTTTGGTCTTGGGAACAGGCAATATGAGCATTTTAATAAGGTCCGTACTTGTATTATTATGCTTATATATGTACTGATGCGAGCAGGCGAGCTACTTTCAATTTGATACTGATTTGTCGTTTATTACTATTTTGTTCATTTGAATAACAGATTGCCAAAGTGGTAGATGAGCTTGTTGCTGAGCAAGGTATGTTATTCTTTTTCGAGCATGTTTGGTCGTTAGAGTAATTGGTATGGATTTTAATCATGCTAGATGCTCGATTAACGTTTATCATCTCAGGATAGGAGAAAATATCAACTTTCCATGTGGTGGGACCCGGGGTTGAAGGGTTCCACCATACCTGGATAATCCTGATTACATTAGGAATTGAAGTCCTGTTGAGCTCTCTAAGAATCTCACATGACTTATGTTTTCTAATATTTTAAAATAATTTTAGCCAAATACCTTCAAATATATTCACACTTATCAAAACTTAAGGGACATAGAAATACGGCTGCTATGGAAAGATACGGTTTACATATATATATATATATATATTTGTGCTTGTGTGTGTGTGTGTGTTGTTTTCGTTGAAAAGATCAACAATATATCAGTTTCTATACAACCTAAGCTCTTTCACGATTTTATTTGCTATTATTTTTCATTTCTTACCTAATAATTTCAGGTGGAAAGCGGCTCGTACCAGTGGGTCTAGGAGACGACGATCAATGCATTGAAGATGACTTTACAGCATGGTAGCGGCATCATGAATCATTACTGAAAAGTAATTACTCCAGATTTAACATATCAGATGATATAACATCGCATTTTCTTATGGTCTATACAGGCGTGAACAACTGTGGCCTGAGTTGGATAAGTTGCTCCGTGATGAAGATGATGCAACTGTTACAACCCCATACACTGCTGCTGTTTTGGAATATCGTGTTGTGTTCCATGACCAAATTGATGGATCAGTTTCTGAGAACGGCTTAGGCAATGGTCATGCTAATGGCAATGCAGTTTATGATGCTCAGCATCCATACAAGTACTTCTTTTCTCTTTTTCTTTTTGCCATTTCTTCCTAGGTTGCTTTTGGATTGCAGTATTTGGTAGCCCAGAACTTCAAATCCGCAATAATAATTCCATTGAATTTGTTTCATAAGTTCGTGCTAACAATGCGTTTTAAATTTCGACACCCGATTCGAACTGTTTTTTCAGTCATTATGGTGTATTTTAAAACCATGTAAATATTTGGTCATTTAAAATCATTTTAGCAAATACTTCCAGTAAATCCATCTCCCAAATATCCAAACGTTCCATCCAAAAGCAACCTTAAATTTTGTTTGGATAGATGGATTTGGATTTGAAGGACCATAATGGTTGAAGAAATATCTCAGAATGAGTTCCAGGGGTTTTCAAATCCATATGTAACTTAAAATTAATCCAAACAATCTCAATGAATTTGAAATACATGGCTTTCTAATTCTTAAGGCCAAGCACATCCTAATATAACTTGATGGTTGTTTCTTTTGCCTAACATTTGTACGTATTTTCCGTGAAGAGCAAATGTTGCTGTAAAGAAAGAGCTTCACAGTCCTGCATCCGACCGTTCTTGCACTCACTTGGAATTTGACATATCAGGCACTGGGCTTACGTAAGTTCATACTATACAATGAAAAATGTACTTCATCCTATTGCTTTTGGGGAAAAGAGAAAGCTTGTCACTGTACTAAATTGTCCTTTTGTTCCCCAGCTATGAAACAGGGGACCATGTCGGAGTTTACTGTGAGAATTTGATTGAAACTGTGGAGGAAGCAGAAAGGCTATTAAATCTTCCTCCACAAACTTACTTTTCAATTCATACCGATAATGAAGACGGCACACCACTCGGTGGAAGTTCATTGCCACCTCCCTTCCCTCCTTGCACTTTGAGAACAGCACTAACTCGGTATGCAGATCTTTTGAGTGCTCCCAAAAAGGTTAGTTCTACCTTTGTACCATTCATCCTTTATTTAATTTGGATTATTAATAACTTGGAATTAAATTTTACAATTCTCTGTTCTCCAGTCTTCTTTAATTGCATTAGCGGCTTATGCTTCTGACCCAAGTGAAGCTGAGAGGCTCAAGCATCTTGCATCCCCTGCAGGAAAGGTACTCATATTTGGGTATTATTATTACTTTTAATATATTACACATGTATATACATGTATGTTTCATACTATGGGCGTATTTGCGAAATTTCTGATGTCAGTGAAGTGCTTAAATGTGAGAATAATCAGAAGTGGTAAACAATTAAAAGTGGTTAGTTTTCGCAAACACAATTGAGAAGTAGACAAAAATTGTAGGGGAGTGTCTGAAAAGAAAGTGATTCACATTCAACTTCAATGAAAAAACTAAAGAAAAATATCCTAAACAACTTTAATTTAATTACAGAAATGTCAAGGATCACTTTGAAGCACCTTGATACCAGCTTAATGATTATCATTATCTGAAGATTAATGAAGAGAATCACAATCATAGTTTGCAAACACTCCAAAACTGCTCATTTCGAGCTAGAATCTATGAATCATTTGACTTTTTAGAGTTTGCAAAACTCCTATATATAATTTGGGCTCTTGCATTGTTTTCTTATGGATATATATTTATATATGACCAGGATGAATATTCACAATATATAGTTGCAATCCAGAGAAGCCTACTCGAGGTAATGGCAGAATTCCCATCCGCCAAACCTCCACTTGGTGTTTTCTTTGCAGGAGTTGCTCCTCGTTTGCAGCCCAGATTTTATTCAATCTCATCCTCTCCAAAGTAATTATCCCATTTCCTTGTTCAAACTTTATGTTCTTTCCAGATAAAATGAGATGTTTTGTCCAAAAAAACTTCATTTCTTGCTTTTAGTATAACTTTTATATATAATTTATTCGCATTCGGGTACTCAATGTCTCTGATCGTTCTTCCAGGATTGCACCAAATAGAATCCATGTAACTTGTGCTTTGGTTTATGAGAAAACACCAACGGGACGAATCCACAAGGGTGTGTGCTCAACATGGATGAAGGTATTTCTCATAATAAATCAATGGTTGTTGGATGTTCGTAGCTTCATTCGGACCCTTTCTTATGCCTCAACTCTCACCATTTGCCTCTTAATAGAATGCTGTGCCTTCGGAGGAAAGCCTTGATTGCAGTTCGGCTCCAATTTTTGTTAGGACCTCAAATTTCAGGCTACCATCTGATCCTAAAGTGCCAATAATAATGATCGGTCCCGGTACAGGCTTGGCTCCATTTAGGGGTTTCCTTCAGGTTTGTGATACATTGTTCTGTTGTGTTTGGATCAAGAATTTAATAAAGAAAATGAGAAGGTCCAAGAAAGTAAAGTAGAGTTTCTTCTAAGGGTGGGGATTGAGTCGAACCGGCTAGATTAGAGCTCGACCGATTTTTTTTTCTGGATCGAGCCCTGCCTAATGAGCTGGATTCAAGCTCTATCATACTGGTTCACAGTCTCAATCCTTAGAAATAAAAATGTAAATCATTTACTTTATATATTTATTTACTAGTATATACAATAATTATATAACAATATGTATAGTGATGTATTTAATATTTATTGTAATATACGCTCGGCTCGAGCTTTTGGCTTGTATCACCCTTGTTTCATCATTTGAGGGGAGAAAACCTTTTTCCTCTTTTGAACACAGTCTTCGTGTTATATCTAATTAGCAATTACTCCGATTTTTGTATCGAGTATAACACCATAATTTTTGGTTTTATATTCAGGAAAGATTAGCTTTGAAGGAATCTGGAGTTGAACTTGGTCCTGCTATATTATTTTTTGGTTGCAGGAACCGGCAAATGGTTAGTAACTTACTAAGCATTTTGTGTAAATGCCTTGATATTTCTTGAAATTAATAATCAATTGTTATAGTTTTCGGAATTAACTTGCTCCATTTTGCAGGATTTTATTTATGAAGATGAGCTGAATAATTTTGTCAAAGCTGGTGTAGTTTCTGAGCTCGTACTCGCGTTCTCACGAGAGGGGCCCACTAAGGAGTACGTGCAGCACAAGATGACACAGAAGGTATGCAATGATTTTCACCAAATACTTGTTTGAATTTTCTCCACAACTACAAAAAATTTACTGGAATAATCTTTTTAATGACATCTTTTAGATATTTATAGTAAATTTTTCTCTGGTCCCTTTAGTTATCTAAAATTACATTTGGTGAACCAACAGGCTTCAGATGTGTGGAATATAATATCCGATGGAGGTTATGTCTACGTGTGCGGTGATGCCAAAGGCATGGCACGTGACGTCCACCGAACTCTGCACACCATTGTGCAAGAGCAGGTTTGTATTCTCAAACCACTTAAAAGATTATTTGTTAATTGATAAAAGAGCAAATAAAGAGATAAAAACTAAATAGTTATCAAATAGGAAGAAAAAAACAAATTCTTGGTTGCTGAAAAAGTAATCTATTTATGTGAACTTGACTTGTACAATTTTGTTTATCTTTCTATTGGTCCACGTGTTTGCATTTTGTGAAGTTCATTGTATTATTGGTGGAACTACCTTCACATACCATTTTATGTTGTCAATTGAGAGAACGCTCTTGAATCGTCCGAGACATTTTGTCTTGTCCTTTCTATGTCCACTCGTTTTAAGCTGTATTATTACGATGCTGACGGGTGATTATTGCAAAAACCAACCTATTGGGGGACCTCATTGTGAATCTTTTGAAATTTTTGCAAAGTCTATTATTTAGTATAAATGTCGTTTTCTTTACTCGTCCCGTACCCTAAATGGTCATTTTCTTTACTTTTCCCTTAGCCTAAACCTCCACCACCCTTCCCAATTCTATCTCTAGAAAAGATGTATTAGGACAGAAAAGGATTGTTGTTGATGATTGTAATAAATCCCTTCGGAGTATATATCAATTACGTTACAACTATAATTCACTTCATGTGTGATATGACGATTAAATCTGATATTGCCTAGAATTTCATAAACCGTAGTTAGATAAAAAAAAAAAGTTATACGACTAAACTAATAGCTTCACTCGTAATTTCAGGGATCCATGGGCAGCTCCCAAGCTGAGAGCCTAGTGAAGAATCTGCAAATGACTGGAAGGTATTTGCGTGATGTATGGTGATAATAATTTGGTCTCTGGTCGAGAAATGACTATTAAATCGACTACATTGTACATGTTTTGAAACCGAAAACATTCTATTTATGAAGTATATAATGAGGCAATGTGTAGTTGCCTGATATAAGAAAGTATCTTTTTTGGTGTGATTTTTTCGAGTAGTTTATTGACGTTTTTCTTCTTCGTATAAGTTTATATATAGTTATGTACGGTATACAATCTAATATCGATATACAGGTACATATATCGCTTTAAATCTTTCTTTGTTATTAATTCTTTTTTGTTATGCTGCTTGCTTATTTCGAACCAGCTTTTATGCAGGGTTTATTTTTAGATCACCGATAAAGAGATTATATTGAAGTGAATTTATGGAATTTTCATAGCTTCTTACTAAAATGTGTCAAATAATGAAAATTGCTAGATGAATATATTTTAGTATTTTAGGTTAATAACTTTTCATATTTTTACTAATTTCATTTAGATATATAGTAATTTATTGTTTATATATTAAGTATTATTTATTTCCTCGTTTCTAGATAGTTTATAATATCTGTAGATTCTTTTTTTATATTGAAGTTTATTATCAATAATACATTCTTAAAAAAATATGTATAAGCTCTTTTAATGAAGTAGGTGACACCTAACTCGAAAAAAAGTAGAAAAGAAGTAACCTTCTGAAGTTGAAAATAAAACTAAAAATATGACATTAAGAGTAGGTAAGCAGGATGTAATAATTTTTTTCTGGTGAGGGATGAATAATAATTAGTCATGCACAACTGTTTATTATGAAAATTTGAAAAGTCTTTGTTTGTTTATGTTTTCAAATTTCATTTTCATGTTTTTAAATCACAAAATACTAAATAAATTTAACACATCAAATTCTCATTTTTTTCAACTTTACTTTTTCAATTTTCTATATAACTACCCATCAATCATATATATACATCATTTCACACATTTACCAATCAAATCATTTATTATAATCAATTTTTCACTTTATCTTTCATACTTTATAATTTTTTATCTATATTTTTTTATTTTTTATTCACATAATCATTATATACACCATTAACACATTTATTATACACATCATCAATCAATCTGTCACTATTGATTTGACATGTGTTACAACTTTAAGTCTATTTTTAAAAACCATAAACAAACATCAACCATTTTCACACGAATTTTTATAATACGCGATTCTGAAGAAAATTTCAAAAATTTATCCCAAAAATTTCTACTAATATGATACAACTCTAACAAAAAGGAACCAATATTTCTTTAAAATTATGTTTTGGGTAAGTGTGGGGATTTAAATTTTGTGATTGATAATACTGGAACAAGTAACATTATTGTTTCTCTAATATCATAACTACACGTGCATTGCAAAATGGCCACAACTAAAATACACCAACTATGTACTATTGTGAGATGTTCATAAAGTGAAAATGACACTTGCTTAAATGCATTTTTGGTCTTAATAAATAGGCTATCAACTTTCTTTGGGCTCAATTGGTAGGAAACTGTCGCCTCAAAATATACCAATAAGATAGTTAACAATAACATATCGACTAAAAAGTTTTTTTTTCCAGCTATCTAACAATACTAAAAAGTTCTAATATAATACGATAACTAAAAATATTATTCATTGTAATTATTATTTTATGTCAAAATCGACGAGATTGACTAAAAATATTTAATAAAAATTATATCCAAATATCGACCCAACTTCAATTTTTATAATAAAAAAATATATCATATTAATCATAATGGTTATAAATGATTATCTTAATATCATCAAATATTTTTATCGTCTTTAGATTAAGTGTGAATGTAATAATTTTAATAAAACCAAACAAATTGCAAATAATTTCTTACAAAAATTAAGGGAGATTCAAATAGATAATATATAAAAAGTATTATATAACATTGGTACTTATGATGATGTACGAGAGGTGCTTAATAAAATGTACAAATAAAAGTGAAAGTTATATTTGGAGTACCTTTCAATTTAAACTTAAAATACTTAAATAAATCATTTCATCAGAATAAATTTCATCCATAAGAAGAAAGTTATATATGAATAGAAACTTACACATATAAATCAAACTAAAATCACAATATACATTTTACAAGATAATAAATAAGGGAAATTTAGAAAAAAAAAAATTAACATAAAATTGAGTTTTTTTAATTCTTATAAAATGCGATTAAACTTAGAATAGTAAGAAGGCAAAAGTAAATAAGATAGATGACAACAATTTTTGATTAATTGATAATTTGTATTCATAATAAATGTAATGTTGTATATTTCCCAGAATAAATACATAAATAAATAGAAAATTAAAATCCCGTTTCCTAATTAGCAAAGGTAAATTTATCTACTTCAACCTTGACACAATCTATTCAATTTTGTTACAATAAATTTTGTCCAAATACAGCTTTGATTTGAGCTTCAGTATTGATATAGTCTTTCAATGTCTAAAACTGCATTCGTATTACAAGTTGCCTACGTTTTATGGACTCAAAGGAAAATAAATATATACATAATATATGTAAGTATATTCTTTTTTTAGAGAAAAGAAAATTCTGAGCCTATTAAGATAGCTTGTTAATAGAGGTTAGAATGGACTTGTTTTACTTGGTGAGTTATCTTTATGGGCTTGTGGATTATAAATTTTCCATATCAAGTAATATTGTCTAAGTATGGTTTGAAAATTAATGGGCTTGCATCTTCCAAAAAAAAAAAAAAACTTTTAAGACAGTGGTTTATTTTAAAATTAAAAGTCCATTTGGATCGAACTATCAAACAACCGACATTATAGCAAATGGGTTTTCGATTTTTTTGGATGACGAGTGAATTTGCAGTCAGTAATGGGTTTTCTTTCACATTGTTTACATATTTTTTCTCGTTTTTGCAAGTTTTCTCCTACTTTTTCGAAACGTTTTCGAAACCGTTTCTAATATTTAACCACCCGAAACTTAGGTTAGTATTGAAACTTTGAACCTTAAAATCAGTCTAGACTACTCATAGCTGGCAGACTCACAACAGACGAGGCCAAATCAGCATTTCTCAAAAAGAATCGAACCCACAACAAAAACTACAAAATATTGATTTTAAAAATGAATAAAGATAGCATTTATTGTTTACTTTTCTTTCACATTGTTTACATTTTTTATCTCGCTTTTGCAAGTTTTCTTCTATTTTTCCGAAACGTTTTCGAAACCGTTTCTAATATTTAACCACCCGAAACTTAGGTTAGTACTGAAACTTTGAACCTTAAAATCAGTCTAGACTACTCATAGCTGACAGACTCACAACAAACGAGGCCAAATCAGCATTTCTCAAAAAGAATCGAACCCACAACAAAAACTACAAAATATTGATTTTAAAAATGAATAAAGATAGCATTTGTTGTTTACTTTTCTTTCACATTGTTTACATTTTTTTATCTCGCTTTTGCAAGTTTTCTTCTATTTCTCCGAAACGTTTCCGAAACCATTTTTAATATTTAACCACCCGAAACTTAGGCTAGTACTGAAACTTTGAACCTTGAAATCAGTCTAGACTACTCATAGCTGACAGACTCACAACAGACGAGGCCAAATCAGCATTTCTCAAAAAGAATCGAACCCACAACAAAAACTACAAAATATTGATTTTAAAAATGAATAAAGATAGCATTTGTTGTTTACTTTTCTTTCACATTGTTTACATTTTTTATCTCGCTTTTGCAAGTTTTCTTCTATTTTTCCGAAACGTTTTCGAAACCGTTTCTAATATTTAACCACCCGAAACTTAGGTTAGTACTGAAACTTTGAACCTTAAAATCAGTCTAGACTACTCATAGCTGACAGACTCACAACAGACGAGGCCAAATCAGCATTTCTCAAAAAGAATCGAACCCACAACAAAAACTACAAAATATTGATTTTAAAAATGAATAAAGATAGCATTTGTTGTTTACTTTTCTTTCACATTGTTTACATTTTTTTATCTCGCTTTTGCAAGTTTTCTTCTATTTCTCCGAAACGTTTCCGAAACCATTTTTAATATTTAACCACCCGAAACTTAGGCTAGTACTGAAACTTTGAACCTTGAAATTAGTCTAGACTACTCATAGCTGACAGACTCACAACAGACGAGGCCAAATCAGCATTTCTCAAAAAGAATCGAACCCACAACAAAAACTACAAAATATTGATTTTAAAAATGAATAAAGATAGCATTTGTTGTTTACTTTTCTTTCACATTGTTTACATTTTTTATCTCGCTTTTGCAAGTTTTCTCCTATTTTTCCGAAACGTTTCCGAAACCGTTTCTAATATTTAACCACCCGAAACTTAGGTTAGTACTGAAACTTTGAACCTTGAAATCAATCTAGACTACTCATAGCTGACAGACTCACAACAGACGAGGCCAAATCAACATTTCTCAAAAAGAGTCGAACCCACGACAAAAACTTCAAATTTCGCCCGACTAATTGTGTTTGGGGTTGCTCCCGATTTATTTCCACTATTACATGATTGAACAACAATGTCACATCTTAATTGGTTCCTAAAAAACTTCTAAGTCGTCGTAATAACTTCATTTTTTAAAGTTATTTCCTCCCAAATGGTTCATATGGTACATTATACCTAGTTATTAAAATACAAGAATAGGGTTTGCAGGCTATTACACAAGAGAATAGGGTTAAATTTCAATCTCCTCGTCCACTAGTCTTAAATCACTTTGAAATGTCAAATTCTATTATTTAATAAGTGAGAAAAAATATGACATTTGAAAAGTAAATTAGTGCATAATTTTATTTTCAAAGTCAACATCTATTCAATTCGAACACATTATTTCAAAGTTCAATTTCACTTTTCCATCTAATCTAACTACTCGTGTGTTAATTATAAACACACTTGTAATGTATTGATACGTTTCTTATATAGATGAATATCATAAATGAATATAGAGCTACACCTCTTATATAGCTCAACTAACATATAATTGGTCAAAAATAGATGAGAACGACATAGGGTAATCAAAGAATTAAATGCAGATACTTATTATGAAACTTTATTTTATTTTTTTTAGGACAATTAATATTTGTGATGCGATAGAAACCAGACTAACAAAAATTAATTTTCAAACTTAAACCCTAACCAACATCATATTTTTGAGGTCTCATATTTCAATTCGGTTTTATCTAACATTTTGCATTGCAAATGAGTGTCACGTCATATAAAGTGTTTCCTAAAATTTACCATAGAATTTAAATGAATAATACTTAATGTACAATATATATGCAACAAACACGAATTGTATTGCAACAAAGCATGCGAGTTGTATATCATGTCTATGACAATTTTATGACATATCGAGTTTAATGGAGCTGACATGAATGTACCATTACTGTTAGAGTATAGTTTTATTGTATATTCTTGGCCCATATATGTATAGCCCGGTCTCGTATATTCTTGTATATATACTCGTACATTGTATTATTTTATTCATTATGTGCAATACATATTATACAAAAGTGTTCTATACTCAATACGTACTTAGAACACTATCATGGTATCAGTTACTGGGGCCTCCGATCCCGTGACTACAACCACTGCCCTCACGGCAATAAACATCTCCGCCCCACCACCAATGTCTGGCGATATCCCCGCCTCGATCTCACTTCCGGCAGCCACTACTCTCTCCGAATTCCCTATTTCTTCTCTCGTCACGTCACCCCCGACCTCTATTCTTTCCCAATCTCCCTTTTCCTATGTATTTTCCGGCGCCATCCCTCCGTCGGCACCACCAGCCGCCCATGATTCTCTATCTCATTTTATCTCTCTCATACATCATCTCTTATTCCTAACCTTCACCCCAAAGACATTGCCCACCTTCTTTCCGTTGCACCGCCGCTGTCGGCGTCGATTGTCGCTGCTTCGCCGTCTGTTCCTCTTCCCGCAGCGATTGCTGCACATTCTCCATTATTTCCGCATCAATCAGCCGCCACAAACAATGGTGTTAATGTTGCTGCTGTCGTCCCTTCAAGCCCACAAACAAACCTAATTCCCACAATATTAAACCCTACCACCAAATCTATTTTTGGATCTAAAAAATTAGCCCATAATTCCTTTCCCTCTCCAGCCCACCAAATCCCTTTACATACGGGCCACCTTTCCACATATAATATGCAAGCCCACCAAAATCCTCTACCTTTGGCCCCTATTCAAGAACAAATTAATATCCTAGCCCACCAACCCATATTAACTTCGGCCACTTCACCTAAAACTAGCCTAGCACACCAACCAAATTTTACTACATATCCAATTGTTAATACCTCTTTTCCTTCACCTTTACACACGGAAAATGCAATTTCACAGAATCCCAGTTTATCTACTCTCAATTCTTCTTCATATATGCCACCACATCCAAGTCCAACGCTCATGTCTACTAAACTTAATTCCGATAATTATTTACTATGGCGTTACCAATTTGAATTGATTCTGGGTAGTCATGACTTACTCGGCTATGTTGATGGCTCGATTGTGTGCCCTCCTGCGTATAATTCTAATCCTAATGGTGATCCTATTCCGAACCCGTCGTATAATTCTTGGTTACGGACTGATCGTAGTATTCGTTCTTGGATGAATGCTACTTTTACTACCTCAGTCATTCAGGAGGTTTTTACCCTATCCACGGCTCGTGCTGTATGGCTTGCCCTTGAACGTCGCTTCCAGCAACAATCTATTGCAAAGAAACTCCAATACAAAACTGAGTTTGCCAACTTAAAGAAGGGCGATCAATCATGTGATGAATATCTTAGTAAACTTAAAAACATTGCTGATCACCTTGCTGCAGTTAATTCTCCTATAGCCCCGATGGACCTTGTCATTCAGGCTTTGAGTGCTTTACCGCCTGATTATGAATCCTGGTTACCACCCTCTCCCTCCAGCCTCATCTCATTAGCTTTGATGACCTGCGAGCTCAATTACTTCAATATGAGCAACGTCTTCGTACTATCTCCGTTTCCGCTTTGCCTTCCCCTGCCTTCATTGCATCCTCTTCTCCTGGTTCTAGTGGTTCTGGACGTGGTAATTCTCGTGGTCGTGGATCTCGTTCCGGACGTGATCGTGGTCGTGGTGGTCGTGGCCATCCCCCATCTCACACTTGGCATTCTCATATGCCGCCTTCTGGGGCTCCTAGATCGTCTCAGCCCCGTCGATCGCATTCTCCTATTGGTTTACATTCTTCATCACGCCCATCTGGCCTAACTGGTTCACCTACTCCAGGTCCGGGTTTACTTCCATCTCCTTCTGGATTCTCACTATGTCAGATTTGTGGTATTTCAGGTCATGCTGCCCTCACATGTGCAAATCGACACAACCATGCTTACATCGCTGCGGAATTACCGAAATCATTTTCAGCTCTATCTACTGCTGATACTTCTGATGTTGCCTGGTATCCAGACAGCGGCGCCTCTGCTCATATGACCCCTCATGCTGGTAAGCTTACACATGTTACACCCTACATTGGCTCTAACAAAATTTTGGTTGGTAATGGTGCACAATTACCTATTCACAATATTGGTTCTTCCACTATTAGCACACCCGCTCACAATCTTACTCTCCATAATGTTCTTCATGTACCTGATCTTTCTCATAATCTTTTATCCGTTCGCCAGCTTTGTCGTGATAATGATTGCTTAATTGAGTTTTCTGCTACTGGTTTTGTTTTAAAGGACAAACATACGGGGAAGATACTTCTGGACTCCCCTTCAGCTAGCGGTCTTTATCCTATCTTGCCCTCATCCTCGCCGTCTTCATCTTGCGCTTTTGTTGCTCATGCAGTTTCTGGGGATGTTTGGCATCGTCGTCTTGGTCGTTCTAGCCAGTCTATTTTTTCACATTTATGCTCTCATGGTCTTTTACGTTTTAAAAATAAACATGTTTCCTTTTGTTCACATTGCAAGTTAGGTAGGTCGCACAAGCTTCCTTTTCAGCCTGTTGAAAAGCATAGCTCGTCACCGTTAGATTTAATTCATTCTGATGTCTGATCCTCTCCTGTAGAGTCTCGCACTGGTTATAAATATTATGTTATTTTTGTTGATGACTTTACTCGTTTTACGTGGTGTTATCCATTATATGCTAAATCTGAAGTTTTCTCTGTTCTCTGCAATTTTAAATCTCTTGTAGAAAACTTATTTTCCACTCGCATTAAATGTTTTCAAAGCGACGGTGGCCGTGAGTTCAATAATGCAAACGTTCGTAATCTCTTTTCCACTACTGGTATTCAGTTTCGCTTAGCTTGTCCGTATACACCACAGCAAAATGGTCTGGCTGAACGTAAACATCGCCACATCTCTGAACTTATTCGCACCCTTCTACTCCAATCTAATCTTCCTCACTCATTCTGGGTTGATGCCCTTTATACCACTGTTTATCTAATAAATCGTCTCCCTACCCCTATCCTCTCGCATCGTTCGCCTTTTCAATCTCTTTTTCATCGACTTCCGGATTATAGTTCTTTTCGCACTTTCGGTTGTGCTTGTTACCCTCACTTAGCTCATCGTGCTTCTCACAAGCTTCAGCCTCGATCTGTCTCTTGTATCTTTATCGGTTACGCCCCTGAGTACAAGGGCTATCGATGTCTCGATATTCGTACAAGTTCCATTTACGTCAGTTGTCATGTTATCTTTGATGAGGACACTTTTCCTTCTTATCCAGATACTCTGACTTCCACCACCTCTACCTCGGTCTCTACCCTTCCTACTGTCACGCTACCTTTTGCCCCCATATCTTGGCCCTAGTCCTCTTTCGCCTCGTACTCTCGAACCACCTCACCACACTTCGACTCCCTCGGCCCCTCATGTACCTCAGCCATCGTCTCCATCTCCACCCACTGACACTACCCCTTCTGCATCAGACATTCCCTCTTCTACATCTCCATCTCATCTAATGACCACTAACTCTCTAACAACTCTTGTGCCTGTCTCGTCTAGCTCTAGTACCATTCCTGCGTCCCCTACTGTGTCCCCTATACTCTCCTCGTCCTCTACATCTCCTCCTCGGCATCCCATGGTTACTCGCACCCGCGGTGGTACCCGTCGTCCTCGCATCATTCCATCCCTCACTGTCATCACTCCTCCCATCGAGCCAACATGTTACACTCAGGCCGTAAAGGATCCACTCTGGCAGGCCGCCATGGCTGAAGAGTTTGATGCTCTTCAAGCCAATCACACCTGGGTTCTTGTGCCACCTAATCCTTCTCAAAATCTTGTTGGTTCCAAATGGGTATTTCGTGTGAAATTACGATCTGATGGGTCTGTTGAGCGTTACAAAGCTCGTCTGGTTGCTCAGGGCTTCAAACAGCAAGCTGGAATTGATTTTGGTGAAACATTCAGCCCCGTGGTTAAACCCACTACTATACGCACGGTTCTTTCTATCGCAGTTTCACGGCGTTGGACGATTAGATAACTTGATGTGAAAAACGCTTTTCTCCATGGTGATCTATCAGAAACAGTTTTTATGACTCAGCCCCGAGGATTTGTGCATCCACAGTTTCCGTCTCATGTGTGTAAGTTGAAGAAAGCTTTATATGGTCTGAAACAAGCACCGCGTGCCTAGTTTCAACGCTTTGGTACATTCTGACTTCAACTTGGTTTCTTCTCCAGTTCTGCGGATATGTCGATGTTTGTGTTTCGTTCTGGCTCTGTTATTATTATTCTTCTTCTGTACGTGGATGATATTATTCTCACAGGAAATGACACTGCTGCTCTCTCATCATTGATTACTCGTCTCTCTAGCGTCTTCGCCATGAAAGACTTGGGTGCCCTTCATTTTTTTCTCGGGATTCATGCCACTAGGAATTCTCAGGGTTTATTTTTGTCTCAACAGAAGTATGCTACTGATCTATTACAGCGATTTGACATGATGGCCCTTAAGCCAGTCTCATCCCCTCTATCTGCCAAATCGACACCTTCGGCACTTGAGGGTGATCTCTTCTCTGATCCATCATTATTTCGCAGCATTGTCGGCAGCTTGCAATACCTCACTCACACCAGACCGGATATTGCTTACGCTGTTACTTTAGTCAGTCAGTTTATGCACTCGCCGCGAGTTATTCACTTTCAGATGGTTAAGCGCATTCTTAGATACCTTCGTGGGACCCTTGAGTTTGGCCTTCAACTGCGTTCATCTTCCTCTGATTCTTTGATTGTCTACGCTGATTCTGACTGGGTTGGCTATCCTGACAGTCGTCGCTCTACGACTGGCTATGCTGTGTATCTTGGTGGAAACCTCATCTCCTGGTCTGCTAAGAAACAAGCTACTGTGTCTCGCTCTAGCACCGAATCTGAATATCGTTCCATTGCATATGCCGTTGCAGAGACATGTTGGTTACGCTTCTTATTACGTGATCTCGGTGTTTTTCTTCGTGAGCCAGTTCGTGTTTATTGTGACAACATTAGTGCCATTTATCTTGTATTGAATCCAATTTTCCATGCCCGCACGAAACACATCGAGATTGACTATCATTTTGTCCGGGAAAATGTTGCTATCGGTGATGTTATCGTTAAATATGTTCCTACTGTCTCCCAAATTGCTGACATTTTCACAAAGGCATTACCTACTACTAAATTTACCGAGCTCTGTTCCAATCTTCGCGTCGGTCCCGCAGCTCCGATTGCGGGGGAGTGTTAGAGTATAGTTTTATTGTATATTCTTGGCCCATATATGAGTAGCCCGGCCTCGTATATTCTTGTATATATACTCGTACATTGTATTATTTTATTCATTATGTGCAATACATATTATACAAAAGTGTTCTATACTCAATACGTACTTAGAACACTATCAATTACCAATAGTGTTTTACCAAAATACACCCTCGTCCAATGGTCTATAACAGGCGGCTTCATTGGACCCAGTTATAGAATTTCTCATACATTAATGCCATAAAAACCTTCTTTTTGTTTAATCGAGTTGAAAGAAAGGTCAAGTTAAATGAAACACAAATAGTTTACCTTCATTGTAATTATTACAAAATTCTATCTCATAATTATCAATCTCGTAATATTAAAAAAATTCATTTCTATGTTATTAACAAAATTCAATCTCGTAATATTCATTTAAAAATTAAAGATTTAGCCATAAAAACAATATATTATATTGGGGAACTTATTTCCTTATTCCTTTTAAGAGAAAATAAATCTCAAAAAATTTCAACGCGAAATATTTCATGCCAATTACGTTTCTCTCATATGTCGTAATTGGGTTATAAAGTTCGACTAAATAGGGTTTATACTTATTTTTAAATATGTTATCTATATATGATTATAAGGTCGGATTTCAATGAGTTTTGGTGAGCAAAATATCTTCGCGGTCTTAAATTATCCTAGAGATAGCATAAAAGAAGTTGAACAAAATGTGCGTTGGCAAGTTGAAAATGGATCGAAGATCAATATATTTGGGAACTGATCGAGGACAATACGATGATGATGATGATTTCGGATGTGAAGGAATTTAAATGGTGAGTGGAGATTGGTGAACTTTTCAAGTTTAAGTTCGAGTTCATTTATATTTTTTCGAGCTCGAACGTGACAAGCCTAATTTTTAAGGTTCAAGCTCAAGCTTGCTAAAGACGAATCGAGCTTGAATAAAAAATTAATTTAGTTACCTTTTAATTTTTTTAGAAATTATTTTTATTCTTATATTAATTAGATACATATAAAAAACTATAACTTAATAGAACCAATTTATAGAAACACATAGCACAACAACATAAATGAAAATATTATAATTTATTATATATTTTGCATGACATACAAAAATTTAAATGTTCCTTATGTATTACTAAACTATATTTTAATTAAAAAATTAAAGTACTAGTTTTAAAATTTTGGGTATTTAATTATAACCGTATATAAAAAATTAAAAATAATATTAATAATAAGTTCGTGAGCCGGCCACGTCAGCTTATAAACAATTACAAGTAAGCTGAAGTTCCGCTTACGAGAATGCTCCAGCCCGTGATATCTAGAGTTCAAGCTAGTGGTGTTTACGAGTCGAGCCGGCTCGAAAATAGATTGATTCGAGCTCGAGCCTAAAAATGCATGTTCGCTGGCTCGCGAGTTGGAATAAAAAAATAAATTTTAATTAATATATATAACAAATAAATATTTATTCATATATTTTTATATAATATGATATATTATAATAATAATATATGTATAAATAATAATATTTTTTACATTAATTATAACTATATTTAATAATATATGAATAAATATAAAACTAATAATATATTTAAAAAAATTAATAAAAAAATTATTATTTTATAAAAAAATAATTTTTTTGAGCTCAAGCTCAAGCTCGGCTCGACACGGCTTGAATCAGGCTCGAGCTCGAGCTCACTGTTCTGCAGCTCGTCGAGCTTGAGCTCGAAAATTGTGGCTCGAGCTCGAATTTTTGGCCCAGCTCGGCTCGAATTCGACTCGTGAGCACCCCTAGTTCAAACTGAGCTCCAATCGAGCCGATTCATCAAATTCATGAATTGACTCGACTCAACTTACACTCCGGATTTTATTAGTTGATGACACCTAGTCTCACATTTTTTTTCTTTATTTCTTTTTACTCTCTTTTAAACAAAATAATAAGAACACGTGCATGCATTATCTGTGACTGATAAAAACGAGAGCGAAAAACATTTTGCATCGGTAGTTCCATCAAATTTCATTTTTTCATCTAAGGAAACCCCAAAGATTAGAAAAATCCATAGTTTTTTCCGTCTTATTTCAATTTAAGTTAATCATTTCTTGTTCAAAAGATTCGAATTTATTTATCCATCGAGCTCTGATTCTTGTATAGATAAGCTCAAAGATCCCAAATTTAATCAAATTTGTAACAAGAGAAAGCAAAGGAAAAATTAAATGGCGAGTGCATCTGGACTGTGTTCGATAGGCATATATCGATCTGGGTCTTGGTTGTCTGAGAGTGGGTACAGGAGAATAGTGTGTTCCAGCAATGCTCAGGGTGCGGAGAAGCTTTCCCCTTCTGAATCTAGAGTGCCCAGGTAATTGATTCTTTGTAAAGTTTTAATGTTTATTGATATCTGCACATTTAGTTTGTGGCTTTTATTTTTCAGTAGCTGAAATTGTGTTATTTGTTTCCATTAAGTTTTTGAACACTGATTGGTGTAATTGGTGCTTTTTTCAGTTTATAAATTCTTGATGTAAGTTTGAATTTTAATGAATGGGGTAAGCTTGGATTTGGAATTGCTTTGAATTTGGATAAATTTTGGGGTGGTGTTCTTGCAATTATCTTTGGAAGCATAATAGGAAGTGTTGGCATACTCCCAATTAGTAATCTTACAAGGAAATTGAGTATTTGAATGATTCATGAACATGTATGAAACTGTAATGATCTTACTTAACAAATCAATAATTCCAAGAATTTAGCAGCAGAAAAGTAGCAGGAAAGTAGAAGAATAAGATAAGAGATAGAAAGAGATGAGAATTTAGATAATATTCATTATTTAGGAACCTTCAAATGCATCTACAATCCAATATATAATCTCATCAAATCAGAAATATCATCTAACAACTTTGTCAACAGAATTTGAGTAGTGTTCCTCCATTTCCCGTTTTTACTCTTCATTAGCCACGTGTCCTTGGTCCCCTTTCCAACTGTTATTTCCCTCTTTTGCCCTTTCCCTCGATTATGAACGATCGAGATTATATCCTTCCAGCTCATCATCCAATGGTCTACAACAATGATGGTTACATTCATGACAGAAACTTGCTTGCTCGTATAATTTAGTAGGGGGTTGATCTTTATAATTAGTCATCAATACTTGAATATGCTTGCACATGTCCGGGCAATGTTTAGGAGTGTCGAAAAAGATCGGCCGAAGAATAGGGAAAAGGGTTACCATTTGGAGATAACATGTCTCAGCATGTTTAATCATTTGGCTCTATTAAGATATATCTTTCAATGTATACTTGATTGGTTAATTAGGATAATGTTTCTGATTTCTCTCTGATCACAAACTTAAATTTGTACAGACTCGTCAGCCAAGGCTGCAAATTAGTTGGATGTGGCTCTGCAGTGCCAAGTCTTCAGATATCTAACGATGATCTCTCAAAAATTGTTGATACTAATGATGAATGGATATCTGTTCGAACTGGAATTCGAAATAGACGGATAATTTCTGGTGAGCTTTTTCTTGCAGTATCATGCTCGTGTTATTCAATGAAATTTACTTAAAACTAACAAGCTTACAAATTTAATTTTTGTAATCTGTTATCCTTGAAGTGGGAATTAACAATGCTAGAAGAGGTTAGAATGGTCTTAATTATCATTTTGAGCCCACACTAGTAGATTGATGTTAGTTTTAGTTTGATTAACTGTAAAGTTTCAATATCCTGTTGCTCAAAGTTAAGTTTGTACTTGGACATGATTGGCACAATATTCGATACAATAGGGGGATACAACCCTTTGGAGATTCCTTAAATTATCAATTTTATTTCTTTAGATGTATCTCCAAACTATTATGTAACAACTAAAGTTCAAAATTTTGCCCAAACAAGTGCTTGCATTAGAAAGTAAACATACTTATTCATTTCGCGATGATTTATTGAATACGATGGAAAATACTTTGAGGGAATTCAACAAAGTATTGAATCTCGAACATTGGAATACTATTATCAGCAAACGTTTTCGTTGAAGTGGAATATTGTCCAAAGAAATAATAAAAATATTTTGCAAAATCGCATCTTTACATATCTGGCTCTTGTTAAATCTGCTTGTGTTTTTTCAAATCAAACTTGGCTTTAAATTGAAGGTATGCTGCTGCAGGAAAAGATAGTTTGACAGGTCTTGCTGTAGAGGCAGCAAAGAAAGCTCTCCAAATGGCCGAGGTTGATCCTGATGACGTGGATCTTGTGTTGATGTGTACTTCAACTCCGGAAGATTTATTTGGCAGTGCCCCTCAGGTATATGTATTTGCAACAATATCCTGAAAAAGGTTGAATTTTGTGTTCACAGGGTAAATAGAAGTAAGCCTTTTATGGGGGTTTTCCATTACTATATGTTTTACTGTCAAACTAAAACATTCTCCCGTGTTGATTGATTCTGATATTCTCTAGAATGCTGTAAAGTTCGTTTTTTATGCTTTTCTAGGACAAATGTGATAGCATTTTCGTATAGGACAAATTACATAGACGAGTGTATGTGAGGCCCTAATTACAGAACACTTTTAGATATTATCATCACTTGTTCTGTTAGTTAATGCATATTACAATTTTACCCCTATTTCTCGAGTTGTCAGGATCTGACAAGGGTTATCTTCGTAATTTACAAAACCTCAAGGAAATCGTGATAATTTTCCAATAAGTGAGGGGGTATGCATGCAATTATCCCTAAAGTATGAGATAATTTGACTGTATCAGTAAAAGTATGTTCTAGTTTCACAGAAGTTAAAACTATTTTCTGGTAATTGTTTTCCAGATTCAAAAGGCACTTGGGTGCAAAAATAATCCATTGTCTTATGATATTACGGCTGCCTGTAGTGGTTTCGTATTGGGCCTAGTTTCGGCTGCTTGCTATATTAGAGGTAAACTTAATTATTCTTCGCAAAAGTTGTATATATTAGCTATATTGGGTTATTTGTATATTGAAATTTTATGCTGTATATGGTAGGGGGTGGGTTCAAGAATGTTCTTGTGATCGGGGCTGATGCTCTATCTCGCTATGTCGATTGGACTGACAGAGGATCTTGTATTCTCTTTGGTGATGCCGCTGGTGCTGTATTACTTCAAGTACGCCCTTTTTCATTTTGTATGATTTCAATTGCCGTATTATTTAATTTGGTAATTAAATTTTCATGGAATGATAAACGCCCATGATAAAAATATCGCTGGGTACAAAAATGCAAAAGTATGATATATATATACTAGCGTGTGCCCCGTGCTACGCACGAAATATTATTCTGGTATGGTTTTATATTAGTTGTTAGTGTAATCTAAGTAAACAAAAAATAATATAAAAAGAAAAAAAAAACGAAGCAAATCATATTTGAAATGATAAATATAATGAACATTGATATTATCCCTAGCTATATAGGTGATAACACACTTGATAACACACTTAGAAATCCCAATAAATATAAAGATTTCTTCAGAGCTCAGATCATCCTATATAATTTAATTTGTTAATAATAGCAAAAATTCAAATAATAAATAATAAGTTGTGGATATCTAAAATAATACAATATGGAATCACATTTAGATTCTATAATAAATGATGAAATGAAAATTTAATATATATATATATATATATACTATTTATTATAAGCTATAACAAAAATTTAATTTAACAAAAGTTTAAATTTGAAAAACAAAAAACATATACTATTTATTATAAGCTATAACTAAGTATGTTAACTGTGAATGGAGTGAATGGAGGGAAGAGGCAAGAACATTGACATAATTGTTTAATTAAGACTTAAATATAAAAGAGAGAAAGAAGACAATAGGATTGACAAACGTGGATTGAAGTAAAGTGATGGATAATAAAGGCAAACTAAACTTGATTGTGACTCATTGAGTTGTAGCTTTATATATTTGGGGCTGCTAAATTAATATGGACTGATGTTTGCCCATATTTATGCCCCATAGATGTGTAGAAATATTAGCGCGTAAGTAATTATTAAAAGCTGTCCAATACATAATTATGGAATTGAAAGAAGACTACACTAATGTCACTGGATTAACAAACATTGGGTAGAAAATATTTAGTGGCCCAATTGGACTCACAGAAGCCCCAAGGATGAAGAATAAAACAGGCCCATTTATGTGAATAAAAGGCCGTCAATAACTGAGCCCAATTAATAGGTGTTCAAGCAATAGCCCAAAGCATGTAGCCCAACTACTCATCAATTCATCAGCCGGCCCAAAAGCTTTCTAGGATTCCCGGGCTCACCTTTGTTCCAAGGTTTAGTTTGACAATTTGCAATAATTTTGGTCACAAATTAAAATATCTTATTAATTTTGTCTTTCGAAATTGAAAACCAGTGTAATGAAAGACTATAGATTATTAAATTATGAATAACAATAAATTTGTTTATTTCTTTCTGAAATTAACTAAATACAATAAAAGGCATAAAAGAAATTATTTGTATCAATTTGAATAATAATCTCTTACGTAATCAATGGAAGGAAGAAGAAGATGCAGACGGAAGAACTGAACTCACACAATTTCTCAATTCATACAGAAACAAAAAATAACATAATCAGACGGGAGAGGTGAACTCAAATAATTTCTTAAATCCTACAGAAGAAAAAAAATAATTTCTTCAAGTTTATAATATTGAAATAAAAGAATACCTGAATACGGCGAGCACGACAAACTTGATCTGAATTGCAGAAAAATATGTTTCAAACTTGCTCTCAAATTTTTCTGGCCTATTGTTGTGAAGAAAATAAATCACAATATCTAATTAAATTATAACATAAATTAATTAATTAATTATAACTTAATAACTAATGAATAAACTAACTAATTATAACTTTATCAATTATAAAGTATATCTATATTGTTTAATTGTTTTAAAAGGAGTACGTAAGTTTTGTTATTTAGGGCTGTAGAGACTTGTTGAGTGGGGAAGTTAGTGGATACTTGAAAATATTGTGGATATTGATATTATGGATAATTGAGAATATTGTGGATATTGTTCATGGGAAGTTACGTTAATTTTCAAATTCAAAATATTTTGAATATTAATTTTTATCTATCTTCTTTGCTTTATGAAGATCGTGTAGTTTTATCAAGAATCACAAAAATGTGCCAAATATTAGCACCCATTTGAATGCGCCTCGATTCTGAAACATAGGTATTACGAAATTCATGCCAAATACCCTTTCGAACTATTTGAGGAAATCCATAAGAGAGGGCATGATGCTTATACGGATACCATCATTAGATATTATTAAAATAAATCTATTGTTCTTGTGAAATTACGATTAAATTTCAAATTCAAAATATTGAGAATATTAGGGCTTAATTGGATGGAATATCCATCTCTAAAAATTATTTTTCATGATAAAAGTAAGAAAAAAAGATTTTTAGGAATAAGAAATATGTTGTGAGATGTGTGTATGAAAGAAAATTTTAAGAGAAAAATATGTAATGATTATAGTTGATGTGATATTTTTTTTGTTGTGAAAAAATTATTGAAATTATTATTTAAATATAATTTATAGTAAATTATTTAGTAAAAATCGTTGATTTAGATGTCAAAAAATAGTCATAATGGATCTTATTTTAAACGTTGTATTATTTTACATTAGAATATGTGATTAATTTGATTTTTGGAGTTGAAAAATAGTCGGAAAAATCTTACAAATCGATTATGTGAACTGTCAAATCATGAATAGTAAGAGCAAAAAATTTCTCTTCTCTTGCAAAAATTTCTTCAAAATTGTCTAAAATTTTGAGAGAATTTGTTGAAGAATTTTTTTGTAACAACCAAACAATTGCAACTTTATAGAATTTTTTGCTTTGAATAAATTTTTTTTGGGATGAAGTTGTCATCCAATTAAGCCCTCTATGTTTGTTTATGTTTTTGAAATTCAATTTCAAGATTTCAAATCACAAAATCTTAAATATACTTAACACACGAAATTTTCATCTCAATTTTCTTTTTTCAACTCTACTTTTTCAATCTCCAATACTAACTACCTATCAATCAACACATCAATCATTTTACACATTCATCAATTACAATTAATATATACATTATTTTACACTCATATATTTATTTATTTAAATAATCATTACAAAAACAACTAATTCAATCATTAAACATCAACCAATCATCATTGATTTGACACATTACAATTTTTCAACCTAATTCTAAAAACATAAACAAACACCTACCATTTTCACACGAATTTCGATGGTACGCCATTCCCGAGAAATTTTCAAAATTCTAACTTAAAAACATAAACAAACATAGAGAGAATAAAAACAAAACAAATATATTGTAGATACAAAAGAAATTTAAAATGTTAATTTAAAATTACAACATTTAAATTTGAATTTGAAGTTATAATAACTCCCTAATTTATGGTAAAAATGTGGGAAATAACTACTAAGAAATTAACACTATCCAATAAAATTTATAAAATGGTAAAATAATTTATAGTAACTACTTTATGGATAAAGTGGATAATTTTTTGATTAAAAAATTATAGAATTCTATAAAATTAAAATTAAGGAAAAAAAATTGAAATCTTTCTATAATATAGTAGATTTAGCTAATAAATCTACATGATATTGACAAATATTTATCTCCCTACTCCAACAAAGAGCAATCAAAAAAGATAGAAAAGACACTAAATAAAATAAAAAACAAAAGCACTGAAATTCCTGAGAAGCTGATCCAATTTACCCTTTCCCTTTCCTAGAACTGGCTTTTTTCGGCAGCAAAGTCTGATTATATTAGGCATTACACCTCCATTGGCAACGTCTGGTATTTACATAATTGCAAGCAAAAAACCAATTTATATTATTCACTTGTCCAATGAATATAGAAAACTATAATATTAATATGTTTTCACATGCATATATTACATAGTATATGTAATCTATCTAAATATATGTTGAAATGTGTGTTACACTAATAGGAGTTGAAATTATAAGTGAAATATAGACTCATGTGACAGAAAATATGTAGTGTGCACAGAAAGAAGAAATTCAATCACATTTAAAACTCATAAAGTTACAAATGCTAATAATCATATTTCAAGCAGAGCATCTGTCAAGCGACAAAATGAACACCCTATACCAAGAACTTGCATAGTTTATATATATATATGTGTATATATATATATATAACTGCTATATAAACTATGACAATACAATAAACTTACGAATTTTCGTTAGGACACCAGAAATCACAATGACTCGGGACAATTAGAATGTCTGATCTTGGAGGGCATCTGCATATATCTCTGTATTTTTCCTCCGAATTTATGGCTTGAATCTTTAGGTGTAATCGACATCTTGTCCATAGAATGGTCAAACTCATCAACATCAAAATTTTCCTCGTCATAAACCCCTCTACTTCGATCGTTTGGAATACTCATCCCAGTTTTACCAACTTCTGCTTCATTGGTGTCATCTTCATCAATTTCTTCCTCATCAAAAGTACTTCTCACCATCAAAAGTATTACAGATCCTGGAGTTGCCAATGAATAAGCTTACTGAACTCCTCGTCATTCCTAACCGCCAACTGAATATGCCTCGGAATGATACGATTCTTCTTGTTGTCCCTCGCCGCATTTCCAGCAAGTTCCAAAACCTAATAATCCATTATAAATAACATCAGAAGTACTGCAAGATCTAATTTCAATACAGAGACATAACCTAGTAATCAACAAACAAAACATCAAATCATATTTAACGCCCGATTGCACTATATAGCCAAACACTAATTATAATCCAGAAAAAAACAGAGCATCACATCGAATTTGACACACGAATTGAAGATCAAATTGAAATATATTGCCAAAACCTAAAAATCTAGAAAACAGAACGTCACATTTTAAACACCAGAACTGCAAATTAAATGGCAATACAAATAATTAAAATGTCCTGTGTTTACCTCGGCAGCAAGGTACTGGAGAACGGTGGAGAGATAACCGGTGATCCAGATCCAACCCTTGAGTTACATCAACACAATGCAAATAATTTCGTATAGAAAAGATGGAAATTAGATAAGTAAAAAAAATGATAAAAATGTAAGCCTTATCGGCCATGGGACCTAGTTTTTCCTTGCTCTTTTCGTTCATCTCATCAGCTTTCTCCTTCGCCTTCTCCTTCATTTCTTGGGTCTTCTGTTTTGCTTTGTCGATCGTCTCTCCGACCTCGCCTCTTTGGTGTTATCTGACAGCCTCGTCGGCGTTGTACGGACTGTACTCTCGTCCACTCTGATCATCTTCCGCCGTCTGTCGTCCCTATAGTACAAATATTTAAAACCCATCACAATATTGAAGAATATTGAATATTAAAAAAAAGCAAATATTGAAGAATATTGAATCATTTCATTACCTCTGAATATCTGGAAGCAGAAGTGAAGCAAACCCTAGAAACTTTGGGGCGGAAAGCGAGTGTTGGGTTCTTAGAGAAAGACTTTGAGAGGCTGAGGATTGAGTTTTTGGCTATAGAAGACATGGCTGCCATTTTGTTGTAGCAGATAAGAAACAGATCGTATGTAAAATTTGAAATTTGAAAAGGAAGTTAAGTAATAAATTAGTGGGAGTAGTTAAATGTGGTGGACGTGGGGTTGTTGAAGAGAGTGGAATTGGTGGTTAATCAAATATTTAATATTAAAAAAATGTCAAAAATCTAGAAAATTAGTATTAAGGAAAAAAAAAACTGTAACCTTGCTATGATAATATAGTAGATATCCAGTCAAAGAGCTGTAATACAAAATGAGTAAATGACCAAAAGTCACCCACTTGCGCTGTTTTGGCATGAATATACACAATGATCTCAAATAGTCAATGTATCCTAGGATTTCTATATCTTTCCCGCTAAACTTCTATGGCGTCATCTCTTTGATAAATTTTTATTCTTGATCTCTTAAAGAGAATTTAACTTAATTATCGTTACGCAGGCCTGTGATACTGAAGACGATGGTTTATTTTCTTTCGACTTGCATAGTGATGGTGAAGGGCAAAGGTAATTTTGACCACCCTTTGTAGACATGAATTGATTCATGTTCCTCGAAATGAGCAACATTCTTAACTTGCTTTCTGCAGGCACTTACATGCCTCCATGAAGGAAAATGAAATGGATCATGAGTTAGGTACGAATGGTTCGCTCCATGGACTTTTACCAAAAGGGTCATCATACTCGTGCATACAGATGAATGGTAAAGAGGTCTTTCGCTTTGCTGTTCGTGTTGTTCCAAAATCAATTGGATTGGCTCTAGAAAAGGCCGGCCTCACTGGGTCCAGTATAGACTGGCTAATTCTTCACCAGGTATGAAATGGCAAACTCATTATGTTCCGAATTTTGACTTTCCCTATTTCCTTTGTGAATCGTCTCAAAATATTGGTCCAGTTCTTTTCTTAAAAATAAGAAAGCCAAATATTTAGTCACAGATTAAGAAAATAAACGATCCAACTTTCAAGGACAAATAAAACTCTCACCTAGAACTTAGTATAATATTTTTGTATGAATCACTCTGGAGCAAAAAAGAGGAAGCCATGTTTTGATTTGTTTATAGCATTTTGCATACTATTAAGGGAAGATAACTTCCAAGATATGAATCGATAAAAATTTCAAGCCAAATAAGTTCATGGGAGTATAATGTTTCAGTCAGTTGGTACACAGCAATATTAAAGTTCCTGCTTCTATAGACCAAATAATTAATAACGAATATTGCGTTAATTGTTTAAGATATGGCCTTCAATGAGTTGTAAAGATATGAAAAAGCTGAGGGGAAGACAAAATTGTGGCTTGTTTCAGCATGAATCATCGATGGCTATTGACAGCATATTTTGACAGTGATATCACTTCTTCTTCTTGTGCACACTACACTGGATAAGATTGGCATATTTTAGATTTGTCTTTAGTTTGATTCATTCTCCCCGTTCGTAATCTTTATAATAATTCATTAAGTAAAATAAGATTACTCAGTTTGTTTATTTATTTTTATTTTACTCAAATTGTTGTGAAACACATTTTTCCATTTATTTTTATTCTACTCAGTTGATTCTTCTATTTAATAAATTCAATTATTAATAGCAATGATGGGCATGAAAGTCTTTTCATGTGAGAACAAATAATTTTGTTATTCACACATTTATACAGGGGTTGGATATTTTAGATTTGCTTTATGTGACTTCTTGGTAAGCATACAATGGGATTAATTTTGAAATTTGTTGGTCTTTGACAACACAATATAATCAGTTTGTTTTGATTTATTCAGCAAGTGATTTGTTAAATAGATTCGGGAACTAGTGTGTGAATGAAGGAAAAATGTGTGGCATTGATGAGTTTTCTTCTGCAAGTTAAAATGATTTATTTGAATAAATATATGCATAAATCATCCACTATATAGATGATCTTATATCTGAAAGTCTGGTAAGTTGATATCACTGGCTTGTCAGTTTGGTGAAATCCTGAGCAAATATATTTTGGTTTTGTTAACGTAAAAATCTTAGTTGCCTGAAGACCTACCATGCGTGGCTCTCCCCGGGATTCAGGTCCCACAAATGTCCATGTGGTGGGACCCACGTGGGGTCCACCATACACTGACGCTTGTGGCTGTTGGGTCCCACAATGCCAGGACTCTCTAAGAATCACTAACCCCTATTACAGAGAATATAATTTTTTTTTTGCTTTTCGACAAACTGTGTGTTTTATCATGCTCAAGTTCTTGGGCAAATCCATGGTAGATTGGGACCCACCATACATTGTTGGATTCAAGAGCATAGATAGGAAAAAACACACACCAATCACTCTAATGCAACGATGTATAGTGACCATGACCATTGGTCTCGTTCAAATGTATCAAATTTATAGAATCACATAAAGGAGATACGGTTTAATGCAGGCGAACCAGAGAATAATTGATGCAGTAGCGACCCGTTTAGACGTGCCATCAGAACGAGTGATATCGAACCTGGCAAGTTATGGGAATACAAGTGCTGCATCTATACCATTGGCATTGGATGAAGCTGTAAGAAGTGGGAAGGTGAAAGCTGGTCATACCATTGCAACTGCTGGTTTTGGAGCTGGTCTCACATGGGGCTCAGCTATCCTTAGATGGGGTTGATCAGGATCATATTAAATGCATTATAATCGATGCAATTTTGTGAGTTCTATTTACCGCAATCTCTGTTTTTGTCTTTGTTTTTAGCCACATCTATGAAATTTATGCTCTTTTTTTGTTTTCCGGTTAGTCTGTGATTTAGTTTATTTCGAGTTGTCGGTTCGGGTACTTAGAGTTGAAATTTTGAGAAACAATTTCGACTTCATGTTGATATTATTGTCTGTTGTGATGGGGTTTTTGGGATATTATTGTAACTGTATTATAACCAGATTATTTCTGATATGTGATTATATCTTTCTGTAGTAGTTTATACTGCTGCAGTTTATGCAGAGCTTTAAGATGTAGATATATTTGACTTTTTGGGATCAACTTCCATCTTGAATTGCACTTAGAATTCATGTTGAATTATACTTGAGTTCATCTAAATATTTCCTCCCACTAAATTGGAGTCGCGTGGCTGCTGCTGATTATGTGAGCGAATTAACGACAGACGCAACTTTAAAGTACAAAAATAAATACAAAGAAAAATGCAATTTTACAGAAAAGAAGTGATACCACAAAAACACTCTTTACATACAAATCTTAAAGTCAATGCATAAATCTCAATATCAGAAGTATTCATTCTTCTAACTTGATGAATCACTTTTAAAGGGAAGATACATCATACATCCAACAAATGGTGTATACATATATCCTAAGCTATTTGTATTCTTGCATAGGTTGTGTTGAATCTAACTGAAAGCACTTGCAATTTATTTTGAAAAAAAATCGAAATTGGCAATGGAAATGAAGCCTTCATGCTTGACTAACTCGTACAACCTGCAAACACAATAATATGAATTATCTATTCAATTTGATTCTCTATCAACCGATGCATTCTCCTTGTTATCAAATCACACACTTATTCGATATTTTTCCCAAATGTACGAGGAAAGAACGGAGCATTTCAAAATCTCAATTAATTACTTTGGATTTTCCACTCCAATTTGATGTTACATGTTATATTCTATAGGGTAAATTACATGAACAGTCCTTGCATTAGACCCTAATTACAAAAAGTACCCCAACCTATGAAAAATCACCATAACTTTCCATATTCATAAAAGTATATTACAAATTACACCACCGATCACTAAGATAACAGCTTGAGCCCAATATTTCGGTTGCAAAATCTCACAGGGCTGATAACAATTACTCAATAAGTGGGAGGTTGTGCATGTAATTATCCCTATTCTATTATATAGATGCACTAGGCATATACGATTCACAAAAAAATTGTATATTTAAGAATTAAGAGTACATGTTACGCCACATGCACCCGGGTACGTGTTTCTTCATCCCCTCATAGTGCATCATTACTCTACAAATACATTTACGCCTAAAATTAAACATATTATGAAGGCTCTTCCACCTTCAAACTACCACAAGAATAGTATCCTAAACGTTCAAAGGTAATCTACATACCTTTTCTCGAGCACGTGATCAATGGGATTCAACCTTACGTAGAATAGAGCAAAAAGGGCACTGCAGAAACAAAAAAGACGAAATTTTAACAAGACTTTCATGGTTATCTTCTTGCCACACATATATATACATACATATGGAATTAATAGTCTGGTATTTAACCAATATGTTACGGTACAAATTGTTTATAGAAACACTTCAACTCACGCCCCCAAAATGCTCTAAACTCAACTAAAAGCATTGGAAAAGAGAAAAACACTTTACTTGAAAAAAATTTAAGATAGTGAAAGGTTGAGGTTAAAAGAGAAAAGAACATACCAACTAGGAAAATGGTCAGCATCAAACCGAGTACAAAGCGTACTGAATTGACCGGCTTCACTAGTGAAATCTGTTGTTGTCTTTGACTTCTATGGCCTCCTCTCATATGCTGCAGGATATCTTACACTTCAGCATTCTTTTCCAAAAATATTAACAAGCAAAGTTGTAACGGAAAAAACTATTAAACAATTAAGGAATATGTAAGCCTATGTACATAATACAAGAATGCAGAATCGCCATTCATCGTGAAATGAAGAGAAGCACAATAAAGCAATAAATACTCCCGTATTACCAAATTTATTGCTTGCTTCCTTTATGAGATGGCTCGAATAAGGTTCCATTTCTAGAATGAAAGGTCTTTCTAAAATATCATAACTTGAAATAACATCTTTAAAGGGAGATACAACATTTTTTGTTGTTTCAACTTTTATCTACAATTCCATTTCAGGTTCAAGTGGAACCATAGAATGGAACGAAAGGGCAATATCTTATCAATTCAATGCCACAAAAACTCTTCTTCAATAACTTAAGGGTGTGTTTGGATTGAGTGATTTGGATTTGGGGAAGGGATTTGGAGGAAGGATTTGAAATGACACCTAAAATGGAGTCATAAGAAATCCACCGTAGTTATGGAGAAAATAGATCAAAGTGAATGTCGAGTGATTTGAAATCCATTATAACTTGGATACATCCAAACGAACTTCATGGATTTGTTGACGAATTTGAAATCCATAGATTTCAAATCCTTCAATCCAAACACACCCTAATGTTCATTTCGAAAGTAATGATCACGGGAATTATTACCTGATTTATCCAAGCGATCATTTTCAATTGTGTACGTCCTACAACTCCTTTTGCTCCAAGATGGTCTTCACCCTTTGACCTCCAAAAGAACGGTTTAGACCCTTTCTCTTTAGGTGTTGCTTCAATCAATGCATTCTTTTGTCTATCATCACTATCAATAATAATCTCCAATATTTTCCTTTGATTTCGATCAGCTTGATTATAGTTAAATTCATTCCTTGACTCAATAAATCTGCCCTCTTCTTGCACGGAGCGTTTTTCATTCTCAGTACTTGTGACAATTTCCAAACTCTTTTCATGATTTGGGATTTGCATTTTGGGGCTAACTTCAGAATCAAGACTGTAATTTTCGCTTGTATTACTATTATTCTTATTATGAATTGCTTTATCTTTAATTCTTTGAGATGTCTCGGGATTTCCTGAAAGAAAAAGGGCTAAGTCGTCACATTCGTTTTCATCCAAATTTACCCACCGAAACGGTTTCTTCCCTTCCACATCAAATGATTCCTTTAACGCTGTTTCAACACGGGAAACTTGGTCTTCTATTGCAGAAACAAATTGCTTATGTCGTGTTATTGTAATATCATTGCCATCATTTCTGTAGCTCAGACGAACTGCCTTTTCAAATTCTTCCAACTATATATTACGACAATCAAAAATGTTAAAAAAAGGGGGAAAAAAAAAAAAACTATTAATCAGATAAACTATAAACTTGAATGAAGGCTCAACTGGCATCTAGTATCCATGAGTAAATAAAGTTCTTATACCGGGACAAAAAGTATGAAACTTTGATATAAAATGAAGTATCTGACCTGCCATTTTGCAGTGCTTAAAGCCATTTGAAGCTCTCTAGCTAGTTCTTCTAAATAATGTCCTTCTTTCCTTGCTCTGAGCCATGTCCTATAAGCTGATTCCATTCTGCCAAAACGAAAACACGAAAGTTCAGTAATTATTTTTCTAGTTGAAGTCATTGAGAAGAATAAAACGAAGACGAAATGGAAAAAGAAAAGCCCTAAACTATGTAATTAAACAAGCCATTGATGTATATAGTTCCAGCTTATTTCAGTAATAATCTCAGCAATTTAAACACACCTGCCTACATAAAAAATACAAAAACACAACTATCTACTCAAATTTACCCAAACCCCAACCAAAAAGACTCTTAGATCAACCAAAAGGGGGAGAATAGATAATAAACTCAAAATTGCACACCCAACCTAAAAAAAGAAGCCCAGACACAAACCCACAAAATAACCAAAACCCAGATCAATCCACAAAACAAATAAGAGAAAAATAGCAAAAAACAGTGTTGAAGAATAATTAGAAAACTCACATATCAGCAGATTTTTGAACCTCTTCAGCTGCAGAAAAGAAGGTATCTTTCTGCCATAAATCAAAACTATTTGCAACCAACATATTCAATTTTCCCTCTACTTTCTTTCTTCCCAACAAGAAAACAACAAATCCCACCTTCAATTACAAATGCGTATACATATATATATATATATATATATATATATATATATATATATATATATATATATATATATATATATATATATATTATATCTGTAATAAACAAATACGATTGTTTTCTTTCGTTTGCCTCTTTTCTTCTCTTCTCTTCTTTGCTAAAGGGAATGGAATAGCAAAGAAGGAAGAGGGATTTAGAAAGCAGACAACACAAGAACGAATCGTATTATTGTTTCTACTTTTTAACTTTTATTTCGTTCCTATTATCTCTGCAAGTTTTTGGGGTATGTTTGTTTTGGAAGACCTTTTTTTCTTCTTATAATTAATTAATGTTGTTCTTTTTTTGTGTGTTACTTTGTAGGATGTAATAATTAGAATTTTATTTAATTAGGTGTGAGCTGGTGTGGGAGTCAAATTAGGGATCAACTGCCATCACGGCCTCCTATTAAGCACACGCCTGGATAATTTTTTTTCCCAATATATATAGTATCAAATATTAAGGCTATGTTTGTTTGAAAATTTGTTTTTTTAAAAAAAATGGTATATAACGAAAAATTTATGTGAGAATGATATGTATTTCTTTATGTTTTTAAGAATTGTTCAGAGTTGTAAATTATTTTAGATAGATAGATTGATGGGTGATATATAGAATGATTTTATTAGTTATGTATATAATGATTATTTTAATAAAAAATATATAAATTAAAAATGATAAGTTATTAAATATAAAGAGATTTAATGATTAAGTGAATATCTGAAATGATATATATACGATTCATATGTAGTTATTTAGAAGATTGAAAAAGTATAATTGATAAAAAGTGAATGAAAATTTGAAATGTTACATTTATTTAGAATTTTGTAATTCAACTACTTGAAAATGAAATTTGAAAACATAAATGAACAAGTCCAAAGACTTTATAATCAACAAAACCTACTAATAAAATAGAGGGATAGATTCACAATTTCACATATCGATATCGATAAAAATAAAATTGAAGAGCTTTAATATCTTATGATCTCGGTTAAACAAGCAAAGTTAGACTCCATCAGCGCACCGAAATTGTATGCCAAATGGATCTAACAGACCTGATATAATATAAATCATATATTTGGTGGTGATGAGTAATTTTTAACACTCACACATCACCCCATTACGGACACAATGTATTATAGATTTTTCCATAGCCACACACAGAATAGTAATTGAGAGTAACTTTAATTTTTTTTTTTTTTACTTTTTTTCTATTGGAAAGTAAGAGGGATGTTGAATTGTTAAGTAGGAATTAATTCTTCATTATTATTTAATATTTCGAATTGAGTTTTTAGGAGTACTAGTAAATGTTTAGGTCCAACATATAAATTAAACAATTCAATGCATAATGCTATATTTTCCCTACTTAATACTTTCTTAACTATTTTAATTATAAAGCTTAATAACCACATTAATTTAAATGCCCTTGAATCATGATGAGTTGTTGAGAAATAATTGTATGATGAGAGTATACAACTTAAACAAGAAAATGATGCAGTCCAGGGTTGCTTGATTTTCAATTGACCAATAGCAATTGGCCACTTTTACACCAACAATAGATAATAATTTATTTTTCAGTAATGTAAGAATATTTTTGCAATATATAATTATTGAGAGAAAATATAATATATTAAAAAGCGTCAGCTTCTAGGAAAAATAGAAAAAGCAAATAAGACATTTTATTGTAAAATAATATTAAAATTGTATTGCAAATTATTTAATAAATATTAAGTATATTTATTAAATTTTTATTAGACACGTGTTATTCATTCAAACCGACATTAATTAATTTATTTATCAAATATGTGATATTTAATTAATTTATTTATTGAAAGAAATGTGGGGGCTTGAATTAATAGAGTTAAATATGTAATAATGGGCTTAATGGATATTCCAATACGCCAACTATTATCCATTATATAATTGCCTCTTTCGGCCGAGTGCTTTGGTGTACACTGTACATAGATAGCCTAATGTGATTAATGTAATCTCAATAATACATTAATGAATAGATTTTACTAAAAACTAATGAAGCATTATAAATTAATCAATGTTAATTCTTAACCCGTAATATACACATAAAATAACAAACTCTATATTTTTAGTGTGTTTAAAACTAATAATATTTCAAATAGAGAAGAGATTTCATCTATAATGCTATTGCTTTTAACTCACGTTTTTTTTTTTTTTTTTTGATAAAAACAAAGAAAAAATTTGTGTTTTTAGATAGAGTAAATTTGCGAATAGTAAAAAAAAAAAAACAGTAAAAAATTGGGTTGATACTATCCAGGCTTTATTTTCATGAATATAATTTGTGTAATACTACTCAATTTAATTGTCTTAATTATTGAGTTAGGTGAATTAATTCTATCACGAATTGTTTATGTTGGATACTGAGTCACACCCATCCTAATCACCAGTCATAACAAATTAACAACCATATATATATATATATATATATATGTAAATGGACAATTTTCTGGTACTTTTCATTTTATATAATTGGATATGTGGTTTCAGATTTTTTAACATAATTTTGCATCTTTTATTCTATCCTTTGAAAAGTGTCAAACACATAAATTAGTGGGTACCAAATTGTTCTTGTTCTGTCTTAAACTCAATGCTTAAAAATGCATATATATATATATATTAAAATCTTATGTGGAATTTTTTTTATTAATCCCAATATGATGTAATAACATAATCCAATTATTTCACATAAAATGATTCCTATTTTATTTTTATTTTCTGAATATCGCACAAAATTTCACAAATGACTTATGCTCATCCTTGTCACTGAATTTCCAATTATTTGTGAAGCAAATAAAAAAACAGTGATTCAATTTAATATTCCTCATTTGAGTTTAACACTAATTCTTAGCAAATTGAGGTTCTTTTAGTTGTATACGAGTATTTTGTAAATCCTGTCAATGTTTGGAATTTGGATATAACCTCCTATAACACATAGAAAGTGGACCATTTTATTTCAAATAAAATTTAACTAAATTATGCTTATTAGAGACTTATAATTTTTATATAGTTACGTATTAAAAAACTCCAGTTTGTACTTGACCATTATAAAGTACTATACTTGATGGGAGTTGATTCAATACTAAAGTTTTCCAATTTTACCTTTTAATTTTATATATTTAAATTCTCAGTCCACATGGTTGAGATGATTATAGAGTTTCATATATTTTATTACCCAAATATTAAATACTAGGAAAGTCTAATGGTGCATACATCACAAGCAGGGGACACAGGCATTGTACAAGGCTTCTTGGGGCTGGATTAGAACTCAACTCAAGTGATTTTTTTTTAGCTATTTAACAAGTCAATTCATAGCACAAATATACCTATTTTTATGCTTGAAAATAGGTAAGAAATAATAATAGAATATTCATTTGTTATTAATACGTGTACATGCATGTATTGTCTATTGAAGCATATTAACTATTTACTAATACATATTACTATACAAATATATATATATATATTCAATTTGTCATTACTTTGAACTTGAACCATACAATTTTATCGAACTCGTCCATTGTGCACACCTAATCAGGCTTTTTGTACCACTTGTGACCGGTCCAAACCCTACATACGATGGAGTGAGCCTCATGGGGTGTGCCTGGATTTATAAGCCCCACTGCGAGAGCCTTTATACCTAGTGGTGTTCATAAGTCGAGTTCGAGTCGAGTTGAGCCAAAAATCCCGACTCGAGCTCGACGAGCTACAAAAAAATGAGCTCAAGTTTGTTCAAACTCGAGCCGAGCCGAGCTCGAGCTAAAAAATATAATATAATTTTATAAAATAATATTTTATTTTATAAATAATATTATTAATTTTATATTTATTCATATATTATTAAATATAGCCATAATTAATGTTAAAAATATTATTATTTATATATATACTATTATAATATATCATATTATATAAGAGTATATAAATAAATATTTATTTATATATATATATTAATTAATTTTTTTTATTCCGGCGCGCGAGTTGGCGAACAAGCATTTTTAGGCTCAATTGTAAAACTCGACTCGAGCTCGAATCGAACTATATTCTAGTTGGAGCTCGTGAACTGGCTCGACTCGTGAACACCCCTATTTGTACCCCAACTCAACCCGATTGTACATTAAAGGGGACCTATAAGGACACAATGTGTTACTTATGGTGTGGTCCCGCAGTCGAAGGCTCCGTATTTGTCCCAAACTTTGCCCAAGTTGGATCCATCGGCCACGGTTTGGAATGTGTTGTAATTGGCTTGGATAGTTTAAAGCCCTACCTATTAACATAGGTATTGAGACAAATATCATTATATGAATTACTCACACTAAGTTGAGAATGTACAAAATTTACACCCTTGAGTTGGGATTGGATTTTCTGTTCAAAATCGTATTCTAATCATATTCCATAAATGTAGATGTGATACGTATCATGCATCTACATTTGTGTAATAGAAAATTAGAACACAATTTGGAACATAAAAGCTTATTCCTTAAGTTGGTTGTGAAACGTGAGATCCACACCCAACAAAAGGTGTAGAGCACATGTGATGTGGATAGGACGAATAACCCATTAGATATAATGATCTAAAAACCCAACGTATAGAATAAGAATCCCCCCAAAATCGATAATCTGGTTTGATTTTATATAGAGATTGAAAACCTCGACCCGTTGGCTATAGAATTAGCCAAGAACCTCGGTATGTTGAACGCCACAAGATCTTGCTAAAGAATCTTGATAAGTTCTCACAAGAGATAGTAAATTCAAAAGTAATTTTCGTACTCAAATTGATCTCCATTTTCAAAGGTGTACATGGCCTATTTATAGGCTACAAATGACTCCCAAAATGCATCCATGCATGAATACATCTTGAAGACACTTTTGGCCACATTTACTTTACTCAAATACTAGTCAAAGATGTATATTTTTATATAATTTATAATTTATATATATTTAAGAAAGAAAGAAATAAAATATTAAATAAATATTTAATATTTGGTGGGACGTTTTCTAACGGTTGCTTCCTTTAATGAAAGGTTTCGAACCGTGAAATAGTGTGTTTCACATTGTTTCGAGTCCAATGGTCATGTGTTTGACCGAATAGGTGTCTTCTTAATTGGAGATACAATTTCGGGTGAAAAGGTGCCTATTCGTGACATCTTTTGGAAGTCTATAAATACTTCCATACTTTGACCACTAAATTCAATTCCAAATATTTCTTTCTTCTCGTTTCTCTACATATTTTCGAGTCTCTATTGGTCGAGTTCTTGTTCTAAACAGGTTTCAAAAGAGTGTAGCTTTTGAAACGAAGTTGTAGGCTTTGTATCCTAGAAGGTGTATTTCTCGAAACCATCTACATCCGTGTGGGAGAAATATATACCTTTAAAGATAGCATCTTTAAGGTGTGCCTAGCCTATCATAAAAAGAATTGATTTCTACCCACATAATACAATAATTTTAAAGGTATATATTTTCTGCAATAGAGTCGGTTCTTGTCAAAGCACAACTGAATGAGGGAGACACGTTGGAACGTCTCAATGGTATGAATTATTTACATTGGAGCAAGGAGGTTGATGCAAGTGTGAAGAGATTGAAAGAAGATGATATCAAGAGAAGAAATTTCATTTAATTTTGTTTTATGTCATAATTTACGATTTTATTTATGTTATGACTAATTCGAATGTGAATATTTTAATGTTTAGTTCAAATCTACTGTAATTCTTGAAGAAGTTGGGCAACTGCCAGGGTAACATGATGGCCGCGTCAAATTTATGCATGGGTCTTCACAATTGATGGTGACTCTAAGGCTTGTCTGCTAGGTTGGTGGTGAAATAAATGTCTAAAATAGTTACTTGGAAAGATGTTGGACTCGCCCATTTTGCTAAAAGGTGTCAACAAAGAATGGCAACTATTCGTGCATGCAAAGTGAAAATTATATGAGATAAGTTATTTTTATACACTAAAATCTCTTACGCGTTGAATCATGTAAAGATGCTTATCATATGTTATGAATAAAGGAGCATGTGAAAAATCATGTTCATTAATTACTGCTGCAATATTTATGCAAGCATGACTTTTATACTATTATCATAAATTAAATTTTATGAACCTTGAAGTAAAGTGATTAGAATGAGGATGCATGTCATGGAAGTACTTGGATGTGATCTTTCAAGAAATCTGTAATTTCATGGAAATGCATGAAAATAACTTAAAAATTCTTAGAGCAACTGGGTGCATTATTAGTCTTGAGACAAGCGGATTTATAATATTCTAATGTGAATTTGAATATTGATACGTGTGGAATTGACGTGGCTGCACAGATATAAATATATTGTATATTCACAAATATGTCTATGTGTTAATTTGAAAAGTGAAGTATACTATGCTATCTCAAATATTAATTGTGATTTATTCTCGATAAGGAATAAATATTTGTGCATGCTTAATATGACTTTATTTTGCGATGCATATATAAAGTAATGATTTAGCGAATTTCTTTCGTCTTATGAATAAATGCAATAAATGTGATTCTTTAGAATAAAGCGTGATCATAATAAATGAATAAATACATTATTTAAATAGATGATTCAAATTAGAGGCATTTTCTTTTCGTATGATAGTGGCGTTTAATTTGTTCAAAAGAAGTCAATTTTATTTAAATAAGAATTATTGCATTATTTGCCCACAATTTTCACTATAAAAGTGATATTTTTGTGAGGAGAAATGAGACGTGGTTTCATTTAGCGAAAGAATATTGAGTCTGATTTTAAGTAATTTAAAACAGACGTTGTGGAATATCATCACTATAATAAACCTATAAGGTTGTGAAGTGAGAATAATTTCAGATGTTTCATATTATGAAATGAATTTTTTCAAGAGAGGAAATGGAAATGACTTATTGTGCATAGTACACAACTTGATCAAGAATAAATGATATTAATTATCGGAGTAAAATCGAGAAAGTCGATCAAATGCCCGAAATTAAATTCAAGAAAATGACTTTAAAACTGTGGAGAATTTGGTCAAACCAAATCTAGTGTTGGTGTACTAACAATAGTCTAAATGAAGATAAATCAATCCCGATGGGACAATCACTAATGTGATAAATCGAATCATACTAGTGATGATCAAAGTCAATCATTGATTGACAACTCGAACTATGTTGATGGTGGGTGTTTGTCTAGTATAACCCGAACTACAAATGTGTTAGGAATATGATCGCAATTGAGAATAAACGCACGAAAGAAAAACGATAAAAGAACACACAAATTGTTTACCCAGTTCGTCAAAAGAATTTTGACTACGTCTGGGGGCACTACCAAGCCAGGTTTTTCACTATATTTCGAATGATTAAATTACAATGAGAATAGGGCTATTTATAATACAAGGTACATAATCCTAATAGGACAAGGATTACGTAATCCTAATAGGAGAAAAATTACTAATCCTAATAAGAAAAGGATTAGAGTCCTAATAGCAAAAGGATTAGAGTCCTTCAGGCTCCATAACTCAACAATCTCCCACTTGTAGACTGAACTCAAAAGTAATCATCTCTCGATCTTGTAATTCAATAGCCCATAATGGTCCCGGTAGTGCCAAGCCTCTCTTCTCAGTTACTGAGGCCAATTGAAGCCATGTATAGCTTCAATTTCTCAAATGTGACACTCTTAGTCAACATATCAGCAGGATTCTCATCACCTTGAATGTTCATAAGCTGCAAGATCTTCTTTTCCAAGAGATATCTTATGTAATGATACTTCAATTCAATATGCTTAGTTCTCGAATGAAACGCTGATTCTTTGCTAAGTGGATAACACTCATACTATCACTGTATAGAATACTACTCTTTTGCTCCTTCCCCAATTCACTCAAAAAACCTTGCAACCATACCATCTCTTTACTAGCCTCGGTCACTGCTACATACTCAGCTTCTGCAGTAGACAAAGCCACAACCTTTTGCAACTTTGAAGCCCAAGAAATCGTTGTACCACCCAAAGTAAACACATACCCCGTAGTACTTCTTCTTTTATCAAGATCACTTCCCGCTAAATCAGCATCGACAAATCCTTCTAATTCGACACTTTTGCCTTCAAAACATAAGGCTTTCTCCGTAGTACCACGCAAATATCTTAGGATCCACTTTACCGCTTCCCAGTGTTGCTTTCCCGGATTTCCCATAAACCTACTAACTACTCCCACTGTATGCGCAATATCTGGTCTAGTGCACACCATCGCGTACATTATGCTACCAATTGCCGAAGCATAAGGAGTCTTCTTCATATAGGCCCGATCCTCATCACTACTAGGTGAGTCCTTGTTGGATAGCTTAAATTGGCTACCCAACGGTGTATTTACCGGCTTTGAATCATGCATATTGAACCTCTTCAAAACCTTTTCGATATACTCAGCCTGCGAAAGATACAACTTTCTTGCCAACTTATCCCGATTAATTCGCATACCCAAAATTTGATTTGCCTCTCCTAGATCCTTTATAGCAAATCGCTCAGACAATTGTTTTTTCAACTTGCTCAATTCTCGAGCACACGACCCTGCTATTAACATGTCATCAACATACAATAGCAAAATAATATAACTATTGTCAAACCTCTTGAAGTATCAACAATGATCGGCATTGCAATGCACAAAATCAATCTCATGCATGAATCCATCAAATTTCTTGTACCACTGTCTAGGAGCTTATTTCAAACCATACAAACTCTTCTTGAGCTTACACACTAGCTCAATGTTACCTTCAGACGAGTACCTTTCTGGTTGTATCATATAAATATCTTCTTCAAGATCACCATGAAGGAAGGCCGTTTTTACATCCATCTGCTCTAACAACAAGTTTTCTGCAGCAACCATACTCAACACCAATCGAATAGTGGTTAATTTAACAACAGGAGTAAAAACATCAGTATAATCAATACCATATTTCTGCTGAAATCCCTTCACAACCAGTCTCGCCTTGTAACGTTTGCTTCCATCCGCCTCTTCTTTAATTCTGTAAACTCACTTGTTATGCAGAGCTTTCTTTCCCTTTGGAAGCTCAACAAGTTCCCAAGTATCATTGGACTTTAGAGAGTTCATCTCGTCATCCATTGCAAGTTTCCACTTGTCCCCATACTCACATTGACTAGCCTCTGCATAACATTCAGGTTCACCACTATCAGTCAACAATACGTAACGTAAAGAAGGCGAATACCTATCTGGTGCATGACGCTGTCTGCTAGATCTCCACAATGGAAGTGTCGGAGTACTCGGTTCTACCTCAATAGCTACCTCATCATTCTGCGTAACTTTACTCCCACCCGAGTTAGAGATATCCAACTCAATAACCTCGGAATTTTTAGCTTGAGTACCCGTATCATCAATTTTTGGTGCTTCCAACCTATCCTTGTACAAAACATGTTCATTGAATATAACATCTCGACTACGAATTATCTTATGATTCTGTTCATCCCAAAATCTATAGTCGAATTCATCACCACCATATCCAATGAACGTACACTTGACAAATTTAGCATCTAATTTACCTAGTAGTAGCATCAATATGAACATATGAAACGCTCCCAAATACACGAAGAAAGGACAGATTTACCTCCTTACCACTCCAAGCCTCCTCTAGTATGCCATTACCCATCGGAGTTGATGATCCTCTATTAATCAGAAAAGCAGCAGTGTTAACTGCATCAGCCCAAAATATCTTTGGCAACCCGCATTTCAATCGCATACACCTAGCACGTTCATTCAATGTTCTGTTCATACGTTCTGCAACCCCATTCTGCTGAGGGGTTCCTCTCACAGTCTTTTCCATGTGAATACCGTTCAAATCACAATATTCCTTAAACTCAGTGAGTTCATATTCTCCACCATTATCAGATCTCAAGCACTTCACATTCAGACCTGTTTCGTTTTCTACAAGGGCTTTCCATTTTTTAAAAGCGTCAAAGGCGTCAGATTTATGCTTTAGAAAATAAACCCATACCTTTCTCGTGGAATCATCGATGAAAGTCATGTAGTATGACGCACCACCAAGAGATGTAACTGGTGCAGGTCCCTATAAGTCACTATGCACCAACTCTAACTTCTCGTTCTTCAAGGTCCTGCCTCCTTTCGAAAAACTCACCCGTTTATGTTTTCCGAATATACAGTCCTCACATAAACCGTCAACTATTTTGAGGCCTGGCAATTTTCCTTTCGAGCAAAGTTCCTTCATCCCCTTTTCGCTCATGTGGCCAAGACGGCAATGCCACAAATCTGTATAATTGTTTTCTCCTGCAAGAGAAATACAATCTTTAGTATTGGTTGTCATGTACAATGTACTCTCTTTCTTACCTCGAGCCAGTATCATGGCTCCTTTGGTTATCTTCCAGGTGCTACAACCAAAGGTCACAACGTATCCATCATACATCTAGTTTCCCAACGGAGACCAGATTCCTTTTCAGACCAGGAATGTGTCTCACATCACGCAATTCCAATACGCTGTCATTCGAAGTTTTGATTCGAACGTCTCCCTTCTCCACGATTTTCAAAGGCTCATCGTCAGCAAGATAAGCCTTCCCGAAATCCCTAGAAGTATACTGTTCCATTATATCAGCATCACTACAAGTATGGAACGATGCTCCAGAATCCAAAACCCACGATTCCAATGGACTGCTCACGCTCAATATCAAAGCGTCGCTAATGTCTTCAGTTGCTACATTAGCTGATTTCCCATTCTTCTTGGGTGTTGTGCACTTGTTTTTGTAATGGCCAAGTTGCTCACAGTTCCAACACTTAATCGAACTCAGGTCTCTTCTCGTCTTACTTTTTCCTCTCGATTTTGACCTACCCCTATTCGAATTCCTTGATTCCGATCTGCCTCTATTTTCTGTATTCAGAACTGAACCCGAAGTTATACCCGATTCTCTCCTGCGAATTTCTTCACTAATAATCAGATCTCTAACTTCGTCAAATTTCATCTTCTCTTTTCATGCTGAAGCACTAACAACAGTAACCGTTCCACCCCAACTTTCAGGTAGAGAAGATAACAGAATTAGGGCTCTAACTTCGTCATCAAAATCGATCTCAACTGAGCTCAATTGGGCCGTAATCAGATTGAACTCATTGAGATGCTCAGCCACCACAGAACTCTCTGACATCTTCAGGTTAAAGAGACGCCGCATCAGATGAACCTTGTTCGCCGCTGATGGCTTCTCGTACATGTCTGCTAAAACCTTCAGAATACCTTTGGTGGTTGTCTCTTTTGTCGTATGGAATGCAACGTTCCGTGACAGAGACAAACGAATCACACTCATCGATTTCCTATCAAGTACCTTCCACTCTTCGTCTTTCATATCCGACGGCTTATCACCAAGGGGCTGATACAAATCTTTACCATACAAGTAATCTTCGATTTGCATCTTCCAAAATCCAAAATTAGTCCCGTCAAACTTTCCAATCGGCTTTTTTCTTTCACTCATCATATTCGCTCCCACTTGACCTGGAGCTCTTGATACCACTTGTTAGGAATATGATCGCAATTGAGAATAAACGCACGAAAGAAAAACGATAAAAGAACACACGAATTGTTTACCCAGTTCGTCAAAAGAATTTTGACTACGTCTGGGGCACTACCAAGCCAGGTTTTTCACTATATTTCGAATGATTAAATTACAATGAGAATAGGGCTATTTATAATACAAGGTACATAATCCTAATAGGACAAGGATTACGTAATCCTAATAGGAGAAGAATTACTAATCCTAATAAGAAAAGAATTAGAGTCCTAATAGCAAAAGGATTAGAGTCCTTCAGGCTCCATAACTCAACAAAATGAAAAGATTTCGAGTCATAACAAACACATTGCTATGAGGTATAATCATATAAGAAGTATGGTTAAGAAAGGAAAGGTAGTGCTTGAATACCTTCCAACTAAACAAATGTTAGCTGATCCACTAACAAAACCGTTATCTAGAGAAAAGATAACTAAGACCATGGGAGATATGAGACTACTACCGATAAAACAATATCTTGATTGAAACCAACTATATCTTATGGTACAAGTTACGTACTTGTTACCTTATGTATGAGAGTTAAAAAGGCAATTCAATCAAAATATTAGTGAAATGGGAACATGGATACATTTCAAGTGCATAACTTAAAAATAGTGGGGGTGCCATTATTTTCAAAGTTCCATATCTGGTCTATGCACTATTATACCACACAAAGAGTATGTTGAGTTATTAATAAACTCTTAATAGACTTATAGCTAAGTGGAATGCGTGTGGACATTATTGATGAGTCTACCTATACAAGTAGAGAAGTGAGAGGCCGCTTCTTATGGATTAACATCGGTAGAATCCTAGAATACTTGTGAAAACTAGGATCTAGCACAAGGCCCATTTTAAATGTGATGCCAAGTATAAAAGAGCAAGAACTCATATATAGCGAGAATATGTTTTCTTAGTGATTCATATTCAACCATAAGTTAAAGGTTCGTCCACTTCATAGCTATTCGTTGTATAAAGACCAAGTTTTTTGTATATTTCGTATTATCTATTATATATAAATTAGTGGGGGATTGTTGTATATTTATATATAATTTATAATTTATATATATTTAAGAAAGAAAGAAATAAAATATTAAATAAATATTTAATATTTGGTGGGACGTTTTCTAACGGTTGCTTCCTTTAATGAAAGGTTTCGAACCGTGAAATGGTGTGTTTCACATTGTTTCGAGTCCAATGGTCATGTGTTTGACCGAATAGGTGTCTTGTTAATTGGAGATATCATTTCAGTTGAAAAGGTGCCTATTTGTGACATCTTTTGGAAGTCTATAAATACTTCCATACTTTGACCACTAAATTCAATTCCAAATATTTCTTTTTTCTTTCTCTACATATTTTCGTTTCTCTACATATTTTTGAGTCTCTATTGGTCGAGTTCTTGTTCTAAACAGGTTTCAAAAGAGTGTAGCTTTTGAAACGAAGTTGTAGGCTTTGTATCCTAGAAGGTGTATTTCTCGAAACCATCTACATCCGTGTGGGAGAAATATATACCTTTAAAGATAGCATTTTTAAGGTGTGCCTAACCTATCATGAAAAGAATTGATTTCTACCCACATAATACAACAAAAGAATCATTGATTGTACACTATGTTCTAGGACTCTTTTAAAGTTTTAATTAATACATTTTGACTAACATTAAGGATCATTTTTGTAGGTCTTTGATGCATGGACGAAAATAATGTAATTTAATACATTTTGACTAGTTTGAAGAGTCATTCTTCTAGGTCTTTGGAATATGGATGAAAATATCCTTCAACTTGAGCTTCAATTTTGGATAAGATATAAGCCCAACTCTTCATTAAAGTTCCAGCCCATCAACTTGAATAATATTCATCATTTGGCCCATTGCAGAGGCCTCTTGGACTTGATCTTTTATTTCAGCTATAAGAACCATCATGGCTTTCTTGATCTTCTTAGCATGTGCCCTTGTAACTATCTTTCATGATCAAATGATCTGTCTTGTTTGTATGATTTTGCATGGGCAGAATCCATCAACAGGGTCCGAAGACACCTTAAGAATACCAACATTAGATAATGTTTTCGAGCCACATACCACTTCATTTGCATAAAAGAGATCAATTTTCATTCTATAGCTTCGCCCTTCATCGACCACATCAAATCAACAAAAACTCACAAAATCACATCATACTTTTATTACCAAAAAAATAGCAAACTTAGATTTATACAAAATGCATGCATATAGAAAACATAAAAAAACACACATAGTAGAACGTGTTTGTGCGTGTTAAACTATTCACCTTATTAACTTCCATAGCGAGATGAAGAAGAATTTTTTTGTGATGTCCAGTTAAAGTCGTTGATGCTTTGATGCGATCTTCATAAACGTTTTGTGCGACTTTGGGCTGGCCACATAATACAAGGCCTCTTAAAAACAATATGGGCCGTTTCACTACTAGTAATTTCTTTTTTCAATATAGAGTGATGAATAATTTATTGGGCTTTCATTTAAATCAAAAATATTTAATCTAAGTTACAACAATAAATATATTTGATAAACAACATATTCGATTTATTCAATTTACATTTTTATCGTGTAGTTTATATTCTAGTATTTATTTCAATTTGGTGATTTTAAAGGTATTTTGAGTTGGATTCTTGATCGGTCAAGTACAATTCCAAATCGTTGATGCATGTAAAGTGTATAAGATATACTCTTTTACATGCACTAATTGTTTGGGTGATTATTTTTTTTTATCAATTTGGTGATCTATTTCGCTATTTTATGTTTCATAAAAAAATAAAAAATATTTTTTTTAGATAACGAGAAAAATCTACAATTAGGGCCGAAAATTGAGCTAAGTTATTTGATATTTGACTTGAACTCGATCACTAAAAGCCTGATTTTATAATTTACCAAACCAAGCTCGATTTTTTTTTTTTTTTTGATAAATTTTGAAACTTGGTTCGCCTTTGGGGTGAAGTGAGTAGTTTTTACAACCCAATTTACCCTAATATATGGTCTATAACACACCAGATCTGTTGGACCCGATGTATTATAAATTTTCCCTCACTCACCTTCATGTTTTTTCCCCTAAATTTTAAGATTATTTTTGAACCCTCAAATCTTTATTGTTGAAATTATTCGTATGTCCAATTGCAATAAACTAAAATTTAATATCAACTACAGACTCAATTTATTGAATCAGTAATTAATTATCAGAAAAAGGTCAGAAAGATGATAAGAAAAAAATTACTCATGGAGTGTCCGGCCAACCCCACAGAGGACTCTCATAGGACAGACTTGCAGATATTAATGATTTAGTACATATAATCAATGGGTATCGTTGAAATTTGGTTATAATGTATTCTATACACTAAATTTATTGCAAATTGTTAGACTTGCTAAGATGAGACTTTTTACTTTAATGCAAGTACTTTTGTCTATAAATTCACATAATTAATTACATATAGTAATTGATAAGATTTTCATAATACAATTTCATATATATAATAGCACAAATGTGTTGTATTATATTAACTTTTGGTATACAAATTTATGCTAATCTAGTAATTTTGTTAGATTATATTACTTTAGTAATACAATAATAAACTAATCTAGAGCGTGTTTAGCTAACTTATAAGCTTCTTTAAATATCTTATAAGATAGTTTGAGAGTCTATAAACTCTATATATTTATTTGATAATTTTTTTAAAAATAATTTACATGACTCAAAAAATAAAATGTTTGAGTCAGTATCTAAATTGATAAAGAACACACAATCCACATTTTTTTAACATCTTATAATCTCCTTAATCATAGGAAAAACATTATATTGCTACTAAATCAAATAAGATGTCTTTTTGCACCACCTTATGATCTGAGAATCTAAAAAAAAAAAAAAGGTTATCTTTAAGCATAAAAACAACTCACATATGCTTTAATCTTGTTGCCCATTTCTTTGTCTACAGTTGAAAATTTGTCCGATTATGGGCAATATTTATGCATATGTTTGTAAGTCTCGGTCCAATATTCCTTAGATATAAAGGGTTGGTAATTAACGGTTATTGCTCATTTGAAGTGCTTTATTTAAGTCTTAGAATCATGTTTTGATAGTAGAATAATCTTCAAGAAAGAGAATTATTAGTAATAACACTGTATTTGTACATTGGTGTAAAGCTTGCTAAATGGACCTTTTTTTCGAAAATGACTCCAAAATTTGGTTAGGATTGATTGGTTCAAATTTCCAAGTTTTAACGTGGGATTTCTCATGTGAAAGAGAGATATAACGACAACATTTGAGTAAGTGATTGTATGTTCTTTAAGTATGTACAAATTAAATGAATTCATTTCTTAAAAATTGTGGTCACATAAAATCATTAGATATTTGAGTTTGACACAAATACGGTAAAAAAAAAAAATGAATAATAACTAATATAAAATTGTGAGAAACCAACTCCAAAAAGTAGTTATTGAAGTGGAAGAACCAAAGCTAATTAATATAAACCCTACATGAGAACTCTATAATTTTGATGAGGGATCCAAATTAGGAGTGTAAGTGGAGTCGAGTTGGCTCGGCTCCAACGAACTCGACTCGAGTTCGAGCAGAGCTTCACGAGCTCGAACTTTTAATCGAGCTCGAGCCCAATTTCTCCTTTTTTATTATTATATTAATAAACATATAATGAATAATTAATAAAAAATTAAAAAATTTCGCCTAAATTTTAAATTTTCAAGTGGGCTCGGCTCGTCGAGCTCGCTAACTTGACCATGGTTCGAGCTCAAGCCCGAGCTCGTAAATTTTGAGCTCGACGAGATCGAGCTTGGGAAAAAATCACCAAGCTCGGCTCGTTTACACCCCCTAATCAAAGTCTTATACCTTGTAATTGCAACTGGGATGATAGTGAATGACACTGCAACTAGGAGGGCAGTGGATGACTCTGGTACCAATTGATATGATCTTGAGGAACCGACCTCAAAAATTAAATATTAAGGTAGAAGAGCCCAAAGCCACATATAAACCACATAACTTCGATATAGAATCCAGATCCCATATATTACATTAATCGATTGAACTTAGACGACATCATTTTTTCAAAATTGATTGAGATATATAATATATTTTGATCAACGCCATCCATTAACAGTTCAATATACTAGAAAACAAGCTCTGATTCCATTATATAAAATATTATAAGTCGATCAGTGTAAGTAACATTTTCAATAAACTTTAAATTCATAACTTTCGAATAAAATATGACTATCGATTTACAGACCTATCTATTTATTCTTTGTAACTTTGATGAATGAAATATTATTCACCAAAATTAGAATTTATTAAAATTATGTGAAAAATGAAAATTGTCAGAACATTCACTAACCAATAAATTGACTATGTTCATTGATATGCCCGTTGGGCCGAATCCAGTAGAGAAGCCCAAATTAATGTTGAAGTCTATTGTTTTGCAATTTAAAGCCCATTAGTTATTTCAATTGAATTAGTCATAGTAGTGGTTTAGTGGTTTATGTTAGTGGTGATAGTTATCTAGGTTAGTGGTCACATAGTGGGCATGTTTCCTTATTTTTAGATTTCTAAATTGTGTATTTAAATGTTGTCACTCCATTAGAATGAAAAGAAGAAAAAGATTTCAGAATTAGTTTTAGTTTAATTTTCTCTTTTGGAGTGTGTTCCTCACTCACATTTAGGAACATATCAATTGGTGCTTTCATCGATTCGAACATGCCTCCCCATCGCGAACCCGAAAACCCAAATCCTTCCCTTGAACATCATGTCTCTCAACTCGCAGCCACCATCCATTCTATGCAATCTCAACTCGACTCCACAGAACAACTCGCCAAGCAGCTAGCCGACGATGTCAAAAACCGCGAGATCGAAGCCATCAAACGTCATGAAACATTGTTTTCCCTTCTATCCAACTTCATGCCCAACAAACCACTTGCCATGGAAAATTCATCTCCAGCAAAAGTCTTGGGCACCAACGCTATTACCGACGCTATTGGCCTTGCCGAATTGGTGGACGTAAAACTACATTCCACCCATTCTTGGCCTCCTTCATACCGTACCCCTTTCCTCAATTCCTCCCCACAACAACAGACACTCACTCCACCCACCTTTTCAATCGATACCAAAACCACAACCTCATTGATTACAGCCCCACCAGCACCAAAATCAACTCCCTCGTCCCTCCCTTACCGTCACCTCACTAGCGCCGAGATACACGACCGCCGAACTAAGGGTTTATGTTTCCATTGTGATGAACGCTTTCAACCGGGCCATAAATGCAAAAGCCCACACTTTCTCGCTATCGCTACACTTTCTACTATTGACCTTGTGGATCCCGAATTCCCTATTGACATCCAATTCGAGCCACCCGATCCCGGGATTTCAGCCACACATGCGCTTGGGGCACCAATCACAACTTGGTCTTGAGGACAAGACCAAATTTGGGGAGGGGAGTATTGATATGCCCGTTGGGCCGAATCCAGTAGAGAAGCCCAAATTAATGTTGAAGTATATTGTTTTGCAATTTAAAGCCCATTAGTTATTTCAATTGAATTAGTCATAGTAGTGGTTTAGTGGTTTATGTTAGTGGTGATAGTTATCTAGGTTAGTGGTCACATAGTGGGCATGTTTCCTTATTTTTTGATTTCTAAATTGTGTATTTAAATGTTGTCACTCCATTAGAATGAAAAGAAAAAAAAGATTTCATAATTAGTTTTAGTTTAATTTTCTCTTTTGGAGTGTGTTCCTCACTCACATTTAGGAACATATCATTCAGCATTATAGATTTATTCTTAAATATTCTAGTGATAAAAAATAAATCGACTCTATTACTACTTACAATAAAAATCACATGTTTAGCAAAAAGGTAACGTTATTATTGAAACTTTGAAAGATCAAAGATGTGAGGTAGGGTTTTGTTTTGATGGATCCACTAGATCAAATATTCCATTTTTGTTGACTAAAAATTACAAAAATACAAAAGAATATATAATGTGAATGCCAGCATAAATATTGTTGATTTGTTAGAATGTCTCCACGTGCATGTGTTATCTTGATAACGATTTTTCAAGTACAATTATTTTCAAGGTATTAATATTTTTCAAGTACAATAATTTACAATATGAATATAGATTTTTACATATGTATATAAGAAGTGGTTACTTTATACGAAATATTAAATTTAATAAAATGAATTACGATGTCCCACTCAATTTTGTTCCGTTTCTAAATGAAATCATTCAATTATATTATTCTTGTTGGAATATAATGGAACATCCAACCTAAATCGAGGAAAAGAAATTAAAATTATATTAGTTTGAAAATAAAAAAATCGGTTTGACAAAAACTTTATATAATAATGTTTATTAGTATGGGGTGTTAGATGTAAGTACTTTATTTTTGTTTTACGTTACATCATTATAAATAATGGTTCGAGTTCAAAAGATATTAATGTGACTAAAAATGAAATCTGATCGTTTAAGTAAAATATTTGAGGTCTTTCATCATTTTTGAAATCGTTCATAAATATACGATAAACAATTTAAAATGTAAGCTCAAGAATTTAAAATATATTATCACATAAACTATTAGGGATGCAATATATATTATGAATTTGAAGCACAATCTAGATTTGTTTGTCTAAGTTAAAGAAATCATATTAAGTTTGTACTAGAATTTATTTTCAACAATTATAACCAAACACTCAATAATGCTATTATTTGAAAGAGCGTGATCAATTATGAAAAAAAAAAAAAAAAAAGTTTTTCATCTGAAATTAAAATATTTGGATGGTGAATAATTGAGTTTGATCTAGACTGAAAATTGTAAAAGAAAAATCCAAATAAATAACTAAAAGACTTCAACCTTTCCATCATAACATAGACCCTAAATATCCTCCTTTATCAAACACAAAATCTTCATTTATTTCAGATGTTTCCTCTTTACTTTTCATATCCTTTAATTTAATTTATTTCCTTTAATTTAACTCTTCATTATCCACTCCAAATATCTATCAATTTCATAAAGTATTAATAGGCTAAATGTTTTAGCCCTTAACATCGCATATACGAAAAATAGGTAAAGAAAACACGATAAGTTGAAGTGTTTGGAGGCATTATTTAAAAATAAAAAACTTGTAGGCTAAAATATTTTTTCTCAATCATGATTAAGTTAATTTAGTGATTTGGCATACGAAGTATTTTTTCTCAATCATGATTAAGTTAAAATTGTGACACTATAATTGACATATTAGTACTTGATTTTAATATTTTATGAAATTATTCGAAGTCTAAAAATAAGAAAATACCATTATCTTTTGGCAAATACATTCTCATGTGAAAGAATAATTGTCCCGGAATGCGGTAGAGGGCTTCCAATATACCATCTTTAATGTGTGCTTTATTTCAAAAAAAGTATTTTATATTAAATTAGCTATATTTTATTTAAATAGTTCATGTCTAATTTTAGGAAAAATTTCAAAATTCATACCATAGGATAAGCCGAATTCAGTTTTGATATCACGGTAACACATTTGGTACCAAATAATATAGTTTTTGAACAATTTTGGTACTCCCGTTAGTTGACTAACGGTCAAACTCACGTGCGAGTCACGTGCCCGTTAGGAAAAGAACATTTTCACTCTTCACCAACGCCATCGCCACCTCCGATCTCCAATACCACCTCCTCAACACCACCTCCGATGCATCCATGTCATACTTCACTCTCTTCGCGCCGAAGGATTCTCTGCTCTTCGCGCTCGACATGTCGTGCGACTCTCCGGTACCACGTCATCGTCATCCGCCGCCACACGTTCTCAGATCTTCAAAACCTAATCTCGCATTTTCTCGACACTCTCCTACCTCACTACTCGGTCCTCATCGAAAAGACGTGAAACGACGGCGTTTTATTCAACAACGCGAGTGTGTTTGGAGTAATGGTGAATGGCGTTCGAGTTTCAGAATACGTTTTATTCAACGGAATGGGAATTTCCTCACCGCCAGCGGAATCTCCGGCCTTCGGTTGGAATGCTCCGCCGATCGGAGATCTTATCCCGACGTCTCAATTGGAATGAAACAACCTTCTAGTTGCTCCAGCATCTCGGACGAATATACCATCGGCGACACCTTCAGAGAAGTTTCTAGGCTATACTGCTGGGAGAATGAAAAGTTTGGGGAAGAAGAAGCGGCTCATGCGCCACCACCGTAAAGGTCGGGGTCACCATAGGCATGATGGCCGCCGGAATCATAATCTTGATGATCTGTAGATAATAATAATTGTTAGAGATTTGGGGCTATATTGTAATAATTCAGATTACAAGGAGCAAAAATGTCATTTTTAGAGACACAAAATGACAGAAACTAACGTACCAATGAGTTTGACCGTTAGTCAACTAACGAGAGTACCAAAATTGTTAAAAAAAAAACTTATTTGGTACAAAATGTGTTACAGGTCTAAACCGTAGTATCAAAACTGAATTCGGCATATCCTATGGTATAAATTTTGAAATTTTCTCAAAATTTTATTATTTATAAGTTAATTTTGAATATTCTTATTAATTCTTTGGTATGACACCTATTTAATTCCTCTAAAAATCACATATACGATTTCAAATGATATATTATATCGAAACTGTATATCTTTTACGTTAATGGAGTTCTTATGATATATTAGTTACTATTTTATTATAAACATTTTATACTTCTGCTGCAACAGATCATAATCACACTTATTAATATCGCTATTATATATATATATATATATATATTTCATTTATATATTATTGTTAATATAAAAAATGCACTATTGTGTTAATAAAATAATATTGCCAAAGTTTTCGAACCCGACGTTTGAGATAACCGTTTTTTCTATTGAAATCTTAGTATTTATTACCCAAAATTAACATTGATACCAATATTTAATACCTAAGATTCCAATTATTCAACTCACATGCAATTTTATTAGCCTATAAATATCAACTTTCTTAGGTTGAGTTTTAAATTGTCATAATTTATGATTTTAAATAATTGGAATAGTATAAAATCAAGGTGAGTTGCGACCCGTGATTGAAAAATAAAAGCTATAGACTCGAGTTTATCGGGTTAAAAAGTTAAAATACATGTCAATTAATCTATAACTAGTGTGTAACGCGTGCTACACACGACCTAAGTTAATTTTGATATGATTTAAAAAGAGTGATATAAGTTGGGTAATTTGCACTTTGCACCTTGAAAAGAGGGCTAATAGGCACTTTGGACCCTAAAAAATAAAGAATAGCATAACGCACCCTGGAATTAATTAAGTTTTGGCAAGTTGCACCCTATTTAATTTGTCAAGCAAAAATTTTATTTTAAAAGGGCAAAATCATCCATTAAATACAAATAAATTTTTAAAGGCAAAATAATCAACTTATATCAAAAATATTATATGCTACATTTACGGAAGTTTTAGCAAAATAAATAAAAAGTTCTCAAAATAATATGATTATGAAGCAGAATAAAAGTTTCCCATTTATAAAGTTCTCAAATATCGTCTTTAAATTTTATATTTTTTAAATTTAGAAAAGCATAAAATTGGAGCTTGAATGTAGTTTCAAATTTCTTATTTTGAAAGATAAAACGAAAGGGATTCGCTTTTCTTTGAATATTTTTACCTTTATTGAGATGAGATTTTGAGTAAAAAATTAAATAGTGTGCAATTTGCCATAACTTAATCAATTTCAGGGTGCGTTGTGCTATTTTTTCTTTTTTAGGGTGCAAAGTGCCTATTAGCCCTTTTTTCAGGGTGCAAAATGCAAATTACCCGATATAAGTTTGTGTAAATTTGAAGAAGTATATTTAACTACAAATATTGTTTTCTTGTAGAGAAACATATTTAACAAAGAAGAATCTCAATTAATAATACACAAGGTCTAATAGAATTTCCACAAAAATCTGTGAGGGCTAATTACTTTGTTTCAAGGACGACTTTTATCACTAAACCTAAAATCCGTACAGAATTTAAAATTATTCTTCTCTCAATTTAAGGTGACTCCACTTGCTCAGAAAAAAATAAACGATTTTTTTTAAAAGATTGAACTTTTTTTCACTAATTTGATAAAAAAAGAAAAAAAGAATAATAATGAAAATATCAAATATAAGACTATCAAATAAAAAATATATATCAATAGTATAGGAGACTTGGCGCAAGATCCATAATCAAAATTCAAAACCTCAACATGTCAAAATAATTGGACTATTATAAAATCAGCTACTAATTATAACTTTTCATTAGTAAATGTTGTAGCATATAGTAAAATCAAAGTTAACTTGTGGGAATAAGAAAGAATAATATGATATATAGCAAAAAATCGAAATATGAGATTTGATGTTTCATTATCAAAGCCGAAGTCTTAATTTCTCCTTTTCTCTCGATCATTTTATCATTTAAAACTCCAAGCTTTTGCAAATTGCAATGACAATCACGCTGAAAAAAATTAATTCAATTACTTATACCTCCTACAATAATATCAACAAAAGGTAGCATACAACTTAACCATGAGACCTGCAATAAAAATGAACACTGATCATCAAAACTAAAATCAATTAGAAACCACCAATATTACGTATATATCGATTGCATGTACGAATATAGGCGTACTGTAGAAAGACGTATCATAAACAACTTAATCTTGAGACCTGCAATAAAGTGATCACTGATCATAAAAACTAAAATCAATTAGAAACCACCAATATTATGATCTTAAAACACATATGTATGAATTGCATGTACGAATATAGGCGTATTGTAGAAAGACGTACCATAAACACGAACCATATTACTAAAAATGGATAAATATTACAAAAATTATTAGAAATAATTGATTTTCTGAATAAAGTAACTTAATGAAAGGCAATTTCATGGGTTAATTGTATGGCAATATAACTCGCATGTAGAGAGATCATTATTGATTATTGAAACATTAAATACCATTTAGCAAAATTAACCCATAGACATTAAAACTACTAAGCAAAATTAAGCCACTAATCATTGGAAAAAAACATTAATACCATTAAATAAAATTAAGCCACTAAACATAGAAACAAAATTGCAGCAAAATGATTGTGGAGTGAACAAAATGATATGTGGTTGACTCCATTAAGAGAAGCACAAAAGAAAGAAATGGAAACAAAGAGATTAGGAATTAGTACATTGTACAGATTCTGGTGGTCTGAGAGGAGCCCGCATGGACAGCCCAATTGGTCACAGAAAGGTGAAGTTAAGATAGTGTTTTAGATAATGATGGACGGTTGAGATAATGGGGCATTTAGAAAAATAGCCTTAAATTGGCATTTGGTTTAAAAACTAGCCTTCATTTTGCTATATTTAAATGGCATAGCCTTCTCCCTTAATAAAACAATTGAATTGCCCAAAATACCCTTTTTGATTAAAAATAATATAAAATAAAATAGTTATAAAAAATCTTTCAAATTGTCCAAAATACCCTTTTGAATAAAAAATTAAATAAAATATTTAAAAGAAATATATTTTTCCATAAAATATTCATTCATCCCAATCCCTATACAAAACAAGATTCACCCCCAAACCCCACCAAGAATATTCACTCAATCTTCATCAAAAAAACCCAAATCACTATTCTTCAAACCCTATTTGATTCTCTTACATTTCCATTGATCATTGACAAAGTTATTTTCGATTCTAACCACCATCATTGGATTTTCAACACTCATAGAAAGAAGAGTTGAAGATACTAACATAAACTCCAACATTGGTAATTTCATCTTAAATTTCGTATTTTTGTAAAAACTTTGTTGTTTAAAGATTATGTTTCATTTTTAATAATATTAATATAAGATATTATCAAGAATGTGTTCTTTTAACTTTTACACATAAAAAATCGATTTTTTTTTGGGAAGACGATGAACAGTAAAGGCAGACCGGTATTCACGTTAACCGGTCTACCCAGTCGGTCCAGTCGGATTTTAACAGTCTCTGGACTGACAGACCGGTCCGATCAGTACACCAATCTTCCCAGTCGGCCACGTTAGATTGCCCCCTGTTTTCCTGATTTTTTCAATTGGCTCATATGTATTTCTTTTTTATCTTGTAGGAAAATGTGTGAGATTCTTTTATATTACCGATATGATGGCGAATGGAACAAAAAAGAGGACAAATCATATGAATGGTTGTCAAGTAATGATCAAATAATGAGCATATTAATACTAGATGATCCAAACAAGATAAAACTTTCAGAGCTTCATGATCGTATATGCGAAAGGAATCAGGTGGATCGGACAACTACAAAAATAAAATTGAGTTATATTCCTTTGTCTTATAACGTCTTAAGCCCAATACATATCTTAGATGATTTTGAAGCTAAGTGTTATTTTTTGGATCGTTGTAACATATCAAAATGTAGAAGCGTTTTATATGTCGAATTGATCAAGAATGAGGAACTTGAGACAGGAAATGACAAAGAAATTTTTGAAGTTGTGGACAGAGAAACATATCAGAATGACAATGATGAAATTTGTCAAGATGAATATTCCAACGTCAACGTAGAAGAGTCGAGGTTTTATGAAATTATATCTACGTCAGGTTGTGAGGGTGATATTTTGAATGAGTCAATGTCTGTGGAAAATGTGATTCATGAAATTACCACATCAATCGTCCATGCCCCAACTCCCAATCGACAGTCTATATGCCTAGATCTGGACGTTGACTATTGTGAATCACCAGTTGTTGATGACACTTGCAAAGCCTTTAGTTTTGATGATGGTTTAAATATTGAGATCGGACATGAATTTAAAAATAAGATGGAGGTAAAAAATTTGGTAATTGATGCTTCCATCAAATCTTGTTTTGGTTTTAAAATAGAAAGGTCGACAACAAAATTATTTGTGGCGAAGTGTAAAGTCGATGATTGCAAGTGGGCTTTGCGTGCGGCAATTGTTGAAGGCTCTGATCGTTTCTCCCTACGAACTTATTGTAACATCCATACATGCTCTTCTAGTTCTGCTGATAAGGAAAATAAAAAAGCTACTTCACATTTAGTTGCTGACATGTTAGCAAAAGAATACCCAGGTAAAATGGACACACCTGTGCCACATCAAATAATGGAGGTAATGAATAATCGCGGTATTAAAGTATCTTACTTCAAAGCATGGATGGGAAAACGTATAGCCGCAAGTAATATTAGGGGTAAACCAGAACTTAGTTATGGAACTCTTCCGAGTTATTTGCATATGATGAAATTGGTGAATCCCGGTACAGTCGTAGATTTGGTTGTAAATGAAGAAAAGAAGTTCAAGTGTCTTTTTTTCGCATTGGGAGCATGCATTGAAGGTTTCAAGGCAATGAGGAAGGTAATTGCAATAGATGGAACTTTTTTAAAGACTATATACGGGGGCACATTACTTGTTTGCACCGCACAAGATGGCAACAAACATCAATATCCTCTTGCTTTTGCCGTAGTAAAATTAGAAAGTGATGAATCATGGAATTGGTTCTTGTTAAAACTTAAGGAGCTAATACCTGATAATGAAGAATTGGTTATCATTTCAGATAGACACCAGAGCATCATTAAAGCAGTTTCAGATGTCTACAAAAAGGCTGAACATGGATTTTGTGCATGGCATATTTCTCAAAATATTAAATCATATGTTAGTAAGGGTAATCATGTTAGGGACAAGAAATGTAAAAAAAAGGTGGAAGAGACCATTCAATCGAAGTTCATGGCTGCTGCTACTGCATATACTGAGTATGAGTTCAAACATTTATATACGGACCTAACAAATAAGTACCCTGCAGTTCATGTGTATCTTGAAAGTAGTGTTCATGTTAAGAAATGGGCTAGGTGCTACTTTGTCAGTTCTCGTTACAATATTTTGACTACCAACGGAGCTGAGTCCATTAATTCGGCATTGAAGAAGGCAAGATCATATCCACTAATACCTATGATTGATGCGATCATGATGAAAATTTGTACGTGGTTCAACAATCACCGAAATGAAGCTGGAGAAGGCTCTTCCTCTCAGTTCTTAACTCCAACTGTAGAAAATGTGTTGCATGCAAGGTACAAAGAGTCCAAATTTCTTAAAGTAGAAGAACTAAATAGGATAACAGGTGAGTACTATGTCACTGGAGAGAATAATAGGTTCTTGGTCAATTTAGAGAAGAAAACATGCACTTGCAAAATATATGATATTGATCAGATACCATGTGTGCACGCACTTGCAGCATTTCCAGATGGCACGAATAATATGCATAATCTGTGTTCAACTTACTACTTGAAAGAGTTATGGGCATTGGCATATCACCGGACCATATACCCCGTGCCAAGTGAATCTGAGTGGGATGTCCCTGATTATATACAAGCCACAAAGGTGTTACCTCCTGATGTTATTAGAAAGCGTGGAAGGATGCAAATGGCAAGATTTCCTTCTGCAGGAGAAAGACGAAAATGCAAAAGCACGAAATCTCGACGAGCAACAATCTTTTAAATAACCTATTTTGATATGAATTTTGAGTATTTAATTTGCTTGAACTTGGAGTACATTAATTAATATCATTACAACTGTGACTTGACTTGGGGTTCCGATTGATCTTATCTGTGACTTTGGTTGTATTTTTGAGTTTTCAGGATGATATTCGAATGAATGAAATAAGTGTATTTTTGTGTTTTTGGCAAATTGTCGACTGGACTAACTGGTAGACCAATCTAATCCGGTCGGTCGATCTAGAGATTAAAATTTTTGCAATAAAAGTTTCGATCGGGCCGATCGGCACATCAGTCTACCCAGTCGGCTAATTCAGAGACTAAAAGATGATTTCATAAATTGTCGACTGGACTGATTGGTAGACCAATCTAACCCGATCGGTCGATATAGAGATCAAAATTCTTACAATAAAGTTCTGATTGGGCCGATCAGCCTATCAGTCTACCCAGTCGGCTGATTTAGAGACTAAAAAATTATTTACAAAATTATCGACTGGACCGACTGGTAGACCAATCTAACCCGTTCGGTCGATGTAGAGACCAAAAATCTTACAATAAAGTTATGATCAAGACAATTAACATATCAATTTTCCTAGTAGGTTGATTTAGAGACTAAGAGATCATTCAATAAAGTTATCGACTGGACTAACTAGTAGACCAGACCAACTCAGTCAGTCTAATGACTGAGAAGATTGTTAAACCGTTCTGACCAATTGTGTAATGATCATATAATAAATAAGTATATATGTTAAATTAAGAATACTAAAAATTTATTGAATATAACGTAATCAATCTACTACTACAAGGGGACTAATTGAATATTTTCAATTATCATCCAGAATCAAGCTAAGTGTGTGTAATCATCAAGAGTATATATATAATCTTCTATATAATTAATAGTCGTTCCAATGCATTGAATACTAATTAGTATATAATAACAAAGATCAAATTAAGTTTCTTATAAATAAGGCCGATCGTAAATACATAAAAGAAGTATAGATGTTAAATTAAGAATACTAAAATTTTCTTGAATATAACGTAATCAATCTACTATTAGTAGGGGACTAATTGAATATTTTCAATTATCATCCAAAATCAAGCAAAGTGTGTGTAATCATCAAGAGTATATATATACAATCTTCTATATAATTGGTAGTCGTTCCAATGCATTGAATATTTTCAATGTATCATCTAGAATCAAACTAAGTGTGTATAATTGACAATTACATTGTTATTTTGAAAAATAATCAATCATATTGTTTATTTAAGAAAAAGTTAATTTGTTATTTATCATAATAAATGTTATTAATAATGTTATTATTTTTCATAGTCGGATGTTTATTGCAAGTGTTTTGAGTCTTTAGGGGTTTAGGGGTTAGCCGACTGGGACGATTGGAATCCGATCATCCCGATCAGAAATTTATTCTGATATTTTTTTGATTTTGTATTGGCCGACCAGTCATACTGGTAAGCCAATCGTCCTAGTCGGCATCTAATTGCAAGCGTTTTAAGTCTTTTAGTGTTTAGGGGTTAGCCGACTGGGACGACTGGAATACCGGCCCAGTCGGACATATATTGTGACTTTTTTTTTATTTTGTATGGGCCGATCGGTCATATTGGCATGCCAATCATCCTAGTCGGCATTTTATTGCAAGTTTTTGAGTCTATGCATTTTATTATAACTAGTATATAATAACAAAGAACAAATTAAGTTTTTTATTATAATGCAGACTGGTAGTCCAATCGTCTTAGTCGGCATTTTATTTCAAGTGTTTTAAGTCTCTGCATTGACCGACTGGGACGACTGGAAGACCGGTCGACCCGGTCGAAAATTTTTTATAATATTTTTTGATTCTATATTGACCGACCGGTCATACTGGTATGCCAATCGACCTAGTCTGCATTTTATTATAAGTGTTTTAAATCTCTGCATTGGCCGACTGGGACGACTGGAAGTCCGGTCGTCCCGGTCGGCAATTTATTATAATATTTTTTGATTCTATATTGACCGACCGGTCATACTGGTATGCCAATCGACCTAGTCTGCATTTTATTATAAGTGTTTTAAATCTCTGCATTGGCCGACTGGGACGACTGGAAGTCCGGTCGTCCCGGTCGGCAATTTATTATAATATTTTTTGATTCTATATTGACCGACTGGTCATACTGGTATGCCAATTGTCCTAGTCTGCATTTTATTGTAAGTGTTTTTAGTCTCTGCATTGGCCGACTGGGATGACTGGAAGGCCGGTCGTCCCGGTCGGAAATTTATTCTGACTTTTTTTTGAATAATTCAATATAACATTGTCAATAACCTAAATAAAAGATTCCAAAATGATTTAATATAATTTTATAAACAAAAAATATATTATAGGTCCAACATTCTATAACACACCAAGAAACAAACATCATTTAATAAGAATTCATCCAACAAACAAACACCATTCAATAAGAATTCATTCAGAAGCAAAACATCATTTAGTAAGAATTCATCTAATAAACAAACACCATTCAATAAGAATTCATCCAATGTTCTAACACATAAAAGACAAATACCATTAAATAAGAATTCATCCGAAGTCCAAACACATAAAAACATCCTACAATAATCCAGCACATAATCCGAAGTAATAAAAACATATTATAGGTTCAACATCCTATAACACAAAAAGTTCATCATATAAGCGTTTCACTAGCAAAACCAAGAATACGAATAAATGACCATATGCGTTTACTTCGTTGGCGGCTGGGTATATGGAGTCTTCTGAAATCTGGATTTCTTCATTTTTCTCTTTGGTCGATCCTGCTTTTGTTCCACTTCCTTCGACCTCATTGTTACATCTTCTTCAGTATCTTCTTGAGTAGGAACATTGCAGTCCATATTGTCTCCATCAACGGCATCTTCACTCAAAATATTTATTTTGTCACCTATGCTATAGTCTCTCTGCCCTCTATTTTCTTCATGATCATCATCTGAGTGTTGTACCATCCCTTGTACAATTCTCTCAACTCGTTTTACCGCTTGCTTGACTTCTGAAAGCTCATGTATCGCTTGTTTGACTTCTTGAAGCTCATGTGTTACCGCATTTAATTTTTCCTTTATTTCACCCATCATTTTAATGTATTTATCAGATTCTTCAGGTTGGGGTGCACTTGCTCTAGGTGGCTCATTTACAATGCTATCATGTGGCAGTCTTGTTGTGTCATTTATAGCACTAGTTTGTGGACGTCCTGTATCTGCCATTACATCAACTCTCGGTTGTTCTACGTTCTCTCTATGATCAATCATTTGAAGGAAAGAACGTTGACCTTCTACATCTGCACGCCATATATCTTCGAAGAAAATATGATCCTCATTATCCAATATAGTCATCCATTGATCAATAACAGTGTCGGGGGATTCTTCGTATGGAGCAAACCCCTGCATATGTGATGCTTGCTTCTCCTCTTGCGTGGGTGTAAGTATGCTCACGACATCCTAAATATTAAGGAGTTTTAATTTAACATAGAAGCCAAAATATTTTGATTTATTAAATAATATACCAACCTTGCTATTTCCGACCACTTGTAGGATTTCTTGCAAAGTTGGAGCCTGCTTTTTCTTTTCTGGTTGAGTACTCCACTTGCATATTCTCGGTAGTGATCCATTTACACCCTCCTTCAAACGAGCAAATTTTGGCGATAGTGTTGAAATGCACTCAAACGGAAGTAGCTACACAGATGATAGTCGTAATCGTTAGATTATAAATTATGTACAATTTAATTTTTTAAAATTGAAAATATAAATTTCTTACCATTAGAGGTAAAATGAATCCGGGAAATGACCAATGCTGGGAACTTAATTTACTTTTTAAGTCTAAGTACTCCACGTCGTTCCTCAAATTGGTGAAAGTTTTTCTACCCCACGGATATTTGTTCACGAACTCAAGATCCTCCACAATTCTAAGTATAGAGTCTTTAATCTGTGTTCCATCTTTCATATGGCTCATCAATACGGAAGACACAAAGTATAAGACAGCCATTTTTAATTTGTCGTCCAAAATCGCCGAGGCTTGTTTTCCAGATTTGCTTTTTCTTCTCGCATTCTTCCTCCTGCCATCTTGATCTCCTTCTGTACCAGGCGGAATCACCATTTCCTTAAGTTTTTGCCTTACCATTTTTAAACTGACTTTTCCTTTAAAATTTCGCTTCACAAAACTGTCATCACTTGGATACTCCCGAGGAAAAGGACTGCAATTCAAGCCACTGATAAGTGCATGCTCCATTAAAGAGTATCGTATAGGTGTGCCATTGAAGACAAACCATATTTCGTGTTTTTTTGTCGTTATCACTCTTCTGGTCAAAAGCATCCACATTGGAGTTAAACACATCTCGATATATGGAGCAACTTCAAAAAGATGGCCAAACTGTGATTCTTTGAGCCATTTCATTCCATTCGGATGGTCTCTCAAACATTCTGTAATGAACTCGACTTCTTTTGCCAATTTACAACTTGTCGAAATTTTGCACTTAAAATTTTGTTGTTGAGAACTCAATATAAAAGTAGGCTTAGGGATGTAACAAGCCTGCAAATAAAATTAATCGTACTATTACAAAAATATTAATAAATAGTGAAAACAATATTCACAATGTAGGACAATCGTACTGCTCACCAGGGGAGTCTCTATTCGTGATCCCGATGCATTTTCTGTGTTTGGAGCCCTTATTCGTGAACCCGATGCCTCTTCTGTGCTTGGAGCAATAAATGTTGATATTGATGTTGTTGTCTGTGGTGGCAAGTTGTCGTCAACAGTATGGGGTGGAGTCTCACTCATTCCGTCACATTCAGATCCTGACCCGCTCTCCATAAAATCTAGACGTCGTCGCTGGGTAGAGCGAGGGGAAGAGTCCTCAGGTCGAATTCGTGCCATAATAAATTGAACCTGAAAAATCTAAAGACAGTAAAAAATTCCAAGAATATCGGAATCATCGTTTTGCATTACTATATTAAATATGAAATGAATATTGTAGTTGGGTGGATATCCCCAGTGGTAGATTTTATTTAATTGGTTTCTTTAGTTCAGATGTTATATTCACTTCAGCAATAACTTTTTCTTCTACATAAGAAATATATAACTAATGCAACTTAATAAGCTCTTTTATATATAGTTGTCTTAATGATGATGATGTTAGAACAACAAACTGAATATATAGAAAATCATTTTAGTTCTTTTGTGAAAGAGAAAAGTGGAATCTAAGTACTAAAAACCAATGACCACATTAAGAATAACTAATCTGCATGGCCTCTTTGATTATCAATAATGTTTCGATTTATTTAATTAATATAAAGCATTTGTCATTAGTCAACCTAAGCATGTAAACAATGATTCCCTTTACAAGTTATTTTTTATTTAATAAATGCTATACAAAATAATTAGTTATATAAAATTCAGATATATATAATTAGAATTTAGTTTCCTCATATACATATCATTATCATTTGAATGATAAATCTCTTAATTTAACTCTAGCATAATTGGTTTTCAAATGCAATACTTCATACCAGCTACTTTAAGTAGCTGAAATGACTATTGTAAATGGCATAAATATATTGATATTATAAGAAAATTCATCTAAAACTAATTGCCATATACCAAAAAGCCCCACTTTAAAACTGAAAATTACACTATATTATTATCAATATATGTTTACATTGATCTCAATATCCTCCACATTATATGTCTAAAACACTAACAACTACAACTCAAGAACAAAAACAAAGACATCATCCAGAGCAAAATACAAAATACTAAATCATCCAGTCAAAGAGACAAATTTAACATAGCATAAGGGTTTTGTTCAGCAGCAGCTTGTACAAAACCGAACAATATTTTGAAAATTTTGATATCACCATAGCTTGATTATCAACTCAAACTTAGGGTTTTGAATAATACCTTAATCACAAATTTGTTGTTTGCTTATACTTCTTCGTGCTAAACCCTTTAGATTGTTCGAATTTTATGGTGCTCAAATTTCCCCCTTGTTGAGTTGTTGGAATCTCTCTCTCATTCCCGTTCCTCCTCTCTGCGTGTGTTCCCGTTTCTCTCTCTATGGTGTGTTTTGTTTGGAACAATTGGGTGTATAGCCCTCATTTGTGCTATGGTTTAATATATAGCCTTCCTTATTATTTTTTATTTACTTTTTTTAATTTTATAGTAAAAAGACACTTTTACCCCTTAATTATTTTACAAGCCTATATCCAAATTTCCCCCAATTCAAATCATAAATCCCTAAGAAACAAAACACACCATAGAGAGAGGAATGGGAACACACGCATAGAGGAGGAACGAGAATGAGAGAGGTATTCCAACAACTCAACAAGGGGGAAATTTGAGCACCATAAAATTCGAACAATCTAAAGGGTTTAGCACGAATAAGTATAAGCAAACAACAAATTTGTGATTAAGGTATTATTCAAAACCCTAAGTTTGAGTTGATAATCAAGCTATGGTGATATCAAAATCTTCAAAATGTTGTTCGGTTTTGTACAAGCTGCTGCTGAACAAAACCCTAATGCTATGTTAAATTTGTCTCTTTGACTGAATGACAAACAACAAATTTATGCTATGTTAAATTTTCATTATCATGTTATTCCTATAAATTGTAGTTGAGTAGACAAACAATTTTGAACAGTATTTATATGATTTATAATAGATTATATGGAAAGTTTTTTTTAACTTTTACACATAAAAATTTTAATTTTTTTGGGGAAGACGATGAACAGTAGAAGCAGACCGGTATTCACGTTAACCGGTCTACCCAGTCGGTCTAGTCGAATTTTATCAGTCTTTAGACTGACAGACCGCCCCGATCGGTACACCAATCTTCCCAGTCTGCCACATTAGACTGCCCCCTGTTTTCCTAATTTTTTCAATTGGCTCATATGTATTTCATTTTTATCTTATAGGAAAATATGTGAGATTCCTTTATATTACGGATATGATGGCGAATGGAATAAAAAAGAGGACAAATCATATGAATGGGTGTCAAGAAATGATCAAATGATGAACATATTAATACTAGATGATCCAAACAAGATAAAACTTTCAGAGCTTCATGATCGTATATGCGAAAGGAATCATGTGGATCGGACAACTGCAGTATTCCAACTCATTTGATCGATGAAGATGAAAATGTTGAATGTAAAGATAATGAAGAAGATGTAACCATAAGGTCGAAGGAAGTGGAACAAAAGCAGGAACGACCGAAGAGAAAGATGAAGAAATCAAGATTTCAGAAGACTCTATATACCCAGCCTCCAATGAAGTAAACATATATGGTTATTTATTCGTATTCTTGGTTTTGTTAGTGAAATGCTTATATTCGTATTCATATTTTGGTTTTTTTGTGCTGGATTATTGTAGGATGTTTTTTATGTGTTTGGATGAATTCTTATTGAATTGAATGGTGTTTGTCTTTTATGTGTTAGAACATTGGATGAATTCTTATTGAATGGTGTTTGTTTCTTGGATGAATTCTTACTGAGTGGTGTTTTGCTTCTGGATGAATTTTTATTGAATGTTGTTTGTTTCTTGGATGAATTCTTATTAAATGGTGTTTGTTTCTTGGTGTGTTATAGGATGTTGGACCTATAATATGTTTCTTGTTAATAAAATTATATTAAAGCATTATGGAATCTGTTAATTAGGTTATTAGCAATGTTATATTGAATCATTCAAAAAAAGTCACAATAAATATCCAACCGGGAAGACTGGTATTTCAGTCGTCTCAGTTGGCCAATGCAGAGATACAAAATACTTGCAATAAAATGTCGACTAGGACGATTACCAATCGTCCCAGTCGGCCAATGCATAGACTCAATATACTTGCAATAAAATGCCGACTAGGTTGATTGGCCTACCAGTCATCCCAGTCGGCCAATGCAGAGACTCAATATACTTGCAATAAAATGCCGACTAGGACGATTGACCTACCAATCATCCAAGTCGGCCAATGCAGAGAATCAATATACTTGCAATAAAATGCCGACTAGGACGATTGGCCTACCAGTCATCCCATTCGGCCAATGCAGAGACTCTAAACACTTGCAATAAAATGCCGACTAGAACGATTGGTTATGTTATATTCAAGAAATTTTTAGTATTCTTAATTTAACATCTATACTTCTTTTATGCATTTATAAGAAACTTAATTTGTTCTTTGTTATTATATACTACTTATAATAAAATGCAGATACTCAAAAACTTCCAATAAAATGCCGACTAGGATGATTGGCATACCAATATGACCGATCGGCCGATACAAAATAAAAAAAAGTCACAATAAATGTCCGACTGGGCCGGTATTCCAGTCGTCCCAGTCGGCTAACCCCTAAACACTAAAAGACTTAAAACGCTTGCAATTAGATGCTGACTAGGACGATTGGCATACCAGTATGACCGGTCGGCCAATACAAAATCAAAAAATATCACAATAAATTTCTGACAGGGATGATCGGATTCCAATCGTCCTAGTCGGCTAATCCCTAAACCCTAAATGACTCAAAACACTTGCAATAAACATCCGACTATGAAAAATAATAACATTATTAATAACATTTATTATGATAAATTAACATCTATACTTATTTATTATATGATCATTACACAATTGGTCAGAATGGTTTAACAATCTTTTCGGTCATTAGACTGACTGAGTTGGTCTAGTCTACTAGTTTGTTTAGTCGATAACTTTATTGAACGGTCTCTTAGTCTCTAAATCAACCTACTAGGAAAATTGATATGTTAATTGTCTTGATAAGAACTTTATTGTAAGAATTTTGAACCTACTAGGAATCAACTAATTGAATATTTTCAATTATCATCCAGAATCAAGCTAAGTGTGTGTAATCAATTATCTATACTCTTACAACTTTATTACTAATCTTCTATATAATTACTAGTCGTTCCAGTGCATTGAATACTAACTAGTATATAATAGCAAAGAACAAATTAAGTTTCTTATAAATAAGTTTCTTATAAATACATATAAGAAGTATAAATGTTAAATTAAGAATACTAATTTTTTTTAATATAACGTAATCAATCTACTACTACTAGGAGACTACATGAATATTTTCAATTATCATTCAAAATAAAACTAAGTGTGTGTAATCATCTATACTCTTACAACTTTATTATTAATCTTCTATATAATTACTAGTCGTTTCAGTGCATTGAATACTAACTAGTATATAATAACAAAGAACAAATTAAGTTTCTTATAAATAAGTTTCTTATAAATACATATAAAAAGTATAGATGTTAAATTAAGAATACTAAAAATTTCTTGAATATAACGTAACCAATCGTCCTAGTCGGCATTTTATTGCAAGTGTTTTGAGTCTCTGTCTTGGCCGACGGGGATGATTGGTAGTCCAATCGTCCTAGTCGGCATTTTATTTCAAGTGTTTTGAGTCTCTGAATTGACCGATTGGGACGACTGGAATACTGGCCGTCCCGGTCGGATATTTATTGTGATATTTTTTGATTCTATATTGGCCGATCGGTCATACTGGTAAGCCAATCATCCTAGTCGGCATTTTATTGTAACTGTTTTAAGTCTCTGCATTGACCGACTGGGACGACTGAAAGACCGGTCGACCGGGTCGGAAATTTATTATAATATTTTTTGATTATAATATTGACCGATCGGGATTGGGATTGGGATGTATATTTCATTAAAAAAAAAATATTTTATTTTAAATATTTTATTTAATTTTTTATTTAATTTTTTATTTAATTTTTTATTTAATTTTTTATCCAAAAGGGTATTTTGGACAATTTGCAAGATTTTTTATAACTTTTTTATTTTACATTATTTTTATTTAAAAAGGGTATTTTGGGCAATTCAAATTTGTTTTAAAGGAGAAGGCTATGCCATTTAAATCTACCAAAATGAGGGCTAGTTTTAAACCAATATGCCAGCTATTTGGCTAAATGCCCCGTTTTGTTTCTTAGGGATTTATGATTTGAATTGGGAGAAATTTGGATATAGGCTTGTAAAATAATTAAGGGGTAAAGGTGTCTTTTTACTGTAAAATTAATAAAAGTAAATAAAAAATAACAAGGAAGGCTATATATTAAACCATAGCACAAATGAGGGCTATACACCCAATTGTTCCTGAGGTAATGGTGGTAACAATTTCCTTGCTATAATAGAGTAGATAGATTAAAAAAAAGTTTTAGTAATTTGCCAAATCAATCTTAATTTTAAAAAATTAAAATTAAATCAACAATCTACAAAATGATACTAATACTTAGAGGTTCAAATTTCAAATTCCCCCCAAAATTAATGTAATTTCTCATCAAAACCCTCACAATTCCGAGATCCTGAAAAATCCAAAGCCCTCTTCTCCTGTTCTTCAACCTCCATTGATGATCCCATTTTCTTCCTCTCAACCCTAACCTTCAACGCCGCCACCAGCTCCTCCACCGCCTTCCTCTTCTCCCGCCGATTCTTGATCAGAATCTCACTCACATCCGCCGGCGTCATGTCCGCCGCCTCTATCGCCGCCACCACCTCCTCCTCCACATCCGATTCAATCTCCTCGTAACCTAAATAGTTCTTCAACAAAATCTTTAGCGCCGCAAACGAACAGTAGCTCATGGGTATGTGCACGTCCATCCTACCGCACCTCAACAAAGCCGGATCTAGCTTCTCGATGTGATTCGTCGTGAAGACGAATATTCTCTCGCTACCGCAACATGACCACAATCCGTCGGTGAAATTCAACAATCCGGATAGCGTGATTGAGTTTCCGTTTCCGGTATCCTCGCCGCCGCCGGTCGCCGCCGCCGCATCGTAAGTGTTGTTCTTCCTTGAATCGCCGCCGATGTTGCTATTTTTGTTCCGGTTTGTTAGGTTTATTGAGCAATCAATGTCTTCGATTACGATAATCGATTTCGAAGAAGTTTTCATCAATAATTTTCGTAATTCTGAATTAGTATTCACCTCGGTTAATTCTAGGTCATATATATCATACCCTAGGTAATTAGCCATGGCGGCAATCATGCTTGATTTACCTGTACCTGGAGGACCGTACAATAGATAACCTCTTTTCCAAGCCCTACCTGTTTTCTGATAAAAACTCTCACCATTAGCAAAATCCATTAGATCAGCCATAATCTCAGCTTTCTTCATAGGATCAATAGCTAATGTATCAAAAGTACTAGGATGCTTAAACGGTACAGACTCCCATGGATTACCTCTCGCATCAAGAGACCCTCCTTTAGAGTTTGTATAAAGCAGCCTATCCTGACTTTTCCTTCGTAATTCATTAGCTCTTTCCATTATGAAATCGAGATAAGAATTGAGCACCAGGTGTTTGTTCTTTTTCCTGACTCGAAGTGTGAAGCCTCGTTTCTCCTCCGGCATTGGCCGCCACGAGAAGGTTTGGCCCTGCCTTTGAGTGACGATATGTTCCCACTCGATTGTGACGCCTTTATAGGTATCAATCAATCGGTCGTTGTTGGAGAGGCCAAAGGTGATGGAGGATGAGTTAAGGCCTCGGGTGAGGCTGAGGCGAGAGCCGGAGATGGAGGCGGATGAGCTGAGGTAGATTTGGACGGCGTTGTAGAGTTCGTTGGTGTTTACGCCGTCGATCTCTGTGATGTCGTAGTAGCAGTAGGATGAGAAGTAGCCAGAGAGGCGGTGGAAGAATTTAAGGGTGGCAAAACGGAGTTCCGGAGGGAAAACGGTGTGGAGGAGGCTCTGGAAGAAGGCCCAAACTCCCATCATTGAGGCCATTGTTGTCCAAAACTCCTTCATTTTGTTTGAAGGAGTGTTATTTGGAAAGAAGAGGAGATGGTGAAGAAATGTGTTTGTTGGGAGAAGGGTTGTGAATTGTGAGTGAGGAGAGATGAGTTCTATGGGGATTTATAGAGGGAAAGAATAATGGATTATGAAAATCTTGAATGGAGAATATGGGAAATTATGGTAATCTTTTTAATTCTAATCTTGGACTGGTATTTAACTGCATGTTAGGTAATTTTAGGAGAATTGAATTATACTTTTTAAATGACTGATTCGATTTGTATTTTATATAGAATATTGATTGGATTTATTACGCAAATGTGACTGAATTCAATCCTTGCAAATATTTTAGGAGAGTAAATTATATCATTTGAAATGATTGATTGGTTCTTTAAAAAGAATATTTTTTGTAAAAAGGAATAGGGATTGAATCTATAATATAATTTGTTATATGTTATGTAACTGAGAGCTGTTTGGCTAAGATTATTTGAAACATTCTTTCACCTTATAAGATGTTTTAAGAGCTTATAAGATGTTTGGTCTTATTTATAAAATAAGCTCTTAAGTGTTTGGATAAAATAAGGCCATTGGACTTATAAAATGTTTTAAATGTTATACGAGAAAATTTGTGCAATAACAAAAATAAACATTTTTCAGATAAATGTATTATTGGAAAGGAGAAAAATTAACTAGGGTTATTTGTGTCTTTTAAAAATATAAACAACATCCAAAATTTAAAATTTTGATAAGGTGGGTTTGGCTAACTTATTTTTTATTTGATTATAAGACCCAAACATTTTACTTTTTGATCTTATAAGCTCTTATTAAAAAAAATTATCCAAACACTTTTAGGGTGTGTTTGGATCGAGTAATTTGGATTTGGGGTAAGGGATATGGAGGAAAGATTTGAAATGACACTTAAAATGGAGTCATTTGAAATCACCCTAGTTGTGGAAAAAAGAGCTCAAAATGAATGACAAGGGATTTGAAATATTTCATAACATGAATTCATCCAAACGAACTTAAATGGATTTGTCGATAAATTTGAAATCTATTGTTTTCAAATCTTTCAACCCAAACACACCATTAAAGAGTTTATAAGCTCTCAAACATCTTATAAGATGTTTAAAAGAGCTTATAAGCTTAGCCAAACACCCTCTAAATCACTATAATTGTTTTCGGAGATGGAGAGGCGTAGGGGATGACTATGGTTAAGGGTGATTTTAATGACTGGGCTTTTATGTCAATGTGAGGTAGCTGTGGGGGGCGCACGCTAGGCACTGGACTAGGGAGTTGGGGAGCTACTTGGTTAGGAAAAATGTGGTTTGGGGAGAGATGGATAGAAAGTTGGGAGGCAAGAAAATGAGAATTATGGGTGTACGTAAATTCTCCTTGAGCCGATTCACTCGAATATTGTCGTTACAAATTTTTAAGTAATAATGGTGCTTTGATATTGTTCTTACCTGTCACTTTTGGGGTCGAGTGATTGGTTTAACAATTATAATCCGCTTAAATTGCAATTCTACCATTAATTATATATAATGAATACAATTGTATATAATAAACTTTGATTTTTGTTTGGGCAAGAAAAAGCTATATATTCTCTGAACTTTGAACACTATTTTATATTTTTTAACAAAATATCATTTTTTCAACCAAAGAAATATATATTATATGTTTATGATTAATTTTTTTGACATTTTTACTTTTAGTTTTCTACTTGCCAGCTTTAACTCCAAATAAAATGAAAGAGTTCAATGCACCAATTATGTGGAGTATGAAAGTGATATATCATGTACAGAAAATATGCATGTCCTCTCCTTAGTATATACTACTCATTAGTTGTTAAATTGCTAAAGGATAGCCTTGTTCAAGGCTTTCTTGCTTGACCTACGGGTGTAAAGTGAGTCGAGCCGGCTCATGAGTTTCATGAGCCGGTTTGATTGAGGATCGACTCGAGCTCGAGGTATTATGAGTTTGAGTCGAGTATTACTTTCTCGTGAGGCGAGTTTGAGCCTACTTGTAGTTGTTCATAAGCTTACAGGTTGGCTAACTTTTTATTAATATTATTTTTAATTTTTACATATAATGACTGTAAATATATATTAATAAATTATATTATTTCTATTTATGTTATGATATGTGTTTATACATATTCGTTTAATTAAATTATATTTTTGTGATATATATTATATAATATATATCTAATTAATATAAGCTAAATAACAATAATTTCTTAAAAAAAAATTAAAAGGTAACTAAATTAATTTTTTGTTCAAGCTCGACCTGTTTTTAATGAGTTTGAGCGTGAACATTAAAAATTAGGCTCGTCATGTTCAAGCTTGAGCTCGAGTTCGAAAAATATAAATGAGCTCGATCTTAAACATGAAAATTTTACCAGGCTTGACTTGAGCTCAACTCGTTTATACCCCTAGTTTGACCATTGATTTTACTTATAATCTTCTTTCGGGCTACTTTAGCTCTTACCAATCTACTTAACATTATCGTTTTAATCATCATCATGAGAACTTCATTGCGGTTTAGATTGACTAGGACATTTTTCTAAGCTTCCTTCGAAGAAGGCTCAAAACTTGTTTATTTTCAAATTTCATTTTCCAGTAATTGAATAACTAAATTCAATAAAATTTAACACATTAAGTTTTAATTCAGGTTTCTTTTTCTCAATTCTACCTTTTTGATTCTGTTTATAACTAGATATCAATTATATATATATATATATATACAGTAAAACCCCGTTAAATTAATACTCGATAAATTAATAACCTCGTTAAAACTAATAATTTGTCCGGTCCCAAGTTGGGACCAGTACAAATTTGGAACCCAATCAATAAAATTATAAGATAATAATTTTTTTGAGATCCCAGTGTATATATATGGGTCCCGACAAAACTATAAATTAATAATTATTAAAAATAATCCATATATATATATGATGCACTTGAATATTCTTAAGACAACTTAGTAAAATAAGAATCTACTGTAACTTGCTTTTTCTTGAACTTCAAATCTATGTTGATCTCATCTTTAAATCTCCTTAATGCACCCAATAGTTGTGGTGTTGTCTTACAAAAAGTTATGAAGAGTTGTTGATGTTTGCAATGCTTCTTTTAGAGTGACCTGTTGCAAAGCTATTGAATCATCATCTGCTTCATCATCTTCCGGATTATGAATGACATCGGCCACTATCTCTTCTAGACTCTGAACTTCGTCATATCGGCCACTATCTCTTTTACTAGTACATTTGTATTTTAACTTAATTTTCATCAATAACTATGCATGTATACTTAAAGTTATTCAAAGAATTTGGAACTTTGAAGGTCAACTGTGCATATACGTTAAAACCTCTTTAAATTAATAAATTATTAATTTATCGATATAATAATATCTCTATAAATTAATAAAATTCTCCGTTCTCAACATTATTAATATATAGAGGCTTTACTGTATATATATATCGTTTTACACATTTACTAATCGAATAATTTATGATAATAATTATTTATCTTTCTTTTTCATATTTTACAACAACGTTTGATTCACATAATTATTATATAAATAACCAACACAATCATTCTATAGATCATTCATTAATGTATTACCATTAATTTGATACATTTTATAAGTTTCAATTTGAAAACATAAATATATACCTATCATTACCATATGAATTTCAGTGATACATAACTTCTATTTTTTTAATTTTTTTTAAATCAAGCATAAACAAATAAAGCCCTAGTCTTCTAAAATTGTAGGTAAGAGTTAAAAGGACTATCATTTCTGTAAATATTATGCCCTCCCTTGAGTAGTACTATTTAAAAGTGGCAATAATATTCTTTTTTCAATGATGGGATATCCGTACTTGTTAACACATTACCGCATACATTGGATAAATATTATTTTTATGTAATAATATGCAAATTATAGAAAATAGTCAACCAACCTAAATTGTCAACAAGTAATGGTGAGATTAAATATACATTCAATATGATTTGAACCCATGACCAACTTATTAGTTAACGGACCAACTTTATTAGAAGTTGCTTTCAACAATAGTGCAACTTCTCCTTGTATTGGGATTAGGGGTGTAAGTCGAGTCGAGCCGGCTCGAGCTCGAACTCTTAATCGAGGTCGAGCTCAATCCTTTCTAAAAAAAGCTCGCGAGCCTTTTTTATTTTTTAATATATTATTATTTTTATTATTATATTAATAAATATATATTAAATAATTAAAAAATATATATTAAATAATTAAAAATATATATAAAATAATTAAAAAATATTATAAAAATTCGAAATTTGAATTTTCCCGCCTAAAATAATTAAAAAAAGATTAAAAAAATTCAAAATTTGAATTTTCCCGCCTAGATTTCACGGGCTCGAGCTCGCGAGCTTGGGCTCGGTTCGAGCTCGAACCAAAGCTCACGAGCTCGAGCCCGAGCTCGAAAATTTTGGGCTCGACGAGCTCGTATAGTAAGGCTCGAGCTCGAGCTCGAGCTTGAAAAAAATGTCAAGCTCGGTTCGTTTACACCCCTAATTGGGATACCAATTTCGGCCTTTTTTTTTTCAAGACATTAAGTCTATTTTACCAAAATGAAAAAAAAAAAAAAAATTTAAGGGATGAGCAACAAATTTGTGACAGACCAACAAAATAGGTGTATTTTTACTGTATTTTAAGTGTAAAATACATCCATCAGTCCTATAAGAAATATACCCTCGGCATATTTGAAGTAAATATTTCCCTTGCCAGCTACTGCGTCTACATGCTATTTAATATAAATTCAGTCAATTGAATTCATGTGCAGGACTATGTATAAATGTAAACAAAATGAGTCGATTCAATTCAGGTACGGGATTATATATAAATGCAAACCAAGATGCTTATTATGACTCTCAAGGACTTGGACAATCAAAGCTAGATAAAATTTATGCAGCATTGTCATTATATACCTACCCCTTCCTTTTGGATAATTTTGAACATTTCCATATAAGTCTATAACCAACACCCATGTAATGTGGTGTTCCTGAATTTACCTGCCCAAAAGGACAAAACAAAAATGATCTTTTTACCACTAATCTGTAAATCACTTTTGGGGGTGTCAAATCAATGTAATATTTTGGTCTAAAGTAAACTATGACCATTGTACTTTTTCTAAAATATCCTAAATGGGTGTCAATGTGTTATTTTAACCTGGATGCAAATATACCTTATTTTTTATTTTTTATTTGAAGTAAAATAAGATAAATATTTGCTAGTTGTTAATCCATAGCTAAAGAACAAAAAATTATAATTTTCTTTTGCTTCTTATGTCAAATAAAACTCGTTTAACAATTTAATTTAAGTTTACCTATTAATATTGTTTCAAATAATCTATATGTGTTCTATTAATTAGTAAATATTTATTTTTATTAGTGATCATATAATAATAATTAGTTTTGCTTGATTATTCTTCAAATAAATACGCATGAATTTTATTCTTCTAATAAATTTTTTTGAAATTAAAAAAGTAATAGTTATAAGAAAATCAATTTAAAAGTAAATAATTATATGTTATTTCTTTATTTCTTAACGTAATTAAGTCATTTATATTTTTAATACAAAAATTTAAATGAAAAGTAATAGTTATAAAAGATTAAATTTAAAAACTAAATAATTATATTTTATTTCTTGAACTTAATAAGTCACTTGTATTTTTAATTCATAAATTTAAATTAATAACAAATAATCACTTTTATACATTAGTATGTATGTTTATTAAGTTGATAGCAATTAATAACGAATAACTATTTTAATAAAAAATCTAAAAATACCAAGAACCAATTTAAATCACAAATTATTCATTTTTTCTCATTTCTTCATCTTATACATAACCGTAATCACCATCACCCCGTCCATCGCAACTAGCCAACCTCCCACTACACCATTTTCGCCGCCGTCTAACCCACCATCGCCGCCGCAACAGATTCTGACCTTTAAGCTCATCCATCTCCTTCTGTTGTCGAAATGATGGTGGTCAGTGCCGGACAGCAACGACCGGCAGAGCTAGGGTGGTTGTGGTATGGTACATGAAGGATCGGAGGAGGAACAAGAAAGAAAATAAGGGAGAAATAAAATTAATACTTTAATAAAATTAAATTTGAATTTGTGTTATAATTTTATGTTGTTTTAATTTTGAAAAAGTTAGCAACAAATAAAGATAAATAAATTTGGACTTGTATTTGAAGATTGGAACTTTGGAAAGTTAGTTTAAATTTTTTGTTCTTCTAGTTTTTAATTTAAAAATTATAATAGTAAATTTATATAATGATTAGTTGTTAATTATATGATTAGTTTTATATTTGGTAATTTGTAAAAATTATTACTCTTAATTAATGTATTATATAAATAATTATTAATCAAAAAATATATATAAATAGAATGAATAATAATTTAAAATAATTAGTCATAATCGATGAAGTTAGTTTATTAAAAAAAATCGTTCAACTTAAGCAATTTAATTTAGGGAGAAGTTAATAGAAAAATACATATACAAGTACAAATTATAATAACTGCTCATAACTAGTTATACATTGATGTAATATTTGGACTATATGGTAATCTCAATTATCAATAGATATTTACTTTTTTCTCTTTAGTAATGGATGACTTATTATCATAAATTTGTTTAATTTTAATAAAAAAAAACATAAATTTAAGTAAGATATCTTTAAGTCCAAGCAAAAAATATCAATATGTGATTTACTTGGATCGTCTACTACAAATATGTGATTCATATTGTGTTTCCTTATATATATATATATATATACACATAAACATCCCATGCTATTCATCCATATATATATATATATATATATATGTATATACTTCACCAAATATTTTATATATATATTTGAATAATATAATCAAGTAACACATTTTTCATGTGAGAAGAGTACAACAAGTCTGTTATGCACAGTCTGGCTCCATTTGGACTTATTTGCAGCCTTTTTTAATTGGCCATGAAAACATTAATTGGTATCTATCTGCATGTGGTCACTCTTTTGGGACAAGATTCCTTTGTGTCATAAGGGTGTGTTTGGATTGAAGGATTTGAAATCTATTAATTTTAAATCCATCAACAAATTAATAGATTTTAAATCCATCAACAAATCCATGAAGTTCGTTTGGATGTATGCAAGTTATAATGGATTTCAAATCACTCGACATTCACTTTGAGCTATTTTCTCCATAACTACGTTGGATTTTAAATGATTCCATTTTAGGTGTCATTTCAAATACTTCTTCCAAATCTCCTCCTCAAATCCAAATCACTCAATCTAAACACACCCTAAAAGTATACTATAGATCATCTTGTCAGTCTAATTCACGATTATCATCTTGTCTTTTATTTTTCATGACGGATACAATTTCTTAAAAATCCAATTACAGATATTCTAATTATATTATATACCTATTTTAGTAGAAATTTTGATCTATGGATAAAAATGTAACGGTGCGTTTGGATCGATGGATTTGGATTTGAGGAGTGGATTTGGAGGAAGGATTTCAAATGACACCTAAAATGGTGTCATTTGAAATCCACCGTAGTTGTGGAGAAAAGAGCTCAAAATGAATGGCGAGGGATTTGAAATTCATCATCATCCAAACGAACTTAAATGGATTTGTAGATGGATTTGAAATCCATAGATTTCAAATCACTCGATCCAAACGCACCCTAAAAATATTTTGAAAAAGAAGTGGAATTTACAGCTATAATTAATTATTAGACGAGTAATATTTCATAAGCCGGACCCAAGATCTCCTGGAAATGTTTGTCATTTATTGTGGCCTGCATATATAATAGTTGAATGGTGGAAAAATGAAAATAGCTTCTTCACATTATTGGATCTGCATTTAATGCTCCCTTAGTAATGAAGGATTTTAGGAAGACTTTTCGCCCTATTTTAGGTCACAAAATTTTTAGTGGGTTTTTGCTGTATTTTATTTCAAATTCATGTTTGATACGTGTAATTTTATTGCGATTTATTTGACTTGTGTATATATTATAACAGTGTGAACATTGATATGGAGTAAAATGTACTACGAGTCAAACATAGTCTACATAAGTCAAACATGGCGTATGAGGTGTACGATTTTGCGAAAGACACATTAGGATTGACTATAAATAGTCTTATAATACGAAACGAATTGAATCATACGTGGTGAACGTATGATTACAAAAATACCATCACAGTCGGGTCGTATGGAGTCGGGTCTGGATGCCCCGGTAACCTTACCCGACAGTAATTGGTAGACGTGGATTATCTGAAGATTGACAGTTGGCAGCAAATAGTAGGTCACGGTGTCAAATCGTGAATAGTCAATTAAGGCTCCTATAAATACTTCATTCAGTGCACATTTGTGGGGACGGATGTTGGATCTACCTCTACAAGCTACATTATTACTACACCTTTAATTAGAATTACGTCAGACTTGATCTCATTTGAGGTACATAGACAGCTTTTGTTATACGAGTACAGTTTTTAAACATCATACACCATTATTTGACCAGATCAAACACTGAGACATAGGATAGCAAATAAAATTATAATAGAAGATCTTATCCCTAAGTTGTTAGAACAATTTTTCGAAATATGCTTTTTAGCATAAAAATTGAGTTAACGGATTCTGGACATGGAAGTCATTGCATGCATGTGACGGCTAGTTACATATTGTTTATTTCTCTCTTTTGAATTTGTCTTTTTGTGCTTATGTTTAGATGAAAAACCTATTTGCATATACCCTTCCATAAACTGTGGAATTTATGTTAGAATTTTTTGGTACTAAAATAACACTACTAATTCAATGAAATTCAACTTTTTCTAAAAGAATAATAAACTTATATTAAACAATTAATTATGATTAAAATAAGTTTGCGATATCATGTAAAATATAATATTTAATTAATTTTTTTTAATTATAAAATGTTAATTATTGTTTATAATTATCTAATAATCTATGTAGTAAAAGTAAGCTATTGAAAATGCCAAAGTTTTAAAGATTCATTTTTCCATTGACTTTGTATGTATGTCCATAAGGTCAAGCATTTCGACCTAGTTTTTTTGGGGTTTGGATTCTTTGAAAGGAGTGTTTAAACTTTAAATGTATGTTGTACGTTAAGGGTAAAGTAAAAAGAGTAACAAGCTTGCACTCAATCAATCTTCTGCAATAAGTTATCGATCAGAGGTCTGCAGAAAATTGTTTTGAATTTTTATGATTAGCTGTTGTATTGTACTAGCTATCCCTATCCCGATCAAATTTAATGATCTTAATATTTACTCTTCATATGATAAATGATATTGTGTAAGATTTGCTGATATATGAATTTTATGACTGGTTATTGCACCAGCTAGTTAGATGGCAAATCTAATGATAGGTCAATTTTAATGTTTTTAATATTTATCTCTCAGACAATAATATTAAGTTAATAAGTTATGAAGAAAAAAAAATTGTTGTTTACATGGTGACTTTTGTCTGCCAAAACAATAATGAAAAACTTATTTGATGTTATATAAAAAAATCCACCAAATTAAACGTGTGGTATTAGTTTTGTAGATCAAGATAATATTTATGGAAAGTAAATAATGAGGATTTTTTGTATTAAAATAATTTTAAATTTTAAAAGATTAGAATTGAGATTAACTTTATTAGCGATTCTAGTAGATTTGGAACGATTTGGCGTATCCATTATAAGTTAGGCAGGATTTGATACGTATCTATTTTAAGTTAGGCAGGATTTGATACGATTTGTTTCTTTGATCTTATATATACTTGTAAACACTTATTGGAATACCAAGATGAATTTACGGTATCAAAACTTTACATGGTACCAGAGCCACACAAACAAATAAAACCTAAGAATCCGAAACCATAATGGACGGCGGTGCTAGAGCGAATGCAGCCATCACCGGAGACATTGAGTACACTCAATCCACGATCACGGATGACGATAAGGGCAAATTTTCGAGTATGAGCCAAGACGAATGGCAAACTCTTAAATCCATGTTGCACGGTCGTACTCCAGTACCTTCTGATAAACTTTCGGGTAAAAACGTTCAGTGGCTGCTTGACACCGGGGCATCACAACACATGACATGAGATGTCTCGCTGTTGAGTTATGTTCGAGAGGCACCCCCGTTCGTGGTGGGCATGCCCAACGGACACAAGGCAGTGTCGGTTAAAATTGGGTGCCTCAATTTGGGGAACAATATCTTTCTTCGTGACGTTTTATTTGTTCCTGATATTAATTGTACACTAATTTCTGTAGTACAATTAGTTCGTCAGCTACAGTATGTTGTCATATTCGCTGATAAAATTTGTGTAATACAGGACCCACGTACGAGGACTTTGATTGGTGCGGGTGAGGAACTAGGAGGGGTGTGTGTGTTTCGAACTGTGAGTATGCATCGAGTCAACGCTGTGACTATAAGCAATAGTGAAGACATATGGCACCTCAGGTTGGGACACCCCTCATATCGAGTTATGAAGTCAATTTTGGAAATTAGTAGTGATAGTAATGTTGAGCATATTTGTGACATTTGTTTTCGTTCTAAACAGACTCGAGAACCTTTTTGTGATAGTATGAATAAAGCTGAGTCATCTTTTGATTTAATTCATTGCGATTTATGGGGGCCTTATCGGACCCCCTCTTCTTGTGGTGCAAGTTATTTCTTGACTATAGTAGATGATTTCTCTAGGGCAGTTTGGATTTTCTTGTTAGCTAAAAAAGCCGAGGTATCTCGAACTGTTAAAAACTTTATCAGAATGGTTTTGAGACAGTTTAATAAACACGTTAAAATTGTGCGCTCTGATAATGGGACCGAGTTTATGTGTCTGAGGTCGTACTTTGCAGAGGTTGGGATAGTGCATCAGACATCTTGCGTGGGTACACCTCAACAAAATGGAAGGGTAGAACGCAAGCATCGTCACATTTTGAATGTGGCACGAGCGCTGAGGTTTCAGTCCCACTTGCCTCTTCGATTTTGGGGGGAATGTGTGTTGGCTGCGGGGGTACTTATAAATCGCACCCCGACACCGTTACTTTCGGGGAAAACTCCGTATGAGGTTTTGTTTGGGAAACTGCCAGCATACAAATCGCTTCGAGTATTTGGCTGCCTCTGTTATGCGCATAGACAGTCAAGGAATAAGGACAAATTTGGAGACCGAAGCAGACGTTGCATATTTGTTGGGTATCCGTATGGCCAAAAGGGATGGCGAGTTTTTGATTTGGAGACAGGTGAATTCTTTGTGTCTCGTGACGTAGTGTTCCATGAAGCCGTATATCCGTTTGCTCGTGGTGATGAATACTCGTCCGAGACAGCCCCCCTCCCAGTCGTGGATGACACGGGAATAGGAGATGGGACGTCTGCCGATATGGCAGGGTTGGAGGTGCGGCCTGCAGTGAGGGGGAGTATCTCGGAATGCCCGAACGAGATGACCACAGACTGCTCGGTGGATGGTGTCCGATATGTGAGCTCACCGACTTCACTCGCGCATACGGACACATCTGACTCGGGAGCAACGACTTATTTGGGTAGGGGCATCGAGCTCGGGTTCCCTCTACAAGGTTTCGTAACTATGTGATGCATACGGTTCGAGCACATCTCTCTACCTGTTGTTGCACCCAACAAGTCCTCAGGTATACATTATCCTATTTCTGAGTTTATTTCGTGTAATGCATTTTCGTCGCGCCATCGCACCTTTTTGGCTGCAGTTACTGCAGGTGTTGAGCCTACTAGGTACTTAGATGCAGTTAAAGATGAGCGATGGCGTGAAGCTATGAGGAAAGAGATATCTGCACTAGAACATAATGGTACGTGGACACTTGTGTCATTGCCTCCGGGAAAACGAGTGATTGGATGCAAATGGGTGTACAAGATAAAGTATCACTCAGATGGGTCAATGGAGAGATACAAAGCACGACTGGTGATACTTGGAAACAGACATGTTGAGGGACTGGATTATCACGAGACATTCGCTCCAGTCGCCAAAATGGTCATAGTTCGAGCCTTCTTGTCCGTTGCTTCTGCTCGAGGATGGCCAGTGCATCAGATGGACGTGCACAATGCCTTTCTTCACGGTGATTTAGAAGAGGACGTGTATATGGATGTGTCGCCTGGTTTCGAGGGCTCGGAAAAATGGGTGTATAAGTTGAGGAAATCGCTTTATTGGCTGCGTCAGGAACCACGATGTTGGTTTTCCAAGCTGGCCACGACAATGCATAATTATGGTTTCCAGCAATCTCACTCTGATTATTCCTTATTTATCTACTGTCAAGAAAAGGTTCGATTGCACGTACTTGTGTATGCGGATGATTTGATTATTGCAGGAAATGACTCGAAAGCATTGGACGAGTTTAAATCCTATCTTGGAAATTATTTTCACATGAAGGATTTAGGACACTGAAGTATTTCCTGGAAGTTGCACGAGGACCCACATGTATCTTTTTGTGTCAGCGAAAATACGCCCTGGACATAGTGTCTGAGGCAGGATTGCTCGGAGCTAAGCCTGCGAAATGTCCTATCGAGGAAAATCATCGTCTCAGTTTGGCAGACAGGCTGACCCTCGACGATCCCGAGAAATATCGTCGTTTGGTCGGGGGTCTAATTTATTTGACTATCACCCAGCCTGAGCTCAGTTATTATGTGCATATTTTGGCTCAATTCATGCAAAATTCCAGACGCGAGCATTGGGAGATTTTATTGCGAGTTGTGCATTATCTAAAGGGAAACCCGGGGCAGAGAGTGTTCCTCGGCTCCAACTGTGACCTGCGCTTGGTTGGCTATTGTGATTTGGACTGGGCTAGCTGTCCGATTTCGAGAAGTTCCCTGACAGGCTATATTATATTTTTGGGATCATCCCCGATCTCGTGGAAGACGAAGAAACAACACATGGTTTCTCGCTCGTCTGCTGATGCTGAATATCGCTCTCTTGCTGCGATCACGAGTGAACTCAAATGGCTGAAAGGTCTGTGGCATTCGTTATGCGTGACTCATGATGGTGCTATACGGGTATACTGTGAGAGTCAGGCAGCTATGCACATTGCTGCAAATCCATTGTTTCACGAACGCATCAAACATATCGAGGTGGATTGTCAATTTATTTGTGACGAAATAAAACGTGGACAAATCCAAACTACATACATATCTACTACTAATCAACCGACCGACATTTTCACCAAGGGGCTTAGTTGTGCTCGATTTGCCTCGTTGCTTGACAAGTTGGGCATTTGTAATCTTCACGCTCCAACTTGAGGGGGAGTATTAGCGATTCTAGCAGATTTGGAACGATTTGGCGTATCCATTCTAAGTTAGGCAGGATTTGATACGTATCTATTTTAAGTTAGGCAGGATTTGATACGATTTGTTTCTTTGATTTTATATATACTTGTAAACACTTATTGGAATACCAAGATGAATTTACGGTATCAAAACTTTACAAACTTGAATCGAAATTGGTCAAAAAGACCCTTTTAAATATTATAAATAATAGGGCAAAATGCACTTCACCCTATCGAAAAACTTGGATGCGGCAATAATATTGTATGGGGTAATCCTCAATTGGTTCTGAGTTAAATTTTGTGGCCCCGACTGTTGCTGAGCAGTTTTTGGATATCAAACGGACCTCCCCTACAAATTTTAGTGAATGATGCTTATTTGCCCTCCTCTGATCAAATGTGAGTTTGTCAACTAGATAGTCTAGTTGACAATCTGATCTAGTTAAACTCTCTTGTGAGATTTAAGGACAATTACAAGATCGAGATTTACTCAGTGTATCATGAGAGAGTAGCGGTTGGTTACAGATTTTTCATGTCTTCTAATATATATATATATATAATATTATATGAAAAAGTATATGTAAAGTATACTCTCAAATTAGTTGATTCAATTTTACATACAATTCTCAGAATTTCATATATTTTGATATATGTGTTGTATTTTATATTACCGACATATGCGTAGGACACCCGCCCTAATTTCTTAGTTGCCCCCAAACCTTGGACATGCACCAAATATGTGTCCATAATTGAAAGTATAATTTCAAATAAAAGCGTTTTTGTGATTTTAGAAACCTTACCATGTCTTCGAAACCTATATGTTAAATTCATGTTTTATTTCTCCTGGGAAAAGAAGTATTTGAACATCAATTACAATACTGTATGTAATTTATAAATAAGTTAAGTCGAGTCTGAGTACATAGTTATTTAAATTTATTTGAACTAATTGAGATTCGAAAATCGTATTTGAGTTTGTTTTGATAAGAAATTAAGTCGAGCTCAAACAAATTTTAATCAATAGTCAAGATGATCACAAGTTGAGTTCGAATATTTTGTTATTTTGCACATAATTTTATTTTTTTACTATCTAATCGAGGTCTAAAATTTATTGAAGACAACAAAGTTGTTTGGGTTTGATAATTTGTCGTAACGAGCTCAAACAAACTTTTATTGATCAAGATCGAGTAACTTGATTCAATTTTCAATAATAATCATATCTCATGAAACTCAGTGTTTTATTTCTCATTAGAAAAAAAGGGGTGGAAATATTAATTACCATTTCGGTTAATTTGGTAAAAAATGGGTATTAAGAACGCAATATCATGAAACAAATATCAAATCATTATATACTAGAAGCAGTGGCACACTCAATTCGTGTGCTTAATTATTAAGGATTTTAAATATTATTTTAACAATTTTTTAATATCAAATATGTTGCTTGCAATTTTGTGAATTTTACACATAGATCTATGCCAATCATTATAAATAGTAATTAGACATTAGTGAAAGAGAAGAAGACAAAAACACATAGAAAAGACTATCTAGCGAAAACTAAGGAGAAAAATTGAGAGACATGAAATGTGGACAGAAAATGAGAGGATTGAAGAATATCATCTTTGGTAATTGTCAATTTTATTTTAGTAGGTGCAAGATGTTATGAAAATAAATATTAGTGGACCCATGGTTATTCTTCTAAGTTATCCTCCCATTATTCACATGCATTATTTGTGATACTTGATATTATTTCACTTTTTTTTGTGATTTTGAAAACTGAAGTATTTATTTTTCTTTCAAACATATATAACTTACAAATCAAATACAAATTTACAATTTATAATAGTCATTTTTATAGTTTATTTATCTAAACTATCATATTTAAATTAGAATGAAAAGACTAATTTATATATTTTAATGTAAGTTAATGAAAATATATATGTATATGATATAAATATATATATATATATATATATATATATATATATACAGTAGAAACTCGATAAATTAATACTCGATTATTTAATAAACTCTCTAAGGTAATATTTTTGGTCGGTCCCGACTCGGGGAAAGGGTGTTAAATTAATAATTCGCTAAAATTAGAAGATAATACATTTTTGATAATTTCTATAGACCCCATATAAAATATAAATTAATAATTCCTTATATACTACATATTACATTAATGATTTATGAAGATTTCTTGAAAAATAACTCAATTGTCTTTTGTTTATTGTTGAAATCAATTTCACCTTGAATCTCGTCTCTAATTTTCCTTATCATTGTAAGAACTTCTGGTGTTGTTTTCTTTAAGGTGAGAGATTGAAGGTTTATTTCAAATTGGGTCCTTCATTTGATATATATACATGCATTATACAATAATTAAGTGCATTATACAATAATTAAGTGAAAGTATGAAATGTATATGTAAATTAATTATTTCATTATAAATTAATAAAATATTAATTAGTATATAAATTAATAATTATTAATTTATTGATTAATTAATAACTCTTTTAATTAATAAATTTTGGTGGTCCCATAAGTATTAATTTATAAAATTTCTACTGTACAAATTTTATTAGCAGCATCGAAGCCGTGTCATCTCCTAATATTTTAAATTACCATATTTCGTATCCGTGTCGTATCATGCTCCGTGTCCGTGCATCATAGCATAATACAATATATAACCTTTTGCCAATAATTTTTTTGGGTAATATATAACAATACGTCAACAATAATTATAATATAAACAAAAAAAATATACTAATTCCCATAGCTACATGAACTGAGTTTTGCTCTCTGAGATCAATTATCATCCCAAACATGAACACACTTTACCAATATACTTCATTTCACAAACTAGGAAGAAACCATTGCCAATAAATGTACAGATACAGACCCGAAATGAATCCACGAAAGAGAAACATTACATACACCTATTATTACATAGAACTCGACCGAAAGAGTCAAAATCGAGGCAAAATTTCCATCAGCATCAAAAAGGTCAAAATATCAAACGCCAAAGTTTTATACAAGTAGTTTGATATCAAGTATTTATGTGTATAACCGACTTTTATTGTATCAATCAATGGCGATGATCAGAAACCCGACAGATAGATACATAAGTAAGACGGGGTAAAGTGCAAGGGCGTTCCTTCTCGAGTTGACAGCAGTACTCATGAATGGATATGCAGCCCATGAGCTCCAAGCAATTGTAACAGCAACCACAACCAGTTTAAGTATTACGTAATCGTTTAACATGCAAATAAAGGCCCCAACATCCAGAGGGAATAGACAATAACCTAGAAGACTCAGGCTTTGGAAGAAGATAATGTGGCCCCCCTAAAAGATTAACGTAAATTATTAGCAACAAAAGAAGGTTTTGACATTGTTCACGTACAATTTCAGATGTTCTACAAATGTATATATGCTTCAAGTCACCACGCATTTTGCAGAAAAGAAAAATTCCATGTTTGTATGTATGTGTGTATTGAGATTTGAGAGAGAAATAAATTACCAGCAGCAGAACGTTTAAGGTCAAAACAACAGCTCCAGCAGCAAGCAGTGCGAATGCAACAGCAAAAACTTCAGACTGGAAACAAAAGAAGCCATTAGCCAACAAACAACAATTCCTGTAACAAGGAAGACAGAGGAAGGTAGATATAGGCCCATTAGTAAGCGCCAGTCATCTCAAGACAGTAAAAAAATACGTTTGCAACTGCTTTTTATTCCTGACAACTGCATGGTATAGCCTACACCATTAGTTTCTTTCCTACACTTTAAAACGAAAAAATGCAGAAATTTTCTTCAGCTGATTAGAGATTTCATGTCCCAGTTCAAACGACATAACGTCTAGCAAGTAACTGCCAATACGTATAGAAGCATTTGTGTTAAATCCGGAGCTCATAAGTGTGCCAATAGTGGTATCTCAAGGGTACAAAGGTAATATATAAGAATATGACCTCCTTTGAAGCAAATAATAAATTAAGAAATGTAAGAAAACGGGAGACTACAGTATTTAGCTTAGTCTGCTACACATGGCTAAAAAAGATGTGCATGGTACATCTTTTGCATTTCAGAAAGTAATACAGCACACCTAGAGCATTGCGACAATAGTTTTGTAACAATTATAAAAGTTTGAAGGTTAAAATATTCATTTGGCTCACTGTTATAGTATAGGCACTAGCATGTGATGGAATATGGTGAAGAAAATTTAAACCAAAAGGAGACTTGTTTCCTTATTACCAATGTCACATACCATGCATTATATAATCCAGAATCTTGTTTCAAGCTAGTGGCCAATGTATTACTTTTCCTTAATATTCTGATTAACTACATGAGCTACCTATAGCACATTATGTTGACGAGATTCCTCAGGTCAAACTACACAGGAGCTTGACCTTTCCAATTCTGCCAAACTATAGCCTAGTGAAGGGAAACCATCTATCATTGCTTGTGCTTATGATGGTGTAAGTTCAATCTGTTGACAATGCCACATTATGATACTTCTAATGCAACACACTAGTATATTCAAAAGGATGCACAATAATCATATACGCAAACTATTGAATGAGGAAAATAGACCCATGCATCTCAAACTGTAAGCTCACCCCATTCTTTGAACTACATTATCAGGCTGTTTAAAACCAAGCGGCAAGCAGTATTGTTGTCATCATATCACACTATTCTATTGCACTTATTATTACCTAAAAACAGATATTCAGACAAATTCATTCCACGTTACATATCTAACTGCCAAACAAATTTCAGCCAGCATTCAATTCATCACAATATCAACCATTCGACACACACATCGCATCAAAAATCATGCTAAGTTCTTCAGTTCCAACTTCCAACTCAAATTATAACTCATATAACATAAATTCAGCAAAAATTAATCGATTACGACATTACACTACACACCTTCTTAACGGAAGCAGACCAGGATAGAACGAGTCCAAGGAACACAATAAAGAAAAACGGTCCCCACAGATCCCAATCCCTCAAAGCCTTCCCAGGATCCTCCCTAAACGGATTGGGAAAAACAACAAGCTTCAAATTGCTCACTATCCTCGACAAATCGCGCTTAACCGTATCCCAAACCGGTTCGGTCAGAGTATTAGGCGCCGGTCCGAATCCGGACGTCGCGATACCGCTATTGCTTGTGGATCCACGTGGCGGCGGAACAGGAGGCTTCGGAGCGGCGGATACCGGCGGCGAAGCGGAGGGGACGGGTACAGGTTTGGGGGTGGCTGTTATTTGGGGGAGATTGGAGGGAATGAACGGAGGAGGTGGAGGCGGATTGGAAGCACGCGGAGGCGGAGCGGCGGGAAGGACGGTGGAGGAATATGAATTGATAAGGTTTTCGATTTCGTCAATATCGGATTGGGAGCTAGGATGCAAGGGGATCGTGTCGCTGTGCGACATTATTGTGTGTTTTCCGGTGATGCTTTGTTGAGAAATTGAGGATCGCCCGGTGGAATTAGGGTTGGGGACGGCGGCGAGAGGTGGTGATCGGAATGTAGAAAGATGTTTTGATCATTTTTTCCCCCATCCAAATAAAGTAGAAAAAGCTTTTTGCTTTATGACACGTGTCCATGACTTTCTGTCTAAAATTAGTTGAAACAATTACGAGAAATAAATATTTTGTTTCTTGCTATGCTATCTCACTTGAAAAATTTGAAATTTGAGCCATGGAAGAATTCAAATATTATTTATGCAAGAAATAATATATTAATATCAATAAATAACAATTAAAATTCATAACTTCCAGATTAGGATTAAAAGGGAAACCTATGTTAAATGTATTCTTTTTACACGCACCAGCTATATTTAGGGTACAATTGTGTGGACCTCAATTTTGTAATAGTTTGCACATTATATTATATAAAAGAGTTAAACTCGTCTAAATTTTTCATATTTTTATTTTGCAAAAACAAAAACACACTTTAAAAACAGTTATCCAAACAAACTCTTAGACATTTCTTTTGGGAATTGAACTCGTTCTTGTGATTAAAGTGCCCAACCGATCAACTCTACCGGGTTACCCATCAAGTGTACTTTAATTCCAAATACAAATGGAATATATAAAATATAATTATCATAGTTTTTGCAATTATTATTTTCTTTAATTGATAAATTTATCAATTCTGCTAGAAAGACATTGATGTTGAAAAATCACATTCAAAGCCACTCTTCAATTTTGTATTGTAGAAGTCCCAAAGGGGAAAAAATGAATTATTGCCACAAAGAGGCCGACCTACAACAAATGTTCTATTTTCTTGTAACAAATTCATTTGACATTCATCTTCATAATATCAATATGGTCAAAAAACGGGTCCAATTTCCCACTTCTCCCTTGCAAAATGTATCTTCAAATCAACCCAAAAATATTCATGAAATTTTGTTTATCTGCAAATTCAAGGCTTGAGAGCAATAGCGAGGCCGAATTTTGGCGCAACATTACTAGCCTTTGTATCATACTCTGCTGAAAAAGTTGCAATTGATTTAGGCCTCCATTCATGCTGGCTCAGTATAGCAACCTTCCCGTTGTCTGAGAATCGGGTCTTGATCGAGGTCAAGGGGTCGACTTTGTGGACACTTCCGATACTAAAGCTGTTCTCAAAGCTAGATAATCTGTGTGTCATCTCAGCAGCAACCTCTGTTCCGGTAAGTGGGTTCACCAGATGAACGTATGAAGCCTTCACGGTTTGTCCCTTGTCGGTCCTATATATGTAAATGAAAAATAAAATATATTTAAAAGGGGAAAAGAAAATAGATAATCTAGTGAACAACTAAAACATGAACAAAAATGAAGCAACATAGTCTTTTTTATTAAGATAAGATTTAGAGCTTAGACACTTTACAGAAATTTAGGTCATGGGATGTTACCCACTTGGGCATATCCAAGTTGAAGCTGTAATTAGATTGTATATCGTTCTATCACGTTTTATTTTACAACATCAGAACAACTATTCAAAAGGCTATTCTTATAGTTGATGACAATTTACAAATTTTGCCATTTTATACCATTATTCATTACATTCACACCCTAAAATATGTTTATTCCAGTTTTATATACAGTTAAGTTGTTTCACATATTACATTTGTAACCCATAGTATGAGTGAAGCCTCTGCAACAAAACCAAACATTTGCAAGAATGTTGTTCTGTAGTTCACATTGACCAGTAATCAGAAGAGCACAAAGATAAATAGTAAATAGTAAACAGGAAGAGGAATAGAGAGTATAACATACAGTATAATGGCTGCAGAGAAGTCTGGCTTGTTGAAGCTTATTCCAGCATTGCACTTGGTAAAAGAAGAAGAGGCTGAATCAAATCCAATTTCACCACCAATAGCTAAATCCTTGCAGCCAATTGCTGCAGCAACCTCCAGAAGAGGAGTTGGGTTCAGTCCAATACTGGAATTGATGGCTGCCCTAGGATGAAGGTAATGCACATCAAGCTGAAAAACACAAAAAAAAAAGCACTATCATTAGTTTCTTAACCACATTACATAAATTCTTAGTATCTTACATCATAAATTCCTTAAGTCAAGCTTTCGATAACAAAAAATTCTAGGAAAGCGTATTTCATTCTTTCTTCTCAAAATATAACCTATCAATTATAAAAGGCCAATATTGAATTTTATAGCAAGCATCAGACATAATCATATTGTCCTACAATACAATTTATACACTACAGCTGTTCATTATATTTTTTTGTGTGCTCATCTAAGTTAACCTATGAGTCACCAAACCACGAGTGAGCAGAAACATTAGCCATATTTGAAGATTGTTCATAATCAAGTTGCTAAACTTCTTTTGATTATAAATTTCATATGAAAGAAATAAATCAGAAATCCATAGAGTCCCAGATGTGAAGTTCATATATTCTAGCAGAAAAACAAATTGTAATAGAAACTCTTCAATAAAAACTTGTCATTCTGACTTTCAGAAGTATTCAGCAATGCAATTTGGAATTTTTTTTAATATAATAATTAATAAGTAAGCGTAGCCCAAACTCAATTCCTCAACACTTTTTTTGGTTACAAGCATCTCTCTACACTGGGATGATAATGTTGCAATCAAATATGACATAATTTCTCTTGTAACAATTTTACCAATGTCGAATGTCAGTTATCTTATCTCTTCATGAAGAGAAACTTTATATGCATAATTTCAGAACTTCAGTATATACCAACAACCATTTGTATTCAAACACATCAAAGGCATCTTTTATATTAGCAATGTACAAAATTGCAAATATAGTACCTTGCCGGACTTGTTATCAGGAACATTGAAGCTAATGGCTGCTTTTGTTCCAGGCAACACATCATAAGTCACCTTTGTAGAAACCTGTAAATAAATTATCTCAGAAATCAAGTTAGCAAAATGAAGATAGGGGACGGCCCACTTAGAACAGAAAACAAATTTTCAATTTAGTCTAGATAGTTAAACTAATTTGGTCATGTCTAATAGCAAGAATTTTCTTACATTAGAATATGTATCAATTTTCACATCAACAGTAGCCTTTCCACTTCTGTATTGCGTGCTTATGTCACCAACAAAGATTTGATCCTTCTTTATACCAGTAGCTGTAAATCCCTGTAAAAAGGGATAAACTGATAGTTAAGAAACCTCAGGTGGTTCATATATTTTTATGGGCAATTTACAGGATACATGATATAGCTTTATATGTTTTCTACAAGCAACTAAGGTCCAACTGAACACATTCAAGGAAGCAGAAAATTTGCGACAAACAACAAAATCTTTTCATTATTTAAAATTGGAATATCTCGGCATGTAATATTTTAGCATGAAATGAAACAACCTAAAAGCAGATCAATTATTTCTAGCTTTAAGTCCAAATGGCACTTGGGACATTATTATTTTTTTTCACTTGAGATATCAACAATTAAAGCAGAAACTTAAACATGAGATTCTTGGGAAATAAATTTGCCGAGAGCCATGTACATCATAAAAAGTAAATAGTAAGTACAAGAGACGAAAATACCATTCCTGTAGAGCTTGGAATAGATAGAGAGAACTTCTGGTCATAATTGTAATCCTTGGTCAAAAGATCTGTACCCAAAATAGGCATATTTAAAATTAAAGGACTAGGCACAAAGCTTTTGAAGAATGCAGACACACAAAAAAGTAAAAAGTAAATGAAACAAAACATCAGATGTAGCAGGTCTTTAAACTTATAGAGAAACAATAACTTAAAGCGCTAATGCGTCAGAAGATTTTAACTGAACATTTGGTAAGGGTGAAAATTAAGGGAAAAAATGAACCCATATTTCAGTGTCTAGCTACACATCTCTAAAGTAGGAGGTTGTTGCTCTCCCACTATCGCAGAAGACAAGAACAATTTGACAGTTTGATGAACAGCATTATTTTGCTTATTTCTCAACTCTGTCCACATACAAGAACCAGCTAGTGAATCATTATTAACACCATTAAAGTAATTTTTTTTATCAATGTTAAGAACCTTGATTCTGTACCCCAGTTCGCAATACAACTTTTCACAAACACGCCTATTTGAGTAATTTTAGAGACAATTAACAATCATTTCTATGATTCATTTGGTACACTTCTCCCACAATTAGTATTACAATTTCCATGACAGTACAATAAGTACTTTGTGGTTGTAAAAATTGAAAACATAGCACATGAAAGAAGAACCAGATATGCTTAATCTACATACTATTACGGAAATCAATAAAAAATAAGTAGATTCATGTATATGATGGTTCAACGATACTGCTTGTCGCAATTTTGATGAACTATGTCCATGAATTGAAAAAAGAACAAGGAGAATTTCCAATCTATAACTACCACAGAAATTAGTGTAGCATACATGGAAATAAATCCCTTATTTGACAAGCGAAAGAATTTACACCACAGAATAATTAAACTATAACTTAAAATATAGCTTGAGTACAAGAAATAGGCATTATTGAAATTTGGCAGACAAATTGAAGAAAGAGGCTCTCTGCAATCTATACGCAGAGTGGTTCATGGTGCTCAGATGCATATAAATTATATGTCAACTATCAAGGCACTGTTTGAAACCATATATTAGATCCTCTCGAGGTTCCTTCAAATTAGCTAGATATTTTCCAGTGTATAAAAGAATTAAAGCAGCAGACATGTTTTTACAAAGTATATTACGCAAAGAGTAATTCATGCAATCAATAAAAATGATTCGACACACAGATACCAAATGGACCTTAAAGCAAACTTATATAAATGCGAGAAACAGGATTACCTGCGCGACTCTTAAATTAAACTAACATACAACACGTTTTGAAATATTTACCTCTCGCGCGCTTGCCAATTTCTGAATACGGAGCTGGACCGTTGCCCATGTTCGATCTCTCTCTCTTTTGTTAAAATAGTTGAAATATTCAGATCAAATTCTGCAAAACAATTAGAATACAATATTATAAGCACTCTCTTGAGACAAACACACACACACACATCACGTTACCAGAAATACAAATTTAAGTAGCTTACAACAAAATAGAAAAAAACACAGGATTATACATGAAATCATAAGTTAACGAAAGGTCAAACAAGAACACAAAATCGGCAGTAATTTACCAAACATCTCCGAAAAAGGAAAAACAAAGAGAATTAACATTTCAGTTTTTTCTACGATAAAACGGAAAACGAGTTACTTAGCTTTGAACTAACTGAGAAATGTAGATTGTAAAAAACAATGAATAATCAAAGTATACAGAATTTCACTTCAATGTGAAGCAACTTGCAGACAGAGGAAAGAGTTCTTACCGATGAAAGCTATGATCGCCGACGAGGAGCGACCAGTAGCAAACGACGCCGTTTGAGTTTGAATACGTGCTGCACAATTTTGAGAGAGAGAAAGTGAAGAGAGAGACGAGGGTTTTACATTACAGGAACGAGAGAAATGATAAAATCACCCAGCTGTGAGATTGAGTTCTTGTATTCTATTGGGCCGTTACGGTTTGAGGAGACCTAGTTAGGTGATAGTTCATATATTTGGGCCTTGTGTTCGGGCTCATTTGTGAGCCCATTTTTAATTTTTATTAATTTTGATTATTTTTGCACTTATAATCAAATTTCTACAATGAGTTAAGTTGGAAAATACGGGATGTGACTTTCTATTTAAAATCCAATTTCATCTTCTATTTCAAATTTATGTTTGACATTTGTTTTTAATATTTATGTATATTAAACATATCTTAATAAGTCTATATATGAATTACACATGTCAAACATCTAAATATCTCAAATAAAAGATGAAACAAGTATCGGAATAAAAAATCACATCCCAGAAAATATACTTTAAATCTTTAAATTAAAATATATTGCTAAGTTAATTTATAAAAGCTGGTTAGTTTTCTTTTGTTAATTAAATTGTTTTGTACATGGACTTTTATTACCTTTTGTTGGGCCTTCAGTCCCTATAATTATGTCAGGCCCATTGGATCGAGCCCAATCCAATTTAATTACAAAAAAACATCAACAAAAAGGGCCTTTTAAGCTCAATTATACGGCATGTAAATAATTTACGGTGCGTTTGGATCGATGGATTTGGATTTGAGGAGTGGATTTGGAGGAAGGATTTCAAATGACACCTAAAATTGTGTCATTTGGAATCCACCGTAGTTGTGGAGAAAAGAGCTTAAAATGAATAGCGAGGGATTTGAAATCCATCATCATTCAAACGAACTTAAATGGATTTGTCGATAAATTTGAAATCCATGGATTTCAAATCACTTGATCCAAACACACCCTTAGTGAAAACAAATATAATAAAAAGCTATCACTATATTTGTGTTGTACGCTGCTATAAAGTTATCATTAAACATGTATGGTATCACATAGTTAGTACTAATGACAACTAATAAAGAAATCTTATCACTAAAAAATTATTATTGAAATAAAATAAACATTATTATGTGACTCAATAATTCTAATCCTATTACTACATGACAAGATTATCAATGTAGATTTTCAAAATCTACATCAAGATCATTATTAATTGTCCAAGTACAATGAGAGGAAAGTAAAAGAAAAAATGATCTATTATTGAAAAGGAATCAATGTTCTTGTTTTGGGAGACTAAAGAATATTCCAAGTTTCCAACAAATTACAGTTTTGAACAAGATTATGTTGTGTCTTTAAATAACATCCGACAGCCAAGATCTCTAGGATCATTCAAATTAATTACCCATATAATAGTCATTTATAAGTATTATTATTTTCTATATGCCATGTGCTTTTGCTAATTGTTATTTTTTCTTTTATAATTAGTGAGTTGGATTATACCAATTCAATTCCAATAACTTTAATACATATAGGATCATTGAAATCGGATTAGCATATTAATGGGTCCCCAATTTTGAATATGGGTATTATCGTAATTCCTATTGTAATTCATTAATATGATATAGTTCTAAGCCACACAAGTTGATATGAATACTATTAGCAATATTATATTTCTTTTTATGTCTTTTTATATTATAGAACGTTTCCTTTTTATTAGGATTCGAATCTGATAGCTTTCCTTTTTATCAAGATTCGAATCTGATTAGTTTCCTTTTATTAAGTTTCCTTTTTTTTAGAAGTTTACTTAGTTAATAAGTTTTATTTTAGTAGGAATTAGATTTTAGAAAATATCCTTTTCTATAGGATTTTTACCAAACTTAAGTTTCTTGTTTTTGGCTATAAATAGGCTAAGTTTTTCATTAATAAAACAGAGAATATTTTTGATTAAAATTCGTGAGTTTATTCTCTCGTCGTTCTTTAAGAACTTTTGAACTTATCGGATTTTATATCCGTGGCGTTCGTTCCCGACTTATCAAGCGGCAATCCATACCGTTTGTGGCGTCATCATAATTTCGTTCCGAGGTTCGTTTTCATTGACTTCATCGGGTCGAGGTCTTCTATACCAAGGTTCGTTGTCGCAATTGAATTCGGGTTAAAGATAACCATCTTATCAATCAACTCGTGCGCAAACTCTGATCTTGGGAAATTCCGCAATGAATCAATCCATCATGGGAAGATCCGCATCAAGTGGTATCAGAGCTACGTTTGCCACGTAGTTTCTGGAAAGCCCTACTGGCAGTTATCTCCTATTTTGAATTTTTTTTTCAGATTCTGTCTAGTGTATTTTCGTGGGTTTCGTTCCACAAAAAAAAATCGAAAAAAAAATCAAAAAAAAATGATTTTTTTCTATTTAGTTAATTTTCGTACCTGTAGGTAAAAAAAAAAAATCGGAAAAAAAAATCGAAAAAAAAAAAATTTTGAAAAAAAAAATCGAAATTTTTTTTTTTTTCTTGTCTAGTTAATTTTCGTACCTGTAGGTAAAAAAAATCGGAAAAAAAAATAAAAAAAAACAATTTTTTTTTTCTGTCTAGTTACTTTTCGTACTTGTAGGTCTTGATTCAAAAAAAATTAAAAAAAAAAAAAAACAAGTTGAAAAAAAAAACAATTCAAAAAAAAAAAAAGTTATGTCTATGGAATATTTTTCTAAATATATAAAAGGTGACTTTACGTTCCTCATGGAAGAGCTAAAGGCTGAGATGAGCAAGTTGGTAAGAACTGAATTTGAGCGACTCAAGGAGAGGATGGATCGGTATGAGAGCCAACTCAAGAGAAGGGGTAGATTTCGCCTAAATACACAAGCTTGGGAACATGCTTCGGAACGTGCTTGGGAAGCATACCAATGGAAAAAGAATGAGTGGCAAGCCAAACAAAAATCAAAGATGGAGCACAAACAAGAGACAAGCCACCATAAAAACCAAAATGATGAATCAAAAATGGAACACAACGAAGAGATGAACCACCATACCAACCAAGACGATAAAGGTTCTGACCCTGATGAGATGCCACCATTGGAGGATTCGAGTGAGAGGTATATATCTAATGATGCATTGACTTTGGTTTCGAAAAGAACATTGAGCGAACACGTGACGGTGGTTGAAGATAAGGTAAGTAATGTGACTATCAATGATGCTAATTGTCCAAATATTGCTAACACATCTACCGTGGAAAAATTAGACATATTTGTTTTGGAGCAACCTAAACCATGCAAGCTACAATGGATCAATGATAGTGGTGAGACAAAAGTGAATGAACAAGTGATTGTTGCACTAACACCTCAACAAGTTTATGACGATCAAGTGAGGGTAAAGAAAAAGAGTGAGCCAAAGCACATGGGTGGACAAAATTTCAATGGTGATCATGTTCAATTTCAACAACGCATCGACGATACTGCATACAAATAACGCTTTGGATTTGAGGACAAATCCCTTTCAAGAGGAGGGGAATGATATGAATACTATTAGCAATATTATATTTCTTTTTATGTCTTTTTATATTATAGAATGTTTCCTTTTTATTAGGATTCGAATCTGATAGCTTTCCTTTTTATCAAGATTCGAATCTGATTAGTTTCCGTTTATTAAGTTTCCTTTTTTTTTTAGAAGTTTACTTAGTTAATAAGTTTTATTTTAGTAGGAATTAGATTTTGGAAAATATCCTTTTCTATAGGATTTTTACCAAACTTAAGTTTCTTGTTTTTGGCTATAAATAGGCTAAGTTTTTCATTAATAAAACAGAGAATATTTTTGATTAAAATTCGTGAGTTTATTCTCTCGTCGTTCTTTAAGAACTTTTGAACTTATCGGATTTTATATCCGTGGCGTTCGTTCCCGACTTATCAAGCGGCAATCCATACCATTTGTGGCGTCATCATAATTTCGTTCCGAGGTTCGTTTTCATTGACTTCATCGGGTCGAGGTCTTCTATACCAAGGTTCGTTGTCGCAATTGAATTCGGGTTAAAGATAACCATCTCATCAATCAACTCGTGCGCAAACTCTGATATTGGGAAATTCCGCAATGAATCAATCCATCATGGAAAGATTCGCATCACAAGTGGTCCTGAGCCGACGGCCCAGTAAGTCGAGCCCATAGCCCAACAAAGATCACTATATATACCATCTTAATCAGCTGGATTGATTATTATCTGGTTTTCACTCTAAAAACTAGAATCACTGAATACTCTCTAAATCTACGAGATTGAGGAGTACTCTATTTGAGAACTACGAAGAGGCTTGATCCTATCAAAGTAGGTACGTAGACAGCTCGAAGTAACTGAGCGCAACCCCTAATTCATCAAAACACTATCTAGTCTGTCGTGAGTCGGGTCGGATCCCATCCCACGTGCTATTCACGTGACACTCATATTCGATCCCGCATCATTTCCGACCCCAGCGAGGGGTCGGAGCCCGACCCCTTGAGCTTGAGGTTCGCCGGGACCAACCCCGGGGTTTCGCTCACTCCGGTTGAGCGCCTCCGAGTTATAACTCATGCATACCCTAACGATTTCCGAGAAGGGAAAGGGATTACCTTGCGAGTTTGTGTTGGGGAGTTCACCATGTTTGAAGGTTCGAAGAAAGAAAAGTTTCCATCTCTCCGACTTTCTACTCCCGAGAGCCCACACAGTCGAGCACTCGGGAGTGGAGGGCATATGATGGGTCCCCAATGTTGAATAAGGGTATTATCGTACTATCGTAATTCATTAATATGATACAGTTCTGGGCCACACAAGTGGTCCTGAGCCGATGGCCCAGTAAGTCGAGCCCATAGCTCAACAAAGATCACTATATATACCATCTTAATCAGCTGGATTGATCATTATCTGGTTTTCACTCTAAAACTAGAATCACTGAATACTCTCTAAATCTACGAGATTGATGAGTACTCTATTTGAGAACTACGAAGATGTTTAATTCTATCAAAGTAGGTACATAGGCAGCTCGAAGTAACTGAGCGCAACCCCCAATCCATCAAAACACTATCTAGTCTATCGTGAGTCGGGTCGGATCCCATCCCCACGTGCTATTCACGTGACACTCATATTCGATCCCGCATCACATATAATTTCTTGTCTGATGTTAAGATGGAATGGTTCTAAGCAAATTTTCTACACACACAAAAACTTAAATTCTAGATCTCTTTAACTATGGGCTTTTATATATAGTTACATTTTAATTAATTTTTTTTTCCTATTTTTAAGGATGAAATGATTTTAGCAAGATTCTTCATTTTATCAAGGGTTGTCCTTGATTTTTTTGGTTCTTGAGTTGCGAGTACATTTGAGTAGGGGTGTTCACGAGTCGAGCTCGAGCCGAGCTTGCCAAAAAATTCGAGCTCGAGCTCGAGCCACAATTTTCGAGCTCGAGCTCGAGCTCGAGCTCGACGAGCTGCACTAATGTGAGCTCGAGCTCGAGCTCGAGCCAGACTCGAGCCGAGTCGAGCCGAGCTCGAGCTCAAAAAAATAATTTTTTTTATAAAATAATATTTTTTTATAAAAAAATATTTTTTTTATAATTTTTTTTGTATAAAAATATTTAATTAATTTTATATTTATTCATATATTATTACATATAATTATAATTAAAGTAAAAAATATTATTATTTATAAATATATTATTATAATATATCATTTTATATAAAAAAATTAATAAATATTTATTTTTTAATATATATTAATTAAAATTTATTTTTTTATTCCGGCTCGCGAGTTCGCGAACATGCATGTTTAGGCTCGAGCTCGGCTCGATAGGCTCGAGCTCGAGTCGAGCTATTTTCGAGCCGGCTCGCCGAGCTCGCGAGCCGGCTCGACTCGTGAACACCCCTTACATTTGAGTGTTTGGATTTTGAATATATTTTAGTACTCAAACTGTACATCAAAAATTAAAACAATAATGAAAATCAGAGTGATTATAAGCCCAAATTACAAGGATCAGATCTTATGATGCTACTGGTCCCCTAAAAGTTTGACAATTAATTTTTTTGAATATGTGATTTTGTTTGATTGGGGGCATGAATTTAAATCATAAATTTAAAGCTCCAAAAATCATTGAACTTGGACTCTTTAGTCTTGACCTAAATAGTTGGTTCATATTTCTTAATATCCAAGTATATATGTTTAATTTTAAGATTTTAGTAGAAAAAATTATTAATACAATACCCAAGATTTATAGTTTATATTTCTTTTCTGAGACATCTTAATTAATATTTAATCACCGGGCTTGTGTAATTTATGTGATTTAGAAGAATAAACGGTTTTAAAACAAAGTCCACGGATGAGTAAGGACTCGTTTTTATATTTGTCACGATTTCTCTATATATATTGCATGTGGATTAAAATAATTGTGGCCTTTATGGATTAATATTTAATCTGAAATAATATTTTAAATAATATAATTAAAAATAGTTAAATCACACTAAAACATCACTTTAATTGATAAAATATCATTGATACTTACTTTCGAAAGGGTCACATGTGATGTGATACTTGCGATGGAATCCTTGTACAATATTTCACCTATCCCATCAAAAAAAGCTAAAATATTAGAAATTATAAAAATAATATAAATTCATTCTAAAAAGTGCAAAAGACATTTTTTTTCTAAGAAAATAAATATCAAATAACAAAATATTTAAGAAGATAATGTAAAAATAATTTCAGTATATGTGTGTGTTTTAAGCAACTAGATTTTATTTTGTCATATTAATTTCTTTCAAAAAGTTCAATAGTTACATAAATTAACTATGAGCACGATTGTGGGGCAATCTAGTTGATTTTTTTTTTGTTTTGAATTTCGTTATTTTTAACTAAGAGTCTATTATTGCTTTACGTAATCGATCTAGTCAAGAAGGCTTATCTATAATCTTCAATTTCTACTTTAATTGGAAAATGAATGCAACATCTCCACGCCTACCTGTCCTAGGTGATAAAGAGAGAGTGACATCAAATAAAGGTAAAAAATCTTTATGTAAATCCTATCTCAAAATGATTTAAATAATGTTAGACCAGTATAATATTAATATTAGTTTGGCCGTTAATATTCAAGACCGGTTCTTTGAAAAAAAAAATTCCCAAACATAGTGTTATGAGACTTGTGATAAAAATAATTCTCAATCTTGATATATAGATTAATATCATATAATTTATATATATTATGATTAATTAATTCTGTAATATTTTAGGGTTTATTTTCACTGAAAAAAATATTTTATGGGCCGACAAGTAAATTCCGATAGATGCTGTCATTTGTGAGGGCGACATCCCTTTGATTCATCCCGGTATCTGAAAATTCTGTCTTTTCTTTGGTACTGCATGTTAAATTAGAGAAAATTTAAAAATATAATATATAAGAAATTGAAAAATATATTTTATACAAAATTAATGTAAATATATTAATATATTTTAATCAATATCCTAATAATTGCAATTAGAGATAAATCGATTAGGAGACCTTAATATCTAATTTAGAATCTCAACTTTTGTACAAAATGTTTGTTCCTACTCAAATTCCTATGATTTAATTTATTGAATTAAAATATCTATCTCCTCACCTCTTTAGATTTATTCTTGATCATAACAACATAAAATTTTAATGGAATAATAGTATTATCTTTATACCATTATAATCTCCACTTTATCTATCTAATAGCTAATGGGGTAGTCATGTAGATCTCGAGCTCATAGTAAGAATGTCTCGAGTTCAAATTTGTGTGCGATAATAGTTTCCGAACCTACTTATTTTTGTATAAAATAGTAATTTGTGAACCAATTTTTCATATTATAACGATAATCATATTTTATGTAGTCAATAACTACGACTCAATTCAAATTTATAGACCGATGGAGACTCGTATTGTAACACTTATCGAGGCTTATTATGCTGGCAATTACAATCAATATTTTTTAACCCTAAAAATAATATATATCTATCTATGATGCAAGGACACTTAAAAAATCACAATGTGTCGTGTCGAACACCTGATCGGACACGACACTCGACCAACATTTTTCGACACCGTGTCCAATATGTATATGATATATATATATATACACACATTTTATTAGCAGTATCGAGGAAGTGTCGTGTCTTAATATTTTTAAAATGCTATATTTCATGGCAGTGTCGTGTCGTATCGTGCATCGTGTCCTGTATCCGTGCATCATAGATATCTATATATATATATGTGTAAATTTTTGTGTATATATATAACCTAGTGATCTCTCAAAACCCAACTTCTTCACTTAGAGCAACATCACTAAACAAACTATCTACTTCAATTAGCATCTTTTCTTGCACAAAGCAACCAAACTATTATACACAACAATGAATTATGAGCCAAACACTTGTCTTAACTTGAGTTTATCATCATGGAATAATCACATAATAAACCTAGAATCACCTTCATCCCCTAATTCATCTTCGTCGAGTCCAATCGAGCCGGCCCGATTCTTTTCTTGCAATTATTGTAGAAGAAAGTTTTATAGCTCACAAGCTCTTGGAGGCCACCAAAATGCTCACAAACTTGAGAGAACCCTAGCCAAGAAAAGTAGCTCATCTATTGGGGCCCACTCGGCTCGACAAAGTTCAAACTCGAGCCCATTTCTCGAGAGCCATGAAGGTTGGCTTTGGAGAAGAGAGGTGAATTATGGTCACAATTGGGTTAATAGAGCTCATGATAATGTTCATGAAGAAGAGCTTAGCCAGCTTGATTTGTCTTTGAGGCTTTGATTATTTTAATTCAATCCTAATATTTGATTTGTGTTGACTAATTATCATCTATATATATGTTGGTTAAATTAAACTATTAAATTTTAGATTGGTGAAGATTGTTTTTTTGCTTTTTAAATGCTTCCCATGCAAGAAGAAATCTTTGTGTTTGGCTAATGGAAATATTAGCAATTAATTAGTGAATAATAGATTAAAATTTCCTCAATTTACGCCAAAATTATGAAAATATTTCCATTTACTGGAAATTGAAATAGATGGCATTTTTAGAACTTCTCAATGATTTTTTTTAGTTTCTTGATCTTTTATGCTCGCCAAATTAACTTCGTTTCTAGTTAGATCTGCATATTGAATCGAGCTTACTTGAATTAACAAATTTTAATTTAACGATGATAATTTTGAGCATTTAGAGTTCGATAAATTTGTAAATTGAGTCGAACATACTTGAATTAACAAAATTTAATTTAACGATGATAATTTTGAGCATTTAGAGTTCGATAAAATTTGTAAGTTGTAAGACTCAATCCAATAAGCTTGAACCCTAATGTTTAACCTTTCTTGTAATTATTCATTTTCAATAACTACTAATTTTAAAACAAGCCTATGTAAGATTTGTAGTAGAATTAATTTTTCCTGCACCTTTAAGCCTTTAAATTCTTTTTAAAGAGATTTTGAAAGTATTTTCAAGATTTTATTTCATATAATTAATTTTTAGAAACTCTAAATGTTTAAACAATAATTAGCGCAGACTTTAATTACTTGATTTTTCCAATTATATGTTTATTTATTTTTCATGTTCTTGAATACGAGTTTGATATTATTTATTTTATTAGTGTAAGAATTTATTTCAAGAAGCCTCTTAGCATGTATACAATAGGGTAATTTCCTTTCCTTTTTTAATAAAAAGGAAATTAATAAACTCTAAGTAATTCGAAGCTTGTAAATAGTATGAGTGGATCGAAAAGAACAAAAAAATTATGAATTAAGTTTAAGTACAACTAAAAATATTTGATCAAGTATTTAACTTATTTATGTCGCAAATTATATAATGTTATTTATTCAGTATGATTGATAATGTTATTGAGCAATGCTTTATGATATAGTTTTGATTATAAGTATTCCTTTATGCGTATTAATATTGAAATCCATGTGTCGCACACAGAATTATATGTCTGTATATATAATAGTAACTTGTTTTCCATGTTATGCACATAATTAGTTTATAAGAAAACATAAATGAAAAATAAAACTCAGATAAGAATATATTTTAGTGTATTTTTTCATACACAAAAAGAATGAATACCGTAATTCATTTTAAGTTTATAGGTATTTGATTGGACATATAAAAGAAATATTCAATATATATTGGATACGTTCATTTATTTGATGACAACGATAGATGAAAAATATTGTTTTCGTGGGAATAATGTTACTATATTTTTACACTGTGATAAAATAATTTTTGTTTGCTTTAACTCGAGTATAACACGAGAACTACCTTAGTATGTAATTATATATTCGATGTTTTATAATATTGCTTCTGATTTTATTCAAAATTAAGCCAATCAATTATTTGACCAAAGTTCAATAAAATAACTAGTATAGTGACCTTATTTTAGATTACTTTCTTTGAGTAATTTTTTTTAGTAATAAGTAGAAAGTCTTAAACTATATGCAGAAGTAGATATGTATTACTACATTATTTGGATATTAAAAATAAATTATCAAAAATTCAAATAAAGAGCCCATATATGTGATTAACCAAATAAATACACGAAGTAATTACATATTTGTCAAAAGTTGGCTAAAATTACTATATTTTAACCAAATTCCCATAGTTTGGCCAAGCAATTACTTACAATAAAATAAGCCAAATTTGGATGCTGTAAATTCACTATATATCAATATCCTTATTAAGCAAACCATGCTTATAGCTCTCTTGAGATAATGTCTACACATTCCATCACATAATAGTGGCTATTCTATTCATCATAACCTAATTCTCATCACAATTTTTTTTTGCCCTTTTTTACTTTATTTTTCTTTAATTTACTTTTTTTCTAACTTTGGATCAAATAATTTACGTTTAGAAAATAGTACATATATAGGGATATAACGTATTATAAGTTAAAATTAATTTAAAAATATTGGCGTAATCGGGTTCGAATCCTGATGAGGGAATGTCTATTTGCCTTCTTTACTGTGAGCCTGTCAGCTATGGGCAACCTAGGCTGGTTTACCTCTCTTGTGTGGTTTGCAGGCTATTACACAAGAGCGGGGTTTACCCAGTGCGCACCTCACGGTAGCGGCTGCGGGTTTCCCTCGTCATCCAAAAAAAAAATAATTTAATTTACATGGGAGGAAAAGTTAGAAATTTTTAAGAGAATTACATATTTAAAACCTATAAATTACTATTTTTTTGGCAATAACCTATAAATTACAATTAAATTATATTTATACGTAGATATTTCTATATTTTTATATAAGTTATTAGGAAATTATAATAATTATTATTTGATTGTAAATTGTTTGTTACTATTTGATATTTACAAAATATAATATATAACAATTTATTACCTTTTTTAAAAAGTAGATCTAATATGAACAATTCGACACGAAAACCCCTATATGGGTCATGTGTTGTAAGATAATATTATGGATGCAAAGAATTATTACAATTAGTCAATTAATTAAGTTCAGATGTTGTTATTAGATTGTCATTTTAAGATGTTAGACTTTGGTCCTTTTCATTACTTAATCCTCATCTTATTATATGTCCAATCCAAGGTAATTTCATTTTCTTATCATACACCATATATCGATGGGACTACTAATTAAACTCAATCACTCACATGCAATAATTAATTTATAATTTACTCTTTTTTTTATAAAAAAAAGATTACTCTCTTTATTCATAAATACATTTTTCACGTGATAATTAAATATATATAATTTACTTTTTAAATGATTAATTTAAAAACACATGTGATGGGTGTTTGGACATACATCTACTTTTCATACCATCTAGGTTAAATGAGATTAGTACAATTTTATCTCAAATCTTACAGTCAGTTAGATTAAATATACTAGAGATCAACTGTTGGTATCAATTAACATTAATTTTCTAATATCTTAAAAGGCAAGGATAATTTGGTTTTTATTTTCAAACTTTTTGATTATTTATTAACCCCACAAGCAATATTTTTCTTGAAAAATAATGAACTATAGAGAAAATTTATTTTAAACACTATATATTAACTAACTTATATAATGTTTGAATTTTTTTCCTTTATTAATAGAAAAATGGGTAGTTCTATTGCATTCATGTGTCTAAATTATAATAATTTCCATTGAGGATGAGATAAATTATACGTAAAAATAGTACAAAACTACGAAAATTGATGAGCATGCCTAAAAATGAATACAATTTGACACGGAACATCCACATATGTGATGGACCCCAATGTGTACCAATAATGCCTAATTAGATGCAAATACTTTGAGCAAATAGAATAGCCAATTAATCAAAGTACCTTTTGCTAATCATCGTACTTTCACGAGTTTAGTGATGGGAAACCATGATTTTTGATGGAAACTTTATCTTGTTCATAGGTAGGGTAATTCAACAATTTATCTGGTCGGTAGCTCATTAAATGTGATGTGTTTTACTAAAATACTTCATCATTAAATAATATATAACAAATCAATTTTATTGGACTCTGTCCGTTATATAAGTTTCCTTCATAGGCATCTTAGTATTCATAAACAAATTTTTCCAATGAAAACAAAATAATTTTTGTATAACCTAAAAAAAGAAAAATTAAAATAAAATATAATTTATTAATTAATCCTGCATTCAGGACCGGTCCCTTGTTGGGATTTTGATAAGATAGATTATATTTGGAGTATATTGTCAAGAAGGAATTGATTTGCCCAATATGAGAAGCTTTCTACTAAACTTTATATTATATGATTTTCTTGATTTGTTGTGTTTGGCAAAATGATTACAAGCCACTATATATAGCCGTACAACTATTAAATAGATACATTGATGTGGTTAAGTTAATTAACCATCTACACATATTCCTATGGATAAATTATTTGAATTGTATAATTTGAAGACTCAATTGCATGCACCAAGTCATATGCATGTATCAACCATTATTTGGGATTACAAATTAATTGTATCCTTTAACACCCCCTCTTAATTTGTAATTCTTCTCTTCTAATGAAAGAAGATAATTAAAAGCCAATAATTTAAGAAAATGTAGTTGAATAATCAAACAAAAGCATGCCAAGACAGACAAATTTATGGTAGTGCATACAGTGGGATTGGAATTTTAGGGTTTGTTTTATTGAATGGCAAAATAGAAAAGATTGAGATGATGATGGAGAAGGCTGAAGAGGAACCACCGGAGATATGGACGACGATTGTGATGACGTACTCATCGATCTTGACTCTTTATGGAAAGTCATGGAGTCTCCACAGGTTATATACTTTCGCATTCTTTTCTTTTGAAAATTTGATAGGGCTGGTGGTTTCGGATCCTGTAGAAAATGGAGACTGAGAACAACAAAAAATATTCAAGATGAATTTCAATTGTAGTTTTGGTGGTAATTTTTTAACTTTAAATTTGAAAAATAACTATATCCAAAGTGAAGTTAATCCAAAGCCATTAATTAGTGGATATTACGTGGCAATGGAAGTTAGAATTTTGAAATTAGTAACCAATTTTTTAATAATATATTAATTCAAAATTATCAAAAAATTAGAATTGGAGTTTTGGAGTTTTTTAATGGGTCAACAAAATAACCGACAGCCTTCCTATATATATATTAATAGACTAGTGTGTAACCCGTGCTACGCACGGTTTGAGTTAATTTTAAAATATATTAACTCGAAGTTTTGTTTAAATTATAACTTACAAAAATTATATAAAATTATAGTGTGCAACCCGCACTACGCATGATCTAAATCATTATAAAGAATTAATAAGTTGGATATTGCAAGAAAAAGTCAATATAATTTATGAAAAATGATTTAACAATATAGTTTTGTTTGAATCTGAATGTAATAAAAAATTAATTGTTCGAACACTTGAACATGTCATAAAGTAGTTTTCGATGAAATGCGTATAACTAAATTTTATACAAAAGTCAGGGTCAATTTTGCAAAAAAAAAAATAATAAAAATTGCCTTTTTAAAGCTAAAAATCAATCCTATATATAACAAAAATTGCAAATAAAAAGAGGTTATTACTTATTCAAGTCTTCAACATGATGCTTATTGTGTTTCTATCCGTCTTTGATTTTGAACATCAATTTTCTTTTAGTTTAAGAAAAATCAACCAATAGAAAAACACAGATTCAAGAGTAGAAACAATATAATCATGAAACTATTTTACATCCTTAATAGGAATACAAATTTCTCAAATGGTGAATACCCCCTATTCTTGAGGAAAATTAAGACCTTATAACACAATTAACTTTTCTGGGTAATCATCCGTTAAAGCAAAAATTGAAAGTTAGCAAATGATTATTCCTCAATTGATTCATGAATATGTCGTCCAACTAAATGAGGTCAGGCATTGTTTTTATTTTGAGAAGACGCGACAAAGATCTGCGATAAAAAGTTTAAAAATTAAGATGATATTCGAATTTGAAATTCGAACCATTACTAATTAAGGGAATCAAATCATTAACTGCAATTTTGAAGTTATGTAAGTTGAAACTAACTTAGTTTTTGGATAAAAAAAGTAACTCAAATTATAAAATATCAAACTAATGCATCATGCATAAATTTTTTAAATATAGATTAAATGTTTGGTACAACCATATTTACTGAATTTGACAAATGTTGGTGTCACGTGTTCTCCGTTCACAAAGTTACTGACACTTTGTATTATAATCTACCAAATATGAAAAATGTGATTAGATAAATATTGCTGTTATCTGAATTAAAATGTATCAAAAAAATAAATAAATCAAATAATATAAAAAAGAACAGTAAAATGAATAAATATTAGCAAACAATTACACACGTTATCAAAAATAATTGATTTTCAAAAATCAAATTATTACATCAAAGAACAAAAACTAACTTACGGGAAGCAATGCCATGGGGTCAGCAAATATAACTCAGAATCTGACATGTAGAGAAGATCACTGCTAATTATTAGCCCATTAATATCATTCAGTAAAACTAAGTTACACAAATGAAGATAAGGAAGAATTTGTTGGGAGGGAATACGTATTACTTTTAGTATATGTTCCAATGGGCGGACGGGTGCTGAGGAAATCAAATTATTAAAATGTCTTCATTGTAACTTTTAAATTTGAATTTTCAAAAAAAATCTTCATTAGTTATGGATAAATAAAGAGTGGGAAAAAATTTAATTAGTGGTTTGGATAATGACAGACGGTTGAGATTGTGGAAAAAATCAATAATTTAATTATTTTATAATTAAATTAAATCAAAATTATATAAAATTAGAATTTAATGTTTTATGAGATTTTGGAGGGTCAATAAAAGTAACCGACAGCCTTCCTATATATATATTAATAGATAAGAAATTAATAACACTAATTTATTTGGCTATCCCAAAGTAAAATGCAAACTAATAGTAACAAAAAATTTCTCTAATTAAGGAATTAGTAACATTAAATATGCATCCATAATCAAATAAAGTGAAAATTAAAAAGTTGACTACAATAGTTTTTGTTTTTGCCAACAAATATTATTCTTACTAATTTAAAAACTCGAAATTGGAAGAAAAATTTATTTGGCTATTATAACCTTGAATTTGATAAGATTTTCGAGGAATTCGTAAAAATCATAAAATTCAGTACACTAATTAATTTTTTTTCTCAATTTTATATAATAATTACATGGTCACTGATGATGATACAGTGGCACAACTATATGACATCAACCAAAAATAATCAAAGATCTTCAACTTGATTGGACTCTCTTCCCAAATCAAAATCATCAATTGATCTGCTATAAAACTTTCGGATTTCAATCGCATGAGCATTGCTCCACGTCGTTGGCCCAAATCATCGCTGAAGTTCCTCTTGTAGAAGATGGATTTTTAAAAACTTCCCCCCGCATCCATACAACTCCCTGAAATGTTACTTCTAAAGTTCAATAATTCCAAATGTTACTTCTAAAGTTCTCCACCCAATTTTAATAAACAATATTCAACACTTACACCTTCATAGGATTTGAAATAGTGGACAATTGTGAGACAATTTATTCACATAAGCCGAAACAAGTTGATATAGCGAGAAGTTATTCACGTAAAATAATGGAAATAATACAAAATTATTAACTTATTAGTTATATTAAATGTTGATAATATTACGTAAATAATAATTAGCAATACATTAAAATAAAAATATGATTTTAGAAATACCGGACAAAGTAAAAAAGCAATAATTACCTTTTTAACATATACTACCACAATGTAAAAAAGTACAATTTTAGAAATACTGGACAAAGTAAAAAAGAAAGTCCCGCTTTATCTTCTCTACAACCTTCTCAAGTCCCCCTTCAAAGTTCAAACCTCAATTTGTGCATTTTTAATTGAAGTAAATTGATCATTAGTGAAACATATCCACCAATAAAGAGCAAAACCAAAAACAATTTTATCGTAATTTGCCATTTCCATTGAAGATGACTTCATATGTGTAAAGAGATGGGTAAATTGTTAATAGAAGGCATTTGAATCAAACAATTATAATCTTTAAAAAAAAATGAAAAAATCACAATTTTATATCAGTAAAAAGTAATAATTTTATTGTTATGATGGAATCTATAGAATTGATTTAATAGAAAGAAAATATCTATGTCAAATATAAGAAAACATCATCAAGAAGAATAATGAACTCAAATAATCAATTATATTATAAATCATAATAGAGAAATCAACAAAAGAATAAATATCATAAAAAACATCAATAATAAAAATATCATCAGTAATCAGAAATTAAATATTTTTCACCATAAAAAATTTCGGGTGGATGCGTGGGTCATCGCTGATGGGTTTCTTTCTTTCATCATTTTGGTAGAGTACTCCATTTCATGAAGTGGTTTTCCACTTTTCCTTGAATATTGAAAATCAAAAGTTGCCTTCAAAATGGCACCATCAGTTTTGCATGAGAGTAATTTCTTTTGTAATTTGAATTTTTTTATAAAAGTTCGTTGATTATACATAGAAGTTGAGATTGTGAGAGTGAATGGGGATTTTTTTTGTGGGTGGTTTTATTTTCAAATTTTAAAAGATAACTATTATGAAATTTGATGGAGGGAGTGGTTAATAATATTATTGATAATTAAATTAATTTAAAATTACCAAAAAATTAAAATTTAATTTTTAGAATATTTTGGAAGGTCAATAAAAGTAACCGACAACCCTCCTATATATATATACTAGTGTGTAACCCGTGCTACGCACGGTTTGAGTTAATTTTAAAATATATTAACTCGAAGTTTTGTTTAAATTATAACTTACAAAAATTATATAAAATTATAGTGTGCAACCCGCACTACGCATGATCTAAATCATTATAAAGTATTAATAAGTTGGATATTGCAAGAAAAAGTCAATATAATTTATGAAAAATGATTTAACAATATAGCTTTGTTTGAATCTGAATGTAATAAAAAATTAATTGTTTAAACAATTATGTACTACAATAGTCATTAATCGAACACTTGAACATGTCATAAAGTAGTTTTCGATGAAATGTGTATAACTAAATTTTATACAAAAGTCAGGGTCAATTTTGCAAAAAAAAATAATAAAAAATTGCCTTTTTAAAGCTAAAAATCAATCCTATATATAACAAAAATTGCAAATAAAAAGAGGTTATTACTTATTCAAGTCTTCAACATGATGCTTATTGTGTTTCTATCCGTCTTTGATTTTGAACATCAATTTTCTTTTAGTTTAAGAAAAATCAACCAATAAAAAAACACAGATTCAAGAGTAGAAACAATATAATCATGAAACTATTTTACATCCTTAATAGGAATACAAATTTCTCAAATGGTGAATACCCCCTATTCTTGAGGAAAATTAAGACCTTATAACACAATTAACTTTTCTGGGTAATCATCCGTTAAAGCAAAAATTGAAAGTTAGCAAATGATTATTCCTCAATTGATTCATGAATATGTCGTCCAACTAAATGAGGTCAGGCATTGTTTTTATTTTGAGAAGACGCGACAAAGATCTGTGATAAAAAGTTTAAAAATTAAGATGATATTCGAATTTGAAATTCGAACCATTACTAATTAAGGGAATCAAATCATTAACTGCAATTTTGAAGTTATGTAAGTTGAAACTAACTTAGTTTTTGGATAAAAAAAGTAACTCAAATTATAAAATATCAAACTAATGCATCATGCATAATTTTTTTAAATATAGATTAAATGTTTGGTACAACCATATTTACTGAATTTGACAAATGTTGGTGTCACGTGTTCTCCGTTCACAAAGTTACTGACACTTTGTATTATAATCTACCAAATATGAAAAATGTAATTAGATAAATTTTGTCGTTATCTGAATTAAAATGTATCAAAAAAATAAATAAATCAAATAATATAAAAAAGAACAGTAAAATGAATAAATATTAGCAAACAATTACACACGTTATCAAAAATAATTGATTTTCAAAAATCAAATTATTACATCAAAGAACAAAAACTAACTTACGGGAAGCAATGCCATGGGGTCAGCAAATATAACTCAGAATCGAGAAGATCACTGCTAATTATTAGCCCATTAATATCATTCAGTAAAACTAAGTTACACAAATGAAGATAAGGAAGAATTTGTTGGGAGGGAATACGTATTACTTTTAGTATATGTTCCAATGGGCGGACGGGTGCTGAGGAAATCAAATTATTAAAATGTCTTCATTGTAACTTTTAAATTTGAATTTTCAAAAAAAATCTTCATTAGTTATGGATAAATAAAGAGTGGGAAAAAATTTAATTAGTGGTTTGGATAATGACTGACGGTTGAGATTGTGGAAAAAATCAATAATTTAATTATTTTATAATTAAATTAAATCAAAATTATATAAAATTAGAATTTAATGTTTTATGAGATTTTGGAGGGTCAATAAAAGTAACCGACAGCCTTCCTATATATATATTAATAGATACTAGTGTGTAACCCGTGCTACGCACGGTTTGAGTTAATTTTAAAATATGTTAACTCGAAGTTTTGTTTAAATTATAACTTACAAAAATTATATAAAATTATAGTGTGCAATCCGCACTACGCATGATCTAAATCATTATAAAGTATTAATAAGTTGGATATTGCAAGAAAAAGTCAATATAATTTATGAAAAATGATTTAACAATATAGTTTTGTTTGAATCTGAATGTAATAAAAAATTAATTGTTTAAACAATTATGTACTACAATAGTCATTAATCGAACACTTGAACATGTCATAAAAGTAGTTTTCGATGAAATGCGTATAACTAAATTTTATACAAAAGTCAAGGTCAATTTTGCAAAAAAAAAAAAAAAATTGCCTTTTTAAAGCTAAAAATCAATCCTATATATAACAAAAATTGCAAATAAAAAGAGGTTATTACTTATTCAAGTCTTCAACATGATGCTTATTGTGTTTCTATCCGTCTTTGATTTTGAACATCAATTTTCTTTTAGTTTAAGAAAAATCAACCAATAGAAAAACACAGATTCAAGAGTAGAAACAATATAATCATGAAACTATTTTACATCCTTAATAGGAATACAAATTTCTCAAATGGTGAATACCCCCTATTCTTGAGGAAAATTAAGACCTTATAACACAATTAACTTTTCTGGGTAATCATCCGTTAAAGCAAAAATTGAAAGTTAGCAAATGATTATTCTTCAATTGATTCATGAATATGTCGTCCAACTAAATGAGGTCAGGCATTGTTTTTATTTTGAGAAGACGCGCCAAAGATCTGTGATAAAAAGTTTAAAAATTAAAGATGATATTCGAATTTGAAATTCGAACCATTACTAATTAAGGGAATCAAATCATTAACTGCAATTTTGAAGTTATGTAAGTTGAAACTAACTTAGTTTTTGGATAAAAAAAGTAACTCAAATTATAAAATATCAAACTAATGCATCATGCATAATTTTTTTAAATATAGATTAAATGTTTGGTACAACCATATTTACTGAATTTGACAAATGTTGGTGTCACGTGTTCTCCGTTCACAAAGTTACTGACACTTTGTATTATAATCTACCAAATATGAAAAATGTAATTAGATAAATTTTGTCGTTATCTGAATTAAAATGTATCAAAAAAATAAATAAATCAAATAATATAAAAAAGAACAGTAAAATGAATAAATATTAGCAAACAATTACACACGTTATCAAAAATAATTGATTTTCAAAAATCAAATTATTACATCAAAGAACAAAAACTAACTTACGGGAAGCAATGCCATGGGGTCAGCAAATATAACTCAGAATCGAGAAGATCACTGCTAATTATTAGCCCATTAATATCATTCAGTAAAACTAAGTTACACAAATGAAGATAAGGAAGAATTTGTTGGGAGGGAATACGTATTACTTTTAGTATATGTTCCAATGGGCGGACGGGTGCTGAGGAAATCAAATTATTAAAATGTCTTCATTGTAACTTTTAAATTTGAATTTTCAAAAAAAATCTTCATTAGTTATGGATAAATAAAGAGTGGGAAAAAATTTAAATAGTGGTTTGGATAATGACAGACGGTTGAGATTGTGGAAAAAATCAATAATTTAATTATTTTATAATTAAATTAAATCAAAATTATATAAAATTAGAATTTAATGTCTTATGAGATTTTGGAGGGTCAATAAAAGTAACCGACAGCCTTCCTATATATATTAATAGATATTAATAGATAGATAAGTAAAAAAGATATTATATATTATCGTTTTAATATTATCTATCTTTTTACCCTTTTTTTGATTTAGAATATATATATATATATATATATATATATATATATATATATATATATATATATATATATACCAGCGTGTACCCCGTGCTATGTACGATATATCATCATAAAACTTTTTATATAAAGAAATTCAGTTTAAAAAGTATATTGTATATTATGATCCAAGTCACATATTTAAAAATATTCTTGTTCTTTTACTCATTTTATATAAAAAAAAACTTCTTTTCAGGAAATAACAAAAGTTAATAGCTTATTAATAATATTGAATATAGAAAATTCTATAAAAGAAAAACTTAGTTTGAATAAGAAAAATACATTTGTTGGAGTAAATTAATTATAAAAGTAACTGGAATATATTTAACCAATAAATAAGAAATAAATCAGCCATCATTAAAGTAAATTAATCTGTATTTTCTGCATAAGATTAAAATTATTCTTAATCAAGTAAAAATCCTATTATATTATGAATTATTTACACATGATACACAACCAAATATAGATGAGGATAAATTAGATAAGTTAGAAAATTCATAAAAGATTTGAAAATCATATTCATTGAAATTACGTTCACATTGAATTATGGCTATAAAAATTAAAATAAAATTTGATATCTTTAATTTGCATCATCAAAATTAAATAAGTAATAATATTGAACTCTCTAAAAGAAGATTGTAAGATCAAAGTCATCCAAATTACATTGGCTAAAAAAAGTTGTAAAATCACATTCATCAAATTACGTCCTTCCATTGAATTAGAAGATGTGTTATCCACTGAAGAGATGTTACAAGTCGGAGTTCCTGAACATTCTTTGAAGTTAATATGGGGAATTGGGAAAAAAACTAAGGGCACAATTGGATGGCATATCCATCTCCGAGAATTTTTTTCCAAGGTAAAAATGAGAAATGTGATTTGGAAGATGAGATTTTTAAGAGAAAAATAAGTAATGATTGTGGTTGATGTGATATGTTTTTTATTGTGAGAAATTTGTTTGGGTTGATATTTAAAAATAATCTTAATTAAATGTATTTAGCCAAACTCGTTGATTTAGACGTCAAAAAATAGTCACAATGGATCTTATTTTAAATGTTGCATTATTTTGCACTAGAATATGTAATAAGTTTAATTTTCGGTTTTGAAACATAGTCGAAAAAATACATTTAATTTATTCTATTAACTATCAAATCATAAATAGTAAAATTATTTATTGCAAAAAAATATTCAAATTGTTTGTAATTTTGAGAGATAATTTTGTAAGATTTTTTTTACGAGATGCCAAACAATTGAATTTCTCGTAGTTTTTTACCCTGAAATACTTTTTTGGGGATATGATAAGCCATCCAATTGGCCCCTAATTTATCCTACTTATGCCAATCATTATGAAATAAATTCTAAATAAGTAATTAGAATACCTTGAATCTTGAGAATGTACTTATCAAAGGATTTTTTGGCATTCATAACGTCAAAACCTCGCCAAATAAACTGCAAATGAATTAATAGAAAAAATGAGTTATTTTGAAGGTTGCAACCAATCATTCACAAAACTTCATAATATGAGGAAAGTTTCGGTGATTTAGAAGTTATATGATTTTGAGTAAGTACTAAATACCCGAGTAATTTTGCCTATTTCTACAAATCTTATTTTAATCTGGGTGCACCGGAGAGGGATTTGTATTAACATAATTATTTTGGGAAAAAATGAGTTACTTGCAAATAATCATTTAAATTGTTAGAAATATGATGCCAATGAATAATCGCACGAAAGAAAAAAAATAATAATAAAAGACACACGAATTGTTTACCCAGTTCGTCAAAATAATTTTGACTACGTCTGGGGGCACTACCAAGCCAGGAATATCACTATGTTTCGAATAATAATGATTACAAAGAGATTAGGGTTATTTATAATACAATATACCTAACCATAATAGGAGAAGGATTACGTAATCCTAATAGGAGAAGAATTACTAATCCTAATAAAAAAAAGATTAGAGTCCTAATAGCAAAAGGATTAGAGTCCTTCAGGCTCCATAACTCAACAATCTCCCACTTGGAGACTGAACTCAAAAGTAATCATCTCTCGATCTTCTCATTCAATAGCCCATAATAGTCTCGGTAGTGCCAAGCCTCTCTTCTCAGTTACTGAGGCCAATTGAAGCCATGCATAGCTTCAATTTTTCAAATGTGACACTCTTAGTCAATATATCAGCAGGATTCTCAACACCTCGAATCTTCATAAGTTGCAAGATTTTCCTTTCCAAGAGATATCTTATGTAATGATACTTCAATTCAATATGCTTAGTTCTCGAATGAAACGCTGGATTCTTTGCTAAGTGGATAGCACTCATACTATCACTGTATAGAATACTATTCTTTTGCTCCTTCCCCAATTCACTCAAAAAAACCTTGCAACCATACCATCTCTTTACTAGCCTCAGTCACTGCTACATACTCAGCTTCTGCAATAGACAAAGCCACGACCTTTTGCAACTTTGAAGCCCAAAAAATTGTTGTACCACACAAAGTAAACACATACCCGGTTGTACTTCTTCTTTTATCAAGATCACTTCCCGCTAAATTAGTATCGACAAATCCTTCTAATTCGACACTTTTGCCTTCAAAACATAAGGCCTTTTCCGTAGTACCACGCAAGTATCTTAGGATCCACTTTACCGCTTCCCAATGTTGCTTTCCTGGATTTCCCATAAGCCTACTAACTACTCCCACTGCATGCGCAATATCCGGTCTAGTGCACACCATCGCATACATTATGCTACCAATTGCCGAAGCATAAGGAGTCTTCTTCATGTAGGCTCGATCCTCATCACTACTAGGCGAATCCTTGTTGGATAGCTTAAATTGGCTACCCAACGGAGTATTTACTGGCTTTGCATCATGCATATTGAACCTCTTCAAAACCTTTTCGATATACTCAGCCTGCGAAAGATACAACTTTCCTGCCAACTTATCCCGATTAATTCGCATACCCAAAATTTGATTTGCCTCTCCTAGATCCTTCATAGCAAATCGCTCAGACAATTGCTTTTTCAACTTGCTCAATTCTCGAGCACACGACCCTGCTATTAACATGTTATCAACATACAATAGCAAAATAATATAACTATTGTCAAACCTCTTGAAGTAGCAACAATGATCGGCATTGCAACGCACAAAATCAATCTCATGCATGAATCCATCAAACTTCTTGTACCACTGTCTAGGAGCTTGTTTCAAACCATACAAGCTCTTCTTGAGCTTACACACTAGCTCAATGTTACCTTCAGATGAGTACCCTTCTGGTTGCATCATATAAATATCTTCTTCAAGATCACCATGAAGGAAGGCCGTTTTTACATCCATCTGCTCTAAAAACAAGTTTTCTGCAGCAACCATACTCAACACCAATCGAATAGTCGTTAATTTCACAACAGGAGTAAAAACATCAGTATAATCAATACCATGTTTCTGCTGAAATCCCTTCACAACTAGTCTCGCCTTGTAACGTTTGCTTCCATCCGCCTCTTCTTTAATTCTGTAAACCCACTTGTTATGCAGAGCTTTCTTTCCCTTTGGAAGCTCAACAAGTTCCCAAGTATCATTAGACTTTAGAGAGTTCATCTCGTCATCCATCGCAAGTTTCCACTTGTCCCCATACTCACATTGACTAGCCTCTGCATAACATTCAGGTTCACCACTATCAGTCAACAATACGTAATGTAAAGAAGGCGAATACCTATCTGGTGCGTGACGTTGTCTGCTAGATCTCCACAACGGAAGTGTCGGAGTACTCGGTTCTGCCTCAATAGCTACCTCATCATTCTGCGTAACTTTACTCCCACCCGAGTTAGAGATATCCAACTCAATAACCTCGGGATTTTTAGCCTGAGTACCCGTATCATCAATTTTTGGTGCTTCCAACCTATCCTTGTACAAAACCTATTCATTGAATATAACATATCGACTACGAATTATCTTACGATTCTGTTCATCCCAAAATCTATAATCGAATTCATCACCACCATATCCAATGAACGCACACTTGACAGATTTAGCATCTAATTTACTTCTAGCAATAGCATCAATATGAACATATGAAACGCACCCAAATACACGAAGAAAGGACAGATTTACCTCCTTACCACTCCAAGCCTACTCCGGTATGCCATTACCCAACGGAGCTGATGGTCTTCTATTAACCAGAAAAGCAGTAGTGTTAATTGCATCAGCCCAAAACATCTTCGGCAACCCGCATTTCAATCGCATACACTTAGCACGTTCATTCAATGTTCTGTTCATACGTTCTGCAACCCCATTCTGCTGAGGGGTTTCCCTCACAGTCTTTTCCATGCGAATACAATTCAGATCACAGTATTCCTTTAACTCAGCGAGTTCATATTCTCCACCATTATCAGATCTCAGGCACTTCACATTCAGACCTGTTTCGTTGTTTCGTTTTCTACAAGGGCTTTCCATTTTCTAAAAGCGTCAAAAGCGTCAGATTTATGCTTTAGAAAATAAATCCATACCTTTCTCGTGGAATCATCGATGAAAGTCATGTAGTATGATGCACCACCAAGAGATGTAACTGGTGCAGGTTTCCATAAGTCACTATGCACCAACTCTAACTTCTCATTCTTCAAGGTCCTGCCTCCTTTCGAAAAACTCACCCGTTTCTGTTTTCCGAATATACAGTCCTCACATAAACCAACATCAACTTTTTTGAGGCCTGGCAGCTTTCCTTTCGAACAAAGCTCCTTCATCCCCTTCTCGCTCATGTGGCCAAGTTGGCAATGCCACAAATCTGCATCACTGTTTTCTCCTGCGAGAGAAATACAATCTTTAGTATTGGATGTCATATATAATAATGTACTCTCTTTCTTACCTCGAGCTAGTATCATGGCTCCTTTGGTTATCTTTCAGGTGCTGCAACCAAAGGTCACAACGTATCCAGCATCATCTAGTTGCCCTACAGAGATCAAATTCCTTTTCAGGCCAGGAATATGTCTCACATCACGCAACTGCAATACGCTGCCATTCGAGGTTTTGATTCGAACATCTCCCTTCCCCACGATTTTCAAAGGCTCATCATCAGCAAGATAAACCTTCCCAAAATCCTCGGAAGTATACCGTTCTAATATATCAGCATCACTACAAGAATGGAACGATGCTCCAAAATCCAAAACCCACGATTCCAATGGACTGCTCACGCTCAATATCAAAGCGTCGCTAATATCTTCAGTTGCTGCATTAGCTGATTTCCCATTCTTCTTGGGTGCTGTGCACTTGTTTTTATAATGGCCAAGTTGCTCACAGTTCCAACACTTAATCGAACTCAGGTCTCTCCTCGTCTTACTTTTTCCTCTCGATTTTGACCTACTCCTTTTTGAATTCCTTGATTCCGATCTGCCTCTATTTTCTGTATTCAAAACTGAACCCGAAGTTATACCCGATTCTCTCCTGCGAATTTCTTCACTAATAATCAGATCTCTAACTTCGTCAAATTTCATCTTCTCTTTCCCTGCTGAAGCACTAACAGCAGTAACCGTTCCACTCCAACTTTCAGGTAGAGAAGATAACAGAATTAGGGCTCTAACTTCGTCATCAAAATCGATCTCAACTGAGCTCAATTGGGCCGTAATCAGATTGAACTCATTAAGATGCTCAGCCACCACAGAACTCTCTGACATCTTTAGGTTAAAGAGACGCCGCATCAGATGAACCTTGTTCGCCGCTGATGGCTTCTCGTACATGTCTGCTAAAACCTTCAGAATACCTTTGGTGGTTGTCTCCTTCGTCGTATGGAACGCAACGTTCTGTGACAGAGACAAATGAATCACACTCATCGCTTTCCTGTCAAGTACCTTCCACTCTTCGTCTTTCATATTCAACGGCTTATCACCAAGGGGCTGATACAAATCTTTACCATACAGATAATCTTCGATTTGCATCTTCCAGAACCCAAAATCAGTCCCGTCAAACTTTCCAATCGGCGTTTTTTCTTCACCCATCATATTCGCTTCCACTCGACCTGGAGCTCTCGATACCAGTTGTTAGGAATATGATGCCAATGAATAATCGCACGAAAGAGAAAAAAATAATATTAAAAGACACACGAATTGTTTACCCAGTTCGTCAAAATAATTTTCACTACGTCTGGGGCACTACCAAGCCAGGAATATCACTATGTTTCGAATAATAATGATTACAATGAGATTAGGGTTATTTATAATACAAGATACCTAACCCTAATAGGACAAGGATTACGTAATCCTAATAGAAGAAGAATTACTAATCCTAATAAAAAAAGATTAGAGTCCTAATAGCAAAAGGATTAGAGTCTTTCAGACTCCATAACTCAACATAAATAACAAAATGAAGCGAATTGAAACTAAATAATTTTTCATGAAAATAAAAGGGAGTATTTGCATAATATTCATGATTGATTCTAGACAGTTGTGAATGGAAGAATATTCAAACTTAATAATGCATTAAATATAAAAGAAAAAGTTTAAGAACTCATTTTCTGCAAAATATATTTGAAATTTAAAAGTGTACCTGTTGAACAAGAAGACAATATTATTTTTTTCAGTTAGCACACCATAATACATGAAGCAAAGAACCTGTAATAAAACATAAAATCTCTTAAATGAACCTGAAATGAGTACGGATCTCTTCAGAGTAAAATTATGAAATACGACAATGGAAAAGATTATTCCAGGAGCATACTGATAATTCTGATCTCGATGTTATGACGACGTATCCAGAAAAATTGATTCCCTTCCCTAAATTTAATTATTTGCTCCTCTTCTGATTAATCAACAAACATCAATGGTCACTCATTCAAATGAATAAATTAATATTTTGTCCATGAACATAAAGAAAATAGAAGATTTAATGAAGATGCTTGTTGACATAAGTGAAACACTCTCGTATGCGGTAGTTTTATCTTTTCAATTTAAAAAATATATGGAAGTTTTAATTTTAAATTTGAAAAAATAACTCCTTTTCTTTCAGGTTTTGAGATCAGGTAATCTAAGTGGTTAATATTTTAAATTTAAAATCTTTAGAGAATGGTTACATTTTGAAAACTAAAAAAATAATTACCCTGATAACATGAGATATGTGAGGGAATTGCTAAGTAATATTATTAACAATTAAATTAATTTAAAATTATACAAAAATCAGAATTGAGGTTTTAAAATATTTTTAAGGTCAACAAAAGTCAAATACTGTCCTCTTATATATATTAACTAGTGTGTAACCCATGCTACGCACGACCAAAATTGAATTAAAAATATATTATAAAAATTATATGAATTATAAAAGATCAATGGAATGATATTCTTTTATTACTAAATCGAGATGTTGTAAATACTCAAAAAAAAAAAACAATATTATCACTAATAATGTACATAGAAATAATAATAGACACATTGAATTAACAAAAAGACATTAATATTTATAAAAATTATATAGAAACATCATAAATATCTATAAAATATTTAAGCAACTAATATATTGTATTACAATTCAAGTAATAAACATTGTGAAGTTGTATTGAACATAATCCTCCTTTTCGCTTATCCTGCCAAATATCGAAAAAACTTAAGAGTGAATCTAAAAATTATATATATGTAAATAGTTTAGGGTATTTTGAAATTAGTTTACATTTTAAAAATTAAAAATTATGGTGAGAGAGCACACATAAAACTATTTATATTACCTAGCTTTTTGTATACATAGAACATACTCAAAAAACGGAAGCTAAATAAAAACATAATATTAAAAAGTAATATATATCTGTAAACAAAGCATAGTATATGACCTAACATATTTCAGATCAAATAGTACTAAATTTTTATAAAGTTATTCTAACATGTGTTAAAGTCGAACAAATTTTCACATACGTTAAAATTGACTATATCTATACTTCTATATCATTTACAAATTACCTAGCACATGTCAAATTTCAATGGTTGTCCCCAATGAAATGATTCACACAACACAATCGTCACAAAATCTAGGACCTTGAGACAAAAAAAAGAAATGATATTTGCATACGAATGTGTAATTAATACCTAATATGATTTGATCCATATCAACTGAAATTAGATAATCAGCAAGTGAAAATTCAAAAGCATTGATATAAACCTGCCACACAACAAAATCCCTATATAATGATTCAGACACTGAAGTGGTAAAAAAATACAAACACATTGAAATCAAATTTAACTAACTAATCATAAAAAAGAACATGGTTACCCAAAGGGGAATGACTTAAAAGAAATTTTTAAGAAACAAATAGCTTGCACAGTATAACTAAATAACTAAATAATAAGATGATAATCAAATGGAATGATAAATTTGGATGGTAATATCTATGTTATCAAGTATATACACAAATAAATAAAGTTATGATGAAAACAAAAGTAAATAAGATTAACAAATAAAAATAAAAGTATTGTTCACCCAAGTTGAAGAAATCTGTAAAATCAAGATAGTGAAGGTAAAAATATTGAAATAGAAAATTGTAACGTAAATTCATATTAATAATAAAAAAACTATAATCATTGTATTTCTATTCCAACTCCAACTGTAATTAGATTTCAATAGAACTTTCTCACATCTGGACATAAGAAATTAAAGAAGTTGAAAATTAGAACGAAAATAAAATAAGAAATAGAGGATAAAAAAAAGTTAAAAAAAAACATTGCCATTACTATCACCATCTTTTTCTCAATTGCTTCTCAATCCTTATTTGCTCATTTATCTGCCGCTTTGCATTTTGGTTGAAAATTGAATTTAAGAAAAAGTTAACTATTGTTTTTAAAAAAAAGTGATATAATATGTTGGATTTAAATTGAAAGTATGTTTTTCTTTATTTTAAAGATTTTATTCCAAATGAATGACATAAGATTAAGAAAAAAGTGACGTATATATTCTCAAAAATATGTTATAAAATATGTCTTACGACAAAATGAATTTTTATGAAAAAGAATATTTTTTATAAAATAAAATATGTCATTGTGCTTTTGGGTGTTTATTCAAAATAAAAGCAACAAAAAAGCCACAAATTGAATGAAGAGTATGAAAAAAGAGCGATAATTTACGGTTTAGTATAAGAAGTCGTCCATGTTCCGATAATGGAAATTTACAGAATGTGGACTTCCATAAGTTGGGCGTTCCAATATCCTTATTCCATTTGGTCACCATTCAAATTGAGTAAATCAAATATTAGCTTTTAAATGTTTAAAGAAAAGTTCAAACTAAGCTGATAAAATAACATATAATAACCCATTCATGTAATGATTACATAGTGCATATAGTAACCTAATTGGTCTAAAAATGCAACAAATTTTGTATGATGCAATAATTATATTTTTTAACAGCCGGTTGAGCAATTTCAAGTCTATAAAACTTAAAAGCAATTCCTAAAAAGAGAGAGAGAAAAAAAAAACAGCACAATCGATATGGGATTCCAAAAATTGACATGAAATATGAGAAGTAGGGAACCCAAAAAGAAAAATTATTTAAAATAGGTAAAATTAGGCAAAACTTTACCGCAAAAGTTAAGAATTTATAAATGGGCCGCAATTTATCTTGCACCTTTCGATTGCATCACGGCATAGCAGAGCTCCTATTCAGAAAACGTAAATTAAAAATAAAATAGATAGAATTATTACAAATAAAATAAAATAGTAGAGGAAAAGAAAAACTTGAAAAAGAGGCATTGTTCACCATTTGCTTCTCCATTGTTATCAATCTTCATATGTTAGTGGGTTTGCTGAAGCTTTGTATTTGTTTCTTCCGAGGTGAGAGTGATGGACATATTTGGTTGGAAACTGAAATTAAGGAAAATTAACTGCTCTTTTAGCATATTTGAAAATTTAAAATTACTATTCACACCATTACAAAAAGGGGTAACTCACTAAAATAACTAACTTGTAACCAATAATATTTTTTCTTAACAATAAAATTAATTCTAAATTATCTAAAAATTAGAATTTAATTTTTAGAATGTATTGGAGGGTTAATAAAAGTAACCGACAACCCTCTTATATATAGAATAATAGATAGATATATATAATAAATCTATTAAAATAATTTAATTATAAATGATCTTTTACTAAAATTAGAGTGAAAAATTGATAATATAAAATATAGAAGGAGAGAGAAGAAGGATTAATGTTGGAAGTGTAGGTGAAAGATGCCTCGTACAAATAGAAACCCATACCCGACAGAGAGACCTTAGCCCGGGAAAAACGGGTTGCATGTCATCTTTCCCTATGTGGGTCATATTATATATATGCCACTTGCATGTAATAATAATCTTTCTTTTTTAAATTATATTTGTATCACATTTATTTTAATGTAAATTACTTTTAATATTATTATATGGTCACTGTGAGAAAATAAGGTATACTGAAATTTTGAGATGTACGTGAATCCATCGCTAATTATAGGTACTATCAACTATGTATAGCAGTATAGGCATCGAAGTGGCTTGCTAATTCTTTATGGTAAGTATATATATTCATCAAAGTTTCTAATACTTTTTTTCTACACTTGTATGGCACTAAATATAATTTACAAATTTATATTTTTTTTTGGATGACGAGAGAAACCCGCAGCCGCTACCGTGAGGTGCGCACTGGGTAAACCCCGCTCTTGTGTAATAGCCTGCAAACCACACAAGAGAGGTAAACCAGCCTAGGTTGCCCATAGCTGACAGGCTCACAGTAAAGAAGGTTACAAATTTATATTTTGATTTCTAAGATAGTAGCTATGGACAGTTCAATTTAAGAATTTAAACATATATGTGACACCAAGTGGATATTGACAAGCATGATAATAGATACGTTTGATAAATATCCAGTACTTATAAATATAACTGTTAATTAATCATATTCTTAATCACATTATGTGGCAAATAATTATCAAATATTTACAACCTGCAATACTTTTTTTATGTGCATAAGATTACGAGAATTACTCCAAAGCAGTCATATAATTATTAGATTACAAAATGAAAATCATAAATATATCATAATCATGACAGTATCATATATATATATATATATTTAATTATCAAGAATGAGGAATAATAAGAGGAAGATATATTGGCATACAAACATTAATTACATCTACATCCATCATTCATAATGAAGAAATAATTCTTAAGGTACAATTATACAAGCTTAAAAATCAAATAGAGTGACATACTAAATTTAATTACATAATCAATACATACATAATACAACTCAAGTCTCAAACTATTGGACTGGGATTGAAAATTAAATTATTAAACTATTCAATATTCGATTTGAGGTATATTATTAAAAATTTATTTAATCTCGATTCAATAACTTATCATATTAAATTTGAACAATTTTTTTGTGTTTAATGTGTTTTAAAGTTCGACTCAAACTCGATTATTTTTCAAAAAAATAGTAAAAGAAAAGTAAAAAGTAATTATTACTTGAATTTGAATCGTGTTCGACTCGATTAAATTCATTTCGACTTGAATTATTTATAGTGGACATAATTAAAGGCAAACACCATATCATAGGGCTTTTTGTGTATAATCCCACGAGGTATTTAGCTTTAGCAAATAACCCCCCAAGATATGAAATCTTGGCAAGTAACCTTTTCTGTTAAGTTGACCGTTAGTCAACGGTTAAGTTTATGGACAAAATTATAATTTACATATAAAAAACAAGGAACAACAAAAATCAATAATTAAATTTTAATTTACTTTATACAACAAATAATTTTTTTGCAATTTTAAATATTTATTTATTTATCTAAAAATTTAGATATTATATTATATTACTCTATCTAAATTACCTTCAAATATTATATATTATAATATTATATTATTCTACCTTCAAATATTATATTATATATTTTATATCAAATTATTTATCTAAATAAACTATCTAAATACCTTCAAATATTATATATTATAATATTATTCTATCTATATTACCTTCAAATATTATATATTATAATATTATATTATTCTACCTTCAAATATGATATTATATATTATATATTTTATTATTTTATCTAAATTACCTTCAATTTTAAATATTATATTACCTTCAAATTATTTATCTAAATTTATTTTATTTTACCTTAGAAAAGCACCAATTCTAGCCAACAAACACACAAGCTCGGTTTATTTAGACTAGGTTACTAATTCTCATAATAACTAATCGAAAACGATTAAATAATCAACGTCGTTAACTGCTACCAAAATTAGGGTTTACCAAACAATTACGGATTTGGGCCCTAAATAGCTTAATACGATTCCAACGATTAAATAGTTGATCAAGTTATCTAACCAATTGAAATATATTGTCAACAAAACTCAGAAAAAAAGTAAATACTTGAAAAACGAAGAAATTAAAGTACAATTCGATCTCACAAATATTAAGAATCAAACCTTGATGAATCCTCGACTAGAATTATGTGTTTAGCAACACATAATCAAAAACATGAACAACAATAAAAATTCGAGAGCCTTCGGTAAAGGGAAAAAAATGTGCACTTCAATTAAAAATAGAGGAAAAGATGTCTTGTGGAATAAGATTCCACATATTTATAACATAATAGAATCCTAATCCAAAAAGGTAACTAATTAAGATTCTAACAATCTTAACAAACTAAAAGAAACTAGGAATCTTCTAAATATGGAAATAAATCCTAAAACATAATAAGGGAATAAATCCCAATGAATCAAGCAGTAACAAATCCAAAGTAAATCTGGATTTCAGTAGGAAAGTCTCTCAAAACGTCCAGCAGTTTCGTCCTTGGCCGAAGCCTTCATGGAATTAAGCGTGGGCACGCTTAGTTTTGCAAAGTGTTCGGCTGTCCAGATTTTATGTCCACTTGATTTTTCTTCTTTTTCACCTCATTTTGTCTCTTTTGCCTTTATTCTTCGTATGATCACGTATTGATTCAATAACAACATAATTCCATCAAATACCCGTAATAATGATCATGTAAAATACGTACAAAATACGACCTAACAACCATCAATCTTGCTATTCCATGCTTGCGGTGCTTGTTTGAGCCCGTACAACGCTTTCTAAGTCGGTAGACTTTTTCTTCGTTTCCTTGAGCAATATAATCAGGTGGCTGCTCCACATATACTTCTTCTTCCAATTATCCATTTAGGAAGGCTGATTTAACATCGAGTTGATATTATACTGGTAGCTCTAATTGTGCTGCAATGGCTAGAACAATGCGAATTGTTTCTATTCTTGCCACGGGTGCGAATGTCTCCGTGAAATCAACTCCGGGTTGTTGTGAATACCCTTTTGCAACTAGACGGACTTTGTGCTTATGGACTGAACCGTCTTCTTTGTATTTTATCTTGTAAATCCATTTCACCCCGATCACATTTTTCTCTTCGGGAAGGTCTACAACATCCCATGTTTTGTTTTTCTTAATACTAGAAATCTCTTCATCCATTGCATTTTGCCACACTTCTTCTTTTGCGGCTTCTTCAAAAGTTTGCGGTTCACTTGCAAACAATGCGACATCACATGAATTGTAGATGTCTCTCAAACTTCGAGTTTTTCTTACGGGACTCTTTGAATCTGGATCAGAATCTCCATTTGTTTCTCCACTTGAGCTCGGTTGATCACTCGACTTTGGTGGAATCAAAGATAATGATGATGGTTGAGATACACTATTTTGGTCATCTCCCCAATTCCATGCTTGCATTTCATCAAAGATCACATCTCCATCATATTTGTAGCTTCATCAATGGCAGAACTTGCAGCATATACAACAAGCTTCTTCACTTGTAAACAGATTAAATGAAACTCAGATATACAGAAGTAATCACGAATTAATCACAAAAAAGAGATGATAAATATTTGTTTGATTATTGAAAATACCTCTAATATATCTTGCTTCGATCTATGATATTGAGGAAGTGACCGAAATTCCTGTGTCAATCTGATGCATTCTTGAATATTATCAAGAGACACAAAGTCTGCAACAACTTTTGTACATGACTGTCGAAAAACAGGATACATTAGTATATTGGTAAACTCCATGAACATAATGATAGGAACGGAAATTAACAATAGTTTATTAAAACGAGAAATAAGTTAACAAATAAGAACAAAATGTTCTTGGCCCAAAATACCAAGAGCTAATGTTCTTGACCCTAAAGCCAAAGAGGCTCCCAATTTTCTTAATCAAATCTTTGATGAGGAATAATAAAACCTTAGCTACCCTATTTATGATACTATAACCCTAATTACCAAAAATAAAAGACTTCTAACTTAGGAAATTAAATAACTAAAATCCTTCAAACTAGGAAACCTAATTAACTGAATTAAAATAATAAAGCTTAAATAATCAAATCTTCAAGAATCTGCCCCAAATCTTCCCAAACTCTGCTTCATAACAAACACCCCCCTTAAAAACAGCCTTGTCTCCAAGGCTGAACTTGGGAAATTTTTGCATATGCTTGTTCCAGGAAGCGTTGTAAACCATGAATTCGTGGTGCTTGCTTTGGTGCGGTGAGCGTGGAGGGTTAGTGTCAACAGTAACGACAAAGTGGTTGTAAGTTTGTTGTGAGAAGGTTTGAGGATTTTTGGTAAATAGAAACCGTGTTAGTTTTCGTTGATTGGAGGTTCACGGCGGTAATTTCTTGAGTAGTAATGACATGGAGCATATTACCTTTTAAGGTTTGAATATGTGGGTTGGTGGCGGGTGTTGTTGTGGTTGTAAAGCTTTGAACATTGGGGATGAGGTTGAGATGTTGGGCGGACTGCGATAGTCCCATTTCTGACTCACAGTAGGCACTAGTGGTGCTAACACCAGTGATGTGCCCAAGTGTGGGCCTGCAGGCTGCTGTCCCGTCACGGATTCAATAGTGGTCATTGTGGGGGGTGCTGAAGTGTTGTTGGGATGGAGCGTCCTTAACATCGCCATCAATTCCTCAAATTTTTTAACAATATTTGTCTCCAGCAGCCAATCGAGTGCTCAATACTTTCTGATTATCCTCCAAGGCGGTGAGTCGTGCATCATTGGAATGCGTCATGGTGGTGGTAATTGAGATCTGACAGTGGTAGTGGTAGTGGATTTTAGATCCGGCAAGTCGGACCAAATTGATAGGAACGAAAATTAACAATAGTTTATTAAAACGAGAAATAAGTTAACAAACAAGAACAAAATGTTCTTGCCCCAAAATACCAAGAACTAATGTTCTTGATCCTAAAGCCATAGAGGCTTCCAATTTTCTTGATCAATTATTTGATGAGGAATAATAAAACCCCAATTACCCTATTTATAATACTACTAATCCAAATTATCAAAAATAAAAGACTCATAACTTAGGAAAATAAATAACTAAAATCCTTCAAACTAGGAAATCTAATTAAACAAATTAAAATAATAAAGCTTAAATTATCAAATCTTCAAGAATCTGCCCCAAATCTTCCCAAACTCTGCTTCATAATCATAACGAAGAATAAAGTCAAAAAGTTGAGAACAAATATTGCTAAAAAACAGTAAAAAAAATAAGTAGAGGGAAGTATTAAATGATTTAAACTATAATAAGAAATAAAATACACGTTTAATAGTATTTTACGAGTAAAAATGCACATGTCTATTGCGCACTTCATGGGGGCAGCCAACAGGAATGAACACTGCCTCGCCTAGTCGCCTAGATATTGCTCAAACGTCCATGCATCAACGTCTAATTAGAAGGGATTAAAAAAAAAAAATTAGGGGCAACCCCGTAGAGTTGGTAAGGGCATGTGAATGTTGTGGCCTTGGTCACGGGTTCGAATCCTGATGAGGGAATGCCTATTTGCCTTCTCTACTGTCTATCAGCTATGGGCAACCTAGGCTGGTTTACCTCTCTTGTGTGGTTTGCAGGCTACTACACAAGAGCGGGTTTCACCCAGTGCGTAGCGGCTGCGGGTCCCTTGTTATCAAAAAAAAAAAAAGAAGGGATTAAAAAAAATTATGTTAATTTACAGCGCGTTTAAGAAAAAAAAAAAGGAAATAAAATCTTACTAAACTCCTTCAACTGTCTTTTGTGCTTCTCATTTAGATAAAATTTCTGGTCATGGATCGGATGCACAACCTAACGAAAAAATAAAAACCCGAGTAAAAAAAATCATTTTTTTTTGTTTTGTTTCGAGATGTATAATCATATTAATATATCGAGGCGCCTTAAGTACTCACAGAATCCACACGCGAATTGTTATAATGGCGAAATTCTTTCTCATATTTTTTCAAGTATTCTGATAATTTTGGCACATCTTCCCGACGAAAAATGTCCAAACAGCAGCACTATATTTCTTATTGACCGCTTTGCTTTGACGAATGGCGGTCCTCGTCTCAGATGAGTGTGTCATTATATTAACCTGAATCAAAATCCTCACATTAAAGGCGATAATTTAACAAAGATCGAAATATTACCATAAAAGTTAGATAATTCATGAAAGCCAACAAATACCTATAGCGATTATTTAAAAAAAAAAAAAAAGGATCTTATGATGAAATAATCGATATATTTAGCGCGTTATTACCGCATCTGAAATGTCACAGTGCAGTTTCGCAATAGAAAAAACAGGATCTTATGATGAAATACTCGATATATTTAGCGCGTTATTACCGCATCTGAAATGTCACAGTGCAATTTTGCAACAGAAAAAACAGGATCTTATGATGAAATAATCGATATATTTAGCGCGTTATTACCGCATCAGAAATGTCACAGTGCAGTTTTGTAACAGAATCGCCTTTTCCGAGTTTTTCTGGATGTCCATATGCGATATAGCTTTTAGGTCCCAAATCCGGCTTTAAGGCGCCATCAAGAAGCCTTATAGCAAGATTCAGAAAACCCGATTTTGGATGTGTATAATTGCTAAACGGAAGCATAGACATGAACTCTGAACCATGCCTCGGTAGCCATTCTTCGAACCGGTTTGCAGGTGGCCAATCCTTCAATTTCGACACCCTCGGGCCATCCGTTCTTATGCTTTCGTCCTTCTACATGTCCTTTAAAGAACTGGTGAATATTGATCTCAACCTGCAATACAGAAGTCGAAATATATGTGAAAGTCGAAATATACGAAATATTGTGACAAATTTTCAAGATTTGAGCTTTAGCCTGAGACGGGTCTCACTAGATTTGACTCGTTAGGCTCGAGAAGTTAAACAAATACCTCACACCAATCCAAGCAATCGATAGCTTTTACATTATAAATCTCTTGTTTGAGTTTTTTGCTTGCATTTTTTAGAGCCCTCAGCATAACCATTGGCTCCAAACTGAGATCAGAAGCCTGAGACATTGCGTTTCTAACAATCATGGGTTCGCCCATTCTCCAATGCGTTTGAAAATGGTACAAAAAGTTGTCTTCACTATGTTGCCTGCTTGCTGCTTGTCTTACTTCAGCAGAATTATTACACGATAAATGGTAATTGATAGTTTGAGGTAACATCCTCTGCTGTTTGTAATAATTTGCGTTAAGAATGCGTCTTAATTCCAAATCTTTTGTTCCACAGCCACCGTGTTCTTTAGGAGGACATGGTATTTTCCCGTTATTCTTAGCTTCCCACAAAACGTTATTTACGAGCCCGTTATGCAAAGCAACTTCATTACCATTTGAAGATGTTTTTGCAAATCAGAGAAGAAAGACATTTATGTCTAGCATCAATATTAAAAAGACAGAAACGGAAAAACAAATGCTGTATAAGGTCATTGGATCTCGAGCTACCTTAACGCAGAAACATATACCAAAGCAACACAAAATTTGAGATTTTTATCGTTTGAAAAACTATCAAAAGGAGTTTTTGAGCTGTAAAACACTAGTACGAGAAAATGACCTTAAATTTGTCAAAAAAGATTTGGGATTTATCTTTGACACTGTTAGAACTCAAATGTTAGTTTTTATTACCACATATGCTAGTTTCAATGTCTAGCTCAGTCATCTGTTCTTGTTGTATATGCCTAAGCAGAGGTAGAATGTTGACTAGCAAATACAGAGATCTTTGCAGCCTGATATTCTCATCAGCATCTTTTTGGGAGCTCTAAAAGACCAAATCGCAACACGAATGTAAAATACAATATGCAAAAAAATACAAGAAGTAAAAAAGAATAAAGGAAACGAGATTAAACACCTTATCTAGTACATCTGTTTTTTCAAGCAAGATCTGCAGTTGCGATTCCCGTTGTTATGAAATGGTTACGGTGTTTATGGAAATTGGTTAGTCGAGGCACGGGTTACCCGATTTCCTTAACACAATCACGCCCCGCTCTCGGTGGTTATGGAATATAGCGTTTGTGTCCTAAGATACAACGACTATCGTCTTAGAATTAGGACCACTCCAAAATTCTAAGCCTGGCGAACTAATCTTTGTTTAGAACTTTCTATTTTAGAATGACTAATGTAGAGAAATAAAAGAATGTATGAATGTATTTGAATCTCAACATGTGGGGTCTATTTATAAAGAATGAAAAGTTGTGGGCTAAGAGATGCAACTTTCTGGAAATTGCAAGCATGTCCAAGAGTTGTGACTTTTGGGCGAAAAGTCCTCTACTCACAACTTTTCAGGTCTTGCTTATTTTGCCCCAGACATTTACACAATGGTCCATAATCCTATGTGAACACATCAACAACTCTCGAGTGATCGCGGCCGTTGATCGTACGATTGTTATGATTTTATCGCAATAGTATGACCATTAATTTCTCATTCATCAAAATTGTGTATTACCATACAATTTTTCCAACAATTCCCACAGCAAAATGGGCACAATCTTTGAACTTCTTCATTTGTTTTCTTCGGGTACCTTCATTATAGCAAGATTTCTTATCTTAGGAAACATTTAACAACAGAAAATCACTACAAATATGATGCAAAATCTGCACTCTAAAACGAATTCTGAAATAGCAAAGATATCGAGGCGAGAGACTACTCTCTATCCTTAACGCTAAATTGCCCCACGTAGGTGGTATGGGTGTTTGCAATCAACGTCCCAAAATACATTACAAATTAATTGTATCCTTCAACATCTCTCTGCGTTCTTTAATTCCCTTATCGGAATGTTATCTACTTAGAAGGAGGGGAAAATAGTTCTGCTTTGAGTAGATTGGACATGAAATTTAATATGTTAATGTTGGTATGTTCGGGTTTGATGCATCGATGGTTAGGAGGTCGAGAGAGAAAAAGTCGTCATTACAATGAAAAATCTAAAAATAATCCATTGACTTTGTAACTATCGATTTATAGTATGTTTGTTTGTATATGTAAGAAAAAGTGTTGCATGATTGTGTTACAGAGTCTTTATATTTATTTGTCCACTACTATGTTTTGAGTAGATTGGACATGAAACTAATCTTTAATGTTGGTGTATTCGGTTGGATGCACAGAGAGAGAAAAAGTCGTGATACAAAAGAAAAATCTAAAACGTAATTCCTTTGGCATTATAACCACCGTTTATGTATTTGTCGTACGCTTGTGCCCATTTGAAAAAATGTTGCATGATTTGTGTTCTAGTCGAAAAATATGGACATCATTGTCCATAGCGTCATTTTTGTCTCTTTGGAGCCTACCCAATTCTAATTAACTGAAAATTCTTAAATACACTTGATCAAGTCTTGTTGCACCATAAACGAAGGGTGTACATATATCATGGCATATCAGCACATAATGTATTCTCTTACGTGATCAACATTCAACGTGAAACAAGTGTTAATTTTCCCAATGAACCTATAATTTTTAGGTTAAGCCATTGGACAAATCAACATTAGAGTCAAAGGTGGTATTGGTGCATAATGTTATCGTACACACATGAATATAGGAGATTTATTCCAAAACGAACAATCGGATCGACATGTCAAGATGTCATTATATCTAATAAATTATTTTATATATAATTTTTAATTAATTAAATATTATATCAACTTTGTAGATTGGTATTACACTCTTTTAACTATCTAAAATAATTCCATGCTTAACAATACAATAAAATAGAATAGAATAGAAAAATCTATCAATTAATAAAGTGGACATTAAAAATGCAAGACAACAAAATAGAGGTAGAAATTACATTATTTAACAATAGAATATAATAGATTAGAATAGAAAAATCTTTTAATATAATAAAGTGGACTTTGAGAATCCAGTGAACTAGAGAGAGATAAAATTATATTATTTAACACTTGTAGTGTAGTGATAGTGCTTGTAATTCTTTAGAAGAGGTTTTGGGCTCAGAATTGAATTGAAGACTCGTAATGGTTTTGGTTTTACTACTTGAAAAATGATGGAAATTTTTCAAAATTTATTACCCAGTCGATCCACCAATTTTAATTAAGATGCAACCAATTCGAATTGAGTTAGATGTTGACTACTTTGAGTTCATAATTAGACAGGATAGAAAGCAAGTTCACGGTTAAATCAGCCAGTTAACGTTGGGGGCAAATGACCACAACTATTCACTATCCATCAAAATAATTTTCTTTTGCTATTTTAATTGATAGACTTTGAATATAGTCTAGGTATGCCAATAATTTAACTTAACCATTCATGTTTAGAATTAATTCACAATGATATCAAAATTGTTTTGTTTTGCAATGATAAACGAAGATAAATATCTACTATTCATTGCTTTATATACATACATGTGGAAATTGCATCATTCATTTTGTAATTTATTCCGAATTATAGTTTGATCACATTTATCACATTCAGTCTAATAACTTTCCAAATATCTCCATAAAATTCTAATCGAATTATTTTTCGAATATTTAATAGTCAACTAATTCTGGAAGATGTTTGATTCCTCATAATTAAACAAGATATACGTATAAAGTAAGTATGAATATATATAAAAGTTTATTTAGTTACATTATTATTCATGTTTCACTTTTAATTAACTTAATTCTTTCAAAAATTGATTAATTCATTCATATTAATTAATATTTTTATTTTTCAAATAACTAACTTCAAGTTTATTTTAATTAAATTTTAATTATTAACATCTTTTAAGTTGAACAACAACTATATATATATAAATTATTTAACGAAGATCATATGCTCCACGTTCAACGAACGTGTTATTTACTAGTAGATGAAAACACGTGACGGGATTAAACAAATAAGATGAAGACTAAACGACATATATTGCTTTAGCATATTATCCCTCAAAATACAGGTTCTTCAATTAAGGACTACTCGGTCCAACAGATTTGATGTGTGTTATTATTCAGGAATTCGTACTTCTTTAAAATATAGATTTGGATCTAATTAGACATTTTATTTATAATTTTTTTTTTAAATCACACCTTTATCTATTTACAAACTTGTCACCTAACTTTAAAAAATTGCCAATGCCCAATAGTCCATCTGATTTTGACTGTACCAACCAATTTAATCAGATTTGGCAAGCATCGAGCACGTAATGCTGATGTGGACGTAAAATTGAAAATTTTCACAAGGGTTCTCATGATGAATATAGAGAGATCGATATACATTTATTTATAATGTTACATAAGGGTATATTCTTTGATTAGTTTTATGAAATTTTTTCACCATATATGTCACAAGTGTGAAGAATCAAATTTAAAGAAATTTAAGAAACATTCTATGTACATCTGCTAACATGAATGTTGTGCTTCCATGCATTGTAGAAAAATGATCATTAAAAATGATCATTCTTTAGGAGAAACGGACAATGTGACACTTGCATGGGTAAAATTTATAGCTAAATATATGATACTAAAAATTTCTTAAAAAACAAAAAAAATACTATTATTTTTTATTTATAACATTTAAATATTTATTTGCTAAATGTAATTCACAAAGTTAAGTGAATCGCACAATAACTCTTCATATTAGATGAGAAAGCCATGCAGAGAAAGCAGCCAAATAAAGAAGTATTAAATCCCAACAAAATGTTAAATGAAGAAATAAGACTTACCCTGTGACAACCTAAAATCAAGTTGTATCAAGTTCACAATTACTGTCTCCTACTTCAGACATTCAAGTCGAAAACAAACAAAAAGCACACTCCAAACGTCGTTTCAAATCATACAAATCCATCATACATACACAGAATACACCAAAGTTCATAATTTCTAGCGTTAAATAAATAAGCAAACAACCATACTGTACAGGTAATCTGTACACCAACCAAACCACATATTTCTAACCCAACCACATATTTCTAACCCATAAAATACGTCGTTCTCGAAGAGTTGTGGGTCCCACACGAAAAAGGTTTCATTTCATTCATCGTCAAGCTCCACAATCCGAGCCCTCCTTTCAGCAGCTTTCTTCCTAATAAAAATACCCCACCTCATAGCAGCCTTAATCTTGAGCCAACCAGCAACAGCCTTACCTGGCCGGGCTCGATCCTCACCATAACCGAACCCAGGTGAAGGTGAAGGCATGTAATTAGGAAAGCTAAAACCATCTTCCGGAACATTCACCGAGCCTTGACCACCCATGCTGAAAAGGCGAAGCAATTGTTGCATATCTTCATTCTCGAGCATTTCATGACTTCTCATACGAATTTCATCTTCTGATAAGAAATCATCGACGACCTTGTCACGGTTAGTAGTAGACCAGTCATCAAATGGATTGATGTTAGGTTGTTGTTGTTGAAGAGATGAGTCGAATGATGGTGATGATTGTGGAGGGCCGAGGGCAAGGCCGACCCTGTTGTATGGAGTGTTGTGGATTTGGTTGAGGTGTTGATCTTGTTGAGTGAAAGAGGATGTGTCGAATTGGGAGCGTGTGTTATTGGATATGAGTTGAGTCGGGTCGGAATACGTTGTGGTTATATTGTCGTTATAGCCTGAACCTGGATTGGCAGATATAAAATGTCGATCAACCATAAGCAAGAATATACAGAAAATTCTGGCAGGAAATATCTTGGTAACTAGCAAAACCTTATGAAGCTCGTGGTAATTACAATAATAAGTGGGCAAAAATATTTAACAAGATTGCAACAAACTCAGACATGAACTACTAGCAATTGTTAATCCTTTCTCTTTTAAGGTAAACAAAAGGTTCAGAAAAATACGACACAAAATACCCATTTATACGAAACTGAGAGATTAGCTAGGGACTATAAGTAGATCTACACAGAATATACGAGAAGCAGATGCATGAAATAAAGATGAGGTATGACAATCTTTTCAAATAACACAAGCAAAACTCAGCCCACACTGCTTAGGTGGAAACATAAAAAACAAAAAGTAACAAATATAAGAAAGCATTGTATAAGAAGTGCGAGAAGGTGAACAATGTGAGGGTGTGTTTGGATTTGGGGAGTGTTGGAGGAAGGACTTCGGATGACTAAAATGGAGTCATCCGAAATTCATCTTAATTATTGAGGAAATAGCTCAAAGTGTGTAAAAAGGGATTTGAAATCCATTACAACTTGAAATCATCAAATCATCCAGACAAACTCGATGAATTTGTTGATGATTTTGAAATCCATGGTTTCAGATCATTCCATCCAAACACACCACGGAAGTATTCGACTAATCTAAATCATCATAAAATGGCACCTATGAATCTATTCTATCCCCATTCTCCATAATCAGAAATCCAGCCAAAGCATATATGTTTGAAAGAATACAAATTTATTATTTATCATTCTATCAGAACTTCTTAAACACCATGCCAAAAAATTATAAGAAAAATAAATCATGCAACCTAATGAGGAAAAAAAGCCACAAAAAAAACCTCCCAAGTGAAATGAAGGGCCTTCTGTTTTATTCAGATTGACTAAAAAATAATCCATCGTAAATTCTATTAGGCATCCAATTGTCCATAAATGCAAACTCGATTCTTAGGGAAGCTAGTAGTGTTATATAATAAGGTCAACAAAATAAAATTATTTTGATAAAGATTATTTCTTACCTCCAGTTAGCATACTCTGATCCATTGATGAAGACCCAGAGGGAACTGATACCTGCAATCTCCGTGTGGGGAGCTGATTATCTAAAGAATGAGGATAATTGACGGGGGCCAGAGGAAGATCGCTTTGTGATGTGCTCAACTTTTTGGTTTGCTTAAAATTTAACAGTGTTTTTCCATCATATTCCACAACTTGATTCCAATTATCATATGCTTTTTTCACCCAGGTATCCACGTGTACCTAAAAGTGTAATAAACTAAAATATTTTACAAAGCGCAGCCTTCACAATAAAGCCAGGGGTTCATCTGAGGAACAGATGATTGCATTTTCCAGTTAGCATCCTTGAGTAAAATCGTACGTGATTATACACGTAGATCAGGTAGGAATATGTAAACAAAAACAGAACTACAGTTGAGAAACTAGTCTAACTCATTTGGTTGGAGATCTAAAATGATCAAGAACAGGAAGTTTTCAAAGCCAACAAAGGACCTTCTTTTGGCAGGGGAAACTAAAACAGAAAAAGACAAATCCTCAAACGAGTAAAATGCACCTTTGGTACCGTGATAGTCATATACCCACAAAACTTAGTCAATAAAACAAAACAAGACTGTTAAAATGAAGAATAACTATATGAGAGATTTATTTATTAAGGGGAAAAACAACCAACAAATGGCCCAATAGTTCTTTGGGCATATACACCAAAATACGTTGAACAATCAAAATCAACAACCCAATATGTAGGATGTCTCAAGTATTTAACTGATGTGGATATCAAAAGGTGCCAACTTATGCTGTTCAATTACAGGAAAATCTAATAGGTTAAGTATTTAAGTAATTTATATAGCATTAAAAGCATCTTTATCACGTGAAAAGGATCAGAAGTATCAGAGATGAATTTTTGGTATACAAACTTTTCCTCAACATTAACTATAAGTGAATTAAAGAAAAAGAAATTTAAGAAGCCCCATGACTTACAAAGTAGAATACCAAATATTCCACTAGAACATGAAGTCACAGTTTAAAAGTATTGGCGAACCTTTTGGCTGTCAGAAAGTGAATCCTCTGAGTAGTACTGATCATTAACTATAAGGCCACTCAGCTCATAGATATTGTTAAAAACAACACCCACATTTCTTGGATCATCAGGGTAGTATACATAAAGCTTCCCACTCAAAACACAAGTCTTGGCATGCTCTATTAGGGCATCCCACATCTTATTTGACATACCACTCCCAAGGATCTGCCAGCAAGAGATCTTGAAGTTAGATTATCAAAAACTATTTGAAATAAGGGATAATTGCATGCACATCTCTCACTTAATTGAGCTCCTGATTTTTGCAAATTACCAGGACAACCCTCTAACAGATCCTAATAACTCGAAAACAGTTGGTGAAACCATGATATGTTTTTACTCACATTGATTGCAACCGTAATATACTTTTACTAATAGGGAAAGTTACGATAGTTTCTCAAACGTTGGGGTGTTTTTGTAATAAGGGACACACGCAAAGTAGTGTTTAGTAATGTACCCTTGAAATAAAACAACACTACGGAAATACTTACGTTCCTCAACTTTTGGGAGTCCCTGACCACAAGTCGAAGGAAGTCCTCCACAGTATATATCCCTGCATTATTAAGCCTCTTGTGGAATGATCCATCCTTCCCAATCTTCTCCAATCTCCACACATCATCATTAAGAGCAGGTGGATAATGTTTCTTGTACACTGTCAGAATTGAAGATAGATCATTAAGTACTTCAAGATGGTTAAAAAAAAATTCAGGCTGCAAAAGGAAAAAAAACACAAGTACATTAATCAATAATAATGTTGAAAACTTAAATTTATTCTTCTTTCTTGACTCTAACAAAATCCTTTATAAAAAACTTGGATGGTAAAAGCAGTGATGGTAAAAAGTGAATTTAGTTTTAACTAATACTTCAGATCTATTCCACAGTGATTAGGTCTGCCCTTTTAGTGCTGAATATCTGTTACCGTACTACCATGTTTTTACCTGTAATATCCCAATTTATCTATGTTGTTGGGCTATGCTTATTTTACAGAGTTATAAGCTGATGCTTATAAGATGTTTTTGGAGCTTATAAGTTCTCTATCCTGTAAGCTCTTAAAACATAAGTTGGGGAAACTTCCATCACCTAGGAGATTATAAGCTCTAGACAACTTATTTTGTGAGCTTAGAAGTTGTTTTACCAAAAAAAGATTTACCAATCACTTATAAGACCTTATAAGTTCGTTAATTCAGCTTGACCAAGACCATTAGATCTTGTCTTACGCCAAGCTTGTATTCTTTTTTTTCAGCATCACCTTGCCTATTTTCATACATTACAGGCTGGAAACCGAAAAAAAAAAAAACAAATAAATTAACAAAATTACATACATTCCCCACGGTGATCTTTGACGGTAAAGGCTTCCGTCTTTGCTTCCCGGATACGTACACCCTCACCATATCCCGATGAAACTTTGAGACCAAGTCTGAATTTTCTGCTCCTTATCCAGCTTGAATTATCTGTAAATGTAAGATCTCCTAGAGTTCCAACACCTTCCTTGAGTGTAATCTGCAAATCCCCATGCAAAAGAGGTCTTTTTCCATCACGTTCTTTAACAACATGGCTGTCAAACTCTTCCTGGGTCCAGCCTTCATCCTCTTCATTGTTGAAGTCACCTTCTAGAACAACTAGGTCCAACTTGACAGATGATTCGGGCCCAGATGTTACGACATGGCCTGTATTGGTATCTATTAGTACAACATGAATTGCAGCACCCTGTTCGCCCTCTACTTTCCCTCCTGTGAACAATGGAAGAGAGAGTCTGGATTTAAAGTGAAGCTGCAGGTTTCTACCATCCGGCCCTTCAATCCGTTGAGGTGATGACCTAAATAATATTACATAGTTGAAGAAATTACTGATAGAGATACAAAACAAACCTCCAAAGTGGCTAAGTTTGGTGGTATATGTGTGCATGTGTGTGTGTGTGCACACACATATGAAATGGTTACTTTTTCTAGATACATATCAGGCAAGTATACCTCCGAAATGGTACGACAAACCATCCGAATACATAAATAGCAAACTTTGCAAATACTATACTTTCATCATTCTTTCGGTAATTTCAGTTAATAAGACAACAGAGAAACAAATTGATGGTGTAAGTGTGTGCTTCTACCAAGTGTCTGAGATTGATCTTATTATGTGAAAGGGGTGAAAGATGAAATGGGTAATGATTCAATTTGAAAGCTAAAATTAGATATAACAAACAGTCATTTAAAAAGAACAGAACAGAGGTGGTCAAATTCAATTGAAATAACCAAATACTAATTTGAAAATAAAAATAGGGAATTTAAAAGTTCTGCAAGGAATATACAAATAGAAAATATCAAATAGAATTAAATAAAATTTAATTATTTAAATACAAATTAAAAGGTAAAGGAATAAAGTTAAAAACGAGGTCTACATTACCCTCAAGCAATCTATTTCCTTATAGCAAAATCTTTGGTACGATAATTCTGAAGGTTCTTCTCTCTTGCTTAGTTAATTTCTTCATCTTTTCTAATGTTCCTATGAGAAAGCTCATGATAGGTATCTTTATACAGTGAAAGCATTACTATTGCAATAATGTAACTACAATGAGTTTCACCAACGCCCCCCTCGTAACCTTGTACTTTTTACAAGTGGCATAACTCAAATTATTTTTCCTGTTCAATAATCCCATCAGAGACTTAAAAGCATATACAAACTACAGTCAGCAACATCATTAAATTATTATAGACATCACAAAACCATTTCCATTTGTGCAAGTCAGGAAGCAAATCTCAAACCTTCCATTGACTCTGGCCGGACCCAGCTTAGCCAAAGCTCGTTCGACTTCTTCACTAACCTGTTCAAGACAAAATTATGCATAAGGTAAAGCTTGGTCATAATTCCGTAACTAATGTCCAATAGGCTGATGTAATTGTCATGCAACAACTATAACTTTCAAGAAAACACTTTCACCGTTGTAAATACTACAATAGCAAATTACATGGGAACATCATTTGCCTGACAACAAGATAGGGACATGTTTCATTCATTGTGCATGGAGAAAGTTCAACTAAAACCACAACCGTAGCTTCACGTGTCAATGGAAAATAAGAAAAAACTAAGAAAATTGTGAAGGGGTGTGAAGTGTGAACAAAGAGCAAGAACAGAAGCATACAAATGTCACCACAGAATTGACAGATTTAATCATTACCACTCTCCTGAGAATTGGTTCCAAAGATGAACAAAGTTTTTGGAGGCTATCCACCTTTAGAGCTTCAATAATAACGCTGCACGAAACACAACATTTCATTAGACAACCAGAACCTTCTAATTCCCTCAGCATCAGTTGTAGGCAATGTTTTGAAACCCAACTCGGACACCGAATCAAAAAGTTTATTGGGTCAGGGTCACTTGTTCAATCGTTCAATCATTAATCATGGTCGAACCAGTGATGTCATAAATATGAAATAAATATTACAAAATATAAATAAAAAATAATTTCATATATTTTAAAACTATTTTCATGTTGTCAACTCCATATTTATATATATTTATGCTAATAATATAAATAATATTATATTCATATATATATATATATATATATGATTATAGTAGAGTTGAGAGGAATTTTAAGGACAAAGACGTGAAAAGAGGAGGAATAGAAGTGATAGAAATATTATTTAACCCTTAATTTATATGTTTACTCAACCCAATCAGTTTTCTCGACCCAGTATTTCGATGGTCGAACAGTCGCACTAGTTTAGATATTTTGTAGTGACCGGTTTTTACACCGACCTGGACCGGTTCCTAGTTCAAGCGGTCGGGCCTGGTTGGGTTTCAAAACACTGGTTGGAGGTAAATAAACTTGAGCCAGCAGTGATAGCGTGTAAAATTATCTCATACAGAACCCATACATCTACTAGATTGAACAAAACTCCAATCATTGCAAAGCTATGATGCACGGACATGGGACACAGTGCACGACACGACACGGACACGAAATACGATATTTTAAAAATATTAGGACACGACACGGCCTCGATACTACTGAAAAAATCTGTATATATATGATATATCATATACATATATATGTTTAGTAATTTACGTTAAAAGATATAAATTGGTCTTTTCATTCTAATTGAAATGACTTGTTAGAGAAATAAACTATAAGAATGACTATTGCAAATTATAAATTTGTATTTGATTTGTAAAGTTATATATGTTTGAAAAAGAAAATACTTCAGTTTTCACAATAAAAAAAGAGTGAAATAACATCAAGTGTCACAAATAATGCATACATAGTAAACATAATCTCTAAGTGCATCCATTACGGTGTTCATATTTTATTTTTTTTCATTTTATTTAAGCAAAATAATTGATTTTCATATTGGACACGGTGTCGGAGAGTGTCGTGTCCGATCAGGTGTCCGACACGACACGTTGTAATTTTTTGAAGTGTCCGTGCATCACAGTTGCAAAGTATAATACTTAAAACTGAGATTTCTTCTTAATATTCAAAAAAGAACAGAAAAAATCTCAAGTTTTTTATAAGGCAAAGTGACACTTAATGACAGTGCTGGCACAAATCAATTTTGTAAACTTAGTACAGAACCCAAAACTGCAACTATTTAACACATAGTGGCTCGTATTTCTATCTGGTTTGTGGACAGATTCGATAGATTATTAACCGCATGATTAAGTTTTTATGCAATAATATTCAAACAGAGGAAATTAGAAGAAATATTGTCATAAAGTCCAACTAGTAATACCACATCTTGAAAATACCATAACACGATTCATTGAAGATTTCAACACACTCGACTATGCAATCATTTGTATTCACAATTATGGGAATTCATTGCAAAGAGTAATCTTGGATTTATTCATTTCTTTCTCCCTCGTAAACATATACTTTGTAAAACAATACATCAAGAGTATTAATAACAAGACATGATGTATATACTTCTTAAAAACGGGATCCACAGACAACCAATGAGGCATGGTTAAGAAACGTATACTTATGCGATGCAACCACTCATTTCTTGACATTGATCAGCAAAAAGTTGGTCAATAATTTGAACAAGACCCAATTGGAATATATAAGCATAAATAAACAGAAAGCATTTTTTTTTTCATTTTTACTTCCAAACATATACTAAAATCACGCATTTCCTCCCAAAAAATACAGGATTGCATAGTTGAAAAATAGACAACAGAAACTAAAAATGATGGATGATAGTAACAATCTAGTTACCTAGCTAAACCAGGTCTTTTTCTATCTGGCTCCTGCTCTTCATCATCCCCACCTTCCAAGCTCCTTTTACCTCTCCCTTTCATTGAGTTAGTTCTCTCCATATACCTTGTATGCATTTACACTAGAAAACACCCAAAAACACAAAATAATAATAAATAAATAAACCCTCAATCTGAACCCTAAATTAAGTCAAACAGATCTCAAAATATACCCCCAAATCCCAGATCCCTCAAATACTACAACAAACACAAAAAACTCACTTCCCCTAATCAAAACTATACCTTAACTTAAAAATTACCTGATGGGTTCTGGAGCTTATGTCAAACACAAAGTGGGTTAATGTTAATTTGCAATTCTAATCAAAGGGTTTCGTATCTGTGTGGATAAGTAGCGACAAAAGCACAGTGGCAAAGCCGCAAGAACAAGGACGAATTTGGGAGACTTTTTTGCTTTTCGCTTTTTGGATAGTAATTAATACTAGCAGTTGATTGTTCTTCAGCTGAATTTATGTGAATGTATATAAATATATTTAAATACTGGCTCGATCTCTAAATACTGGGCTATCGATTTTGATGGGGGTGGGTGGAATTGTTGGAGGAAAGGATAGAGAAATATGAACCGTTGGATCTTGTAGATATGAGGGTGGATGAGTTGAACTCGACCACGTCAGATTTTGTCAAAATATTGGTCATTTTGCAACTAGATAATGAAATTTGTCATTATTACTATTAGTATGAAATATCCAAGTGACCTTTTTAATATTTATTTGGTCATTAGTGGAAATCTTTTATAAATGTAATAATTTTTAAATTTGATAATTAGTATGTGGTAGAAAAAAAATTAATACTTGAAATTATTAAAATATTCTCCACAGTATACTTGAATTTTAAAATGTTTATATTGAGGCTTGATTTCGGAATTCGTAATTAGAATATATATTCATTTTATTGGTAATAATAATATTTTAATCAACTTTTATTTGAAATAATATTTGATACGATTTTATTAATTGCACGATTTGACCAGTTGGTTGATTAGTTGATTTATTTATTTATTTTTGGATAAAAAGCTTTTTAGCTATGATGCACGGATACTTCGAAAAATCACCCCGTGCAGGGTGGATACGTATGGGATACAGATTTGAAGTATCCAAAAATTTAAAAAAAAAAAAAAATCAGGATATAGTATCCGATACGAAGAAAAGGAGTATCCGGTACGGTTCAGATACGGTTGTATGTGTTTTTTAATTATTTATTACTTTTTTGTCAAAATTTAATTTTATTTTTAGTTTTAAAGTGGTCTTCCTTAAAAACTATAAATTAAAAGCATAGTTTAATAAAGAAAAAACAATGATTAATTGGAAAGATATTGAAATTAGAAAACGAGAAAACCTCATTCCGGTATTTATTTGGTACAATTTTTTTCACTGTAACTATGATCAAAATCCATTTTTTTTCTACAACTATGATCGAATCATCTCCTTCCACCTTAAGTTCTTCCAATAATTTATTTAATATTTAGGGATATTTTTATAATGTTTTATATATTTTTATGCTAAATATGAACATTGAATATTAAATACATCGTATAAAATAAAATAAAAAGTTAGTACTTCTATTTTGAATAATTGATCGAACTACTTGATCATTTTGTTGCATATGTTTATGATTATTATTTTTAGAAGTTTTATATATTTAGTAATTATCACAATTAATTGAACATAAAATTCATTAATGAGAATAGTAAAATAATTCAAATTTTTATAATATATATCATCGTATCCCCATAGTATCGTATCCTACAATTTTAGAAATTTTTCGTATTTCGTATTCATATCGTACCATATTCGTATCCTCGTATTCGTTTTCGTGCATCATAGATTTTTAATGTTATGTGTAATCTTTAGTGGGTGCAGATTTAAAAGAATATGTTGAAAACAAATTGTGGATTTTTGAAAAAATTATGCTATGACTATTGTATCAATGCAGAACACACTATTGGCCATTGGGTAAGAGAATCCAATCTACTACCCCCATTAAATTGTATACTATTGATCGAAATGATGATCTCGAATTATGATAGAATTACTTATTTCAATGCAAAAACTAGTTAAGAATGTAAAACAAATCAACTCATGTGTCACTCTCATTAAACGTAATAAATTGAGTTTAAGAACAATTTTCCTTTAAGAAAGTGTGATAAGCTCGACTAAATCAATTAAAATTAAAAAAATGATAAAAGTGTATGTAAATTATTGAATCAAGTTTAAACACAATTTCCTAAATTTAATAATATTTATGCATTAAAATCAACTAAGACAACACGTTTTGGCTTTCCTGGATGGTAATAATACAATTTATTTTCCTAAAAAAATAATTTTTTAAAACTTAAAATGCCCACCTTTTTGCTCTGTAGGTTGCTGCATGCATTCAAAAGTATCGAATTCAAATCTTGATAGATCTAAAATATAATCCAATATTCGAGAGTTCTTAAAAATGACCAACCACAAATAAGTAAACGAACATAATCAGTCAACCATTAAAAGAATGATAAAAAATTAAATATAGACTTAACCTGCTTAATAATAGCAGGGCAAGGTAAATTAGCAACAAATTAAGCATATCATCTTGAAAACATATGGAGTGATTTTAATACAAAAAATAATTTAGTCGGAGAACAAATTAAATTATTCCATACTCGATATTACTTTCAAACTCAATTCATTAGACATAATAAACAAATTCAAACATATTCTTATTCTTATTCAGGTAAGTTTGACGAGCATGCTCCAACTTAATTAACTATCAAACCAAGTTCATAGCTCAATAAATTTACACATGCTTGAATAATATCTTATCCAACTCACACAACTAAAAACATATTCACGCTACACAGTTCGTCGGGTTATTGGGCAAACTCCTGAATTCTGCCATAAACTTTCTGCAGAATGTTAAGGCAAACACCCGGGGACGTGGTGGGCCCACACATAAGATAGATGACATTGCCCAGTGGCCTCATATAGATGCCATCTTCACGGAGCTTCTTCAGTAGGGCACTTGCATACGTCGAAGCATAACTGTGTTATATACGTTCATGAGTTCGGGTTAAAACACTTTTAGACATAAGATAAACATGAAACGTACAAGATCAAATTGAAATACAATTAATCCACGATGTATTGAAATTCAAGTGTAATTTATTGGAATGCATAACATTTAAAGAAACCATTGAGGTCATACATCTGAAAAATTTTAAATACCAATGGAGAAACATGTCAAGAGAAATCTTAGTGTAAATGGAGTTATTAATAGTCTTGCTTCTTAATTTTGGCTAACGATGTTATAGAACAACAAGCCAACGATTTTAAATAACTGGGAAAACAACAATGTAAGGAAATCTTTCTAATAATGCAAGAAAATGCCATCTTTTTACTTCATTAGGTAAATAGCAACAACAATTTGGTGAACTTTGATATAACTTGGTTAAAGCAAAAAAGGATTTGCGAGTCAAGAAATTATTACCCAGCATTACTGCCTTCAGCTTGAAGTTCAATGGCACAAAGAGTACCCAATGCTACCACTCTATGAACTGCAGGACTTAATGAGATCTGCAATACTAGGTTTGGATCCCACAACTGCAAAAGTTGGGATAAAGATAAACGATTTTAGAGACCGCTAAAATTAGGGAGCAATCACACATCAATTTTAGAGAAATTAAAACATACTTAATAGCATATCTTTGATTTTCTTATGTGATTAGCTTTAAATATAACAGTGTGAAGCATCCCAGTGAACATGTGAAGTAGTATGCTGACGTAAGATCTTTTGGAAGTAAATAATTCACTTACCTCTTGAAGCAATCTTGATTCACATATCAGATTCATGTTACTCTTATAGTCCTTAAACCATTTGATTGACTTAACAGCAGCTGTACATCCCATGGCATGTGCAGAATACGAGTGGCCGTGCAAAAGAGCCTTAAGCTGAAATCATAGTAGCTATATCAGAACTATAATTCGAAGCATGAAAGATGCTCCAATCTGCAAGACAGCAAGAAGCAAAGTAATCTAGGTAATATTTAAATAAAATCATGCAAGCAAAGGCAGGAAATTGATCAGAAACTCGATAAAACCCAATCACTGAAGCGAATGCACACAAAACCCCTTTTCTGACCATAATTATATACATTTATTTATGTTCTTTATATCCTTTTCTAGTGCAAATGATGCAAAGCAAGTAGGCGAGCGCTATGAGGAAATAACGATGAGTGAGTAGCGCCATTGGAGTCAAGAAAGGGGTGGCAACTGCGGCTAAGGATGAAAATTACGTTGGATAAAGAGTTCGTTAAATTTTCCCACTCAGCAAACAGTTTTCTGAAAACCATCTAAATATGATATGGTAGTTTACGTCAAAAGCGATATAAAAACCTTTGAGAAATAATCAAGGACTTGAGCAAAGGGGGTAAGAACAGAATTGACTTCCAAAAGCAAAGAAAAAATTGGAGAAAAAGAACATAGATGCAAACTTTCTAACGTTTTCTCAATAATTTTTCTTGGTACGTGAAAAGACATATAAGATCTATCTGATACATGGAAATGGGTAGTTGGTAAATAGAAGTTCTCATGACAAAGTGAAACTCTCCACGAGAATTTTGAGTACTGGTGTTATGGAGCAATATAAGGGGCAGGATTCTCTCCCCTTGATTAACGCAATTTCAGTTTCATTTCTCTAATTGTGCATTTCAGCTACAATAATTATGTTGTTTTCTTTGTAAGTCCAGATTTGATCCCTAATGTAATAGTACAAATTCTGAATCATCAAATCATTTTGGAATTAAAATAGTTTTTGTTTTCGTAGCTGGGCAATTCTTAGTTTGAGAATTGTAAATTGTTCTTATCAACTTGTTGCCGTGTCCACTCATTTAAAAGATAATTCTGGCTAAAGTACCCACTAAAGTATAATATTTTCAGTAAAAATGTTCCATTCAATTTAAGCATAATTATAAGGATATTTAGAAGTTGGTGCCATAGTTATTAATGGCGATTGGCGCGGCGTGGCGACAAGAGTCTCATGGCGCGGTGTGTGGCGATGGCGCGGTGCACGCCTTTTCAAAACAGAAATTATAAAAATTAAATAATTATATATACTAATATAATCAATAATATGCTAGTTTTTTAACAATAATACCCGCTATTGTGTTAGATAAACCACAAATAATAAGTTTTCAAGAAACAAACAAAAAATAAAACAAACTCATGTTAAGCCTTGTAACTCAACAATAAAGAAACAATCTAATTTTAGGGATAATACTCTAATTATCTAAACCCAAATATGCTAACTCGATTTTGACATCTAGAGGTTAGGATTGTTTTTCTAATTTGGAGTCCAATTTTAAAAATGTTTGGGTTTGAGAGACTAGGATTTTTTCAATTTGATGCCTAGGTTTAAAGGTTGTGTATCTCTAATTTACCTGTAAAACACTAGTTAACCATCGATTTTGACCCAAGAAAACTATTTATCCTGAAAGATTAGGGCTTTTTCAATTTGATGCCTAGGTTTAAAGGTTGTGTATCCCTAATTTATCCCTAATTTACCTGTAAAACACTAGTTGACCATCGATTTTGACCCAAGATAACTATTTAATCTTGAACTTCGAAATGGCGCGCCATTTCGGGTCTTCAAGGCACACGCCATGGTGAAAATGGTGCTAATGGTGTGCGCCATATCAAAGATAGGTGCCATGCCACGGTTCATAGCGTTGAGGGTGTACCATGAATGCAGCGTGCCATGATGTTCACAACTATGGTTGGTGCTACTCGTTTTAACATTATTTCAAATGTAATTTTTTTATATGCTTCTACACTGAAAAAGCGCATCTCACCATATATATTCAACTATATGAACAATCACCTTTGAATCTCCAGTAAATGCTTCAAAAACAGCATCTGATGCTAATGTAGCAGCCAAGGGTATGATGCCACCTGTCATCAGCTTTGCAAAACAGGCAATATCTGGCTGACACCACAGCATTTCTGCAGCAGACTGAATGAAAGCTATGGTGTGTCAAATAATTATAGGTATTAACGGAATTGGGTGTATTAACTTATAATATTGACATACTAACCTCTCTTCCCAGACGCCAGAATCCTGTAAAAACTTCATCAAAAATAACAGGAATTTTCCGACCTTTGCATTCTGTGACAAGTATACGCTGATACAGTGGATCAATCATTTGCATTCCACCAGCACCTTGTACCACTGTAATTTATTGCAATTAAAAGCATATAATATTTCCCAACTTCATATAAAGTAATGAAAGAAGCCCTCGTAAGGGGGCAAAATCTCAAACTTGAGTAACACCAGTAAAAGTGCAGTCAGAGAGCATCAAATAGCTTTTAAGTTGATATTCTTGCAATAGTATAGTGAATTCATTCATTTCATTTCATATATGTATAACTTTTGGAAGAAAAAAGATTCACGATTAGAATAGGATGTCAATTTTCTTGCCATCAATGCAAGGAGAAAAATAAACTGGAATCTAGTCCAAACATACATGAACTTACAAGGAAAAAATGCAAAACTGCAAAATTTGCGACTTTCAAAAGGATTAATATTTCTGAACAGAACAAAGATTAATATGGTTTAGCCGTTTAGATGACATGGCTCTCACTGGAGCAATAATATGCACAAAATGTGAAAAGTAAAATCATTTGCTCTCATTCAATAACGAATTTTCTGAGCTGTCTGATTAGGGTAATTGGTCAACTGAATAAATAGTTTCACATCAACCTCATCTAAATGCTAAACATAAAAGGAGGCAATATCAGGAAGAGTTTAGTACCCAATCCATCCAAATTAGCTTATGTGGTTTTCATAAGGAAATAGGTTGATAAGCATGAAATACTAATTCACATTAAAGCACAACTATGGCCCACCAAATACCACATTTTAAGCTTTCCATCCCAGAACCTGATCGTCTTGACACTTCAAACTTCTAAGAGATACTCTTAGGACCCCAGAAGAGGTGGCAATTATCAAGCAGAAGATCTCAAACTCCAAGAAAATAAAAGAATCTTAACGAAACTTGTGAAGTTCACAAATTAAGGAACAATAATAGAAAAACCTTCTTGCCTGGCTCAATAATCAAAGATCCAATATGAGAATGTCCATTAGAATCTGAAAGCAACTGCAAGTCTCTCAATATGAATGATTTGTAAAGCCTAGCCAAACTTGACCCATCTCGGCTCCTTTTGAAAATTTCATCACGTGAACTGAAAGCTACAAGAGAATCCAACCATTATCTAGAATGAAGTAATTTAAAGAAACAAAATCAGCAGAAATGAGACATTTGGTGATATCGCAACTTACAGACACATTCTCGTCCTTGTTTATCAAATTGCATCTTCTCGGGGAGACGAACTTCCCAGGAACCACTATACATGGAAACTGTAGGTGGGTCTAGGAAGAGACCTCTTCCGCTGTACCTGTAAAGTTTAATGGTCCATTATTATACCAAATTCCTCTCAAGTTTCTTAAACAGTTCTTTAATCGCAGACCATTACTTTATTAGACGCCACTGTACAATTTATCAGAGGTAGATTGTTTCATCGACATTGGTAAGTGTAAAACTCTGGTGAGGTACCAATTTCAGCCTATCGAATAACGGTAAACATACAGAGACACCAAATGACTAGCAATTACAGCGGAAGAGGTCTCATCCTAGAGCCACCTACAGTAACCAATTACTGCATTTCTAAAGTCTATCATGACATTGGAGCTGCACTGGTCATGACCTAAAAGAAGAATTTGAAATAGACGTAGTTATCTGATAAACTGAAGGTATATTACCTGTAAGCCTAAGCGCCCATGGGCACTAAAACTTTAGAATATCCTCCCTCCAGTCAACTTCCTTTGATTTTAAGTTGGAATGGGGAACTAATTAATTCAAATAATAGCATTCTAATTTTTGATGACTATTATAATTAAATGCACATGTTTGAGATTTGAATAAATTTACTCATAAGGAACAGAAAATTGGTATGAAATAAGATTTCTGCAAATTATAATCACGAAATGTATGTTCATCTCAACAAGAAATTCCAACAGAAACAAACGCAGTTTTTTGTTTGAAACTTAAATAAATTGAATCATAAAACTACTGCTGTAGAAACACATATCAGCAAAGGCAAACCAAAAAGGTTTACGTTAGAGATAAATTTCAGGAGAATTAAAACTTGACGTCAAAGTATGCCATAGCAAAAACCATGAAAAGCATTTGCATAAAAAGACAACACTGTGCGCATGATGTTATTAAAACAACCATACCAGGGTTGCTGGAGAAAGCCTGTGTAGGGTGAAGGTGCCTGTGCTTCCATAGCACCTAATGTATCACCATGATAAGATCCTCTAAGAGCTAAAACCTATATGAGAGAAACAATCATTGATGATCAGCAGCAAATAAAGGTTAGGAGAAAGGATCCAATAGCAAACCGTTGTTAACAATATCATGTCATTTAATAATTTTCGTAGAAGCCAGCAACGAATTTGAATAGAAATGTTCAAACATTGACCACCACTCCGACAGGCAGCTAAAAGTCCCTCTAACCACAACGGGGAGTAGAATGGAATTGTTGCACATTTTAGAACATTGAACATATTTGAAAATAAAACAAGAAGGCCTTATAAACCAATTTTGTTACACTTATGACATATCGCTATGAAGAGCAAAGTCCACCATACATCTGTTGGAGCATAAACCAACATCTATTGGAGCACTAAGCAAGGTTTCTCATTAGTATGAAGAGACTGACAAAGCGACAGACATATAGAAAACAAGAACTACATTAATATTAAGCAATATGAATGCATACTTGTACTCACCTTGAGATCCATACATCTTCCATTATCCGCATTCACAAGGTCCGTGAGCACTTTATTATCATTCAAGAACTTGCGAAATGCCATTTTAAGAGCAATTTCTATTGCTGTTGATCCATTATCAGAGAAGTACACCCGTGAAGCCCATCCTGGAAATCCAATAGTTGAAGTATCAAAATAACATCTCATCAAGCAATACAGAAGAAACTCAATCACAATATATTATCAAACTGACCAAAGTATAACGTGGTCCAATGAGGAGATTAATTCATATACAAATTGGCATCAATCATATGCTATGTCACGGTATATTATTTCAGCTTCAAGCCTTCAACATATCAATATGCATGCAACAACTATCAGTTTTATGTGTGTATTTCAATGGGCATCGTGTGCTCAGAAGGAGCACTTCAAAAGCTTCACCATTTTAGTCATTGAAAATTTGCACACTATACCTAGTATTTCAAACCAGTAATATCAGGAGTTGAAAAATATAATATACAACTGCAATAGGTATGCATTTGCATCTAGGTGTTCCCACAAATACAAACATGAACATAGTGATTTTTTGGCAAGGGCGAAGGGCAGAGGAACTTTTGAGATACAAATCTTTGTTCGTCACAAGAAAGAGCTATATCGCCATAGATATGGGCCATATGGCTAGATTTATAAATGTTCCAAAAGCAAAGGACATATGATACATCTAGGTGGTACACATTCCTGACAAGAAATAATCAAACATCGAGAATTCATGCCATTGCTCATCTCATCTCATTACTGTCCTTAGTTTTCATCAGTCCAGTAAAAGATGGATGGTACATGTCTCAACCTGTGCATTAAGAGCAGAAGAATCTCCCTTCTTGAATGTTATCAGTAACAAAACATAGTGGTTTAACAGCTGGCATATATGGAGATTCCACAATAATATTAACTTAGGTAAATATAATACTAATCATTCGACATTCGACAAGACCATAAAAAATATCTAATCAGATAATTTCACCTGTAATTCTTATTTTCTTTCTATCTCATTCATTGAGAAAACATCACATTTTCTCCAATAAGAAAGCAACATACTTAAATGAGCTGTCATGACCAATTGATTAGAGTACAAATAGCTTTTATATTAATAGGATCATTATCTATCTTCATTAGAAATGTATTGTCTGAGTCAGAAATTCACAAATGCATCGCAACACTTCAGTCAAATTAGAAATCAAAGCAAACGTTTAGTCTCACGAGGACATATTCCTATAAAAATCTGTACAAGAAAAATGACAGGCCTTTCTAAATTCTTATACCAAGGACGAAAAAATGTGATGTAAACTTACCTTTCCCAACGCCCTCAAGCAAAAGTTCAGCTAATTCTAGTGCTGGCTCATACACATTCTCCGGAAACATTACATGGCCATATCTCGCTGCAGTATAACCCATATGTCTTGCAAGTTCAATCTGTAACCGCCTAAACAAAACAGCGGCAATGTAACTTGTGGAAATGCCAATGAACATCTGGCATGCAGGTAACTGTTCCAGGATTTAACAGAATACTGACCTGCAAGCTAAGATTGGGGCCCTGCGTCCACCAACTAGCACAAGCATCAAATTGTTGCGAAATCCGACTGGAACTCTGAAACTAATCCATGCATGATGCACGGTAAGCCTACATTTTTTGCTAGTGATTGTAATATGCAGCATATTAATGAATTAAGATCAATCTTATAATAGGACGAACGTAACACTATCAGTAATAACAAATAAAATCAAATTTTGCAGAATAACTCTAAGCAGCATCACTGAAGCAAAGAATAAGCAAGAGTCAATACTAATAAACATGAGAGGACTCCTCTAGGAATGCCAACCTTGTGAACAGCAAAGTTCTCTCCGCAGCGAGAATCTATAACTGTAACATTTTCTTCAGGTACGAGCTTGTGCTGAGTGAATGGCCACCAGAATATATCACATGCTTTCTTTGGCATGTCAAGTAGTCTTTGGGTTCTTTCAAGGAAGGTTGAAAGCATTATATCCTTGAGAGAAGTAAAAATGGGCTGAGCCTCATCAAACCAGGATATGAGGTCATCTGACATGTCCTTTGGAACAGGTGGAAGCACAAGCACAGGCAACCTAGAAAATGGCAGAAAGTTTTATTTGGTTCAATATTGATTACCAATAAGCCTACACAAGAAGAGAAGACTTGTACTGCAAATAAAATAGACACATGGAGGAAAGCTTTAATACACTCCAACTCACTCATAGTTTTAACTACCAGACAACTGTAATACTACAAACTCAGGAATAATTTATGATCATGCAACTTCTAAATACTCAAAGTAAAAATAAAATAAAACAAAATGAAGCGGTGATACAAAAAAGTCCTCTTTACCGATTCCGGAAGTATGATAGTAATGGTGTTTCATTCACAAGACCGTGATCCTCGAAAATAACAGCTGCAACATCATATCCTCGAAGCTTTAGACTTTCATAAGCAGATATAGTTCCTGAAATACCACCTAATCGCCCATCCCCCACAAGAATTGCTGGCAGACGGAAGGGGCTGGTACAATAGACCAAAAAATATCAAATCAGATAGAAGTAAAACAACTTTCACTTTCTCTTTGAAAAGAAATAATTCATATTTGTATTCCATTTTTAAATAAATGATGAGACTATTTTTCTTGAAAATCAATTCGCATAAGCATATGCATGCCATATTAGGTTGATAACACACCATATTCTTTCAAAAGAAGAGATGTCTGCTGCTAGGGTTGTTCAATTCTATGGAGAGTAATATGCCTCTCCACTTAAAAGTAAAAGTTGAAACTCATATGAAGAAGGCCTATATTTCAATTTATTTAGTAGTTCATGTCTTTTGATCATTCATATTGCAGACTGCAACCGGCTGTATCTTTAACAAATTCTGAGTTCATTTACTGTTCATTACATAAATAAATGAAGTTAGTCTAATCCTAGCCTCTAAACAAGTAGGCCTACGTAATTATAACACGAGTCAAATGTCCAATTAACAAGATATACACGCACCGGTACAAGTCACACTGAAGCGAACCAGACGGACCAGGACTAGCTACACCACCGGCAGTCTCAATCACACACATAACTTCCAATTCTTCTCTATCATCACCCCTTCCCACCAGTCCATTCCCTAACGATCTCTTTAACATATCCAATAGCTCAGAATCCCCTACCATGGCACCTTCCCTCTCAGCCGCTAAATGAGGTGAAATCGCCTCCTTCCACCCATACAACGTCTTACAATTCACCTCCGACACCGGAAGTTCACTCTCAGTACTCTCATTCCCCGTCAATTTCCTCTCTTCATACCGCATTATATTCTCAAATCCACCCTCAAACTTTTCGTCCTTCTCAATTTCCCCAACCGAGTCATCATTTTTAACACTTCCACCCCCAAATCCACTTCCAAGAACAGCATTGGCAGCAGGAATGGAAGCTTTTAGGAAATGATTCGACGCGAAAACAGAGAAAGGCAGGGGCTTGTGCCCTAAAAACTCGGATAATTTTCTGTAAACGAAGCGCGAATCGGAATCACCTGGAAAACCGGTCTGTACTGGTTTAAGATAAATAAATTTCTTCTTCGCAGTCGGAGATGAGGAGGAGGAAGAAATGAATGAGATTGATAGACCTGCGGAAACTAGGGTTTTGCCGAGGGAGGTGTTGGAAGCCCAAATTGTGTAAATTGGATGCGTGAGTGGGTACTCTATTACCGAGTGGAAGCGCCGCCGGTGACGGGTAGAGCTACGGCGGAGGGAGGCGGAGAAGAGGGCGATGGAAGGGAACATTGTTTGTGTGCGAAGAGTGTGAGTTAGGGTTTGAGGGTAAATGAGAACGGTGGGGGATTTAGGTATAACGGCTACGAGAAAACAGGTAGGAAATTTGAACGCAAATTGGAGTCAAAAGGGCCTTGATTTGCTAGCCGGCTGTTATGGGTGGTTTGTCTCTTTTTTGTTTTTTTGATCAGGTTAAAAATTGTATATATGATCAAAATGTTCTGTACAAGTACTGGGCTACGCCCAGATAAAGCAGCGCTTGAAAGGTAGCCACAGATTTTGGCTCCTCATTCACCAAACAAAAGAAGGACAAAAAGCCCAAATGTTCAAAAAGTACAACAAAACAAGGGAATACAAAGTAGGTATCTAATCAATGTATTCTAGCGTTTTGGAGTACCGAAGTATCAGTCAATAGATACAACAAAAGTCTTGCAAAGAAGCCATCCATACCGCAATGCCGTGCAGCATGTCAAGCTCCCAGTGGAGGCACTTGCGTAAGATAAGGTCGGCTTTGCCCTGGCCTTATGAATAGAGACCAAACCGAGCTCCACCGAAGTGCACGCACAAAAGGTTGTTGATAAAAGTACCCGTCAAATACATTAAGTTTCATCAATAGCGTGCAACACGCCAAGCTCCTAGTTGGCGGCTCTTGTGTAAGATAAGGCCGGTTTGCCTGAGCCTTACGAAGAGAGACCAAACTGTGTTCAGTCAATGTGCACGCGCAAAGGATTGTGGTTATAGGTACTCGTCAAATACGTTTAGTTTCGTCTATGGCTACCAAAGGTAGCCAAGCAAGCAATGCCATGCAACATGCCAAGCTCCCAGTGGCGGCTCTTGTGTAAGATAAGGTCGGTTTGCCCGAGCCTTACGAAGAGAGACCAATATGTGCTCATTCAATGTGCATGGTTTATGCGGTTTATAGAGGCGGTGGAAAATATGCGCGCAAACACCATCCATACCGCAATGCCTTGCAACATGCTAAGCTCCCAGTGGCGGTTCTTGTGTAAGGTAAGGTCGGTTTCCCCGAGCCTTACGAAGAGAGACCAATCCGTGCTCGGTCAATGTGCAAGGTTTATGCGGCTTATTGTGGTGATGGGGACAAGTGTACCTAAAGAAAAACCGTCAATTTCATACATCAAACACAACGGGTGTTTTTCCTGGGAGGCTATCCGAAGTCCAAGTACGATCCATCTTTCTGCATAAGAAAGAAAAGAAACCGTAAATAGCACCTGATGAAGCCAAGAGAACAAAGAAAAAGCAAGAAAAAATCAAGGCAGCGCACAAGGGCGCTGCCACTTGCCAGGGTCGCGCAGGCGTGCGCTGGGCGGTGCAGGGCCGCTGGGCGGAGCGGAAGCAGGCCAGGGGCGCAAAACGCGCGCGCAAAAGCAGTGTGCTCGAGCGCGAGGGGCAGAAAGTTCTGCCCCCCGCGCTCGGCCGCGGCGCGCTCGAGCGTAGCAGAGCGCTCGAGCGCGAGGGGCAGAAAATTCTGCCCCCCGCGCTCGGCCGCGGCGCGCTTGAGATGAGCTTTTGGAGATGGAAGTCCATTTGCAAACATGCTAGTTGTTTGGTGAAAAATTCAAATAGACTTTTAAATAAGTCACTTTTTCCAAAAGTCCATTTTAAAGAAGTGCATATTAGTGACTTTTAACATTTTTATTCCAGCACTTCTGTGAGAAGTTAAATAAGAAGTTAATTTCACCAAACACTTTACATTTCTAAAAGTACTTATTTAAAATGTCCACTTAAAAAAAGTTCATTTCACAAATGGACTTATAATTGAAAAGTGAATCCAAACACATCCATATATCACTCGCAATTTAGAGTTATTTCTTAGATTATTCAGATTCATACTCATTATAATTTTAATTCGATTAGTAGCGATTGAAATTCGAACTCAACTTTTGATGGTTTTAGGGATGTCAAGTCCAAATAATTATCCACTAATTTTTTATTCGAACAAAACTCAAATTTTACCCGAATAAAATATAAATGTTACTCCTGAAAAATTATACAGTCTTTTGTCAAACAAGGCCTGGATTTTATCCGAACAAAATTTGAATTATACCCCTCAAAATACTCAAATAAGAACGAAAGTCTATTGTGAGTATTTTACCTTGTCGGACCGATCGAAAAGCATCGAACTAGTACTGGGTCGGGTTAAGATAACATACTTTACACGAGAAATTTGTGTGCCCAAATTTGGGTATTCGTCAGACCCCCGCCCCCACCATTAACAATCCTAGCTCACATATATTTTGCCAGGGATAAAGACATTTACGATCCATTAATAGTAGTTCACTATGTTGAAATTTTAATATTAACTTTCCTAATATTCAATGGATCATGTTCAATAGCTGATATATTTTTATTAGACATTTACGTTTGTCTTTTATTACATGTATCGTGTTAGGGATAATGACACTCGCAGTTGTTGATTTGTTGCTGCATAAGTTTGTACTAAAAGTAATTCATAATGTTGAATTTTAATTTGAACATACATAATGTTCAAACAACTTTGCATAAAATCTCTATTATACATCATAAATCTTTACGAAAATGTATGTATTTTTGAGCAAATTTGGGAGTAAAAAAGTCCAATATAACCTTAAGTGAAATTGCAGTTTAATACTAGGGATGCTAAAATAAGATTAGAGCTTTTCTTTTAGAACCACCATAGTGAGGGAGGCATTTAGCCAAATAGCCCTAAATTGATATTTTGTTTTAAAACTAGCCTTCATTTTGACATAATTAAATGGCATAGCCTTCCCACTAAATAAAAAGTTGAATTGCCCAAAATACTCTTTTGAATAAAAGTAATATAAAATAAAATAATTATAAGAAATCTTTCAAATTGTCCAAAATACCCTTTTGAATAAAAAATTAAATAAAATATATAAAAGAAAATATATTCTTCCATAAATAGGGCCATTTAGAAAAATAGCCTTAAATTGGCATTTGGTTTAAAAACTAGCCTTCATTTTGCTATATTTAAATGGCATAGCCTTCTCCCTTAAAAAAACAATTGAATTGCCCAAAATACCCTTTTTGATTAAAAATAATATAAAATAAAATAGTTATAAAAAATCTTTCAAATTGTCCAAAATACACTTTTGAATAAAAAAATTAAATAAAACATTTAAAAGAAATATATTTTTCCATAAAATATTCATTCATCCCAATCCCTATACAAAACAAGATTCACCCAAATCCCACCAAGAATATTCACTCAATCTTCATCAAAAAAACCCAAATCACTATTCTTCAAACCATATTTGATTCTCTTACATTTTCATTGATCATTGACAAAGTTATTTTCGATTCTAACCACCATCATTGGATTTTCAACACTCATAGAAAGAAGAGTTGAAGATACTAACATAAACTCCAACATTGGTAATTTCATCTTAAATTTCATATTTTTGTAAAAACTTTGTTGTTTAAAGATTATGTTTCATTTTTAAGAAAGTTAATATAAGATATTATCAAGAATGTGTTCTTTTAACTTTTACACATAAAAAATCGATTTTTTTTTGGGGAAGACGATGAACAGTAAAGGCAGACCGGTATTCACGTTAACCGGTCTACCCAGTCGGTCCAGTCGGATTTTAACAGTCTCTGGACTGACTGACCGGTCCGATCAGTACACTAATCTTCCCAGTCGGTCACGTTAGATTGCCCCCTATTTTCCTGATTTTTTCAATTGGCTCATATGTATTTCTTTTTTATCTTATAGGAAAATGTGTGAGATTCCTTTATATTACCGATATGGTGGCGAATGGAACAAAAAAGAGGATAAATCATATGAATGGTTGTCAAGGAATGATCAAATGATGAGCATATTAATACTAGATGATCCAAACAAGATAAAACTTTCAAAGCTTCATGATCGTATATGCGAAAGGAATCAGGTGGATCGGACAACTACAAAAATAAAACTGAGTTATATTCCTTTGTCTTATAACGTCTTAAGCCCAATACATATCTTAGATGATTTTGAAGCTAAGTGTTATTTTTTGGATCGTTGTAACATATCAAAATGTAGAAGCGTTTTATATGTCGAATTGATCAAGAATGAGGAACTTGAGACAGGAAATGACAAAGAAATTTTTGAAGTTGTGGACAGAGAAACATATCAGAAAGCATGGAAGGATGCAAATGACAAGATTTCCTTCTGCAGGAGAAAAACGAAAATGCAAAAGCACGAAATCTCGACGAGCAACAATCTTTTAAATAACCTATTTTGATATGAATTTTGAGTATTTAATTTGCTTGAACTTGGAGTACATTAATTAATATCATTACAACTGTGACTTGACTTGGGGTTCCGATTGATCTTATCTGTGACTTTGGTTGTATTTTTGAGTTTTCAGGATGATATTCAAATGAATGAAATAAGTGTATTTTTGTGTTTTTGGCAAATTGTCGACTGGACTAACTGGTAGACCAATCTAATCCGGTCGGTCGATCTAGAGATTAAAATTCTTGCAATAAAAGTTTCGATCAGGCCGATCGGCACATCAGTCTACGAGTCGGCTAATTCAGAGACTAAAAGATGATTTCATAAATTGTCGACTGGACTGATTGGTAGACCAATCTAACCCGATCGGTTGATATAGAGATCAAAATTCTTACAATAAAGTTCTGATTGGGCCGATCAGCCTATCAGTCTACCTAGTCGGCTGATTTAGAGATTAAAAAATTATTTACAAAATTATCGACTGGACCGACTGGTAGACCAATCTAACCCGTTCGGTCAATGTAGAGACCAAAATTCTTACAATAAAGTTATGATCAAGACAATTAACATATCAATTTTCCTAGTAGGTTGATTTAGAGACTAAGAGATCATTCAATAAAGTTATCGACTGGACTAACTAGTAGACCAGACCAACTCAGTCAGTCTAATGACTGAGAAGATTGTTAAACCGTTCTGACCAATTGTGTAATGATCATATAATAAATAAGTATATATGTTAAATTAAGAATACTAAAAATTTATTGAATATAACGTAATCAATCTACTACTACTAGGGGACTAATTGAATATTTTCAATTATCATCCAGAATCAAGCTAAGTGTGTGTAATCATCAAGAGTATATATATACAATCTTCTATATAATTAATAGTCGTTCCAATGCATTGAATACTAATTAGTATATAATAACAAAGATCAAATTAAGTTTTTTATAAATAAGTCCGATCGTAAATACATAAAAGAAGTATAGATGTTAAATTAAGAATACTAAAACTTTCTTGAATATAACGTAATCAATCTACTATTACTAGGGGACTAATTGAGTATTTTCAATTATCATCCAGAATCAAGCAAAGTGTGTGTAATCATCAAGAGTATATATATACAATCTTCTATATAATTGGTAGTCATTCCAATGCATTGAATATTTTCAATATATCATCTAGAATCAAACTAAGTGTGTATAATTGACAATTACATTGTTATTTTGAAAAATAATCAATCATATTGTTTCTTTAAGAAAAAGTTAATTTGTTATTTATCATAATAAATGTTATTAATAATGTTATTATTTTTCATAGTCGGATGTTTATTGCAAGTTTTTTGAGTCTTTTAGTGTTTAGGGGTTAGCCGACTGGGACGATTGGAATCCGATCATCCCGGTTAGAAATTTATTGTGATATTTTTTGATTTTGTATTGGCCGACCGGTCATACTGGTATGCCAATCGTCCTAGTCGGCATCTAATTGCAAGCGTTTTAAGTCTTTTAGTGTTTAGGGGTTAGCCGACTGGGACGACTGGAATACCGGCCCAGTCGGACATTTATTATGACTTTTTTTTATTTTGTATCAGCCGATCGGTCATATTGGTATGCCAATCATCCTAGTCGGAATTTTATTGCAAGTTTTTGAGTCTCTGCATTGGCCGACTGGGATGACTGGTAGGCCAATCGTTCTAGTCGGCATTTTATTGCAAGTGTTTTGAGTCTCTGCATTGGCCGACTGGGATGAATGGTAGGCCAATCGTCCTAGTCGGCATTTTATTGCAAGTATATTGAGTCTCTGCATTGGCCGACTGGGACGATTGGTAGGCCAATCGTCCTAGTCGGTATTTTATTGCAAGTATATTGAGACTCTGCATTGGCCGACTGGGATGACTGGTAGGCCAATCGTCATAGTCGGTATTTTATAGCAAGTATATTGAGACTCTGCCTTGGCCGACTGGGACGATTGGTAGGCCAGTCGTCCTAGTCGGCATTTTATTGCAAGTATATTGAGTCTCTGCATTGGCCGACTGGGATGACTGGTAGGCCAATCGTCCTAGTCGGTATTTTATAGCAAGTATATTGAGACTCTGCCTTGGCCGACTGGGACGATTGGTAGGCTAGTCGTCCTAGTCGGCATTTTATTGCAAGTATATTGAGTCTCTACATTGGCCGACTGGGATGACTGGTAGGCCAATCGTCCTAGTCGGCATTTTTTGGCAATTATATTGAGACTCTGCCTTGGCCGATTAGGACGATTGGCCTACCAATCGTCCTAGTCGGCATTTTATTGCAAGTATATTGAGTCTCTGCTTTAATATAATTTTATTAACAAGAAACATATTATAGGTCCAACATCCTATAACACACCAAGAAACAAACACCATTTAATAAGAATTCATCCAAGAAACAAACAACATTCAATAAAAATTCATCCAGAAACAAAACACCACTCAGTAAGAATTCATCCAAGAAACAAACACCATTCAATAAGAATTCATCCAATGTTCTAACACATAAAAGACAAATACCATTCAATTCAATAAGAATTCGTCCAAATACATAAAAAAACATCCTACAATAATCCAGAACATAAGACCTAAGAATAAGAATACGAATATATGCGTTTCACTAACAAAACCAAGAATACGAATAAATAACCATATATGTTTACTTCGTTGGAGGCTGGGTATATGGAGTCTTCTGAAATCTTGATTTCTTCATCTTTCTCTTCGGTCATTCCTGCTTTTGTTCCACTTCCTTCGAACTCATGGTTACATCTTCTTCATTATCTTCACATTCAACATTTTCATCTTCATCGATCAAATGAGTTGGAATATTGCAGTCTATATTGTCTCCATCAACGCCATCTCCACCCAAAGCATTTATTTCGTCATCTATGCTATAATCTCTGTGCCCACTATTTTCACCATGGTCATCATCTGAGTGTTGTACCATCCCATGTACCATTTGCTCAACCCGTTTCACCGCTTCTTTGACTTCTGAAAACTTATGTTTTACCGCTTGTTTAAATTCTGAAAGCTCATGTGTTACCGCATTTATTCTTTCAATTATTTCACCCATCATTCTAATGGACTTATCAGATTCTTCAGGTTGGGGTGCTCTTGCTCTAGGTGGCTCATTTACAATGCTAACATGTGGTAGTCTTGTTGTGTCATCTATAACGCTAGTCTGTGGACGTCCTGTATCTGCCATGGCATTAACTCTCGGTTGTGCTACGTCCTCTCTATGATCAATCACTTGAAGGAAAGACGTTGACCTTCCACATCTTCACGCCATATATCTTCGAAGAAAATATGATCCTCATTATCCAGTATAGTCATCCATCGATCAATAACAGTGTCAGGGGATTCTTCGTACGGAGCAAACCCCTGCATATGTGCTGCTTGCTTCTCCTCTAACGTTGGTGTAAGTATGCTCACGACATCCTAAACATTAAGGAGTTTCAATTAAAAACATAGAAGCCAAATATTTTGATTTATTAAAGGATTTACCAACCTTGCTATTTCCAACTACTTGCAAGATTTCCTATAAAGTTGGAGCCTGCTTTTTCTTTTTCGGTTGAGTACTCCACTTGCATATTCTAGGTAGTGATCCATTGACATCATCCTTCAAACGAGCAAATTTTGGCGCTAGTGTTGAAATGCACTCAAATGGAAGTAGCTACACACATGATAGTTGTAATCGTTAGATTATAAATTATATAAAAATTTATATTTTTAAAATTGAAAATATAAATTTCTTACCATTAGAGGTAAAATGAATCCGGGAAATGACCAATGTTGGGAACTTAATTTACTTTTTAAGTCTAAGTACTCCACGTCGTTCCTCAAATTAATGAAAGTTTTTCTACCCCACGGATATTTGTTCACGAACTCAAGATCCTCCACAATTCTAAGTATAGAGTCTTTAATCTGTGTTCCATCTTTCATATGGCTCATCAATACGGAAGACACAAAGTATAAGACAGCCATTTTTAACTTGTCGTCCAAAATCGCCGAGGCTTGTTTTTCAGATTTACTTTTTCGTCTTGCATTCTTCCTCCTGCCATCTTGATCTCCTTCTGTACCAAGTGGAATCACCATTTCCTTAAGTTTTTGTCTTACCATTTTTAAACTGACTTTTCCTTTAAAATTTCGCTTCACAAAATTGTCACCACTTGGATACTCCTGAGGAAAAGGACTGCAATTCAAGCCACTGATAAGTGCATGCTCCAATAAAGAGTATCGTATTGGTGTGCCATTGAAGACAAACCATATTTCGTGTTTTTTTGTCGTTTTCACTCTTCTAGTCAAAAGCATCCACATTGGAGTTAAACACATCTCGATATATGGAGCAACTTCAAAAAGATGGCCAAACTGTGATTCTTTGAGCCATTTATCTCAAACATTCGGTAATGAACTCGACTTCTTTTGCCAATTTACAACTTGTCGAAATTTTGCACTTAAAATTTTATTGTTGAGAACTCAATACAAAAGTAGGCTTAGGGATGTAACAAGCCTGCAAATAAAATTAATCATACTATTACAAAGATATTAATAAATATTGAAAACAATATTCACAGTATAGGACAATCGTACTACTTACCAGGGGAGTCTCTATTCGTGATCCCGATGCCTCTTCTGTTCTTGAAGCAACAACTGTTGGTATCGATGCCTCTTCTATGCTTGGAGCCCCTATTTGTGATCCCGATGCCTCTTGTGTGTTTGGAGCAACAATTGTTGGTATTGATATTGTTGTCGATGGTGGCAAGTTGTAGTTAACAGTATGGGGTGGAGTCTCACTTATTCCGTCACTTTCAGATCCTGACCCGCTCTCCGTAAAATCTAGACGTCGCCGCTGGGTAGGGCGAGGGGAAGAGTCTTGAAGTCGAATTCGTGCCATAATAAATTGAACCTGAAAAATCTAAATAGTTGTAATCACATCACTCATTTTATTTCAATATCAATTAATCAATCAAAAAAACAAGTATAAGCAAACAACAAAATATCCAAGCATATAATGATATTGTTCAAAAGATTTGGTACAAGATTTGAATACAAGATTTGGTTTGCAAAAAATATCAATTGTTTGTAGTGGTTGTGACTTTTGAGTTTGTTTTTCTCCATTCAGTTTGTTAACTTGCATTTTCTATGTTTATCTTGACAAAGAAAATTCCATCAGTTTTCCAAAGCCAAAGCTACTTAATCACTACCTCCATTGATTGAACCACCACCAATAACACTCTTGGACTCCCAATCCCATCAAAACCCACAAACAATCCAAACCTAAACCCTAATTTCCACATCAAACCCAACAATCTGATCTCAAAATCCTAATTAACCCACTTGTTCCCAATCTGACCTTTTTTCAGCTAATAATTTTCCCAACCCCATCTCATCATTTACTGCAACAAACAAGGACTCAATCTTCTTCTTACCAAACCAACACTTCACTTTCAAGGAGCTTAGCAATTTTATATGTTGACTAATCATCATAATGAAGTATGGTTCGTCCAGGTTTCTAATAACATAAGTATTTGGCATCATCATCAAGTGATTACACAGCCATTATATGAGAGGTAAATATTTCCTTGTTCTAATACTTATTCAATGATCACGATCACGTTACACTTGGAAATCTGAGCATTTTTCTTTGAATTACAGAAACCAAATTTTTTTTCTAATGCATAGCTATAAATGCCTCATAATAAACTGGTAAAAGCATGTAAAAACCATAAATTCTTAAACTTTTCATATAATCTATTATAAATCATATAAATATTGTTCAAAATTGTAAATATTGTTCAACTACAATTTATAGGAATAACATGATAATGAAAATTATCAAATCAAACTTAGGGTTTTGAATAATACCTTAATCACAAATTTGTTGTTTGCTTATACTTGTTCGTACTAAACCCTTTAGGTTGTTCGAATTTTGTGGTGTTCGAATTTCCCCCTTGTTGAGTTGTGGAAGCTTGCTCACTCTTGTTCCTCTCTGCCTGCGCGTTCGATCGTGTGTTTTTCTTAGGGCTTTATGTTTTGAATTTGGGGAAATTTTAGATATAGGGTTATAAAACAACCAATGGGTAAAAGTGTCTTTTTACTATAAACTTAATAAAAGTAAATTAAAAAAAATAAGGAGGGCTATATATTAAAAGAGAGCACAATTGAGGGTTATTTACCCAATTGATCCTCCATAAATATTCATCACAATTCCTATACAAGAATATTCACCCAATCCCCACCAAGAATATTCACTCAATCTTCATTCACATAAACAAACAAAAAAAACCCAAATCACTATTCTTCAAACCCTATTCCATTCTCTTACATTTTCATTGATCATTGATAAAGTTATTTTTAATTCTAACCACCATCATTGGATTTTCAACACTCATAGAAAGAAGAGTTGAAGATACTAACACCTCAAGAGTTTGATAGATAAACTCCAACATTGGTACTTTCATCTCAAATTTCATATTTTTGTATAAATTTTGTTGTTTAAAGATTATGTTTCATTTTTAAGAATATTAATATAAGATATTACCAAGAATGTGTTCTTTTAACTTTTACACATAAAAATTTTATTTTTTTTGTGGGGAAGACGATGAACAGTATAATTAGACCGGTATTCAGGTTAACTGGTCTACCCAATCGGTCCAATCGGATTTTAACAGTGTCTGGACTGACAGACCGGTCCGATCGGTACACCAATCTTCCCAGTCTGCCATGTTATACTGCCCCCAGTTTTCCTGGTTTTTCCAATTAGCTCATGTGTATTTTTTTTATCTTATAGGAAAATGTGTGAGATTCCTTTATATTACCGATATGATGGCGAATGGAACAAAATAGAGGATAATGATCAAATGATGAACATATTAATACTAGATGATCCAAACAAGATAAAACTTTCAGAACTTCATGATCGTATATGCGAAAGGAATCAGGTGGACTGGACAACTACAAAATAAAATTGAGTTATATTCTAAGTAGAGAATCTTTAATCTGTGTTCCATCTTTCTTATGCCTCATTAATATGGAAGACACAAAGTATAAGACAACCATTTTTAACTTGTCATCCAAAATCGTCAATGATTGTTTTCCAGATTTACTTTTTCTTCTCGGATTCTTCCTCCTGTCATCTTGATCTTATTCTTTACCGGGTGGAATCACCATTTCCTTAAGTTTTTGCCTTATAATTTTTAAACTGACTTTTCCTTTAAAATTCCGCTTCACAAAACTGTCACCACTTGGATACTTTTGGAAAAAAGGACTACAATTCAACCACTTATAAGTGCATGCTCCATTAAAGAGCATCGTATAGGTGTTCCATTGAAGACAAACCATATTTCGTGCTTTTTTGTCGTTTTCACTCTTCTGGTTAAAAGCATCCACATCGGAGTTAAGCACATCTCGATATACGGAGCAACTTCAAAAAGATGGCCAAAATGTGATTCTTTGAACCATTTCATTACATTTAGATGGTCTCTCAAGCATTTTGTAATGAATTCGATTTCTTTTGCCAATTTACAACTTGTCGAAATTTTGCACTTAAAATTTTGTTGTTGAGAACTCAATACAAAAGTAGGCTTAGGGATGTAACAAGCCTGCAAATCAAATTAATCATACTATTAAAAAAATATTGATAGATATTGAAAATAATATTCATAGTATAGGATAGTCGTATTACTCACCAGGGAAGCCTCTATTCGTGATCCTGATGCTTCTTTTGTGCTTGGAGCAACAACTGTTGGTATTGATGCTTCTTCTATGTTTGGAGCCACTATTCGTGATCCCGATGCCTCTTTTGTGCTTGGAGCAACAACAGTTGGTATTGATGTTGTTGTCTGTGGTGGCGAGTTGCAGTCACTTTCAGTTCCTGACCCACTCTCCGTAAAATCTAGATGCCGTCGCTGGGTAGGGCGAGGGGAAGAGTCCTGAGGTCGAATTCGTGCCATAATAAATTGAACCTGTAAAGGAAAGATAAAAAGGGAGATTTAGTATTGTAAAATGAATTTAATGCATGAACTACCAACCCTAATTACTATAACTCTCATAACACCAAACCCAAGTAATTTTATTGACAAAGCATGTAAAGCCAACATAAACATCGACTTTAGAGACCAAAAAGTTTCGAGGATTTCAGCCGAAATGTTATGAAAATTGGAACATTGTACTCAACTACAATTTATAGGAATAACACGATATTGAAAATTATCAACTCAAGATAAGAACAGTGACATCAATAATTGCTTTGTGGGAAGGAGGAGGAGAGAAATGGGATAAAGATAATATTCCAAAACAAATCTTGCAAATTGTCCTCAAATGAATAAGAATGATGCCTCACATATCAATTCCAACTTCTTTAGCATCCTATCAGAACAAACACGTGTTTCAAATCTCCGATGCCATAATACCACACGTCCTCGGTTCATGCCTTACCCTCTCACACAGTGTCACCAATTATACGAACTAGTAACACAAAAGAACTTAAATAACTTTGCTACAAATCGGCTACCCTCAAACTAGGGGTGCAACTCGGCCCGGTTCGGTAAAAAACCGAACCGAAATTTTGGTTATAATTTTGAGAACCGAAAACCGAACCGAATTAATTCGGTTCGGTTCGGTTAAAAACCGAAATAACCGAATTCTTTTTTATTTATTTTTTATTTTATTTTTTCATTTTTTTTACCTATTTTTTGGTTTAAAAAAGAAAAAAAAGAAAAATCACCTGTTGGGATTTGAACCCGAGTCCCTTGAGTGAAAGGGAAGAATCTTAACCAACTGAACTACAAGGGATTCTTATGTATTTTCAATCAATTATTAATAATATAATACATTTTTATTTAATAAATTAAAAAAATTCGGTTTTCGGTTAGGTTCGGTTAACCGACACCACACACCGAAACCGAACCGAAAACCGAACTTTTGGAAAAATAAAAACCGAAAATCGAACCGAAATTTCGGTTTTCGGTTCGGTTCGGTCGGTTCGGTTGATTTTGAACACCCCTACCTCAAACTATGAACAAGATTGATGATAAGGGACCACCATATAAGTCAAAGCAATGAGTGGTAAGACACGGTTAAAGCCTTCTACTTGTAATTGGGGCCTAGCTTTTGCTACCACAAAATTTAAACTTGAACAGGGCCATTGAATGGAAGGACCACTAACCATAGCAGGACCTTGGGAAATGATGATATATAAAAAAACTGCATAAATGTCACCACTCAAAACTAACTGTAGAAAATTATGCTTTAATTTAAATTTAGGCAATTTCGTCGCTTGAAGAATCTTTCAGATTTTCAGACCAGACAGAAAACTCCAACGAGCAACCAAATTTTTCAAAAAAGATGTTTCAAAGGAACTAAGATAAGATAATTCATAGTTGAATCCAGTCTAAGTCATTCTATTTCTGACAGTAATTTTAGGAGGTTAATTGATTTTTTTTACTCTAATAACTGTCAAAAAACAGATCAATTAAACCAATTAACAACAAATGATAACCAATACTAGAACATCATGAAGAAAAGAAAAAAAACGGACTAACAAAGAAATTAAACAAACCTCAACATGAATACTCATATAAACTAGAAATTAGCTGAAATCAGACAGATAATAAATACACATAAAAACCATAAATCATCTCCCACAAAAGAACAAACACCTAAAACCAAAATGGGAATATATTGACCTTAGTTCTTCAACCTTTTTGTATTTTCAACAGAAAATTCTCTAGGGTTTGCACTAATACCTTAGTTACAAATGTAGGGGGAAGCGTTGAAGGAGTTTTCAAAATTTTCCCTTTGTTGCCAAACCCTAATGCTTTGTTTTGCTCTTTCTTCCCTTCGTTTCTCCACTGTTTTGTGCTATACGTTTCTACTCTGCTCCTTCTTCCCTTATTTTCTCCTCTGTTTTGTGCTATACATTTCTACTCTCTATTGTTCTTTTAATTTGTCTTTGTGATGGTAAGATATTTTTTAAATTAAAAGGCAATTTTGTCCTTTTGCCATAAAATTGTGTAAAATAAATAAAAAATAATATTTGCTTTATTTGAAGGCTATATCTTAAATGAGTGCATTTTTTAAGGCTATACATCAAATTTTTCCATAGTGAGGAGAGTATTTTCAGATCCCTCGTCCCTCTTTATTTGATAAAGATTAAAATAATAAGTGCTACCTCCCTCAAAAGCATATGAGAAAGCAAATAAATGAGAAATATTAACCCCCCACATTAACATAACCAATCAAAAATAAATACTACACAAACGTCTTCTTCAAGAATAATGTTCACTGCTACTTTGCTTCACAAAGTCGATTCCAACTCCAATTGGTTATACATAAATGCCACATATATAATTTGCTCAAAAGGTATGAAAATATATTCTCCATCTTCTTACTCACATTCAAGCACAAACGCCACCTCCCTCATACTTAGTTTGGAAGTTTGATAGATTTTTCAACTCCTTTCTCACAATCACGCAAAATTTGATTTGTTTTCTGTTTTCATGAGTTGTTGTTAGTATACTCTGATTATATGGCTTACATACTCATCATGTATGTTGATGTAAAATTGAAACAATATTCTTAAGCATGGAGATAAAGTATTTGCCGGACACTAAATTCAAACTTTCTAACAAATCTTTAATATCCTGTAAAAGTGGGTGCGACTAACAGATCTTTAATATTATGTAAAAGTTGATGCGACTAACGTTTAAGGTTGACGCCTAATGAATAAGTCATTATTCGCATGTCAATATCATTGTCAACATTATTACTTCGAAATTATTTTCATATCTATTGAGAATATTTATCTTCGCAAACAAAGTCTTCTAATCAATTAAGGTGTAGTACCATTCTCTCGCCGAACGCCAATATGCTTGAATAACCTTCATGCTTGGTAATCGGTTAGTTGGAGTTCACGAAGTTGATGGGTTGAGACCTATAAAAGCGAAGAGGCATCACTTAATAGGTCCATAATCCTCATAGATTTTCAGACACGACTTCGTCTGTACATAATTCCACAATCGCTTAAACTTAAGACAAATTCTAACAATTTTATTAATTTTCTCAGGCTCAAGATCAATCTTAATTAAAAAAAATTGAGCTTGAGCTTGCAATTTTTGGCACAAGTTCATGCTCATATAAAATCAGAGTTCAAGCTCTAGAATGTCTAATATATGTTTATCAATATGTATCTATCTAATTTAGAATCTAGCATCGCTATATATCATTATAAAAGTATAAAACGAAGCAGAGCAAACAAAATCGAGCTCTTGATATATAAATCCAAATGATTGTTTCAAAATTTACAATAAAACTAAGCATCAATTGAGTCGGCTCATCGTACCTCCAATTAAAAAATGATACTAACTAAAAATTATTGTTATTATTATTAATTTTACAATATTGTAAAAAGAAAATAAAGTATTTTGTGGTGTGAATCGAATTGTACGAATAATTACAAATTATTATTATTATTGAAAAAGGAGAAGGAAAAGGTGAATTTGAATTAGCATATTTAATTTTCCCAAAATAAAATTTGATGCTCTCTCTCTCTCTCTCTATATATATCTATCTATCTATATATATATATATATATGTATATATTTAAATGCTGCCACGTGTCCACAGACCTGGCAACCCCAGAGTGAACCTTTCCTCACAGCCATGGCCTCTCTCCACCACAACTCTCATGTTCTCCAAATTTATAGCAAATCTCCTAATTTTGATTAATTAATAGATGTACAGTAATTTATATTGTCATTGATTTTTATACTTATCACTCTTATATATATTTATGCACGAATCTATTCGATTTTAAGCTCTTTTCGATATCGTTTATTAATTTTTGATACAAGAAAAGAGATCTATAAGGTTTCAGGGAATTTTGTAGGGTTTTCCTTGAATTTTGTAAGTTTTGGAGAAAAATTCTGGCCAGAATCCCCCATTACCAGGTAATCTCCCTTGATTTTAGTTTTATATGCTATGTTTTGTTTTCGATTTGTGGGATTTGATCAGTTAGCTATAAATTTTTTCCTGTTTTTTTTTTTTTTTTTTAATCTTTTCTCATTGGAATGAATCTGCGAAAAAACTGGATTTTGCTGCTGAAATTCAGCTAATAGTTTAATTAAATCTTCACCTAAAAGCTTAGCTGTTTTTTTTATGAATTTTATTTGGGATTTTTTTGATTTTTCTAGAGTAAACAATTGGTGCACCTCGAGTGTTCTGCAGCAGAGTTCTGGATTGGGAGTGGAAGCAAACAGGTGTTTCATAAACCAATGAAAATACCTATTACTTGATTTGGAAGCAGCAATCATAAGCTGTGCCAGTTGATGGATAGCCCTGCAGCTACTACAGGCTCTGCCCCGAGCTCGACCGATGAAAATCTTCGTGTTAAGTTTTTATGTAGCTTTTCAGGTAGTATATTACCTCGCCCTCAAGATGGAAAACTTAGATATGTGGGAGGCGAGACTCGTATTTTGAGTCTCCCACGCGATATAACTTATGAAGAGCTAATGGGGAAAATGAGGGAGCTTTTTGATGGTGCAACTGTGTTAAAGTACCAACAGCCTGATGAGGATCTTGATGCTCTTGTATCTGTTGTGAATGACGATGATGTCACTAATATGATGGAGGAGTATGATAAGTTGGGCTCGGGAGATGGATTTACTAGGTTGAGGATATTCTTATTTGCAAGTTCTGATCAAGATAGTTCGTTACATTTTGGAGATGGAGACGAAAGGGATAACGAGAGGAGGTATGTCGATGCTCTGAATAGCCTTAACGAGTCTCCTGATTTTAGAAAGCAGCCTGGTGAATCAATGGGGTCTCTGGAGGATGTTCGTGTTGCTGAACAATATTTTAACCAAATGAATCTAGAGGGTAGCATCCATGGTCACAGAAACATGGAATTACCAATGGCCCAGATGAACTTAAGGCATTTGACAATTCCACATGTGGGGTCAGGACAATTACAACAACCTGTTACTCAGAGGTATAGTGAGATGGAAGCTCCTTGGAGTCCTGCTTATTATTCCCCTAGACAGCCCGGAAATATGGATCAGAGACCAATGGCTGAATTTCCAATTTCGCCCTCGTCCGCTCGTTATCGAACCCCGTATGGAGATTTTGATAGGTTACCTGAGGATTACAATAGGCCTCTTATCAACACTCACTCTGTATACGAACAGCAGCCTCAGTATTCAGACAATGTGGTGTTAATTCCAACAGGGTCAGTAGTAACAGAAAGGGCTGGTTTTCCTGGTAATATACTACAAGAGCCTAATGTTTTTGATGGAAACAGTATTCGTGAGAATTGCCGAATTGGATTTCCTCGAAATCAAGTGTTTACCGATTCATTGTGGAAGCCTGGTGAACAATCACATGTAGAGCCACCAAATATGGGGAATGGATATCTTCAAGTTTCTAATTCTTGTGCTGAGTGCCCACCAAACAGGGAAATGTATATGGTGAATTCAGATGCTAACATACACCCTCCATATTACTGCAGAGACCAAAATGACCCTCGATCGATGTTCCCCGAGACCCATAATCATGATAGAGGATGGGTTTCGCCACATCAGCAAAATCCTTGGAGTGAGGAACCGAGACCACACTTATCTGTTTCTGGAAGGTTGCCAGATAGTTATATAGTGGAAAATGGTGTGAATATTCCCCTCATGCATGGTAATGCATGCGATGCACATCACGTGCAACCACATTATATCCATCATGGAGATCAACGTTATGTTCGTCCTGGAGTGGATTATGGTAGTCAAGTGTTTCAAGACCAAACTGTAGCAACTGGATCACAGATTCCTTTGCCATCCATGGAAGAGCGTTGCGTTCGTTACGGAAACTCTCCATATGCATATGGAACTGATAACCTATTCCAGGTGCAAAATCATGGTCATATTCCTTCACAAACTGTACGGAGAAATGTTCATAGCCAATTGCAAGGGGGTCCCACTTATGAAGCATCTGTTTCGCCTCAGCTAGTTAATGGTTCTGGCCCTATGGGCTATGTGCAAGGTGCAGTGGAGAGTAGTGGCTATGTGAGAGGTGCAGTGGGGATTAGTCCGAGGCTGAGAACTGGTTTAGAGAATCAAAGCCCTTGGGTTGAATCATCGCAAAAAATTGTGGGGTTCGATGGGTCGTCTCAGGTGGCGGAATATGCTCATAGCCAAGCTCTGGAATTGACACCTAATAATTTAACTTTGGAGAATCACCATCCATGTAGTGTGGAGCCTGTCCAATCAGCACCTGCCTTGACCGATCTCCGCATTTCTAGAGATCCTTCATCCTTCGTTGACGAAATCTCAGTCACAATTGCTGCTAAAGGAGTAGATTCCCAAAAAAATGCTGATATTACCAAGTCAATAAATGGGATCAAAGAAACATATCAAGGTGTGGAGGCTAAAGATTCTAGTGCTTCTGTTCTTATTGAGAAAAAACCAGCTGCTGTAGCGCCTTTTTCATCCATCAAATCAGGTGTTTCGGGACACACTTCTGAAACTGGTGGTGCCATAAATGTAGTTGAAAATAAAACTACAGAGGGTCTGCCAGATGATAGATTGGAGTTTTTGCCCGAGTTAATTGCATCTGTGAAAGAGGCGGCTTTACGGAGTGTAAAGGAGGTGAAAGCTAAAGTTCAGGAAGATAGTGAATTAGGAAATGGAGATAATGTGGTTACAAAAGAGGATGCTCAAAATCACAAAGATGGAGTTGTAAGAATCCAGTTTACAACAATTTGAGTGGTATATGGCCATTTTTTTAATGTACCTTTTGTGTTTTATAGGAAGGAATTGTGGATTTGGAGGTAGATTTTGACAATGATGTTAACCACTCCAAGATAGAGCTGACAAAAGCCGAGGCAGAAGCAATTGACCGAGGATTGCAGGTAATCATCCATATTCTTTTTTTAGCAATTGTTCGAGGCAGAACCAGTTTTTTAGCAAGAAGTGATTTGTATCTAATTATGCTTATTGCTATATTCTTTATCTCTGTAGACAATAAAAAATGAAGATCTCGAGGAGATTCGAGAGTTAGGATCTGGGACATATGGTTCTGTATTCTATGGCAAGTGGAGGGGCTCAGATGTAGCAATTAAAAGAATAAAAGCCAGCTGCTTTGCTGGAAGGCCATCTGAAAGGGAACGTCTGGTATGTTCCGTTAATTTATTTGCGTCCTGTTCTTGGCACTTTAATGTCGTTTTGAAGTATGATTATTTCAACCTAAGTTTGTTTATATGATTTTCCGATATTAGCAGATATGTGTTACTTTTGTTATTGCATAAGAATAAGTATCTTATGGATGATTCTTAATCTACCTGATGGAGTTGTTCTAGTTGTTCTTATGGTCAGAATAATTCCGACACCATAAAACTATAGAAGTATTTGCTCTGTCGGAGACTTAATATCAGTAATGATTCATCTTTTGCCCTGGAGTAAGTTAATTTTGATGCATACCTCTCCACTACAAAACCAAGCATATTTTGAAAAACTGGTCAACACATATAAGACATTTTACTTCAATAATTGAGTTTTGAAGGCAAGAAGTCATTAACAAATCAATTCTTTCATGCTAATGAGGGTATTCATTTCCTTAATTTCTATTTATTGTACACTCTACTTGTTTCAGGACACCCCTTTTTCTAGCTATGGTGGCTTCTTTATCATATCTTTCTTCTTATCTCTTTTGGTACTTGTCCACGATATGGTGGCCTCTTTATTGTATCCTATTCTTTTCGGAGTAATTTCTTGCAGTGAGGATTTTCTCCAATCATGTTGAATTCTGACATCATCATACTTGATGTGTAGATTGCTGATTTCTGGAAGGAAGCTCTGATATTAAGTTCACTGCACCATCCAAATGTTGTCTCCTTTTACGGTGTTGTACGTGATGGTCCGGATGGATCTTTAGCAACAGTGACAGAATTCATGGTTAATGGGTCCTTGAAACAGTTTCTGCAGAAGAAAGACAGGTATTTTATTTTTTGTGTCATGGCCAGCATATTCTTGACAGATTTATTGTAGATGTAACCGTGTTGATTATTCTTGTAACAGAACAATTGACAGACGGAAGAGACTCATTATTGCAATGGATTCTGCATTTGGCATGGAGTACTTGCATGGAAAAAATATTGTTCATTTTGACCTAAAATGTGAAAATCTGCTGGTAAATATGAGAGATCCTCATCGTCCTGTGTGCAAGGTAGGTTGAGTGGTTAAATAACAGATGTTTAATATCTTTTAAACAAAATTTTAAAGATATCTTTTTATTCCTTCATTTTTTTTGGGTGTCTAAAGTGCATGTTTTTCTTTGAGAACTAATCTTTTTCCTTTTCTTTTTCTTGATTTTGGAAAAAAAAAATCAATTTAGATTGGTGATCTGGGATTATCTAAGGTAAGACAACACACCCTAGTGTCGGGCGGTGTTCGTGGGACATTGCCATGGATGGCACCCGAACTCCTGAGTGGAAAGAGTAACATGGTGACAGAAAAGGTAACAATAGTACAATTTGAGTTTCTCTCTCTATCGCTCTCTCTCAACTCACAGTATTTTTATATACCAGATTGATGTTTATTCGTTTGGGATTGTCATGTGGGAATTGCTTACTGGCGATGAGCCTTACACAGATATGCACTGTGCTTCTATAATTGGTAAGTGCAATTAGCTAATCAAATTGTTGTTTATTGAGAAGATATTTCAATATTATTTTGATTCTCTTAACTATCGTAAGATGATAATTCTGTATTTGATCACAAATGGGCTTAGCTGCAATAATGTGCTAGTTGCCGCATACCTTTACAAAGTAAGAATGGATCTAACTATTAAACTGGAACAAGATTTTCCCAATCAAGCATATTTAAATCATGCAAACTATATTTTAACATGTCTTTGATCTTGTTCTCCGAGAAATATGTGTCATTTAGCGAACTGATTCATTTTTTACAGCTGTTTTGCGAATTTAAAGTTAGAGCATTCGTCTAAGCTATTTGTATAAATTGATAATGCTATGTCTAATTTTGGCCTAGAGGACACTGAATAACTTCTGGGCTCATTTTTTAACATGCTCTTTAATGCGGTTTTACTCGTAGGCAACCATAATTGGATGCTAATTCGCAAAAAGATATTTAAAAGAAATATTTCAAAAAAAGTAAGAAGACTTTTTTAGTTCTGTGATCTTGCTATTCCTTGCTTGCTTTGTCGAGAGGGTTTCTTGCAATTGCGAATTTGATGGTCTTGGCTGGTTGCAGTTTTTGGACTAAAATTGTGTTTCATTGACATCTAAAATTGTTGTTTATAATGAATGAAGTAATATATCCAATTAGATTGAGTGATAAAGAGTATGAGAATCACCGGCCAGACATGAATTGCTGTATAACACGTGCCTTATCAGATATGAACGATTTTTTCTTTGTTTGTTTTGTAGGGCTTTTTGTGAAATGTGATTTCTCATGAGTTATTGAGTTTGAGCTTGGAACAGCTACCTACTAACCCGCAAAATGATTGTTTAATAACTGCTCCCCCCCCCCACACACACCAGTACTCATGTCAATAGGTTATGAGATGGCAAATACTAAATGTTATGTTTTATTGAGGGTAAAAAACTCTTTACATGAGGTTCCCTTTGTTTGACCTATTTTGTTTTTGTTGTTCCTGGAAGAGAACTAATGATAAGCTCGAAAAATATAGATAATTTACCTTCTTTTGCCAATTTAGAAAGCAACCTCCCAAACTTTGTGTTTTTACAATGAAAACCTACTTATACATGCTTCTCTTTATCATGAGTAGGAGGGATTGTGAACAACACATTGCGTCCACAAATTCCGACATGGTGTGACCCCGAATGGAAGTCCTTGATGGAAAGTTGTTGGGCTTCTGATCCAGCACAAAGGCCTTCTTTCTCGGAAATTTCTCAGAAATTACGGAATATGGCTGCAGCAATGAATCTGAAATGACAGTCAGATAGTACGAGGTCGCAAATAATAATCCGTATTATATGGTTATCTTCATCCATGAACTCTAATAAATATGACCATCTTGTTTCATGGAGTACAATAAAACGCCGCCTTAAAACACGCTCAGTACTAGTGCCAGATTTTGGTGTTACAAATGTGGAGGCCAATGACTCGCATCGCCAGATTGTAAGTTGTTAGATTTATCAGCAAGATGTAGATTTTTTTGCTCTGATTCACTTATTGCCTGTACTTTACGGTAATTTGATTTCGAACCCGAATTTACAAGTTGTGGCATGTTTGGTTACTTTATTCATCGGTCATTGGTTTTTGATGGGAAAAGCCACATGAAACTCGTATGACCATTAATTCCAACATGTGAAGTAAATGGGCCCATGCCAGTTTTATATGGCTTTTGTTTTAAATAACTGTCGACCCATGACAAGAATGAGCTAATATGTCTCAAGTATTGAATTTGAGATCAAAATTGAAAGCCTATAGGCTATGTTTGGTTCTTGGTTTTGGGGAGGGAAAAGAAAAGAAAAATATTTTGCAGTAGTGCAATTTAAAGTACTTTGAGATTTGTTTTATGATCATTGGCATTTTACTTCAGTACCCTTCATCATGAATAATCCCTTTTATAATATCTTTACTAACAAGGTGAGTTTGACATTGCTCTTGCAGGCCATTGACTTCGCATGGATACTTCTTCCCGTTTTGGTCAACTTAAGTTTGAACTTTTTTCTCTGACCGGCCAAGGACATGTATATATTTAAGCAATGACAGGACACTGGTTCTATATACTGTTAAAACTTTCATGTTTATTCGTCTTGCACAGTGCCATAACCATGTGTTTTGACTCCATTTTTCTGTCGAGCACTAACCTAACCTTCTCAAATTTTGGATGTAGAAGGTGTATGATGGCATGCTGAGGGAGGGTAAAATTCGTTCTTTAGGTTGATGACTTTTCGGTAAGAAGAATTTGGTGAATGTGAAAACTAAAGTTATTTAACAGTTGATGAATTAGTTATTACTAGTGAGCTTTGGTTGGAAGTTGAGATTTTTCTCTTTAATCCCTCTTTCATGGATTTTGAGTCTTTTCTTTGTGTGATTCTAATGACATAAGATCAAGCATAGAGTAAAGTGGTATAATAAACAGGTTATTCTTGGGCTAAGGCAAAAGTTGCTAAATAGGTCCAAGATTCGAATACCGGACTCAGCGGGTCATCATGATTAGCTTAGACTTGATTCCGATTCAAGATCCAAACTAGTATGAGAGCCATTAGGGAGCTCATGAACATTAGGATTTTAATCCTCTACCAACACTAATCTCAAACTATAATCCTAATGTAGGTAATGCCGGTTTTCTATCCATCAATCTAGGGCGTACTCAAACCCGACCCAAACTAGACTCATAAAATTCGCAAAAAATATTTTACCTGTACCCGACCTAATTGCATACCCGACGGGTCCAAAAAAAGGTAAGACCCGATGGGCTTGGTACGTTTTGGGTCGGGTCCCGCCGGGTAAGTGTCTACGGGTAAATTTTGAATATTGTGCCGGTATTTTCAACTAGTACTATTTTGGTAAATTTCGGGTGAAATACCCGTGGGTAAAAATTGTATCCGAACCTGACTTAGATCCGAACTATCTAGTGTCATCGGGTCTGGGTCTCAAACCCCACGGGTCGGGTATATTTTTTATTTGATGGGGTTGGGTCTAGGTAATTCCTGGCCATTGACAAGTCTATATGCATCACTATTTAAGCTTGTAATAACGTTTTATAAAAATTTCTAATTTGAGAATCCGAAGGCCAACTACTGATTTGAGAATCTCAAATTAGTTTTAGATGCAAGAATCAAAACAATAAACCTGGTACGTCATTAACTGTATTACTTTACAGAGAATGCATTTCAGATAATAACATCTTGAATTATATAAAATCATTGATTAATTGAATTCTTCTTCAGAAAATAAACATCGAGTTTAAATCATTGTAGATGTACGTTAACTGTGTTGTACATCTTGGTCTAGAATATCTGGTTTGATAAAGCCATAGTTTATTTAATTACTTGCCCTTCCATGATGATACAATACGATTCCATCATTGTTTTGAAACCCAGTGTTGGTTGTTTTGAAACCCAGTGTTGGTAAAATCGTAATCGGTATAAATTTTATTTACGAAAAAAATCATTAAACCTATGCAACATGGTATTAGGTCGAGAAAATCGATTGAGACTTAAAATCATATAAATTGAGAGCTAAATAATATTTTTCTCACTTCTCTTTATCTTCAATTTTAATTTTTTGTTTTTAAAACCCACGTTGTTTTTAATTCTCAATTTTAATATTAATATATATACATTTAAATATAATAAGTTTGTATAATTTGCATAAACATATAAATATAAATTGGACACAATAAAAATAGTTTTAAAATATGTAAAATACATAATTGTTTATATATTTATATTGAAAATATTTATTTATATATTTATTTTTTATTGCATTATTATGACGTCAATGATGCACGACTGCCTCAATGATTAAACCGGGTCATTTTTTCAGTTCATGGTTTCAAAACATTGGATTATATGGGATCCAATGGATAAATATGATTAGAATTATATCATAAATTAGAGTCACGTTTTCTTTAAAACCACTCTTGCTTATTTTACCATATACTCTTGCATATTATAAATTAAGCCGGTTTTGATTAAGAATTTCCTCATTCCCAGCTCTTATGTTACACGTGACCTTGATTTTTGTTAATAAAAAGGATTAGAAAAAATAAGAACTTATAATTAGTAACTGTATAAACTATAAAATGAAACAAATATCTTCTGATAAAAACATAGCCGTAATATGACCACTCACGTACCTCTATGGTGATATAGATAGTATTTATACGTATAATTGATAATGGTGTTAACATGCATGAATGATGGACTTGAACATTATGATATCTTTTTTTGATTAAAGTAAAGTAAATATATAGGAGTGAAAAATTAAGGCAATGTTTGGTTTTGTTTTGAATTTGATTTTGGCCAAAATTTTGGCAAATTAGTGTTTGGTCTCTAAATGTTTTGGACCCAAAATATTCAGAATTTTTGCCCAAAATTACTTTTTTTGACTTATTACCAACTCATGTCACATCTTACTTACTCCTTTCTCGCTCCATCACTTCGGTTGGCTAGCTCCAATTTTTTTATTGTCATTTATATTCAATTCACATATAATATTCATATTTTTTTTATGAAATCGCAACACATATGCTTCTTATATTTATTTGATGTCTCATTTATTTAAATTTGTTCCTTTTAAATTATCGTGTCATATTTAATAATATATTTTGACTTAAATTATTTATATTCAATAGTATATATTAACATAAGTCATTTTTTGTAAATATTTAATAGTTTATTTATTTATTTTAAATTATAATATATATATATATAAATATTCATCTATAATATATTTATTACAATCTTAATATTATAATATAACTTTTAATTATTATTTAATCACTTACAGACAAAAACTATCATGATTTGACTTCTACAGTAACTTATGTTCCCTCTCATAACAAAACTAAACACTATCTCACCAAAAAAAAAAATCAAAAACTAATTCTCCAATTAAACCAAACACTATCTCACCAATAATGCACGTGTCCCCAAAAATTTCTCACCAAAATAACCAACCAAAACAAAACCAAACATACCTTAAGGCTTTGTTTGTTTATGTTTTCAAATCCAATTTTTAAGATTTTAAATCTAAAAATTCAAAATAAACTTAACATACCAAATTCTCATCCAAATTTACATTTTCCCAACTCTAACTTTTCAATCCTCTATATAACTACCTATCAATCATATATACATCATTTCACACATTCAACAATCAAATCATTTATTATAAATAATTATTTCTTTCTCTTTAATACTTTATAATTTTTTAATTTATATTTTATTATTTTTAATTTACATAATCATTATATATACAACTATAACAATCATTCTATACATCATCAATCAACATATCAATATTGATTTGACATATTTACAACTTTCAACCTATTTTTAAAAACATAAACAAACACCTACTATTTTTACACGAATTTCGATAGTATGCAATTCCCGAGAAAATTTTAAATTTTTTACTCAAAAACATAAACAAACATAGCCTAAATAATCAAAAATTCCTAATATTTTTTTATCGTAGCGGTGTGAATACAATTCGATTACACTTTGAAGTTCAAACTGAGTGTAATATGTAATAATAAATAAACAAATTAAAAGTGAACTCGCATTAGCTTTAAAAAAAATGATTCTAAAAGTAACAAGAATTGATGAGTACATATATGTATATTGTTAATATCGACAATTAAAACAAGTATATAGATAAGAGATTAACTTGATATAAATATCACAATATCTCAATAAATAAGAAATTATAATTCTTATATTTTTAAAAGAATTTATTTGATTTTTGAGAATCTTATACCTATAAATTATAATCATTCCAAAAAATCACCCGTAATCAACTACTTAAATCCACATGGTGCAAAATATTAATTATTTAAATTTTAAACTGGTGATGATTTCATGTTTTATTTTATTTACACACTCTAATGCACGGACACTTCAAAAAATCACAACGTGTCGTGTCGGACACCTGATCGGACACGACACTCGTCCGACACTCCCCGACATCGTGTCCAACACTCCCGACACCGTGTCCAATATAAAAATAATTTTTTCTGCTAAAATAAAATGAAAATAAATAAAATATGAACACCGTAATGAATATAGTTAGAGGATCTGTCAACTATGAATGTATTATTTGTGACACTTGATGTTATTTCACTTATTTTTTGTGATTTTGAAAACTGAAGTATTTATTTTTCTTTCAAATATATAACTTTTCAAATCAAATACAAATTTATAACGTACAATAGTCATTCTTATAGTTTATTTCTCTAACCAGTCATTTAAATTAGAATGAAAAAACTAATTTATATATTTAACGTAAATTAATGAACATATATATTGTAACACCCCATTTTTAAAAACCATGCATAACATATTTTTGGCATATAAATACAAATTTTATTTATATTTTATTATTGCTAAGTCATTTAATGTTTCAGATGAGCTTTTCGTTTAATCGAAAATAACGAGCTAATATTTTCTCAAATTTGAAAAGTCTTGCAGGATAGCTACCTGAAGAAACCGAGTTCGATCATGATGCACTCGACATGCATATGTAATTATGAACGAACGAAAAATGGATAAGTTGCATGTGTAAGATATATAATTCCAACAATTAACACACACATATATATAAATATATATAAATTAACATATATATTTATTAACATACATATATATATATATATAAAGATAGAGACATATGTTTATTTTATTTGAGGAATGACAAGCGTCTAACTTAGAGATCTCCACACTATTGCTTGACATTAGGTGTCAACACCTTATTCTTTCTTACTATGACTCATCTTGGCAAATCATTTTATTTAAGTATGAGCCAATATTTTTATTACTACACAAACCTATCTCTTTTACATATTAACTCTCTCTCTCTCTCATATCTCTACAACTCTCTCCCTTCCTACTCTCTCTCACTTATCTCTAACACCCTTACTCTCTCAAGGCTTCCCTTTCCTTCAAAAAATAATCCTCTTTTCCAAAGAAGTTAAAGAAGTTAAAAACGTAGAAGTAGAAAGGAGAAGTGTGCTCAAGTGTAGGATTTCATTTTAATTTCAAGAGGTAGTTTTTCTTTTCTTTTTACTAATTTTCATCATTTTCCTCCTTAAGAACATGATTAGGTTGCTAAACATTGTATTGCATGTATGATCAAAAGAGGGATGTCCACTAAGTGAAGAGTTTTTATTAAATAGCTTGTCTTATGTGGTTGATCTTCAAAGAAATGTCATTTTAAGTGTTGATTGTGCAAATACATGTAGAAATAGGCTTTGCATGATTAATTCTCTTACTCAAAATTATTGCATGTATGGTTTAAGAGTGATTTCCTAAAAGTATGATGAAATTTGTTGAATATTTTGTTCAATGTGATAGATCTTCAAAATTATGTCATTTTTAGTGTTGATTGTAAAATTGCATGATGAAATTGACTTTGCATGTTTGATTACCATGTTTAAACTTGTTGCATGTGTAATAATATGATGTCGAGGTGGTTTTATTGAAGATGTTTGGTTATAAAACTTGGAAGTGCATTTTATTTTAGGAAATATGTGAGTTGAGCAATTTGTGAATAATTCTGAAATTTCAGTCCACTTTGTCGATTTTTATAAATTTGTATATTTGGAATTGTAGAAAACTGTTTTGGTATGTTGTTCTATATGAGGTTGGGAGTCTGTGGTTAAAATTTGGTAGTTTTTGGAGTAATACACGAATTACAGTGAATTTTCAAAGTTAGTGCAGTTTCTAATTGGATTCTTGTGATTTTTAACTCTAGAAGAAAAGGTTTATAAAATCGATCGACTTGAATCTTTCAAACCTATTTTACTATGTTTATATACATGATGTTATAAGTTTAAATTATAAATTTCAGAATGTTTCAATAACTATACGATTTATAGTAAATTTTAAAAGATCGACTGGTTTTAGAGCATTTTCAAACAAATTTTGAGTATGATAAATATTTTATTAAAGCTTATGTGGTTTGAATTTATATCCATTGTTTTAGCAAAATTAAATAAGAGATTTTCAGTAAATGCATGATTATTTTAATGAATTTTGGATGAATATATGAATTTATGAAAATTGTTACATTGAAGAGTGTCTTTAACATGTGTTGCTAGTTTAAAATCAATTTTGTGTTGCTATGATTAAAAGTGTTATTAAGCATATTTGAGACACATCAATGATGGTGCGTTAATAAAGAGATTAGAAGCATATATAAATATATATATATATGTACATGTTTTTAAATGTGTTAATATCTAAATGTTGATGAATGGTCGAGTGCAGTACGAGACGACCGGGTACTTCAGGATCTATCCACGCATCTAAGTGAAACGTCAAGTGAGTACGTTTATTTTCAATTACATTGATTAGAATAACTCTTTTGTTGGATGAGATGAAACGACATGATAAAGTACCGGGTTGACGAACCTTGGAGTTAAGTACCGAGGTTGACGAACCTTGGTGTAGACAAGTTAGGCCAGGTTGACGAACCTTGGAGTAGACCAGGTCTTCGGACCTTGGAGTTAGGCCAGGTTGACGAACCTTGGAGTAGACCAGGTCTTCGAACCTTGGAGTTAGGCCAGGTTTTCGGACCTTGGATGATGCTTTCGACGTATTGGTTAATCTTTTCAATGCAAATGCACGTAACCATTATCCACTAAGATTTCTCAAATCTTACGTTGCTCGATTTAATCTTTTTCAGGTCCAGCTTACGACGAAGCGGATGAGTAGCTAGCTGTATGTACTTTCCTCTAGAAGCATGTATATATGTTATTTCTTAATATATGTAAATGAATTTAAACCAGATGATGCTTAATATATATTTTGAGAACTACTGGGTATGTTTAGTTTTATTTTGGTTGGTTATTTTGGTGAGAATTATTGGTGATAAATTTTTGGGGACACGTGCATTATTGGTGAGATAGTGTTTGGTTTAATTGGAAAATTGGTTTTTGATTGTTTTTTTTGGTGAGATAGTGTTTGGTTTTGTTTTGAGAGGAAACATAAGATACTGTAGCAGTCAAATCATGACAGTTTTTGTTTGTTAGTGATTAAATAATTTTTAAGAGTTATATTTTAATATTAAGATTGTAATATATATTTTATAGATGAATATTTATTTGTATATATTATAATTTAAAATAAATAAATAAATTATTAAATATTTACTTAAATGACTTGAGTATAATATATTTTTATATTCCCTATGTATATGTATAATATTTGATCTATTCATACTATACTATAATATTTGATCTAGTCATACTATATGTATAAATATATGTATATAGTAGCAAGGATATATTATAAATTTTTATTAATATATAAATTACAATATATCTACATTTATCATATATATATCTTAATACAATTATGTATATTCATGAATGATCATATTATATATGTGTCATGCTTTCATTGAATTATTATATTATTACATATATTTTCATTTGATTGTCATAATCGTCATTTGATCGTAGTAATTATTGGTTAATTGTTTGTTACTATTTGATATTCATGACAAGTATAATATAATGAACCACTTAAAATAAAAATAATAAAAAACATAAAGTAGACTTTGTATCATAAGTTTTTGATTTTCTGTGTATTAATAATCTAAAATCATAATATAATATCATTATATATATATGATGTCATGTATTTGCACATATATATATGCAATATAATAATGTGTATATATGTCATGTGTGGTATATGATTTATATATTTACTAAAATATACACTATATACGGTATATATCTATACACACAGCATATTTACAAAATAAATTATGTTCATAACTTCATGTGTATATATTAATAGATTTACTTATACATATAAATTCTATAACAATAAATAAGAAAATACACTGAATTCTATATACATATATTTTATAATATCATGTGTGTATATATATATTTATCGGGAAAAATGCAAAAATACCCCATGTGTTAATCCGAAAATGCAAAAAAAACCATGTGTTAATGAAATAGGCTGAAAGACACCTTGTGTTCTTCAAAAGTATGCAAAAAATACCCGCGTGCTCATTCCGTCAAATATTTTTAACGCTGTTAATTTTTAACCTGTAATGCCCAATATACCCTTCTTATTAATAAAGGTTTTTTAATCTAACTTCAATTTTCATCTATCTAAAGAGAGAAAAGGGGAGGAAATCAAATCTAGGGTTTTAAGCAAATCCACCAAAATCAAATTTTTGCATCAAAATTTTCATTGTTTATGCTTGAAGCTTCACTTTCGACCATAGCCTAACACTCGAAGAAGCTTCTTTTTCGATTTTTTTGTAAGTATTTGTTGTGTTTTTTTTTATTAATAGTTGTAAATTGTTTGATATTGTTGTAATTTTCTTAGTAAGCATTATGTTTGATTCCTATTTGATTTTGATGGTAAAGTATGAATTCTTATTGTTTGAAAAACATTAAGAAGCATCATCATCATCCCTCACTCCAGGCCTGTCCTCTGCATCCTCTATTAGTCCCCCACTTATTAACTTATTACCACTAGAAAATGTTCTACGCCCAACACCTCCCCATATTAAGATCCTTCCAGTAACATCACCTGCTGCTACCACATTTTCCGTCACATGAAAAGCCAGAGTGGTAAGTGATTTTGTATGATGCAAACTGATTTTTTTGTAACCCACATTGTCAGAATCCTTCGCTGGAATTTCCCATATCCTAATCTTGCGCTTTTCATATACTCCAATAAATTTTCCTGAGGGACTAATGTTTATCGAACCCGGTTTTGTAACCAATTTTGTTGTCTTATATTTTAGTCGCATTTAGTTGACATCCTACGCTAAAAAAGAGGTGCAATAAAAAATATTAAACAAAAAATGTACTAAAATATAAGGGAAGAAAAATGATAATGTAAAAAAACAATATAATTCAAAAAATTAGCATCTAAAAAAATAGTGTTTGACTACTCGAATATAATGTTAAAAATAAACATTAAAGTATTATAATAATAATATAAAAAATATTACCTTAAATGTTGAATAAAGTGGGTACACAATTATAAAGAGAGAGTGAAGAGAAATGAGATAAGAAAATATAATTTTTGAGTAAAAGTAATGCATCCTACCTTTTATAGTTTATGAGGGGTAAAATGGACAAATCTATATATAAATAAATGTGAAAAGCAATAAAAAAACATCCATCTTTGCAGAACCAGCGAGTGAACATCAAACATGTTAACTTTAACAGAATTGGTATTTTTTGCATACTTTTGAAGAACACAAGGTGTCTTTCAGCCTATTTCATTAATACATGGGTTTTTTTACATTTTCGAATTAACACATGGGGTATTTTTGCATTTTTCCCTATATTTATCATATCCCTATCAATATATATATTTATTATGTGAAATTAGTATTCATCAACCCAGACAATTTTTTGAATAAATTCAAACAAAATTTTGAACTATTTACCATGCGTATGTGTGTGTATATATATATATATATATACACATATATGAATATTTGCTTAATGAAGGGAAGATTAGGGTGATTAATGTCAGAAAAGTTGGCTATGTTTGTTTATGTTTTTAAGTTAGAATTTTGAAAATTTCTCGGGAATGGCGTACCATCGAAATTCGTGTGAAAATGGTATATGTTTGTTTATGTTTTTAGAATTAGGTTGAAAATTGTAATATGTCAAATCAATGATGATTTGTTTGATGTTTAATGATTGAATTAGTTATTTTTGTAATGATTATTTAAATAAATAAATAAATATATATAAGTGTGTAAAATAATGTATATATTAATTGTAATTGATGAATGTGTAAAATGAATGATGTGTTGATTGATATGTAGTTAGTATTGGAGATTGAAAAAGTAGAGTTGAAAAAAGGAAATTGAGATAAAAATTTGGTGTGTTAAGTAAATTTAAGATTTTGTGATTTGAAATCTTGAAATTGGATTTCAAAAACATAAACAAACATAGCCGAGAGAATAGGAGAGAGAAACTGACACATTTGCAGAGAAGTGACTTGGAGAGAGAATGTGTGGGAGAAAGTTCCAAAAAATATTTTGGCAAAAAAATAGTGTTCTTTTTGGTCTCAAAACATATAGACCAAACACTATTTCATCAGAAATTTGGGCCAAAACATGGCCAAAATGAAACCAAACATTGCCACTGCTTTCGATAATTAAGTAAAGATTTTCATGTATTTATTATAACAAAGTTTTGATTTGCAAATGTGGGTATAACACGAGTTAGTTTTGTATGGTTAGCTTTTAAAGTTAAGGAAAAAAAAATACTCGTTTTTATAATGAAGCCTTCCGCTGAAATTATTTACGACATATTATATATTTCTTGCAAAATACATTTCTCATGCTCAAAGTCACGGTGGCAACTCGACTCCTATTAAGTTGGGGTTGGAGTGTTACATATATGTATATTAATTTATATATATACACATTATATTAGTAGTTTTGAGGCCGTGTCTTGTCCTAATATTTTTAAAAATATCGTGTCACGTATCCGTGTCGTGTTGTGCGGCGTATCCCGTGTCCCGTGTCCGTGCATCATAGTTTATACACTATGAATATAATCAAAGCTAGTTTCATATTCTTAAAAATTATATATTGGCCTATATATAAAGTAAAATATGAGATGACAAAAGAAACAGAGGAATTGTTACAAAAAAATAACAAAATAAAAAACCCAAGGGAATATTAATTCCAAATTTAAATCAAAATTCATCCCATCGTACGTGATGGAAGTGACATGACAGTAGATATCATTTGTCACTTTCCCACTTTCCGTATAATAGATTTTAAATTTATTAGTTGCAATCAATTAATCGTGTACCTAATTTTATTATTCCTTTTTTCTCACTAGCCTTTGTAGCTTGTTTCTAGTTCTTTTTAGCAACACATGCAACCTTCTTCGTTATTATTACAAAAGTCTTATAAAATTACAAAAAAATTAAAAAAATTATATTAATTTTAAAAAAAATTCAAGAAATGGCGTAGAATTGAAAGTGTTGGGAAAAATGGCGCATGCCTTAATTTTTTTTTGTAAAAAATTAAAAATTGCAGATTAAAGTCTGAAAAAGGGTCAAATCCTTCTTCAGAGATTGGAGATCTGAAAAAGGAGTCAAAAGTTTTGACCCATTTTTCTGTTTGGGTTGTGAATTGTGAGTTTGTGAGGGTCACAACAATTTTTCCTTACGCAATTTCCTCTACTCTATTTCTTATACTATTTCTACTTACACTACATAATTTCCTATATATTATTTCTTAAATATTTTTTTAAATTTATATTATATATCTAATTTTAAAATAATATATTATTTATTTTAAAAATATTTTTTAATTATACGAAATGACTCATACAATTTTTTAATTGCCGGTCCATTAAACCTAATACAAGTCTAATACATTTAAATACATTATAATATGTTTATGCATCCATAATTCGATTAAATGAGACAAATTTATTTTTTTGTCAGATTTGGGCATGGTCACAAATAACAATTATTAAGCCGTCCGAACTTCTTCAGGATAATATTGAAGTCGATGTACATGGAATTGCACGAGCTCCTTATACAACACGGTATATTTTCTTAAATAATTTGCATTTTTTATCAAATTAAATTTATTTAATGATAACATTAATTTTATTTAATAAAATTATATAAGTATGTTGTCCATACAAATATTATATATAGTATATACTTTTATAATATATGGTATATATATTAGTATATATATACATATATTAATATATATGGTATATATATTATATATACAAGTGTAATATATATATATATATATAAGCAAGCACGTTGTCCATGGTCTTGTAATTATTCATTTAATTATATAATTATTAAATATATTTCTAGTGTACAAGAGGAAATTAAACAAAGATAAATATTAACTACCAAAGTTCTAGTTACTAAGAGCAGTTACGTTACGTGTTGGTTGCTATTAATGCTATTTCTTTAGTTCATACAAATGATATTTTCATGAAAAAACTACACAAAAAGAGCTTTATATATTAAACATAGCGTAGAGAATATATATAGAGTGTCTATGATTATTTCTAACATCAAGAAAAACGGTGGGCTAATTAGCTAAATGGTGCATATTTATTAATCTATTTGCAGAAATATATTGTATAAATTACTATAGTCTTTATACTATATTAATCTATAAATATGTTTCTATTTTATATAAAAGATAAAGTACTCGACAAATCACAATACTTCTCGCTAGGAAAATGCAAACCCTAACTTATATCATAATATTATAGTACACTTTGATTTTTTCAAAATTATGTTGCATATATAATTAATTACGTAGCATTACTTGCCTAACGATTAATAAAATTTCAGAATAATTTCTGCATGGTGTGTATATATAATGAAGCCAAAATATATTTCTTAATGTTTCAAGTACGTACTCTATAAATGTGGCTTTAATTCAATCCAAAATGACAAACACAAGTTTAATCTTTTCACAATATAGTAGAAAATTTAATACGAAAGCAATAATACATTGCTTAAAACGAAGATTATAAGATAATTAACGTCCTAATGATCATGAGTTTATTTAACTTTGAAATTGGTGATTATTAACTTAAAATGCTGACAAGTAACTGAATGCAGAAGATGTGATTTGAACGGATCAAATTAAGAGAAAACATCTCTCCTACCACTAGGGATTAGTAGGTAATAATGGGGTGTGACGAGAACATAAGGATAAAATGAGTGATATGATTCAATTACTCGACGTTATATATCTCGATCATTAAATTTTTTGTTCGATACACATCAAACGGAGACATGTCATCTTCTACAAAATGTGTTTAGTATTTGATATATTAAATTTTAAATTAATTGTTTGTTATTTGTTGTCATGATTGATATGTAAATTTATTTTGCAGCGTCATGAAGTCCATAATATACAAGATGATATACAAGACTTTGTCACACATGTCCCTCAAACGAACACTGCCGAGACTTTTGGGAAGAGTGAGATCATGTCTTTCTCAAATTGTCGGTTTGGTCTCATGTACCGGGACTAATGACGCAGTTCGACATGCACATAGTTCTGTTTCTCGTTAACAAATACTTCCAAATAGGAGAAATCAGAGCGTTGTAGAGGAGGATGAATGGCGAGTGAAACACATCGAAGTTGATCCTCCTTCATCTGTATATTGTCCAACTATCGAGCCACCATCACCAATTTTCCAGACCGATCCCCAACCGCCCACTTTCGAGCCATCAACTTCATTTTTTGATCTCGATCCCCAATCATGAGAAAACCTTATTTTTCGGAGAAAGGCACTTCTTATGGGTTATTTGGATCATCGGAGGCATTCATGTCTTAAAAGACCACATATGAATTGTGGTCATGCATATTCTTGATGCTAAGATTACATGCATTTACATGTAAAATCTTAGCATCTTGAATATTTGACAAAAAATATAATGTTAAAAAGTTTGAATAAATATAACAAATAAAGTAAAAAAAAAAAGATTATCCTCCAACATTTTCAATGTACACAGCCAAAAATCGTCAAACTGAGGTGGCCAGATCACCATATTCTGCAGCATAGTCGGACTCTTGCTCACCCTCGTCTTCCATGTAATAGCTGGACTCTACATCACCACCATATTCTGCACTATAATCGGACTCTTGCTCACTCACGTCTTCCATAATAGGTGCTTCAAAAAACAATAGCCGGTGAGCAAACAAACTATCAAAAGATAAGGCTATAAATAATGAATGCCTACACTTCAACAACTCACTGCATTAGCCCAAACCTAATTTAAATCCAACATAAACCATCTAATTAAGCTTGATACACCCAATATCTATTTTATATCCAAAATTCAATAAGGACAAATAAGGGGCTCATCCTTTGGCCGATGGGTAAATGTTTTTACTTAAAATCTGTGTGTGTATTACAACATTCAATCCAAATTTTCGTCATATTGCTTACGGAGATGCAGCGGCGGCGAAGGCAACACTAATTTTTTGTAACTTTCTATGTTACATTATTTTTATGTTAAAATATATGAAAATGAATATGTGTAATGAATGTTATATTTTTTATGTTAAATTTTTTCTTATCTATTTGCCTAACAATTATTAGGTGGTTAAAGAATATTTTTATAATTAAAGATAGCAATGTTCATAAATTATATGGTTGTATTTCTTATACGAAATGATATATATAGAGTAATCCATTTTTTATTTGATAAAAAAGAAGAATAACACATTTTTTAATTGATAATTGGAATATTGTATGACAAATATGGATTTACTTATAGCATAAGTATATAATTATAATTATTTTTAATGTGGTACATTTTTATGTAAAACTTTTTCTATCTATTTGCCTAACAATTTTTAGGAGTTAATTTTTTAGGAGTTAATTTTATAATATTAATTTATAGTAAAATAAAAATTGGCTAAAATTAAATGGGAAGACTTTAGATTGAATTAAAGCAATCATACAAAATATTATATAAATATTAAAGGCTTGCAACATACATTGTCTCATATTAAGAGATTACAAAATATTATACAAATCACAACAAATATTAAGAGATCACAAAAACTATTAAAGGCTTACAACAAAAAATGGAATATTATTCATCCATCTCATTTTAAATTCGCGTACTCACCCTTCGGCCCATAAGTCGTTTTCTTAAATAAGGATCATGGACTAGCTCAAAACTTGGGGTGTTCCAATAACACTTATCATGCAACATATAAAATTTACCTTCATAAGTTTTGATATATTTATCAACTCGGTAATATAGTTTAACAAGCGTTTTAAATTTTAACCCAATTTATTTGCATAAGGCAATTGCACATGAGCATTGTATTCCAACAGCCGTCAAATTTCCACAAGAACACGTTTGACTTTTAATATCCACGACATACCTTCTACACTGACTTTCGAATTGAGCACGAGTAAAACTTGGCCAATTTGATCAAATAAAGAAAATTCAATAACGTTGTCACTACTGGAAGCTTTAGCCTGCTTGTTGTATAATTCAAAGCATTTTCTTGTCAATGAAGCTTCACTCTTCATTCGTAACTCATCTACAGCTCGTTCACAAAAATATGTAGCAAGTTTGTGGAATGTGCATTCCATAATAGATGTAGGTGGAATGTCGAGTAATTTTCATAACATTACTAAAACGCTCATATATTATAAGTAGTCATAATGCTTGTCGGAAGGATTATGTTAGATATATGACCTTGCAATTGGGTTTATTAGGTCGTAAGAGTACTCTTTGTTACAAAATATATATGTATAAATTCATGAAATACTTAGTTTAATTATAACCCTAAAACAAATATATATGAATGCAAAGTATACACTTCTCTCACCACATATTCAACTCAACTTGTTACATATATATTAAATTTAAACTATTTAACATTAGGTAAATTAGCTTTTATGTTAACTTCCCGAATTCATCATCACTCACAGAGTTGGGACACAAATCTCGCCTTGTTAAAATTTTCAAAACTCTCAGACATCTCTCATGCTACATTTAAAAGGTTTCAAGATTTTCAATATTTTTATTTTTTATTTTATAATTTGTTTATATTTGTTTTTTCAACTGTTGTCAAACCAAATATTAAAAAAGTGTCATGTAATGCAAATTAGAAATCCAAAGCAATCTACACTACTATATACTGGAAAGCTATTGCAACAATATGCAACCAATTTTTTTATTTCAATTACTTAAGCTCAAAAATTAAATTAAATTATTACGTGTAACTTGTTTATTAGACTTGTAATAGGAGCTAAATAAATAAAAAAATATGATCAAATGATACTATTTAACATTAAATTGATGTTTGAATATTCAATTATAGTTGTTAATACTTGATAGAAAGTTTTTATACTTTAAATATTTAAAATAATTTGCATATCACTTTACAAACTATTTTAAATTTCAATACTTTTTAAGTGTTACCATTTATTGATACCATTTAGAATCGTATTTAAATATTTTATACTTATTATTCATAAACAAATGCTACATTTCAAATACTTATATATATTTGTAATATCAAATTACAGCCCAATAATAGCTTGATTATTTATGCAATAATCGTTATTTAGTAAAACTTAATTATTTAAAGTTTTTCTTAGCCTAAATATAAAAGCATCAAATTATGTACTAGATGCAATCTAGACTACTGTATACCGGAAAGTTATTGCAACAATATGCAACAGACATGTACATAAAATTGGAAGCGACGTGATTGTATTTCTTTTCTTACTGTAAATTTTCCAAACATCCATCCCGCATGAGACACTAATTACATGTGATATCCCTATTTCCTAAGTTTTAGTTTTTATTTGATTAGGTTAATCTTCATTCCTTCTTGGCTTCCTTGGACTTCCAAAACATACAAGATATTGTGATCAATCGTTAAATCTGTGAGATTAACTTATATATATATATATATATATATATATATATATAAGAATATTAAATTCTAATGTAAGGTTGACATTAGCAATCCTATCCCAGATTTGAAATTTAGATTCAAATCAAAACATCCAAAGCATTCACAATCGAAAAGTTGAAAAAAAAAATAGATGCACAATGCAATTTCCGAAGAGTACAAGATTACCTAGAATAAAAACATGTAATGTAATTAGTTCCATTTGTCAAATCTACATTTTGTATATACTATTTTGCATATCACTTTACAAACTATTTTAAATTTCATTACTTTTTAAGTATCACCATTTATTAATACCAGTTAGAATCATATTTAAATATTTTATAATTATTATTCATCAACAAATGCTACATTTCAAATACTTATATATATTTGTAATATCATATTACAACCTAATAATAGCTTGGTTACTTCTGTAATAATCCTTATTTAGTACAACTTAATTTATGGGAAAATACAAAAAGGACCTCTGTGAAATATTTTATTGGCTAAAACACATATGAAATAAATATAGTATGAAAACCCCCTGTGAAATATTTTAGTTACACGAAACCCCATCTGTTAATTTAGTGAAGCACACTTGTCCCATATGCGATTTTGAGTGATTATTGACCACTAAATTGCTAAGTAATTTACTTTTATGTCCCTTCATGTCTTGATTATTGACTTATCAAACCCTAATCATATAAAAATGAAGAGATCAAATCAAATTTCTCACAAAATTGTAAAATATTAATTAAGAATTTTAAAAAATTGTAAATAGAATAAAGATTTTATTAGTTTGCACAAAAATAATAACATTTTATTTTTTTCTACGTCTTCAAGCGACAAACATGATTATACAATAAAAAAAGGAAAAATATGAATACACTTTATATTATTTTGAATTAAATGCATTTTAATAAACTATTTTCTTCCAAAATTTGAAGGAATATTCAAAATCCTAAACTATCTTATTGCTTCATATGGAAGTCAAATAAATAAGATATAATATTTTACTTGATTAAGTATGAAGGATATAATGGGTATATTAAGAAAAAATAATAGAATTAAATTAAATAGAAAAGATATGGAAAGTGTGCAATTTCAAAATTGCACAAGGGATTTTTAGGCTAATTTTTTTATAGGGGGGTTTCAGCCAATAAAATATTTCACAGGTGGGTTTTAAGGATTTTACCCTTAATTTATTTGAATTTTTTTTACCCTAAATATAAAACATGAAATTATGTATTAGATTCAATCTACACTACTGTATACTGGAAAGCTAGCTATTGCAACAATATATAATACAAGTTATATATATTCAATAATACTGTACACGCTATTATTAAATATATATACATATAAATTTATTTAATTTAATGATTACGCATAATGGTGAATAAACCAAGATAATATATTAAATGATTAGGACATGTATAACAACATAGTTGTAATTTTCAATTTAATAAATCATAAAGATACAATTGGGTGTTATTTGTCTTCCTCTTTTAAAATCAACTCAATTTAAAAACATAGTTCAACACATTCCTTTTAAATTACTACGGGTTTATATACCGTTTATCCAATAAACATTAGTAATTTTACTTAGGACAACGACAAAGAAAATTACAAGAAAAGAAGAATTATATAATGATTTATTTCATATATTTCAATAACATGAAGATCGAGAAAATATATGAATCCATAGATTTAATATTCTAATTGATATTGTTCAAAACATAATATGATTATAATGAGCATAACAAATTCTTGATATGAATGCGTAAGAAAAACAAATTTATAATAGTAAGAATCTAATTTCCCTAATAACATTTTAATTGATTAGAATTTTAAAAGTTAAAACTTTAATTTTTAATTTATTATCCTTTTTAGAGTTTGCTATTTTTTATAATCACAATTTCAAAAGATCTAATATAAACTTTAGTATTATTTTTAAAAAAACATTGTGATAATCTCTTTCTCTCAAAATGTAACAAAATTCCATTTAATATTTATTTTATATATAAAGTAAATGATAAGTCAAGAACTTTTTTTTCCAACACAAACGAGATTTTTTAATAAGAAATTACCATAAAATTTATAACTAATGTTCTAAAAAATGCAAAACCTTATCCAATTGTCTTTGTTTTGTGGATGAAAGAAAAAGGTTAACAAGAAACACTATCGTGTGAGAATAGTATGGTCTTAAAAATTTGGTTACAAAGTTGTACAATTTGTCATATAAATAGGTCGATGGATGATGTGTTATGTGATTGTGTTAATTATGTAAATGATGATTATATTGATAAAAATATAAAATATATAAATTAGAATTCGTAAAGTATGAAGATAAAGATAAATAATTATTATAATAAATGATTTTGATTGGTAAATGTGTGAAATGATGTATATAATAATTAATAAGTAGTTAAATATGAATTTGAAAAAGTAGAGTTGAATAAATGTGATTTTAGATGAAAATAATTTGTGTCAAGTTCATTAGAATTTTGTGATACAAATTTCTAAAGAAAAATGAATTAAAAAATATAAACAAACAATAGAGTTTTCAATAAGTTTGTACTCACATGACAATATATATGCACTAAAAAAAATAATTTAAAAATTATTTTAAAAATGTTATAATTTGATAATTATTTGATTTTAAAGTATTATTTATATAAAGATCAATTTTTCTTTTAGTTATTTAAAACTTAACTAAATATTTGACTTTATTTAGGTATAATCGTCGAATTATAAATATGTATTCTTAGTTATAAATATTTTTAGTGTTAAATTACATTTAAGGATTTCATCAATCGCGTATTTCACGTGCAACAGACGAGCTCTTTACTAGTAATCTAAAAAATAGGGGAAAAAAAAAAAGAAAATGTCAGGTCTTCTCCGCAGACACCCATTTTCTTTTTCCTTTTTTTTAATATATTAATATAAAAATTATAATAATTTAAATTTTATATGTTTTTGACAATTTTCGCGTGTCGCATGGCATAATGAGGGCCATGAGGTTTGTCCATTTGACACTTTTTCGTCAAATTGTTTCATTCTAGATTAGGCCGGCTACATGAAACCGGTCTAATATAGAATCACTCCTCTGAAATAATTAAATTATTTATATCCAATAAATGCAATTAGGCATTATAATTTCCATGACCATGAACGATTTAGGTCAGATTAGGATTTTGAAATAAAATTAATCTTCAATTCACAAGTTTATTAATAGATAGGAGACCAATTTTGCCAACCCTATACCTACAAGAAAATTTTTCATTTTTTTTCCAAAACCAACTGACTATTATTAGGATTAGTAGATGATTTTTAGGAAATGTTATGAGAAGGTATGCAACATTACATGGCTTGTGTACGCAAATAACCCATAATGTATACTTACATGTAAGTTATTAAATTAGAAGATATTTTCTGTGAATTAGCTAATAGTTCAATACTAGGTATAAGTATCCCTGTTTACATACTAATTAAATAAATGAACTATTATTTTTTATGTAGGGTCTCAAGTGGGCTTGTAAGCCTGTTCCAACTAGGTATATCTAGTTCGAGTTCAACTCATCAAAAACTCAAAAATATTCAAGCTCGAATTGAGTTGTACTCAACCCATCTCGGGCCCCACGCAAGATTCGAGCTTTGTGTTTGGAGCCACAACTCAAAGCCTCGCTAAAATTTATGTAAAATTTAATACAGTTGTTCCTTCAGAAAACATAAACTTTGTTCCTTCAGAGAAAATTTATTTTTTGGGGGGCAACTCCAGTAGAGTTGGTTGGGCACTGAATCTTGTGGCCTTCGTCACCTCATCTCGTTTCTGAACCCCTTTATCATTGTTTTGCTTATAGGCGGATGATTCTGCGGGCTTCATTCTATACATTTCGTCCTCGTTAATGTACTGCTGAGCCACTATCATCATCTCTTCTAGAGTTCGTGGTGGATTGCGTGTAAGTGCCCCTGCTAATGGACCCATCCTAAGGCCATTAATGAAGAGCTGCACGATTACTTCATGTTGTACTCCTTGTACATCTAATGCTTCATTATTGAAACGATCAACAAACTCTCGCAATATTTCATCATCTTTCTGTTTTATGCCCAATAGGTGAGAAATTGACTTTTTTTTTTTCGCTTACTAGCGAAATGATACTCGAACTTCTGAACGAGCTAATCATATGAATTGATAGATCCGGAAAGTTGGTTTAGAAACCAATCTTGTGCTCTACTGTTCAAGGTGGTTGCAAATATTCAGCCATTTAGAGCATCACATAACCCATGTAATGTCATCAAGGTTTCAAATGTGACGAGATGCTCACGTGGGTCTGTCGTCCCCCCATACTTTGGCAAGTCAGTGATCCTAAAATTCGTAAGCATTAGTTCGGACAGAATCTCTGAACTAAAAGGATTATTCCTTCGTCGAATGGACGACACGTTCCTTTACTGCACCTCGTCTCCCTTATATCTGCCTGACACAACTTTTTCCAATCTTTCGGATCTCTCTCTCACTACTGACGAGTCCCTACTATAATGCCCTGAATATGTAGAATCTGTCTCGTCATCGTGTTCACTCAAATCCTCACGAAGTTTATACCCTCCCCTCGTATCGTCTGGATCAGCGAATAATTTTCTTCTTGTTCCTCACTCTCGGCGATCTTCCCCTTGTTCTCCATAATGGTCAAGTTCCGGGAATTGCCGTCTCCGAGTATCTCTCTCGTGGCTATGTTCCCCATTAGGGTCAAGTTCTGGGAATTGCCCTCTCGGGATACTCAGAGAAGGATGGGTCGTGCCGATATTCGGTGTGGCCGGTAGCTTTGATACCCACTCTTGAAACTTTTCTTGCATTCTTCTATCAAATTCCGACTCTGTCATTGTGATTGTTCTTTCAGGTGCTTCCGCTGCTACGGGGTGTGAGAAATCTTCCACTTGTTCGATGCCTTCCACCTCCACTGGCTCTTTTCCCGGTCGATGGTGTCCTTGCTCCATGTCAATTCGTTCGACAATTTAGTGGATTCCCACAGACGGCGCCAAACTAATCTGGTCAGATATTCGCTATATAATTTTGATGACTGCAGCCGTTAATAACAAGCTACCTACGTACCACTTCAATGGATCAAGTCAAACGTAGTTCTAATTTTTGTAGATCATAGTGTGTATTCAGCTCGTATGAGTACAGAGACATCCGTCCCCACATGAGCATTGAATGAGCTATTTATAAGACATTTATTCCACTATTCATGAAACTACATTTGGATAAATATCTTATTGCCATCTGCCAGATATCTGGTGGTCCACGTGCATTAATGTATATGGGTCGGGCGTCATGGATATGGAATATTGACCCGACTGACCCAACATTAGGATACTGGATTCGGATATCAAATCGTATCGAACGGCATACGACATGAACCATTCTACGAGGTCTCTGGTATATCACCTCGTATATTTTTTAATTATTATCAATATATATGTATGTCCATTTCTTGCCCAATCAAGCACTAACCTTCTCAAATTTTGGCTGTAGAAGGTGTATGATGGCATGCTGAGGGAGGGTAAAATTCCTTCTTTAGGTTGATGACTTTTCGGTAAGAAGTATTTGGTGAATGTGAAAACTAAAGTTATTTAACAGTTGATGAATTAGTTATTACTAGTGAGCTTTGGTTGGAAGTTGAGATTTTTCTCTTTAGTCCCTCTTTCATGGATTTTGAGTCTTTTCTTTGTGTGATTCTAATGACATAAGATCATGCATAGAGTAAAGTGGTATAATAAACAGGTTATTCTTGGGCTAAGGCAAAAGTTGCTAAATAGGTCCAAGATTCGAATACCGGACTCAGCGGGTCATCATGATTAGCTTAGACTTGATTCCGATTCAAGATCCAAACTAGTATGAGAGCCATTAGGTGAAATTCTATCCTGGATCGGGACTGTTGGTCCCGGTCCAGTTTTAACCACTCATTTGGTGGAAAGGGGGTGCCGTAGGGATGTTCACGAGTCGAGCTCGAGCTGAGCTGGGCCAAAAATTCGAGCTTGAGCTCGAGCTCGACGAGCTGCAGAAAGTGAGCTCGAGCTCGAGCTTGAGCCAAACTCGAGCCGAGCCAAGCTCGAGCTCAAAAAAATAATTTTTTTTAATAAAATAATAATTTTTTTAATAAAATAATATGTTTTTTTAAAAAATTATTATTAATTTTATATTTATTCATATATTATTAAATATACTAATAATTAATGTCAAAAATATTATTATTTATACATATATTATTATAATATATCATATTATATAAAAATATATGAATAAATATTTATTTTTTATATATATTAATTCGCGAGCTGGCGAACAAGCTATTTTAGGCTCGAGCTCGGCTCGTTAGGTTCGAGCTCGAGCTCGAATTTTTTCGAGCTCGAATCAAGCTATTTTCGAGCCGGCTCGTCGAGCTCGCGAGCCAGCTCGACTCGTGAACCTAGGGGGTGGTCCTCACGTGAGGTGGTGGTAAAAGCACCCCCTTTCCATCAAATGAGTGGTCTATCTTGCCCGGGATCAACAGTTCCGGACCAAGATAGAATTTCCTGAGCCATTAGGGAGCTCATGGACACTAGGACTTTAATCCTCTACTAACACCTCTAATCTCAAACTATAATCCTAATGTAGGTAGTGCCGGTTTTCTATCCATCTTGGGTGTCAATGAGCGGGGAATATGCAGACCCATATAATATCTGCAAAAAAATATTTTACCTGGACCCGACCAGGACCTAATCGCATACCCGACGAGTCCAAAAAAATGTTAGACCCGACGGGCCTGGTACGTTTTGGGTCGGGTCCACGCCGGATAAGTGCCTACGGGTATATTTTGGATATTGTTCGGGTATAGACTCGCCGATATTTTCAACTAGTACTATTTTGGTAATTTTCGGGTACTATTCGGGTAAAATACCCGTGGGTAAAAATTGTATCCGAACCTGACTTGAATCCGAATTATCTAGTATTATCGGGTTCGGGTCTCAAACGCTACGGGTCGGGTATATTTTTTATTGGATGGGGTTGGGTCTTACCTGTCCATTGACAAGTCTATATACATCACTATTTAAGTTCGTAATAATGTCTTATAAAAATTCTAATTTGAGAATATGAAACCCAACTACTAAGTCTAAGAGCATCTCCAATGTATATCACTAAAATGGTGTAACTTTTTCACCATTTTAGTGATTGCTACAGTAATCTATTCCAATGTATATCACTATATCTCACTCTAAAAGTATATTCCACAGAATATTCCTTTTTAACCCCATTTACTATTATTTCTTATATTTTACAAATAACACCCTACATTTAATTCTTTATTACATATTTATCCAAGTTAATATTTTTTTATATTTTATAAACTTATAAAATTATACAATGATTATTTAATAATAATAATAATACGTAGTATATATATTTTTAATATTTTATCGACGAAATTAAATATCAATGAAATTAAAATTGTACGTAATTTATAAAGCTCGAATTATATTTAAATAATTAAAAACGATAAAAAATACAATTCACTAATCTTGAGAATTACTATGTTGCTCCCACAAATGCTCTATTAATGCATTACGAAGTTCAATATGAGCATTTTTATCTTTGATTTGTCTATATCGGGCAACAAATTCTTGAAATTGATGATGGTCATTTGCCGGATCAACTGTTGGGGATAGTGCTTGTCGCGCTTCTAATATCGGTTCATTGAGATCACGTTCATCCTCGATTATCATATTGTGCATGATAATGCATGCAGTCATTATATCATGTAGCACACTTTTTTCCCAATAACGTGCAGGTCCTACAACAATTGCAAATTTTGATTGTAGAACTCCAAATGCACGTTCCACATCTTTTCTGCATAACTCTTGTTTCATAGCAAAATACTTTTTTTTTGGTCCGCGTGGCTCTCGAATAGTTTGCACTAGAGTGGACCATTTTGGATATATACCATCGGCTAAATAATATCCCATATTATACTCTTTTCCTTGAATAACATATTGTGCTGGGGGAGCAAGACCTTGAGCAAGATTAGAAAATAAATGCGATGACTCTAGCACATTGATATCATTATTGGTTCCCGGCATACCAAAATATGCATGCCATATCCAAAGATCATAATCGGCTACTGCTTCAAGAATAATTGATGGTGATCTACTGCGTCCTGCGTATTGTCTGGCCCAATTGGTGGGGCAATTTTTCCACTCCCAATGCATACAATCAAGACTACCCAACATTCCTGGAAAACCACGACTTTGGCCAATGTAAAGTAACCTTGCGATATCATTAGCATTAGGTGATCTAAGATATCGCTCTGAAAAAATCTCAACAACAGCACGACAAAATCTTTTTAAGCTTTCAATTGCAGTTGACTCACCAATTTTAAAATACTCGTCTGTTGCATCTGCCGCTACACCATATGCTAATATTCGCATTGCGGCTGTTGTTTTTTGTAGAGTTGATAATCCAAGTTTACCAAAGCCGTCTCTTCGTTGTTCGAAGTATGAATCATGATGTTTGACCGCATCAACAATGCGAAGGAACAAAGCTTTAGACATTTGATATCGTCGATCGAACATTTCATCATTGTATAATGAATTATCGCTGAAATAATCATTATACAAATTACGAGCGGCTGTTTCACGGTCACGATTGATCATTCTATGACCTGGAACGGAGCCACCATGAGTAGGCTCGTTGTGAATCACATCATCATAATATTGCACTACCATATTATTATTTTGAATCACATTGTGTAACATTGCTTGATTCGCAATTTGATTTTGAATCAGCAAAGTAAGACTATCATCATCTGAAGATAAAGAAGAAAATGATGATGAGGATGTCGGTTCAGATGAACTTTTGTCAATTGGGGTATTAGAAGGTCATCCAATATCAAAATTCATATTGAAAGATATTTTTCTTCTAATAAATGTAAAGATTGTGATTCATTTCAAATTTAATAACAACTTTATTTATAGACAAATCTTGATATGAATGACAAAAATCTTGATTGGATTTGACAAAAATCTTGATAGGAATGACAAAAATCTTGATAGGAATGACAAAAATCTTGATAGGATTTGACAAAAATCTTGATATTGATAGGATTTGACAAAAATCTTGATAGGAATGACAAAAATCTTGATACGATTTGACAAAAATCTTGATATTGATAGGATTTGACAAAAATCTTGAAAGAATTTGACAAAAATCTTGATAGGAATGATAAAAATATTGATACGATTGACAAAAATCTTGATATTGATAGGATTTGACAAAAATCTTGATAGAAATGACAAAAATCTTGATAGGATCTGACAAAAATCTTGATACGATTTGACAAAAATCTTGATATTGATAGGATTTGACAAAAATCTTGATAGGAATGACAAAAATCTTGATAGGATTTGACAAAAAATTTGATAGGAATGACAAAAATATTGATACGATTGACAAAAATATTGATATTGATAGGATTTGATAAAAATCTTGATAAGATTTGACAAAAATCTTGAAATTGTATCATATGATATTTGTCTATATATTCATCCATATATTTGTTCAATTTCATTACATCCTCTGAAAATGAGTTCTCGATCAACAAACTATCGTATTGATGAAGATATACTTCTATGTCAAATTTACTTAGATGTATCTCAAGATCCTATTACGGGTATCTCTCAAAAAAATATAGATTTTTGGTCTCGAATAACTGAGAAATACAATAATACCAAAAATCCATCTTCAGAGGAGCGTTCCCTAAGATCAATAGAAACTCGATTTAGATTACTGGAGAAGGCTGTTCGAAGATTGCATGCATGCATCAAGCAAGTGGAACGCTTAAATCTAAGCGGGGCATCAGAGCAAGACATCGTGAGTCATTCTTAAAAAAATTTATTCTTATGATTTATATATGTAAGAAGTACTTATGTTTGATTTAAATATATTGTAGATTCAACGAACAAAAAATTTATTCGTTGATACTAAAGATTACAAGACTGGTTTCAAATATGATCATGTTTGGAACATGCTAAAAGATCTCCAAAAATTTCAAGATGATAGCAACAGGAGACAACTAGTTGGTCAGAAACACGCATCCAACTATAACTCATCACCCCCAGATAATTCCACTCCAAACTGTAATACACCCAAGTCCGATGGGTTGTCACAGTTTTCCATGGATTTAAATAACGATAATGATGAAGTTGGTGGCTCTTCAAATCAACGACCCATTGGGGTCAAGAAGGCCAAGTTGAAGAAAAAACTTGGAGAAGATATTGCCACAAATTTGAATAGCTTCAAGTTACAGACTGAACATCTTATGGAAATAGCGAATAATGGAAAAGAAGAGCTACAACGTCTCATGGTAATGCAACAACAACTAGATATGAGACAACAAACATTACGTTTGAGAGAGCAACAAATGCAAATCAAACAACAAGAGAATGACAGGAGGCAAAAAAATATAGATCGTAAACGAGATGATAGAATTTTGGAGCGTGACTTAAGTTCTATCAGTGATCCAACAATTCGTGCTTATATACATGCTCAACAATTAGAAATTATACAAAACAGAGCACAAGCACAACCATCACCACCATCGTCTACATCAAATTTTTATGATCCATATGTTCCTAATTTTGATGGAGGAGCTGATTTACCACCGTACTAATATTTAATGTTTATTTAATTTACTAGTCTTATTTTCATATCGTGTTATTTTCCATTCCATGTAATATTAGTTATTTCCTATTTCATGTAATTTTCCATTCCATGTAATATTAGTTATTTTCTATTTCATGTAATATATCCATGTTTCAATTAATATTTTTATATATTTTAATTTATATTTATTATTGTATAATCAAATAAAAAAAAATAATATATATATATATATAAAAAAATAACATATATCTAATCGTAACATTTATAAAATTTAGGGTCTTAATTGTAAATGGACCAAATTGTACTAAATCATAAATATATATACTAAATTAAAAACAAAAAAAAACAAAAACAAAAACAAAAGGAAAATCCCACGGCAAATTTGCCGTGGGTGGTCCCACCGTTTGCCGTTCCATTGGAGCGGCAATTTGGCCCACCAACGCCAAATTGCCGCTCCATTGGAGTTGGCCTCATTCTACCGAACCTTAGTGCATTCCTGGTTCTGACGTCACTTTCAAAAGTGAAGGAGCTTGAAATCTCGAGAATACAATATTCATTCGAATCTCGAACGAACGAAAAATTAATGTTCTTTAATTAGATGCAACAATCAAAACAAAGTGTGATGTATATTTCTATTGGACTTGGTACATTATTAACTGTATTACTCTACAGAAAGTGCATTTCAGATAACAACATCTTGAATTATATAAAATCATTGATTAATTTAATTCTTCTTCAGAAAATAAACATTGAGTTTAAATCATTGTAGATGTACCTTAACTGTGTTGTACATCTTTGTCTAGAATATCTGGTTTGCTAAAGCCATAGTTTATTTAATTACTTGCCCTTCCATGAGTCACTAGGATTCCATCATTGTTTTGAAACCCAGTGTTGAATCGGTAAAATCGTAATTGGTTTGGGTGGGTATAAATTTTATTATGAAAAAAATCATTAAACCTGTGCAACCCGGTATTAGGTCGAGAAAATCAATTAAGACTTAAAATCATATAAATTGAGAGCTAAATAATATTTTTTTCACTTCTTCTTATCTTCAATTTTAATATTTTTTTTAAAACTCACGTTGTTTTTAATTCTCAATTTTAATATTAATGTATATACATTTAAATATAATAAGTTTGTATAATTAGCATAAATATATAAATATAAATTGGACACAATAAAAATAGTTTTAAAATATGTAAAATACATAATTGTTTATATATTTATATTGAATAATATTTATTTATAAATTTATTTTTTTATTGCATTATTATGACATCATTGATGCACGACTGACTCAATGATTAAACCAGCGACATGTGATTCGGTCGGTTTTTCAGTTCATGGTTTCAAAACATTGGATTATATGGGATCCAATGGATAAATATGATTAGAATTATATCATAAATTAGAGTCACGTTTTCTTTAAAACCACTCTTGCTTATTTTACCATATACTCTTGCATATTATAAATTAAGCCGATTTTGATTAAGAATTTCCTCATTCCTAGCTCTTATGTTACACGTGACCTTGATTTTTGTTAATAAAAAGGATTAGAAAAAATAAAAACTTATAATTAGTAACTGTATAACTATAAAGTGAAACAAATATCTTCTGATGAAAACATAGCCGTAATATGACCACTCACGTACCTCTATGGTGATATAGATTGTATTATATGCGTATATTTGATAATGGTGTTAACATGCATGAATGATGGACTTGAACATTATGATATTCTTTTTTTGATTAAAGTAAAGTAAATATATAGGAGTGAAAAATTAAATAATCGAAAATTCCTAATATTTTTTATCGTAGCGGTGTGAATACAATTCAATTACACTTTGAAATTCAAACAAGTGTAGTATGTAATAATAAATAAACAAATTAAAGGTGAACTCGCATTAGCTTTAAAAAAAATGATCTAAAAGTAAAAAGAATTGATGAGTACATATATGTAAATTGTTAATATCGACAATTAAAACAAGTATATAGATAAGAGATTAACTTGATATGAATATCACAATATCTCAATAAATAAGAGATTATAATTCTTATTTTTTTAGGAAAATTTATTTGATTTTTGAGAATCTTATACTTATAAATTATAATCATTCGAAATCACCCGCAATCAACTACTTAAACCCACATGGTGCAAAATATTAATTATTTAAATTTTTTTAATTTTAAACTGGTGATTATTTCTTGTTTTATTTTATTTATACACTATGAATATAATCAAAGCTAGTTTCATATTCTTAAAAATTATATATTGGCCAATATATATATAAAGTAAAATATGAGATAACAAAAGAGACAAGGAATTGTTACCAAAAAACAACAAAATAAAAAACCCAAGGGAATATTAATTCCAAATTTAAATAATAATTCAGCCCATCGTACGTGATGGAAGTGACATGACAGTAGATTTCATTTGTCACTTTCCCACTTTCCGTATAATAGATTTTAAATTTATTAGTTGCAATCAATTAATCGTGTACCTAATTTTATTATTCCTTTTTTCTCACTAGCCTTTGTAGTTTGTTTCTAGTTCTTTTTAGCAACACATGCAATGCAACCTTCTTCGATATTATTACAAGATTCTTGTAAAAAAAAAAATTATATTAATTTAAATTTTTGTTTCAAGAAATGGCGTAGAATTGAAAGTGTTGGGAAAAATAGCATGGCTTAATTTATTTTTTTAAAAATTAAAAATTGCCTTGCCCGAGGCAAGATTAAAGTCTGAAAAAGTGGTCAAATCCTTTTTCAGAGATTCTCTGGGAATCTCAGAGATTCCCTGGTAAATCTGAAAAAAGGGGTCAAAAGTTTTGACCCCTTTTTCCTGTTCGGGTACTGTGGCCATAATGGCCATAATTTATGGCCATTATGGCCACAACCATTTAAGACCCTCCTATTTAAGTAGGAGGGTCACAACAATTTTTCCTTAGGCAATTTCCTCTACAATATTTCCTACACTAGTTCTACTTACACTACACAATTTTTTATATATTATTTCTTAAATATTTTTTCAAATTTATATTATATATCTAATTTTAAGATAATATATTATTTGTTTTAAAATATTGTTTAAAATTATTCGAAATGGTTCATACAATTTTTTAATTGCCCGCACATTAAATCTCATAAGGTATAATATATTTAAATATATTATATTATGTTTATGCACCCATAATTTGATTAAATGAGACAAATTTGTTTTTTTGTTAGATTTGGGCGTGGTCACGAATAACAGTTATTAAACCGTGCGGACTTCCTCAAAAATTTTTTGAAGTCGATGTACATGGAATTGCACGAGCTTCTTATGCAGTAAGGTATATTTTCTTAAATAATTTGCATTTTTTTATCAAATTAAATTTATTTAATGTTAATATTAATTGTATTTAATAATATATATAAGCATGTTGTCCATACAAGTATTATATATAGTATATATTTTTATAATATATGGTATATATATTAGTATATAGATATATACTAATATATATATGATATATATATATATATATATATATTGTATATACAAGTGTAATATATATATAAGCAAGCATGTTGTCCTTGGTCTTCTAATTATTCATTTAATTATATAAAGTTGTAGTATATAATTATTAAATATATTTCTAGTATACAAGAGGAAATTAAACAAAGATAAATATTAACTGCCAAAGTCTAATTACTAAGAGCTATTACGTGTTGGTTGCTATTAATGTTATTTCTTTAGTCCATACATATGATCTTTTCCTGGAAAAGCTACACAAATAGAGCTGTATATATTCAACATAGCGTAGAGAATATATATAGTGTCTATGATTATTTCTTACATCAAGAAAAATGGTGGGCTAATTAGCTAAATGGTGCATATTTTATTAATCTATTTGCAGAAATATATTGTATAAATTGCTAGTCTTTATATTAGTCTATAAAAATGTTTTCTATTGTATATAAAAAATAAAATCCTCGACAAATCACAATACTTCTCGTTAGGAAAATGCAAACCCTAACTTATATCATAATATTATAGTACACTTTGTTTTTTCAAAATTATGTTGCATATATAATTAATTACTTAGCATTACTTGCCTTACAATTAATAAAAATTCAGAATAGTTTCTTCAAGGTGTGTATATATAATGAAGCCAAAATATATTTCTTAATGTTTCAAGTATGTACGTGGCTTTAATTCAATCCAAAATGACAAACAAGTTTAATCTTTTCACAATATAGTAGAAAATTTAATACGAAAACCATAATACAATGCTTAAAACGAAGATTATAAGATAATTAACGTCCTAATGATCATGAGTTTATTTAACTTTGAAATTGGTGATTATTAACTTAAAATGCTGACAAGTAACTAATGCAGAAGATGTGATTTGAACTGATCAAATTAAGAGAAAACAACTCTCCTACCACTAGGGATTAGTAGGTAATAATGGGGGTGTGGCGACAACAAAAAGATACGATGAGTGATATGATTCAATTACTCGTCATTATATATTTCGGCCATTGAACTTTTTGTTCGATACATATCAAATAGGAATATGTCATCTTCTATAAAAGAATTTTTTCAATAAATACACCATTTTTCGATTTAAATTTTAAAAATAGACCATCCTAAAACTATTTCAATAAATAGGTTAATGGCCCTATGGCTAAGGGCCAAATCTCTAAACCCAACGACGCCACAGCGCCCACGAGACCGTTGCAGCGCTATAGTTAGCGCTGACTGCAGCGCGTCAGCGCTCTGCAGTCAGTGCTCTGTAGCGCTTATGGTTGTGCCCTTATGGTAAGGGTCAAACCATTTGGTCCTATCCTTAAGGACCGAGTCTTTCTATATATTGGACTCACCCTTATTGAAAGGGCTTATTTCTCTCATTTTTTTCCCTTCATTCGCTCTCAAATAGGGCAATCCAAATTGGGTCTATTAATTTACATCTTCATTCTCCTTTCGATTAGGTAAAATTTAATTTATCAATCTAAATAATTATTTTATCATAATTTTATTTTATTTTATTTATTATTTTAGTAATTATTTGAATTAATTATATATTATTGTTATGATTTAGGTCTACGTTTAATTTTTAATTAGTATGCTTTTAGAGTAATTGTTATGATAATTTACACTTGTTAAATAATCCTCGTATCGTGTTTATTGTTATGTTAGTGTTAGTGTTAGTATTTATTCGAATTATATATTATTATTATGATTTATGTATATGTTTAATTTTTAATTAGTATGCTTTTAGACTAATTGTTATGATATTTTGCACTTGTTAAATAATTCATCCTATCGTATTTATTGTTATGTTAGTGTTAGTGTTTATTTGAATAATATATTATTATTATGATTTAGGTATACGTTTAATTTTTAATTAGTATGCTTTTAGACTATATGTTATGATATTTTGCACTTGTTAAATAATTCATCGTATTGTATTTATTGTTATGTTAGTGTTAGTGTTTATTTGAATTATATTATTATTATGATTTAGGTATACGTTTAATTTTTAATTAGTATGCTTTTAGACTAGTTGTTATAATATTTTGCACTTGTTAAATAATTACTCGTATCGTGTTTATTTTTACGTTAGTGTTAGTGTTTATTTGAATTATATATTATTATGATATAGGTTTATGTTTAATTTTTTATTAGTATGCTTTTAGACTAACTTAATAAATATATATTAATATCATTTATTTTTTAATTCAGGATGGCTAGTTCCAGCGGTAGTGACAGTAGATCCGCGATTTACGGCCATATCGATCCGAGTGTCTTGCATGACCGGGACAACCATTGGTGCGAGGATGTCATGGTCCATCCAGATGATTATTTATTACTATGTTCGCGATCCAGATGATTATTTATTACTACGTCCGCGATGGACAGATTCCCACACGTTCAGAACCGCATATCGTAGACCTCCACATCACAGGGTCCTACAGAAGCTTAATGATATGGGTTTTTATCGCATTTACAAGTTGAGTAAATTGGACGACTTGGGGTTGATTAGTGTGCTTGTAGAGAGATGGCGCCCGCAAACCAACACAGTTAATTTCCGAGTTGGAGAGGCTAATATTACTCTCCAAGATGTAGCGATCTTGTGGGGTTTACCGGTTGATGGCCTTCCAGTAGTTGGATATGATCAGTGCACTACTTTGAAAATGCATCGAGACAAGATTTTTCGTCTTCTCGGCATCACGACAGTGAGACACGATTTTGATGGCGCGACAATGAAAACAGAGAGGATCGTTTGTCATGTGAGCGCAGATGATACGGAAATCACAGACGGTTATGATGAAGCGAGTGTGGATAGAATTGCCAGGTGTTGGGCACTATTGATGAAAGGCGTGATAAGCGTGATGTGTCCCGACACCAGCGGCGAAGTATTTTCTTGCTTCTGGATCAAAGTGTTAGAAAACTTCCCCGCAATCAGAACATATAGTTGGGGGAGTGCCATATTGACAAACTGTTACCGGAATCTCTCGTTAGCTGCCCAAAAGGGCAAAAAACTATCGCAGATCCATTGAACTTGATACAAGTATGATACATTTTACTTTTATTATTATATTTTAGTTTTACTATAACAATTTATTTTTGTGAGGTTGACATATTTTTTTAAATTTGTAACAAATATGGGCTTGGTCAATGATAGGTTGTGTGCTCGATGGACTTCTGCACAATTTCTCGGGAGTTGATGATAATGACATAGCACGAGCCTCTTATGGTGTACGGTAAGTTAGTTATATATCTATTTAAATTTTATAATTTAATTATTATTGTTTCATTTTAATTAATAAATTGACGAACTTAATTCCTCTATTCATATTTAAAGGTGACATCCACCTAGAACACGGAAATATGTTACTGCTAACAATCTACCAGGACTGACAGAGCAACTTGATCTCATGTCTTCGAAACAAGTGAGTTTTAATTTATGAAATATTATGTTATTTTGAAATTATATAATATGTATTTAATATTAATAATATTCTATATATTTTTGTTTTATTTCAGTTTAATTGGACTCTGTATACGTTTAACGATCCCGACATCGTAGAACTACATGAACAATGTTTGAACTGGCGTGTGTGGATGTCAAAGGTCCCTTTGATGTGCTTCAACACTGTGGAGTATCATCGTCCGGAAAGAGTTATGCGACAATTCTACTTGGTACAAATTGTGCTGCCATCAGTTCCTCCTTTTCGACGATCGGATCGTCGGGGTCGACGATCGGATCGTCGGGGGAAACTTGGAATGAACTACATCCATCTGCACGGTGCAGAATTTGAAATGTGGGAACATCAAAAACATGTCATAGATGGAGTTGTAGGTGCGAAGACGGTATCGGAGTATGACCAATGGTATGATTCCTTACTCGTACGTTACATATCCCGAAGCTTAAATTGGTTGAGAGACGAGTTTTTGACTAGGACGGGTCCTCTTTTTCGAAATTAATTAGTATTTTACTATAATATTTCATTGTTTAATATGATACTTTTAAATTTAGTTTCTAATAATTTTAAATATATTTTTCAGCTATTATGATTGATGGTGCAAATGAAATAACACGCCAAATTCCTCGTAGAAGAAGAAACGTGCTATTAATATGGTGAGCTTCAACGTGCTATTAATATGACAATTAAAAAAACTTCGAAATTCCTCGTAGAAGAATAAACGTGCTATTAATATGGTGTCATGTTCCAAGGCGGACGATGCAGTACGCCATGATCAAACATAAAAGAAGAAACCGTAGCGAGGTGGAAGAAGATTTATAAGAAGAGGTGGAAACAGTACGCCATGTTGAGCCCACGTTTGAGTCGGTACAATTAGATTGGATCACCCCCAATATTCAGTATAATGAATGTGGTGGCACTTCATATGGAAGAGGCTCATACGCGGGCAGCGTTGGATCACAGAACTCATTAATATATTTAGACATGCTGTTCGGGACATCAGTGTCATCTCAACAGCCCCAATGAAATGTTTTCCCTGTTCCATTTTCTTTAGATTTTGATTTGAACAGTATTCCACCTCCGAAAGATGAAATTGAAGAGGATCCTTCAGCTCCGAGACGATCTCAAAGAACTATTTATCCCTCGGAGTGCTATACGCAACAACAATGACGTAGAAACAATTAAAAATGTTGTCCAGTTTACGTGTTTAAATTTATGTTCTATAACAAACGTGTTGTAAATTTTCTAAATATTTATGATTTTGTAAATATTTATGTTTTTGTAAACAATTAATTCCCTCCAATCTTAACGATGCTTATATGGTTAATATAACAAACGTGTTGTAAATTTTGTAAATATTTATGATTTTGTAAATATTTATGTTTTTGTATACAATTAATTCCCTCCAATCTTAACGATGCTTATATGGTTAAAAATCGTGTAGGTAAAATTGAAAAAATGGAGTAATGAGGGAAAAATTGTGTATCAATATACATACATATATATATATAGAGAGAGAGAGAGGGAGAGAACATTCGGCTGTTAGGATAAGTATGTCACAATCTGTATATGTATCAATACATATATATAAATCAGTCACAATTATGATAAATTTGGCAGGATCAATCGTTTGGTTAGATTTGACCCTTAGTCATAGGGTCATTAACCTATTTTTTGAATTAGTTTAAGTCATGATCTATTTTTAAAATTTAAATCGAAAAATTGTGTATTTCTTGAAAAACAAATTCTACAAAATGTGTTTAGCATTTGATATATTAAATTTTAAATTAATTATTTGTTATTTGTTGTCATGATTGATACGTAAATTTATTTTACAGCATCATGAAGTTAATAATACTTGCCACACAAGTCCCTCATACGAACACTGTCGAGAGAATTTCGGGAAGAGTGAGATCATGTCTTTCTCAAATTGTTGGTTCGGTCTCATGTACCGGGACTAATGACGCAGTACGATATGCACATAGTTCTGCTTCTCGTGAACAAATACTTCCACATAAGAGAAGTCGGAACGTTGTAGAGGAGGATGAATGGCGAGAGAATCACACCGAATTTGATCCTCTTTCATCCGTATATCGTCCTACTATCGAGCCATCATCACCAATTTTCCAGACCGATCCAACCATCATCATCATTTTTTCATCCCACTTTCGAGCCATCAACTTCATTTTTCGATCTTGATCCCCAACCATCACAACCTTATTTTTCCGAGGATGGCACTTCCTATGTGATATTTGGATCGCCGGAGGCATTCATGTCTCTGGATATGCTGTATGATCCAGTATATACACCTTCGGCACAAGACTCACGAATGGTTTCTCCTATTCCTTTTAATTTGAGCAATTCGTCATATCATGAATAAGATGGAGACCAGGAGAGAGTATTGCACCAGAAGTAGCCCAACCGAGGCGATCCCAAAGGAGAACGCACCCCTACTTGCTTAACGAAGATGCAGCAGCGGCGAATACAACAATAATTTTTTGTAACTTTCTATTTTACATTATTTTTATGTTAAAATATGGAAATGAATATGTGTAATGAATATTATATATTTTTATGTTAAACTTTTTCTTACCTATTTGCCTAACAATTATTAGGTAGTTAAAGAATATTATTTTATAATTAAAGATAACAATTTTCATAAATTATATGGTTGTATTTCTCATTCGAAATAATATATATATATATATATAGAATAACCCATTTTTTATTTGATAAAAAAGAAGAATAACACATTTTTTAATTGATAATTGGAATATTGGAATATTGCATGACACATATGGATTTATATAGATTTACTTATAGCATAATTATATAATTATAATTATTTTTAATGTGGTACATTTTTAAGTCAAATATTTTCTTATCTATTTGTCAAACAATTTTTAGGAGTTAATTTTTATAATGTTAATTTATAGTGAAATGAAAATTGGCTAAAATTAAATGGGAAGACTTCATATTGAATTAAAGCAACCATACAAAATATTTTATAAATATTAAAGGCTTACAACGTACATTGTTTCAATAACCATACATTGTCTTATATTAAGAGATTACAAAATATTATACAAATCACAACAAATATTGGATATGGATCAATGTTTAATATAGTATATCAACCTTGGTGTTTAGATAAGGGTTTGGCCCTTGGGTCATAACATCTTTGTGTGGGTTTAGAGGGGGGATGACCTAGCTATGGTTAGCCATAACTAGATCCATCTCGTGCGCACTCACACACCCGCGCAGGACGCTGCCGCCGCTGACCGGGCGGGTCGTGGGCTTGGGGCGGCTTTTTGTTCAATTTCTCGTGGAGTCAAATTATCATCAGTACGGGTCAAGGGAATAGCTCCCCGGCCTCTGATGTCCATATAAAGGACACGACGAGCATAAATACCCTCTTTAACTTCGATTCTAACGGATTGAATATCTTTTATGCGGAATCGGAGGAATATGCGACGATTTTTTCCAAGAAATCCTCAACGAAAAAGTCTCCTTTCGATGAATGACCGAAAGAAATACTTTAAGGAATGAATATTATTGAGATTTTGAGACTGAATAATTCCTTAACTATCAAAATATTCAATATTTCGAAAAAATGCCAACGATTCCCCATAGCCAAGAACAGAATAATTGAGACAAATATGATGATAAAAAAAATGAGCGGCAAAACAAGACACAAATGCGCCAGTTATCATTATTAAGAAACCCATTATTTCTTAGTAACGAACACAAACGAAAAGAGTTTTCTTTTATGATTGTTCCATATACGTCGGCTTTGGCTTGACTAAACGTTTTGGGACTTGGGCTTGGGCCGGTGGGCGAGTTGGGTCGTGGGCTTGGGGATGGGGCTTGGGCTTGGGCAACATGGTTATCTTTTTTGGCCAAATTGAAGTTTAGTTAATTAATTTTGGGTCCAATTAGTTTGTCTCCAACAAAAAATTGATCCAAGATATTTTACACACTATATAAAAATGCTGGCCACGTTTTTATGTAGATTAATTTTTTTTCTTCAGTTTGTTGAAAATGTTAGAGACGTTTTTGGTAACCTTTAAAAACTGATAGACGTTTTCTCTCACACTGATGACACAATTTAATGGTGTTTAATCTTTGGTCTAATTTCGAGCCTATATAAGGCCTCCTCCAGCAGATGGAAAAGACACACCAACATCAACTTCTTCTCTGATTTTCTCTCTAGTTCATAAGCAAAGTACTAGTATTGTTTCCTACGGATACCAAAAGTGGTTTTGATATCGAACTGATATATCGTTGTATCTTGGGACATTGATGGTAAACACCTGTAGCACTTAGACGGGGCAATTTAGCGTTAAGGATAGAGCGTAGTCTATCGTATCGATATTTGCTTTTATCTTTCTATTTTCAGAATTCATTGTTGTAGTGCAAATTTTGCAACAAGCTTAACGCTAAATTATTGTTGTTGATTTCTATGACTTAACATTCTGAAAATATGACTTTCTTTCCAACCAGTGCTAGTGTTTCCGTTTCTGATGATGCTACTGGTATTATTGACTTCGATCTTAGATCAGGAGCCGGTCTTGGCCTCGGCCTTAGATTTGGTTCTGGTGCTGGGTTCGTTTTCAGTAGTGGAAGTGGGTCTGGTTCTGGTAGTGGCTCAAAGAGCGCTATTGCGGTTGTACCACCAGTGCAACCAACTATTGGGGTTGTACCATCAGTGCAACCAGCTGCTGTTCCGATTATACCGGATCAGGCTAAAAGATCGTCGAAATTCAGCGGGGCTGACTTCAAGAGGTGGCAGCAAAAGATGTTGTTTTACCTGACCACGCTGAACCTAGCGAGGTTCTTGAGAGAAGATGCTTCGTCTGTCCCTGAAAGTTCTAATGATATCCCACTAAGAACGGCATATGATGCCTGGAATCATTGTGATTACCTTTGCAGGAATTAAATTCTCAACGGTTTAGATGATTCGATTTACAGCGTTTATCTGTCTATAAAAACTGCAAAAGACCTCTGGAAAGCGTTGGATAGGAAGTACAGAACTGAGGACGCCGAACTGAAAAAGTTTGTGGTCGCAAAGTTCTTAGTCTTCAAAATGGTGGACTCTAAATCCGTGTCTAGCCATGTCCAAGAATTTCAGATAATAATTCATGAAGTTCATGCTGAGGATATGGCTTTGAGTGAGTCGTTCCAAGTGGGGGTGTTGATAGAAAAACTCCCGCCGTCTTGGAATGATTTAAAAAATTTCCTAAAACATAAGCAAAAGGAGATGAGTCTAGAAGACTTGGTTGTACGACTCAGAATTGAGGAATTAAGAAAACCGGGCTTCTGTCAAGAAGGCACATCTTCGGGCAATGGTTAACATTGTCGAAGCTCCGGAAGGTTCTAATCAAAAAAGGAAATTCCAAGAAAATTCCCAAAAAGAGGGAAAAGGAAAATTGAGATAGGGAGATGCCTGTCACAACTGTGGCCGTAATGGTCATTAGGCTAGAGACTGTACTGAGCCTAAGAAAAAGAATTAACAGTCTCAAAGAAAAGGTTCTGGCTCGATCAACAAAGAGCCAAGAACCAAGTTCCAAACCAGGTGCAAAATCAGGCGCACCTTGCTGTTGATGATCACCAGGGCATCAATGAGATGATCGATCAAATAATCAGGTGCCTATCGATCTGAGTGAGCTTGATCACACGACTGATTTGTTTGAAGCCAATATGGTGGACAACCCAAGAGAGTAGTTTGTAGATACTGGTGCTACACGCCACATCTATTCCGACAGAGAGGCATTTTCGTCATATACTCCTACTGATGGACGAAAGTTGTATATGAAAAACTCTGCCACGTCTCTAGTGGTTGGTATGGGTAAAGTTGTGCTGAAGATGACTTCAGGCAAAGAGCTGACTTTGACCGAAATACTGCATGTTCCGGAAATTCGCAAGAATCTGGTGTCCGGGTCTGCTTTGGTCAAGAATGGGTTCAAGTTAGTCTTCGAAGCTAATAGGTTTTCGCTTACTGAGAGAGGGAATTATGTAAGAAAAAGGTTAACTTGATAAGGGCCTTTTTAAAATAAATGTGATGAATGTAATGTGCTCCGTTGTAACCGAAAATGAAAGTAATAAGAATGTGGATTATTCTGTTTAGTTGATTGATTATTCTAATTTATGGCATGTTAGACTAGGACATGTAAATTATGATATAATTCAAAGATTAGTTATCTTGAATTTATTACCAACATTAAAAGTTGAAAATAAACACAAGTGCGAGATTTGTGTTGAAGCAAAACTAGTCAAATAGCTGTTCCCGTCTGTTGAGAGGAACAACACACCTTTAGAACTTATTCACAGTGACATCTGTGATTTGAAGTTTGTGCAAACTAGAGGTGGGAAAAATATTTCATCACATTTATTGATGATAGCACAAGGTATTGTTATGTGTATTTACTAAAAAGTAAAGATGAGGCGCTTCAGGCGTTTACACATTACAAAACAGAAGTTGAAAAATAACTTAGAAAAAGGATAAAGGCTATCGGAAGTGATCGGGGTGGAGAATATGGAGCACCGTTTGATGAATTTTGCGCAAATTTTGACATTATACATCAAACAACGGCCCCTTATTCGCCACAATGAAACGGGATAGCAGAACTCAAAAATCGTACTCTTAAGGAGATGATGAATGCAATGTTGATAAATTCTGGGCTACCTTAGAATTTAGGGGGGGGGCAATCCTCTCCGCTAATTATATCCTCAATAAGATTCCTCACAAAAGTAGGAATGAGACTTCATACGAACTTCGAAAGGGTCGTGGACCTTCATATAATTACCTCAAAGTGTTGAGGTATTTGGCTAAGGTAGAAGTACCAAAAACCCAAACAAGTCAAGATAGGTCCTAAAACTGTTGATTGCATATTTATTGGTTATGCTCTCAATAGTAGTGCTTATAGATTTCTGGTACATAAATCAGAAATTTTGGAGATTCATGAAGGTATTATCATGGAATCTAGAAATGCTTCATTTTTTGAGGATATCTTTCCTTGTAAGGAAAGAAATGAAGTAAGTCCTCCTAAAAGGACGCATGAAGCATCTACGAGTAGTTCTAATCACGGGGATGAAGAACCACGTCGTAGTAAAAGGACAAAAGTTCATAAGTCGTTCAGTCCTGACTTTGTATCTTATACATTAGAAGTTGAACCAAGAAAGATTAAGGAAGCTTTGTCAAGTCCAGATGCACAAAACTGGAAAGAAGCTATCAATAATGAAATCGAGTCTATATTACACCACACTTGGGAGTTGGTTGATCTTCCAAAGGGAAGTAAGCCTTTAGGCTGTAAATGGATTCTGAAAAAGAAATATAAGACTAATAGAACTATTGATAAGTTTAAGGCTCGGTTGGTAGTCAAAGGATACCGACAAGCACATGGCCTTGATTTCTTCGACACATACTCTTCGGTAACGAGAATAACTTCCATAAAATTACTCATAGCTATTGCTGCATTGCATAACCTTGAGATACATCAAATTAAGACTGCGTTTCTGAATGTAGAGTTAGACGAAGAAATATACATGGAACAACCCGAAAGGTATGTTGCTCCTGGAGAGGAGAAAAAGGTGTGTAAGCTGGTTAGGACTTTGTATGGACTTAAACAAGCGCCAAAATATTGGCATGAAAAATTTGATAACACGATGTTGTCAAATGGGTTTAAAATCAATGAATGTGATAAGTGATGTACGTTAGACAAGTACATAATGCATATGTCATATTGTGTCTATATGTAGACGACAAGTTGATTTTGAGAAGTAATCATGATATTATCATTAATACCAAAGAAATGTTAAAGAAAAACCTTGACATGAAGGATATGGGTTTGACAGATGTCATATTAGGGATTAAAATCTCCAAAACATCTGATGGACTAGTCTTGTCGCAGTCTCATTATATTTAGACAATTTTAAAAAAATTCTTTCCTCGCGACAATGCACCGGTTAAAACGCCAGTGGACTTAAGTGTCCATTTGAAGAAAAATCTGGGTGAACCCGTATCGCAGTTGGAATATGCTATGGTCATTGGTAGTTTAATGTATATCATGAACTGTACCCGTCCTGACATAGCATATTCTATTAGCAAGTTGAGTAGGTTCACGAGTAATTCTAGCTTAGAGCATTGGATGGATCTAACTAGAGTTCATAGATACTTGAAGTATACTAAGGAGTATGAATTATACTACTCAAGATATCCAGCTGTTATCGAATGATACAGTGACAAAAATTGGATATCAGACACAGACGACTCCAAATCCACAAGTGGGTATATTTTTACTATCGGTGGAGGATTAGTGTCGTGAAAAATCTTCTAAACAAATGTGTATAGCACGATCCACAATGGAGTTTGAGTTCATAGCTTTAGATGAAGCTCGTGAAGAAGCTGAGTGCATAAGACATTTCTTAGAAGATATTCCATGCTGGAAAAAACCTGTGGGCCCAATCCTAGTTCATTGCAACTGTATGTCGGCAATTGGCAGAGCACATAGTAAGATATATAATGGTAAGTCTAGACATATTCGTTGTAGATATAATTTCATTAAACAGTTGTCTCTAATGGGATTATATCCATTGATTACATAAAATCAAAGGATAATGTCGCAGATCCTTTGACGAAAGGATTACCTAGAGATCAAATATTCTATCTATCAGGAGGAATGAGGTTAAAGTCTACAATTTAAGAAGAGACACATCGGTAACCAAACATGTTGATTGGAGATCCCAAGATCATGGTTCAATGTGACAACTAAAATGTGAATATTCTGTGAGACACGTGAGAGTTTAATAAACTCCAAACCCATTGCCTAGGATAAAGAAGTGCAACCTGTAATGTTGTAGAAAAGGTTAAGCCGAGCTTTTAATGATTCTTATACTGTCTAAATGAAGTGGAGTATGGCAGAATACTTTTAAATAGGAAATCACCTATGTAAGTGTATGAGGTGTTGGCCGCCTCAAATTGTTTAAACACTTATGAAACTAAGAGAGGGTGTCAGGGCCAAAAATGGGTCCGACAGCGAGATCTAAAAGTTTGCTTAGAAAACTTATCATGTGAATATCATTGTCTGGATTTACAAGAATGGCTAACCAATTCAAGACATCGCGTTCATTGGGTAGCCTAGTAAATTCGATGATATATCACTAAGAGAGAGAGAGGTTCAAAACCAGAAGCTACCTCTTCTGATGTGATAAATTTCTGTTTGAACTCGAGAGAGCGTGTACTTAATTTCATTCGTGTGGGGGATTGTTGGAAACAGTAAGCTGAAAAGCTACATGTGTGTATGCTAATGTTGTAACAGAAATTCGAACACCATACGTATCCGGGATACATAATATTTTTTGATATTCTTGTTCTACTCCGTGAGTAGATGACCTTAGCCTTTCAAATTTCTCGATTCGGAGTTATAACGAATGAGAAATTAATGGTTAAAGTAAGGGTATTCAAATTGATCATAAGTGGCTATCCCACATTGGATATGGATCAATGTTTAAGATAGTATATCAACCTTGGTGTTTAGATAAGGGTTAGGCCTTTGGGTCATAACATCTTTGTGTGGGTTTAGAGGGGGAGGACCTATCTATGGGTCGTGGGTCGTGGGTCGTGGGTCGTGGGTCGTGGGCGTGGGTGGGCTTGGGCTTAGGCTTGTGGCTTGAGGCTTGGGCTTGGGCTAACATGGTTATCTTCTTGGGCCAAATTTAATTGAATTTTATTTAATTAATTTTGGGTCCAATTAGTTAGTCTCCAACAGAAAATTGATCCAAGATATTTTACACACTATATAAAAATGTTGGCCAAGTTTTTATGTAGATTCATTTTTTTTCTTCAGTTTGTTGAAAACGTTAGAGACGTTTTTGGTAACCTCCAAAAACTGATAGACGTTTTCTCTCACACTGATGACAGAATTTAATGGAGTTTAATCCTTGGTCTAATTTCAAGCCTATATAAGGCCTCCAGCAGATGGAAAAGACACACCAACATCAGCTTCTTCTTTGATTTTCTCTCTAGTTCATAAGCAAGTATTAGTCTTGTTTCGTTCGGATATCAAAAGTGGTTTTGATATCGAATTGATATATCGTTGTATCTTGGGACGTTGATTGCAAACACTCATACCACCTAGGCGGGACAATTTAGCGTTAAGGATAGAGAGTAATCTCTCGCCTCGATATTTGCTTTTATCTTTCTGTTTTCAAAATTTGTTGTTGTAGTGTAAATTTTGCAACATTTCTTCTAAGTATCATCCTACCTGTAAATATTTCCTCAACAATCACTATAATAAAATCTTCTATCTGTTTCAGTTTTGATTTGGAACATTTCAGGGCAAAGTGAGTAAGAAACCGAAAAAAGAAGAAAGAAAACATGGGAAGAGAAAAATCTGTTTGTCCTTTTGCCATTGTTTGAACACACACATGTTCTTGATCAGTACTCACACTTTCTTGCCAGGACTTAATTTTGCTTGTTTTATGGATCATTTACTTCTTTATTCTTATTTCATTCTATGTTGTATGACGAGCTTGTAAATTCTATTACGGTGCGTTTGGATCGATGAATTTGGATTTGAGGAGTGGATTTAGAGGAAGGATTTCAAATGACACCTAAAATTGTGTAATTTGAAATCCACCGTAGTTGTGGAGAGAAAAACTCAAATGAATGGCGAGGGATTTGAAATCCATCATCATCCAAACGAATTTAAATGAATTTATCGATGGATTGAATTTCAAATCACTCGATCCAAACACACCCTTAATTATTTGTACATCACCAACTTTTGGGTTATAATCTTGATAGTTCACTCAATGATAAATGGCTGAATTTGATTGTTTTAAGAATGTGGATGGATTAAAGGAAAGTGTTTCATGGTGGATTACTGAAATGTGTGAAGATTTATGGTTTAGGGTTTAGTATGCAACGATAAAAGTTTATATTTATGAGTTTGATTTTGTGTTACTTCATAAAGAGATGGAAATTGAAGGTGGATAAGAGAGACTAATGGCCTTGTGTCGATAATATTATGTCCTTTTAACTTGTTCCAAAATATGTATTGGACTTTGGAAATGACTTTTATATTTAAGTATTATGAACTTTAAATTTAAGAGGAATTAGCTTGTAATTAGTATTGAAGTAAGGATGATCAGCACTTAAGTAAAACGAATTGAAAAGGCAAAGTTTGTGAAAACTATTTTTATTAAAGTCATTTAATTATATTATAACAATTTATTTGTATTTGGATCCACATAGATCCAATCCAACTTAATCGGTTGAACAAGTAAAATCGTGACCTAGTTCTTAGTTCGGTTCTGGGTGGGTGTAAAATCGATCATTAAAAAAAACAGCCAAGCTCGTGCAACCCGATGATTTGACCATCAAATTAAGTGTTCAACCCAAGATTCCTAAAAATCGATTAAATTTTAAAATCATATAAATTGAGGGTTAATCTTCCTTTATTTCACGACTTCAATCCTAAAAATTCTTAAAATTCAGGTTACTCTCAACTTTAGTATATATATATATATAATATATGTATATTTTGGCCTAAAATTTAAAAATATATAGTGAGCACAATAAAAATAGTTATAGAATTTATATCTATATTTATATTTAATAATATTTATTATATAAGTAGTAACCCATGACTTGGTCAATTTTTCAATTTAGTATTGGTTGGATTTCAAAAGATTGATTTACAAACATTATGGGGGTATTTGCATACACAAGCCATAAAATGTTAATACTCTTTCTCATAAAATTTCCTAATAATTATCTAACAATCTTTATGAGTCCATATTCTCGTTACTGCTAAAGTAATAGTCAGTTGGTTTTGAAAAGAAAAAAAAGAAAAATTAACCTGGTAGATACAGGGTTGCAAAATAGGTATTGTATCTATTAAAAACTCGTGGATTATAGATTAATTTCATTTTAAGATCCTAATTTGACCGAAATGGATCATGTCAATAGCATATGATCAATTTAATTTGATAATTTTTCAAATTCCAGTCAATTACGTGAAGTAGCATTTCATAAAATTTCCATTTAATCGCAACATGGTTATATAATAAAAATTATTTAAACAAATAAATTTCTTAGAACATGCTACAAATACAAAAATAATTCAAAATTTCTATAAAAATAAAATTTTAAAACATTATTACAGTAATTAAATTGGTTTTGATTTTTAATATATTTTAATTAATTGAAATAGATCTAACATTAATATCAATTAAATTTTCTTGTACAATAATTTAAAAAATAGGGGGGAAAAAAGAAAATGTGACGTCTTCTCCACACACACCCATCTTCTTTTTCCTTTTCTTAAATATATTAATATAAAAATTATAATAATTTAAATTTTATGTTTTTTGACATGGCATAATGAGGGCCACGAGGCTTGTCCATTTAACACTTTTTCCTTCGAATTGTGTCATTCTAGACTACGTCGGCTCCATGAAGCCAGTCTAATATAGAATTATCTCTATAAAATAATTAAATTATTGATATCCAATAAATACAAGTAGGCGTTACAATTTCCATGAACATGAATGATTTAGGTCAAATTAGGATTTTGAAATGAAATTAATCTTCAATTCACAACTTTATTAATAGATATGGGACCTTTTTTTGCCAACCCTATACCTACAAGAATAATTTTTCATTTTTTTTTTCAAAGCCAACTAGCTATTATTAGGATTAGTAGATAATTTTTAGGAAATTTTATGAGAAGGTGTGTAACATTACATGGCTTGTGTAGGCAAATAACCCATAATGTATACTTACATGTAAGTTATTAAATTAGAAGATATTTTCTGTTAATTAAGTAATAATTTAATACTAGGTATACGTATCCCTATTTATATACACATTACTAATTAAACAAATGAACTATTATTTTTTATATAGGTTCTCAAGTGGGCTTGCAAGCCTGTTCCAACTAGGTATAACTCGTTCGAATTCAACTCATCAAAAACTCGAAAACATTTGAGCTCGGATTGGGTTGTACTCAACCCGCCTTGGGCCCATCCAAGATTCGAACTCAGTGTTTGGAGCCACGAGCCTCACTAAAATTTATGTAAAGTTTAATACAGTTTCGCACTGTAGGCTCTGCAACACAATCCCATCTGAGAAAAATTATTTACTCTGAACCAACACAACATAGTAAAATATAAAAGTTTGAAACTAAACAATAATTCCACATAGAATAATTACTTATTAAACTCGATTAGATTTATTTACAATACTATCCAGATCCAACTAATCATAAAGTAACAAGTACTAATATCACCAATCAACATATTCATTATTTAAAAATAGCTAATCTTTCACCATATACGTACGTAAATCGATAAAAATATTATTCTCCGAGAATATTATACATCAACATCAATATGGCCTTTCACCAATATAATTCCCAGGAGGATAGTAATTACAAGTCATGAACACATCACCATTGTCACAAACAATCCTAGCACATCCAACTTTTCTAGTATTTTTCCACACAATTTGTGTGTAATGGCCACATTGCTGACCATCTTCACAACTATTGTCATTATAACTATAGTATTTCTCTTCATCTGCCCATGTCCCAACGGCGTCCATTGGCGTCCAAATCGAACCGCTTCCCCAAAATATATTCTCTCCTAGTTTGAAATCTCCCTCGGGAAACGAGTGGGTCAGTTGGCAATCTGCCCGTCTCTGCCCGGCCCACCACTTTGCGTAGTTCTCTAATTGAGAATCCCACGCTAGGGGCAGCTCTGCTTTTCTTGCCCTGACCAAGTTGTGACCAAAAAGGAACTGTATAGACTCTCCCATGCAATGCCAACATAGTTGCCTCGAGATTTTGTATATAGTTTCGTTATTGGGCACGTTTTGGATGGTATCGGTTAGAGACGGTTCTGATAGTATTAAGCGATAATTCGATTGGATGATTGTGAGTATCACGAGAAAAAGAAGAGGGATTTTTGATTTCATATTTTTCTTTTTTGGTTCTTAGGCTAGAACTTTGTGTTGGTGGATTGATAGTTTCTTGAAGAAAATTGAGAAATTTATAGTGATCTTTTGTTTGTTTGTGTGTGTAGAAGTTGGATAATTGCTACAAATTTCTATATATGATGATTTGGGGAGAAATGGACCATAAATTTGCATGTTATGTGGGCCTGATAGGCCAATCTAATGTTAGCCATGGTTATTCTTTTATGTATATATAAAATTAAATGTTATCCATGATTGTCTTGTTATATTAAAAAATTGAGATAATATGTTATATTTCTTTATATTAAATTGATTAATGGAATTGGAATCTCTAGCCAGGTAGAAGCAAGATATTAAGTATTAATTTATGTTAGGCTTTCATGGCTGATGGAATGTAAAATAAATTAGGAAATGACAGAAACACCCCCACAATGACGTGTCACACGAGTCAAATGACAATTTTGCCCCTAATAATTATTAATTTACATTAATAATTGATACCCTTTGATTTATAATGGACGAGTTGGATCAGTCATACGACCCGACCCAATCCAACCCGATGACACAAAACATCTGCAACCTTCTTAATGTACCAATTTGTTATGTCATGAATAATGATTGTCATTTTCTTAAAATATCATCAACCTTTTCATTTGGAGGGGACTATCTCATAAACTCTCGAACGAGTCACATTTCACCTCGTATTCACTTACGAGCTCACCAAAAATAGTAGTATTAAATTTGGTACATAATCAACTTTATTATTCAAATGCAGTTTATAATCCATTTTACTTGTATTTGGATTCAACCTAGTCATTTGTTTTAGCCTGAATTACCCCCAATCAAATTCGAGCTAAATCAATGGCATGTTGCTTAGGCATCAACCATAATCTGAGACATATTGAAGTTAATTGAATTAATTTAAAAAATAAATCATATTCAATTGAACCCAACTACTAAGATGTTAAAATAATATATTTCATTTGTGATTGTTCATTCTCGTTGAATATATAGGCCAACCATTTTATAATAACTTGTAATTTAGGCATTTTATAAATGACTAGATTTAAATAGGGAAAAATGCAAAAAAGTCCCATGTGTTAATTCGAAAATGCAAAAAAAAACCATGTGTTAATGAAATAGGCTGAAAAACACCTTGTGTTATTCAAAAGTCTGCAAATAATATTCGCGTGCTCATTCCGTCAAAGATTTCTACGCTGTTAATTTTTAATTTGCAATGCCCATTATACCCTTCATATTAATAAAAGGGTTTTAATTTAAAACTTCATATTAATACACCACCGTTTGAACAACAATCATGTTAACGTCTAACAGAATTGGTATTATTTGCAGACTTTTGAATAACACAAGGTGTATTATAGCCTATTTCACTAACACATAGTTTTTTTTTGTATTTTCAAATTAACAAATGGTGCTTTTTTGTATTTTTCCCGATTTAAATATAATAAGATGATAGAATTTCACGAGAAAATGAAAGGGGATAGGGGATTGGCATTTTGTAAGAGAAAAAATAAATTATTAGAATGTCTCGTGACAAACCAGGCTGAGCCCGTGAACTGCTTTCGTTTTCCGATACGACACACGTGTCCGGCAATCACGCAATTCTAATATCATAGGCATTACAATGAGATATAAATTGAGTATTAATCACAAAACTTTAATAGTGACAAAGCTATGAAATTGACACAGACACAAGTCCCTCCAAATATAATGATGGTATAAAGAGAAAAAAACTTAAAACATCAGGTTAAATAAGTGTTACAGAATAATTAGTGAGAATGAGATTATATAACAAACTTGATAAGTTTAGTAGGGGACAATTGGGTTGAATGGGTTGGGTTTGGGTCGGGTTCATCTGAGTTTGGTTTAAAGTGAGTCGGATTGTCAAAAAATATGTATTATAACTGAACTCAATAAAGACCAAAAGTGGACCCAATAAGGATCAATTATGAATCAAAGTAGTGTAAGAGGTTGTTGTACATTGTAAAATGTAGATTATTGACTCAAAGTGAAAAATAGGTAAGACCCAAATTGGGCCTAATTTAAAACTCAATTAGACCCAGATATTATTAAAAGCCAACTCAATTAGAAATAAAATGATAAAATGTTAGGACCCAACACATTGAAAACTTAGTTGATTTAGGTAGAAATATATGTATAAACCCAAATTATCACCTCTAATTTTAAGTATCTTTTTCTAGTTAAGTAATTGTCATTGGCAACCATTTAAATACAACCTGTTCTTAATCAGCTAAGTACAACTTATCAAGACTGACGATATTTCTTATGCAAAATAAAATTTATTTGTTACTATTTATATTGTTATTGATAGTTAAATATTGTGTTTGCTATATTGTCATTAATATATTTTTTATGTGGCGATTCTAATCTTCGAAAAATCATGAAAAGTAAGGGCATGCTTGGTTGTATTTTGCAAAATATTGCATCAATGCCATAATAATTATGTGAATGAAAGATATTCATTAGTCCGAATTAGAAGTATATAATCACACATATAAAAATTACAAATTAAATTTATCACATATATAAAAATAAAATATCAAGAAGGAAAATCAGATTGGCCCATTAGTTTATGGGCCGGATTTTATATGTAAAGAATTCAAGTTGAGTATGAGTAGAATCAGTAGATATAGTTTCAGGCTTTTCAGTTTTAATTTTGATCTCATGTTTATTATACAAAAGTTTGACGAAGTAACTTCTGGTATTTTGACTTTTCTATAAAGTTCGACTAATTTAGTATGATCATTATTGGATTTTGATTATTTTGATGTGCTTTTGAGATTATTTTTCTTGGCAATTTATTTCTTCCATATTTATTAAATTATACAAAAGTAAAAATTAAACATTAACCAATTCAAATTCAAGTTGATCCTGTAAGATCTTATTATTAATTTTCATGTCCTGAACAAAAAAAGACCAATGTGATTCGAATGGTGATGTTTATTTGACTAACACATTGTGCAATGGTGATGTTAATTTAATCACTATTGTTTTCTAAAATATATAGACCCCATCAATAAGTCTTCCATAACACCAAAGATGGAACAATTAAAAAATTATTCATTAACAAAAACAAATAAAATAAATAAAATATTCATGTAACGAATAATATGCTCTTTCTGTTGACTTTCTTGTAAAAAAAAAATCTTTATGTACCCGTAAAAATAAAAAATCAACTAAAATTTTTTCATGATAATTTTTTTTTCAGACCATCAAAGCCTCTTCCGCTCGGGCCAACGTCCCTTTCTTACATATAATACCACCACCACATCACACATTTTTATGTATACAAAACCATTTCAAAATCCCCACAAAAATAAATTAAATATATATCACAAAATAAAATGATTGCAAAAAATTTACATTTTTAGTCTATAACCTAGCCCAACTTCACTTTTAGGCACATTCATCATGATTTTCACATTTAGTCACATAATTTTAAAATATCCCACGTTTAATCATACGGCCTAAAATCAAATAGTCATTTCCGTTAATCAACACTTTCTTGAAAAAATCTATGCGTGAATACACCCTCACATGGATAACATTCAATGTCACGTGTCTCTTATGTATAAACTTCCAAATAGTTTGATCAAAGTGTTGATTAACGGAGTTGACCGTTAAATTTTGGACATCAAGACTAAATTTGAAACATTTTAAAATTTACGAAACTAAATATTGATAAATTCATAACAAATGAAACCAAATATTAAACTTGGACGACGTTATTGAACGAAAAGTGTAATTTTCGTTAAAATGATTTAAATAAATTTTAACCAACAAAATGTTAATAAGGCTTCTCCCCATTGAAATTCCCAGGCGGATCATAATTACAAGTGATGAAAACACCACCATCATTATCACACACCACTCTAGCGCACCCAATTCTTCTAGTCCCCTTCCAAACAATCTGAGTGTAATGCCCACAATCTTCCCCATAGATACATGAATTCGACCGATAGTTATAGATCCGCCGCTCGTCAACCCACGCCTCCGCCGCCTGCGCCGGCGTCCACCCGTCGCCGCTGCCCCAGAAGATGTTCTCACCGTACGGCCCGTCGGAATGCTCCAGGGCGCAATCTGCGCGTCTCTGATTTGCATACCATTGTGCGTAACGGGCTAGATTCAAGTCCCACACCAATGGCGCCAATCTCAAGGCTGCCCGGGCTTTGTTTTGTGGGCCCAGAAATTGTTGTATCTCGTATGGGGATATTGCATTGGCTCCCATGATTAGGAAGAGGAAGATGAAGATGGGAGTATAGAAGAGCTTCATTTGATTTGAATAGTTTTGTTAAGTGGTAATTTTGCTTTAGTTTTATGTTTCCTTTGTTGTGGTATTTATAAGGGTACATTGGTAGAATTCTATAACAAATTGGGTTATAAAATAGTCATTTTGTCATAGACTATTATATTAAGATATGCTTTCTTAAGACATTTCTTATTAATATATTTAATAGATTACAAGTGATCGACAATTCGACATCTTTAGAATTGACTGGAGTGGTAGGACAATTGAATAACAAGATTTTTAAGTGTCAACTAGATATGAAGTGGCAATCATGTTCGATAATGATTGGCATATCTCTTAGGGGTAATAAATTGAGTTATAAGAGTCTTTTTGTTATGCACTATTGAATGAAGATGTGTTATGTTAAAACACTTTTTATTGGAATATTTAATAAGCTATATCAGATCGATTATATTGAAATCGATTTGTTATAGAATTAAATTATAGAATAATAGTTGACTACACAGGTTTCAAGTGTCAACAATGTCTGAGGTGGCAATCATGTTCGATAATGATTGCCATATCTCTAATCTTAACATATCGACTTATAAAAGAGTCAATTTGTTATAAATTATTGAACAAAAAGATATTTTGTTAAAGCATCCTTTAGTGACATAGCTAATAAAATATATCATACCAATTATGTTAAATTCAATTTATTTTAAAATTAAATGATAGGCAATAAAATAAGGAGGTTTACAAGTGTCAACTCTATTATAAGGTGGCAATCATGTTCGATAATGATTGTCACATCTTTAGGGGTAGTACTTCGTGTTTCTTTTATTATTAAATTTTTTTACAAGTGGCTATTATTATTTTATATCGCTTTCTTCATTTTTGATTCACTAGAGGCTATTTAAGATTTTATTCTTTTTGTACTTGAATATATGAATCTAGATCAATATATTGTATGTAAGAGAAAATATATGATAATGTTGAACAAATAGTTTAAAAATGTTGCTCCATGTGTGTGTGGACTGTGGAGTCAAAGTATTTAAATTTGAACAATTTATTACATTCTATTAATATTTGACATGGTTCAATTATATTGAATAAAAGAAAATGGATTATTTAATAATGTTGTATTTGGAAAAATAGATCAATGCTACCACGAACTATAATTTGGGCAAATTTAATTCGAGATTGATAGAGTTTTGAGATCCCAATTTTATGTTTGGTCAAGACCTCATTGGACAGCTCCATTTATATACCAGGTCGGTTTGTATATACTTAATCGATTATGATTTCAAGTTCATAATTGATATAATTACATTCAGTTCAACATGTAATATTAATTCGATAATTAAGGAATGCCACATCACACATTATGAGCATTGATTTGATTTAGTCCCATCGGTAATGTGAGATCAACCTCTCAAAGTGAGGGGCTCCTTGTGCACAGTGGGCACTGGGCAGTGGTCTAGTTTATGTGATTAGCTGAGTTACCATGATTTACATCATTCCATATTCCTTGAGTTATCAAAATAAATTTCGATGGGGGATGTTGGTAAAAGCCAATCTTAACTTGAGTTAAGATCTTTGATTAGCGTAGAAGATTTTGCTTAATTAGCAGTTTGGGCACGTGCGAAGTATGACCAAGATGAAAATGCATATGCAGATAAATAAATAGATCATTTGCAGATATATTTTGTTTAATCTACTTACTATTCATGTCTAAATAAATCATCAAATAAATAAATAAATTATACCAATTTTAATTTTCAATTTTCTTTTTATAATCCAAATGATTAATTAGAATGAAAAACTATAAAAAGAAAAAACAAGTCCAACAAGCGCTTAATTTATTTTAGATCTAATTGTATAGGTAGAACTGTAGAATATGCGTTGTGAAACGTAAGGGTAAAAATGTCTAAAAATGAACTAAGTGAAACTAAATTTGAACATTAAGGATGAGTATTAAGTTTTGCATTTGAGGGACGGCTCCGACATAAACAATGGTCTTATTTGTTTATGTTTATAAATTTAATTTTTAATAACAAAATTTTAATTAAATACAACTATTTTCGCTTAAATTTTACTTTTTTTTTTTTTATCTCTTCTTTTTCAATCCCATGTATAACCACATATCGATTATATATACATCATATCACAAACAACAATCAAAATTATTTTCTTATAATTATTATTTTTATTCTCTTTCATATTTTACAATAATTTAATTCAATTTCTAATTTTTTTATTCACATAAATTTTATAAACATAACTAATACACATCATCCAACAATAATCAATCTATTATTATTAATTGAACATATTTTATAAAATTTAACCAATTTTTAAAATAATAAACAAACAGTTAACATTCTCATAGATATTCCAGAAAATACATTTTCAACTGAACTAAAAATATCATATTATTACAAAAAGAAAATATTTACTCTTCGGGTCGGGTCTTATTGACAATTGTGGTAACTTTGGTTCCAATCCTCCACAGGAGGGTGCTGCCGTTTTGCTTGGATCCGATCTCACAATTGTAGAGTAGAGTGTTTGATTCATCAAATTTTGGCGTAGAGAAGTATGGGAATAGTGTTCACGCGGCTGTTTTCGTCGCTGTTTGGGAACAAAGAAGCTCGGATCCTTGTTCTAGGCCTTGATAATGCCGGAAAAACCACTATTCTTTGTATGAATTAATCTATTTTTTTGTATGAATCAATCCAATTTTTTGTTAATCTTTTTTATATATTTTTGCTTTCCTTTCGCAGATCGGCTTCAGATGGGTGAAGTAGTCTCTACTATTCCTAGTAAGTTGTTTCAGTTTCACTTCTATTTTATTGTGAATCTATGATGATATATACATTTGTTGGATTGATACTGTTATTTTATCAATGTGCAATCAGTATTGAAGAAATGTATAGGATTGATCTTCTGGATCAATAATATTCTTATTGGAGTTGCTTTCTGATCCTAAACCCAGCTGACATTATTTAGGCGTATTCTTTGCTTCAATTGATAGATTAGTGTATATGGAATGCATAATTTTTTCTTATATCCATGAAAGGGACAATGAAACTTGTTTTTCTACTGATTATTTTTTTCACTTCAATTTTATTGTGAATCTAAGATGATATTTACATTTGTTGGATTGACACTGTTATTTTATCAATGTGCAATCAGTATTGAAGAAATGCATAGGATAGATCTTCTGGATCAATTATATTCTTATTGGAGTTGCTTTCTGATCCTAAACCCAGCTGACATTATTTAGGCGTATTCTTGGCTTCAATTTTTTTGCTTCAGTTGATAGATTAGCGTATATGGAATGCATAATTAGTTCATATATCCATGAAAGGGATAATGAAACTTTTTTTTCTACTGATTTTATTTTGCTTTTAATTGCAGCCATTGGGTTCAATGTGGAAACCGTGCAGTATAACAACATAAAGTTCCAAGTTTGGGATCTAGGTAAACCTGTCTGCGCTTAACATGAATTAACTTTTGAATTACTTTAGAATGTAATTGTAGAGTGTAGAGCAGGTGTTCATTTGACAGGGAGTAAATATGTATGAACAATCTGATAATATCAAAAGCTTCTCATTTCCCGACAATGGTGGTTAATAACTGTTATGACAAAACTAAAGTAACAATTTGTCCTTGGAAATATGTGAAATTGTTGGAACAAGGAGAAGACCTAAGGACTTCTAAGTTTCAACAAATTATAAAAAAATGATGAGATTAGACATTATTTTTGGTGGTGATATTCATATTGAAGCTATGTGGAAGAAAGCTAAATAGATAATGTGGGACTTTTACTCCGTTGTCGTCTTACTATCCTCAGTTATTGCTAAGATTCTTTCTACATCTCTTTTTATTTGCTCTTTCCAATCTTTTCTTTGTGATGTAAGATGTCATTCTGAAGTTCATATCTAACGTTGAGATTATTTTGGCTGATATCAGGTGGACAGACTAGTATCAGGTAATTCATTTTGACTCTCTCCTGCCCGTTGTGTTTATTGTTTGCCTTTTTCTTGCAGTTACCAGCCAATGATTTTCCTAGTATTGCTTGCTGATTAATCTTATGTATTTCGTAAACTCTTTTTATTGTACACAAAAACTTTATGGTGTGGACTACTTTTTCGACTGACGTAGGGAAAGTTTACTGAAAACATGGTTAATGTCACAGTAAGAGAAAATTGAAGAATCCTCTTTCTGGGAATATGTTAGGAAAATAATATGTATAATAAGTTATCTACTCAAAAAGAGCACTAGAAGTACCCATTCATTTTCTCTTATTTGCATATCTTGCCCTAGCATTTGCATTGAGATGTTGGCTACTCTGCACTAAGGATTTATGGAGAGTTGCATTTCATTTTTCAATCTGATGATACGACATGGAGAAGATAAATTCACTCCATGAAGTTTATGCAGGTTTAGAAATCTCTTGTGAAGCGTCTATTGTGTGTCCATCCAGTGAGTTTATATAAGATACATGGTCAATGAACTTAATCATGCGTCAATAATTGTACTCCAAAGAACTAAATTTAAATGAGTGTTTGAGAGGTTTGTGGGGTATGAGCTCTTGATATTCTCAAGGCGAGGTTTACGGAAATTCACACCCGGCATAATCTCAAATTTTTATATTTCCATTATCATCTACTCATATTAGGTATTGAAGAAAATGTTTCTGAATTTTCTTAATTCTTTATATTTTCATTATCATCTACTCATATTAGGTTTTGAAGATTAGATTTGTTTCAATATCTATAGGGTCTTTTCCTCACTGTGTCAGAGGTATAACAGGTGTAAGCATTAGTTTGGTAAGAGTAGTTACATTAGTTGTTACAGCGTTGAACTCTGTTTGCTTCCATTTAAGACGGTAAAAAACCAATGAGGGGATACATTACCCGAATCTTTCATATCTGCCCAGATTAGTATAGTTCCTTTTTACATTCTTACTTTAAAAAACAAACTGAGCTTAATTTTACTTCTATTTGTAATTTCCTGGTCCTGACTGATTTCTCCTGTGTAAATGAAAACTCCTATTTAAGTTTAACCTCCTCGTTTCTAATTAATCTATATAAGAAAACCTATTCTTTACTGTGAAGTTACTTACGCGGTCAGTCCTTATGCATGTTACCAAAGAAAAACAGACCATACTGTGTTTTTCTCATATTCGGTATGAAACCAGAAATCCTGGAAATGTTTTGTAGTACTTGGTGTATTGTGAAGTTTTCTTAGTTAGAGATGCTTATTTCTGAATACTCTTACTTTGCTCTTGCTCAAATAAAAATATACTTTGATTAGGCCTTGACTTGAGACAAGTTAGTTTCATAGTAGCTTTTCACAGCGAATGCTAATTGTATATTTGGTTTATTGGTTCTTCTATTTAGGCCATACTGGAGGTGCTACTTTCCAAATACTCAAGCCATAATATATGTTGTTGATTCAAGTGACACAGATAGGCTGGTGGTTGCCAAAGAAGAATTTCATGCAATATTAGAGGTGCTTTTTCTATTCTTCATCTTTATCTTTGCTATATATATCACAAATGATATTGAAGTTTTCTTTATGGGATATGTTTGATGCTCTAGATTAACACATCATATATTATGGATATTCTGTTTCCTGCATTAGTTACTATTCTGACATTTAAATGCAATGTTATGGTCTCTTACAGGAGGAAGAGCTAAAAGGTGCTGTTGTCCTGTTATTTGCCAATAAACAGGTTTGTTTAATTGGCCAATACTTAATTTGTATGTTGAATATAGTCAGTGATGCGATAGAGTACCACCAGAAACACACCCATATACATGCATTTGGACACTAGGAAACAATGATAAGTCACTTGTTTTTGTGTTTCATGGTTTTACAGGATCTTCCTGGTGCACTTGATGATGCTGCAGTAACCGAGGCCTTAGAGTTGCACAGGATTAAAAACCGCCAATGGGCTATTTTTAAAACTTCTGCTATAAAAGGAGAAGGCCTATTTGAGGGCTTGGACTGGTATGCTCTATTAACCATATATCTTGATTAAATTACAGACACCAACCTTTTTGAGACCCTAAATACGAAAAATAGCCCGAGTTTTGAGAAATTACCATACTCCCCCTTTCCGTACAATTTCACCTGCTATTTTTCGATTTGTCAAGATCTGGGCTGTCTTGGTAATTTGTAAAACCCCAGTAGACTTGTAGCAATTACTCAACAAGAAAGGGAACATACATGTTACTTGCTCACATTTACACTTTTATGGGTAACAATTAGGGGTGTTCACGAGTCGAGCTCGAGTCGAGCTTGCCAAAAAATTCGAGCTCGAGCTCGAGCCATAATTTTCGAGCTCGAGCTCGAGCTCGACGAGCTTCAGAAATGTGAGCTCGAGCTCGAGCTCGAGCCAGACTCGAGCCGTGTCGAGCCGAGCTCAAAAAAAAAAAAAAAAATTAAAAAAAAAAAAATATTTTTTAAATTTTTTTTAATAAAAAAATATTTTTTTATAATTTTTTTTATAAAAATATTTAATTAATTTTATATTTATTCATATATTATTAAATATAGTTATAATTAAAGACAAAAATATTATTATTTATAAATATATTATTATAATATATCATTTTATATAAAAAATTTAATAAATATTTATTTTTTTATATATGTTAATTAAAAATTAATTTTTTATTCAGGCTCGCGAGCCGGCTCGCGAGCTCGCGAACAGGCATATTTAGGCTCGAGCTCGAGCTATTTTCGAGCCGGCTCGCCGAGCTCGCGAGCCGGCTCGACTCGTGAACACCCCTAGTAACAATGTGTATATCACAAAAAGTCACTATTCACCTTTTGAACTCTCATCTAACGTTCCTGGTCGTTCAAATGGGAGCTGCCAAATTAGGACCGGGGAGGAGTACAAATCTTGTCAATATTAGTCTCAAATTCTGATATCAATCAAGCAGAATCTATCATATTATTCATCTTAGCCTTAATTGCAAATTATCATTTGAATAGGTTGAGTAACACACTTAAATCTGGAGGTGGCTAAATATTTCGTGGAGTATGAGATGAATGCATTGCTGTCGAAGCTGATATAAGAAAAATCTGACTATTACTGGTATGGCTTGTGTTGAGGTTCCATTCCTATATTGTTGTGAACAAATAATTGATAGGATTATATGTCGAGTTCTACCAAGAAATGAATATTTAACTCATCTTTCTCATTTTTTGACATTGTATACCCTACCCTTTGTTACATTTGTCGATGTCGTCTGTTGATGATCAGTTTTTCAGATATAAATCTCATTTACATGCATGCATATTTGTTATCTTTGTGTTTTCAACCTTTTTAGCATCATTATGAGAATGTTTTAAAGTTATTTCTGTTTTTAGTTTCACTAAAAAACTATTGGTATATTGTTTAGTTGATAGGTTGTATCAGGTTCAGCAAATTTTATTTTCTGAGGTAATTATGTAAAATTTATTTGTATTACTGTGAGAATTTCATTTGGAGCATCTCCAGAACTTGGAAAGGAATGTGCTAGTGTATTATATATATTCGCTTTGGCCCATTTCATGTATAGTGTAGGGCTCTATTATACGTCCATATACGTGTATTTATATCTCACAGTACATGGTTTTATTCACTTTTGATACAATAATATCTTTTGTTCTTATATGTTATAGCCTAGGACTCTAACATGGTATCAGTCACCGGCCAAGACACTGCCGTGACTTCCCCTTTCGCCCTCACGGCACCACCACCCATCATCGACCCGTCAACCATGACCGGCGCTCCGGCCATAACCACCGTACCACCTTCATCGACCACAACCTCATTCTCCTCGGCCAACAACCAGCAACATCCTCAATACACTGCCCTACCAACCTCATTCTCACTGGACTACACACATATCCACCCTCAACACACTGCCCCGCCACGGCTCGCCGTCCCTACGCCGGTGATGGCTGATGTCTCTTTAATATCCAAAATATAGCACCTCTTATCTCTTAATCTTAGCCCAAGAGACATTGCTCAAATTTTGTCAACTAATCCCATGAATCCTGCTGCCGCCGTTAACACAAATTTCTCCACCGCTTCCGCAGCCGTTCTTTCAACCGAACTCCGCCTTTAGACGATTGCTGTTCAAAATCCAGCAGCATCCTCACAACCTGCTGCCGCCACAACAGTGCATCTCTCATCCCCTTTAAACCTAGAACTCACTAATCCCTCGGCCCACTCATCCTTTTGGCCATCCCAATTAGCCCACAACTTAAATATGCCCTCTATACCTTCAGCCCATAACCTTTCACAAATAAATTGGGCCCCAGAATTTAATTTAACTTTAGCCCAACAGTCCCACAATTTAATAAATTTGGAGACTAGACCACAAAATCAATTTAATTAGGCCCATGTCTCTCATCTTCATCCAAATCCAATAGCCCATCCTAACCAAATCCCAATTGCACCTCTAGACCAAAATCAAACCAAAATGCCCCAACTTGATCAATCTCAGAATCCTATCACTCAAATTGATCCAACTTCTACCCCAATCACACATTCCACGTCCCTTATCCCTTCAAACCAAACACAATGTTTTTTACCATTCTCTCCATTCTTATCCTCACTTCCTAATCCTAACCACATGTCCACAAAATTAAACTCCGATAATTTTCTCTTATGAAAAGACCAGTTTGAAAACTTACTCGAAAGTCACTCAGTTCTCGGGTACATAGATGGCTCTATTCCTTGTCCATCATCACATGCCATTAATTTTGTTGGCCAAATTATACTGAATCTATCACACTCCTCTTGGGTTCGCACGGATAATAGCATCAAAACTTGGATGCATAACACTATGTCACAAGAAATATTGCTATCCGTTTACTCCCTTCCCACCTCACGAGCTATATGGCAAGCTTTAGAAACTCGATTTATCCAACAATCGCTTGCAAAACAACTACGTTACAAACGTGAATTTTCCACCATTCAGAAAGGTTCCCTCACATGTGACGCTTATCTTAGTAAAATACAACAACTCACAAACAATCTTCAAGCTGTCAAATCACCTATCTCTTCTACGGATTTAGTTCTTCAAACACTGAATGGGCTTCCACCGGAGTATGATTCATTTATCACCTCCATCATCATGAACTCCTCAATTATTACCTTTGATGACCTTCGTGCTCGCCTTCTTCAATTTGAACATCATCTCCTTAATCAACAATCTGTCACACAACCCTTGCCTTTATAGCCCACTCCAATATATCCCGTGGTCGGGGACGTGGTACTTATCGTGGTACTTATCGTGGTCGTGGCCATAGTTTCGGATGTGGCCGTGGTCGGAATGGTCGTGGATATCCTCCTTCCGCGTCTTTTCAGTATGGATCATCTTCGACTTCCAGGTCCTTTTTCGGACCTCCCCGGTCATATGGCTCTATACAAGATTCTCCATCAGGTCTTCTGCCATCCTCTTGCACATGACATATATGTTAGCTATGTAGTACTCCTGGCCATGTATCGGCATCTTGTCAGCATCGCTTTGATCACTCATATATATCTGAAAACTTACCAAAGTCATTTTCCGTCTTAACTGTTGGTGATACTCTTGATCTCACTTGGTTTCCAGACAACGGTGCCTCGACTCATATGACCCCTCATAATGGTATGTGATGTGTATAATACCGCAAGCGTACGGCTTCCGTGTAGTACAAAAGATATCGTTCCCACGAGGACCGAATAATCAAGCACTAATTCTTTCAGTTATCGGTAATCTAAGCCTAATGAAATTACGAGATAAAACGTAAAGAAAACTAAACAGAACGTAGAAAATCAGTTTTGATTATATGTGATTAGCAATTCTGGAATCAGGGTTCACCACGACATAGTTATCAATTCAATCATATCATCAATTCGGTGTACGATCGCTACTTATGAATGACACCATTTAATTATACTTATTACCTTTTGTCAAAGCATAATAATTTACCCAAGTTAATTAATCCCCTACTCTCATGACGATTAGACAAAACTCATATTTATTCAGTTCTGCGATAGTGTATCGATTCCTCAAAAGTCTTAAAACTACTTTCGTGATTTAGGATCCTAGGTTTGAAAACTATGGGTTCCGATTCAGATGTCACCTTTCAGAATTTTCACCTAATATCTATGAACATGTAAATATGTGGCCGGCAAATTCACAAACATAATTACTAAGAATTCAAATCATAAGCGAAATCGATGTAACGTCAACGATAATATAATTTATACTGATAACATATTATCGGGCTATTCTCGATTCCAGAATAAAATGGATTACTCCATAGATTCGAAAGCACAATCAACAATCATAAAAGTAAACATAATAAAGTGACAAGAATTAAAAAGAGATTAAATAAATAAAACTCGATAAAACCCGTTGTTGAAAGATCTGTTTACAATCAAGCTCGAATCTTGTTCTTCGATCTCCAATCTTTTACAATCGATCTCAAGAAAATAAAATTCGAACCCTAATACAATATTTGGAGAGGGTGTTTATACTTGAAAAAAGAATAACTAACTTCTGAGCCGCGTTTAAGCGCGGCACTTATCTGCCCCGCGTTTAAACGCCGGCATTTTAATTTATCCGCAATCCTTTCTTCTTTCATCTTATTTTGGTCTTTATCGTACACATTTCTATTTCGATCGACTATTTTCACATGCGACACTTAACAAAGCTATTAAACGCATTGTGCGGTAAAAAGATAAAGCAACCGAGAGGTAAACGTGGCAAAATAAAAGCTCTATGATGCGTATAAATGAGGTTTATCAACCCCCCTCAAACTTGCTTTTGTTCGTCCTCGAACAAACGGTAAACAAAGAAAACAAAAATAAAAAAATTAAAGATAAACTCATTTTCGTAGAGTACACGATTGCATTTAGCATGTGCAACAAGCCTTTAAACCTTTTTGTTACCCAAAAAGGACGAGTTATTGTCTCGTGAGGGTTTGCAGATGATGTACCAACAAAATCAATGAATCTTTACCTAATCAAAAAATGATGCAATCTTACAAAAATTAACGAGAGTTAATAATGGGACATTTTTAGAAGAAGAAAAAGATGCATCTCTCAATTAGTTGTCATATCAAACTGTAAAGTCGGACGAATTTCTAGAAGACACGTAATACGGCAATCTTTAAGTATTATAGTCAAGAGGGCGTCTCTACCACGCGTTGTATGATACCCATCTCTACCAACTAAACTTAGTGTCCAACTGGTTACATAGCACCGAGAATGAAAATAGATAACTTATGCTAAAAGTCTCATACTCCACAGGCTTGTGCAACGTTCGTTTTCTTAGACTTTCTAGGACACTCGCATATCGAGTTTTAGGTCAATGACTCCCAAGCTAGATAGCCATAGGGCGTTAAGTTTTTTGGGACTCCTTCGGACTTAATTGCTCAAGTATCAAAGGTCACAAAACGAACTAGCCTGCGGTAGGGATCAAACACGTATATATATTTTTATTTTATATATATATATATATATATATATATATATATATATATATATGCGACGCTATGCCAGTGGACGTTGTATTCGAGTTAATAGACTTGGAAACCACCCCTTACGTGTTTCAATACAGATGGTCCACTCGACTTCTGTACCGTAGATTGCTACACATATTAGTGTCTGACGAAAAAGTCACGACTTAGCATATGACATTTCTAACAGAAGAGATGATGCATGAGTTTTATTAAAACGTCCGCCATAATCTCTAGTCAATTGTTGTAAGATGATCACAAAGATAAGGTTAGGATTCAAAAGAAAAGTGTAATGTTCAATATCACAAACTAAAGATACAAACCAAGAAAAACAAGATAACCACCGCCAAACTTGAAGTGAACATTGTCCCTAATGTGACTAAAGTGTATGTATGCATAAAAGTAAAATGAACATAACCTGTTCAAGATTCGAGACGATCATTCCGATTCTGCTAGGTATGCGTCTGTAGTACTGAAAAAGAAACGACATCAGAATGCTTGGAAACGTCTCTAGAAATTATGCTCTCACTTCTCTCTAGTTTTTTTTTTGAATTTTCGTTCACAATCATGTTTAATTCTTCCTCAAGTTGTGGTTCATTGTCATCATCAATTCTTATTCGTACTAATTCTCCTTCTTTGCAACGTTTTTCACCTACTATTGATCAAATTACAAGACGTATACCATCCTTTGAAAATGAGTTTAACATTCCGGAATTTATGAATTTGGTGAATCGAGTAGAAGGTCATGTTGTGAACAAGGGTATGCAAAACAATTCAGATTCTATAGATATTGAATCTCTGGTTTGGATCCCAATCGGGGGATCAAAATTTGCTGGCTTGGTTGCTTTGCCCGATCTTTTACGTGAAAAAAAATATAAAAATGCCATGGATCTGATGAATATGAATGATGTGGCTAACGAAATTGGATCAAAGCAATTGGTGGAAGATTCAACCATAGCTAGGGTTTCAATCGATCTCGATAAGGAAGAAGGGGCAATACATGCTATCAATAAGGAAAGGATTTTTAAAGATTCATCTCCCATTCAAAATCAAAATCTGGCGGCTAGAGTTGGGAAAGAGCAGATTCATGAAAATCTTCACTCCAATGATGAGGAATCTTTCTATATTGGCAAAATTAAAATTAATACACATGACAATTTCAACAAAAGAGATATTTTCATTGCTTCGAAACGAACAACTCTTTCGTATATGCAGCCTGAATTGATTAATGGTGAGACGTTTGTGACACCTACGTGGGAAATGGCATGTATTGGTATGAAACGTTGGGAAACCACAACGGTCGGATATTTTTTGGGAAAAAACCTCCTTTTTTGGCAATGAAAAGGTTTGCTAGATCTGTTTGGGCTGGTCTCCACGATGTTAAGACAAATTCTAATGGCTTCTTCTTTTTCAAGTTTGACTCCGAAGACAATTTGATGGCCGTGCTTGACGGTGGACCATGTTTGTTTATGGGTCAACCTATATTCCTAGTACGGTGGAAAGAAGGTATGTCACTAGAAAAGCAAAAGCATAAGGAAGTACCAATTTGGGTTAGATTTCGTAATGTGCCTACGGTGTATTAGATAAGGGAAGGGCTTAGTTCGATCGCAAGTGCTGTTGGAATCCCGTTATACTCGGATGTATTCACTTCATCTATGGAATGCCTAGATTATGCTCGGGTATGTGTAGTAGTTGACGTTCAAGCCAAATTCAAGGATCATGTTTATATATTACTACCGTCGGAGTCTGGAGAATACAATGGGATGCGTAAAGTTTTAATCGAATACGAATGGAGATCTACTTATTATGAAACATGCGATTCTTTTGGGCCTATAAAGGCAAATTGTCCAACAAATTATAAGGAGAGAAAGCAACAAAAACCGATACATGTTTACATTCCAAAAAAGACTAATTCTGATGCATGGAAGGTAGTAACTCGAAAGTAAGCTAAGGATAAGATCAAAGGGGCCAACGAAACTGCTGAACGTATGGTTAATGAGAATCTTGCCTCTCCAACAAAAATTATGGAGGATAATGAGTTACTAACGAAGAAGAGAGATATTGTTGACCGTAATCCATTCGCTCTTTGGGAAGGTTGATATGGAAGAAGAAATGGATACAATGGTTGATCGCCTGTTGCGGGGTCCTATGAATACAACAACCCCTTTAGAAGTGAATAAATGATAATCACATCAACTGCTAAAGAATTGTGGCGTGTAGCTTGGTAGTTGATTTACTTAGTACTAGGATAAACCCAATTTGGATATTGCTTGTAATTTGAAGTAGCGTACTATAGCTTTATTGGTGCGGTAAGGGCCATTCCCTTATGCGTTTTTTTGGTATAATTTTTACCTTTATTTTAATGCAATTGAACCTTAAACCAAAAAAAAAAATAGTACTGAAAAGAAACATACACTAGAATGAAAAGGAAATAGACACTTAGATTAATCATAGTTAGCATTACAGTCCATAAAAGATAAAATAAAATAAAAAAAAAGAAAAAAAAAGAAGAAAAAGAAAGAAATACAAACAGACTAAAGATAGGAATCAGTGGTTAGACCATGGTTTCCAATCTTTGTTTCCCGGTTGATCAGTCTGGTCATTCCCGAAGTTGAGATCTGGCATGTATACATTATTCGGGTCGGCAGGAGGAGGATAATGTGGGAAAGGCAGCGGGTATGGATAGTCATACTCGGGTCGACCCGCGAAGCGATTAGTAGCAAGTGCGATATCCCGATGATAGCTCATTGTATAAGGCCCCATATGTTGATTGTAGTGCTGCTGTCTAGCTTCCATTTTAGTAATCAGATCTTAATTTCAGCAACATCGGCCTTGATTCCAGCAACGTCGGCCTTGATTCCAGCAACATCGTTCTGTATTTGTACAAGCATCTGATATAGTGCATCCGACTGTTGTGGCTCGGGGGCACTATAGCTAATCCCAATATCGGGTTGTGATGTTTCTGGGGGTTCTTGTGCCAGACGTGACCTTTTTGGTGTAGGTCCTCTGACCTAAAATAATATCTTCGCTCGGCTCTTCGAAGACGTCGTCGGGAAAAGAGGGAACATTTCATCGTTCGTAGAGTAGGTGTATAAGTGCGGAAAAGACGAGAGGACCCTTCCTTCTCCTAGAGACATGTCCCAAATCGGTTGTGAGAGATATGATTGCAGGTCGAAGGTTCGTGTAGATCAGTGTGGCCATGTCAATCATATTTCTCATGAGTAATAGCTCGAGGATGTGTCACCTCAGAAGTGTTCATCGTCGGACTAAGACGGTGACGGATGAACTTGTACAAGTACAAAGCTTCTAGTGTTAAATCCCCTCTATGTAGCGTAGCCCCCTTTAAACCACTCTGAACCATCGCAAGCAATGACTTGTGTAACCTCATATAGGATTTGGTGGTTCGGGTGTTTCGCCATTGTTTGGTAATAACAGTGAGGTCTGTTCGGTAGGTGAAGCACATGTCTAATGTCGCTAGTATCGAAATCAACTGATACCCCTCTAACAGTTGTCGAATCATGGTTTCAGCGAGACACAGAAACGTAAAGAAAACGTCATCTAGCACTAATTCTTTCAGTTATCGGTTATCTAAGCCTAATGAAATTACGAGATAAAACGTAAAGAAAACTAAACAGAACGTAGAAAACTGGTTTTGATTATATGTAATTAGCAATTCCGGAATCAGGGTTCACCACGATATACGTTATCAATTCAATCATATCATCAATTCGGTTACGATCGCTACTTATGAAGGACACCATCTAATTATACTTATTATCTTCTGTCAAAGCATAATAATTTACCCAAGTTAATTAATCCCCTACTCTCGTGACGATTAGACTAATCTGAGATTCATTCAGTTTTGTGACAGTGTATCGATTTCTCAAAAGCCCTAAAATTACTTTCGTGATTTAGGATCTTAGGTTTGAAAACTATGGATTCCGATTCAGATGTCATTTTTCAGAATTTTCACCTAATATCTATGAACATGTAATATGTGGCCGGCGAATTCACAAATATTAATTACTAAGAATTCAAATCATAAGCGAAAGCGATATAACGTCAACGATAATATAATTTATAATGATAACATATTATTTGGCTATTCCCGATTCTAGAATAAAATGGATTACTCCATAGATTCGAAAGCACAGTCAAGAATCATAAAAGTAAACATGATAAAGTGACAATTATTAAAAAGAGATTAAATAAATAAAACTCAATAAAACCCGTTGTCGAAAGATCTGTTTACAATCAAGCTTGAATCTTGTTCTTCGATCTCCAATCTTTTACAATCAATCGCAAGAAAATAAAATTCGAACCCTAATACAATATTTGGAGTGGGTATTTATACCCAAAAAAGAATAACTAACTTCCGAGCAGCATTTAAGCGTGGCACTTATCTACCCCGCGTTTAAACGCGGACATTTTAATTTATCCGCAATCCTTTATTCTTTCGTCTTATTTTGGTCTTTATCGTATACATTTCCGTTTCGATCGACTATTTTCACACGCGATACTTAACAAAGCTATTAAATGCATTGTGCGGTAAAAAGAGAGAGCAACCGAGTGGTAAACGTGGCAAAATAAAAGCTCTATGATGCGTATAAATGAGGTTTATCAGTATGCTTTCTCATTTGTCTCCTTAATCTGGCATTAACAAAATTTTGGTTGGAAATGGTGATTTATTGCAGATTAAACATGTTGGTTCTGCCACTCTTAATACCCCTTCCTGTTCGTTACGCTTATCTAATGTTCTACATGTTCCTTCTTTATCTCACAATCTTTTGTCTATTCATCAGCTCTGTCGTGATAATAATTGTCTTGTCACCATTTCTGATTCTGGTTTTTGTATCAAGGACAAGCTCAGCGGTCGCCCCCTACCGACGTTCCGTTCATCTAGTGGCCTCTACCCAGTTCATCCCACTCCACCATCCGCTTCTGCATCAGTTCTCATTGCACAACCTGTCTCCAGCACCATCTGGCATTGCCGTCTTGGTCATCCTAGTTTATCTACTTTAAAAACTTTATGTAATAAAGGTGTTATTTCACCCAAATGCAATTTGATTTTTGCTCTTCTTATCAATTAGGTTGTTCACGTAGGCTCTCTTTTAAATCTACTGAGAAACGTAGTCAGTTTCCTTTTTCGTTAATTCACTCTGATGTTTGGACCTCTCCGGTTCTCTCAAACTATGGTTTTAAATATTATGTTATTTTTGTTGATGATTTTACTCGTTTTACTTGGTGCTACCCTATGAAAATAAAATCTGAAGTTTTTCAACATTTTCTGCACTTCCATTCTCTGGTTTCAAATGTCTTTTCGTCCACTATAAAATATTTCCAAAGTGATGGGGGTCGTGAATTCGACAACGCACAATTTCATTCATTCTTTGCCAATAAAGGCATTCAGTTAAGATTATCTTGTCCATACACTCCTCAACAGAATGGTGTCTCTGAACGCAAGCATCGTCACATCTCTGAACTCATTCGAACTCTTTTTGTCACTACATCCCTTCCCACCTCCTTTTGGGTTGAAGCTCTATATGTCTCTGTCTTCCTCATTAATCGCTTACCCACTCCCACTCTCTCCTCTGTCTCACCGAATGAGTCTCTACTTGGTCTCCCATGACTTTCATCTTTTTCGTGTTTTGGTTGTGCTTGCTATCCGTACCTTAGTTATCGTGCTAGTCACAAGCTAGAAAATCGATCACTGACATGCGTTTTTCTAGGATATGCTACTAACGATAAGGGTTTTCGGTGCTTTGATCCCGTTTTGGGTTCTGTACATATCAGTCGTCATGTTATCTTTGATGAATCTACGTTTTCATATTCCACTATTTCTTCTACCTTCGATTCACCTGCCTCTTCGTTTACCTCACCTCCCTTGCTCCTACCTCCATCTCCGTATTTTGGATCGTCATCCACCACATCCATACATACCCATACACATGCTCCATCTGGCACTCCGTCATTATCGACTCTACCCAGTTCCCCTTTAGCCACGATAAATACCTCTCCTTGCCCTGCCTCACCCCCACTACTTGCTCTCCTCCTTTAACATCTCTAGTGTCTCCATCTTCCACGTCACCTGTGACCTCTTCTATCTCCCTCACTCTTCCGTTTGATACTCATCTCTCTCCTCCTGTTCCTCCAAGGCATTCGATGATCATTCGCTCTCGTGCAGGCATTACCAAACCTCGTATCCTTCCCTCTCACTGCTTCCCCTACACTTGTAGAATCAACATGTTTTTCTCAGGCTATAAAGGATCCTTTATGGTGTGCTGCTATGGCTTATGAGTTTACAATTTAACCACACGTGGATCCTCGTTCCACCAGACTCCTCTCAGAATATTATTGGTTCCAAATGGGTGTACAAGATTAAGCTCCATTCTGATGGCTTGGTTGAGCGTTATAAGGCTCATTTAGTAGCTCAAGTGTTAAAGCAACAGGCAGGTATTGATTTTGGTGAGACTTTCAGCCCAGTGGTCAAGCGTACCACCATTCAGACTGTTCTTTCTATTATTGTCTCTCATCATTGGTGTATTCGTCAGTTGGACGTAAAGAATGCTTTTCTTCATCGTGATTTTTTTGAAACTGTATATATGGCTCAGCCAAGGGTTTTATTGACCCTCAGCATCTTACACATGTTTGTCAGTTGCAGAAGGCTCTCTATGGTCTGAAACAGGCACCTCGTGCCTGGTTTCAGCGTTTTGGCACATATCTTCTTCGCCTTGGCTTCTCCTATAGACATGCTGATATGTCCATGTTTGTCTACCGCAGTTGTTCTATGGTACTTCTCCTCTATGTTGATGATATCATACTTCTTGGAAATGATCCGACGACTGTCTCTTCTCTTATTACTCGTCTATCACAGGAATTTGCTATGAAAGATTTGGGTGATCTTCATTATTTCTTGAACATTCAGGCCTTGCGTGATTCTCAAGGACTTTTTCTTACTCAGCTGAAGTATACCACTGGTTTGTTGGATCGCTTTGGTTTTATGCATCTGAAACCTGTCTCATCGCCTCTTTCTGCCAAGTCATGTCCCTCCGCTATTGAAGGTTCTCTTTTCTCAGTTCTACACTATTTCGGAGCATTGTGGGTGTATTACAGTATCTTACTCACACTTGACCAGATATTGCCTATGCCATTGCACTTGTCAGTCAGTTTATGCACTCTCCTCGGGATTCTCATTTTCAGATGGTCAAGCATATTCTCCGTTATCTCAGGGGCATGCTTGATCTTGGTCTTCTCAACTCTCCGTCTTCTCTAGACTCTCTCACGGTCTACACTGATTCTGATTGGACTAGATGTCCAGATAGTCGACGCTCAACTACTGGATTCACTATCTACTTTGGAGACAATTTGATCTCCTGGTCTGCCAAGAAACAAGCCACCATTTCTCGCTCTAGCACTGAGTCCGAATATCGCCCTGTTGCCTTCGCTGTAGCTGAGACCTGCTGGCTTCGATATATACTTCGCGATCTAGGTGTAGTACTTCCACATCCAATTTCTGTATATTGTGACAACATCAGTGCCATCTACCTTGTTCTCAACCCGGTCTTTCATGCACGCACCAAACACATCGAGATTAATTACCACTTTGTTAGGGAAAAGGTAGCTACCGGTGATGTTGTTGTTCATTATGTCTCCACCAAGGATCAAATTGCGGATATTTTGATGAAGCCACTTCCAGCACCTCGTTTTTTTCAGCTTCGTGCCAATCTTCTCGTCGGTCCCTCTGCTCGGACTGGGGTGGGGGGGTTAGTGTATTATATATATTCACTTTGGCCCATTTCATGTATAGTCTAAGGTTCTATTATACATCCATATACGTGTATTTATATCTCACTATGTACATGGTTTTATTCACTTTCGATATACAATAATATCTTGAGTTTTTATACGTTATAGCCTAGAACTCTAACAGAATGCCTATGAAATACTCTGTAATATTTTCCTTTTGATTGATGGAAACTAAGATTTAATTAGAAGTCTTACGAAAAAAGAATTGGAATCGAACACGAATCAAGCTATGATTTAACATAGATATCATTAAACCCTCACTTTTAGAAAATCAAACCTTAGAGATTGAAGTTTGATCACGTTTGTTTTTTCTATAAAAAATAGGGGTAAGCATATTAGGTTTCGATTGAATGGACATTTATTTTTCATTTCTCATTTTTTTTTTTAAATTTAGAGTATAATGTGATTTTAAAAGAAGGATTCTAGTGTGCTTAACAACATAATTATTTGAAATTTGCCATTTTAAATGTGATTAGCCAAGGAAAGACGGAGCCAGAAATTGAAAGTGGGAGAGCCAAAATATGACGACAATTATAAAATTGAATATGATTAAATATTAAAATTTTAATTTTTTTTTTCAGTTGCATATACATTATACCCATCAACAATAGCTTTTGTAGAGAAATTCCACCATCTACTGCAAGCTTAACTATTTGGTTTTTTGGTGTAAGCTTTTAGATTATTCAAAGATTTGAATTTTCTAAAATAAATGTGATTATTTCAAAATTTATACTTCGAAAAATGAAGCCCGCCAAGCTTTCATTATCATTGGACAAAGGAATAGTCTTGTATTCTCTTAAATCTTTTGATTATTCGTATATCGGAATCTGCTCTATAAACCAAAAGTTTTAGGGACATCAATGTTTCTAGTATGAGACAAAAAACAAGTAAATAGTCTATAAGTATAAAAAATTGAGGCACTCTGAACGTGCACCAATTTTATATTGGAAGAAGGAATTAAATGTAATCTACATTCAATTTCAAAAGACAATTATAGTTTCGAAACGTCTATAATATTAGACACACGTGTAATGAACTACATTTATAATATTATTAAATCATCACTCAAATACGATAATTAAAGTTGAGTTCGTAAAGTAAATTATGTGATGCAAATCAGTATTCTAGTATTATATTAGGATTTTTTTTTGTATTTTTTAAATAATTTTGTAGAAGATTTTTAGTTATTTAGAGTAAATAGGAAATCTGATTTGAGTTCACATCATTCTCTTAATAACATTCTTTCCCAAATAACTTTTATTTATTTATTTTTGGCATACATAAAGGTCTACAGGTTCATTAATATATATAGAATAATTTTCATCAAATTTGTGTATTTATATCTGTGGCGTGTGGGTTTTTTTTAAAAATTTAGAACTTACCGAATTTATATATGTGGCATTCATTCGACTTATCATACAAAATTCTATTTCTTTTATGGTGTCACTAAAATTTGTTTCAAAGTTCCTGTTACTAATTTTACCTGGTCGAGATTTTTCTACCAAGATTAGTTCTTGTTGTTCGAACTCGAGTTGAGAATATATTTACCTCCATCAAATGCAGTTGTGATCTTGGAAATTTCACGCTGAATCGACCAAATTTTGAGCAGATTTTTACCTCTATGGAGTGGAGTGTCAATATTATTAGTATAAAAATATAAGTAAACTCATAGACTAATCAAGAAAAATATAATAAAAAAACAAGAAGGATAAAAGAGTATAAATATGGTGAAAAATACAATATATATATATATATATATCTATATATATTACAATATCCTTCTCTAATTTCACACTCATTTAAAAATTTAATTTAAACAAGAATGTTAGACTCAACGATAAATATCTCACTCGTTCTTCATCTTCGCAACTTTGGAACTCACTTCATCCTTTGAAGTTTATCATAAAAAATGTTATTTCTTGTTGTAGATCATAGAGCATTGGACAACCTCATCACTGCATTAAAGGAGATAAATCATATCATTCATGAAACATTTTTTGTTCTTTATTAATCGGAAAAATTATTCTAAAATAAAATTTTATATCTAAAACATTTATGACAATTTTTTCAATCTAAAAACTCATTTTTCCAACTTTTCACTCTAAAATATCCAATGTTTAGGTTAAATAAATTTATGAACGTCATTGTTCTTAGCCATTTGGGCTAAAACTTAATTGATTATAATTTATTCTAGAGATTTATTTATTAAGAAAATATAATTGATAACTCATACTAACTATGATTTTAATTTCAGATTTTTACAAATAATTGACATATTACAATAAAAACAATTATATAAGCTATTAACTAATTATTATTTTTATTAAAACTAAAACGTGTATAACAGTTTAAATTAACATTGAAATTTTTTAGACAACAGATCGAGATAAAAAAATTGTTGATTAGTTATTAATTTACTAAATGAAGGGTAATTTAATTAAAAAAGTTGTTAATCCTAACTTTTGAATTATAAACATTGAAATATAAATATAGTCAAAACCTGAAAATGATCAAAAAAACTCTTCAAATAATCAATTATATTTGTAATCACGATGTATTCCATTGGGACTGGGTATGCGTCTAAATAAAACATGGTCCAAATTCATGACCTGGATAAAATATATTATTATTATTTTTGTTTTATATATCTAATTACTATATAATATATTACTTAAATTATAACCAAAAAATGCTAATTCCCCAATAGTAACTTTGGGTTTAGGCCTAGTTGATGTATAAGCTAAGTAGTGATATATAAACTTGAATGCTATTAAGTTTGTGATCAATCTCCAAGTTAAATGAGAGATAAATAGAATTATATAGCCTCATAATTTTGAGTGTACACAAAAACATTTCAGCCATTTATGGCTACATAATGCTTATTTTGGAGAAATAAAATATGATTTCTATAAAAGGCCTTCGATAATAATTTGAAATCTATATACATATATTTATGTTGGTCATTTTACATTGTTTTGGTTTTATATAAAAATAAAAATACACGTGCATATTGTGCACCTTCAGTACGCAGTACCACCATGCATTACGTACACTTGTTTATAAATAAACAAGTATTTATATATATACATACGCAATATATGCTATAGTGGGCATGAAATATAATTGCATGGAATAATGTGATTAATAGTGCTTAAAATATTCATTTCGATCCCTTAAGTAATTTTTTGTTACGCGATCATTTTTAATTAATACTTTTATTAATTTCACTTTAATCATTTTCAATTATTCTATTCGAAACAATCGTTTTTAAGTTGCATGTTGTCCCCAAAATATTAAGTTTGCACTACTTTGGTTCCTTACTCAAATAAAATGTGGAATTCATTTTCTTTTATATGTTTGAATGAAAATTAAATACATTTCGCCTTATTTTATTATTATTATTATTTAACTAATATAAACTAATGTATATTTGTAGATAATACATAAACAGAAAGATAATAAAATTAATATTTACTAATAATTATTTCTAAATAAATAAATAAATGATAATAGCTATCTTATTTTGATTTTTTTATCATTTAGCTAATTTATATATAATGGTTTCGTACTTTTATATTAGGAACAATTATTTAATTCGGTTGTATTTTTCAATCATGCAGAACAATTATATTTTCCTCAAATTTTCTCTTGATTTGTTGATTGTTAGAATCGAATCACTTACCCTTATAACCGTGTTCTGTCTTCATTGTCGTACCATAGCCATCGTATAAATAGGACCATAAAGTTGGATGTATCAACCAAACAAAATTATATTCAATTTGATCATTAAGTAAATACGTAGAAAATGTATTTGACCCAAAAACGATCCAAATCAATTGGCACCCATAATACGGTATTACATATAAATATCTATTATATATATATATATATATATATATATATATATATATATATATATATGAAGCATAATGAATATATTAATAAATATACTATGTACGTATTTGTATGTGTATGTACAAATATTAAACAATTGCGCATTCACGTCGCGTGGGTTTAAGTTATGGTGTATGTTGTTTCATTTGTTGTGCCAATTATATCTGAACCATTACAATCCAATTCTGATTTCTTACAACAAAACAGTAAATTCTGACCCAACAAATAAAAAAACGTGAAATTTTTAATTTGAATCTTGGGTTTAATTAATTTTTAAACTATTTCATGAATTTTACGTATGTAAACTGTCGTTATAGAAAATGCAAAAAATTGTATTTATTTAGTAAATTCTTTCTACAACTAAAGGTTATGATAAATAAATTATTGAATTAGGATCTATAAACTACAATACGAACAATTGTAACTTCGGTTTTCTAAATTCAAATCTCTCTGTAAGGATTCTAGCAAAGTGATGCAATCAATTTTTTAAGGCTATTTTTAAGAGTTTTAGAGACTCCGACTTTTAGCATAATATTACAAATTTAGTTAATATATTGTATCATATTGTAATTATATTGATACTTGAAATTCAAAACTCATTATAAATCACTCCAATTTCCACTAAATAATAAGTCTCGTATACTATACAAAAGCAAAGAAAATGAACTCATAGACAACCTAGTATATGTTGAAAAATCCCATACCTTGACTACAACTCTAGATATTTAAGTTTTTATTAAGTAAATTAAATGATAAACTATGTATAATACAATCAATTAGTTTTTATCGTTAGATCATATAAACAAGGTAATGTTCATCACTCAGCTCTTATCGTACTAATGATTACGATCTAATCGAACCTATTGCACTTAACCCAACATCTTATACTTTACATCTACTATTAACAATCATAAGCAATTTAAATATAATGAACCAAAGACTTGTTATAATTATCCTCCATTTAACATAGGTAAAATTGCATGCATATCATACTGGGTAGAAGGATAAAGCATTCCATTATAGCTAGGGGTGGCAAATGGGCGGGTTGGGTTGGGTTTGGGTCGGTTCCACCAGTTTCGTTCTAAAATTAGTTGGGTTCTTAAATGGTTTTTAAGAAGGAACCAACTCAACCCAAAAGTGAACCAATTTCAACCCGAAAGGGAACCAAGCCCAACCCGACTCAATACCTTGTATTTTGTTCTTTAATTTTAGAGTATTGACAAGCAAGCGATTTGGGCCTAAGTTGAAATAGTTGGACCCAATTTGAAATCAAGTTGGAACCAATTAAAAACCAAATAAAATTTTCTTAGGAACCAATTCAACCCAAATTGGGTTGGAACCTTTGAAACCGTGGTTCCGGATCCATTTTGCCACCCCTAATTATAGCCCTTATTTTTCTTATTATATACTAATTATATATCTTACTTTGACCACATTATTTATTTTGAAATTTATGTATTTCTTTTGCAAAATACTTCACAACCCATAAAATATATTTAATCTTTATTATTACTCTTTTCACTTTACTACGTCTAAATATGATTTATTAGTAGCTATAAAAAGGGTCCAAGAATCCAACTTCTCATTTCAAGCATATCTTTTGCTTCTTCATAAAATCTTTCATCTCTCAATTCTCTTTGGTACAAGAGAGATCTAGAGAGATTGAGAGAAATGGCTTGTTGTGGAGTTATAAGAAACAGCTTCTTCTCATTGCTCAATTCTCATGACACTTCAACCTGCAGCTGGTTATCTTCTTCTATTACGACCCACAAGCAAAAGGTACTTTATTACTATATATATCACAATTTCCATTCATCGTTTTTGGCTGAAACACGTATATATATATTCTTACATAAAAAGTTATTAATTTCTATATACTTTGATTTGCTGTCGAAATTCCAGGTATCAGTTGGGATAACAGCTTCTGCTCAACATGATAATAATAGTATCAGCGATGTAATAGTGAAGACTACAGGAGATGGAAAGAGTCGAACTCTCAACTTTACAGGAGAAAAGCCATCGACTCCTTTGTTGGATACTATAAACTATCCTATTCACATGAAAAATCTCTCCATTCTGGTAATTAAAAACAAATAATTGATATTTTTTGTCATATTTTGGACATTGATCTGGGAGTTTAAGGTAATTAATATTCGTACGTATATATATATATGTATGTATAGGAACTTGAAAGATTGGCAGATGAACTAAGGGAAGATATAGTGTATACAGTGTCGAAAACGGGAGGGCATCTGAGTTCAAGCTTAGGTGTGGCTGAGCTTACTGTTGCACTTCATCATGTCTTCAACTCTCCTGAGGATAAAATCATTTGGGATGTTGGTCATCAGGTCTCTATATAATCCAAATATTTTTAATGTATATATATATATATCCAATAATATCGAATGATATATATATATTTTATGGGACGACAGGCGTATCCGCATAAAATATTGACGGGTAGAAGGTCGAAAATGCATACGATTCGACAGACTTCGGGGCTGGCAGGCTTCCCAAAGAGAGATGAAAGTGTACATGATGCTTTTGGTGCTGGTCACAGTTCCACAAGTATTTCAGCTGGTCTAGGTAAATACATATTTCTCCTTAGTCCTTATATTTTTCAAATTTCAACTTTAGATCGGAGTTTTTTTTTTTTTTTTTTTTTTAATGTTAATCCTTACGGACTATAGTATTTTATATTCTCATTTTTGGTAAGTGGGTTTTAATCTTTTTAACTTAATCGGGAAATAGCCGATCCAACATTCATTAATACTGATTAATATATTTTTTTTACTATTATAGATTGGGTCCTTTAAATGTTATAGTTTCTTACAATTTTGGTCTTCCAAGTTGGATGATCAAAATAAAATAGATGTTGAAAATTAAGGATTGCATTTGTTGAAAAATTTAAAAGACAATGACTTATAATGGTTAGAACTGATCAACTAGGTATTCCTATTTCACATTTTTTACATATACCAGGCATAAACAATATTTTATTATTACACTTAGTTATAACTTATAAGTTACTCACTTTGCATGCATATATGTTTAGGGTTACGATATAAAATAAAAGATCTAGAGTGAACTAGATTTCACGAAGGGGGAGGAAACTAAAAACTAAAATCTAATTAAAATAATAAAAAATAGAGGGACAAATGTGCAATTCATTAATCCATTTTTCTTCTTATTTTATGTCAAAATTTAACTCAGGAATGGCAGTGGCAAGGGACTTATTAGGGAAAAACAACCATATAATATCAGTAATAGGAGATGGAGCCATGACCGCCGGACAAGCTTTTGAAGCAATGAACAATGCTGGATTTCTCGATTCAAATCTCATCATCGTCTTAAACGACAACAGACAAGTTTCACTGCCCACAGCCACCGTCGACGGCCCTGCGCCGCCAGTCGGAGCCCTAAGCAAAGCCTTGACAAGGCTACAAGCAACCAGCAAATTTCGCCAACTTCGTGAAGCTGCAAAAGTATAAAAATTATTTCTCTCTTTTTTTTAAACCCTCATACTATAACGAATCGAATCAATTAAAGTGAAACCCATGTGACAGTATTATGATTTTGATATCAACAGGATATGATGGGAAGCCATGCACATGAATTGGCTTCAAAGATTGATACTTACATGAAAGGAATGATGGGTGGACCTGGAGTTAGTCTTTTTGAGGAGCTTGGTTTATACTATATCGGCCCTGTAGATGGCCATAACGTCGAAGATCTTGTTCATATTTTCGAAAAGATTAAAGAATTGCCAGCACCAGGCCCTGTTATCATTCACATTGTAACAGAAAAGGGCAAAGGCTACCCTCCAGCTGAAGCTGCTGCTGATAAAATGCACGGTAATTACGATTATATGACCCATTATGTGTATCAATTAGGATGACAAGTTTTGATTCTAAAACCCATTATGTTATGATTTAGGTGTGGTGAAATTTGATCCTAAAACCGGAAAACAGAGCAAGTCTAAATCGTTAACGCTTTCGTATACTCAATACTTTGCCGAGTCTTTGATAGCTGAAGCTGAGAAAGATGATAAGATTGTGGCTATTCATGCTGCTATGGGAGGTGGAACAGGGCTTAACATCTTTCAAAAACGCTTCCCAAATCGATGTTTCGATGTTGGTATAGCCGAGCAACATGCAGTCACCTTTGCTGCTGGTTTAGCAACTGAAGGGATCAAGCCTTTTTGTGCTATATACTCATCATTTCTCCAAAGAGGCTATGATCAGGTGGTTCATGATGTGGATTTGCAAAAGCTACCTGTGAGATTTATCATGGACAGGGCGGGGCTCGTGGGTGCAGACGGTCCGACCCATGTTGGAGCCTTCGACACGACATACATGGCTTGCTTGCCTAATATGGTGGTGATGGCTCCATCAGATGAGGCCGAACTTATGCACATGATTGCCACGGCTGCAACGATTGATGACCGCCCGAGTTGCCTCCGATATCCTAGAGGAAACGGCGTTGGCGTGCCTCTTCCAGCCAATAACAAAGGAACTCCATTGGAGGTAGGAATTGTAAACGAGTTGAGCCTGATGAAATTTTCAGGTTCAAGCTCGAGCTCATTTATACTTTTATGAGCTTGAGTTTGAGCTCGAACGTGACGAGCCTAATTTTTAATGTTCAAGTTCGAGCTCGAGCTCGAACAAAAAATTAAGTTAGTTACTTTTCAAATTTTTATAAAGTATATTTCTATAACTTATATTAATTAAATGTATATATTATATATGTCACAAAAACATTATAGAAACGCACGTCACATCATATATAAATAGAAATGTTATCATTTATTATTATATTTTGCATAATATATAAAAATTAAAATGTTGCTTATGTATTATTAAAGTATATTTTAAATAAAAATTGAAGTATTAGTTTTAAGATATTCTCCAATTATATATAAAAATTAAAAATAATACTGATTAAAAGCTCTGACTCGTGAGCTTATGAACAACAAGTAAGCTCAAGCTCGGCTCACGAGTCACGGACAAGCTCGAGCTTGAAATGCTCGGCTCAAGCTAGTTATATCTCGAGCTCGAATCGGATGCACTCATCTTACACAATACACCCTTCACGGAGATCTATTATAGCTTGTCTTTCACACTTTCGACGTTTTTGATTATCCTAATTTTCGGGTAAATTTTCGAAAACAGATTGGCAAGGGAAGAGTTTTAAGGGAGGGAAGTAGAGTGGCAATTTTGGGGTTCGGAACGATTGTACAAAATTGTTTAGCAGCAGCAAATGTTCTCGACGATCTTGGCGTACACGTTACTGTCGCTGATGCGCGGTTTTGTAAGCCTCTGGACGGAGATTTGATAAGGCAATTAGCTAAGGAACATGAAGTTCTTATCACTATTGAAGAAGGTTCAATTGGAGGATTCAGTTCACATGTTTCTCACTTCTTATGCTTGAATGGATTATTGGATGGAAATCTTAAGGTAAAACTTCTATAAGCAATGAACTTGACATACCTTATACTAGGTAGATGTTGAGGTTATAATGCATAAATACTCAATAAAATAATCATAAATGCTTCTTTGAGTAGTATGTATACTAGCATATACGGCTCACGGTGGGCGGGGATTATCCGGACTCATACCCTATTAAAAATATAATGTTACCTGACTTGTAGGGTACCCAGAACAGGTATTAGGCAGTTCGAGTCTGAGTTCAATTCTTACCCACTGGTATTTTATTCGAAAAATAACCAAGCAATACCCAAATTTAGTTTTTGAAAATACATGCAATTCTTTATCTAAATAATCACGAAGTTTACACATGAATCTTTACCAGACCCAGACCCAATCCGAAATGGATTGGATCCGTCGAGTTCATCTATTTTTGGATCCATCGGGTATTTGACGGGGTCCGAGTCCGGGTCAGGTAGAACACTTTTTCATGGATATTTCGCAGGTATAAATTTAAGTCCATGTATTTTCCGTCCATTAATAGCCCTACTAGCATATATAGTGTCATAAGATATTGTTTACCTTATTTACACGCATATAAATAAATGAGTAATACTATATATCACTTTTAACTGTTTATATACAAATCTTTTACTCTCTTTGATAAACATCACTTGCAATTAATTAATTTTAATAGTTTTATTATATACATACTTTTCAAATCAAAAGATGGTAAAAAATCGATGATATTTAAACGACGATTCTAATCTAGTGTTTGGTGTTTAATGATGGTTACAGTGGAGAGCAATGGTGCTCCCAGACAGATATATTGATCATGGAGATCAAAGGGACCAGATTGAAGAAGCTGGGCTCAGTCCCAAGCACATTGCAGCTACTGTATTATCACTAATTGGAGAAGCCAAGGATAGTCTCTACTTAGCCAACCTCTAAGTTTAATTTAATATCATATCATTAAATTATAAATTGTCGTGTTATATATCTTTATACATATTTTATAAATAAGGGGACCCGAAAATTTAAATATATCTTATATTCTATTTAATTTTTGTGCTTTAAGTGAATAAAATATTTCTTAAATGATCAAAATTTTAGTCGTGCAAAAGTGTCATATTAAATTGTTAGCTCCGTTTCTCAATGAAACTAAATAACTAGTATTACAATACAATGAATTATCGATTTATTCAGCGATTAAATCCAGGGATGAAAATGGACAGACTAAAGTGAGGATCCATTATGAATCCGTCACTATGGATCAGGAATGAATCCAAATAAATGGGATTGAATCCAGACTCTGGTAAAAATTGAGCCGCAGCACGATTTTGTACGTATCCAAAAGATATCCGTCTCAGTCCTAAACCGGCTCGAACTCAGACTCAACATTTATAATATACTTTATTATATATATACTAGCGACTCTACACGCGGTACTCGCATGCATAATTATTTTTAAGTTTAACTAATAATATAAGTAATATTAATTTTAAAAAAATATTACAATTTACTAGATAAATCGGGATTTGGAATAGTGGGATGGTGAGTGGAGAAACGTGGGATTTAAAGTATACATGCAAATGCCAAATTTACACTTATTTTCAACTACTTGTGTGTATTAGTTCCAAGGGTATATTTTGACAATTAAAACATTGGTGTGATAACTACTTAATTTGTGATGAAATCCCTATTTTACCCTCAAAATTACACTTATATTTTCATTTTTCTTTAAAAAGGATTAAAATGCGTAAAAATGCCAAAAATAATTTCCACGTGTGAGACAAAAGACTTTCTTTATAAAATAATATATATATATATATATATATATACATACACTACTAGAAAACAAGGCAAACGCGACGCCCGATACCGTCGCTAAACCGTCGCCAAGTCCACTTTTGCGACGGGTTTGCGTCGGTATCGACCCGACGCCAATTCGGCGCCGCTAAAATACAACCCGTCGCAATCCCGACGCAAAGTACCTAAACACTTTGACCCGGTTTGGCCGAGTATTGACCGACGCAATACCGTCGCCATATTTTTAAAAATATATTTATATTAAATTAATAATTGTATATATTTTATTATATACCGTCGCCATTCCGACGCAAAACAAATTTAATTTATTTATGATTCCCGTCGCAAACCCGACGCCAAATAATAATTATTTCTTGAAGTCCATCGCCAACCCGATGCCAAATAATAATAATTATTTCTTGAAGTCCGTCGCAAACCCGACGCGAAACCTATTATTATTTATTGAAGTCCGTCGCGACACCGAAGCCAAACATTTGAAGACCGTCGCAATCCCGTCGCGTTTCTGGTAAATTTTGTAAAAAAAATACACAGCCAGATTGCTGCAATATATCGAGCAACCGGCTGCAATTTCAAAATTTCATCAATAATATATCAACATATATAAACATTAAAAGATTAAACATTAATAATATATCAACATCAACAACAACATAAACACTAATAATTTATCTAGTTCAACATAAACATCAAGAATATAGCAAAATACATCAAGAATAAAAAAAATTGGAATTAATAATAAACATTAAACCTTAAAAACGAATTAAAAAATGTAATACATACCTTTTCTTTTCTCTTCATTTGTATTTAACAATTTTTCCTATAAGAAATATAAAAAAGTTAGGATTCATATTAGAAAATGTAAGAATATTAATACATAGAATTGATCATATCATAATGAATAATTAAAAAACCGAATTGAATTGTAAGGGATTGATTCATAATTACCCTTTTTAATTGTCCTAAACAATTAAACAAAACAACAAGATATTAGTGCACATTAAAATCAAAATATAACAAAATAAAAATAAAAATATTAGATGATACATGTAATGAAAAATTGAAGAAGAGATTGAAGATTAGGGTTAAGAAGTTGTGAATATGAGGCTTTATATAGAGGCTTTAGCGGGAGTGAAAATTTGTGAAAAAATTGAACTTAGCGCTTAAAAAGATTTAGCGGGAGTGTGAAAATTTTCGAAAATTTAATACCCGTCGCCAAACGGACGCCAAACCGACGCTATCCCGTCGCCACTGTTTGTGAAAAAATTGAACTTAGCGCCTAATAAGATTTAGCGGGAGTGAAAATTTTCGAAAATTTAATACCCGTCGCCAAACGGACGCCAAACCGAAGCTATTATCTAATTTAGAATGTCGGTACCGTCGCGATCCCGTCGCAATACCGACGCAGATCTGGAAAAATAAAATGAATTCCGTCGCCAAACCATCGCCCACCCCTCGCAATACTGGAAAAGAATAGAGTTCCGATGCTATCCCGTCGCTAACCCATCGCCATATTGTTAAACATGCTTTAATTAGAATTTAATCGTTCCACGTTGAATAAATAGAATTTGTTAGTGATTATTAGTTTAAGTTAACTAGAGAAATCGTTACAAAGCATATAGTATTTACGAACTACGTATTATTTTGTGGACTCGTGATATATATGTAACCTGTATATCGAGTGTCGATTTATAGTTCAATTATCGGCTACGATTGACAATTTGATAGTTGTTAATCCTTATGGTGTAAAAATGTGTGTATTTATGAAAATATTGACGACAACGATATAGTATATCAATTAATCATTCAGTTGGAGTTTTGAAAATTTCATTTTGTATGCTACCCGTCGCCACCCGGACGCTAGCTTGTCGCAGATCTGAAATCGTTACAAAGCATATAGTATTTACGAACTACGTATTATTGTGCGGACTCGTGATATATATGTAATATGTATATCGAGTGTCGGGCTTATAGTTCAATTATCGCCATACCGACGCAAACGTTTAAATATATTTTCTAAAATTCTTAATAATAAAAGACTTTTAAAAATTAAATAGTAATTAGCGTCGGTATAGCGTCGGCATAAAATAACCAATAATATAAATTTACATTTTATCCTAAAATATATTAATAATAATATTTAATCTATTTTAAAAATAAAAATAGCGTCGGAATGGCATCGGTAAGTCAATGAAATTGTTTAAAAATAAAATTTTAAATTACTTATTTATCGTACCGTCGCCATACCGACGCAAACCTTTAAATATATTTTCTAGAATTCTTAATAATAAAAGACTTTTAAAAATTAAATAGTAATTAGCGTCGGTATAGCGTCGGTATAAAATAACCAATAATATATATTTACATTTTATCCTAAAATATATTAATAAAAATATTTAATTTATTTTAAAAATAAAAATAGCGTCGGTATGGCGTCGGTAAGTTTATGAAATTGTTTAAAAATAAAATTTTAAATTACTTATTTATCGTACCGTCGCCATACCAACGCAAACGTTTAAATATATTTTCTAGAATTCTTAATAATAAAAGACTTTTAAAAATTAAATAGTAATTAGCGTCGGTATAAAATAACCAATAATATATATTTACATTTTATCCTAAAATATATCAACAAAAATATTTAATTTATTTTAAAAATAAAAATAGCGTCGGTATGGCGTCGGTAAGTTTATGAAATTGTTTAAAAATAAAATTTTAAATTACTTATTTATCGTACCGTCGCCATACCGACGCAAACGTTTAAATATATTTTTTAGAATTCTTAATAATAAAAGACTTTTAAAAATTAAATAGTAATTAGCGTCGGTATAGCGTCGGTATAAAATAACCAATAATATATATTTACATTTTATCCTAAAATATATTAATAAAAATATTTAATTTATTTTAAAAATAAAAATAGCGTCGGTATGGCGTCGGTAAGTTTATGAAATTGTTTAAAAATAAAATTTTAAATTACTTATTTATCGTACCGTCGCCATACCGACGCAAACGTTTAAATATATTTTCTAGAATTCTTAATAATAAAAGACTTTTAAAAATTAAATAGTAATTAGCGTCGGTATAGCATCGGTATAAAATAACCAATAATATATATTTACATTTTATCCTAAAATATATTAATAAAAATATTTAATTTATTTTAAAAATAAAAATAGCGTCAGTATGGCTCGGTAAGTTTATGAAATTGTTTAAAAATAAAATTTTAAATTACTTATTTATCGTACCGTCGCCATACCGACACGTTATTTTTAACCCATTTAAGAAAACTGGTTGGAATGTCACCGACACGAAACCGACTCCATACCGTCGCAAAACCTTAAAAAAATGGCGACGGGCGTTTTGCCCATCGCGTTTGCTTCGTTTTGTAGTGGTGATATATTTCTATTATTTAACTTACTATTTAAAATATAACAAAAATTGTTACATTCCAACTAGCAAACGGTTAATTTGATATTTATACTTATTTTAAAATTTATAGACTACTTTATCTACTTAAATATGAATTTATTGTGAGTGGATTTATATTGAATTACCGGTAATTATCTTTTTGGATGTATTTATGTTTATATTGATTTGATTTTATTTTGAATATTTGAATGTGTTCGTGAGTATCATAATAAAATAAAGTCAAACTTGTTGTTAAACAATTAGGTCCACCGAGTAGGACCCGAACTCGCAAAAACCGTCATATGATCCGCAATGGGTCCGAGTATTGATCAGTTCCAAAACGAGTATGATTGATATCAAGTCTTACATTACCCGTGCAGAATTTGTCCTATTGTTATTTCTAATTTACTCTTCTCTATTTTTCACATTCCTTAACTTAGAAAAGTTTGATAAATTACATCGATCTAGACAAAATAATCGTATTTGTCTTGCTAAATTTTAAAAAAGATAAAATATCACTAATATATAAAATGTAACATATATGATCATTTCTATATTTTATTGGGATAAAACCAGATTTTCTATTTCAAATCCCTATTCCATGTAATATATTTCACACGTGTTAAAAAAAATTACACATGTCAAACAACTAAATAAGTGGAATTAGAGATGGAATAGGTATTTGGAACAAAGAAACTTATCCAATTAATTTATGATATAATGGAACACTAAATATAAGGATAAGATTTTATGTTCCAAATCTTGATTCAATCTCGTATTCCACAACTGTAGATGTGTGACACGGTAATTCACAAACACATTATTAAGGGATATGTAACATGTGCAAATATTTTGACATGTGTCACATCTACATTTGTGAAACAGGAGATTGAAACACGATTTGAAATGGAAAATCCAATCCACTAAGGACCTGATTGGTATACTGGAATTAAGTGGGAATGGAATGGACATTCCTGGGTTCAATCTCATTCCTATGATTGGTATGTTTTTAATGTCGGGAATGCTCATTCTTGTTGGAATCCATATTCCCAAAAGTATGGAATAGTGATTCCTTCTATCCCCTTGGGTTTGGCTATTCCTTGTCTATCAACACTCAATTTCATTTTTCTTGTGATATTATTTTCTTCACATAAATATAACTTAAAAATTTGACGAATGCAATATATATATTTTTATTTTGGACTTATGATTAATGATCTCAAAATATTTGAAAAATAATGTAAATTATTAAAAAATTCAAAATTTTTTTTAATGCGTCGAAAGAACAAAAAAATGTACATATATTTTTCGTACTTAGTCGAAAACATTTTCGTCAATAAAAATTACTTCAATTATAATAAATATAATTTTAAATGTAACAGGTATAGGAAAAAAATAAACAAAGGAATTGAAAAAATATAAAATAATGTTGCATTTAACAAATAATATCTTATCCTTAAACTAGTTCATCAATAAGGTGAATTATTAATACAAACAATAGTATATATATAACTCTTTCAGTCATTATGTACGAACTATATTTTTTCCATCTTTCATTTTCTTTTTCAACTTTTTCCATCGTGTTCCATATTATTTTTCTTTAAATGAAAAGTTTAAAGTCTCATATCATTTAAATTTCATAGAAGTAGATTGGATACAAATTTGTACTCGAGTTTAATAAATAACTCAAATATATAGTATTTATGAAATTAATACCATTAATTTTCCATCTCCATTCCATTCCATTCCTTATAGCATTTCATTTCCACCTAATTTCATTCATTAATACCAATCGTGTCCTAAATTAAATTGAAGCAATTAAGATTCTTATTGGAACCCCACACCACTAGTTACGCCACGCCATCAATACTAGTGAACAAAAACAAATATAATATATATATTAATTCAAATTTAGATAGAGAGAGAGTGAAGAAAAACCACCACCACAAAATGTATGGTAGGTATGGGCTGGGACTGTTAGTCCGGGATCAAGATAGAATCTTCCAAAGTGAAATATGAAACGCAACGAAATGGGAATAATACCACGCGGCGGCGCCACGTGTTTTCTGGTAGCGAAGCCTTAAGACTACTGCAAATCCGCCGCCGCGGTGCTCTTCTGTTAGTCTGATTGACTCTTCTTTCACGTGCACATCTTGTGACGCCAAGCTGCATGCGCTGCTAAAGCACAACCGCATTTCAATATGCGACGTCTGCGAGTAGGCTCTGACCGCCGTCACATGCAAAGCAAACGCCGTCGGGCTTTGATTCTCATGCGATCGCGACATCCACACCTCTAATCCTCTAGATCGCCGCCTAGATTGCCGCCACGAGCGACTCTAGTGGTTCCGTTCTACGACACTACGAGCCGCCTAATAATTTTTTTTTTCGATTCAGATCAGTTTCTTGACTTTGATAGCTACCAAATTTCTTCCAAAATTTACAGTGATAGCGTTCTATCTGTACAAGCAACCACCTCTACACCACTGGAGAATCAATACGAGATTGAATTTACTAGATCCAACATCAATTCATACAACTCCACCACCTCATCTATCAACCACAACATAAGTACCACTTCAATTTCTCTTTCCGCCATTAATCGGTAATACGATCAACTGATTCAATGCAAGAAATTGAGCATTTCAGGTTTCATCATGGTCAATGGACGTTGGAATCCTGCCTAAAGGAACCACCATATCTGATATATCGTATACTTCCTCAAGATCTTTGAATCCAAGTGCTGATGTGATTTGGAGTTAAGGTAATTTACAAGTTATCGCCATGGATAGAGAAGCTAGGGTTTTGAGGTACAAGGAGAAGATAGTGTTACATGCCAAGATTAAATATACAGACGCATATATGTTCAATAAGTTGTTGAGTTTGTTAGTTAGTTATCATCATGTTGTTAGTTAGTTAAGATAGGATTAGTGTTAGTTTCTTTTAAGTTAGTTTTGAGGTTAGTTTAATAATTTCTCTCCTACCTTCCAATATTGTATAAATAGGCTTGACATCACTTAAATGAGAATATGCAGAATTTTACCTTGGAAAAGTTGTTCTTAATTTCCCTTACATTTCTTTCTTGTGTAGTGTATGTGGAAATTCTCCTCAAGGATCGATTCAATGCTTCGATCCTCAAGAAGTTTCTAGTTTCTTCACCCCATCGATTTAGGTTGTATCAGATAAAAACTCAAAAATTTCAGAACGCTTCACGGAATGCGTATGCAGAAAACAGGACCAGAATCAAAGGCCTCTCCATGAAAAGAACAGATTCTGACTCTGATTTCACAGAAATTTTCAGCTCCGACAAGGCTAATTGTATCGCGGACGGAAGACACTGTGTTGTTTCCCGAGTGAATTAATCAAGAAGTTATAGTTATATATGTTTTTCTATTTCAAATTCCTGTTTCATCTCCTATTTCACATATTTAGTTGTTTGACACTAATCTATTATATATATATATATTATAGCAAAGCGTTCAGTTGACCACAATGCTAATTTTGACTTGAAATCCTTATTTTCTAAAATTTTGAGTTTATTAAATGTAATAAAAATCTCTTGTTGGTTGGTTTAACTTTTTGAATAAATTTGTTAATTAAAATTAATATTGATTATCCTTAAATCTTTCAATCAATATTAATACATACTTCCCTATTACGGCAAATAACTTGTAGATGAAATGAAAAGAGAAACCATCGCTCTTGTAATCTGACAATGAATTGCAATTGAAATGGCAAGACCAAAATTTACTCCACATTATAATTCTTAGTATTTCAATGGAGATTGTTAAGAAAGAAAAATTTTAAGTGTTTTACTCTTAATTTAATTGATGCTAACGTAACTAAAAAAGGGAAGTGATGCAAAACATTAGCACTGCTTACTATATTGTTCTCAAATTCGAAAAAGAAAAAGAAGAGAATAAATTTTTGAGTAAGAACACAAGCTACCAGTTTTTCTTTGAGGTATAGTTTTACTATTTATTTTTATCCAAATTTTGTTCACTTACATGCTGATGGGTCTCACTGAAAACCGAGGATATTTTTATAATTCGATAATATCCATTTAATGTAGGCCTAAATTAGTGCCTTTAGTGGGTCAGACTTCTAGATAACAAGGGCCCAAGCCCAACAGAATGAGCCCATTCCCCGAACAAGGAACTATATATACTATCTCAATTTGTTAACTAGGGGGATTCTAATCACTGAGAGAATTATCTTAATTTTCTAAGCAATCCCAACTCCTAAATATTAGAGAGTATTATTTTCTCGAACTACGAAGAGGCTTGATCCTTTCAAAGTAGGCACGTAGGCAACTTGAAATTATCAAGTGCAGACCACTACATAAAAACACATTATCTAGTTTGTCGTGGGTCTGGTCGGATCCCATCCCCACGTGTTACGTCACATTTATTTGACCCCGCCTCATTTTGGCGCCGTCTGTGAGAATTTCGATTCACTCATTGAGAATGCAAACTAGATTATAAGCACGTACAAATGGAGATAGGACGGACAGTAGCCCCTCTACAGGAGGAGCCAGGAGATGAGCTCCCGCTCCAATGTCTTGCTCAAAAACCCTACTATCGGCGAAGCACTGAATCCACCTCCTCCACCAGTCACTTTGATGGTGGTCCTTCCCTCGGAAAGGATAATTGAGATCACTGAAGAAGCACTCATGGCTATGTTGGAGGACACTTCTACTAGGGCAGCAGCACGAGCAGTCCGGCAGTATGCCTCAAACCGCCCCCTTCAAGTGTAGCTGCCCACTGGCAGAGCAATTGACTTCCCCACGAGGGGAAGGCCACAGGTCGTATGTCAAGCACCCACTCCTCCAGAGGTCAAAGGTCTTTGACCCCCGCAGGGGCGGCGTCAAGACTTTCGGATGTCAGGGGTAGGGAGAAGAATCACGGATCGATAGAGGTTAGCATCGATTCTTCCCAGGAGAGGCCCCTCGGGGTAGAGATAAGGAACATGATTCACATAGATCCCCTCGTCAAGGACATAAATCTCCAACCCCCGGGGAGGCTCAACCCAGACATAAGTCACAGGTTCGTCGCAGTGGCAGGATCCCCAACCCTTGAGGAGGTTCGATCCAGATGGGAGTCTCGCAGGTCCCTCGCCGAGATCGGAGGTCCCCTTCCTCGGAGGAGGCTCAATCTAGGCATGAATCACTTAGGTCTCCTCATCGAGATTGGAGGTTCCCGACCCTTGAGGGGGATCACCCTAGACGGGCTACTAGCCAGCGACTCCCTCTTCAAGGGTAGTAAGCTCTATACTAGGAAGTTACGAGGAGTTGCAGGCCGTAACCTTGGCGGTAACACCTCTAAGAAAAAGCCCCTTCTGCCCGTCATACTAGCTGAGACGCCACACCTCAGATAGTGAGGGCACCGGGGACTCCCAAGAGCATCTGGACAACTTCAATGTGAAAGAGGACTTGTATGACCTTAGTGATGCGGCTTATTGCAAAATCTTTATGACGACCCTCTCGGGTTGAACCTTGTCCTGATTCAACCAGCTGCCATTCGATACGATTACTGGATTTGAGCAGCTGTTGCAACGTTTCCTTACTCAAGGAATTCATAGCGGGAAAGTCTCCGTCCACACTAGATGAGTTACTTGCCGGAGCAGAAAAGTACATCCGGATTGAGGAAACGGTCGACCCGTTAAACTTGAGGTGAGCGGAAACATTAAAGAGACGGAAAGATGATAAATTCCCAGAGCCTAAGGAGCGCAAGTCGGTGCCCCCATAGGGCTTCTCTAAATATGCCCTGCTCACTTTATCTCGTGAACAGGTACTGGCCATAGCGGAGTGGCAATGACTTGCCAACTAGCCCAAGAAAATAAAAGACAACCCAGGCTATTTGAAGTCGAACAAGTACTATCGTTTTCATTTGGACAAAGGGCATAGAACGGAGGAGCGCCGCCATCTCCAGGATGAGATAGAGAATTTCATTCAGCGAGGTCACTTGCAAGAGGTAGTGTTACACCCCAATGGAGCAGGACACGAGACCGAGAACCCTTGGGGGCAAAATAACGGAGGCCCTCGGGGAGGAGAACTCAAAAATAAGAGCAAGGTCGACATGCCTCAACCCTTAGTGGATGAAGGCATAGACAATCCCCCATTAAGTGAAATCATTAGTGTGATCTCTGGTGGTCTAGCGGGGGGTGACTCGAGTAACTCAAGAAAAACTCTACTCAAAGCTGCCTTATGATTGAACGCCTCCAGTCAACCTCAGATTGGGCCAGTGTACCAAGTGAACCCAGGGTCCACGGCCATCGGATTCGGAGATGAGGATTTGCAGACACAAATTTCCATCCACAATGATGCGCTAGTAGTCTCAATGACAATCTCAAATTTCTGGGCTAAAGTTACTGGTGGACAGCGGAAGCTCTACGGATATCATGTTTTATGATGACTTCGCTCAACTTGGCATCGATAACGCACTACTTCAAAATGTGAATACGCCATTGACGGGGTTCACCGGTGAGGTAATAGGGGCATTGGGAGAGATATCGTTGCCTCTTGTCATTGGGGTCATATTCCACAAGGGTAACGAAGTTGGCTAATTAAGTTCTTGGTGGTGAAGGCCTCCTCTTACAATGTGATCCTAGGGAGGCCGAGTTTGAACCTCTTTACAGCTATTGTGTCCACCTACCACTTGAAAATGAAGTTCCCTACCCTTAGGGGAGTAGGTGAATCAGTTGGCGACATCAGGGCAGCCAGGGTATGTTACGCTAACACCCTTAGGAAACCAATGGAGAAGAAAGACTCACCTCGAAAAGACAAAGGCAAAAGGACAATGGTCTACGCCATCTTGCAGCATATTAAAATAAGTACGTAGGCAGCTTGAAATGATCAAGTGAACCCTCAATTTTTTAAAACTAACTAATCTGTCATGGGTCGGATGTCATGGGTCGGATCAGATCTCATCCACATGTTTTGATCACGCGTTACATTTGAACATATGGTATTTAAATTCATGTCAATTTCTTTTTTTACTTTTCATTTGAACTTATGCCATTTACAAATAATTGAGTGGGATAAGATCTCATTTTCATTTGTTATTCATATAATACATATTTAATCAGCAACATATTTAAACTTATATAATTTAAATTCATTCGGAAATCTATATTTTTTTTCATCTCCTTCTATGTTTTATCAGCTCCATATTGATATTACATATCATTATCGTCTTTATCACTTGTTATTGTCAAAACTTTTAGAGCAACAATAATTGCAACTTTCAGCTTTACTTTTGGCTTTAGACTATGATCAACATAACTGGAATTAATTCGATGAATTTGTTTATTTTACGTCAAAGCAACATAAAATCATGCAGGTTACAATGATTTAAACCTAAAAAATAAATCTCGACATTATTGAGTATGAGGCTGCATAAATACAAATCAGGGTTTTTTTATATCCTCAACAAATATTTGGTACTCCATACGTTTTCACCAAAAAAATGTTTGTCCGTTATTATAAATGTATGTATTTATTTTCTAATCTAACTCTATTACCATTTTACTGTAACTAAAAATAAATATAATTAATTCTTTTTTACCCTAAAATGGCAATCATGTTTAAGAAAAATAGTTTTTTTTTTTTGCATGAATACAAACAATAATCATAAATTAAATAAAAATCACGACACATTATAAAAGTCATTGTCTAAGAAGGCATACTTTTTGGGACGGAAAGAGTATAAAAGTGTCTTCCATCTCATCTTCCCTTTGTTATGTGTTATATACATGTGTATAAATTAAATTCACACAATTTGTATATTTAGGGAAATTTTGATTATAAGCATCTGTCCACATGCATTATTTGTAAGTGTGAATTATAGAAAGAATGTGTGATCATATTGTAATTAGGCACTTAATCTTGGTGTATATCAAGTTGTAACAAAAGATTATTATAACTATTTTTTCTTCTTCATCCAAAACTTGACCACATACAAATCATTTGTTTCATTGGATGAGGTTTATATCCACACAACTCTTTAAAGTCTTCAATAATTTCCATTACATACTTTTTGTTTATATTTAATTATAGTTTTCTTTTAAGATTAAAACAAGAAATCAACAATATATAAACTTTAAAGTTTCACATTTAAATTTTTGTAAAATTGAAGCTATGGATCTAATTCAACCGTATATTAGATCTTCATTAAATTAAGCTCTTTCCAAGCTATATATCTTAAACTAACCATGTTACACTACTTGTTGAAAATAATTTAGAAGATGTAAAAATATGAAGTAAAGACTGGATAAGATGTAAGAAAACTTTGACCTAATTTTAGCTATTGTATGCAAGAAAGATAACTTTATTATTTGTAACTAATAGTTTCAATAATTAATAATTATATTCAAACATAAAAACATGTGAAGATAAATCTAAAAATAAATAGTGAAAGTTATATTTATTCAACATATTAAAAAAAAATTATTCGAGTAATACATGAGTCTTTGATTGATATAGCATAACCTCATAGACGATTAATGATATAACACAACCTCGTATACGACTACATGTCCCGATACCTCGTATGAGACCCTACGACCCTAGTGCAGATATTAAGGCTTATTTACCTAAAAGTCCCTAACCTAATTGTGCTTATTTGCATTACACTACCTAACCCGCGTGTTTTTACCGGGTCAAACCCAATGTAGCCCTAACCCGGATAATCTGGTACGTACATTATGGGGACACGTGTAAACCATCCCACCAATCCCGCAGTCGTCCGTACATTGGGTACTGTGCCTATAAATAGTGCCATTTAATATTAGAAAGAGGACTTTTGGATTGACTGAACAGTACCTCGAGAGTACATAGTACGATCTGACAGTACGTTCCCACTATTCTATAAACCGAGTTAAGAACCTCGTATATGACCTTAATTACAACCTTGAACTACGTTTAGACTTGATCCTATTAGAAAGGTACGTAGGTAGCTCAGTACGTCTGAGATCAGTCTATAACCATTCTACGACCCTCATTGGTCTTATTCGAGCCTCGACTTGATTTGGCCCGTAAGCATTTTACGAGTTATATCAGGTGGCGCCGTCTGTGGGAAACTACTTGAAGATCGTTGAAAACATGAACTCAACCAATGCTATGGACAATCAAGACAATACCCCTAACGAAGAAACTCCCTTAGCCAGAAATGTTGTCGGAATTGGATCTAGTACACTGATCACTTTAACTCAGGAAGAGCTGGATCGTAGAGTCCAGTTGCAAGTGGAAGAGATGCTGAGAGCACGTGCTGAGAAGGCTCCAATTGCACCTCGAAGACTATTTGTTGACGAGCCTAATCCTGAGAAAGAATTTGGAAGTGGAAGTCGAACACAAGCTCCGGTGGAAATCGCTGACGACGCTCCCAGACGAGTCAGAAATGTCACCGCTCTCATGGCTCGAAACGCACCATTCTCAGAAGAGATAATGATGGAACTGCCAGATAAGAATTTTACAATGCCTAATCTGCCAAAATATGATGGTACTGGGGATCCCATACCTCATGTAACATCTTTTGAACTGTTAATGTCTTTTCAGGATCAATCAGACGCTGTCAACGCAAGAATATTTGTCTCGACTCTGATTGGGCGAGCCCAAGACTGGTTTACGAGCCAATACAGAGGTTCCATCGTCTCGTACCCTCAGCTGATCCGAAAATTTGAGAATCATTTCGCCAGTAATAAACGAGCAAAAAAATATATATCCATGATTATGGGTTTGAAACAGAGCTCCACCGAGAGTTTGCGAGCTTTTATGCATCGCTTCAATCAAGAGATCCTAGACTTCCCAGATTTAAACCACGATCTGATGGTTACGATCCTGCTTCAAGGTTTACTCGCAGGACCATTCGCCGACGCTATCGCGCGAAAAACCCCGAAATCCCACGAGGAAATGATGACGCTGGCAACAGAATATATCAATCAAGAGGAAATGAACAAACTAAAAAGCACCGAGAGTGATCTCCCTTTGAACTATCCGAACAGAGATAGAAGGGAGGAAAACTCCGAGGATGCTAAAAAGTACGATTCATACGACCCACGAAAGGGTAAAAATGAGGATAAAAATGATCGTCAGGATCATAAATCCCACAAGAAGCGTGAGCGCATATCGAAATACGAGCACTATACACCCCTGAACGCGACGAGGCGACAGGCTCTGTATGCTATACAAAATTCGAGGCACGCAGAAAAAATTGTCCGACCCAGACCACTGAGACATGTGTCCAGGAATGGACTGGAACATTACTGTGAATTTCACAAGGAGCGAGGTCACGATACTGAAGATTGCTTTCAACTGAAAGATGAAATTGAGCGGCTGATTTGTGAAGGATTTCTACGCGACTTCGTAGAGCAAAAAGTTACTGAGGCAAGACAGTATGAGCATCGACGAGAGCATGAACGACCCAGAAGTCGTTCCAGAGAAAGAAGAGACCCCCGAGGTAGAGACAGAGACAATAACGATAGAGACAACAGGTATGGCAGAAACGACCGTAGACATGGAACGGTTGAACGCAGACCTGATACGGGAAACCAGCCTTTTCGAGGCAATATCCTCGTGATATCTGGGGGGCTAGATGGTGGAGATTCATCTAATGCAAGAAAGAAGAGACTTAGGGAAATCCGAACTGAGACACGTAGGCAGGAAGCCCTTGACATTATGACGTTATCTCGACACAACGAGCCTATAACCTTCACTGATAAAGATTTCGAGGGAACAATGATGCCCCATAATGATCCCATGGTGATTACCATGGACGTTGCCAATTATGCAATCCACAAGGTGCTGGTGGATACAGGAAGCTCGGCCGATATCATCTTCTGGGCCGTTTTGGAGAAAATGGGACTACATTCTATTGACCTACAGCCCGTAAACACCCCACTGATTGGATTTGGTGGATCACATATCATGCCGAAAGGGTCGATTGCATTGGATGTCTCGCTCGGGGAGTCCCCAAAAAGAAAAACGATGCGAATAACTTTCCTAGTCGTTGATGCACCCTTTGCATATAATATGATTGTTGGGCGGCCAATGTTGAACAAGTTCGAGGCGGTCGTCTTGACTTTACATTTGAAAATGAAATTCCAAACTAGTCATGGGGTCGGAGAGATGAGAGGAAACCAGCTGGAGGCTCGTCAATGCTATACGACCTCATTGGATCCGAGGAATGTGAAAAAAGTGAGAGAAACACCCGAGATCAATGTCATTCAGTTAGCTGCTACTGAGTTGATCTCCAAGATTGACAAAGAAGAAAAAGAATGGAGAGAGACTGAAAAGAAGAAGAGGGATAGAGGAAAATATAGGCCCGAGGCGCCAGACACAGCAGTGAAACCATCTGAACACAAAACTATACGACTCTTTCCAAACGATGCTGAAAAAACTACGAGAATTGGTGGTGAACTGAGCATTGAAGTGGAGAAGCAGCTCACTGAGTTCTTGCGAGCCAATGCTGACATTTTTGCATGGACTGCTGCAGACTTTAAGGGCATTGACCCCGAAATTATTGAGCATCGATTAAATATCGACCCAACTGCCAAACCCGTCAGGCAAAAGAGAAGAAATTTCGGCCCTGAAAGAAACGCCATTATCGAGACAGAAGTGAAGAAGCTACTAGATGTAGGCTATATTAACGAGATTCAATTTACTGATTGGCTAGCAAATGTTGTAGTTGTTCCAAAAAAAGATGGAAAGTGGCGTATGTGTACTGATTTTACTGACTTAAACAAAGTTTGTCCTCGTGACCCTTATCCCTTGCCTCGTATAGATTTACTCGTTGATTCCGCTGCTGAATGCGCATTGCTCAGTATGATGGACGCCTTTCAAGGCTTTAATCAAATAATGATGGCAAAAGAAGATCGTGAAAAAACATCTTTCATAACTGCCAAAGGCGTATACTGCTATAACGTAATGCCCTTCGGACTAAGAAACTCCGGCGCAACTTATCAAAGACTCGTAAATACAATGTTCGAAAAAGAAATCGGTCACTCAATGGAAGTATACATAGATGATATGCTCGTAAAAAGTACGAAAGAACAAGATCATTTAAAACACTTAAAACGGGCATTTCAAATTATGAATCAATATGGCATGAAACTTAATCCATCCAAATGTACCTTCGGAGTACGAGGGGGAAAATTCCTAGGCTATCTCGTCACAGAACGAGGTATCGAAGCCAACCCCGAGAAAATTGAAGCAATTCTAAAAATGCCTACGCCAAAAACCATCAAAGATGTACAAAGGCTAACGGGTCGTATGGCTAGCCTAAATCGATTCATATCTAAATCAGCGGACAAAGGACTTCACTTCTTTAAAATTTTGCGCAATATGAAAAATTTCGAATGGACGTCTGAATGTGACGTCGCTTTCATGAATTTAAAGCAATATCTGATGTCACCCCCTCTCTTGACAAAACCAATTCTCAACGAGCCTCTCATCCTATATTTGGGTGTTTCCGAAGTGGCTATCAGTGTCGTACTTGTACGAGATCAGGATGGAGATCATCGTCCGATCTACTATGTCAGTAAATTAATGCAGGGGGCGGAACTAAACTATACGATGATAGAAAAGTGGGGCTTGGCATTAATCACCGCGGCTCGAAAACTTCGACCATATTTCCATGCTCACCACATCATCGTATTGACAAACCAACCATTGAAGCAAGTACTGGCCAAACCAGATGTCTCGGGTCGTATGATTAAGTGGTCCATAGAATTAGGAGAATTCAGTATCGAATACAAACCCCGTATGGCAATCAAAGCGCAAGCTATTGCTGATTTCCTCTCTGAAATGCCAGTATGTAGCGTCGCAGACGAACCCCGAAACCATGGCTCTTGCATGTTGATGGCTCGTCCATGGCTAAACGAGGGGGTGCAGGAATTTGGATTCAGACTCCAACAGGGGAAGACATGGAATTTGCAGTAAAACTGAACTTTGATGTAACAAACAACGAAGCTGAATACGAAGCACTAATCGCAGGATTAAAATTAGCTACCTCGTTAGGAGTGACTCATTTGCATGCATTTACAGACTCACAACTGGTTGCCAAACAGTTTTCGGGCACATACGAGGCTCGGGAAAAGACGATGAGCAAGTATTTAGAAAGAGTCCAGGAATTAATTAAACTATTCACGGAAGTGCAACTTCTGCAAATACCCAGAGAAGAAAATGAAAGAGCTGATGCATTGGCAAGGTTCGGAAATCAATCCGTAGGAGTAAAAAGCCGAACCGTCACTATCTTGATATCAAACGAGGCAGTAATTGTGGAGAAACCGCTTGCAGCTCCCGTACTGGAGGGTGTCAATGATTGGCGAACTCTTATTGCTCGATATTTATTGTCTGAAGAACTTCCTGCCGATACGATCGAAGCAAGACGAATCCGGCATAGATCTACTCGATTTACTATAATGAACGATGATTTATATAAATGATCTATCTCCGGTATTCTGCTGCGATGTTTATCGCCAGATGAAGCTCAGGCTGTAATGAGAGAAATGCATGAGGGCAGCTGCGGAAATCATTCCGCGGGACGCTCCCTAGCACAAAAAATTTTACGATAGGGTTTTTATTGGCCTTCGATGATCGAAGATGCCACCCAATTTTTCCGACGTTGTAAAGAATGTCAATTGCATTCAAATACTATTCATAAACCAGGAACCCCGATGGAAGCAATAAAAATCGCATATCCATTTGATCAATGGGGCATCGACATCCTAGGTTCTATAAATTTTTCACGCGTACCCCACATTACGACCTTGTGCATAGACCACTTACACGACCCCTTTTTATGAAAATGCAGGACCTTTTCCACCAACTCAGGGGCAAAAGAAATTCATTATCGTGGCAGTCGAACATTTTACGAAATGGGTGGAAGCTGAAACAGTCGCACGAATAACTGAACGGGCCGTAATTAATTTTATATGGAAAAATATCATATGCAGGTTTGATATTCCTAAAATATTCATATCTGATAAAACAGAGGCAATGATACACAACATCGAACGAACTCTGCTTAATTATATGGAAAAATATCATATGCAGGTTCGGCATTCCTAGAGTGTTAATATCTGATAACGGGACTCAATTCAATGGCAAGGACATGATTAGTTGGTGTAAGGAATTGAAGATCAGTCAACACTTCACGTCGGTAGGACACCCTCAAGCGAACGGCCTCACGGAGGTGATAAATCGAATTATCCTACAGCACTTGAAGACTTGTATTCACGGCAAACGAGGAAGATGGGCGGATGAACTACCCGGAGTCTTATGGGCCTACCGCACAACGCCAAGGTCGTCCACAGGTGAAACACCATACTGTCTCGTATATGGTTCAGAAGCAGTGATACCCGCCGAAATAGAAGTCACAACAGACAGAGTCAACTCTTACGATCCTGATCTTAACGCGGAGCAGAGACAATTCGAATTGGAGATGATCGAAGAAGTGAGGAATCGGGCATATGCTAACATTCTGAGGCATAAAAATACGATGATGCGAGCTTACAACAAAGGCGTCAATCTACGTACTTTCCAAGTCGGCGATTTAGTATTGAAAAAGATCGAAGTATCACGAACTGTGAAAAAGCTCGAACCCAACTGGGAAGGACCGTTCAAAATTATCAAAGTTACGAAGCAAATGACATATAGATTACAAGATATGGAGGGAAAAGAACTACCCCGACCATGGAATGTAAACAATTTACGACGCTTTTATGCGTAAAATTTCAATGAAGAATCGTTCTAAAACTCCTTGAAATAATCTGTATGAGTTGATTGCGTATCATCAAGCATATCATATTCGAATCAAATTACGAACTTGTTAAAATGGACACACATACACAAAATGTATATGAAAACCAAACATTCAACACGACGATCAATACTTGCAAAATTAAAACTTCAGGTACCAAATGTATACAAAACATCATTATCCCCTACAAATCACTCTTCACAAATGTGAAGTACCAAAACTAATAAAGCAAGGAAATTACAACAATATAAGCTTTTCACTCGGGAGCAGGATCGTTCTCAGTTATAGACTCGACACCCGATGGTCCAGGCTCGGCGGCAGGTACTTCCACAGGAGCGGGAGGAGGGGTTCGTATTTGATCTTCCATTATATCGGAAATGGTGAGCGGGGCAGGATAAACTCTCTCTTCGACCCTCTCTGCAGTTTGAACATCCTCGTTTGAAGCATCCCCACCACTCACAGTTGAGCCGAGTGCCTGTATGAATCCTGCGCTACCTTGACCCCGGATAGCCTCTTGCCTTAGACGAGTTACTTCCTCGACAATAGGTTCGAATTCTGGATAATCGTGGAAGGGTAATACTTCCCCCGGATTACGAGCTAGTCGTATAGTCTCATCAAATTCGTGTGACGAGGCATACTGTTCCACGTCGAACTCCGGGATCAACTTCCCTTCATTTTTCAGAAGATCGATGGCTTTATAATAACCATCGAGATGATCGTTCAGAGCCTTCGACATCACTAGATTCTCGAACAGCGTGGAGTTCAGGAAATCTCTCACTCCACGTGCCCTCGCAACCATTGTCAACGAAGCCTCTTGCCTCCTTCCATCCGCCACTCCAATCTCGTAGGATTTTCGTTTTTCCCCGGCAAGACATTGTTGGGCCAAGAGCAACTGTTTCTGATATTCTACATCTTCTGCTCTCACCTTTTTCAGCTCTCTGGCCATATCTGCCAGTTTATCCTCTGTCTTCCTCAGATCATCCTCGACCTTTTTCCTATTGTCCTCGGCTTTATTCGCTTCTAACTCCAACTTCTTCCGCAGCTCGTCGCATTCTCTTTTGTGATACGAGCTGGACATTGAAAGCTGATGAAGGCATAAACTTACCTGCAAAATTTGAAATTACGACGTTCAATAGATGAAAATTACAAGTAAAGTAACAATTTCTACTTGATAACTACGAACCTGATTTATATGAGAAGAACCCATCTTCTCCACTTCCGGTGCTGCTCGCTCTAGGAGCATCATCTTATCACGCGGCAGCAATGAATGCGTGTACAGCTCAAGTGCGATGCTTCCTGAGGGGTCTGACATAACAATACTATCCTCGTATACGCGAGGCTGTAGGTTCAACGGAGTAGCGTCTGAATTAAGAGTAGGACGCTCGTCAATTTTAAGCTCCATAAATTCCTCCAAGGATAAAGCCTCGAATTTACTCAAGAGCTCCTTAAGTCTCGTTTCCTCTCTAGTATCGAATTTACCAGTGACATCAAGATTCGCCCCTCGTGAAGAGGAAGCCTCGCGTGTAGATTCTGTGCGAGGCCTCTTTTGCACCCTCGTTGCCGGTTCGTTGGCGATGTCCCTTCGAGAAGATTCCGGAACGTTAATGCGAGAGGTCGTAACATTACGACTTCTCGTTGTTGGAGCTACGGGAGCTGGAGGTGCCCTCGTACCAGAGCTTGAAGGGGGAGCTCTACCTCGGGACTTGGCAATCTGAGCCATACGAGACGCCATTGCTGCATTGACCAATAAACGCGATCAACATATAAATAAACAATAAAATAAGACGAAAACTCGTAAAAACGACCAGTATTCTACCTAAATCAAAAACAGGTTCCACCTCTGCAGCACTAAGTCCGCAGGTCCGGAGTACGGATTCAGATACCAGGTCATTACTATAATACCACTCTACTATACCCTTTATGTCTTCTTCCGGTATGGTTGGAGACCCAACCCTCAAACTCGTAGGAACTATCGGGTTCCATTTACGAAGTACCCCCCAAGGGGCCTCATCAAGCATGGCAATGTAGAAGTATTTATCCTTCCATGCCCCATAAGAATCCTTAGGGTTCGCTTGAACTCGAAATCCCTTTTGGGGAGTGAGGTAATAAAAACCCAGATCGGATTCCGACTTGCATCGATTTAGATGAAGGAACTTATTGAAATTTTGGATCGAGGGCTCAGCATTACGGGCTCGCATCAATACAATAAAATAAATAAGATGACGATACGAATTTGGAAGTAGCTGTGTGGGACATAAACGGAGATGATTAAGAATATTTACGATGGCAGGATGCAAAGGGAGTCTCAAACCAGCCATAAAGTGAGCTACGTGGAAAGTGCGAAAGTTACGTGGTGGAGTGTGAATACGATCAGAAGAACCGGGAATTAAGGTTATGAAATTTTCTGGAATGTGATACTTAGCTCGAGTTTGTTGGATACGACCTACACTAACCGAGGATTGTATATTCAACCACTTAATCCGGTTCTGACTTTCTACAGCCTCGGAGAACAAATCCTTATTCACCTCGTCACCGCCCTCTAGATCTACGTTCTCAGACGGATCTAACGAAGTTGAAATACTAGTTGATTCATTGTTCGAACTACTCGAATCCGAAGAACCAGAATCCGACCCTGAACTACTATCCACACCTACGACATCTATTAACTCTTCACGATCCATGATAAATACGAAATAAAAAGAAAAGAGAATGTACCAGTGATTTGATTGAAAGAAATGAGAATACGAAGCTCCGGAAATTTGATTGCTCTGGAAACGAGGCTAGCAATACGAAATAAACTGCTTAACAAATGATGGGAATAATTCCAAAGGTGGGCCTATTTATACTAAAAAGAACCGCCAAAACGAGCGGATGAGATCAACTTGACTGTTAATGATCTGACGGCTCAAGTCCACGGACGGTCCGTATGACAGGACACGTGTCGACATTCCAACGGAGCATCAATTGAAGAGCCAAACACGTCACCGCCGTAATAATCATTACGCCTTCAAATTCAGATAAGACATTAATTAATGGATTAATAACAGGTCATTAACCCATAAATTGGGGGACTTAATGATATAGCATAACCTCATAGACGATTAATGATATAGCACAACCTCGTATACGACTACATGTCCCGATACCTCGTATGAGACCCTACGACCCTAGTGCAGATATTAAGGCTTATTTACCTAAAGGTCCCTAACCTAATTGTGCTTATTTGCATTACACTACCTAACCCGCGTGTTTTTACCGGGTCAAACCCAATGTAGTCCTAACCCGGATAATCTGGTACGTACATTATGGGGACACGTGTAAACCATCCCGCCAATCCCGTAGTCGTCCATACATTGGGTACTGTGCCTATAAATAGTGCCATTTAATATTAGAAAGAGGACTTTTGGATTGACTGAACAGTACCTCGAGAGTACATAGTACGATCTGACAGTACGTTCCCACTATTCTATAAACCGAGTTAAGAACCTCGTATATGACCTTAATTACAACCTTGAACTACGTTTAGACTTGATCCTATTAGAAAGGTACGTAGGTAGCTCAGTACGTCTGAGTGCAGTCTATAACCATTCTACGACCCTCATTGGTCTTATTCGAGCCTCGGCTTGATTTGGCCCGTAAGCATTTTACGAGTTATATCATTGATAATCTAGCGAAAAATAAAGTAGATTGAAAGTGTGTTACCAATTCTTAAAGTGTTAATATCAATTCCATAATATTATTTAAGAACAAAAAGTAAACCTACGTCGTTGGACCTCAATCTATTGCAAAATTACTATTTTGAATAATATCATTTTACAATATAACCGTCCTGCTCCTGGTCTATATATTTTCATGCTGAAAATAATAAACAATTATCTTATCATTAATTGCTAAAACAAACTTTATTGATCGTACAAATTAGATTTTTCAATCTCCAATCTTTTTCTTTCTTGATTAATTCCTCAGCTTTCAAGTGTTTTGTAATTCACTTTTTTTTATTCTTTAATTTTCTCAGCAACTTTTGTGATGTCCAAATTACCAATATTTTGGAAAATAAAATCGCGGTTAATAGTAATTTACGGCTTGACATGACAAATATTTGAAAACTCCATCTAATTAAACGTTGTACATAAACTATGAAAATAAAATTCTTAATAGTGTAAAGAAGAAATTACATTAAAAGAGAAAAGAGAAGAAAAGAAAAGGGCATTTGTGATCATTGGTTACACACATGTATATATATATATATATATGTAATGGGGGAAATCTTAATTTTAGTCCCATGCGATATCCTGATTTAGTATCAGTCCTATATTTTATGAGATTTTAAAAAACGTTTCAATATTTCATACTAGTTGCATTTTTATAATAATGTTAGTCTCGTATTTTATTTTTGTTATTATAAATTACACTGTGTCCCTTTAATTAAACAATATGTATTAAACAACCCCTTAAATAAATATATTTTGCTATTATCCCCTTAAAAAATAATTTAAACATGAAAAAGGAGAAATATAGGTTTAGTAGGACGTTCATAACAGGGACCAATCATTATTTTCCTAAACTATTTTTTATTTTCTTCTAATTTTTGTGTGGGGTAAGTGGCAATAATATTTTGTTTAAGAGGGTGTTTGATATATTTTATATAGATTAAGGGACAAAATGCAATTTGAAATAACAAAAATAAAGTATAGGACTAACATTGATTAAAGGGCTAACATTACAACTTTATTAGATTATTGAGTCTGTTTTCAAAATTCCGTGAAACGTGGGATTAAAACTAGAATCGTGATGTCATATAAGACAAAATTTGCAATTTTTCCTATATAATTCTTAAAAAAAATAAAGTTATAATTATGTAATTTCCAATTGTTTATAGTGATAAGATATACATGTACAAATCTAATTATTATTAAATTTGTAAATAATTATTCTCATTTAATGGGTGCACTCAATTTTTAATTTGATAATTTTAAGTATTTAACAATATTTTCATTATTTCCACTACATCCCTTTTCGCAGTTCTCTTTGTTTACACACTTGATTTTCTATTATCAAATTTCATTTATATATGTTTTATATCTGTTTGATTTGCAATATGTATATTTTTATGGGATAATAGCTGAACTTGTAATACTTTTAGATCACGTCCTAGATAAACATTAATACATACCTTCCATATATAAAAAGTAGCTTTGCGAAGGATTGTTCAATTATTATATAATACATTACTACCACATTATAAGACAATAATTCTTAAAAATTTTAAAAACCGAAACAACTTTAATATATCGTTAAAGAAATATAAATATAGAAAATATGAAAAATTATCAAAACAGCTAGTCATTTAAACTTCATAATTAGGAGTTATAAACTTTAGCTAATGTATATATATTATTTCTTTATTAGTTTATCCGCACTTAAATTGAAATGGGGCACTTCATTAGTTCATGTCGATTATTTTTCTTTATTAGGGGAATAGGTTCATAACTCCTTTTCTTTTTCATGTTTTTTTTTGCTACACAAAGGTGTACAATATCTCCTCCAAAAACTATATCCATTTATGTATTTTAAAAAACTATATCCATTTCCTAAATTCCTAACGAAAAATACCAAAATAATCTCTATCATCCCATATCGATCTGGATAAATTTTCTATTTCAAATGATATTTTTTTTTAAGTATTTGACACGTATATTTCATATTCACACATTCGCACATATACTTATTATTGTATTTGTATATATATATATGTTTAATATGTAAAAATATTTTGACAAATATCTAATATTTAAATATATGAAATAAAAAGCAAAATAAGAATTTTAAATAAAAAATCTTATCGAACATAAATTTACCTCCATATTTCCAAAAATCCAAACTTCAAAACAAAGTAATTTTTTTTTACAAAAAGGAGAGTAGAAAAAGAAAAATTAATGTATCCGTATACTACTTTCCACCTTTTTCTCTTGACAATTATTCTCTAATAATGACATACAATTATTTTCACTACTACTAATAATAATACTTCTCTTACTACTACTACTACTACCATAAGATGAAGCACTATTAGACCTCGGAGTTGCCAAAAATGTCGGCTTTTCCTGGCCAGCCATGATCACCAGATACTTCTCCTCAAATACCGGCAGCGCCGCCTTAGTGCCGCCGCCTGCCTCAAGGTCTCTCTCGCCGCCGTCATCACTAGGGTTTTCAGATTCGCCGTTGAGATTCCATAAGGAGCAAGCTAAGATCAAGAGAGCAAAAGCTATGAGACCTAGCATGGCTGCTAGTCCTCCAAATACGTACGGCACCGGCGAGTTCCATGGAGATTTATGCCACGGCGGCGGTGATGGTGACGCCGCCGGTGCAAACTGTGTAGCCATTTTTTTATGTTTTTTGGGTGGTCTTTTATGTTTGAGTTATGTAGAGTGAATATATATATAAGTGATAATATATATATATATATATGTATTTATATTTGTGAAATCGATTGAAATTTTTTGTTTTTTGTTGTGAATTTTTGTTGTAGGGTGAGAGGATAAATTAAAGATGAGTAGAGGTTGGTTATATATAGAGGAGGAAAAGAGAAAAGGGAAGATGGATTAATTTGAGAAGGTAGGGGCCAAAAGGTAGATTTATGTTTATTTTCATTTATGTATTGTCATCACTTGAAATTCAAAATAAACGTGGGGGCTACAAAATATATAAAGTATGGTTGGAATTTGGATTGCTTATTACAAAATTGGAAAAAATGTAATCTTTTTGAAATATTATTTGATTGATCTTATTTTTAATTAATTTAGATTCTCGCATTTATCAAAGTATAAGATATTTTAACTTTTAATTCTTAAAAAATATTACTTCATAAAGATAATCTTTTAGATAATGTTTATGAAAGTGAACATTGAGCTGTTTTCAAGTTTCATTCATAATAAATTAATCATCATAGAAAATTCATGTAATTATAAATGATGATTTGTAGTGAAATTGTAATGCTTCGTCTTAACGAAGTTTTTATAAAATTTGTTATCATTGTTATTATAAAAGCAATATTAATCTTATATTTTTTTACAAAACTCACTATACATATATTCTATATATTTTTTTTATTAATGTAAAAAGATGTATAAATATGATAATTAAAGTTATTCAAAATTTTATTGAAAATTTTAAGTGTTTCTATAAATCTTCATTATTTTTTTAAGATCAAAACTTAAAATTCAAATATTCTCAAAAAGTTTATAATTAAATTTTTCATAAATTTACTATGTAATTTATACCAATAGTGAACTTTGATACCTATTTTTATAGGTTTATTTATGTACTTGGTGTACTTGGACTCTCAAGCTCAAGTCTAAGTTATTGATTGCATTTTCCAATAGTTTCCACGTTATATTGTCAGCCCCTACCCAACACCAAGTATTCTCGGCACAATATAATACTTCTATACTATTTTTTGTATTTCTATTCTGGCGGATCACACATAATAAATTATATTGTATAAAATAAAATCGATATTGAAAGTTTTATGTCGGGTTTTGTTTATATACTTTTCAAACGTAGACGCTAATGATTAACTATTGTATAACTTTTATTAAGACTTATAGTTTTTTTCTCACATTTAGTCACATAATTAGTTAATATTTTCATTTGATCCAAAAGACTAAATTCCTAAAAGATTTCTCATTTATTACCGAAGTTTTTATATTTTTCTATGTATTTCATTTTTTGCGTCTGACAAACAAACACGTTGGATTTTTTGACAAAAATTGATGGACAAATGTGAATTTTACCTATACTGTCCATACACAAGGGACCTAGTACAAATCCATATTTATGGTACAAAATATGGGTTGATCTAATCTAGGAGAGTTTCAATGAAATCAACGTAATTTTCAATATTAGATCAACTAATATAATAAAATTTATCAAAATACCTCACAATTTCAATTGGTTCAATTAGAATCAACATAATATAAAATTTACTGACAAAATATAGGCCAAACATTTATACCATTCCTTAATGATGATTCCAACCATGAATTGAAGCCACCACTTGATTTAATTAACTTAATCAAAGAACATCTTTGTGGGATTTAAACAAATTTAGTGATTAAAATAATCGAACCACATATGAATCGACAAACAAATGAAAACCGAATCTCAACTCGTGAATTGCTTAAAACTTGATGTGGCTAAGTACTTCTAATTAGAATCAGTTAAATTGAGATTTGGTCTAATTATTATAGCTTTTATATTACAGTAAATTGCACCTGCAAAGTGTTGGATGTTAATTTGATTGATATCTTAATAGAATTGAAGTATTTTTTTTTCCTATAATAACTATGACTCAATCCAAATAATTTACAACAATTAGAGCCTCTATGATCACACGTTGAAAGAAAATTGCTACATTGATCTCCCAATATTTATCTTTTTTTTATAATTATAATAGAAATTATACATTGAAAAGGACGAGTGTTTAACAAAATAATTTGAAATAATATAATAAAGAAATCTAATTCGTGATTTGTAACTTTAAAAATGATTTGTAATATAATAAGTAGGCGAAGTGAAAAACAATCTAATCTTTTAAATTAGTGTGAAAAACAATCCATCTTTATTAGGAATCTAACAACTTTAAAAATGATCAATTAAACATAGATTAGGCCAACTCGGTTAAAAGATCCTTCATGTTAAATGAGTGTTTCATTAAATTATTTGATCTAAGTAAATAAATTTCTTTCCTATTCATAACTTTATTCCCTAATAAATGCAAAGTGAAGGACCATCTAATCCTTTCGGTTTAGCATGAAGAATAATATATGTTACTAGGAATCGAACAATTTAAAAAGGACTAAGTAAACATATAACATAAATTAATCAAATTCGTAAGCATTGATCATGGGGATAATTATTTGTATATACATTATAATTAAGTATATAATTAGAAGATTCGATTTGGAGTGCTTTTCCACTAAAATGATTATCTATTGGCTGCTCAAAAAATATAGTTGTCAATACACAAGCTTGTATAATACTAGCAATGTAATAGTTAGTACTAATTGATCCATATAATGCTAGTTTTGTTGGACGAAAATATGATAAATCATGAAGTGAAGTTTTGGTATATATTATCTTTCAATAATCTACAACACTACTTACATATTTTCTAAATGGATAGCATCCATGGGCCAATATTAATTCCCATTTATTATTCTCTTTTACAAATCCAGGGTCCCTCGTATACCATTAAATCAAAGGTGTTTTAATATTGAATAACAATAATAATAATAATAATAATAATAATAATAATACATCGAACACTAAAATTCCCTTTAAGAGAGGGATATTGAGAAATTTTATGCGTAATAATGGAGTCGATGTCATATATACCATTGTAAAAAAGATCCAATAATATATATGAAAATTGACTCAATTGCAATCGATCTCTCATAAATTTTTTGAGATAATCCAATTTTCACTTTTAAGTTCTAATTTTGAGCTGACAATTTGGGCTTTCACTATAAGGCTTGGCCCAGATACATTACTTTGTGTTGGGCCATCTTGGTTATCAAGAAGCAAACCTACATTATTAGGCCCGAAAACTCTTTTCAAACGTTGTTATTGTTGTTCCAAAAGACGATATTTTTATCTTTTGTTAATTTTCACGAACTCGTGTGTGTAAAAATAGTGAAGTGATTGAAACGCGGGAATTTTTCGGTCCACTGAAGAAGTGGGTGTTTTACGTTAGGTTCTTGGTTGATTGAGATTATCCAATTTAAGATAGCATAATATTGGCAAGGAAGAATCACCATTTTCGTTTTGTAACTTAGTATAAGTTCAATTTTGGTCTCATTCATTATGAGTTTATCATATTAATCTTGACACATTCAAATTTTAATATTTAGTCTCAACGTCCAAATTTAATAGTCAACTTCATTAGTTAATACTTTGATCAGGCTTTTTGTGAAGATTTTATGCGTATGAGACATGTGAGATTGAGTAGAAATAACGTAATATTATTTATCATCCATTTGTAAGTTTATTTCTGCATAAATTCTTGCCCGCATGGGCAGCCCAGTTGGTCACAGAAGGGTGAAGTTTGGACAATGACCAAGGATCGAGTCCCACCAGCGGCAGTGTGGGAGCAACCTCTCAAGTGAGGGGGGCTCCTTGTGCGCAGTGGGCACTGGTTTAGCCCCTGTGATTGACTGGGTTACCATGATTTATTCCTCTCATAGCTCTGTCGGGCCGGGGCATGGGGGGCCCTTGAGGTTGGGGATTCAACCTTTTTGGACAATTTCTGCATAAATTCTTCAAAAATAATTAATTAACTAATGGAGTTGACAATATTTTGAGTGGTGGGATTCAGTGTGATACATTTGGAAATTTACATGATGAGAAATCCATAATGAATTGACCAAAATTAAATTTTGACTAAGTCACTAGACGAAAAATAATCATTCGGGATGGCTACTTTTACAACTTGATCCTAGCCGTTGATTTAATTTTTCATGTTCATCATTTATATATTCAACACGCCCCTTCTTTATAAAAGTGAAATATAATATAATACATCAATTTGAAATTTATCACAAAAATTCAGCCATAACTCAAGTTTGGTTTTTTAAAGACACCTTAGGCTTTGCAAAGTAAATTTAATCTGTAAAGCCAAATCTTTGTCAATCAAACAAGAAATTCTCCATAGGTAGACTTTATTAATATTCATATATTATTGTTTTAGTTTTATATATATATGTCTCTCTCAACCAATATTTGTATAAAAATATCAAATTAGGAAACAAATTAAACTTACATCGCAAAAAATCCATTTATGTACATTTAGAAAAATCACACTGGACCGAAATAGGATTCTACTATAGTATCTATTGTATTAATCATACACATACACAAATTAAATTTTGTTAAAAATTTTCTCCACAATTAATAAGAGCCAGACAATTAAAACCTTGGAATTTTAATGTTACATTAATTACTGGCTTCAAATTAATACTCTTTTCATATGTATATATTTCACAATCTAAACATTAAAAAAAACTGAAATAATAAAAAAATTAAAAATATTCCATGAGCAACAAATTGAATTTATTTGTAAGCAACACACTAAAACTAATATATTAAATTTTCTTTAAGATTCTTAATAATGGCAAGTTGCTCGTGTGGTACCCTATTTAAATCAAAGTCTTCTTTTGCTCACTTCTGACTTCTTCAATTCTTCCTATATATAATAATGCTCTCATAAGATAATTAAATTGCCCTAAAATTCAGCTTTGTTTATGTCTAAAAGATTTACTATAAATAAATAAAAATAAAAAATGAGCTGTTTACACCTCTATTGACTGGGTAAAATACTTATATAATTGAGTTCATGGATCGCAGGTTCGAGTATATAAAACAAGCAATTGATTCAAATAATATACATATATATATATATAACCCTAAATATATATATATATATATATATATGATTATAGGGTCTCATTTTCATTTCATACTAGTCGATGAAAGCACGATGTATATGCAGCAAATAGAAATTGATATGAATTTAAATTTGATTAAGGTTATGTAAAAGGTGAGGAAGAGAAGGAAATATAGGGGGGAAAGAGATAGATGAGAAATAAAATTAAATGCATGTAATTAAAAATAGAGAAAATTTTAGAAGTGGATATATTTCTCGGATAAAATTGAGCGTACTTAAAGAATATGTAAACGATAAAATATTCTTATTAGTTCGGAATAACCAAGAAAACATAAACTTAAGGTTTTCTATTTCTACTATAATCCGAAATTCCAAAAATCCTTATAATACTTATCAATCAATATATACATAATTTCACACATTCACCAATCAAATCATTCCTTATAATCATTTATTCTCTTCTTTTTCATACTTTACAATTTTTTTATTTATATTTCATTATTTTTAATTCAATTAATCATTATATAAATAACTAAAATAATCATTTTACACCTCATCCATCAACTTATCAATATTATTAGACATATTTCACAACTTTCAATTTATTTTTAAAAACATAAATAAACAATTACAATTCTTACACGAATTTTGACAGTAAGCAGTTTTCGAGTTTTTTTCAAAAATTTTACTCAAAAATATAAACAAACATAACCATAACTTTCTCAAGAAGTCACCAAATTTGACTAAAGAATATAAACATATGTTTCCCATCCAATGACTAGGGAAAAAACTTAATTAAAATAAAAACGCTAAAAATTAAAAACACTAAACAGATCGAATTAAGTTTATACGCTAAAAATGGTTTTTCACTAAAAAGAATGGTTTAAATACGTTATTCTTACACTACAGCCAGGCTAACCTTAAAGTTGGTTTACATTAATTTTTCTTATGTGATTGCTTTGAAATTAAACTTACGTTTTCTAAAATCACTCTCTTTATGATTATTTTTATTATAAAAATGGCACTATAATATAATATACAACACGATAGAGTACCAGAATTATTTTTTTCCAATGAAACTAGAATAGTTGAATGTATTTGTAGGGTTATATATAAAGAAGTTTTGTATAGCTCTCTTCATATCATAGTCGATTTAATCGAAAAACGAAAAAAAAAATTAAAAATATGGGTTTAGGAGATTATAAGTCAATAATTGTAATGAGTGGATGTCAATTTTTATTTTCTGGAGTGACACTAACAGGAAGAGCTGCTCTTTTGCAAGATATGAGCTCAAGAGTTTTTGTTGTTTACAGACAATCCATTGCTTTCTTGCTTATTGCTCCTGTTGCTTATTTCACAAGGTATTTTTTTATACACTTTTCGTCTAAAAAGTTTAATTCATTTACTTAAACTTCTGTTGTTTAGAGTCTCGAGTCAATCATAACATGTTATATTACGCATTGTTATATCGAGATCTATGAATATATAAACTCATCTCAGAGGGAGGGGAAATTACACTTTTCATCGTATAATGCAATTCAAGTTTAATCTTGGACTCTTTCGTAATGAATTTGTCACATTTAATTCTGTAATTTTTAAAATATCTTACATTTAGTCCCACTGTCGAAAATCTAAAGGTCAACTCCGTTAGTCGACATTTTGATCAGACTTTTTTGAGAGATTTTATGCATAAGATATAGACACGTGATATTGAATGTAATCCACGTTTAAGAGTATCTACGCCTGAATTCTTCTAAATAAATTAATTAAATTGATTGATGGAATTGACCGTTTGATTTTGGATGGTGAGACTAACTGTAAGACATTTTAAAAATTATAGGATTAAATGTGAAAACTCATAAAGTAAACCTGAGCTATATTACTAAGACGAAAAGTGTTGGGTTTGTTTAGTTTTGTTTTGGTTAGTTATTTTTGTGAGAATTGTTGGTGAGAATTTTATCGAGACACTTGCATCATTGGTGAGATAGTATTTTGTTTAATTTGAGAATTGGTTTTTGATAGTTTTTTTCGGTGAGATAGTGTTTGGTTTTGTTTTGAGAGGGAACATAAGTTACTATAGCAGTCAAATCATGACAGTTTTTGTTTGTTAGTATTGAAATAATAATAATAAAAAGTTATATTAAGATTGTAATAATTAAATTATAGATCAATATTTATTTGTAAATATTACAATTTAAATTAAATAAATTATTAAATATTTACATAAATGACTTAAGTTAATATATATTATTGAGTATAAAAATAAATTATTACATATCTATATTTATTTATATATCAATATACTTTACAGATATAGTCATAGAATTTATTATAAATATATGTCGTGTTTTCACTTGGTTATTAAGAATTAAGTATTTACTATCTCTATATTTTTGTAAAATAAAATTGAAAAAAAAAAACAAATATGCATGAGTCGATATGTTACCTTAAAAAATCTATAAGTCAATTATAAATGTTCTAATAGGAGACTACAACTATCTATTGAACTGATGAGAAAAATGCATAATTAATTTGTCAAAAAGAATTGTGACATAACCATACCCTTTTTTAAACTTCAAAATAAAATTAAATATAAATATATAATTTTTTAATAGATATTGTTCCCTTAATTTAAAATGAAGTTTTTGGTCCAAAACCAATATTAGGAAGGAGGTTTGATTTCCAATTATTAAAATATGTTACTATTTAATTTGTTACTTGGGTTACCTAATTAAATATTTTATACTTGATTACAATATTATAACTAAAAATTTTCTTCAAATAATATATTATTTTAACATATGTATAATAAGATTAAAGATATGGGCACTAATGTCATATACATAGTATGTACATTCAAGCTAAGATTATGTTTGATTTTGTTTCGATAGATTATTTTAGTGAGAATTCTTGATGAAATTATTTTTAAGACACATGCATTTTTGATGACATAATGTTTAATTTTATTTTCAAAGTGAACAACTGAACATGTTATTTTATAGTAAATCATGTAAGCTTTTGTTTGTTAATAAATAATTAATTATTAAAATACTAAAGTATATAGTAATAATAGTTATTTACATTAATATACATTTGTGTGTAATAGTAGTTGATATATTTAATTTTTACTAATGTATATAAATAAAATATTAATCCGCCCAACCCGCCCGAACCGCTCAAACCGAACCGACCCGCCCGCAAACCGTCGGTTTTAAACTTTAAAATAATAGTGGCGGTTTGATATTCTTGCCATCCGCCACTTTTAGGTCGGTGGTCGGTTTAGAATTTACAACCCACCTAAACCGCAACCTGACCGCTAGTTATATATAATGCATACAAATGATACTATAAAGATTAACAACAAACTTTTTAAAATAATATATAAGTATATATTTTCTAGCAACAATAATTTTATTCATATTTATATTACACATTTTATTTTTATTTGGTGAAGAAATTAAATATCTTGTTTGAACACTTATTTTTATTCTACTTGAACAAAGTTTTGTTTTCGTAACCAAGGAAATATGTTATACATACTTATGATTAATTTTTTATGATGTTTTAGTTTTAATTATACTAGAGTTTTACTCATTATAAATTATGATTATATAAATTTTATTTATAACACCACTTGATTTTCTATATCCACCAACTCAATTTTTGAATTAACTCTACAAGGAGTAAATATATTTTTTATAGTGAACTAGTAACTAGTTCACGACAAAAAAATGGAAAAAGCTAAAACCGCCAACCCGCCGCCAAATTCATTAACCTGACCGAACCGAACCACGCAGTTTGAAAAGATAATTGTGTAACGTTGGGTTGGTATTTTGTCTACCCGCTCATGTAGGGTTGGGTTGATTTTTTCCTTTAAAACTGCCCAAACCCGACCGCGTATACCCCTATGTACATGTGTATGCATGGTTTATGTATACTTAAACAACAAAATGCTATATATATAGTATATATAAACAGTAAAATATATCTATATATGTTCTATACGTGTATATAAATAGTCTATGTATAAATATCTACAGACACATAATGTATAATTTATATTCTATACCCTTAAATATTTATATGTAAAATTGATTTATATATATGCACTATCCATATATATATATAGAGAGAGAGTTATAAGGTACACATATATTTTTAAATATTGTATATGAATAAAAGTTCCTTATAAATATTAAATATATTTAATTGGAGGATGGAATAAGACAAAAAAAGATTATAGGGGACAAAATCTGGTTGTGAAAATAAGTATGAGAGAGAATAAGTAGGAGAGATAAAGATAAAAATTGAGTTTTATTTTTTGTCAAAAATTGTACTTTTTCTCATTGCCAAAATGTACTTTTTTCTGACCAAAATTACTAACCAAACACTATTGGCCAAAATGGCCAATAATTTCTGACTAAAAATGGTTTGGAAACAAATCCAAATATAGCCGTTGTTTTCCGACGCCAGAGGCAAGTATCACAATCATCCATATGTCATTTTGTGAAACTATGCAGATATTTAATGAAATTTGTTATTCATAACACTTATCTTGTCATTGATTATTATTATTTTTGATGCGATTGAATTCACTATTATACTTGCTTTGTATCTCTCGTATTTGTAAGATTATATGTAGAAAATTATTGTATTTGTAAGATTATATGTAGAAAATTATTCTATTTGTAAGATTTTATGTAGAAAAATTATTGTATTTGTAAGATTATATGTAAAAAATTACTTAATTATTCAGGAAGTTTTTATCAATTTTATTATGCTCACAGGAGAGGGACAAAGGGATCTATATTGGAATGGAAGAACTTTGGTTTGATATTTTTGCTCTCTTTCATTGGGTAAGTAAAACTTACCATTTGACAATGCAAATAATTAATCACATAGCAAGTTTAATAAATAACAAATTATTTTTTACGGTCTCGAGCTAGAATTTTCAATCACAATAGAACTATTAAAAAGTTTGTAATTTTTACTTTCTAATATATAAACTGTTTTATCTTAACAGTGTGACACTTAACCAGATAATGTATTTTGAGGGTTTGTATCTAGCATCATCAACTGCAGGAGGTGCATTGTGTAATATGACTCCTGTCATTACATTTATCTTGGCTTATACCATTGGGTAATATACTCTAAATAATGTTAATATAATCTTGTAATTAGCCTAATTTAACAAAGTTATTTAATTACAAGAAGAAAATTGAAAATATATATTGTGTATTTATATTCCTAAATTGTTTGTGATAATTAATATATAGGTTAGAAAAAGTTCCTCTTGGAAGTATGAGAAGTGTGGCAAAAATAGTTGGAACAGTGGTATGTGTTTCTGGTGCTGTAGCCACAACATTATTGAAAGGTCCAAAGTTACTTAACTTTGAATTTTTGCCAACAAATTCAATTTTAATCCAAGAAGGACATCACGATGATACATGGTTTTTGGGCTGTTTATTTCTCTTGGGAAGCTCTTGTTGTTCTGCAATTTGGCTTATTTTGCAGGTATTATTAATCTCAATTAATATCATGTTCATCATAGTTCATAGGAAAAACTATATTTTAATCCCTCCGTTTGTCATTAATTTTTGTCTTTAATCATCACGTTCTTTGAATTTGGTCTGATTGTTTATTGAGATCAAAGTACAGCAAGCTCGAATAACTTGATTTTTCATATATTTATAATTTTTACTGTTTGAGGCGAGCTTCAATATTAATCAAATGTAAAAAAAAGTGCCCGAATTTGGTTTTTTGCCCTAATGAATCAACCGTAAACGAGCTTTTAGTGATCAGTAAAAAGTTTTTAATTGAGTATAAAATAATCTAGCTCATTTTTCATTGATGGTGTAAGCTATTGAGCAATAAAATGTTATAGTTTGTGCCCTTTAGGTTCTATTTTTGTACGATTTAGTCCCTTAAGTTTGAAACTTTTACAAATTTAGTCCCTTAAGTTTGAGCTTCCATAAATTTTAATCCATTTATATATTATTATCCTTTAACATTAATATTACTAAGTTTATAATACATTATGATTTGCTAACAGGTTTATGTTACCGCTAGTTATCCCGATCATCTTTGGTTAACAGCATGGTCATCTCTCATGGCAGCAATTCAATCCGGAATCTTGACATTGTTAGTCAAGCCGAACTCAAAAATCTGGAAATTAAATTCACCCCTTCAACTATTTTGCTGCTTTAATGCAGTAAGTAAATTATTTTTTTTTTTCAATCACCATTTTATATATTTTTCGTGAATATATATAATTGTTAAGAAACGAATAAGGCATTGAATAGAGAAAGCAATATTGCATTGATTACTGAAAATGAATATGTGAGTTATGAACAAAAGAGATGAAGGACATGCCTTATATACATGCATATAACTACCCTAACAAACTCTCACCAGAAAAAACAACTTATACAAAGCTAAACACGCTTTATATCTAAACACGATTATATGTATATTTTCACACTCCCCCTCGAGTTTGGTCTGGTCTGAACGTATTTAAAAGACCGAACTTGACCAAAAGCTTTCCGTGTTGTTCTCCACCAACACCCTTAGTCAACAAATCTGCCGGTTGATCCTCGCTTTTGACATATTCCATGCGAATTTTCTTCTCTTGAATCAAATCTCGTATCATATGGCAATCTACTTCGATGTGCTTCGTTCTCTCGTGGAATACCGGGTTTGTAGCGATACTCATAGCCGACTTACTATCCGTGCATATCTTTACAGACTCTTGAATATTAATGCCAATGTCCTTAAGCAAACCCGTAACCCATATGACTTCACATGCGGCAGCTGCAATCGATCTATACTCAGCTTCACACGATGATCTCGACACTGTCTTCTGCTTCTTAGTCTTCCAAGAAATCAAGGAGTCTCCAAGCTTGATCATAAACCCCGTAACGGATCTCCTCGTCATCACGCATGCAGCCCAATCTGCATCACAATAAGTAACTAAATTAATATCATATGTGGATTTCATAAATAATCCTAAACCAACCGTCCCTTTAAGGTATCTTAGGACCCTTAACGCAGCAAGCCAGTGTGATCGTTTTGGCATGTGCATGAATTGAGAAAGGAGTTGTACTGCAAAGGCAATGTCTGGCCTCGTCATCCCAAGATATATTAACTTTCCTACAAGCCTTTGATACTCCTGTGCATTTTCCAAAAGCGGATCATTGACCTGTTCTTGAAGTCCTTTATCGTAGTCACTAGAAGTAAGCTTTAGGTTTTGCTCTAACGGTGTGGCAGCTGGTTTGCAACCAATCATCCCCGAATCCTTTAACAAATCTAAGATATATTTTCTTTGGCAAAGATGAATCCCACTTTTATTTCTCATAAGCTCAATACCCAAAAAATATTTTAGTGAACCAAGATCCTTAATATGAAATTCACTTTGTAAGTACGTCTTCAATTGTGAGATCATCTTTGTGTCATTCCCAGTGATGATAATATCATCAACGTAGACGATCAAAATGACAACTTTGTGTCCATCTCTTCTAACAAATAGGGAATAGTCATGTTTCGATTGTTCGTATCCAATTTTGAGCAGAGATTGAGAGAATTTCGTGTTCCACTGACGCGATGCCTGTTTCAATCCATATAACGACTTTAAAAGTCTGCAAACCTTAGTAGAAGAGGACGAAGGAGATGATGTAAACTCCCCCTGATTGCCAACACCATCCGGTAAGTGCATGTAAACTTCTTCGTCGAGGTCACCTTGCAGAAATGAATTGGTGACATCTAATTGATATAACGGCCAGTCATGCATAGCAGCAAGGGAGATTACGGTTCGAATGGTAACGATTTTAACCACGGGGCTAAACGTTTCATTGTAATCCAAGCCAGGCTTTTGACTGTAACCCTTAGCCACTAATCGAGCCTTAAACCTGTCAAGTGTGCCATCGGATCTTAATTTCACTTTGAAAACCCATTTACACCCAATGGCCTTCTTGTGTTTGGGAAGGTCAACTATTTCCCATGTATTGTTCAAGGAAAGGGCTTTAAGCTCTTCTTGCATGGCATATCTCCACCTAGGGTCTTGAAATGCCTCCTGAAAATTTTGAGGTTCAGAATAAGTGTGGAGAGATAAGATAAGGTTTTTATGATGATTGTGAATGTGTGTGTAAGAAAGAGCAGAAGATATAGGGTGAATAGTAGAGCAGCTGGAAGAGGCTGCTTGTGAACTATCATCCAATGTAGGACAAAAAAAATCCTTGGACCAAGATGGCCTTGTAACCGTTCTGGTGGATTTTCTGGGAAGTTGTATAGCTTCTGAATCACTTGGTAAGTCATGATCAACAACAGTGGTATGATTTGTGGCATCAGTGTGATTATAGGGCAATTCTAAATCCTCATAATAAACCGTAGCATCTGGTTCTTTGAAATTATTATCTGCAGAAACTTTGTTAGTCAAAGCAAATGGAAAAATATCCTCATGAAAGATCACATCCCTGGAATGAAAAATGGTGTTATTTGATGTGTCAAGAAGCTTGTAAGCTTTTCGGTTAGTGGCATAGCCCATAAAAATGCAAGGTTTGGATCTGTGAGAAAATTTGTCAACCACAGGTAGAATTTTGGAATAACATAAACATCCAAACACCCTAAGATGCAACAGATTAGGAGCTTTACCATATAACAATTCAAAAGGTGTCTTGCCTTCTAAAAGGGGAGTAGGTGTTCTATTTATAAGATAGGTGCTAGTTTGAACACATTCTCCCCAATATTGAATAGGACAATGGGATTGAAACATCAAAGCTCTAGCGATATTAAGTATATGCCTATGTTTTCTCTCAACGAGGCCATTTTGTTGAGGTGTATAGGGAACCGAACTTTGGTGAATAACACCTTGAGAGTTAAAGAATTGGGTACAAGAGGTTTTAAAAAAATCCCAAGCTCTATCAGTTCTTATGGTTTTAATGGAAGTATTGAATTGGTTTTGAACATAAACAAAGAACTGTTTAATGATGTCTAAGATATCAGTTTTGAATTCCATTAGGAAAGCCCATGTGGCCCTAGAATAGTCATCCACTATTGTGAGAAAGTATCTATGGTTAAGATGAGTTGGTTCTTTGTAAGGTCCCCATATATCCAAATGTATTAACTCAAAAATATGAGATGTGATGTTGGTTCTTTGTGGAAAAGGAGTCCTATGTTGCTTAGCTATAGGACAAATGTGACAGTGCTTAATGTTGTCTGTAAGGGATGGTCCTATATCAGGTAAGTATTTAAGCCTAGAGTACGACATGTGGCCCATTCTCAAGTGCCATAATTTGGAATCCATAGATGCAAAACACTTTGGAGTAGGACTGTCAACAGTGCTATTTTTCTCATTCATTATGGGAATAAGCTGTTCATTATCAGGGTACAACACATTACTATTATCAGAATACATCACATTATTACAAGGTAAGGAATTTGCAGAAACATTCTTGAAAACAACAGAAGGTTTGATAGCTTGAAAATTGTACAGGCCATTGATGGCCTTACCAGTCATCCTTATCTTTCCAGTCGATATATCCTGAAAGAGGCAAAACCCTGGGTAAAAAATGGCTATGCATCTATGCTCAGCAGTTAATTTAGAAACGGAGAGGAGATTAAATCGAAACTGAGGCACATATAGAACATTTTTAAGCACAATATCTTCTGTCAACATAATATCTCCTATTGGTGTATATTAGCAGTATCCCCATTAGGTAATTTCACGTTTGATAGAGAGGGGCTAGCCGAATGAATAGACTTAAAGAGATTCAAGTTAAAACACATGTGGTGATTGGCACCGGTGTCAATAATCCATTCATTGCAATGAGATATGGAATTGAAACTATAACTATCACTAGACTTACCTGAGACCTCTTTGGTGTTACCTGTCACCGTATTGGAGGTTGGTGGGCCCGGATGTGAAACAAATGAGCTGTTGTTAGATTGGATCATGCTCATTAGCTGTTGATATTGTTGAGGAGTGAAGAGAGGGTTGGTGCTTAATGGTACAGAACCATCTTGAACTTCAGTGGTATTTGTAGTGTGATTGTTTCCGGTAGATGCCTGATTGGAGGAATAACCTCTTGATTGCGATCTGCCGCCTCTACCATTTCTTCCGCGTCCTCTTCCACGTCCTCGTGGCGGATATCCAATGATCTTGTAACATGATTCCTTTTGGTGTCCAGGTATTTTACAGTGTTCACAAATGATCTCGGGAGCATCATTCTTGCCTGTATTAGAGAGAAAAGTGATAGGTGTTTCTGCAGTTCCCACGGATTGAATCCCCCTTTGTGATTCTTCGTTGCATAGCATAGAGTATGCCTGTCGATGTGTGGGCGGCGGATCCATCATAAGGATTTGAGACCGAAGGTGCCCAAAAGATTCATTTAGACCGGTTAGAAATTGCATGAGTTTGTGCTCTTGAGCATAGTTGAAGATGTCCTTGGATGCTTTACATTCACAACTCGGTAGGTTGACTAATGAGTCGTACTCCTCCCACATCTGTCTCAACCTTGAATAGTACGCAGTGATAGGATTCGTGCCTTGGGTATACGAATTGATCTCTCGAAAAAGGGCAAAGATTCTTGATCGGTTCGTTTTGCTGAATTGTTCTTCAAGATCCTTCCACGCGTCAGCTGCACTTTCTGAGTAAACGAGGCCGTTGTATATATCTTTGCTGACACATTTTAGGATCCAAGAGAGCACCAGCGCGTTGCACTTTTCCCACTGTTCTAATTCCGGCGCTTCAGCAGCAGGTCTTTTGCATTTTCCGTTTATGAACCCAATTTTGCTTTTACAATTTAGTGCCAATTTTATGGCTTTACACCACACGCCATAATTCTCAGATCCTCGCAACTCGTGTGGCACCAAATGAAGATTTGGAACATCAGATGGGTGGACGTACAATGGATCGTTGATGTCAAAGATTGGCGAGGTGACATCCGATCCAGATTTTGTTTCTTGTTTCGACATTGTTGGAGAAGAAAGGATGATCGATTAACACCTTGTAAAGGAATGTGAATTTGATCTGCAGCAAGATTTTTACACAGGTAATCGGAAATCTTGAACCACAATTCACAGAGAAGTTGGTGATCGAGAAATGAAGAAACAATGATCTTCTTGATGTATGAAATCTGAAAAGATGATCAATGAGAAGAAACAGGATCGAAGATCGGAAAATCCTTCGCTCTGATACCATGTTAAGAAACGAATAAGGCATTGAATAGAGAAAGCAATATTGCATTGATTACTGAAAATGAATATGTGAGTTATGAACAAAAGAGATGAAGGACATGCCTTATATACATGCATATAACTACCCTAACAAACTCTCACCAGAAAAAACAACTTATACAAAGCTAAACACGCTTTATATCTAAACACGATTATATGTATATTTTCACAATAATATATCTAAATAATTATTTTATTTTATTTAGGGTTTAGTATCTGCAGTGACTTTATTTGGTAAAACTTGGTGTGTTGCAAGAAGAGGCCCTCTCTTCCCCTCAATGTTCAATCCTTTATTTACTGTCATAGTAACAGTATTTGGTTGCATTTTTCTACATGAAGAACTATACATTGGAAGGTAATATATATGATCATAATAATATATATTTTACCTACATCATTTTCATTATATATATTTGATGCACGATTAAATAGACTAGATAGTATATTGTTGAACTGCGTGTTGCACTTGGTAACTTCAATATACTGATGATAGCATCAATCCTTTATGTTGTTCTTGGATATTGTACTCATTAATTTCGAAAAACTCAGAGGATACTTAATTACCTTTTTGTAGTTCTTTTAAATGTATTGTACTGCTCAATTTTGAAAAAACTCATAGTATACTTAATTACTTTCTTATGGTTTTTTAGAGCGTAGTCCATGAATAAGAGTGTATTTATTACGTTTTTTTTTTTGGCATGGGCTCAGTCTTTGCTATACAACCGAGGACTATAACAATTAATATGGTATTTATATAAAGTTCACTTAATTAATTTAGTAGAATAGCTTGCTAATAGGGACCCAACGATATATTTATTTCATTTTCTAAAATTTGTAAATAATTTTGATTGGTTATAGCTTGATAGGTGCCATTGGTGTGATTATTGGACTATATATTGTGTTATGGGGAAAAGCAAAAGACCATGAAGGGATAAATGAAGAGACAAGTCAAAAGAAAAGGCAAATGGATCAAACAACATCTTACACTCAAGTTTCAGACAACATAAGCTGCAAAATTGATTTGGAAGAGCCCCTTTTGTCTGAAAATCATCACAATTTGGACACAACTTAAGGGACTAAATGTGTAAGATAGATGTATAATTGTGACGATTTATGTCTAACTAATAAATTAAAAATTCTGATTAATGATACATGTATAATAATAATACATTTGATGTTAGCAAAAATTATTGCAACTAACTTCTAGTATATGCTATATATAGAATGGTTTCGTCTTGTATCAATTTGCACTATCACATATATGCTCTAAATATAAGTAATTTATATTTCGTGTTATATTTAGAAAAGTTATGCACACTTTAAATTTTCTATTGTTGTTCCCACTTGAATGAGAATTGACGTAACTTGAGAGCAATATTTAAAATTATGAATAGTTCCTTCAAATTTTATGAATTGGATGTGCACAAAAATATTTGTTTTAAATGGATTATCATCTTTTGGCCTAGTTCACTTATTTGATGAGACTAGGGTCAAAATTAGGCAAATTTTTCGACACAGAATTAAGTGAATAATAAATTAATAATGTACTATGGGCCAAACTCGTGTAATGATAAATAATTTTAATAATCACAATAGATGTGAATGTTATAATTTTAATTAATCGTAATAATGGTGCTTACGGACTTAATATTGAATTATTATAACACTATAATAAGATATTTTCGAGGACTAGCCTCGCTAATAATCCCTATATTCTAGAGGTTTTATCACATTCATCTTTAAAATACTAAATATTATACTATTATCAAAGAGTTTTCATAATTAAAATAGGTAGTAGCAAGCATAATTAAATATTAATTAAGCTGATGAAACAAGTACTTGATTAGAGATTAACATACTTAATTAGTGGCTGCCAGCCGCCGTTATATACTAATTATTAATTAATTAGTTTAATCCTTAATTAGACGTAATTTTACACAGAAATCGAATTTTCTCCACTTCCTTGATTTATTATTAATGTTGTTTCCTCCAATTTGACTCGATTAATTAGAGACCAAGTTTCATCCACCCTACAAAATATGGTTAATTTGTTTACTTTTGTGTTAAGTAATTACTTTTTAATATTATATTTCATATTTGATATATATGTATGTATGCTAATTGTATTTTTTTTCTTGACTATATAATTGTGCTTGGATTATATACACTTACTACATACATATCTATAAAATAAAATACAACATGCCTATCTATGAAATATAATACAATATCAAAAACACAAAATAAACAGGTAATCTGAGGCGCCATTTGCATTGAATGGAAAATTCTAGTTGGAAATTTTAGATCTCAATTAATTACAATTATATTTGCTTCGCTACTGGCCATTCTTTGGGAATTTAAAACAATTACTTCATATAGTTCCATCGTCTTTAAATGACTTGATTTTAAATATATTATTAATTAGTATAAATCCGTAGATAATATTATTAAATTAATATGAGTTTATAATATAAGAGTCTTGAAAATCAATCAAACCCTAAACCTAGTCTAAATGAACGTGGAAACATAAACATAACTAAGAAAATTACCTCATGTTGGATCGGTAAAAACCTCGTAATTAAATAATATTATAGCTCAATTTGGGAATATAAAATACAAGAATCTTGAATATCAATCAAATCTTAACCTACATAAACATAATCAAATAAACCACCTGAATATAGATAAACACAAATCGGGAATAATTATGCGACCATAAATTTATAGCCAATTTCCAGCATTAATTTCAACTTTGTGTTGTAATTTTTATCCCTTAATGTAATTGTTTAAATATATAAATTTGAAAGTAATTTAAATAGAATAATATAATTCATATATTTAAATTATTACATAAATAAATAAATTATTGTTGTATAAAGTGAATTAAAATTTATTTATTTCTTTTTGTTGTTCCTTGTTTTTATATATAAATTACAATTTTGCCCATAAATTTAACCGTTGACTAACGATCAACTTAACAGAAATGGTTATTTGCCAAGATTTCATACATTCGGGATTGTTTGTTAATGCTAAATATCTCGGGGGTTATATGCAAAAAGCCCTTGCTAGTTGCTACAGGCCATTCTTTTGGAATTTAATCAATTACTTCACAATTGTAGTTCCCTCGTCTTTATATGACTTGATTTTAAATATATTATTAATTAAGATAAATCCGTAGATAATATAACTAAGATAAACTACTTCATGAAAGATCGATAATATTATAGCTCAACATGAGAATAGATAATACAAGAATCATGAAAATTAATCAAACCCTAAACCTAATCTAGATCAACAAGATAATCAAATAAACCAAATAAATATAGATAAACACAAACAGGGAATATAACCAATTTCCAACATTAATTTCAACTTTGTGTTTGAATTTTTATCCCTTAATGTAATTGTTTAAATACCCAAATCCAGCTCATTAATCCGTCATTAGACTTGTTCTTAATTGTCTTCTTGATAAGGATACAGATTAAAATTAATTTCTATTGAAATTAGCTGGTTACACCTATATATACCTCATTCTATACGTACATTTGACTAGATACATTATTGTACGTATTATATATATATACATATTCTTACAGCACAAATACCAGTTGCCGCTTCACGTAAGAATCCAAAATGCTGATTGCGATACGATAAACTTGGCAAGATTCTTTTTTAATTTCTCCACATGAAATCTAGTCAGAAGCCTATAATTACATGTATTTTTTTGTCTTTATTTCAGCACTTTACTATATTTATAAAGGGTTAATTAGCTGTATGTTTTCCATCTCTATCTCTTGAATAATATTATTAATTAATTATCACAAGTAATACAGTAGACAGTTCGATCCTATATTACTAGATGACGTCTCGTGTCTCATCTTGCATCCAACTTTATCGATCTACATATGATATGTATAATTTTTTAAAAATAATATAAAATTATCATGAATTTTAAAAATTATCGTACAATATAATATTAAATAAGATTTTTTATTGTAAAATTTCACTGTAATTCGTATTGCATGTCATTGGATGAATGACACGTTCTAATAATTTTTTTGAAATTACATATATAATTTATACATTAACTTTTACAACGTTGTTTTACAATAGAAAATACTTAAGATATATTGTTGAATGCTTTCTGTGATGCAGATTGGGCCTCATGTCCCATGTCCAGGAAGTCATTAACAGGCTATGCCATCAAGCTAGGTGATTCACTTATTTCATGGAAGTGCAAGAAGCAATCCACAGTTTCAAGGAGCTTAGCCGAGGCTGAATACAGATCTATAGGGACAACCACTTGTGAAGTAATGTGGATTCTAGCTATGCTTAAAGATTTGAACATTACAATTCAGATGCCTGTTACTATCAATACAGACAGCAAGTCAGCTATACAACTTGCTGCAAATCCTTAAAACTAAGTTTATACCTTCAACAGAACAACCAGCAGATTTACTAACTAAAGGTTTGGGAAAGAATCAATTTGCTTATCTTCTTGGCATGCTTGGAGTCAATTGATCTGTTTACAAGAGAGCCTCCAGCTTGAGGGGGAGTGTATAAATCAAAATATTCATCGGTATGCTTCTTATAAACTGATGTTTTTATTTAATGAAATGCGAAACAATGGTGAAATACTAGTGGGTGATGGCAAGTGTTAATTATCTTAACTAATTTATTACTTCTATTGTGTTCTTTTACAATGTTTTCAAACAAATTCAATTTCGTATAAATATATATATAGTAAAAATATTTATTTTATTAATGTGTGATGGTGCACCACCAGACCATCTATTCATGTTGTGTTTCATATATAAAATATGTTTCCTAATTATATAATAACATTAATTATATATATAATCATGATGTAAATAATAATAATAAATAAAAGAAACCAAATTTCAATAAATAAACCTAGTGGTCTGGTAGAGCCATTAAGATAAATAAAATCATCTTCCAAAGTAATAAACAGCATAATAGAGTACCAAAATACTTTCTTTCTAGGAAGCTGTCATCTTCTATGGAGTATCATTTAATTTAATTTAATAATATTTTAATAATGAATGATTGAAGTGTTTGGAGGGTTATAAATAATCTGTATATACGAAATAATTCAATAAAAAGTAGCAAAGCAAAAAGAAAGAAAAAAATATAATGGGTTTGAAAAATTACAAGCCCACAATTGTACTAATTGCATGTCAATTTCTATATTCAGCAGTGACTCTTACAGGAAGAGCAGCTCTTCTTCAAGATATGAGTCCAAGGGTTTTTGTTGTTTATAGGCAATTCATTGCTTTCTTGCTCATTGCACCTCTTGCTTTCTTCTCAAGGTATATATATATATATATATATATATATATACATATATATATATATATATATATATATATATATACATATATATATATATATACATATAAACTCTTATTCTATTATATCTTACTTAATTTTATTAAATTTTGCTTTGTTAGAGTCACTAAATTTGATCATTGCAATTTCTCGGGATACCCTTTTTTTAGCTTTTAGGGTCTATTTCTAAGTTCAAAATTCATCTTACTAACTCGAATTTAGATCTGTTACGACCAAAACGGGAATGGACTAGGGTTATGAGCTTATAATATCGAATCAATTCCATACATGACCAAATCAAAATAGCGTTATATACATTCTCAAATGGTTATTAGAGCGTACCTAAATAGATACTATGTTTACATACGATCCCTTTATTTGTATTGCATATGCATATGTATCTATAGTTATAAATTGTTACTATTTGATAGAACTAATTTATTTTTATTTTAAAAAATTAATGTGATTTTTTAGAGGCTTTGAATATTGAATTCAACTAATTTAAGGACTAGTGGAGTATGTATATCAGTACTTTAATTACATGAAAAATCTTAACTTTTATTTATTTTTGGCGCAGGAAAGGAACAAATGGATGCTTATTAGGGTGGAAAAACTTTTGGTTGATATTTCTGCTGTCATTTATTGGGTAATTGAAAACTTATTCAACAATGAAATGGATATTTAAAAAGAATTTAAATTAACTATATTATATATTATTTTTTTGCTAATAATATTGTTTTTTTTTTGTCTTGCCAGTGTCACAGTTAATCAGAATATTTATTTTGAGGGTTTGTATCTAGCATCATCTTCTGCTGGAAGTGCACTAGGCAATTTGGTTCCTGCCATCACCTTTATCATGGCTTATTCTTTGGGGTAATTAAATTACAAACAAATTATTATGTATTTAATTTATTAAAATGTTTATTTCCATCTTTTTTCTAAAAAAAAGAATCATTAAGTATGAAAAACTTTAAAGCGAATCCCATTCTTTCGCATACAAATGGGAAAATTACATTTTTTGTATATTAATGTGGTCTGTACGTTTGTTTAGTTCATTAATATGGGGTGGTAATTTGAGTACACCAATGTGTGGTATGTCTGGCAATTTAAATACAAATTTCGCTGGAATATCCAATATCTACCGAAATATTCGATTTCAATTAGAAAATAAATTAATTTTGACCAAAATTGGGGATTTTGACTTAAAATTGACCTATTTTGACCAAAATAAGATGTTTTGACTTCTTTTTTTTTTTTTTTTTAAAAAAATAGATAAAAATTTAGAAATTAAGTCCAATCAAACTAACTCAAAATTCCCAAATTATAGTCAAATCACCAAATTGAAGTCAAAATACCCAAATTAAAATCAAAATCCCTAAATTAAAGTCAAACCACCCAAATTGAAGGTCAAAATCGAATATTCCGCCAAAAATTGAAATATTGCCACACATACTCCACATTAGTGTACTTAAATTGCTACCCTATATAGTGTATCAAACAAACGTGCAGACCATTTTAGTGTACCAAAAGTGCAATATCCCCGCATACAAATTGATCATTATACTCGGAAATTTTGTAAAGTGAATCCCAACTACTATATATTATATCATAGTCGTCAAATTCGATCTGTACGATAATTGTTTTTAAGGTTGATGTGTGTATAAATTTTTTGACAATTTTTTTAATTATTATTTGTAGGTTAGAAAAAGTTGATGTAAGAAGCTTGAGAAGTGTGGCAAAGATTATAGGGACAGTGTTTTGTGTGGGAGGTGCTGTTCTAATGGCACTATTGAAAGGTCCAAAATTATTGAACATGGAATTTCAATCAAGAAATTCACTTTTCCTCCAATCAGGAGGTGACACGTGGTTAGTAGGTTGTTTATTTCTCTTGGGAAGTGCTTGTTGCTGGTCAATTTGGCTTATTTTACAGGTAATTAATATAATTTCAAACATATATACAATATATATATATATATATATTCTTATTCATATTCCAAAAAATTAGGAAAGAATGGTATGAGTTGAATCTTTCTTTCTACCATACTTTCTCTCTCTTTTTCTTAAGCAATGCATCTTGGAGCTCTAGTAATCCAGTGGTACTTTTTGAGTGGCAATATTGATTTTTGTGAGTAAAACTAAAAACACTCTATAATGAAATTTTTATGCATAAAACACCTATGAAAATATTTTCAAAAAACTTAAAATTAGAGTTTTACTAAATTTATAAACTTAACCATCCCTTAAAAATTCAAAACTAACAGTTGTAATTTCGTACAGAATTTTATTTATTAAAAATTTTATGTTGATTATTGATACTTATTATAATTTTAATCTTAAATTTTTGGATTTTTACCTTAAAATATTATAGTTAATTACTTTATTAAAATAAGAAAATATACATAAAAGCTATTTAAATTAATTAATAATAAAAAAATATAATATGTATTATAAGATTTATTAATTTGTAAATTTTAAACTAAAAAAATTCCGATAGAAAATCAATGGATTGTTAATGAATGAAGGGTGGTTTACAAAAGTTGTTAACTCTGCTCTTTCGGGGCTGGAATGAAAAGTTTGTGAAATGAATTTTTAGATTAAAAAAAAATTGTTTTTATACAAAAAATTATTATAAAGGAGGTATTAGTATTTGTTTTCCTAATGATAATGTGTTCACTACTTAATTAGCCTTATGGTTTGCTCAAATTCCATAAAATATTAATTGATATTCTGAAAATGATATTAACTTTTCTTAATATATAATTAATTTAGAAAATTGACTATTTTGACAGGCTCATGTAAGTGCAAGCTACGACAATCATCTTTCATTAACAGCATGGATGTGTCTGATTGCAGCAATTCAATCTGCGATCTTGACATTAATCTTCGAACCAAATCTCAAAGCATGGAAAATGGATACGTCCCTTGAAATATTTTCATGCTTTTTAGCAGTGAGTAATTTATTTATTTTTATTTATCCAAATAAAAATAATAAATAAAAAAATGATTATATTTGTTTTTGATTATAGGGTTTGGTATCAGCAGTTACATTCTTTGCTCAAGCATGGTGCATTGCAAGAAGAGGCCCTCTATTTTCTGCCATGTTCAATCCTCTAAGTACTGTTATTGTTACAGTTTTAGCTTGCATTTTTTTGCGTGAAGAGCTCTACATTGGGAGGTATGTATTGCGTATATATTTATACTGACTTATCATATATATATATATATATATATTAAATATATACACCGGTATAGTTACATTTTCATTCTCTCATTTTTGTTACTTCAGTTAACTCATTTGTGATAGAAAAAAATAAAATATGACAAATATGAAAAAATACATTATTTGTGAAGATGCCAAGTGATAATTAAATATTATAGTTAACAAATATATTGAGGGACAAGAATTCGTAGTCACAAGAATTGTTTATAAGGTTTCAACTATAATTGGTGATAAATTTGTTCTTGTTACAATTGACAGCTAAATAACATTAATAAAACCATGGAAAATTAGTTAATCTGGATAATATTAAAAAATTATTGCCACAAAATAATTATAATGACAATTACTCATCAACAATATTAGCGTTGTAACTTTACATTTTATCACTAATATTATTTATCATTGTAGAATGAAATTCCGTTTGTCTGTGTGTATTAAAATATGTATAGTTATTGCCCCTAAAGTTTGAATTTTAATAGTTTCGATCCTTTATAATTTAAACTTTTTTATAATTTTAATTCCTCGCAATTGTGCAACTTAGTTAGCAATTAATACGGTGAAAGTTTCTGGAAAAATGAAATACTAATTTTAATTATCTCTAAGTTATAAATATCTATTGTAAACTCATAATTTTGTTTTATTTTCTATTAATATTATATCTTTTTCTCCAAAAACATAGCTTGATGGGTGCATTGGCTGTGGTTATCGGACTGTATATTGTGCTATGGGGCAAAGCAAATGACCATGAAGAGATGAAAGAGGATACAACTCAAATGAAGAACCAAATTGATCAAACAACTATTTGTAATCAATTTTCATCAGACAACATAAGCTGCAAAATTGATTTGGAAGAGCCCTTTTTGTCTGAAAACTATGCAAAATAAAATTTGTATAATTTGATGTTTGAAGCACAATAGAAGGTCTAATTCATCAGTCTTAGGCATACAAAACTTGTGTTACAACACTTCTATCGAAATTTCACTTAAGCTCTAGATCTCGTGCTCATTTTTGTCGTATAATAGCCAATCAAATCCTCGTAAAGTTATTTATAGAACAAGCGGTAAACCAGGCAATGCGTGGAGCTGTTTGAATTCAGAAAATCGGTTCGAACAATTTAGTCATGTTTTTTCGAATAAAAAATTTGATGAAACGAGTACTATAAAATGAAAAATACTTTCTCAAATCATTTTTAATATAAGAACATATTTAAGACGCATTTTAGCATTTAATTTTTTTCCTAATTTGTATAAGCAAACAACTAATATAAGACACACAGTTGTAACTTTAATACAATAAATGTGTTTGGTGTAAAAAAAATAAAATTTGACATACGTATACTATATTCATGTGATGTGGTTTTTTTGGCCTTTATCGTCTTGTCCAAACTTTTAGTTACAAGGAAACATGGCTACATCAAGATATAATGTTTCCTTTAATTGAATTTTATGAGTTATGCATTTTGATTACGTTGTATGAATTGGAGAAATAAATTTCTTGATTAGACTTATGTGATGCTTATCAAGTGAATGTCTTCATGATATTCTATAACGTTCATTGTTATAAAATATTTTTGGATCACCCAAAGGTTGATTACTCGTTTTATAATTCATGAACATTATCGTGGTAAATTGATGTGATCGATTAGATATCTTTAGTATATCCAAAGATTGCAAATATATCTAATTTGTGCATATTAATTACCAATTATGTGAAATTATTTAAGCATCAATTATGTTTAGTTACTGCACATTGTCGTTTCACCCAAAAGTGAACTACAATTACGCTTGATCACCGTATGTTGTCGTTTCACCCAAAGGTGCTCTACAATATACATTCATGTTTAGTTATGTTTCTGAATCTGTATTATATATTAAGTTTTTTACTCGAAGCATTAAAGTGTAAGAATATATTATGTTTTGTAGCATCTATCCCTGTTTTTCTTCATTCGCAAGCTGCGTCCGTTATTATGTTTAATGGCCTGAATTTCTCTGAATGGTGTGAACAAGTTCAATTTCACCTCGGTGTTCTGGATCTTGATTTCACACTCTTAAGTGAGAAACCCGATGCTCTTACTAACTCTAGCAGCATTGAGGATCGACCTTTTCATAAAGCCTGGGAAAGATCTAACAGACTAAGCCTTATGTTCATGTGAATGACTGTAGCAAACAACATCAAGTCCACAATTAAGAAAACTGAAAGTACTAAGGATTTTGTGAAGTCTGTGGAAGAAAGCTCTCAGTCTGAGTCAGTTGATAGGTCGCTTGCTGGGACACTGATGGGTACGTTAACCACCATGAAGTTCGACGGTTTTTGTACGTTATGAGCATATCACTGAAATGACGAATATTGCAGTAGGACTGAAGACCATGGAAATGGAAGTGAATGAAAATTTCCTTGTAACGTTCATTCTCAATTCCTTACCTCCGGAGTATGGTCCATTTCATATGAACTATAATACTCGGAAGGATAAATGGAATGTGCATGAATTACAAAGCATGCTCATTCAAAGGAAGCGAGACTTAAGAAATCGGGAATTCATTCAGCTAATCTCGTTGGTCATAAAGGAGGTGGAAAGAAATCGGTTCTGGCTTTCTTTGTGATAGTTTATATAAACTAAAACTTGATCCCCTTTTTGCTGCGACTCTAAAGACCTTGCATCATAATGTTGGAACTAAACGTGGTTTATCTAATGAATCGTCTGCTTACTTGTGGCATAAACGTTTGGGTCATATATCTTAAGAAAGAATCGAGAGATTGGTAAAGAATGAAATCCTTTCTATAAGAATCGAGAGATTGTTAAACAGCCACAAGAAGCTCACAGCTCCTTGAAATAATACACACCGATATTTGTGGGCCTTATGATATTCCATCTTTTGGTGGAGAAAAGTATTTTATCATCTTCATTGAGGATTTTTCACGTTATGGATATGTCTATTTGTTGCATGATAAATCTCAATCGGTACATACTTTAGAGGTATTTATCAATGAAATTGAAAGACAATTAGACAGAAAGGTGAAAATTGTCAAATCTGATAGAGGTGGTGAATATTATGGTAGATATGATGAAGGTGGACAGTGCCCTGGTCCATTTACTAAATTTCTAGAAAGTCATGGTATTTGTGCTCAATACACAATGCCAGGAACACCGCAATAAAATGGTGTTGCAAAAAGGCGTAACCGTACTTTGATGGAAATGGTTAGGAGCATGTTAAACAATCATCTTTACCCAAATCATTGTGGATGCATGCTTTAAAGACTGCTATATATTTGTTAAACAGGGTTCTTAGCAAAGCAGTTTGTAAGACACCTTTTGAATTGTAGACGGGAAGAAAACCCAGTTTAAGGCACCTACATGTTTGGGGTTGCCCAGCGGAAGTAAGAATCTATAATCCACATGAAAAGAAACTAAATTCAAGAACAATTAGTTGTTTCTTCATTGGTTATCCAGAAAAATCTAAAGGGTATAGATTTTATTGTCCTAACCATAGTACGAGAATTGTTGAAATAGGAAATGCTAGGTTCATTGAGAATGGTGAAGTAAGTGGGATTTTAGAGACACGAAAAGTAAAAATTCAAGAAGTTAAGAGTACAAACTCCTTTGCCTTTACCTTCTTCTCAACTTGTTATTATTGTACATGTTGATCATGCTAATGATTTGTAAGAACAACAAATTAACGACCAAACACCACATAACGAAGTTATTGTCCGACCAATGATAGATCAACTACAATAAATTGTATTAAGTCTGTAAGACAACGGAGACTTGCAATTTCTGGTGATTATGTGGTCTATTTGCAAGAGTCGGAATCCGACTAGGAATCGATAATGATCCAGTTTTGTTTTCACATGCCATAGAAAGCGAGAGTTCTGCTAAATAATGGATTATTAAGGAGTCTGGGACCTTGTTGAATTGTCCTAAGGTTGTAAGTTGGTTGTAAATGGGTGTTCAAGACCAAACGCGACTCAAATGGCAATATCGAACGACATAAAGTCAGACTCATTGCCAAAGGTTTTACTCAGAAAGATTGTGTCGACTACAAAGAGACCTTTTCACCTGTCTCTAAAAATGACTCTTTAAGGATTATTATGGCAATAGTTGCTCATTACGATTTAGTGCTCCATCATATAGATGTGAAAACTGCTTTTCTGAATGAGAATTTAGATGAGAAAGTTTTTATGAATCAACCCGAAGGTTTTGTGATTGATGGAAAAGAACATATGGTGTGTAAACTTAAAAAGTCAACATCTGGGCTTAAACAAGCTTCCAGACAATGGTATCTTAAGTTCAATGATACCATCACATCTTTCGGATTTAATGAAATCATCGTTGACCGATATATATATCTGAAGATCAGTGGGAGTAAGTTTATAATTTTGGTTTTGTATATTGACGATATCTTGCTTGCTACTAATGATCTTGGTTTATTACGTTAAACTAAGGAATTTCTCTCTAACAACTTTGAAATAAAAGATGTGGGTGAGGCATTCTATGTGTTAATAGAAATACTCCGTGATAGGTCACAAGAATTGTTGGGATTGTCTCAGAAAGCATATATTACTAAGGTTCTAGAGAGGTTAGAGAGTTTCAAAATGAACAAATGCTCTGCAAGTGTCGTTCCAATTCAGAAGGGAGATAAATTTAGTCTCAATTAATGTCCAAAGAATGAATTGGAACGTAGTCAGATGGAACAAATTCCTTATGCATCTATTATTGGAAGCTTGATGTATGCACAGACCTGTACCAGACCAGACATCAGTTTTGCTGTCGAAATGCTGGGTAGGTATCAAAGTAATCCAAGAATAGATCACTGAAAAGCTGCAAAGAAAATGTTAAGGTATCTGCAAGGAACGAAAGATCATATGCTCACTTATAGGAAATCTGATCACCTCGAGGTGATTGGATATTCAGTTTTAGATTTCGTTGGATGTGTGGATACAAGAAAATCCACATTCGGCTATTTGTTCCTCTTGGCTGGAGGAGCAATTTCATAGAAAAGTGTGAAGCAGACTGTCATTGTTGCATCCACTATGGAAGCTGAGTTTGTAGCATGCTTCGAGGCTACAGTTTATGATTTGTGGCTACGGAACTTTATTTCGGGACTTGGAATAGTTGACGTTATTGCCAAGCCGTTGAAAATTTATTGCGATAACTCCGCAACAATCTTCTTTTCTAAAAATGACAAGTATTCGAAGGGTGCTACACATATGGAATTGAAATACTTTGCCATTAAAGAAGAAGTTCAAAAACAAAGAGTGTCAATCGAACACATTAGCACAAATCTTATGGTTGTAGATCTGTTGACAAAAAGATTGCCCCCTAAGGCATTTATTGAACATGCCGAAAGGATGGGGATTATTGATTGATGTTGTTTACGTTTTATGTTATCATGTGATTGACACTCCGAGCTCGTTTGTTTTGTTTCTGCTATGGATTTATGGATCTTGTTTCTTATGATTAGTATATACATTAATGCATTATGTGAATTAAACAAGATGATGTCTCTGACAAAGACATTATGTTGGATCGTTATTGAATACCTTATTACGTGTCATGTTTAGTATGGAACTAGTATTGTGATACATAAAAGGGACTTGACGACAAATTGACGTACAACCGCTATGATCCTTATTGGTTCTCATGCTTAATAGTGACTTTCTGATTTAACCAATATAATGATAAGTTACCTTATACTATGCGCAATTAGGTTTATTATTAAACTTTATGGTATGTATAAGGCACATGAGCCAAGTGGGAGAATGTAAACCACCCACGTATGATGCCCCACTAACTCAAGACTCTTTTGAGTCACAAGTGGGTTGTTATTATGTAATTTTGGTGGCCCACGTTTTATATATATTATGTAGTTTAGTAATATAATGATAATTCTAATTGGTTAATTAAATAAAAGGTATATTCCTAAAATACCCTGATGATGGATCTATATAAAGAAAACCTTAGGAATTGGTCCTCTCTCAACCCATTACGTATTTTCTCTCTATCAAGAAAGGCATTCAAGTCTAAAGGGATCAAGAGGGAGACACACAATTCCAAAGATAAATCGTTCTATCGTTTCCGCTGCCACGAATATCATTATGGATCAAAGGTGAGTTTCTTTGATCCAAACTTCCATGTGAAAAACATATTGTTGAAAATCATAAATTAGCAAAGAACATTCAAAAAGCAATAGTTTCTTTCAGGAATATTCCTGGTCAATGCTGAAGCATAAGAATTGACACTAAAATATTTGCAAATATGACTTACTATTCTCCTCAATTTTGAAAGAAACTAGTCGAGCGTTTTAAAATGAAAGGTAAATAGCAAATCCAAGCCAGAAACGAACATGGTTTTGAATTTAGAGAGGTCCCAGGAATGTTCCATTCTCACTCTGCTCGTTCCATTTATCAACCTAAAAAAAACAAGGATTACCAGGAAGTGTTAAAAGGAGAAGCAAAGTCACTTTACAAACAACTTTTAGTCATAGAATAGGAAAATAACAAAAAGACACTTTTATGTGTGTAAAAGAAGACACTCCGAAGAACCATACTATAGATAAATTGACAGCTAATGATGGTACTAATAATCCTCATATCCATAGAAAGTAAATGTTTATCCACTAACATGATCCTAATAAAACTAGAAGAAACAAATGGCATATATTTACATCAACTACAAGTTGAGTTTCTTAGTTGTACATCTAAATAGTGCTATGATAGAATCGAAAGTAACGAATAGTTTATTAATAAATGTTAAATAGGTAAATAAACAAGAACTAAAAGTTCTTAACCCAAAATACTAAGAACTAACGTTTTTGATCCCAAAGCCAAAGAGGCACCTAATTATTTAATCAATTCTTTGATAAAGAAATAAGAAAACCCTAGCCACCTATTTATACTACTAATAACCCTCATTACCAAAGACTCCTAAGTAGGAAAGTGAATAACTAAAATCCTACCAATTAGGAAAACCTAATTAAACATAGAATCAAAATAATAAAACCTAAACAATCAAATCTTTCCGAATCTGTCGAAATCTTCATAAAATTCGCTCCATAACATGCTCACTACCCATTCAAACAAATTCTTCAAAATTATCGAAAAACTATTCTTTCTCTAACCATTAAAACTAACATATACTAGTGCTTCTAGTACAACAAAGATCAAGGCTCATCATACTACACTACGAACGTAATTATTCTCCTATTAGGCTCCGTTTGTTTGTCAAGGGAATGGAATCAAAATAGGGAATATAATTCCCAAAAATCAAATAACCTTATTTGGTATTTTTTATTTGATATAATGGAATATAATATAATTCCCAACATATGAGAATTATCATCTCAAATAAGGGAATCACAATACCTTATTTATTGGAGGTAATGTGATTACCATATCAAGGTAATCATAAATACAATACTTTAATGCCCTTACTACTCTATATAAAATATAATACAAAATCAACAAAAATAGTTATTTATTTTTTCATTTCATTTAAGTTATTATTTATGAAAAAATAGTTTCGTATTTTTAATTTATTTTTCATTTCATTTTTTATTTATTTATTGAATGAAATTGAAAATTTGTTATGTTGTTTTTGTGATAGTATTTTTGAAATGGGTGTTGGTCACATTAATTAATATATTTTATTTATTAACAATAATATATTTTCGATCTAAAATAATTATCAATGCATTTGTATATGAAAAATCCATATATGTATCAATTTTTTTAGAAGTCAAACAATATGTAAATAAAATATAAGCATGTTCAATTTAATTATCATTTTTTTAAAAGAGGATAATGCAATTGAATTAAATTGATATCTTATTTATTTTTTATTATTTAACCAAATTAAATATATATGTGTATATACACTTATGTACATATTATATATAATATAAAATATTCTACTATGTTGAAAATTTATAGTTAGATTATACAAATATGGTTTAAAATAAGGGTATTTAAGTCAAAGTATTTAATTTAGATTCTATTATTTATTATATGTGTTTGAACTAAACATAAAAAAATAAATAATATATATATCTTTACCCAATTTTTTGTAGACAAGCAAACATTATTAATGGAATCAGATTTCTAGTAATCAAATTACCAGAAATCTTATTCCCATTTTAGATTTCATTCCATGTCAAACAAACGGAGCTTTAGGGTTAGGTATCTTGTATTATAAATAGCCTAATATCATTGTAACTCGTAATCATGATCTCATCAGAAATATAGTGAATATCCTGGCTTGGCAGCGCCCCTAGACGTAGTCAAAATTCTTTTGACAAACTGGGTAAATAATTCGTGTATTCTTTTATTGTTTTTTTTTTTCATGCGATTATTCATTGGTGTCATATTCCTAACAATTGGTATCAAGAGCTCCAGGTCGAGTGGGAGTGGATATGATGGGTGAAAGAAAAACGCCGATTGAAAAGTTTGATGGGACAGACTTTGGGTTATGGAAGATGCAAATCGAAGATTACTTGTATGGTAAAGATTTGTATCAGCCCCTTGGTAATTAGCCGTCTGATATGAAAGACAAAGAATGGAAGGTGCTTGACAGAAAAGCGTCTGTCTATGTCACGGAACGTTACGTTCCATACGACGAAGGAGACAACTACCAAGGGTATTATGAAGGTTTTAGCAGACATGTACGAGAAGCCATCAGCGGCAAATATGGTGCATCTGATGCGGCGTCTCTTTAACCTAAAGATATCAGAGAGTACTGTGGTGGCTGAGCATCTTAATGAGTTCAATCTGATTACAGCCCAACTGAGCTCAGTTAAGATCGATTTTGATGACGAGGTTAGAGCTCTGATTCTGTTGTCTTCTCTACCTGAAAGTTGGAGTGGAACGGTTACCGCTGTTAGTGCTTCAGCAGGGAAAGAGAGGTTGAAATTTGACGAAGTAAGAGATCTGATTATAAGTGATGAAATTCGCAGGAGAGAATCGGGTATAGCTTCGGGATAAGTTCTGAATACAGAAAATAGAGGCAGATCGGAATCAAATAATTCGAACATAGGTTGGTCAAAGTCAAGAGGTAAAAGTAAGACGAAGAAGTACCTGAGTTCGATTAAATGTTGGAACTGTGAGGAACTTGGTCATTACAAGAACAAGTGCACAACACCCAGGAAGAATGTAAATCAGCTAATGCAGCAACTGAATATATCAGTGATGTCCTGATATTGAGCGTGAGCAATCCATTTGAATCGTGGGTTTTGGATTCTGGAGCATCGTTTCATTCTTGCAGTGATGCTGATATAATGGAACATTATACTTTCGAAGATTTCGATAAGGTTTATCTTGCTGATGATGAGCCTTTGAAAATCGTGGGAAGGGAGATGTTTGAATTAAAACTTCGAATGGAAGGGTGTTGCAGTTGCGTGATGTAAGACATATTCCTAATTTGAAGAGGAATTTAGTCTCTGTAGGACAACTAGACGCTGATAGATACATTGTGACTTTCGGTTGCAGTACATGGAAGATAACCAGAGGGTCCATGATACTAGCTCAAGGTAAGAAAGAAAGTACATTGTATATGACAACTATATTTCTCTTGCAGGAGAAAACAGTGATACAGATTTGTGGCATTGCCGACTTGGCCACATGAGTGAGAAGGGGTTGAAGGAACTTTGTTCGAAAAATAAGCTGACATGACTCAAAATAGTCGATGTTGGCCTATGTGATGATTATGTATTCGAAAAATAGAAAATGGTGAGTTTTTCAAAGGGGTGCAGAACCTTGAAGAACGAGAAGTTGGAGTTGGTGCATAGTGACTTATGGGGGACCTACACCACAAATTGATAAGACAGGTACTCAGGCTAAAAATTCTAAGGTTATTGAGTTAGACATCTCTAACTCGGGTGGGAGCAAAGTTGCTCATAATGATCAGGTAGTTGTTGAAGCAGAGCTGAGTACGCCCACTTCCGCTGTGGAGATCTAGTAGACAACGTCATGCACCAGATAAGTATTCGCCCTCTTTATATTACCTATTACTGACTAAGAGTGTGATCTTAGAGAAATTGAAGCTATGCATGGCTTCCATTGGCCTTAAATCCTAATTTGAGAGGCTTGGCGTTGCCGGACATGTTGTAGGCTACTGAATTAGAAGATCGATAGATGTTTACATTGATTGTTGAGTTCAGTCTCCAAGTGGGAGATTGTTGAGTTATGGAGACTAGAGGGTATTTTAGTCGTTACGTAATTATTCTCCTATTAGGGTTAGGTATCTTGTATTATAAATAGCCTAATATCATTGTAACTCGTAATCACGATCTCATCAGAAATATAGTGAATATCCTGGCTTGGCAGCGCCCCCGGACGTAGTCAAAATTCTTTTGACGAACTGGGTAAACAATTCGTGTGTTCTTTTATTGTTCTTTTCTTTCGTGCGATTATTCATTGGCATCATATTCCTAACAATATAAATGATGGAATAAGATTAATCGGCTACCATAAAACGTTGTTAGACATGTAAGTAAAACAGTAAAAATACTATTTCAATTCCTCTAAAATTTAGCCAATCTATAATCTATAACTATTATAAAAGTATGAATGTTAAAAGATGATTTACATTTCTTAACTTTTTTATAGAGTTTAAAATATCCCTATATAAATATTATTTTATGAGAAAAAGGTAAGGTCAATTGAGTAAATAAATTTATTATACATGTAGTTAATCTTTTAAAATTAATGTTAGTTCATTGCATGCTTTAATATAACGTATAATTTAATTAATTCATTGTATACTCAAAATTAATTTGTATCTAATTTTTTATTACTGTGTTAATTCATTTTATGTACTTTAATGATAAATTAGTTAATCTTGTTCATTAAGAATCACTCACATGATTTATATTTCCTAATAATTTTAAGATAGAAATAAGCCTATATTAATAAATTAATATTATCCACGAGTCAAATAAATTGATATTATTATCTAATGAATATTTAAAATTAATAGCAGATTTTAATGTATATGTTTAGCAGATTTTAATGCTAAATTATATCATTATTGTGGCTATGAAAGGACCAATTCTAAAGATTTATTTAAATCCATTACGTTGTCGGCCATAACTCGAGAACCATACATCTTTTGCATTTCTTCTTCTTTCGAGATTATGGTTGGGTAGTACAGTACAAGACCATTCAAGATTTTTTTACCATACCCTTTCTTGGAAAAAGAAGAAAATGAAAATGAAAAGTCGGGATCCATCAAGTTGTCAAGATTCTGTGTTTATGGCTATATTTTTTTAATCAAACATTAGGTAAATTGGTTATGTAATCCTCTTGATTCTGGGTTGATGTAGTGTTGCATTAATATCTATTGACAAATCAAAATTGCCAATGATTATTGTATTGAAATAAAATTTATTAGTAAGTACTATGGTGGTTTATTTTTAAGACTTCAATTGAGATAGGGTTTGCATAAATAATTCACTTCAATTTTAATTCTTGATGTCAGGTCGGAATCATATAAACATTTCTAACTAAATACTATAATTGCCATAAATCTTTGGAGTCATTAAATATTTAGGACTTTAGTAAAAGTATATGTTGATGGAGATAAATTTAATCTATTTTCATAAAATTACAATAATCCTATGTACGAATTAAATAATTTACTTTAATATTTCTCTATAAGATTTATATGAAGTTCTATTACTATATTTAAAATTGTTGGCCACAATCCGCTTCTTAAGTAATTAATTTGATGAGTATAATTAAAAGACCAAACAAGTTTTACAATAATCAGAATGTAAGCTTATTTAACCAGCTTCAATTATTATTTATCAATTTTCGTCCACATAATTTTAAAATTATCAAAATTTTAAGTTTATTAATCTTTGCAATTTTGAAATATATGATTCTAAATAATCAAAATTTTAAGTTTATTTGTCTTTTAATTATTTTCCTTTCCATTATAATGAGTTTTAGATAAATAATAAAAATAGCTGTCAATAATACACTATTAAATTCAGAGGGTGGCTCATAACACATGATCTTAATTTTTGAATGGTTTTCAAATCTTGTGTGACACAAAATATTGCATTATCAACCTATCTTATTATTATTAACATTAATAATATTACTGCATGAAATAACATATACAAAAGAGCCTACATGAGAATTATATAATATAATCTTTGAATTCATGGTCGTGCTTTGGGTCGCATGATTGTAATTGATTGTCGTCCATAGTAATAGATTCTTGTGAACAACATATCTCGATCGGATAGGTTAATCAATCAGTTATGGAATTGATATGCTAAGAATTTGATGGTCATTGACAATGAAGGGCACAATAAATACTATAGTCACTTTTACTATTACAGTTTCAACTGCCATTATATATATTTCTTTCTCTTCTTATTATTTTATTTTAGTTCCTTTGATAGGAGAAATTGTAATTAATGATTACGCTAAACAAAAAACAAATCGAGCTAGCTAAAATAATTTGCTTTAATATATTAATAGTGATAATCGAACAAATTGGCTTCAAATTTAGAACATTGAATTAGATTGTGAGTCAATACAATAACATCGGCTGAACTTCTTGGACTTCGGCAAGGTTTAAAATTGGCATGGGATCAACGAGCGCCGTGGCTTATTGTGGAAACTGATTCCATGGTGGTTTTAAACCTGACCAAAGAAGCTCATACGCAAAAAAAAAAAAAAAAAAAAAAAAAAAAAAAAAAAAAAAAAAAAAAAAAAAAAGAATAGCAATATTTTACTAACCCAAATTGCCAATAACTCAAAAGGACATAAGTGTAGTTGTATCATGCCCCAGGATTTACATAGTTGCAAATGACGACCTTCAAATCTTACCATCAAGTAAATAATTAAAACAGAAGAAGAATGAACTCAAATATACTCACTCACGCATTCAATAATAATATATCCCTAGATTTTCTCAATCACCTATTTCACCATTGGCTTGTTGTTGACCATAGGCAAAATGTTTATTAGAGTTCTTTTTATAACATTAAAAATTTTCTAGCACAAAAAAGAGATAATTTTACATTAAAAGTTGAGTGATTAATGTAATTAGGGAATAAGTGAAGGGTCGACGTAATAATCACATTCATTTTTTTACTCTCTAAGATTATTTCAATAAAAATATTATTGTTATTGACCAGACCGGTGAAATTCTCAGAATAGTTTATAAAAGAACATGGTTGTTAGTTAAAAGAATTTAAGATTATATACGTTTTATCTTTTTATATATAAGTGATCATAAATAAGTTAAATACACGTTTGTTTTGAAAAATTAGTTAATCACGTAATTCTTAAATGCCTAATTAAGAAAACTGAAATTTTAATAGGCTCATGAATAAATAATTAGTTGATGACGTCGATAATTATTCAACTTGAATTTCAAAAAGCAATTTTTGTATAAAATTTAGGGAGACTAATAACTTAAAAGACGTATTAGTCTTATTATTTTGTCATGTGCATGAAACCATTAGATCATTAAATAATGAGGTTAAACATAATGGTAGATGAGGTTAGCATTATCATTTTCCGATTGTGGGGTTAAAAACAAAATTTGAGGAGTTGGGGTTTTCAATTTTTCATAAGAATTGCACGTGAGAAAGGGAGTTTAAGCCTTAATTTTGGAAGATTTTAGAGTTTTTCTTTTCTACAAAACTTTTTAGAAGTTTTTGATAAATATGTATTTAGCCTAAAATTGAAATCTAATATTGTTTTCACTCTTACACTTGAAAAAATTGATACTTAAATAAAGTAATCTAACGTTATCATTCAGGACATTTTGTATTTTACTCAAAATTTGTTGTTCTTTTTCTATGTCTATCTGGTAGAAATGTAAGGTCCAAAACTTGCTTTAGAATTAGCGGAAAATAAATTTTAATTTAGAAGCTTATTTTTGGTTGAAATTATCATATACTCACGTGTTCCATTGATATAATAAAATTTGATAATTTCTTATTTCAAATAGAGTAAGATAAAGTTTTAGTTGAGGAAAATATTAATGAAATTATTTCCATGAGAACAAAGAGTTTAACCTGAAAGTAATAAAATACATGAGATTCTTTTCATTTAAGCTTGAAATTTTGAATGATAATTAAGTGTCCAAATTTTTGCATTTTGATGTCACATTATATTCTCAACCAAACATGATAATTCGAAAGCAATATAATTCCTATTTCTATGATCATTATGCTTCTTAAACTTGGAGATTGTATCAGCTGCACTGCTCATAATTGAGTTTTATTTGTGCTCTATTTTGAAATTATTGTAAGTAATTATATGATTTGGATCTTTTGTATCATTTTTTATGGTAAATATCTGGGAGAAAATATATTATATAATGAGTGTGAAATTATCATCAGTAAGTGTTAGTCAAGGAAAATAGTATATCTAGAAATTACTTATTGAGCGGTTGAATTATCATCAAAAGCAATTTCTATTATAAAAGGATAATTTTCAATCCTTTAATTCTATTATTGATATAAAAGAATGATTACCATGATATAAATAAAATATATGTATCATTATAAAAATATCATGCACGTCACTGAACAATATTTATAGACATAAACATCCTTGAGAGCATTAAGTATATAATAAAAATGAAAAAATTCAAGTGATTGTCATCAATTAAATTAAAAATATTATGCACATAAAAAAATCCAGGTGCTATATTATAAAAACGGCCATATAAGCAGTTTTATTATTTCTATTCATAGATACTACAAAATTGAATTATTAATTTAATCGTTATAATATTATTCTAATAAAACATTATATGGATTGGTAGCTAGCTTAATGTTGAAATCTTGGATTAGTAAAATGTTAATGTTACTCGAATAACTCTGAAGAATATTATGCAATCGAATGCATTTTTGGTTGATTACAGAAAATAATATATGATTTGGTGTAATTTAATAAGAATATTAATAGTTCATAGAAATGAATAGATTAAATTGCATATTTTCTATTCTCTTGTTGCAAATACCATACAATATTATACAACAAATAATTAACCACAATTATCTTAAAAACTAAATATATAATTCTTATAAATTTCATAACCTACTTCACCTACTTATCATGTTGTAGATCTCAAGTTTAGCTTCAATCTTCTATTATCTTCTTTTTATTATTTGTATTATATGGCTATGTTTAATTATTTGTGATCATGATTATGAAGTCTTATGATAATTATATGTTAGTGGATAAAAATATTGGTAAATATGATTTATCAGATATATGTATTGGATGTAGCTGGTTATTTTCATTCTTCTGCAATCCTTCACTATTATCTGCATTTGGATCAAGAAGCTAACGGAACTGATATTCACACTGATGAGCTTTGCTAAGAAATAGTAGTGATTGATGCATTTCAAACCGTAAAAGAAAAGTTTTATTATTACATATCTCTGTCAATTGCTAAAATAACTGATAGTTATACTGATGAGCTTTGCTAAGAAATAGTTGTGATTGATACATTTCATACCATAAAAGAAAAGTTTTATTATTACATATCTCAGTCAATTGTTCTCATAAAAAACTTTTTCAATGCAATATTGAAATATTGTTTCATATTCTACTCAATTCCGCAACATGTAAAAAGAAAGAAAGATCTAATAAAAATTAGTTGTTGCTAAGCAATAGTGAAGTTGCTAGCCGATGGTAAAGTTACGGTTTGTTTGTTTATATTTTTGAGTTAAAAATTTGAAAATTTCTCGGGAACTGTATATCACCGAAAGTCATGTATTAACGATAGATGTTTGTTTATATTTTTAAAAATAGGTTGGAAGTTGTAATTTGTATTAAATCATAGTGATAGGTTTATGAATGGTGTGTAGAATTATGAATGGTGTATAGAATGATTGTCTTAGTTGTTTATATAATAATTATGTGAATAGAAAATAATAATATTTAAAACTAAAGTTGTAAAATATGAAAGAAAAAAATAAATAATGAATATAATAAATGATTTGATTGATGAATATGTGAAATGATATATATGATCGATATGTTATTATATAGAGAATTGAGAAAACTAAGTTGAGAAAAGGTAAATTAAGATAGAATTTGGTGTGTTAAGTCTATTTTGAATTTTTTGATCTAAATACTTGAAAATGAAATTCGAAAACATAAACAAACAAAGCCAATTCTTTGAATATTGCATGTTTTGTTTTTACTAACAGAAAAATTGTATTTCCCTATAGTATTTTAGTCTATGTGCAAAATACTACTTAATGTGATAATTTTGCTAAAACTAACATGCCAAACTTTTTCGTTAGAACTCTTTTTTTTTTCAAAACTAATGTTACATTGATAAATGGGTTCTCATGTAAAATACTATATTCATTATTAAAATAATTAGGACTTTTTTCTTATAATAATTTTCACTATTTTGTACAAATTAAAAAATTATACATTTGAAGATGTTAATTTCATACTTTCACTTTGAATTAAAAAATAGTTAAATTATATAATTAATTGGAGGATGAAATAATGTGACAAAATGACATGATAATATATATATAAAAAAAAGCATCTCTAAGTTAAGTTGGAGTCTTGGGTATGTAATTTTTTTTAGTATTTAGTAATGTACTTGTAATATTAATGTTTTATAAGTGAGAAATCAAAAAGTAACTATTTTTATGGAGGTTGAAGACAGGTATGAGTTGTTCCTAGGGAAATAATTTATCGAACTATTTCTACAAGTTTGACAAAATCATATTGAGTAAAGTTAAATAAAATTGTCTATTTATTTGTTATCCTAACTTGACAACGGTTACTTAGAGTTGAAAATGATGAAGAATTAATAAGTAATGAAGGGACATAAATTAGCCTTCTTATGAGATGACTTTTGAGTATTATAATAAACAAAAATCAATAAACCGTCCCATTATAGATATTTTTATGGATTGAGAACAATGCATAGTCAGACTGTACAAAAAAACAATCAATACATAACTTTAATACTTGTCAATTTAGAAAAAAAAATGCATAATCGACTAATTTTCTTAGGGAGAACATAACTCATCATTAAAGATCACTGAGCCTACAAGTATCAAATGAATTTCATTTTCTCATCACACATACACAGAAATATAAATTATTAAGGATATATATATCGTCATACTAGATGCAATTGAAAGAAAAGTCACAAACTAAGAAGGAGAAAAGATGAAAGAAAAAAAATTGATTTAGAAGAAGAATTTAATAAGAACTCTTCAGAGAAGTATATATTGAATGAACTTGAAAAAACAATATCACAAAATATGAATAAAGTGATGCAAACAAGACAAAACAACTGACAATTATGATAATAGCGAATAACAGAGCTGTTGATCAAATAGAAAATAAGTATGTAAATAAGTTTATAAAATCAAAGAAATATAAAATTGGAAGATCAATCAAGGTCGAACAAGGCAAATTAGACTTTCATATAATACTACATTCATTAATAGAATTTGAATGCAGATAAATCAACATATAGTCAACATGCAAATAAATCAACATATAATCAACATATAGTCAACATGCAAATAAATGCAGAAATAATAAAAGATGCATGCATATTCCTCAATTACGAGCTTAAATAATTGAATTAGGTTTTAAAATACTTTAAAACTAAATGATATATATGAAGCATGTCAAAGCATAATTCTTTATAAGGATGCTACGTCTTTTATTCATATTTATTATACATATTAATATGCATATTCTTATTTTTTTTGCAATTAAATAAAAAAAAATCACTTGAATCACGTGCAATGCACGTTGTCTTTACTAGTATAAATAAAAAGCTTCTTGATTTAGTGGATAGAAAAGTTGAAAAGCTTTTTCACTAAAGAAAAATGGTTAAAATAGGCCATTCTTACACTACAGCCAGACTAATCTTAAGGTTGGTTTGCAAACTTATTACATTTAATTTTTCTTATGTGATTGCTCTGAAACTAAAGGTTATATTTTCTAAAATCGATCTCTTTATGATTAATTTTATTATAAAAATGATATTAATATAATAAACAGCACGATAGACTACCAGAATTATTTTTTTCCAATGAAACTAGAATAGCTGTATTTATAGGGTTCTATATAAAGAAGTTCTGAATAGCTCTCTTCATATCATAGTCGAATTAATCGAAAAACACAAAAAAAATATAATATAAAAAAATATGGGTTTAGGATATTACAAGTCCATAATTGTAATGATTGGATGTCAATTTTTGTTTTCTGGAGTTACACTGACAGGAAGAGCTGCTCAATTCATTTTAAAAGTTTAATTTCATTTACTTTCTATAAACTTTTTGTAAAATATCTTACATTTAATCCTACTGTCGAAAATCTAACGGTCAACCCCTTAGTCGAAATTTTGATCAAAATTTTTTGAGAGATTTTATGCATAATATATAGACACATGATATTAAATATAATTCTTGTATAAGAGTATTCACACCTGAAGTTTTCCAGAAAAGTTGATTAAATTGACTAATGAAATCGACCTTTCAATTTTGGACGATGAGACTAATTGTGAGACATTTTGAAAATTATGGGATATACAGTAGAAACTTTATAAATTAATACTCATGGGACCTCCAAAATTTATTAATTAAAAGAGTTATTAATTAATTGATAAATTAATAATTATTAATTTATATATTAATTAATATTTTATTAATTTATAATGAAATACTCATTTACAAACATCTTTCACATTTTCACTTAATTATTATATATTGCATGTACGTATATCAAATGAATGACTCAATTTGAAAGAACCCTTTAATCTCTCACCTTATAAAGATGATGAAGATGATGATGAAAGTTCTACCATGGAGCCTCCTTCGAGAAACGAGGCTATTAAAGCGTCAATCATATTTAATAATTCTTGTTGAGCTATGAGAAAACAACACCATAAGTTTTTACAATGATAAGGAAAATTAGAGACGAGATTCAAGATGAAATTGATTTCACCAAAAAAAAACAAAAGACAATTAAGCCAAATTTTCAAGAAATCTTCATAAATCATTCATGCAATATGCAGTATATAAGAAATTATTAATTTATATTTTATATGGTGTCTATAGAAATTATAAAAAAAATGTATTATCTTATAATTTTAGCGAATTATTAATTTAGCACCCTATCCCCAAGTCGGAACCGGTCAAAATTATTATCTTAAAAAGTTTATTAAATAATCGAGTATTAATTTATCGAGTTTACTGTAATGTGAAAACTCATAATGAATGGAACTAGCAGTAAACCTGAGCTATATTACAAGACGAAAAGTGTTATTTTCCCACTCCTAAGGCAAGTATCACAATCATCCATTTGTCATTTTGTGAAATTATGCGAAATTATGCAGATATTTAATGAAACTTATTCATAACATAGGCACAATAGGATTAAAGTGCAAAAAATCCTTCCTAAATCAACATATAGTCAACATGCAAATAAATCAACATATAATCAACATATAGTCAACATGCAAATAAATGCAGAAATAATAAAAGATGCATGCATACTCCTCAATTACGAGCTTAAATAATTGAATTAGGTTTTAAAATACTTTAAAACTAAATGATATATATGAAGCATGTCAAAGCATAATTCTTTATAAGGATGCTACGTCTTTTATTCATATTTATTATACATATTAATATGCATATTCTTATTCTTTTTGCAATTAAATAAAAAAAATCACTTGAATCACGTGCAATGCACGTTGTCTTTACTAGTATAAATAAAAAGCTTCTTGATTTAGTGGATAGAAAAGTTGAAAAGCTTTTTCACTAAAGAAAAATGGTTAAAATAGGCTATTCTTACACTACAGCCAAACTAATCTTAAGGTTGGTTTGTAAACTTATTACATTTAATTTTTCTTATGTTATTGCTCTGAAACTAAAGGTTATATTTTCTAAAATCGATCTCTTTATGATTAATTTTATTATAAAAATGATATTAATATAATAAACAGCACGATAGACTACCAGAATTATTTTTTTCCGATGAAACTAGAATAGCTGTATTTATAGGGTTCTATATAAAGAAGTTCTGAATAGCTCTCTTCATATCATAGTCGAATTAATCAAAAAACAAAAAACAAAATATAATATAAAAAATATGGGTTTAGGATATTACAAGTCCATAACTGTAATGATTGGATGTCAACTTTTGTTTTCTGGAGTGACACTGACAGGAAGACCTGCTCAATTCATTTTAAAAGTTTAATTTCATTTACTTTCTATAAATTTTTTATAAAATATCTTACATTTAATCCTACTGTCGAAAATCTAACGGTCAACCCCGTTAGTCGAAATTTTGATCAAAATTTTTTGAGAGATTTTATGCATAATATATAGACACATGATATTAAATATAATTCATGTATAAGAGTATTCACACCTGAAGTTTTCCAGAAAAGTTGATTAAATTGACTAATGAAATCGACCTTTCAATTTTGGACGATAGAGACTAATTGTGAGACGTTTTGAAAATTATGGGATATACAGTAGAAACTTTATAAATTAATAATCATGAGACCTCCAAAATTTAATAATTAAAAAAATTATTAATTAATTGATAAATTAATAATTATTAATTATTAATTTATATATTAATTAATATTTTATTAATTTATAATGAAATACTCATTTACAAACATCTTTCACATTTTCACTTAATGAAATACTCATTTACAAAAGACAATTAAGTCAAATTTTCAAGAAATTTTCATAAATCATTCATGCAATATGCAGTATATAAGAAATTATTAATTTATATTTTATATGGAGTCTATAGAAATTATAAAAAAATTTATTATCTTATAATTTTAGCGAATTATTAATTTAGCACCCTATCCCCAAGTCGGAACCGGCCAAAATTATTATCTTAAAAAGTTTATTAAATAATCGAGTATTAATTTATCGAGTTTCTACTATAATGTGAAAACTCATCATGAATGGAACTAGCAGTAAACCTGAGCTATATTACAAGACGAAAAGTGTTATTTTTCCACTCCTAAGGCAAGTATCACAATCATCCATTTGTCATTTTGTGAAATTATGCAGATATTTAATGAAACTTATTCATAACATAGGCACAATAGGATTAAAGTGCAGAAAATCCTTCCTAAATTGGTGACTAGGCAGGCGCAACCTACCTAGCTAGTCATATAACACGCCAAGCCAGTACACTAACACTTATCTTGTGATTGATCATTATCATTTTTGATGAGATTGAATTTACTATCATACTTGCTTTTACTCGCTCGTATTTGTAAGATTATATGTAGAAAATTACTTACTTATTCGGGATGTTTTTATTATGCTCATAGAAGAGGGACAAAGGGATCTATATTAGGGATGGCAACGGGCCGGTTCCGGGTAGGAACCGGCGGGTCTAGACCCGGAACCGCTTGTCTGTTTTTTGGACTCGGAACCGGAACCGGAACCGGTTCCTCATTTTGGACCCGGAACCGGAACCGCCGGGTCCAACCCACGGGTACCCGTTTAGCACATTTTTTTGGACTTTTTTTTCCTTTTTGTTTTTTAAGGCTTTTTTTTGGGCTCTTTCTATAATACACTTTTGTATGAAATATAATTGTAGTTTGAATATTTCACCTTGTAAACTTATGAAAAATATTATTATACCATTACCTAGTATTTCCTATATAAACATTTTTTCCTTTTAACAATTTTCATACCAACTCCCGTGCTAAAATAATAACATATCCAATAAACAACAAAAAAAATGCACAATTTTCATAAATCATAAACTAATTCATCCAAACTAACACATCAAATAAAATCACAATAACATATCCAATAAACAACCAAAAAAAGCACAATTTTCATAATCCATAAACTAATTCCTCCAAACTAACGCACCAAATAAGTATCACAATAACATCTTCTTCCCACACAAAAATTACTAATAAAATCTCATTTCGCAATACTAAGTCAAATTTATAAACCATATTCTTCTTGTTCGTCTTCTCCCGTCAACTCCTCCTCCTCATCCAATATTGTAGGACAAGTAGATAAATCGCCAAATGTGAGAGAAGTACCTAATAACATAAATAATAACATAAATAAAAAAATAGTCAATAATAATAAATATATGATAAAATCGAACTAAAAACCAACTTACCATTTGCCTCTTTCCACAACCAACCACGAGCACACATTAACGCCTCCACAGTCGAAGGATGAAGCCTATTCCGATGCGGGCTTAGCAATCTCCCGCTCGTACTAAAAGCAGACTCTGATGCAACCGTTGAAATCGGAATAGCCAAAATATCTCTTGCCATAATTTGTAAGGTAGGATATTTTAACCCATTTACCTTCCACCAAATCAATACATCAAACTTTTCTGTTCTTGGCAAGACACTCTCCTCCAAATATAAATCCAACTCAGAAGTCAAAGATGTTGAAGTGGTAGAACGTGAAGCCACAAATAGATCATAGCCCGCTAGAGAATTATTCGAGGATGTAGAAACACCCTCACGTATCATACTTCCAAGCCTACCTCTGGTACTCGAGCTATCACTCCTCGTAGTTACGTCTCTTGATTGGTAATCACTCAGCAACTTATAACAATTTTGGCGAATTTCATCAACTTTAGATTCTGATCTTTCACCATAAATCTTTTCGAAGTAATACTCAACTAATCTCATCTTATACCTAGGGTCTAGAACAGCAGCAACCCCCATCATAACATGACAAGTATCCCAATACTTGTCATATTTTATCAACATTTTCTTCGCCATATCTCGTATAATCAAAACCGGACTATTAACCCACTCACTTAAACTTATCTTAATATCACAAATATTTGAAAAATAAAAGTTGGAAGTAGGATATAAAGTCCCAGAGAATGTCTCAGTTGCTATGTAAAAAATTTTCAATTTATCACAAATTTCAGTGGCATTTTCCCAATCCTCATCAGTCGTTAAATCATTGTAGTATGGCTCTCGAACTTTAATTCGTCGAAACACATCCTTATAGATTATAGCAGTTTCGAGCATAAAAAAAGTGGAATTCCAACGAGTTTTGCAATCAAGAGATAATCTTTTAGTACTACCTATATTTAACCGACGAGCACATTCATCAAATTTTTCTACTCTAGCAGGTGAAGCAATCCAATAAACTACACTTTCCCGTATCCTCTCAATTGCATCATTAATTACTCCCAAACCATCTTTAACAATTAAATTAAGGATATGAGCACAACAACGCATGTGTAGTACCTTTCCTTCAAGTAGCAAATCTATGGTTTGGAGCTTTTCTGATAGGCGAGTGATCATAGCGTCATTAGTCGTGCAATTATCTACTGTAACTGTCGACAGTTTTTGATCGATGTTCCAATCCACTAAAGCTTCAATAAGATGAGCTGACAAAGCTTCGGCGGTATGTGGAGCGGGAACATATATAAACCTACAAATAATTGAATATAACATGTTAGATTACCACATATAAAAAAACAACAAATACAAACATATTAAAATATTTACCTCAAAATACAATTTTGTAGGACCCAAGAGTCGTCAATATAATGTCCCGTAATCGCCATAAAGCCTCTCTTGCTATTTCCTGATGTCCACATGTCTGTTGTGATAGCAATTCGACACTTGAGCTTCTCTAAAGAGTTGTAACACTTGGCCCTCTCATCATTATAAATATTCATAATGTCCCTTTTAAGCGTGTTTCTGGACATTATCTGAAAACCTGACTTGAAGCTATCGACAAACCTACGAAATCCATCGTGTTCAACTATGCTTAGAGGATAATCATGTCGAACAACCATCTTTGCAAGTGCACGTCTTGTTTCTTCTTCATTGAATGACTCTTGGCTTCCAACCACTTTCTTGTTAGTCATTGATGGGCTCTGACGAATACCGGACTTTTTACAAGAAAACTTATTATGTTTAAGTAAGTTGGATGTTCCGTTTTTACTGGGAGCCCTGAGTTTGACTCCACAATGGATACACTCTCCATATTGAACCCCGTCAATCTTAATTCTCTTAAAATCTTTCCATACATTTGACGTTAGCTTCCTCTTACCAGAGACATTTTCAATTATCGCTTCATTGTCTCCACTATTATCTCCCATGTATGTACTACTATCTCCAAGATTGACCGATGCTAGAGAATTAGGTTCTTCCATCTACACATTTTAAATGAAATTATTGGCAATTTGGTAAGATTATGATCATATGGTTTAGAGCATAAGTTTAAAATAATGCACATGGTAATAATGTAAGGTTATGCTGCACATTGGGAAATAAAAACAGGGTCTTGAACACTAACAAACAATTTGAACATGAATATCAGAATATCCCATAAATTATCAAAGAAAAAAACAATCTTTGACATCACACAAGCCTACAATCATGCTAATAAATACTATTACATGAAAACAACTAAATTATTTCTTAAGGCCCACCAAAAGTATTTGAAATCACAACATTATTCATTGAAGAAAATGGATAATAAGAACAAAATGTAGAGATAGAATAAAATTCTACAGAAGTATAGATTTTATTTTTATTTTTTATAAGATAGAATAAAATATAATAAAGAAATACTAATTAAAAACTTGATTGGAACATTGCAAAATTAACTCAGAACCACATGAGGGAAAACGAATAAAATATTTAATTTTTAAACTAAATTTAATTTATGGAAAATTACAGAATCCTCATTCCAATAAATCTTGTATTCAATCACAAGTTTACAACTCTTGTGCTGTGAAAAACCTAAACCTAAACCTTAACTACACAGTCTGAAAGAAAATAGCAAGAACCAACTGAAACAAAGCATGTTTCGAGCCGACTGAATATATACATAATAAGAAAATGTGACTTTTTGTATGCTCAATACCTGATGGCGGCGACGGTGCGGCAACGGAGCGGCGACGGCAGCGGCGGCGGTGCGGAGACGGCGACGAGTCGGCGGCGAGATGGCGGCAGGCTGCTATTGGAGTTGGGATCGTTTTACCCTTTTTGACTTTTGCCCTTTTGATTTGCAAATATTAGATTTTTGAATGTGATTTAGAAAATTAGGGTTATATAGAAGCGGGTCTATATTGGATCCGGATCCGGAACCGGAACCGCATAAGAACCAAATATTTGGAACCGGAACCGGATCCGGAACCGATTAAGGCCAAAAGAACCGGATCCGACGGGGCGGATCCGGGGCGGTTCCGGGTAGACCCGGAACCGTTGCCATCCCTAATCTATATTGGGATGGAAGAACTTTGGCTTGATATTTTTGCTCTCTTTCAGTGGGTAAGTTAAAGTTACCATTTTTTGTGGAATGATAATTAATCACATAGCAAGTTTAATAAATAACAAATTACTTTTTACGGGCTCGTGCTAGAATTTTCAATAATGATAAAACTATTAAAAAGTTTTTAGTTCTTACTTTCTAATACAAACTTAGGGGTGGATATTTGGTTGATTGGGTCGGGTTTGTGTCGGGTCCATTTGGGTTGGGTTCAAAGTGGGTTGGGTCCAATTGGGTCTAATGACAAAACACATGCATTATTATCGTACCCAATAAAGACCCAAATTGAACCCAGCAAGGACCCAATCATGAATCCAATAAGGACCCAATCATGAACCCAACAAGGACCAAAATTTAGAATATAAGATATTTTAAACAAGTTTAGCATTATCTTTTACACTCACAACACACATTAATCACATAAATAAACTTTTTTTACGTAAAATGCACTTTTTACACACACATTTCACAATTTTACACATAATGCACACATTTTATATATAATACACATTTTTTCACATATTTCATATTTTTTATACACATGGTATATTTTTTACAAACATATTCACACTTTTTACACATATTACACGCATGTATATAAAATACACACTTTTTACACTCACGATATACTTTTTACACACACTTCACACTTTTTACACACATGTTATATTTTTTATACACTCTTCACACTTTTAACACATACTACACACATTTTATATAAAATACACACATTTCATACTTTTTACACACTTCACACTTTTTACACGTTATATATTTTACACACACTTCACACTTTTTACACATACTACACACATTTTATATAAAATACTATTTTTACACACATTTCATACTTTTTACTCACGATATATTTTTTTAGACACTTCACACTTTTTACACACATGTTATATATTTTACACACACTTCACACTTTTTACACATACTAAACACACTTTATATAACATACATACTTTTTACATATGGTATATTTTTTACACAAACTTCACACTTTTTACACATACTACGCACATTTTCCACATACTACATATTTTTTACACAATTTATAAACTTACACACTTGGGGGTGGCAATGTGGTTGAATGAGTTGAGTTTGGGTCGGATCCATTTGGGTTGGATTTAAAGTGGGTTGTGTCCAATGGGGTCTAGTGTTAAGAAATATGCATTATAGTTGGACCAAATAAGGATCCAAAATGGACCCAATAAGGACTCAATAAGGACCCATTATGAATAAAAATAGACTAATATTTAGAATATAAGAGGTTTGAAACAAATTACCATATTTTTCACACATTTACCCACATAAACTCTCTTTTTTTAAAATTAAAATACACTTTTTATGCAAATTGCCAACTTTAAATAAAAAATGAAAATGTTCAAATATCCTTCTTTTTAATCTAAAATTTATGATTTATCATATATATATATATATATATTAGAGATTAGTGAAAATTTGTGCAAATTAACTTAATCTGCATGCCTTTTTTGGATAATATAATGATTAACAATGAAATTTTGACATGGGGACTATGTAGAAATGTAAAAATAAAAAAAGTGTGAAAATTAGGATTTTTTAGCTTTGGATAATATAATGATTAACAATGAAAATTTGACATGGGGACTATGTACAAATGTAAAAAAAAAGTGTGGAAATTCGAGTTTTTTAGCTGTTAATATTAGTCTTATTATAATAAGTTCTGCAAAAAAAGATTAATTCAAAAAGTTGGGGCCATTAGACATGGAGAATCTGGAAAATAAACTTTTATCATAGACCCGGGTGAATGTGTCCAATTGAACTCATTACTTTTGACTTCTAAGTTCTAAATGCAATGGGTTGAGATGGAACTATAATTTTAAAATATTAGGACCCAATTAGGACCCAAATTGGGCCCAAATATTATTTAAAACCAACCCAAATGGAACTAGAATTTAAAATATTAGGACCCAAACCATTGAAAACTTAGTTAGGTTTGGGTTCAAATATATATTTAGACCCAAATTGCCAACAAACTGTTTATCTTAATAGTGTCACACTTAACCAAATTATGTATTTTGAGGGTTTGTACCTAGCATCATCAACTGCAGGAGGTGCATTGTGCAATTTGACTCCTGTCATCACATTTATCTTGGCTTATACCATTGGGTAATATACTCTAAACAAAGTTACAATAATCTTGTAATTAGTCTAGTTAACAAAGTTATTTAATTACAATAAGAAAATTGAAAATATTCTGTAATCTATAATATTCCTAAATTGTTTGGGATAAAGGTTAGAAAAAGTTTCCCTTGGAAGTATGAGAAGTGTGGCAAAAATAGTTGGAACACTGGTCTGTGTTTATGGTGCTGTAGCCACAACATTATTGAAAGGTCCAAAGTTACTTAACATTCAATTTTTGCCATTTTTAATCCAAGAAGGACATCATGATGATACAAGGTTTTTGGGTTGTTTATTTCTCTTGGGAAGCTCTTCTTGTTCTGCAATTTGGCTTATTTTGCAGGTATTATAAATCTCAATTAATATCATGTTAATCATATTTCATAGGAAAAACTATATTTTAATCCCTGTTGAAATAATAATAGTATAGTAATCTAGATTCATTGTAGGATAGTCTAGACAATTATGCATGTATGGAGGAATGTGACTTTTGGTATAAAGCATGTACTTAGTAAATTGGGATGAATATAATTAATTATTGATATATATACCAAGTGTAGGTACATGGCTAGAAAATAGTATAAATACCCCATGTAATCTCATATTTGAGACAAGTTGAGTTGAATTGCAATATAAAATACAAGTTTCCTCCACTTTCTTCTATAAAGTTATTTTAATATTTTTCTCCATATTCTAACAAAGTGGTATCAAGAGCCAACTTTGTTTGGAGATATTCTCGATTTTGAAGATGACAAATGGAGCACCTTTGCAAGTTCCAACTCTCACGAAAGATAATTTTGATAATTGGTGTATAAGAATGAAGGCTTTGTGTGGAGCCTATGAAGTATGGGACTCCATTGAAAATGGAGTTGACAGAAATGAAGCAGCCGCCAAGAAGAAGGATCAAAAGGCGCTTGCACTCATCCATCAAGGTTTGGATGAGAAGATGTTCGAGAAAGTTGCTAGTGCAACCACGTCGAAACAAGCTTGGGATATTCTTCAAGCTTCATTCAAAGGAGTTGATAAAGTCAAGAAGGTGCGTCTCCAAACATTGAGAAGTGAGTTCGAATCTCTACGCATGAAAGATCCGGAATCGGTATCGGATTACATTTCAAGAGTTTTGGTTATTACTAACCAAATGAAAAGATATGGAGATGAGATGAAGGATAACCGGATCATTGAAAAAATCCTACAATCATTGGATGCGAAATTCAATTATGTTGTTGTCGTCATTGAAGAGTCCAAAGATTAGGACACCATGACCGTGGATGAGCTTGCCGGATCCTTGCAAGCACATGAAGAAAGATTGATAAAGCTTGTTCAAGAAACATCGGAACAAGCTTTGAAAGCAAAGTTAACCTTAAAAGATAAGGAGACTTATTATGGCACGTCTCAAAGAGGTTGAGGACGTGGTGGAAGTCGAAGGCGTGGCCAAGAAAGAGGTCGTGCTCATGAAAATGATGGGAGAGGCAACAATAATTTAAACAATGATGAAGGACGACAAAACTTCAACCAAGGAAGAGGTCGTGGACGAGGTACAGGTCCGAGAGGATCGAGAGGAGGAGGAAGACAAACTCAACAAAGGTATGACAAGTCAAATATTGAATGTTACAATTGTTATCGTTTTGGCCATTATGCTTCGGAATGCGACTATGTGGAAGAGGCGAGTAATCTTATGGAGAATAACAATGAAGAGGTAAATCCCACCGTGCTCCTCGCTTGGCAATCAAGATGAAGATAACAATCAATGGTACCTTCACTCCGGTGCAAGTAGTCACATTTTTGGAAAGAAAAGTTTGTTCGTGGAACTTGATGAGTCCATAAGCGGCAATATCACTTTCGGAGACTCTTCACAAATTCAAGTGAAAGGAAGAGGTAACATTTTAATACGCTTAAAGGATGGAAGTCATCAATTTATTTCCAATATTTACCATGTTTCGAAATGAAGAGTAACATCTTAAGTTTGGGACAATTGTTGGGAAAAAATTTTTGACATTCACTTGAAAGATAAAAGTTTGACAATGAAAGATGAAAATGGAAGGATACTAGTCCAATGACAAGAAATAGAATATTTTTGTTAAATATTCAAAGTGATGTCCCGATGTGTTTGAAATCTTGTTTTAAAGATTCGTCCTGGCTGTGGCACATGAGATTTGGGCATTTGAATTTTGATGGCTTAAATTTGATGAGTAAAGAAAGAATGGTGAAAGACTTACCCACCATAGACCACCCAAATCAACTTTGTGAAGGGTGTCTGCTTGGCAAACAAGCAAGAAAGAGTTTTCCAAAGGAGTCGATGATGAGAGCTCGATATCCATTGGAGTTGATACATTCAGATGTATGTGGGCCTATCAAGCCATCATCGCTTGGTAAGAATAATTATGTTGTACTTTTTATTGATGATTATTTTTGGAAAACTTGGGTGTATTTCTTAAAGGAAAAACCGGAGGTGTTTGAAACTTTCAAAAAGTTCAATATTATGGTGGAGAAGCAATGGTTACTAAATCAAAGCTCTTCAGTCTGATAGAGGTGGCGAATTCAAATCAAATAAAATCAAGGAATTTTGTGAAAAAATGGTATCTATCACCCCATGACGGCTCCATATTCATCACAGCAAAATGGTGTAGCCGAGAGAAAAAACTGAAGTATTCTCAACATGGCGAGGAGTATGTTGAAAAGTAAAAATATGCCAAGGGAGTATTGGGCCGAAGCTGTTCTTGTGTTGTCTACTTAATGAATCGCTACCACACTAAAAGTGTTTATGGAAAAATACCACAAGAAGCTTGAAGTGGTTATAAACCAAGTGTTTCGCACTTGCGTGTATTCGGAAGCATTGCCTATGCACACATACCAGATGAGAGAAGAAGTAAGGTTGATGATAAAAGTCAAAGGTATGTCTTCGTTGGCTATGATGAGAACTCAAAAGCATGTGAATTATTTAATCCAAGCAATGGAAAGATCATTGTTAGGTTGTATATTGTACGTACTTTACATGATCATTATCGCGTTATTTGTCATATTTGTGCTTCGTATTTGATGGAATTGTGTTGATATTGAATTAATAGGTGATCATACGAAGAATGAAGGCAAAAGAGGCCAATTGAGGTGAAAAACGAGGAAAACCACTCGGGAACACAAAAACTTGGACGGCCGAACACTTAGAAGACTTAAGTGTGCCCACGCATAATTCTACTAAGGCTTCGGCAAAAGAGGGGACAGCTGGACGTTTTGAAAGAATTTTCTGTTGGAATTCAGACTTTATTTTGGAGATTCGCTATTTCTCGATTTATTGGGATTTATTCCCTTATTATATTTTAGGATTTATTTTCATATTTTGAAGATTCCTAGTTTGTTTTAGTTTGTTATGTTTGTTAGAGTCTTAATTAGTTACCTTTTTGGATTAGGACTCTATTAGACTATAAATATGTGGAATATTATTCCACAAGACATCTTTTCCTATATTTTTAATAAAAGTGCACGTTTTTCCCTTTACCGAAGGCTCTCGAATTTTTATTGTTGTTCATGTTTTTTATTATGCGTTGCTAAACACATAATTCTACTCGAGGATTCATCAAGGTTTGATTCTTAATATTTGTAAGATCGAATTGTACTTTAATTTCTTCATTTTTCAGGTATTTACTTTTTCTCTGAGCTTTGTTGACAATATATTTCAATTGATTTGATAACTTGATCAACTATTTAATCGTTGGAATCGTATTAAGCTATTTAGGGCCCAAATCCGTAATTGTTTGGCAAACCCTGATTTTTGTAGCAGTTAACGACGTTGATTACTTAATCGTTTTCGATTAGTTGTTATGTGAAATAGTAACCTAGTCTAAATAAACCGAGCTTGTGTGTTTGTTGGCTAGAATTGGTATTTTTCTAATACGTGAATGCTATCGATAGGCTAAATCCTAAGAGCTTATTTAGGGTTGTCTATGTGGTAAGAGAAATAATCAAAGAGCTTGTTTTGGTTGCCGACAACTTAAGGAAAAACTAGGTTGCTAGAGCTTGTTAGTAACTATAGCCAATTTATCTAATAACGTTGGATTATTAATGCATCAGTGATCAAATCATAGAATCAATACCGAGATAATCCGAAGACTAGAACTTCTCAACATATTGAATTCGAAATCTATTTTAATTTTGCTTGTTGATTTTACGTCTTTTAAATTTTATTCTAGTTAAAAATCTAAACCCACCCCTCTTTTATTGATATTAGTAATTTAGGAATTAATTCTACACCTTTCCCTGTGGATCGACCCTACTTGTCACTATTTACAAATCTTTTTAAAGTAGGTTTTTATTTTTGTTGTACTCGACACCCACAAAATTTTGGCGCCGTTGCCGGGGACGGTGTTATAGATTTATTTCCTGTGCTACTAATATTTTTTTTTTTAGTTCTTTTTTATGCCTTGGACTTTTCGTGGAAGTTAACTCGAATACGATCCAAAAATCGAAAAACGAGCTCGCCAATTGCATAAAGAGACGAGGCGTCGTAACCGTTCTATTCCGCACGTTTCATCGTCCGGGGTAGGATCTACATTTTCTTCTAGCGATTCAGAGAAAGAATACGAATCAATGGATAACGCTGCTAATGATGCACCTGCTAATGGTGCCAATGCCGACGCTAATGGCAATGCCAACCCTGACATCGTCGAAAGAACGCTGAAAGACATGGCTATGCCAAATCCGAATCAACAACCTCTCTGCATACCTTATCTTAATCTTGAGGTAGATTTTGAATTAAAATCTAGAACTATTCACTTACTACCTATTTTTCATGGTTCTGCAAGAGAGGATCCACACAAGCAGTTGAAGGGATTCCATTTGATTTGCTCAACCATGAAGCCTAAAGATATAACTGAGGATCAAATGAAATTGAGGACTTTTCTTTTTCCTTAGCCAATAAAGCTAGAGATTGGCTATATTTTCTTCCTTCCGGCTCGATTGAAACATGGAACGAGATGGAAAGACAATTCTTAGAGAGATTTTTTTCCAGCATCTCGAGTCGCAAACGTGAGGAAAGAAATTTGTGGAATTCGCCAATTTACGGGTGAGACTTTATATGAGTATTGGGAAGAATTTAAACAGTTGGTTGCTAGTTGCCCACAACATCAGATTCCCGACCAGCTTCTCATACAGTACTTCTACGAGGGATTAACAATTGTGGATAGGAATCTTATAGACGCTGCAAGTGGGGGAGCACTGATTTATAAGACCCCAACTGAAGCTAGGAATTTAATTTCGAATATGGCATCTAATTCCCAACAACTTAGCATCCGACAAGTACACCCATCGAAAGAAGCGAATGAAGCAACTATAGCATCACTCAATCAACGCATAAACGACATGATGGCCCTCATGCAAAAGATGGCTATGGGAAACACACAACAAGCCAATATGTGTGGTATTTGTTCCGGAATCGGACATATGGCCGAGATATGCCCTAATGCTCAAAATCAGGCTTTCGAGCAAGCCAACGCAGCTGAATTTCTGGGGCCCGTTCACCGAAAATACGATCCTTTCTCGAATACATATAACCCTGGATGGAGGGATCCCCTCAACTTAAGTTACGCGCCACGACCACCTTATCAAAAACCTCAAGGGCCTCCGTTTCCTCAACAAACCCAATCCTCAGATACGTCTTTAGAAGATATGATGAAAACGTTGATCGCTAACACTCAACAATTCCAACAGGGCGTAAAACAGGTTCAACAAGAAAATTACAATGCTATCAAGAACTTGGAGAAACAAATGGGGCAAGTAGCTACCGCCGTGAACGAATTGGTGTCCCAAAGTTCGAGTAAACTGTCGTCCCAAGTCATAGTGAACCCGAGGGAGAACGCCAATGCAATTACGTTACGAAGTGGCAAGCAATTGAAAGAAACATAACCGTTTCAAGAGTTAAGCATGCCCACACCTAATTCTCCAAACGCTTCTGCCGAGAACACTTCAAAACGAGAGGTTGAAAAGGAATTGGAAAAAGAAGAAGAACCTGTTGTCAAGCAGAAACCAATGAAATTTGTGATTCAACCTCCTTTCCCGGGTCGATTTGCCAAGTCAAAGAAAAAGGAGCAAGAAAAAGAGATACTCGAAACATTCCGAAAAGTTGAGGTAAACATCCCACTTCTTGATGCCATTAAGCAAGTACCTCGTTATGCTAAGTTCCTTAAGGAATTGTGCACGACATAGAGAATTGATGTTATGCCACGATCGATATATGAATCACTTAATGTAGGAAAATTGAAAGAAATCGGTGTAGTTATTCAACTAGCAGATAGGTCTAACGCTTACCCCGATGGTGTCTTAGTAGATATTTTGGTACAAGTTGATAACTTAATATTTCCTGCTGATTTTTATGTGGTCAATATGGGTCATAATGATTTTGTTAATTCCGCACCTATTTTACTTGGAAAACCATTTTTGAAAACGTCTAGAACAAACATTAACGTAGATGATGGTACTGTGACTATGGAATTCGATGGCGATATTATAAAATTTAATATATATGATTCCATGAAGTACCCTCCGTATGTTCATTCTGTTTTTGGTATAGACGATGATTGTCTAGCGCAGGTTATGTTCGAGTTAGAGAACGAAGACCCCACGCAAGTTGTGTTAACGACGGCTGATTTCGAGGATAAGGAGCTAGAATTACAGCTAAACAAAGAATTAGAAGACGCGAAATCAGCCCTCGATTCACTTCCTTCTTTACCTTTAAACGTTTCTCGTATTTCATTACCAAGTTCTACTTCTAAACTCCTTCCTTCAATTGTGCAGGCACCTAAACTGGAAATTAAGAAGCTTACCGAGCATCTTAAGTATTTATACCTAGGGGAAGGAGAAACTTTGCCGATGATCGTATCGAACAAATTAACCCCTTTACAAGAAGAACAATTAATACGATCGTTGCGGGATTACAAGGAAGCAATCGGTTGGACTATAGCCGACGTTAAAGGGATTAGCCCTTCCATATGTATGCATCAAATACTAATGGAGGAAGGAGCTAAACCCAAAATTCAAGCCCAAAGACGACTTAATCCACCGATTATGGAAGTAGTAAAGAACGAGGTACAAAAGCTTCTCGATGCAGGCATAATCTATCCAATTTCCGATAGTGCTTGGGTAAATCCGGTACAAGTTGCTCCTAAGAAAACTGGTATCACTGTGATTGAAAATTTAGAAGGTGAGTTATTTCCAACTCGTGTTCAAAATGGTTGGAGAGTTTGTATTGATTATCGAGGTTTCCTCGACTCGTAACGATCACTTCTCTCTCCCTTTTATTGATCTAATGTTAGAGCGTTTAGCCGGTCATTCTTACTTTTGTTGTTTTAGATGGCTACTCAGGTTTTCATCAAATCCCGGTCGCACCGGAAGATCAAGAGAAAACGACATTCACTTGTCCTTTTGGCACATTCGCATATCGAAGAATGCTGTTTGGCCTATGCAATGCTCCGGCGACTTTCCAAAGGTGTATGGTTAGTATATTTTTTGACTACGTCGAAGACATCATTGAGGTATTTATGGATGATTTTACGGTACATGGTGCTTCTTTCGATTCATGCTTAGCCAATCTTAGGAAAATTTTAGACCAATGTATTAAATCGAACCTTGTACTTAATTATGAAAAATGTCATTTTATGGTTGAACAATGTAATATTTTAGGTCACATTGTATCATCTAGGGGATTAGAAGTCGATAAAGAAAAAATTGACGTTATTAAAACTTTGCCTTACCCCACGAATGTGCGGGAGATTCGTTCTTTTCTTGGACATGCAGGTTTCTATCGATGCTTCATTAAGGACTTTGGAAAGATAAGTAGACCCTTGCGCAACTTGCTGCATAAGGACGCCACATTCGAGTTTAGTGAAGAGTGTGATGTGCTTTTAATACGTTGAAAGATCTATTGACCTCTGCACCCATCGTGAAACCCCCAAATTGGAATCTCCCGTTCGAGATAATGTATAACGCAAGTAACTATGCCGTAGGAGCTGTTTTGGGTCAAAGAGTGGATAAATCCCCCCATGTTATATACTATGCTTCACGAACATTTGATAGTGCTCAATGCAATTATTCAACGACGGTAAAAGAACTTTTTGCCATTATCTTTGTTTTGGAAAAATTTCGTTCCTACTTACTTGGCACTAAAGTTATTATTTATTCTAATCATACAGCTCTTCGCTATTTGTTGACCAAGAAAGAGGCGAAGCCCTGACTTATACGATGGATCTTGTTGCTTCAAGAATTCGATTTAGAGATTAAAGATAAAAAAGGAACCGAGAATCTTGTAGCCGATAATTTAAGCCGACTTATTAATAGTGAAGAACCGAACCCATTAAGAGATGAGTTTTTCGACGAACATCTCTTTGCAATACCACTGGTATATCCATGGTACGTTGACATTGTTAATTACTTGGTTACCAAAACTTTGCCCGACGACTTATCTCGAAATCAAAAGAACAAAATTTAAAGTGAGTCTAAGTATTATGTATGGGACGAACCTTATTTGTGAAAAAACTGTTCGGACCAAGTGATTCGAAGATGTGTTTCTGAGGCCGAGGTACCTTCTATCCTTCGTTTTTGTCATACCTATGCTTGTGGCGGACATTTTGGTTCAAAACGTACTGCTCACAAGGTTCTTGAGATTGGTTTGGTTTGTTTTGGCCAAGTACATTTCATGATTCACATGTATTCTGCAAATCCTGTGAAAATTGTCAAAAGACGGGAAATTTAGGACATAGAAACCAAATGCCATTAAACCCTATTCATGTGTGTGAATTTTTTGATATATGGGGTATCGATTTCATGGGTCCTTTCCCCCCTTCTTTTGGTTACAATTACATATTACTTGATGTGGATTGTGTGTCTAAGTGGGTTGAAGCTAAGGCTACTAAAATTGACTGTGCTAAAGATGTTGTGAATTTTGTGAAGTCTCAAATCTTTGTTAGGTTCGGAACACCGAGAGCGATTATTAGTGATCGTGGTACCCATTTTTGCAACAAAGTGTTCGAAGCTCTCTTGAAAAAGTACCATGTCAAGCATCGAATCTCTACCACTTACCACCCACAAACGAACGGGCAAGCCGAGGTATCAAATCGAGAAATCAAGTCTATACTCGAGAAAACAATTATTCCAAATAGAAAAGATTGGAATATGCGACTTGATGATGCACTTTGGGCTTATAGTACGGCCTACAAGACACCTATAGGTATGTCCCCGTTTCGTTTTATTTTTGGTAAACCATGTCATCTCCCCGTTGAGTTAGAACATAGAGCTTTCTAGGCAATCAAACAACTCAACATGAATATGGATGACGCGGGACACCATAGAAAGCTACAACTCCAAGAATTAGAAAAAATTCGGAACGAGGCATACGAGAACGCAAAGATCTATAAGGATAAAACGAAAGCTTTACGTGATAGGACAATTTCGAGGAAGAACTTTGTCATAGGACAAAAAGTTCTTCTCTTTCATTCTCGTCTAATGCTATTTTCGGGTAAGTTACGTTCTCGTTGGATTGGACCTTTCATCGTTATTGATAATTTCCCTCATGGTGCAGTTGACATTCAAAGTCCGACAACCAGTAAAATTTTCAGAGTGAATGGACATCGTTTGAAACCTTTCTACGAAGGATTTCAAACTCACGATGTCGAAATAACGGAGTTAGAACCACTAAACTATGCTACATAACTTTGTAGCATCGTCTAGCCGAAGACGTTAAAGAATGGCGCTTCTTGGGAGGCAACCCATGTGTTTTTTTTTTATTTCATGCTCTTTGTTTTTTTCATGCTTTTTGTTTGTTAAGACCGAACCGTTTCAAAACTTAAGCATGCCCACGCTTAAAATGCGAAACCATTCGGCCTTAGCTATTTTTTTTTTAACGAAGCGTTTCACAATTTAAGCGTGCCCATACCTAACTCTTTAAACCCTTCGGCTTTAACCCTCGTGATTTTACCGAACCGTTTGAATATTTAAGCGTGCCCACGCCTAAACGTCCAAACCCTTCGGCAAAAATCACTTTGGTTCCCTGCTTTTCTTTTGTTTTCGTTTCCCTTTAAAAAAAATTGAGATTGAAATTAGGAATTTCGAACCCTAATTTCAGAACCCCAATTTCAAGTTTTTCCCCAAAACCGCGCGGCTATTTCCCCCCAATTTGCAAAACCTAATTACCCTTAATCAGAAAAAGACAAAACAAAATCCCATAATTGAAAACCCTAATTTCTTACCTTCATCGCGCCGTCTCTCATCTTCTTTCTTCCGATTTGCAGATCTCCGATCACCTAACGCCGCCGTCGCTTTTGGACACCACATCCATGGGAGTTATGTCTTCTATCGCATCCACCGGTGAACAACCCCATGACGAACAACACCCATCACCACCTCCTTCCCCACCTATCCCGACTGCACAACCCACCAACCCAACTACTGAAACTGACAACCCCTCACCTTCACCATCCTCTGAACCTCCACCACCGCTGGATTGGCACCAACCGGTTCCTTGCAACCGCTGCGGCACCATCTGCCTCTACCGCACCTCCGCCTTCAACATCGGCGACACCTGACGCCGCTCCTACTTCTGTGCCGACCACTGCCTCACCGCCCACTGCAACTACAACTGCTCCAGCTGCGACCTCTGTCACGGAGCCATCTACTTCACGCCGCCGCTCTACAGCCGCTACTCCCGATCCGGCCCCTGCTTCTAAACGCCACCACCTCGATACAACACCACCTGCGCCAGTCGCCCTTGCGACTTCACAACAACCTAGAGCATCGACTCTGGCCCCTGAGCCGAGTTCATTCAGTTCCCATGAGCCGACTCCCATTGCTCCGGCCTCGGCGACTTCTCGGCAACCCACTCAAAAATGGACCCATCTTGGCCTCGATAAAAGCACTCTACCACACACTTCAGCCTCCGGTGGTCACGTTTCCTTCCGCTCCGCCGAGAATCGACAAAGGTACAATGATATTTTGTCATGATCAATAGTGCCCTATAAGTATATCGACTATGACACTTTAAATACATTGAACGTACGAATTGAATTTTTGGGTTTGATTGAGGGCGTGGGTATGATGCCATATTTTGACATACGATGTCCCGCTTACGTAGAACTCACGAGGAAGTTTTATACCACTTTTCAATTTGACGAAAAAACAGACCTCACTTTGTCAACCCCCGGAGTTATCAAATTTCGTTTAATGGGCAAACATTTTTCTTTTTCTATAACGGAATTTAACATCGCCCTCGGTTTTTTTTCTGATGACATTGCCAAAACACCTCAATATTTGAACTCTGCCGTTGATTACTGTGATGAATTTGAACCGTTTACTTTGTGGCGGGAGTGGTCCAAATGCAAATTTTCTTACAACTCGAGCTCTTCCAAGAGCTGTTATTTGAAAGACCCCGTACTTAGACTTTTACAATGTTTTTTGGAAATTAATTTTTCGGGTCGAAGAGATAGCTCGGGTACATCGACTAAGGCTGAATTTTTCATTTTGTGGTGCATGAAAATGAAAACCTTTATTAACTTGGGTGCTTGGTTAGCCAAACAATTTCAGGGCTTTGAACAAAAAACGACCACTTATTTTACCTTCTTATATCACACACATTGCGGTTTCACTTGATCTTTTAGATGTGCAGGCAACAAATATGCGAGTCGCTTGCGAGATGGAACTGATGAATCTCACGTGTCTGTTGCGGATGGGACTTGTCATACAAGACCAGGGTCGCTATATCTTTGTTGCTGCCGGGCCAATAACACCAACATATGCGACTTCATGATGCACTAGGGAACTCAAAGCTGCCCCAACGCCCACGGCTGCTACTGAATCTGCTACCCCCGAGACTCCTACCACTACTGCTACCCCGTCAATTGAAGCCGCTTGCCGCGATCGAAGCCAAACTCGACCTCCTACTCGCTCGCTTCGATATCACGATCGAGTGATGTCCTAGGGGAGTCCCCTTTCCTTGTGCTTTTATTTTTACGCATTTCCTCGTATCTTTATGATCATGCTTTTACATTGAGGACAATGCATGCTTCAAGTGTGGGGGGGTGACTTCACGTGCAATTGTGCTTCTTATTTCTTTGTTTGAATTAATACGTGTAATTTTTTTCGATTTTGCATTTTCTTCGGTACTTAGAATATTGTGCTTGTGATTTTTGTAAACTTGTTGAATTTGAACAATTTGGCCATGTTTTGATTGAATGCTCGTGCCGTATGAGGTTTTGTTAGCATAACGATCGAAAGCGAACGGTAGAATTGCACGTTTTAGTACGACTTATCCATGCCTTGTGAGACTTTGATCCTTTCACTTTTATTGATCATATGACGTCTTTCCTTCTTTCTTGTGTAATACTCATGTGTTTATGAAATTATAGAACTTGTTTTGAACCACGTCAAAATTACAAGAGTTTGTGCTTAATTGAATGTGATAAAGGCATTTAGGATTTAGCCACTTTACCAAATAAATCGTACCTTTGCATGATTCACTAGTCAGCCCACTTTGAGCCTTTTAACCGTCTTTTCTTGATTAACCCCGAATTTGAGCCTTTACCATTTATATACCTCTTTGTCTTATCCATCTAGAAAATGAGTCGAGCATTGAGATCATTGTAATTTGGGACCGAAAGTCAAGAAAGTGATGCTTTTGAATAAGTGTGGGGGAATTCGTGGAAAAAAAAATATTTCAGAAAAATTCGAAGAGAAAAAGAAAATAAAGAGTATAAAAGAAGGGTATTGAGAAAGAATGAATGAATGATGTATCGAGCCCTCGAAAGAATGAAAATGAAGGTACTTGGGTCCTTAAAGCTAAATATACCCAATGATGTCTCGATAACTCGATGAAATTTTCGGACTTAGCCTTTTTAGACCTTTCTTTTTCTCCTACCCCGAACCTTAGCCCCATTACAATCCTTAATAAAGACCTTTTGATTCTTTTATGCACATTCTCAAAAGTAGTTGCGATGTTGGTGTATAACCAAGACTATGGGATAACATTAACACGTTGAGTTTTGAGCGAAACACGTTATACCCCATACACGAGAGATTTGGGAGATTGTGAGAAAAGTCGGCTAATTTCATGTATTCCTATTTTTTGAATGAGTTCGTTGTGTTGGTATTGATTTATTATGGTATTGGGACCCTCAATTATTTGCATGTGCTATCTTGTCGAGTTTAATTTTTGATCAGTGCACAAACATGAATTTCTGATATGCCGAGTGATGCAATCTTGAGTTTGTTACATTGAATAATTTTAAACATTGTTCGAGGACGTACAATTGCATAAGTGTGGGGGTATTTGTTAGGTCGTATATTGTACGTACTTTACATGATCATTATCGCGTTATTTGTCACATTTGTGCTTCGTATTTGATGGAATTGTGTTGATATTGAATTAATAGGTGATCATATGAAGAATGAAGGCAAAAGAGGCCAATTGAGGTGAAAAAGAAGAAAAACCACTCGGGAACACAAAAACCTGGACGGCCGAACACTTAAAAGACTTAAGCGTGCCCACCATAATTCCACTAAGGCTTCGGCTAAGGACGGGATAGCTGGACGTTTGGAAAGAATTTTTTGTTAGAATTCAGACTTTATTTTGGAGATTTGCTATTTCTCGATTTATTGGGATTTATTCCCTTATTATGTTTTAGGATTTATTTTCATATTTTGAAGATTCCTAGTTTGTTTTAGTTTGTTAAGTTTGTTAGAGTTTTAATTAGTTACCTTTTTGGATTATTACTCTATTAGACTATAAATATGTGGAATATTATTCCACAAGACATCTTTTCCTCTATTTTTAATAAAAGTGCACGTTTTTCCCTTTACCGAAGGCTCTCGAATTTTTATTGTTGTTCATGTTTTTGATTATGTGTTGCTAAACACATAATTCTAGTCGAGGATTCATCAAGGTTTGATTTTTAATATTTGTGAGATCGAATTGTACTTTAATTTCTTCGTTTTTCAGGTATTTACTTTTTCTCTGAGCTTTGTTGACAATATATTTCAATTGATTAGATAACTTGATCAACTATTTAATCGTTGGAATCGTATTAAGCTATTTAGGGCCCAAATCCGTAATTGTTTGGTAAACCCTGATTTTTGTAGCAGTTAACGACGTTGATTACTTAATCGTTTTCGATTAGTTGTTATGGGAATTAGTAACCTAGTCTAAATAAACCGAGCTTGTGTGTTTGTTGGCTAGAATTGGTGTTTTTGTAATACGTGGATGCTATCGATAGGCTAAATCCTAAGAGCTTATTTAGGGTTGTCTATGTGGTAAGAGAAGTAATCAAATAGCTTGTTTTGGTTGCCGACAACTTAAGGAAAAACTAGCTTGCTAGAGCTTGTTAGTAACTATAGCCAATTTATCTAATAACGTTGGATTATTATTGCATCAGTGATCAAATCGTAGAATCAATACCGAGATAATCCGAAGACTAGAACTTCTCAACATATTGAATTCGAAATCTATTTTAATTTTGCTTGTTGATTTTACGTCTTTTAAATTTTATTCTAGTTAAAAATTCAAAACCCCATCTTTTATCGATATTAGTAATTTAGGAATTAATTCTACACCTTTCCCTGTGGATCGACCCTACTTTTCACTATTTACAAATCTTTTTAAAGTAAGTTTTTATTTTTGTTGGATTCGACACCCACCAATCATGATTAGTAGGGATGTTGAGTTCGACGAGGAAAGTGCATGGGATTGGAATACATCACATGTGAAAAATAATCACAATCCAATCATTATTGTTGAAGAAGAAGAAGAATGAGGAGGAGGAGGAGGAGGAGGAGGAGGAGGAGGAGGAGGAGGAGGAGGAGGAGGAGGAGGAGGAGGAGGAGGAGGAGGAGGAGAAGAAGGAGGAGAAGGAGAAGAAGAAGGAGAAGAAGAAGAAGGAGGAGGAGAAGAAGAAGAAGGAGAAGAAGGAGGAGAAGAAGGAGGAGGAGAAGAAGGAGGAGAAGGAGAAGGAGGAGGAGGAGGAGAAGGAGGAGGAGGAGGAGAAGGAGAAGAAGGAGAAGGAGAAGGAGGAGAAGGAGGAGAAGAAGAAGAAGAAGAAGTGCAACCTACCACTCCACCACCATCACCTCCAACACAACATACACAATTTGATGAAGGAAGTTCAAGTGAATGGCCTCGAAGGTTCAAAAGTTTACAAAAATTGTATGACAACAAAGAGGAGGTATATGATTTAAGTGAATTTACCCAATTTTGTCTATTTTCTGAAAGTGAACCAATAGGTTTTGATGATGCTATTGAAAATAAAAAATTGAGAGATGCAATGGATAAAGAAATTAAAGCCATAAAGAAAAATAATACGTGGGAGCTTGCATCACTTCCTAAAGACAAAAGCACTGGAGTCAAGTGGGTGTACAAAATAAAAAGAAATTCTAAAGGTGAAATAGAGAAGTATAAGGCAAGATTGGTTGCCAATGTATACAAGCAAAAAGCCAGAATTGACTATGATGATATACTTGCCCCAGTTGCCTGTCTTGAAACTATTCGTTTAATTATTTCTTTGGTAGCTCAAAATTATTGGAAAATTCATCAAATGGATGTCAAATCTGCGTTTTTGAATGGCGTCTTGGAGGAAGAGGTCTACATTGAACGACCACCGGGTTATGTGGTGAAAGGACATAAAGATAAGGTCTTCAAATTAAAGAAGACTCTCTATGGCTTGAAACAAGCCCCTCGTGCTTAAAATAATAGAATTGACAAGTATTTTCAAGCAAGCGATTTTACCAAGTGTCCACATGAACATGCTCATTATGTAAAATTAGAAAACAGTGGTGATATTTGACTTGTTTGTTTGTATGTGGATGATTTGATTTTCATAGGAAACAATTCAACGATGATTAATGAATTCAAGATAGATATGTCCAAGAAGTTTGAAATGACGGACATTGGTTTGATGTCTTACTATCTTGGCATCAAAGTAAAACAAAGAGACGACGGTATTTTCATCTATCAAGAAGGATATGCTAAAGAAATTCTCAAGAAGTTCGAGATGAAAAATTGCAATCCCGTTAACACCCCTGTGGAGTGTGGAAAATTATCAAAGCTCGAAGATGGTGAGAAGATTGATCCTACACTTTTCAAAAGCCTTGTTGGAAGCTTGAGGTACTTAAATATACAAGGCCGGATATACTATATGGCGTTGGACCTGTGAGTCGTTATATGGAAGTTCTTAATACTACTCATTTGAAGGCGGCTAAGAAATTCTTCGATACATCAAAGGAACGCTTGATTATGGAATATTATATAGACATTCTCAAAATTATGAGCTTCTTGGTTATTGTGATAGTGACTGGGCTGGTGATATTAATGATCGAAAAAGCACTACCAGGTTTACTTTCTTTATGGGAGATTCCGCATTTGCATGGAGTTCTAAAAAACAACCTATTGTGACTCTTTCTACATGTGAAGCGGAACATGTGGCTGTCACTTCTTGCATTTGTCATGCTATTTGGTTGAGAAGCTTGTTGAAAGAGCTTCATCTACCACTAGAAGGTCCCACAGAGATACATGTTGATAACAAGTCCGCTATTGCGTTGGCAAAGAACCATGTGTTTCATGAGAGAAGCAAGCATATTGATACGAAGTACCATTTTGTTCGAGATTGCATCACCAAAAATGAAGTCGAACTTGAGTACGTGAAGTCTCAAGACCAAGTTGCGGATATTTTCACCAAGCCGTTGAAGTTAGATACTTTTCAAAAGTTGCAGATGTCTCTTGGAGTAATGAATCTAGCTTAAGGGAGGATGTTAAAATAATAATAGTATAGTAATCTAGATTCATTGTAGGATAGTCTAGACAATTATGCATGTATATATGAATGTGACTTTTGGTATAATGCATTTACTTAGTAAATTAGGATGAATGTAATTAATTATTGATACATGTACCAAGTGTAGGTACATGACTAGAAAATAGTATAAATACCCTATGTAATCTCACATTTGAGACAAGTTGAGTTGAATTGAAATATAAAATACAAGTTTCCTCCACTCTCTTCTATAAAGTTATTCTAATATTTCTCTCCATATTCTAACAATTCCTCCCTTCGTCGTTAATTTTTATTTAATCATCACGTTCTTTGAATTTGGTCTGATTATTTATTGAGATCAAAAGTGCAGAGCTTGAATAACTTGATTTTTCATATATTTTATAATTTTATTGTTTGAGGCGAGCTTCAAAATTAATAAAAAAGAAAAAAAAAAGTGCCCAAATTTGGTTTGCTGCCTTAATGAATCAACCATAAACGAGCTTTTAGTGATTAGTAAAAAGTTTTTAATTGAGTATAAAATAATCTAGCTCATTTTTCAGCGATGGTGTAAGCCATTGAGCAATAAAATGTTATAGCTTATGCCCTATAAGTTCTATTTTTGTACGATTTAGTCGCTTAAGTTTGAAACTTTTACAAATTTAGTCCCTTAAGTTTGAGCTTCCATAAATTTTAATCCATTCATATAATCATTATCCTTTAACATTAATATTACTAAGTTTATAATACATTACAATTTGTTAACAGGTTTATGTCACCGCTAGCCATCCGGATCATCTTTGGTTAACAGCATGGTCATCTCTCATGACAGCAATTCAATCTGGGATCTTGACATTGTTAGTCGAGCCAAACTCGAAAACCTAGAAATTAAATTCATGCCTTCAACTATTTTGCTGCTTTAATACAGTAAGTACTAAAGTATTTTATTTTTTGTGAATATATATTGATATATTAAATAATTATTTTATTTTATTTATTTATTTTAGGGTTTAGTATCTGCAGTGACTTTATTTGCTCAAACTTGGTGTGTTGCAAGAAGAGGCCCTCTCTTCCCCTCAATGTTCAATCCTTTATGTACTGTCATAGTAACATTGGTTGCATTTTTCTGCATGAAGAACTATACATTGGAAGGTAATATGGTCATAAATCATAATAATATATATTTCACATATTCATCATTTTCCTTATATATATTTGATTCACGATTAAATGGGCTAGATAGTATATTGTTGAACTATGTGTTGAACTTGGTATTTTCAATATACTAACGTACCTACTTTAATAGCATCGGATATTGTACTCTCCAATATTGAAAAACTCATAAAATATTTAATTACTTTGTTGTAGTTTTTTAAATGTATTGTACTCTTCAATTTTGAAAAACTAATAGTATGTACTCTTAATTACTTTCTTGTGGTTTTTTAGAGTGTAGTCCATGAATAAGGGTGTATTTATTACGTTTTTATTGGGCATGGCCTCAGACTTTACTATACAACCCAAGTCTATTATAATTAATATGGTATTTATATAAAGTTCACTTAATTCAATAATAATTAATATGATATTTACATAAAGTTCACTTAATTAAATCGGTAGAGTACCTGCTAATAGGGACCCGACAATATCAATTATGATCCTATTTTATTTCATTTTCTAAAATATGTAAATAATTTTCATTGGCTATAGCTTGGTAGGGCATTTGGTGTGATTATTGGACTATATATTGTGTTATGGGACAACATCTTACACTCAAGTTTTAGACAACATAAGCTGCAAAATTGATTTGGAAGAGCCCCTTTTATCTGAAAATCATCACAAATTTGGATACAATTTAAGGTTTCGTTTTGTATCAATTTGCTATATATATAGAATGGTTTCGTCTTGTATCAATTTGCACATCACATACCATGTTATATTTAAGAAAAATTATGCACACTTTAAATTTTTTATTGTTTTTCCCACTTGAATGAGAATTGACGTAACTTGAGAACAATATTTAAAATTATGAATAGTTCGGTCAAATTTGGTGAATTACATGTGCACAAAAAATACTTGTTTTAAATGGAATATCATCTTTGGAGTTTGGGCCTAGTTCACTTATTTGATGAGACTAAGGTCAAAATAACTAGATTTAATTTAAAAAAAAAATTTAAAAAGTAAACCACCTTTTTGATCTTTCAAAAAATGGGCATAAACGCCTTCATGGAAGGCGCATATGCACGCGTGGCACATATGCGCCTTCAATGAAGGCTCCAATAATAATCAAACATTAAATAAAAAAATTATTTTTTGTGAGATGACAGGGATTCCCGAATCCCTGTCAAAAGTAATATCTAATATATATACATGTATATACATATATATATGTATATATACATATATATATTAGATATATATAGATATATCTATTCTACCCACCTACCCCATATAATTTTTAACTACCCAAAATTAATTCTCAACCACCCCACTTAATTCCCAAATACTCCAAAATTTTAGTGAACAAGATATAGGATTCCCTTACTATTTTCCTTGGAACCTATTTATCATACAAATAAAACAAAAAGAACCTATTTATCATTAAAAAAAACCTATTTATCATGCCAAAAAAAATTAAGTTCATCTATATATATAAGGGATTTCTCAAAGAGAAAACTATCCTCTTTTCTTCCAACTTTTTTATTTCTTACTTGCATTTTAGAAAAAATTTAATACCGATTCAATTCGAGCTCTCTTAATTTTTCATAAAAATCTCAATATCAAATATTATTAAACTTATTATATTTTCGAATGGTGAGATAATTCGAGAATCAAATTCGAATTCGAAAACTTATAGTAGTATAAGTCCGAATGCTACTCTCCGAGTAGATCGCACAATCAAATTTTCTGATTTAGTGCAAAAGTTATACGAACGAACAAGAATTGATCCAAACCAATTTTTGTTAAAAGTTTTTGTTCGCTAATCACATGGAGATATATATATGGTATTATTAGACAAAATTTACTTGAGATAACAAGTGATAATGATTTATGGTTTGTCTTTGATCCTTCAAATGAGGTTACAACGATAGAACTTTTTGTTGACAAACAACTTCAAATTCCATTTTCATCAACATCGAACCAATTCGCAACATTATGTTCGGAACCATTAGTATCTGATTTTAATGTGGGTGAACGACAAATGCCCTATCATCAAGCAGGTAATTTACTTTTTTACATTTATGTTATTATTACACTTGTGCATATTTTTACACTTGTACATAATTTATCTGTGGGTTTCATTTTATGATGCTCATCTTCGGGTCATGGATTTGGTGGCAATTTTCCAACCCAATATTCCCAAGATTTTACATATAGCGAAATGAATGCAGTTAATTTAAAATTTTGAGGTCAATTACATGGTTGTTATGTATTTGTTTTGTTTTTGATATTTATAATGTGTTACCAAATTAACCAACACACTTAATTGTGAATATAATATCTTAAAATCATATTTATATAAATTTCACTTAATTATATTAGGGGAATACATTAAGTGTGCAAAAATTATGTAAACTAAATAAGATGAAAACTAAATTAAATTTAAAAATTATGTTTTAACTTTATTCTCTCTTTTTGATAAATATAAAATAATATATATATTCAACTATATTGCATGGGTGCAAAAATAGAGATATAATATATGATTAAAATGAATAATAATAATAATAATATATTCACCTTTTATGATAATTATTGAGTCAATACATATATTAATTGAAAAATATTCAACCTTAGAATAGATGTCATTCACAACAATGAATTATTATGGTCCCTTAGATTTTTGTGATTCCACATACCAGAAATTGAGCCCCCATAACATCTTTGTAGCAAAGAGATAGTGACCGAATTAATTAATAACAAGAATAATGACTTTAATCGATTTCTTGTTTTATTGGCATAGAAAGTTATAAAAAATTATTGTTGTCTTCGCCGTTGTATCTCCGTTAAGCAAGTAGGGGGTGCGTTGTCCTTTGGGATCGCCTCGGTTGGGCTACTTCCGGTGCATTATTTTCTCCTTGGTCTCCCTCTTCTTCATGATATGACGAAGTGCTCAAATTAAAGGGAATAGGAGAAACCATTCGTGGTTCTTGTACCGGAGGTGTATATACTGGATCGTACAACATATCCAGAGACATAAATGCCTCCGGCGATCCAAATATCCCATAGGAAGTGCCTTCCCCCAAAATATATAACGACGAGTAATGGAATCATACCACTCCTCATATCCATCTACTGTCCCCTCACCCCAATCAATCGTTATCGTTTGATCTCAAAAATTCTGCCATATATCAATTTGTTGGGCGTATTGACTCATCCAATCCGTCGTACCCCACTTTCCTCTACGATCAACTATCTGGTATCGTCCTAAAGATGACGGGATTTTTCGGATCATCCCAAACTGTCGTACAACACGCTCAGGATGATGGTACTCCACAATGTGAAAACAAATTAATGGAACCTTCGCCATCCATAATTCCGGGATCAAGCATTGTGCACTCATCTCATTAATATCAGGATCGGTGATGACGTACGGGTTCGAAATAAACTAAAACGAGAGATAATTTAATATATAAATATATATCAAAAATTAGGTACATCAAAAAAGAAAAAAAAACTCACATGATGAGCAGTCATCATATCAAGTTGATCTCTAATTGCAGAGAGATTGTTAGCAGCAACTGTGCACCGTGACCGAGGTGGATACCACCTTCAAATATGACAAATTAGGAATTTGGTGTTAAACTTCTGATATGTTCCTAAATATGAGTGAGGAACACACTCCTTACAATTGAATAGAGAAATAAACTAAACACTAATTCTGAAATTTTTCTTCTTTTCTTCATTAATAAGTTATCATCCTATTTATACAATAAAATAAAATAAAACTAAATATATCCACTAAGCCACTAATAGACCACTAATCTAAAATAACTAACCACTAAATGAGCCCACTAATTAATTACAACTAATAAAAAAAAGATTAATAACTAATAAAATAAAAATTACTAATTTTAATACTAAATGAAAGCTCATATCCTATCAATACCTCACCCATTAAAATGATTTTGTCCTCAAGGCCATAAGATATTTAATTCTCCATTTTGGCCAAAACCCAAAAATCATATAACTTTCTTTCACTTTATTGTCAAGAAGAAAGAAATGGAATATTTCTGGTTTGGGGTCAAATAGGTTTACTGTCATTGGAATCATTGGTTTAAATTGAGGTGATTTTGGCTTATTGCATGAGTATCCGGGTTTGTAAGGGTATGGATGAGTGACGGCCGGAATAGTTGTTGGGATAAGATTGGTGGTGTAGGGGCCTCGTTGAGATTGTGAGGTGTTAGCAGCAATTTGAAATTGCATTTTTGCGACTCCTACAATCCGTGAAATGTGGGGTTGATTAAGGGGCATTTGAAAGAAAGGGGTGGGGGTTTGGGCGGTAAATTGTGGACCAGCTGCGCTTGATGTGGAGGCAAAGTCTGGGGTGGGCTGTTTTGGGGAAGTGAAGTTGGAAAGAAGTGAGAGCAAGGATTCATGGCGTTTAGAAGCTTTGGTATCACGATGTTTGGCGTCGTCGGCTAGTTGTTTGCATAGGTTGTTGGTAGTCTCGAGTTGGGATTGCATGGATCGGAGGGTGGCGGCCAGTTGAGATACCTAATCTTCCAAAGAAGGATTGGGATTGTCGGGCTCCCGTCGTGAAGGCATCGGTCGAGAGAATGAAAGCACCATTGATATGTTCCTAAATATGAGTGAGGAACACACTCCTTACAATTGAATAGAGAAATAAACTAAACACTAATTCTGAAATTTTTCTTCTTTTCTTCATTAATAAGTTATCATCCTATTTATACAATAAAATAAAATAAAACTAAATCTATCCACTAAGCCACTAATAGACCACTAATCTAAAATAACTAACCACTAAATGAGCCCACTAATTAATTACAACTAATAAAAAAAGATTAATAATTAATAAAATAAAAATTACTAATTTTAATACTAAATGAAAGTTCATATCCTATCAACTTCGATTTGAGAATTTTTAAATCAAGTGTTAAATATTTATATATTGTATATATTTCAATTGATTTTTCAATTTTAAAACCTAAAAAAACATAAAATCACAATGTAAAACGGACCACAAAGAATCACCCCCACATCTTGTCCAAAACCCTAACAACAAAAACTGATAAATATCAAATCTCACATTTTTAATTAATTAATTATGGTCAACTACCCATGTTTTTAATCTAATATCTGACTTTGTATCATATGGTTCATAACTCTGATTTATTGAAAATGAGCCAAAAGGTCAATTAAATTCACTAAACGTATTTTTGGTGTCACCTGCTCACATGCATCAGAGAAAATTAAGGGAAAAACCTATTTATATACTTAATTAATGGTAACTTATATAATTAGCATGAAAGTGAGGGTTTAGTTTGTAATTTACACCAATAAATAGTTAAGGTAAGTTTACTGCCACAAAATTAAGTTCCATCATGAGTCATTTTAAGGTCCACCATAGGTTTGACCCGGACCATCACATGACAGTTGAGTTTAATTATTTATGGTCAACCACCCATGTTTTGCATAATTAATTATGAGCGTCTCAATTTGTTTCCATATAACAGTAAAAATAAAGATAAATTAACACATTAATGATATGATTATTTTTATTTAAATATATTATTTTTATAAAATGATATAATTAATGTGTAAAATTACATAACAATTGATCTAATATTTCTTAACAAATACATGGAAACTCGTGTATTTATAGAGCAAATTAGCATTAAATAAAATTAATTTGACAAAATATGCAAATTATTTTAAAAAATATACCGTGCTCCATAAGGAGGTCGTGCGATTCCATGTACATCGACCTCAATATTATCTCGAGGAAGTCCGGATTGCCTAATAACTGTTATTCGTGACCACGCCCAAATCTGTAAAAAAAAAAAAATTGTCGAGTTTAATCAAAGTGCGGATGCATACATATTTACTGTATTTAAATGTATTATACTTGTATGAGGTTTAATGGGCCGGTAATTGTTTTTTTATTTTTTTGGGATGAATTGGTGAGGTTGCGATATAAGTTCGCTAATATAGCATTACCCCAACTATATGCACCAACTTCACCAACATTTTCGAGCATTTTCAACCAATAACATGGAATTGAATCGCCACTAGTATCCGGACACATTACACCTATCATCAGAAAAGCCCAACACCGTGCTATTTTATCGACACTAGCTTCGTCGGACTCATCTGTAATTTGTGTTTCATCCGAACTTACGTAGCGGACCACTCGTTCTGCTTTTAATTTCATCTCATCAGAGTGGAAATCTTCACGTTGAATATCAAGACCTAGAATATCGTGAATTTTGGCTTGATGTAAATGGAATGTCGTGCACTAGTCGTTAGCAATTATTAGACGACCTAAAACGGGTAAACCCCAAATAACAGCTACGTCTTGAAGAGTAATTGTAGCCTCTCCAGTTCGTAAATGAAAAGTGTTCATTTCCGGACACCACCTTTCAACCAGTGCAGTAATTAATCCTAAATCGTTTTCTAATTTCTGTAATTTAAAAATTTTATAAAAACTCATTTGGTTAAGTTTAATCAGAACACGCAGATGAGGAACGCGATTATATGCGGTCTTAAACGTGTGAACATCGGCTCATCTTGACTGTAATAATAACGCATCATCAGACTTGCTAAAAATTTGTTCACATCTATGATTTGCTTGTTCTGTTAAAACACTAGTATCAATAGGACCATAAACGTTTTGGTTATAAGCCATTTAAATAATTTAAAAATAACAAAATAGGTATTCGAATTAAATTAGATATAATATATAAGTCAAATGCAATATATATAAATTAGATATATAATATTTAAGTAGTAGATATATAATATATAAGTAGAGAGAAGTTTAGTGTAGTGAAATAGTATTTAAAATAGAGGGAAGAGGAGTAATGTAGTGAAATGTGGTCCTGCCTTGATTAAATGTGGTGAAATGTGGTCCTACCATGATTAATTTAGTGTAGTGAAATAGTATAGTGAAATGTGGTCCTGCCTTGATTAAATAGGCAGCACTCGGGCTAAAATATAATATATAAGGAAGCCGCATGCACCTAGTAATTACTAGGTACATGCGCCTAGCTAGTTGGGCTAAAAAGGGGTCATTCCCTATGGGATGCCCTTGAAAAGATTTATTTAATGTTTGATTATTATTGAAGCCTTCATGGAAGGTGCATATGTGCCACGCGTGCATATGCGCCTTTCATGAAGGCGTTTATGCTCATTTTTTGAAAGATCCAAAAAGGTGGTTTACTTTTTGAATTTTTTTTAAATTAAGTCTAGTTATTCAAATTTTCCTAACTTTAAATTATGAATAGTTCACTTATTTGATGAGACTAAGGTCAAAATTAGATAATTTTTTTTTGACACGAATTTAATAATGTACTATGGGCCGGCCAAACTGGTGTAATGAATTAATGATAGATATTGAATGCAATAACTTTAATAATCACAATAGATGTGAATGATATGGTTTTCATTGATCGTAATTCGTAATAATGGTGCTTACCGACTTAATATTGAATTATTATAACAATAATAAGATATTTACGAGGACTAACTTCGCTAATAATCCCTATATTCTAGAGGTTAAATCACATTTGTCTTTAAAATTCTAGTTTGAAAATTTAAGAGCTCAATTAATTACGCGTCAATTATGATTGTATTTGCTTTGCTACTGGCCATTCTTTTGGAATTTAATCAATTACTTCACAATTGCATTTTCCTAAATATAGAAGTAACATAAAACTATATATATATGACGTACAATAATAATAAAATAAATTAAAAACCAAATTGAACCTAGTGGTATGGTAGAGCCATGAATATAAATAAAAACATCTTCCTAAGTAATAAAACAGCATAATAGAGTACCAAAATACTTTCTTTCTAGGAAGCTGTCATCTTCTATGGAGTAAATATAATTTAATTTATAAAACTTTAATAATGAATGATTGAAGTGTTTGGAGAATGATTGAAGTGTTTGGAGGCTTATAAATAACGAAATAATTCAATAAAAAGATGCAAAGAAAAATGGGTTTGAAAAATTACATGCCCACAATTGTACTAATTGCATGTCAATTTCTATATTCAGCAGTGATTCTTACAGGAAGAGAAGCTCTTCTTCAAGATATGAGTCCAAGGGTTTTTGTTGTTTATAGGCAATTCATTGCCTTCTTGCTCATTGCACCTCTTGCTTTCTTCTCAAGGTATATACATATATATATATATATTCTTATTCTATTATATCTTACTTAATTTTATTGAATTATGCTTTATTTGATTCCCTAAATTTGATTATTGCTATTTCTTTGGATACCCTTTAAAATTTTTAGCTTTTAGGGTCTATTAGACTAAGTTCAAGATCCATCTTACTAACTCGAACTTAGATCGGTTACGACCGAAATGGGAATGGGCTAGTGTTATAAGCTTATAATCTCGATTCCATACTGGACCAGGTCGAAATAGTGCTATATACATTCTCAAAGTTCATTAGAGTGTGTATCTAAATAGATACTATGTTTACATACTATCCCTTTATCATATTAATGCATATGCATACATATCTATAATTATAAATTGTTACTATTTGATATAACTAAATTTAGTTTTTTCTGAAAAAATAATGTGATTTTTGGAGGCTTTGAATTTTGAAACTAGCTAATTATGGACTAGTGGAGTTTGTATAAAAGTACGTTAATAAATAATAACTTTGAAAACTCTTAATTTCTATTTATTTTTGGCGCAGGAAAGGAACAAATGGATGCTTATTAGGGTGGAAAAACTTTTGGTTGATATTTCTGCTCTCATTTATTGGGTAATTGAAAACTTATTCTACAATGAAATGGAGAATTAAAAAGAATTTAAATTATTTTTTGCTAAATATTGTTTTTTTTTTGTCTTGCCAGTGTCACAATTTATCAGAATATGTACTTTGAGGGTTTATATCTAGCATCATCTTCTGCTGGAAGTGCACTAGGCAATTTGGCGCCTGCCATCACCTTTATCATGGCTTATTCCTTGGGGTAATAATTAATTACAAACAAATTATTATGTATTTAATTTACTAACATGTTTATTTCAATCTTTTCTCTTAAAAAAATAATCGTTAAGTATGAAAAAGTAAAGCGAATCCCATTCATTTACATACAAATTGATCATTATACTCAAAAACTTTGTAAAGCGAATCCGAATTACTATATATATTATATTATAGTAGACAAATTCAATCTATCAGTGTGTATAAATTTTGAAAAGTTTATTATTATTATTATTATTATTATTATTATTATTATTATTATTATTATTGTCAAGAAACAAAGATCCATGGATATGCAGAGAACATGATCGAAGATAGAAGATGATAGAAAAGGGGAAAAATAAATCTGTTATTTCTTGGAGTCTCAAAGAAAAATGTATTTACAGTAACAAAGAATGTGATATATATATCACTAGCAACTATCACTAGCAACTTCTAATAGAAGTGTCATTCTGTAAAATACACTTTTACTTATATCTTTCTAATACTCCCCCTCAAATTAGGTGTACTAAAAAGATCAAAAACACCTAATTTGCATAACAAAGAATTAAACAGACTTATTCCCAAAGCTTTAGTTAATAGGTCTGCTGGTTGCTGGAGACTTGGAACATACTTTGTACATATGATGCCCTGTTGAATTTTATCCCGAATGAAGTGACAGTCAACCTCCAAATGTTTAGTGCGTTCATGAAACACTGGGTTGGCCGCAATTTGAAGAGCAAATTTGCTATCTGAATATAAGGTGGCAGGTTGCATTCCATTGATATCCAAATCTTTGAGTAGAGCAAGAATCCATAATACCTCTGCTGTAGTAGTACCCATAGCCCTGTACTCTGCCTCAGCTGAGCTTTTAGAGACAGTGGCTTGCTTCTTTGATTTCCATGAAATGAGAGAATCACCAATCATAACTGCATATCCTGTTAATGATTTTCTGGAGATTGGGCAAGATGCCCAATCACTATCACAAAAGGCCCTTATTTCCATTTTACTTTGTGAGGACATTAATAGTCCTAGACCAGGTCTCCCTTTTAAGTATCTCAAAATCCTATAAACACCATTCATATGAGATTGTCTTGGTTTGTGCATAAACTGGCTCAGAAGTTGAACACCATATGTTATATCAGGTCTGGTCAGGCATAGGTATATCAGTTTACCTACTAATTTTTGGTATTGGCTTACATTCTGTATCAAGGGGTCATCTGAAGCTTCATCTCCACATATATATTTAACATTCTGCTCAACAGGGGTATTACAAGGCTTACATCCCAATAGTCCTGCTTCTGCTATAAGTTCCAGGGCATACTTCCTCTGATTGATGTATATACCTTTGGATGATCTGCTTAGCTCAATCCCAAGAAAGTACTTCAACTCCTCAAGGTCTTTCATAAAAAATGTCCTGCTAAGGTAATCCTTGCAATCTTGAATCATTTGGTCATCATTACCTGTAATGAGTATGTCATCCACATACACCAACAGAATGACTATACTACTCCCCCTGTTTCTGACAAACATGGAGTAATCATTCTTGGACTGTGAGAAACCATGTGAAGTTAATGCCTGGGTAAACTTGTGGTTCCACTGTCTTGAGGCTTGTTTCAGGCCATATAATGACTTGTTAAGTCTGCAAACTTTGTCTTTGTAGGCAGGATCTGATGAATCATAATTGGGGGGCAGCTGCATATAGACCTCCTCTTCTAAGTCACCTTGCAAAAAAGCATTGGTGACATCCATTTGCCACAAGTTCCACCCTTTGATAGCTGCAAGAGAGAGAACCAATCTAACAGTAACATGTTTTACAACAGGTGAAAAAGTATCAGAATAATCAATGCCCTCTATTTGTGTATATCCCTTAGCAACTAATCTTGCTTTATATCTTTCTATTGACCCATCACTCTTGTATTTAATGGCAAAGACCTACCTACAACCTATAGCCCTTTTATTAGGTGGCAAAGTGACTATAGTCCAGGTATTGTTTAGGTCTAGAGCCTTAAGCTCTAAGTTCATAGCACACTGCCACTTAGGGTCAGTTTTTGCTTGATTAAAAAATTGAGGAACATAGTTTTGGTCAATAGCAGAGAGATAAGCTTGATATTCAGGGTGAAAATTATTGTAAGTAAGAGAGTATGAGATAGGATACTGTACAGAATTTGCAGCTGTTTCATTTACATGAAGAGGTGAGACATAGTCCTTTAACCAATCTGGTGGTCTGGTAGTTCTTGTGGACCTCCTGACTTCAGGATTAGGTTGCTGTTCAGAGTTTGAAAGATTCCCTGGAACATCAGTGTGTGAAGGAGAAGCAGTATTCAACTCTAAACAGGTATCAGGAGAGTTAATATCATCATCATATGGCTCTTCATGATACTGATGATCACCCAAGGATGGGAAAGACTGATTCTGCAGTTGGTTAGATAAGAAGGAGAAAGGGAAAATAGTTTCATGAAAGATAATATCCCTAGAGATAAAAAAAATTTTAGTTTCCAAATCCAACAACTTATATCCTTTTTGAACATTAGAATAGCCCAAGAAAATACAGGCTTTTGATCTGTTCATGAATTTATCTGTGGAGGGTAAAAGTTTAGCAAAACATAAGCAGCCAAAAACTTTTAAATGAAAATAAGCAGGAGGTTTTCCATATAACACTTCAAAAGGAGTTTTCCCTTTAAGAATAGGGGTAGGTGTTCTATTGATTAAATAAACAGCTGTGAGAACACAATCCCCCCAATATTTCATAGGCACTTTGGAATGAAATTTAAGGGCTCTAGCCACATCCAATATGTGCCTATGTTTCCTCTCTACCACCCCATTTTGTTGGGGTGTATAAGGACAACTGCTTTGATGAACAATACCATGTAATTGAAACAGATTTTTGCATTCTTTGTTAAAGAACTCTAAACCATTATCTGTTCTAATCTGCTTGATGTTCTTAGAGAATTGAGTTTGAACATAGGCAATAAACTTAGTCAGATGTGCACAAGTTTCAGATTTGAAGTTCATAAGAAACACCCAAGTACTCCTAGAGCTATCCTCAACAATGGTTAAAAAATATCTTTCATTATTGTAGGTAGCTTCCTTGTAGGGTCCCCATACATCCACATGAATGAGGTCAAAAAGATCAGTAGAAGAAGAATTTCTAGTAGGGAAAGGTGCTCTACTATGTTTAGCTAATGGACAAACATTGCAAACAGAGTTTTTATTATATGGATCAATACCAAGTTGAGGCAAAAACTGAAATCTCCCAAAGGACATATGTCCAAATCTATGGTGCCACAAAGTGGCTTTATTAACAGATAAAGTTTCCAAAGTATTATCAGAAACAGAATTCAAAGCTATGTGATTACAAGAATTATGTATGATGGAATACAATTGATCATTAACAGAGGAGTCTAAAACATATAAGCCATCTTCAACTCTACCAATTCCCTTTATCAACCCAGTCTTGATGTCCTGTATAAGACAAAATTTAGGGTAGAAACTAATGAAAACATTTAAATCATTGGTTAGTTTGGAAACAGATAAGAGACTTTGTTGAAAATCAGGGACATATAGGACATTATTGAGCTTAATGTGATCAAAAATATCTATAGTACCAGTGTGAACAATTCTACTCCCTTGGCCATTAGGTAACTTAACAATATCCTGGTGAATAGGATACTGGTTTATGGTGCTATATAAGCTGTTATTATTAGTCATATGCTTGTTAGCACCAGAGTCAATGATCCAATTTTGCTTTTGCTTATTAAAAAACATAGAGTTAAGGCAGAAAGTTGTACCTTCCTTACCTACTGCAGCAGCATTGGTAGATGGTCCAGAATTGTTCTGTTTTTCATTGCTCATAGAGTTAATCAGCTGTATCAGCTGCTGGCATTGCTGTGCATTCAAATTAGGTGCTGTCTGAGCCATGGAAATGTTATTTCCATCATTATTTTCTCCTCTGTTAGGGGCAGCATCAACATTATTGGCATTGTAGCCTTTTCCATTTGAAGATGAACCTCTGCCTCCTCGTGATCCACCTCTACGACCACCACTACGTCCTCCTCGATTCCAATTTGGGGGATAACCATGTATTTTGAAGCATGTTTCCCGTGTGTGGCCATTGAACTCACAATGGTCACAATATAGAGATGTTTTGTCAACAGCTTTCATTTGAGAGGAACTGGATTGTAGAGCAATAGAATTTTCAATCTTCACAGAGGTCATATTGATCCCCCTTTGAGTTTCTTCATTCAATACCATGGAATACACTTGTCCGTGGTTCGGTAGGGGGTTCATCATCAGAATTTGTGACCGAATGTTACTGTAACTCTCACTTAGCCCCATTAAGAATTGCATCATTTTCAGATTCGAACAGAAATCAACATATTCCTTTGAAAGAATTTGAGATGGTGCAGGTGTGAGAGAATCATATTCTTCCCATAGTTGTCTAAGTTTTGAATAATACTCAGAAACTGAATTGGCGCCCTGTGTTATAGTGTTGATTTGTTTATAGAGTGAATATAATCTCGCTCCATTTATCCTATCAAATCTTTCTTTGAGGTCAAGCCAAATCAAGTATGCAGATTCACAATATACCACTGCTTGTATAAGTTCACGAGATATAGATCGATGTATCCACGATCTTACCAATGCATTGCATCTCTTCCAGTGGGGGTATTTGTAGGAATCCTGTGCAGGTGGCTGACACGTTCCGTCGATAAATCCAATCTTGTTCTTCGCTTCTAACGCCACAATTACTTCTCTACTCCAGACGCTATAGTTTTCCGAACCTTTGAGTACTTCAGCCACAAGGTCCAAATTGGGCGTATCGGACGGATGTACATATAACGGATCTTGATGATCGATTTTTTGAACATTTTGTGTTTTTTCTTGAGATTCCGTTTCTGATTGTACAGGTTCTCCAGAAGAACTCGGATTTTCCGTCATCGTCATGTTGTTTCAAGAAGAGAGAAACAGCGGAAGAGAGAAAGGTAAAATTGAGAGAAAACAATACCGGAGAATTAATTTTCCAGGATGAACAATGAGCCGAAGCTCTGGTACCATGTCAAGAAACAAAGATCCATGGATATGCAGAGAACATGATCGAAGATAGAAGATGATAGAAAAGGGGAAAAATAAATCTGTTATTTCTTGGAGTCTCAAAGAAAAATGTATTTACAGTAACAAAGAATGTGATATATATATCACTAGCAACTATCACTAGCAACTTCTAATAGAAGTGTCATTCTGTAAAATACACTTTTACTTATATCTTTCTAATAATTATTATTATTATTTGTAGGTTAGAAAAAGTTGATGTAAGAAGCTTGAGAAGTGTGGCAAAGATTATAGGGACAGTGTTTTGTGTAGGAGGTGCTGTTCTAATGGCACTATTGAAAGGTCCAAAATTATTGAACATGGAATTTCAATCAAGAAATTCACTTTTCCTCCAATCAGGAGGTGACACGTGGTTAGTAGGTTGTTTATTTCTCTTTGGAAGTGCTTGTTGCTGGTCAATTTGGCTTATTTTACAGGTAATTGATACAATTCCAAATATATATATATATATATATATATATATATATATATATATATATATATATATATATATATTCCAAAAACTTAGGAAAGAATGGTATGAGTTGCATTTTTCTTTCTACCAACTTTCTCTCTCTTGGAGCTCTAGTGGTACTTTTGAGTGGCAATGTTAATTTTTGTGAGTAATACTAAAAACACTCTATAATTAAATCTTAATGCATAAAACTCCCATGAAAATATTTTCTAAAAACTTAAAATTTAGGGTTTTACTAAATTTATGAACTTAATCGTCCCTTAAAAAGTAAGAGTTAACAATTGTAATTTTGTACAAAATTTTATTTATTAGAAATTTTATATTGATAATTGATACTAATTATAATATTAATCATAAATTTTTTATTTTTCTTAAATATATTTTAGATAAATACCTCATTAAAATAAAAATTAAATTACATAAAAAAATATTTAAAATATTCAATAAAAAAATCTGTATCATAAGATTTTGGAAATTTTAAACTAAAAGAATTCCGATAAAAAATCAATTGGTTGATACTTGTTCCAATCAATTGGTTGATACTTAACCTAATGAATGAAGGATCTTTCAATTCAAAATTTTTATATAAAAACAATTTTTTTTATCTAAATATTCATTTTACAACTTTTTTATACAAAAATTTATTACAAGGAGGTATTAGTATTTGTTTTCCTAATTATAATGTGTTTACTACTTAATTAGCCTTATGGTTTGCTCAAATTCCATAAAAGATTAATTAATATTCTGAAAATCATATTAACTGTTCTTAATATATAATTAATTTAGAAAATTTACTGTTTTGACAGGCTCATGTAAGTGTAAGCTACGACAATCATCTTTCATTAACAGCATGGATGTGTTTGACTGCAGCAATTCAATCTGCGATCTTGACTTTAATATTCGAACCAAATCTCAAAGCATGGAAAATGGATACGTCCCTTGAAATATTTTCATGCTTTTTAGCAGTGAGTATTTTTAATTATTTATACAAATAAAATAAAGATAATAATTAAAAATATGATAATTAATATTTGTTTTTGATTATTAGGGTTTGGTATCAGCAATTACATTCTTTGCTCAAGCATGGTGCATTGCAAAAAGAGGCCCTCTATTTTCTGCCATGTTTAATCCTCTAAGCACTGTTATTGTTACAGTTTTAGCTTGCATTTTTCTGCGTGAAGAGCTCTACATTGGGAGGTATGTATTACTATTACGTACTATTTTGTTTGAGATATAAAAAAAATAAAATATTACAAATACAAAAAATACATTATTTGTGAAGATGCCAAGTGATAATTAAATATTATATAGTTAATCAAATATATTGAGTGACAAGAATTCGCAGTCACAAGATCATTAACAATCTTAGCGTTCGTCAGTTTACATTTTATCACTACTATTATTTTTCAATTAGTGTGCTAAGGAAATTCCACACATAATATATATGTCTGTGTGTATTAAAATATGTATAGTTATTGCCCCTAAACATGGTTCAAAGTTTCGTTTTGAAGATGAGTTTCGGATAGTAAAATATTGGAAACATTTCGGAAACGTATCAAAAGCGTATCGAAATCACTGTTATAAATTTACAAAATATTATAAAGTTAATTTAGCTTCCTAAAAATTAATTTTGTGCTTCAATTTTTCTGCAACAGCGAACTTTGTAGGGGTGATTTTGTTTTAATTTTATTTAGGATTTAAGAGTCCAATTTTAATTCAAATTATATTCGTAGGTTTAACAATATATAAAAAAAATTAATTTCTTTTTTTTCCTGATTTTTTGAGATTGTTTATAATAGTTTCTAGAAAACTCTAAGTTTCCATGGAAAATATGGAAACTCCGTGAGTTTCTTAGGAAACCAAGTAATTTCGAAAATGTTGAATGATTTTGTTTCTGTTACTTGTAAAATTGAAACGTTTCGGCTGTTTCGGCGGAAACGTTTAGAAACTTTGAACCATGCCCCTAAAGTTTGAATTTTAATAGTTTCGATCCTTTATAATTTAAACTTTTTTATAATTTTAATTCCTCGCAATTGATTAATACGGTGAAAGTTTACAACGATGTCTGGAAAAATGAAATACTAATTTTAATTATCTCTCAGTTATAAATATGTATTGTAAACTCATAATTTTGTTTTATTTTCTACTAATAATATATCTTTTTCTCCAAACAAAAAAATAGCTTTATGGGTGCATTGGCTGTGGTAATTGGACTATATATAGTGCTATGGGGCAAAGCAAAAGACCATGAAGAGATGAAAGAGGATACAACTATTTGTAATCAATTTTCATCAGACAACATAAGCTGCAATATTGATTTGGAAGAGCCCTTTTTGTCTGAAAACTATGCAAAATAAAATTTGTATACTTTGATGTTTAATTTGAAGCACAATAGATGGTCTAATTCATCATAGTCTTTTAGATGTGTTACAACACTTGTATTGAAGAGTTCCACTTAAGGTCTAGATCTCGTGCTCGTTTTTGTCGTATAATAGCCAATCAAATCCTCGTAAAGTTAGTCATAGAACAAGCTGTAAACCAGCCGATGACACGAGTATTATAACATGAAAAATACTTTCACACATTATTTATAATATAAGAAATTTTAGCATTTAAACTTTTTTCTTAATTTGTATAATCAAACACAACTAATATAAGACTCACAGTTGTAACTTTAATACAATAAATGTGTTTGGTCATATTGTCACACACACAAGAAAAAAGAAAACAGTAGTTAATACATAAACATCCAATTGATAAATCATGTGCTATTTTTATTAAATAGTTGCAATTATCAACAAAAAATAAATAAAACATATATAAATAGCTAAGGCCAGCATACATAAGATGCAACAGATAGAGAATAGTTATAAGTGTTTGAATACTGAAACTCAATAACATGACCATTAGGTATAGGCTTCCCAGCATTAACAAGGCAATCGTCAAAAGTTAAGCGTTTAAACAAATTAGGGTTTACGACATTGGCAGATGCAAACCAACCGCAATGAAGATGAACCCTCGCTACCCAACAATTGTTATTACACATATTTGTGATCATAACCGTATACCTAGGAATCCCGTTAGAAGATTCTAGGCCTTGGCTTACTTGAATTTGTGCCTGTGGACACGAAGATCTCCACGTTCTAACATTCTCGGATTTTGACTCGACCAAAATTAGGGTTGCCAAAAACATTGTGTAAGAGCAAATGATGTTCATTTTTTGATGATTGAGAGTGATGAATTTCTTTTACCAAGTTAAAGGGGTCAGTTTATGAAGTATTGTATTTTAATGTTTTCCTATCCAAAAAGCTGCAGTATCAATGACAAAGATCTCATTGTAATTGCTAATTATGCCCAGATAATTCTTTCAATTATGTATGTAAAGAGTGTTATTTGCTGTAAGAAACTAAATAATCTCTGTAGATTTCATTCCTTTTTAAGGTTTATAGGTTTATAATATGTGGGAGCTGGGTACCTGCTTAGTAGATTTGTTATTTAATTTAATAAATATTTGGAAACAATTCAAGCAATAATTTTTAACTCCAAACCACCCTGTGGGGAGGCCAATTTTTTCCATTATCATGCCAAAAAAAATTAATCTCCATAAATCACACAAAAATGGCAAAATACTATTCAAGTTCTAATTGACACTCGAATTAATGCTAGCTACGTTACAATCATCTGTAATGAGAAGATCTAGACAATGTTACCATTATGTTTCGATCAAGTATTTTAATGACGAAAATAAAAGAAGAGTGAAAAATGTCTCAACAAGTGACGAACTTATATTATTTGAAATGACATAAAGACGGGTCGATAACCAATTGGTTCTGAAGTAGCTAAAACCAACTAAGATAACCACAATATCAGTCTCTTAAGACTGCTCGAGAATTACCATTGAAGGAAAAAGGCATAAAAGCAGTAACTCCCTAGAAAAATAGAAAAGATAGCAATAATACGAAAACAAAGTAGCAATTAACATTCAAAACGCAACAGTTTCCTTCAGCAACATTCATGGTGAATGCTAAAGCATAAGAATCAACACTAAGATATTTGCAAATATGACTTATTATTCTCCTCAACTTCGAAAGAAACCAGTTGAGTGTTTTCAAATGAAAGGTAAATAGCAAATGCCAGAAAACGAACATGGTTTTTGAATTTAGAGAGGTCCCGGGAATGTTCCATTCTCCCTCTGCTCGTTCCATTTATCAACCTACAAAAAACAAGGATTCCCAGAAAGTGTTAAAAGGAGAAGCAAAGTCACTTTACATACAACTTTTAGTCGTAGAATAGGAAAAAAAACAGTAAGACACTTTTATGTGTGTAGAAGACACTCCGAAGAATCATATTATAGATAAATTGACTGCTAATGATGATTATTAATCCTCATATCCATAGAAAGTAAATGTTTATCCACTAACTCGATCCTAATAAAACTAGAAGAAACAAATGACATATATATACTTCAACTGCAAGTTGAGTTTCTTAGTTGTACATCTAAATAGTGCTCACTAGTCACTACCCATTGAAACAAATTCTTCAAAATTATGAAAAAAGTATTCTTTCTCTAACCATTAAAACTAACAAATACTAGTCCTTCTGGTACAACCAAAGATCAAGGCTCATCATACTACATTGCCAGCGCCTTAAAGCTTAATATATACTTTTATCTTCAGAACATTGGAATTCGACAATTAGAGCAATGCAGAGTTCATTAGTCCCTTTTTCCATGAAGAGGCTACCTTCAAGATGAAGGGCATTGCGGATGGAATTTTGATGGGATGCTTCAATATAGTAAGGACATTATCATATAGGAAGTAACAAAAGATGAAAGAAATCAGTTTTTGATTGGCATGTCTAGTAGTCAACTAAATTTGTGAATGTAATATTGAAAAGACTTTTACTTAATATTTCTTATATGAAATTAAACAATGAAAAGAATTCAAAGTATTGGGTATAACCGTATAAAGTATAAACATTGTGAGTGGAATTTGATGAAATGCTTGAATATAGTAAGGACATTATCACATAGGAAGTAACAGAGCAGAATTCGGTGTCTGATTGCATTGTCTACTAGTGGACTAATTTTGTAAATGTATTACTGAAAAGACTAATTAGAATATATCTCTTATATAAAATTAGACAATGAAAAAAAATCGAAGTGCTGGTATAAATTAGTCATAATATTAAAAAATGACTTTACTCTAGCAAAGTCGGCATTCAAGTGTGGAAGAGTATAAATGAAAATAGAAAGGGTGATCTACTAGCATATGAACTCACCCATTCTCCTGGGCAAAGGGAACGATAGTATTTTGCAAACTTCTCGCAATCACCAGATTCGTCACCCTTAGCAGCCACGCATCTGATAACATCAACAGAAACTAGTTAACTATAAAGGTAGATTGTGAATGCATATGAATCTCACATAATCAAGTGTTTGAAAAAACATGAAATTAACTATTTATTTGTTCCATTCTACATTTGTGAAATTTTAAACATCTAAAATAGTTTGAGAAACAGTCATTCCGTAGTCCACTCGGGCAGCTCAAGACTCGTACATTCCAATCAACCACCTGACCTATCTTGACATTAATGTACATAAACATTTCATTTACTTATGTCATAGAATCACAAAATAACACTTTCTTCATAAACTATCCCGTTGACAATGATATAGAACTCAAAGACGCCAAAAAGAAATGTAAACACACCCTTGATCAAATGAAAACTGAGGGCAAAAAATGAGCACAAATAATTTATTTTCATCTCATAACTCGTCCAATGTTACGCGAAACATAACGCCATTGCAAGCGATTAAGACTATTGAAACAGTGTAATAAAAAATTCGACAGAAAGATCAATTGAAATTCACACATTACAATCAGATAATAATCAATATTTAACCTGTGAAACTCAATGTAACGGGTGAAACAATGTCGTGACTGATTCGTAGTAGGGAACCGGAAATCAGCAGGAGCGGTTTTTAGTTCAATCTGAAAATGCAAAATAAAAAAAAATAAAACACAATTTTACTAACACAAAGGGCATTCAAATCTTCTAAAATAAACAGAAAATTTTAGTAACACAATTCCCTAAATCGAATAATTCTGTACATGATATCCCACGAATAAATCTGACAATCCAAAAATCACAGGGGGGAATTCGATTATAGAACACTGACAAAGCACAGATCATAATCTAACAAATCAAAAAAAAAAAATATTGCATCTATATAATGAAAAAAAAAAAATCTGTCAGTAAATAGCGAATTTAAATCGTTTCTAAGAAATTGGTTGAGCAGAGATTTACCTCAGCCATTGTAGATTGCGATCGATGTGATGTGAGAACAGTGTAGCTAGGGCTTCAACTCAAAGAAAGAAAAATAAAATTTGTTGTGTATTTCCGGCTTATTGACCAATGAGGAACATCCACGTGGTTTTATTTTCTGAATATTTGGGTGGAAAATGAAATATGTAAATCCGACAATTTTATTTATCTTAGCTATAGTTATTTTATTTTATTTTATGAGGGGGTAACCGTGGCCGCTATTATTAGGACTGTACTGGGCAAATGAAATATTAACTAAGAAAAATAAATATATTAGACTACTAGTATATATCATTGGCTTGTGCCAAGCTCATATTTAAATTGGAACTTCTTTTTTGTATACATGTATTGACTTTTGGACTTGTAACATGCCTAACTTTCATGTTTAAAAACAATAGAGATATTGAATTTATTTACTAATCAAATACTTTGTATATTGTGAAATTTGACAAGTTTTGAGAAATTGAACACTCGTCTCCACCAATTATTCTACCTCAAATATAATGGTGATCATAATCAAGAAGTACTAGTACAGTGTGTAACATGGCATTATTCTCAACATGTTACTAAAACACTAATACAAAATTTTTCCCTAAAGTGGATATATAAGAGCAAATCGATTTTCTCTTTGGGAAAAAAAATTAATGTTTTGTATTGGATGTACTTTGGGTACATGATCTATCAAAATGTACCTAGATTACAATTTACATTTTATTATAAATGTGATTTATTCTTTTAACTGCGTTTTTCTCTAAAGTGATGTTATTTACCATCCGTTATACTTTACAATTTTTTCCACTTCTTTCAAATTTTAGAGAAATTATAGCAAATGTGAATATGCTCCAAGTAGAATGACTAGGGAAAATGGTGACAACAAACTTATAAAAACTTAGCTTAAAACTTAGAAGACGACCACTATATCAAGAACCCCATAAAAGCAGTCATTTTAACACAAAAAATACTGGATGGAAGCCACGTGTAAAACTAACATTATTTCTATGATAGAGAATAAGATTCCTATCAGTCTATATATGGAAAGGGATCAATATTTACTGAAATTGATATTAGATTAAGGAAAGTCAAAAAATCACAAGAAAAATAGAAAAATGGAAAGTAAAAACAAAAATATCAAACCTCTCTGAATATATTTAATTTTTTTATATATATTATTAAAAATTTGTAGAATCGATGTTTCCTCTCTAAATATATGAAAAATGAATCTTATTCTCTATTATAGGAATATGTTAATTTTGCTAATATTGAATATATAATTTTTATTTGTAAAAATAAATTATAACACAGTAATAAAAGTAAAAAGTATGTATATTGCACATAAAAAAATTAATGTACAATTGAGATAATAATAATAATATAATGAAAAATATTTTTTATTGATTCATGTAATTTTTATTATCATCGTACTTCAGAATTTAATTCTTAGCATTTTTTCCTAAATAAGGATTTGAGTTATACTTCAAATAATTATTCTTCTACTTAGAATAGTGACTTAATTTTTAATAAAATATTTGGAAAAATATATAATCCTTTTGAAATCATTGCAAGACTGATAATTAATTTCATGAAAATATTTAAAATATTTGAAGGCTCCTTTAAACATCGATTCTACAAACTTTTTTAATAATAATATTTAAAGAAATTAAATATATTTAGAGAGGTTTGATATCTTTGTTTTTTCTTTTTATTTTTCAATTTTTCTCATGATTTTTTGACTTTCCTTAATCCAATATCAATTTCAGTAAATATTGATCTCTTTCCATACATAGTCTAATAGGAATCTTATTCTCTATCATAGGAATATGCTAATTTTAACGTGACTTCCATTCGTGCTTGCAATAGAAATTGAAACACCATTTTATAATAAAAGATCACATCCGAAAAAATACTAAACGTAAAAGAACTCGAGCCCATGCCCAAAAAGAAATCGCCACTTAATGGATTAAACTAAGGCATGTTATGCTTTCAATCTAGTCACATTGCTCTTTCAAGCAATATGGCTACTTTACCATTGCGAAGGACTATTAAAAAGCGCGGAATAGAATAGCCATTGGATTAATCGTCTTGTTCTTCGTTAGCAATGATGTTGCTCAAATCTCAATCGATGAATCCAGGCTATGGCTTAGGATGAATGTGCATGCAATTGGAGTGGTATAAAATCTTGCTTGTTTATTTCAAGGAAATACAAAGATATGGTTAGTTTGCGTTTGAACTCTTATGAGTTAGAACTTTATAAAATGATAAAGATCAAAATATTATAATGGATTCATGCGTGTCACATTGTAAAATTATATAATGAATATATACATATTGATTTTCAGATTTTATTATTGTTTCGTTTTATGCTTTGTTTTTGTATTTTTGTTATTGTTTCTTGTTTTATTCCATTGTAATTAAATATTGGTTATGTATATGTATATATATATATGTATTATATAGATTAAAATCAAAAGGGAAGTAAAAGAATAATCTCCACAAATATTAGTGGACTATGATTGGAAGTGCTTGACAAATGGCAAATCCAGAAGTTTCCAGCAATCATTTTTTCCACCTCTATTGTTTGAAATTTTAGTTTAATCAAAGACAAAAAGTTATTCACAAGATATACAAGTCATGCTTATTAATAACTAATTCACATTCCAGTAAATACAACTCATGAAAAAACGTGATTACATATGGCATGTATTTGTTGGAAAATTTATTATTTTCTGACGTCTACAGATAGAATCGAATCGTCCCGGTAAAAACGATGATCACGTTTTTGCACCCGTTAAATTTGACTCTTGGTTGTCATTTGTAACCGCCATGGTATTTATGCTTTAATAAAACGTTTCGGCAGTTACAGTGACAACATTATGTCAGAATTTAATCGTATTTAATTCTGTCTTTAATTCTGTACCTATTTATAAGGCCCCTACGGAATGTAATCGATGTACCAAAATATAGTGACGTCCGTGTTCTTTAGTTTGGAGTGGTCCTACTGAAGAACTGAATTCGTTGTATCTTGGGACACGTGTGCACAACCCGTACCACCTGTAGCGGGGCAATTTCGTGTTAAGGAAAGAGCTCGTCTCGCCTCGAATTTTCCCAATCTCTGAAACCTATCTTTTTGTTCGAAGTTTGAACAACAAACTTAACACGAAAGTTAATTCTCGTTGTTCAACTTCGTTGCTGAAGAAGATAAGTTTTATTATTCTTTTACGTATCTTTTACATGTAAATTAAACTTTGATTTAATTTTGGTATCAGATGTTGGAAATGAAGCAATATTGTGATTTGCAAATGAATCACTTGCAAAGCCACAACCCACAAGCAGGAACGGGAAAGCTGTTGGAGGCTTTATTGGAAATTGTGGTCAACAATTGGTGCTAAAGAAAACATGGAAACTGATTTTGAATCAACAGTAATCGGGCTAAAATTTTGATTTGAGATTTGAGAATTTCGATTGGATCGAAAATTCAAGATGATTTCTAAGTCAGAAATTTTGAGTTGCGATTAATTGGTTGAAATCAGATTAAAATTTGAGTTTGCAAATTGAGAATTTCGATGAGATCGAAAATTCAAGAGGTTTGTAAATCTTATTGGATCCAAATCAAAGGATTTTGGTTGAAGAATCGGTTTTGGTCCGGAATCTGGGAATCTGGAAAACCTGATTAAGACTGAAATTTGGAAAATTGACTCGATCAATTTGTCCATCCAAAATTGCAAAAGAAATACTGTAATTGGTGGCTTGAGTCTTCACCAAAAATTGCTAGCTTTAGATGCTGCAAAACGGGGTTGAACTTAATGTCCTCTGCAATTACATCTTGGTTTCAGATTGGATTGAAATCTGGGAATTTTAATGCCATCGTAGAGGTCTAATGTAGATCTAAAAATCTGCTCGGAGCAGATTTTGAGGACAGGATCCGGCGACATGAAGCGGCGAGTGCTTGTTCGAATCTCCGAATAATTCACCCTTAGCGGTTTTAATTTAGATCCGGGACTTGAGCTTCTGTTGATCGCCGGAAAATTGGGCCTATGGTATCACAAGATGTGAAGGAGCCTGAAAAACGGCTTGGAAATGATTGATTCGAATTCAGATTTGTAATCAGAAGTTGAATCGACATTAGAGGTCGCAAATCAAGTCATCGTGTGCGAGAAAATGCTGAAATCAACGTATCCGATGATGGTGGCTTCGCCGCCATGTGCTGCTGCCACATCGTTGGCGGCGAGTGGTCATGGCGGAGATTAACGGGCTGAAATTTCCGACTAAACTCGCCGGAAATGGCCATGGAAACGGGCTGCTTTCACCCGCGATATCTCCAAATTGATGCCGTTCCGGGTACCGATTTGGGCTGATTAGTAGGATGAAAGTAGCGGCGCCGGGCGTCGCAACCATGACCAGAAATTTCTCGGACCGTTGCCATCGCCGTTGGTGCTGGCGTGAGGTTGGGGAAGAAAGGTGTCGGTACGTTTTAAGGCGACTGGACCTTTTGCTATCGCAGGGCCCAACAATATTGAATGTTCTGTTGGGCGAGAAGGTTAGTCATTGGGACCAACATAGAATAATTGGAGTGTTTAAATGTGTTTTGCAACCCATCTCTTATTTAAATATGGTTGGGTCAAGTGTTTTTCTAAAATACGGTTGGGCAAAGCTCAATACGTAATTGAAGGAAAAACAAATTGGGTTTGGCCCAATATGCAAGTTGATTGAATGAGCTGGGCTCATTACATGTTAAATGGATGTGTTAGGCTCATTGCATGTTGTAAAATAATATGAGTGGGCTGGCCCGACGCATATTAAATGAAGGATGGATTTGATCATCACATGTGTTTTAATTGGGTCGGGCTCAAAGTAAATTAAAACCAAATGACTAAGGCTTGGCTTAGTCCAATTGAACTTCTTTCAAAATTTAATTGGGTTGGACCCAAGTACCAACATAAATTTTAAATTGATGTTGGGTATTTATTTGTGAAATGGAAGTGATTCAATTATTTTTAATTGAATATAAGTCAAATTGGACTTAACTTGGATAAGAATTTGATTAAGTTGCAATATCGTGAAATTAAATTTGTATGATTTCAATTTGGGTATATTGGACTTAATCGTTACTTTTGAGTTCTCAAGATTAAAATGGGTTTAATCTTTACATGAGAATCAAATGGGATTCAATTTTTGAAATTGAATAAGAGTTAAATTGGATTTTAACTTTGAGGTTAATTAAATCCGTGAAATCAAATTGGATTTCAATATGATTAAATTGGATTTAATCTTTTGTTAGACTTAATCGATTAAACTGGGTTTAATCGTCGCATGAAAAAATTAAGTTGGACTTAATTGAAGTGATTGATTAAATTAATTGAAATTTTATGAGTTTATCAAAGTTAATCGGATTACACGGAAATTATGTTGTATTAATTTTGCGTCGATTTTCTCATGAAAATTAAACTAGGTTTAATTTCACATCAAAATCAAGGATTTTGATTTCAAGTTAAATTGGTTTTAACTATGGATTTGGTTAAATTGGATTTAATCAAATAATTAAAACAGCCCATAGAAATTAAATTGGATTTAATTTCGCTAGAATCAAATTGGATTCGATCGGGAAATAAATTGAAGTATATTTATGATTGTCAAATGTGGGGGTAATGCATTGGATGCGTTTGGTTGAAATAAGTTTCACCGTAAAATTTGACAGTGGTAATGGGCTAAATTTAGATAATTTATAAACCAAGATGTCGTTAAAGATTGAGGTTTGATAAATTATGGAAAAATGGTTAAAACTATCCGTAGCGACTAAGGTGAAGCACCGTTTGATTAATTTTGCATAAAGTGAGGCATCATTTATCAAACAATGGCTCATTATATACCATGGTCATATGGAGTAGTTAACCCGAGAGTCTCAAATGATGAATGCGATAAATTGACTTAGCTGGGCTAACTCAGAAATGTGGGGGGAGGTAAACCTCTTCGCCTTTTATATCTTCATGAAAGTGGGATTGAGAACTTGTACGAGTTATGGAACGACATAAAGTTTTCATATAAGTACATAAAGTTGTTGAGGGTATTTGACGAAAGTCGAAATACTGAAACCCAAAACAAGTAAAGATAGAGCATAAGGCTATTGACTGCATATTTAGTGGTTATGCACGTAATATCAGCGTCTATCAATTTTTGGCATATTAAGTCAAAAATCTTGGTGATTCATGATGTAATTGTCATGGAATCTAGAATTATTTCGTTTTTTGAGGATATCATTCTAAGTAAAGAAAGAAAAGAATAAGGTCCTCTTAAAAGAACAATACGTTGCGAGGAGTTCCAATCCCGTGGATGAGAACTATGACGTAGTAAAATTGGCAAGAGTTCCTAAATCGTTTGATTCTGACTTTGCATTTTATACATTAGAAGATGAACTGAAACGATTAAGGAAGCTTTGTCAAGTCCAGATACACAAAACTGAAAAGATGTTATCGATAGTAGAATCGAGTCTATAATACACAACCATGCCTAAGATTTTCCTTAGGGAAATGAGTCTTTAGGCTGTAAATGGATTCTGAAAAGAAAGTGTAAGACTGAAGAACTATTGATAAGTATAACGCCAATCTGGTAGTCGAAAGAATACCAAGACGGATGGTCTTAATTTTCTTTGATGCTTATTCTCAAGTAATGAGATTAACTTCCATAAGATTGCTCGTTGGTATCGCTTAATTGCATAACCTTGAGATTCATAAAATGGATGTTAAGTCTGCATTTTAAATGTGAGAATTAGATAAAGAAATGGAATAACCTTATGGCTATGTTGCTCCTGAATCGGAGAAGAAGGTGTGCTAACTTGTAAAGTCACCATACGGACTTAAACAAGCACTAAGATAATGGAAACCTCGTATTGCAGTTAGAATATGCTAGGGTCATTGGGAGTTTGATATATATAATGAACGAGCCCATGTTGATCTAGTTTATTCTATGAGCTGTTGAGTGGAGTCGTGAGTAATCTAAGTTGAAAGCACTTGGAAAGCTTTAACTAGAGGTCTAGATACTTAAAAGTATACTAAGGACGCTCGATTACTCTACTCAAGATATTCGCTTGTAATCGAAGGATACAATGACACGAATTGAGTATTTGACACGATTACTCAAGTTCACGAGTGAGAGCGTTGTCATAGAAATTTTCTAAGCAAATTTGCATAGCTTGATTCAAAATGGAATCATAATTCGTAACTTTTGACAAAGGTTGTGAATAAGCTGAGTAACTATGAAATTTGTTAGAAGATATTTTCTATTGGGAAAAACCAGAGCCCATATCTGAATTTATTACGACTTTCAGTCGATAATTAGTAGGGCGCAAAGTGGTTTGTAATAATGGTAAGTCTAGACACATCCGTCGTAGACACAATACCATTAAGCAGTTGGTCTTTAATGAGATATTTCCATTGATTGGATAAAATCAAAGGAGAATATAGTAGATCCTTTGGCGAAAGGATTACCTAGAGATCAAATAAACTGCCTATCTAGAGGAATGGAGTTAAAGTCTACAAGTAAAGAACGAACACAGCGGGAACCCTACCATGTTGACTGGAGATCCCAAGATCATGGTTCAAAGGGAAAACTTAGTTGTGCAAGTTCTGGGGAGCACTTAAGAGTTTTCAAACTCTAACCCATTGCCTAGGATAAAGAAGTGCGTGATCTGTAAAGTTGTAGCAAAGGTTAAGCTAAGCTTTTAATGATTCCTATACTGTCTATATGAAGTGGGGTAAAGCAGATTACTCTTAATAGGAAGTCACCTATGTAAGTGTGAGGTGGCGGCCGCCTCAACTCTGTGGTATGAGTAAACACTTATGAATCCAAGATGGGGTGCCAAGGCCAAAATGGACCCAACAGTGAGAACTGAAAACTGTCGAAAATTTATTATGTGAATATCATTGTCTGGGCTTGTACGAACGGCTGACCAGTTCAAGACACCATGTTCACTGGGGAGCCTAGGAAGTCCGATGATATTTCACTAAGAAAGGTTCAAGGCCGAAAGCTACCTCTTCTGATGTAATAAATTTTCTATTGAACTCTCGAACATTGCGTTAATTTCATTCGTGTGGGGGATTGTTGGAAAATTTATTATTTTCTGACGTCTGAAATTACAGATAGAATCGAATCGTCCCGGTAAAAACGCTGATCACGTTTTTGCACCCGTTAAATTTGACTATTGGTTGTCATTTGTAACCGCCATGGTATTTATGCTTTAATAAAACGTTTCGGCAGTTACAGTGACAACATTATGTCAGAATTTAATCGTATTCAATTCTGTCTTTAATTCTGTACCTATTTATAGGGCCCCTACGGAATGTAATCGATGTACCAAAATATAGTGACGTCCTATGTTTATTCTTTTCTCCTCGTTCGAGATTTTGAGCAGTTAGTAAAGTTCGATGGTGTTCTTTAGTTTGGAGTGGTCCTACTGAAGAACTGAATTCGTTGTATCTTGGGACACGTGTGCACAACCCGTACCACCTGTAGCGGGGCAATTTCGTGTTAAGGAAAGAGCTCGTCTCGCCTCGAATTTTCCCAATCTCTGAAACCTATCTTTTTGTTCGAAGTTTGTCCAACAGTATTTAATTGGATTCAATCCAACCCCATTGCACGCCGGAAAATTTATCTTGGATCGGGACCGTTGGTCCCGGCCAAGATAGACCACTCATTTGGTGGAAATGGGTGGTTTTTTCCACCACTCCCTTTCCACCAAATGAGTGGTTAAAACTGGAGCGGGACTGTTGGTGCCAGTCCAAGATAGAATTTTTCATTGCACGCGTTATTGGAAGAAAAATATTTTATATATTTTTAGAAGCTGGTTCTTTTATTGGGTCACAGACTGGATTGGGTACAGGTGGTGCAAACTCGAAAGCAAGCTTGTTATCTGCACATCGCGAGCTAGATCGAGCGATAATCGTGAGTGAAGGTCAATTAACATGAAAATAAATGCATGTTGTTATATTATAAATTTTTAGTGTCCTATTAAAAATAATATGTATGTAATGACTTTGTGGGTGCTATATATATGTATAAGTTAAAAGAAAAAATAGTATTGGTGTAACTTAGTATGTACTTTGTATTGTACCTTATCGTATGATTGTTTAAATAAACATTGGTTCTAGAGCACTGTAGTTATGATTAACTATAACTTAAATCATTGAATCCAAATTAATTAACTACAAATTCTAATTTGTATCAAATATCATCAAATCAAGCTCAATCATGTGAAAAATGAATAATTGCATTTTGATTGATGTACGAGGTCTCACTTATTAATCCTTAGACTAACTTATCAAATTATTTATTTTTATCAATTTTATTGCTACTAAAATTTTAAATCTTAACGTATACAATAAAAATAAAAAATATTCAACTATATATTTTGAAAATTAAATTTTGTTGTTTATAATTATTATTGCACTTAAAAAAGTAAGAATGATTACTAATTAAAACCCATAAAATAAGGTTTTTATCTCAAAAATTCATAGAGGTATTCTCAATCTCTGTAACTCATTCTACAATTTTATTAAAAAACTAATTCAAAAGTTTTAATATGACAGTTTGGTCACCCTTTATTTCTTAAGTTAAGAATGTCAATTAAATTTTTAATTGAAATCTTTTTGTTCTCAGATTGATAAATTGCATAATATCTTATAATATTTAATTCAACATCGTAATTATCCAAAATAATTAATTTGTAATCAGATTAAAATATCTGAAAATTTGTAATCAGATTAAAATATTTGAAAATTTGTACTTAGAATCATAATTTATATTAATTATATTTATAAAAGTTCTAAATAAATAAAAATATGATTAATCAATCCTTCCTATAACAATCAGAGTAATTAAGTCCATAATTTGTTATCTCTAATGTATGATTATTGGTAGAATGAATCTTTTGATATAAAAGTTTGTTTTTATAAGTTTTCAGTAATTTTCTTAAAAACTATATATTAAATTGGCAGATAAATAGTCCAACGCATATATAACTTCGGGATGTATGAAGTATGAATTTGCATCCACTATTTGATGTAGGCATCATTTGATGTGCAAACTGTGTTTACTCATTAAAATAAAATACATATATATTTTTATATGTGAAATAATATAACACTAGAATTATTTCAGAAAAAAGAAAAAATATTTGCGACGTGCATTCATATTGGTATGTACATGCATCACAAAAGTCAAATAGGAAATATATGTGAAAGAATATAAAACTAGGATTATTTAAAAAAAAAAATGTTTGCGATGTGCATTCATATTGGTATGTACATGCATCACAAAAGTCAAATAGGAAATGTCAAGAAGCTGGATCATTATGTAATAATATTGAAAAATAATGAACTAATTACCAGCAATTATTCAATCAGCATTTCAATATACATATTCATTTTCAGCTATGATAAAAATAAATTACATATTTTAATATAAATGAACTGATACATATATATGGGAAAAATGCAAAAAAAAAACTCATGTGTTAATTCGAAAATTCAAAAAATACTCATGTGTTAATGAAATAGACTGAAAGACACCTTGTTGTTATTCAAAAGTTTGCAAATAATATCCGCGTGCTCATTCCATCAACGATGTTAATTTTCTACCTGCAATGCCCATTATACCCTTCATATTAATAAAGGGTTTTAACTTAAAACGTCATATTAATACACCAGTGCGTGAACAACAATCATGCTAATTTCTAAAGGGATTGGTATTATTTGCAGACTTTTGAATAACACAAGGTGCCTTTTAGCCCATTTCATTAACACATGAGTTTTTTTACATTTTTAAATTAACACATGGGACTTTTTTGCATTTTTTCCATATATATATACATCATAGGATAGAACATAAGACATCATGGTTCATATAATTAGATCATTATCAAGAAATATTTTGATTCGGAAGTAATCCATTTTCAATATATTTGCTATGTGGTTTTAAAAATCTAATTTGGTATTTAATGGGTCCATATATGAGTAGAGTATTTTCACAATTTAATAAAATAGTTTATATAAAAGTAATATTAATGTGTTATGATCATGGGTCACATAATGGAACCCGAGTTGATGACTTAGTAAGACGAGTTCGTGACTCAACAGAGCTTGTTATAAATACCATCTTAATCAGCTAAATTAGGGGATTTGGTTTACATTATTAAAACTATAATTACTTAATACTCTCGGGGTCGACAATATCGAGCGAGGAGTACAATATCTAAGAACTATAGAAATATTTGTACCTATCAACGAAGGTATATATATATAGGCAACTCGAAGTTACTAAGTGCAACCCCCAATCCGCTAACTAGTCTGTCATGGATCTCGGATTAGATCACATCCTAATGTGCAATTCACATGATATATATTTGATCTAGAAAAAATCCATTTCTAATAAAAAATGAGATAAAATAATATTTTTCTTCTCTAACTTTTAATGGTTAAAAAGAAAATAATCTTCAGTGGGCATGGTATCATTGAAGAGACAAACGAAATGATACTAAATGAATTAGTAATGGATTCAACCAGAAAAGAGCTGTTTGAGGGATAAATTGATAAATTAATGACTCTACATCTAAGCTGGATTACAGATTGCATGCTATTAATGGATAAGGTCACCATCAAGGTAGGGATGATTAATGACTCACTTCGGCAAATTAGTTCGAAAATGGTTGAATTTGAGAAAATCCGAATTCAACTTGAATATTTTACAAATCGAGTTCGACCTCAAAAAAATGTATGTTTAAAGGTTTGTAAGCTTAAATAAAAATAATTTATTTAATATATGTAAATTTAATAGTGACTATTTATTAATATATGAATATTTATCTTATAATATTATATAGGTATAAATCATATTATATTTTAATATTTTTCATAAAAATATTTAAACTATTTTTATACAGAATAATAATATATGTTAATAAAAGATAATATTTCATTTTTTCTCAAGCTTGATATATTTCTTTGGACGACGAGCTAAAACTCGAGTTAGGAAATTTGGCTAAGCTCAACTTGTGAACACCACCCACAATTTATTATCTAATGATGTTTGGACTTCTGGGACTTTCCGTGATTAAAAATATGGAGTAAGGACACTTAGGGGCCAATTGGATGGCCTACTCCTCCTTCAAAAAAAAATTTTGGAGAAAAAAACTATAAAAAATGCATTTGTTTTGCATTTCTTGAAAAAATTCTTCCAAAAAAATCTCTCAAAATTACAAATAATTTCATTTTTTTTTCAACAAATTAATTTTACTATTCATGATTTGACAGTTAATACAATCAATTAAAATAGTTTTTCCGACTATCTTTCAAAGCAAAAAATTAATTTAATTACATATTCTAATACAAAATAATGCAACGTTTAAAATAAGATCCATTGTGACTATTTTCGGACGTCTAAATCAACGAGTTTGACTAACCATATTTAATAAAAATTATATTTAAATACCAACTCAAATAAATTTCTCACAATAAAAAACATATCACATCAACCACAATCATTACTTATTTTTCTCTTAAAAATCTCATCTTCCAAATCACATTTCTCATTTTTACCTTGAAAAAAAATTCTCGAAGATGAATATGCCATTCAATTGGGCCCTTAATCATTCAACTTTTCACATTTTATATTTTTTTTATTAAAAGAAATTCTTTATATTTTCTAATTTGAACTACACTAGTTTTTATAAAATTTTAAATTTTAGTGTTTCTCGAGGAACATGCCGAATATCTTTAGGGGCACTATCACATATATCGCATGTATATATCAGGACTTGGGGCGTGACATTATCATCGGCATTTTTATTACTTCCGTTGTTTCTGAAAATAGTGAGTAGTATTTTGCAAAATGAACATCCAAATAAGCCAAAGGTTTTTCAACTGGGAAAAATTGACATATATCATCTATATATATAATATTAGAATTTGTCCCATTTAGATGAAGTGACGGGAACTCTACCACTGTCTCATTCAATGTCAATACCCCTATTACTATTACTTTTACTTTTACTTTTAAAGTTCCATTAGAAGTTTCCAAATGTCATATACAGCTTTTGGACTTGCATATTTATTAGGAAAAATTGTACGTGTAACCGCGTTTTCTTGGTTATTTTGTCATAAGTCATTAATTTACTAGCACATCTATTTCTTACATATTATTCTTATAAAGATATTGTTCTTAAAATTATGAACTTCTATTTATTTATTAACATATTATTTTTATTATTTACAGATATAGTATTATAGTTTTTTATTTATACGAGATCAAATCCAATTAAAAACGAGGTTGTGTTAGCTTAATTGCCTAAGTTCGAGACTTAAATATCTAAGTCAAACTTAAATTTTTTTATTCCATGTTTAATAATGTCTGGCAGGCCTAATTAAGAGTGTAGCTAGGATGATTTGTTAAATTTCAGGTTCTCACAAAGGTAAAACTCTATTTCCACACAACAAAATGTATCGTATTGATACAAATCACTCTAACCATAAAATTATACTTTTCGTCTCATAATTTCGTCAAATTTAATTTATATTTATCATGTACTTTTCACATACAATCTCATACATTTAAAATATCTTACATTTAATTTCAACTGATTTTTCCATCCAAAATTTAAAGCTCAATTTCGTTAGTTAATATTTTGACTGGACTTTAAGAGAAGATTTTGTGCATAAATGTCATTTGATATTATTTTGAGAGTAAAAATATTGAATATAATCCATTATTTGATTACAATCTTCTTTCGATATATTAAGTCAATCTGTTGACTAAAGAGTTGACCATTAAATTTTGAAAGAAAATTTTTATTTGGAATAAATGTGAGACATTTTGATAGTTATGAAATTAAATATGAAAAATCCATCGTGAATGAGATCAAAATCAAACTCGAACTAAATTACATGATATAAAATATTATTTTTCGTTAGTTCAAGGATTCATCAAATTTGTATATAATATATAACACAACATTCGATATTATCCAAGTTGACGTAGATATAAATGAGTTCATGGAACTCAATTTTGAGACATACATATTCGTTTTATTGAATTTGAATACATACAACTATCAATTTTTATCTAAATATAGACAAGCTCAAAAATTCTAGAAAAAACAGTTACCAGTATAATTGAAATTGAAATAAAATTCCACCATTACTATTCTTTCCAAATTAATTTTTAATCTAATTTAAGAAAGTTGAATTCAAACCTTTTCTATTCAACAGATTATAAATTAAAGTAAATTATATAATAGCTTTGATTTTTCTTAATATTATCAGCATCAAGTGTCCATGTTACAAATACAACTAGTCAATTTTATAATAATTATTCTTATAATAATAATACAAATTCTAATTAAGTAACAGAAAAATCATAATCAAAATTAATATTAATTCTGGTAATCTACAGATCTCAACTGTCCAGTCAATAGTTAGTTGTCTTGTCTACTTCCTCAAAAATTACTTTCCCTCCACTTTCCTTAATTTTCAATTCCACCCTGGCAAACAATCCCTTAAACGCGTCCTTAATCACGCGTTTTCTTAATCCTTTGTCCCCAACTATATATCCCCCTTCTCAATCTGCCCTAATTTTCAACTTCCAATCCCTAATTTCACAAAAAATTCTTAATTTTTTGCACAAAAAAATTTATAATTATGGCATTGAAAGCAGAGGAAGAATTGTTCTTACCTTCGACGCCGGGAAAATTCAAGGACAAATGGAACAACAAGCACCGCCAGTTCTACCGGTGTTTCGCATCCACCAGCACGATGTTCCTGTGGGCGCTGTTTCTAGTCGCTCTAACGGCGGCGTATTTGAGTTTCCAATCGTTCGTGGATTCCGGTAACAGGTTCTTCTCCGCGACGTACGGCGGTGCTCGGTGGGAGAAACAGGTCCGATCCTCCGCTCAGATCCACCGCCCAAACGGCAAGGTCGTGCTCGTCACCGGCGCCGCTGGTTTCGTCGGTAGCCACGTGTCACTCGCTCTGAAGAAACGCGGCGACGGCGTGGTAGGGTTGGATAACTTCAACAACTATTACGACGTATCGTTGAAGAAGGCGAGAAAGAGCCTTTTAAATGAGCGCAATATTTTTATAGTGGAGGGTGATATTAACGACGGGCGCATGTTAGCGAAGCTGTTCGAGATCGTGCCTTTTACTCATGTGATGCACTTGGCTGCGCAGGCTGGGGTGCGATACGCCATGGAAAATCCACAATCGTATGTACACAGTAACATCGCCGGATTAGTGTCGCTTCTAGAAGCTTCCAAAAATGCTGACCGGCAACCGGCTATTGTATGGGCCAGTTCCAGCTCGGTTTACGGGTTAAATGACAAGGTACCATTTTCCGAATCGGATCAAACCGACCGACCCGCTTCGCTCTACGCCGCGACTAAAAAGGCGGGCGAGGAAATAACCCATACTTATAACCATATTTACGGGTTGTCAATAACCGGGTTGAGGTTTTTCACCGTCTACGGCCCGTGGGGCAGACCCGATATGGCATACTTCTCGTTCACAAAGAATATTCTTCAAGGAAAACCCATAACGGTCTACCGGGGCAAGAACCGGGTCGACTTGGCCCGTGATTTTACTTACATTGACGATATTGTGAGAGGATGTGTAGCGTCGTTGGATACAGCCAAAAAGAGTACCGGGTCGGGTGGGAAGAAACGGGGCCCGGCTCAGTATCGGATCTTTAATTTGGGTAATACTTCGCCCGTTACGGTGCCTCAAATGGTTGGTATACTCGAAAAGCAATTGAAAGTAAAAGCGAAAAAGAACGTAGTTGAAATGCCTGGAAACGGGGATGTACCGTTTACCCATGCGAATATAAGTTCGGCCCAAAGAGAATTAGGGTATAAGCCCACAACCGATTTGCAAACCGGGTTGAAAAAGTTTGTCAAATGGTATTTATCGTATTATGGCTATAATCACGGACAAATTTGAATTCTTTTGTTAATTTAATCCCCTTTTTGGTGGGATTTTTTACGGGTTAAATAATTTAACCCTTTTTTTTTAACTTCAAGAGGGAAGTAAAATGGAAATTATATCTTTTCTTGGAGCGAGGGGTGAAAGGAAATAGGTGGCTCCTTATCTTCATTTTGGAGTTTTGTTGTTTTTTTCTTGTAAAGATATAAATATTCTTTTTTTAAAATTAATTGTTCCATTATTTTTCTTGGATATTTAGATTTATTAGATTTTTCTTAGATGTTTTGAGTAGGTAAATAAATGCATTGCGATATGTGCCAATTGAAATTTCAACACAAATTTGGTCAAAGATTTCGCACAAGGAAAATTCAGCAACTATACATTTTTCGGAGTATAATTTGTTGAAATATTGTATTTAATTTCTCTTTTTAAATATAGAAAACTGAAATTTTGAATTACCTTATACATTAAATGCTGCATAATTGTGATTGAAATACACAATGGCAATGGCAAGATAGTAAATAGCCTCATCATTCTACAATCTATCGAGAAATTAAAATCGAAAGCACCTTAGCTTACATTCTCCACCAACAAAAAAATCATGTTAAATAAGACAAAAGCATAAATTACAACTCGTATTACAAAGACAAAAAGATGAATTCATATTTCAACAAGATGGCATCAAAAGGTGCAAACCACGTTAAGTTAAATTATGAACCTATTATTTTATTACCCTATGCAAAAACACTAATAGAATAGAAAGATAAATATAAGTTATGAATATGGATTGCAATAGATAGTATTTATTGCACAATGTCAACCTTGAAAAATCAAGTAAACCTGCCAAAAATTAATGGAAATAGTGAAATTCTGATACTAATAAGTGACATAAAATAAATTTAAAATAATTATTGGGTGGATTCAAGTGGCTCGCTCGTATGGTAGGTGTCTTAAGAGCCTAAATCGACCCCACCCCTTTTTTCTTTTTGATTTTTCAAACTCTCTGAGTACCTTGAACAGACTTTGAGAACTAACACTAGATTGCAAAATAACTCAAGTTTTAATAAAATGCAACAAAAATATTATGTACACAAGTATAAATAGAAACAAATTGCATAAATTCTAACATCACATAAATAAACACGTGAACTAGTTGATGCATTTTCTAGTCTTTTCCCTTTTTTTCCTTACCATTCTACCAACGTTTTTTTATCTTTTAAGGAAAACTTCTCAACCCTCTAATAATAGAATGTTTTTTTGCCTACTTTCTAGTAGGGATGAAAATTTAAGTCGATAGTCAATACTCGATTCGAACTCGATTGCTAAAAGCTCGGTTCGATATTTTATCAAACCAAACTTGAACAACTTTTTCTGTTCGATAAATTTTAAAGCTTGACTCAAGCTCGACTGGATTAGAAAAAAATAAAAACAATATGTACAAAATATTCAAACTACTCGAGCTCGACTCGTGATCGGCTGGATTAAAGCTTGACTCGATTAACAATCAAATCAAATTCAAACACAATTTTTAAAGTTCGATTGTAATTTAAACAAGCTTGAACACTTATGCGTTTGACTCGACTCGACTCATTTTAACCCCTACATTCTAGTAACATAATTCGCCTCTTAAGGTTTACACAAGTATTGAATCAGTAATTGTGTAAAGGTTGAGAGACGAATCAAGTTATTTGATGCTGCTCTACTTAAAATTATTTATAAACGTTATTTGGGTTCAAGGATATTTTAATTTTTTTTTTGTGTTCAGTAACTTTGAAAGTTGATTCGAACTAATTTGGATTCAAGAATATTTAAATCGAGTTTGAACAAGTTTTTATGTGCTTGATAACTTTGAAAGCTGATTTGAACTAATTTGAGTTCAAGAACATTTCAATCGAGCTTGAACAATTTTTTGTGTGCTGGATAACTTTGACTTATAGATTGCAAGACATGGAAGGGAAAGATTTACCTCGATCATAGAATGTAATGTTGTTTTCTCGTATATATATATATATATATATATTTAATATATATAATAATGTTATTTTATCGAAAACCTATTTTGTGACCCATTTGTTTTGACCAGTCAACCCATTGACTGATACAGCCCATATTCTCTCCCACTATCTAGTAACCACCCACGTTTATAGCACACGTTTAAATCTCTCTATGATGGCTAGAGCAGAATAAATAAACGTGACTTTTCTGATGAAGGGTTCACTAAGCCTACTCTCATATATACAACACCACCTGAAAATTGAGAAGAAGGGTTTGGAAATTGAAATCAGAGCATAAGGAATCGAGATAAAGGGTTATCGGTTTGATCAATTCACAATTTTAATAGCAATGGCTGGAGGTAATCAATTCGTTTCTATTTATCGCTTCCACTTTCGTTTGTATGTGTGAGCATGATTTAAATCGAATTGTTTTATTATATGCTTACATATGGCATCAGAGCGAGTAATCGTCTCTGCCTTGCTTACGAAATTCGTTATCGTTTTGAATTGTGTTGAATGAATTGAATCATAATTCTTCTCGATTAATTTTCCCCAATTTGTTCTCACACGTGAATCACAATTTATTCTGATTTTTTCTGGTAAATAAATGGAGTTTTCTGAGAACTATCTGTTTATGGTTTTCAGAAATATGACAAAGTGATTCGTGAAAATTGAATATAAATGCATATGGTAATGACTGCATGGACACGTATACATATTATATATGTATAGATATTTTATATATATATGCAGTGATATAATGGTAATGAATTCTTAGTGCATGGCCAGTGGCCACGTATACATATTATATATATGCAGTGATTATTTTGGCATGGATGAGATTAATTGTTGCCTAATCATGTTGTTCATGCTTATATGCTTATTGCACGTATATACATCCTTATGATTATATGAACAGCAGTGTTAAATTTGTTAATTCTGAAATGGCACATACTGTATTAATGCTTTATATAATAATCAGTGCTTTATGATTATTTAGAAAATTATTGAAAGCTGTTGAGAAAAATAAATAGCTTTTATAATCATTATGTCAAGGTTGTGTGTATTAAAGGCTATGATATCCAAACCTTAAGCTGTTTCATTTCTTGGATGATTTCAGAAAATTCTAGCATTTGATTTCATATTTGATTTCAGAAAATTCAAATTAATTGAAATCATAATTACAGTAGTCTTCATATTGGGTGGAACATTTTATGTATAACATGAATTCTTTTATAATGAGTTCTACACTTTATATACATAAAGTTGGGAATATAAAATAAAGTGAAATGTCAAGTGATTAAATTTTATTAATTAGGGATTAGCCACATCATCTCTAATTATTTGAAATTTGATGTCGAAATCACATGTGGATACTAGACATTAATTGTAATTAATCATGTGTAATATAATGAGATATGCCCACAGGAAATTTTATTGTATTTGCATGATTAATTAGGGTGAAGTGTTAGATTATGTTTCTTAATCTACCCATAGGAGTTAAGAAATAATGGTTTAACAGTTTCACTATAAGGTTGTATTGAATCTGATTGAGTAGACTTTAGCTCACAGGCAAGTTTTATGTCACTAGATTCATATGAGCATGATTTACATTGGTAAATTGTGAAATTTAAAATCTCAATTTTGTTGATAAGCATGTAATTTTAATTTGCAGTAATTTTACCTGGAAATATTTCTGATGTTAAATATGACATTCCTGAATTAAGTGGTGATAACTACAAGGTGTGGAAAGAGAGGGTGTTACTGCATTTAGGATGGATGGATATTGACTATGCTATTCGGAAAGACGAACCGCTTAGCATAACGGAGACTAGTACTCCTTATGCAGTTGATCTTTATGAAAAATGGGAGCGATCTAATCGTCTCTCAGTTATGTTCATAAAGACCAAAATTTGTGCTACTATTCGGGGTTCTGTCGAACAACATGATAAGGTCAAGGATCTCCTTGAAGCCATCGATCAGCAGTTTGCATCCTCTGATAAGGCTCTCGCCAGCACCTTGATTATGAAGTTCACATCCATGATGCACACTGAGGTTAAAGGAGTGCGTGATTATATCATGCGCATGAGGGATATAGCGACACAACTAAAAACTTTAGAAGTTACCATGTCGGAATCTTTCCTAGTCCATTTCATTTTGTGCACTCTACCTCAACAATATGCCCCCTTTAAGATCTCTTACAACACACATAAGGACAAATGGTCAATTAACGAGCTTATGACCATGTGTGTTCAAGAGGAGGATAGATTGTCGATGGAAGAGGGCGAAAAGGTGAACCTTGCTACAACTTCTTTTTCAAAGAAGAAAAAAGATCACAATAAGGAAAAGGAAAAGGGAAAGATTCGTGTGAACCAAGTCATAAAGAAGGAGTAAAAGTGTTACTTATGTAAAAAGAAGGGATACATGAAGAAAGACTGCATTAAGTTCAAGACTTGACTTGAGAAGAAAGGTAATTTTTTAGCATTCGTTTGTTATGAATCTAATATGGTCAATATTAATCATAATACATGTTGGATTGATACTGGGACTATAATCTATGTTTCGAATACCTTGCAGGGTATGACAAACCTAAGGAAACCAGTGGACAGTGAAAGATCTATCTATTCGGGCAACAAGATAACTTCACATGTGGAAGCTATTGGGACATGCAGTTTAGTTTTAAGTAGTGGTTTTACTTTACGTTTAGAAAAAATATTTTATGTTCCGAACTTTGCAAGAAATTTGATTTCAGTATCTAGACTTTTACCATTTGGATTTTTCTTTAACTTTTCAGACTCTGGTTTTAGTATTATTAAAAATTCTGAAGTTATTGGATATGGTACATTATTTGATAATTTATTTCATCTAAGTTTGCAAAATGATACCACTCATAATTCTGTGCATGTTAATGTTGGTTTAAAAAGATGTATTATGAATGAGGATTCGTCTATGTTGTGGCACCGGAGATTGGGACACATCTCCATTGAGCGAGTTAAGAGATTGGTAAAGGAAGGGGTACTTAGTACTCTAAACTTTACCGATTTCGATACTTGTGTTAGTTGCATTAAAGGAAAGCAAACTAAAAAACACAAAATTGGTGCTAAGAGGAGTTCTGACTTATCAGAAATCATACATACGGACATTTGTTGTTCGGACATGAATGCTGAAGATCCAAAATACTTTATCACTTTCATAGATGATTATTCACAATATATGTATCTCTACTTACTTCGTTCCAAAGACGAAGCTTTAGATGCCTTTAAATTGTTTAAGGTTGAAGTAGAGAATCAATGTGGTAAGCACATTAAGATCATAAGATCAGATCGAGGTGGAGAGTACTATGGTAGATACACTGAGAACGGACAAACACCTGGTCCATTTGCTAAATTTCTTCAAGAGCATGAGATTGTTCCCCAATACACTATGCCTGGTTCTCCAGACCAGAATGGTGTAGCTGAAAGAAGAAATCGGACATTAATTGACATGGTGCGTAGCATGAGAAGTAATGTTAAACTTCCATCATTTTTGTGGGTTGATGCTCTTAAGACGACAGTGTATATATTAAACCAGGTTCCTTCCAAGGCCGTCTCTAAGACGCCTTTTGAGTTATTCAAAGGTTGAAAACCGAGTTTGAGACATATACGCGTTTGGGGATGCCCGTCTGAGGTGAGAATTTACAACCCACAAGAGAAGAAGCTTGACCCAAGGACTATTAGTGGGTATTTTATTAGATATGTAGATAGGTGTAAAGGTTATATATTCTATTGTCCGTCGCATAACACCAGGATTGTGGAATCGAGAAATGCTAAATTTCTTGAGAATGATTTGATCAGTGGGAGTAATCAATTTCAGGATACTACTCCTGAGAAAGACCACTATGAGGTTTCCCCCTCTGATTCAAGTGATAGGTTGATTGTCGTTCACGCTCCTCAAGTTCAATCGAGCGTTAGACAGCCAAACACAGAAATTCCACAAACTATTGATCAAAATCCGATAGATCATGTTGTAAACGAGGAGACAGTTCATCATGAGAATGAACAAGTCCCATTAAGGAGATCTATTCGAAAAAGGCGATCAGCTATTCCTGATGATTATGAAGTGTTTCTACAAGAATCGGATTGCAATGTTGGAGTCGATGATGACCCTTTGTCGTTTTCACAAGCCGTAAGTTCTACAGATTCTAACTTATGGATGAATGCTATGAAAGATGAGATGAATTTTATGGTGTCTAATCGAGTCTGGAATCTTGTCGAGTTGCCTGATGGTGTAAAAACCATTGGATGCAAGTGGTTTTTAAGACAAAAAGAGACTCACTTGGCAACATCGAGAGACATAAGGCTAGACTCTTTGCTAAATGGTTCACTCAAAGGGAATGAATCGACTACACGGAGACTTTTTCTCCTGTATCAAGAAAAGTTTCTCTTCGCGTAATTATGGCATTTGTAGCTCATTTTGATTTTGAGTTACATCAAATGGATGTGAAAACGGCATTCCTCAATGGTGACTTAGAGGAAGACGTTTATATAAAACAACCTGAAGGATTCTCCTCTAAGGATGGTGAACATTTTGTTTGTAAGTTGAACAAATCCATATACGGGTTAAAACAAGCCTCCTGCCAGTGGTATAAGAAGTTCCATGAAATAATTACTTCATTTGGTTTCGAAGAAAATATCATGGATCAATGTATATATCTTAAGGTCAGTGGGAGTAAAGTTTGTTTTCTTGTGTTGTATGTGGATGATATTTTGCTTGCAACCAATGATAAAGGGTTTCTACGTGAAGTGAAATAATTCCTTTCAAGTAACTTTGATATGAAAGATATGGGAGAGGCATCTTATGTCATTAGCATAAAGATCCATAGAGATAGATCTAGAGGCATTTTGGGATTATCTCAAGAGGCCTATATCAACAAAGTACTTAATAGATTTAGAATGAAAGATTGTTCACCAAGTATAGCACTAATTGTGAAGGGTGATCGGTTCTGTTTGGACCAATGCCCCAGGAATGACATTGAAAGGGAACAAATGAAAAATATTCCATATGCTTCAGCTGTTGGGAGCATTATGTATGCTCAGGTCTGCACCAGACCCTATATTGCATATGCGGTTGGAGTATTAGGGAGATATCAGGGATCGATCACTGGAAGGCTGCAGAGAAAGTATTGAGGTATCTTAAGGGTACTAAGGATTACATGCTTATGTACAGACGAACTGGTAATCTAGAAGTGGTAGGCTATTCGGACTCCGATTACGGTGGCTGCAATGATTCACTTAAATCCACATCAGGATATGTATTCATGCTAGATGATGGTGCCGTATCCTGGAGGAGTGCAAAGCAAACCTTTACTGCCAGTTCTACTATGGTAGCGGAGTTTATTTCTTGGTTTGAGGTTACCTCACATGGTGTTTGGTTGAAAAGTTTCATATATGGGCTTAGAGTTGTTGACTCTATTAATCGGCCAATAAGAATGTATTGTGACAATTCAGCTGCTGTGTTCATGGCTAAGAATAACATAAGTGGAAGTCGAAATAAACACATCGACATAAAGTTTCTAGTCGTGAAGGAACGTGTTCAAGAAAGAAAAGTGATCATCGAACACATTAGCACTGATTTAATGATTGCTGATCCCTTGACTAAAGGCATGCAAATTAAGATTTTCAAGGATCATGTTGCGAGAATGGGACTTGCACCCATTATGTAGTACATTCATTATGTTTTGCTGAAACTTTATTAATTTTGGATATTTTCTCGTTTTGGATTTATGCGCATATTTACATTATTAAGTCGAGAAATATCATTTTGTTTGAACATGTAGTAAACATAAGGTTTACTCATTAAGTTAAGTGTGTGTGGTGTGTTGAGAATTTGATATATCGTAATACATGGAAGATTAATTCTCGCTCTAAGAGATTTCGTCGCTATGATTCGTATATCGTATCTCTTCACAAATGGGCCAAGTGGGAGAATGTTGGTTTTTCGTATATATGTATATTTAATATATATAATAATGTTATTTTATCGAAAACCTATTTTGTGGCCCATTTGTTTTGACCAGTCAACCCATTAACTGATACAACCCATATTCTCTCCCACTATCTAGTAACCACCCACGTTTATAGCACACGTTGAAATCTCTCTATAATGACTAGAGCAGAATAAATAAACGTGATTTCTCTGATGAAGGGTTCACTAAGCCTACTCTCATATATACAACACCATCTGAAAATTGAGAAGGAGGGTTTGGAAACTGAAATCAGAGCATAAGGAATCGAGATAAAGGGTTATCGGTTTGATCAATTCACAATTTTAATAGCAATGGCTGGAGGTAATCAATTTGTTTCTATTTATCGCTTCCGCTTTCGTTTGTATGTGTGAGCATGATTTAAATCGAATTGTTTTATTATATGCTTACATGTAAATAACCTACGATGTTTCTATGCTTAAAGAAATATATAATGAAATTTCCATGTGATTGCAATTTATAAATTCAATACAATGTTACAACACCATCAATCAACTAACATAAAATGACATTCAAAAATTAGCAACAACCTGAATGAACAAAATACGATTTGACAAATTAACACACGATCTGTTCATGAGTACTTCGAAAATTACAATTTAATATTTGAAATACTATACATAAAAATTAAGATTCATTATTTGAAGGGGAAACTTCAGCTGCAACATGATCGATAGGGGAAGCGACTCTTTCACCATCAGGCTCGTTTGGAATAGTAATGACATCACCAGCACCAGACCCTTCAATCAAAACGAGGGTTTGTTCGCATCAATCATATCAATGGAAGGTTGACCTCGGCCCATCGTTGCTTCTAGTTCCCTCATAAAGGCTGGACTAGCTTGAGTTAGCTGCAAACGATGCTTCTCTACTTGGACAACATCTATAATAATCTTGAACTCAGGGAAGTCGGTGAATTCTTCCACCTCGTCAGGAGTAAGAGATGGTCAAATTAGGTCATATTCCTTATACTCAGCCTCAAACTCGTCGATATTAAAGTTAGGAACGAGACCCTCAACTTCTTCCAGATAATCGATGACCTTATAAAAACCATCGAGTTGATCTTTTACAGCCTTTGACATCATAAGGTCGTCCAACTGCTCTGACTTGAGGAAGTCCTTAATGGCAGTACGACGAGCATCCAGCATTAGTTCCTTCTGGTGCGCCTGAAATTGAGGGGATGCGAGGTGGATCCGCACTCCGTCTTGAGAGCCTAGTTCGCATGATCACTTCTTCTCCGTATCAAGGCAATTACGAGCCAATGTTAGCTAATTTTGGCACTCCAAATCGTCGACCTTAAGCTTATTAAGCTCCTCTTGCAATTCAATAACCTTAGTTTTTCAATATTCAGATCAGCCCCAAAGCGTTTACGATCCTCCTGATGCGTAAGTAATTCAGCAGCTATGTTGTCTCGATAATCCTTTAATTTCTTCTTGATCTCCAAGCACTAAGGTTTATAATGAGAACAGGTAATCGAGAGTTGATGAATGCAGAAGTTAAGCTGCACAATTGAAATAAACATATACGGGTTACGAACCAGTTTTAAGGGCAAAAGACTTGCGAGTTACTCTAAATTAAGATACAACATACCCGGCATGAAAGGGAGGCTGCCTCTTTCTCAATTGGCATGCTTAAGCAACATTGTCTTGTCTCGTGGCATAGGGTGGTTGTTAGGTTAGAAGTTTTGATGATGACAAGGTAGGCTTTAATGTTAGACCCCTGAAAATGTAAGTTTATTTTTCGTAGAATATCGTGTATCAAGCGACAGGATGTGTATCGAGTTGTAACTTTTAGAATATGTACTTTTTATTTGTCCTTTTAGTTTTGGGAGTCTTAAGTCTTGTAGCGTTAGTAGAATTCTGAGTGAGTCTATTAATGTGAAGAGGTTGAAGAATCGGCAAGCACAAGCGACAATCAGAAGCTCATCCGTAATATCAAGTACTTCAAGTGACATTATTCTTCAAGCGACAACCATCTATGTTCAAGACAGCGCTGAGCTACTCGATAGCTTCCTCATAAGCAATTGGATATTAGATGTTATCTCAAAGCATTTAATGTTCAATGAGCATTTATTTAAATGCATTTAATGCTTGTCAAAAGCATTTAATGCATATACTGCTGATAGAGTACGGAGTGCACCAAACCAATTGGATGTCAACATAAGACAACTGCCGCAGTCTGACAAATTGCAACACCATATCTGGGATTCACCAACCCATCTAACCTTTCTGAGTGAGAAATGTACACGCGCCTCTGAATGGCTCTAACGGATCTAACAAATGGTCCTAACGGATCTAGTGTATGGTCTTAATGGATCTATTCAGGGACCTGTGTATAAATAGAACTTCAAAAAGCTTTTTTGGAATAGAAGAAATTTCACGAGTTTAAACAGAACATATCCTAAGCAGAAATAGACTCTTGATTCGAACAATCTTTGAGAAAGCCTCTTATTCACTCCTATCTTTCAAAGAAGCTTGTAATCTCAAGATTGAAGTTCACCCCTCAGTTCTTTTCAGCTCATTACTGATAAATGAAAAAGAAAAGAAGAACTTGAAATAATCTTGAAAAATGATCACACTCTATTCACCCCCCTTCTAGACCCTTGTTCAAACCACTTGGGACCAACAGTGGTTATATAATTCCATGGCAACATCATCATTCTTGCAAGCAGGATGCTACTCTCCCCGTACACACGAGGTTGAAGATTCAGATGGGTGCACTCGGTGTCAATAGGAGGTCGTTCGGGTATGTTCAGCTCCATAAAATCCGAGAGGACCAGAGAATCAAGCTTGTTCAGGATCTCCATCATCCTTGCCTCGAGATTCAAGCTTGTCCAGGATCTCCATCATCCTTGCCTCCTCACTCGTATCATAGGAACCCAGGACCTAGAGCAACGAAGCTCGGTCCTGCAGATGAGGAAGCCATTAAGAACTCGTCAGCTCGGAGCCATTTTTGAATTCGAGGATTCGGCCCAGCTAGAGGAGCCCTACGAGGAGGGAAATCAAGAACTTTGGGGCTCAGAGTGTATGTAACTCGGGAATGAGAAATAGTTGCAGCAACAAGAGTCCCTCGGCTACTAGTACCCCTTCGTGTTGCTGCCTTGTCTTTTCCAACATTCTCCTACTCATCTGTGCACTACGAGATGCCATATGCCATTACTGAGAGAAAATGCACATTAGATATGAAATATAAAAGAAAAATATGACAGAAATAATCGAATAATCTACCTATGTCAAGGACGCGCTCGACATCAACATCACTTATCCCACATGCTCGTAGCATAGGTTCAACTATTAGATCGGGCTATAATATGACTCTAATAGGTTCCTAAGCTCATTCTCAGGAATGGTAGGGTGCCCAACCCTTAACCTAGTCGGAACATTCAAATTCCATTTACTAGGCACTCCCCAAGGTGCCTCGTCAGGCATGGCAATATAGAAATACTTGTCCTTCCATGTCCCATAGGAATCCTTAGGAGATGCCTGCACCCGACATCCCCTGTGCGGAGACAGATAATAAAAACCTATCTCGGAGATAGATTTGCAACGATTTAAACACAATAGTTTGTTAAAATTTTGAATATTCGGTTCAGAGTTATGGACATGCATAAGAACGATAAAAAAATACAAAGTTGCAATAAGAATTGGGGACAATTTGAGACGGACACAGTCAAAGTTGATTCAAAATTTCTATGATGGCAGGGTGAAGAGGAAATCGTAGACCTGCCATCAAATGGGCTACATGAAATATACGATAGTTGGACGGAGGAATATGAATACAATCTGCAAATCCTGGGCTTAAAAGTTAATAATCAGGAGGAATATGGAATTTCTTTATCATCTGAAATATATGACCCTCACTTATGGTAGTGCGTATGCCTAACCATTTAACCCTCGTATTCGCATTTGGTATAGAAGCAAAAAGATCGACATTCACATGGTCACCACCCTCTAAATCAATAGATGACAATGACGCTGAAATACTATTAGAGGATCTATTGTACGAACTACTAGACTCGGACGAAGGGATATTGGAAATAGAATTCGAAATACCTTCTAAGTGATCTATCTCAACGGATCCTACAATATCCACAATCTCATCCGATTCTTCACAGTCCATGATTATGAAAATTAAAGAAAGGAAAGAGGGATATACCGAATGATTAGGTTGAAAAAGATTGAAGAAATCACCTCGTACGCAGTTTACAAACCTCCAAATATCTTTTACTCTGAAAACGAGTCTTTGCTAAGAAGATAGAAGAATTATGAATGCAATAAAAAGAATTTGGAAAATAGTGGAATTTATACTCAATATGAACCACCAAAAGCAACGGTTCAAATCATCCATGTCCTGATCATCTAATAGACTATAGAGTTGGAATTACATATAACTATACACGTGTCATAATTACTGCGGCATGTTCTACGAGAAATCTGACATCCTCATAATTAGTGAAGGATCATTTCATAATAATGACTTTGTAAAAAAAGGTAACATAATAACTTTATTGATAAAGTGTGGGAGTTCATGATATATGGAATTCATATCGTATCTTGTGGGTTGTATGTTCGTACCTCATTCCCTACGACCCTGATCATTGAAGATTAACAATATTTGCATAAGAGTCCTTAGTTAAGTGATATTTATTTGCAAAACACTACATAACCCGCGTGTTATTTAGGAATCGGGTGAAATATATGTCAAACCCAAATAATCTGACATATTCATTCATGTACATGTGTACAATATTCCATATGTCACTCCGCCATCCATACAACATGTCAACTCTATAAATAGAACTCATTAAAGAAGTAAGAGGGACTTTGGAGAGCTAATTCGTGATAAACCTTACAACTTAAGAGATTTGATAGTGCGTTTCCATTCTAAGAACCAAAAAAAGTTAATCCATTAATGACCTATTCAACTACCTTTAAACTTGACCCTATTGAAAGGAACGTAGGTAGCTCAGTGAACATGAGTGCAGTCTATAAATTATCAATAACCCCGTTAGGTAAGATACGAGTCTCGGCTTGATTTGATTCAGTCCGTATTGAGAGACAGAATCAAGTTATTTGATGCTCTACTTAAAATTGTCTATAAAAGTTATTTGAGTTCAAGAATATTTTAAACAATTTTTTGTGTGTTCGACAACTTTGAAAGCTGATTCGAACTAATTTGAGTTCAAGAACATTTCAATCGAACTTGAACAATTTTTTGTGTGTTGCTGGATAACTTTGAAAGCCGAGTCGAACTAATTTAAGTTCAAGAATATTTTAAATCGAGATTGAACAATATTTTCTATGCTTAATAACTTTAAAAACTGATTCGAGCTCGACTTATTAGCGAAATTTTTTAAAATATGCGTAAACAAATCAAATTAATAGATTTGAGATTTCAACTCATTTGATATTTTGACCTCGAGCTGATTCACAATAAAAACAATTTCACTTACAAATTTCGAACATTATAAAATATCTAAATGGATATTGTAAGATTCCATATGTAGAATTTGGCGGCTACATATAAGATGCACCTGGCTGCAGATCACATATTCACATCCCAACAAATTCTCATTTCCATTTAAGAACCCTAATTTCTTAATCTCATGCAGCCAAATCAAGAAAAATCTTTAGTTTTTAGCAAGAAAATTCAACCATAGATTTGTTTATGGCCTCATTCGGGAGAAGGATCTTTCAAGTTCGTCATTCTCTTCTGGTAATTATCAGTTGTTTATGTAGACATTTCAAAATTATTTTTTGTTTCTTTTTCATAACTTCATGGTGCATCTGCCCTTGTGTTATTTTATCCATCAAGAAGTGAAGGATTGTGATTGTAATTTTATGTTTGCTTTTTATATATTCGGTCCTTCATTGATTGACTTTGTTCTCGGAAATTAGACACAAATTGCCCTATAATGTATTGATTGGATTCTAACTGTTTGTTTTTCGTTTATCTGATTTTCAATGCAGAACACGAACCTTGCACGTTCTGGACTCCGTCAAGGTAGCTTGGTTATCTTTGTTTGTATGCTTATTTGAATTATGAAGTATGAATATGTTTTTGTGTCACTAGAAATGTGTAAAAGGAATGGCTCCTGTGATCTTTGGAGGGTTTTCAGAATTGGGATTTTTGAAAAATCAATTGATATTTAGCTTAGTTTGGTTGTTAAGTCGTTTATTATTATTATTATTATTATGATGATGATGATGATGATGCTTGCAAATGCAGAATGTTGAGTACATTATGTGGGTATTTTTTTCTTTGATTCGAGTTCATTTCAATTGAGGGTAAGCTAGGTGATTAATGTATTGCAAAATTGGATAATATGCAACACTAAAAGTTAAGAATGAACTTGTTTGGCACTTTTTGTGTAACTTGAAATATTGCTGAGTTTTTTTATTTTTGGAAATTCTTAGGGGTTGGAGGAAATGTTTTGCGTAGATTCAGCTCAGTTGTTACGCCAGAGCAAAGAGTGCTGAAACCGGAAGAAGAGAAAGTTAGCCAGACTTTTGAGGATGAAGTTGCCAAGATTCGCCATGAATTTGATGCTGCAAAAGAGAGATTCCGTAAAATACCCGATTCATTGAAAGAAATGCCCAAAATAGATCCTAAAGGTTAAAGACATTTTAGTATAATGCGATAACACAAATTAGTATCATTCTGAATAATGCTCTAGTTGTAATGGCATTGTAGGCATATATGTCAACAAGAACTTGAGAATGGACAATATACAAGTCTACGGGTTTGATTATGACTACACATTGGCACACTATTCTTCAAATTTGCAAAGCTTAATATATGATCTTGCCAAGGAGTATTTGGTTAATGAGGTATGTTCACGATATTTTGATAGAGAAGATTTTTGATATGTATCAATCTTTCCGTAGGCATATTGGCAAGAAAGAAGTAGCATTTATATCTCCGGTTTCCTTTGTGGGTTTTTCAGCTTAGATATCCCGATAGTTGCATGGCATTTGAATATGATAACTCATTTCCAATAAGAGGGCTGTACTATGACAAGTTAAAAGGGTGCCTTTTGAAGCTGGATTTCTTTGGATCAATTGAACCTGATGGATGCTATTTTGGAAGGCAGAAGGTATATCATAGTAACTGCCATTGTTTGAACGTTTTACTTTCTTTTTAATTCTATAGAGAACATATATTGCTGAATATTTTATTTGCTCTTCATTATTTATGTGGTGGGTGAAGAATTCATTCTGCTCAGTAATCCTGTGACATGCACCAACTTCAGCCCTGTTTATAACTAATCCTGTCTTCAAATTTGATGGTCTCTATTCAATAGACAGAGTGCAAGTGTGTACTAAAAGTATATGAGCCTTCATCTGTTTAATATTTTTGGTATATTATGCCACTGTATACTTAAATGATGAAGCATTTCATACCAAGCTGTTTAGTACATCTGCTTAAATTGTTGAAACGTATATGATTTTAACAGTAATGATAAGCCTAACCACTTTGGTCATAAACCATGGAAATGTAGCTAACGCGATCAGAAATCAATGACTTATATGGCACACGACATATGGGTCATGATCAAGCTCGGGGACTTGTGGGTTTGATGGACTTCTTTTGCTTCAGTGAGGTTAGTTCATTTTGTGAGTACATTTATCTCTTACTAGGTAGGTCTAGTTCCTTATATATCCTTATTTAATGATCATTATATTATTTTTGGCTTAAAATCTATGTATGAATATTTAAACTTCAATGGGTTATAAATTTATAGTTATAGATATTAAGCTTATCAGGAAACATGATTGTTATCATTATTCTCGAGTCCATGGAATAAGCAGTATATTCAACCACTTTAGTGGATATCATGGTTTCTAGGCGTTAATACTTTTGCTACTGATATGTTAGTAAATCAGTAACGAGACTGATTTTCTGTGACAGTTTCTCCTCTTTTTCTTATTAATCATTAAAGTACAATTATAACAGTTGATTCATTTTCCATGGGATGTTAAGTCAGCAATATGTTTGTTATTTTGCAGGCATGCCTTATTGCTGACATTGTTCAACATTTTGTTGATGCTAAGCTGGAATTTGATTCTTCTTATGTTTATGAAGATGTGAATCAAGCAATTCAGCATGTACATCGAAGTGGTTTAGTTCATCGAGGAATTCTTTCTGATCCAAAGAAGTACCTTGTAAAGAACGTATGTTAAGTTCACGTTTTTAAATACTGTTGTTTTTGACAGTTTTATTTGACTCATTCTTAAGTATAAAAATTGACTTGTTTGCTCAGATTTTTGGGTTTTTATATTACTCAGGGACAGCTACTTCGCTTTCTAAGAATGCTAAGAGAGAAAGGGAAGAAACTATTCTTATTGACGAACTCACCGTATTATTTTGTAGACGGAGGAATGAACTTCATGTTGGAGGTAATCATTTGGGGGATGCACAATCAATTTCGATTGAAGTCAGATTAATACTGTAACCTAGCTTTCTAGTGAGCCATGTTTTTTATTTTTCAAAATTAAATATTCCCTCTGCTTTCTGATCCTTTCTTTCCGTTGCCTATCAAATCTTTTGTTTTAGCGCTCTACTACTTGGCATTACTTGCAAATCATAGAATAGATGGTGTGTAAAATCCAAGAAGCATTATACTGTGCTCGATCTCTAGACTGGATGCACATTTCTTTTATTTCTATATTTCCTCAATTTTGTTATGTGAGGATACAGTCGTTATAACACAATTCATCCTTGTAGCATTAGAAGGCTATAGATGACAGATTTACAATTAGTGTTGTTCTTGGTGAAACTTCTGTGCTTGGATATGGAACTATTACGGATTTTGCTTCATGTAACCCTGTTGACAATATAAATTCACAATATTTCCTCTTGGAAAGATTGCCCAAGCTTAAGCCGAAAACTGACCACTTTTATTAATTGAAAAAACGTGAATGAAGAACAAGATCTCATCTCTCTTTAAATAAGAGAAACCTAGACCTAAAACTCAGGAATAAGGAATCCTATTCCCGTAAGGAAACAAATAACTGAAACAAATAACCACCTAAGGAAATAAGGAAAATAATACTATTAATTAAGAAAACAAATAACTGATCTAAACAGAATTACGGCTCTGCCATCTTCTGCTTCCCGCGCCGACGATACACTTTCAACGGCTTCGGCTCCTTGTTCATATCAACTCCCTCCCCCTTCAAATCAGCCTTGTCCTCAAGGCTGAAATCTGGAAATTGTTGCACAAAGTCCTCCATGTCAACCCATGTTGCTTCGTCATTACCATAGCCTCTCCATTGAATCAAAACTTGCTCCTTTTCGTAGCCGTCATCTATAATGGTCCGTGTACCCAAACACTCTTCGGGTTCGCTCAACTGCGGCCCCACTCGTTCCAATGATTCGGGAAACTCTGTATCCACCGGATGATTTCCCACTACACGTTTTAGCTGGGAAACATGAAAAACCGGGTGCACCCTCGATGTTGCGGGCAATTGAAGGCGATATGCCGTCTGGCCAATACGTTCCAGTATTTTGGTCCGTAGAAACGTGCTGCCAACTTGTGATGCCCTTGATCCGAAATAGACGTTTGGCGATACGGTCGAATTTTCAAAAAAACCTTGTCTCCTACTTCGAAGGTGACATCCCGTCTATGTTTGTTAGCTTAGATCACCATTTGCTGTTGTGCTCGGGCTAAGTTGTATTGTAAGTTCTTGAGGATTTCATCCCTCGTCTGGAGTAATTCGGCCACGGCCGGAACTCGACATTCCCCGGGTAAGAACTGATGCAACGACGGGGCTGGCCGTCTATAAACCACCTCAAAAGGGGTACACTTTGATGCTGTTTGAAATGCCGTATTATACCAATATTCGGCCCAATGTATCCATCTTCCCCAAACTCTCGGCTGCTCGGACGTATAGCAACGTAAGTACGTTTCAAGAACCCGATTGAGCACTTCGGTTTGCCCATCTGTTTGTGGATGATATGCCGAGCTCAATTTGAGCTTTGTCCCTTGTAATTTAAACAATTCTTTCCAAAACGTGCTTACAAAAATTGGGTCACGATCACTCACAATGGTTTTTGGTGTCCCATGCAAACGTACTATTTCCTTTACGAATATGTCGGCTACGGTACGGGCTGTGAACGGTGCCTTTAATGGTATAAAGTGACCATATTTGGATAAACGATCGACTACCACCATGATACAAGTGAATCCATTCGATTTTGGGAGGCTAGTGATGAAATCCATCGAAATGTCTTCCCATACAATAGTGGGGATCGGCAAGGGTTGAAGAAGCCCTGCCGGCGATAAGGCCTCGTACTTCGACTTCTGACAAGTCAAACAATTCGCGACGTAATTTTGAATTTGCTTAAACATACCTTGCCAATGCACGCTTCCGGCGATACGTCGATAAGTCCTAAGAGCCCCTGCATGGCCGCCTATCGGTGTATTATGAAATTCTTGAAGTAAGGTTGGAATCCATTTTGACGTGGCTGAAATGGCCATGCGCCCCTTGTAAAACAACGTTCCGTGGTGTAAGGAATATCCCGGCCACGCGCTGCCACCACCTTCTAAATCTGCTATTACTTTGCTCAAATGCTCGTCTCGCCTTTTTTCGGCCACAATTGCGGCTTCCTCGGTCCAGAATGGCCCGCTGATGGCGGCGATGTTTTTTTCCTCAAAACGCCGTGATAGCGCGTCTGCCGCGTTATTCTGGTTCCCCGGTTTATATACAATGTCAAAGTCGCAACCTAATAGTTTGGCCAACCAGTTTTGCTGCGATGGGGTCACAATGCGTTGCGACAATAGGTATCTTAAACTGCTGTGGTCGGTTTTTACCGTAAACCGTCTCCCCATGAGGTAAGGCCTCCAATGTTGCGCTGCCAGAACTAACCCCATAAGTTCTCGTTCATATGCTGATTTGGATAGTGTGGTGTCCGCTAGTGCCTTACTGAAATATGCCACCGGCCGTCCCTCTTGCATTAAGACGGCCCCCACTCCACTTCCCGAGGCATCGCATTCCACTATAAAATGCTTCGTGAAGTCGGGCATTGCTAAAACGGGGGCTGCGGTTAATGCTCTTTTCATCGTTCCAAAAGCCTTGTCCGCCGCCGATGTCCACACAAACTTAGCAGCCACTTCTTTCTTCAAAAGTTGGGTCAAAGGACGAGCCAAAATTCCATAACTTTGCACGAAACGCCTATAATACCCGGTGAGGCCTAGGAACCCGCGAACATCCCTAACTGACTTGGGTGTTGGCCAGTCCAAAACTGCGTTGATTTTTGTTGGGTCCATTGCTACTCCTTCGGCCGAGATTATGTGCCCGAGATACTCGATGGTTTTGCATCCGAAAGAGCACTTTTTCCGGTTAGCTCTGAAGTCGTGATCCTGTAGGAGTTGGAGCATACAAGCTAGATGCTGGACGTGTTCCGCTTCGGACCTGCTGTACACGAGAATATCGTCAAAGAAAACGATGACAAATTTTCGTAAATATGGGCGAAAAAGGTCATTCATGGTGGCTTGGAAGGTGGCGGGTGCATTCGTTAGCCCAAACGGCATAACAAGGAATTCGTAGTGCCCACTATGGGTGCGAAACGCTGTCTTAGGTATATCCTGCGCTGCCACCCTGATTTGGTGGTAACCAGAACGTAAGTCGATTTTCGAATAAATCACGGCCCCTGCCAATTCATCCAGCATCTCTTGTATAATAGGAATGGGGTATTTGTCGGGCACCGTAATTTTATTCAACTCGCGATAATCGACGCAGAACCTCCAACTTCCATCTTTTTTCTTCACCAGTAAGACCGGGCTCGAAAAGGGACTAGAGCTAGGCCGAATGATACCTGCAAGGAGCATATCAGCCACGAGGCGCTCAATCTCATTTTTTTGTAACTGTCCATATCGATACGGACGAACAGAAACGGGCCCTTTTCCCAATTGCAATTCGATGTGGTGATCGCGGGATCTTCGCGGTGGTAGCCCTTCAGTTTCGCCAAAGACGCTGTTGTAATTTTCTAGCGTTTGTGCGACCGCCATCGTGTGGCCCTCAGCCTCTGCCAGAACGGTCGACGAACAAATGCCGCTGTCCCACATGATAGCTAAAAACTCCGGATCATGTGTGCGTAGTAATGAGCGCAACCCCACCTGAGTGCGGCATAAGGATGAATCTCCGAATGTTTGGACTGATTTCCCCTCCCATTCGAATTCCATTGACATTTTATTCCAGTTGACCCGTACCTCGCCTAATGTTTCGAGCCAAGCAACTCCCAATATTAGGTCGATTCCACCGAGGGGAAATACATAGCAATCTGCGTGGAAGGTGCAAGATCCCAACGAAATTGGTATACCCGAACAGACACCCATTGATTCCGCCGTATGTCCGTCCCCCAATTGAACCCGAAAAGTTTTAGTGCTACGCGGATGTAATTGTAACTGTGCGATCATAGTTTTGGAGATAAAATTATGACTTGCCCCACTATCAACAAGAATCGTTACCTCATGCCCGTTTGACGTGCCTTTGAGTCGCATAGTTTTTGGGCCGGAGATTCCCGCCATGGAAAATAGCGGCAGGGCAGCCTGTTCCTCGGGTGGTGAGTCTTCCACGGGTTCTACCAATATATGGTCTACTTCGGCCGTGGGTTCTAAGGTATCCTCTTCCTCGGCGATAAGTGCGCGCAGATGTTTCATTGGGCATTCATGTAGAGGATGATACGGTTGTCGACAACGAAAACACAACCCTTTACTTTTGAGGTCCATAAAATCCTGTTGTATAGGAGTTCGGCCGAAGTGGGGCGGTCGAACGGGAATGTGAAGGAGGTGGAGGGCGGAAAGGCGGCTGATGGGGAGTATCCGTCTTGGTACGAGCCGGACTGGGATGGTGCTTTTGGAGAGCGACCTCAATGCGGCGAGCGAGTTTTAAAGCGGTGCCAATATCCTGGGGATCCCAAATTCGGACACTAGAGCGAATGGTGGGTTCAAGTCCGTGTAAAAAGTAGCCCAATTGCTGCGGAGTGGACAGGCCCGGGGTTTGGTTTGCTAGTTGGATGAATTCATCAAAATAGGCATTGACAGACCCTGTTTGACATATGTCCGCAAGCCTTTCATATGCGTTTCCCTCATGGCGTTCGTCGTATTGTAGGATTAGAGCCTCTGAAAATTCCCACCAGGACAAGTGGGGTTGTTCGTGGCGTAACCATCGAAACCAATGGAGCGCGGACCCTTCCATAGCAACCATTGCGAGGTGGAGTTTTTGCTCGTCGTGAATGGCATGGATGTCAAAGTGTTGGGCTGCTCGGGCTAGCCACCCAAGCGGGTCGTTGCCGTCAAAGGTCGGGAGTGGGGCGGGTTGGGAAGGATTGCCAATTGGGGGATTGGATGCGTGGCTGTCGGGACGTCAGTGTCCGAGGCTGCTGAATTCGGCACCGGTTGAGCAGGCTGTTCGGTGGGGCGGGGGGTGATGGCCGTGATGGCGGCCATCAGGTGAGCGAACTGTTCCTTCAGGGTGATCTCGACAGCCGTGATGCGGCTGCGGAGTTCTTCCTGTGACTCTTCTAATGCCGTAAAGCGAGTTTCGTGGGATCGTGTCATGATCGCGGGGAATTTTTGATCCGGCAGGTCGGACCAATTGTTGACAATATAAATTCACAATATTTCCTCCTGGAAAGATTGCCCAAGCTTAAGCCGAAAACTGACCACTTTTATTAATTGAAAAAACGTGAATGAAGAACAAGATCTCATCTCTCTTTAAATAAGAGAAACCTAGACCTAAAACTCAGGAATAAGGAATCCTATTCCTGTAAGGAAACAAATAACTGAAACAAATAACCACCTAAGGAAATAAGGAAAATAATACTATTAATTAAGAAAACAAATAACTGATCTAAACAGAATTACGGCTCTGCCATCTTCTGCTTCCCGCGCCGACGATACACTTTCAACGGCTTCGGCTCCTTGTTCATATCAAACCCGCATATCTTTCACATGCATCATTGCATTGAGCTATAACGCTACTCTTTTCAGATTATGTAAGTTTGTTATTTATATAGATCATTTAAGTGAATGGATCTGCTCATTCTACTTTTAACTATCATTTTAGCTATCAAACTTTTATTCTGTTTGCCGAATCCCCCTTTATATTTGATCTCTGTGGAGAAAACCGGTGCAAAGAGATGCTAAGTATCTTGTAACCCTTGTTAACTAGGATTCATTGGGAAGCCAGGATTCGTGGAAGGAACTTTTTGATGTTGTCATTGCTAAAGCCAATAAGCCAGAGTTCTATACATCTGAGCATCCATTTCGGTACTCATCTCCACACCTGATTAAATTTTTTAATTTCTTGAGATATTAGTTTTTGGTATGTGACGAGGTGTACTTGTTTTTCATTTAGTTTAATATTCATGTGTTACCTTTTACTTAACAAATGGAAGCAATTGTGCCTACACCATAATAATACCATCCACCCCACTTATTGCAGTTGTAAATGTGTATACTAGTGTGTTCAATTCATGATAGTTTATATTTGTTATCATCACACTGAAAATGTTGACATCAATTTTCATGTAATTTTTGGGAATGTAATGGAGAATATAATTTTGGACTTAGATTATAACTGTAGTGGTTTGCTTCAGAAATAAATACTAGTCTGCTAGGACGAATTAAAAAAGGTTGAACTTCCAAATTCCTTACATATATAAATTTAATTATTTAAGTTCTATACATCAATATGGGTCTGTGAAGTGATCCCTTCTTATATCCAGTCTCAATCTAAGTGGTTCATCATTTCCTATGTTTCTGTTGTTCCATTCTGAAGTGAAATTTATTTTGTGTTTATGTTTCCTGGAATCTTTGAGAACCGTCTATAACCTACTTATTTCCTTCTCTGCCCTTAAATTTCTCTCTCTCCGTACTGCTCTGTGGAACTTCATTAGCTGTTATGATGTGGAGAAAGACACTTTGGCTTTCTCTAAGGTCGATGCTTTTCTTCCAAACAAGATTTACTACCATGGATGCCTAAAGACTTTCTTGGAAATAACTAAGTGGAATGGCCCTGAGGTATATCCTACATCGCAAGCTTTGCTTTTGAGTTTAGTTATATTTTTGACCACTTATGTACTGAAGAATTTGAAGCTGTCAGTAATATGTAAACTTTTTAATTTTCTCATTTTCATTTTGCTATTTGCTGTTAATGACACAATATCCTTTTTTAGGTGATATACTTCGGGGATCACCTATTTAGTGACCTAAGAGGCCCTTCAAAAGCAGGGTGGCATACTGCTGCCATCATTCACGAATTGGAAGTACGTTATATTCGCTTAACTGTTTGCCTTTTCAATTCGAGAACATAAAATTTCAAGATCGGTTTCAATGATTTCAACCCTGCGAAAATCGGGTTATAAACATTTAGTTCTTCATTACCTATCAAAGAAAGGAACAGAAATCTAGATGTCTGATCCACCTGTCTTCATGATCTTTCTTCTTCTTCCGAGGATAGTAATCATTTTCCGGAGTTTCTAGTGTTATCTAAGTTAATACGATTTTCATTTATATTAAACCGTTGATTTAAAAAGATTTAGTTGTCAAATCATTCATATTATATCGTTGATCTAAAAGATTTACATTCTCATGTAATAGCTATTCTAATATTGCAAAAGATCCCATATGATCTAAATTTGTAAACATGTGCATGTATGTATGTCGTTCACTCCTTTCAAGTATATGTTGTGTTAGTTTGATCTGAATGTCACGTTTGAAGTGTAATAATTATTTCTTTCTTTGTTACTTTCAGAATGAAATACAGACGCAAAATGAAGATTGTTACCGTTTTGAACAGGTAAACCTTTTGAAAAGTGTGAAGTTTCTTCTTTTATCCAGTTGGGTTGGCAAGATATTCTGGACAGAATGTGCTATGTTTATGTATGCGTCGTAACTTTTTTAGTTGTTTTCTGAAGGTGGGAAATAATATGCAGTTTTCCTGTAATGTGTATATTGACCCAATGGAGTTGAAATATTCTCTTAAACTCTGCTTCTCTCTTCGATTATGGGAAAAATGTATTTGAAAAACATGCAAGTTCGGCATAAAGTCCATTTATTTACTTGCGGGAGCAAGGTCCATCATTATGTACCATAATATGAACTAATTTTAGGCATTAATAATTGTATTAACCATTTCATCACAATTCGTCCAGACTTCGTATTGATAGTTTAAATTTCTTTTATGATGATGAAATAATTTTACCATGAACCAATTGTATATTGACGAACAGGCTAAGCTTCATCTAATACAAGAATTTCTTGGCAAACTGCATGCCACTGTTGCTAACACTGAGGAAATCGAACATTACATGTCTCTTCTTTGGGAGCTCAATGAGGAGAGACAAAAGGCACGTTCCACAATGAGGGGAATGTTTAATAGGTCATTTGGTGCTACATTCTTAACCGACACAGGTCAAGAATCTGCATTTGCTTACCACATTCATCAATATGCTGATGTTTATACCAGCAAGCCGGAAAACTTCTTGTTTTATCCACCTGAAGCTTGGCTGCATGTACCTTATGATATCAAAATCATGCCACACCATGTCAAGGTAGAATCTCTTTTTTTCGTTTTCTGCTTTGATTTCTTAATTTGCTTGTTGGGCTGTCAATTGCTCAATCAAGTTTGTAGGACTGAGTCTGATATGATTGGTATGTACGTCGGATTTCATTATTGAACACTAAATAAATGCACAGCCATATCCTATGCTTGGTTTTGGGTGGGATGACAAGGGATGCGATAAGACTTGGACTCTCACTGAAACGGCCCCGCTTTGGGCAAATTTTGAGAAGATAGTGAGTCTCGGACTGGGTTTTTGGTTTTGTAGCCACGGCCCAGCCCTATTTTAACATAATAAATATATATATGTGTATATGTGATATGTATGTGGCAAAAATGTATTCTCAACATAGAAAATTCTAATAGAACACTTAAATTACAGTAAGAACTAAAAATAGGGGAAAATGTATTTTTGGTACACTAACGTGCACTAACTTTGCTTGTACGTTTGTTTGGTACACTAATAATGGAGGTGGTAATTTGGTACATTAATCTCCATGCCACATTAATGTACATTAATCTACCCCACGTTAATGTACCCAAATGGCCACCCCCCATATTAGTGTACCAAACAAACGTGCACGCCACATTGGTGTACCAAAAATGCATTTTTCCCACTAAAAATAATATTAGATAGTTTATACATCTAAAATGGAAATGCGAAAACAGGCTTGAAACTATAACATTGAAAATTTTGAATATAAATTACTTTTTTAGTTTATATAATTTTTTATACTTCGAAAGTTACGACCATATTTTTTTCCAGAAGCAAAAAAGAATCATCTTTTTAATATTTTTGGAATTACAAAGTTGGTCTACTGGACCCAACCCGCGAGGTCCAGGATGTGGTGACAGTGTTTTTGGACTCTGGGCTTTAGACAAAATTTGGTTGGGCAGGTCTTCAGTGTCGGCAAAGTGCAAACTCACCTCAGACTTGCAGTGTTGCCATCCTTGTTTCTGGGATAAAATAACTGGATATCAAAATTAGTTACTCCAACTATGTTTTATGCATTGTTTTCATATTTTCAGTTTAACTTGGATTATAATAGGAACACAATCTCCTGGGTAGATTGTCGACTGAATGGTGGATTGGCTATCAAGGCCTACGCCTATGTCAAGCGTTCCAAATTTAGATTAGCATTCCAGAAAATAGTCAATCAAGGCTTATCTAGCAAACCAGTCAAGTCCTTCAGTTCTAACCAATAGCTTGTTTCTTAAGACCCCTAAATCTGATTATTACTTCTGGTGTAAATTGCTCTGTTATAAGATGTGTGTAATTTCTTTCAGGTTTCATCAGGGTTATTCAAAACCTGATTGATGCATCCATTAACTTTCGAAGTGGGGGAATGGAAGAAAATAATTACCAGTCCATTATTATCTAAGGACTGTAATAACTGGCTATCGAGACTCTTTGATCTGATACTTTGTTGAGATTATATTCATCACCAGTGGAAAAAGACATACAAAGTGAGTTCTATTCTTTCATTCTTTTGACTCTGTAATATGTACTTGTTGTCATGAAATATGTTCTCAAATGTGCGATGCCAGGCTAGGGGTTACATTAGCGTGTGATCCGAGTAGTGGCGTTAGCGGTATCAAATTACTTGCTTGTGCCAACAAAGAATACGTAGCAGAGTATTGAAAGAAATTTTCTGCTCAGGTCGAGTATCATATAAATTAAGTTTATACATTTAAGAAGTCTTGGAATCACATGATCAATTAATGTATAAATTACACACTTGAGCAACTTCTAATTTTTCTATAGTAAGTTCTTTCTTTATTCATATTTTGTCTCTCTTGGATATATGTAAATGAAATTATGTGATGATGTGATTACCCGTTGGTTCCTCTTGTAAGAGGATATAACTCTGTTCTGCTAATGTTTTAGTTTTATAGTCATAATGTAATGGTGGAAAGTGAGTATAAGAGTCTGTTTGATGGGTGTAAAGTGATGTCAATGGAAATTTTGATTGTTCACAACTCCTTGTGGGTTATATCGAAGTGCATAAGCATCATCTCACAAGTGCAATTTACTGCAGTTGAGGATTCAACTTGTATATTTTTGTTTGAAAATTTAAAAGGGATGCTATTGATTCCTTGCAAATTCTCAGGGTTTATTCAAAAAAGGACAATTTGACCATTAAAATTTGCATTTAACCAAACTGTAGAGTATATTTTATAAGTAAGAAAAATGTTTGTATTAATTTTTTCGGAGGGAAAATCACATTCCTTATATACTTCAATCATTTTTTCCTGGAAAAAAAAATCGCCAACTAATGCACCACAAAAAATAAGTTTTAATGCATCAATTAAATATCTCCACAAATCAGTTTAAGGTCTCTACCCCTTCTGGCATACTCTATCTCAATTAGACATTTCAACAAATCCCTTTGAGTGATTGATATATAATTCGGGCTTAATCAATGCGATTTTCTATTACATTCAAATAAAATCTAATTTAGCTCCACAAATATATATTATAAGCATAGTTGTGAATGGTGCGCGCACGTGCACACCCTCAAGGCCATGAACCATGGTATGTGAGTATGTCACCTATCTTCCATATGACACACCATTCTTGTCATGGTGTGCGTTTTGAATGCCCGAAATGGCGCGCTATTTCAAAGTTCAAGATTAAATAGTTTTCTTGAGTCAAAATCGATGGTCGACTAGTCAAAAATAGGTAAATTAGGAACAAATTTGGAATACACAACCTTTAAACCTCAAAATTAGACACCAAATCAAAAAACCCTAACCTCTCAAACTCTAACATCTTCAAAATTGGGTTACATATTAAAAAAAATCTTAACCTCTAGCTGTCAAAATCGAGTTAGCATATTTGGATTTAGATAACTAGAGTATTATCCATAAATTAGAGTGTTTCTTTCTTGTTGCGTTGAAAGACTTGACATGAGTGTGTTTTATTTTTGTTTGTTTCTTGAAAACCTATTATTTATGGTTTATCTAATGGATATTATTGTTAAAAAGTTAGCATATTATTTATTATATTAGTATATATAATTATTCTATTCTTATAATTTCTTCTTTGAAAAGGTGTGTGCCGTGAGAACTTTGTCACCACGCCCCGCCATTTGCCATTAATAACTATGATTATAACTATATTACATATAGTCCTACTACAAAGCATTGGCTCTCACACAAAAAAATTGTTCATTTACTTGTGCCCATTCTTCATCTCCTCCTCAAAGAAAACCATGGCTGTCTCCTCCACACATTCTGTCTTCTCCTTTCCCTTATTGCTTTTGCATCAGGTAACCAATATAGTTTAATCAATCATTTAGTACACAAGTAAGTCTCTTTGTTTGACGAGCTTTAATCTGACTGACATTTTAGTATGAGTATTGTGTCGATGCCCTTCAAGTATATCTCTGATCTTATTACTATTAGTCTCAATAACATTTGAGTTTGAAATATTATGATATACTAGTAACTATAGGTGTAAGGTGAATCGAGCCGGCTCGAGCTTGAGATATCATGAGCTTGAGCCTAACATTTCGAGCTCAAGTTTTTCTGTGAGCCGAGCTCGAGCTCACTTGTTCATAAGCTCACAAGCCGACTCACGAGCTTTTTATTAGTACTAGAAAAAACTCACGTGCTACGCACGTGGTTATAAGATGAAAAATTAAATTGAAGTAAGGAGAGTTATGATTACATACATTAGAAACATAAATAAATATATTAGATTTCATTTGGTAAAACATAAGTTTAAATAATAGTTTATTTACACTTGTTATGAAAATTATTAATTATTATTTTTATATATTTATTTTATTTGTTTAACACAAAAATAATTATATATATATTGTTTTTGGGAATAAGTAAACTGTATTTCATAAAACTTCGTTTTTACAATTTATGTCACTATCTTAACTTCCTCTAATTTTCATGAAATGATATACATACTCTTTTCACTACATCATCACTTTTTTCATTTTTTCATTTTTTGTTGCTACTCTCCATCCAATTGAAGTAAATACAGGCTGCAAACATTGCTATTCCCTTGCAGCTCGCCTCAATTTTTTTCCTTACTGATTTTGCTCCCCAAGTCAGCAGCTCATCCCATTTGTCTTTCCTGCACTGAATTCCCAGCTTCCTTCAGCATTATTCCCAAACGTCCTTTGCAAACTCATACTCTCCAAGTAGACTATCTCTTGTTTCCTCCTCTCGATTATATAGAATGCAACAAGCATCTACTTCTACCATTCACTTATTTTGTCCATCGTTTTAAGTTTATTTTTTATTGTCGTCATCCATACTATCATTCTATGTCTTGTAATTGGTCTCTTTTCCCAAACCAAATTTCTCCCTTGCGCTACCTCTGAATGTTTGGTTATTTGGTCGTAAGCACTTTTGGTTGAGAATTGGCCTACCTTCAATTTGTGTTATTTTTCAAGTATATTTTCAAGTAAATGGGTTGTTCATTTTCAATAACTTCATGAACTTTTAAAGGATGGTAGTCTGCATGTATACTTTAGTTTTAATTTTTGATATCCTTATCCGCTAGGTCTCAACATCAACTTCACCCTCAAGACAGATAATAAAGTGAGTTTCTATTCTATAAGTTGTACACATGGGGTGTATGTCCCATCTCTCCGAGCATACTATTGTTAGTATTTTCGCCCACCCACCATAGCAAATTTGACGCCGCCCACCTCAGATCATATTTCTTAAAGCACTGGGTTAAAAGTTTGTAATATTCTGATTCGAATATCAAATTAATTAATGTTTTATATCTAGTATGTGTTTTAAAAAATTGTATTGAATCTTCATAAATTGTTATAATAGCTCTAACTTTAATTTCTACGTTTAAATATAACCCTCCTAAAATAAACGTATATATAGATACATAACAAAAATGCAATAAATATTTTTCAATCTTAATAACCTATTTTACAAATTTTTCATTTCACAATAATCTTCATTTCTGAAGTTCAGAATTGACGATATATTGTTGTTATCATTTTCGTTGTTTAAATAATTTCCAATAGTTACATTGCATATGATGAATTTTATTAAGTAAATATATTTAAAATAAAGAAATTCATATAACAAAAGTACAATTAATATACTCTTACTGTAAAATGTCCAAACTAATTAAATTCATCTATATAATAATCCTAAATATTGTTGTTTGTGAATAAAATGCCGTTGATGAAAATTTGGTGTGTTTACCAATTGCATTTGTTTTCTTGGGTTTTTAGATTTAAGCATTTTTTAAAGGGGTTTAATAATTTTGAAAAATAAATAAGATTTGATTATGAAAATAATGATATAAATGAAAAAGGAATAACTGAGTTAACTTAAAGTTAATTCACATCACTTACTCTTACTCCATATCAATTCATAGTGATTAACGTATTATTTTTTTCATTCACTATATTTAATCCCAACACAATTATGAAAAGCATAAAATATAAAATAAAGTAATCCTCGTCCATATATAAAAAAATAGATAATGATTTGTTAGAAATCGCAAACAAATAAAAATAAAACATTTTTCATCTTTCACCGATGAGAAGCTAAATTGAATTAATGAAATTTATGGTAACATGTATTAGAAAAATATATATGTAAATAAAACAACTTTAGTAAGAAAGTAAAATATAATTGATAGTTTATTTATAGTTGCTTAAAAACTTATTAATTATTATTTTTATATACTTCTTATTAATTTTATTTATTTGTTTAAATATTATCTTAGTTTCTATTGAGAAAAATAATAATATTATTTTCTAGTATATCAATAAATCCATATTTAAAAAAAATTATCATTAATTTATATTTTCATCCACCCTTTCATTCTCTTTCTCATTTTAATAATGTCGAAAAAATATTATGAATAAATCCATATTTTCACACATAGTAACATATATTATAATTTTCAAGTATATTGTTATATATTTATGTGTTGTTCTATGATTTGTTTTTCCTATGAAGCTGTAAACTATTTGATGGTGCAGCTGTATATATGAATCATTGGGAAAAAAGTGTCAAGTTCCATATTATTTACTAATGGGTACTTTTATCATTTGCCAAGAGATGAATAGGAACTCTTATAGTAATTTTTTAAGCTTTGGATTAAAAATATTTTCACATAGGACAAAATAAATTTATTATTCACAAATTTATATAGGAGACCAATGTTGTTAAAACCAAACTGGACCGGCCGGTTTAATCGCGAACCGACTGGAAAACCGGTTCGGTTGTGTTGCTTGGCCGGTTGGCACTTGACTGTACGTGAACTGGCCCCAAACCCGGTCAAACGGCCAAAATTCAATTGAACCGGTTTCAGTATGAAACCGTTTTTTATCTCTCTCCCCAAATGAAATGGTAAAAATGCATACATGTGTGCATTAATGTAGAATTGAAACTTTGAGCTCCCTAGGGAAAGTTAAGAAATTTATCGCTGCACCAAATATATTTTTTAATAAAAATTATAACATTATACATTATATTAACATTTACTTCATTAGTTCTTAAATTTAAAAACATTATTTTTTTTTACATTATTTTGTATATGAGTTGAATATGAAATACGGTTTTATATATAATAGTCTCATGATGTTTTTTAGTTTAGAATGATATAAATATCTTTACAGGTACATGTTTGATAAACATATTTTATATTATATCACTTTAACTACACTAATTCTTTTAAGTTATATTATTTTCTAGTATATCAATAAATCCATATTTAAAAAAAATTATCATTAATTTATATTTTCTTCTTTGTACTTTACACAAATACATCCACCCTTTCATTCTCTTTCTCATTTTGATAATGTCGAAAAAATATTATGAATAAATTCATATTTTCACACATAGTAACATACATTATAATTTTCAAGTACATTGTTATATATTTATGTGTTGTTCTATGATTTGTTTTTCCTATGAAGATGTAAACTATTTGATGGTGCAGCTGTATATATGAATCATTGGGAAAAAAGTGTCAAGTTTCATATTATTTACTAATGGGTATTTTTATCATTTGCCAAGAGATGAATGGGAATGAAGCTCTTATAGTAATTTTCAGAGCTTCAGATTAAAAATATTTTCACATAGGACAAAATAAATTTATTATTCACAAATTTATATAGGAGACTAATGTTGTTAAAACCAGACTGGACCGGCCGGTTTAATCGCGAACCGACTGGAAAATCGGTTCGGTTGTGTTGCTTGGCCGGTTGGCACTTGACTGTATGTGAACTGGCCCCAAACTCGATCAAACGGCCAAAATTCAATTGAACCGGTTTGAGTATGAAATCGTCTTTTATCTCTCTCCCCAAATTAAATGGTAAAAATGCATACATGTGTGCATTAATGTAGAATTGAAACTTTGAGCTCCCTAGGGAAAGTTAAGAAATTTATCACTGGACCAAATATATTTTTTAATAAAAATTATAACATTATACATTATATTAACATTTCCTTCATTAGTTCTTAAATTTAAAAACATTATTTTTTTTTACATTATTTTGTATATGAGTTGAATATGAAATACGGTTTTATATATAATAGTCTCATGATGTTTTTTAGTTTAGAATGATATAAATATCTTTACAGGTACATGTTTGATAAACATATTTAATATTATATCACTTTAACTACACTAATTCTTTTAAGTTTAATTGACTCAAATTATTCATATAAAAATAAACTCAAATTAATTCATTCAGAAATAAATTCAAATTAATTGATTTATAAAATAGATATGTATACTATGAATATATATGCTTACATATATATATATATATATTATATAAATGTAAATCCGAGTTAATCGATTTTTTGTACCGGTTGACCCAATGATCCAGTAAATTATCTAGTTTGATCACCGGTCCGATTTTAAAAATATTATAGGAGATAAATAATTATTCTATATTTATTATAAAATCTTATTTTAAAAAAAATTGACATGTTTATAATAGGAGATCCATCTACAATACAAATATACAACTCTACATTTTTGCTTGCCCTACGGACTTGGAAGATTCATTTTTAATTTAATCATTTTCATACTTGTATCCACATCATATAATTTTTATTGTTATGGCATCAAATTAGTTAATTAGTATGGATCTTGAATGTATATACCACAGTGATGATGCAAATATCCATAATGCATCTCTTTGGTATATTAATAATTCTAATTCAATCATCACCATCCAAGTAATTGAGGTTTGACATACTAATATTTGATCTTTTATGGAGTCATGTATCAACTAAATCGTGTGCATAAAATTTGTTTAATAATTAAATAAGTTAATAAGTTAATTATCATCTAGCTACGTGTATGTTATTGCTAGGTGTATGTTATTGATTAATAATAATTATACATATATATTAATATTTATAAATTTAATAATATGTAATATTTGTTATATTTATTTTACAAACATGATATTATAATAATTGGTTTCCTACATGTGATAGAAATTGTAATTGATTAGACTTCTAAAAGGTTTTGACTTTTTGTACAAATTGAGTTATTATATAATTAGAGTCCTAATTGATTATTTTTCATCAGTATTAGAAGTAAGGCCAGATATGTCTTTTCACATAGGACTAAACAATTTTGTTATTCAAACATTTATATAGGAGTTAGATTATTTTTAATTTTAATTTATAATTGTAAATATTCAAAAAAAAATATATTTAAAACATATTTTTATAATAGATAAGTACATTTTAATTTTTGTATATCATGAAAATTATAATATTTCTATTTATGTATGTTGTGATATGTGTTTTTACAAATTGGTTCAATTAAATTATATTTTTGTGATATATAATATAATATAATATAAGATATCTAATTAATATAAGTTAAATAAAAATAATTTCTCAAAAAGTTTAAAAATGAACTAAATTAATGTTTTGTTCAAGCCTGACTCGTCTTTAGCGAGCTTGAGCTTGAATCTTAAAAATTAGGTTCGTCACGTTCAAGGTCGAGTTCGCAAAAATGTGAATGAGTTCGAGCTTGAACATGAAAATCTCACCAGACTCGATTCGAGCTCGGCCCATTTGAACCGATGCCAGGAGTATTTCTATTATAAAAGAATGGAGGTAGGGGCTCCTCATCTATTATGAAATTTTTAATATTACTTATTGTAAAATTCAATTAATTGTAAGGAAACAATCCAATCTCTTTAATTACAATGAAATCCTCCGATTAATTCAAAAGTACAAACCGAGTGTACTTACTCGATTTAGCCTATTTTGATAGAATTCCGTCAATCCTCTTGAATCAAATTCAACAATATTCAATCTGCAATTGATTCAACATTCAGTACCCAAGCACAATATAGAATAAGACTTAGAAATGAGAACCAGAGAGAAAGAAAGAAGGAAGAGAGAGTACGTGAGTTCTTCTGCTTCAAGCCAAAAAACTGCTCCTCTAACCGAATTCTTTTCTTTTATGCCCCTTCTACAGATTCTTCGATGCCACGTGACGATTGCGACAATGGTCCCCTCACACTCACGTTTCCCCATTTCTAACTAATTACTGATTACTACTAACGATAAATTAAACCTAATTAATCTGGCCTGACTCAAAATGACGCACTTATTTATTTTTAGGTGACCGTTATTTCCTAACAAACCCCTCTCCTTCAAGAAGGTTTGCCCCCAAACCTCCAGTTGGGGAATTTGAGCCATGATAACATTCCAATCCTCCCACGTAGCTTCCTCTTCAGGTAAGTGAGCCCAATGAACCAAAATTTGGTTGACAGATTTGTTATTCCTTTTCACCATTCTTCTCCCCAGTATAGCTATAGGCTCTAGTATCGCCTGACCTTCTTCAGTCAATTTAGGAAAAACATCCATGACTCTGGCAGTTGATGACATAGATTTCTTCAGCAATGAAACATGAAAAACGGGGTGAACTCTGGCATCAATGGGTAACTTTAGTCTATAGGCAACTTCTCCAATCTTGGCCATGACCTCAAAAGGTCCACAATACTTAGCACTAAGCTTCCATGATTTCCTACCTCTTAGTGTATATTGTCAATAGGGCTGCATCTTGAGATAAACGAAATCACCCACTTGAAACACACGTTCACTCCTATTGGCATCAACATACTGCTTCATCCTAATTGAGTCACTTAAGTTTTCCTTTAGTCCTTTGGCAATTTGCTGATGCTTCATCATCATTTCTTCAACTCCATTCACTCTTATTGGCTGGTATGGTCCTAAGCTGAAGTGACTCAGCTTATATCCGTATAGGGCTTCAAATGGTGTCATTTGTATGCCAATGTGAAAGTTGGTATTATACCACCATTCGGCTGAACTCACCCATTTCACCCATTGCTTTGGTGTTGATTACACATGCTCCTTAAGTACGACGACACTGATTTACTCGTTCAGTTTGTCCATCACCTTGTGTAGGGGTGTTCAAAATCAACCGAACCGAACTGAAAACCAAAACTTCGGTTCGGTTTTCGGTTTTTTATTTTTCAAAAGTTCAGTTTTCGGTTCGGTTTCGGTTTTTGGTGTCGGTTAACCGGACCGAACCAAAAACCGAATTTTTTTAATTTTATAAAATTTAAATATGTTATATTATTTAAATAATAAGAAAGAAATAAAAATTTGTTGTAGTCTAGTTGGTTAGGGTACAAGTCTATCATCTGAGAGACTCGGGTTCAAGTCTTGGCAATGTAATTCTCCATTTTTATTTTTTGTAACAAAAATAAAAAATAAAAAAATAAAAATTCGATTAATTCGTTTTTTAACCGAACCGAATCGAACAACCGAACCGAATTATTTCGGTTCAGTTTTCGATTCGCAAAATTGTTGAACTGAAATTTCGATTAACCGAATTTTCGGTTCGGTTTCTGACCGAACCAGGCCGACGAACACCCCTAACCTTGTGGGTGATAGGCTGTAGTCATGGCCATTTATACTCATAAGGCCCCCACCAATTCCTTCCAAAATTGACTCACAAATATCTTGTCTCTTTCAGTATTTAAGATGGCTGGAAGTCCATGGAGTCTGTAGATCTCTTCCATGAAAGCCTTGGCTACCTTGGAAGCTAGAAGTGGGTGGGACAAGGTTATGAAGTTACTATATTTAGTGAGCCTGTCCACTACCACCATCACTGTTTCTTTACCCTCTGATGGTGGCAATTGCTCAATAAAATCCATGCACACATGATGCCAAGCTTGCTCTAGCACAAGTAGAAGTTGTAATAAACCAGGGTAAGCCACATTATCACCCTTACATGCAGACTTCACAACTTTCCACCCACTGTTTAATCTCCTTATGCACTCCTCCTGGGAAAAAAAAAGTAACTATAGCCTCTTTGTAGGAAAAAATGCAAAAATGACCCATGTGTTAATCAGAAAATGCAAAACAACCCATGTGTTAATGAAATAGGCTGAAAGACACAATGTGTTTTTCAAAAGTCTGCAAATAATACCAATTCTGTTAAAAGTTAACATGGTTGTTGTTCACGCTCTGATTCTGTAAAGATGGACGTTTTTTATTGCTTTTTCACATTTATTTGCATATACATTTGTCCATTTTATCCCTCATACACTATAAAAGTAGGATACATTGTTTTTACCTAAAAATCATATTTTTTATCTCATTTTTCTTCTCTCTCTCTTTCTAATTGTGTACCCACTTTGCCCAACATTTAAGGTAATATTTTTTATATCTATTATTATAATACTTTAATGCTTATTTTTACATTATAGTCAAACACTATTTTAGTAGATGTTAATTTTTGAATTATAATTTTTTTTTACATTATCATTTCTCTTCCCTTATATTTTAGTATGATTTTTTTTGTTTATAATTTTTTTTTATTTGCACCTCTTTTTAAGTGTAGGATGTCAACTGCTTCTAAGAAATTCATTTCCAAGAATGAGGAAAAATTGATTTTGAGGTTTAATAAACCCCACAATGCAAATGCAAAGTAAATGTGGATATTAGAGTAGTCGGACCAACCAAAGAAACTGTAGGGAAGTTATTTTGTTGTTGTCGAATAAACAAATGTAATTATTTTTCTTCGTTGGAACCTATTAGTGTTTCTTGGGAAAGTGCTCCAAACTCATCCCAAATACGTGAAGTATAAGAAAATGTACAATTTATCAACTTTTTAGTAGATGAAGACAACATCGAAGAGTTGATCAATATTTGTCAGGAATTGACAAAAAGGCTACAAAAGTTGGGGGATATGAAGACAATGCTCAAAATCATTCTCGTGTTTGTTTTTATTTTAATTGTTGTTGTAATTCTAAAATAAAATTTCACTTATTGTAATGCACCAATTAATTAATGGAAAAAGGCTATTATGGTTCTTTTTTTGCATTGTGATTTTTACAAATATAAAATATAAGAGAAAATAAAATTGAACAAAATGCACTACTAGATGACATCAACACAAGTACCACATAACATATAATATGTTTTAAACAAATTAGAAATATAAGATAGACAAAACATTGTGTGTGGCACCTGAAAACACAACAATAAATACCGAATCCAAACAAAAACTTCCCAAACATCATATATCCAAAAAAAACTCCAACCTGACCACCATAAAATAGTACATCCATACAATCAAAAGTATTATCAACCACCAAACGAGAAAATTCAACAATCATTTGACAGAGTAGCAAGGGGTTGATTTGAAATCTTCCTAAGTTGGTGACGTGACTGTTGTTTTCTTGCTCTTACTATTGGAGGAATGAAAGATGAACCATTTGTTACTCTTGGATGAATAGAGGATGAAGTCTGTGTCGTTTGTGTTGCTTTATTTGATGCAGAATAAGGGCCTAAAAATAAAACAATCATAAATATTTTAGTAATTAAACAATGTCATTTTCCCAAATTTTTCACTACGCAAAGAAAGGGTCATTTTACCTCCAATGATTGCAAAGACACCTCTGTAATTTCATTCTCTACATATGCCTCAAATACATTTGGACTTGTTTCTTCAGCTGGGGGAGGACCTCTAGTTTCTGCTGCTCTATTCCCCTCCATTAATCTTGAATTCTATATAAGAATTAACTATATTATTAATCAATAGTGCAAAAAGTTCAAATAGGAATAGAAAACACAGTATCAATTTTTTTTTAATTTTATCAATCAATATATTTTTACCTCAGTATATTTGGAATTAGGATGAGGTGGATTTGTGCAAGTTGTTTTGTTGTGCCCTAATTGCAGACATATTTGGCATGTGTGCCCTTCTAGAAATAACATTCTTTTCACCTCTGTCATTCCCATCCCTCATCCTCTTCTTTTTCGGCCTTCCCATTCTTGTTTTGATATTTGGAGGATTTACAATCCCCAAAATGGACTCCTCAAAATCATGTATACCAGGCACATGGTTCATCATATGGCTGTAACTCTCAAATACATATTTTTTTCATACAGTCATCAACAAAATCATCAATTTCAAGCCTGTGGCATGTTTGTACATGCAATTGCATGACAACATGGGTATCCACATAGTAGGAATAAACCACAACTGCAAAACCTCTCATTCACATTAACCACGTGATTTTCCATATAATGCATAACCTCAAACTTGCCCTCCCAGCCCAACTTGGATGACAATTTCTAGCTAACTCTGTTTGTTTCTCTATTTTTTAAAGTATAATAGGACACACCATTCCAACTTCTCCACCCCAGCTCTTTTCACTTGAATTCTACTCATACACTTCCTCCTTATAGCCTCAAACATAACAATGATTGGGAGTTCCCTAGCTTCCAAAATGTAACTTTTAAAAGACTCTGAAATATTGTTGACAATTACATCACACTTGATCCCTGTAGAAAAGAAACACCTAGGCCAATGTGTTGAAGGGATTTTGCATAACCATTCATATGTAGTAGGCTCTCTACCTTTCTTTGGAGATATCCTCTCAATCTCTCTACCTTTCTTTGGAGATATCCTCTCAATCTCTTTTATAACCCTTAGATATTTTTTAACGTTGTATGTTGATGCAACTTTCCATAAAAGTTTTTTCAATTCTTGCCCTTATTAAACTTCACTTTGAAGTTGTTGTACATATGCCTTAAACAAAATCTATGCTCAGCCTGTGGACCAAGCTTGCTAATTGCCTCTAACAACCCCTTTTGTCTATCAGAGATAAATGTCCAACCTTTCTTTTTCATGTGAACCTATATCTCTAAGCAAATCCAAAAACCATTCACATGTTTCATACTTATCAATCTCAACATAAGCCATGGCAGATAATAATTGGCCCTTATATAACCCCTTAAAAAAGCACCCATCTAATCCTATGATGGGTCTGCACCCATCCAAAAATCCACTCCTCATACCTGCTAGACAGAAGTACATCCTTTGCAACAAAGGTTGATTTAGTGATTTGTCCACCTTCAGTATGATTTTGCTGGTGGGATTGTACTTCACCACAGTTTCACAATAATCATACAATTTATTGTATTGTTGTTTTGTCTTCCCTTTCACCAATTCTAGAGCATATCTTTTTGCTCTATAAACTTTGTCCATGCTACATTCAATCTGCAAATCCCTTCTGATTTTTTTAAAGCTTCTAGTGTCTCATTAGGATTGTGCCTGATAATGTGTTCAATTCTCCTGCCTATGTACTTGTAGTTAGCTTGGTTGTTTCTTGTAATATGTGCACACGTGTGTTTTCCCTTCAAACTCTTTACTTGGAAAATATGTGTATTCTAGACTAAGGAGACATGAATCCTCCAATCACAACCGTTCTTACATACAGCAGTCACAAGCTTCTTCTCATTCTTGATAAACTTCAAATCCCAACCTTTTTTCACTGCCCAATCTCTAACTTTCTCTCTATACATAGCTTTTGTAGGAAATTTCATTCCTAATAAGTGATTGTCAAACACTCTGACATCCATCCCCTCATACCATTTCTTGTAACCCAAATCTTCTTCATCAAATCCTGGCAGGCTATGTAACTCATCATCACTTTCTACATCAGAATACCATTCAACATGTTCTCTGTTCCTCTCAATTTGTTTATTTTTTCTTTGTTCAACAATTATTTTCTTTCTTTCTTTCGTGAATGCCCTCAACTTTTTCAGCAATTTTCTTTCATGATCAGGAGGTTTGTTGACAAAAATGTCATCCGAAGGGCCTTCTAGGTCTTCCAACATCCAAGATGGACAATCCGAAGCTTCAGAGGAATTAGATTATTGTTCATCTATGTCATTCATCTCATCATCCACCCCTAAACCGATTTCATTGTCATTACTCTCACCATTTTCACTCTCGATGACATTATAGCCATCCATTTCTTAAAAAAAATACATATATTAACAAAAGTTCATAATACAATTTGATCAATTTTAATATCTTGAGAAGCAAATACAAGATTGAGAAATAATTTGTTAAATACTTATGCAACTAGCACCAAACATTTAAATCCTATACAACTAAGCTAACATTAAAAAACTACAAAATCATAATTTGGTATCAAAAAAGTAAAAATATGTCTATCAAACACTAATTAATGGACAAACCTAATAAGGGACCAAATCCACACTACTAGCAATGTACACGGGATACTGATATGGTAGGAAAGCACTCATTATTTGAGTATTGCCAAAGATTCAAGATCACTCATCCCAGTATATGGTTTGAACAATAAACAACTCTTAGGAGTTGAATTTGAATCTGTGTTATTGCTCCCATATACTTGTGATTGCAAAAGTTCTTTTTATAGTCTCAAGAATGTCAGGTATGCAACCAACACTCTTTGGTTTACCTTATAACTACTTAGGCACTTCTTATGCTGTATATTGAGTTTTTGGTGTTCATAAGTTGTCATTCTAAATTCAACTTAAGACCAAATCCAACAGATGTCATAACCTTGGTTGCACTTGCAAGCTTAAAGATTTGAGTTTAGTGTCTAAATATGCAAGAGAGATCGTATGGCACTTGCATTTATTTCTAATCATCCTGGACCTCACTTTTAGTAACACAAACTGCCACTCACTTCTAAACAAACTTCCTCGGCATTTTATCACCATATCGAGCAAAACAAAAACAAGTTTAATCCATAGCGAAAAAAGTTTAAACAAATACTTACAAAATCGAAAACAAATCTTCTTCGTGCGTTCTTGTCGGCAATGGTCGAAAGAGCAACTTTCAAGCACAAACAATCATAATTTTGATGCAAAAATTACTTAAAGAATCTTAGATTAACTGATTTTGGTGGATTTGTTTTTGTGGAAACCCTAGATTTGAGTTCTTCCCTTTTTTTCTCTCTTTACCTCTGCTAGGAATTGAAGTTTAGTTTAAAACCCTAAGGGTATATTGGGCATTCCAGGTTAAAATCTAACAGCGTTAGAAATGTTTGACAGAATGAGCACGCAGGCATTATTTGCAGACTTTTGAATAATACATGGTGTCTTTCAGCCTATTTCATTAACACATGAGTTTTTTTGCATTTTCACCCCTCTTTGTAGTAGCCCTTACACCAGAATGACCTCCATTAGAAGAGTTGTGCATAGAAGATAAAATTTGGTGTTTGAGATTTGTATTGCTCCGCACATACAACTTGCCTTGATACCTCAGAATGCCCCATTGGACTGCATACATTGACACATCCCAAGGCCGTAATAAACATGATGTGATAACTTCCTTAACAGATTCATCTCCTTTATAGGACTCTGTCAATTGTTGGATCCATACAGGTTGCACTGTAGTAATCATAGTGCAATGAGATAATTGTTCTTCCTTTGATTGATCTTCCCTTCCAAGTTTGGATAAGGCATATGTAGCTTTATTTTCTAACCCTCTCTTGTACTCTATCTTGTAAGTGTACCCCATTAGTTTGGCTAAATACTTCTGCTGCAAGGCTGTGGTAATCTTTTGTTCCAACAAATACATGAGGCTTTATTGATTTGTCCTGATAATGAACTCCCCCCTCCCGAACAAGTAATGCCTCCACTTAGAAACAACTAATATGATAGCTAGGAATTCTTTCTCATAGATGGATAAACAAATGTTCTTGGTTCCCAATGCTTTACTTAAATAAGCCAAATGATGGCCCCCTTGCATCAGAACTGCTTTAATTCCCCCATAACATGCATCAGTTTCCACAACAAAAATCTGTTGGTAATCAGGTAGGGCTAGCACAAGTGTGGTTGCCATTGCTTCCTTCAGTTTGTTAAAAGCCTCGTCAGCCTCCTTAGTCCATAAGAATTGTCCCTTCTTGAGCAAGTAGGTTAAAGGTTTGGCAAGAACTCTATAATAAATCACAAATTTTCTGTAATAACCAGTGAGTCCTAAGAAACCTCTCAGTCCCATAACAGTCTTCGGTGTTGGCCAGTCTAGCATGCAGTCTTCGGTGTTGGCCAGTCTAGCATGCACTGAATTTTGGTAGGATCTGCAGCTACCCCTTCCTAGTGATCACATGTCCTAAGTATTCCAACATTTTCTGAGCAAATGAGCATTTTGATTTCTTGGCTACTAGATGGTTTCCCCTTAGTTTGTCCATTGGTGCCAATTGTAGTTGTCTCTTATGTTCTTCCATATCCTTGCTGTAAATGAAAATATCATCAAAGAAAACTAGTACAACCTCTCTGAGGTAGTCCTTTTCATTCATGATAGACTGAAATGTAGCTGGTGCATTAGTGAGCCCAAAGGGCATCACCAAGAATTCAAAATGGCCATTTACAAAGGCTGTCTTATGAATATCTTCTGCCTTAACGATGATTTGGTAGTAACCAGCACTCAAATCAATCTTAGAGAAGACTGTAGCACCCCTCAATTCATCTAGGAGATCATCTATCAAGAGAATAAGATAGTTATCCGTCACTGTGATGGAGTTAAGCATTCTGTAGTAACACAACATCTCCAAGTATTATCCTTCTTTCTGACCAGCAGCATTGGAGATGCAAAAGGGTTGTTGTTGTGTAGTATAATCCCAACTTGTAGCATTTCTCTCACCATTTCCTCAATCTCCTGCCTTTGAATATAAGAGTATCTATAAGGAACCTGTTTAATTGGGGAAGATTTAGGTACTAACATGATTACATGGTCATGCTCTCTTTGGGGTGGTCAATTTGTAGGCTCAGCAAACACATCCTCATAAGATTATAACAGTTGTTGGATGTCGTTGCTTTTCTCACCCTTCACTTCATTCCCAATTCATGTTTCCCCAGTCATAATATACTATTGACATACTGAAACATAAGAGCCTTTGTCTAGCAGCTTTTTTGCCCTCTCCACAGAAATCATCCTGAATTATGCCTCATTCTGAATACCTTCAGGTGCACCATCTTCCCCTCTTTCATCATTGAGACCTTTTGACCATGAAAATCAAAGGTGATGGAACCAAATTCCTTTATCATATCTACCCATAACACCATATCACATCCTCCTAGCTTCAACATTCTCATATCTGCCTTGAACTCATGATTCCCCATTTTCCAAGCACACTTCTCTTCGCACTGGATACATAGGCCTAATATATTCTCACGGCTGCATGTTTTCCCAGCCACCATCTTCTCAACTGCAGTAGTGTTAGGAAATAACAGTCACAAAAACGTAAAAAATAAATAAGTGCATTTTTCATAGTCGCACAAAGAGAAACAACGTCGTTTTGAGTAAGGCCAAATTAATTAGGTTTAATTTACAGTTAATAGTATTAAGTAATTAGTTAGAAATGGAGAAACGTGTGTGTGAGGGGACCATTGTCACAGTTGCCACGTGGCATCGAAGAATTTGTAGAAGGAGCATAAAATAAAAGAATTCGGTTAGAAGAACAGTTTTTTTGGCTTGAAGCAGAAGAACTTACGTAATCTCTCTTCCTTCCTCCTTTCTCTGGTTCTCATTTCTAAATCTTATTCTATATTGTGCTTGGGTACTGAATGTTGAATCAATTGCAGATTGAATATTGGTGAATTCGATTCAAGAGGATTGACATCATTGATTTTGGCAAAATTCTATCGAAATAGGCTAAATCGAGTAAGTACACTCAGTTTTTACTTTTGAATTAATTGTAGGATTTATTTGTAATTAATGAGATTGGATTGTTTCCTAACATTTGGCTATCAGAGCATCGATCTGGGAGTAGAAGTGTAATTATGACTAAGGCACAAGGGCGAACGGATACTTCAAGGTTGGATGAACTAGAACAACAATTAAACGGTATCACAATTTCTATTGAGGAACGTTTAGGAAAGCAGAAAGAGGATCTCCTATCAAAGATGAGGATGTTGATGCAACTTCAAATGGAAGCTCTGACAAGGAATTTGGAGAATGCGAAGGGCAAGGCACCAGAATCAGGACCATCATCTCCAATATTCACAGGTCATCGTACTCCAAGACATAATGAAAACTCCCCAACTCACTACAGTACTACAGTACGAACGATGACCGCAGAAACTTCACACCCACTACTCACTTCACCAAAGGAGTGAAACTGGACTTTCCGAAGTTTGATGGGACTAATCCCAAAGGATGGGTCAGGATTGCAACAAATACTTCTTAGTTAATCCACTAACTTTGAAAGAATTATTCGAGCAGTTGTGAATATGGAGGGGAGAGCAGACACATGGTACCAGGACTACATAGAAGGACGGGAAAACATGTATTGGGATAGATTTTGGGAATTGGTATTGGATCGATTCCTGGATGCTGGGCAAGAAAGTATAATTGGAGACTTCGACAAATTGAGGCAGATAGGATCGGTAACAATGTATTTAGAGCAATTCGAGGAGCTCAAATCGTTCATGGTAGGAATGAATAGGAACTTACCTAGGATTATTTTATACATAGCTTTATTAGCGGTTTGAAGGATGAGGTAAAAACGGTGGTGTAGATGTTCAACCCAACTACTTTAGGACAAGTTGCCCATTATGCCATGTTACAGGATGCCTTCCTGGAAGTTGTTGCTAAGGTCATAATGGGTGGAACCGGCTACCACACAATGGGTTGGGAGCAGCACAGAGAAATAATAAGTACCCTACAAATACAACTCCAACTAAAACCAGAATAATGGCTTACCACAGGGATGAGGAGGCCAGTATATCAAAAGGTTGAGCTGGAGGAGGTGGATAGCAGGAGAAAAAGAGGATTATGTTTTAATGTGATGAGCCATACCACTTTGGGCACAAATGCAAACAACTCTTTACAATAGTGACTACAGAAGAGGAAAACACAGAAGGGGAAGAGGAATCGGGGGAAGTAGAGGAAGATCCTCTAATCTCTGTTCATGCTCTAGTTGGGAGACAGGTACAAGATACTGTTAAGCTTTTAGGGTGCACAAAAAACAATACTATCTATGTTCTAGTGGACACAGGTAGGGGTGGCAAAATGGATCCGGAACCACGGTTCCAATGGTTCCAACCCAATTTGAGTTGAATTGGTTCCTAAAAAAATTTATTTGGTTCTTAATTGGTTCCAAGTTGGGTCCAACTAAATTTCAAGTTAGGCCCAAATCGTTTGCCAATAATCTAAATTATAATGAATAAAATGTAAGGTATTTAGTCGGGTTGGGCTTGGTTCCCTTTTGGATTGATTTTGGTTCCATTTTGGGTTGAATTTGGTTCCATCTTAAAACCATTTAAGAATCAAACTCATTTAACAACCATCCCATTGGAACCGACCCAAAACCAACCCAACCTGCCCAATTGCCACCCTTAGACACAGGTAACACACATAGCTTCCTTGATCCTAATGTGGCCAAGAGAACGGGACATGAAGTGGAATATACAAATCCTTTATTGGTTACTATGGCAGATGGAAATAGACTGGAGCGTAACACCAGATGCCTCAATTGTAATGAAGCCCATAAAGGGCAAAACACAAGCCTATGATTTTCCATGTCAAATTTAAGCCCAATGGCCCATCCACTTCTTTTCTTTTAAATATTTATGGACGAATTTCTTTTATATATTTCTTAAATGTTTATTCATGTGTTTGACTTTCTTCTGTTGGATTTGATACAAATACAATTTACATTATGATGAGGTGAAAAAAAGAAAGGTTATAACTCAGTTCAAGGAAATACTAATTTTAAAACTATAAATTTTTTCCTTTCCAAATCCAGGAACTTGTAAATTTTTTAAACATTTTATAAAATATTTTGAGAAGTTTATAAGTGAACTCCCTTGTTATTAATGTCAATGGTAATGGTTTCTTAATTGTTCCATTATAAAAAAAAATCATTTTCCAATGGACAATGCACATCGTCAAGTTGTCTATGACCATTGACATGTACCTTCTCTGATCGAGTATTGATACACCTCGAGGGCAGATATTGATTTCAAACTTGTTTGCTTTGTTATTGTGACCAATATAAAGGACCATTGAAGAATGAAGAATTGTTAACACATTTTTTTTTTGAAAGGTCAAAATAATATTATATTCATAAATAATTGAGTACAAGGGGTACTCGAATCCCTTACAATTTCAATCTGTTTAAACCTTTGATGGAAAGCATAAATTTGGATTAATACACCAATCATGAAATGAGTACGAAAATGATGAAGAAAAGTATGATCTAATGCATTTCCATGTACTAAACTTGATTCCTTCGATGAATTGTTAACACATTGATTCTCCCTATAGTATTCATGTGCATATTTATGATCATCATAACGACACCCATATTAATTATTAATTGAAAATAGAAATTGAGAAGAACGATATGAAATAGTGTTAATGATGATTATATTATTTTTGAATGGTACATATGATATTGTTTCAGTGATTTTATAAGATTTTTATTAGAATAGTTTTAACCCAATTTGTATGTTATTTGATTATAGTACATTGTTGGGACAAGCTTCAATTTATTATTTTTTTTTAAAAAAAAGCTCCAATTTTAATAATGATAGATGCAGAGACAAATTTAGAGTTGGGATTAGAGATAGAACCAAAGATTGATTTAAAACATATATATATAAAATATATCTAGGACGGTTATGAACAAAATTTGAGACTGAATGCGTATATATTTAGATAATGATTTGAGTCAAATTAGAAATAAAATTTAGAGATTGTTATGTGTAAACAAGTCATGAAAATAAATATAGATTTTGAGACGAAAATTAATCCTTTGCTGCTAACTTCAGAGACATAATTTTTTGGAGTATGGATAGCAACTATGAAAATTTAAACTTTAGAGGCGACTTTTTCCGTCTCTAAAATTGTCTTGTTGTTGAGTAATTGAATACTCCACCCGCCCCAAATATAATTTCTATTATTCCACTTTTATTAGGCACAAAATGTTTGCCCATAGTATCAATGAATGTACATTACCCTCAATTATAACGAAAACATATATAATTAACTCATTTTGCTATAAAACTGCAATCATATTTAAGAAATGTAGTTCCTATACCCATATACACACAATAGTCATGAACTAAATTAAAATCATTGCATTTTTAAAAGTTAATGCTTTTTAATCATCCTGGATTTTTTGGAAAGGGCATTCTCAATAGTCATAACTAAATGGAAATCATTGCATGTTTTAAAATGGTAATGTTATTAATTGCTTTTGATTTATGGAGTTGTCATTCATGCAAATAAGCAAAAAATTTATAATTTTCTAAGAAAGTCAAAGGGACATCCTTTTTAGAATAAATAGAGCACTAAATTTAAGAAAGATTTTGTAACTTGTAAGCCTGTATGTAGAGCAAAAATTTTTGGTTTAATTTCAAATGTAAAGTAAGGCAATCAGATACCATTTATAAGCACTTGAATTCTATAAATAAGTGTACACAACAAATTTGTAATTCTGAAAATCAAGAAACACAAAAAATTGTGACAAAGAAATTTATATTAATCAAAATGAAAATATAGGGTACAAATCTCTATATGTAATCCTCTGATTCTTCCTTCAAAATATATATTTGATTGTTGGAGTTGACTTTGCTTCTTTGATCTTCTCCAACGTTGACTTGAATGTTTATAACGTTAATGCGAGGGCTTGACAGCTTATTCTCGGATCAAACGCTGAATTTGATATATGGAATTTGAAATTTATTTGATTGTTGGAGTTGACTTTGCTTCTTTGATCTTCTCCAACGTTGACTTGAATGTTTATAACGTTATTGCGAGGGCTTGACAGCTTAATCTCGTATCAAACGTTGAATTTGATATATGGAATTTGAAATCTTCAAGGTTGACTTGTACCTTTGATCTTCCTTGAGCTTGATTTGAACTTCTATAACGTCAATTCGTAGGTTTAGCACCGCAATTACGAATCAAACGCTATAATTTGATGAACTTCCTCAAGAACGCCTTGAATATCACTTAGAACGCCTTGAATATGTGAAGAACCTTCGTAGAGAAAATTTGGAGAGCTTCTTTCGTCTTCTCTAGCTTTTTGATTGAACTTCTGTGTATAATTTATGAACTCCAAAGGACCCTATTTATAGGTGTAGGATGGAAGAGTTGTGGATAATTTGGATTCCATTGATAATTATCCATTTGATTTAATAAATAATTATCATAATTTTGGAGCCATTTGATTGACTAATAGAAGATCTAGATCTTCTAGATATTATCCAAAACTTAACTTGATAATTATCCATAAATTAACTTAAATAGATAAATATCTTTTGTCGTAGACGACTTTTGATTGGTCAATATTTCCACGTGGCGCGATTTGATTGGTCGTGGGTTTATTAACTACAAGACATGATTTGATTGGATGGAACACCTCAATTTGACACGTGTCGCCATTTGATTTGTTGATAAAATGAATATTAAAATATCAATTAAATCAATTATTTTATTTTGGAATTAAATTTGATAAATCCCAAAATATATATATTTAAAAGATTTAAATTAATATTTAATATCATTCTTGCCACTTGTCATCATTTGATTGGATATAAAATTTCATTGTCTACAAATGCCCCCTCGAGACTCGTTCACGAGAGCTTTATGTGAAACGTGCTTCAAAGTGGATGAGTCGCGAGCGTTTTCCTTTTTTATTAGCGGTCATGAGTGCTCGAGTTCCAAATATGAATTTGAACCATTGAAGTTTGAGGAAGAAATAAATTATCCCCAGGATGTGATCCAATTACCCAATATTGGGCTTCATGGGTAGTCAAAGGTAAAAGGCCTGTACAATTACCGAGATGAGATGGGTCAAATGGATTTAATATGGGCCGAATTGAATTTGCTATCAATCTCCACATGCGTTCTCAGACCCATTTATCATTCCCTTTTTTTTTTTAATAAGGCCCACAAGTTTTGGTGTATTAGTCTTGACATATCAAATAATTCCTCAAGTCTCCTTCTCCAACTAAAATTCTGCAGCACGGAAATGAGGAAAATTTTGATTCTTGGACTTTTAAAGCACCGTTTAGGATAGAATTCGGAATTGATAACTTGGAATTCTTTTGTACCAATCGAATTAACATCTCTTGATTTAAAGGATTAACGTAACCCAGAAGATCTAGGATTGATATTCATCAATTTCGAATCCTACTCGGATTCGTCAAATCGAGACCTAATACATCTCAATAAGCTGAAATCTATTCCAACTTGAAGACTTTGCAATCTGCTATATAAAGGGCCTTGCCTTCAGCTTTATTTTTTCATCCGAGTTGCCATAGTCAGTAGTGTCATAAAGAAAAAAAAAACCCTCCATTGCTTTTTCAAAATTTTGAGTAGAGTTTTGAGGTTTTTATCACTATTTTCTTTCAAAATCTTTTCTCCCATCCGAGCAGTAGCGGAAGTTATCACTGTTTTTTCTTCTTTTTGACATAGTTCGCCGTCGTCTTCATATTCGGGAGCAGCTAGTTGGTATGAAATTCTCTCTTTATTTCTTTCGGTTTTATACGCCCATAGCAGCATGCATGTTTTGCAATAAAATTGAAGAAGAGTGGTCCACTTTATTGTTTATTCAAGGAGAATATGTATATATTTTGATATGCATATATATATATATATAGTTACATATATATTATGTACATGCATAAAATACATACAGTAGTTAATCCTTTTTCCTTTTCCCAATCTTTCGTTTTTTTTTGTTTTCGTTTTAACATCGATGAATTTTTCTCTTTTTGCAGTGAGTCTTCTTGGATTTTGAGCGCATCTTCTTTTTGTTTGCAAAACATTGTATATCGGGTTTTTATTTCGCTTTCTTGAAATTTTCGATATTGATTTCTTCCATCATGAAATTCTAACAATCTCTCTCCTTTTTTTTTTTTGTGTGTGTGTAGATATATCATGGTGGTCTTCAAAGATATTTCGTTTTCATCCGGCGTAGATAGTTTGGTGATACTTGATGATCCTAATCAATCCATGGAGGAAGGCATAATTTTACAAGTTCATGCTCCTATTGTCGGTCGAAAGGCGAAATCGTGGCCGCCATTGGTGAATATACCATCCATAAAAAATTGGTGCCAAGAAGTTTCTTTTACAAAGTCGATCAAGGCATGGAGTTTGTTGTCAACTCACCATCAACCATCAAAGGAGCGAATTTTCTTGCCAACACTGGGGCGCAATATCATTGACGGCAAGGCGAAGTGGACTGGCGATGATCTCAAGTTTCCCGGTGAATTTCATTACACTAAAGGTTATTGGGAGTGGACCGAAGATATCCTCAGCCGGTGTAAAAGCAAGCTATATTCCGCCAAGATATACAATGCAGTGTATGCTTCGATGTATACTTATGATCGAAACACGAACATTATGAAAGCTTTCCTCGAGGCTTGGTGTCCCCTTACAAACACGTTGCTGACTTCTGCTGGCGAACTATCGATGTCCTTGTGGGATTTGCACTCTCTCTCGGATCTTCCTATGAATGGTTTCTTTTATGATGAGGTCATTCCTAGCGCCATAGAGCTCACTGGTGTGGACAAAGACGGTGTTACTTTCATTCATCGCTCATGCGAGTATCTATTCCGTGCCTACCACTTACTTCGAGGAGGTTCAAAGATGAAGCCATATTCCCAGGTGACTGTCGATCAATGGGTGAAGTTTTGGTCTAAGAAGAAAGTGAAATATAGCCAACCTCCTATGCGTAAAGAGAAGAAGTCCGCCCGCCTTGCATCCACCTACAATCCTGTTGGAGATTTCGATGTACATGGGCAATGGTCGAATGTGGAGGAAGTGTTATTTTCCAAGCTTGGAATACGAGAGTCCTACAAAGAAGAAACCTACTTGGCGGCTTACTTGGCATGTTGGCTCTGCACCTTTGTTCTTCCGGGAAGAGATGGCAACATCATACGTGCGAGTACTTTTAAGATGGCGGCAATCATGGCAAGTGGTTGACCGGTTGGTTTGGCGGTCCCAGTCTTAGCAAGCATTTACAAAGGCTTGAATGAAGTTTCAAATTCTTTGAAGTCATCCCATGCATGCTCTTCATTCCCAAGTCACTTTTTGTACGCGTGGCTAGCTTATTATTTCAAGACGCATTATCCAGTCGGACGTGAGTTACAAGGTCCAAAGATGGTGAAGTTTTCTGGCGAAGGTGGAGCAAAATATTGCGATCCTAGAGAGGCCCGTCGCCGTATTCATAAAGCTGAGTCGGTTTGTTGGACTTGTATGATGACTATCGAGCGTGAAGATTTACGGTTTGTTGATGATGGAAGAGCTGAAGAGTCTAGTAGAAACTTATTCTTTGCGATTCGCTCGAATTATCTTCCATTGCGGCACGGTAAAGATTTTATGGTCGAGCCTTATAGTCCTCATAGATTTGCCCGTCAATTTGGATATCACCAAGAAGTTCCTGGAGTCATCAAGCTCGATGTTCGAACAGTCAGTCTAAGTGAGGCCCTTACTTATTGGCGCTTGTGTATTCTCTCCAGGTCCAATTCTAGAGCGGTGCTTGTTTCTATGCCATCAAATGCAAAAAAACTATTTTCGAAGGATTATAAAGAATGGTGGACTATGACGCATGGCACATATCTCGAAGATAATGTTTCTTTTTGAGTGATCCAAAATGTGCCCCAACTAAGAGCAAGAAGCGTGTTGAAGAAAGTCGTCATCTTGATAAAGACATTGATGATATTCCTCAAGACCGTATCGCATCTGTTGTTGTTAAAAATGATGTTCCAAATGTCAAAGTACTTGAAGAAAGCAAAAAAAAGAAGTAGCACGTGTCATTTGGAAGAGAGTGATAGTAGTACTACAGACTGTCATTGGAAAAGACAAAAGACACAGTCGGATCCACCAAAGCCTGTTGATGATGATATTCCAACCGATCCATCATTATTTGATCATGGCAAAGAGGTTTTCTTTTTTTCTTTTCTTTCTTTCTTTTTCTTTTTTTTTTTTTTTTCTCTTTTTTTTTTTTGTTTCACATAGTCTTTTCTCTTTTGCAGTTAGAAGAAACTTTGGGCCTTGAAGATGATAGTGATGAATCTCAAGACGAGTCTAATTCTCCTGATGTAATTCCTCTAGCAAGCAAAGTTCAAAAAAAGAAAGAGGAACCCGTTGGTGTACATAAGTCATCAACTTCTGAAGCTTCTGTTTTTGTGGGAAAGAAGTATATACTTGAATTTGAACAATTCCATGTGCAACGCGCATTTTATTCGAGATAAAATTACACATACTAGAGTTGATGATATTTCGTCTTTGAAAGATGAGCTCTTGGTCATGTATGAGTCAATTAAGGGTTATAAAGATATAGATGTCTCGTGTGTTGATGGACCACTACAATCGTTATTCCATAAGGCAGCTGCTTATGATGATGCAAGATCTTCGTCGTTCGAAAGAATGCCTAAAGAACTTATTGAGCAGCAACTTAGTGAAGCCAAGCATTGTCTAGTTGAAGCACAAACTAGAGAAAGTAAAGAATCCGACTACATCAAGTCTGCAAAGGAGGAGTTTGAGGTCTTGAAGAAACGTATGGAAAAAATGTCATCAATCATAAAGTCTCATGAAGAACTAGTTGAGGGTGCCAAGATGGATATTAATAAGATTGAAGAAAAAATCAATCTTCTTGAGAAGACGGCCCCGTTGACTGATGAAGCAATGGAGATTTTGAACACTTCGAAGAAAAACCTAGTATCCGAGCAAGAGGAGTTCAAGAACATAAATATTTTCCCTTGATTTTTTTTTCTTTTTATATGCCCCCATGTAATGAACATTTTGCTTTTCGAGATTACGTAATAAATTTTTTTTATTATTCTATCGCAATCTTTCGAGACTTTTGTATTCTGCCCGTCACTTGAGAATGTCATAACTTACACATTACTTCGTCGTTTTTCATGTATAATATATGCATAGAAAGATAATTAAGCTGACTTTCCACAGATTCAAGCCGTTCACAAATCCGAATTTTGTACAAGAAGTTATGATCGATTTAGCATGGACTGCCTAATTTAATGAATTTGCATTACATCATGATGCCCCTTCGAGACTCGTTCACGGAAATTCAATTACTTCAAAGCATTTTTGTAGTGGATGAGTCGAGACTTCTCAACATAAGATTCGCGTTACAATAGTTGCTTCAACTCAAGTCTTCATGCCACGGACATCTTTCCTTTGCAAATACTTTGTTGGTTTCCATCAGCAAGCTATCTGTGTCATTGCAAGATTTACATGCCCCTAACTCATGAACATTACTTTTGGAATTGACTAATAGAAATTTATTTCTATTTTATAATTCTTGAGTGTATTCATGATCTTGAATCCTTTTTCTTGGAAAATTCCTCTGAATGAGCGACGTCACTCCATCGGGAAAATGTAACTTGTTTTGAGATTATGACTGAACTTAGAGAGGATCTAAGCTGCCTACGTATCCTAATAAAAAGGAATCAAGTCATAACGTAGTTAAAAAACATAAAGATAATTTTGGTTTTGGAGGGGGAGGGGCCGTACACAGTTTATACTCATGCGGGCCAGGAGTTTGCCGTACACATTTTTTACTCATGTGGGCCAGGAGTATCCACAGCTTAGCCACCCTGGACGAGGTGAAGTATTTCTACATTTTAGCCACATGAAATACTTTCAGTGGAGTAAGATAGCAGTTTAACCACTTGCACTTCTATTGGTGGGTACCATTCACAGTTTATACTCATGCGGGCCAGGAGTAACATGCAGTTTAGGCTCGTGCGTCATGGAGCTGTCTTCTGATTTCATGCATAATATCGCTTCAAGAACTTGCCATTTATGGGGCCAATTCTTAAACCATCTTCGGCGATCAATTTGTATGCGCCATTTGTGTAGGCTTCTTTGACAACATAAGGACCATCCCATTTTGATGTAAATTTATTTCCCATTCGATGTGCAGTAATAATGGGCCTTCGCACAGCAAGTACTAAGTCACCAACTTGAAAAGAGCGCATACGGACTTTCTTGTTGAAGGCTTTGGAAATTCGAGCTTGATAGCACTCAAGTCTTTGTTGTGCTTCTAATCTTTTCTCATCAAGAGCCTCCAACTCTTCAAAACGCAGCCGAGCATTATCTTCTTCGGTGAGCCCTTCTTGTATAGTTATTCTCAATGATGGGATTTGTTGTTCAAGAGGAAGAACCGCTTCCACTCCATACACCAGCGCATAAGGAGTTGCTTGCGTAGGAGTTCTAAAAGTAGTTCTATATGCCCATAGAGCTTCTCCCATTCTTTCATGCCAGTCTCTCTTTGATTTTGCAATCACTTTTTTCAACAAGTTACATAGAGTTTTGTTAAATGCTTCAGCAAGACCATTGGCAGCAGCATAGTACATGGAAGACTTTCTTTGTTTAAATCCAAACTTCTCGCAGAGTTTATCAATTACACTATTACAGAAAGGTTTTCCATTGTCAGTGATTATATAGCGAGGAATTCCATGACGGTAGATGATGTTGGTGCGAATGAAGTCAGCAACATTCTCTCTTTTCACTTCTTTAAGTGGGATCGCCTCAGCCCATTTAGAAAAATAATCAGTTGCAGCTAAAATGTATAAGTGACCAGCAGAAGATTTCGTCATTGGCCCAACAATATCTAAACCCCAAGCGTCGAAAGGCCATGAAGCAACAGTTGGATGTAACGGCTCTGGCGATTGATGAATCAAGTTGGCATGAAATTGGCAAGCTTGACATCTTCGTGCATAATCCATGCAATCTTTGACCATCGTGGGCCAGTAATAACCCATTCTCTTTATTCGAAAGTGTAACTTGGGTCCAGATTGATGAGCACCACAAACTCCAGAATGAGCCTCTTCCATAGCTTGGATAGCTTCATCATCACCTAAGCATCGTAAAAAGACTCCGTCGAATGAGCGTCTATAGAGTGTGTCTTTAAAGTAGATAAAGCGAGGAGCACGACGTCGTATATCAATTTTTCCACGTGGATCGTCTGGTAATTTCTCGTATTTCAAGTAATCGATGAGCGATTGTCGCCAATCCTCCTTTTCAACTTCAAAAACTTCCACGACATGATTTTCTTCTTCTTGAGCCAGTTCCTCAACATCATCATCCTCTTCGTCGTCACTGAAAATTGGTGGTATGACCCAATTTTGGCACAATGGTATCTTAGTCTCCTTTTCAGACAGAGCTAAAGTAGAAGCGAGTTTAGCTAGCGCATCAGCTTGTTTATTTTCACTTCTTGGCACATGCTCAATCACCACATGACCAAGCCATCCTATTATTCTTCTTGCATAGTTGTAATATGGGAGCAATTCCGGCTTTCTCACTTCATAATCTCCAAGGATTTGGTTAACCACCAATTTAGAATCTCCATACACTTCAAGGCGAAGTTGTTTTATGTCAACTGCTATCTCTAAACCCAATATGAGGGCTTGATACTCGGCAACATTATTAGAGCAGTTTTGAGTCAAAGTAAAAGAATATGGCAGCACCTCCCCATCAGATGTTATGAAGATAATTCCAGCACCAGCTCCTTCTCGGTGGGAGGCTCCATCAAAGTACATTTTCCATGGTGGAGTTACTTCGACTACAAGAACATCTTCATCAGGCAAGTCATCAGATAGTTCCCATTCAGCAGGGATGGGGTGATCAGCAAGAAAGTCAGCCAACACTTGTCCCTTCACAGCCTTTTGAGGTACGTAGGTAATTTCAAATTGTTGTAGGTGCAAGTACCATCTTGCGAGTCTATCAGAAAGAACAGGCCTCGACATCACATATTTTAGTGGATTTGCTTTTGAAACAAGACGAATACTATGAGCTTGAAAGTAATGCTTTAACTTTTGGATAGAAAAGATGAGAGCCAAACACAACTTCTCAATAGGTGAATACTTCAACTCGTGTGGTGTCATCATTCTACTTAAATAATATAAGGCACTTTCTTTTCCATCATCATTCTCTTGTGCTAATAGTGCTCCAACAGAACGCTCTTGAGCAGCGACATAAAGGATAAGTGGGCGTCCAGGTATAGGTGCGACTAACACGGGAGGCTTTATTAAATAGGACTTGATACTTTTGAAGGCGTTTGAGCATGCTTCGTCCCATTCGAATGTAACTCCCTTTTTCATTATGCGACTAAATGGTTGGCACCTTCCAGCTAAGTTTGAGATGAACCTTCGGATATATGCTAACTTTCCTTGTAAGCTTTTGAGATCGTGGATATTTCGTGGTTCAGGCATTTTTAATATTGCATCAATTTTTGCTTGCTCGATCTCGATGCCCCTATGGCGGACGATGAACCCGAAAAATTTCCCAGAGGAAACACCAAAAGCACATTTCAAAGGATTCATTCGAAGTTGATACCTTCTCAAACGTTCAAACACTTTTCTTAAGTCCATGAGGTGATTTGCTCGTTTCTTGGATTTTACAACCAAGTCATCAACATAGCATTCGACGTTTTTGTGGAGTACGTCATCAAATATCTTTTGCATAGCCCTTTGGTATGTAGCACCAGCATTTTTGAGACCGAATGGCATTACTTTGTAGCAGTATATGCCTTTAGGAGTGCGGAAAGCAGTTAACTCCTCGTCCTTTGGTGACATTCGTATTTGGTTATACCCTGAAGATCCATCCATAAATGTCAAAGCCTCGTGGCCCGTTGTGGCATCAATCATTAATTCAGCAATGGGCAATGGAAAATCATCTTTGGGGCATGCATCATTCAAATCTCTAAAGTCAACACAAACTCGAATTTGCCCGTTCTTCTTTTTCACGGGGACAATGCTAGAGATCCATGTTGGGTACTTCACTTCTCTAATAAATCCCGCTTCAATAAGCTTGTTCACTTCCGCTTCAAGTAATTGAATCAATTCAGGTCGATACCTTCGTTGAGCTTGTTTTATTGGACGAGCCCCTTTCTTCACAGCTAAATGATGGACGGCAACCTTTGGGTCTATACCAGGCATCTCTTTCTATGACCATGCAAATACATCTTTGTACTCTTTCAATAGTTGAATATAAGACTCTTCCTCATCGAGAGTTAATGACGCATTCAAGTAGGTTGGCCGTGGATCATCTTGGCTACCTAAATTGACTTCTTTCAGTTCATCAATTGTGGCTTTAACTCCCTCTTCGAGTTCGGGAGGAGCGTCTTCAACATCTTGTTCCTCGACTAAGTCATCTTCATTTAGAGTAATATGATAGATTTGAACGACATCATCTTCTAAAACACAAGTGTAGTCAGAGGATGCAACACTTTCCCTATCATCTTCGTCAAGTGGGGTATGTGTGAAGATCTTGGTTTGCAGCTTAGCTTTTAAAATTTTGTCGCATGATATGATCAATTTAGTGCAACGCCTCATACGAGATGGAATCAAACTTCTAACTTTTTGTCCAAATCGTGATTCATCAATCTTTCTTGATTTCTTAAAGGTCTTGACAACATTGCATTTATAACCATTAGTCCCTTTATTCACCGCATTTCTACATGGACCAAGTCTATCAAAGACGGAACGTGTGTTAAGCCTCTCAAAGACAGACACTCGTGTCATCTTTGTTTCTTTCTCCTTGAGCATGTCATTGGTTGATAAGACCTCTTCTTCAATTATGTAATTGGTACTTGCTCTCCTTATGGCAATATGAATAGGTTTTGGTGGTGTAAATCCAAGACCTATTCGAGAATTTTGAATTGAATGGCCACTTTCTTTTAGCGTCTTTTGAGTAGAATTGAGTCCACGACGTGTCTTGTCCAAAACTTTGGAGGGAAGCTCTTCCGTCTTGCCATCGGGCTTATATCCAGCTTTTACGAGAAGCTTGTAAGCTTTTGGGTCATAACATCCTTCATTTTCATTGATTAGAGTTTCCCCATGTTCTTTTTCAGGACCTTGAGTCGGACGAGTGAATCCTTTAAGTGGAGGACGAGAAGACTTCGTTGTATCAAGTGAAGTTAACGGCAATATCAACCCTTCCAGTGACTTAGACTCGGTAACTAGTTCTTGTTCTTTTCTTTCTCGATTGAGTGATGTTTTATTCTCATCTCGTGACTTGAGCTTTTCGGTGAACGAACTTTCTTTAAGTCCTTTTGGCTCGTCAAAATAGTACTTCGCATTAGCAAAATATGATTCAGCTTCAGTAAATGGTTTGCTATCACCAGATATTGTTTTCACGGTGCCTTCCCGACAGTATTTGAAGCATTGGTGCCATGTTGATGGGACTACGCCATTTTCATGTAACCATGGTCGACCAAGTAGCATGTTGTAAGATGTTTTGGCATCAATGACATGGAATAATGCGGTGGAGATCATATCGTCTATCGTTAATTCCAACCTTATGATGCCAATAGCCCTTTGCCCTCCTTGATTAAAGCCTTGGATCATCAAGCGACTATTAGAAAGTTCATCGATGGGAATTTCTAATTCTTTTAATGCGCGCAAGGATAAGATATTGACAGCTGAACCCCCATCGATTAGTATTCGATTTATCTTATGTCCTCGAGTATAGCAAGTTGTGAATAACGGGCGATTGTGAGGCTTTGAACCAAGTACTACTCATCAGTGAATGCAATCGTGGACATGCAATGATCAATAGCGGCGGATGTTCCTTTCTCAGCGATACATGATCCAGGCACCTCATCTTCGTATATCGTATTAACCTCTTCATGATGCAAAGTAACGAAGTTTGTTGTTTCGTTCTCTTCGTCCAAAGAAATTTTTCCTTGGCGAGCTAGTTGCATGACCTTGTCTTTAAACACGAAGCAATCATGAATTGGATGCCCTACTAAACGATGGTATTTACAATACTTCGGATCATCGATGCGATTGGCTTCTTCGGGACGTTTCATCTCTGGCAACTCGATGAGATTGGCATTTATTAAATCATCGAATATCCCCGCCACATCAGAATCTAAAAACGGGTATTCTTTTGATTGCATCTCCTTGAGAGTCAACTTTCTTTGTCTTTTGTCCACAGAGTTAATTTTCTTCTCATCACTAGGATCTTCAGTTTTGCTTCGCAATTTCATTGGTAGGACGCTAACCGCCATCGATTCTTTGTTTGGGACTCTTGAGTAGGATTTGCCCCCTTTCTTCACGTCTTGCCTCTCTTTGCCATTTCGAGATTCTTGGATAGGTGGTCCATCGCTCCCACTTGCAACCATACTCAGTTCCATGTCAACAGCTCGAGTGGCTAACTCTTCAAACGTTCTTGGTTGTATACCTTGAAGGATGTATCTAAGGCCCCAATGCATTCCTTTGATGCACATTTCAATAGCAGACGACTCAGATAGTCTATCTTTGCAGTTAAGGCTCAAATTTCTCCAACGATTGATATAGTCAATGACTGCTTCATCTTTCCATTGACGGGAGTTGGTGAGTTCGATCATGCTCACTGTACGACGAGTGCTGTAAAAGCGATTGATGAACTCTTGCTCTAATTGGTTCCAATTGTCGATTGAGCCAGCTTCTAGGTCAGTATACCAGTCAAACGCATTTCCCTTCAGTGATCGGACAAATTGCTTTACTAAGTGATCTCCATAGGTTCCAGCATTGTTGCATGTCTCGACAAAATGCGCTATGTGTTGCTTAGGATTGCCTTTTCCATCAAACTGCTGGAATTTTGGTGGTTGATAACCATTTGGCATCTTCAGATTATCAACCCTTTGAGTGTATGGCTTGGTATAGGTCGAGGATGACTTGAAGCTTCCGTCAAACTTGTCCTTGATAGTTCCCATAATGAACTCCTTTAGTTGATCGACTGGAATCATCCCATCATTTGAAAATTGGAATTCCTTAGCAATTTCTTTCTCAGTTGGATTTTGTCTTGCAACTTCAACTTCATCATGGTTTTCAACTTCTTTGCCCCTTATATGGCTAGTATCAGTATTATCCGTTTTGTCGAGCAGTTTTGCAATTCTCGAGTCTTGCTCTTGGACATGTTTTGCGAGCCCCTCGATAGCTTTGGTTAGACTTGCAAGTTGCTCTTCCAAAGTTATGGCGTTAGTCATCATCACAGGCGCCGCACCCGAATAACTTGACATGGAATGTGGAGAAGATGGTGTAGATTCTCCATCATTGTTTTCAGTATTGCTCTCAAGTTGAAGAGAGTCCTTCTCGATGGCCTTTGGTGGAGGAGTTTCCTCGGAAGATGCTTGCAACTTCTTGGCCATGTTTCTTGTTATGACGCCAACACTCTCATTTGCAGAATTTGAAGAGCTTGAGGCAGTTGGCTTGAAAGTCATTGTCTTTGAAGCTTTGACTTGATGGAAGGAAAAGATGAGAGGTAGAGATGGTCCCACTGGGCGTGCCAAAAATTTGTACACAACAAATTTGTAATTCTGAAAATCAAGAAACACAAAAAATTGTGACAAAGAAATTTATATTAATCAAAATGAAAATATAGGGTACAAATCTCTATATGTAATCCTCTGATTCTTCCTTCAAAATATATATTTGATTGTTGGAGTTGACTTTGCTTCTTTGATCTTCTCCAACGTTGACTTGAATGTTTATAACGTTAATGCGAGGGCTTGACAGCTTATTCTCGGATCAAACGCTGAATTTGATATATGGAATTTGAAATTTATTTGATTGTTGGAGTTGACTTTGCTTCTTTGATCTTCTCCAACGTTGACTTGAATGTTTATAACGTTATTGCGAGGGCTTGACAGCTTAATCTCGTATCAAACGTTGAATTTGATATATGGAATTTGAAATCTTCAAGGTTGACTTGTACCTTTGATCTTCCTTGAGCTTGATTTGAACTTCTATAACGTCAATTCGTAGGTTTAGCACCGCAATTACGAATCAAACGCTATAATTTGATGAACTTCCTCAAGAACGCCTTGAATATCACTTAGAACGCCTTGAATATGTGAAGAACCTTCGTAGAGAAAATTTGGAGAGCTTCTTTCGTCTTCTCTAGCTTTTTGATTGAACTTCTGTGTATAATTTATGAACTCCAAAGGACCCTATTTATAGGTGTAGGATGGAAGAGTTGTGGATAATTTGGATTCCATTGATAATTATCCATTTGATTTAATAAATAATTATCATAATTTTGGAGCCATTTGATTGGCTAATAGAAGATCTAGATCTTTTAGATATTATCCAAAACTTAACTTGATAATTATCCATAAATTAACTTAAATAGATAAATATCTTTTGTCGTAGACGACTTTTGATTGGTCAATATTTCCACGTGGCGCGATTTGATTGGTCGTGGGTTTATTAACTGCAAGACATGATTTGATTGGATGGAACACCTCAATTTGACACGTGTCGCCATTTGATTTGTTGATAAAATGACTATTAAAATATCAATTAAATCAATTATTTTATTTTGGAATTAAATTTGATAAATCCCAAAATATATATATTTAAAAGATTTAAATTAATATTTAATATCATTCTTGCCACTTGTCATCATTTGATTGGATATAAAATTTCATTGTCTACAATAAGTATCAAGCCAATAACCTTGCAATGAGATTTTTCAAATAAAAAGAAAATTCAAGATTATGATAATTTAGAATTTGAGTTAAATTTGGGCAATTATATTGAAAAACCTCAATATATATGTGTGTGTATATATATATAGAGGAGCTCATAAGAAGGATTGGCTTTGACACATAAAGTAGTCATTCATCAACTTGTTCTTAAAAGACCATGGGTGTCTCCTCCTCAACCTTCTACTTTGTCCTTTGCCTCATTGTATTTGCATCAGGTAATCCACAATGAATTAATACCGATTAACTTGGTCGTTTAGTTAGTTTATCAGATTATAAACGAGCCAACTCTTTATGTTCGAGAGACTTTGATAGAGTTATGGTAATTTATCGACATTTGAATGTAATATTGATTTTATCGACCCTCTAGGTAATGTACCAAAATGTAAGTATAATAATAAAACCAATTAAAATTTGTTTGCAATTTTTATTTTTTTTTAATAATAGTAAATTGTAAAATTTAATTAATGCAGTTAAGCCAGAGATGGTAGCCGGGAAAAAATGTCGTTGTCAGAGTGTACTGGGACCATGTATCCTGTGCGATTAGAGATGCACTGAAGCGGTGAACGCCCGACACGGGGGCATCCCAAAGGCCTCGTGTACTCGTGCAGGAAGCCCAACACTTCCTCAATGCCTTTGTGCCTATGACTGTCCATGTTAAGATTAAGCCCAATGGGCCATCAAAATATGGCCTATTTTTCCTTAATTTTGGGAATTTAATAAGAATGGGAGTTTTATTTATTTCTTGAATATTCTCAATAATGTTATATTATTCATGTGAGTGGGCTTCTTCTTTATGGAATGAATAGTGAAAATATTAAATTTTTTATAAAAGATAATTAAGTCATAAAGGTTTTATCAAAGTTCAAAGTTTCGTTTCTAACATAAGTTTTGGGTTGTTAAATATTAAAAACGTTTCGTAAACGTTTCAGAAAAGTAGGAGAAAACTTGAAAAAACGAGAAAAAAACAAAAACAATGTTAAAGAAAGTAAAAAATTATCTTTATTCATTTTTAAACACCAATATTTTATTTTTAAATTTCATTTTTAAACATCAATATTTTGTTTCAAAATTTAAATAAGTATACCAATAGATGAAAATTTCGAGAACTAAGTAATAATATTGGATTCAAATTTAGGGCTCTTACAACAAATGAATTTTTATCTTCTATTTATTCAACTACCCTTCCTCAATGTACGATAGTAATCAACTTGATTTAACAATTGTAATTAATTATCTAGAACATTTCTATCTAGATATTTACAAAGACTATTCTAAACATCTTTTGAAAAATTTCTAAACATCTTTTGAAAAATTTCTAAACATCTTTATTCATTTTTAAAAAATCAATCTTTTTTTCAAAATTTATACAAGTATACCAATAGTTGATAAAATTTTCAAAAGCGAACTAAGTGATAATATTGGATTCGAATTTAGCTCTCTTACAACATATAATCAACAAGTTCAAACAACTTAACCTATAAAATACAAAATTATAAAAATGTTACGGTATATATTTTTAAATTATTAAAAGAAAAAATTGCTCATATAAGTATGTATTATGTTGTTTGTTAAAATAATCATTTAATAACCCATATATCGCTATAAGAAAAATTGTAATATCTTAATTTTTGTGTTTTTGACGTGTGTATTTGAATATAAACAAAATTGTCTATGATTTCGTTCCCACGAGGACCGAACAATCAAGCACTAGCCTATCTATTATCAGTAATCTAAGCCTAATAAAAATACGAGATACGTTGTAAAGAAAACTAAACAGAATGCAAGGAAATTGATTTAAGTTACGTATGATTGGAAATTCCGGACTCAGGGTTCACCACGATAAACATTATCGACTCAATTATATTACCAATGAAACTACTATCGCTACTTATGAAGGACACTATCCAATTGTAATCACTATCTTCTGTCGAAGCATAATAACATATCTAAGCTAATTAACCAACTACTTTCGTGATGATTAGACTAGACTCAGACTCATTAATCTCTATGATAATGTATCGATTCCTCAAAAGACCTAAAACTACTTTCGTGATTTAGGATCCTAGGTTTGAATTCTAGGGTTCTGATATAGATGTCACCTTTCAGAATTTTCACCTAATATCTATGATCATGCAAATAAGTGGCCAGCAAATTCACAAGCATTAATAATCAAGAATGCAAATCATAAGCATACGCGATGTAAAATCAACGATTCTATAATCTATATCGATAACATATTATCGGGCTATTCCCGGTTCCAGAATAATGTGAATTACTCCATAGAAACGAAAGCACAATAAACAATTAATAAAGCAAACATCATAAACGACAAGAATTCAAAGAGATTAAAGAAGATAATTTCGATAAAACCCGTTGTCGAATAAACTGTTTACAATCGTTCTTGAATTTCGTGTCTCGATCTCCAATCTTTACAACTCAATTCAAGAAAATAAGGTTCGAACCCTAAAACAATGTTGGGAAGGGTTATTTATACCTAATCTAAACATAAACTCCGAATGTGGGCCGAAAGTATTTGGGCTTCGAGTAAAGCGGCGTACGTACTCCATTTAACACGGCGTACGTACTCCATACAAATCGGCGTACGTACTCCATTTGGCCTAATTCTCTGCCTTCGTTGTTTGTACGCGATTTAACACGGCGTACGTACGCCATGTATTTGGTCCGAATTTGGCTTTGGTGTCTTCTACAAAGTTGTAGATCTATGTCTTAGCTTCAAAACCCAACTGATTTGGATCCAATCCAAGTTGTAGAACTCGAGTTATGATCGTTTTACCAGGACTGCGCCATTTGGTTCGAAACAGAGCGTATTTGTAACTTTCGGGCCTTTAAACGTTTGAACCGGATCTTGTCATATTCACAAAACTTTTAGGTAATTGTCTTAGCTTTCTAACCATATAAGGCTCATCAACATTGGAGGTTGGTAGCTCAAGATATGATTGTATTTCCGAACAATGTCCATGTATCTCTTTTCATACGTTTTTTCGCCATTTTCTCAAAGTTAATGATTTTACCCTACAATCATATAACAAACCTATAAACGTATATGGGGTATAAATCATGATATAAAATGATATAAAAACGACTAATCTTAGGCTAGAAAACACGTATAATTGAGGTTTATCAACCCCCCCAAACTTGCTTTTGTTCGTCCTCGAACAAACGGTAAAACAAAGAAAACAAAAACAAAAACATAAACTAAAGATAAACTCATTTTCGTAGAGTACACGATTGCACTTAGCATGTGCAACAAGCCTTTAAACCTTTTAGTTACCCCAAAAGGACGAGTTATAGTCTCGTGAGGATTTGCAGTTTGATATACCCACAAAATCTATGAAATTCAAGCTAAATCCATATAATACAATTTATAAAAATCAACAAAAGACTAATGGCATAACATCATTAACAATTAATCTCAAAAGCTTGTACATATCTCTCAATTTTACCACATATTAACACTAAGAGTCGAATTAACTTCCAAAGCGGTGCATTCAATCATAGGCATTATAGTCGAGTGGCATCCTTACCAAATTTTGGATATAATCCCCACTTTTATTAACTTTCAAATTCAAAAGGTACTAAGTTTTATAGGCAAAAATACACACTACAAAACTAAAGCTTTTCAGATTTTTTTTTTTTTTTTTTTTTGACTTTCTACACAGCACGTGTGGATTTCAATTTTAACTTATTAGACCATGTGCAATGTTTGTTCCCTTAGGCTTTCTATGACACCCATGTAACGAGTTTTGGGTCAACGACTCCGAATCTAGATAGCTTTAGGGCGTTAAGTGTTGAAACACTCCTTTTGGACTTAATCACTCGAGTGTCAAAGGCCACGAAACAAACTAGGTCTTTATGTGAGTTAGATTCACCATGTCATTATAATCCAATACAAAAGTGACTAGTAACTCTATACCTTATGAAAATTTTTGTTAAAATTCTTGGGAATTACTCCTTAAGTGTCTCAAGATGTAGCATCCACTCAACTCCTCTCCCATAGATTGTGTGTAAATATCTAAAGAAGCAAATCCTAATCTTAGGTCGACATGAGCAAAAATCGAGATATGCTTGTTCCATTAGTCCAGATTATACATTGAAGTCATGCCATCTATCTTAAGTTAATTCTAGCAAATTGTACAAATGACAAGCTAAAAGTCATAGAAGAAAAAAAATTGCATGCCATATGAATAGCTCAAACGCCCCCAAACTTAAGCGAAACAAACTCATATGATATATAAATATGCTAAATCGAATTCCACCCCCAAATTTAAACTATACATTGTCATCAATGTTATCACACATAAGTAGTGGGAAAGGAAAACTTAACCTAACGGGATGTTGAAAAACATGCCCGAATACCAAAAGAGAATTTGCGTTCCAAGTAAAGGTGTTGCATCATCTTTATCATCCAATGTAAGCTACTCATGTACCTTGTATAACAAAACAAAAACAAAGTATGCAAAGTTTTTTTTTTTTTTTTTTTTTTTTTTTTAAAGATAGGAAATTAAAAACTCGGAATGAAAGAAAAAGGAAAAGAACGAAAAACAAAATGAAAACAAACATAAAGGATACGTTTGGGTTGCCTCCCAAAAAGCGCTTGTTTTACGTCTTTAGCTCGACGTTACCATGCTTAGTTTAAATCCCGGATCGGACCCGATGACTTGGCAATTCCCCAATCGACTTTAGAATCTCTGTTTATAGGTAGAGGGACCTCTGGTGCTTGTCGAATAGAAGAATTGAATTGCCCCTTTTTGAGTTTTTGTCGAGGGATCTTTTTGTCGTGCAATACTTTACTTTTCTTGCTAATATTCGCACCCTCGTGTACATCAAGCCTTGACTCACCTTTTTTATGACATCGGAACTTTATCTCCTTTCTAGCAATGTTTGATGTCGATGGCGGATTTCCCTCAAAGATTCGAGCAATATCAGCGATAATTGTATCTTCCTCCTCGATCGAGCCATCACTCACCAGTCGTGCCTCTAATGGATCCTTATAGTACTTCCTAGCAAGCTTGTCTTTGGTTATAGCCTCGTCAATCCTGTAACAAGAGTTCTCGATAGAGCAGTTAGCAACAGATTTATATAGACTAAATTCAACCCTCTCATCCCCAATATTCAAGGAAAGCCTTCCGTTTTTAACATCAATAATAGCTCCTGCTGTAGCTAGGAATGGCCTACCAAGAAAAATGGGAATTTGAGAGTCTTCATCCATATCGAGAACGACGAAGTCTGTAGGAATAAAAAATTTTCCTACTCTAATCGGTACATCTTCTAGCATACCTACCGGATACTTCACAGATCTATCAGCTAATTGCAGAGTAATCGTGGTAGGTTTTAACTGACCCAATTCTAACTTACGTGAAACAGAAAGTGGCATAAGACTAACGCTAGCACCAAGGTCACACAATGCATGACCAAAACTAACGTTACCTATTACGCATGGAATCGAAAAATTACCGGGGTCTTTAAGCTTAGGAGTTAATTTATTTTGAATTAATGCGCTACACTCCTCAGTTAAAGCCACGGTTTCATAGTCCTCTAGTTTCCGTTTGTTAGAAAGAATTTCCTTCAAAAACTTAGCATAAGAAGGCATTTGTGCAAGTGCATCAGTGAATGGAATATTAATGTAAAGTTTTTTCAAAACTTCTAAAAATTTTCCAAACTGTTTATCTAATTTCGCCTTAGCTAATCTTTGAGGGAAAGGCACGGGTGGTTCATATGGCGGTGGAGGTACATATATTGGTTCTTTTTCGCTTTTATCAGTTGTTTTGTCAATAGAGTTGTCGGGATGAGACGATTTTTCTTTTTCGACCTTCTCAGTTGACTCAATTTCACCAATCCTAGTAGGCATCTTTGGACCCTCATAATTAGTTTCATTCCTTAAAGCAATTGCATTACAATGTTCCTTTGGATTTGTCTCAGGTTGTCCGGGAAAGGAACCAGAATTTCTACTCGAGTTACTAGCTTGTTGTGCAATTTGAGTTTCTAGCATTTTATTATGAGTTGCTAAAGAATCGACCTTAGTTGCTAGTTGTTTAATTGCATCATTTACTATCTCATTTTGCTTAGTCTGGGCTACTACGAAACTCTCTAGAAGGGACTCTAGGTTCGATTTCTGTTGTGGAACAGGATCGTAAGGCTTCTGTTGGAATCCAGGTGGCTGCCTAAAGTTAGGATGTGGAGCTGCATTTTGGCTTGGGTTATACGAAAAATTAGGGTGATTCCTCCAACCAGGATTAAAAGTATTTGAAAACGGGTCGTTCTTTTGGTTGAAGTTATTCACAAAGTTGGCTTGTTCAATAGAGGGATTGTTAGGTACACTAGCTAGTTGACACTCTAATGCAACATGACCAACCATACCACATATTTCGCACATAGGAGGTGTAGTATTGACAGAATTAACATGCACGTTCATGGAATCTAACTTTTTAGACATAGCCTCTACTTGTGCAGAAAGTAAAGTAATGGCATCAATATCATACTTACCTGGTGTCTTCTGTGAAATCGATCTTTCGCTAGACCATTGGTAGTGGTTCAGTGCCATATTCTCGATTAAGTCATATGCTTCGTCGATACCCTTATTCATCAAAGCTCCTCCAGCTGCTGCATCGACTGACATCCTCGTGGTGTAGATCAGTCCATTGTAGAAAGTGTGAACAATGAGCCACTTCTCTAGTCCATGATGTGGGCACAGTAGTAGAAGATCTTTGAATCGTTCCCAAGCTTCGTATAGCGATTCACCATCCCGTTGAGCAAAAGTAGTGATTTGATTCCTTAGTTGTGCAGTCTTGCTCGGGGGAAAGTATCTCGCTAAGAAGCACTGCATCAGTTGATCCCATGTTCTAATAGAACCGGTCGGTAAGGAATGTAGCCAAGCTCTCGCCTTGTCTCTCAGTGAGAACGGAAATAATCTCAGTCTGATGGCATCTTGGGAAACCCCGTTCATTTTTAGAGTGTCACAGTACTCTAAGAACATTGACAAGTGGAGATTCGGCTCTTCAGTAGGTGCACCCCCAAACTGATTCTGCTGAACCATTTGTAGAAGGGATGGCTTGAGCTCGAAATTGTTGGCCTCTACAGTAGGCCTGGCAATGCTAGAGTGAAGTGTATGTGCGTTCGGCGCTGCAAAATCCTTAAGATATCTCGCATTTGCGTTCGCATTCGCATTTACAGCCGGGTTTGCATTCGCGTTAGCGTTTGCATTAATATTTGCATTCACGTTCTCTTTAGCCATTGTAACTTGTCTAAGCTGAGCCTGTTTCAGTTTTTGTTGTCTTCTCCTAGCACGAAAGGTTTTCTCGATTTCTGGATCAGGTACGAAATCGAGCTTACTTCGCATACAAGGAAAAATCGAAAACCTGAAATTAAACAGAGAAATAAAAATTAAAAACTAAAAATAAAATAAAATGGCTTAGTCTCACTAAATTCTGATAAAAACTAATATTGACTATTCAAGTCCCCGGCAACGGCGCCAAAAACTTGATGTGCCTAAACCGCAAGCGCACGGCTTCGGTGCAGTACAAAAGATATCGTTCCCACGAGGACCGAACAATCAAGCACTAGCCTATCTATTATCAGTAATCTAAGCCTAATAAAAATACGAGATACGTTGTAAAGAAAACTAAACAGAATGCAAGGAAATTGATTTAAGTTACGTATGATTGGAAATTCCGGACTCAGGGTTCACCACGATAAACATTATCGACTCAATTATATTACCAATGAAACTACTATCGCTACTTATGAAGGACACTATCCAATTGTAATCACTATCTTCTGTCGAAGCATAATAACATATCTAAGCTAATTAACCAACTACTTTCGTGATGATTAGACTAGACTCAGACTCATTAATCTCTATGATAATGTATCGATTCCTCAAAAGACCTAAAACTACTTTCGTGATTTAGGATCCTAGGTTTGAATTCTAGGGTTCTGATATAGATGTCACCTTTCAGAATTTTCACCTAATATCTATGATCATGCAAATAAGTGGCCAGCAAATTCACAAGCATTAATAATCAAGAATGCAAATCATAAGCATACGCGATGTAAAATCAACGATTCTATAATTTATATCGATAACATATTATCGGGCTATTCCCGGTTCCAGAATAATGTGAATTACTCCATAGAAACGAAAGCACAATAAACAATTAATAAAGCAAACATCATAAACGACAAGAATTCAAAGAGATTAAAGAAGATAATTTCGATAAAACCCGTTGTCGAATAAACTGTTTACAATCGTTCTTGAATTTCGTGTCTCGATCTCCAATCTTTACAACTCAATTCAAGAAAATAAGGTTCGAACCCTAAAACAATGTTGGGAAGGGTTATTTATACCTAATCTAAACATAAACTCCAAATGTGGGCCGAAAGTATTTGGGCTTCGAGTAAAGCGGCGTACGTACTCCATTTAACACGGCGTACGTACTCCATTTAACACGGCGTACGTACTCCATACAAATCGGCGTACGTACTCCATTTGGCCTAATTCTCTGCCTTCGTTGTTTGTACGCGATTTAACACGGCGTACGTACGCCATGTATTTGGTCCGAATTTGGCTTTGGTGTCTTCTACAAAGTTGTAGATCTATGTCTTAGATTCAAAACCCAACTGATTTGGATCCAATCCAAGTTGTAGAACTCGAGTTATGATCGTTTTACCAGGACTGCGCCATTTGGTTCGAAACAGAGCGTATTTGTAACTTTCGGGCCTTTAAACGTTTGAACCGGATCTTGTCATATTCACAAAACTTTTAGGTAATTGTCTTAGCTTTCTAACCATATAAGGCTCATCAACATTGGAGGTTGGTAGCTCAAGATATGATTGTATTTCCGAACAATGTTCATGTATCTCTTTTCATACGTTTTTTCGCCATTTTCTCAAAGTTAATGATTTTACCCTACAATCATATAACAAACCTATAAACGTATATGGGGTATAAATCATGATATAAAATGATATAAAAACGACTAATCTTAGGCTAGAAAACACGTATAATTGAGGTTTATCAATTATCCTTGGACTTAATTTAGTAAATTGTTAGATTTATAACTCTTTTCTGTTTTTCTCCTTTTTTTTTTTTAATTTTATTAACTATTATACTCTATCTCGAAAAGAATTTTAAGAAACTATGTTTCGTGAAAACTATGGAAACACTGAATGTTTTGATGGAAACAATGGAAACATTACGAGTTGGAAATATTGTAATTTCGAAACAACTTCATTATTTCTTTTCGCTTAGTTGAAAAATGGAAACTTTTCGAAATTTTCGATGGAAAAGAAGGAAAATTAGAACCATGGGTTTTATTAATATCATTTTCATGGTTTTACGAGCTAATACAATCTATGTTTAAATTTCGATAATGTGATTGGTGGATAGGTTGGGTGATAATTCGATCACAACATAAATGTAATTGTTAAGAGAATATTTGTGTTAAGTAGTGGTGTATATAAACCCGCCCAAACCGCTCAAATTGAACCAATTCGCTTGCAAAACAGCCGGTTTTAAACTTTTAAATAGTGGTGGATTGATATTCTTGCCACCCTCCACTTTCGGGTTAGGTGATGGGTTTAAAAGTTGTAACCCGACTAAACCGCAACCCAACCGCTAATTACATAAAATACACACAAATGTATATTATAGAGACTAAAAACAAGTTTTAAACTAATATATAGATATATACTCTCAAGTAATAATAATTTTATTCATATTTTATATAACACATTTTATTTTTAATTTGGGGAAATTTAAAACCGTATTTGAACACTTATTTATTTAATTTGAACAAAGTTTTATTTTCACAACTAACGAAATATATTCTACATATGTATGATTTATATTTGATGATATTTTATTTTCAATAATATTAGAATTCTCACCCTTTATAAATTATGATCATATAATATAGTGGTGAATATTTACATCCTACCAACTTAATTTTTTAATTAAATGTACAAAAAATGATATATTTTATTAATGTGTTACTAACTATTAACAACAAAAATTGAAAAAATAAACTGAAACTGCCAACCCACTCGCTAAATTTATTAAATCGACCGAACTGCTTCGCTCGGTTTGGAAAAATAAATATATAATTTCGGGTTGCTATGTATTCTACCCGCTTATGTTGGGTCAAGTTGATTTTTTCCACCCGAATCCGACCGCGTATACCTCTAAATTTAAGTTAATTTAAACCATCTTAGATGTTCTTTTAAATAACAAAACATCATTTATTGCATTGTGATGATTAATTGTAAAAATGAAATATAGTTTTTGACCCGACCCAAATAAAAAAGGCCCAAAAAGACGTAATAGGGCCTCAATAATGAGCTCTCAGCCCAGCCCGGGACACAAAAATATAACAATGGGCTAAACTGAGCCTGCGTAGTAACTGGAGAAATGGCTGTGATCGAAGAAGAATCGAACGGCGTGAGTAAATCGCCACCGAATCCGACGGCGGCGCGGCCGTCTGGTTACGTTTCAGATGGCTATGAAACCGCCAGTGATACTGAGCTCAACGACGCCGGCCCAGAACCACAAATTCATACTCGTAGTAGTACTAAGGATGGAGATCGTGAGGTGAGCGGTGAAGTCAAGGAAGAGGAAAGTCAAGCAAAGTCTGAACCGATTGATGCTGAAGCTAATGAGGTAATGCTTTTATAGCTATTTGGAATTTTCATTTTGGAGTTTTTGTTATGTTTCTTGTTAGCAACTTTAAGGAATAAGTGTTTTTTTCTCATATTGCTTAACTATTGGAATAATGTTTTCTTGACGGAGAAGGTTTTGTGTTTGGCGTTAAAATGGAAGTGATTTAATTGATAAATTAGGTTAATTGAGAAAAAAGGATAGTGCTTGAAATAGTATCACATCATCATAGGTCTGTCATGATGATCAATTTACTAGTACTAGTGAAATGTGAAGAAATATGAAATTGTTCCTGATAATATGTTTTTTGCGTTGTTCACCAGTCATTGCCAAGAAATTATGTTTTTTGTCCTATTGGAATTTGATTTGATTGAGGAAAAAAAGGGTTGTGTTTGACGTTAAAAATGGAATTGTTGAGGAAAGTAGATCTTATCGAGGAAGAAGGTTAAAGAATGAACTTAGTGACGAGTTATAGGATCACATCATATGAATCCGTTGATGATCAATTTACTTGTACAATTCAAATGCTGGGAAATTTTGAAATTTCATGATTTGTTTATGCTTTGTTGGGTCAGTCGTTGGCCAAGGGATTTAGGCAAGTAGCTCTGATGTTTAAGTTAAGCTAGTTTGATTCTTATGTTCTGTGAAACTACCATTTAAAGGTTTTTTTTTTTTTTTTGTGGTTTTACTTCAATTTTTCTATGTCTAGAACCAATTTCATTTCTTCATCACCACCCATAATGTCATATTACTTTGCCGTTTTCTTTTTCGAGAAGTAGAAAGCTCTAGCTCGAGCCAATGATGCCAAGATTGAGGGAAATTCCTTGTTTAAAGATGGAATGTATGATGAGGCGCTGTCAAAGTATGAGCTAGCAATACAAGTTTCCCCTGATGGTCCTTCATCTACTGAAATACGTTCCATATGTCATGCCAATCGAGCTGCTTGTTTCTCCAAACTGGTTTGTTCTCTCTGCTGAACTTTTAGGATAAATATGTTGTTTTTCATGTCTTATTTCTTTTATGTCACTAGCATAGTTGTTGATGGTGAATGGCGAATGGCGTTGTGCGACGCACACCTTTTCAAAGCAAGAATTTCAAAAATAAAATAATTATATATGCTAATACAATCAATAATAGATAACGTCTTTAACAATAATAAATGATTAGATAAATGGTTTTATGTTTTGTATTGGAACAATTTTATTAGGTTGACCCATTTTGACCGAAATTCAACTAATCTTGACTGAAATTCTCACATTTACATTGACTTCACAATAGCGCTGATGGTGCGTGCCATGGCGCAAAAGGCGCGTAATGACATTGCCATTGTGAAGGAGTGCGTCACGCCATACTCCATGGCCCAGGGGTGCACCATATCGCCATGCGCTACGGCACGCCTTTTACAACTATGGTCAATAGAAAATTAGCAATTGATATTAGTTGTATACTTGAGTTGCTTAACATTGGACTCTGACCTTGATGATGTCGTTCACATGTCTAATTTTTGTGGTCAAAAGCACTTGATATGCATAATGTCCTGTGTTTTGATTTACATGGAACTCGTGTCCTTGATGATTAGAGCCCCCAAAATAAAAACTTGTAGGATATGAGCTGAATGTATATTGTATGGTATTTGAAAATGTCCCATTTGTACGAGAGATGCAAGGTGAACATGAAGTTTATTTCTGTGGCTTGGTCCTTGGAGATATTTTTGAAATTTGATCACCAACTTGCTTAGTTCCATTTTGCACTTTTAATATCCTTCCCTAGATTAACACTTTCATGAAGTTCATTGGTGAAAATATATGACGTAGTTCAGAAAAAAAGAAAGAAAGAAAGAAAAACAGATCAGAAGTTACAGGTACCTGGGTATTTATAATCAAAACAAAGTAGGGAGATTCTATACAGTTCTAAGACTTGTTGGGAACTGTACTGATGCAGTTATACCTAGATACTTTCAAGTTCCAAATCATTTAGTGCCATCCGAATCAATGTCTATGTTTTTGTAGAATGCATATGTTGAGAAAGAGTTGTAGGCGTCGATTGAATATGTTGACTTGAGAACTGATGCACGGAAACATATTCTTCTTCTGAGTGCTCCTGATGTATGTCCAAATTTTTGCTTCATTTGAATCATACCTCATGGATCGTCATCCTTTACTTGGTATCATCAATCATGATAATTTGATTGATGTTCAGGTTAAATATGAGGAGACAATAAAGGAGTGCACAAAGGCATTGGAGTTGAATCCTACATACATGAAAGCTCTATTAAGAAGAGGAGAGGCACGTGAAAAACTTGAACAATATGAAGAATCAATTGCTGGTAAAGTACAATGCAAAACATTCAAAATGATACTGCTTTGTGGTTGAGGTTGACAATGAGTGTCATTTCTTGTCTGTACTTATCGTGGATTGTTTTATGTCATGCCACTGAATTTTCTATCTTTGGCTATTTAGAATCCCAAGTTTTCTATGAATAATATTCTCTTTTTTTTAGATGGTCCGTGTGGATGATAGGTTGCGCTTGAATGTATATTATTTTATGCACAGAATGTCAACATTTTTTCTTCTAATTTACACTAAAATGACGTTGTCTTATGTTAGATTAAGCTTTTTCCATGTTCATGACTTTCTCTTTTTTTTTTTTTCTCTTTTTTGAATTATTCTGCTACTTTCTTGTAGACATGACTAAAGTCTTGGAATTGGATCAGTCAAATGACCAAGCTCGGAGAACTATCATCCGTTTGAAGCCATTAGCTGATGAAAAGCATGAAAAGATGAAGGAAGAGATGATTGGTGAGCTAAAATTTATTGATTTTAGTATTTAATTTTAATTTTTTGCCCTGCATTGTCCTGAGTGATTGTGATGCCTAGGCTAGTTCATTTTCTACAATAGTGGTGCCATTGCGCTAGATTACTTGACACCTGGTTCATGTGGCTTCTTAAACAACTGTAGAAAAGAAAGCACACATAAATGTTCACAGACACACACAAATGAATCCACTGCAAATTTTCTATAATATGAGGATGTGTTTGAATGGAATGTTCAAAATGAGTGCTCCAAGATTTGAGATTCATTTGAAATCATCCAACCAAGTTCAATGGAATTAAAATCCTCAGTTTCAATTTTCAAATCCTAATCCGTCAATCCAAACATAACAAGTCATATGTCATGGATAGATCTTCTTGGACTGGCTCGAACTCAAAGTTGCATTTACTATAGCCGACTCTGGTTTCTAGATTTACCCATTTTCTAGGTAATATAGGTTTGGAACTGATGCAGCCTGTTTTCTGTTGCCTACACAGCTAACTGTTTTCCCAAATGGACTGGAAGTAGAACCATGCATTTAGTTGTCGAACTCAGTATTGGTTTCCATTTCTATTAGAGAGATCCATCTCAGAAGGTTTATTTGGACTATACATTATGCAAGTACGAGAAGTAGCACTTCTGGACACTGTTGGTGATATTTTTGGAATCTAGAATTGGAATTGTGAGTTCAAAATGGAGTTATTTGAAATTCTGATTTGAGCTTTGTCGTTAAACGGCCAATTCATATACCAAGAAAACATATTTGTATTGCATGTCGACTTTGTAAAATCTGTTGCAACATTATAATGTGAAAGATATTGGATTCTACTATGATATTGCATGTATTCTCATACACTTTGTATGCCTGTTAACATTCTTCAGTAGTATCAATCATTTCCCATTTTAGAGATCCCGAGTCAAGGGCTTTATGTTTGGAAGGCATATTATTTACACCATTATGAGCCGCTATGTTCTTAACATAATGGATAACTATGAAAATGAAAGGCATTTTAGTTAAAAAAAAGGTTTGTATTAATTATGACATGTTCTCTTGCAGAAAGTTAAGTAAATGCTTTTGTTTTGCTACCGCAGGAAAACTGAAAGACATGGGAAATTCGATTCTGGGTCGTTTTGGAATGAGCGTTGACAATTTCAAAGCTGTGAAAGATCCAAATACCGGTTCCTATTCTGTTTCATTTCAGCAATAGGTCTGCTTTCCAATACTTTTATTGGTTGATTATTTATACATTTGTCTTGAAGGAAGAGAGTATTTACGAGAAATGAGACTTTCGAATTGTCGTGATTGTGATACTTGGTTATCTTTTAATCTAAAGCTTCTCATTTTGATCGTGTACGAGTGGGCTAGATTTTGATCGTTCCTTGACTTTCGCTTCTCATTTTGATTCTTATACGTTTCCTAATAATCCTAACACACTTCAGAAGTTCAATGATTTGTCTTGTGTGTTTAATTTTCATCGTTTCTAGCTTACAACTTATTTATTACCAGCTTGGCTTATAAGTGGATTAATTGCGGCATTTCTTTGGGAAAAATCGAAAAGTTTGATACGACATGTGAGATTTTATACAATATCAATAGAACTAACATCAGTCTAAAAAACTTGAGACTTGAAATGCGTACCTTTTTCGTATATGGGGAAAGGATATCTTGATCCGATAATATATTGATAGTAATAGTTTTTAAATCATGGATCACCAATATACGTATTTTAATACTTAAAACATAAAATGAATCCAATTTTTTTAACTTCATGTTGTCACACTAACAAGCTTTGGGTATTATAATACGTAATTTGTTACAAGACAAACCAACGAAACTCGAACAATTATATCTGGATAAACCAAACTTGATAAATTCTGTTTTGGACTTCGACTCGACTCCACTTGACTTTGACAAACATCGGTCGAAGTCTATATAAAAATGCCCCAAATGTAGTAATTTTCAATTTTCAAAACAAATAATTGATTTGGTTGAATGAATCTTTAAAAGCTCATAATAATTTTGAGATTTTTTTTTAGTTAAATTTGTGCTATACTAATTTCATTTAACATTTGATGCTCATGATCTATCCTTCCTGTCAGTTCTTTTTCTTTAAAATCAGTTTCTTCATCATATAGTATATGTCATTGCACTCATCTTGCCCCACAAAAAAATAACTCACTCTTTTGTATTTTTTTCATATGAATTTTAATTTTCCATAATATTAAGAAAACAGAATAAAACTCAAAATTGGATTTGCAATTTATTATCCTAATAAATAGAGGCACATTGATAGCTCATCATGACGTATTTTAATCCATTTTGCAGAATGATAACATCTTTAGTTCGAGGGAAAATTATTGCTAATTGACCGAAGCAAAAATATTATGATAAAGACATTCCTCAGTAATATCATTATGATTTTCGAAGTCATGTGCGGTAGCAATACCAAACCAAATACGACGAGTAGTGGGATCCTGAGCATCGCCTTGGCTAAACCTAATGCCATAATGCCTTTCAAATACTCCAAACCATTATCCTACTGTAATAATTCTTTCTAAGAAGAACGCCCATGCTGTGGAAATTCCACCCAGAGGCGTATTTTATCATCTATAGTACTACAATCCATCTTGCAGAATGATAACATCTTTAGTTCGAGGTCCATGGCTACGTAATAGTTTTGTTGCGCCCAACTATCTATAATGGCATGATTCAAGTAAATGTTAAGAATCCTAAACAATATTTGTCAAAATTTATTTGACGGAATAAGTTTTGGATAGTTAACTGCATAATATCAAATTCCAAAACTTGCTTAAGTCATTGTTCATGTTTCCACCGTAGCAAACCCTCATCTTTGGATCTTGCTCTTCGTAGTAGTCACTGACGTCCATTGATAATTTCCCTCTCGAACGCCTCAAGTGCTTTTACTGGTAAATAGGAATAGGTCGAACTAGTGCCACCACCACTCCACCAGTGTAATCATCGGGCGATCTTTTAAATACCTGCATGTCAATATCGAGTACTTTCCCTCCGATTTTAATTTGCTCCAATTTTATGTAATGGTGGTTTTGTGATATCACCAGAGTTTGAGCTCCCCCAATACGATTCTATTTCCAATTATTAACTTATTGAATTGATAAGAATGGTCAGTTAAATCACCAATACAATACGAGAACTTAGAATAACTTGATTGTTTAATCAATGAGATTCTGTTATCCCCAAGTCCAAGTATGCCATTTGTCCGCAAGGTTGTAGTTCTAGAACAGCCAAACAGAATTTTATGAAGCACCTCGTCGCTATTAAAAAACTTAAAATCATCCCTAGCAAGATGCCCCCATCGTGTTATGGCCTCCTCCGTAAAATAATTTATAGTTACATTTGTTGTTGTTGCGAGAATCACAATAAGTTGTGGGAGACCCAAGTGGAGTTTGGCAATAGGAAGAATTGATGCAAGGTTCTGGCTCATAAGTATTAGACTTAGTTGGATCGAATAAAGGTTCTGGTTGAGCCCACATGGTTCGCAATTTATCCATGATAAACTAGTGCCTGTATCGACATATAGTTTTTGCGGGGTGTGTGTGCTGCCAACCTGTATCATGCCATAAAAACCACCAGTTGTGAGTGCAGGAGAAATGGCGGTTTCGAGATCCGATATGATGAGCCTTCTTTTATGTAAGAAGCCCTGGCTTGAAAACATTCATAAGCAACTTTTGATAGCCCTTTGAGGGTTGCGTGTGGGTTATAGGTAGGTAAATCAATTGAGTTATCGTGTATTAACGTTGTAACCAAGAGGTTTGATGTCGACGGTATTTCATTTTGTAGAAGGAGTTCAGAAACTGAAAGTGAAGGCTATTATAAGGAAAAGCAATATATTGCTGAAATTAACCATATTAGGGAAAGAAGATGATGTTGTGTAATGAAATGTTAATTAGCTATATATATAGAGAGATCACAATATCTATGTGTCAGGTTAATCATGATTCTTTCATTATATTCAAGAATCAAGTAAGTTGAGCATACATTTTGTGCATCTCAACATATAACATCTCCCTTCCAAACAAAATAAGAAAACATATCCCAAATTTATACATAGGCAGAGATCAAAATAGAAGAAATATGGCCAGATCATAATTTTGGGTTGTCAATAGATTGGAAAATCTACAAGTCGAAGGGAACAAAAAAACATAAAATAATTCAATCATATTTTAAACTTGGGAAATTTTATATTTCAATTATAACACTTATCATATAATTAGCCAAATATAGGGTGATAGGGATCGAACAATTTCCACACCAACTGCTTCCAACATTCTCATCTTCTCATCATCTTTTCTTGAGGAACTACTTGCATCAAATTTCCTATATTTCTCAGTCTCTGACTTTAATGTATATTTACTTATTTATGGATTCAATTCTATAACGTCCTCCTACGTTTTTTTCAGACAAACTTATGGAGTTAATTAAACAATTTATTCACTTAACACCACTCTTGATATATATTAAATACTAACATGGTGCATAATTATTTTTTAACTTCATGAATCGGCTTTCTCATGTCGTTTTTCTTTATTACCAAAATAGAGCTAATTAAATAAGGTTCTTTTTTCGATTTTTAAGGGATCTTGGGTCTAAGCTATGTTAGTTGTGCCTAACTTAGTTTTGCATTGGGTCATTAATTTTAAATTGGATCCAAATCCAACCCAATCTTTTTCTTGTAAACTTTATTATTAAGTTTAATAATTATCTTAATTTACACTCATAGCCAAAGTCCAAATTGGAGCTAAACTTTAATTATTCAAGAATTCTAATTTTATTTTTTATTTTCATAATAATGATATTTAATAATAAGTAGAATAGATTTTATTTTCCTAATAATGAAATTGGTTATTCTTAGGAGTTTCTAAACTTGAATTTTAAGATAAATGCAATCAGCCATGTGGTCGACTAATGTGGTGTTTATGCAAACACCTCAGTTTTCTTAGTTTTTGATACGTTTCTAGTGAACTAGGAAACAACACGTGCCATGCACGTGAATCTTTTGAATTTATTGAAATAATTATATAATATAAATACTTGATGCACCAACGAACTTTTGTTCCAAACTCAATACACTCTCAATCTATTTTGGGTAGTACTCGAACTTAATCATAAAGAATTATGTATGTACAATATGCATTTTCTTCACTACACATCCCACCTAATGTTCTTGTCGTTATTGCCGAGCATCCACTAAATCACTATAAAATAATTGGATAGGTAGTCATTTTTTAATAACGAAGAAAATCTGCAGCCGCTACAATTGGGGTGCATACTGGGTAAACATTGCAAGGAAAGTTATGTAAAAATCTCAAATCTCTTTCATCTCATTTACTGTAGAATTCCATTTATATTTCTACAGAGAGTCAAGGGGAAGCTAAGTTTACTACATACATAAAAGCACAATATCCTATTAATATGAGTATTAGGTATCGAGAAACACAAACATATAAATATTGAAACTATTTATATACTTATTACAAAATAGTACATCTGCATTAAGCTTATTTTTCAGTGCTCCAGTCTACTTCTAAACTCTTTGTAAATGTTCTATCAACTTATGTATTTATCTGAATAGCTTGTGCCATCGTTTCTACCTTGAGTTGCGAAGTTCATTAATCCGTGATATTAATTCTTGTTGCAATTGGGAAATAAATGGTTTTATAATGATAATTTTAAAACAAAACCTTAATTTAATCAAATTAAATATAATAAAAACCTTAATTTAATCAAATCAAATAAATAGATAATTCAACACATACATACCAAAAATAAAATCACAAAATTATACGAGACTTATAAATTCAATAGAGAATATTATAATAATGACTGCATCTTATGATCTTTTTCTATTCTTGTTTTTCAAAATGAAACGTGGCTTCAACATAATAAAAAATTACATATTAGTACAAAGAACAACATCCGACAAGGTGAATATTTGGGACAAACATAGATACAATCAGGAACTACAAAAGATTGTAAAGACAAAGCCACTTTTGAAAATAGAGTGTAAAAATCATGTGAGCTATATCTATTAGTAAATATTTGAAAATTGAACAATTATGATTCACAATAGTAGTTTAATTCGACATTGAACTCCACAAACTTAATATTATCATTTTTAAGCTCATGCATGTTTATTTTATATAATTTTTATTATTCTTCCATAAGATGATAATATTAATTTTTTACTATTGAAATATTTTACTCTAAACATTTAAAAATAGTAAATCATCTCATATATATCTATACAGTATAACACGATTTATTAATAAATAAAACTATTATTTTTTACATAGGTTGAACATGTATAAATTGGATCAAGCTTGAAATAACTCGAATTCGATATAAGCAGGTTTAACCGATGACGGGTCTTTGCCAAATGCACATTGCGCAAACAAAGTAAATTTATTGAGGAAATTGTTTATTTTAACATTTAATTAAGTAAAACATGATTAAAGAAAAAATACCCTAAATACCACATTTATTGAAATAAGCTTTATTCTACCAAAAAATTAAAATAAATTATATGTACGAGTTAGAGCGTTGGAGCAAGGTTTTACCAATGACAACTTTCTGTAACATTAACTTAATGAAATAAACATAACACGGTATTAATATTATAAATAAGATAATTAAATTTAAAATAGTATCACATAATTTTTTATGATCACTATTAGCACATTAAAATAAATTATTTTAATGAGCTGGATTTATTCCGAAATAGTGTATGATGCTAACTATTAATTACACCATACAACATTAAATCAGATCACCAAATTTCTTTAGCAACAAAATGAAGTTAACTATATGTCCTCTAAACGACGATACATCTTTTAATTGTCAAAAGAAAATCTATTCTCATCGTATCATCCAATAATATCGGTCAATGTTGCTAGATATCATTCAATACTTGAAAAACTCCTAACCTCAACCTATACAACATTCACGTATTATGATTTGATTCATAACTTTTAACGCCTATTTTTTATTATTTAAATTTTATTATTCTCTTTTGAACGAATAGAATTAGAGGGAAATTTAAATATGAAGCTTAACTTAAGATGCAAGAAATTTAATCAAATGGATGTTGTATAGGCTAAGGTTCATAGTTTTTCATCTTTTAAATGTGGAGAATGATATTTTAAGAAATCCAGATTGATAAAAAAATTACTTATAAGCTAGATCATCATTCCACTACTATATTTAAAAATGAATCAGATCACCTGCCACAATAATTCTCAACGGTGACTTCTTATTCAACAACTTAGTCAATATAAATAACATTGAAATTTGAACTATTAAACCTACCATTACCAAGTAATTTTATATTATGATCCGCATATTAAACATATATATTGAACATATTTGAGAAATATTCATTTCAAGTTCATGTTTGTGTAGATATCTAATTTAATATTAAGATAACATATATAATGATTATTAAAGAATAATATTAATTTATTGTTATAAGTTATTTTAGTTTTAATAAACAAATTAAAAAAATAGAAATCATTCAAAATGATTCATACTTTTAGAATAATTATTATAGATATTAGACAATAATATTAATTTATTGTTATAGGATTATCTTATAAAACTTTAAGAAATATAACTCATTCCAATTGATTCATACTTTTGAAATAGTTATAGATATAGATATAAAATATTGATAAGATTACAATAACAAGTAATATACATTGAACAACCTTATTTATATTTCATTGAAGTTTATGCACCTATTTATTATTTTGATAACATTATTAAATGATTATTAATAGAATATGAAGGGGTTTTGGTTTTAAGTCTTAACTATAAAGTGTAAATCATTTGATTTGGTAAATCATTCACACTTTTAGAATAGATATAGATGATATGAATTGATTTGGCCAAGTCTCTGTAGAATTGACAACAATTAGACAAAGAGAAAAACAAACCTCACTACCTATAATTCTATTTATACTTACTAGAAATAATCACGTGCTACGCACGTAGTAGCACGTGGTTCGTGATATTGAAAAAAAATCTACATGAATAGTTACAAATTCATGTTCAGAAGACTTTATAATATTTCAAATAGTAGCAAATAAATAATCATTAATTTATTGATAGTTGTTTAAGTTATTATTATAACATACTTTGATGGAAAAAAATTAGTGTAACATAGTTAATTTTTATCAAATACCAATACATTGCAGCCTTATATCAATGTAAAATAACATAAAACTACTCGTGTTTCTTAATTTGCATAGACTTATTTTTCTTTTTCTGTCACTCTTTCTAATAAAATAGATAATATAGTATCTATTTTGTGTAGTTTATATCCTAACTTAGAGTATAATCCTTAATTTGATAATATAAAGGTGAAATTACTGCCAACATTATCACTCATAAATATGATTTTTTATAAATTTGAACATTGAGTATATTATATGCCAAAAACATACTCCAGTTACTTCTTCGATTTTATTTTCACACACTTTTAAATTTTGTAAGTTATTTTAATAATTTTAAGATGTGCTAACTTCTAATATAAGATGAAAGGTAATTTTTGCAAGAATATTGTAGCGTTAACTTATGCATCCTTATATACATAACCTAAAGAGCTTAAGTATAAATATTTGAGTATAAGACGACAATATCTTCAAAATACACATGACACGTCTATGTTTTTAGTATGAAATATTAAACTCTATGTATTTCATCATAATTACTTCTTTTCTTCCCACATGACTAATGACTACAAAAATATTTAAGAAAATTTATTTACAAATTTTAGTTAAAACTCAAATTCCGTTAAAGTAAACCTAGCTATAAAAAGAGGATAAAATGAGTCATATGTCTTAAATATAATGGGTTAACTTCTTTTATTATTCATTATTCTTTCAAATATTTCTAATATCTCATGCTTAAAAATTATAAGTGATAGGACTTACTTATATTGTATATTGTATACACTTATGTTTAATAAGCATGTTGTCTAAGTAATCTTAAAAAATTTGGGAATCTAATCATTATTTCTTGACTAAATAGTTTTCTACTATTATAAGTTTTTTTCTCAATAAATCTTAATTATGTTGTATTTTGAAATGTATAACAATAAATTTATAAATATGTCAAAATAAAGTTTAGTTTCTTTAAATGAACTTCTTCTTACTTCAAAACTACTCATTAAAATATTGATATAATACTAATAATGATAAACAAAATGAAACACAAACTAAATAATTTTTATATTTTCAGATTAATCTCGTCAAATACTTACTATTTGGTCAAAATACACCTTTAAAATTGGATGACAATAATGTTATCTTAGAGAAGAGAGCTTTTTCTAAAGCTTGTGCTTTAGTGCATAATTTGACCTTTCGTTTCAAAACCATTGACTTTTATAAAGTATATACACTTGCCAAATTTACCCCTACAAAATCCCATCCACTCCCACTTCGTCACATACTCCACCATGACCTTTCGTCATTTCACAATATCCCACGTTAAAAATTGCGTATTTTTATTAGTTCCAATAAGACCAAATCCAATTAAGTTGCAATGAAGACCAAATTCATGACAATGCTTGAGTCCTAATGGAGGCCTTAATGGTTTTGTGCATGCGAATAGAAATTGTCATTGATTATACTTTTAAAAGGTCTTTTACAAATTGAGTTATTATAATTTGAGCCCTAATTGGTTATTTTTCCTATGTTATTAGAAGTAAGAGTGGATATGTCTTTTTACATAACACGAAACAATTTTGTTATTCACTCATTATATCATCTCAATATTGTTATATTTATTCTACAAATATAATTTTGTACTATATATTACAGTCAATATAAATATTATAAATATTAAGATTTTACATATAATATTGTTATATGTTATTGACTAATAATAACTATACATGTATTAATATTCATATATATAATAAGTGGTAGTATTAGTCACATTTATTCTACAAATGTGATACTATAACTGGTTTCCTGTTTGTGAATATATATTGTAATTGATTAGACTTCTAAAAGGTTTTAACAAATTGAGTTATTACAATTAGAGTCCTAATTGGTTTGTATTTCCAATGTTATTAGAAGTAAGGGTGGATATGTCTTTTCATATAGGATGAAACAATTTTGATATTCATACATTTATATATGAGATAGATTAATAAGTGCCTTATTTTGAGTTTTTAAATTTGACTATTTAGCTAAATATTGATAATTACTTTTATCAAATCCAATTGTAGGAATATATAGTAATTATTTGAACTTGTTTTTAATGAATTAAAATTTACTCAATACTGGAAGTATGACAATCATTCATGACTCCACATCTATTCATTATTTTCCTTAAATTCTGGAGTAATTATGTGGATATAAATAGTATAGTTATGAAAAATTAAAATCCGTCCAAATCGATTTTTCTTATTAATTTTTACATAAATGTTCGATTTAAAAACTAAATGAAAATGGTCCTGCAATGTTGGTCATGTGATAATTGTACTTAAAAAATTTGCATTGCACGTCTATATAAATATATATATCAAATATTATATTATATTTTGTAATATATATCTGTGTATAAATCCATAATAATAAAAACTTAATAAATTTTATGTAAGAACATCATTCATCATGTTTTCATAAAATACATCATAACTCTAATACCCCGCATATATAACAGTTATTATTTTTTGGGGTTTTTATACCCAGGTGTATTGTCTTAAAATCATCTCATTTCAATTGAGGTTGTCAAAATGAATAATTAATTTCACAATTCTTTGACAATTTGCATGCTTGATTTTTCGTGGATAATGTACTTAGGTTCCTAAGTCCTATTAGTTTTTTTTTTTTATTTGGATACGAAAGGATATTTTTTGAATTCAATGATCCACACGGAAACTATGGTTTGAATTTTTAAAATTTATTTAATTTCCTTAATGTATTAGCTTGTGTAGGTGTTTAGGTCTCCCAAATTATTTAATGTTGCTTCCTATGAGTAGATTTTCATTGCACGTATATATAAATATATATATATATATATATAAAATATTATAAATTATTTATTTATATTATATTATATTTTGTATATGTGAATAGATGTTGTAATTGATTAGACTTCTAAAAAGTTTTTACAAATTGAGTTATTATAATTAGAGTCCTAATTGGTTTATTTTTTCAATGTTATTAGAAATAAGGGCGGATATGTCTTTTCACATAGGACGAAACAATTTTGCCATTCACCGGGGATAGATTTACAAGGCTCTTTGTCTAACAAGAGAGCAAAGTTTTGGAGAATGTCTTGCGGTTACCTTTCTTTGTAACTTTGATAAAGTATAATAGAATTCTTTGAGCACACCAAAATCGTTAGCAATTTTCATAGTTCCGTACACTTTTCGTTGTAAAGGTGTTTTATAATGATCCAAGTGCAAATGCTTCATCCATTGATAACTTGTGGACATATTGTACCACACATACCTTCCTCAATCTAATGATGTTTTGAAAGCGACGTTGCCATTGCATATTTGATTTTTGATTGAGCCTGGATTGGAATAATGTTAATCAGACTGCAGATAATTTTAAGATTATTGGTTCAGTCACATATCCAAAATTCAAAAGGATTGACAGATATCAAATCAAGGGATGTTTTTGTAATAATCGATCAAATCCACGAAACCTTCAGCGAAGAAGCTCCTTCACAACAACTTGAATCCGAGATAAATTGGAGCCCTCAAATGGAAGAGACTAAAGTTGAGAAAAAGAATAATACATAATCACCACTCTTCAACTGCTCAAATATTCACCTGTAAAATATTCTATTGCTTATAGCTTCTTTTTATTTGAATATGAAGTTCAAGCCACATATAATCCCTTGGTCCTACTGCACCAATAAAACCTCAGTTCACAAAAGAAACACAATTATCCGTATAATCCATCACACGACAACCACCACAATATATGGTTGTATCTGATTTAGATCTTGTAACGATGACTAGGGATATCTCAGTAACAACTATGTTGCGATTGATAGACGGATTTGGATTTGAAATTCACCATAAAGATATAATAGTAGTTAACAAAAAATCTAAATCTATCGAACACATTCAATGGATTTATATACGGGTTTTTAGGCCTTTTCAAATTACTCAATCCAAATGCAACCTTGCATGAAACCAACTCAGAGCAAATTCGAATTAGAAGGCTCACTCTGTGGCAGACCAGGCAAAGGACCTATATCAAATGGATTCACAGACTCGTGCCCAACCGTTGGTTTCTGTTGCTGCATCGAGACTTCTTGCCCATGGGGCATTTCAGTCATAAATGCCAATCCTTCTTGTTTTTGATGTTGTTGTTGATGTGCGAACGCTGGCTGCTGTTGGGCTATTCCAGCTATCGATTGTTGTATTTGTTGATCTAAGGATGCTGCCGGTTGTTGTTGTTGGGGGCTGCCAGCTATCTGCATATAATTATAAGCAACCAATGATTGATTTTGTTGTTGATTGAATACTGGATGTTGCTGTTGGGACATTCCAGCCATTTGCATATAATCATAAGCAACCAATGCTTGGTTTTGTTGCTGTGTGAATAGTGCTGGGTGCTGTTGGGGGGTGGTTCCAGCCACCTGCATGAAATTTGGGTTCCCAACAAGGCTTGGATTGTAAAACGTCTCCTGATTAGAGTAAGCGTCAACTTCAAAAGGATTAGACGAGACAGTTGTATTCTGGTAAGCTCCATTTGGATTTGTGTTGTAAGCTACATTTGGATTTGTGTTCTGGTAGGCTACGTTTGGATTTGTTTGCGTCATTGCAACGTTGTATAAACTGTCGAGCATTGATCTGTCCAGTACACCGGCCTGGTTTTATATGTAAAATTATAGTAGAAAAATTAGAGTCATTCTAAATAATAATGGCATGGAGATAAAACCATAAGGAAATACGCTAGAGATTTAAGATTGAATAACAAAGTACCAAAAATCAATAAAGTCCTACAACATCCTCTCTATTCAATACTTGCGAAAAGGTAAATTCAACTCCATAAAAACCTCTATAGAAAAAAGAAGTACAAAGTAAATGTATTGTACGGCATGATGAAGCAAATATTGGAGGCCAATAGGATGATGTTAAGAAATTGCACAAGTGTACACCAAAATTCAGATAGTCTAGATAATCTTATAGCTTTTTTTGGATGACTGGGGAAACCCGCAGCCGTTATCCTTTGGTGCGCACTAGGTAAACCTCGTTTTTGTGTAATAGCCAGCAAACCACACAAGAGAGTTAAACCAGTCTAGGTTGCCCATAGCTATCAGGCTCACAGTATAGAAGGTTCCTTCAAAGGGAATCAAACTTGTAACCAACTGGCTAGTTACAAGTAACAAACAAAAATAAGTATTTGGTTTTAGGTTGTGGGTGGTACTAATTGGTCTGATTCAGCACCAGCTTCTGTAGCAATTGGAAATTGAGGATTTAAGGGTGGCTGTAAACTTCAATCTATGGCTCCGGAACTACTTTTCCTTCACTTACAAAGGGGGACTTGGGAAGGCATCTATATAGATTTAGTAAGAGGCCGCTAAGGCCGATAAGGTTGACAGCTTTGATTTCTGTGGATTCACCATTCCTAGGGGCAGGAGCGGTAGTTGAAGGAGTGTTGCTACAGAACTACCAAGGAGGGGCAAAAATACGATAAGTAGATACATAATTTTGAGTGATCAAGGTCACAAGATTCTGCCCAACCAGCTCTACTGGGGTGCCCCCGCTTATAGCTTATACTGAACCAACGATATGTTCACGAGATTGGAAAAAATGCATAAATAAAGGTGGCTTAAGCTTCAGTGCATAAACTGAAACAAGTTTCGGAAGAAAATAATTTACCTTATTCTGCAAAGCTAAAGACGCATTAGAATCTGTTGCTGGAACAAGTGCAAGCTCCCAACCAGCTGGTTCACTTGACAACTCTGAATTTATGGCGGGATCGGACAACAATTCTATACGTATTATGAAAAACAATCATACACTTGCCCACTCTTACTAACCATGTGTTTAGTTACCAAAAGAAAAGTACTAGCACTGTGTTTGGATCTTGGAATCTAGTGATGTAAACGCTAAAGAAAATATTTTGCTTCTTTTCAAATGATGTAACGTTATGTTTTAGGTTTTTAGTGTGAAATTGGCTTGACGTGTAGAACTCAATGATTATTTTGGACGCCAACCATAGTTTGCAATGACTTTTCGCAACACCAGTCAAAATCACATTTGCCATGTCATGATTCATTGAGACGTTTGCTCACCCAGGCTGAAGTCAATTTTACGGTTTGCAAACAAAATAATCAGCATTTTGAAAATTTTTGATATTGGTTTTCAGTGTAAAATCAATGGATAAGAAAGTCCGTTACTATAGAATCTATATTCCGACTGCTGTACCAAATTCGTTGAGACATTTTTCTCTTCTCACTAAAATCCTTGATCCAAATACAGCATGAAAGTTGATACGAATACTATGCTGCAGAAAACAGGAATCACCTGGTGTAGTAGTTGAAAAGGGATCGGAGTTTCTTTCATCCGATTCAGATGCTTCTTGACTTGGCTCATCCCAGCTCTGAAAATTTAGGGGCAAAGAAGTTCTACCAGTAAATTACTAGACACTTGACCATATTTAATTCTATAGATACTATGGATCTATAAACCCTACCAATAGATCAGGAATTAAAGGAGCAGCTTTTGCATCACTGTTTTCAGTGTTTGTGTTCTCCTGTGAATCAACAAGTCCTCCATCTGTATCGTCTTGATTAGGATCATCCTCCAAATTAGTCTCAGGGACAGCAATCAATTTTGGTGCATCACTCGTTCCATCATCATTCTGATTAAGCAAAAAGAAGAAGCTATTTTAGAGGTGTTCCATAAAGTCTCTGCTAAGAATTCTACAAACAGGAAGGATCAAAATTGTAAAAATTCAAATTTATTGACTGGAACTATAAAAAGGATAAAACTTAAAAGGGCCAACGTTTTTAAAGTTCAAACTTAAAAGAAGGAAATCATATATTTTCCACGTCCAAACTAATTTATGTACAAAGTTCCATTAGTAATTACAGGAGTTCAAACTGTTACGGCCATTTTGATTAACATTTATAAAAGATGGACTAAATTGATGAGGGGGTGAACAAAAGGAATTAGTGGCAAAGACGAGTAACCAAGCATGTAATGATCCCGAATTGGCATTTATACTTACAGCTCTCCAAGGAAGCATTAACGGCTGTGGGGCTTCCTTTGCGTACTCTTCCATGGCTGTCAAAAATGACGCTGGGGGCTGCAGTTTTATAATGGGGCGAAGTAAGAAGTGAAAAAGACAAGAACCAAAATAATAGCATACGGATCTGGACGAGCAATAGAACAGTAATAATGAAGTCTATGGTTTCTACCTGTTCAATTTTAACATACTTCTGATGTCGTCCAAAACCAAGGCTCCTGCACATCTCAAAGAACTCAGACAACATCTGTGCCTGCAAAACATGTTTACCACATTAGACTAGACCTATATAATGTTGAGAGGCGTGCATATAGAAGTACACCAAACATACTTGTTCCTGTGATTTCCGATATATATCAAGAGCTCTGACTGCATCTTGACGTTGCATTTCAAAATACTGTTCAGCATACAAAAGTCATTGCCATCTGGTATGGAGAAATATATGACTTCTGTGAAAGTAAAAAGAAACTATCCCGGACCTTGTCAACCAAAACAAGTATACCATCAGTTATTGCCACGTAAAGCCTCACACTTTCAGCTGCTACCTGAAGTAGAAGATCACAAGACAAGAATAAGATATAAACAAACCAAGATATTAGTGTGAATGAAAAGAAAAATTGGAGATAAAAGTCAATAATTGCTCACAATAGAAAGGGCATACTGAATCATAAAATTATATCGAGCTGCTCCAACCGGCTGCACAATTTCAAGAAATCAACTTAAAATCATAAGCATTAAAGTTTCTAGAGATAATTACAGAACCCTCTCCTAAAGGTTGGTCCAAAATACAGTTAGATCCCTCCGTGTTCCTGAAACCACTTCCACTATTACATCGTAATCCTGAAGAGATCTAGCTGTATTTAGACCAAACTCTGATGTTCCCATCAAGATCCCAAACCTCAATAAAACAGACTTCATTCAATTGATGGTAGAAGTATGTGTTTCGATGAGAAAGCTTCAAAATCCCAACTAAATAACTGCGAAATTAAAAACCTCGCAAGCAAGAAGGCGAAAAAGAAGTTGTTGCAAAGCAGGTAAGTGCTCGAGCAAGGCAGGAGTGTCAAACTTCTTAGTTCTCTGTTAAAGAAATAGTTAGCTCATTTAAAGAAGATGAACATATTACCAAGAAGCTCATCTTTAGAAACTGGACAAAAAGAATGTCACCAAATAATGTATATAAGACTACTTGAAGAATATACTTAGAGATGATAATAAATTAAAAAAATTAGTTTAGTTATCTCTACAGGTAAAACATGAGTATTTGTACAAAACCCACAAAATTACTATCAGATATTGCTCACAAGCAATGTTCAAGCCAACATGACATTCGCATGTATTTCATTATTTATTGTGTGCAAACCGATCTCAATATGCTAATCTTCTACATTCTATAGCTTGATAAATTATCGACAGAAGAACTTTGTTTAATTGGAGATACCAAATTGGATCCTGTTCAATGGAGTTGTAAAGGATAAATAAGAAAATGAGGCCCAACAGAATGTACAAGTAGGTTTATGGAAGAAGTTCAGATAATTTGGCTGAGAAACTATTACTGTAAACTAATACCAAAATGATGGATAATATTGTAATTTCATGAGTAGTGAATATGCTGGAAGTAATCGTGTTGCATAGAACGTAGTCAATTTAAGACAAGAGCAGTGGAAAAGTGGCAAGACTAAAGGATGAAAAAAGTATTAAGTCTAATAATTCCAAACCCAAGAAATTTTGAGAACCAGAAGGGAGAAAAAAGGAAACTAAGTTTTATCAGCATTATCCAGATCTCAAGCATAGTAGCAATACAAAATTTAAGCTATTTATAGAGGAATCGTCAAACTTATCAGCAATGCACGCAGCACCATAAAATCATAGTTCTCTCAACTCAGATATTCATGACCATGAAAGTTACATGTTGTAAGAAATGTGATAACAGGAAAATCATCCAAAATCATTTTATACACTCGGACCTCAAAGAAAAGATAAAACCACGTGATTGAATTAATATATAAGTATAAATTCTCCTTAGGAAGATGTATTACATACCGAATGATCCCTATGGAAGTCATACTTTAGTACACGGAAGCATTCCAGACACTCCTCAATATATAGAGCATATGAACGGATCCAAGTGGAATAATCCCATGCTTGGAAACAGAAAAACTTAAATGGTCAGTTCCCAACATTACATATTAGTGATTGCCATATAAGCCAAAGAATGATACCATTGGGGCTGGAATCATCCTTGAAATGCAACAAATTGAACATATGGCCTCTGTTATTATTATAGTATATTAGTTCCTCGCAAAATGAATGATCAACTTCCCTTAATGCACGATGTATGACAATCAAAATTTTCAGTGCAACCTGGGAAAATAAAAGAAATATTTGTCAAAGAAAGTATTAGATACACCAAAATAGTGACTAGCGAAATGAGATGAGAATTTGAAATTAAAAACTTAGTTGGTGTTACCTAGTTAAAATATATGAATAAGTAATGAACATAAAAGAGAATTGAGACAAGGGGCAAGAAAGCATACCACCCAAGTACCTGTCTTTGCAAGACGTCTTGTTAGAGTATGTATGCAATAAGCAACATCTGCTCGCGGCCTTGAACCAGAAACTGCAGCAAGAATATCTGACAAAGGAAGAACATATATAAGTAATGTTCGTATTTTCAACTACAGAGTACATGTTCTTCAGAACTAACTCAATGAGGTAGGCTAAAAAAGGGTTCCAGTAAGATTTTTCATGAAAACGAAGTAAGGGACACAAGCATAGTGTTCAACTCACTTCTTACGTGCTTCTCTTTCGGCAATACTTCAACATGGTTTGTGGCCTTAAGAATGGAGACCTTTAGCTCCTGAAACACAAAGCATTTATATCTAACATTCTGAAAATCAAGAGATCACACATAGCAAATTGATGCTACAAATTACACCTTATATTCACTATTGACTTTGGCCTTTGCAACTGATGTAGAGTCTTTAATTGCTGCAATAGCCTTTTTAAAGTTTTGTTGGCTGCTACTTCCAGCAGACATTTTGTAGGAAACCAGACACAAGAAACAGTAACAGCTAAACTGTATAACCTGTGATCCACAAGAACAGGAGGATTAAGTTACGAAATAGAGATTGGCCTAAAATTGGAAACACCCTTCAATAAACTTCTGCCCCAATTATGCATGACATGGACGTCGTAATTTTTCGTTGTACATTTTTTATCTTCAATGACCATTCTTTCTCTAGCTGCATCGCAGCTCCTACTTTAACTTGTATTTTCATGTTTAAAATTCCAAATGCGCACTACACTTATTTTCTCAAATTCTCCTTTTCTTTCTTGTTTCCCTTAACTTCAGATAAGAATGATTCCCAAAATAGATTTTTAAATAAAAATAATAGTGTATACGACAAAACCATCAAACCATATTTTAAATGTCCCTCATAAAGAATCCATTTTGTATGCAACCTCAATTTAAGGTAATGTAAACCATGAAAATTCAGATACGAGTAGTTATTGGAAAATAGATAAAAGTTTGAGAAATCCAGACAAATTGAAATAAATAAAATCGCATTCTAGTCATTCGCTCGTACAGTATAAAAGCAATCGGGGTTCTTATAAGAAAAATTTACAAACAACTGTGATTACTAAAAGTTACTTCTCTAAGAAATCAACTTAAATTCCGAATTCAAATTGGAAATCTAAAACGCCAGTTAAAATGTATTCCTATATGTGAATCTATTCTATCTAAGATACAAGTAATTCAAAGAAATCGTCAAGTTTTAACAAGTACCAGGTTTTATACATTTACCACAATGCTTTCATGATTTATCAATAGAAAATGACCTAATCAAACAATATCACTCTTAAAATATAAAGCGAATTCAAAAAGGAAATTATCAGTTTACACAGAAACGCATCAATATACCAACAATATTCAACAATCATTGATCATTCACCATATATATCAGCGATCATATCTAAATTGCGCATTACAGAATTCCTATCTGCGCATATATAAACCTATATAATACAACCGCCTGTGCACGAGAGAAATTAACAGCGAGACATTGAGCACTGAGAGGTTTGTTTACCTCAAGCACTGATCGCCATAGCCGGCCGTTATCTGGACAATAGAGAGAAAAATGGTGATAGGAGGTGTATGTATATATGCTCAAAGGAACATTTGCATTTGCCAGAGCGATTTTATTCCCGCCAGAGAATGAATGACGAAATTACGAGATTCATTGCGTATTGCACCATCTCATAATGGGGAAGGTATATTCTATCAACAGAATCAATAAACTAGCTAGACGGGTGTAAAATGTAAATGAATAGAATGGAGTCAAAGACATAATTGTTAAAGTTTTTTTTTGAATTAAAATCGAGTTTCGAAATTATATTTGAATTTGGTTTGATTGATAATGGAGTTGGGTTCAAACGAGTCGAACTCGATTAGTTTGTACAATTTTTCTACCATGTAACTTTTTTAAGCGTGCATAATTGATTTTTTAAGATATCAAACCAAATCGAAATATTTTTTTTTTATATTTCATAAGTTATGAAACTCAACTCAATGATATTAAATATATGAAAAGAAAGTCAAGTTACTTCAGCTCGATTGAATCAACTTATTAACTATTAAGCACTCAAATGTTAATTTTAAATCTCGATAATAATTCAACAACCTTAAACAGTGTTTACTTGTATCCAGTCGCGTTCAACTAGGATTTGTGTCCATAACATAAATATAGTATTTATAATTAATTAAAAGTATATGAATAATATTTTATATATTTTCATAACTATTGTAATAAAATGTTGTATTCAAAGGACTTGTTTTGATCATTAGATAAGCCCCTATTAATTAATTTATCCAATATTATCAAGTGTTTGGTTCATGTTATATTGGCCCGCTATTGATAATAGGCCCGTATTTTATCTTGTTTTTGAATGATAACTTAACTTCCCGAAAGGGTGAGATAAATTATAATGAGAAAGTTAAAGTGATTATTGACAAAAATATCCATCAAATTGTATCCTAATTTTGGGGAACTTTAATATTTGAAGGACAAAGAAGTAATTAGGTATTTTATTGGGAATAGATTGTGGGATTATTAAAAATGTGTCTAACATACCAAACAAAAGATTGATAATTTTATCTGATAGTAAATAGTAAATTTAGAGCTTATCAATATTATCAATTTTATCTCATCTTTCATAAAAAACGAGTCCAAAGTAAATAAAAGTTGATCTTATCTTGACAAACTTGAATTTTACCTTTCCATTAATAATCTCAAACATTATTAGAAAGAAGATTACAGGGAATAAATAATTAGAGAATAAATAAAGTTATAGGGAATGTAGCATTCACTATAATAAGTGTTTTTGCTAATGAACGCTTCTTAAAATAAGAAGCAAAGCACAGAAGAAATGCTTTTAGAAACTAATATTTTTTCTCCTTTGCTTGTGTTCATTCATTTATTCATTCATTTATTTTGTATCTTTATTATTGTTTTGGTAACATAAGTAATGTATCATTATAATATCTCTTAATGAATACCTTGTGCTGAAAGTCTAAAACATCTTGTTATAAGCGATACAAACTTCAACAAACGTTAGCTTTAACAAACATTAACAACTAACAACACTAACAACACTAACAACTAACAACTAACAACGCTAACAACAAAAGGCTAACCTTCCTTACTTATCAAATTAACTTTATATCGCTGATTTACTGTTATTTTTCATTGATCATCGCTCTTGAACATATAAAAGAGTTTTTCCTTTCCCAAGGCTAATTAGTCTTTGCATCATCAAGAAAAAGAGGGAAATTGTTAGGAATTTCTTTGTTAGAAATTTTGATGATGACAAGTTAGGTACAAATGTTAGACTCTGAAAAATGTAAGTTTGTATTTATAGATTATCATGTATCAAGCGATATTAAGTATTTCGAGTTGTAACTTTTAGTACAGGTGTTTTTGTTTGTCTTATTTGTTTTGTTGTACTTAGACGCTTGTGCTTATAGGTAGAATTTTGTGTCTATTAATATGAAGAGGTTGAAAAATCAGCTAACCCAAGCAACAAGCAGAAGTTCGCACACTATAATAAGAGGTAGAAGTTGATTGGTAGCGTACTCAATCAAACGGGTAATTTTCTCCCCGACTACGGATCCCATACTACCTCCCATAAACTGAAAATCCATAACCCCGACTGCTACGGGAATACCATTTAGTTGACCTACGCCTGTTTGAACAGCCTCAGTTAATCCCGTCTTTCTTTGATAAGAATCAATACGATCTTTATAAGGCTCCTCCTCCGAATGAAATTCAATGGGATCCAAGATCTCAAGCGACGCTACTCTCCAAGCGACATCATACCAATGTTCAAGACAAGTTGAGTTTCTCGATAATTTTCATCAAATGCAACTGAGGATTAAATGTCTTCTCAATGCATTTAATGTTCAATAGACATTTATTTAAATGCATTTAATGTTTGTCAAAAGCATTAAATGTAAATATTGCTGATGAAGTACGAATAGCACCAAACCTATTGGATATCAAAATACGACAACCTGCCGCAGTTTGACACTTGTAGTAGAATATCAGTGATTCACCAACCACCTTATAACCTTTATGAGCGATTCATGTACACGCGCCACCAAATAATCTTAACGGATTAATTCCTTGTCATGTGTATAAATTGAACTTCTATAACTCATACAACAAAGTTTTCACATATACATAAATAAAAAAACGATTCGAAACTCTGAAAACCTCTTATCCACTCAAATATTTCGAAGAAGCTTTAAATAGTTTCTTGAAGTTCACCCTCAGAAAATTCGAATCCTTGAACATCCATTCCAAGATACTCACTTTATCTCTTTTTAGAAGAACCAAACTGAAGTGAATATTAACCAAGTTGTTTGACTTAAACAAAACCAACAAAATCTATTTCTGAGTGAAATACACTATCCTATATTTCAAACTGAGTATGAGGAAAGCAGTATGATCTTATTTCTGAGTGAGAGAAGCAGACCACTAGAAGTGTTCTTGGAGCAGACGCTTTTGTAGCAAAGGAGCTCAAAACGTTTTAGTTTTATTCATTGTATTGGAGATGATTCTGTATGAATCATCAGATTCAATATAGTGAATTCATTCGTGATATCGAAGAAAGACGTAGTTGGAATTACACCAACATAACGAATCTTGCAAACCCTCTGTTTTACTTATCACATTATATAATCCAACAATTAAGTTAATTATTTTTGCATAAAAGATAAAGTCATCTAAACAGTAACTTGCTCAACACATTGTGAAAATCGAAGACTACAAACTTTCTCTGTTGTGTACTTAACTCCGATCTGAGTATTGAATGCTACAATCCTTAGTAGTATTTATAACTTGCTCTAAGTTAATCTATCCGATTTTCATAGTCTTTGCGCAAAATTTTTGAAATCGAAAGAACTTTAGGGTCTATTCAACCCCCTTATATATCACTTGGGACCAACGCAAAATAAGATCCATTATGGCTATTTTGAAATGTCTGAATCTATGAGTTTGACTACAAATATTTAATAAAAGTTATATTTAAATATCGACTCAAATAAATTTCTCGCAACAAAAAAAAATCATATCAATCATAATTATTATATATTTTTCTCTAAAAAAATCCATATAAACTTACTTCTCAACCCATATTTCTTATCCTTAAAATTATATTTTTTCATTTTTATCAAAAAAAAAAAAAGGAAATTCTTTGAAATGAATATTTAATGGGATGTAAGTTACTAGATTGGGATTCTTTGGGATATTGGATTCACAAAGAAACAAGTTCTTCCATGATTGATATATGGTAAAGACATACTTAAATTTGATTAAATTTCAGCAAATGTTAACGAGGAGTAAGAGAAATACGAACAATAAATATGAAAATTAAATTAGATATGATTAAAAACAAAAAAGATTAATAAAGAACATTGTAATTTGTGTCCATACAACAATCACAACTATTATTATTAGATTTCTAATGTTTGGAAATTGAATAAGAAAAATACTATTATTTCGGGTAGATAGTTAGCGACAGGGGTGTTCACGAGTCGAGATCGAGTAGAGTTGGGTCAAAACTCTCGGCTCAAGCTCGAGCTCGAGCCACAATTTCTGAGCTCGATGAGCTGTATGAAAATGGGCTTGAGCTCAAAAAACTATATTTTTTTTTTGTAATATAATAATTTTAATAAGCAATATTTTTTAAAAAAATATATATTATTAAATTTATATTTATTCGTATATTATTAAATATAGTTATAATTAACATAAAAATATTATTATTTATATATGTTGTATTATAATAAATTAAATCGAACTAAAAAAGAATTTGCATGTAATATAATTTTTTTAATAAATAATTTTTTTAAAAAAATTTATATTATTAATTTTATATTTATTCTTATAACACTACTAATTACATAATATTATATGCTTATTATATAAACTACTAATAGTATACAATAAATATTTTATAATGTATATTTTATAATATATAACACTAATATTTTTCTATTACTGTTACTGGTCACATAAGAGAATGGGCCGGCCCATTCGACAAGTTTAGCTGGGCTAGGTCTACAAATAATATAAATTTCAAAAAGAATTATATATTAATTACATAAACTATAATATATTTTTTGCTACACTATATTTTATATATGGAAAGTAAACAAATCTCAAGGAAGATTTTTTTGCAGAATTTATCCACGAGCCCGGGCTGTTAATACAAGAGCCCGGTGTTGACCAATTTTCGGGAAGCAGCCTCTGGTACCTAAGCCTGGGTTGATGTTCGCCTGTCCCCAGGAAAACATTCGGCGCTTAGGCTGAATTTTTGCCACCCCATATTGCTGCAACACTCCCATCAACTTTTTTTGTCTTTCCCTCTATTTTCCCCCTCATCTCCCTATTTAAATACTTCACTCATATCATTCTCTCCCTCATTTCCTTATTCTCTACCTCATTTCACACATCCCTCATTTTACTACTTTGTTTAAGGTATGTCGTTAAGTTTGATTTATTATTTTAAATTTAGTTTGAAAGACATTTTCTAATCATCGTTTTTTTCATTGTATCTTCGAAGCGTGGATTGAAAAGTGGTATGAAGATACATATATAGTTTTTTTTATATACAGGGAATGAAGCCTTTACAGTCCGATTGTATTAAAATTCTACGTAGAGATATTTGTAAAAGCATATAAATACTTGCTGCATTGATTGCTTTTGATATCCTATGTAGAGTAGTTTTGTAACGGCTTTTTATAAAATGTCGATTTTAGTAATATTAAATTACTTTTGTGATGACTTACATATAATATTATATAAAAGCAAAAAATATGTAATAAATATTGATTCATATATTAATAAATATAATCATAGATAATATCAAAAATATTATTATTATACATATATTATTATAATATATCATATTATATAAAAGCTCTGTTACTTATAATATTTCTTTTTCAATTTTCTTTCTGTTATAGAGAGCACGGGCGCCTCATTCCATAAGCCCGGGCTTGAAGGGACTTTTTTAATTGATTTCTTTCTGATCTGAGATCCCGGGCTATAAAAAATATAAGCCTGGGCTCTAAGGATCTATTACCACTTACCAGGTCTGTTGCTAGAGCCCGACGCTTATTTAATACGCCCGGGCTCTAAGGTGCTTCATTTACCATATGTATATACATATACATATTATATATATATAATTTTATTTATACACAAGTTATAAAAATATATGTGTATATAGTGATATTTATAATGTATATATATATATTTATACAAACATATGTATATATATTATTATATATAAAATTTATTTATACATACATATGTATATATTATTATAAACCAAAAATAAAAATATGAGATGGGCCTAAGGCTAGCCTATTTGGCCAATTCAGCTTAGGGAGTTAGGGGGTCACTCCCCTAAGCTACCCCGGTTAAATTACTTTTGTGACGACTTTTGTATTTATCGGGCGCCTTCATGTATTTAAACTTTTTTTGGCCTTGTGCTATGGTAGCTAATTTCAAAAAAGTTTGTCATGTAATTTTACCAATTAAAGTCTATAAATTAGTTAAATATATTTAAAATTAAATTATAACAACAAACAAATATGCACAAATTCTTGTTTTTCAATTAAAAAATAATAATTTCTTTGGTCTCTTCTTCAGTTCTCTCCGCCATCTTTGTAATAGTAAAAAAACTAAGTTGTAAAAGAAATTACAATTGCTTCTGCAGATATATGACTGCACAACTATAAGCCTCACACTTGCAAAAAATAACACATAAAATTATTTACTACTAGCACATGACTAAAATACTACAACATAATGAACTTATGTCCAATAAGAAGGATTGCAAAACAGTAAGAGGAAAGTCATTAAATCCATTGCACAAACACATACAACTAAAGTGTGCACAAACATACAATTTGATAAAACATATATGACTACAACACTACAACATAGCGAATTTCTATCCAACAAGAAGGATTGGTGTGTGGAGGAGAGTCTTTAAATATTTTTTTTCCACATAACTTCAAAACTTGGGATTATGATTGCCTATTTCTCGGCCGCAAATTCCCAATTTATAGTTATAAATTTACTTTTCATTATTTAAAAAAAGCACCAACAATGTTATTTGATTTTTGGGAATCAAATATTTTTTTTAGATTCCATGACTTGCCAAACAAATGAAACCTAAGTCTAAATGTTAGATGCACAAAGATTGGATTAAATGTATAAGGTAAGAATACTTACACAGGTCAAAGGTGTTGGAGGTGGCCTTCGACTCCTAGTTGATTTTCGAGGCTGAGGTATGTCATCCATTTGAGGCTGCATATTATCATGATGAATCTCTGGAAAATCTATGGAATCATCCGATAGCGGCGTCGAAGATGACCCGATAATATCAGAAGCTGGAAAAAAAATTATAAAACGCGATCATGTTTTCATTCATCTTCATAATAAAATCTTAAAGCATGAACAATGATAACATACATATTTGACATACCTTGAAAGTCTTGAGGTGTTGGCGAATGTGGACTCGGAGAATTTTCGGCCTCTAGCTGCTGATCTTGTTGTACTTGAGGTCGATCGGGAGGAGCAAAACCATTGAAGAATAATAAAACTATAATTATCATAGACCGTGGTTGAATTCAATTGAAAAATCACATATTCAACATACCGTAGTCATTGATGCACAAATCATATCTTCTTTCATTCCATTCAGTAATGTAAGAAGCATAATGATGCATCAATTCTCGCTTTAAGTGGCCTTTCAGCGACTTCATCTTAAGCTTTGGCATTTCACTTAATCCTGATACATCCACATTTTGGATTCCGAGTTGACGAGGAGCCGAGGCGGGTTTATGATATGTGATTATATTAAAATCAAATATAATCACTTGAGAGAACATTATGTGATGCTGACGTCGGAACCTCACATACGGAGTCCATAGTACATCCTACAAATATATTTGTTACAAAAGTTAAGATAAAAAACTTAAAAAAAAAAACCAAAAGAGAACATATAAGTACATCAAACATACCTCTTCGATTACCCAAGCAAGTCTATTAGCAAAAAGGTAATCGACACCTTGATCGGGTTTCTTCGATGGTTGAGCCATCAATTTCCCGCAATATCTAAACGCTGGAAACACATTTTCGGGTTCAACGTTTTCCCCAAAATAAGGAATTCTCAATGGGCGTAAACGCTCCATAAAAAACTCCTTTAAGATCCAAGAAGGTCCCCTCGGATTTTTCGGCTTCTTTCGGAGATAATCGTGTAAGCATGCAAGAACAGCCGCCCCTCATGCAATGTCATTCAATGCGTCAATAGACATGCTCCTAAAAAACATCAGCCAATTGATCTGGACAAGACCTTTTTCACTATCGGGAAACAGAATAGTCCTAAGTAAATACAGGAGATACGCCCTGACATACTCCTCCAATGCAGGGTCATCCTCTCCTATTTCTTGAGGAACTACTTGATAAGTATTCAGCAGCCACCTCACTTTTAGAGTGCCGTCTTTTTTCTCTGCCAGATATGAGCCTCTTAGAAGTTGGTTACAAATTGTAGCCAAATCTAAAGGGTTTTCACAGACAACCGGTGTGACACCCTTACACGAAAATAATGATAATACACACGTCGCTTTTCAAAAATTATCATACGCATATTTTACATATATGCACCTGTTTAAACACAATATTCACACGGAAGCGTTTAAATTCATTAGTTCATGACACTCACACATTGCCATAACGAAAAATATACACACGTCTTGAAAATCATTCTTTTTCAATTAACCTGAGGAAAACATTATATGATATGCAAATGATGAGCCGAGGGAGAAGGGCTTGAAACTAGCCAACCGACCTTGATCCATGCTTCAACCATATGCACAAGGCTCTATAGGCCAACTTTATCTACATGAACTAAAAGAAAAATATTGCGTTTGGTGAGTCGCAAACTCAGCAAGTATAACAAAGTAACGAGCTATTTAACATCATATAAACATACAAAAATCAACAATCAGTCAATCTTGAAGTCACATAAGAATATCATACAAAATCATCTCACGTTCACTTCATATCATCGAAAACATAAGATGCACGTGCTTGTCATTTTCCTTTACTATTAATGGCCTATTATAACCAAGAGTAGATCATGATCACGAAAATGGCTATGTCACTCTATAATACATATAACACATGTGAGTTCAGTGAGCTCGGGTGGCTGTACGGTACTCTATGGTCCAATCATTTGGACGATCTTTAACACATGACTCAAGGTCTATAACAATCATAACATCAGCCTCTTATCTCTGATGAATGCATTTACATATCACATATTTCACTTTCATCATCAATTCATTAACAACATTTCCATCATGGTAAGGATCATACCATTCACATGTATTACCAATGAGCTATATTCACCATATTCATTTCCATATCTCAAACATCACATAATCCACGTTATAGCACCATAGGCTATTCAATCAACACAATTAGGCAAATAAATGATTCATTTAGAACCATCAGTTAATCAAGTATCAGTCAAATAGCAGGCACCAAATTATACTCACAAGTAGTGGATTTTCGAGATGTCATCGTCTAGTTAACGTTTTCAGCTCCACTATTGGAATCACGCCCTATTAAGCATATTATAAATTATAACTTCATTTGATATAATATATAAATGCAAATGAATGCATTAGTACTTCATTGAAAACTTATCCATAGACTTACTTAGAACTAATAAAATATGTTTAAGCTATACTTAAGCGGTCTTAGTATATAAATAACAATAAACTCTAAACATATGACTTTTTCTCTCAAATTATTCCTCAATATAATGAACACACTGAATAACGTGACGTAAAATTTCCATATTAAATTAATATAATGTTATGGTCATTTCATCCTCCAAATATGCTACACCTCAAAACAGTTTCAGCACAAGCAAAGCCGTTTCAAACAATTTTATAAATATCCTATTGCCCTATAAATTTTCAAGTTTATATGAAATCTTCCTAACATGTATATAATTATGTAGTAAAACTTTTATACCAAATAATAATACACATCTATGTCAAACAAGGCCAAAACCGTAGCTGTTTTGTAATTCTTATAAACTAACTGGCAGTTTTACTCTAAGAATTTTAGAAAATTCCTCAAACCTCCAAAAATCTTTACACTTTACACATATGGATATATCTACATAAAATTTAACACATGATAATATAATTATTTGGTTACCTGAACAGGGCCCCCTAAAGACAACTGTAGAAACTGAAATTCTTATGCTATGATATTCTTAATTTGAATGCAAGAATCCAAATACCAAGTAAAAACCTGAGATTAATTTAAGTACAAAGTTTACTAAGTTAGGTGAAGTATTTACCTATCACATAGGTATGTGAAAGAACCAGGTCCCTATTCACAACTAGCAAAAACTCATTATTAGCAGATTTTGGTTCTATGCAGAGGACCCTCAATTGAACGCACATTTTGAGCACTTCCGAACATATATTTTAAAACCAAAGCTTCCATCATGTTCGTCGCCATCTTAGGAAGAAATTAAGATAAGGAACACTAAATTTGGATGTTGTTTGACCTTTCAAAACTGCAAACTCCTAACACTGCGCAGGCTACGTTTTTGTTTTATTATTTAGGAGGCTTTTGGCTTCTTATCTTGGTTTCTTTTGCAATGAACGATTATAAATCATAACTATGAAGTTAGAGTATCAGGGAAGACACCTTCTCAAGAATTATCTTAGGTGTTGACACATGGGGGATGATAAGATGAAGAGGTGAAGCATGAGGTGTACTTATTGCATAAGGATGGGATGTGGAGAAACTCTATCACTCCATGTAGCTCTTAGGAAGCATGAGGTGTAAGATACTAGTATCCTTCTTGTCATCTAGAAATATCATTTTCTCATAATTTACAATTTGATCCTTGTATCATTCTGCTTTTACAAAATAACCCCAACTGTTTATGAAATGTGCAATTAAGCCCACTAGACTTGATATCATCTTTTAATTCGTCCCTATAACTTATAGTGTATTTTATATAGATTCTTTTAGTTTTCTTTGGGACTAAGCAAAGCATTTGGTGACTTAACGGTTAAGGAGACATGGTGTCTGCTTATAAGTCTAAGCATGAGGTGACACCAAATTTTTAAGCATGAATATGAACTATTAAAAATGCACTTATACTTGTTAATGAATGACTTAATGAAATGCAATGTTTGGGGTTATGACAACCGGCTTCCCGTCAATAGGCAAGCCAGTTAAATAATAGATGTCCTCTAAACCTAAATACTGAGGGACACCATTATTTTGTTCCCCAAGCTGGAAATAACTTTCTTCTTCATTATATGTTCCCACTATAGCTTGCAGTAGATTTCATGTTTGTCTGTGAACGGGAAAGTCCTGAAAGTGCTCAAAACAAGTTTGTCTGAGCTTCCTAGAAACTTTTCTATCCACATTCCATGATGTAAAACTCTTAATTGATGCTCCTGGCCTCATTGTTTTCCTTCAAAGAATATGAATTAACGCATGCATGTATGTTATGAATAAGGGGGTGAAATTGTTGTGAAACGGAATTATTGAGAAGAGTAGATGTGATGCCCTTACACGGAAACAAACATAATTATATATATATATATATATATATATATATATATATATATATATTCTAAGCATATGAATTTTATCTCAAATTATTCAATAATATAGTAAATATATTGAATAACATGACATAAAAGTTCCATATTAGATAACACGTAGTTTCAAATTTTACCAAATTTTGCGGTGGTGTTAAAAACACCCTCATATAGATACAAAAAATTCAGCATATTGGAATGGGTTAAGAGCAGATTTGTTAGAATGGGTGAAGACTTGTGACATCTGCCAAAAAGGAAAACACGAGTATCCTTATCCTGGATTGCCATTGGAAGTACTAGATCAAGCTTGGTAACACATATCTATTATATGTTGCCAATATAGTTCAGTGGGCTGGATTCTCGGAGAAGGAGGCTACTCTTCTATCAAAATAAAGAAGAAAGTATGCACGAAGAGGGGCCAGCAAGCTTTCGATGGCCCCTTAAAGCTTTGTCGCTCTTTATAATATATATTTTTTATTTGTTTTAATTTAACTTAATATGTATAAAAATAAATATTTATTCATATACTTTATAATATGATATATTATAATAATATATATAATAATATTTTTGACATTAACTATGTTTATATTTACTAATATCCCATAGAGCCCGAGCAAGAGCCCGGGCATATTACATACGCGTCCGGGCTCTAGCAATAGACCTTTAGAGCCCGACTTACATCTTTTATAGCCCGGGCTCGAGGATCAGAAAGAAATCTGTTAAAGAAGTCCCTTAGAGCCTGGACTTAAGGAATCAGGCGCCCGGGCAACAGACCTTTAGAGCCCGTCTTGCATCTTTTATAGCCTGGGCTCGAGGATCAGAAAGAAATCTATTAAAAAAGTTCCTTAGAGCCCGGGCTTAAGGAAATAGGCGCGCGGGGCAACAGACCTTTAGAGCCCGGCTTACATCTTTTATAGCCCGGGCTCGAGGATAAAAGAAGTCCCTTAGAGCCAGGGCTTAATGAATTAGGCGTCCAGGCTCTCTATAATAGAAAGAAAATTAAAAAAGAAGCCAGCCCTTTTAGGCCTGGCAGCCCCTGATAGGAGGCCGGCCATTAGGCAAGCCTCTTATATTTTTTTTTTGTTTCTTTTACATTTTCATTTTCTTTTTCTTTGTTAATCTAATATTTCCTTTTAATAATTATTATCATTACTATGTAACTATGATTAATACAATAGTAGTGTTATAATAGAATTAGTATATACTAACTAATATCATATACTACTAATAATCAACTCATACACTAATAACTAATATTTTCTTTTAATATTTACTATCATTAGTATATAACTATAATTAATATAATTAGTAGTATTATAAAATAATTAGTATATACTAAGTGATATTATATACTACTAATAATAACTAATATTTTCTTTTAATATTTATTATAATTATTATAATTAGTAGAATAATACTTATAGGAATACTAACTAATATTATATACTACTAATAATCAACTCATATACTAATAACTAATATTTTATTTTAAAATTTATAATAATTGTCATAACTATACTTATAGGAAAAAAATAAGAAAAAATATAAAAAATTCAAAATTCCAGCAGTTGGCATGAATTCAGTTATAACGGGCCAGGCCGGCCCATTAACCCTTAAGGGATGGGCCGGCTTGGCTGGGGCCGATTAAGGCCGGCCCCTTAAGGGACAGGCTGTCCGGCCTTAATAGGCCGGCCTTCACGGGCCGGCATGTTCGGCCCAGTGTCAAGCAGGGCGAAATCCGGCCTGCTTGACACCTTTACCGTTAGAGCTCGGGCATACATATTTTATAGCCCGGGCTCGCAAATCAGAAAGAAATCAATTAAAAAAATCCCTTAGAGCCCAGGCTTAAGGAAAATGGAGCCTGAGCTCTCTATAACATAAAGAAAATTAATAAAGAAGCATCTTAGAGACTGGGGGTATAACATAAGCGCCCGGGCTTTATCTAAAGATTTTTGATTGATTGAGTGGTGACATTTTTCGTATATATTTATTTAATAAATTTATTTTATTTCAATATATAATTAGTATAATTATAATATTAGTATATTTTTTTATTTATTTTACGTAATATGTATAAAAATAAATATTTATTCTTATACTATATAATATGATATATTATAATAATATATGTATAATAATAATAGGCCAGCCTCTTATGTTTTTTTTGTTTCATTTTCTTTGTTAATCTAATATTTCCTTTTAATATTTATTATCATTACTATGTAACTATGATTAATACAATAGTAGTGTTATAATAGAATTAGTATATATTAACTAATATCTTATACTACTAATAATCAACTCATACACATTAACACAAAATTACAAACCATCCACAAAAAAATGAAATCATACCAGATTTCATGAAAAAGTGCAACCAATATAATAATAAAATAATTACATCATGATATATATATATATATAAATATTGTATCGATACACTTACATCTTGTATCGATTTCATTACTTACCAGGGTCAATGAGCCTTGCTGGTTTTATCGACAAAAGAGAAAAAGCTTTTAGTTTCTTTTGACTAAGAAGGTGTTTGGCTAAACTTAGTTAAAACATCTTATAAGTTCTTACATCTTATAAGATGTTTTAAGAGCTTATAAGATGTTTAGTCTTATTTAAAAAATAAGCTCTTAAGTGTTTTGATAAAATAATTCTATTGAAAGTATAAGATGTTTTCAAATATTATACGAGAGAATTGTGCAATAATAAAAATAAATATTTTTCGGGAGAAAGGTACTGTTGGAAAGAATAAAATTAACTAGGCTTATTTATGTCTTTTAAAAAATATAAACAACATCTAATATTTAAGATTTTGAAATAAGGTGGGTTAGGCCAACTTATTTTTTATTTGCTTATAAGACCCAAACATCTTACTTTTTGGTCTTATAAGCTCTTTTTTAGAAAAACTATCCAAACACTTTTATAAAGCTACATCTTATAAGATGTTTAAAAGAGCTTATAAGCTTAGCCAAATACCCTCTAAGTATTATACAACACTCCAATTAATTTTTGCTTCTTTCCATTCACATAAAACCAAGAGACAACATGGACATGAAGCTAAAGACCAGCCATCTTTTTTCAAGATTTTGTTCACAAAGAACTACAATCTTGGTCCAAACATTTATTGGGTTGTGTTTAGGGCCAGAAACATGCCAAAATAGAAACAAACATAGAAACCATGTTTGGCAAGAAAACTAGCCCAAAAAAAGAGAGAACAAAGAAGATGTTGAGTTATGGAGACTGAAGGGCTCTAATCCTTTCCTTATTAGGATTCTAATTCTTTTCCTATTAGGGTTACGTAATCCTTTTTCTATTAGAACTGTAATCCTTTTCCTATTAGGGTTAGGTATCTTGTATTATAAATAGCCCTAATCTCATTGTAACTCATTGAATCACAATTTAATCTCATATAGTGAGTATCCTGGCTTGGCAGCGCCCCCCGACGTAGTCAAAATTCTTTTGACGAACTGGGTCAACAACTCGTGTGTTCTTTTATTGTTATTTCCTTTCGTGCGATTATTCATTGACATCATATTCCTAACAAAAGAAAGCATGCACGAAGAGAAAAGTTCTAGCAATAATTGTTTTTGGGCCACACCATTTAAATTATAGAATGATTATGCTACTCTATGATCATTAACCTTTTCATCACCATTTTATATGCATTTCTCTTTCAAGTTTCATCATACAAAAAGATGGCACAAAGTATAAAAAAAAGGGTCTTTCAAAGTGAAGACTTAGTGGTAGCTGCAGATCATGAACCATTGACTGAAAATGAAGAGTTATATAGCAACTATATTTAAAGTTCCTTTGTTAATAATTACAATCACAAAAACAGAGCCAATATTGTGAAATAATGGACTGTAAAGGTACTTAATATGATAGCCACAACCTTCACATATAAATACTAGATACTACATATGAAGAGGGTTATCAAATGAATACAATCTGAAATTCTTCCTAAACTTCTTCTATTCTCTCCTTATCCATATTCTAATTCTTCTTAATTCTTAAAATTATTGAAAATATAAGTCAAAACATTACATTCACAAACATACATACAACAATCCTATATCACAAAATCTCCCCCATGCCCTACTCTTATTTTCACATTTTCACAAACATACATACAACAATCGAAACACAAGCAAACATATCACTTCGAGAATTCTCACAAACTTACATATCAATCCAAACACAAGCAAACAATCCAAACACAAGCAAATAATTCTCACAAATATTCACGGATAGTAAAATCACAAACAACAAAAGACTATAAAGAGAAGAAAAGCAAAAAAAATACTAACTTGATAACGGTGGAGCGTATTGATGCTTGGGCGGAGCAAATCGGCTGGTCGGCAAAGAAAATCGATGCTAAGACCAAGGAATCAAATCGGGCTGCTCGGGCGGAGGAAATAATCGGAAGTTTAGGAGTGATTTGGTATTGATAATAAGAAACCTAATATTTGCCCAAAATATTTTAAAAGTAATCTTTGACGGCGCCTGAGCGTTACACACATAGAGCCCCAGCGCACTAAACAGAAGAAAATGATTAAAGAAGCGCGTTAAGAGCCCGGACGTTCCACATATAGAGCCCGGGCTCTCGAAATAGAAAGAAATGCTTAAAGAAGCGCGTTGAGCGTCGAGCGACACTCAATGGGTCTAAAGTTGTCAAAGGGGCCAGGCCGTCCCCTTTAGGCCTGACAGATCATTTCAGCCAGCGGGCCGAAACGGCCTCAATGGCCTGCCATCAGGCCGTTCTTATGTTACTTTTTTTTGTTTCTTTTTTCATTTTCATTTTATTTTTCTTTGTTAATCTAATATTTCCTTTTAATATTTATTATCATTAGTATATAACTATGATTAATATAATAGTAGTGTTATGATAGAATTAGTATATACTAACTAATATCTTATACTACTAATAATCAATTCATACACTAATAACTAATATTTTTTTTAATATTTACATCATTAGTATATAACTATAATTAATATAATTAGTAGTGTTATAATATAATTAGTATATACTAAGTGATATTATATACTACTAATAATAACAAATATTTTCTTTTAATATTTATTATGATTATTATAATTAGTAGAATTATACTTATAGGAATACTAACTAATATTATATACTACTACTAATAAACTCATATACTAATAACTAATATTATATTTAAAAATTTATTATAATTAGTATATAGTAAGTGATATTATATACTACTAATAATAACTAATATTTTCTTTTAATATTAATTACAATTAGTATAATTAGTATAATTATACTTATAGGAATACTATAACTAATATTATATTTTACTAGTAATCAACTGAACATAAACTCAATTTTTTAAAATATTAAGTAAACGCATGCCTGCGCAGGTATGGTGCCTTAACTTTTTTCCCAATATAGTTAATATACAATTGTAATGCTCCAATCATCTTTCACATAGCCAATTTTACATATAATTTTTTCTATAAATTTTTTTTTAAAAAATATAATATTAATTTATTTTGATTCAATATTAGCATGAATGGCCAATCAATTAGGGCCTTAAATACTCTTAGTAGTCCTTCATAAATGATGGTAAATACACATATATATATTCATTGGAAATGTACACACTTGAAAGGCTGCAATGAATACTTACTTAATGCTAATATCTAAAATGGAAGATCAAATAAAAATTCAGTTATATCACTTTTTGACTTCATATGTTATACGTGTGTGACTAAAATATTATTGGAAGGTATTTTTTATACACTCCAATTAATTTTTGCTTCTTTCCATTTACGTAAAACCAAGAGACAACATGGGCAGGAAGCGTAAAGATCAACCATCTTTTTTCAAGATTTGTTCACCAAGAACTTAAACTCGTTTTTTTAAAATATTAAGTAAACGCATGTCTGCGCAGGTATTAGCCCTAACTTTTTCCCACTATAGTTAATCTACAATTGTAATGCCCCAATCATCTTTCACATAGCCAATTTTACATATAATCTTATTTATAAATAATAATTCTAAAATATAATATTAATTTATTTTGGTTCAATATAATTTGTATAACTATAAACTCGATTTTTTAAAATATTAAGTGGAAAAAAGTCATTACGGGTATAGGAGTCTTGGCGGTCCTTGAAAGGAGTGTCTAAAATCCGTGTTCCGATTGAGGTAGCTATTTGCTAATTTGTATCACAAATAAATCAATTCATTCCTTTGTCATTCCATGAAGTTCGTATTGATCAAATTTTGCCTCTTCAGTGTTTCAATTTTCACTTCTTTTATTTCACAAATGATATGCAAAAAAAGACAATATATAGTATGATGTATTAACAATATTGGGGCATTACAATTGTATATTAATCATATATCAATACATTATATAGTACTAATTGAATGCGAAGTTTATAATTATATTTAAAAATATTATTTAAGAAAACATTATATGTAAAATTGTTTTATTATTTTATAAGTAGTTGATATTATTATACCGGCGACTATGTCGAAAGACCTTCAAAGGAGACAACAGTTAAGACCCATACCCGCGCAGACATGCGTTTCTTCCTGTTTAACTTCTTGATGAACAAAATCTTGAAAAATAATGGCTGTTGTCTCTTGGTTTTACGTGAATGGAAAGAAGCAAAAATTAATTAGAGTGTATAAAAAATGCACATCATAAATGACCTTCAAAACTCTTGTTAAATAAATAACTTTTACTTTTTTTGATTTGACTTGACAATAGTATAAATTGCAGTTAGATTTTTATTCCTTACAATAGTGTATATAGCTTTTACTTCATTTTAATTTGACTAGACAAAATGTTGATTGGGGTTAAGATTTTATTCCTGCCGTAGGTTTAGTCACTTCACATTACTTATTGTTTTTTTTTTTTTTTTGATGACAAGGGAACCCGCAGCCGCTACCGTTAGGTGCGCACTAGGTAAACCCCGCTCTTGTGCAATAGCCTGCAAACCACACAAGAGAGGTAAACCAGCCTAGGTTGCCCATAGCTGACAGGCTCACAGTAGAAAAGGCAAATAGACATTCCCTCATCAGGATTCGAACCCGTGACCAAGGCCACAATATTCAATGCCCTTACCAACTCTACCGGGGATTCGAACCACATTACTTATTGTTGATACATCATACTATATATTGTCTTTTTTTGTATCTCATTTGTGAAATAAAATAAGTGAAAATTGAAACGCCGAAAAGGCAAACTTTTTAATTACGTAAATAAACATTCTAATACAGTGTCAATGGCCTTATATGTTAGCAATATTGATTAGACACGCATACTTGCGCACGCATGAGTTTAAATATTTTACTTTTTGAAATTATGTAAATAAATATTCTTGAACAACATTTAATTTAACTTTGAAAAGATTGAACTAAATGTCACGTCTAAGGCTGTACTACTAATAGCTCTTCTTTCTCTCTTCCCCGTAAAAGACTTTTACTAGTACAAATTTGAATTATTTTAAAATCCTCGTTAATGAATTTCATAATTAAGTGATTGTAATAATTACTAAATATATAAAACTTCTAAAAATAATAACCGTAAATATATGCAACAAAATGATCAAGTAGTTCGATCAATTACTCAAAATAGAAGTACTAACATTTCAAATTTATTTTACACGATGAGATGCAGCTCCGTCCCTTCAAATGTCGCTACCCAATGCGCAACCATGGCTTTCTCTCCGTCCCAAGGTTGAAAAAGATCTCCCAAGCTATGCGCAACCATGACTTTCTCTCCATCCCCAGGTAGAAAAAGATCTCTTAAGCTAACACTGAATCCTTCCGAATGAAGACTTTCCATCAACAAATGATGTATAGAATTAAAGAACCGCAAAACCTCCTTCGGTCCCTTCAAGAAGAAAAGTGAGGTTACTAAGCCAGGGACTGATCTGCACCATGTGATCATCGTGAACATAGACCGTCAAGATTTGTAACGACTGCTTGTGAATTGTTGGTGGTCTATTGATAAAAACAATATCTCCATATCACCAGATGTTGTATATAAATTAATTTTAATATCCAAGTCTATTTACAATTTATTATACAAAATTTCATACTTTATTATTTATTATTTAAAATTAATAAATAATTAAATAAGAAAAGTACAATATTTAACTTTAACTTTGAAAAGACCGAACTTAATGTCACGTCTAAGGCTGTACTTCTTTCTCTCTTCCCCGTAAAAGACTTTTACTAGCATTTAATTTCATCTCTCTCCGTCCCATCTTAGAATCTTTAAGCCCAAGAGATTGAAGGCCGAAAATTAATAAATAATTTAAAAAATAAAGTACAATATTTAACTTTAACTTTGAAAAGACCGAACTTAATATCTCTCCATCCCAGGTAGAAAAAGATCTCTCAAGCTAATACTGAATCCTTCCAAATGAAGATGGAATGAATCCTTCCAAATGAAGATTTTCCATCAACAGATGATGTATAGAATTAAAGAACCGCAAAACCTCCTTCGGTCCCTTCAAGAAGAAAAGTGAGGTTACTAAATCAGGGATTGATCTGCACCCTGTGATCATCGTGAACATAGACCGTCATGCCTTATAACGACTGCTTGTGAATTGTTGGTAGGCTGTTGATAAAACAATATCCCCATCCATGATTCTCCTGCACCTTGACCAAGCCTAAAAAAGGTATGCCCTTTTGATCCCTCCTTCAAGAAATATGTGGACAAACCATCCTTATGTGATCATCGTGAACATAGACCGTCAAGGCTTGTAATGAATGCTTGTGCATTGTTGGTGTTCTGTTGATAAAAACAATATCCACATCCATGATTCTCCTATGAACTACATGACCAGGCCTCAAAAAGGTATGCCATTTTGATCATTCCTTTAAGAAATATGTGGACAATCTAAGTGTTGGTGCTAGAATTTCTGAAAGTTCGCATAAAATGTATTCCACAGCTAGACTGGTCATTAGACGTCTCTAAGAACAGATGGATGCAATCCCCATCGAAATCAGCACTAAGTGGACTACAAATCAAGGGATTGATCTTCACCATGTGATCATCGTGAACATAGACCGTCAAGGCTTGTAACGAGTGCTTGTGCGTTGTTAGTGGTCTGTTGATAAAATAATATCCACATCCATGATTCTCCTAAGCTAAAACTGAATCCTTCCGAATGAAGACTTTCCATCAACAGATGTTGTATAGAATTAAAGAACCGCAAAACCTCCTTCGGTCCCTTCAAGAAGAAAAGCGAGGTTACATACAGCAAGATGGATATATATATATATATATATATATATATCCACTCCCAACGGTAACTAACTAACTATAGAACGTAATAGGAAAACACGCTTTTATCATGTTACTGATATACATATTATTTCTCAACAACAACAAAGGGTTTTTCCGTATATTCTCCATAGTTAGAGCAGTGTTTATGTAATTATCCATAGTATAAACTATGATAAATAGTCGTTTTATCGTGTATACACATAGTTGACTAATCCAATCATATCTTTGTGTTATTTCTCGATTGCAGTATCCCGATTTGAAGCCTCCAACGTCACCAATGCCATCACAGCCTTAGTTATATTTGATAGAGATCAAGGTGGTGTAGTTATCCTCCTATATGAGGTTTTTGAGCATACATATATATAACTATGAGAAACAGAGAAATATGAATTATGTAACTTTCATTAGATGGTTTCTTAGTACAATATGTGTTGATTTTCTCTGTCTCATTCTCTCATTCTTTGTATTGCAATAAAATGAGGTTGGGTTTCGAATTTCGATTAATCTGGTGTGTATATATATATTCGATTTTAGGAATGGACTCGAACGAAGGTTTCAAAAGACTTCAAATTGGTAGATTTGAAATCCGTTTACCTAGACGTTACGATCCTGATTAATAAATTTGGATAATTCGATGATCCATTTTGTTCCCCCATCATGCCTGCAACGTGTAATGCCTCTAATGGTTGGAATCTCTATTAATTAATCAAAGAATCTTCTTAAGTAGTATCGTGTATCGTATTCATTAATACACATACTGTGTATCGTATTCATTAATACACATACTACAAAATTGGAAATACGATCCCAGCATGTAAATATGAAAACTCATGTAATCTCATATACGGCGTATATTTAAAAATTGCTCGTGAAAACACATTGATTAAGTGAAAGTATATTTAAACTTGATTCTCAATTAAGTACATAGACAATTTGGTTAACCTACATGTGATTCACTTACATCATGTTTATGTATGAAACAATCCTATTGAGTTAGATAGACTCTAAAAAATTGCTCTAAACCGGTGGCTTTAACTCAGTGAAAGAACTCAAGTGAGTTACAGTGATTCATGTACGAAGCAATCCAGACTAATTTAAATCGATTCTCTTGAACCAATGTCTTTAATACCGATTCGAATCACATTTATAATGGCAACACATTTTTGGACTCTTCAATCACGATCTAAGTTATTTTATTTGAATGATTATTAGAGAATAACAGAACCCAAAATTCTAATATAATTTTCATTTCTTTTATATAAAATAATAATAATTATGATTACATCAAAATATTCATTTTCTATTCAAAATGCTTTAAAATTAAATGCATTTGAACTTTTTACCAATAACGTCAAAAGCAAATGCGAGATGATGACGAAAGAATTTCCACTATAACCACGATTCTACATTTATCTCCCTCCCAAAATAGTCCTAAAAGCAAAAAGACTACCGCATACATATATATTATATACATATACACATCAGATCACCACCATATATATATATATATGTATGTATATATATATATATATACATCAGATTTCTTGCAGCAACTAAGACTGAAAATAAGTTGTAATACACCAGCTTTTCCTCAAACAATTCACACACACACACACATATACACACATTAAAGTGTGTCTGTTTGTATACATTCACCTGCCTCCAGCCTTTGGACTATTAAAATCTCCGGTTTTTACTCTGATTTTTCTCGTGTCCCAGAAACGCCAACAGTTGTTTAAATTCTTAGACAGGTGAATTTCTTTTGTTCTTGCTCTTTTGTGCTACATTCTCTTAATCGATTTGTTGGGTTTTTTTCTCGTTTTTGTTGTTTTATTCACCCGCACACACACACACCCGTGTTTGTATCTGTGTGTGTTTCTCTTGATCATCCATCCTTTGGGCTTGCATGTCTTGATAACCTCAATGTTATCACAGAGATTTAATTTTCTTAGCCTTCTTTGTTATTTTTACTCTGTTTTTCTTGTTATAGCCCTTCTATATTATTTCTACTTTGTTTTTAGCCCTTGCTTGTTATTTTCACTTGGGTTTTAGCCCTTGTTTGTTATTTTTAATTGGGTTTTAACTTTTGTGTGTTATTTGTGCTCTGTTTTTATCCCTTCATTGTTATTTAAAAGCTAATTTTGTGCAAAGATCAACTCTTGTCTTATTTTTCTTCTCTTTTTTCGATTTTTCACTTTCTGATGGGGTGTGCTTTTTCTCTGTTAACAGAAGCTGTTGCAAATGGCTTTGGGTTCAGAATCAGCAGCCAAAAAGGTGGCTACAAAATCAAATTTAGACAACACAAAGGATGTGGTGCAGACATTGATTGATCCTGGATTGCCTTTCAGTGTCTCTGCTAATGTTCCTCCTTCAGAAAATGCTCAAACTGCTGTTGCCAGACAGGTTTTTGTTGTGTGTATTATTTAGTATAACTGCAAATTAATTAAGGATTGATGCTAAAATTTTCTATAAGTTTTTCAAAATTGTATATACAGACTTTCAAAGCTTCTTGCATAAATCTTGAAAAATTTAAGGAAATTGCTAAATCCAACTGGTGAAAAACAGGCTCTATTATTTGTTGTGCCTATGTTGTAATCTATTCATTATTGTGGTGTACTATTATGCAAATAATATACATTTGACAAATTTATGGTATACAAATAGGACTAACAAAAGGGGATTAAGCTTTAGTTTTAAAACCACATCATTTGACATGCTGATTTTGAAATAGACCTTTGGAGCCACATATCATATTATTTAAGCTAATATGACATTCTACCATCATTTAAAGTGCTCTTATTTCTTTTGTTATCTTCTTTTCTTGTTTAGATGCATGCAGTTGTTTTGCTTTACAACTATTACCACAGGAAGCAGAACCCGTAGCTAGAGTTTTTGAACTTCGGGCCATTTTGTATATTGGCCGTTTCACTAAGGCCATCTCTAACATCATTCATGAAAACAATGAACACAAGTAGATTGACCGATGCTGATGATAACCTTTCGTTGACTGAGAAAGCAATAAAAGATGCATGCGATATATCTATGGCTTTAGACGCATCAAAAGACTATCACGGTTGTCTAATATCGAAAGTTGCAGTCTTGCTGATTGATTCAAAGATGGAGAATTGTTTGCTCTAGTTAAGCGCTATCACTGAAGGGGTTTGGTCACTTACTGAAAATGAGGTTAACGATTCTAACATCAATTTAGAATTATCAGCCGAAGAAAATGTCGGCAACAAGAGAAAACGGAACATTCAGAACGCATCGACTGATGAATTTGTGCTTCTTTGGCTTGTGTTTAACGCTGTGAAGGACGCCATAGGTATTTTATCCATCAATATCGATTACATTCCTTTTACATATGGCTTTATGGGCTCCAAAAACAAACAAACATATAGTTGGTAGTTCTTAATTCGTAAATAAAACTCCGGTATTAGTAAATTAATGTTGATTTTTAGATTTTTTTTACTTGATTGTTTGATTTGCTTTGTTACATGGAATAGGCATTGACAGTTCCGAGCTTGTGGTTTTGGAGAGTTGTGTTACGTATTCATTGAGTAAAGAAAAGTCAGCAGCTCAATTTACCATGATTCGATGCCCTCAGTCATTCAGTGTAAACACGAGCGCTACTCTTAAATTTCTTTTTGAAAGGTTAGTTCATATGTAAACAATATAATATTCGTTACAAAAATCTTTATAAATCATTTTGTTTATTGAAAAAATTTGCAACTTTGTAGTTTGGAGGGCCCTTTGGAAAAAGAGACTTCTTGTGGCGGGACGACTATACCGGTTGTCGAGTATTATCATATGCTTCCTATATCGAGTTCATCTCACGCTGCCACGCTGGTTCTCGGGGTATGATTTCTATAAGCTTCTTTGTGTCGAATCTCGATTTTCATATTAGTTGATCCACAAAATCGTCTGGTGTCCATATTTGCAATTTTTGTGAATTTTGCATAAATCAATATAGTACACACACACATATATATGTATATATGTATATGTTTCTTAGTTGTATATATTAGCTTTGCGATATTATTGCGCCTTAATTGTCTATATGAAGTGTTTGTTGGCGACATGTAACGTGATTGTATAGCAAGCTTAAGAAAGTTGGAGATAATATTGTGGAAGCTTTTCATCTATATTTTTCTCTTGAACTATTAGCACTAGATTTTTTTTACGCAAACTATGGTATAGAATCGTTCTTGCATATTCGCTCGATACTTTGTATGTATTTTTCGCCTTCATGGGATCCTAGATTAGATAAACTAAATTCATGTTGCACATTTGTATGAAGTTTACTAAATTTTGCAGGAAATATTTTGAGTTTGCTAAGATCGAACGGCTGTAATGCTCAAAGCAGGGAGTTGGCTTCACCTGTTACAACTGTTGATGAGAATAGCGAAGAGAACCAAAAGAAGCGCAAATATTCAGACAAAGTGGCAAGTCCCGTTAGTAACTTTCAGAGTACAGTAAAAGATGGCAATGTCACGACGAAATTCAACAAACGATGCAAAACAATCAGGACCCACCTTGAAGACTTGGATAATGACCGAGACAAACATGAGAAGGCTTCATTTTCTGATAACTCGAACGGGCTGTTTGAAAAAATGGCGAAAGATGATGATATTGGTGTTGAGAAATCCAACAAAAGATCCGATTTTGTGGCCCCTAGTGGGCAGTCTCAGAGGAGAGTAGTGAAAGACGATAATGTCCTTGAGAAATCCAACAAATGACCTAATATTGTGGATTCGGCTAAAAACCATGTTCCATCTCAAAAGGCGGCGACATTTGAGACTGTCCTCGAGAAATTCAACAAAAATACTGAAATTTTAGATTATGGGAAAACGGAGGTTCAAAAATGTGAGGAACGTCCTGTCGACTCATTATCTGGTTCTTTAAACGGTATTCAAATATCGAATGTGAATGACTTTACTAAGACTTCCCACGAGAGCAAAAACGATTCCCCTGATGGACACAATCCGAAAAACGATGTCAATTTGAAGGTAAATGAGCCCTTTTATGTCGAAAATCTAAAAATATGAAAAGAGGAGTAACGGTTATTAGAACGAAAAGAAGTTAAAACATATCTTTTGCTGTAAATTACACAAAAAAAAATCTCGTTTTAATATTGATAACATAAGAATGGCGCGACATGGCACGTTCATGGCGCACCCTCAACGCCATGAATCATGGAATGGCACCTATTTTCCATATGGCGCACGCTACTGGCGCCATTCTCACCATGGCGTGCGCGTTGAAGGCACTAAATGGCGCGCCATTTCAAAGTTCAAAATTAAATAGTTTTCTTGGGTCAAAATTGATGGTAAATTAGTCAAAAAATAGGTAAATGGGGTACAAATTTGGATACACAACCTTTAAACTTTCAAAATTAGGCAGCAAATTGAAAAACTCTAACCTCTCAAGCCCTAACATCTTCAAAATTGGACTCTAAATTAGAAAAACATCTAGCTGTCAAATCGAGTTATCATATTTGGATTTAAATAATTAGAGTGTTATCCATAAATTAGATTTGTGTCTTTATTGTTGCGTTGAAAGGCTTGACTTGAGTTTGCTTTTTTTCTTTTCTTTTCTTGAAAACATATTATTTTTGGTTTATCTAACACGCTAATTAATATTTTTATTAAAAAGTTAGCATATTATTGATTATATTAGTATATATAATTATTTTATTTTTATAATTTCTTCTTCCTAGAGACAACATGGGCAGGAAGCGTAAAGACCAGCCATCTTTTTTCAAGATTTGTTCACCGAAAACTTAAACTCGTTTTTTTAAAATATTAAGTAAACGCATGTCTGTGCATGTATTGGCCTTAACTTTTTTCCCACTATAGTTAATCTACAATTGTAATGCCCCAATCATCTTTCACATAGCAAATTTTACATATAATCTTTTCTATAAATAATATTTTTAAAATATAATATTAACTTACTTTGATTCAGTATAATTTGTATAATTATAAACTTGATTTTTTAAAATATTAAGTGAAAAAAGTCACTACGGGTATAGGAGTCTTGGCGATCCTTGAAAGGAGTGTCTAAAATTGGTGTCCGATTGAAACGCCGATTTAAGTAAATTAACTTTTGTCTCCTTTGAGAGGTGTTACGACTTGGTTGCGGGTATAGATTGACTATAAGAATGTTTATTTGAAATTACGTTAGTAAAAAAATATTTATATACGTAATTTGAAAAATATTCGGCTAAAAACCATGTTCCATCTCAATTAGATGACCTTTTGACTTCTATGTTATACATTTCTAACTGAAATGTTATTGGATGACCTTCCATTTCCTTAATCATATGCTTCATTATTGCTTTTGTATGTATTTCCTTTTATAAGCATTAATTTAATTGATGTAAAGAATTATAATGTCATACAATAATTTTTGTAATTAAAAAGTCATTGGTTGACCTCGTGGCTTTATAGTCATGTTCACATTATTGAAAGTAATATGAGAGTTAAATTATTAAGTGAGGGCAATTGTGTCTTTTCACAATAAGAAGAAATACCAACAAGATCCACACTTTTATAGGAGTATATATATTATCGTATCCTCATTGTATCGTATCTTACAATTTTAAAAAATTTCACATTTTGTATCCGTATCGTATCGTATTTGTATCCCCGTATTCATGTCCGTGCATTTTAGATTGACTGTCTATGTTCACGATGATCACATAAGGATGGTTTGTCCACATATTCTATGAAGGAGGGATCAGAAGGGCATACCTTTTTTAGGCCTGGTCAAGTAGTGCATAGGAGAATCATGGATGGGAATATTATTTTTATCAACAGACCACCAACAATGCACAAGCACTCGTTACCAGTCTTGACGGTCTATGTCCATGATGATCACAGGGTGAAAATCAATCCCTGACTTAGTAACCTCACTATTCTTCTAGAAGGGACCGAATGAGGTTTTGTGGTTCTTTAATTCTATACAGCATATCTTGATGGAAAGTCTTCATTCGGAAGGATTTGGTTTTAGCTAGAGAAATTTTTTTCTACCTGGGGATGGAGAGAAAGCAATGGTTGTGCATAGCTTGAGAGATCTTTTTCTACCTAGGGACGGAGAGAAAGTCATGGTTGCATACTGGGTAGCGACATTTGAAGGGACGGAGATGCATCTCGTATTCGGTGGATGGAATAATGTACGGATATGGGCTTCGATTATGTTGACATGGATAGAATAGGTGATTGTGGATGTGAATGTGGATATTGTTTTTATCAACAGACCACCAACAACCCACAAGCAATCTTTACAAGCCTTGACGGTCTAAGTTCACGATGATCAAAGGGTGAAGATCAATCCCTTGATTTGTAGTCCACTTAGTGCTGATTTCAATGGGGATTTCATGAGCAACCTTTTTGAGGCCTGGTCAAGTAGTGCATAGGAGAATCATGAATGGTGATATTGTTTTTATCAACAGACCACCAACAATGCACAAGCACTCTTTACAAGCCTTGATGGTCTATGTTCACGATGATCACAGGGTGAAGATCAATCCCTGACTTAGTAACCTCACTTTTCTTCTTGAAGGGACCGAAGGAGGTTTTGCGGTTCTTTAATTTTATACAACATCTGTTGATGGAAAGTCTTCATTAGGAAGGATTCAATTTTAGCTTAGGAGAATCATGGATGTGGATATTGTTTTATCAACAGACCACCAACAACGCACAAGAACTCGTTACAAGCCTTGACGGTCTATGTTCACGATGATCATATGGTGAAGATCAATCCCTTGATTTGTAGTCCACTTAGTGCTGATTTCAATGGAGATTGCATCAATCTGTTCTTAGAGATGTCCAATGACCAATCTAGCTATGGAATACATTTTATACGAACTTTCAGAAATTCTAGCACCGACACACGCATTCATTACAAGCCTTGACGGTCTATGTTCATGATGATCACATAAGATGGTTTGTCCACATATTCCTTGAAGGAGGGATCAAAAGGGCATACCTTTTTGAGGCCTCGTCAAGTAGTGCATAGGAGAATCATGGATGGGGATATTGTATTTATCAACAGACCACCAACAATTCACAAGCAGTCGTTACAAGGCTTGACGGTCTATGTTCACGATGATCACAGGGTGCACATCAATCCCTGACTTAGTAACCTCAGTTTTCTTCTTGAAGGGACCGAAGGAGGTTTTGCGGTTCTTTTATTCTATACATCATCTATTGATGGAAAGTCTTCATTCGGAAGGATTCAATGTTAGCTTGAGAGATCTTTTTCTACATGGGGATGGAGAGAAAGCCATGGTTGCGCATAGCTTGAGAGTTCTTTTTCTACCTTGGGACGGAGAGATATTAAGTTCGGTCTTTTCAAAGTTAAAGTAAAATATTGTACTTTTCTTTTTTAATTATTTATTAATTTTGGGCCTTTAGTCTCTTGGGCATAAAGGTTCTAAGATGGGACGGAGAGATAGAAGAGTGGGGAGGGGAGAGAGATGAAATTAAATGCTAGTAAAAGTCTTTTACGGGGAAGAGAGAAAGAAAAGCTAGTAGTAGCACAGCCTCAGACGTGACATTAAGTTCGGTCTTTTCAAAGTTAAAGTTAAATATTGTACTTTTCTTTTTTAATTATTTATTAATTTTGGACCTTCGGCTAGAATCTTTTACACATTTGGATGAAGTGAGGAATTCGTCCATACCATTCTTAAAGTTTGGAAGACCACGACTGATCATGAAAGGGAATAAATGGAAAAAGTAGCAAGGTTCTATGATGGGACGGAGAGAGAGAAGAGAGGGGAGGGGAAAGAGACTAAATTAAATGTTGTTCAAGAATATTTATTTACATAATTTCAAAAAGTAAGATATTTAAACCCATGCCTGTACAAGTTTGCGTGTCTAATCAATATTACTAACATATAAGGGCATTGACAACTGTATTAAAATGTTTATTTACGTAATTACAAAGTTTGCCCCTTCGGCATTTCAATTTTCACTTATTTTATTTCACAAATGAGATGCAAAAAAAGACAATATATAGTACGATGTATCAACAATAAGTAATGTGAGCTGACTAAACCTACCACAGGAATAAAATCTTAACCCCAATCAACATTTTGTCTAGGCAAATTAAAATGAAGTAAAAGTTGTTTACACTATTGTCAAGAATAAAATCTAACTGCAATTTACACTATTGTCAAGTCAAATCAAAAGAAGCAAAAGCCATTTATTTAACAAGAAAAGTTTTGAAGGTTATTTATGATGTGCATTTTTTATACACTCTAATTAATTTTTGCTTCTTTCCATTCACGTAAAACCAAGAGACAACAGCCATTTTTTTTTCTAGATTTTTTTCATCAAGAAGTTAAACAGAAAGAAACGCATGTCTGCGCAGGTATGGGCTTTAACTTTTGTCTCCTTTGGAGGTCTTTCGACTTGGTCGCCGGTATAATAATATCAATTACTTATAAAATAATAAAACAATTTTACATATAATCTTTTCTTAAATAATATTTTTAAATATAATAATAATTTGTATTGATTCAATATAATTAATATAATTATAAACTTTGCATACAATTACTAGTATATAATGTATTGATATATGATTAATATACAATTGTAATGCCCCAACATTGTTGATAGATCGTAACATATATTGTCTTTTTTTGCATCTCATTTGTGAAATAAAATAAGCGAAAATTGAAACACTAGAGAGGCAAAATTTGATCAATACGAACTTCATGGAATGACAAAGCAATGAATTGATTTATTTGCGATAAAAATCAACAAATAGCTACCTCAATCAGAACACTGATTTTAGACACTCCTTTCAAGGATCACCAAGACTCCTATACCCGTAATGACTTTTTCACTTAATATTTTAAAAATTGAGTTTATAATTATACAAATTATATTGAATCAAAAGGAATTAATATTATATTTTAAAAATATTATTTATAGAAAAAGATTATATGTAAAATTGGCTGTGAAAGATGATGGGGCCATTACAATTGTATATTAACTATAGTGGGAAAAATGTTAAGTCCCATACCTACGCATGCATGCGTTTACTTAATATTTTAAAGGAAAAATTACATATGCCTCCCCTCTATAATGTCGTATATATAGAAAAATTCCCTCCACCTTTCATAATTCCAAGAACCTCCCCTTTCAAATATTTTTCATAACACGGGCACCCTATCTTTTTTTTTGGTCAGCTTTTTGCTGATGTCAACAAAAAACTTTTGTATTTTTTCTATTTTACCCCTGATGACATCATCAATTGATGACGTCATCATCTTTCCAGTGATGTCATATTTTTTATTGACGAAAATATCCTCATGGGGTGTAAATATAATATTTTAATAAATGATATATGTTTTTTTATTTACAGAAATATATTTGATTTTTGAGTGACGAAAATACCCTCAGGGGGTATAAATGTAATATTTTAATAAATGTAATATTTTAATAAATGATATATGTTTTTTGTATTTACATAAATATATTTGTACTTTATTAATTATAATAAGCATCCATTTATTGATGTGAGATAAATTATCATTTGAATTAAAATTTTAAAATAAAAATCAAATTATGCAGATGGAAAGATACTTTATTAGTAAATAGAATAAAATACATGATATACCATAACATAGTTCATGACATCGTTCAAATTTTCCAACAAAATATTTCATACATATTCTATTTCTTATATTTCATAAAAATCATAAATAATGCTTATAAGTTATATATATATATATATCTTATTATATGATTCAATTTGCATAAAAAAAAAATGAGTTAATAATAAATAATTATAACCTAGAAATGAGTAATAATAAATAATTTAAAATAATAAATAATTATAAATAGTTAATAATATATCTTATAAATAATTATGCATCAGAGCCACACGACTTATCAATTGTTTTTCAATAATTCCACATATTTTTTTATTTCTAAAAAAAATTGACTTTTTGATAATCATAGTATATAAACATCAAAATGTTAGCAGCCTAATGGTAAGGATAGTGTTAAATTTTGAGGGGACCAAGGTTCGAATCTTGGCCCCATCAATAATACTCCATCTTTTTGTTAAATTTTAGACCAATTTCCAAAATGAATTACACGATCGGGCTGGGCCGGCCGAAGATTGACCGGCCCATAACAAAAGTATGGCTGGCTGGGTTGTCGTGGGCCTGACCCAGCCCGGCCTATTTGACATCACTGGTTGGGGTTGTTATTATTATAGGAAAGGGTATTTCGATCATTTCATATTTCACAATTTCTTTTTTTTCCTCAGGGCAAATTGGACTTTTCACCTTTTCGGGCAGGAAAAAATACGGGCAACGCTCGTCAGTGGAGGTGTCTGTAATTATGAAAGGTTTTGAGGGTTTTTTATATCTATCCGGAATGACAAGAACAACCCAGTTTGCCTCTCTTTAGACCCCTAATGAATGTAGGGTAAAAGTACACCCATATTCCTCTTTATCTTTAGGAATAAGACATATCATATTACTTAATTACGTGTAGACACTTCTTTTTTTCTATCCTTTTCATTACGATTCCAATTCTTGTTTTTTTTTATTAAATTCTATGTTATCTAGATGTAGTATCTTATCTAGATATAGTATGTGCTGGCATTTTTTGATTCTATCTAGACCTGTGGAGAACATTTTTAGTAGATAACTAGAAAGTGGCTGTAGGAGAGATAATTGATTGCAAATTTCATCCACGTGGTTTAAAATAGTAACATGCCATAATGTCATTAATAATTAAATCTGACGTATCAGTTTTATGTTCTTAATGTAAAAATTTTAAGCCAACATCCCAGAATTATAATCTCATTTTAACACATTGCAATTATTCTTAATTGAAAGAACCTATTTTTACGAGCACTTTGGTCCCTATATATCATGACACTTTCCATTTTTAATTCTCTTCCAAACAAATCCAATTCTTATCTTATTCCAGAATTCTAAGATTGTAAATTATATTTCAACACATGATTCAAAGTATTTTGTTGGATTGATTTTGACACCACTCATTCCGATACTAAATTAAAGTAAAGTTTGTTCCCAGTTAGTGCTATAGTAGAAAGAATCGGATACTTTTGAAAAAGTTTATTAACTTTCTTGTTCAATAAATATGAGATTGTAACATTGCTATATGCATATTTTCTGTATACCTATCTCTTGCAGATCTTTTTCATCATGGTTCATATGGTATGCACTATTGCTTTTCATATTCTAATATTGTAAACTATATTTGTATAATGTGAACACGATATGAATTTCTAATGTAACATTTAATAGGGATGTGAGAAGAATGAAAAGACAATTACTTTAGGACCCTGGGGAGGCCCAGGAGGGGATTATTTTGATGATGGAACCTATGATGGAGTGAGGGAAATCACAGTCAGATCAGGTGATTGCATCGATCAGATACAACTTGTTTATGAAAAAAATTGCAAACCTGTTGTTGTCAAACATGGAGGAGATGGCGGTCAGATATCTGCCCAGGTAATTGGTTTTATTTTGTTCAAGATCTCATCATTTGGATAGAAACCCATGCAAACCAACTGTTAACCACATTTGCAGTTTGCATGTAGTAGTCAAAATCTGTTATGGATTAACTCTAAAATCTTTTGTGATTATCATGCTTATGAATTTTCAGGAAACAATTATTTATTATCATTTGATATTCTACAAGCCGAATAGAATAACAAATATTGATACCATCTCAATTGTCGTTAAGTCGCGAACCTAGTGATTTGGTCTCACAGTATTATTGTGATTAATGGTTTAATATTTTTAAAGATGAAATATTTTAAGCTAAATTTATTCTCATTCATATTATGGATACCAGATCAAACTACAATATCCAGAGGAGTTCTTGACAGAAGTGATGGGTCGTTATGAGCCTCTGTCAGGCAATAAAGGCAACCCATACATCAGGTCACTCACTTTTAAGACCAACAAGAGAACACTCGGGCCATTTGGAGTTGACAAAGGGACCCATTTCTCTACAGAAATTCAAAGGGGGAAGATCGTGGGTTTCATAGGAAGAAGTGGGTGGTACTTGGATGCCATTGGCGTTAATGTAGCACCCATAATGTAGACGCTCCACTGGGGATCATCAAAGGGGACTGATAAACTCTACATCTTTCGCTACTCCTAAACATGGGTGACCATATTATAATATTTAGCCATACAAATTATGTAATTTTCAGTTGTGTACTAGTAAAATAAATAAATAAGTTAGACATGTCAGGTAATTATTACCTGATTTTATCTTAAATAAATTATCGTCACTGTTGAGCAGTTGATGAAAATTGTGTGTTATGTTCGTAACATAAAGATTGTGCTTTAATACTTCTTTAATTATCATTAGAACAATTGATAAAGATATATTTATTTTTAATATTATGAGCTCATTGTTGCGTAATAAGTTTTAATAGTTTTCCTATTTGTTTTTTTATTTCTTATTATTGATTAATTTTGATTGATTTAGAATTATGGCATGACCTATAAATATGTTTATAGATACTAGACGGTTTGAGTTTTTATTCTTAAGTCAAGTTATCATTAAGTTAATCTTTTATGAATTTTATAGTTTTTTTGTACCTATTAACTCTTTCCAGAGTCAAGTTTTAACCTTATACTATGGGTTAATTGATTCATGGTATTTTCATTAGCAACTTATAGTATAAAATTAGTAGTAAATTTGTCTTCTATAGTTGAAAATATTAGTATTTTGGCAATGTAACACAAGTATTAAATACTTCTCATTAATGATAAAGAATATTATGACTAAGACGTATCATTAACCTAATGTACAAGCTAGTGAATGCGCAAAAGGAAATGAAAAGAAAATGATGTTCATTCACAGTTTTGATCAAAGGATGATTGCCTTGAGTCTCCAAATTAGCGGGGTGCATCAAAAAGTAGGAAACAATGTTTTTTTTATTTAGTTAATATGTATTAACTAGTTGATGTCTATAGATAATGATACATTACGTAATTAATATTTACTCACAAATAATCACATAATAATAAAACTGCTTACTCAAATTTAAGCAATATAAATAACAAATTTTCTGCTTTATAGATTTTGAATCAAGCTAATACTATTTTTAATATTTAAGAATTAAAGTGCAACTGAAAATTGGTTCTTCCGGTAAAACTGACCAATAATGTCTAAAATGAGATCCAAATGTGTGTTTATGGATGATAATGCAATAAACTTTACTTTATGGACAGACGTAAGTATAACTTTTTTATACCTCTATATATATTAGTAACATCAACTCTAGAAATTTATTAATATATTAATTTATTATTTTAGTTAAGCTTCTAGTTGGATTTAGTCTTTACTTCACTATATATATTTGACTTTTTTTTAACTTTAAGTTTTCACCAAAAGTTAATGATTATATCATTTAATATAACTCATTATGTATACAAAATTTAGATATCTTTGTTCCTTTTGAAGTTCTAATATATTTCGAGTTCTGAAATATATAAGTAACTATTTTTTTTGTTAGAGAGGACAAATGAAAGGCTGTAATTAAGAATTCTTATTCAATGAAATCAAGAGTGAGTGGTATAAATCTCTATTTATTATATGGTTCTTCTTTTCAGAAACATGGTATTCGGATTTGCAAATCTTGCAGGATGCTCTTGACATTTTAATCTACTTCGTCAAAAAAGATACTACAACATGACAGTAAACATAAGTAGAGATGCATGAGTTATCAAATTACATGCAAGAACTTCTATAATTCTTTATGGTAACATATAGTTCAAAGTCATCTATGGGTCCGTATTCATATTGATTAAATTAAACATTTTATTCCAATTTTGTTTTTCTTCTAAGTTTATTATAATAGTCAATAATACTAATCTATAAAAGTATAAAGTTTAAATTTTTAAGAAAGTTCAAATAAAATTTAATGTATCAAAACATGATTTGAATCATTACAGCATAATTAACGAACCACAAAAATGTAAACAAGAAACAAAATATTTAAGCTTATATAAAACAAATTGTAACAAGCTAAATAGTAGTACTATTTTTAATTAAAACTAACTATTTAGTAGATTTAATTTATAATTAAGAATTTTTGTGAGCGTTTTTTAATTTTATCTTTTAGTTTTATATTTAATATGAAACAGAAGGGAATGAAAGAAAAGTAGAAAATAGCAAAAAAGGGTGAGGATAGTAAATGTAGTATACAAATTTCTTTAACACAAAGGAATGGTTGATGCCAATTTCTAATGTATGAATAACAGTATTTATTGCGACAGAATCACATTTTTAAGGCCATTAATATCATATTACTTAATTACGTGTAGACACTTCTTTTTTTTCTATCATTTTCATTACGATTCCAATTCTTGTTTTTTTTATTAAATTCTATGTTATCTAGATGTAGTATCTTATCTAGATATAGTATGTGCTGGCATTTTTTGATTCTATCTAGACTTGTGGAGAACATTTTTAGTAGATAACTAGAAAGTGGTTGTAGGAGAGATAATTGATTGCAAATTTCATCCACGTGGTTTAAAATAGTAACATGCCATAATGTCATTAATAATTAAATCTGACGTATCAGTTTTATGTTCTTAATGTAAAAATTTTAAGCCAACATCCCAGAATTATAATCTCATTTTAACACATTGCAATTATTCTTAATTGAAAGAACGTGTTTTTACGAGCACTTTGGTCCCTATATATCATGACACTTTCCATTTTTAATTCTCTTCCAAACAAATCCAATTCTTATCTTATTCCAGAATTCTAAGATTGTAAATTATATTTCAACACATGATTCAAAGTATTTTGTTGGATTGATTTTGACACCACTCATTCCGATACTAAATTAAAGTAAAGTTTGTTCCCAGTTAGTGCTATAGTAGAAAGAATCGGATACTTTTGAAAAAGTTTATTAACTTTCTTGTTCTATAAATATGAGATTGTAACATTGCTATATGATATTTTCTGTATACCTATCTCTTGCAGATCTTTTTAATCATGGTTCATATGGTATGCACTATTGCTTTTCATATTCTAATATTGTAAACTATATTTGTATAATGTGAACACGATATGAATTTCTAATGTAATATTTAATAGGGATGTGAGAAGAATGAAAAGACAATTACTTTAGGACCCTGGGGAGGACCAGGAGGGGATTATTTTGATGATGGAACCTATGATGGAGTGAGGGAAATCACAGTCAGATCAGGTGATTGCATCGATCAGATACAACTAGTTTATGAAAAAAATTGCAAACCTGTTGTTGTCAAACATGGAGGAGATGGCGGTCAGATATCTGCCCAGGTAATTAGTTTTATTTTGTTCATGATCTCATCATTTGGATAGAAACCCAAGCAAACCAACTGTTAACCACATTTACAGTTTGCATGTAGTAGTCCAAATCTGTTATGGATTAACACTACAATCTTTTGTGATTATCATGCTTATGAATTTTCGGAAAATAATTATTTATTATCATTTGATATACTACAAGCCGAATAGAATAACAAATATTGATATCATCTCAATTGTCGTTAAGTCGCGAACCTAGTGATTTGGTCTCACAGAATTATTGTGATTAATGGTTTAATATTTTTAAAGATGAAATATTTTAAGCTAAATTTATTCTCATTCATATTATGGATACCAGATCAAACTACAATATCCAGACCGGGGAGGGGACCACTTGACTTATTGGTTGAGCTTTGTCCTTCCTCTCGGCAAATTGATCCATGACTTCTTCTTGGACGAGGAATTCCCTTATTCTGATGGAGTCGGATTGACTTACGGCCTGCATTGTTCCGAATGGGCTGATTGATTCGACTACTTTTGTTGATTAAGCTCCTCTTTTTAGGAAACTTGACAAATGAGACTGCCCGACACGACTTACTGAGCCAACCCGGTCGCTCAACCCTAAATTGTCTAAAATCTTCTTTTTTCTCCACCTTTTTTTTGACCTGCTTAAAGCAAGAGTTCTCTGCTAGATGCGGAGAGACCGTGAAAAGAAGAAGAGATACGGTTCCATGCCAGAGAGAAGAAAGCATAAAATGAGAGAGAACCCGGAATAGCGAACCTAACCAATCGAAGAAGAGGGTGAGGAGTTCTTGACAGAAGTGATGGGTCGTTATGAGCCTCTGTCAGGCAATAAAGGCAACCCATACATCAGGTCACTCACTTTTAAGACCAACAAGAGAACACTCGGGCCATTTGGAGTTGACAAAGGGACCCATTTCTCTACAGAAATTCAAAGGGGGAAGATCGTGGGTTTCATAGGAAGAAGTGGGTGGTACTTGGATGCCATTGGCGTTAATGTAGCACCCATAATGTAGACGCTCCATATTATAGAGATGAGTTATATGTAATTTTCCCTATTTTAAAAAAACGAATTTAAATTCTTGGTGAACAAATCTTGAAAAAAGATGGCTGGTCTTTACGCTTCCTACCAATTTTGTGTCTTGGTTTTACGTGAATGGAAAGAAGCAAACATTAATTGGAATGTATAAAAAATACCTCCAATAATATTTTAGTCACACGTGTATAACATATGAAGTCAAAAAGTGATCTAATTGAATTTTTATTTGATCTTCCATTTTAGTTATTAGCATTAAGTAAGTATTCATTGCAGCCTTTCAAGTGTGTACCTTTCCAATGAATATATATGTGCATTTACCATCATTTATACAGGAATACTAAGAGCAGTTAAGGCCCCAATTGGCTATTGAATCAAAATAAATTAATATTATATTTTAAAAATATTATTTATAGAAAAGATTATATGTAAAATTGGCTATGTGAAAGATGATTGGGGCATTATAATTGTATATTAACTATATTGGGAAAAAAGTTAAGGTATCATACCTGCGCAGACATGCATTTACTTAATATTTTAAAAAATCGAGTTTATGTTCAACTGATTACTAGTAAAATATAATATATGAGGAATAGAGTCGAGAACTCTGATTATAGGAAAATAGTATCCGTCATCAGCCATGAATTTACAAACTAGTAATATGCATAAAAGCCTTGAAACATAGCCTTTCAACATGACCTTAAAAACGGCTAACAATGCATGAAACTAGTCTTACAAAACCCAAAACATGCAAGATACAATTCTCACAAACCTGATTTACTGTTTTGATTTTATATTCCTTAAATCACATAATATGGAATCAATTCATGATAAGGATATTCATAAAGTTCAGATATAATTTTTTACATAGAAGTTCTTGCCTATTAGCCTAGTCATTTATCACAATGAATATAAAACTTTAAATAAATAGGAGAGGAAAAGAAAAAACTTAAAAGAATTTAAACTCTTATTTTTGGGATTTGCACAATCACAATACTTTTTACAAGAGAGATTTTATTAGAATTGATAGAATTTTTCTACAAAAGCTTGTCTAACTAATATACCATAGACCTATATATAGACTTATTATACAAAGAAAACGACACAATAAACACAATAATTACATATCTAAAGTAAATAATTTACTTTTTGAAAATAAAGGCAATAATGCCTCTCTATGTGAATTCCACCTGTAAATGGGAATATTTCCCTTGCATAGCTTTTCACCATCATATGGTCCCACCATCACATCATTCTTTCACTAACCCTTGATATGACTTCTTTTTGGAATGTATAATTTTTCTTGATTCTTCCTTATTATGACATATAATTCATATTGTCAAGGACGATCATTCTCTTTTAATTTTGAAGTTTTCTATAAGTACTTCTTTTATTGCTCTAAAAACATCTTCGATTAATGGAGTCTCATTAGGATCCTGTGGATCATGGAAATCAGTTTGACTGGTTGATAAACCTCGATTATACGTGTTTTCTAGCTTAAGATTAGTCATTTTTATATCATTTTGTGTTATGATTTATACCTCATATGCGTCTAATAGGTTTGTTACATATTTGTAGGGTAAAAACATTAATTTCGAGAAAATGGCGAAAAAACGTATGAAAAGAGGTAATTTGGCAATGTTTGAAAATATAATCATATCTTGGGATATAGACCTCCAATATTTATTATGATTATACGGTTAGAAAGATAAGACAATTTCCTAAAATTTTTGTGAAGAGGTGAAGATCCAGTTCAAACGTTTGAAGGCCCGAAAGTTACTAAATAAATTCTATTCCGAATTAAATATGACAATTTTGGTAGAATATTCATAACGCGAGTTCTACAACTTGGATTGAATCCAAATCGGTTGGGTTGTAAAGCTAAGACATAGATCTACAACTTTGTAAAAGATTTAAAAATCAAATTAGGACAGGAAGATGTGTTTAAATGCGCGCGTTTAAACGCTGGGGCAGAATAATATTTTTGCCCCAGCGTTTAAACGCGGGACGAGCCCCTTCGAATCTTATTTATTTATTCTTTTGGTATAAATACCCCTTCAAAGATTCTTTTAGGGTTCGAATTTTATTTTTCTGAAATTGATTGTAAATCTTAGAGATTCCAGAATTGATTGTAAACGAGATCTTTCGACAACGAGTTTTATCGAGCTTATCTTTTTAATTTCTTTTAATTCTTGTCTATCTATCATATTTACTTTTATTATCGTTGATTTTGCTTTTGAATCTATCGAGTAATTCATTTTATTCTGAAATCGAGAATAGCCCGATAATATGTTATCAATATAGATTATAGAATCATTGATGCTATATCGCTTATGTTATGATTTGAATTCTTAGGATTTAACGCTTGTGAATTTGTTGGCCACTTATTTGCATGATCATAGATATTAGGTGAAAATTTTGATAGGTGACATCTAAATCGGAACCCTAGTATTCAAACCTAGGATACTAAATCACGAAAGTAGTTTTAGTTCTTTTGAGGAATCGAAACACTATCACAGAGAGTAATGAATCTGAGTTCAGGCTAATCGTTAAGAAAGTACGGGATTAATTGACTTAGGTAAATTATTATACTTTGACAGAAGGTAATAAGTATAATTGGATGGTGTCCTTCATAAGTAGCAATCTTAACTGAATTGATGATATGATTGAATTGATAATGTATATCGTGGTGATCCCCGATTCCCGAATTCCTAATCCCATATAATCAAAACCAGTTTCCTACTTTCTGTTTAATTTTCTTTACTATTTATCTCATATTTTCATTAGGCTTAGATTACTAATAATTGATAGACCTAGTTCTTGATTATTCAGTCCTCGTGGGAATGATATCTTTTGTACTACATCAAAGTCGTGCGCTTGCGGTAATATATACACCAAGCTTTTGGCGCTGTTGTCGGGGACTAGAATAATTAATATTAGTTCTTATCAGATTTTAGTGAAACTAAGCTTCTTTATTTTTAGTTTTTAATTTTTTGTTTTTCATTTTTATTTCAGGATTTCTGTCTTTCTCTTGTATGTAAAGAAGTATCGATTTCCCTATTGAGCTAGATTTTGAAATCGAAAAGACTTTTCGTGCAAGGAGAAAGTTACAAAGTCCGAAACGAGCTCAACTGAAACTAGCAGCAATGGCTGAAGAGAATGCAAACGTGAACATTAACGCGAATATAAACGCGAATGCAAATGGGAATGTGAACGCAAATGCGAGGTCTTTGAAGGATTTTGCAGCACCGTGCAGACCTTTACTCGAGCATCAGCAGACCTACTATAGATGCGAATAACTTTGAGCTCAAGCCATCCCTTCTGCAAATGGTTCAGCAGAATTAGTTTGGGGGTGGACCTACTAAAGAGTCAAACATTCACTTGTCTATGTTTTTAGAGTACTGTGACACTCTAAAGATGAACGGGGTTTCCGTTCTCATTGAGAGACAAGGCGAGAGCTTGGCTACACTCCTTACCATCGGGTTCCATCAGAACATGGGATCAACTTATGCAATGCTTCCTAGTGAGGTATTTTCTCCCGAGTAAGACTGCACAACTGAGGAATCAAATCGCAACTTATTCTCAACGAGAGGGTGAATCGTTATATGAGGCTTTAGAGCGATTCAAGGATCTTCTCCGACTGTGCCCACACCATGGGCTGGAGAAGTGGCTCATCGTCCATACGTTCTACAATTGGCTAATATATTACACGAGGATGTCAGTCGATGCAGCAGCTGGAGGAGCTCTGATGAATAAAAGTGTTGACGAAGCTTATGATCTAATCGAGGATATGACGCTAAATCATTACCAATGGTCAAGCGAAAGATCGATTCCACAGAAGACACCAGGTAAGTACGGTCTTGACGCTATTACTCTACTTTCTGCACAAGTAGAAGCCATATCTAAGAAATTAGATTCAATGAACATGCATATTAATTCTGTCAATACTCCACCACCTATGTGCGAAATATGTGGTATGGTTGGACATGTTGCGTTAGAGTGTCAACTAGCTAGTGTACCTAATGATCCCTCTATGGAACAAGCCAACTTTGTGAATAACTTTAACTAAAAGAGCGACCTGTTTTCAAATACTTATAATCCTAGTTGGAGGAATCACCCCAATTTTTTGTACAATCCAAACCAAAAAGCATCTCCACATCCTAACTTTAGGCAGCACCTGGATTCCAACAGAAGTCTTATAATCATGTTCCACCACATAAATCGAACCTAGAATCCCTTCTTGAGAGTTTTTTAGTAGCCCAGACTAAACAAAATTAGGTAGTAAATGACGCAATTAAGAAACTAGAAAATAAGGTGGATTTTTTAGCAACTCACAATAAGATGCTAGAAACTCAAATTGCACAAGAGGCTAGCAACTCGAGCAGGACATCTGGTTCTTTTCCTGGACAACCTGAGACAAACCCGAAGGAACATTGTAATGCAATCACTTTAAGAAGTGGAATCAATTCTGAAGGTCCAAAAATGCCTACTAGGATGAGTGAAACTGAGTCAACTGAGAAGGTCGAAAAGAAAACATCGTCTCATCCCAACAACTCTAATGACAAAATGAGTGATGAAAGTGAAAAAGAACCAGTCTATGTATCTCCATCACTATATGAGCCACCCGTACCTTTTCCTCAAATATTAGCTAAGGCAAAATTAGATAAGCTGTTTGGGAAATTTTTAGAAGTTTTAAAAAAGCTTTATATTAATATCCTTTCACTGATGCACTATCACAAATGCCTTCGTATGCTAAATTTTTGAAGAAAGTTCTTTCTAACAAATAAAAGCTAGAGGAATATGAAACTATCACTTTAACTGAGGAGTGTAGCGCTGTAACTCAAAATAAAGTGCCTCTAAAGCTTAAAGATCCCGGTAGTTTTTCAATTCCTTGTGTAATTGGTAATATGCGTTTTAACAATGCTTTATGTGATCTTGGAGCTAGTGTTAGTCTCATCCCATTGTCTATGGTGAAGAAGTTAGAGATGAATGATTTAAAGCCTACGACCATAATTTTGCAATTAGCCGATCGTTCTGTTAAGTATCTGATAGGTATGTTGGAGGATGTTCCTATCAAGGTCGGTAAGAAGATTCCTACGGATTTCATTGTTCTCGAGACAGAGGAGGATTCTCAAATCTCCATTATTCTTGGTAGGCCATTCCTAGCTACAGCAGGTGCTATCATTGATGTTAGAAATGGAAGACTTTCCTTGAATATTGGGGATGAGAGAGTTGAAGTTAGTCTATATAAATTTGTTGCTAACCGCTCCCTCGAGAACTCTTGTTACAGGAATGACGAAGTTAATCAAATAAACAAGGAAAAAGCTTGTTAGGAACCATTATAAGGATCCATTAGAAGCATGATTGTTGAGTGGTGGCTCGATCGAGGAGGAAGATTAAATTATAGTTGATATTGCTCGACTGTTTGAAGGAAATCCGCCATTGACATATGCGCATGAGAGTGGAAGAATTAAGAAGGAAGGCATCAAAGTATTGCATGACAAAAAGATCCCTCGCCAATTTAAAAAACGGCGATTAAGGTCTTATATTCAACCGGTGCCTGAGTTTTCTTCACCTAAAAATCGCTATTCTAAAGTCGATTGGAGAATTGCCAAGTCGTAGGGTCCAGTCCGAGATTTATACTAAGTTAACATGGTAAAGTCAAGCTAATGACTATAAACAAGCGCTTCTTGGGAGGCAACTCAAATGTTTTCCTTTTTATTTATTTATTTTTTTCTTTTTTTTTCTTTCTTACTTTTTTTATCTTTAACCCAAAAAAAATTATATTTGCATGATTTATTTTGTTTTTTCGCGTACAGGGTACATGAGTAGCTTACATTGGATGATAAAGATGATGCACCACCTTTACTTAGATCGAAACTTCTGTTTTGGTATTCGGGCATGTTTTTCAACATCCCGTTAGGTTAAGTCTTCATTTCTCACTACTTATGTGTTGAGTACAATGTTATAGTCTAAATTTGGGGGTGGAATTCGACTTTGCATATCTATATTGTATGAGTTTGTTTCGTTGAAGTTTGGGGGAGTTTGAGCTATTCATGTGACATGCATATATATATATATATATTATGAGTTCTAGCTTGTCAATTTGTACAATTTGCTAGAATTCACTTAAGAAAGATGGCATGACTTCAATATTTAATCTGGACTAATGGAACAAACATACCTCGATTTTTGCTCATGTCGACCTAAGATTAGGACTAGCTTCTTTAGATGACACTATGCACATAATCATATGGTAGAGTAGTTTAGTGGATGTTTCATCTTGAGACACGTAATGATTAATTACCAAGGATATTAACTAAAATTTCACAAGGTATAGAGTTTAATAGTCACATTTATGCTTCATAATGAATGCTTAGCATTTGAAAATATTATTTGATGTGTTGGATTATTATGACATTGTGAATCTAACTCACATAAAGACCTAGTTTGTTTCGTGGCCTTTGACACTCGAGTGATTCAGTCCAAAAAGAGTGTCTCGACACTTAACGCCCTAAAGCTATCTAGATTCAGAGTCGTTGACCGAAAACACGTTACATGGGTGTCATAGAAAGCCTAAGGGAACAAGCATTGCACATGGTCTAATGAGCTAACACTGAAATACATACGTAATTGTGTAGAAAGTTAAAAAAAACAAATGCTTAAAAGCTTTAATTTTGAAGTGTGGATTTCTGCCTATAAAACTTATGCCTTTTGAATAATTGAAAGTTGATAAAAATAGGGATTATATCCAAAAATTGGTAAGAATGCCACTCAACTATAATGCTTATGGTTGCATACACCTCTTTTGAAGTTAATTCGACTCTTAGTGTTAATATGTGGCAAAACTGAGTGATATGTACATATTTTTTAGCTTAATTGTTAATGATGTTGTGCCATTAATCTTTTGTTAGTTTTTATAAGTTGTATTATCTGGGCTTAGCTTGAATTTCATAGATTTTGTGGGTATATCGAACTGCAAAACCTCACGAGACTATAACTCGTCTTTTTAGGGTAACTAAAAGCTTTAAAGACTTGTTGCACTTGTTAAGTGCAATCGTGAACTCTACAAAAGTGAGATAGTTAGTTTTTTGTTTTTTTTTAGATCTTTGCAAGAAAATTGTTCTTCGTTTTCAATGATATTTATTGCTCGAGGACGATCGATCCTAAGTTTGGGGGGGTTGATAAACCTCGATTATATGTGTTTTCTAACCTAAGATTAGTCATTTTCATATCATTTTATGTTATGATTTATACCTCATATGCGTTTAATAGGTTTGTTACATGTTTGTAGGTAAAATCATTAATTTTGATAAAATGGCGAAAAAACGTATGAAAGCAGGTAAATTGGCGATGTTCAAAAATATATTCATATCTTGGGATATAGACCTCCAATATTTATGATGATTATACGGTTAGAAAGCTAAGAAAATTTTCTAAAAGTTCTGTGAAGAGGTAAAGATCCAGTTCAAACGTGTTAAGGCCGGAAAGTTATAAAATATATTCTGTTCCGAATCAAATATGGCAATTTTGGTACAATGATCATAACTCGAGTTCTACAACTTGGATTGGATCTAAATCGATTGGGTTGTAAAGATAAGACATAGATCTACAACTTTGTAGACAACCCAAAAGTCAAATTCGGACAGGAAGATGCGTTTAAACTCTGGACATTTAAACAGGCCCCTTCGGATCTTATTTCTTTATTCTTTTGGTATAATTACCCCTCCAAAGATTGTTTTAGGGTTCAAACTTTATTTTTCTGAAATTGATTGTAAAGATTAGAGATTCAAGAACAAAATTCAAGAATTGATTGTAAATGAGATCTTTCGAAAATGGGGTTTATCGAACTTATCTTTTTAATCTCTTTTAATTCTTGTCTATCTATCATGTTTACTTTTATTATCGTTGATTGTGCTTTTGAATCTATCGAGTAATTCATTTTATTCTGAAATCGAGAATAGCCCGATAATATGTTATCAATATAAATTATAGAATCGTTGATGTTATATCGCTTATGCTTATGATTTGAATTCTTAGCATTTAACGCTTGTGAATTTGTTGGCCACTTATTTGCATGATCATAGATATTAGGTGAAAATTCTGACAGGTGACATCTAAATCGGAACCCTAGTATTCAAACCTAGGATACTAAATCACGAAAGTAGTTTTAGGTCTTTTGAGCAATCGATACACTATCACAGAGAGTAATGAATCTGAGTTCAGGCTAATCGTCACGAAAGTAGGGGATTAATTGACTTAGGTAAATTATTATGCTTCGACAGAAGGTAATAAGTATAATTGGTGGTGTCCTTCATAAGTAGCGATCGTAACTGAATTGATGGTAAAATTGAATTGATAATGTATATCGTGGTGATCCCCGATTCCGGAATTGCTAATCCTATATAATCAAAACCAGTTTCCTACGTTCTGTTTAATTTTCTTTACTATTTATCTCATATTTTCATTAAGCTTAGATTACTGATAATTGATAGACCTAGTGCTTGATTATTCGGTCCTCGTGGGAACGATATCTTTTGTACTAAACCAATGTCATGCGCTTGCGGTAATACATACATCACTGGTAGACATATGATCTTTCCGATCTTTGAGACATTGTCTTATCTTCAAATTTTGCTAACAAATCTTTTTTCATTTCTTCGACACATGTCTCTATCACTTTCTCCCTGGATAAATTTTTCGATTGTATTTTCAATTTTCTCGAGATATACTCAAATTGAGAAGGTGATTCCTTCTGTAATCTCAATTTTATTTGTTCTTCGTATTTTCCAGTTTTCTCTTCTATTAGATACATAGTGTCTATGCCATATGGCTTTTTTGCTTCTGGGTTCTCACGTATCATCTTATCCCAAAGTTTAGAATATGAAATTCTCTTTAAACATGGAATCATTTCTTCAGTATAACCAAAGACCGGTGTCCATCTCCAAATCCACGGGATTGAGAATTCAGTAAAGAAGTATAAAGAGGATATTCCCTCTAAACAAAGACTTTTTTCCTGATTTTCTAAGACTTTAGGTGAAATATTCACCCATCTCTCAATTTTTTTCTTATAATCCTCTGGTAAAAATTTTATAGAGGTGCCAAAATATTGCCACCATTTTACAAACCATATCGGTATATCATGTTTATAAACTTCTGAACAAATTTTTAGAAACCATGAATGCTTTGTTTTGTTATTCTCATATAGGAGAATTTTATTAAATGCATCAAGATAATCTCAATAATTATATTTCATAGGGGTTTTATTAAAAGGATAAAGGAATTCTCTCGTCCTTTGTGGAGAAATACCTCATTCTTCCAAATTTATAACATTTTTTATAATAATTTTACGAAAAACTTCTTGTGTCCACTTGAGAAGTAAAATATTTCACACCCATTATTAATGAGTATATTTTTCATAGTATTGTCGGATTTTGTAAACCGAGATGCATATGATGCATTATCCATATATCTATTCATTAATACTCATGGATCATTTTTCCATTTTGTGTCTTTTTCTTCCAACAGAAGTATTACTTCTTGTTTTTCATTTATAACAAATGCAGTATTTACCTTCTTCATTTTCTTCATTTCCTACTATGGAGGAAAAAGTAGGAATATTTTCCTGTGAGTTTTGAGTCGGGGTATTACCCTCCTTTTGTTTTTTTTTTATTCCAAGAATTCTTGGTATTCCGTGTCATTGGACATGTCTGAAGCTATTAGCTTTTGTTTCCCATGTTGCACCAGGATTTCTGGTTTCTTGCCTCTACCTTCTCTTCCTCTATAAGAGAAAGATCCTCTGCCGAGAAAATACATACCTGTCAAATTCATTGTATATATTTTCTTATTTAAAAAATCAGAAAGATTATTTTCTTCCCCTTTTTATAAATTATTTCAAAATCAAACGGGGGTAAATATGCCTGCCAACAAGCAACATATGTTTGGAAACATCATGCTTAAAATCTTTATTAAACATAAATCTTGCAGATTTACAATCAGTTTTTATAATAAATGTTTGATTATATATATCATCTTGAAATTTTAAAACACATTTAACTATAGCAAGAATTTCTTTAGCTACAGTAGCATAATTTTTCTGAGAATTATTCCACTTTCCAGAATAAAATCTTACAAGATATTCTTGTTTATTTTCGGGGTTTACTTGTTTAAGTATCACTCCATAACCATTATCAGAAGTATCGGTTTCTACAATTTTTTCCCAATTTAGATTACTTAACATTAAACAAGGTAGAGTTTTAACTTTTTGTTTTACTTTCTTAACCGCTTGGGTATGTTTGTCTAACCATGATTCTGGGGACTTATTTAATCTATCTTATAAAATTGCGGTGTCTTTAGCAAGATCTTTATAATAAGGAGAAATATAATTTAGGCTTCCTAGAAATCTCTGGAGCTAGATTTTATCAATAATTTCATCAAAAAATTTATTAGTAAACTCAATACTTCTATTAATAGGAATTATATTTCCTTTCCAGATATTATGACCAAAAAATCTCACATTTGTTTGAATAAACACATCTTTGATTTGGATATCACCAAACTATTTTTTATAATTATTTCTTTAAATATCCTAAGATGCTTAAAATGCATTTCAATATTTTTTTGAAAATACCAAAATATCATCAATATATACAATTATAAATTCACTAAATGGTGTAAAAATATCATTCATAATTTTCTGAAATTCAGAAGGTGCATTTTTTAATCCAAATGGCATAACATTCCATTCATAATGTCCTATTGGAACATTAAAAGCAGTTTTATACCTATCATTTTTATTAATCTGAATTTGTCAATATCCTGATTTTAAATCAAATTTGGAAAATATTACAGAATCATATAATCTATCTAATATATTTTCTTTATTTGGAATAGGATGTCTAATCCATTTTAATACTTTATTAAGGGGTTTATAATTTATTACTAATGTAGGTGCTCCCCTTTCTTGTTCACTATGTTTATTAATACTAGCATGAAATACGTGCGTTGCACGTGAACACCCGATTATAATCTTATATAAGTTTTGTTGAAAACTATAGGCCAATTTTCGATAAAAATAAAATTACAATTAAAAATAAAAATTATATTTTCATTAACGTAAAAATATTAGTGAACGTACAATTGATTATAGAGTAATATTAAGAAGTTACAATAACTTATTGATTTATTATAAATTGAAACCGAATGGAAAATAGAATATTTATCACTATTTGGGATTTTTTACTCTTGTGATCAAGTAAAGAGATGAATAAGTTCCATATTTTAAAAAATATATATATTTCTCTTGCTATTCTTGGTAATTAATTACTTGTCATTTTATATTTTTCGACATCTCTATTGATAATATTGTTAAATGCCTAATCATTTTCTTTAACTTATTACTGTCTTTCTTTGATAATTAGATAAAAGTGTTTATCCAATTTTCATTTGTTCTCTCTTTTGTTATTGCACTATAGTTGTCACATCTCCATTTAGCTTTTGATGGCTTGTGCTTCATCTTTTACTATTCATCAGTGAGTTTAAAACTATCATTTTCTCTAAAGTTTTCAATAATTTGAAGTTTGTTTACAAATGATCATATTAGGTAGTTTTATTTTCATAAACTGAAGAAAATTTAAAACTATCATTTTCTTTTATATATTTTATTTTAATTCACATACAATATCATAATTTAATTAGCTTATCTAGCTTTGTGAAATTTAAGTGATAGACAAAGAAATATAATTGATATTAGGAAAAAAAAGTTCTCATATTTATTTGAAATTTATATGTCATAATATAAGGTAGCATATATCTCGCAGGAAACAATAGTCTAAGTAAGATTGTTTTTTTGTGTACTTTTCTTAACAAAATAAACTAAAAGATTTTGTGTTTTACTAAATTTGGTATAAATACCCTTATATTGTCATAACAATTATACTTACATATACTTTAGGGAAGATTACTAAATGATGTCAATTTCAAATATTCCATTTTAAAATTTTGAAATTGATAAAACACGTAACCAGATTTTATGTTTTAATTTCAACATTATAGATACTTTTATATACCATATTTTTTTTTTAAATTTCATCTGATAACTATCTAACAAAACATGACTATATTTTTAAAATTTTAAGAAGATTTAAAATTTTAAAACTTAAAACCGAGGACAATATTACTATCTATTGTCTGCATAAAAGTTTTAAATAAATAATGTTTTATTCAAAACTATCAATTTAATTATTAACTTAGGGACTTAGAACAATTAAGTCCATTAATTATTAACCATATCTGTTAAAGTTTTTGTGGAATGCAAGTTCGTGGAATGTGCTTTTTGATTTTAAAAATTCATCATGATTTTTTTAATATTAGAGATTATATTAGGGGGTTTAGTAATTTTATGATATATATAGCAACTATTATATATATACATACATACGCACTTGCATAATTATATATATTAGACTTATATTTAAGGTTCTTATTATTTTTGTTTAATGCGAAAAATCATAATATATTATTCATAATTTGGTACTTACCAATACACACACATATATAATCATTCAATATGAAAATGATGTTGGACTTCGGTGCATAAATATAAAGGCATAATTATACAACTATTATATGGACTTTTGGAGTACACAAAGTAATGTAACAACCTTGAATTGTCATTAATTAGCAAGTTCATGTATGTAAGAGTTAACATGATGATTAATAGTGATTTATTGTATTGATTAAATAAACTAAAGTTTTAAGCAATGAGAAGACATAGTTGGATCAAAATTGTTTTTCCACAATTGGTAGAAATATTTAAATTATCCATAAAGATAGATTGTAAAATTTTCTCTGATATATTATAACTTACCATTATTAAAGTATTGGAGGGCAAAGAACAGAAAAATAAAATTTGAATCAGAATTCTCCTTTGGTGCATTCTCTAGGACTTTATTAAGTTCTTAATATTTATGAGTTTATGTTTTTACCATTTCAATTATGTTTTAAAATAAAAGTTTAAAAATTAATAAACTAAAAATAAAATAATATTAATTTCTTTTGAAAGAAAAAGGAAAGCATGAATAATGGAATATGTCACCAACAATCGATACTTTTTCCTCAAATTTAATTAATTTTTTATATTCTTATTTATAGAATTCAGTCGGAACATGAATCAAAATTAGTGACATAAGATATTCATATTACAGGTTAGACCAAAAAAATATGTTGTTAAATATAATAATTTCATTTCTAATATGTAATTTGTGTATATCATCATTTTTACATGAACGTTAAATATATCAATTATAAAAAGTAGTTGCAAATTACTTATGAGTATTTACATAATACAATCAATATTAAACTCATTTATTTTAACTTGGTATACATTGAACATTATTAACTTTATTTAAAAGATTGTGTAAAACTAATTACTAATGCAATAAACTTATTTACTTAGTTAATTAAGCTTACTTCCTTTCCTATCATACTATTTAAATATGAATATATTAGTCTTAACTTAAAATTTCTGAAATGTAAATTGTCTCGTCCCATATATTACATAAATGTGCTAGTTTAGAAAAAAATGAGATTGGATTAAGGGATTGTAAATTACATGATACAATTGAATAGGCGTAGAATGCTGCAGTAGGGTCGAACCATAGTTGAAATTGTTGTTCCTTATTTCCTTCGTCGTGAGCATAAACATTTGTGTGGATACTATAAGGCTCTCCACTCGCATTGATTTCATTGTGTCCTTCTCCATAAGATGACAACTACATGTGCAATCAAAGAAATACTAAGTGATCTTGTTCGTGTTTAATTGCCATCACGATACAAGAAGTTGCAATACAATTGAGTGGAAGAGGACTTGCAAAAAAATGTGGTGACCATTCCCGCAGAGTTTCTGAGAATAAGTTTGTGTTGCATGTCAAATCTTCCGAATAAGTATGGGGAATAAAAGGATGAGCAATTACAATTGAAGCATATGTGACTCTTCAGCTTATGATTATGACAGTTGGAAGGGCAAGAAACGGACTCAAACTAAAACTAATCATTATTATTGTAATAACAACAATTAACATATATTCTAATAAATAGATAGTGATAATAATCATGTTTTAAAGAAATAAATTACTAATTATAATTGATACTTGAGGATAGAAGTGTCAATTCACAATTTTCTTTTATATTTTTAAATAAAACAAAATAAAAGGCTTTAATAAAATAAAGAGGAAGACGTAAAGGTAATGGCATATTAAGAGTCACAATTATTAATTAATTAAAGAATTAATTGATAATAATAACCATAAATTAAGAAAATGGTCATTATTAGTATATAATATTATTTAAGTAAGGACAATAGTGTCTTTTCACAATGGGGAGAAACAGTATCAATATCCATACTTTTATAGGAGTATAGATATAGATATAGATAAAAGGTCGTACAAGACCAAGGAGATTGTGGGGGACTTATTAATCCTTTTTGCAATAAAGAATCTATTTCTTTTTTACATAATTCTAAATATTCTGAATTCATTTGGCATGGCCTAGCTTTTGTAGAAATTTTCTTTTTATCAAAATCTTATTCATAAGGTAAAGAAACAATATATTTCTTCCTATCCCAAAATGCATTTGGATGATCATTACAAATTTCTAATGAAAATTGATTTGTTAATAATTTTATTTTGTCCTGTAATTTAGGATTTTGAAGTTTTTCTTCTATAGTAATCATATTTAATTCTTGTTTAAGAAAATATAATTGATTTTCTTTTGAAGAAATATTGTCATAAAATTCATGTAATGCTTTAGTAAAAGGTGAAGTGACAAATTTTAAGAAAATATTATTTCCTTCAAAAGTTCCTAATATTTCTTCTTTATCCACATTTTTCAATGGGTATATTTTTGTTAAAATGGTGTTACAAGTATAACTTGATTAGCAATATCTTTTGCAAGTAAGAAACTTGTTTGTATACATTTCTTACTAATAAATACATTAGCTTTAGGAAGTTTATAATTTATTTGTAACTTATCACCTCCTGTGTGTGATAATGTGTGTTGTTTTATGAACCTGTGTGTGATAATGTGTGTTGTTTTATGAAAATATCATGTAGGTATTAATCCTTCTTGTATAACATTTAAATTTGCTCCACTATCAACCAAAGCTATGAACTCTTTTGAATAATCATCTATTAAAAGAGTAATTTTTTATGCAATTTTTATGATATTACCATTTCTAAAGTAGATAAAAAACTTTCATTTATTTTTATATAATCGATATCTTGTTCATGAGGAGTTATGAACTCTTTTGGAGAATTTTCTAATTTAGAAATTCTTAATCTAGATTTTTATTTTCTTGTTTTAAATCAGAAATTTCTTTTTTAAGATTATTAATTTCAATTATAATATCAATTGTAGAAGTAGGATTTTTTTTCTTTTTTCTTTTGTCTTATTCTTTTATAAACTTCTGACATTATATATGGGCCTTCTGGACTCGATATCTCATTTTTTACTTCTTTATTATTACTAGAAGTACTCGGGATATCTTCTATTTGATCTATTATTTTAGATCTTAATATTGGATCTTTTATTATTTTAAAAAGTTCTATTGCATTATCATATGTTAATACATTTATGTTTAGTTCTTGAAATTGTGAAAGAATTTTATAAAATTCTCTTCCTTCAATTTCATTTTCAGTATTTTTCTCTGGACATGTTTGTCTTAGAATGCATGGTTCACATTCTGATTCTGAATCCGATAAAATAGATTCTTTTTCTAAAATATTAATTTCTTTTTCACTCCAGTGTTAGAACAATAGTCATTTTCTTTAGAATTTGAATCTTCATCTGAATTTAATAATATTTTTAGAAGGGTATCTTTCATATTATTATCTATATCAAGATTATTAATCTTTCTTTTAGTCCAACAATTTTTTGCATAATGACCATTTTTCCCACATTTTCTACAAATTATTAATTTTCTTTTACCCTATTTTTTCCTTTCTCTTTCTTTCTTTCTTTTGTTCTAATTTTTTACTAGAATATCTTCTTTTGTTTCTTCTATGATAAGTTTCATTTTCTTTATGTATTTTTCTAATATTACTAGTGGATGGAATTTTTTCAACTGCAAATTGATCACAAAATTGTCCTAACTGTCGTTTCTCTACCAAATGTTGGCGTTTCATTTATTGATTTAATTTTATTTCATTACAAAGAGCTAATCCCTCTTGTATGCCTGTTCCTATTAGTTTATCATAAGTATAATTTTCATAAGGAATATTATTATAATTTTATCTTAAAATCCTTCTAATTCTTTCAACAAATAAGCTTGGAAGACCATCTATAAATTTAGATTTCCAATGAGTAATATTACACTCAGGAAGTTCTAAAACTCTACTAAGAAAAGTATCTTTATACCATCTAAAATCGGTAAGTGTTCTCCAATGGAGCACCATTTTGGTGTTGGGGCACCAAAATGGTGCTCCAATGGAACACTAAAAGTGGGCTCCACCCACAGCAAATTGCCGTGGGTGAATATTTATTTTTTTTTATTTTTTCTTTTTCTTTTGTTTTTCAATTTAGTATATATATTTATAAAATAGTACAATTTGGTCCATTACAATTAAGTCCCTAAATTTTAAAAATGTTACGATTAAATATATGTTATTTTTTTATATATATATGTTATTTTTTGAAAATTTTATATATTTTAATTTTGAAAATTTTGAAAATGTTACGATTAGGTCTATTATATATGTTATTTCTTTATATTTAATTATACAATAATAAATAAAATATATGAAAATATTAATTGAAACATGGATATATTACATGAAATAGGAAATAACTAATATTATATGGAATGGAAAATAGCACGATATGAAAATAAAAATAAGTTTATAAAATATAAAAAAATATTAAGTTGGATGAATATGTAATAAAGAATTTAATAAAGGGTGTTATTTGTAAAATATAAGAAATAATAGTAAATGGGGTTAAAAAGGAATATTCTGTGAAATTTATTTTTAGTGTAAGATTTAGTGTTATACATTGGAGCAGTATTACTGTAGCTGACACTAAAATGGTGCAAAACTTGCACCATTTTAGTGCACACATTGGAGATGCTCTTACACCTAAGATTTTGTAAAAGAGTCCTAATATATTCACTATTTTCTGTACACCTTCCTATAAAATGTTCGACAATATTAATAACCAGTGTATAAAGAACATCTTCTTTCATATTATTTCCTTTTTGTTTAATTGTATTTAAGATATTATCTCGCTCATTTTGGGTTAAATAATTATTCCACCAACCTTTTAATTGTGCTGAGGTTATCATTTTTGCACTATTTTTATCTGTATTACCATTAGTTTTACAGATAGTTGAATACATTAGCATTCTATGAATTCTCTTATGTATTTGTTGATGAACAAACACATCTATATTCCATTTATAAATATGATGTCCACTATAGCTATTTGATATGATATTATCTGTTTCTTCTATTAAAACATCTACAGCCGTTGGCCTTGGGTAACAATATTTTTCTGTGGTAGGCTTATTTGCCCATTTTGATATTTTATTAATTTGGTCTTCATAGACTTTCTTATAATCAGGATTTTCTATTAATTCTTCTCTTAATCTTTTATCAAGGGTATTTATTTTTAATTTTTTAAATTTTCTTCTAGGAAATCTTCTAATTCCTTCATAGGCTTTAACTTAAATCCTTTTATTACAGGTAGTGGCTGAATTGTACGAGTAGCAATCTCTACATCTTTTTTCTCTAAAATATTATCTTGAACTGTTTGGGTTTTATTTATAACATTAATTATTTGTTCAACCCTATTATGAAGTGATGTAATTTGTTCTCCTAAAATATTTAAGTAATGATTTGTATAATTATTTTGTTCTATTATAGTATTTATATGCTTACACGTTATTGGTAGTGTATTAACTTTTAATAGTTTAGCAAATGCTAAGAAATTATGATTTTTTTCATTCTTTTCAATTTGAAATGATTGTTGTGGTGGATAAACCTGGGTTAATATTTTCCCACTACTTAATTTATAATTTCTTTCTAAAACAGAAATATATTGTTCAACATAAATAGATACAAACCAAGGAATAAATAATATAATTTTATTCTTTTTAGCACAAAACTTATAAAATTCTTCTTGAATATAAATTTTTTCTTCTGAACTAAAATTTTCAAAAAAACTATTTTTTAAATGGCTCCCATTTGGGTGTATTAAATTATGCTCTTATTATTTGTCTTACTTGTGAACCAAGACTAATATCAATATTTGTTTCTAAAACCATTATATCGAGAAATCCATTTCTGATTCGGTTATATCCGCTTCTTTAGTGTTACAAACACTAGTTTTTATTCCTTTAACAATATAATATTATTATTTATACATGTTGTATTATAACAAATTATATTATATAAAAATATATGAATAAATATTTATATATATATATATTAATTAAAAAATATTGTTTTTATTCCAACTTGCGAGCAGACGAACAGGTATGTTTGGGCTCGAGCTCGGCTTTATTGAAAAGCTCGACTCGTTAGACTCGATTTGAGCTCGAATTTTCTCGAGCTACATTCGTGAACACGGTCCGAGAATCGAACCAAATTTCACTTGGAACTTGAACCGAATCGGCCGAGTTTAAAGACTTATTAAAGTCTGTCTTTTTAAAGAACCATAAATAATTTCTAGACTGTTTTGGCCTGTTTGGTTAGTTTAACATTTATCCGATCTCTCATTCTCCGGCGCCCTCAAACGACGACGTATCAATGGCGAATCAAGGTGCCAAGAAGCGCAGAGATGAAAACGTCCGCCACATGAAGAATCTTATCCGCCTCATCATCGCCTCCAACGTAATCTCTTCATATGAATATTCAATTTTTTCTTGATTTTTTTGTGTACCGATCAATCAATTATGCAAAATTGATTGAATTTTGTGTGACAGGTGATATATGTTGTGATAAGGATGGGAGTATTTCACTCGAGTTTCACGTGGAAGCATTGGTTCGGGCTAATTTTGACTTCAGTCGCATATGTTATTCCGTACCAACAGCTTGCCGCTATGGCCAAGCCTGCTTATACTGAAAGTGGGGAGCTTCTTGATGGTGGATTTGATATGAGTACTGGTGGAATTTGTGGGTATGTTTTGCGTGACTTGTTGTTTTAGTATGTGATTTTGGATTTTTGTTTTAATGGTTTCAATTGGGGGTTATGGTGTTTATATTGTCCTTATTGGTTTTGTGTTAGTTATGTACTGTTATATATTCTGGGAAATGGCTTTACCATTAATTGATTGAGGAATTATGTGTATTATTGTTTGAAATTGAGGATTGAGGAGCTAAGAATTCCAAATCTAGGTAACAAATCCTGTGCTTTGTTTGGATAATTTTGAGTACTATGGATTTCTAGCCTTTTTAAGCCCTCACCAAACATTTGAAGTGATCTTTGGTTTGATGGATTTGATATCCACTCAATATTGGGGTCCTTTGGAATCTTTAGCTTCCAGCCTTCAAGTCCTCCACTCAAATGCAACCTAGGTAATTCGTATTGATGTTATAAATGTTGTTTTGCTTCAACATAATGAATGTTTGTTGCATTTGAACATAAATGGAAAAAAGGTAGCATTTTAGAGTAAGTTTTGTCCTTGCTTGAATATAGATTATACAATTGGTAATTCAATTCCTGGAGACAGATTGAATAGATGAGCAACTTCTGGTCATGGGTATTTTTGACAAGGGTGATTTACTCCTTATGCTTGTAAACCATCACCTTAGGGCTACCTAGCCAGGTGGGTCTGTCATGCACTAGAACAATAAAATGTCGATTAACCATCACCTCCTAATTGTGATATCGACCCTGAAGTAATTTAGTGTGAATTTGGATACTTGACATATTATCCTACAATTTGTAGAGTATGCATCACCACAACCCCTTGCAAGATTGCCTTTCTCTTTGTATACTTTGCATCAACTTAGATGACTGTTCAACTTTCTGGTTTGTGCATTTTCTGGCATAAGTTCATGATCTGTTTGTCAGTGAAGTCTATATTTAATATGAATATATAATCTATAAATGCTTTTCTGCATGCAGAAATCAGTTTTTACGAACATAGATATGATTTTACTCACTACAACATTTATTTGCAGATATTTACATGATATCATCTACATTACATGTTTCGTCCAACTCAGTTCCATCATTTCCGAAAAGTTTTGGTACATATACTTGGTGGTAAGTTTCTTATATTCCTCAAACACACGCACACCAAAAAATGTGGCAAATAATTTCATATGCAGTTACTATCATGTACTGATGGAATTTTAAATTGAAACAGCAGTTTTTTGTTAGGTTTGCATATAGAACGTTCTTGTTATATGCTAATGTTACTGTTTACCCGGTTGGATATCAAATTAACTTGATCCTGATATCCATATACTTTCCAGATTCCAGGATTTGCTGCATATCAACTATTCGGGCTTGTCAAAGGGTTTCTACCAAGTGGCTCTGAGGTAGTTATTCAACTCTCTTTAATGTTTGTATCCGACTTCATTAATCCTCATAGGTAATGTATAAAAGCTGTAATTCTATAGCGATGGGCATTTTCATCCTTTTAATGATTGTACAGGGAGCTGAGGAAGATGAAAAAACAAGAAAGAAGAGAGAAAAGATGGAGAAGAAGGCTTCAAGAGGCAAATTTGTCAAGACTAGGACTCGTTAATTCAACTTATTACACCATTTTGGCTAGAAAATTTTCATAGAGCAACTTATCTTTCTGGAGTACTAATGCTCAGATGCAACATCTGCAATTACTCTAAAGAGCTCGTAGGACTCGTAGATTTGGACCAATCACAATTATCCATGTGCCGAGACCAATGTTAAGTGAACCGCATATGGGTGATTTATGATTTATACCGAGGCATGAGTCTCAAAACTCCCCAAGAATTATTCATGTTTTAGGTCTCGGGGAGAAGGAATAGTGTTGTACTATCTGCATATTTATTCATGCATTTGAATGCCTAAGTGAACCTATATTTGAACTTTCACTTTTGAGCCAGTAAAAAGAATGAACAAAAGGAAATTTGAAATTATAGACAAAAGTTAGTATTTTATGAACATGTACAGTAAATTCAATTAAACTCACTCCATTAACTAGGCATAAATCATTCATCTTTTCTAAATACATTATGTTTAAATAAGAGTTATATAATACAAGGCAGTGGAGTAATTAAGTTTTTGGCATGAGGTAAATCATGGATACATAGGATTAGTTTTAGTTAACATCTGCAACGGCTTTTAGAAGATTAAACTCGTGTTCAATGCCCCACGTAGCTTCGTTTTTGTGGTTTATTCTGAAACCATATTCTTGAAAGTATCCGCCAAAGGTAATTAACGATACAGTTGCTCTACAAAACCAAACATGAAACTTCATCAGAAGCTTTAAAACTGTCGGAGATATTAATCAATTATATAATATATATGTGTGTGTGCAAGTTACGCGTGTATCGATTTTCGTAGAGTGATTCTTCTGACTTTGTTTGGTTAAAGACAGGAAAAAGTAAGAAAAAGAAATTCACACAAATTAACATTTGAATGAAGGGAAAATTGACCGTACACCCCTTCACTTATACGAGGCCTCAAAGTTTTGCAAATTATACAGAAACCTTCAGTCAGATCCTGATTTTTCAAAACAGACATAGCAAAATTGTAATATACTTTACCAACATCGAAAATTAGTGTAATTTCTTAAAGTTTGAGGAATTTTTCACGGAGTGCCTATGTAATTTACCCTTAGAATGAAAGAAACTTGTAGCATAAAATAAACATTAAATACTACAGCTGCTTGCCTGCACTGCAGTCGAAAAATCTTTAACCAATCAAAATCCATTGCAACTCACCTCAAAGCCACAGGTTCAGATATTGATGTACTGCTGGTTTTGTCTATCTTTCGGACCACAGCATCACTGTGACAAAACACCAAAAGATTATAAAGTGCTTAACTGAGAGGAGATCAGCAAGGAACTTTGAACATGTTTTTGATGCATATAAACATCCTAGTACACGAAAGTAGTGTTTGTGGTCGAACGTATTTATATATATATATATATGTATGTATTGAATATTTTGGACAACTCTTAATCATAGAACCAGGGACCATGCATGTTATTATGCCGTTGTAGTCAGTATGCAAGCTAGAAGCAATTGGATAAATTCATGTAAGTGAGTGACCTTCTTATGCCAGCTGGAAATGCATGATGAAATACAAGATGATGAGCAGGATCCAATGCATCGCTAACAGAACCAGGCATTATTGATCCGAGGAAGCTATTTGATTTTCTGCTCCTGAAAATAAAGGACAATATCCAGAGTAGGTATCTCAACAATGGAGCTAATATAGCCAAAAAAAATAAAGTAACTGACATGAGCATAAATGAGTCGATATACACAAAAATATGAAGGTTGTTATGAAATTAATTAATAAAAACAAAGTTTGGTTACGAGAAAAAAAAAAAAAAAAACCATATATGTTCTGATAATCACATGCACACCCTCACGGCTTCACCTATTTAGTAATTACCACAAGCTCCTTGATATTTTGCAAATCACAAAGACATCTCTAGTCAGATAATAAGAGCTCGTAAAATAGGGAGTGAAAATTAATGTTTTTTATTGATGGAGGAAGTTATGGTAATTTCTCAACTGTTAGGGTATTTTTCATAAATAAGGTCTCACTCAGCAAGTGTCTATGCAATTTACTCTATTTTATGGTCCCTGAATGAATTTATTGACAAACGAACAGAAATTAGCCAATTGTTTCTGCATTTCGTCTCAATATTGACGACAAAACAATGGATATATCAAATGCACAATCTATAGCAGGAGAAATTTGAGATATTAGGTTTTACCTCTCATTCAGATCAAAACCCAGGAAGAAAACATGAACGGAACCCGACGAGCTTGTTGCAAGGAGAATGTCTGGAAGATCAGCTGATGGCCCAAATGACAGAGAATATATGGTTGAGGGATATGTGCCCCTACGGAAACTGTATGACTGATAAACATAAGACAACTAAGCTCTCATACAAGAAGAAAGAAAATAATTCAAATCAAATAAGTGAAGCTGCATATTGAGAAGCATAGGAAGGTAGAGGCGGTTCCTTAAAACTATGTTCACATAGATATATACCAAGCATGAATAGCTTTACGGCTATGTTTCCAAGTTACTTTTCTTTATCACTCACCCAAAAGTCGAACTATAACTCGAGTTATTGGAGAAAGAAGAATATCTGTTTAACAGCTTGGACCCACAATGATACAAAAATTAAGCTAAATCTATACTGCAATATAAACTCGGGAAACAATAAAATTCTTAGTTTCATTGAAAAACTCTGACAATCTTTAGTTTGTACATGAAATCTAAAGATTGGACCTACATTGATGTATTATATACAAACAAGAAGTTGCATATAATTTAATTCTTTCCATGTCGGAAGAAAAAAATAAAAGAAAAGCCAAGATATAATTTAGACATAAGAGCAAACCAATATTTGCTGCTTCACCTTAGTTGCTTCTGAAATTAGATGAACTCTGATTATGGTTCCCTGGTCAGATGCCGTTGCAATATACATCCCATTTGAGGAAATAGCCATGGCAGCCAACGGCGAGCGATGGGCATGTATCTGCATTTTTAGCTTCATATAGTTAAATTGGAGGATTGAGGGGTTATTACAGGGAATTTCTTGATCATCCTTTAGTACCCACAGAAACCATTATTACATGTTTCTCATATAGTATGCTCCCGAAACAATTAATTGAAGTCAAAATCAAGTCAACTATTCATCTGTATCCAAAAAAAAAGAAACATAACAAAAGATAAGTGGCTTCTTTGCCAAGTTACTTTGTATGCCCAGCTGCCAAACTCGAGAAGAAAAGCATTAGGCTGTGGTTCAAACTTAATTAAATTTGAGTTGACACTGACAAGTGGATGGTTAAAGAAAACACAGGCAATAATTACAGATAAAATGATAACTTTTCGCTAGAACTAGAGAAACATATAAAAGTCAGCTATAAGAAATTTGAATCACAACCTCACAATGGGAGTGCAGATCGATAACGTTGTAGACCAACACAGACCCCTTTATTATACTAGCTGGAAGGGCCAAGTAGGGAATATCTATACTTGTTGAAAATGCGCAAAGTCCTGAATAGAAAAGGAAAAATGGAAACAATCAAGTCGAAAACTAAGAATGAGCTTGATACATATAATACATATGTGTGATTCTGATGCTGCACCTTAAAACATTGTGCAAGTGATTATTCATGCTACACACAAGACGATTCCAGCAGCAGCAGATTAACAGCTTCAATTGACTTATTTCTCTAAGGCATAATGTAGAATTTACTTTATGCAAAATCATAAGGTAGTCTTATCTTAGCTTCCTGATTTGTCGAGTATTTGATTAAGAACGTCTACTGTATCCCTTGTGTATGACAATACTGTTTTGAACCCTCATAGATATGACAAGACTATTTTGTTTGTCCAATTTAGCTTTGCTCATAGGTAAGAGAAAATTATAGCTTAAGGGCCTGAATTCCAGGGTTTCCAATAAGGTCTAAGAAATGGCTTTAAATTTTCTTCTCCGGTAATATGTCCTGGGAGACCGTACCAGCAAGGCACACACTAAAAACAGTTCACAGAGCAAAATAATTGTAGTAATGAAAAAAGAAAAAAGGAGGAATGAAAACAGACTACAATCTATGTGCTGAAAATATTCGAACTGACCTTTTGAATTTGGCACTGTGTCAATGATGCGTTTTATTTCCAGACTATTAACATCATAAATATATGTTTGCTCTTGCAATACAACTATCAATCTGCGCATATACAGAGTAATTTCCACTAAACTGAGAAATTTGGAGGAAAAAATAATTATTGAATAACTAAAAAGATGCATAATTTGCTTAATATATTTCTTTGCAAAACCTTATTAATGACACTTGTTAAACCAAAATGTTCCATGTTACAAAAAACGCACATATGATTAACCATGTGTAGGTTTCTGATATGCAATAACTAAGGAACAGAAGCGTAGTTTATCTAAGCATGAATCAAGCAGGCATTAACAAAAGCAGAATAGAGTCAATTGTGACCAAAACCCAAAGGCTTTTTTTTGTTTCACTGCCGAAAATTTCAGGGAAAGAGTTCTACAAAAATTTATAGGGAAGTATGTTAAGAATGACTATTTGCTTTATTTATTTTCTATAGAAGACATTCATAATGTCAATGCCGTCTCATATGAAATGTGTAAAATTTATCTGGTTAGTGGTGTCACATCCAATTGTTAGAACACTTTTGTAGTTATACCATTAAGGTAATGATTGGAAGATACACTTTTATATTAAAGATTGCAATTCAAAGATATAACTATAGACATTTTAAACTTTATTGGTCTCACATTATGTATTACTGGACAATAGCGATTGGAAGATAAAATTATATGTCATTCAATTTTTATAAGGCTCGGATAAATAATGGATAATTTTTTGGGAAATTGTCCTGAAAGATGAGATACCAAACACTGATTTTGGTTTGTGAGAAGGAAGTTCCATCAGGAAAGGAAACCAAACAAACCAAAAGTTTATCATCTCTGGTTACTGTTTCAGGGCAGCATTTGGTGATTTATATAACGATGAGTACTAAATTTCCATTGGCTCTAAAACATTTAATACTATTTGCAACTTTTAACAACAGTTGAACCAACCTTTTCCTGGATACCACTGAGTGAAAAATCAATATTTTTGAAAATTTTGAGAAACCATGTCAGTGATATATACTAGTATATTAAAAAAATCACTTAGTTATTAGTGAACAAGCATGGCTCTATATGTAAGAGGCAGAGTAGCTCAGAGCCTATAATTCAACTTCTTTAAAGCTCATTCAACACATATTGAATTCATGATTCAACCACTAAGCATTAAATCAATTTGTAAACATCCCATCCCCAAAATCATAAAGGAAGCAAATCTGCAAATAGTTTACCTTTTCCTATTTACACGAACAGCAAGAATGGAAGTCAAGAAGTTGAGTTCTCGGAGAGCAGTTCCATTGACGGTATTAAATAAACATAATCTCCTCGGCGATAGAGACGGCTGGTCGAAGGAAACAAAACGAAACATGAGAGCAATAAAATAAATCATATTCAACAGAAGAGCAATAAAATAAATCATAAAATAATAACTATATAACAGTAACAACACTAATAATACTTCAATAAGTAAATCAAAACAAAAACCTGGTCACCAGCCCCCACGATCGCAAGAAGACTTGATCTGTACAGCATTTCAACAATAACAAATGCCCCAACAGCTAGCATAAGTAATCAAATCTCATTAGCTGAACCTCAACTTACTAAAAATCAGCAAATACTAAAAATTCATTCCAACTACGAACTAAAAAATCTGTCCAACCTTAATAATTCAAGACTTAATTGTTCACAGATACATAACATGTGATTTTTTCCAACTAGGAAATTCATCCCAGATATCAAATAACAAAAAAAAAACTCAATTCATGTATTTGATGCATACACGCAACATGTGGAACGAAGCGACAAAAACTAACAAAAAAAAACTGAACTTTAACATTCAAAAATATTATAAATACCTCGATCATAAAGAAGCCTTCCAGTATCACAATCAAAAATTTTGAAGCCATATCTCGTTCCAATTGCGAAGCAACTGAGAAATTGTTTACAGATTTCAATAAAATTCGAAAAAACATATAGAAATAATCATTTTTATTAGGATTTTTTGGTGCAAATTAAATACCTGTTATCTTGATTGAAGGAAGCGCAGAGTATTGGATGGGAAGAGGACGGGTTCGCCATTATGACTTTTAATTTTAAATTATTGTGTATTTTATACGGATAGATTATGATTGCAAACGTCGTCGTTTTGCTTAAACTTAGTTCAAATTACACTATAAATCCTCCAAAATTCAAGTTTTATAAAATAGCATCGTAAAGGAGACCGTGACCCTTAACAATCTATGTTGGGCCATGAAATGGTCTTATTGGCCCATCTTGTGCTGCCCATATTCGTAACCTATTAATGTTGGTTTTAAACGAATTATTATATTAAATTAGGGGAATACCTCTATTTATAAGTGAGGACCCATCAATTTATAAATTAAGTGCCATCATTTAAGTATCTCTAATATAAAAATACATGTCAACTCTAATGAAGGTGTAAGCTGAAGTCATAAACTAACATCTTAAGATTTTAATTTATGAAGATTGCATTGAAATTTAAAAGCACTGATTTTGAGGCAACTATTGATAATTTTGCGACAAAAATATTTTGGTTAGAAGTTTGAAATTTACATTCGTGCCCTTCAAAATGACTTCAAGTGATTCAAATTGCAATTTCATTGAAATAATAATTTTGATGAATAGCCTCTACACTTTTCAATTTTCCATATGGTCTGTTGGGTTAATTTACTAGTTAATTTTGAGTTATAACAAATGGGGACTGACTAGCTACCGAATGTAGACAGTGAGATCTCTATTTTAATATGTTTCTCTAGTAATAATGAAATAAACATTTTATAGGACAAATTTATTGAGTCATTTAATCCAATAATAAAAATCAGATTGACTCCATTAAAATTAGTCAAACATAGAATTTCACCAATCTTACCAAACCAAATATCATATTTATGCAGAAATTTGGGAGATTCAACTGGAGTCTGATGCACTATTCCTATTGTCTATTTCTCAAGCAATGAGGCATATTGTGTACATTCCCCAACACACTTTTGGTGAAAAGCAGCATTGGACTAATTCTTGTATAAATTATCTGAAAAGTTGGATTGAACTAGGATGAGACTGAAGTAAAGAAGAATGTAAGCAACAGCAAAAATAAGTATTTGTTTCATGTCTAGGAAAAAGAATAGATTTAGGTAGTATTACTGGGCTTGTAAATAGGTGGGGATTACCCAAACCCGAACCCGTTCAATAGAAAACTTACCCAACCCAACCCGATATGTAACGTCCTGAGACCCAACCCGACCCGGACCCAATGGCACTAGATGGGTTGGATCCGGATCTAATTTTTACCTGCGGTGTTTTACGAGAATATTACCCGAATTTTACCCAATGAAAATACCCGTGGATCTATACCCGAAATTTACCCTTGAGCATTTAACTGACACATACCTAATCCGAAACGTACCCGACCCATCGGGTCTAAATTTTTTTTTTTGCCCGTTGGGTATGTGACGATCTGGATCGGGTCCGAATAAAATTTTTTTTGTGGCTATCTCATGGGTCCAGTTTAAATAAATACCCACCCTTTTCCCACCAATTTGCTATCATAGTCTTTTCATTACTTTGTTTTCATTCGATACACATGAATTTAGAGCTTAACGATTAACAATACAATAGTTGTGGGCCAGCTAGCAACACATTGTTCCTACTGAAAAATTCCATATCAGATCGGGTCCTTCCAAGTTCCATGATCTGCTACTATTACATGTATGGAACTGCTCTAAACTATTAGATGAGATGATGTTTTGGTAAAATATGTTGCCACATCAAATGAGATTAACTTTATTGATAATCTTCTTAAAATTACCCATTCACACCCCAAACCTTTAATAATTAGTAGAAAATGCCACAAAACCTCAAAGTTAATTTCTTTAATCTAAGCCATGAGAAGTTCAAATATAAATGGTAACAAAGCACTAGCAAATCATTTGATCCAAAACAATAACATTGTCTTACCCCTTGCTTCCTATGCAGAGAGAATAAGTAGCAATAATTTTAGCACAATTAGTTAACAGATGATAGAGCAAGGAAATTGGACTATATATAAAAGTATAAAACTACAAAGTGATATAGCTGAACTGATATCGGAACAGCTAAAACAACAGATTTAGTACAGCACTAGTCCCAATAGCAGCAGGGGTTGGAGGGAGAAATAATAGCATAACAGAAATCAAAACAGCTAAAACAACAAATTTTAGTAATGTAATACATCCCGAATCGAGAAACCGAAAAATCTATAAATGCCTTGCGATCAGATTATTCAATCAATCTTCACCGACGAAAAAAGGTAATGCACAAAGTAGAACGAAGTAAGCAAACCAATCGTTCCAGTAGAGAGCATTATCGCAATAGCCATTATCAACGAGTATCCAAGATAAAGCGTAGCCGAAACAGGCCCACTCAAACTCTGGAGGTCAAAAACGAGATAATTGATGGAGTACAAAAACACATATAATGCAACTGAACCCGATGCATAGAAAGCTTTCCACCACCACATCCAATCCTCAACGCAAAGATGCATATAAGTAAGCACAACCGAAACTTCAGCACAAACAGTAACCAACAAGAGGAATACAATAAGGAGAAAACCGAAGACATAATAGAATCTCCCGAGCCATATACTAGAGAGAATAAAGAAAAGCTCGATGAAAAGGGTTCCAAATGGAAGAGTTCCCGCACCAAGAACGAGAAGCCAAGAAGGGTATTTCCGGGCTGGAATTTCTCTAGGGATTTGATTAGTTCTAACCGGGTACTGGATAGGGTCAGCTCGTGTACCTAAGAGTCCTCCTAAAAGAGTGAGTGGCACAGAAATACAGAACCAGAGGGCAAAGAGTATGAAGTATAAGGAAATTGGAATGGCGCCGGTACTTTTACTTCCCCACAGGATGAAATTTAATACGGTCAAAATAACAAAAACAATTCCAGGGAAAAAGCATGCAACTGACCAAGAAACAGATCTCCACCCTTCATAAGAGCCTTTGATAGTAATCCACATTCGTACACCAACATAACCAGCCAAAATTCCAAGAAAAAGATAAAGCAATATCATTCCTGTCAAAAGCATACCTCGTGAAGCTGGTGACATGAAACCAAGAGCAGCGAAGACAATAGTGACAACAGCCATTCCAGTGATTTGAACACCATTTCCGACCATTACACAGAGCAATTTGGAATGGTTTGGTTCTCTGAAGACATCACCAACCACAAGCTTCCATCCAGAAAGTTCCTCATTCATCTGAGCTTGTGCTTCCTTGTCCAATTCTTCGTATCTTGTCAAATCCCGCCTCACTGTTCTTAAAAATATGACGAAAACAATTCCCGCCAAGAAGAAAATCACCATTAAGGAGTTAAGAATTGAAAACCAGTGTACACGGGCACCTTCCATTTTAAGATATGCATCCCAGCGAGATGGCCATCTGATGTCGCTCTTTACAAACTCAACTTCATACGTAAACGACACTTTCTCTTTCTCCCTTATAATCTGAGACTTTTCAAGCTCTTGTGGACAGCTCAACGATGTCACATTGTCATAGAGGTGAAGCTTTGACATTTGCTCTGGGTCATATTTTACACTACAAGGGACAACTTCAAAACCAACAATTTCAAAACCTGATGCCTTCTTTTTATCAGCTTCTGAAATGACACCCATTCCTTCTTCCCCAGTACCAATTATCTCAACACCAGCTCCTTCATACTCGTGAATCAATGCCCTAAACTTCAGATGATTAATAATGTAATCATCATTACTGTTGGGAGGAGTGTATCCGACTGGGTAGCCAGTCCACTGAATTTTAACCCCATTTTGGTTGGTATATCTCATAGCAGGCAAGTTATCAAGATTCATGTTAACTTGATACAGATCCCGAGTTCTCTGTTTTAGAAGCTTTACCTCATTCTCATTCAATGGAGGAGTGGTGCAGAGGTAGACAGACTCGTTGACATTCATCCGAAAGCGGTATGGAGAATTGTCAATTTGATCTCCCATTAGCAGTTCACCAAGATTTTCAGCACTTTTCTTGATGCCCTCTGGAGGCTTGCAATAAGGAAGACTATAATAGCTGAAGGGAAGTTCTGTTTCAATGGAGGTCAAGGAATTCACTTTGGCATAAATTTCATCCCCTGTTGAGTATGTATGCATATAGCTTCCAGGTAGATAAAAACCATTACAAGCTTGGAAAATGAGAACCAGGTAAAGAAAAACGGTGTGTGATTTCCTTCTTGAAATCAAAGGCAACGCCATTGTTCAATAGAAGGAAAGTGGAGAAATGCCCCGTCAAACTAGCTGTATTTAAGCTACAAATGATGGCATATCAAGCATCAATTCTGTAAAAGGAAAATACAGAATTAACTCTATTAATTTCTAGAAAGATTATTCCAAACTAAGTGATACTCAGGATTGTTCAACCCACAACAAGTTTTACATACGACTAAGTATGCGATTACATCAACATAGACATGTATTACTTAATATTAATATTTGTGATGCTTATATCAGCTATGGATGGTCAGTTGGTCACTAACTTTCTTCAAGTGTAGACATGGTCAGTTGGTCACTAACTTTCTTCAAGTGTAGACAAACAGGAAGTGGTATTATGCCTATTTAAACAAATTGAAATTCATTACAGCGGACAGGAAGCCTCAGATAGTACTCTCGTGAAATGCACTATCGTACACGGTCTAAAAATTGACATGCTTGTAGCCCTGTATAACATCCAATGCACAACTACACACATAAAAAGTGGCTGTCTGATGCCCTATATAGTATACTAATCGAATCACAATGTTCATTGAACGTATACATATCCTTAAGATTTTCATCATATGTGTATATCTTTTTACATCATCAAACTGGTTAACCACCAAGCTTACCAAATCGGTTTTACTTTCCATATCTCGTCTGTTTACTCCTTTCAAAGTTTATTTCCATAAAATGAAATTACTAGAGCATAATAAGATGTGTTGTTATATGGAATAACATTATAATGTATACATGGGAACTAAAAAGTGATGTTCTCATAAATCAAACCAAAGCTAGAGACATTTTATATAATTGACATTGTACTTAATTTATTGATAAACACACTGATCTAAAGCCACCATAGTAAATGGCATAGTCTAAGCCACCATTTTCAAAGCAATTACCCTCATCGAATAATTAGATATAAGATTCACCATTAACCAGTCAAATAGACCTTTTAAAAGGAAATAAAATCGACTACTGCTCTTAACTTTTACTTGTCAAAAGAGTAAAAAAAATTGTACATTGCTCTACAAACTTCTCTTTTTTCCTATATAAGGTAGTAAAATGAGATACTTATAACAGGACAATGAGTGTTGCATCTATTAGCTCAACAACTGTCTGCAAATCCGAACAACTTTCACCATTATCATCACTTTCCAATCACTGGAATTCTAAACGATAATGGAATCAGTAATGATTTAACAGTTATCACAAAAGCAGGCATTACCTAGACTTTGGAGTTCAAATCTTTCTTTACACCAATTGACCAAATAATTCTAATGATACTCATTGAGTACAGTACATATAGGCAGCATACCTAGTACATATATACACACACATATATACATACACAAAAAAAAACATTACATCAAATACAAAGAAATTGAATTCATCCATTGCTCGGAATGAGACGGGAAATTATAATCAGAATCACCAATCCACACACAGATCTACAATAACTCCGGAGAACCAGGGCATAGATAAGAAAAGAAAATACACAAGCAGAGCATTGGTGTAGATTCAGTTCAATACAAAAAATCAAATAGAAAAAGAAAAATTAAACTAACGAGACTAAAATCGAAATACATGATAATCAAACCAAAATCCAAACACAACACATCGAAATACGAATAAATAGAGAAAATCGTACCGCCTGTGGATCTGAATCTCGGATCAGGCGAGGCTAGGGTTTATCCAAATCGGTACTGAAATGGAGTGATTTTTTCTTTTTGTTGTGAAAATCGGAGTGAGTGTGAAATTGTGCATTTAGATTTAGATCTAACGCAATTACGCAAATACTCTTATTTCCATTTCTATTTCTATTTCTATGTCCAATTCATTTCTTGAAAAGACATGTTTACCCCTAAATGTTTAGGGAAGCTTAGCAAATTTAGACCCTATTTGCAAGGGGACCAGTCAAATTTAAACATCTTATACTTTTTTAAAAAAATAAAAACGAGGATCACCCGTGTCTACTTGGTGATATTTTAAAACTCGAGCTCCAGTTCGTTGAGTTTAATTTTAAAAGTAAGGCTCGAGCCTGAACTCGAAACGAGTTTAGTTTGTAAATCTAAAATTATATGAGAAAAAAAATTTGAAATTTGAATGTTTTTAATTTTTTTTATTAATTATTTAATATATATTTATGAACATAATATAAAAATAATATATTAAAATATCGAAAAACTCGTGAACTTTTTAAGAGTGAAATAAACTTCAACTAAACTAGAAACTCGAGCCCGTGAAACTTGACTTGTTCGAACCGAGCCGGTTTAATTTACTTTGATTCCTGTAAATGAAATGATTGTTCTGATACCCCCATTAGTAAAATTGCTACTAATGAAAGAAACGGATAACTCTTCTTGAATTTTTTTTTTCTTTTCTTCTAATGTATTAATTCGATTACATTTTAAATCTTTCGCCAAATAAATAAAAGCGCATTTGACAATTTTTATCATCATATATCTTGGTTTGTACGCATTTCCATAGAGGATTCTTAGACTTGGATTATATCTTATTCTCTTTGGATATTATTTAAATTGCGTTTAATTATATTTTAATATCTTAATTTGGTCTGAATCATATAATTAGTAGTTTCTTAAAAATAATTGATACGAATATTAATAAGACAATATATATTTCTTTTATTTTTTATATTTTATACTTAAACAAATTTAGATATATTTAATTAGTTATTTAGATAAGAAAATAATAAATTGGATAATAAATATATAGATTTTGATTGATATCCTTCTTATATTAGAAATCCTTTCCAAATTACAACTCTTATATTTTAGCAAATAAATAGGTTTTCGAATTCTAAGGGGAGAATATTTTTTGATTAAATATGTGAGTTTTAACTCCATCGTTCTTTTAAAAAGAGTTTTTAACTTATCGGATTCTGTATTCTCTCGACTTATTAAACAGTTTTCTTTCATTTATAACGTTATCATAATTTCGTTTTGACATTCGTGTTCATTGACTTTATCGAGTTAAAATTTTCTATACAAAAATTTATTGTCACATTCGAATTCAAGTTAAGGATATCCACCCATTCAACTTATCTTCAAATTCTAATCTTAGAAAGTTTCACGTTAATTGTTAGAATTGTACCAAATAGTACAATCATTTGTCAATTGTATTTTATCATCTTAGTACATCATAAAGATGATTGTACATAGTTAAGGTGGACATTAATTTTGGTAGGGAGGCTAGTGGCAACATTAATTCTTTTAATAAGCTAAAATGCTAGATTGGGTCGGATCACACTAGTACATTAACAATTGAAAACTATTAATCGTAACTGTGGTTTTAATTCAATCATTTCTGCAATTTTTTCTGTTTTCAATCTAAGGAAAGAAATTTTTTTTTTTAATATTACCCTTTTTCTATAAAAACTCTCAATATTTAATATTTTCATAGTTACCTTCAAATCCTGAAATTTTGAGAGTTTCTTAGTTTAATTTTGGAAAGAATAGTTGCTTTGTTACTCGAGCTCTCAATTATTTAAAGATTGGACAAAATTAAAATAGAAAAAAAGAATAATAATTTTAATAATTTACCAAATTAGGTTATAAGAGCTTTATCAATTATATGTTCTATAGTTTATACACTTTTTTTTGGATGACGGGGGAAACCCGCAGCCGCCACTCTTTCGGGTGCGCACTGGGTAAACCTCGCTCTTGCTCTTGTGTAATAGCCTGCAAACCACACAAGAGAGTTAAACCAGCCTAGGTTGCCCATAACTGACAGGCTCATAGTAGAGAAGGCAAATAGGCATTCTCACAATGGGATTCGAACCAAATAACCTAGACCACAAGTTCAAATGCCCTTACCGACTCTACCACTTAAAACAAAATTTATCATAGCATGTCCATTCACAAGTGCTCCTTACAATTTAGATACATGACAGTTAATGCAGCTCCATCAAAACATAACAAAATTTTATTTCACATTAAATTAAGTATTATTAGTCAAATCACTTTTAATTCATAATACACTTACAACTTCATATTTTCACTAAAATCCAAATTCATAAAAAGCTAAATAACTCACCATTAGAACATGAGCCCACCTTATTTGTGGTTTCAAATATCAAATTGTAAATTTGTGTACAATGACTCTTATTATATATTTTTTTAATAAAAGAAAACCCACATCCGCTACTCCTGCATTGGATAAACCTTGCTCTTATATAATAGCCTACAAAACATAAGAGAGTTGAATCAATCTAAGTAACCCATAATTGACAGACTCACAATAGAGGACTCCTATTATATTTCATATTAAGGAAAATTATATTTTTCTTCCAGTTACTTAATCTAAATTCAATTTTTATTCAATGAATTATTAATTTCTCACACTTAATCCCGCAACTTTTTTAGTATTTCACATTTGGTTCTACCGTTCAAAATTTAACGATCAAGTTATCCAACACTTTGACCAGACTTTTTAAAGAGATTTTATGCGTAAGATACACGTGATATTGAATAAAAATATCATAATATAATCTATGTATGAGCGTATTCATGCATGAATTCTTCTAAAAAAATCGATTAAAAGTATTGACTAACGGAATTGACCGTTAGATGTTAGACAGTGGGACCAAATACGAGACATTTTGAAAGTTATGAAACTAAAAATGAACTAAATTTGAATTTGAGCTAAGTTACGCGCCATAAGTACAATTTTCGCTCTCATAATATTATAATATATATATATATTAAACTGATGTGATTTGGCATCTTTGAGAGTCCACTCTATATAGCCCATAAGCCCACACTTAAGATCCAGCAAGGAGAACTTGTAAGCCCAAGGTGAGAAGCCCAATATTGCTCAAGCATGGAAACCTAAAAATCGAGCCCACAAAAGCCACCAAATTATGTACACCCTACTTGGAAATGGCCTACCATCGAAATTCGTGTGTAAATGGTAGATGTTTGTTTATATTTTTAGAATTAGGTTGAAAATTGTAATGTGTCAAATCAATGACGATTGGTTGATGTTTAATGATTGAATAGTTTTTTTTGTAATGATTATTTAAATAATAAATATATATATATATATAGGTGTGTACAATAATATATATATTAATTGTAATTGATGAATGTGTAAAATGATTGATGTGTTGATTGATATGTAGTTAGTATTGGAGATTGAAAAAGTAGAGTTAAAAAAAGGAAATTGAGATGAAAATTTGGTGTGTTAAGTAGATTTAAGATTTTGTGATTTGAAATCTTAAAATTGAATTTCAAAAACATAAACAACCATAGACTTTAGAAGAAAAAAACTTGAAAAAGGAACTATAAAATTATTATATGAAAAAATCATGTCAATCCTAAGAATCCAACTACTTTGAATATTATTTTGAATTCTATTTTCAAAATTATGGATTACAAAATTCTAAAAAATTATATTATAAATTAGTTTGATTCAAATTTATCTTTTTTTTCAGCTGTACTTATTAATCTATATCCGTTATTCCACACAATTAACAATCAATAATCATTTATTATGTTATTTTTTTCTTTTATATTTTATATTTATTTAAACAAATTTTACAATCTTCAATTAATTTCACATGTTTTACAACTTTTAACTAATTTTTTACAATATAAACAATCAATATATATATCACACAATTCTCAAAGGAGTTTTCGTAATAAGTATTTTTAAAATATTTCAGAATTTCAACTTAAAAATAAAACACGACAAGAGCAATGTTTTTAAACCCGGACCGGTGATCAAACCGGAAAATTTATCGGGTCATTGTGTCACTGGTTCAACCGGTTGGACCGTTATATAAAAATCGGGTAACCCGGATTATATATACTATATACATATATATATTATTGTTGATGTACACATATTTTATGCTAATTAATTTTATAACAAAATTAATTTGAGTTTATTTTTAAAAGAATTAATTTGTGCTAATTAAATTTAAATAAAATAGTTTAGTTAAATATATATAAAATTAAATATATTAAACACAAATGTACATAAAAAGTATTTCATGTTGAACTTTATATACAATTGAATTATTTAATAGAATAAAGTTAAATTTTAATATTTGTAAATTCAAAACTAATATTTAAAAAGTTAATATAATGTATAATATTATAAGTATGAATAAAAGATTTCTTTGGTATAGTGGTGAGCTATTCTCTTTCACAAGAGAAAGATTAGGGTTCAATCCTTGATCAAAGCACATTTGAAAGAATTTTTGTAAACAAAGAAGGGAGGAAAAAAAACCGGGTTAATCGTTATCCGGTTCAACCGCCCGGTTTTGACCGGTTCTGCCAGTTTGCATCCCGGTTCGGATTGGGTCAAATGTCACCCGGACTGACTACGCAACCAGACCGGCCTCAAGACCGGTTCACGGTTAAACCGGCCGGACCGGGCGGTCCGGTCCGGTTTTAAGAACAATGGACAAGAGTAGTCCACATATTATTCTATATGTTTATTCATTACTTGTGTATTTCACACCCGAAATTCCATAAATTTATTTTTAAAAATTTGCAAATAATATAATATATGACTAATTCTACAACCATAGTGATTCCTACACCACACACAAAAGTGGTAACCATATGGCAAAAGTTGTATGAGTAGTCAAAATAAGATATCAATTATTTTGATGCATTTGTTACCCTTTTTGATGTCACATATGTGGAAGACAAAACATAAATTTATAACAAATCGATTTTAATAATTGATCTGTTTATACTATTAGATAGATTATGATAACACACCAATTCTATTGAATCCAATCTGCCGTATAATTATCCCATAAACCACATTATTACGATGTTACACAATCAACTAATAGGTATTAAATAATATAAACTCGTGAATATTGTATTATTGATAATGGAGTATAAATAAATATTATAAGGAAATCAAATGAAATCGTAATATACCTATATCAAAGAAATAAAATAAATCTAAATAACTGCAAGATAATGAAAGATATGCATAATCTAAACTAATATATTTATGGGAAAATTGCATCGACCTCTCCTGAACTATGTGCATTTGGCATCCACATCCTTCAACTTTAAAAAATTCGCATGGACCTCCCCTTTCTCAATTTTTCACTATATTTACTAATGAAATGACTAAAATGCCCCTCCCATGGTAATAAAACAAAATAAAATAGTTTCTAGAAATATAGTTATAATATTATTTAATTTTATAATAATAATCTTTTTAATTATGAATAATTTTATTATACCAAATAATATTACTTAAAAAATATTAATATAGCTCTCATAATACAACAAGTGTTAAATCTCGTGAAAAAATATGTTAGTATTATAATTATGTTAATTATATTATTTCTTATTTTTATGGTAATCTTCAATAATTTTTTTAAGTTATTTTTACTTATCTAGATGTAGTTAGTATAAATTCACATTACTGATTAAGAATTTGTGATGATAATATGTTGTTTATTTTTCAGTCTGTTTCAAGAAAAAAGAAAAAGTAATATTATGTTAATGCATCTTAGCTTACTTTCATTAAACTACAAAACTGTTTTTATAAATAGTCATAAATTATTGTAATTTTTAAAATATTACTATATATATCTTTTAATAAGAAAAGCATGATGGTATACTAGAGTAGGGGTGTTCATGAGTCGAGCTCGAGCCGAGCTTGTCAAAAAATTCGAGCTCGAGCTCGAGCTCGACGAGCTTCAAGAATGTGAGCTCGAGCTCGAGCTCGAGCCAGAGAGCTTGAGCTCAAAAAAATAATTTTTTTTTATAAAATAATATTTTTTTATAAAAAAAATATTTTTTTTATAATTTTTTTTATAAAAATATTTAATAAATTTTATATTTATTCATACATTATTACATATAGTTATAATTAAAGTCAAAAATATTATTATTTATAAATATATTATTATAATATATTATTTTATATAAAAAATTTAATAAATATTTATTTTTTTATATATATTAATTAAAAATTAATTTTTTATTCAGGCTCGCGAGCTGGCGAACAAGCATGTTTAGGCTCGAGCTCGGCTCGATAGAAAGCTCGGCTCGATAGGCTCGAGCTCGAGCTCAAATTTTTTCGAGCTTGAGTCGAGCTTTTTTCGAACCGGCTCGCCGAGCTCGTGAGCCGGCTCGACTCGTGAACACCCCTATACTAGAGGTCATTTACTTTTTTCATAATATTATTGTTTCAAATTGATATACCACTAAAGTAGAATCATTTTTGGCAAAATAAGTTGAATCTCTTTATTAAAAATATGTTTAAGTAAATCGAATGTTAGATATATAAAGGTTTGTTAGACTCTTACTTGTATACTTGTAGCTTTCTTTAATATAGAAAAATTAGAATTATTTAAGTTTATGAAAAATGTCTAGACTATATTGATAAACTTAATCAATAACATTTTTAAATTACTATGACAATTCATTATTAATCGATACATTACCTTTTTATTAGATTATAATTATAATTACAAAGTTTAAATTATGATTTTTTTATTTTTTTAATTGTCATTTAGAGATATTTTTCTATTTTCCAACATAATAAAAATGAAAGCTAACTTAAAATAATAAGTGAAGGGTATTTTGGTCTTTATAAAATTAATATAATGAAAAAAGTGAATGAGGGGAGGTTCATGCCAATTTTTTAAAGTTATGGGGTGTGGATGCCAAATGCACATAGTTCAAGGGAGGTCGATGCAATTTTTCCATATATTTATTATCTAATAATAGGTTCGCCCCCAGATTGTTTCCCAACACTATTAAGAGTAGGTATGAATAATCAACATTTACACCCCTTTACATAAATTATAGGTAAACAAGTAATATCGATATTAACCTTGATCTCATGTAGGGGTGGCAATTGGGCATGTTGGGTTGGTTTTGGGTCGGTTCCAATGGGTTGGTTGTTAAATGAGTTTAGTTCTTAAATGGTTTTAAGGTAGAACCAAATTTAACCCAAAATGGAACCAAAATCTATCCAAAAGGGAACTAAGTCCAACCTGACTCAATACCTTACATTTTGTTCATTATAATTTAGATTATTGGCAAACAATTTGGACCTGACTTGAAATTTAGTTGGACCCAACTTGAAACCCAGTTGGAACCAATTAGAAACCAAATAAAATTTTTTTAGGAACCAATTCAACCCAAATTGGGTTGGATCCATTGGAACCGTAGTTCTGGATCTATTTTGCCACCCCTAATCTCATGCATAGAAAATAACAAGTTAGAAGGAAATATAATGAAGCCATAAACTAAGTGCAGTTTTAACATTCTAAACCTTACATTCAATATAAGTTCCACAGTATTTCTCTTTTATAATCACTAAGTAACACATGCATGCAAGAGTTACCCACTAGTTTCACTTTCTACTTCAAAACACAAACCTAAATTTTTTCCCTTGTAATGTAATGAACAAAGAAAGAACTCATTTACATATACTTTTATCTTCACTCTGTATTATTCCAATCTTTCTTACTACTATCTTGGACCAGAAAGCTCCATGCAATGAGCATCATAGTCATCATCCATTGTCATTGCCATCCCAAACATGCTGTAATGATCACGATCACTAGTCGAACGTAACTTACTATTACACGAGATATTTGTATTGACATAGTTATGTGAGGCTGCCCATTTTTCAGCTAGACCATCACCTTCGAGCATATGGACAACCTCGGACATTTTGGGACGATGGGCCGGTTGTATTGTGTACAAAGTAGAGCTACTTGTATCATTTCCCCTACCTCGACCGAGTAGTAGTTGATTCCCATTTCGATTTTCTTTTCTTGTTGTATCTTCCTAAACTGCAATATTCAACATTGTTAGGCGAAAAGAGTGTTCATTCCGTTGAAAGAATGGGGATAAGATTTTCTAATTCCAAAATGGTGTTCCGTCTTCTATTCCATATGTTTAGAGACTGACACGTGTTAAAATATTTACACGTATTAAAATATTTACACGTGTTAAATATCCCTTAATAAGTGTATACACATGTCAACCTCTAAACATATAGAATAGAGGCTGAAACTCCAATTTGGAATAGAGAAACCTATCTAGAAAGAGTGTGCTCTTCTCAATCCACGTTTTATGAAATTTTGATTTTGGTCTCTAATCTTAGTCCTTTTTTCCAACGGGTTTTTGTCTCACTTATTGGGTAATTACAAATAGCTCAACAAGAAAGTTATTTAGTGTTTTTTAAACATACATAAAACGATATAAGTTTTTATACCCATTTGTTATTCACTAGAATAGGATAATTTTCTATATATTACAATCTCAACATCTATACCTATTTATACACAATGAAAGGAAAGGAATCATATCAAATTCCTACAATCAAGCCCACAATTAAGCCTACAATCAAGCCTCCAATTAAGCCTACACTTTAGCCTAAATATTATATTTTATTCTAACACTCCCCCTCAAGTTGGAGCATAGATGTTAATCATGCCCAACTTGTTACAAAGATAGTCAACACGAACTCCATTTAGTGTCTTTGTAAAAAGGTCTCCTAGTTGGTCTTCAGTCTTCAGTCTTCACGTACGCTGTAGAAATTAGATTTTGTTGTACCTTTTCACGAACGAAGTGACAATCAATCTCAATATGTTTAATTCGTTTGTGAAATACAGGATTCGATGAAATATGAATGGCAGCTTAGTTATCACACCAGAGGCTTGCTAGCATTAAACTTTAAGGCCAACTTCAGTTAATAACTGATAAATCCATATTATTTCACATGCAGACTGTGCCATAGCTCTATATTCTGATTTAGCACTAGAGCGAGATACAACACTTTGTTTCTTACTTTTCCATGACACTAAGTTACCTCCAAAGAAAACATAGTAACCCGTAGTAGATTTCCGATCGAGTTTGGATCCTGCCCAATCAGCATCTAAAAAATACTCTATACGAGTGTGGCTGTTATTTTTATACAATATTTCTCGGCCTGGAGCTCCCTTAAAATAACACAAGATATGTTCCAAAGTCGCCCAATGATGAACAGTTAGAGAAGACATAAATTGACTCACGGTACTAACACAATATGCAATATCGGGTCGAGTTACAGTGAGATAATTCAATTTCCCCACTAGTCTCCTATACTTCTCAGGATCTTCAAATGGGTCTCCTTCCTTAGTGAGTTGTAGATTAGGTGGCATTGGCGTACTGCATGTTTTTGCCCCTAACTTCCCTGTCTCAGTTAACAGATCAAGTACATACTTCCTTTGAGATAAGAAAATGCCTTTCTTGCTACTTCTACTCCCAAAAAGTATTTCAACGTTCCCAAATCCTTCGTGTGAAACTGATTATCAAGAAAAGACTTCAGAGATGAGATTCCCGTAGTATCACTTCCCATTATAATAATGTCGTCAACATATACAACGAGAAGGATAATACCCGATAAAGAGTGTTTGTAAAACACCAAATGATCAGTCTTGCTTTTGATCATACCAAATTTCTCAATTGCCTGACTGAACTTCCCAAACCAAGCACGAGGACTCTGTTTTAAACCATACAGAGATTTTCGAACCCGACAAACTTTCCCAAACTCCTCCTGAGCAACAAACCCAGGTGGTTGCTCCATATAAACTTCCTCGAGTAAATCTCCGTGTAAGAACGCATTTTTAATGTCCAACTGATGTAATGACCAATCATGAGTGGCAGCCATAGAGAGGAATAAACGAACATAAGTTAATTTTGCCACAGGTGAAAAGGTGCCGGAGTAATCGATGCCATACGTCTGAGCATAACCTTTAGCAATAAGCCGGGCTTTAATAGCCACGGAACCATTGGGGTTAACTTTGATGGCAAAAACCCATTTACAACCAATAGCCTTCTTACCTGCAGGTAAAGTCACTAAATTCCAAGTACCATTCACGTCTAAAGCATTCATCTCTTCCGTCATAGGTTCACGCCAGCTAGGATTAGACAAGGCATCACGAACAGATTTAGGAAGAGAGACAGAATCAAGGGACACAATAAACGAACATGAAGCAGAGGATAAACGATCATATGACACAAACGAAGAAATAGGATAAGTGCATTGTAGTTTACCTTTTCGAAGGGCAATTGGAAGATCCTCAGTATCGTCTTGGGGATCCGGTGGCAAGAAAGAGACTGGTGTCGGACATGTAACCGAAGGACCTCACTGTCTAGAGTAGACATAATGAATAGGCAGACGAGGGTTAGATGGTTCTGGAGCAGGTGGTATGGGAGTATTAGTGGAGGATCGGTCGCGAAGATGATAAACCAGCACATTATCATCCTCCCCTTGAGTAGGAGGATTACGAGACATCAGAAAGAAAGTGCAATTTTCCATGAAGGTAACATCACGAGAGACAAGAAATTTATTCAAACTAGGACAATAACACCTGTACCTTTTTTGGAACCGAGAATATCCCAAGAAAACACATTTGACCGACTTGGGATCTAATTTGGTAAGATGAGGGCGAACATCACGAACAAAACAAGTACAACCGAATAAACGAGGCTCAATGGGAAATAAGGTTTTTGTGGAAAAGAGGACATGATAGGGTATCTCACCATGAAGAACAGAGGACGGCATACGGTTAATCAGAAAGCAAGCGGTGGAGATAGCATCTGCCCAGAATTGTTTAGGGAACATGTGTTTGGAAGAGCAGTGCTCGAGCTGTCTCAAGTAGGTGTCGGTTCTTTCTTTTAGCAACTGCATTTTGGGATGGAGTATCAACACATGAAGATTGATGAATGATTCCATGTTAACGCATATACGTTTGAAAAGAAGTAGACAAGTACTCTTTTGCATTGTCACTTTGCAAAGTGCGTACATACATATTAAATTGGGTTCTAATTTCATCACAAAAAGTAGTAAAATGAGAGAACAATATCGATCGATTTGTCATAAAATAAAGCCAAGTCATTCGAGAAAAATCATCTACAAAAGTAACAAATTACCGAAAACCATTTTTAGACGTAACAGGACACGGACCCCAAACATCCGAGTGAACTAATTCAAACGGAGAACAGACTCGTTTATTGACTCTAGAAATAGACGACAATCTATGATGTTTTGCAAACTGTCAGGACTCACAATCTAAAGACGGTATATGTTGAAACTAAGGACAAAGTTTCTTTAACACAGGAAGAGACGGATGTCCTAACAGACAATGGGCGTCAAAGGGTGATATCATGGAGCATGCAACGGATTTTGGCACTGAAGTATCAAGAATATAGAGTCCTCCCAATACATGTCCTCTACCAATAATCTTCTTCGTCAAAAGATCCTGAAATAAGCAATAATCGGGAAAAAATGAGACACAACAATTTAAAGCACGAGTAATTTTGTTAACAGACATGAAGTTAAATGAAAAATTTGGTAAATTCAGAACGGATGAGAGGGATATGGATGGGGTAAGGTGAATGGTTCCAGATCCAAGAATGTTGGAAGTAGAACCATCGGCCAAGGTCACATGTGATGTAGAGTGTTGTGGTGTAAATGTATGGAAGATATGGGAATTACCTGACATATGATCGGAAGCCCCCGAGTCAATGACCTATTTCGAGGAGGAAGAAACGAGACACGTAGTAGGGTTACCTGATTCAGCGATGGCACTGACGGGATGAAAAATTCGATTCCCGGTACTGACGGAATTTAATAAATTTATCTATATATATCAGCACTGTCGGTTCAGAGGAAAGGTCAGAAGCAGAAGCAGTAGGGACAGGAATAGTAGCAATGTGCGATTTTTAATCTTCAATTTCGGGCATGTACGTCTGGTATGCCCCTCTTCATGACAATAATAACATTCAACTTTTCTATCAAGTTTCCGACTATCAGAACTATTGGTATGAGAGGATCCGCTATCATAGTTCGGACGATAGGATCGAGGACTAGAGCGACTGATAAGAGCATTAGATATGGGAGCAGAGGAGGGCACAGAAGCACTAGTATTTGTATGAAGAACCCAAGTAAACACCTCATACAAAGAGAAAATATCAGTACTGGAGAGAATATGGGATTTTGCAATCTCAAACTGAGAATTAAGTCCAGCCAAAAAACTCATAATCGCCATTTTCTCCCGTTGAGCTTGCTGTTCTTTAATATCAGAGCTGAACGGTAACAATACATTTAATTCTTCATAAATTCGCTTAAAATTCATAAAATAAGTTGGTCAGCACGATAAAACTCCTTACACACCTCATAAATACGAGAAATATTTCCTTTACCCGAATATAGAAATTCGAGGTACTCCATAAGTTCTTTCACATATTCGCAATGATTGACTAGACTAACCACCTCACTATCAATAGAATTCTGAATTTGTAAAAATAACCTAGCATCATCTTTCAACCAATCCTTACGAGTAGCATCCTTAGGTGGATCATCCGTAAGATGATCATCCTTAGAAATACTTCGTAGGTAAAGTTTAACAGTCTTACACCAATCAAGATAATTAGGACCCATCTGATCCTAGACATTACGGGAATGATATCAGCCACAATCCCCTATTTTGAATCACCCATCAATTACCAACAACATCCAATTCAACTCCAAAGAGTACACAAATTCGAAAATAAAAATCAGCAGAAACTGAATAGCAGCCGAAAAATTTAAACCGAGAGTGCAAACCCAGAACTGAAAACGACAGTAAAATTGAAAAGTAACCTGCCACAGACGAAGAACGGATGACAGCGAGACCGGGACAGGTTGCTGAAAAAAAATCTAGCCACACACGCACCGGCGCGTGGGGGAGCAGCAGAAATGTTTGGACGGTGCGTGATGGTGACGCGCCGGTCGGATGGACTCCGGGTTTTTGCTGATCGACCGGAAATCGATTGCTGAATCCACTTGGGTCGGAAGTGAGAACTGAAGATCACCCGAAAGTGATAACCCGGCAAAAATAGCAAAAGTTGCACACTTGGGCAACAAAAAAAAATTCAGAAATCCTAAATCTTGAAAAACCTAGCTCGATACCATGTTATTCACTAGAATATGATAATTTTCTATATATTACAATCTCAACATCTATACCTATTTATACACAATGAAAGGAAATAAATCATATCAAATTCCTACAATCAAGTCCACAATTAAGCCTACAATCAAGCCTCCAATTAAGCCTACACTTTAGCCTAAATATTATATTTTATTCTAGCACCATTCAAGCATAGCGCCTTTCTGGTTTACCGACTTTCCAAACTTGAGGGCTCTCATTCCAGTTATAAGCTCCAACAAAAGAATGCCAAATCCAAATACGTCGGTTTTCTCAGACGACTGGCCGGTGGAGAGATATTCTGGTGCAATGTGGCCTACTGTACCACGAACGGCTGTGGTTACGTGAGATTGAGCATGATCAAGTAGTTTTGCAAGTCCAAATTCATCGTCCAATAGCACATTGGCTGCCTTAACGTCTCTATGTATTATCTTTGGATCACATTGCTCATGTAGATATAGCAGTCCTCTTGCTGCTCCAATCGCAATTCTCTTCCTCGTATTCCAATCTAGACCTGGTTTTCTGTATTATTGTTAATATCGTTAATTGTAGTTTTAGGCTTTAGCAAGTTAAAGTATCGATGAAAATAATGACCATATGAAAACGCAATCGAAAAGATTCTTTAATATCTTGAAACATATCTTAAAATGGGCCCTATTTCTAACCTAAATAAGGACATGAAGTTCAAAACTAGTGATACTGACGTCCACATGTGACAACTTTGTATATCATGATCTATATAATAAGGAATTTTTCTAGAAGGTGTGATGACTCCGAGTCCATGGATAATCGCAGTCATCCAGTAGTGGGACCTACATGAGCTTATTACGTTCCAACAGTTGTTATTGTTCCACAACCCAGAGTTCAGAATAGTATCACAGTCACATGACGTATTTTCTTCTTTTCTTAATGGGTTTGTAGTCCTAGTTGTACAAAAGTGGACATAAATCATCGGTTTGGTCATGTTTCCACTTAATTTTTTGTTTTTGCAACTATGGAGACCCTAAAGAGCAATATGCTCTATTACGTGGGACCAATATTGCAATTCTGCCCAAAACGGGGTGAGTGTTAGTGGCTCCGGAGAGTCAACTTCTCGGGAATTATCCACCAAGGGTGATACTATATCTATACACTGTTACGAGCCAATTTGAATAAAGAGGGGTCAACGGTCAAACTTAGCATAGGAGCGAGCGAGAAATAGTTAGAAGGGAAACAAAAATTAGGCGCGAAAGTTAGACAAATTGCTTTGAGCTTTGATTGTATAAATAGCATTACAAACGAAATGAAAAAGGCAGTTGTTAATTGTGAATTGAATCTTCTCTCTTGAACTCTCTTGTATTCGATTTGAGATTAATCTCCAGGGTTGATTACCATCTCAATCCTCAGGTTAGTCTTGTGTGATTCTTCCCATTAATATCGATCTTCATCAAGTGGTATCAGCAATCCTAATTAGGATACACTTACAGGAGCTCGTGATGGTGGAATCGACACGCAGTCAAGGTGAATTACGCAAGGATGTTGACGCTCTCAAGGAAACAATGGAGGAACTTCGTTCCATGATGGCGACGGTGCTTGCAAATCAGACCGCACAGACGATAGCCGCGGTAGGAACAAGTGGTGATAATGGCAACAAGGCGAATCGTTCGAATAAAGGAGGAGTGTCGCAAGGCTATCACATTCCTACAAAAATGTCGCATGTTGAGTTTCCGCACTTTAATGGTGAGGATTTGCGGGGATGGCTATATCGAACCGAACAATTTTTTGAGGTGGATGATACGCCTCCGACGACGAAGGTTAACCTCGCAGCGGTATATTTGGAGGGGAATGCACTCCAATGGTACCAAATGTACATGAAAGGGAGGCTGACCAGAGAAATTCCTAATTAGGAATATGTACGTGCACTAAATGACCGATTTGGAGCCCTAGTTTTTGACGATCCAATGTCCGAACTCGTTAACCTTAAACAGGTAGGTTCGGTGCAACAATACTTAGATAAATGTGATGAAATAGTTAATTGCTTGGATCTACCTGATAACTATGCATTGAGCTGTTTCTTGGGGGACTGCGGAGTGAAATTTCAGTTCACATTAGGATGTTTAGGCCTAAATCGTTGCAGGAGGCTATTAGTCTTGCAAAATTGCAAGAGCAAGCATTGTCAATGCAGAAGCCATCATTCAAGCTTGTTAACACCTTTAGATCAACTGTACCACCAAAACCTCCATTTAATACACAACCATCTAATCGATTTACCAATATACCATTACTACCCAAACCACCAATTAATACACATAGCCAACCAGCTGTTGGTCCTAAGCGGTTAAGCCCGAGAGAGATGGATGAGAAGAGGAGTAAAGGATTGTGCTATTGGTGCGATGAGATATTCAATCGAGAGCACATTTGTAAAAATAGGAGACACATTTATCTCCTAGAAATACCCCCAGAAGAGGAGAATGAGTGTGATGAGGCAGTAGGGGAAATAAAGGAGGAGGAGGATGAGGCAGAAAGAGATTGTCTGGGAGAATCTCATGTGTCTATGCATGCTATAACTAGCATTCATGACTTTAAAACCATGAGAGTGACAGGAGTAATGAAAGGGAAACCTATACACATCTTAATATATATGGGAAGCACGCATAATTTCATTGATATTGAGGCTGCTAAGAAGTTGGGGTGCAAGTTGGAAGCCACATCACCTTTTGCTATTTCTGTAGCAGATGGCAATAAGATTTATAGCTCTTTTATTTGCAAAGATTTTGGTTGGAAGATGCAAGGAGTTCGGTTTAACACATCATTGATGACTATACCCTTAAGGGGTTGTGATATAGTTTTGGGCATACAGTGGTTGGTGACTTTAGGAGATATATGTTGGAATTTTAGCCAACTAAAGATGGAATTTCATGCTGGCAAGCAGAAAAAAGTTCTCCTAGGGATGCAACCTTCTTCAGTCAAGCGCATGAGTAGAGCTAAATTATCTAAGGTGTTGAATAAACCATCTCAGATTTCCATGATGCATATGGGATTCTTACAGGAGTCAGGCCTAGAAGGAGGAGGTAGTCTGATGCAATTGAAAAGGGAAAACTCACAGCAAATGGGGGAGTTACAAGCATTGTTGAAAGAGTTTGAAAATGTATTTAAGGAGGCTCAATCTTTACCCCCTAACAGAGCTCATGATCACAGAATTATCCTTAAAGAGGGCACTGATCCCATTAGTGTGAGACCTTACAGATACCCTGCTACCCAAAAGGATGAGATTGAAAAGATGGTGAATTTATTGCTGGAATCAGGAGTAATAAGGCCTAGTACCAGCCCATTTTCAAGTCCTATTGTCATGGTTAAGAAGAAGGATGGGACTTGGAGAATGTGTGTGGATTACAGAGCTGTGAATAGAGCTACTGTCAAGGATAAATTTCCTATCCCTGTCATTGAGGAATTAATGGATGAGCTATATGGTTCCAGAGTGTTCACCAAGCTAGATTTGAGGTCTGGCTATCATCAAATTAGAATAGCAGCTGAAGACATTGGCAAGACAGCTTTTAGAACCCACCATGGACATTTTGAGTTCCTGGTTATGCCATTTGGTTTAACAAATGCACCTTCAACCTTCCAAAGCTTAATGAACAATGTGTTTTCTTCATTTCTAAGAAAATTTATCTTAGTATTTTTTGATGATATCCTCATTTACAGCAAAGATTGGATATCTCATCTACAACACTTGAGAGAAACCTTCCAGGTTCTGAGAAAATATGAGCTATATGTCAAAAAGAGCAAATGTGACTTTGCAAGTGAGAGGGTTGAATATTTGGGACATGTAATATCTCATGAAGGAGTAGCAGCTGACCCTAACAAGATTTAGAGTATGATTGAATGGACTAAACCTAAGAACTTGAAGGGGTTGAGGGGTTTTTTAGGGATCACTGGCTACTACATAAGGTTTATTAGAGGCTATGGATGCATTGTCAAGACTCTAACATACCTGTTGAAGAAGGATGCTTTTGTGTGGGATGAAAAGGCTGATGTTGCTTTTGAGACTCTGAAGAAAGCTATGACAGAAACTCCAGTCCTTGCAATGCCAGATTCAATACATAATTTGTTGTGGAACTGATGCTTGTGGCAAGGGTGTGGGTGCAGTCCTCATGCAGAAAGAAAAGCCAGTGTCAAATATGAGTAAGGCTTTGGCTGGGAAGAACTTGGCACTGTCATTTTATGAGAATGATATGATGGCCATAGTAATTGCAATTCAAAGATGGATGTCCTATTTAGTGGGAAGACATTTTGTGATTAAAACTGATAACAAAAGTTTAATACACTTGTTAGAACAAAGAATATCAACTCCAAGCCAAGAAAAATGGCTTGTAAAGCTGCTAGGTTATGATTTCACTATACAATACAAGAGTGGACAACAGAATATTATAGCTAATGCCATTTCTAGGCAAGAACATGAAGAGAAAGGGGCAGTGAGTTCTTTAACAGCTGGACATTCAACACTGTTGCAAGACATTAAGGATTCTTGGACAAGTGATGAAGGCATCCAGAAATTAATTAAGAACATTGTTGCTGGACAAAAACCTCACTATAGGTGGCAAGCAGGAGTGTTAATAAGGAAGGGCAAATTAGTGGTGGGAAGTAATGAAGAGATAAGAAGAAGAATTTTCAGAGCTTATTACAACAACAACTTAGGTGGCCATTCTGGAAGGCATGTCACCTTGCACAAAATCATGCAATTATATTTTTGGAAAAAAATGAAGCCTGGCATTTATCATCAGGTGAGGGAATGTGATACATGTCAGAGGTGTAAAGGAGAGAATGTGGCATCACCAGGGTTGCTGCAGCCCTTACTAATACCTGATCAGATTTGGAAAGACATCTCCATGAATTTCATTGAAGGGTTACGAGATTCACATGGCAAAAACAGTGTTTTGGTGGTGGTGGATAGGTTAAGCAAGTATGCTCACTTCTTAACCCTTAAGCACCCTTATTCAGCTCTTGATGTAGCTCAGGTCTTCATGGATAATGTGTTCAAATTACATGGCATGCCAAGTACCATAGTAAGTGATAGGGATGCAGTATTCATGAGTAAATTTTGGCAGGAGTTTTTTAAACTCCAAGGTGTTAAGCTTCAAACTTCCATAGCTTATCACCCCCAATCTGATGGACAGACAGAGGTGGTCAATAGATGTGTTGAAGCCTATCTGATATGTATGTGTAATGAAAGACCCAAAGAATGGTTGAAGTAGCTGCCATTGGCAGAATGGTGGTATAACACCTCATTCCATTCTGCCATTCAAATGGCTTGTAAAGCTGCTAGGTTATGATTTCACTATACAATACAAGAGTGGACAAGAGAATATTGTAGCTGATGCCCTTTCTAGGCAAGAACATGAAGAAAATGGGCAGTGAGTTCTTTAACAGCTGGACATTCAACATTGTTGCAAGACATTAAGGATTCTTGGACAAGTGATGAAGGCATCCAGAAATTAATCAAGAAGGTTGTTGCTGGACTGAAACCTCACTATAGGTGGAAAGCAGGAGTGTTAACAAGGAAGGGCAAATTAGTGGTGGGAAGTAATGAAGAGATAAGAAGAAGAATTTTCAGAGCTTATCACAGCAACAACTTAGGTTGCCATTCTGGAAGGCATGTCACCTTCCACAAAATCAAGCAATTATATTTTTGGAAAAAAATGAAGCCTGACATTTATTAGCAGGTGAGGGAATGTGATACATGTCAGAGGTGTAAAGGAGAGAATGTGGCATCACCAGGGTTGCTGCAGCCTTTACTAATACCTGATCAGATTTGGAAAGACATCTCCATGGACTTCATTGAAGGGTTACGAGATTCACATGGCAAAAACAGTGTTTTGGTGGTGGTGGATAGGTTAAGCAAGTATGCTCACTTCTTAACCCTTAAGCACCCTTATTCAGCTCTTGATGTAGCTCAGGTCTTCATGGATAATGTTTTCAAATTACATGGCATGCCAAGTACCATAGTAAGTGATAGGGATGCAGTATTCATGAGTAAATTTTGCAGTAGTTTTTTAAACTCCAAGGTGTTAAGCTTCAAACTTCCACAGCTTATCACCCCCAATCTGATGGACAGACAGAGGTGGTCAATGGATGTGTTGAAGCCTATCTGATATGTATGTGTAATGAAAGACCCAAAGAATGGTTGAAGTAGCTGCCATTGGCCGAATGGTGGTATAACACCTCATTCCATTCTGCCATTCAAATGGCTTGTAAAGCTGCTAGGTTATGATTTCACTATACAATACAAGAGTGGACAAGAGAATATTGTAGCTGATGCCCTTTCTAGGCAAGAACATGAAGAAAATGGACAGTGAGTTCTTTAATAGCTGGACATTCAACATTGTTGCAAGACATTAAGGATTCTTGGACAAGTGATGAAGGCATCCAGAAATTAATCAAGAAGGTTGTTGCTGGACAGAAACCTCACTATAGGTGGCAAGCAGGAGTGTTAACAAGGAAGGGTAAATTAGTGATGGGATGTAATGAAGAGATAAGAAGAAGAATTTTCAGAGCTTATCACAGGAGCAACTTAGGTGGCCATTCTGGAAGGCATGTCACCTTGCACAAAATTTGGAGAAAAAAAAAAACCTGACATTTATTAGCATGTGAGGGAATGTGATAAATGTCAGAGGTGTAAAGGAGAGAATGTGGCATCACCAGGGTTGCTGCAGCCCTTACCAATACCTGATCAGATTTGGAAAGACATCTCCATGAACTTCATTGAAAGGTTACCAGATTCACATGGCAAAAACAGTGTTTTGGTGGTGGTGGATAGGTTAAGCAAGTATGATTACTTCTTAACCCTTAAGCACCCTTATTCAGCTCTTGATGTAGCTCAGGTCTTCATGGATAATGTGTTCAAATTACATGGCATGCCAAGTACCATAGTAAGTGACAGGGATGCAGTATTCATGAGTAAATTTTGGCAGGAGTTTTTTAAACTCCAAGGTTTTAAGCTTCAAACTTCCACAGCTTATCACCCCCAATCTGATGGACAGACAGCGGTGGTCAATAGATGTGTTGAATCCTATCTGATATGTATGTGTAATGAAAGACCCAAAGAATGGTTGAAGTGGCTGCCATTGGCAGAATGGTGGTATAACACCTCATTCCATTCTGCCATCAAAGCACTCCTTATGAGGTGGTGTATGGACAAAAGCCACCTATCCATACACCTTATATTCAGTTTGAGGCTGCAGTGGATACAGTGGATAGAAGTTTGGCCAGCAGGGAGAGTACTATCAGAATACTCAAACAACATTTGAGTAAGGCTCAGGCAAGGATGAAACAGCAAGCTGATAAGAGAATGACTGAGAGAATTTTGGAACTTGGAGATTGGGTTTATGTCAAGCTTCATCCCTATAGGCAGGTCTCGGTTAGGAAAGAAGCTTACACTAAACCAAATGCTAAGTCTTTTGGACCTTTTAAAGTATTGCAGAGGGTGAAGCTAAGATACATAACACCTTCCATGTATCTCAACTCAAGAAAAGGGTGGGAAGAGGACCTTGTAGGCCAGATCTACCAATAATGCTCATCGAGCATGGCATGTTGGTAATGGAACCCGAAGCAATTTTGGAGAGAAGGATTGTAAAGAAAAATAATCAGCCCGCAACTCAATGGTTGATCCAAAGGTTCAATTCGGCCATTGAAGATAGTACTTGGGAATTTGCTTATGATTTTCAGAAGAAATTTCCCCAATTTAATCCTTGAGGACAAGGATTTTGTAAGAGGTGGGGTGTTGTTACGAGCCAATTTGAATAAAGAGGGGTCAACGGTCAAACTTAGCAAAGGAACGAGCGAGAAACAGTTAGAAGGGAAACATAAATTAGGTGCGAAAGTTAGTTAGACAAATTGCTTTGAGCTTTGATTGTATAAACAAACATTACAAACGAAATGAAAAAGGCAGTTGTTGATTGTGAATTGAATCTTCTCTCTTGTATTCGATTTGAGATTAATCTCGAGGGTTGATTACCATCTCAATCCTCAGGTTAGTCTTGTGTGATTTTCCCATTTTTTAATATGTTTTGTGCTGGATAATTCCCGAGAGTCACTAAGAATCACTTCAACAAATGGCGTGTCGTACACTATATAATAACAACGACTATACCAAGAATTTACACGAAGAATAAGAATCAGAATTCAAAACCTACCTCTGAGCCTCAACGCGACACTCCCACTAGACATATATGTATATACGAGAAGTCTTTCATTCGTAGTAGCACAATATCCAATAATATGAAGCAAATTGTGGTGCACAGCTACACTGATCATTTCCAGTTCGGTCCTAAACTGAGATTCCCCAGTCGTTCCACTTAAATCCTTAAGTCGTTTCACTGCCACTAAAACGTCATTCCCAAGTTTACCTCTATATACATTTCCAAACCCACCGGCACCAAGAATGTTCTCCGAGCTGAAATTGTTTGTGGCATGTTGTAGATCTTTGAACGTGAAGTTCGTTAGATTTCCCAATGTTGTAAGCTCAAGATCATGTTCTTCAAAATCTGAAAAATGATAAATGTTTTGATCGAAAAAGAAATAGTTGTGATAAGAGATTAAAGACTTGTGTAATTGAGGTGAATGTTGCTAACCTTTAAGGTTCAAAATGGACAGCTTGTTGTTCTTGTTTCTTTTCCATAAGAGAAATCCAAAGACTATGACTGATAAAGAGATAAGGCTAAGGCTCACTCCAAGTGCCATACCTAGTTTCTTCCAGTTGGTTCTGCCTGAAATAACGAATAAAATGAACAAATGCCTTTTATGTCAATCAAAAGCTTTAGGGTGTGTTTGGATTGAATGATTTTAATTTAGAGAGGGGATTTGGAGGAAGGATTTGAAATGATAACTAAAATGGAGTCATTTGAAATCCACCGTAGTTATCGAGAAAATAGGTCAAAATAAATGACAAGGGATTTGAAATTCATCGTAACATGAATTCATCCAAACGAACTTACATGGATTTGTCGATGAATTTGAAATCCATAGATTTTAAATCCTTCAATCCAAACACAACCTTAAAGAAATATAATGTCCACGCCGAACCCAGTCCGGGCTTGAATTTGATTTTTCAGGATTTTTTTAGAATAATTTTAAAGATAAATCAACAAATAAAATAAAAAACCAACACTTTCAAACACATAAAAAAAAAAAACAAGTCACTTTCATACTACATTACATCAAATTTGAAAGTAAAATGACCAATTATCTCTTTATATTGTTTTTGTTTGGAAATTGTGTAGAGCTAAAGTATGATTTACTAGAGAACTTTTATTTCTAATTCGAACTCTCCATATTATCTTTGAAATTGAATTTCACTGTTTATAAATTATGACTGATATATATATATACACAAATTTTACATGTTAATATAGAGTGAAACAGTGAATAACTTCGATAACTGAAGATGGAGCAATGGAGAATGAAAGAGGTCTAGCAAGGAGTGATCCACAACATGCTCGTAAAATACCTACGGACCAAATCAAGCCGAGGCTCATATAAGACCAAGATAGGTCGTAATACGGATATAGGCTGCACTCAGATGGACTGAGCTACCTACGTACCTTTATATAGGATTAAGTCTAAACGTAGTTCAATATGCTGATTAAGATCATATACGAGGTTCTTAACTCGGTTTATAGAAATATGAGAACGTACTGTCAGATCGTACTTGGTACTGTAGAGGTACTATTCAATTGGTCAAAAGTCCTTTTTCTATTATTAAATGGGGCTATTTATAGGCACAGTACCCTATGTACGGACGATCGCAGGTTTTGCGAAATGTCTTACACGTGTCCCAAGAATGGACGTATTAGATTGTCCACGTTAGGGCGACACCGGGTCTGATCCAATATACACACGCAGGTTAGATAGTGTATTGCAATTAAAGCTATATTGATTAAGGCCCTTTTCTGCAAATACCCAATAATGTGTCCATAGGGTCGTATTTGTACGAGTTACCCGTATGAATTACATATACAAGGCTATTTCCTATATCATTAAGTCCCCCAATAAATGGGTTAATTTCAATAAATTGATCCATTAAATATAGCTTCATTGGGATCAGAAGCTTCAATAATTACTATTATGGCGGCGTGTCAGGTTACTCGTTGTACACGCCATAAGACTATTGACATGTGTAAAGGTATACAGACCGTCTGTTCATTATGGCCGTTAGATCTTCAACAGTTGATCAATCTTAACCATCCATTTTGGTGGTTTTTTCTAATATATATAGGCCCTTGTTTGGAATCAGTTTCACCATTTGTTAAAATATTCTCGCTGTTAAGCTAGCCTCATTTTCACAGCAAGAATCTTCTTGGAGCTTCGTACTTCTATTTTTTCAACTTCGTATAACGGTACACTCTCTCTCCTTTCTTATTTCTTACTTTCATGGATTGTGAAGAGTTAGTCTATGTCGTAGGCTCGAGTGATAGTTCTAGTTCAGATTCTGAAACTTCAAACTCGAATAGTACAAATGAAGAGTCAAACAGTGCTTCAGCGTCTTTAGATTTATCAGATCCTTTGGATCTGGAGGGCAACGATGAGGTGAATATGAATTTATTCTCCGAGTCTGTAGAGAGTCAGGGCAATTAAGTGGTTGAACATTCAGTCTACAATTAGTATAGGTCGTATTCAGCAGGCTTGTCTGAAGTATCATATTCCCTATAATTTCAAAATTTTAATCCCCGGTTCTTCCGATCGTATCCACACTCCCCCACGAAATTATCGTACCTTCCATGTAGCACATTTTATGGCGGGTTTGCGCCTTCCTTTGCGCCCGTCCATCTTCAACATCTTAAACCACTTGCGTTTATGCCCCACTCAACTTTTGTCAAATTCGTATCGTCATCTCATAATTCCGAACCAAGCATCCAAAATTTTAATAAATTTTTTCACTTGAATCGATGTAAATCCATCTCCGACTTAGGGTTTTATTATCTTACCCCTCAAAAAGGGTTCCGAGTTCAGTCAAATTCTAATGATTCGTATGGGGCGTGGAAAGACAAATATTTCTATCTCGCTATGCCCAACAAAGCACCTTGGGGAGTGCTTCGAAAATGGAATTTAGCTATCCCTACGAGGTTGAGAGTCGGGCCTCCAACTATTTTTGAGGAAAAAATAAAAGAAATATTAGAGTGGTATTATAATACCGAGTTGATATCCGAATCTATGCTCCGAGCCCGCGGATTTAGAGCTGCAGAAGTGGAACATGTTCCTGATTTAGGTGGGACATCAGCTATTTTTACGAGTCGTATCTTTTTTACGAGATTTTTTTATTATGTAATTTCATATTTGTGACGTATGTGACTTGTATTTTATGCAGCTATGACTTCCCATATGGCCCAAATGGCTAAGGCTCAAGGCCGAAATGTCTCGCAGTAGGCCAGAACGAGAGCTCCTCCTCCTCCTACTCCTTCTACGAGGAATCGCAGTACGACGGTGCCTAGCTCGGCCGCATCTGAGCTGTCTCACAAAGAAACTTCTAATGAACCGAATACGAGGGGGCAAAAATGTCCTCGTTCCGATGTCGGCGCTTCGACGTCAGCTACCCCCGCGACAACACTGGAGGTCACAAGTGTCAGAACCTTTAGCGCTGGTGATGAGGCAAGACTGAAGGAGTTGTTGGATAAGATGGAAGCTCTATCCTTGGAGGATTTCGTGGAGCTTAAGATTGATGAGCGTCCACCTATTAACAATGACGTCACACCTTTGAGCCTACACCCTCATGTATACGAAGATAGTAGTGTGATGTCGGATCCCACCGGAAGTACAACCATGGAATTGTATAGCCATTTCCTGCTTTCTCGTGATAAGATGATGCTACTAGAGCGTGTACATCCGGTAGTTGAAAAATTGGGTGCTTCTTATCTGAATGAGGCATGTATCGTATAAAGGGAAACTCGTATTTTGTGAATTACTCTTTCCGTTATTCTTAATTTAATCTAGTTCTTGGTCTGTTAGGTGGGTTTATGCACCAGCTTTCTTTGTTCAGTTCACAATATAAGCATGAGAACGACGAGCTAAGGAAGAAGTTGGAGATACAGTCTAAGAAATGTGAGGAAGGCTCGAAGAAGTACGAGGCTAAGCTTACAGAGATGGCTCGAGAGCTCAAAAAGGTGAAGGCTGATGACTTAGAATATCATAAATAACTTATTCTCGCCCAAAAATACCTCGCGGGAGAGAAGAAAAAGTCATACGATACGGGATTGTCAGATGGGAAGAAACAAGGGGAGACATTGACTGGGGTTACTAAGGGTAGGGGAGTAAGGGATTTCTTAAATTCAACCCAGTGTGAGCATCTGATAATGGCTAAGGCGATGGACGATCATCTCGATGGTTACTATAAGGCCTTAGATTATCTGAAGAAAGATGGCTTGTTAAGTCCAGAGTTCGATGTCGAGCAATTTGTCGTCTTGCACGGTTACGAGGAGACACTATGACCTTCTCTAACTCCAAACAAGGCATTGCCATACAAGGAGTTTCCCGAGTTCGATCCTGTCATTGCAGCAGTGACTCCAGCAGTGACTCAGGAAAGATAGAAGGCCATTCTTGCTCGTGGCAGTAGGCCCTTTATTCAAGCATTAGAGTCTACTATCGATAGGGGGGATGCCGCGAACGAGGATGCTCCAAATCCTAAAGGGGTCAAAGAAAGAATTTATCTTGCACCACTTACAATGACCGAGATACTCGAGGAGCAGGTAGAGACGCCCCCTCTTAATCCTGAAATGCCTGCTGAAGTACTTGCCACCGAACCTGAAGCATCTACAGTTGAGCCTGTGAATGAAAATAATTCTGTACGAGAATGAAGATTCTGTATCATTGTAGTTTCCTTGCTTATCATTTGTTTAAATCGTTAGTAATGGATGATTGTGCTTTGCTTTTGTTTTAATTCATTTGTAATGGATGATTATGCTTTGCATTTGTCTTAGATCATTTAAAATGAATGATTTTGATTCATGAGACGTTAAGTGTTGAGTTTTAACTTCGTACTCGTTATCTATTTTCACATTCATGGCCTCGTTTCACAATGCATACTCGAAATAAAGTAATATTTTGCAGTTTGTAATTTTTCACACGTAAAAATATCATAAATTGTTTACATTCCATATACGAGGTAAATCGTTACCCTCCATATCTTGTAGTCTATAAGTCATTTGTTTTGTGACTTTCACAATTTTAAACGGTCCTTCCCAATTGAGTTCAAGTTTCTTTACAGTCTTTGAGACTTCAACCTTTTTCAACACTAAGTCCCCAATTTGGAAAGTTCGTAGAGCAACTCCTTTTTTGTATGCTCGTATCATCGTATTTTTATTTCTCAAAATACGAGCGTATGCTCGATCTCGCACCTCTTCAATAGTCTCTAACTCAAATTGTCTTTGCGCCGTATTATGTTTAGGGTCGTATGCATTTACTCTATCCATCATTACTTCTATTTCAGCGGGTATTACTGCTTATGATCCATATACGAGTTAATAAGGTGTTTTTCCTGTGGATGACCTAGGTGTCGTGCGATAAGCCCACAGAACCCTAGGTGGCTCATATGTCCATCTTCCTCGTTCGCCATCTATACGAGTCTTTAGGTGTTGTAATATAATTCGATTTATCACCTCTGTGAGACCGTTTTCTTGAGGGTGTCCTACCGACGTGAAGTGTTGGCTGATCTTTAATTCCTTGCACCAGTTAATCATGTCATTGCCATTGAATTGAGTACCATTATCAGATATTAGTACTCTAGGAACACCAAACCTGCATATAATATTTTTCCATATGAAGTCAATTAAAGCTCGTTCAGTGATACGTGCTAATGCCTCTGTTTTATTAGATATTAATACTCTAGGAATACCAAACCTGCATATAATATTTTTCCATATGAAGTCAATTACAGCTCGTTTGGTGATACGTGCTACTGCCTCTGCTTCCACCCATTTTGTAAAGTGTTCTACCGCAACAATAATGAACTTTTTCTGTCCTTGGGTCGGTGAAAATGGTCCTGCATGCACACAAGTTCAGTGTTTTAAGTAGTGTCTTGAATGGTCGTATAATATGCAAAATGAAGCTTTAAATAACCTAGGATATCAATTCCCCATTAGTCGAATGGATAAGCAATTGTGATTGCTTCCATAGGGGTTCCTGGTTTATGAATGATATTCGAATGCATCTGACATTCCTTGCAATTTTGGGAAAATTTGGTTGCATCTTCAACCATCGTCGGCCAATAAAATCCTTGGCGTAGAATTTTTTGAGCTAAGGATCGTCCTATGGAGTGGTTTCCACAACTCCCTTCGTGGATTTCCCTCATAACAGCATTCGCCTCATTTGAAGATAAGCATCGTAGGAGAATGCCAGTTATAAACCTTTTGTACAACTCGTCATCTTTTATAGTGAAACGAGTTAACCTGTTTCGAACTCGTTTAGCTTCCACCGTATCCTTTGGAAGCTCCCCAGATGATAGGTATCGAACAATAGACGCTCTCCAATCATAGATGTCGTCAAGTATTGAAGCTACAACCGGTTTATCGATGATCTCTGCGTCGTTTGATATCAATATTGTAATAGTTCGGCTCTTTATTCCAACTGATTGATTTACGTACTTCGCTAATGCGTCAGCTCTTTTTTTTCTTCTCTAGGTATTTGTAGGAGTTCCACTTGTATAAACAATTTTATTAGTTCTTGGACTTTCGCTAGATATTTGCCCATTGTCTTCTCCCGAGCCTCGTATGTGCCTGAAAACTGTTTTGCCACTAATTGTGAATCTATAAACACAGTCATGTAAGTTACTCCTAAGGAAGCAGCCAATTTTAATCCCACAATTAGTGCTTCATATTCCGCTTCGTTATTCGTCACATCGAAATCTAGCTTTATTGCAAATTTCATGTCTTCTCCTGTTGGAGATTGAATCTAAATTCCTACACCCCCCCCCCCCCGTTTGGCCATGGACGAACCATCGACATGCATGAGCCACAGCTTGGGTGTAGGTGACTCAACTACGACGCTATTTACTGGCATTTCAGAGAGAAAGTCAATGATCGCCTGTGCTTTGATTGCCATACGGGGTTTGTATTCGATGCTGAATTCCTCTAATTCAATTGCCCATTTAATCATATGCCCTGACACATCTGATTTAGATAACACTTGTTTTAGCAGTTGGTTCGTCAACACCACGATGTGGTGGGCATGAAAGTATGATCGAAGTTTTCGAGCTGAGGTAATTAACGTCAGGCCCCATTTTTCTATGATCGTATAATTTAGCTCCGCACCTTGCATTAATTTGCTAACGTAATAAATTGGACGATGATCGCCCCCTTGATCTCGTATGAGAACTGCACTGATAGCCACTTCTGACACACCCAAATATAGGAGGAGAGGCTCGTTGGGAATTGGCTTGGTCAATAATGGTGGTGACATCAAATATTGCTTCAGATTGGTATAAGCCGTGTCACACTCGTCTGTCCATTGAAAATTTTTCATATTGCGCAAGATCTTAAAGAAATGAAGACCCTTATCAGCTGATTTTGAAATAAATCGGTTGAGGCTGGTCATACGACCTGTTAACCTTTGCACATCTTTTATTGTTTTTGGTGTTGGCATTTTAAGGATTGCTTCAATTTTTTCAGGATTGGCTTCGAAAACTCGTTCAGTTACGAGGTATCCTAAAAAATTTCATCCCCGCACTCCAAAGGTACATTTTGTGGGGTTGAGTTTCATACCATAGTTTTTTATTATTTGAAATGCTCGTTTTAAGTGTTTTAAGTGATCTCATTGTTTTGTACTTTTTATGAGCATGTCGTCTATATATACTTCCATTGTACGACCAATTTCCTTTTCGAACATAGTATTTACGAGTCTTTGATAGGTTGCGCCAGAGTTTCTTAAGCCAAATGGTATTATGTTGTAACAATATACGCCCTTGGTGGTTATGAACGATGTTTTTTCACGATCTTCTTTTGCCATCATTATTTGATTAAAGCCTTGAAAGGCATCCATCATACTGAGCAATGCGCATTCATTAGTGGAATCTACAAGCAAATCTATACGAGGCAAGGGGTAGGGGTCACGAGGACAAACTTTGTTTAAATCAGTGAAATCAGTACACATACGCCACTTTCTATCTTTTTTTGGAACAACTACTACATTCGCTAGCCATTCAGTAAATTGAATTTCATTTATATAGCCTACATCTAGCAGCTTCTTTACTTCTACTTCGATGATGGCGTTTTTTTTCTAGGCTGAAATTCCTCCTTTTTTGCCTGATTGGTTTAGCAGTTGGGTCGATATTCAATCGGTGTTCGATGATTTTTGGGTCAATGCCTTTGAAGTCGGAAGCTAACCAAGCGAAGATGTCAGCATTGGCCCGTAAAAAGGTTACGAGCTCTTTTTCAATAATCAGATCCAATTCTCTGCTGATCTTAGTGGTTTTCTCGGGGTTGTCCAGAAAGAGTTGAACGACTTTGTGCTTAGTTGGCTTTAGGGAAGTGTTTGGCGCCTCAAGCTTGTACTTTCCTCTATCTTTCTTTTTCTTTTCAGCCTCCCTACATTCCTTCTCTTCGATATCAATCTTGGAAATTAACTCAGTCGCGGCGATTTCTATGACATTGATCTAGGGTATTTCTCTCAGTTTTTCTCTCAGTTTTTCTCTCAGTTTTTTCGTGGTCCTTGATTCTAGGGAGGTCGTATAGCATTGACGAGCCTCCAATTGGTTTCCTTTCATTTCACCGACCTTGTGATTTTTCTGAAATTTCATTTTTAGATGTAACGTCGAAACAACAGCTTCGAATTTGTTCAACATTGGTCGCCCAACGATCATGTTATATGCAAAAGGTGCGTCGACAACCAAAAAAATTATTCTCATCGTCTTTCTCTTTGGGGCAGTTCCGAGAGAAACATCAAACTCGATTGATCCCTTCGGCATAATGTGCGATCCTCAAAACCCGATCAACGGAGTGTTTACAGGTCGTAGATCGACCGAATGCAGTCCCATCTTTTCTAATACGGCCCAGAAAATTATATCTGCCGAACTTCCTATATCCACCAATACCTTATGAATTGCATAATTTGCCACATCCATCGTGATTATCATAGGATCGTTATGTGGCATCATCATTCCCTCAAAGTCTCTATCGGTGGAAGTTATAGGTTCATCATGTCGAGATAACATCATAATCTCGTGGGTTCCCTGCAATTGAGTTTCAGTCCGTATCTCACGAAGTCTTTTCTTCCTAGCACTGGACGAGTCTCCACCATCCAGGCCTCCATATATTACAAGGATGTTACCTCGGAAGGGCTGGTTTCCAGTTTCAGGTCTACGCTCAACTGTTTCGTGTCGTCGATCGTTTTGGCCATACCTGTTGTTTCCACCATCAGCATTATCTCTGCTCTTACCTTGATAGTCACTCCTCTCCTTTGAGCGACTCCTAGGTCGTCCATGTTCTCGCCGATATTCATATTGTCTTGCCTCAATCACTTTTTGTTCTATGAAATGTCGTAGGAAACCCTTTCGGATTAACCATTCAATCTCATCTTTCAACTTAAAACAGTCTTCAGTGTCATGACCCCACTCTTTGTGAAATTCACAGTAATGTTCCAATCCCTTTCTGGATACGTGTCTCAGCGGTTTGGGTCGGACAATTTTCTCTGCATGTCGAGATTGCTAAATTGCATATAGAGCCTGTCGCCTCATCGCATTCAGGGGTGTATAGTGTTCGTATTTTGATATTCGCTTATATTTTTTATTGGACTTATGATCCTGTCGATCCTTTCGGTCCTCTTATTTTCCCTTGATAGGGTCGTTCTTTGTATCAAACTTTCTAGCATCCTCGGAGTTTTCCTCTCTTCTATCCCTGCTCGGATAGTTCAGAGGGAGATTACTCTCAGTGCTTTTTAGTTCGTTCATTTCTTCCTGATTTATGTATTTCGTTGCCAATTCCATCACCTTCTCGTGGGAGTTCGGGGCTTTTCGTGCAATAGTATCGGCGACGGTCTTGCTAGTAAGCCTCGTAGCAGGATGGTAATCATCAAGTCGTGGTTTAAATCTAGAAAATCTAAAATTTCCTGATTGAAGCGGTGCATGAAGGCTCGTAGAGTTTCTGTGGGGGTTTTGCTTTAATCCCATGATCATCGATATCGTTTTTTTGCTCTTTTGTTACTAACGAAATGATTCTCGAATTTGCAAATCAACTAAGGGTACGAAACGATGGAACCTCTATACTGGCTCATAAACCAATCATGGGCTCGCCTGATCAAAGTTGAGACAAATATTTTTACGTTGACAGCGTCAGATTGATCCTGAAAAGACATTAACAGTTCAAAAGATGTTACGTGAGGTATGGGATCCCCAGTACCATCGTATTTTGGCAGATTAGGCATTGAAAAATTCTTATCTGGCAATTCCATCATAATTTCTTCAGAGAAAGGCGCGTTACGAGCCATGAGTGCCGAAACATTTCTGACTCGTCTAGGGGCATCTTTAGTGATTTCCACGGGCACCTTTGCCCCTCTTCCATTCCCAGTTTCCTTATCTCGATTTGTTTCCTCATTAAATAATCTACGAGGTATGATGGGAGCCTTCTCGGCACGTGCTCTCAGCATTTCTTCCACTTGTAGCTGAACTCTACGATCCAGCTCTTCCTGAGTTAGGGTGAGAGTACTTTATCCAATTCCTGACCCTATTCCGATATTCCTAGCCAAGGGAGTTTCTTCGTTTGGTGTGTTGTCTTGATTGTCCATCGCATTGGTTGAGTTCATGATTTCAACGATCTTCAAGTAGTTTTCCACAAACGGCGCCACCTGATATGGCTCGTAAAATACTTATGGACCAAATCAAGCCGAGGCTCGTATAAGACCAAGATAGGTCGTAATACGGATATAGACTGCACTCAGATGGACTGAGCTACCTACGTACCTTTATATAGGATCAAATTTAAACGTAGTTCAATATGGTGATTAAGATCATATACGAGGTTCTTAACTCGGTTTATAGAAATATGAGAACGTACTGTTAGATCGTACTTGGTACTGTAGAGGTACTATTCAATTGGTCAAAAGTCCTGTCTCTATTATTAAATGGGGCTATTTATAGGCACAGTACCCTATGTACGGACGATCGTAGGTTTTGCGGGATGTCTTACACGTGTCCCAAGAATGGACGTATCAGATTCTTCGGGTTAGGGCGACACCGGGTCTGATCCGATATAAACATGCGGGTTAGGTAGTGTATTGCAATTAAAGCTATATTGATTAAGGCCCTTTTCTGCAAATACCCAATAATGTGTCCATAGGGTCGTATTTGTACGAGTTACCCATACGAATTACATGTACGAGGCTATTTCCTATATCAACTAGAATGCCTTCCACAAATCAGAGGATTTCCCAAAATGCTGCAAAAATACAATACTACAAATTTAGGAACAAGAATAAGAAGAAAAATTTTTGAAAAAAAGCATAAATAAAACATAGCAGATGTATACAAAATAAACAAACAAGCTTAATGAATTAGGAAATAATGCACTTTCTATTACACAACTTCAGTTTTGATGTGTGATTTTTAATCTCATATCGTTCAAAATATTTTAATTTAGTCTCGCATTCTAAAAAATCCAACGGTTAACTCTCTTAGTCAATATTTTGACCAAATTGACCCGACTTTTAAGAGAGATTTTGTGCATAACAGACACATGATATTGAATAAAAAAATCATAATATTAAATATAATTCGTGTGTGCATTCACGCATGAATTCTTCTAAATTTTATTGATCAAATGGAGTTGAACTCTAATATACGACTAAATATGATTTTTTTTAAGTTAAGAAACTAAACATGAGAAATTCATAAATGCGATGAGATCTCCTATTGCAAAATGGTTTTTCAATTTCCTATTGTAATCACGGATGGAAGCCACATATAAAACTAACAAATTCTTTATAATAGAGAATAAAATCATATTAAACTCTCTATGGAAAGAGCAATATTTGCTAAAATTGATATTGGATTAAGGAAAGTCAAAAAAATCACAAGGAAAATTGAAAAATGGAAAGGTTTGATTGTTTTTTTTAAAGGAATGAGAGATTTTAAAATTAAATCCATTACAAACTATAATAATGATTGTAATGAATTAAAATGATAAAGTTTTATACAATTAAAATAAAATTTGGATACAATTACTTTAATCAAAACCACCTAAAATAAAATGAAAATTACTTTTCAGACACTGATGCGCTGTCAAGAACCCCACGAGCAAAACGTAAAGAATTCAGCGAGAAAATCGCAAACCCAAGAAAACAAACACCGAGGACAACATCGTTATTTTACATAAATATAAGCAGAGGGACAAGTAATTATAATAGTTTGCCTTTAATTGGCCATTTTGTTGTCTTATTTACAAGAATGCCAGTTCGTCAGTGACGCATGCATAATCAGCAAATCACAGCACAGCATACATAATATATTTATATATGTAATACATATATAATTATATATATAATAAAGATGGACAAAGTGAAAGATCTCTAACAGCAAAACTGAGTAGGTAAAAAGAGGAAATTGAATATAAAGTAAAAAGCAGATAGCTACATATAATTTTAATTTCTTTGTAAGTTCTGTATAATTTTAATTCAGTCAAATTTTAGTTTCAGAATTCTATGTTAATGTTTTTTTTCTCTCGCTGCAAATACGTAAGAGTATGACGAGTTAGTTGACTTGTTTAATGATTTTTTAATTTTTATTTTTTGACTTTCCTTAATCCAATATCAATTTCACCAAATATTGCTCTTTCCATAGAGAGTTTAATAGGATTTTATTCTCTATTATAAAGAATTTGTTAGTTTTACACGTGTCTTCCATCCGTGATTGCAATAGGAGATTGAAACACCATTTTGCAATAGGAGATCTCATCCCCTATATTATGAGTTGAGAGAAGAAACAAGTCCGTTGTTGTATATTTTGTGATTTGTGTTTACATAATTTTAATTTACTCAAATGCATATAAAATATATTATATCAACAACTTTAACATACTCTTATAAAACATGAAAGAAAGTATAATACAATATATAAACATAAAATACGAATACTGCACCTATGGAGAGTCATGCCACATGATGTTGTTCTGAAGTCATGATTGCCTCTCTACGTGCAGGTTTTGATGGCTGATCACGACTCCAAGATAAACCCCATTAGCTTACAGTGGTGTTTCATCCAATGTGCACGACCACAAGGAGACGAGGAACCAATCCTTAGTCACATTGCTAAAACACTCTTATCGGAGAAAAATGAATTACAAGTTCATCCAACAATGAGTTTACAACCTCTTATATATAGTTATGGATAAATAGATGTTACACCAAAATAGTGACCCAAAGTAAATGTGTAGACAAACTACAATAAACATGATCATAAATATATAGAAAGTGGCCCGCATGGGCAGCCCAGTTGGTCACAGAAGGGTGAAGTTTGGACAATGACCAAGGATCGAGTCCCACCAGCGGCAGTGTGGGAGCAACCTCTCAAGTGAGGGGGGCTCCTTGTGCGCAGTGGGCACTGGTCTAACCCCTGTGATTGGCTGGGTTACCATGATTTATTCCTCCCATAGCTCTGTCGGGCCGGGGCATGGGGGGCCCTTGGGGTTGGGGATTCAACCTTTTGGACAATAAATATATAGAAAGTGGGTCATAATTAGAAATATGTAACATTCAGAGTCACTAATATATTTATAAATGACGCCATAAACTCTTAGAAAATTAGAAGATGGAAATTAAGGAAATAAGAAAATTTTAAAGCTTAATTTCCAACAACCTTTGGGGTAGATAATGGCCCTCAGATACTAGTTTGGAGGAGCTCCTCAAAACGTTATGAGGATATCTTTGTTGAGCCTAATGGCCTTCCTCCCCAAGAGAAAACATGATCATAAGTTTGTAATCCAGCCAGGTGCCCAATATCAAACAACCCTATAAGTACTTATATGTACGAAGACAAGAGATGGATAAGATGGTCCAAGAGATCATGTAAGCAGGAATTATCTAGACCAACTACACTCCTTTTGCAACCCCGATATTATTGTGAAAAAGAAGGATAATACCTGGAGATTTTGTGTGAATTATAAGAGGCTCAACTCTATTACTCTTAAAGATAGTTTTCCTATACCATTAATTGAGGAATCGTTAGATGAGTTGAGGGGAGCTACTATGTTATCCATTTGGATGGACAAACAGAAGGGGCATTTTAGACCCTAAAGAAAACTATGGCCTCTACACCAGTATTAGCCTTGCCTGACTACAGTAAGGTCACAATGCATGCTATGTAGGGATATGCACTATGCTATGCAAGAAGGAGATACATTGCATATCTAAGCAAGGCCTAGGCCCCACGAGTATGGGTTTATCTATATATGAGTAAAGGGTTATCTATATATGAAAAATAGTTCTTAGCCATTATTTTAGTTAAAGGTGGAGGCAATACTTGGTGGCTGTTAAGTTCATCATTAGGACAAACAATACCTGCTAAAACAGTAGATCATCATAGTCATGCATAAAAAATATATATCAAAGTTGATAGGGTTCACTTATACAATTAAGTACAAAAGAGGGTTAGAAAACAATGTGTCTAGGTTGGGGAGGAAAGATTAGTCCATGGAGGAGCAAGTACTGCAGTGTCAGATGGTCAATGCTATACAACCATCCAAATGCTATAACCAATTGGTTGTGAGGCATGGGAAGTATCTTGGTTCTCCTTCTACACCATACCAACGTTAGAGCTTATTCCCCTCCTCCTGTCATTTAAGCTTACGATTATGAAGGGAATTTTTGTTTATCTAATCTCCTTTAGCTTAGGTTGTCCCTCTTCCATTGCAATGACAAGTCGCTACAGATGAGGCCCTCTTTACGACCTTCACAACCAAGCGACTCCATGATCTATAGTTTAAATTGAAATTAAATGCTTTTTTGCAAATTCAACTGTACTTTTAATATCAACTCAGGCAAATAATAATTTATTCAGTGGTTTGTTGCTGTTGGAGTAAACCGAAAATTCTAAGAGTCACCTTGTAGTTCAAGAGTCACCTTGTATTTAGTTTTTTTAAATTATTATGTGTTGAATCATATGTCATTCAAAGCTTTCAAAATACTCTCTTCTCTAATTTTTCTTCAAACACTTCAAAATATTAACTCTCCCATTACCAACAAACTGGTACCAGAGCTAGTTGATTTAAAATGTCAAACAATCTCGTTTCACTTGTTCCTCGATTCAACGGTGACAAGTTTGATTATTGGAGCAACCTAATGAAGTTGTGTCTTGAATCTCAAGACTTATGGAGTGTGGTTGAAGAAGGTGTTGGTGCGCCGGAAGACGAATCCCAACTCACCATTGGCCAAAAGGATCTTTTGAAGAATAAAAAACAAAAAGATAGAAAAGCTCTCTTTTAAATTTACCAAGCACTCGAAATTCCTGTTTATGAGAGAATTTCAAAAGTTGTAAATGCGCAAGAGGCATGGAAAATATTGGATACAACTTATTCCGGGCAAGATCAAGTGAAGAAGGTTCGATTACAATTGCTACGGGCAGAATTCGAAAAATTGGAGATGAAAGAGAATGAAAAACTTTCAGAATATTTTACTCGGCTCTCGTCCATTATAAATCAGATGGCATCTAATGGAGAAGTCGTGGAGACTCAACGAGCTGTTGAAAAAATTCTACGAAGCTTGCCAATTAAATTTGACCATATTGTGGTTGCCATTGAAGAATCAAATGATCTTTCTTCAACGTCTCTTGAAGCTTTGCATGGAAGGTTGGAAGCGCACGAGGCAAGAATTTTGCAGAGAAGTACTCAAACAAATTCTTCGCATGATCAAGCTTTAAAGTCTCAATTCACATCCACGAAAAGTCAAGGCTCATCTCGTGGACATGTCAAAAGTCGTAACAGAAGTGGTGGAAAATATTCCTCAAATCAACAAAGCCAAAATAGAAGAAATGAAGAATCAAAAGAGATGAGAAATCATCATTTCATAACTCTAAAAGGGGTAAAGATCGTGGTACTTACAAAGACTCAAAACCTTACTTTGAGTGTAATTATTGTCATAAGCCGGGGCATAAAGAAAATGATTGTTGGGAAAAAATTTCAGAAAAGAAACCCATGGTCGGTTTTATGCATTATGAAGATGAAAATTCAGAAGTTCTATTGATCGCTACTGATGAAAGCGTTGAAAATATATGGTACTTGGATAGTGGCAAGCAGACACATAACGAGAAATAAAAATTTATTCTCTACTTTTACGGAAAGTAATAGCGGCCAAGTTACTATTGGAGATGCCAAATCTTATAAAATTCAAGGTGTTGGTGAAATCTCTTTCAAAACAAAGACCGGCAAAATTGAAAAAATGTCAAAGGTACTTTACGTACCAGGTTTGAGGAGTAATCTGCTCAGTGTTGGTCATTTACTATGGAAAGGATTTGATTTTCAATTAGTCGGAGAAACGTGCACCATGAAGAAGAACAATCAAAATATTGCAAAGATTGGTTTGGGAACAAACAATTTGTTTCCTATCAAGCTTGACGTTATCAGCAGTTCCTATTTTGTGGTGACTTCAAACCATGAAGTTGCAAAATTATGGCATGACAGGTTTGGACATCTAAATTTTCGAAGTTTAAAAAAGTTGTCCGCCAAAGGCATTGTTCAAGGATTGCCTAAAATTGAGGTGGTTAATGAAGTATGTGAGGAATGCCAACTGGGAAAGCAACATCGTGAATCATTTTCATCCAAATCTAAGTGGAATTCTCAATCACCTTTAGAGCTTGTCCACACTAATCTTTGTGGACCAATGCAAGTACCATCATTGGGAGGAAGCAGTTACTTCTTGTTATTTGTCGATGACTACACAAGAAAAATATGGGTGTATTGTGTAAAGGAAAAATCAGAAGCCTTCTCTTGCTTTAAAGATTTCATGTTTCAAGTTGAAAAATATCCTGGCTTACAAATTAAAAATTTGAGGAGTGACCTTGGTGGAGAATTCATATCTTCTCAGTTTGAAGACGTTTGTCGAATCATGGAATCCGCCATGAATTAACAGCTAGGTACTCACCTCAACAAAACGGCGTCGCGGAGCGCAAGAATCGAACAATAGTAAACATGGTGAGATGCATGTTGAAGAAGAAAAGCATGCCAGCATGTTTCTGGGCTGAAGCAGTGTCTTGTGCCATTTACTTGATTAACAGGTCGCCGACAAAGAACTTGAACGATTCTACTCCAAATGAAATCTGGTATGGCAAAAAACCAAATGTTAGTTATTTGAAAATTTTTGGTTGTCTTGTATTTTCTCACATTCCAAATGCTTTGAGATCAAAGCTCGATGATAAATCTGATAAATGCATATTCATTGGTTATAGCCAGAAAATTAAAGCTTACAAGTTTTACAATCCAAAGACGAGAAAAATTATGATTAGCAGGGATGTTTGCTTTAATGAAAATGGCTATTATAATTTTTCTGAATCTTCAGAATTTCCTGGATGGCAAATCCTTAACCGTGAAGAAGCATCTTTGGAGCATAATGCTGATAATGACGAAATGCAACCTGAAAATAATGAGGTTGAACAAGAGCAAAATTCACCACCGAAGGAACAAAGGAAAACAAGATCTTTGAGAGAGATTTATGATGCAACTGAAGAAGTGACCACAACTGATCATGTATACTTTGCATTCTTTGCAGGAGAAGATCCAGTCACTTATGATGAAGCATCAAAAGATAGAAAATGGGTGGATGCAATGAAAGAAGAAATCAAGTCTATTGAAAAGAACGGCATGTGGGAGCTTACTTCATTACCTTCACACAAATCTGCCATCGGTGTGAAGTGGGTATTCAAGACTAAAATCAATCTTGATGGCTCCATCAACAAGTACAAAGCATGATTAGTTGCAAAGGGGTACAAGAAAAAATAAGGCAAAGATTTAACGAGTTATTCGCTCCTGTTTCTAGACTTGGCACTGTTCGATTAGTAATTTCTCTTGCTGCTCAAAATGGTTGGAAAATATTACAAATGGATGTAAAATCAGCTTTCTTGAATGGCTATCTTCAAGATGAGATTTACCTTGAGCAACCTCCCGGTTTCATAAAAAAGGGTGAAGAAGAAAAGGTGTATAAGTTGCGGAAAGCATTATACGGACTGAAGCAATCACCCCGTGCATGGTATGATCGAATTCATGAATTTTTCTTAAAATGTGACTTTGAAAGATGTCCTTTTGAGCATACTCTTTACGTCAAAAGAAATTCAAAAGGAGGCTCTACGATCGTGAGTCTATATGTCGATGATCTCATCTTTACCGGAGATGATGTGGAAATGTTGTCAAATTTTAAAAATTCTATGATGAGTGAATTCGAAATGACAGATTTGGGAGAATTGCATCATTTTCTGGGCATAAATGTGCAACAATAAAAAAACGGCATATTTATCTCTCAAGAAAAAATATGCAACACAATTGCTGGAGAAGTTCAATATGCAAAATGCAAATTCTGTTTCAACTCCTTGTCTTAAGCAAAAACGGTGAAAGAAAGCTTGTGGATCCAACTTTGTTTCGAAGCCTAGTTGGCAATCTGATGTATCTCACTGCAACAAGACCTGACATCATGTATGCAGTAAGTTTGATTAGCAGGTTTATGGAGAAACCTTTTTCAAGCCATTGGGAAGCTGCAAAAAGAATTTTGCGATACATCAAAGGAACCATTGATTATGGTATCTTTTATGAAGCTCGTGTACCCGTGAAGCTTGTTGGATAAACGGATAGTGACCTTGGTGGAAGCATTGATGATTCACGAAGCACTTCTGGTTATGCTTTTAACCTTGGAAGTGGAATAATATCTTGGTGTTCAAAGAAGCAACCGGTTGTGACACTTTCTACCACCGAAGCTGAATACATCGCAGCATCCTTAGCTGGATGTCAAACTTTGTGGCTAAAAGGAATTTTAGAAAATTTGAACTTCAAACAAAGTGATCCTACATTGATATACTGTGACAATAGTTCAACTATTTCTGTCTCAAAATATCCTGTTCTACATGGAAGAACGAAGCATATTTGTCTGCGATTCTATTTTCTAAGAGAACTTGTTCGCGAAGGAGATATCAATCTTGAATATTGTCGAAGTGAAAAACAAATTGCTGATATCTTCACAAAGCCACTTGGAGGACCTATGTTCTCAAGAAACGTTGCTGAATTGGGAGTTCGAAGGAATTTTGATTTAGGGGAGGCATTGTTGGAGTAAACCGAAAATTTCAAGAGTCACCTTGTAGGCCAAGAGTCACCTTGTAGTCCAAGAGTCACCTTGTATTTTGTTTTTTTTACATTATTATGTGTTGAATCATATGTCATCCTAGTAGTATAAATAGAGGTCTTTAGATGGCATTTGTAAGGGCAAGAAAAAATATAAAAACTTGAGAAATAAAATATCAATCTTTCAAAGCCTTCAAAATACTCTCTTCTCTCATTTTTCTTCAAACACTTCAAAATATTAACTCTCCCATTACCAACAGTTGCCTTGAGTTTTGAGAATTTATTTTGTCGTTGAGAATGACAAATATGCTGATTTGAAAAAAAAAAAAAGGATTGATTAATAGTGAAGACAAAATCAATTTTTAAACCTTGGATATGTCTATTTTCTTGTGTTTTGTAAGTCCATACTTTTTTTTGGGTGGAAAATGAGTTGCCATTTGTATCAACTAAAATATTTTACAGATCAACATATTCTAATTCTACACTTGTGGTACAGGGATTTTTACATTTTCGACAGATTCTTAAGTAAGCGTAGAACTCGAAGTTTGTGGAGAAGCCCCAAGACTAGGCCTGCATGGTCCAACTCTCCTGTGAAAGGTACCTCTTGTAGATCTTACTCTTTTCCAGCTTTTTTTTTTTTTTTTTTGGTTTCTTTGAAATCACATATGATCGGGTTGTTAAATGATCAAATCAAACTTACTCATGTATGATTTCTAGTAAGCGTGCTGTTTGAGTGACTCATGTTTGAATCGTTAATGCCTTACAATGACATTGTCGTTTCAATTACAACTCTAGGATCTGTAAATGATTTAATAAAATTTCTCTCAAAAGAATTGCATAAGAACCTATATAGAAATTATGATGATGATATAGCAAGAAAACTTATTAGGAACACAAACGAGGAAAATAAATCTTTAAGCCATGGAAGAAAGAGATGATTAGAAGAGTGGAGTTCAACTCTTTAGTCTTCATCCATAAGGTGAAAATAAACCTATTTTGCATGATTAGAAGAGTGGAGTTACAGTATGTTGCATAGAGTAGCAGTTTATTATGGGGACGCCACGGCTAGATCTTATCAACTTTTTTTCTTTTTTGTCTATAAATATTAGTTATAGTCTTATTAGGTTCACTCACTTCTAATATATTCTCTAACCTTTTGATCGACGTCTTTGTATATAATAGGTATTGTTATTAGGCTTTTTTTCTACTTTTGAAGTTATGGTTGCGTGTTAGATGTAAGTGTAACAAGTGTATACACAAACGGATTAAACAAAAGACAGACGGGGCGAGTGGTCTAACCAATGTTGACGTTCGTAATTTAACAATTTATTTACTTGAGTATTGTGAACTTGAGCATTGTACAGGTGGATATATTTCGTGTTAGATCGGTTGTAAATTATGTACACTATATATTGGAACATAAGCAATAAAATTAAACCAGATTGTAGCATATTGAACCCAATTATTAAAAACTTATTAAGTCTGAGTTATTTTGTTATTTTATTTATAATCAAATATTAGTTCAAACCATATCTTTCTCTACTTTATTAGTAGTTTGTTAGTTAATTTGTGAGAATTGTTTCTTGATTAATTTTTACTAATTGATATTCAAACATGGATCATATAATAGATTTATTAAAAAAAGACTTGGAGATATTGATTTACATTTAAATCTTTGTTTTAAGAAAAAGAATAAGATTTACATCAGTCAAATTATTTTTAATAAATTTTCTTGCATAGTGCGAGATACATATAAGTACATATAGGCAGTGGTGCAATTATCTTTAACAATATTTTGAAACCAAAATGCATAGGGCATGTGCTTTCACTTAAATTTTAAATTACGATTTAGCTTAAAAATCGACAAAATAAAACAATGCGATACGCTTTTTCAATGTCAATGCTCGTTTCACTACCATGAATACTGTTAAGCTAATGAGATTTTTTTTGTCCACTTGGACTTGTAGATTGACAACCCAAACTTTTGATCTGTTTGAAAGTGGCCATTATTCTTTTATTTTGATTTCTGCCTATGTATGAATTTATGATTTGTTTTCTTATTTTGATTGAAGGGGAGATGTTATGTGTTGATATGCACAAATTGTATGCTTACCTAAAATTTACTTCTTGAATGTGATGAAAGAATCATGATCAACCTATAAAACTTACTTCTCAAATGTGATGAAAGACTCATGATCAACCTAACAAAGAGATATTGTAATATATATGTATAACTACTTGCTAATTAACATTTCATTACACAACATGATCTTCTTTCCTTAAATATGGTTCCTCATAATAGCTTTCACCACAAGAATTTCAATTATTGGAATACTTCTGCAAAATGAAATACCGTCGACATCAAACCTCTTGGTTACCATGTTAATACATATCGATTCACCTACCTATAACCCACACCCAACCCTCGAAGAGCTATAAAAACTGCTTATGATAGTTCTGAAGCCAGGGCTTCTTACATAAAAAGAAGGCTCATCATATCGGCCACAGATCTCGAAACCACCAATTGCCCCTGCACTCAGCAATGGTGATTTCGAGATCTGTGGGCCGATATGATGAGCCTTCTTTTTATGTAAGAAGCCCTGGCTTCAGAACTATCATAAGCAGTTTTTATAGCTCTTCGAGGGTCGCGTGTGGGTTATAGATAGGTGAATCGACTGAGTTACCGTGTATTAACGTGGTAACAAAGAGGTTTGATATCAACAATATTTCATTTTGTAAAAGGATTCCAGAAACTGAGGTTATGTTTGGTTTTATTTTGGCTAGGTATTTTGGTAAGAATTATTGGTGAGAAATTTTTTGAAACACGTGCATATTTGGTGAGATTGTATTTTGTTTTATTTGATAGTTGATTTTTTGGTAAATATTTTGGTGAGATAATGTTTATTTTTATTTTCAAGGGAAACATTAATCACTGTAGCAGTCAAATCACGTAAAGTTTTATCTGTTAGTGATTAAATATTGATTGAAAATTATAATATAATATTAAAATTATAATTATTGTTATATATACATATAACAGTTGTTGTTATATATGTATATGTTAATTTATAAATACTATTTACATGTATGAAAAAAAATTTAATATATATGTTGTATGCATATCATATATATATATATATATAATATTCCATATATTTATTAGATTGATTTTTAACATACTTCATATATATGTAAATTTATAGTTATATGTATAACACGTGTATCTAAAATAAAAAGTATTAGAATATATAAAATAAAATAATATAAAATATATAGAATAAAAAAATAAAAAAAAATCAAAACATAATAATAATTAATAATGGGTCAGATCGACCCATTCTATGTCATGGGATGGGCCGGCCTGTGCCGGTTAAGGCCGGCTGGCCTTAAGGGGCAGGCCTTAGCCGGCTTGCCCGGCCTTAACAGGCCGGCCTATTAGGCCCGTGTGTCAAGCGGGCACCTTTAATCTAATATTCATAGGCTCTATCTGTCATCTATGAGAAGAAACAAAAGAAAATAGACTAACCGCGCCTACCTACACATTTTGATTCTCACATCAAATTTGCAAAATCCTATAACATTTATTCTTTTTGCCTTTCTTGTAACACATCTTTTTTGTCCAAAAGGTTGAGTCCCTAACCCCAAGGGCCCCCCATACCCCGGCCCGACAGAACTATGGGAGGAATAAATTATGGTAACCCAGCCAATCACAGGGGCTAGACCAGTGCCCACTGCGCCAAGGAGCCCCTCTCACTTGAGAGGTTGCTCTCACATTGCCGCTGGTGGGACTCGATCCTTGGTCATTGTCAAACTTCACCCTTCTGTGACCAACTAGGCTGTCCAACACCTCTTCTTCTCTCATGTTTTGGCTACAACGAGCAATGCTTTTACTTCTCTTCCACCCTTTTCATTAACTCCATTTCTCTTTTCTCGGTTGAAAAATTGTGTCTAATAAAATTGATTTGTTGTAATTTATTAAATATATCATTTAAAATCGTTTTGTAATCAAATTTATAATACATTATTGTTTGCTGACTCTTTAGTCTCTACCGTTGGATCGGGTTTTATACCTTCTTATAGATAGATCAAGTGCGGCATACTTGATTTGTCTAACAAATTAGAGAGCATTAAGATTGAAGGAAGATTATCGAGAATCCCTACGACCATGGCTTCTAGGAATAGTTAGTGTGGTCTCGGTCGCATATGCCACTATTTTAGTTATATGCAATCTCGTGGAACGACAGTGATTGTTATATAATTATTCTACTAAGTTACTCAAAATATTTTTGTAAAATTGTAAAAGGTATGTAATTGAGTAAATATTAAACTCCAAAATTAACACGATGGAGTATAAAATCCAAAAATCATGTGACTTGAATAGTTATTCCTCCAATTTTTAGTTCTTGATTAGATATGATGACTCAAAATCATTTATGGAAAATACCATTAATCAATTGCCAAGTTAAATCTAATATTGTACTTTGAAAAAGATTCATATTATCTTCAAGTTAATTGTTAATAAACATTTTTACAACAGTTCAAATAATAATCAGCCATATCGCATCAATCCTATAATTCATTCAGTTGAAGAGAATTAATACATTTCCTCCCGCTCCACACTTTTTACATGTTAGTACAATATCGACCTCCGTTCTCACTCCAATATATATTACAATTAATCATATCTCCATATTTTTTTACGTGAAATTATGGAAATTTTACAATATCAACCTCCATTTTCACTATAATAAAAATACGAATGTTCCAATAAATCACACTTCAATAAAAATACGAACGTTCTAATAAACCATACGAGACACACCAACAACAAATCACATTATGTGTATATTGGCACTATGTAAATTCTATTGTATCAATGATGTTTTATAATTAAAATAAAAACTTATAGAGTTACCATTAATAATCCATAGTCAAGGGTTATTTATTATCCCAATAGTAATAGTAAGATGTCACTCTCAAATTCTGAAGTTCAAAACCCCTCACTATCACTCACATTGATCCTCCACCTGATTCTCTCTCTCCCACACACATATACACAGTAGAAAAAACTCAAAGATGTGGGGGATAAAGCAAGAGATTAAATGAAGGGAAATAAAGTAAAACCCCACAATAAAAGCACAATGTAAAAAGATCACCAAGTAGCTAGATAAGAAGAGGGCACAAAAAATAATTTAGAAATCAACTCTCGAACATAAAATAACAATAAAAATTGTGGTTATGTTTGGTTTCATTTTGAGCCAATTTTTTTACAAAATTTTGATTAAATTATATTTGACCTTCACAATTTTGCCCCAAAAAAATTCCTGATTTTTTGGTCAAAAATTTGTATTTCTATTTTGAAATTTAATACACTTTTATGACCCACTTTCTTTTTATACATATATAGCACCGTGTATTACACACATATATATCATTATAATTTTAATATTATATTATAATTTTTAATTACTAATTAATTACTAATAGACAAACCTTACGTGATTTGACTGCTACAATAATTTATGTTCCCTATGGAAATAAAAACAAACACTATCTCACCAAAAAATTCACTAAAAAATTAACAATTAATATAAAATTAAACACAATATCACCAAATACGCACGTGTCCCAAAAAAATCTATCTAATAATTCTTACCAAAATATTCAACCAAAACAAAACCAAGCATAGTCGTAGTGTTTGGGGAAAGTTAAAAGTGAATTTTAAAACCACACTTGTAACAGGTTCAATTGGTAAAAAATCGGGGTGGCAAATGGGCGGGTTGGGTTGGGTTTGGGTCGGTTCCAACGGTTTCGTCCTAAAATAAATTGGGTTCTTAAATGGTTTTTAAGAAGGAACCAACTCAACCCAAAAAGGAACAAAATAAATCCAAAAAGTAACCAAGCCCAACCCAACTCAATACCTTACATTTTGTTCTTTAATTTTAGAGTATTGACAAGCAAGCGATTTGAGCCTAGTTGAAATTAGTTGGACCCAACTTGGAACCAAGTTGGAACCAATTAGGAACCAAATAAAATTTTCTTAGGAACCAATTCAACCCAAATTGGGTTGGAACCATTGGAACCGTGGTTCCGGATCCATTTTGCCACCCCTAGTAAAAAATAAATCGATTTTTGACACAAGTTTAATCAGTTTGTAAATTTGATTTGTAATTATCATTACAAGCCAACTTCAGTTCATGTCTCCTCTCCGCCTGTGCTAGCTGATTGGAGGCGACCCTGTACCAATTTTTAAGAAATAAATAGATTTTCGTCACAAGTTTATAAATTTAATCCCCTTTATCGAGTTAATTTGTAATTACCATAGCAAGCAAAATTTGGTTCATGTCTCGACCCGTGGTAATTCATTGGATTGGTGTTACATGCCAAAATTAGTAGTTAGTTAGTAGTTAAGATAGTTAGTGTTAGTTCTTGATTAGTTGTGAGGGTAGTTTAGTATTTTCCTATCTTCCCATCTTCTATAAGTAGACTTGATATCACTCATTTGAATGTATGTAGAATTTGAATTGGATTGAAATTGGTCTTCTCCCCTTTATTCTCTCTTGTGTTATCTTGTGTTAGTATATGAGGAATTCTCCTCCGAGATCGATTCAATGTCTCGATCCTCGGGAAATTTCTAGATTCTTCTCCCCATCGAATTAGATCGTATCAAGTGATATCAGAGCCGTCGATCCTCGGATAGGCGGCTTGATCCATTAGGATGACAGAAGATATCAAATTTTGGGAACTTCAAGTCGATGATTTGAGTTCGAAAAACTCCATTGATGTATCGGTTGGTCAAATTTCAGAAACGGTGGATGAGATACGCGGATTGTTGATCGGAATGTTGTTTTCACAAAGTCGATTCATACGCACCGATCGAAGAAATTCAATTGCCGCAAAATGTGCCTTAAAACAACGAGGTTCGGTCAAGGATTATTGCAATCAATTTTCCAAGTCTTTTCATGAAGTCGAGCTTTCGGAAGAATTCAAAATAGAGTTGTTCTTGGTCGGGTTACGAGAAGAAATCCAATCGATAGTTCGAAAATTTAATCCTACGACATTTTGACTCGCTATTTCTTTAGCGGAATTGCAAGAACAAGCACTTGCTTTTGCAAGTAAGCAGAGGCAAGAAAGGATGTTGGAAACAGAACAATCTTCTCCTGATGATGGTAATCTTACTCCCAATTCTTCTCAGAAATTGAACACCACACAATTTAAGCATTCTATTTTGAGTAAAGGTGATACGTTTAATAAATTGTCTATTGTGGGGAAGAGTACTGATGTGGCAAGGAGTAATGCAATTCCATGTCAAGAAGGCTTAGTTGAAAATACACCTTATGTGTTTGAGAAAATGCCTAAAAGAAAGCTGATAGGGAAACAACTCCTCATGTTGGATGAATTGCCTAGGAACGACGTAGAAAAAGAGTTTCAAGTGTTTGAGGAAATGTTTGCAGTGAAGTCTCCGGGGACTCATTCCGGTAATTATTCGCTTAATGCGAATTCATATATTCTATTGCATGATTCGTCAATTGCGGCTGAAAATTGGAGAGTCTCGGATGTCAACGATATTAAATTCACATCATTAAATGTACCAGGGAAGGTGGATTTAGATGACAGGGATCCGGAAGAAGGAAAATACTTTTATTATGGTACGCTCATGTATGAAGACACTCGGATTTGGATTCCTGTTTCTATTCCTCAAAAATCAGAAGTTGAGCAGGAAGAATGGGCCAAAGATTTATGCTCAAATGGTGGATACACTCAGGATCGAGATTTGGATTGGAGTCACTACATTAAGGAAGGGGATAGTGGGCAACTATCATGGATACCGGCCAATTTAATTGAGCAAGCATGGCGCGAGGATAAAGACGGGCATAACTCTTGTTGGATAGAGTGGCGAGACTTACCGCTACCGCCACCTGAGCCACCACCACCCTACCCTCTCCAAACTAGGCATGGACAAGACTTGTTCCAAAATCTAATTGTGTCCTTGAGGACAAGGACACTTTTAAGGGGGCGGGTTTGTTACATGCCAAAAATTAGTAGTTAGTTGTTAAGATAGTTAGTGTTAGTTCTTGATTAGTTGTGAGGGTAGTTTAGTATTTTTCTATCTTCCCATCTTCTATAAGTAGGCTTGATACCACTCATTTGAATGTATGTAGAATTTGAATTGGATTGAAATTGTTCTTCTCCCCTTTATTTTCTCTTGTGTTAGTATATGAGAAATTCTCCTCCGGGGTCGATTCAATGCCTCGATTCTCGGGAAATTTCTAGATTCTTCTCTCCATCGAATTAGATCGTATCAATTGAGGATCTTTATTAGTACATAGGGACAACAAATACACATAGTATCCACTTGTTTTTTTCTTACCCAACATTCAAAAGATAAAAGAGATTGGAGAAGGTAAATAAAGGGGGTCTAAAATACTCAAACATAAAAGAAAGAATTTTGAATTCTGTAAAAAAATAAAAATAACCACTTTGTATATTGTTTTATAGATATATTTATATATATATATATAAATAATCTTTGTCTGTGATCTTGCCCATGTTGTTGTCTCTACTCTCAATGATCATCATGTCTTTTATTCCCATAAACAATTGCTTTCTTATTCTTCTCCTATTTTTTCACACATTTTTCTTGACTCTTTCACTTTCATTTGAGTTCAGAAATCCTGAAGGTACCCAAATATTTCATAAATACAAGAAATGAAAAACAAATCCCATTTATATACACACACACATATATATATATATATTTCATGAACATTTCATTTTTTTTATTTGTTTTTTAAATTAATTTTTTGTGCAGTTGAAGCTTTGACAGCTATAAGGGAAAGTTTGGAAGATCCTCATGGAGCTTTGAGCAACTGGGATGAAGATTCTGTTGACCCTTGTAGCTGGTCTATGATCACTTGCAATTCTGATAATCTTGTCACTTCTCTGTAAGTCTCCTTCATTTTTATTTTTTTATTTATTTAATTAATTTTTAGTAGTTTTTTTGTCCTTAAATAATTTCTTTGAAATTCACTATGCAAATAATAATTGGATTTAATTTCTTAAATGATTAATTTATTTACTTTTACATGTGCAGAGGTGCTCCTAGTCAGGGTTTATCAGGTTCTATGTCTTGGATGATTGCAAACCTTACAAACCTCAAGCAAGTGTAAGCAAACTTCAAACCATATATATATATATATATATATATATATATATATTTGGCTTATTTAATCATTATTTTATTTAATGCAGATTATTGCAAAACAATAATATATCTGGGAATATACCAAAAGAATTGGGTTATCTTCCAAACCTTCAAACATTGGATCTCTCCAATAACAAGATATCTGGTCATATCCCAGAGTCTTTGGGCTTTTTGAATCATCTACAGTATTTGTGAGTGTTCAAATTTGTCAAAAAAAATAGTTCAATTTTTTATATTTCTAATTTTATACATTTTAAGTGACACCATTTTATTTGACTTGTATTTGTACTACTGTATTATGTTGTTGATTTGTTCTGTAATAAAATAGGAGGATAAACAATAATACCTTGAGTGGGGCTGTGCCTCTGTCTTTAGCCAGTCTCCCTCAACTTGCTTTCTTGTGAGTATTAAATTTCATTTATTTTTAATTTTTGGAATTTTGTTCAACATTTGAATTATGGGATATTTTTTCTTAATTTTTTGTTAAATGTTTTAGGGATTTGTCCTACAACAGTCTGAGTGGACCTGTTCCCATTTTTCCTACCAAAACATTTAAGTGTAAGGCTTTCTCTCCAAATTTGGAAATTGTATTTTTAGTTTTGTAATTTTGTTTGAGCTTAATTTTAATCATATTTCCCATTTGTCTTTCTCATCAATATAACATAATTACTTTGTTTGCTATTTCCCAATTTTAAGAATTTATTTGTAAAAGTAAATAATTTTTTTTCTTTTTTGGCATTTAACCCTAATAATTGAGAAATGGGAGTGTATAAATATGACGACTGGTGAGTCGATGAAAACTTGAACTTGCGCAGCGGCAGTCCATCTTTCTTGCCCACACCCAATCGCTTTCAACAAATTTAAATCGATTAAGCAATCTAAATTAGGGTTTACTTAACCCACGATAGCAATCTCACAATGACGAAGAATATTAACAATGGCGGAGAAAAAGATATTGGGGTGAGTGATGATTCTTACACTGATTTTGTTCTTCCCGAGTCTTTATTGATTGAAATCTTTCTAAGACTCCCAATCGTCGTTATCATGAACTGCAAGTTAGTGTGTAAATCTTGGTATAAGCTTCTTTCTCATTATAGTTTTACCATTGGTTATTTGAGAAATCCAGTCTTTACCCACTTCTTTTTTCCCATGAATAGTACATTCTGTTTGCTTGAAATCTCTAAGAATGGTAATTGTATTAAGACACCCTTCTATCCAAAATTACCTCTTGATTGGTTGGTAATGGGGTTACGCATAGATGTTATAGGCTCATGCAATGGCTTGCTCTGCCTACATTTGCTTAAACCCGGGTTTGATATAGTTTTCGTCTGCAATCCGATAACAGGGGAGTATATTGTACTTCCTCGGTACAATATGAAGGCCGCGACTTATAAATTTGGCTTTGTTCCATCTACAAGTAAATTTAAGGTGCTTAGAAATACGTTTAAACCTTTACAACGTGGGGCTTTTCGACGTGAGGTAGATGAATGTCATATTTTCACCGTCGGAGTTGATGATAGATGGAGAAGTTTGGTCATTCCATTGGTAGACTTATTAGGGATTACTGGAGTTTTCCTAAATGGGGTCTTGCATTATATTGAATCTGACAATGGTTCTTTTCTTATACGTACTTTTGATTTTGCGGAGGAGAAAGTTGGTCAAATTTCACACCCTCTTGATGTGGTGATGGACCAAAACATGGGTTTGGAATTATTTAATAATCAACTTGGTTTAGTTGACTATTCCGTTGAGTCTCAATTTACTATATGGACAATGAAAGAGTATGGAAATGTGGAATCTTGGACCAAAGATGTGATACAAAAGATTTGGTTTCCATCTGCCGTGCGTTCTTATAAACTTGAACCTGTTGGAGCATTACAAAATGGGGACATACTTTTTGCACATGGCACTCATCTTCTATCATGTAATGTTAAGCAAGAAAACTGTTCTATAATCGGACATTTTAATCAACTTTATAACATGATGCCATATGCCCCAAGCTTTTCGTTACTCAATGAGGTTTTAAATGAAGGGCAATGGAGAAGCATGGATGCTTAGTTCAAGAATTGCTCATTCACTTCTGGTAAAATATCAATTCTATATATCCACTATGTTTAGTAGTTACCAACTTTCTCTGATCTCGATTTAGGAGAACTTGCTTTTCCGTAATTCCATTGCATTAGTTATCCTGTATTTTAATTCTTTTGAAGGAAAGATTGTTATATCTTGGTTTAGATTTTTAGTGCAATAATTGCGTAATGATCTTTCATTCACTTACTTTGGATCGACTCATTTGTATTCATTCAGATGTTTCATGCTTAAATACAAGATGGTCATTGGAGTGGGAATTATACATATGCATTTGAATTTATGAGGAGCTAATTGAAAAGTGTGTGTATATATGTATATGGAATGTTTGTGATTGGTATTTGTATGCAAAAGGATGCAATCTCTTGTTTATTATTATTGATTCTGTGTGTATGCGATTGGTCTTTGAGAATAATGGTTGGCAAATTCTTGGTTTCAGGGAGTGTGCTTTTAGAGTATTATTAAATGACTCTGCAAAGAAATAGGTTTTGGATATAGATATTTTACGAGTCACTAGATCTAGTTCGGAACGTTTAGATTAAATTGGAACAATGAATAACTTTGTGACTTATCATGATGGAGCTTGTGATGAATATGTTGCACTCAGCTTATGTAAAGTTGCAACGAATATGCATATACCTTTGATAATAGTTGCATTTTACCTCTGTTATCAGATTTGGATGGAATATTTTGTCAGAGATTCTTCCTTGAAATTTTAACTAATATTTTGACATGCCACATTTATTTTGTACCATATATGGATATTATTGCCATCAATTTGAGTATTTTGTGATTATAACTACGTGATTTGATGCATTTATGTAATAATTAATTTAGCCCTGAAAGAACTTTGAAAAAAAGAATAACTATAAAAATAATTTGCAATTATTAGATAACTTGATTTGATTGAAATGCCAATAATTATTATTGATGAATTGTTGTGGCAGGGTTTAGATACTCAGGGTTGTTTCTTTGGTTTAACTAAACACTATGAACAATGAGTTCCTTTGATTAAGTTTTCTTTTCCCTTGATTGTAATTTAGTTATGAAGTTGTTATACAACTCAAAAATCTACATATTGGAGTCTCTTGTTATGTAGAAATCATATTTGCAGGAGGCAGCAGAGAAGCTATTAATGTAGTAGCTTCACACCAAGATTTTGTACAAGTAATCTTCTGATTTTTTAAGATTTATGTGTACATTTGTAATATTTCTTAGAGTTTACGGGTTTACCAGGTGGCTTGTTTAGGATTTTGACAGAATTTTTTTATTTTTTAAAATGGTATAGACATTTAGGACATGATTGGTATACTGGAATGAGGTGAGAATGGAATCAACATTCCTGAGTTCATTCCCATATGATTGGTATGTTTTTATGTCGGGAATGGTCATTCCTGTTGGAATCCATATTTCCATAAGTATAGGAATAGTGATACCTTCCATCCCCTATTAGCTATTCCTTATCTATTGTGACTTAACTTTTTTTTATTTCTTGTGATAAAATTATTTTTTTTCACACTAATAAAAAAGTCTTGAAAGATTAACGAATGCAATATATATATTTTCTACTTATGATTAATTATCTTAAATTATTTTAAAAATAATATAAATAATTAATAAATTAAAAAAATATTTAAATGCATTGAAAAAACAAAAAAAGATGCATATTATTTTTCCTACGTAGTCGAAAATATTTTTATCAATAAGAATTAGTTTAATTATAATAAATATAATTTCAAATGTAACAAGAATAGAGAAAACATACAAAATTGCATTGACAAAATTTAAAATAAGTGCGTTTAATAAATAATACCTCATCCTTAAACTAGTTTATCGATAAAAAAGTAATAGAAAACGTGGATTATTGTATAGACAATAATACATATATAACTTTTCCAATTATCATCTACGAACTATATTTTTCCGTCTTTCATTGCTTTCTCCACTTTTTTTGTCGTGACTCTTGTTATTTTTCTTTAAATGAAAGTTTTAAAATCTCACATCATTTAAATTTAAAAGAACTAGATTGGATACAAATTTGTATTCAAGTTTAATAAATAACACAAATATACGAATATACAAAACATATAAAATATATTAAAAAAAGATCACATTTCTCAAATTCATTTTTTATCACTAATTGCTTGATTGGAACAAATAAATGAATAATAATTCAATTCCTTTCTCATTCCTTGAGTATACCAATCATAGTATTTATGAAATTAATATCATTCCTTTCCCATCTTAATTCCATTCCTTATATCATTCCATTCCTACTCAATTCCATTCATTCATACCAATCACGTCCTTAGGACCAATCAATCTAGTTGACTAAGACCAGACACTGGTTTTTATTTCTATATATACATTGATAGATGTTGAATGTTCAAATCCTCACACTGAATGCTTCATCATGACTTTGTTTATCTTCATCACTTTCTAAAATTTCTGCAACATAAAAAATATCCCACCATCCATACTATAGGAATGAAAAAGGTATATGCATAAAACCAAGCACCTATTTGGGTTAATGCAATAACGAGAGAGTATTGCATTCTACCACTCTATCTAGATTCCGATTAAGGTATATGACAAAATTCATCCATATTATAAACACAATTAACAACTAATTATGTGTGCCATATTAGTAGCTACACATATTATACATTGATCTGACATGATCTAAATTCTAAACTAAGAAGTATACTCCACACCAATTCCATTTCAGACTTATCATAGAGGGCCTACTTGAATGGAATGTCCGTCTCTAGAAAAAATATATTTATAACAAAAATGATAAATAAATATTTTTACTGATAACAAATATAGCGCGGGAAGTGTGTTTGGATTGATTTTCTTTGAGAAAAATAAGTAATGATTATAAGCGATGTGATGTATTTTTTGTTGTGAGAAAATTGCTTAGTTTGATATTTAAATATAACTTTTATTATGTATTTGCAGTAAAATTCATATATTTAGACATGTTTTTCAATTTGAATTCAATTTATTAAAAATACACCAAAAAATGTCTATTTTTTATTAACATGGGAAATAACTTTGCATTCCTCAAACCTAGGCTTTAGATGTTAAATGGAGAGACTATAGCATGATGAATTAGGGAAGATGGAGTTAAAATACCCTTTTAATTTCATTTCTTCATTTTAACTCAAAATTTATACCATAAATCTTACAAGTACATGCTACACTTTTTTCAATAATTTCGAACTAAAGAATTTATATTTTTTTATTATGCGTCCAGAAATGAAAGTTTTTTATTTTGCACAATATCGGCGGGAAATTAGGCACCTAAGTATATGCCTTATAGGCTTGTAAAAGTCTTATGCAAAAGAAATGCGAAGCAATGTATATGCCAACCCTATGAATTTATTGCTGACCAAATACCTTTTTACATTCATCATATATAATTTATTAAAATGTGGGTGTAAGCATACAATTTCAAATGTGACTTGGATTATGAGATCTGATATAGATTTATATCTTCTATATATTACTCTTATTTAATAAAATAATTAGAATTATATCGTCTGCATAGCATGGTCACAAATGTACAATTATTAATAAAGTTGAAATATTCATATCAGAATTTTTGAAAAATCCTATGTGATCTAGGTCGAAATAAACGAACCAGGTCAGGCCGAACCACTGAGTACGAGGTCCCCAATGTAGGCTCGGTAGTAGAGAAGGTAAGTACTAGTCAATCTTACGTAATCCTCCTGTTTCCCAATGAATAGTGCAGGTATTTATAGAAAATCCATGTTGTACGGACGGTACACATGTACGACCATATGCCGTACACGTGTCCTTGATGTACGGTTAAGATCTATCGGGTCCTTTATCGTACTTGACCCGTACAGTAAAAACACGCGGGTCTTGTAGTGTTTTGCAATTAAAGGACCTATAGGGACTTGGAGTGTAAATTTAGTCCACGTCAGCCTAATTGCTTATGAGGGGTTATGGGTCGTCACATCTTGTGGTCCGTATATGACTCATGGGTCGTATATGTAGGCTGAACCAATGGTGTACGACCCATTTCGTCTATACCACTATGTTATTACCTTGAAGCACACGTGCTGACGTAACATTACCATCACATGCATTTTCATCTGCTACAGGTAAGCTGTTTGGTACTAAAATCTCATTGTTCGAGTCAGGTTGATGAAATTAAAGTGCTCCTAAACATTTATGATCATAGACCTTATGTTTTGTAATATTTATTTTTCAATAACAAATATAATTTCAATGTTGTAATCAATATTATGAGATAATTTATTTGTAAAATAATTTAAATAAATACCAAATATATGTATAATTTGAAGACCATAAGATTGATATAACGGAGTGGTTATATGTTGAGTACCACACTCTCTATTTATTGTACTAGAGGATGATCCAATGTTGGAACGTGTCACATGTATTCTTCTAGTGCTCCGCTGCACACGTGGTACTTATAAATAAATAGGAGATCATTCACCAACACTCAAAGATATTTTGAGTAATTTAATTATTGTTTGATATTCTCTTTTCAAGTCAGTAACTCCTCTGTGGTGTCGAGCATATAGTTTTATCCTTCTTTTGAACCTTGCGGGCTTACATCAAATACGACTGTTGTTCATTGTACTACGCAATTAAAATTACTTGATTTATAGTTTACTTGATTTATAATTTAAACTTGAAATTAACAAAAAAAATATTCAAATTTAATATTTCTATTAAAAAAATAATATATATTCAACTATTTAATTTCGTAATTTTTAAACTTTATCAAAATTATTTTAAAAATAATGTAGTCCCCCACCTAGGAAAGGATTATTTCCTTGCTATAACAAAGTCTAATTTAATACCTCTCATAAATAACTTGGGGATAATACCGTTACCTCATCTTCTCATTTCCACAAAACAACTCATTATTTTCATATTTATTACAACTTTCTCCAAACCTCCGAGAAAAGCATGAAAAAAAAGGCTCGAATGGTCCCTCCGTCACCCTAGAATGAAGGGGTGATCTCGTAGCTCTTGGTCTGTGAAAATGCGTTGTTAGGTGCTCCATTTTCTTTTCCCATTGAGGATCAACAGTCCTGAACCACCATAGTCACACCCCAACCTTCAACTAATTTTTTACAATATAAACAATCAATATACACATCACACCATTCTCACATAAATTTCCGTAATATGATTATTTAAAATATTTTTGAATTTCAACTTAAAAACAAAATACGACAAGAGTATTCAACATATTATTCAATATGTTTATTCAATACTTGTGCATTTCACACCCGAAATTCCATAAACTTATTTTTCTAATTAATGAATGATACTAAAATATTGTAAATAATAATAATCATATGATTAATTCTACAACCATAGTGATTCCTACAACACGCACAAAAGTGGCAACCATATGGCAAAAGTTGTCTGAGTAGTCAAAATAAGATATCAATTATTTTGATACATTTGTTACCCTTTTTGATGTCACATATTTGGATGACAAAACATAAATAGACACTTTACCTAACTTTATGAGAATGAAAAACTTGTGTTTAGGTTAATTGATTGAAATATGGTGGCTCTCGACACATCAATTTTTCGAAGATTTTTTATGATTAAAAAGTGAAAAAGAAAAAAGCCACAACTAAACCACGTGAGGTGATTTCCCAACTTGCAGTCAAACATTACCTTTGTCCTCTCACTCATAACCGCATAGGCCATTGATGAATGATGTGTTTCTTTGACGAAGCTCATCATCACATAAAAAACTTGACAAACACATACATGAATCATGGAAATTCATAACAAATTGGTTTTAATAATCGATCTGTTATATATTATTGGATTATGAAGTATTTTGGTAAAGTAATGACCGATTGACTATAACATAATAAACCGATCCCATTGAATTCAATCTATCGTAGAATTATCTCATAAACTACACAGTTACAATGTTACACAATCAAATAATAAGTGTTGAATAATATAAGCCCGTGGATATTGTATTATTGATAATAAATTATAAATAGAGATTACAAGGAAATCAAATGAAATCATAATCTACTTACAATCACGGGAAATAAAACAAATCTAAATAACTGCAAGATAATGAAAGATATGCATAATCTAAACTAATATATTTATAATCTAATACTCTCCGCAGTCAAAAGGCTCAAAACAGGAGATTCTCGAAAGTTGAGAATGGATCAAAAGTCCAAAAAGAGCCGGAACGGATTAGACCACATTTGAAAACAAATTCCTTAAACCAATACATGGCATATATTGATATTATTCATGTGGAACAAATAGGAAATATAAGACTTAGTGGTTCGAAGAATAACAAAATAAACCTAAACTTGGTCGTTTGACATAAATTAATGCAACTATTGATCGAGAGATAACATTAGCTCATTATTCGAAATCAGAGGTGGTAAATGGGAGTATTGGGTTGGGTTTGTGTTGGTTCTTAAATGTGTTAGGTTTTTCATGGTTTTAAGTTGGCACTAAACTCAGCCCGAAAAGGAACCAAACTTAACCCATAAGGAACCAATCCTAATCCTAACCCAACAAAGATGTTGTACGTGTCTCCTTATAATTTAAATTATTAATAAGTAATTTGGGTCTAATTTGAAATTTAGTTGAGTTCAACTTGGAATCAAGTTGAAACCAAATAAAATTTCTTAGGATTCAACCTAACCCAAACTAATTTAAATGGTTTGGAACCATGAGTTTAGACCCATTTTGCCATCCCTACTCGAAATTATGACACAATAATCATTAGAAAAAGGTTAGCTACAACCAATTGAAAAAGAAATAAACTAAGATAACTTTTTGATATGTGAATTTTTATTATTTCATCCTTTTTCCCTATAATTCAAACTACTATATAGATGGTTTATTTTACATGTAATTAACGAAAACTCATAGATAAATACATTTTACGATTAAAAATAAAAGTATTAACTCTTATAAATTATGAACTCTTTTAGGGAAAAAACTTACCAACCCAAAAAGAAATTAAAGGATATGTACATAACAAAATATAATACACTAATTAACATATGCATGCAAGAGTTACACACTAGTTTCACTTCCTACCACAAACACAAACCTAACTTTTTTACCCTTGTAATGTAATGAACAATGAAAGAACTCATTTACATATATCTTTCTAACTACTATCTTGGACCAGAAAGCTCCATGCAATGAGCATCATAATCATCATCCATTGTCATTGTCATTCCAAACATGCTCGAATGATCACGATCACTATTACACGAGATATTTGTATTGATATAGTTATGTGAGGCTGCCCATTTTTGAGCTAGACCATCACCTTCGAGCATATGGACAACCTCGGACATTTTGGGGCGATGGGCCGGTTGGTATTGTGTACAAAGTAGAGCGACTTGTATCATTTCCCCTACCTCGATTTTCTTTTCTTGTTGTATCTTCCTTACCTGCAATATTCAACATTGTTAGGTGATAGAGTGTTCATAATTCGGTTGAAAGAGTGGGAATAAGATTTTCTATTTCAAAATGGTGTTCCATCTTCTATTCCATATGTTTAGAGATTGACATGTTAAAACATTTACACGTGTTAAACATTCCTTAATAAGTGTATACACATGTGAACCTCTAAAACATACAGAATAACACCAATTTGGAATAGAGGAACTTATCCTTAAAGAGTGTATACCCATTCAAGCATAGCGCCTTTCTGGTTTACCGACTTTCCAAACTCGAGGGCTCTCATTCCAGTTATAAGCAGCTCCAACAGAAGAATGCCAAATCCAAATACGTCGGTTTTCTCAGACGACTGGCCGGCGGATAGATATTCCGGTGCAATGTGGCCTACTGTACCACGAACGGCTGTGGTTACGTGAGATTGAGCATGATCAAGTAATTTTGCAAGTCCGAAATCACCCAAAACTGCCTCACACTCGTCGTCCAATAGCACATTGGCTGCCTTAACGTCTCTATGTATTATCTTTGGATCACATTGCTCATGCAGATATACCAGTCCTCTTGCTGCTCCAATCACAATTCTCTTCCTCGTGTTCCAATCTAGACCTGGTTTTCCTGTAATTACTTATATATTGTACGACAAAAAGTCGCCATCGGTAATTGTAGTTTTAGCATGTTTAAGTATCCATGAAAATAATGACCATATGAAAACGTAATCGAAAAGATTATTTAATATCTTGAAACATATCTTAAAATGGGCTCTATTTCTGACTGATATAACCTAAAGTAAGGACAAGGAGTCCACCATATGATCACATGTGACCACTTTCTGTATCATGGTCTATAATAAGGAATTTTGCAAGAAGGTGTGAATATTCCGAGTCCATGGATGATCTCAGTCGTCCAGTAGTGGGACATACATGAGCTTGCTACGTTCCAACGGTTGTGATTGTTCCACAACCCAGAGTCCAAAACTAGTATATGTATTATATGTATGCATTTTGTGGCCCCACACATACTTTACTATGTTTTGTGCTGGATAATTCTCGGGAGTTGGACTCTGGAGTCACTAAAAATCACCCAGATATGGCGTTCTGTAGTCTATGTAATAATAACAATTATAACAAGAATGTAACGGGACTCCAAGATTGAACAATATTTTTGCAATTGTTCCTAAGAATAAGAATCAGAATTCAAGACCTACCTCTGAGCCTCGACGCGACGCTTCCATTAGACATATAAGGATATACGAGCTGAAATTTACCTCTATATACATTTCCAAATCCCCCTGACCCAAGAATGTTCTTCGAGCTGAAATTGTCTGTAGCCTGTTGCAAATCTTTGAACGTAAAGTTCGTTAGATTTCCCAATGTTGAAAGCTCAAGATCCTGTTCTTGAATATCTGCAAAATGATAAAACTTTTGATAGAAAAAGAAATAGTTGTGATAAGAGATTAAAGATTGTGTAATTGAGGTGAATGTTGCTAACCTTTTAAGGTTCAAAATGGACTGCTTGTTGTTCTTGTTTCTTTTCCATAAGAGAAATCCAAAGACTATGACTGATATAGACACAAAGCTAAGGCTTACTCCAAGTGCCATAGCTAGTTTCTTCGACTTGGTTCTGCCTGAAATGAAATGACAGAAAAAAAATGAACAAATGCCTTTTATTTTCATACTACATTACATCAAACTTGAAAGTAAAATCACCAATTATCTCTTTATATTGTTTTTGTTTGGAAATTGTCTAGAGCTAAAATCTGATTTATTAGAGAACTTTTATTTCTAATTCGAACTCTCCATATTATCTTTGAAATTGAATTTCATTGTTTATAATTTATGACTGATTGATATATATATATATGTACACAATTTTACATGTTATAATACAGAGTGAAACAGTGAATAACTTGGATACCTGAAGATTGAGTAATGGAGAAGGAAAGAGGTCTAGCAAGGATTGATCCAGAACATCTTTCACTAGAATGGCTTCCACAAATCAGAGATTTCCCAAAATGCTGCAAAAAACTCAATACTACAAATTAAGGAACAAGAATAAGAAGAAAAAAAATAATGAAAAAAACAAGCATAAATAAAACAGAGCAGATGTATACAAAATTAACAAACAAGTGTAATGAATTAGGAAAAATTGCACCTTTTTTATTCGGTAATCAGCCCAACTTCAATTTTGGTCTCAGTTTCTTATATTTAATCTCATATTTTTCAAAATATCTTAGATTTAGTCTCCCCGTTTAAGAAATTTATCAGTTAACTCTCTTAGTCAATGCTTTACCAAATTGACCAGACTTTTAAGAGAGATTTGTGCACAACAGACACGTGATATCAAAAAAATTATAATATTAAATATAATTTGTGTGTGAATGTACTTACGCATGAATTTTTTCAAATTTTATTGATCAAATTGTTGACTAACGGAGTTGAACTTTAACATGAGACTAAATACGAGCTAGTTTGAAAGTTATGAAACTAAACATGAAAAATTTATAATAAATATGATTAAAACTAAGATCAAATAAAACTACTAAACGAAAAATACAATTTCCCAATTTGCAGAGAAAGCCTTATTTAAATGTTTTGGTAGGAAAAATTGGAACAAGTCCACTCAGACTGTTGTATGACAAATCCCTAAAACATTTAACAAAAAATTCAGAAAAAAAATCCCATAATTCAAATGTTGAACAAAATTCCATGTACAATAATTAAAAATAAATAAAATTCTTTTGGTATTTGCCCAGATATATTATTGCTTTGCAATAATCTGCATTAAATAAACTAAAAATTAAATAAGCCAAATATATAAATATAATGTATATATTTAAAAGGTTTGAAGTTTGCTTACACTTGCTTGAGGTTTGTAAGGTTTGGAATCATCCAAGAAATAGAACCTGATAAACCCTGACTAGGAGCTCCTCTGCACATATAAAAGTAAATAAATTAATCATTTAAAAAATTAAATTCAAAATTTAATTTTTATTATTATTATTTGCATAGTGAATTTCAAAGAAAAATAATTTAAGGACAAAAAGACTACTAAAAATAAATAAATAAATAAATAAAAATGAAGGAGACTTACAGAGAAGTGACAAGATTATCAGAATTGCAAGTGACAAGGATCAACAGAATCTTCATCCCAGTTGCTCAAAGCTCCATGAGGATCTTCCAAACTCTCCCTTATAGCTGTCAAAGCTTCAACTGCACAAAAAAATTATTTAAAAAAAAAAGGAAAAAAAAGGGTTATTAAAAGAAAATGAAATTTTCATGCAATATATATATATATATAAATGGGATTTGTTTTTCATTTCTTGTATTTATGAAATATTTGGGTACCTTCAGGATTTCTGAACTCAAATGAAAGTGAAAGAGTGAAGAAAAATGTGAGAAGAATAAGAAAGCAATTGTTTATGGGAATGAAAGACATGATGATCATTGAGACAACAACATGGGCAAGAACACAGACAAAGATCATATATATATCTATAGAACATTATAGAAAGTGACCATCTATTTTTAACAGAATTGAAAACTCTTTTTTTATGTTTTGAGTATTTTTAGACACCCTTTATTTATCTTCTCCAATCTCTTGTCTTTTGATTGATCCTCTGTGTATTTGTTGTCCCTCTGTACTAATAAAGATCCCCAATATGTTTGCACCATTATAATTTTTCTTTCTTTTAAATTTCACTTTTTTTTTATTGTTACAAAAAGTTCGACTATAGGGTCAACTCCAATCAATTAGCACGGGGTCAAGACATGAGCCAAAGTTCACTTGCAATGGTAATTACAAATTAACTCGACAAAGGGGATTAAACTTATAAACTTGTGACGAAAATCGATTTATTTCTTAATAATTGGTACAGGATCGCCTCCAATCAGCTAGCATACATGAACGAAGTTAGCTTGTAATGATAATTACATATCAAGCCGACAAAGTGATTAAGCTTATAAACTTGAGATTGAAATCGATTTATTTTTTACCAATTGATACAAATGTGGTTTCAAGATTCACTTCTAACTTTCCCCAAACACTACAATTTTTATGGTTATTTTATGTTTGAGAGTTGATTTCTAAATTATTTTTTGTGCCCTCTTCTTATCTACTTGGTGATCTTTTTACATTGTGCTTTATTGTGGGGTTTTACTTTATTTCCCTACATTTAATCTCTTGGTTTATTCCCCAAATTTTTTGAGTTTTTCTAATGTGTATATGTGTGTGGGAGAGAGGATCAGGTGGAGGATCAATGTGAGATGTCAGTGATAGTGAGGGGTTTTGAAGTTCAGAATTTGAGAGTGACATGTTACTATTACTATTGGGATAACAAATAACCCTTGACTATAGGTTATTAATGGTAACTCTATAAGTTTTTATTTTAATAAAAATAATTAAACCCCAATTGGTTGGCAAGTTTTCTCCCAAAAAATTTATTTCAAAGTAAAAAATCTCATAAAATTCAATTATTTGGCATCCACAAATTTTCTCTTAAAAAAATATTTCAAATTTAAAATTATTCTGAAAAAAACTTATAGAAAAAGAGAAAAAATAAATTTTACTATTCATGACAGTTACCATTACAAATAAAAATAAGGTTTTTTGGCTATATTTTGACTTTAAAAATTAAATTAATTATATATTCTAATGCAAAATGACGAGACATTTAAAATAAGATCCATTGTGAATATTTTTTTGTGTCTAAATTGATGAATTTTACTATAAATTATTAATAAAATTTATATATAAATAGCAATTTAAACTAATTTCTCACAACAAAAAACATATCACATCAACCATAATCTTTACATATTTTTTTCAAAAAAACCTCATCCATACTATCTTCTCAAACCACATTTCTTATCCTTAATTACACATAAAAAGTATGGAGATGTGATTTATTGTAATGTTGGTATTTCTATTGGAGTGAGAACGGAGGTCGATATTGTACTAACGTGTAGAAAGTGTGGAGCGGGAGGAGATGTATTGTTTTTCGTTCAACTGAATGAATTATAGGATTGATGTGATATGGTTGATTATTATTTGAACTATTGTTGCCATGTTTATTAACAATGAAGTTGAAGATAATATGAATATTTTCAAAATACAATAATAAATTTAACTTGCCAATTGATTAATGATATTTTCCATAAATGACTTTGAATCATTATTCCTCTAATCAAGAACCAAAAATTGGAGGAATGAGTATTCAGGGCACATGATTTTTGGATTTTAGTCTCCATCATGTTAATTTTGGAGTTTAATATATACTCAATTACATACTTTTTACAACTTTTACAAAAATATTTTGAGTAACTTAGTTGAATAATTATATAACAATCACTACCGTTTCACGACATCACATATAACTAAAATAGTGGCATATGCTATTGAGACCACCCTAACTATTCCTAGAAGCCATGGTCGTAGGTATTCTTGATAATCTTCCTTCAATCTTAATGCTCTCTAATTTGTTAGACAAATCAAGTATGCCGCATGTTGGGAAAGTGTGGTACTAATCACAATACCACCGGCACAACGGAAGTGATAAAAATCTTTTCTCACTAACTGGATAAAAATGAGATAAATCAAGTTGATATTATTGTAGAGTGAAACATGCGAGAAAAGAAAAGTGAGACCAGAGTTTTACGTGGAAAACCCAAATCGAAAAAAACCACGGGATCGAAGTCGAAAACCTCCACTATATCAATAATGGACTTACAAATTCTCCCTAAACTAAATAGGGGATAATAAAATCTTCAAGAGTGTATCTCTTGGATTACAAAATACATCAAGTTTAGAAACTTGTAATAGTAATAGAAAAATAGAGTATTTTTTCTCTCGTATATTTTCTCCTTACTATTTTCTCTCGTCACTCGTAAGAGTGTATTTCTCTCAATCTCACTAGATTGGCTCTCAATTTTCTTCTCAGCTCAATTTCTTTTCTGCATTTGAGCTGAGGGAAAGAAGCTCAATTTATAAAGCTCTTCAATATTATGGGAAAGATGGGAGATGTCAATTTCCTTAATTCACGCCCTCAATTCACGGGAAGCAAGAAAGTAAAGCTTGCTACTTTTGACATAAATCTATTTGCTTTTCTTTGTTTTCAATCACCCTACCAAATAATTGAAAATTTATCAATTATTTTCTTTCTTTTCAACAAATGAACAATTGATCCACATGAGGTGGACCCTTCAATTCTTCCCCTCCAACTCATGTGGGGGCACAACCAAGCCCGCTTTGCTTCGACAAAGTTCAAACTTTTCCCTTGGCAAAGATTTCGTGAGCATATCCGCGTCGTTATCATCAGTATGTACTTTATCTAGGTGCATCAACCTTTTGTCAAGAACATCCCGAATCCAATGATATCTCACGTCGATGTGTTTCGACCTTGAGTGGAAAGTTGAATTTTTACTCAAGTGGATCGCGCTTTGACTATCACAGTAGAGCGTGTAATTTTCTTGCTTCAAGTTCAACTCTTCCAGAAACTTCTTCAACCACAATAACTCTTTACATGCTTCAGTCACAGCAATGTACTCAGCTTCTGTTGTGGACAATGCTACACATTTTTGAAGTTTAGATTGCTAAGAAATAGCTCCCCCTGCAAGTGTCATTAAGTATCCGGATGTAGACTTCCTAGAGTCTATATCACCAGCCATGTCTGCATCTGTGTACCCATCTAACATAAGTTGGTTATCACCGAACCTCAAACATAGTCTCGAAGTGCCTCTCAGATACCTTAAAATCCATTTCACTGCTTCCCAGTGATCCTTTTCAGGATTTGATAGAAAATGGCTCACTAAACCAACATCATGAGCAATATCGGGTCTAATACATACCATAGCATACATCAAACTGCCAACTGCAGAAGCATATGGTATCTTCTTCATCTCTTGTTTATCTTCCTCACTTGTGGGACATTGGGTAACGCTGAGTTTGAAATGACCAGCAAGTGGAGTACTAACCGCTTTAGATTTGCTCATGTTGAATCTTTTAAAAACTTTCTCAATGTATCGTTCTTGAAATAACCAGATCTTTTTGGTTGACCTGTCCCTTGAAATTTTCATTCCAAGAATCTGTTTAGCCGGCCCTAAATCTTTCATTGCAAAAGAATGCCCAAGTTCTTTCTTTACCTTGTCAATCTTGTTGCCGTCATGACCTACAATCAGCATGTCATCTACGTATAACATCAGAATAATAAATTCTCCATTTGAGAATTTCTTAAAATATACGCAATGATCCGAGCTGGTTCTCTTATAGTCATGGTCCGTCATGAATGAGTCAAATTTCTTGTACCATTGTCTAGGCGCCTGCTTTAGACCGTACAAGCTTTTCTTCAACCTGCAAACTAGGTTTTCTTTTCCTTTGACTTTGTACCCTTCCGGCTGCTCCATATAGATTTCTTCATCTAGATCACCATGAAGAAATGCGGTCTTCACATTAAGTTGTTCAATCTCCAGATTGAGACTGGCGGCAATCCCTAGAATAACTCTGATTGACGACATCTTCACCACTGGTGAGAAAATTTCTTCGAAATCAACACCCTTTTTCTGATTGAAACCCTTCACAATCAGCCTTGCTTTATATCTGGGTTGTGAGCTATGTTCCTCATTCTTCAACTTGTACACCCATTTGTTTCTGAGTGTTCTCTTGCCTTTAGGCAGCTTTACTAAATCATAGGTGTGATTTTCTTGTAAGGATTTTATCTCATCTTTCATAGCCTCCAGCCACATATCTTTCTGATCATGTGATATGGCTTCTGAGTAAGTCTCGGGTTCTCCCCCATCACTGAGCAACACATACTCATGTGGATTATACCTGGTAGAAAGAATTCTTGGTCTGGTGGACCTTCTAACCGTTGACTCAAGTGGTGGAACTGGATCATCATTCTGTATAGATGGCAACTGAATATCAGCACGCTCAACATCAGTTAAATTGTTCTGCTCATCTTGTACATCTCCCCCGTGATCCTGAGTTATACGTGGAAGAACATGGTCTAAGTCATCAGGAACGACTTCTTGAGAAGATTCTATCATCTTGCTCTGTTTTGTATCATCAGATGTTTGTTCCTCGAGAAACACAACATCTCTACTTCTGATAACTTTTCTGTTCACTGGGTCCCATAGTTTGTAACCAAACTCTTCATGGCCATAGCCCAAGAAGATACACGGTTTGGTTTTGTCATCAAGCTTGGATCTTTCATCTTTTGGAATATGAACAAATGCCTTGCAGCCAAACACTCTCAAGTGTTTGTAGAAAACATCTTTCCCCGACCAAACTCTATCTGGAATGTCACCATCCAAAGGAGCTGATGGAGAAAGGTTGATCAAATCAACTGCAATCATTTAGGCAATTTTGAGTGGGATAACATACATTTGACTCTCTCACAAATTGTCCTGTTCATTCTCTCCGCCACACCATTGTGTTGAGGCGTTTTGGGAACGCTCTTCTCAAGCCTGATACCATGGTCACGACAGTGCTGTTCAAACAGACCCTGGTATTCGCCGCCATTATCTGAACGAATGCAATTCAGCTTTCTTCCAGTTTCTCTTTCCACTTTTGCCTGAAAATCCTTGAAGACCGTTATGACCTGATCTTTAGTTTTCAGTGCATAACTCCAGACTTTTCTGGAATAATCATCAATGAAAGTGACAAAGTACACTGCACCACCAAGTGTTCTGTCTTTCATGTAGCATACATCAGTATGCACCAAGTCCACATGATGTGTCTTTCTAGAGGGATAGAAGCTCTTGAAAGCAACTCTGTGTTGTTTTTCAGCTAAACAATCAACACATGTTTGAAACTCTGTACCCATCACGTCTGAGAGGAGTTTCTTCCTAGCCAAAAGTTGCAGGCCTTTTTGATTTAAATGTCCAATTCGTTTATGCCATAACTCAATGGAGGAATTATTGACTGCTGCCGCATTCACCTCTCCATTTGATAACTTTTCCTGCATTAGGTAGAGTGAGTTCTGTTTCTTACCCTTTCCCGCAATAAGAGAGCCTTTGGTAAGCTTCCATTTTCCTTCACCAAAGTTACTGATATAGCCATCATCGTCTAGCTTGCCAGTGGAAATAATGTTGAGCCGGATATCAGGAATATGTCTGACATCTCTAAGAGTGAGTCGGCATCCCGTGTCAGTTTTCAAGATAATGTTTCCCATGCCGACAACCTCAGTCACACCATGATTGGCCATTCTAACTTGGCCAAAGTTGCCACTGGTGTATGATGTGAACATATCTCTGTTTGGAGTGATATGATATGAGGCTCCGGAATCAATGATCCAGTCAGTTTCTTGACAAGATGAACTGACACATGCGTCATCACAGATAATGACAACATCACCATCAGCTGCAATAGCTGTAGTGACATTTTTCCTGTTTTCATTATTTCCATTGTTTTGATCTCTTTTCTTCTTTCGACAATCTCCCTCGTAGTGGTTTGGACCACCACAATAATGGCATTTGAAATCTTTCTTGACCTTGGACCTTCCTTTAGATTTGTCTCTCTGGTGCTGAGGACCTCTATTTTTGTTTCTTCCTCGTCTGTCAAAATTTTCAGTCACCAACGCATTTTGCTCGGTACTGAACGCCTGCTCCTTTCTCCTAGACTCTTCGTTCAGAAGACAATTTTTGACCACTTGTAAAGTCAAATCTCGATTCGGAGCGGAATTGCTGACTGACACGACAAGTGTGTCCCAACTATCTGGTAGTGAACTGAGCAACAATAAAGCAATCACTTTATCATCAAGAGGTATTTTCATGGTGATGGATTAATTTATTAAGCCCTGATAGGTATTGAGATGCTCCGTCATATTTGCACCTTCCAGGTACCGTAGTCGAACAATTTTTCTAATCACAGAAGCTTTGTTTAAAGCATTTTTCCTTTCAAACATAGCCTCAATATTTTTTCACAGCTCATCCTCTTTTTCCTCATTAGTGAAATGATGAAAAATATTGTGATCGAGAAAACGTCGAATGTACCCGACCGTTTTCCTGTGCAAGATTTTCCATCCGTCTTCACTCATATCTTTTGGTTTGGATGCATCACCAAGCAACGGCAAGAACAAATCCTTGCAATATAATAAATCTAACATACTCGGTTTCCAGATTGAATAGTTAGATCCGTTCAACTTGAACATCCCGCCGATAGACGACGATTCCTCCATTTTTAATCCGTTAACTCAAATAAACGTGGCTCTGATACCACTTGTTGGGAAAGAGTGGTACTAATTACAATACCACCGGCACAGCGGAAGTGATAAAATTATTTTCCCACTAACTGGATAAAAATGGGATAAATCAAGTTGATATTATTGTAGAGTGAAACGGGCGAGAAAAGAAAAGTGAGACACGAGTTTTACGTGGAAAACCCAAATCGGGAAAAACCACGGGACCAAAGTCGAAAACCTCCACTATATCAATAATGGGCTTACAAATTCTCCCTAAACTAAATAGGGGATAATCAAATCTTCAAGATTGTATCTCTTGGATTACAAAATACATCAAGTTTAGAAACTTGGAATAGTAATAGAAAAATAAAGTATTTTTTCTCTCGTATATTTTCTCCTTACTATTTTCTCTCGTCACTTGTAAGAGTGGATTTCTCTCAGTCTCACTAGATTGGCTCTCAATTTTCTTCTCAGCTCAATTTCTTTTCTGCATTTGAGCTGAGGGAAAGAAGCTCAATTTATAGAGCTCTTCAATATTATGGGAAAGATGGGAGATGTCATTTCCCTTAATTCACGCCCTCAATTCACGGGAAGCAAGAAAGTAAAGCATGCTACTTTTGACATAAATCCATTTGCTTTTCTTTGTTTTCAATCACCCTACCAAATAATTGAAATTTATCAATTATTTCCTTTCTTTTCAACAAATGAACTGTTGATCCACATGAGGTGGACCCTTCGCCGCACTTGATCTATCTATAAGAAGGTATAAAACCTGATCCAACGGTAGAGACTAAAGAGTCAACAAACAACAATGTATTATAAATTTAATTACATAACGATATTAAATGATATATTTAATAAATTATAACAAATCAATTTTATTAGACACAAATTTTCAACCAAGAAAAGAGAAATGGAGTAAATGAAAAGGGTAGAGGTGAAGTAAAAGCATTGCTTGCTGTAGGGTCAATTCTTTCATGGCCGTACCTTTGGTCCTGGCCCATGCATACCATACATTTGTGGGGTGTAGGGTGGTTTTTCACACCTACCCTACCTTGGAAAAACCACCCACCACCCCAAAACTTGTGTTGGGGAATGGGTCCCCGTCCATTTTAAAATTTTCCCTTGCTGTCGCCAAAACATGAGAGAAGAAGAGGTGTTACAAGAAAGGCAAAAAGAATAAATATTATAATAGGGTTTTGGGATTTGATGTGAGAATCAAAAATGTGCAGGCCAGTTAGTCTATTTTCTTTTGTTTCTTCTCATAGATGATAGATAGAGCCTATGGATATTAGATTAGACCTCACAATGCCATTGGTAACTTCTCTAATTATTACTTCTTTTCTGTCTTTTCTGTCTTTTCTTATTTTATTTTTTCAATTTATTCTTTGAATAATTTTAAGATGACCTATATAAATAAGTTTTAAAGTGATGGGATGTTATTTTTATTTATTTTTTTTAAAATAAGAACAATTATTTTTACAAGAGTAAAGATATAAATGAGGAAATGTGTATGTATGAGACAAAAAAAGGTGTAATGGTTAGTATGAGAGATGATGTCTGTTTTGTAAGAAAATTTATTTTAAAAAAAATTGGTGTATGTATTTTTGTTTTATAAGAAATTTTATACAAATTACAATTATATTCATTGATCAATGCATCAAAATTAATACAAAGTGGATCTTATTTAGTATCTTATTCAAATTGAGATATATGATTATTTTAAAGATTTTATTAAGATATTAACGCATAAAGATATTCTTATTTTCTATTCATAAGTAATTAAAAGTCCAATTTTCTTAATAAAAATCAATTCTATATATGATTATGTATATCTATGCTTTTGTACATTTTCCAACAGTATAAAAAGCAAAGTTTACTAGGCTGAGTGATTATTATTGTATACTTCATTATTATCATTAAAGAGCCTTATCATCTTAAATCTTCATAAATTACTATTATTTGTGCATGACAAATCCCTATAATAATCAAAGTCAAATTTGAGAATGAGAATAAAGATAAAAAGAATTATAAGTTATATATTTAAAACATAATCATTTTAAAATCTCATACAATCGGACTGCTTTCAAACAATGTGTATGAGAATTTGTAAATAGAAATCTTTGTTGGGGTGCGTTTATTTTTCAAAGAGCGGAAGGAATTGATTCTTCCACGAGTGGTTTTGGCTTATCAAATGATATCAATATTTAAGAGCCTAAATAGGTCGAATTTGAATCAAGCTTGATAATTTTTTCAGGTTCTCCGACTCCCATATCTAAAATTGTAGGGGAAGTTTTGAAATTTGAATATTGTTATTTAATTATTAAATATATATTTATTAATAAAATGAAATAATATTAATAATAAGTTCACAAGCTTTTTTGGAGAACTCATGAACCACGGATTGAGCCAAGCAAGTTCAATTCGGTTTACACTCCTAATATATAATAACAATAATAAAAAAACTATAATAATAATTATCATCTATATCTATTATAAAAGTATGAATAACTTATGATGATTTACATTTCTTAACTTTTTTATTAACACCAAAATAACCTTACAATAATAAATTAATATTATTCTCAAATTAAATTAAACAAAAATTATTATTATTATTATCCAATAAATGTGCATGAACTTGAAATCAATACTTATTAAATATATTCAACGTATATATTTAATTTATGCTTAACAAATATATTCTATGTATATATATTAAGTAAATTTTAATTTTAAATTAAAATTATTATTATTATCAAAAGAATATGCATGAACTTGAAATTAATACTTATTAAATATATTCAATGTATATATTTATATTATGCTTAACAAATATATTCAATGTATATATTAAGTAAAATTTAATGAAAATATATTTAATAGTCATATCTTGTCTCTCTATATATACTCCATTTTCCCTCATTTTGGCTCCAAGACAGCTCGTAATATTGTTTCAAAGGCAGATCACTTAAACTATCATGTGCCCCGTCGTACTAGCTCATATTCTTCATACATACGCAAATATTAGAGTTATTTTTTCCCTTCAACTATAAATGCTTCGTACTTCGCAGATTGTACCATAGTGTCAATACTCTTCAAAGCTAACGAAAAAGTTACAAATATGAAATGAAAGTTCACAAAACATATAATGGATACAAAGCAACATTTGGAATAAAAACTCATATGCAGACCAATCTATAAGATAACATAATAAGGTGTAGGGGTGTAAACGAGCCGAGCTCGAGCCGAACTTGGTATTTTTTTCAATCTCGAGCTCGAGCTCGAGTCCTACTATACGAGCTCGAGCTTGTGAGCATGGGTTCGAGCTCGAGCCCGAACTCGAACCGAGCCGAATATTTTTTTTTTTATTTTTAATTATTTAATATATATTTATTAATTATTTAATATATATTAATATAATAATAAAAATAAAAATATATTAAAAAATAAAAAAAGCTCGCGAGCGAGGCTCGCAAACTTTTTTCAGAAACAAATAGGCTCGGGCTCGAGCTCGAGCCGAGCTCGAAAAACTCGATCTTGAGCCGAGCTCGTTTGATCGAGCTCTAGCCGGCTCACGAGCCGGTTCGGCTCGACTTACACCCCCTTATAAAGTGTGTTGGATAACATTCCACATATTAACCATATTCTACGTCCTCAATCATATTTGTTAAATCAGATAATATAAAAAATAGGTGTATGACTTCCAATAAATGAGGGGTTATTTTGGATGTTAAAATAAAACGCAGGCGTATCATTGAGGGTGTTAAAAGAAAGTTTTGCATTTCTTTCGAGGCTAGATATGTAATTTCAAAGAAAATAGTATGAACTTGACAAAATAATTTAGAATCTTAGTGTAAACTATATAGCCAATAGCAATCACTTCAATGAGATGAGTCTCTGGCACATTGTGACTTTCAAATTGTTAAAGAACATTGTCTCATTAAACAATTCAAAAATTCTATTTTAGTTGGTTTAAGTTAGTGCATATCTTCATTTTTTTATTGACTCCTTTCAAAAGAGGTAAGATCCGGGGAATCGGAACCAATTAATAATTCTTTACTTCGGATTTTTCGGGTAAAAAAGAAGGTAGGATTCCTTATTATTCAGACCTTAGTCCAATTATATGTATTGGTCGTTGTAATCTCATAGATCCGACCATTCTCTACCAGAATTCTGATTTATTCTCAAAGAGGAGAAGAAATAGATTCATCATTCCGTTGTTTAAAAAAATTAGTATTCTTTAATATGTTATGAGTATGTGAAAATCATAAAGTTCACGATCGTAAATATAATCTTCAATTTGAAGAATTCATTTTATAAACATAGCTTTAATTTAACATTCTATTTTTTTTTTATCATGACCTTTAATCATTATTGTAGGTCATCATCAATATGTTTACGTCTTCCAATTGATTATACTTAATTATTGAATATAAAAGTTGTTATAAGATAATTATATTGTTTACGTATAAGATAATTGTTACTTTACAATCACATATAGATAATTACATTAAATTAAATATATATTCTGAACTATTTAATATAATCTTTTCAAATATAACTAAAATTATAACATCGTTTGTGACAGGGTTATAAATTTCGAAAAATATTATTTTTATTAGAGCCTTAGAGGTCAAAAGGAATTTGTTGAAGTTACAAACATAATTTCGTTACTTTGGTTTTAGAACTTCACAACTTTCGTGGATTGATCATTTTGACACCTGACCATTGATATTAATTCATCCACTTCAAATTCTAAACAATTTTTTGTCTTTTTTCTTAATTTAGGATTTTCAAATTCGAATCATAAGAGAATTAAATATTAGTTAGTAAAAATAATATAAATAAATTATCTTGTACAGTTAAAATATTATATAAAAATCTTATGCAAAGTAATACAACTAAAAATATATACTAATTTTTTTATGAGTACAACAAAAAAAGAAGCTTATGTTATCTACAGCAGTAACCTATTTTCATTACAAATAACAACACTTGCATATAAAAACCACAAATTCAAAATAATATATTATTACAATCTTAATACTAGATCGAAATTTTTTGAATGTATATTGTTAAATACTATATTACTTAAAGTTACTAAACCAATCTTAGTATATTGTTAAATACTATATTATTTTTTTGTTTCGTTTTACGTCTATATAAAATGATTTAGAATAGCATTTTAGCTTCATGTCAATAAAATAAACTAGAACTTTCATATAAATTCAAAGCATTAAATTTTAAGTAAAAAAACTCAATTACATGAGACATAATACGAGGACCCACATATGCAACCCCTCATATCATTCATCCACCACATTATTAAGTTACAAGGTATCCATAATAATGAATTAATATTTTAAACATGAACATATAGTTACAAAGTTTGCCACACACAAATCACTATATGAACTATTAGACTATATTTGTTGTGTTATATCACATAATGTAATATTTATATGATATTACACAAATTTGCTATCATAATAATACAATAACTTTTAAATTTGATCTTTTACAAATATAACAAGATAATTAGCATCAGGTAAATTTATATTACTTATATAAAATATATAATATTTAATGGAAAAAGTTAACATTAAAGTATAAGTATATGTAATATAACAAATAAGTCATTTTTGTTAAAATAGTTTATACTTTTCTATTCTATTTTATTGTGAAATTATAAGTTGATTTTTAAAATATTTTATGTAGATAAAATAATTCAATATAATTAAATTTTTAATGGTAAAAGAGTCAATAGATTAAGTATGAATATTTACACCAAGAAGATGTATAGATAGTTACACTAGGATTATAAATAAAGAACATATGACAATTCATTATAATTACGAATATATTAGGTATTAGGATCATTCTATAATTTCTTTATCCAATATAGAAAATAACTTAGCAAAAGTTTGGATTCTATGATTTGTATTGTATCTCACTACGAATCTATATTATCCAAGATAAAAAAAAATGTCAATAATCAAAATTATGTCATGGGTTCTGCTTCAGAATTTCTAGAAAGTGGTGCACTTTGTGTGCAAAAAAAATTCAAGATTGATTTCTTGGAGGGATATGGATTAAAAACAAATAAAAATAATAGTAATATATATCATATTCTGGTAAGTACAACAAATAAGAAAGATAAAGCCGATGATGTCTAGCCAAGTTGGTCAAGTGTTAAAACTCCATAACTCTTGGTTATGGGTTTGAATCTCAGTCGTGTGCGCTGATTCATTTCTCTACCTATATGGTAGATTACAATAGATGGTGTAAGTTTGTAATAATTTATAATAAAATATTAATGTGCATACTTGTATTAAATATTCTTTTGTAAATGATATAATATAGAGTTGCAATCAATTCTATAAAACAACACAAAAAAGATATTAATTGGTCATACAAAATTTTAATTAATATATATGAATTCTAATAACTACATTGATGAATTAATTTTTTCAAGCATCCTTATGTATTTCTATATCTAAATGGCAAAAGAGTAAAATATAGAATATAAAAATAAAAAAGAGTAAAATATAGAATATAAAAATAAATTCTTTATACATGTGATGATAACATGTATAGTTACGTTATGACTATAATGAATCACATGAGAAAAGTATATAAGTTTTATTCATATGAGAAAATTGCTGAAAATTTAAAAGTCATAATTAATGATCAATTAGAAATTAAAAAATGTTTCATCTTTTTTAACTTTTAAGAAACTTTAATGATATTGATAATCCATGTGAAATGATTTTTTATTACTACACTGTCCATTAATTCAACTAAAATGCAACTCTTCCTTCGAATTAGTGAAATGTAACTCAAAACATATTATTTTCATAATAATTCGAATAATGTTTAATTAAATAATTATATAGAGACATAAAATGATTTGAATATAGACATCAATAACAAATTCAAAATTTTATTTTTATTTTAATTTTTCTATATAAAGTCAAAATATAAAATATGCATGTTATTATAACATATGAAAGTTAGTAAAAAAGAATTGTTATTTGGTTATATTTTATCTCTTTTAAGTCTTTAGTAATGTTTTTTTGACAATATTTTAAATAAAATTTATATCTTAGCTTTTTGAGTTTTTAATAATATTTAATTTCATATATTTTTTTCAATTGTACAACGAACTTCTATATAAAATGTTCTAAGGATACAAACATAATACTTTAAATAATTAATGTTATAAAAAGTTTGTGAAAACTGAAACTTTTTATTTCCGCTAACTCCTTTTAAATTATCCTCAATAATTATATAACAACATTCATAATACTTTAGATTAGCAATTAAAATTTGTGTTATACAATTTATCAAATTAAACAATTCAAAATATTACGATTTATATTCAATCTAAATCGAGGATAATTTAGTCCAAGAAAGTACTAATTTCAGCTTTTTTCCAAAGATTATAAAAATGATATTTGAGATTGAAAATACTTACATTGCTCATTTGCTTATAAAATATATATTAGAAATGTTTTAGTAATTTATTTTAAAATTAATTGAGAAAATTGGCAATCTAAAATTTTAATAGGCAAAAAACTCCTAAATTTGGTTATGCAAAAGTATTTCGTATTTTAAGTAACAAGTAAAGGTTTTTATTGGGAAAGAACGTATAAATGATACCTAAGTTTTCTTATAATTAGCTACAGTAAGAAATATTTAATGTTCTAAATAAAATGTCCATATTCATTGACCATGTTGTATTATATTTGAAATGATGATATATAGCATGTTTAATAGTAGGGCAGTGCTAATCTCACAGAAATCTGTGAGATTAGCCTGACAGCCCACGTTTACCCATAGAAAAAAATAAAATCTATTTTTGACAAAATCCCACCTAAATTTTCTTTTTTGTGCTAATTCACCCCTATTAAATAATTTGTTAAAATTTCCTTATCAAGTTGGTAGATTTATTTATACCTTTTATATACTTTTGTATATTCATAACTATTAATAAATATATAACAATAAAAGTTAAATTAAATATATTGAATATGTTTTAATGTATCTTTTAATTCTTATTTCATTGTTTGCATATCATGCCAAGAGGAGGAATAAATTCAAATCAATTAAACCTTCAACATGGTATGTTTTCGATCGAGAGTTCTAACTTAGCAGAGTATTTAAGTACACAACATATAGTTTTGAATTTTGATCACTACTTGTTAGACATATTCATTTTTAAAAAAAATTACTTCTTAGCCATCCATACTCAAGCAAACAATTTTTAAGCACAAAATTAAATTATCACACTTTACGTGATACTAATACTTTACGTGTGCAAACAATTTTTTGCACATAATATTTATTGATGTACCCATAATATTTATTGATATACCCATAATAATACTAATTTGTACACATGGTACCTATTTATCTCAGCCACAATTTGTGGCTGAGATTGTCTGTAAGATTTGAAAATCTTACAGACTGTGAGGAAATCATTTTCCATAACAGTAATATTGACTAAATATTTAAAAATTAATTAAACATAAACTGAATTTTTACATGATGTTAACTATGTTACTTTATCAAATAAATTAAAATGAATGACAATATTTCAATAGATGAATTGTTTAAAAATTTAGTATTATTTCATAATCACTTTTGGATATTTATAATTATATCACTGTATAAGACTAATTTTCACGTGCGAATGCACGTACATTTTACTAGTTATTTGAAATATGACTCAAATCTTTATTTAGGAAAAAATGCTAAGATTTAAATCTGAAGTACGATATAATAAAAATTACATGTATCAATAGAAAAATAGTTTTCATTATATTATTATCTCAGTTATACATTAGTTTTTTTTTATGTGCAATATACATACTTTTTACTTTTATTTCAGTGTTATAATTTATTTTTACAAACAAAAAATATACATTCAATATTAGCAAAACTAATATATTCCTACAACAGAGAATAAGATTCATTTTTCATATGTTTAGAGAGGAAACATCGATTCGACAAACTTTTAATTTAAAGAAATTAAATATATTTAGAAATGTTTGATATTTTTGTTTTTCCTTTCCATTTTTCAATTTTTCTTGTTACTTTTCTTAATCCAATATCAATTTCAACAAATATTGATCTCTTTCCATACATAATAGGGATCTTATAATTCTATATTATAAGAATATGTTGGTTTTACACGTGGCTTGTAATAGGAGATTGAAACACCATTTTGTAATAGAAGATTTCATCCGATATACAAATCATGTATTTTTCAATCCATTAGTCAAAATTGTCCCCACTACATCTAGGTCCTACGTTTCTCTCTCAAGCCTCCACTAAACCCATATCTTTCTCTCCCTCCTCTTTCTCTCATCATTTTTACATATTATTTGAATTGATGATAAATCATCAAAAAAATATTATTGCTCATGCAAAGGATCTCCTTTGAAAGTCAGGTACCATATTGTGACAAAGTTAATAGTCAAAAATTAAAATAGCATAATTCCTTATATTATGTCAATTAATATTAATACTTATAATTAATACTTATAAAATGGTCATTAGCTTACCACATTTGTGTATATTAATGGTATCAACATGGTATGTGATACATATATTTATCTATATCTATTCTAAAAGTACCAATGATTTACAAATGAAATGATTTACATTTTTCAACATACGAAGACTAAGGTAACCCTTAATAAAATAATTAAATATCTTAATTATTGTTGTCAAATAATTGTGTATGCATGAACTTGAAATCAATAAATAATAATGGAATATGCATGAACTTGAAATCAATACTTATATCTAATTATATATATTATTATTCTATTCTAATTTACATGCTTTAAATTTTTTTGTTAAGAATAAAAAAACCTTTTAATAATAAAGTAATATATCCATAAATATTTATCAATATATCGATCTATAATCTATATATATCTATCTATAATTTATAATCTATATCTATTCTAAAAGTATGAATATTTATAGATGATTTACGTTTCTTAAATTATTTTATTAATACCAAATAGCCTAATGAATAATCTAATATTTTCCTAAATTAAAATATATATTATTATTAAATGAATATGTGCATGAATTTATTATTAATTTCTAATTATAATAGATGAGGTTGTTCAATTTATCTTATTGATTTGATTAGTTGACAAGAATTTGGCGTGACCCGTATATCTTTTGTTGTAGCTGGAAATCTCATTTCATTATACTCATCTTCAAGATAAACGAGGATGCGGAGCTAAGTGCCGCCAACATTGTCAACAAGATAATAAAAAAAATCCGAAACTTCATTTGAGTGTACTTAGTTTAATGTTCGAATTCGTCATGTTGTGCACTCATTTTCACACTAATATTGCTCTCTTGCAATTTTTCGTAAAATGCAAATAGCTTCAATTTCAAGATCAAATTGGGTCTTGAAAAAGTAGTTTTGTGATTCTAAATAATTAGATCATGCTCAAGCCAATTAAAATAATTAATTAAATAAATCATTTTTTTTCAGATTTTGTGATGCGGTGTTTGGCTTTGAATTTGTTTGTGATGTGTGGATTGTGACTAATTGCATGAAATTGGAGTTTTTGAGCCGGTATTAAAATACTTTGGTCTTTTCATGCGCTATTCATAAATTTAATTTTCTTATTTAATTATTATCAATGATGAAGAGGGTTGTACAGCCGTACAGAGGTACAAGTAATTGTCAGTAGGTGTGGTGTACCGCAGGGTGATTTGCAAATTAGAACCGTAGAGAAGTCAACGTGAAGTCAGGGCTTCAAACAACTATGATCAATGAGAGGTTGGAGCTATTTAATAGTTGTAGATCAAGGTTTTGGTGAATCATGCTTATAATAGTGATTCAATGTAAATTTAACTGTATTATATTATTATTTAACTTCGTCTACATTAATGTTCTAAAATTTTGTAAATTTTAACGCCATGGTAAAAAAAATTGTGAGTTAGATATAAGGGTTTGTCAGTCTATCTTCAAGAATGTCTCTCATCATATTATGTCGATTGAATTATAGTATAATAATCATCATGTAATATTTAGTTGAAATGTTTTATTGTTCCGTTTAATGTCTAGCATGTAAAGTTATGGGCCTTGTTTGTGGGAGTAGAATTGAAAAATGCATTGATTAGTTTTTTTTTGTGTGTTCAATGCAAATTTGCTTGAGTCTTCAAAGAACTCATTTCACTTAAATAAATTTCATTTTGTCATTACATACAACTATTTATTATTATTTTAAAGTTTTTAAAATATTTCTCTTTAAACTAAATTATTTTTCAAAATCAACTTTTAAAAAATTAATGAAATATAAAATTTTGATGTATTTCATAGTTATGAGTTCAATTAGCAGTTCTTTGTAATTTATAAAAATTACAATAGTGTCCACCTTATATAAATTATCAAAAATAAAATTAGGACTATATATTTAAAAAGAAAACAAGAAAATATTCAAAAGAAGACACAAGTGTCTATATAAATCTCCAATTTTTCAATCATAAACTATTTTACATTAACAAAATATTTAATTAAAAAAATAAAAGTGTTTGATGAATTAAAGTTAAAAAAAGTAAGATACAATATGAGAAATTTCAAAACTTTCATGATACAATTTGAGAGTCATGTTACGAATGAGATCAAAACAAAACAAAAAGACAAATATATGAGACCAAAAGTACAGTTTTCCTTATTCTCATTGATTCCATCTTTCTCATCAATAAACGTTCAATTTTTAAATAATTATAATTTATTAATTTATAATTCATTTAGTTAAATTATTATTAAAGATCTTAATATAAATTATCATTAAGTTCAAAAAAATTATGTATATAAATTTACTTAACGTGATTATATAATTCACGTGCAAAGCACGTGTTCTTTACTAGTAAATACAAAAGTACCAATATTTATAAATATATAAATGTACCCGATTATACAAATGTATAGTTTCTATGTGATATTATTTTATAAATCATCATATGTATGCTATATAATTCTATTTCTGTAATTAAGTATTAAAAATAAAATATTATAATACAATTTTTAATCACATAAATGAACAAATGCATATATAATTTGATTGCTCCTGTAAATTTTATTTCCTTTCAAATTAAACCAAACACCATCCGCACATATCTATACCTTAATTTATTTATCACATGTCTATAGCACTTTGCCTCTCAAAATTATATTTTCGTATAATTTAAATTCAAAAATGACTTAATGTTAAACCTTATAAATAAATAAATACCTTAATTTATTTATCACATGTCACCACTTTGCCCCTCAAAATTATATTGTCGTATAATTTAAATCCAAAAATGACTTAATGCTAAATCTTATAAATAAATCAATGTTCAATATATAAAATAAATAATAAAATATGATTTTAGTATCATAGATAAGACATGTTAGCTTAAAAGAATCTCACGTAAATATTTATAATAATTTTATATTATCTTATTTTATATATTCTAATACTTTTCATTTTATTTTAGATACACATGTTATACATATAACTATAAATTTACATATATATGAAGTATGTTAAAAATCATTCTAATAAATATATGGAATATTGTATATATGTATATGATATTCATACAATATATATATATTAATTTTTTTTTCATACATGTAAATAATATTATAAATTAACATATACATATATAACAACAACTATTATATGTATATATAACAAAAACAAAAACATGCATGTGTTTCAAAAAAATTCTCACCAATAATTCTTACCAAAATACCCAGCCAAAATAAAACCAAACATAATCTCAGTTTCTGGAATCCTTCTACAAAATGAAATATTGTTGACATCAAACCACTTTGTTACCATGTTAATACACGGTAACTCAGTTGATTCACCTATCTATAACCCACACGCAACCCTCGAAGAGTTATTAAAAGTTGCTTATGAAAGTTCGGATTCTTACATAAAAGTTCATCATATCGGCCCACAGATCTCGAAATCACCATTGCTGAGTGCATGGGCAATTGGTGGTTTCAAGATCTGTGGCTGATATGATGAGCCTGTTCGACTAGCGTGATTGATGAACATGGGCAGCAATTAGTGAGAGTCGGTTGCTGCTTGAGTCGACGCCCTTGGTTTCAGCTACTGTGATCTTTTCCGCTGCTATTGATGTTGGAGGCATAAGCGCAGCTATTTCATATGCTGCAAAGTAAGTAGTCCTTTTTTTTTGACCGGGGAATGGGAATTCTCTTTCCTAGGGGACGAGCGAAAGGCTGATTAGTCTTTTCGAAAGAAAGTTGCTAGGCGTGCTAGCATGTTAAGTTAATGGTAGCATAGTCTTGGAGGAAGAAAGCGATGTGATGTCTTCAGTTGCTTGCTCTTTTTCCCTTAAGCGAGTTCGGGCTCGGGTAGGCAACTCACCAGGAATAGTCTACAGAAGCGATAGGCCAATTGTAGTTGATCCCGTCTCAAGGCCCATCTCTGACTTACTAGCCTAGCCATATCGGAGGCTACCCAGCTACAACTTAAAAGAACGAAGCTTTCCTGTTCACGACTCTGCTGCCATTTCATCCGCTACAGTTAGCTCGAAAGCGAATTCAGTCACCCCAGGGTCTCAATCCTAATAAAGGGATAAAGTGAAGTATGCCATTACTCTCAGCTGTTCACTCTTGATCAAATGGTTTCCGGGGTGGAATTTCCCTTCTTTATATGGTAGAGCATAAGCTAGTCTTTGTGGAATCTCCGCTGCAGTTGTTCACGAATCCCTTTCAGGGGTGAAGGAAGAATCCGGTGCTTGCTATAGAATACCTTCTTTTAGGAATAAGCCCGGTGGCGTCTAAGCTCTCGGAGAATACCAGGGGAGATCACACTCTTGTTCAAACGAGAATGGCCGTAACTAAGCCCAAAGAAAACAAAGGCGCGAAGCGAAGGGATTGGATTTCACCTATGATCAGATCAGTGGGCAACCATAGTGGACTTTTTTCGTGGTGTTGTTGAAAGCCTCGCTTTTCGGAGCTGCTCCCAGCTTACACTATGGTAGAGGAGGTGCCGTGAAGATCTAGGTGTGTGAGCAGTACGAGCTGAAAGGCTCCCATACTGTTTGGAGGGCAGGGGGCATAGATGCCAAAGAAACATGACCCCTATCTATCGTCGTAGAAGCTGTTCCTAGGAAAGATTATGGTTCTCGGGTATCCAATCAATTAATGCCCCAAACCGGGGGAGCTTAAGCGAAAAGAAAAGAGTAGGGTGAGGGGGAAGCCACTAAATGGAAGGCTTCGCTCGCTCGCTCCAACGCTCGTTTAGTAGACAGCGAGTGGAGTGCATAAGCCCCTTTAGAGATATGGGCGAGTACTACACGAGCTCGTAAGTCAAGTACGGAACGAGCCTTGTCTACGAAGCAGAGCACCCTCATCTTGCTTGCTTCTGGCGAAGCTTCTAGCACTAGATAATAGGCATTCTGGTATGGCAGGAATACCACTTTTTAGGTCGACCACTACATAGGAGCGATAGCGAAGCCGTATAAAGGCGAGCAGCCCCAATAGCAAACGGCCTACTTATAGCCCTATACAAACCTTAGAAAAGCGCCCACGGGTAGTGAGACTTTCTATCTATTAAAACCTGAGTACCCATACATGATGCAAAGGTGTTGAGAACATCGTCATTCTAAGACAGAAGATTCCATTCGGTTTATGTAAGAAGCCCTGGCTTCAGAACTATCATAAGCAGTTTTTATAGCTCTTCCAGGGTTGGGTGTGAGTTATAGGTAGGTGAATCGACATGTATTAACATGGTAACCAAGAGGTTTGATGTCGACGGTATTTCATTTTGCAGAAGTATTCCAGTGATTGAAATTCTTGTTGTGAAAGCTATTATGAGGAACTATATATAAGGAAAGAAGATCATGTTGTGTAATGAAATGTTGCGTAATGGAATGTTAATTAGCAAGTAGCTATATATATATATATATCACAATATATCTTTGTTAGGTTGATCATGATTCTTTCATCACATTTGAGAAGTAAGTTTTATAGGTTGATCATGATTCTTTCATCACATTCAAGAAGTAAGTTTTAGGTAAGCATACAATTTGTACATATCAACACATAACATCTCCCCTTCAATCAAAATAAGAAAACAAATCATAAATTCATACATAGGCAGAGATCAAAATAAAAGAATAATAGCCACTTTCAAACAGATCAAAATTTTGGGTTGTCAATCTACAAGTCCAAGTAGACAAAAAAAATCTCATTAGCTTAACAGTATTCATGGTAGTGAAACGAGCATTGACGTTGAAAAAGCGTATCGCATTGTTTTATTTTCTCGATTTTTAAGTTAAATTGTAATTTAAAATTTAAGAGAAAGCACATGCCCTATGCATTTTGATTTCAAAATATTGTTAAAGATAATTGCACCACGGCCTATATATACTTATATGTATCTCGCACTATGCAAGAAAATTTATTAAAAATAATTTGACTGATGTAAATCTTATTCTTTTTCTTAAAACAAGGATTCAAAATGTAAATCAGTATCTCCAAGTCGTTTTTTAATAAATCTATTATATGATCCATGTTTGAATATCAATTAGTAAAAATTAATCAAGAAACAATTCTCGCAAATTAACTAACAAACTACTAATAAAGTAGAGAAAGATATGGTTTGAACTAATATTTGATTATAAATAAAATAACAAAATAACTCAGACTTGATAAGTTCTTAATAATTGGGCTCAATATGCTACAATCTTGTATAATTTTTATTGCTTATGTTCCAATATATAGTGTACATAATTTACAACTGATCTAACACGAAATATATCCACATTTACAATGCTCAAGTTCACAATACTCAAGTAAATAAATTGTTAAATTACGAACATCGTCATCGGTTAGACCACTACTAGTCCCCGTCTGTCTGTGTATACACTTGTTACACTTACATCTAACACGCAATCATAACTTCAAACATGGAAAATCATAATAACAATTCCTACCATATACAAAGACCTCGATCAAAAGGGTAGAGAATATATTAGAAGTGATTGAACCTAATAAGACGATAACTAATTTTAAAAGAAGAAAAATAAAAATAGTTAGATAAGATTTACCGGTGGCGTCCCCATAATAAACTGCTATCTTCGTGGCGTATTTGTATTCTATCAGCGTGTTTAACGATCCAATCTGTAAACTCAGCAACTGCCTGCCGGGTAGATTCCTCTGTGAAATCCTTCCATTCTTCCTTTGAAAATTTCTTTCTGTTGGGGGTCTTGTGAAAGGTTGAATAACATGCAAGATAGGTTTATTTTCACTCTTATGGATGAAGACTAAAGAGTTGAACTCCACTCTTCTAATTATCTCATTCTTCCATGGCTTAAAGATTTGTTTTCCTCGTTTTTCTTTTCCTAATAAGTTTTCTTGCTACATTATCATCATAATTTCTATATAGGTTCTTTTGCAATTCTTTGAGAGAAAAAAAAACATTTTATTAAATCATTTACAGATCCTAGAGTGTAATTCAAACGACAAATATGTCATCTAAATGTTAGTGTTAGTGCCCGGCAAGCCATTTTTGGTTGCCAATTTTGTATAACACTTTTGATACAGTCTTGTTTTAAAACGTTATTTTTATATATGGCATTTTCTTTATTATATATCCTCTGTCTTCACATGTATGTAATAAAGTCCCTTGGGTTACATAGAGCTATGGGTACGGTCACGCATTGGATGGTGATCATGGGATGTACTCGAACGGCTGTAATCCTAAAATGGTTCCAAGTCGTAGAGTCATTGAGATAGGGATATCAATGGCTCGTTAACACTTGCTTGTAGGTTGCATTTCCTTGGAGGAATGTATCTTGGTCCATGGATATTGGTTGGGAACCTATGCAACGTATGAGGGTTCACATCGCGGATGGTGAATTGAGCAACCCTAGTGGAAATTCATATTGGTGGACGTGTCGAATATGAAATTCCACGGTCACGTAGGCTTGTGGTGATCCTCATGACTTGAGGGATCGCGGCTGTTCAAATGCATGGCCCACTACACTTTGATTTAGTTCATGATTACAGGATAATCAAATAATGGGCTAATTTGGGTGTAGTCTGGTCATGCGATTTGGCAGGCGGTTCCAAGATGGGATCTGTCTCTAATCGTTTGATTAGTGAATCTTCTATGCTGTCTTGGGAATGACTTGACTAGAAATCTTCGGCCGAAGTAAGTCAACAAGAAGGTGTGATCCTTGCTTGGTTGACAGAAGTCGTCATTCGCCAATTGACATAGTCATATGATTAAATTAGTAGGATTTCGACTGGCAACCAAATCCTAGATTTAATCGGGAGATCTGACAGAAGGATGAGACAAATGCTACGATCGTGATCAGGAGAGGTCTATTATAATCATTTGAATCTAGGGGTTGAGTCGACGTTGCTAGACATCGAACTCAATCTGTGAGAGTCGTGAATTAATTGGTGGTTAGTTCATGGCCAAGATTAATTATTTGGCATAATAATTAGTTGAGGTAATAATTGTCTAATTGATTACCGAGCCGTTTTTGAAATGGTCTCACTGCTAGCTTTCGAATGAACCTAAGGGGTCACACACAAACTTGAATAAGTTTCCCGGTTGTATGTATTGCATGGTCAATTTCGAATTCGGCCTTGTGTGGATTAATATTGGATATTGATCTATGATGGAATTAATTAATGGGATAGGCCCAAGGAATTTATTAATTGAAAGCCCAATTAATAAATCAAAAGAGGAAGTTGAGATTTGGGTTGAAATATATGGAAAGTCTATCAAGAATTAATATGGAGATTTTTGGATAAAAGGAATATCCAAAAGGATCAAGATATGAATGAGAGAATAGAAGTCTACATGGATTAGGATTCCTTATCCTAAACTAACGTAGGGCACGTTTTTCCTCTCTGTTCCGGAGAGAGAAAAACGTTCCCTTTGTACTATATAAAAGACTCTTCATTCTTCATTATCGATTATCGATTCATCAAGCATTATAGCTAGGGTTTTCTCCATATTTCTGTCTTAGATATTCCATAGCCTTCCTCTAGAAAAATTCCATCACTTTACATACGATCCTTATCATAGTCGTAATTACGAATCGCTAGTACGGTTGTTTTTGACGAGGGAAACGTTCAAGGTGTGGATACAACGCTTAGAGGCACAACAATTGGGGTGCTAGAGATCTCGGTTGATCACGCAGGCTGAGGTAGCTGAAAAGTGCTGAGGAATTTGAACCGGTGATTTCAGTGATCGTAGGGATACGAGAAAGGCCGTAGATAGTAATCGATACCTAAGGAAATCAAAAAGGTACAATTTATAATTTATCGTTTTGTTGCTTTATTTCGATATAGCATATATAGGCTTTTGAGTGGAACTCGAATTAATTTTTTTTAAAAATCTATACTTCCGCTGCGAGGTTTCACTCACGGGGCTTATGCGATCCCAACAGTGGTATCAGAGCCTTGTTATATGCTAAATCGATATAAAGTTAGCCTGTATCGATTTATATTTGTTTGTATGAATTTTGTTTAATCAATTCGATTGTTTGTTGCATGTTTTGAAAAACGGAACGAAAAACATTAAATCAAGTCGAGGTGGTGCCAAGGTACGAATCGACACGTGCGGATCGCAAGGGTGCGAGGCACGTGACGGTTGGTGCGCCGGCACGCACCCACCGGCAGCTGGGCTGCGCAGCGGGCTGCGCAGCAGCCCGCACGGCATGTTTTCCGGGTTCAATTTTTTTTTTTTAAAATCGTGTTTTTATTTTTTTAAATTTATTTCGAAACGCATGAACTTACGAATTGAATTGATTATTAAAATTCTCGGTAAATTTTATGCTTTTAATATCTCATATGTTGGCATGGTTATGTGATATGCTTTTATTTACCGTTATCAAGCATGCTAGTTTTAGGTTTTTTCTTATGCCTTTTATGTGATATGTTTTGCATGATCACCCTAGGATGAGATTAAGCGCTAAAACTGATGAGACCTTGCATGTTGAATTCCCTCGTTTAATATTAAGTCTAGAATGGGAATAACAAAGACCGAAAGTTTTGTTATACCCTGCCTTCCATCACTAGTAGAACATGTGAAATGCCGCGAAGACCATATTCGTCGACTGCGAGTCGTAGGGGCGGGTATGGTGCCTAGAAGGCTGTGGTCTACTAAGCCTTTTTACAGGCTCGTAGGAATACGCTAGTCCAAGTGTTGGCTACGAGTCGTGGGACACTTGGATGGGTTTATTAGTTACGATAATTTGGTGGGTTAGACTTAACACTGATTAGTATATGGGCTCGTAAAATCGGGGTGTATATGAAAGGTGAGGCGAAATTATCTTGAGAACCACAAAAGAGTTGTGGAAGGGCGGGCGAGTCTACTAGTCATAAATATTGTATGGGCTCGTAAAATCGGGGTGTATGATAGTTATGGCTAGATCTCAAGCCCACTAGGAAAATGTCTATTTTCTCGTTTTCTTTCATGGGGGTGATTGGATTCGAATAAAATAGTGGGAGCACACATATTATTACAAGTCCATGATATATGTGTTTAACGTTATAAAACTGAATGCTAATTATCTGCTCGCATGTTCTTTAATTGTAGACAATTAAGATGGCTAAGAACCCACTCGCATGTATCCTAGAAACCAACAAGCTTACTGGACCTAATCATGCTGATTGGTTTCGCAACCTTAGAATTGTGCTGCAAGCGGAGGGTCGCGACTATGTTCTTTTTAAGGATATCGTACAACCTCCTACTGTTGAGAGTACTGACAATGAACGAACCTACTATACTAAGTGGGTGTCTGATAATGTCCAAGTGAGGTGCATGATCATGGCCTCAATGTCTAATGAATTGCAAAGGCAATATGAGACTAAGACATATGCTAGGGACATTATCACTAGTCTAGATGAACTGTACGGTACGCGTACTAGGAGAGAGAGATATGCCGTCTCTAGAGAGCTCTTTAGGGATCGAATGACTGAGGGATCGTCGGTCACATACCATGTGTTGAAAATGCATGCACTTGTTAAACGCTTGCTTGACATGGATGTTGACTTAGACCCTGACCTGGCAGTGGATTTAATCCTTCAGTCACTCTCAAGTTCATATGACCAATCGTTGTCAACTTCAACATGAACCAACTAGAGGCTACTATTCCTGAGTTGTTGAACATGTTGAAGAGCGCTGAGGCTACTCTCAACCGAACCAAGCCGGTGATGCTAGTTGGTTCTTCTTCTCAGCCTAAGGCGAAAGCTGGAAGCAAGAGAAAGAGGAAGAACAACAAGCAGTCAAAGGGCAAAGGTGTTGCGGTACAAAAGAAAAAGGTAGTGAAAGCTGATAGCGATTGTTTCAACTGCGGTCGCAAAGGACACTGGAAAAGGGACTGTCCCGAGCCTGTAAAGGCAAAAACTGGTATGTACTTTGTTGAAGTTAATCTTTCGATTAACAGTACTTCTTGGGTTTTAGACACCGGTTGCGGTGCTCATCTCTGCAATGATTTGCAGGTGATGACAAGAAGTAGATCTCTGGGCAATGGAGAGATGACCCTGAGGCTGGGGAATGGAGCAAAGGTTGCTGCCAAGGCCGTTGGGGACGTCCGCCTAGAGATAGATAGTAGGATTTTAGTTTTAAATAATTGCTATTTCGTTCCTGAATTAATTAAGAACATTGTCTCTATTCCTGTTTTAGATAGTGAAGGATATTGTTTTTCTATTAAAGAGAAAGTTTTGTCTATGTTCTCGTGTGATGATTTAATTTTGGAAGCAAGTTTAGCAAATGATTTATATACTATATCCCCAAGTATTCCTACTATGTGTATTCAACAAAGTAGTAATGTGAGCAAACGTAAGTCTGATAGTCTACCTGACACATACTTGTGGCATGCGAGATTAGGACATGCTTCCAAAGATAGAATTAAAAAGATAGCAAGTCTACTAGATCTTGGAGATTTGGAAGACATGCCAACTTGTGAATTCTGTCTTAAAGGGAAGATGACCAAATCACCATTTGGAGGCCAAGTGGAACGTGCCACTGGTGCATTGGACTTGGTCCATTCTGATGTATGTGGTCCACTGAATGTCAGTGCTAGAGGGAACTATTCTTACTTCATAACCTTTACCGATGATTGGTCACGGTATGGTTACGTGTATCTTATGAGACACAAGTCTGAAGCATTTGAAAAGTTCAAAGAATTCAGACATGAAGTAGAGAATCAAACTGGTAGAAATATTAAGGCTCTTCGATCGGATCGAGGGGGAGAATATTTATCCTGTGAGTTCACAGACTATCTGAAAGAACATGGGATTCTTTCAAAATGGACTCTGCCTGGAACACCACAATTAAATGGTGTGTCTGAGCGTAGGAATCGAACATTGATGGATATGGTTCGATCCATGATGAGTTTCACTGACTTACCTCCATTCTTCTGGGGTTTTGCCTTAGAAGCTGCTGCACATATACTTAACAAAGTTCCTTCTAAAAGTGTGCCTAAAACACCTTTCGAAATGTGGGTTGGAAAACCACCTTCCTACAAGTATTTGAAAGTGTGGGGTTGCTCTGCTTATGTTAAGCAGTTAGTGGGAGACAAGTTGGATTCTAGATCCACTTTGTGCAAGTTTGTAGGGTATCCAAAGGAATCAATTGGATACTACTTCTATGACTTGGAGGAACAAAAGATTGTTGTTTCTCGCAATGCCACCTTCTTGGAGAAGGAATTCTTATTGGATAATAGTGGCACAAGTATAGAACTTGAGGAGACTCAAGAACTACAAACACCCACTGAAACCGCGGTTGAGGCCCAGTCGACGCCGCTTACTTCTAGTACACAACCTCCAAGGAGATCTATTAGGGTCTCGAGGCAACCTGAGAGGTTGAACCTTTTGCTTGAAGGCAACAAGGAGAATCTTCCTATAGACTGTGATCCTAAGTCTTATGAGGAAGCGATGTTAGACATCGATTCGGGAAAATGGCAAGAGGCTATGAAATCTGAAATGGACTCCATGTACTCAAACAAAGTATGGACTTTGGTAGATCCACCTGAGGGCTTTAGGCCTATCGGCTGCAAGTGGGTCTATAAGCGAAAGCTTGGAGTAGATGGAGAGGTGGCGACTTATAAGGCTCGTCTCGTGGCGAAGGGTTATACTCAAATGCAAGGAATTGATTATGAGGAAACCTTCTCGCCAGTGGCGATGCTGAAATCCATTAGGATTTTGCTTGCTGTAGCTGCATTTCTTGATTATGAGATTTGGCAGATGGATGTAAAGACTGCTTTCCTTAATGGTAACATTGAGGAAGAGATTTATATGGTGCAGCCGGAAGGCTTTACATCTAGTGGGAGCGAACATAAGGTATGTAAGCTCCGAAGGTCCATTTATGGACTCAAGCAAGCTTCCCGAAGTTGGAACATACGTTTTGACGAAACCATTAAGTCTTATGGATTTGTCAAGAACGTGTATGAACCATGTGTGTACAAGAAGGAAAGTGGGAGCAAGGTTGTTTTTTTTGTCCTTTATGTTGATGACATACTACTGATTGGAAATGACGTAGGGATGTTGCAATCAACTAAAGGATGGTTATCGACACAATTCTCCATGAAATATTTGGGAGAGGCATCTTATGTGCTAGGTATAAAGATATACCGAGATAGAGGCAATAAGATGTTAGGACTTTCCCAGTCTACGTACATAGATAGAGTGCTGAAGAGGTTCAGCATGGAAGGATCCAAGAAGGGATTCTTGCCAGCGAGACATGGTGTCCATCTTTCCAAGACGATGTCGCCTAAGACACCTGAGGAAAGAGAGAAGATGTCTCACATACCTTATGCATCCGCCATTGGAAGTATAATGTATGTTATGCTATATACTAGGCCTGATGTGGCTTATGCACTGAGTGTGACTAGCCGATATCAAGCCAATCCAGGGATGGATCACTGGACTGCCGTGAAAGCGATCCTCAAGTATTTGAGAAAGACTAAGGATCTCTTTTTGATATACGGCAATGGAGAATTGGAACTGGAGTGCTTTACAGACTCTAGTTTTCAGTCAGATGTAGATGACTCGAGGTCGATGTCCGGATACGTATTCGTGCTCAATGGTGGAGCCGTGAGCTGGAGAAGCTCAAAGCAAGAGACAACGGCTGATTCCACCACTGAGGCTGAGTATATAGCTGCTGCTGAGGCAGCAAAGGAGGCTGTTTGGATGAGGAATTTCGCCCAAGAGCTAGGGGTTATTCCTTCTGTTGTTGGTCCGGTACGTCTTTACTGTGACAACAATGGGGCTATTGCGCAAGCAAAGGAGCCAAGGTCTCATCAAAGATCCAAACACATTCTGAGGCGATACCACCTGATTCGCGAGATCACTGGTAGAGGTGACGTTCGAGTGGAACGTGTAGACTCGGCAGATAATGTAGCAGACCCCTTCACCAAACCCTTAAGACAAAGAGTATTTGAAGGACATCTAGATAGGATGGGTCTTAGATATATGGGCAACTGGCTTTAGGGCAAGTGGGAGATTGTTAGTGTTAGTGCCCGGCAAGCCATTTTTGGTTGTCAATTTTGTATAACACTTTTGATACAGTCTTGTTTTAAAACGTTATTTTTATATATGGCATTTTCTTTATTATATATCCTCTGTCTTCACATGTATGTAATAAAGTCCCTTGGGTTACATAGAGCTATGGGTACGGTCACGCATTGGATGGTGATCATGGGATGTACTCGAACGGCTGTAATCCTAAAATGGTTCCAAGTCGTAGAGTCATTGAGATAGGGATATCAATGGCTCGTTAAGACTTGCTTGTAGGTTGCATTTCCTTGGAGGAATGTATCTTGTTCCATGGATATTGGTTGGGAACCTATGCAACGTATGAGGGTTCACATCGCGGATGGTGAATTGAGCAACCCCAGTGGAAATTCATATTGGTGGACGTGTCGAATATGAAATTCCACGGTCACGTAGGCTTGTGGTGATCCTCATGACTTGAGGGATCGCGGCTGTTCAAATGCATGGCCCACTACACTTTGATTTAGTTCATGATTACAGGATAATCAAATAATGGGCTATTTTGGGTGTAGTCTGGTCATGCGATTTGGCAGGCGGTTCCAAGATGGGATCTGTCTCTAATCGTTTGATTAGTGAATCTTCTATGCTGTCTTGGAAATGACTTGACTAGAAATCTTCGGCCGAAGTAAGTCAACAAGAAGGTGTGATCCTTGCTTGGTTGACAGAAGTCGTCATTCGCCAATTGACATAGTCATATGATTAAATTAGTAAGATTTCGACTGACAACCAAATCCTAGATTTAATCGGGAGATCTGACAGAAGGATGAGACACATGCTACGATCGTGATCAGGAGAGGTCTATTATAATCATTTGAATCTAGGGGTTGAGTCGACGTTGCTAGACATCGAACTCAATCTGTGAGAGTCGTGAATTAATTGGTGGTTAGTTCATGGCCAAGATTAATTATTTGGCATAATAATTAATTGAGGTAATAATTGTCTAATTGATTACCGAGCCGTTTTGGAAATAGTCTCACTGCTAGCTTTCGAATGAACCTAAGGGGTCACACACAAACTTGAATAAGTTTCCCGGTTGTATATATTGCATGGGCAATTTTGAATTGGGCCTTGTGTGGATTAATATTGGATATTGATCTATGATGGAATTAATTAATAGGCTAGGCCCAAGGAATTTATTAATTGAAAGCCCAATTAATAAATCAAAAGAGGAAGTTGAGATTTGGGTTGAAATATATGGAAAGTCTATCAAGAATTAATATGGAGATTTTTGGATAAAAGGAATATCCAAAAGGATCAAGATATGAATGAGAGAATAGAAGTCTACATGGATTAGGATTCCTTATCCGAAACTAACGTAGGGCACGTTTTTCCTCTCTGTTCCGGAGAGAGAAAAACGTTCCCTTTGTACTATATAAAAGACTCTTCATTCTTCATTATTGATTATCGATTCATCAAGCATTATAGCTAGGGTTTTCTCCATATTTCTGTCTTAGATATTCCATAGCCTTCCTCTAGAAAAATTCCATCACTTTACATACGATCCTTATCATAGTCGTAATTACGAATCGCTAGCACAGTTGTTTTTGACGAGGGAAACGTTCAAGGTGTGGATACAACGCTTAGAGGCACAACAATTGGGGTGCTAGAGATCTCGGTTGATCACGCAGGCTGAGGTAGCTGAAAAGTGCTGAGGAATTTGAACCGGTGATTTCAGTGATCGTAGGGATACGAGAAAGGCCGTAGATAGTAATCGATACCTAAGGAAATCAAAAAGGTACAATTTATAATTTATCGTTTTGTTGCTTTATTTCGATATAGCATATATAGGCTTTTGAGTGGAACTCGAATTAATTTTTTTTAAAAATCTATACTTCCGCTGCGAGGTTTCACTCACGGGGCTTATGCGATCCCAACACTAAAGGCATTAACAATTCAAACATGAGTCACTCAAACAACACGCTAACTAGAAATCATACGTGAGTTTGATTTGATCATTTAACAACCCGATCGATCATATGTGATTTCAAAGAAACCAAAAAAAAAAAAAAAAAAAAGCTGGAAAAGACTACAAGTGTAGAATTAGAATATGTTGATCTGTAAAATATTTTAGTTGATACAAATGGCAACTCATTTTCCACCCAAAAAAAAGTATGGACTTACAAAACACAAGAAAATAGACATATCCAAAGGTTTAAAAATTGATTTTGTCTTCACTATTAATCAATCCTTTTTTTTTTTCCAAATCAGCATATTTGTCATTCTCAAAGACAAAATAAATTCTCAAAACTCAAGGCAACAAACCACCGAATAAAGTATTTGCCTGAGTTGATATTAAAAGTACAGTTGAATTTCCAAAAAAGCATTTAATTTCAATTTAAACTATAGATCATGGAGTCGGCTTGTGAGGGTCGTAAAGAGGCAGTGGCGGAGCTAGGGGGGGCGGGGGAGCCCCCCCCCAAATTTTTAAATTTTTTAACATGCGTGTGTAAAATTTTTTTTTTACATGTGTATATTTTAAAAAATTTAACATTTCGCCCCCCCAAAATTTTAACATAAGTATATTTTAAAAAATTTAACATTTCGCCCCTCCCCCCACTTTCGATTCCTGGCTCCACCACTGTAAAGAGGGTCTCATCTGTAGCGACTTGTCATTGCAATGGAAGAGGGACAACCTAAGCTAAAGGAGATCAGATAAACAAAAATTCCCTTCGTAAGCCTATAACGCTTATGTTGTCTATATTTTGAAATACAAAACGACAAAAAAAAAAAAAAAAAAATTCAACATTCTTATTACTCATAAGATTTATACATTTCTTCTTGACATTTTTTTCATTTTACAACCTTTATCGCTTTCGAGAATATAAAATTTAATTCTCTTTATTTTGATAACTGTGATTATATTGTCTAATAATTTATAAATTTGATCATTTTAGATTATCATACAATATATTAATTCTCAATATAATTATTTGAACTCCTTTCTTATGTACTTTTGTTCAAACTAGGAAAGAACACGTGCTTTGCACGTGATTTATATGGTTTTTTAAGATAATTACATAATATAAGTACTTGAACAAATAAAATAAAAATTTCAATTACAATTAATAAATAAAGTAAAACAACTACAGTTATTATTAAAGTAGAATGATAAATAATAAAAATAAATACAAGGTATAATCTTTGAAGGTCTCATTTGTCCATATTTTGTTTGGTTGTTATAAATGTTGTAATCATTTTTTACATGATTTTAAAATTTTATTTCTCAAATTGCTCAATTTCTCTTCATTATTACCTGAAAATGTGTCTATTTCTTTTACCTCACTCGTTTATATTGTTTTATTTGGATCATCTCTTTAATATTTATACTCTAGTTAAACTCTAATTTTTTTATGAATAATCTTTTTGTTGAGTTCTACTTGCATTATTCTTCCAAACATTCTTGTTTTTCTTTTCTTTGTATTCTTTCATATGAGTTTGATATGAACTAAGTTTCTGTATATTTTTTTTCTACTTTTATGTTTAATGCATTGTTAAAGAAAAATACAATTCATACATGAAAACTCGATGATATCCCAATAAATACTACTGTTCTCCTTCACGGTCAACAAAATTCCCTCCAATCTTACCAATAAACTATAATTATTTGAGCGGATAAATGTTTATTTGCATGTGTTAGAGTATATTTTAGATACATTTTGGATTGTTTCCATATCTTTGAAAATCTTTCATATCGTATCGTATCTTTCCTTTATTATCTAGGTTTAGGGTTTCTTTTGTATCTATATATTCTTGCTTTGTATTCAATGATAATTATGGGGTTTTATATCATTCAACATGGTATCGAGCCTAATAATATTTTTATACCTAAACTATACACGTCCACCTCTGCCATAAATTTTTAACCCATCGCATGTCATTGCTAGCTTTTTGTTAGAACAGAATAAACAACCATAGCCTATATATATTTTTTTTCTCCTTTATTCAATAAACATCCACCCATAGCCGAATCCCCACGGCACAAATCTTTTACAGCCACACTTTGTTTTTCTTCCTTCAATTAATTGTGAACATCAACAACGTCGTCTTCCATTACCATATCAACAACGTCGTCTTTATTTATTTTTGCTCATATGGATATCACAAACCAACCTATTCCCATTCCTACTACTGCTTCGCCTCCCCATCCCGCCTACTCCGTAAGCACTGTTTTTCCCCTTTTCAATTTTAAATTATGTGATGAAGATCCACGTTTCAAATTGTGGAAAACTATATTTTCTGATATTTGTAGAAGTTATCGAGTTCTTGGGCACATTAATGGCACTTCTTTACCCAAAGATGAAAACGATGAAAATTGGTTCTCACTTGATGCCAAAATTAAAACTTGGATGTATAATTCTGTTGATCCAAACCTTTTAGATAGTGTTAGTGGTGACGGATTTTCCGCAAAACAAATTTGGGATAATTTGGAACATTTTTTCCTTAATAATAAACCGTCACGTTCCCTTCAACTCCAAGAAAAATTTCGTAACTACAAAAAGGGCACTTTATCAATCTCTGAATTTTGTCGTGACATGAAACGTATTGCCGACAATCTAAAAGATGTAGATTCCCCTATCTCTGACCGAGAACTAGTCCTACAAATTTTACACAATCTACCTGATTCGTACAATAGTATTGTTGACGTTATCACAAATCGAATCCCTTTTCCCTCCCTCTCTGAAACACGTAACATGTTAATGATACACGAAACACGTAACCATTCCGCCGCTTCAACCGTGTCTAACCCCGACCCGCAGTTTATACTATACTCTCAACCACCTCGTCGTCTTGAGCACAATAAATTTAGAGGTCGAGGACGTGGTAGAAATAATCACCGCGGTTCGGGCCGAGGTTATGGTAATTTTTATCGTCCACATTCTACTTGGTCTTCTCCTTCTATGCAGGTACCGTTTCATCAGCGCCCTGTTCACAACATGGATCAGTCTCCATCTTCTATCTTAGGCCGAGGTTCGGCTCCTCAGCAAGCTTACACTGCAAGGCCTGTTTTCCAGCAACCACAAGTCCACACCGGAAATTTTTTGCCAGCAGCCCACTTACATGCACGGCTCACCTGATTGGGCCAACTTTGGACAGGCCTATTATCAAGCTGCTCCTCCAGGCCCACCACACAGTAATTACCAGCCACCGATTGCTCCAAGTCCTACACCACAACCCTCGACTATCTATCAAAGTGCACCATCAACCGCCACTTCTCAATTCTCCGGATCACACAATGTCCAGACAGACCTTTCTCAGCTTTTTTCCACTATGACGGTTCATCCACCTGATGAGAATTGGTACATGGACTCCGGTGCAACAGCCCATATTACTTCCAACCCAGGTAATATTGTTTCTCCGTCTCATTGTGAATTATCAAAGCATATCATGGTCGGTAATGGTGCTGTTATTCCTGTTTCACATACTGGCAACTCTTTTTTACCCTCCGTTAACACCAATCTCAAACTTAACAACGTCCTTGTCTCTCCATATATTTTTAAAAACCTTGTTTCTATTCGTCAGTTCACTCGTGATAATCATTGCAGTGTTGAATTTGATCCCTTTGGTTTTTCTATGAAGGACCTTAAGACCGGTGCCCTTATTCATCGTAGCGATAGTAGTGGTGATCTCTATCCCCTCCATTCGCCTGCTTCGCCAACTTCTTCTCCCGTCGTCAGTCTCGCCACTGTCTCTTCTTCAACTTGGCATCGTCGTTTAGGTCATCCGGGAAAATCTGTTTTTCATTTTTTATTATCAAACAATTTTATTACTTCTCTTGGTAGTTTTGATGTTTTATGTAATGCTTGCCAACTGGGCAAGAATCGCCGTTTTCCATTTCATAGTTCAATTAATAAAACTGCAAATGCTTTTGAGATTATTCACTCGGATTTATGGACATCTCCTATTATTAGTTCAAATGGTTTTCGTTACTACATACTTTTTCTTGATGATTACACACATTTTTTATGGATTTTTCCTATTCGCACTAAGTCTGAAGTGTTTTCTATTTTTTCTCAATTTCATGCTTATGTCCGAACTCAATTCAATGCCACTATTAAGGCTCTCCATTGTGATCATGGTCGTGAGTTTGATAACTCCCAATTTCATAACTTTTTCAACTCAAATGGCATAGTGTTTCGCTTTTCTTGCCCTCATACTTCGCAACAGAATGGCAAGGCTGAACGAACTATTCAAACAGTTAATAACATGATGCGCTGCCTTCTTTTCCAAGCACACTTACCTTCTACTTTTTGGGTAGAAGCCATGCACATGTCTGTTCATCTTCTCAATCTCCTTCCAACCACTGCGTTATCTTTCCGCTCTCCGTTCGAAGCTCTTTTCAAAACTCCACCCACCTTCGATCATCTTCGTACTTTCGGTTGTCTCTGTTATCCCAACCTCACGGCTACAGCTCCACACAAGCTCTCACCTCGATCTACACCATGTGTTTTTCTTGGTTATCCACCCAATCATCGTGGTTATCGATGTCTGGATCTTGCTACCAATAAAGTCATCGTTTCTCGTCACGTCTCTTTTGATGAATCTACTTTCCCGTTCTCCTCTCCACAAACTCCTATTACGACAGGTGATTATGACTTTCTCTCTGTAGAACCTGATCCACCTCCTTCAATCATACACTCCTCTTTTCCACCACCGACTATCTCTCCGCCACAACGTCCACCCTCGCCACCGCTTCTCTCTGATAATCACCCTCTACCCATTCCCTCACACTCAACAAATCCTTCCACTCATTCTATGGTGACTCGTTCCAAAGTTGGCACTTTTCGCCCTCGTCACGTACTTAGCTTATCTGCAGAAACCACTAGCTCTCCTCTCCCTCGTACTTATACCCAGGCCTTACGCGACTCTAATTGGAAGAAGGCTATGGATGCCGAACTTTCTGCTCTTCATGCTAATGACACTTGGGATCTTGTTCCTCCCCCTCCTTCTGTTAATATCATCGGCTCTCGGTGGATCTTTCGCCATAAATTTCGCTCTGACGGCAGTCTTGAACGTTATAAAGCTCGTCTTGTCGCTCAAGGCTTCGCTCAACAACCTGGATTGGACTATGATGAAACCTTTAGCCCTGTTGTCAAGCCCGCCACTATCCGTCTTGTTTTAAGCTTAGCTCTAACTCGTTCCTGGCCCTTACATCAGCTTGACGTCAAAAATGCCTTTCTCCATGGACATCTCTCTGAAGTTGTCTTCATGAAACAACCACCCGGTTTTTCCCATCCTTCTTATCCCAACCACGTCTGTCGTCTTAAAAAGGCTCTTTATGGTCTCAAACAAGCTCCACGAGCGTGGTATCATCGTTTTGCTACTTTTATCTCCACCATTGGTTTTGTTAGCAGTAAATTTGATGTATCGCTCTTTGTTCTTCATCGCGGCAGCGACATCGTTTATCTCTTGCTCTATGTTGATGATATCGTTCTTACAGCTTCATCTCCTTCTCTTCTTTCCTCTATTACTAGTCTTCTTTCTACTGAATTTGCTATGACTGATCTCGGTCCATTGCACTACTTCCTAGGTATTTCCGTTTCCCGTCCTCGTTCCGGTCTTTTTCTTTACCAAGACAAGTTTGCCCGAGAGATTCTCGAACGTGCCGATCTTTCTAATTGCAACCCATGCTCTACTCCCGTCGATACCAAGGCCAAGCTCTCCTCTACTGGTCCCGCTATCTCTAATCCCACTCTTTATCGCAGTTTGGCTGGTGCTTTGCAATATCTTACTATCACTCGTCCCGATATTTCATATGCTGTTCAACAAATCTGCTTGTATATGCATGATCCTCGTGAGCCTCATTTTCGTGCTCTTAAACGTATCCTTCGATATGTTAAGGGAACTATTTCCTTCGGTCTCTCTCTTCGCCCTTCTCCCTCTAGTCAACTCACTGCATACTCTGATGCTGACTGGGCTGGATTTCCAGAGACTCGGCGTTCAACCTCTGGCTACTGCATTTTTCTAGGTGATAACTTGATCTCATGGTCATCAAAACGTCAACCCGTAGTATCTCGATCAAGTGCTGAGGCTGAATATCGTGGGGTAGCTAATGCCGTGGCTGAATCAACTTGGATTCGTAATCTTCTTCTTGAACTTCTCTGCCCTTTATCATCAGCCACTATCGTTTTCTGTGATAATATCAGCGCCGTATATCTTTCTACTAACCTAATACAGCACCAACGTACCAAACATGTAGAAATTGATATTCACTTTGTCCGAGAACGTGTTGCTTTAGGTGAAGTGCGGGTTTTGCATGTACCATCATCTCATCAGTATGCCGACATCTTTACAAAGGGATTGCCTTCTCCATTATTTACAGATTTCCGCTCCAGTCTGAACGTTCACGAAGCTTCCGATCAGACTGAGGGGGCATGTTAGAGTATATTTTAGATACATTTTGGATTGTTTCCATATCTTTGAAAATCTTTCATATCGTATCGTATCTTTCCTTTATTATCTAGGTTTAGGGTTTCTTTTGTATCTATATATTCTTGCTTTGTATTCAATGATAATTATGGGGTTTTATATCATTCAACAGCATGAAAACTGAATTATTATACATTAGAAAACTATGTTTATTGAAAATTAAGCCCAAATAATGATGTAAATAAATAAATTCATTTTTCTTGTGTTCATCCTTGTGTTTGTCATTTATAAATTCAACGTTCCTTTTTTCATTCTTCTTATTGAGATTTTTTACACTTCGAATTGTTTTTTCACTTTTTCTAAAAAAGTTGGGTGCGCATAGAAGTTTTATATTCACCTTTTTTCTTTCTCTATCTATAAAGCAACCAGTACATGTTTCTTTTCAAGACCATTCACATATTTTATTTTAAATATCATTTATATATTTCAAGAAATTTCAATAAATTAGCTTAAATATTGATTTTATTATACTTAATTTCATGGTAATGAATGTATGTATTTTTTAAATTTATAAACTTAAGTATTATTGTTAAGAATGTAGGAGAAGTAAAAGTACATATGTCATACGTAAAAAATAGCGCTCAATAGAAAATAATAATGTAATAGTAATGCTTGTTATTTTTAAACTTGATTCTTATATTATCATATTTTGAATCTCATTTCTAAAAATAATTTCTCAGCAAAGAGCTAGCCAAATCCCAACAAATTTTCCTAGAATATTGAAAACAACAATGGATTGAATGAACATTTGAAGTAATTGATTTAGTACAACTTGTCTGACACATCAAATTGACCATTCACTTATCTAATTAATTCTTGTTGATTACTAAACATGTGACCTCATGGCTAATGACTTGTATCTATGAACTCATGCCACAATGTGTTTAGTAAAAGTACTTTATTTTAGTTCTTTTCAAATAAAATCAAAATAATATATATTGTATACATAGTTTAGATTACTATCTCTTGTCTACACCTTCAATTTAAATGAAATTTATAATATATAGTGTTTATATAATTTAGACTTGTAAACTCTAAATTTTGGATTTAACTTTTCCTTTTCTACTTTTCTTTATTCACGTCAAATTTTCTTCATAAACATATATTTTCTAGATTGAGAATGATAGATGTAAAATTATAATGTGCTAACAAATTAGTTTCGAAATTATTATGCAACTTAACAAATTTATGAGTTAATTTTATTTTAAGTTTCTTGTTAATTAATTTTTGTTGATAGATATACATGTGGATGCTGATAACCATCTTTGAGTTCGTGCACTATGTTAAATACTTTATGTAATATTAATACAATCAAAACTAATGAAAATATGTCATATGGACTTTAGAGTTATTATTAATATTATATACTTCCACTGAGGAGTCCTATGCCAAATATAATTATACACATTATCACATATATATGATGAATTTATATTGTTTATAATTTGACTCTTTTACTATTAAAAATGAAGTAAATATGAAAATATTATGTACACAAGATTTTTTTAAGAAATTACATATACTTCTAGAATAAACAATGTAAGATAATATAATAGACAAATATGCTATTAACCATATTAGATTCTTTAACAATTTCTAGGATTTTCTCTTTTTTTAAATGAAATCGTACAAGATTACACCTCTTTAGTTCTCAAAATCAAAAATCGCTTACTTTTTCGATTCAATTAAGTCTTTGTGATTGTGATTCTTAATAAAATCTTTGTTTAAGTGGAGCAATTGTTTCAGGCAACACATTAGAAACATCACAAAAAGAATATATTTTGAATCGACGAATACATATTCCTATGTCTCCAAACATGATAAGAGAATTTTATTGAATTTAAAGTTATAAATTACAAGTCAAATGGAAGCCTATTTATAATTGCAGTGTAGGACTTTTTCAATTGCTATACTAAATTTGCAAAAATGTCCTTCTAATTGGATGTGCAAGTAAATCAAGGTCATTTTTTAAGTATTTATTTTTTACCAAACTTGACATGATTTATCCTTTTAGAAACACGGATAAAGCAAATACCTTTAAACAATGTTGATTATAAATTTTAAATTTATGCATGTTCATTCGATGATAATAATACATATTTTATTTAATTTGAAGATAATATTAATTTCATGACATCTTCAAATCAACTTTTGCAATACATACTAATGTTATGTCCACTCCGTCTTACTACAGAAAAACACGAATATTTTAAAATTAAAATTTGAACCTTAACTGTAGATATCAAAATTCCAAGTAACTTATTGTGAACATGATTTTTTGAGATCCATATTAAGCCTGAAAATAGAAAATTCTTCAAATTTAAGAAGGTAAAAATTGTCATCAATGAATAAGTACAATCTCAAGAAAGTGTATTTCATCCAAGTAAAACAAAAGCGTAAGTACACAGAAATGTACTTTCTATATTTTTAGTTTTAAGCCGCAATTTTATTTTTATAAACTAATATTCAATTAAAATGACGTCAAATCTCATCAAGCACAATAAATAACTCACTGCCGGTTTAATGGGAAGTAGAATATAATCAAGCCGCCTCCAGTGTTACTATAGCTTGAATTCAATCATTAACTTCATATCACCTGATGAAAAGAAAAGAAAAATATTCAAAAAGTTTAATTAAAGTTTAAAATTTAAAATCTACACAAAATTATATGGTACACATATAGATATATGCAAGAATGCAAAAAGTTACTTAATTTATTCCTATTTTAAAATTATTAATATTTTTATTAAATTTCATCTAAGTATATATACATTGCACAATGTTGATTATTAATTTCAACTTTCAAGTTTTCCAACAGAATATACATTGAACAATGTTATTTATAAATTAAGTTCATGCACATTCTTTTAATTATAACATATAATAATATTTATTTAATTTGTAGATAATATTAATTTATTGCTATAAGATTATTCTAGTGTAAAAAGAAAAGCAATAAATATAAATATGTAAATCATTTGTCTTATAAATCATTCACACTTTTAGAATAGATATAGATATAGATAATGAGAATATTGACTTTTTATTAATCGTTTAACCATGAATTATCCCTTATTAGTTTTACAACTATTGTAATTTGTTTGTATTCATGAAGTTTTGGGAAGATGATTCTTCAATTTTATTTTCTAATAAAACTAATTATATATTAAACTATTTTAGATCTGAACAAAATAATATTAATTTTTTTAAATTATATTTAAATTAATATCAATTATGCATAGCGCGGGTTAAACATTAGTTTATTAATATTAACTGATGTAAGTAAACCTTCATAGCTAACAATATAGTATATTGAAATAAATGTAAAAAAGTTACTATATTATTGTTTCAATTTTATGAAGTGGGTCCTTTACAGCTACAAATTTAATTGTTAAAATGAACTTATACAAATCAATTTCTAGTCAAATATTTTTGAATAATTCAATATAAAATAGAATTTTTGTAGTACTTATTAAAAAAATAAGTAAGAAAGAATTATCGATATCTATTTTGAATTTAAATCAATGAGTAAAGAATATATTAATATAATAAGGAATTTAAGATTTTGAGTGCAAACGTAACATTAATGTTTTATATTATAAAAAAGCTAGTGCGTAACATGTGCTATGCACTATTAATCTAATTTACATACAAATGTTAAATGGTGATATACTTTTGTTTAAAAGTTGATGTATGTACTCGTCAGTGAAGATCATCTATTCCAATTGACACGTGTATAATTAAAGATCCCTGTTAGATGACAAACACCGTTAATTATCTATGCAAAGGAAAGAAGTGAAAACATAGAAAAAATTCCATTTTCACCCAGCAGCAACCTTCATCCAAGTAAGGAAACGAGATGAAGAAAGAGAAATCGACTCTGATTCGCGCAATAATTCCACAAACTCAACGAAGAATCAAAAAACCCATTCTCAATCGACAATTTCTGAGGAGATTTTGTAAAATTTTGCTGCAAACAAAGAGGTATCCTAATCCCATCTCAAATTCGAATTATTGACGGTGAAATCCGGTAATTTTGAAATAATTGGTAGATTTGTTTCATATTTCAATAGTTATCATAATTTATCAATTATTGTCGGGCTGGAATTGCAGAAGTGGATTCAAAAAATCTGTTGCTCATATTTCAATAGTTATTCTGCTGCTCATCTTGTCTAAATTAATTTTGAAATAATTGGTAAATTACGAAAATTTTCTATAGTTTTTCTGCAATTCCAGCCACAAAAATCTGTTAGAATGGTGTGATAAATCCGCTGCTCTTCTTGTCTAAGTTACTTATGTTGTTAAATAGTCTTATGTTTGTATGAATGGTAGCTATTGCATAACTTTTAGAATAGATGGGAGCACCGGTTACCCACACATGATGGATAGCTATGCAAGAGCTTTTAAATCTCAATGATATATTCAGCGGTTAATTGGGTATGACCAAAGCGGATTTAGAGTAGAATTTCCCCCGCCCGATTGTAGCATATGGATTACCAGATGGCTACATAATATCTTCTCACATTCTGTTTTTTTCTTTTTTTCTTTTTTCGATTCATTATTTTCCTTCTTTTTAATCACTTGATTATTATTGAACAAGTACGGAAGTCAATCTGCCGAATCAAGCATGTGCTAACTGAGAGAGCTATTGAAGAATCAGATGCAAGAAGATCAACTGAGATGAAAAGGATGATAAATGCTTTATAATTTCCTACTTTTTCTCTTCACTGTTAGATTAGATGGCTGTTTTGGCAATGCTTTTCTTCAATCATTCACTGTCTCGTTTTGTTGAAGCATATCCCTGTCCCATAGGGTGTCACTTGTGCCGTAGTTATTTATCCACTTATTGGTGAAAACCTGTGCAACTATATCTGCTAATTTCGATAGTTTTGGCTAATGATTTTCTTCTACAAGCTATACCTTTCACTGCAAGTGCTCTCTCTTTCTGTAAAGTACATCTTTTATTTCTTTGCCCTTTCGTCAAAATAATTTTCAAAAGAATAAGATGCTCCATTAGAAATATATATCTTTCAACAGTTTATGTGAAACTCTAATTTTACCCGATCATAGGTTTTAGTGTGTGCGACTGCATCATTCGATAAAGAAACATTGCTTTGACTTAGTTTCCTCCTTCTTATACTCTTCTCCAATCCACTTTTTGGTCTTTTTCCAGATTTTCCAAATTTTTTCTCTTTAATTTTCCATCCTCTTATTACCATTTCTTTAGACGTATTTCCAGTTTCATTCGAGGATTTCTTTTCCACAATATTTTTTGTTCCACGAGTGGTTGTATTAACAGTTACATTCTCCAAACTTTCATCAATTTCTTCAAGCAATTTTACAATTCCATTTTTCGCAATTTGAAAGGTCTCCGTCGTCAATGCACCTCTTGTCGCAAATAAATTAAAAAAGCGACACAATTCCTTGTAATGAACTCCAATCATCTTCTTTTCATCGTTCTCATCCAAAGATTCGACACAACCTCCTAGAGTCTGTGACTCAACAGTAATTCTTTTTGCTTTTCTACTCCATCTCTTCATAATATACATTTCTGGAATTTTTATTATGTTTCTCGAAGAAAATACTTTGAGTGCATGTGAACATAAAATTCCCGCGAACTCAAATTTTTTGCAGCTGCATAAAATATTTCCTTCAGATGAGTCATATGTTACTGTGTGTTGACGATCATTACCTAAAAGAGTGATCTTATACTCGAAAATCTCTCCAACTTCACCAAACAATTCGATTTTAGCATCATATGACTTTCGCAACTCATCTTGAAATAAACCAAAGACCTCGTGTGTATAGACACTAGCAGCATGCTTTAGAATCGCTACTAGAAAAGAAGTCACTGGTGTAGTACGACTTGCTCTTAGATCTGCTTTCAACTCATCATAGCGACGATCATCAATCAATCTATCAAACTGGTGAAAAAACTGGAGCAAATTATGTTTATTATTCACATATTTCTTCAAAACACTGTGCATGCTTTCACTTCGCTGAGCCGTTATCAAATCTGCACAAAAAGATTGTCGACCATAAACTAGAGCCCATTTTTCTCGTATGCTAAACATCCTTTGAAGCCACTGGTTATTTTGAAGGTCAAATATCTCCAACATTTTCTTCCATGCAGTAAGAAATTCTTCTTCTTCCTCATAATCGTAAATACAAGAACTAAAGTGTTTAGCAAAGTCTGTAAAGCGTGCAAACACATTGCTCAAATGCATCGCTGCATTTTGGTAAATGTGCCAAATGCACAAGCGATGATATGTAGTAGGCCATGTTTCTGCCAAAGCTTTTGCCATTGCTGCGTCATGATCTGTGAGAATGGTTATACATTTTTTCCCAGACATTGCTCTAGCGAAGGTGTCGAACAACCATTTAAATGTTGATGCAGTTTCATCGTACAATAATGATGCACCAAAAACGACGGTTTGCTTGTGGTGATTTACCCCAACAAAGAGTGCAAATGGTCGACCATCTTTATTTTTTCGATAAGTTGTATCAAAACAAACATCACCGAAATAAGCATAATCTGCCATCATCTGTGCATCGGCCCAAAATATGTTAGCTATTAAATCATCTTCATCCACTTGAATTGCATAGAAGAAATTAGGATCCTTCAATTGTCTTTTTTGTAAGTATTCAAGTACTCCTCCAGTATCACCTCTCTGCATTTCCCTAGTTCTTTTTGTACGCAAATAATTCTTGTAGTCATCAAAAATAAATCCAACATTTTACCGTCCACCTGCTTGTTTAGCCATTAATGTAAATCCCACTCTTGGGGTTATTCCTGAACTTTCCATAGCATCTGCTTGTGACGCTAGCATAGAATTAATACTTCTATGAGACCTCAACAAATGAGTTTTCATTGGACTAACTAGATCGTGTCCATTATGGTCGGCGATAAAACTTACAACTTTATACTTCCCCGTATAACGACCATCAACTTTCATCATTGCATAACAACCATTTCTAGTTTCTGGACGATGAGATTTGACGCTTACATCTCTTTTATCTTTTGGTCTATAACCTCGACATGAACAACAAAATGTCATATCTAAGATCCTCCCGTTGCTATCTTTGTGAACACTGTGTCTACGAATACTGAATCCAGCTACTCTTGCATATTCATTATAAAAATTATAAGCCGCTTCTTCACTATCAAATTCCATGCCGAATTTGGGAATTTTCTCTTCGATAATGGTTGAGTGACGTTCAGATAAGAGTGGTAGTCGATTTTCGAGCTTTTCAGGAGATCCGTTTTCCCCACCAACAATAAAATCCAACTTACGACGTGGAGTGACATTGTGAATAGAAATGTCTCTATCCATTATCAAACTTTAACCCTTACAAATATAAGAAACATAATATTTAATACGAATAACGGGAAAAACTAAAGAGTTTTTTCATTATTCTAGTTCAAACTAAAAAATAAATCTCATTAGCAGTAGTTCATTTGGCTTATTTTTATTCAAAACAGAAAAAATGTAGATTATAAATGAATCTCATTATTTTTATTTGGCAATTCCAATTGATCTCAACAAACCATTTTACCGTCGACGATTAGAAATTGAATAAATTTGAAAAACATACGCATACAAACATAAGACTATTTAACGACATAAGTAACTTAGACAAGAAGAGCAGCGAATTTATCACACCATTCTAACAGATTTGTGGCAGGAATTGCAGAAAAACTATAGAAAATTTCCCTAATTTACCAATTATTTCAAAACTAATTTAGACAAGATGAGCAGCAGAATAACTATTGAAATATGAGCAGCAGATTTTTTGACACCACTTCTGCAATTCCCAGCCCGACAATAATTGATAAATTATGATAACTATTGAAATATGAAACAAATCTACCAATTATTTCAAAATTACCGGATTTCACCGTCAATAATTCGAATTTGAGATGGGATTAGGATACCTCTTTGTTTGCAGCAAAATTTTACAAAATCTCCTCAGAAATTGTCGATTGAGAATGGGTTTTTCGATTCTTCGTTGAGTTTGTGGAATTATTGCGCGAATCAGAGTCGATTTCTCTTTCTTCATCTCGTTTCCTTACTTGGATGAAGGTTGCTGCTGGGTGAGAATGGAATTTTTTCTATTTTTTCACTTCTTTCCTTTGCATAGATACTTAACGGTGTTTGTCATTTATTCTGTTAGTGGATCTTTAATTATACACGTGTCAATAATCCAATGGCTGGAATAGAAGATGTAGCACTTAATTGGAATAGATGATCAACTTATGGTATTCATATAGGAAACAGAAACATGACACTGGAAGACATTAATAAGAGACATATATAGGTTGTCAAACTTGTTAGTTGAAGTCTCAGTGTCACGTTAGGAAAGCTTAAATAATTTGTATTTTGAGTTTCAAAACATAATTACAAATCACATGCACTCCTTGGCCGAAAGCTAAATAAATTGCAAAATATATGAAAATATGAAGTTGATAATATCCATATCCAATTCATGACCAACTTTATGAAATTTGAGTATGCATATCAATGCTATACTAAGGGCTTATTTTGTAGTGAGGATAGGATATAAAAGGATACATAAGTTATCCATCACACTTTAGGATTAGAGTTTTGATAAAATGGACTATCACATGTTTGGTACAAGGGATTGTTGGTCCCTTAAATCTCATCCTACATTTTGTATGTGTGATTAATGACTTGATTATTCAAAATTACTCATATACCCTGGATATGTACTGATAGCTAATCTCCTCAAAACCAAATCCAGACCTTCTTTCCTCCCTTGAGAAAGGCGATGTCGATCTCTTCGTCAATCTCTTCTTCCTTTGAATATGCGATGTCCTACTAGAGCCAAGGCAACTGAGAGGGCACAAACCCGCCGCGACTTGCTGTATCGCTTCCACCATCTGCCCTGGCCTCGTGGTGACGGCTGCTGAGGTTCTAATCCCCGTCCTTCTCCAAACCCTCAGTATAAACATGGTTATGAGTGAATCGATTTTGCCTTTTTTTAACTAAGATTTTGATATTCAATGTTGATATATAAGGCATTACTACATCTTGGGTACACATTTACCAATCTAGAAGTTTGTCGTGTTCATTCTCCACTTTTAAATCATTATGTGTCTTCTGAGGAATCCATAGAAAACTATCACAATTCCGTTATATGGCTTGGTGGTTTTGTTTTCTGCATTATAAGCATTTTGCGATTTCTTAACCATTCAATTTTGAAGACTTATCTTATGATCTCATATCATTATTGCATGATGCAGGAAATGAAGATAACATTTATGTTTCTGCAGGAAATGAAGTTAAACGCCTTGATTTTCATATGGTATGGGTTCCTCTGAAATAATTTTGATTGGTCTGCTTTTTTGATAAATTTACTCTTGATATATAGTATGTGATTCTAATAAATTTCTTATATATGGATTATGTCTAGAGGTATGCTGAATTTTACTTCATACAAATAAATTTTTTAAATTCCAGGATGTTTTACTTCAAATATATAATGCTGAAAACTTGATCTTTTTAATAAATTTATTCCATACTCTTGTCTAGAATACAGTTGATTGCTTTTGACTCTTTAATGAACAAGTGAATAAGGAGCTTTAAAAGAGCTAGTTACAGATAGAGATAGAAATGAACAAGTAAATTTTGGTGATTGACAGTACTTGATGAATGCATATTTCACTAAATCTTGTCACTATTAATACCATGTTTAGATGTCATATTTATAACATATAACTTCATTTAATGACTTCACCTTTTGTTTTTGACAGCTTGAAAGATTAAATGCCAGCATTTTTCCACTTTATCCCTGAAACCACCACAATGATAATCACAATAAAATCGATATAAGTTTCATTTTTAGTGCACTCTCTTTTATAAAACCATGACAATCACATTTATAAAAGGTGGAACCATAAAGCTTACAAACTATAGCATAGATAACAAAGTTGGACTAAGTAGCAGAGAACTTGATTAGGTAACAAATTTTAGAATTAATAATTGACCATCGAATAACCAACTATTAATAGGAAAATTTGAACATAAATATTGCGAAACACGACTAGGCTGCACATATGAAACTATTCAATGAACAACTAATAACTCTCTATAGAATTCCAAAGAAGTTTAAAAGAAAATGATGATAGAAAAAACAAAAATGAAATTTGTTGAATTTGAAGATTGAAGAGTCTGTTGCAGCACAAAAATAAGCATTAAGAACCTGAATTTCAAAAATAAGAAAAGTGATTAGAACCTGTTAATGTCTGTCATGCTTTCAACAGAAATAACGGTCACAAAGGAGAAGGCGATTTTGAGGATTGGAATTACGTTTTTATTAGTTAACTAAAGAATAAGGACGGCGCCGTTTTGAGGCTTGTTGGTCTTAAGTAGGGATTTGAGGTTAATTTTGGTAATTAGTTAAATATTAGCTCGATGGGTGACACGTATTGTGGGGAAGAAATATGGTTATCTGTCAGAGGAAGGAGAAGGGAGGATCAGATTTGCTCACGAGTGTTTTGCTGCAGGTTCATCCTCAGTTTCTATTCTCTTTTCCCCTTTTCTTACTGGTTGAGCAATTCTCATCAATTTACTGATATTTAATTAAAATTGCAGATACGTTTTTGGAAGGCTGTTGGCGTCAGCTGATTTTGGGAGATTATTTGATATTATTGTATTAAATCGTTTGTTCGTTGATTTGTGGTTCAAAATTGTACTCGAATTTGAGAATTATTACGGTGAATGAAAGTTTAATCGGTTTTTGTGGGTGATTTGAGTTATTTTATGTTTTTGTGCGCTGATTGCTTTACATTTGGCTATCAGAGCGTGACCTGGTATGATGACTAAGACTAACCGAATGGATACGAATAGAATCGATGAACTGGAGCAGCAGCTGAGTGAAATGAATGTGTCTATGGAGGAGAAACTAGGGAGACAAAAGGAGAATATATTGACTGAGATCCGAACTATAATGGACTTACAGATGGAAGCATTTACGCGTAACCTGGAGAACGCGAGAGGGAAAGAACATGGGCAGTCATCCTCGCCCTTGATACACTCAACACCATCGAATGTTGCAAGGGACAATGTTTCAGAATACATGAATCTGAACAACAGGACGAATGATAGAGGAAGAGGACCTGTACTAGCAAACCATTTTGCTAAGGGAGTCAAACTGGACTTCCCTCGCTTTGATGGCAGTAATCCCAAGAGCTCGATCAGGAAGTGTTCTAAGTACTTCTTGATTAACCCACTTACGGACTATGAAAAGATTGTTCTGGCAACAATCAACATTGACGGTAGGGCGGACCTGTGGTATCAGGATTACATTGAGGGAAGGGAAAACATGCCCTGGGAGAGATTTACTGACCTGGTTTTGTTCTTAGAGGCTGGGCAGGGTAACATCATTGGTGATTTCAACAAGCTGAAACAAACAGGGAATGTGGTTACCTATATTGAGCAATTTGAAGAACTTAAATAATTTATGGTGAGCATGAACAGGCACTTAACCGAAGAGTATTTCATACACTCTTTTATAAGTGGGCTGAAGGAGGAGATCAAAGCTGTGGTGCAAATGTTTCACCCCACAACTCTGGGGTCTGCTACTAATTATGCAAGGTTATAGGAAGCATCCTTAGATGTTGTTGCCAAGGTTCATAAAGGATGGACTAAAGGGATCAGTGGAGTATATTCACAACCAGCCAGAACTCATAAGGCCACCACTGAGAAAGGAGGCATGATGCCCCCTGTCAGAAGCTTACCTGTGAAGAGGCTAACTCTTGAAGAGGTTGACAATAGGAGGAAGAAAGGGACCTGCTTCAACTGTGATGAGCCATACTACTTTGGCCATAAGTGTAAAAAGTTGTTCACTATTGTAGCATGTGAGGTAGAAGAGGACACAGATGATGAGGAAACAGAGGAGGACATATCTATATCTGTACATGCACTAGCAGGGAAGATTGTACCAGACACCATTATGTTGTTAGGCAATGTCAAACATAACACTATCTCAATCTTGGTGGATACAGGGAGTACACACAGCTTCTTGGATCCAAATGTGGCTAAGAGAGCAGGTTATGAGTTAGAATGCACCAATCCTCTTATGGTGACAGTGGCAGATGGCAACAAATTGGAGTGCAACACCAGGTGCTCTCAATTTGGTTGGAGGATGGGAGAACATGAGTTCCAATCTGACATGAGGATGTTGAAGTTAGGGGGGTGTGACATGGTGTTAGGGGTGGATATGATGAAGAGGTTTGGGCCTGTTACATTTGATTTTGAGAGACAGAAAGTAACTATGGTCAAGGATGGAAAGGTGGTGTCATTACAAGGGATACAAGGTGAGGTTGAACTCAAGATGATCTCAGGTGAGAGGATGCACAAGACTCTTGACAAGGGCACATACATGTCCCTGTGTCAACTGTATGTAACCAGAGAGGGGAACTAAACAGTAGCCAGGGTACTCAACTATACCCTGAGTCTATAGAAAAGCTATTGGTGAATTATCAAGATGTTTTTGCAGAACCTATGGGGATGCCACCAAGCAGAGGGCATGAACATGGAATTCAACTGAAAGAAGGCACTGGACCTATTAAGCAGCAGCCATACAGATACTCATTTGTGCAGAGGGCTGAGATTGAAAAATTGGTAGATGAAATGCTGGAGTCTGGAATCATACAACACAGTAACTCTCCATTTGCCTCACCTGTGCTTTTGGTTAAGAAAAAGGACAATAGCTGGAGGTTCTGTATAGACTACAGGATGCTCAACACCATTAGTGTGAAGGATGGATTTCCCATTCCTTTAATAGATGATCTGTTGGATGAGTTGAGGGGAGCTTCTTTCTATTCCAAGATTGATCTGAGGGCTGGCTACCATCAGATTAGAGTAAAGGAGCAGGACATCCCTAAAACTACCTTTGTGACTGTCACAGGGCACTATGAGTTTAAAGTCATGCCATTTGGGCTGACTAATGCCCCAGCTACATTTCAAGCACTCATGAATCTGGTCTTTAAGGACTATCTCTGGAGGTTTGTGTTGGTGTTTTTTGATGACATACTTGTGTACAGCCAAGACTTGGAAGCTCATAACACTCACTTACAGTTAGTCTTACAGAAACTAAGAGAAAATCAGTTGTATGCTAAGAAATCTAAGTGCTCATTTGCTCAACCACAAGTGGAATATCTGGGACATGTTATTACTCAAGAAGGGGTGGCTGCTGACCCTGAGAAAATAAATTGTATGCTCACTTGGCCTAAACCAAAAACTGTGAAAGCTTTGAGGGGATTCTTGGGCTTGACTGGGTATTACAGGAAGTTTGTTCAGAACTATGGACTGTTGGCTAAACCACTAACCACATTATTGAAGAAAGGGCAATTTACATGGGATGAGATGGCTGAAATAGCTTTTGAGGAACTCAAGGTAGCCATGTCTCAAACACCAGTGCTAGCACTACCTGATTACAACAAAGAGTTTATTCTAGAGACTGATGCTAGTTTTGGGGGCATAGGTGTTGTCTTGATGCAAGAAAAGCACCCTATTGCTTATCTTAGCAAGGCTTTAGGGCCTAAAAGTATGGGTTTATCTATATATGAGAAGGAGTTCTTGGCCATCATCCTAGCAGTCTCTAAATGGAGGCACTATCTGGTGGGAACTGAGTTTGTAATCAGAACTGATCAGCAGAGCTTGAAATTCTTACTGGAACAAAAGATTACCACTGCCCTGCAGCAAAAGTACTTGGCAAAATTAATGGGCTTCAATTACAGGATTGAGTATAAGAAAGGCATTGAGAATAAGGCTGCTGATGCCTTATCAAGAAGGGGACTAGAGGATCACACTGTAAATCAGCACATAGCTGAGTGCACTGTGATTGTTGGGGTGCAGCCAGCTTGGTTGCAGCAGATTATAGACTCTTATGAGGGTGATGCAGAGATTAAGGAAGCTATCACAGGGTGCTTACTGAGGCCTTATGATGTATCATATTATCATTTCTATGGGGGATTACTGAGGTATAAAGGTAGAATTGTGGTTGGCCAAGCTACTGAATTGAGGAGGGAAATCATTAACTCTATGCACAGTTCCACTATGGGGGGCACTCTGGCATAAAAGCCACTATGAAGAGAATACAACTGTTATTTCAGTGGCACAAAATGTGGGAGGAAGTCCAGAAATTTGTGGAAGAGTGTGAAGTTTGCAAGATGTGCAAGGGTGAACATGTAGCATACCCAGGGCTTTTGCAGCCTTTGTCCATTCCATCCCAGGCTTGGCAACACATTTGCATGGACTTCATTGAACAGCTGCCCCTTTCAGGAGGGCAAGACACTATTTTGGTGGTGGTTGACAGATTAACCAAGTATGGTCATTTCTTTTCATTATCACACCCTTTGCCCACTTCAAAGGTTGCTATGGTTTTCTTAGAGGGGGTCTATAAGTTACATGGCCTTCCCTCTATCATAACCACATATAGAGATAAAATATTCACTAGCAATTTTTGGAATGAGCTTATGCAGTTATTGGGGATTCAGCAGGCCATGACCACTGCCTATCACCCACAGAGTGATGGACAAGTAGAAAGGGTGAATGCATGTGTAATCATAATCCAAAACAGTGGGCCAAATGGATCAGTTTAGCTGAGTGGTGGTACAACACTAGTTTCCACACTAGTATTCAGATGACTCCTTTTGAGACTCTCTATGGGTATAAGCCAAGCCATCTTAGCCTAAGTCCTGTTATGAATGCAAGAGTACAGGGGGTACAGGAGGTGATGAGTCACAAGCAGAAAATACTCCATAACTTGAAGAAGTATTTACAAAGTGCACAAGAGAGGATGAAGCAAAATGCTGATAAGAACCGAAGTGAGAGGGAATTCAAGGTGGGAGAGTGGGTTTATCTCAAATTGTAGCCCTACAGACAGTTCACACTAAGGGATAAGAAATTATGGAAGCTGAGTGCAAGGTATTGTGGGCCTTTTGAGATACTGAGTAGAGTGGGAAAGGTAGCATACAAGCTGGATTTGCCGAGTACAGCTAAGGTACACCCAGTATTTCATGTATCTTTGCTCAAGAAGTCAGTTTCTAAGAAAGCCACAGTGACTAAGCAGTTCCCTATATTGAATGATGAGGGTGAAGCTTTGTTAATTCCTGTATCAATCCTTGGGAGGAGGATGGTTAAGCGAAACAACCATGCTGTGGGTCAGGTGTTGATTGAGTGGCGCATCTCCCAAAAGAAGAAGCAACCTGGGAGGATTGGAATGTGATTGTGCAGTAGTTTCCTGTTATCAAGACTTGGGGTCAAGTCTTTTGAACGGGAGAGCTTTGTCATGCTTTCAACAGAAATAACGGTCACAAAGGAGAAGGCGATTTTGAGGATTGGAATTACGTTTTTATTAGTTAACTAAAGAATAAGGACGGCGCCGTTTTGAGGCTTGTTGGTCTTAAGTAGGGATTTGAGGTTAATTTTGGTAATTAGTTAAATATTAGCTCGATGGGTGACACGTATTGTGGGGAAGAAATATGGTTATCTATCAGAGGAAGGAGAAGGGAGGATCAGATTTGCTCACGAGTGTTTTGCTGCAGGTTCATCCTCAGTTTCTATTCTCTTTTCCCCTTTTCTTACTGGTTGAGCAATTCTCATCAATTTGCTGATATTTAATTAAAATTGCAGATACGTTTTTGGAAGGCTGTTGGCGTCAGCTATTTTGGGAGATTATTTGATATTATTGTATTAAATCGTTTGTTCGTTGATTTGTGGTTCAGAATTGTACTCGAATTTGAGAATTGTTACGGTGAATGAAAGTTTAATCGGTTTTTGTGGGTGATTTGAGTTATTTTATGTTTTTGTGCGCTGATTGCTTTACAATGTCAAGTAACGGAAGTACCTAACTCAAAAGCGGAAATGGGATTTAAAAGTGAGAAAACACGAGTTATCAAAGAACAAAGGAACGACAGCGTTTTGGACAATTCACCGACTTAAATAGAAGAAACCAATAGAACAGTGCCACGTACAGAGGACAAGGCTTTAAATAGCAAACTTGGCACGAAAGAAAGTAGTTTTTGGCTCAACTTCGATCTGAAATCTCAGGTTCTCTCTTTCTCTCTCTATCAATTCCCTCTCTCTTCTTTGTTAGCTCGGTGTTGATCGGAACTCTTATCAATTTCACAGATTCATCCAGAAGGATTGGAGCGGTGAATCATTCAGCTATCGTTTACCTCGTCGTGTAACTTCCAGCTGTCACAGCGTTGTGTTGATTTTGTTGTGATCGGATTGTGCACTGTTTTCGGAAATGAATAAAACGAATTTCGCATTGATATTAATCCTCGTTATACTGTTTTAGATATTCTGTTGTTGATTGTGGTTGTGAACTGTAAAGTGACGTATTTGATTCGTGGTTAATACGATTTAGGATCGATACAGTCGATCCTAACAGTTAACTATTGCGAATCTTGTTCAAGTCACTGTTTTTAATGATTGAACCGGGAACTAGTGACGTTTCTATTGTGTTATACAATTATCTGGAGAGTGACAATATGTACTCTAGCCAAGTGTTATCCTAATTGACTAATTTTTGGGGGAAGGATTTTAGGAAAGAGTTTTTTTCATTGTTAGATGAACTATAAATTGGAAGATTGTTAGTTAGTGCAGAATAAGATAGAAGAATTTGGAGAGGCAATGTTTTGAAATCCGGACCGGACGGACCGTCGGAACTGGGAACCGGGTCTCAAAACGAGTGGATTATACCTCAAAGGGGGTCAAAAACTGGTGTTTTTGCTCGACCCGACGAACCGTTCGTGGGTAACTAGAACCGGGCGGTTGTGATATGTGAAAATCAGAAAAATCTTAGAGAATCAACCATGGGGCCTCTAATTTCTCAGATTCAAATTTAGCAAGCAAGAAATTGTGTGTAAAAAATGTAATAGAGTGGAAAAGATATAAAAAGATTAGAAGAAAAATGAAAAAAATAGGGTATAATTGAGGTAAAACGGAAAAAAAAAAATAGAAAGAAAAAGGAAGAAGATAGAAGAGTGGCTGAGCAGCTGTTGCTCTTCTTAAAGAGAAATAGGTAGAGGTGCCCAAACTAGAACTGGAACCGGGGAACCGAACCGGTTCGAACCGTGGTCAACGGTTCCGGAACTGTTGACCACCGTTCCCGGTTCGGAATCGGGAACCGGAACCGGCTCCTCCGGTTCGGTTACGGTTCCTCATTTTGAGGAACCGGAAACGGCGATTAGAACCGCCGGTTCTAACCATACTCTTTAATTGTTTTTTTATTTTGAATTTACATGATGGAGTTAGCTTAGTTGGTACTACTTTTGATGTATATTTCAAAAGACCAAGGTTCAAATCCTCATAGATACATTTTGTATTTTTTTTTTTTTCATATTATTTTTAGTTAACTTTTAAGTATCAATTAATTTAATATTTTTTCAACATCTATTACTTATTAGGATCAGAAATTAATCTAATATTTTTTCAACATCTATTACTTATTAGGATTCAAAACTAATCGATGCTCAATAAAATATTATGGACTAGGAGTTTTTGAAAATACAACTTTAACAATAAAACATAATATTTGTTCTATTATCATTGTAAGCAAATTACAAGAAGCTACAAAACTCATGTTTTGTTGTCAAAACATCACAACTAACAACGAAATTAATTTTGTTGCTTAAAAAATCTTTCCGGATTTTATCCGATTAATGTTTGTTTTTATTTTATCCGATTTATTTGTTAAACATTGTCCAAAATAAATTAAAAAAAATAAAAATAAAAAAATAATAAAAAAAGGTTCAGAACCGTGGAACCGGGTAACCGGAACCGTGCCCAAATGGTTCGAATACGGTTCTGGAGTTCCCGGAACCGGGAACTGGCGGTTTCAGAACCGGAACCGGAACCGCGAACCGTTTGGACATGTCTAGAAGTAGGGTTTGTAACTTTTTATGCTTTTACATAATTTTTATATATATTATTTTCTTTTATAGTTTTATTTATTAATTAATTTTAAAACACATGTTTCTTATTAATTTACTCATTTTGATTTGGTTTGATATTATATGTAAATTAAAATCTAATGAGCATTTATATATATGTTTTTAATTATATTGTAATATTAGTAGTAAAATATATAAAGTTTTATTATATAAATATTATTTATTTATATTTATGACGTTACTGGTTTGGCCACGGTCGACCCACTGGTTGAACTAATGACCCATGACCTAGTCAATTTTCCGGTTCGATGAACGGTCCGAGTTTCAAAACATTGTGGGGAGGACGGTTGAGAGGAATAATTGACTAAATTTGAGATTTAGAAATATAACTACTCATGATAGATTAATTATTACTCGTGTTCAGAATTGGTAGGGCAGCATAATCGTGTGGATTTGGTCATAAGTTCAATTCCCGTTGAAAAAATGCCTAATAGCCTTATCTATTGTGAGTAGCGGGAGCGAGTTTTCCCGTCATCCAAAAAAAAGAAATTGAAAATTACCACCTCTTAGTTTACAATTGAATAGTTGGGAGTGACTATTTAAAAACCTATCAGGTAACCAATTAGATTGTTTTTTAACTAACAGTAATTCAATTAGGTTTTTAAATATTTTTAAAAAGTTAAACGCAATATTTCTATACATGGTAAAAATTGAATAAAAGGTGTTTCATCTTCTTTTCCGTATGTTTAGAGGTTGACACGCGTATACACTTATTAAAAGATATTTAACATGTATAATATTTTAAAACGTGTCAACTGTCAACCTTTAAACATATGAAATAACACCAATTTAAAATAAAGAAACCTATCCCCCGTAAAAACAACCAAAACACGGCGCCTAATCGCAAAACCGGTGCATGCATCCGGTTATGTTAACTTCTTACTAAATGAGGAATTCATGATGTCTTTCTCATCAATATAACATAATTACTTTGTTAGCTATTTCCCAATTCTAAGAATTTTTTTGTAAAAGTAAATAATTTTTTTTCCTTTTTTGGCATTTAATCCTAATAATTGAGAAATGGGAGTGTATACTGGTGAGTCGATGAAAACTTGAACTTGCGCAGCGGCAGTCCATCTTCCTTGCCCACACCCAATCGCTTTCAACAAATTTAAATCGATTAAGCAATCTAAATTAGGGTTTACTTAACCCACGATAGCAATCTCACAATGACGAAGAATATTAACAATGGCGGAGAAAAAGATATTGGGGTGAGTGATGATTCTTACACTGATTTTGTTCTTCCCGAGTCTTTATTGATTGAAATCTTTCTAAGACTCCCAATCGTCGTTATCATGAACTGCAAGTTAGTGTGTAAATCTTGGTATAAGCTTCTTTCTCATTATAGTTTTACCATTAGTTATTTGAGAAATCCAATCTTTACCCACTTCTTTTTTCCCGTAAATATTAGTATGTTCTGTTTGCTTGAAATCTCTAAGGATGGGCATTGTATTAAGACACCCTTCTATCCAAAATTACCTCCTGATATGTTGGCAAGAGAGTTATGTTTAGACATTATAGGCTCATGCAATGGCTTGCTCTGCCTACGTTTGCTTAAACCCGGGTTTAGTATAGTTTTCGTCTGCAATCCGATAATGGGGGAGTATATTGTACTTCCTCGGCACAATATGAAGGCCGCGACTTATAAATTTGGTTTTGTTCCATCTACAAGTAAATTTAAGGTGCTTAGAATTACCTTTAAACCTTTCCAACGTGGGGTTCGACGTGAGGTAGATGAATGTCATATTTTCACCGTTGGAGTTGATGATAGATGGAGAAGTTTGGTGTTTCCATTGGTAGACTTACTCGGGATTGCTGAAGTTTTGCTAAATGGGGCCTTGCATTTTATTGATCAGGATTCTTTTATTATACGTACTTTTGATTTTGCGGAGGAGAAATTTGGTCAAATTTCACACCCTCTTGACGTGGTGATGGACCGAAACATGGGTTTGGAATTATTTAATAATCAGCTTGGTTTAGTTGACTACTCCGTTAACTCTGGATTTACTATATGGACAATGCAAGAGTATGGAAATGTGGAATCTTGGACCAAAGATGTGATACAAAAGATTTGGTTCCCATCTGGCACGCGTTCTGAAAAACTTGAACCTGTTGGAGCATTACAAAATGGAGACATGCTTTTTGCACATGGCACTCATCTTCTATCATGTAATGTTAAGCAAAAAAACTGTTCTATAATCGGACATTTTAATGATGTTTATTACATGAAGCCATATGCCCCAAGCTTTTCGTTACTCAATAAGGTTTTACATGAAGGGCAACGGAGAAGCATGAATGCTTAGTTGAAGGATTGCTCATTCACTTCTGGTAAAATATCAATTCTATATATCCACTATGTTGAGTAGTTACTAACTTTCTCTGATCTCGATTTAGGAGAACTTGCTTTTCTGTAATACCATTGCATGAGTTATCCTGATATTTTAATTCTTTTGAAGGAAAGATTGTTATATCTTGGTTTAGATTTTGTGCAATAATTGCATAATGATCTATCATTCACTTACTTTGGATCGACTCATTTGTATTCATTCTGATGTTTCCTGCTTAAATACAAGATGGTCATTGGTTATACATATGTATTTGAATTTATGAGGAGCTAATTGAAAAGTGTATATATATATAGAATCTTTGTGATCGGTATTAGTATGCAAAAGGATACAATCTCTTGTTTATTATTATTGATTCTGTGTGTATGCAATTGATCTTTGAGAATAATGGTTGGCAAATTCTTCGTTTCAGGGGAGTGTGCTTTTAGAGTGTTATTAAATGACACTGCAAAGAAATAGGTTTTGGATATAGAAATTTTACGAGTCACTTGATCTAGTTTGGAACGTTTAGAGACGGATACAACGATTAAATTGGAATAATGAATAACTTTGTGACTTACCATGATGGAGCTTGTGATGAATATGGACGTCCTCACCTTTGATAATAGTTGCATTTTACCTCTGTAACCAGATTTGGAGGAATTCGATGGAATATTTTGTCGGAGATTCTTAGATTCCTTGACATTTTCACTAATATTTTGACATGCCACATTTATTTTGTGCCATATATGGGTATTTCCATCAATTTGAGTATTTTGTGGTTATAACTACATGATTATGATGCATTTATGTAATAATTAATTTAGCCCTACAAGAACTTAAAAAAAAAAAAGAATAACTATAAAAATAGTTTGCAATTATTAGATAACTTGATTTGATTGAAATGTCAATAATTATTATTGATGAATTGTTGTGGCAGGGTTTATGTACTCAGGGTTGTTTCCTTGGTTTAACTAAACACTATGAACAATGAGTTCCTTTGATTGTAATTTATATCTGATCTTAGTTATGAAGTTCTTATACAACTCAAAAATCTACATATTGGAATCTCTTGTAATGTAGAAATCATATTTGCAGGAGGCAGCAGAGAAGCTAGAAGGATGTTCTTCTGTAAATTCGAATGGTTCACCAAAGTTATCGACTTAATGTCGTTTTTATTGCAGATTCTGTATGTTTGTAGTAGCTTTACACCAAGATTTTGTACAAGTAATCTTCTGTTATTCTGATTTTTTAAGATTTATGTGTACATTAGTAATATTTCTTAGAGTTTATAGTAAATAGTTATTATGGGTTTAGCATGTGGCTTGTTTAGGATTTTGACATAATTTTTTTAAAATGGTATAGACATTTAGGACCAACTAGTTAATAACATGTTCGTTGAACGTGAATCATATGATTTCGATAAAATAATTTATATACGTAATTATTGTTCAAATTCAAAATATTTTATATAATAACTTAACTAAATGAGTTGTTCAGTGATAAACTATAATTGTTTAAAAGATTAAATTTTAATTGAATTAACTGATAAATCAATGGAAAAAAAAAAAGAAACATAAATGAATATTACCAAATAAATTTTTATTGCATTTTATGAAATTTGTTTTTCAATTTTAATGGATCATAAATTTATATTCTTCATTTATATATTGACAAACCTCTTCATTATGGTTCAAAATTTTGTATACTTAAATAGACTTCTTGTTTCTTATTTTTTATTTTTTTTATTGTTTTAATTCAAATCACGCTTAAGTATGTTTTTTCTGTTAGGAGTGTACGTAAAAACACATAGCTCATACAAACCACATCATTAAATCTACAAATTCTTAATTATTGGTTGTAACTACAAATGAATTGAAAGAGTTATAAAATGTAGAAACGATGCTGATGTAGTTAGTAACTGCAGTTCATCTGAAAAAGAAAAATATCTAATTTTAAATTTAAATATTCCATGATAAACAATATTAATTATACACAATATTGTGATACGATTCTTACCCATATAACGATTTGTCAAAACTTTTGAAATAACTACTATTGGATTTTGATTAACAATTTCTTGCAATATATGTCCTTCATTTTTTGCCATGTCTTGTCAACACACTACTAATGGTTGATATCTGCTCAAATAAAAATCAATTTAATTACGACATTCTTAATAAGTAATAAATCGAAGTATCTATAATGAATATTAACTATGAATAGTACTTCTACATAATATATAATTTTATTTATAGTTTTAATGTGATTATACACCTCATTGTTATAAACACAAAATTTGCTATTTTTCATGTATAAAAAACTCATATATCAAAGAAGTATTTAACATGAAGAAAACTTACTCTTTATTCATGACTGTTATTTCTCTCAATGATTTGAAACCTCCTTTTGGAACAACTGTTGTTCGATAGTCGTTTGCTTTTATTAAAACTCCGCAAATATCTATATCGTTGTAATTTAAGAATAAGAAATCTATATAAAACTAATATATCATAAAATGAATAAGACAAAGAAAAAAAATTACCAATTGGTCCATTATTATGAATTTCAAGGTCTTTAAACTTAATAAATTTATAATTTATTTTGTCCTCCATTAGTTCAAAAACATTCTACACTGTGCTAAATTTATGAAGCACCAACTCCTTTTGTGGATGTGCACTGGGGAACAATGGGTGAATCTTCACATTTTCACCATTAGAGATGACATAAGTTTTATGCAATACTCCATTAAATTGTTGGATGTTATTGTTGAATATTGTGACTCCAATTTATATACCCTGCATGTAATGTTAATTCAGATACTGTTAGAATTTCTTAATAGTATCAAGGATAAAAGTTTTAAGCATAATTTACTTACTTCTTCATCGATCATTATCATCTTTTTAAGTCGTGTAGTAAGATTATTCAAACAACTTGTTTCAAATCCAATTCGTAAAGCCTTCAGTCGTACTGTAAATACCTTTTATTTTATTTCCAAACAATTAATTGTTATTTCTTGATCTTTTGATATAATTTTCTGAAAAGTAATAAGTATAGAATAAATGAAAGTACTTGGTATAAGAAAAATTATGACATAAATTTTATACGTATAGATATATATATATATAAGATAAATAAATAGTGAAATCTATTATAAGTACTAATTACATTAATTTACAATTGGTGAAGATTTTTACAATATTCTTATTAATGTTTAATGGTAATATCCATCAAACCTCATACAGAATTACTCGGTAAACTTTCTAGGAACAGACATATTCTGTCACACACTATAATATCCTTTGGCTACCAAAATTTCTGGCCTATCCGTATTAATTTAGGAACACTATGTTTTGGTAATGGTTATTTAATTTTCACCTTTCCTTTAAATGCTAATTTCATCAGAGCAAGGTATACAAACAATCAATATTTTTATACATGATTAATATCTATATATATATATATATAGCGCAGAAAACATAATAAATAAAACTCTAAAATACGTATTGCCGTAGAAAGCTTCATATGTTAATTTTAGGCCAACTGATATTTCATATTCCTTAAATTCAACTATTACAAATCAATATACTAAAATCACATTAGGCAAAGAGAAAAAAGTTGATTGTTGGATGCAGAAGTCAAAATTAAAACATAAATTGAATGAATAACATTAAATACTTACATCAAGAATATAATAATCCAAATTTGTTGGAAGTAGTTGGTGCAAATCAACCAATAGTATATATGATTTGCTTGTAAAAACATATATTTATAAAATTGTTTGTGTAAATAGAGGTTTATATTTATCCTAATTCTAATTATATTCGTTCACAATTCCTATACAAAAAAGAATTGGAGATATACAGTACTTCTAATCCAAATACATTTAAGAAGTTAACTATATAAAATGTAATTGTAGATAAACACTACTTCTAAACCAAATACATTTAATAAGTTTATGTTATAAGTATATGGGCTCCTGAATTTATTTTGGATATGAGAAAATAGAATTCAATATCTCCCCATAGAATTATGGGCCACATATTTACTAAAGAAAAAAGAATTTTTCGTATGGGATTTTGTTTTGGATCATTGTTGAGAATCATTTATTGGGTTATGTAGTGAATTGAGGTCATGTATTTATTTATGTTAGAGAATGAAAGGATAACCCATATCCATATCTTAATAGACTTTTAGTCATTAGAATGTGGGCCGCATAATTACGTCGCATTCAGTATTTCACTATCTTAATTGATTTGTTATTATTATTATTTAAATATAATATTTTTATTATAGATATATACAACATATTATTCTTATTTATTATTTGATTATTTTGCTATTAAATTGTGACATTTATTATTTGACTATTTTATCATTAAATTGTAATTTATATAAATATATATTAGGTAAATCAAAATTTTAAAAAAGCACCCATACTTAGATAGATAGATATTGTGGTTTAGACGGTTTACAAATTTTAAACCAACCACCGGACCCAAAAGTGGCGGATGACAAAAATATCAACCAACCACTATTATTTAAAAGTTTAAAATCGATCATTTACAGACAAATGGATTCGATTTAAGCGGGTTGAGCGGGTTTGCACACGCCCCTATCAATTACCACAACAAATTTGAGGCTCCAAATCCTTGACACGAACTGAGCACCACCCCCTTTATCCACATACGCAAACTCTCGAAAACAAAACCAATCTTTCTGTATAAGGATAAAAACTACGACGAGCTCAGCAACAATGGCTACCACCGCCATGTTCTCTTCCCGATTACAAATTTGCTCTCCACGCAATGCAATCCGATCAGCAACACTTCCCTTCACGCTATTCATCAACAAAACAAACTCATCTCTTAATCTCAGTTCATCGCGCTCTATTTCTGGGTTTGCCCCTCTTGTTCTTAGCAAAACCCTCACAATTGCCACTCCGGTTCACAAATTTTCTCCCCCAATGAGAGTCGTATGTGAAAAGGGCTACAAGATGAAGACCCACAAGGCAATTATTATTGTATTGTGTTTTTATTTATGTGGGCTTTTTAGATTTTGTAGTACTGATGTTGTCTGAATGTGGATTGTAGGCTTCAGCTAAGAGGTTTAGGGTTACGGGGAGTGGGAAGATAATAAGGAGAAGAGCAGGGAAGCAGCATTTGCTTCGAAAGAAGAATACTAAGAGGAGAAACAGACTTTCTAAAACGGTTTGCAATTTTCGAAACTCATTTCTCTTGAAATTCTCTTTATTTATCGTATAATTTTGCATATAATGTTCTTAACTTTATACTTACTCCATTGTGAAGTTGTTGTTCACTGATTAATAGTATTTGGATGAAATAGATTATGGGTTTAGGTTTGAATTTAGCTTTTGCTATTGAAGACAATAAGCCTACTAAAACTTGAATTTTATTTTTCGAATGTAAATACGTAATGTGTATCGAGTGATTCTCAGGAACTGACTTCAATTTCCGTTCAATATTATTGTATAGTGAAACCAATGTTGCTGAATGGTTGTGATTTTCCCACATAAGGAGTCCAAATAGCTTCTAAGAAATGAGCTTTTGTATATGTTCATAGTAGTGGATCAACCCGTATGTTTAAAGTTTGCATAAGCATATTCTACTCGAACGAACAAATTAATTGGGGTGGGTTGAGGTTGTAGAAAATGAAAAGCTCTGTATTACGACTTGGGAAATTACACTCGCCTTATAATTTTAGGACCTTTAAATACGTCATGAAATCCTGCATTTGTCTTTGAGCAAGCATAGAGTGCTCTTATAGGTGTCCGAAATCTAGTGATGTTAAACCTTGTACTTGTCTCTGGTTAAATAGTCTGTTTTAGCTGTTAAACAAAGAAAAATTCCTTGATAAGAGGACTTCATTTATATCCTTTATGGGATTTGTTAAAGTGTCGTTAATGTATTTTGAGTATCTGAAATTTTCCTTGTTATTCTCGTTTGTTGTCTGTTACATACAATGTTTCTTATGACGTTTGATTCACATCCACATGAATAGAGACAAATAATGTTGTTGATATTATGCTTGTGAAATAGGCTATATCTATACTCGGGCTCTCTTACATATCTTTGTTTGTTGTAATAACAGGTTCAAGTTGACCGCAGTGACTATAACAACGTCATTGGGGCTTTGCCGTATCTGAAAGTAAACAGGTCAAACTGAAGCTGATATACTCACTCACTAGCATGTAGAGAGCTTGTTGTTTGATTACAGTATTTTTGTTAGGGGATTAGAGGAGCTCTCAAACTCTAGTGATTCTCTAAATTCTTGTATTTGATCTTCTGTATCATTTAATCTACGGAGACCAAAATTGCTACAAGTACAGATCCTTTGGTTTTTGATTATATCTGATGAATGTTTGGAGTGTTGGGCTGGTTTCTATTTCATATTTTTATTTGGGGTATCAAAGATAAAGATTTGATTAAGTTTTTAGCACATAACATACTCTAATAATATCAAGAAAGATATGAAACTTGGGTTTCTCGTCTAAAAGAACAAGTGAACAAATAGCAATAGCTTGTACATACAAAGATAATGATGCCAAATATCCAATTTAAATTAGGTACTACTTGGCAAATACATAAATAGAAAAAGGGTTCAACTTCAAATTTTCATAGAAACATAATGTTGTATGAATGACGAGACCAATCAGAAGCAGAAATACTGAAATGGAAAAAAATCAAGGTAGCTCACATAAAGGGAGGATACCCAAGAGAAGAGAAGAGAACAGGTGCGGTCTGGGATAAGTTTGATCATCTCAGAATATTTTCAAGAGTGTTTGTTAATCAAGAATGGATCCTTGATTTATATATATATATATATAACAAGAGCATCAATCATTCTATTTAAGTTTCTCATATGAAATCAAACACAATGAGAGTTACAGATGTACAGTTTCTCCTATTGGGCTATTAATCCAATAGAAGAATTGTAACCAACAAAATACACTAACTAGCCTGCAATCAAAGCTACACTATAACTGTATATACAGCTCGTCTCTGTTGGCGTCAAAGACAAAAATACTCGTGGTTGCTTTTCACCCCTACTCTGAGCCTAATGTCAATGAATGGGTTAACTAACACCAAAACTAATTGAAACTTCCAAACATTGAATAGTATACACCTTAACAAGGAATCTGACAACATTTCAAGCTGAAGATTTTTCTGCTTTAATCATTTCCAATCAAAACTGTGATATCAAAAGAATGAAAGATCCGAAATAATCATATACCAAAAGGGCAAATAACAAATCTGGGATTGGATTGGATAGAAAAAGAAATAAAAAAAAAAAATTTGGACCATTTCTCGATTTGTGCGTGTCATCTTGAGTTCCAATTTTATTGGATGTCCCCGAAGGGACAATACTCCATGTACATGCTGTTTCATATAAACTATTATAAAGCAATACAAACTGTATTGTTTTGTCAATGTGGGAGAAGATAATAGAAGGTGATTTGGGCCTATAAAGTTTTTAGGATCTATGGGCTGATTTGGGCTCACATATAAAGCTGGTTCACGGGCTGGCCTTTTGTTTCATATCATTATGGGCTATAAAAAATTAGGCTATATGCAATTTTACCACATAACGTAATCTAATTAATACTTAATTTATTAAATTTATAGTCGTTGTTGGATATATACACTAATATTAAAATTAAGTTAAAACATAGAAGATAATTTATCTTAAACCGTTGACGAATGAAATTTTTTTCTCTTTTCAAAATTCTGAAATTTTACGAATATTGTTCAATGTTTGTTAATCATTTACGAGATGAACTCGACGTGATTGTTAGTCGATCAAGCTTAAATAAGTTTCAATCAAACTATACACAAGTTAAAATTTGAATAACCTAATGTTTTTTTATATATTTTTTTAAATTAAGTGGATTTTAAAACTAACCTAGTTTATTATTTTACCGGATCAAAACTCGATTCGTTTTCCAACTCCAAACACAGATACTGTGACTAAACGAATTAATCATTCTATATCCAAATTAGCAAGTTCTAAATCCCATCTCCATTAATCCGAAGAACTCATGCTTGACATCGAAACCAACATAAAAAAAAAAAAAAAAGGTAATAAAAATAGAAAAGATAGTAAAAGAGCTTCCATTTCTACGCCTCCCAGTGGCTAAGTATAAAACTATTATTTCCAATGTTTTCGATGTGGATACATTTTGGCTTATATAAACTTGTTTTCTTTCGAGATACTGAGATTAAATCACTAGCAGCATTAAAACACATTAAGCAATCACTAATTATTTGTTTTATTTAATGGTTATAACTTTTCAGAGTGTTGGAAATCTTGATTGAGTAAATTGTGTTTTAGCACGATTTATATAAAGATTTAAGTGATTTCGTATATCGAAAGTGGAATGTCTTTGGCTCTAATTATTCTACGTCTCGAGTAGATAAATTCAGAGTATTTAATTACTCAAATCCGATTTCGAGTGAATGAGAAATTAATTAACAAAGTGAATCACTTAAAACGTTATTCATAGTTGGAATTGATTTTCGATATGAACATAAGTAATTAAATGATCACAAATCATATAATCGATGGCCACGATCGTATGAGAACTAGTTCATTTAATTGGGACTAATATGTTCAAATCGGAAAAATTAAGGACCAACTTGAAAAGACGTAATATTCAAGATTCAAAGTTTTGGGGTCAAATTATAAGTTTGAAAAAGATAAGGGATGAGGTGCACCTTGCCGCACCGGATCAACACTCTACAAGGGAAGTGGGGTGCACGGTACACCCGCTACACTGGATCCGAGCTCATTGGGGTCTTTTCATCAAACAAGGCAACTTTTGGGGCTGTTTTGAAAAGCCATTTCAGGGGGCTTTTAATCCAAAAGACACACCTTTTGGGCCCTAATGCTATGTACGAAAAGTTGCAATTTTTGACCAAAAACTCTTCATAATCTATAAATAGGCCCTCCATTTATGGAATTAAACACACCAAAAATCATTTTCTCTTCTCTCTTTTTCTCTAAAATAATAATTTGAGTATTTTGAGAGTTCTTTTATTTCTTAAATATTAGTTTTAATATTTTAAGAATAGTATTGAATATTAAATTTTAAATTAAGCATTTGAAATATTCTTGAAGTTCTTGAATAATATTTCGATGAACTTTTTAATACTAAATTGAGTACTTTGAATATTCTTAAATATTAATTTAATAGTTTAAGAATAAAACTTGCATATTAAATGTCTAGATATGCATTAAATCATACGAGTCCATCGAGAGAGTTTGGAACAAGCATTTGTTCGCTAGACTCGGTAATTTTGTCAGGAAGTGAACAAAAGTGGGTAATTGAATTACAAAAAGAAAGGCACGTTTTCTCATTAATTAATAAATTTAGAGTAAGCAAGGGGCATTTTGGGGAAATCATACGGTTAGTAGCAAAGACCTTTAATTACCAAAGGAACGGGAAAAAGAGGGCAGTTTTTGGCAAAATTGAGATATTTCTCAGGTTCTATTCTCTCCCTCTAAATCCCTAATCTCTTCTCTTCTCTTCGTACGATTGAGCCTTAAACTCGTTTTATTTCCGCAGATTGGAGGTTGAAGCATATCGTCAGCTGGATTAGTGAATTCACTAATCGTTCCTAATCGATTTGTTTGTGAATCTGCTGTGTTTCTGTTCGTAAGATTAGTGAAGTAGTCTAATCTTTCCTATTTGATTCGGCTATGAATCTGTGAGCTGTTGGTAATCTTTTATCTAACGAATTGATATACATTGTTATCTGAACATTTCTGTTGAATGAATGGAAGTTTAATTGATTTGGCGATTGTTGAATTGTTGCTTGAGTTGGATTGCGATTAATTGATTACAATTTATGATCGCTTGGCCTCAATCCTAACAAATGGTAATCAGAGCGTTCGATCCTAGAGAAAACATGTCGAACGAGCAGGGGCGAATAGATATGAGTCGATTGGATAAATTTTCGGCATCAATCGATAGTATGTTTCGAAAACAGAAGGACGAGCTGATTAGCGGGATAAAGGCTTTAATGCAAGAGCAAATGGAAGCCATGGCACAAAGATTGTATGAGGCAGGAGTGTTTGATGAAATGCCTCAATTCTCGGTCGAAACGAAGTCATCCAATCAAGATGCAGCAGTGTTCGATGAAATGCCTGAGTCAAATGTTCGATCTGAAATGCCCGACTCGAAGGTTCGATCTAATTGCTCGAATGTTTTGCAAACATTGGTGACTACGGCATATGACTCCTTGTGCCCAGATTCATATGAAGAGGGTGCCGAGTTCGAGGATGTTGTATTAAACCAGAGACCGAGAGATTTACCAAGTTATATATTATCAGACTTAAGGGAAAATCGATTTCAATGCCAAATTCAACAGCAGCTAACCGAACTTGAGGAAGTGCCAACAAGCGAGGACCTGCAGCCTAGATGCTTGCTTGAACTCTATGGACATAAGTTAGCCGAGCTCCCGAGTAAAGTGCGATCTGAAGTGAGCTCTGAATATTTGCTTCGTCTACATTGTGCAAATTCTGACAAGCAGTCGTTCGATGCTTTGTTTAATAAGCAGTTACTTGATTGGGGCATGGCACGTTTATGTCGTCCTTTATGTGGTATCGGAAATGATCTTTTCTTCAATTTGAACGTGAACTCTTATCGAAGCGCTAGTAACTTGGATACCACAGAAAACCATCGGTTCAATGTTGAAAGTGTATCTCATTTTAATGAGTGGAGCATCGAGGAAGAAGAAAATGAAGGATATTATGGTGACACTTCTTTAGATCATAAATTTGAACTTCTTCACGTTCTCTTTGATCCAGGTGGAGGTTCAGACGGTAAATGTGAGGCGCTTGAAGATGGTGGGAATGATTTAACGGAGCTTTCCATGTGTGGTAAACCTAACTCAATTATTGGTATTGCTGCGTTTTATTTTTATGTTACTTGTTGCATAACGAATGCAAGCTCACTGATTAAAACATGGTTAGTCTTTGCATTACGAGATAAAATCTCAATGCATCGTCTTGTTTTGCCATCCTGTCTGATAATTGAATTAGCTCAAATGATTATTAATGGTGGTAACAATATAGTCCGGTTGCATTTTCTTGGAGAGCTGTTATGCCTACTTATTCAGCAGAAAAAGATGATATCCCTAGACAAAAATGCCTTTGGTGCTCTTTTCACATCTCTGCTCAGTTTGTCTTCGGACAGCCACTTAGTGCAACAGGCTATAGACAAGAGAATTACGGACTCACTGCTATTCATGCTATACTATGCTCTTGGACTTTCTATGCAAGCAAGGGTGAAGCTTCTTTCTATGGTCAAGGGTGTTGGAAGAAAAATATTGTCCGTGCTTGGAGTGAGGTCACAATTAAATGGTCTCTTGGAAAGGTGCCACCGATATTATCTTGGGGATCAATTGCGTCATGAGTTGTCAAATGGTGAAGTAGACATCTTCTGCCTTTTGCTTGGAAGCTGTACTAGGCCAACACCATCTCGTGGAAGATATGACTTTGAGGAATTCATATTCATGGTTTTATGGGTAAATGGTGCTGAACATCCTGTAGTTCTGAAACCATGTTTTACAACTTTGAGAAACCTGAGCAGTCATCTTTATGGAGATGGGAAGATTGAAGCTCAGGAACTTATCCTTCGCAGTCTGTTGGTTCTGTTTCGAAGTACCAATGGGGTTGTGCAAAATCTCACTAGAGATACCTTGCTGCGAATTAATCTAAATCGCTCAATTATTGGAAGCGTTCTTGATTCCAATTTGAATCAGAAAACTGATTCAATTGGTTTAGCACAAGGAAAAGATCAACTTAATTGTTTAATAAAACAACCGGAACGTCCACCTCCACCACCCGAGCCACCACCGTGCTGAATGGATATCAGAATTACATCGAGAGGGGACACTACTTTGGAGCGCATATTTCAACCAAAAAAAAAAAAAAAAAAAAATCTGTGGGCAGCTCTTAGGTAAAAGATCAATTTCCAGTTTGTGTGGATTGAGTGAATGAATATGAATTTTACTATGGAATAAAATTTAGTTCTTTGGCTAGTACTTCAAGTGATCGAAGTGCGAACGAGGTTTGGCGGGTTTATCTTTCCTCTTCTGCTAATTGCTGTTGTAATTCAATTATTGGGTTGACAATTCATTGGTTTAGTTGAGCAATGTTAATAGTATTTTGTGTTGGTTGATGCTTGTAGCTCGCTTTATTGTTAAACTGAATTTTGGGGAAATTGGAGTTGATATATCGAAGTTTTATTCACACTCGTGATCAGTTTCTAGGATTATTGAAGAAAGCTCACATTGGGATTAAGGTGGTCGATCCGAAGGATCGTGGTATTATATTGCAAGCTGAGCATTGCAACATTGAATTGTGGTTGAGTGGGAATCACCTTGAACTACGAATTAATCTGCTTTGAAGTTGATTGAAGCTGGTCTTCCTGAAGTTGCCGGTTTCATTGAGGTTGTTTAGCTGGAGTTTAGGTGCTTTATTAATCAATCAGTATTTTGGTTGATGTGTTGAGAAGCTTGTATGATCTTCAAATGGGATGGATAGGCGCTTTATTGTCATTACTATATCTTGCCACTTTGGGTCAATTGACAGACAGGTTGGGGCGGTTATGGTCCGTCAATTTGAATGAATGGTATGTGCTCCCCAATGGTTCTTTTGAATATGAAACAGATGTTTTCCGGGTTTTGAGCGCGAAATGAGTATGCTAAGGGAAAATTTCAGCTAATTGTGAATAGGATACTATGGTGAATCAATTTCTTCAACTAGAGGTTTGGGGACAAACCTCTTATAAGGGGGGAGATTTGTCAGGAAGTGAACAAAAGCGGGTAATTGAATTACAAAAAGAAAGGCACGTTTTCTCATTAATTAATAAATTTAGAGGAAGCAAGGGGCATTTTGGGGAAATCACACGGTTAGTAGCAAAGACCTTTAATTACCAAAGGAACGGGAAAAAGAGGGCAGTTTTTGGCAAAATTGAGATATTTCTCAGGTTCTATTCTCTCCCTCTAAATCCCTAATCTCTTCTCTTCTCTTCGTACGATTGAGCCTTAAACTCGTTTTATTTCCGCAGATTGGAGGTTGAAGCATATCGTCAGCTGGATTAGTGAATTCACTAATCGTTCCTAATCGATTTGTTTGTGAATCTGCTGTGTTTCTGTTCGTAAGATTAGTGAAGTAGTCTAATCTTTCCTATTTGATTCGGCTATGAATCTGTGAGCTGTTGGTAATCTTTTATCTAACGAATTGATATACATTGTTATCTGAACATTTCTGTTGAATGAATGGAAGTTTAATTGATTTGGCGATTGTTGAATTGTTGCTTGAGTTGGATTGCGATTAATTGATTACAATTTATGATCGCTTGGCCTCAATCCTAACAAATTTGTAGTGGTACTATTATCGAGACAATGTCGTTGTATCTTGGGAGACAATTGCCGTAAACCGTAACCACTAAGAGCGGGGCAATATTGTCTTAAGGAACTCGGTTATCCCGTACCTCGACATTTCATCATTATATTGCATCTTCATGAACATCGCCCGTTACGCTCCAAATTTTTCCCAACACAGAGTAACATTATCTTATTTGCTATGATTTTCAAATACTTATGTATGTGATTCATTATTTTCGAGATTTTGAACACAAGAACTTCCCATTCTCATATGAGAGATAGTACATTAAGCTAAAAATCTGGTGTTTCACATTATATATATGCATATATAAATATATATAAGTAGTGAATAATTGTGATTGTATATGTTACTATTTTCTAAATAAAAACTTATGTTTAGAACTTATTTATACATATAATTGATTTTTTAAAAACTCTTCTACCACGAATTCGATCACTACGTATCACGACGTTTGTTTATGAGTTGATCTAACACCTCATGTATTACCTTTCACAATGCGACTGATAAATCATGTGAAAAATTATCTTATAAGTTATATTCAAATACGATCAAATTTAAGTTAAGGATGGAACACAAATTTGGAATAGAAAATCTGGTTCCAAGAGTTAAGAGTTCATAATGTTACTATTAGATGCATTAAGAAGAGTATTCAATGAGCTCGTAACTAGTTATCTAACCACAAACTCTTAACTTTAATGATTTATCTTCCCAATTCAAGATGAATTCAACATAATGATAGTAATATTAACAAAATCAGCAAAGTCACCACATCAGAAAGAGAAAAAAGCTCAGACAAACAAGAAAATAAACAAAATTTACCAGACCATTATTTACAAAAAGGAGATAAAAGTTTGAGTTTAGGTTCAACTATACAGTAAAAAGTAGAGTTCAACTTCACTTGGATTATCTTCCATCACATCTATCAAGATCAGGAAGGCGGAAGAGTAGTATCGGGCAACATGGCTATGGTCACTATAAAATATTCACACCCAACCGGAAGACCATACGGATTCAAATGTTTGAACATCAATTTATTATCTCGTTCTGGTTTCACTATTTGTCGTTCAATATGCACAATTTGTCCCACTATATAACTCGGGCGATTCTCAGTGAACAGGGCCACACACTCAGATGACAGATAATAATTCGGGCAGTTTCGGTTTATAGCTTCATAGTGCCCGCTACTGTTGAGGACAAATGCTGTGATCCCGTGGATTTCTAGCCGACCATAACAAATCTTTTCTTTGTTTACCTGTGAAAACACAAGTAAATAAGTAGCTTTTATGATATTCGAAATTAAACGGTCGAGATGAATTCACCTGTTTTTCGCGTTGATGCTTCATATAAAGAGTGTTTACCAACTCTTTCTTATCTTCCAACTCTTTGTTAAGCTTCTCATTTGCAGCTTCGACTTTTGAATATCTTTCGACCAATTCTGTATGCTGCCTTGACAAAAGACCAACTTTTTCGGCTAGAATCAGAATACATTCACAGAAGTCAGCAATACCATCATCGTTGCTCTCTTTCGCAGAACTGAACATTCAAATAAACACAAATTAGTATATTCCCATGATTAAAAGGTAAACCACAAAAACGAAACACATTTATATCTTTATATGAAATAATTAGATTTGGGATGTCTATAGTTGACCTGGATTATATCATATCAAATGCAAATGAGAAAAGAGCCACTTTTTACCTAGCTAAAGACTGGGCCAAAGTATATAGAGAATCGGCAAAAGCAGCCACCTCAGATGAAGAAACGCAGTTTCTCAGCCTTTCAAAAAGACCGTGGGTTTTGACAGTCGAAGCATACAGTGCACTATATTGAGAGGCCTTATGATCAGCTGTACTAAGATGCATTTGTGATTCCTTTCTGGCCTCATGCACACAATTCTCTAAGTGAGAACAATTCATCTGCAGTACAACAACAAATACAACAGTTTGAATCTGTTGATGCAATTTAAGAATTTATGTAAATTATATATACACTTGAAAACTAATACCTGAGATTCATTAAGTAGCTTCTGGTTGATCTCTAACTCCCTCCCAAGCTTCGAGAACTCATCAGTCAACGCTTCAATCCTGGTCTCTTCATTGTCTACTTGATTTGATTTCTCCGCTAGTTCACTTTGCAGTTTCACTACAATGCTATCAGCCATACTACTCGAGCCGAGTGGGTCCCAATCTGACGTTACCTTCTTACCTTTATCACGATTCAAATCTAGCATTGACGAATCCAACCGAGAATTTAGCATATTAGATGAATCTGTCGTATTATCAGCTGATAGCCTTTGCTCCAGTTCTTGAATACGTTTCTCATAAGATTCGCACTGCATTTGTTTCGCCTTTAGCATTGATTGGAGATGTTTCTCGTATTCATCTTTCAGACGTATAGCTTCAGAAGTTTTCTCTGCTGCTTTTTTCAATAAACTATCTAATTTACTCTTTTCAAGGGACTCATTATCAAACTCGGTACTCATGTAACAGATTAAAGCGATTTTCGAAGCAAGTTCAGCTTTAAGTTTCGCGTTCTCAACCTCCATTTTGCTAGTCCCTGAAATTTCCGTCAATTCACACTTCTCAACATCACCTGTTGACTGAGAACCATCGCCAGACATTGACAAAGAACTCCTTGAATTCCCACCCTTCGAAGCTATTCCTAAAAGTGACTCAGGGGCATAACGGTCCAAATCCGAAATGTCTATATCAAGCAAATCAGAGTCGAAAGGCGTCACATTAACATCACAAGGGTTCGGCATGTCGTACAATCCCATTGATACCAAAACATCACGAGGAATATAATTACTATGGATTTTCAAAAATTCATCACGTCTCCTAACTTCCGCGTCCCTCTCCATTGCGAGTTTTTCAGCCAATTGTCCAGCTTTGCCCATATAGATCTTCAGACCAGCTTTTCTTCTTACAACTTCCGCGAGGCAAGCCCTGTATGCGGGACCCACACCTCGCATCACTTTTAACGGCTCGAACTGATTGTTCTGACGCCTCAATGCCTCCTGGAACACGGAAAACTTGTAGCGCACGTCTTTCATGATGTGCTGTATGTACGCGATCTTTTGCATGTAACTGTGCACAAAGATATTCATCTCGTTCTTTTTCTCCTTGCAGAAATCGAGGAAATTTGTAATTGTCTGTTCACACTCCTGCATCTTTGGAAGATGGGTTTTGTCGTGGTTGTCGTACATGCGACCCAAAGCTGAAACAGCGTCATGAGGACGGAGTGAAGATGACAGCTGGCAGGAAATACAGTCATCCACGAGCTTCTTCGCAGTATTTACATCTTTACTGCATTAATAGATTATAGATACATTAGTTACAATACAGAATAATGTATCAGGCAAAGAAAGAGCAGAATATGAAGGAAAAAAAACAGAATACTATCAAGCACTGTGTTTGATAAGTCAAGCCAAACTCGTCTAAGTGATGCCCAAACGGATGTTCCTTCTTTAGCTTTAGTTATAAGGACCAAACACAGTTATAATAGCCTTAAATCATTCTACTTTAGTACTCGTCATCTTTCTCAATTTTATTTTCCACTTTAGGCATAAAACGGTTAACATGAAACAGTCAAATATGGCGTCCTGCTTACCACATGCGCATCTATTCTACTTGACGACAGATATTCAATGTTTTCCGCTATAGAAGAAAGTCAAACTAGAATAGATCACGCTTAAAAAAAGTTGGGGCCACACAGTCAGCGCCGCTTTCCACTTTCCCATACAGTCAAATATCCTTCTATGCACGTGCACGTCTATCTACATGACGACAGCTATTTAATGTTTTCCGCTAAAGAAGAAAGTCAAACTAGAACAGATCACGCATGACAAAATGTCTGCGCCCTATAGAGTACGCGCCATTTCCACTTTTACGTAACTTTAACCCCAATAAGAACAGAAAATCAGAAGTGACGTCAGCCTAAAGTCGTAACAAAGAAGAATGCAAATGACGACAACTCCTAAAGTACAAATTGTTCCAAGTGGAAGAGTTCGTCATGTATCATAAAGACATCTTTTGGACACCGCTATCGAGAAATCCAAACCATAAAAGTGCTTCCTAACAACACACACACACACACACACACACACAAATAACAATAAATAGATTTTTTGTCGGATGCATGAATTACGAACATGTGACTTAACAACAAAAGAATGTTCCACGTACAGTTACTAATTTCAGGGCTAAGAAACTGTAATAAATAGATTACCAACTATGTATATGCTTAGAATGAAATCCATGCAAATATCACACAGAAGTACTAGATTATGGATATTACGTAGCAACCCAAATTATAACACTAGGCTAGAAATGGAGATACCTTAAAGCCTGTATTATGCTTTTCTGCTCCTGTATAAACCTCTGTTGGTCTTTTATCGACAAATCCAAGTCTTTGATAAGGAACAAAGTTTTCCTAGAAAATAAATGTTCAATATTCTGCTTTAGATCTCCAAACTCCTGTTTGAATTCCGAAACTTTGTTCTCAAACTGCCCGTGTGAATTGCCACAGTCCTCTACCGTCTTCCTCAAGCTCTCTTCCTTCACAAAATCCAATAAACATTTGCGATCAGCCGTCTGCAAGGATGGGATAATTTTTATAAACCTCAACCTCTCTATTTCCCTTTCGAAGTTCACAAGAAGGCTAGTATGACTACGATGCTGATGCGAATAGCATTTCACAAAATCCATGTAGTTTTGGAGTATCCTTTTATTGAAATGATCTAAACTATCCTTAGCAATCTTCAAAGCCCTTTCTTGCACCTTCAGCTCCTGCAAAAGCCTCTCACACGTATCCATTTTTGCTAATGTACGTCTGTATATAGCCTGTCCACACTGAAAATGGAATCTGAATCTTCTCTCGTAAGAAGGTAAGGACTTCAATGCGGGGTCCGCAGAATCATCTAAAGGATGAGGGTCGTTAGATGAGGAAGGGTATACAGGGTTAGGGATATCGATTATCACGACTTGTTCTGGTGAAGGGTTTGGTGAATTACTTCTCATTCTAGCTCTGTTGAACAAAAACACCTCTCGTTCATCGGATGGGAGTTTGTAAGCTGATAGTGGTTTATGGGATTCCAATTTCAAGTCCAAGCATAAAAGAAGCTGGTCATTGAATTTTATCCCACAGGCTGATTCTAGAAACTTCTGTACAGACTCAACATGAGTATGCTCATTAGAGTCAAGTTTATATGAGTGCCCATTCTCAGCAATATTAACTACAAGCTTTCCCATATGAACAATACCTTCAGATGCATTAGAACTCATCTCCTTGATTAAAAAGAATCAATAAATCCCCCCACCCACCCACACAGTAACTAGTAACTCAATTTTCCTTTTGCATAAAGATTCACTAAAACAAAGATCCTATCAGCAAAATCCTAAAATAACACATATAAAATCCACTAATAGATACCAAATTATGCTCAATCCACCAGAGACCTCACCAAAGTAGACTTGAACCTCACAGAAATATCACAAATTTGCTTCAAGGATCTGTAAATTGAAATATTCAACCCCCAATTCATATAATTTCAACCAAAGGAAAACTCCAATTGCCACCGCTTGAAACTTCAAACAGAAAAAAAAAGCAGACGTATCCACCGATAACTTTATTCACAATTGTAATGCATCATCCCTGCAATCAACCAACACTAAAAAACACCAAAAGTAGAGCACATAAATACAAACATAGTTAAAAATAAGGTCTATAAAAATCAAAAATCAAAAAAATCCAATCCAACTACCTGAAAACCAGAACTTTAAATACTAGAAGACAAAACCCACATACAGATGCCCATAGATTAATTGAATTTTACTCAAAAATAGAAAAAACACATTTTTTTTTGCAAGTTTTGTACGTAGGTCTAGGTCAATAAAATACGTGTATTACATACCTTAACGTATGTGTGTGTATGTACGTCCGATTTCTTGTAACAATGGTGTGGAGTGTGGTTAGATGATAAATAAAAATATTATATTGTTGTTTATTGCAAAAAAATAAAAATAATTTACTCTTTCTTCTTCAGTTATTTCTTTTTTTAATTGCACTATACTATTGATGGTTAGAAATATCAGAAAAAGAGAAGCTTCTGAAGGAAGCAAAACAAGTAGGAAATTCAGTAGAAATTGTTGCTTACTGTGTGTATTTGTGTGTGTTTTGGAGACATGCTCCATGGAAAAGGAAGAGTCATATTTGGGAAGAAGAAGAAGAACAGGGAAAAAGGGGTTATATATATAATAATGTGTATATATATATTCGGCCTTTGTTTTTCAAATTTTCTATTTCTTTAAAGAATCTATTTATTATCATAGTTGAGGGATTTGATCAAATCTAAGATATTAATTTAGTCATATACATTTATCACATTATTACGTTGTTGATAAAGTGATTGAATTACCTTTAAAATCAATCACATTAAATTTTGGTCAGTGATTACATTTTATAAGTAAATTTAGTTCTTATGTGAATCATTTTTTGTGTTTGAATAATTCAAATATTTATCTATAATTTTCATATAAATTAGGGAAAAGTATTGAACCCCCTCCTAAAAAAATATATATGTATTGGATATCACAGAGAATATATATATAAAAAATTAATAGGAAAAAGCTCAGTATATGAATTTTTTATTTTAAAAATCCTAACATTAGGACGAATAGATTTTTTTAAACTCAAATGCTCTTAGCTATTGGATTAAAAATGGATTACAGTTTCATCTTAAGATTTTCAAATTTTTTTTCGTATTTTTGAAAAATTAAATAGCTATTTTAAAGATAATTAACATGTTTAACTCAAAGATATTATATAACGGGTATTATTATATTAAACATCAAAAAAGTAAATATAGTATTGTACTATTATTAATTTGCAAATTTTAAAACAAAACAATTATTGTAAAAAAATTATCTGATTAACTTTACAAAAAAAGTCAATGATAATTTGGTCTAAAATATTGTGAACGTCTTTGATTGAATAGTTGGTGAAATGGGTTAATTATAATAAATAGCAAATATTTTTACAAATAAATCTTTTTGATACAAAAATATATTCCAGAGGATTTTAATCTCCGCTACAAAATATTAGAAAACTAAGATGACGTCAACGTATATATATGTAGGCACGTAAATTATTTAAACCTGATCAAAGATTGTAATGTATAATGTCAACTATACCTTTGGGATTTTTAGGTGGTTTGTTGAGATTCCACAATTTTATTCAAAAGATAAAACCTTTCATATATAAACTAAAACTGAGAAAACCCAAGAGAGATTGTCCAAAATTCAACAAACATTTCGAAGTTAAAATTACCTTTAAACTTAGAAATAAAAAGACCAATTAGCAAAAACATGATCTAAAGAGTAAATTAGGTTAGTAACTGTAGAATAATAATACGTAGATACATAAATTATATTTTTTTTACAGGTTTGAAGTTTGCAGTAAATTATCACAATTTTAAGTATTTTACCATTTTCTTGATTGAATATGTTTTAAACTATTCACACTTCATCTATTTTTACTAGGGATTTCACTATTTAAACTTTGGAACAAGTAGATCTTCAAATAGGGAAAATTGCAAATTTAGTCCCATAAAATATCATGATTTTAGTTTTAGTTCCTCATTTTATGAAAATTTACAAACAATCCCAATAATCTGACAAAATTGCAATGATAGTCCTTTTTTTAATCAATGTTAGTCCTATACTTTATTTTTGTTATTTAAAATTGCATTTTGCCCCTTAAACTATATAAAATGTATCACACACATGACTTCGATTATACGTATTTTCTAACCTAAGATTAGTCATTTTTATATCATGATTTACACCCCATATACGTTTAATAGATTTGGTACATGTTTGTAGGGTAAAATCATTAACTTCGAGAAAATGATGAAAAAATGTATGAAAAGAAGTAAAATCATCTGTTCTTTGAATGTAATTGGTGTAAGGAACTTCTGGAAAAAACAATGAGATGGCTGCAAGTAGATACATGGCCTCAGCAGATTGCACAATGGACTAGATGGATTCAAGACGCATTCAAGAAATGGAAATTTAGACAACAAATACTACGAGCACGGATGACAGGGGTTATTTATAATATCTGGAGGGAGAGGAACTTAAGATGCTTTGAAAAGAAAGAGACAACAAGTGATATGGTGTTCAAGCAGCTAAAAAGAGAAATTCAAATACGAAGGAAAGACGCAACAAGCAAAAAGATGAGGATTGGAGATGAAATTTATAAAACTAAGATTTTAGAATAGGATTTTCATATTTCCATTCCTTATGAACTGAAAAAATTAGATCATTTAATGAGATGTATATTTCTTTGTGTAAAAAGTTTGGATAATTGGTTTTGAATGAAAGTACAGTTTACCGAAAAAAAAGGTGTTGTTTGGAAATATAATCATATCATGGGCTATAGACCTCCAACGTTAATGAGGCTTATATGGTAAGAAATTTAAGACAATTATCTAAAAGTTTTGTGCAGAGGACAAGATCCGGTTGAAAGCTCGAAAGTTATAAAATATATTATGTTCGGACTAAATATGGCAATTTCGGTAAAACGACCATAACTTGAGTTCTACAATATGGATTGGATCCAAACTAGTCGGATTGTAAATTTAAGACATAGATCTACAATATTGTAGAAGATGTCAAAGTCTAATTCGGACGGAAAGACAGTCAAAAGTACCATTCAAAACAATAATAAAATGGGAAATGGGGCAACAACACTGCTGCTAGCGTTTAAACGCTGGTTTAAACGCCAGGAACCAGTGTTTAAACGCCCAGTTGCTAGTGTTTAAACGCCGATTTCTAGCGTTTAAACACTGGGTTTTCAGCGTTTAAACGCTAGAATCCTTATAGGAATAGAACTCGATTTTGTTCCCTTATTTATATCAATTATTCTGATAAAAATGGGGGATTCTTGAACTCAAAATCGAAGGAAAAATATTAGATTAGGGATTGAAATTACGTTTTTTTAAGGCTTGAAGATATTCAAGAAAATGAGGAAGCCAATCTTGCATGATTTTATTCAACATTTTCGACGATATTTTAATCGAGAATAGAGTTTTTTCTTTATCACTCCTTTTTAATTATTGTTGATATATTGATTTTATTTATGTTTATTATTTCTTTAATTTAATGGAGTAATTTTATTTATTCTAGAATTGGGGGTAGCCCAATAATATGTTATCCAACTAATTTACATTTTTCTTGTTTTCGTGAATGCGTATGCTTATGATTTAGTTTCTTGTTGCTTAATGCTTGTGAATTTGCTGGCCACTTATTTGCACGATCGTAGGTATTAGGTGAAAATTCTGAAATATGACATCTTGATATCGGAACCCATAGAAATTGAACCTAGATTTCTAAATCACGAAAGTATGTTTAGATCTTTTGAGGAATCCATACATTATCATAGAGATTAATGAACCTAGATTAAGCCTAATCATCACATAAGTAGGTGATTAATTAATTTATGTATGCTATTATACTTAGAACGAAGATAATAGTTAAAATTGGATAATTGTCCTTCATAAGTAGTATTCACGTTTGATAGTGGAACATAATAAGGTAGATAACGTTTATTGTGGCAAATTCTAATTTTAGAATTTTTAATCAACCATTTAGAAATCATTTTTGACTTTTCGCTTTATTTTCGCGAGTTAGTAATTACATCAAATAATCTTCTAGCTTAGATTACAATTACGTGAAGGAATTAGTACTTAATTATCTAGTCCTTGTGGGAACGATATCTTTAGTACTACACGGAAGCCGTGCGCTTGTGGGTTTTACGTATATCAAGTTTTTGGCGCCGTTGTCGGAGATTAGAATAATTAATATTAGTTCATATCATAATTTAGTGAGACTAAGTGATGTAGGTATTACCGCAAGCGCACTGCTTCGGTGTAGTACAAAAGATATCGTTTCCACGAGGACCAAATAATCAAGCACTAATTCTATCAGTTGTCGGTAATCTAAGCCTAATGAAATTATGAGATAAAACGTAAAGAAAACTAAACAAGAAAACTGGTTTTGATTTTATGGGATTAGTAATTCCAGAATCAGGCTTCACCACGACATACATTATCAATTCAATCATACAATCAATTGGGTTACAATCACCATTTATGAAGGACACTATCCAATTATACTTATTACCTTCTGTCGAAGCATAACAATTTACCCAAGTTAATTAATCAACTACTTTCGTGATGATTAGACTAAGCTCATATTCACAAATCTCTGTGATAATGTATCGATTCCTCAAAAGACCTAAAACTACTTTCGTGATTTAGGATCTTAGGTTTGAAAACTAGGGTTCCGATTTAGATGTCACCTGTCAGAATTTTCACCTAATATCTATGAATATGTAAATATGTGGCCAGCAAATTCACAAGCATTAATAACTAAGAATTCAAATCATAAGCATATGCGATGTAACGTCAACGATTCTATAATCTATACTGATAACATATTATCGGACTATTTTCGAGTCCAGAATAAAATGGATTACTCCATAGATGCGAAGAGACAAACAATAAACATACTTAAAATCAACATATAAACAATAATTAAAAAGAGAGATAAAGAAAATTTAGTCTCGATTAAAATATCGATGAAAGTGTTGAATACAATCATGCAAGATTGATTTGTTCAAGCCTTCAAAAAAGATGTAATTCCAATCCCTAATCTAATGATTTCTCCCTATTTCAAATTTTAGCATCCTCGTTTTGTATGGAAAGAATTGATATAAATAAGGTAACAAAATCGTGTCCTATTCCTAGAAGGATTCCAGCGTTTAAACGCTGAAAACCCAGCGTTTAAACGTTGGAAATCGACCCACACTGTTTTCTACGTTTAAACACTGGAAATGCTGGCGTTTAAACGCAGGTGAAACCAGCGTTTAAACACTGGCAGCAGTGTCTTCCGTCCGTTCGTCATTTTTCTACTATTTTGGATCGCCTTTTTGACCATCTTCCCTTCCGAATTGGACTTTGGCATCTCCACAAAGTTGTATCTCTATGTCTTAACTTTACAACCCAACCAATTTTGATTCAATCCGATTTGTAGAACTCGAGTTATTGATCATTCTACCAAAATTGCTATTTTGGGTTCGGAACATAACAAATTTTGTAACTTTAAGGCTTCTAAACGTTTGCATTAGATTTTTATCTTCTTCATAAGACTTTTAGGAAATTGTATTATCTTTCTAACCATGTAATCATAATTAACATTGGAGGTCTATAGCCCAAGATATGATTATATTTACGAACTTCGCAAATTTATCTCCTTTCGTACGTTTTTTCGTCATTTTCTCGAAATCAATGATTTTACCCTACAATCATGTAACAAACCTATAAACGTATATGGGGTATAAATCATGATATAAAAATGATATAAAAACGACTAATCTTAGGATGGAAAACACGTGTAATCGAGGTTTATCACTAAGCCATTTTATTTTTGTTTTTCGTTTTCCTTTCAGGATCTCTATCCTTCTCTGTGTATGCAAAGCAACATCAATTTCCCTATCGAGCTAGATCCGAAAATCGAAAAGACTTTTCATGCAAGGAGAAATTTATGAATACAAAAACGAGCTCAATTGAAACAAGCAGCCGTGACTGAAGAAAACCCAAACCCAAACGCGAGGTCCCTGAAGGATTTTGCAGCACCCAACGCGCAGACCCTTCACTCTAGCATCGCGAGACCTAATGTCAAAGCTAATAGCTTCGAGCTCAAGCCATTCCTTCTGCAAATGGTTCAGCAAAATCAGTTTAGGGGTGGACCTATTGAAGAGCCGAACCTCCATCTGTCTATGTTTTTAGAGTACTGCGACACTCTGAAGATGAATGAAGCCATTCGACTGAGACTTTTTCCATTCTCATTGAGAGACAAGGCGAGAGCTTGGCTAATTCCCTGCCATCTAGTTCCATCAAGACTTGGGATTAACTAATGCAAAGCTTCCTAGCCAAGTATTCTCCTCCGAGCAAGACTGCACAACTAAGGAATCAGATCACAACCTTTGCTCAAAAGGATAGCGAGTCACTATACGAAGCTTGGGAGTGATTCAAGGATCTTCTCCGACTGTGCCCACACCATGGGCTGGAAAAGTGGCTCATCGTCCATACATTCTACAACGGGTTGATCTACAATACAAGGATGTCTGTCGATGCGTAGATGCAATAGGAGGATTCCTGATGAACAAAAGTGTTGACGAAGTCTATGATTTGATAGAAGACATGGCACTGAATCACTATCAATGGTCGAGCGAAAGATCAATTCCATAGAAGACACCAGGTAAGTATGATCTTGACGCTATTAGTTTACTTTCTGCACAAGTAGAAACCATGTTTAAGAAATTAGATTCGATGAACTTTCATGTTAATTCTGTCAACACTCCGGTTTCTATATGCGAAATATGTGGTGTGGTTGGGCATGTTGCATTAGAGTGTCAACTAGTAAGTGAACCTAATGATCCCTCTATGGAACAAGCCACCTTTGTGAACAGCCTCAACCAAAAGAATAATCCTTTCTCTAATACCTACAACCCTAGTTGGAGGAACCACCTAAATTTTTCGTACAAGAATAATCAAAACGCAGCTCCACATGCTAACTTTAGGCAAACACTTGGATTTCAACAATGCCTCATAATCCCGCTCCTCCACAAAAGTCAAACTTAAAAACCTTGCTTGAGAGTTTTGTTGTCATGCAAATTAAACAGAATGAAGAACCTAGACAACAAGGACTAGCTATGACTGAAGCAATTAAGCAACTAGATTCTAAAGTTGATTTATTAGCAACCCATAATAAGATATTAGACATGTCCAATTGCGCAACAAGCTAATATCTCCAATAGAAATTCCGGTTCTTTTCCTGACCAACCCGAAATAAATCCTAAAGAACACTGTAAAGCTGTTACTTTAAGAAGTGAGACACAACGAAGGACCTAAAATGCCAAATGGGATGATTGAAAGTGAACCAGCTGAAAAGAATAAAACTATCAAACCATCATCTCAACCTGACAATCCTAATGACAAAACGAATGATGATGGTGAAAAAGAGTCGGTCTACGTCCCTCCATCACCTTACCATCATCTCAGCATTTTTTTTCTTAACTTTACTGAAAATTCCTTAATTAATTATGCTAAAACAGTGGATTTAATTTCAAACCACAAAAGCTTTAATAAAAAATATTTATCATGACCAAAAATTCATTCAAAAATGCTATAAAATAGGTCGATCTTTTAAAAATTTACTATAAATCGTATAGTTATTGAAACATTCTGAAATTTATAATTTAAACTTCTAACATCATGCATATAAACATAGTAAAATTGGTTTGAAAGATTCAAGTCGATCGATTTTATAAACTTTTTCTTCTAGAGTTAAAAATCACAAGAATCCAATTGGAAACTGCACTAACTTTGAAAATTCACTGTAATTCGTATATTGCTCCAAAAATCACCAAATTTAACCATAGACTCCCAATATCATATAAAACAACATACTAAAATAGTTTTCTAAAATTACAAGTATAAAAATTTATAAAAATCGTCAAAGTGGATTGAAATTTCCAGAATTTTCACAAGTTGCTCAAACTCATATATTTCATTAATAAAAATGTAAATTTGAGTTTTATAATCAATCATCCACAATAAAACCACCCTAACCCATTTTATTACACATTCAAGAAGTTTAGATTTGATAATCAAACATGCAAAGTTTATTTCAACATGGAATTTCACAATCAACACTCAAAATGATATATTTTTTGAAGATCCATCATATTGAACAAAATATCTAACAAATTTCTTCAAACTTGTAGGAAATCACTCTCAAATCATACATGTAATAATTTTGGGTAAGAAAATTAAATATGCAAAGCCTATTTCTACATTTATTTAGACCATCAACACTTAAAATGACATCTATTTGAAGATCAACCACATAAAACAAGCTATTCAACAAAACTCTTCACTTTGTGGGGATTCATCTTTAGATCACACATGCAATGGGTTTAGGTAAGAGAATCATACATGCAATACTTGTTTCAACATGTATTGGCACCCATAACTTCAAATAAAGACATATTTTGACAATCAACCACATAAAACAACACATGCAACAAAACTCATCACATAGTAGACATCCCTCTTTAGATCATACATGCAATACCATATTTAGCAACCTAATCATGTTCTTAAGGAAGAAAATGATGAAGATTAGTAACAAGAAAAGAAACTATCTCTTGAAAGTTCAACAAAAATTCTCTATGCTTGAATGAAGACTATTATAGTTTGAGCTTACTTTCCCCTTTCTACTTGCATTTTGCTTCTTTAACTCCTTTGGAAAAGAGAATTTTTTTAAGGAAAAGTGAAGGTTTCTTGAGAGAGTAGAGGTGGTAGAGAGAGAAGGGAGAGAAATTGTATAAAAGAGAGAGAGATGTGAAGGGTGAAAAATGATTCTAAAGAGCATTTATGCCTTATTTATAGTGTATAAAAAGATTGTATACTAATGTATTATACATGTATATATATATATATCTTGCATTATATATAAAGATGTGTAATAATTATCTCTTGCATTATATATATATATATATAAAGATGTGTAATGATTATCTCTTGCATTATATATATATATATAAAGATGTGTATGATTAGTACTCTTGATCCTCGTGTGGATTTGATAGAAACATGGGAGGTTAAGTGAGATTTTATCTAATGTGTCATACACAATAAAATATGATTATGGTATCTATGCATTCATTTTCCTTCAATTTAAAATCATCTAGGTCAAATAATTATTGCATATAAACTATATAATAAAAGAAATCCACTTAATTATTGAACACATTAGTCAACATATATATATATATAATAATTATTGGAATTATTTCACATGCAACTTACCTATTTTTCGTTCATTCATAATTACATATGCATGTCGAGTGCATCACGATCGAACTCGGTCTCTTCGGGTAGCTATCCTACAAGACTTTTCGAACTTAAGAAAACATTAGCTCGTTATTTTCGATTAAATGAAAAATCAACTAAAATATGAAAGTAGTTAGCAATAATTAAAAAATGTATTTATATGCAAAAATATGTTATGCATGATTTTCCAAAAATGGGGTGTTACAAAAATTCAAAAACGGGTGGTTTAGTACTTATATTCGACCGGTGCCTGAGTTTTCTTTATCTAGAAATCGAGATTCTAAAGTCGATTGGAGAATTGCCAAGTCGTCGGGTCCAATTTGGGATCTACAAAACTAAGTTAACATGGTAAAGTCAAGCTAATGACTATACACAAGCGCTTCTTGAGAGGCAAACCAAGTGTTTTTTATTATTTTTTTAACACAAAAAAATATATATCTTTGCATGCTTTGTTTTTGTTTTGCCGTACATGGTACATGAATAGCATACGTTGGATGATAAAGATGCTGCCCACCTTTACTTGGAACAAAAATTCTTTTTTGGTATTCAGGCATGTTTTTCGACATCCTGTTAGGTTAAGTTTTTTTCCCCACTACTTATGTGTGATAATATTGAGGACAATGTTGTGTTAAAATTCGCGGATGGAATTCAACTTAGCATATCTATATTGTATGAGTTTGTTTCGTTGAAGTTTTGGGGCATTTGAGCTATTGATATATATATATATATTTTTATGAGTTCTAACTTGTCAATTTGTACAATTTTCTAGAATTAACTTAAGAAAGATGACATGACTTCTATATATAATATGGACTAATAGAATAAGCATATCTCAGGTTTTGCTCACGTCGACCTAAGATTAGGATTAACTTCTTTAGATAACACTTTACACACAATCTATGGTAGAGGACTTGAGAAGCAAAAAAGTTTAGTGTAACATGAAATGTGTTAGGAATTTCTTTGTTTGAAGTTTTGATGATGACAAGATATGACCTAATGTTAGACCCCCTAAAAATGTAAGTTTATTTTTCATAGAAGATCATGTATCAAGTGATAGAATGTTTATCGAGTTGTAACTTTTAAATTAGGTACTTTTTTGTTTGTCTTTTTTGTTTTGCTAGTCTTAACGCTTGTAGCGTTAGTAGAATGTGAGTGAGTCTATTAATGTGAAGAGGTTGAAGAACCAGCAAAAGCGAGCGACAATCAAATGTCATCCGTAATATCAAGTATCTCAAGCGACATCGTTCTACAAGCGACAATCATCTATGTTCAAGACAACGCTGAGTTACTGGATAGCTTCCATCATAAGTAATTGGATATTAGATGTCAACTAATTGCATTTAATTCTCAATGAGCATTTATTTAAAAGCATTTAAGACATATACTGCTAATGGAGTACGGAGAGCACCAAACCCATCGGATGTCAACATAAGACAATTGCTGCAGTCTGACAAATTGCAGCAATATATCCAGGATTCACCAACCCATCTAGCTTTTTTGAGTGAAAAACTACACGTGCCTCCGAATGTCTCTAATGGATCTTACAAATGTTCCTAACGGATCTAATGTATGGTCTCAACGGATATATTCAGGACCTGTGTATAAATAGAACTTCAAAGAGCTATTTTGAAGAGAGAATAACACGAGCTTAAACGAACACATCCTAAACAGAAATAGTCTCTCAATTCTGAAGATCACCCTCAGAAAATCGAATCCTGAACATCCACACAAAAGATATTTTTCTATCTCTTTTCAAAAGAACCAAATCGAAGAGAATATCTACAAAGTTTGTTAGAAATTTCTTTGTTAGAAGTTTTGATGATGACAAGATAGGAATTAATGTTAGACCCTCGAAAATGTAAGTTTGTTTTACATAGAAGATCATGTATCAAGCGATAGGATGTTTATCGAGTTGTAACTTTTAGATTAGGTTCTTTTTGTTTATCCTTTTAGTTATGCTAGTCTTAACGCTTGTAACATTAGTAGAATTCTGAGTGAGTCTATTAATGCGAAGAGGTTGAAGAATCAGCAAGAGCGAGCGACAATCAGAATGTCATCCGTAATATCAAGTATATCAAGCGACATCGTTCTGCAAGCGATAATCATTTATGTTCAAGACATCGCTGAGTTACTGATAGCTTTCATTATAAGCAATTGGATATTAGATGTCACCTCAATGCATTTAATATTGAATGGACATTTATTTAAATGCATTTAAGGCTTATCAAAGCCATTTAATGCATATACTGCTGATGGAGTATAGAGAGCACCAAACTCATTGCATGTCAACATAAGACAACATCCGCAATCTGAACAATTGCAGCAATATATCCGGGATTCACCAACCCATCTAACTTTTCTGAGCTGAAAAACTATACGTGCCTCCGAGGGTATCTAATAGATCTTACGTTTAGTCACAATAGATCTAATGTATGATCTTAACGGATATATTCAGGAACTTGTGTATAAATAGGACTTCAAAGAGCTATTTCAAGAGAGAGAAGTTCACGAGCTTAAACGAATACATCCTAAGCAGAAATAGCCTCTCGATTCTGAAGTTCACCCTCAGAAAATCGAATCCTGAAATCCATTCAAACAATATTTCTCTATCTCTTTTCAGAAGAACCAAATCGAAGAGAATATCAACAAAGTTGTTTGACCTTAGCCAAGATAAACAAACATACTTCTGTATGAAAATCTCCATCCTCTCTTTCAAACTGTGTGTGAGGAAAGTTGTAGGATATCTGCAGTATTTCTGAGTGAGAGAAGAAGATCACTAAAAGTGTTCTTGGAGCAGACGCTTGTGTAGCTAAGGAGTTCAAGATGTTTTAGTTTGTACATTGTATTGGAGAAGACTCTATGTGACTCTTCGGATTCAATATAGTGAATTCCTTCGTGAATCGAAGAAGAAGGACGTAGTTGGAATTACACCACCCAGCGAACCTTGCAAACTGTGTCTCATTTACTTATTGCTTTATTTATGTTCTTTATCGCACATCTATTTAAATTCAGCAATTTTGTAGAGATTATCTGTTGCATAAAAGAGTTAGTGAAGTTTTTATAAAGATTTATTAATTGTGTCTCTGCCCAACATACACATTGCAAAAGCCAAAGACTCTGACTATATATTCTGCTAGGCACTTAACCGTGAATCTAAGTTTTGACTACTACATCACTTTGTGGTTCTGTTAACTGATTCTAAGTTAAAATCTCTAACTCAGTCTTTGCGCTCAAGTTCTTTTTAGATCATTACTGAAAAATCAAAAAGAAAGGAAGAACTTGCATTTAATCGGAAAAGTTAACTAAAGGATCAGGGTCTATTCAACCCCCTTCTAGACCCTTGTCCAAACCACTTGGGACCAACAAGTGGTATCAGAGCGGGGTGATTTTAAAACTTGAGTGAAAACGAACGTAGAACCGCATGTTTTAGTATGACTACCCTACCATGTGAGGATTTGTGCCGTTCGATCTTCTATTCACGAAATATATTCTTCCTTCTTGTGTGATACTCGCTTGTTTTTGGAATTCTAGAACTTGTTTTGAACCTCGTCAAAATTATAAGAGTGTGTGCACGATTGAATATGATAAAGGCATTTAGGATTTAGCCTCTTTACCAAATAAACCGTACCTTTGCATTATCCACTAGTTAGCCCACTTTGAGCCTTTTAATCTTCTTTTCTTGATTAAACCCGAACTTGAGCTTTTACCGTTTATTTATCTCCACGTTTTACTCATCTAGAACAAGTCGAGCATGGAGATTATTGTTGTTTGGGAATGAAATTCAAGAAGATGACATTTTTGAATAAGTGTGGGGGAAACTCGTGGAAAATACAAAGGGTACCAAAAAAAAAATCAAATCGGAAAAAAATTAGAAAAATTAGAAAAGAAAAAAAAAAATAAAGGGAGTAAAAGAAGGGTACCAAGAAAGAATGAATGAATGATATACTGAGCCCTCGAAAGAATGGAAACAAAGGCATTTGGGTCCTCATCGTCAAATATACCCAATGATGTCTCGATGACTCGACGAAATTTTCGAACTTAGCCCTTTTTCGACCTCTCTTTTCACTCCTACCCCGAACCTTAGCCCCATTACAACCCTTAATAAAGACTTTTTGATTCTTTTGTGCACATTCTCAAAAGTAGTAGCGACGTTGGTGTATAACCAAGCTTATGGGATAACATTAACACGTTGAGATTTGAGCGTAACACATATACCCATACACGAGAGTTGGAGAAAATATGAGAGAAAGTCGGCTGAAATCTTATTTTTCTACTTGTTCAATTGAAATCGTTGTGCTAGCATCAAACTAGTGTGGTATCGAGAATTTCGGTTTATTGCATGCTTCATCTTTTCAAGTTTGATTTTTGTTCTTTTGGTCATAACTCTATTTATCTACTAGGCCGACCGATGTCATCTTGATTATTTTGCATAGCTAAACTTTAAGCATTGCACGAGGACGTATAATGGCATAAGTGTGGGGGTATTTGTTAGGTTGTATTTTGTGCATGTTTTATATGTCTAAAGTCGAGTCGTTGGTTACAATTATGTTCCTTAATTCACGATATTATGATGATATTGGATTGTAGGTGATCATGTGAAGAAAATAACAAAAATGAGATAAAAAGGGGAGAAAAATGACAAGAACCGAAATTGGCATGAAAAAAGTAAGGCAGAAGACTCTGCAGATTTCAGCGTGCCAACGCTTAATCGCCAGAACGCTTCTGCCCAGAAACCCAGCAGACAGGATTTTGGAAGATTTTCTTAAATTTGGATTTTTGCTGTTAAAGATTCACCGGATATTTGAAATTTATTCCCTTATTTTTTTAGGATTTATTCCATATTTTTAATATTCCTAATTTGTTTAGTTTGTTAAGTTTGATTAGGACTCTACTATGTTAAATATGTGGAATTTTATTCCACAAGACATCTTCTCTTTTTCTTTTTAATTTCACACACGTTTTTCCCTTTAATCGAAGCTTTCGAGGTTTATATTTTGATGAAGTTTTTGATTATGTGTTGCTAAACACATAATTCTAGTCGAGGATTCATCGAGGTTTGATTCTTTTAATTTGTGAAATCGAATTGTGCTATTATTTTCTTTGTTTATTAGGTATTTACTTTTTCTCTGAGCTCCGTTGGCAATATATTTCAATTGATTATTTAGTCTGGCCAATTAGAACCCAAATCCGTAATTGTTTGGTAAACCCTAATTTTTGTAGCAGTTAGCGACATTGATTATTTAATCGTTTTTGATTAGTCGCTATGGAAATTAGTAATATGGTCTAAATGAATCGAGCTTATGCGTTTGTTGGCTAGAATTGGTGTTTTTCTAATACATAAATGCTATCAATAGGCTAAATCCTAAGAGCTTGTTTAGGGTTCTCTACTTGGTAAGAGAAGTAATCAAAGATCTTGTTTTGGTTATCGACGACTTAAGGAAAAACTAGGTTATTAGAGCTTGTTAATAACTATAGACAATTTATTTAATAACATTGAATTATCATTGCATCAGTGATCAAATGGTTGAATCAATACTGAGATAATCCGAAGACTAGAACTTCTCATCTTATTGAATTCGAATTCTACCTTGTTTGTATTTTTATTTACGTCTTTTAATTTTTACTCTAGTTAAAAATCCAAAACCCCCTTTTTAATTGATATTAGTAATTTAGGAATTAATTCTACACCATTCCCTATGGATCGACCCTACTTATAACTGTTTACAAATCTTTTTAAGTAGGAATTTATTTTTGTTGGATTCGACACCCACCATAATTTCTAAATTAAATTTGTCGTCCGATTTGTTTCTTTATCTACTTCTTTCTAGTATAATACATTTAATGTTGTTTATTTAAAATAGATTGTTTGAAAAAATATTTCCTAATATCTACATCAGTTGCGTACATCTTTCAGGAGTGGTTTATGCGTTTCAGTTAAATTAACAACACATTGACCAAGTGTGGGTGAAATATGAAAGAACTAGGGGTGTTCGTACATGGTTATCTTAATGGAAACCAGTTACTTTTCTTGATATAATTTGAATAACATGGTCTTGAGGTTAAGGTTGTACAGGACCATGTAACTAAGTTTCTTGGATAAGCAGGGAAAGCTCTTGACACAGTGAAGGAACTACATGAATAAATTTTATGGCCCAACTGCAAGCAAAGTGAGATGAATGAACAGATAAGGGAGATGAATGCGTAGATAAGGATTATTGATGAAGAGATACGGGAGATGAATGAGAAGAAAATACCGATACAAGAAAATGTTTCACCCGTCGAATTTAGAGAATAGTTTTTTATTAAAAAAACGACCGCTTACATAAATTAGTATTGGATTTCTTGTATTTTGCAACGTATATTCTTTCTCTTCAAACCAGCCAATGCCTCATTGCGTCGTTAACATGAAGCTGCTTTTTTGGATTAATTGGACCGCTTCCAATTTTTTGACATTTTACCTTTTTAACGGAATTAACAAAAAAAGAAGAAAAATAAACATAACAATATTTAATATGAACATACAAAATTTCGGCATGTGCATTGCACGCGTAAATGTAGAACATGTATACTTCAACTTTAGTCTGTATCTTTTCTAACTAAGGCATATTAATTTTTTAATTAGTATTTTTGGTTTGTATAACGTCCTATTTATATTCATATATTTAATAAGAACATATTCATATCTTCAATATTCATATCTATTTTAATTTAGACACATTTATTTTTTCTTAATATGAATTTTAGTTGCTATAATTTCTAATTTCTTTTTGTATCTCTCACCTATATGTATGATGCGTTTATGTTCTTTTATTGAAAATTTTAATTATTGTTTCCTAAGTTGTTTTCTTAGCTTTCGAAACAATTTCTCAATTAAATTTGTCGTCAGATTTGTTTCTGTATCTACTTCTTTCTAGTTTAATACATTTAATGTGGTTTCTTTAAAATAGATTGTTTGAAAACATATTTCCTAATATCTACGTCAGTTGCGACATCTTCCAGGAGTGGTATATGCGTTTCAGTGAAATTAACAACACATTGACCAAGTGTGGGTGAAATATGAAAGAACTAGTGGTGTTCTTACATGGTTATCTTAATGGAAACCGGTTACTTTTCTTGATACAATTTGAATAACATGGTTTTGAGGTTAAGGTTGTACAAGACCATGTAACTAAGTTTCTTGGATAAGCACGGAATGCTCTTGACACAATGAAGGAACTACATGAATAAATTTTATGGACCAACTGCAAGCAAAGTGAGATGGATGAAGAGATAAGGGAGATGAATGCGCAGATAAGGAATATTGATGAAGAGATACTGGAGATGAATGAGAAGAAAATTCCGATACAAGAAAATGTTTCACGTGTAGAATTTAGAGAATAGTTTTTCTATAAAAAAATGACTGCTTACATAAATTAGTGATGGATTTCTTGTATTTTGCAACGTATATTCTTTCTCTACAAACCACCCAATGCATCATTGCGTCATCAACATGCAGCTGCTTTTTTGGATTAATTGGACCGCTTCCAAGTTTTTTGACATTTTACCTTTTTAACGGAATTAACAAAAAAAGAAGAATAATAAAAATAACAATATTTAATATGAGCATACAAAATTTCGGCACGTGCATTGCACGCGTAAATGTAGGACATGTATACATCAACTTTGGTCTGTTTCTTTTCTAACTAAGGCACATTAATTTTTATTTTTAGTATTTTTAGTTTGTATAACGTCCTATTTATATTCATATCTTTAATAATAACATATTCATATCTTTAACATTCATATCTATTTTAACTTAGACACATTTATTTATTCTTAATATGAATTTTAGTTGCTATAATTTCTAATTTCTTTTCGTATCTCTCACCTATATGTATGACGCATTTATGTTCTTTTATTGACATTTTAATTATTGTTTCCTAAGTTGTTTTCTTGTCTTTCGAAATAATTACTCAATTAAATTTGTCGTCAGATTTGTTTCTTTATCTACTTCTTTCTAGTTTAATACATTTAATGTTGTTTCTTTAAAATAGATTGCTTGAAAAAATATTTCCTAATATCTATGTAAATTGCATACATCTTCCAGGAGTGGTTTATGCGTTTCAGTTAAATTAACAACACATTGACCAAGTGTGGGTGAAATATGAAAGAACTAGTCGTGTTCTTACATGGTTATCTTAATGGAAACCAGTTACTTTTCTTGATACAATTTGAATAACATGGTTTTGATGTTAAGGTTGTACAAAACCATGTAACAAAGTTTCTTGGATAAGCAGGGAAAGCTCCTGACACAGTGAAGGAACTACATAAACAAATTTTATGGCCCAACTACAAGCATAGTGAGATGGATGAAGAGATAAGGGAGATGAATGCGCAGATAAGGAATATTGATGAAGAGATACGGGAGATGAATGAGAAGAAAATTCCGATATAAGAAATTGTTTCACGCGTTGAATTTAGAGAACAGTTTTTTTATTAAAAAAATGACCGCTTACATAAATTAGTGTTGGATTTCTTGTATTTTGCAATGTATATTCTTTCTCTACAAACCACCCAATGCCTCATTGCGTCGTCAAATTGCAGCTGCTTTTTTGGATTAATTGGACAGCTTCCAATTTTTTTGACATTTTACTTTTTAACGGAATTACCAAAAAAAGAAGAAAAATAAACATAAAAATATTTAATATGAACAATACAAAATTTCGGCACGTGCATTGCACGCGTAAATGTAGGACATGTATACTTCAACTTTGGTCTGTTTCTTTTCTAAATAAGGCACATTAATTTTTATTATTAGTATTTTTTGTTTGTATAACGTCCTATTTATATTCATATCTTTAATAATAACATATTCATATCTATAATATTCATATCTTTTTTAACTTAGACACATTTATTTTTTCTTATATGAATTTTGTTGCTATAATTTCTAATTTCTTTTCATATCTCTAACCTATACGTATGACGCGTTTATTTTCTTTTATTGACATTTTAATTATTATTTCCTAAGTTGTTTTCTTATCTTTCGAAATAATTTCTCAATTAAATTTGTCGTCAGATTTGTTTCTTTATCTACTTCTTTCTAGTTTAATACATTTAATATTGTTTCTTTAAAATAGATTGTTTGAAAAAATATTTCCTAATATCTATGTCAATTCCGTACATCTTCCAGGAGTGGTTTATGCGTTACAGTTAAATTAACAACACATTGACCAAGTGTGGGTGAAATATGAAAGAACTAGTGGTGTTCTTACATGGTTATCTTAATGGAAACCAGTTACTTTTCTTGATACAATTTGAATAACATGGTTTTGATGTTAAGGTTGTACAAAACCATGTAACTAAGTTTCTTGGATACGCAGGGAAAGCTCTTGACACAGTGAAGGAACTACATAAACAAATTTTATGGCCCAACTGCAAGCAAAGTGAGATGGATGAAGAGATAAGGGAGATGAATGCGCAGATAAGGAATATTGATGAAGAGATACTGGAGATGAATGAGAAGAAAATTCCGATACAAGAAAATGTTTCACGTGTAGAATTTAGAGAATAGTTTTTCTATAAAAAAATGACTGCTTACATAAATTAGTGATGGATTTCTTGTATTTTGCAACGTATATTCTTTCTCTACAAACCACCCAATGCATCATTGCGTCATCAACATGCAGCTGCTTTTTTGGATTAGTTTGACCGCTTCAAATTTTTTTGACATTTTACCTTTTTAACAGAATTAAAAAAAAGAAGAAAAATAAACATAACAATATTTAATATGAACATACGAAATTTCAGCACGTGCATTGCACGCGTAAATGTAGGACATGTATACTTCAACTTTGGTCTGTTTCTTTTCTAACTAAGGCACATTGATTTTTATTATTCGTATTTTCAGTTTGTATAACATCCTATTTATATTCATATCTTTAATAATAACATATTCATATCTTTAATATTCATATCTATTTTAACTTAGACACATTTATTTTTTCTTAATATGAATTTTAGTTGCTATAATTTCTAATTTCTTTTCGTATCTATCACCTATATGTATGATGCGTTTATTTTCTTTTATTGACATTTTAATTATTATTTCCTAAGTTGTTTTGTTATCTTTCGAAATAATTTCTCAATTAAATTTGTCGTCAGATTTGTTTCTTTATCTACTTCTTTCTAGTTTAATACATTTAATGTTGTTACTTTAAAATAGATTGTTTGAAAAAATATTTCCTAATATCTACGTCAGTTGCGTACATCTTCCAGGAGTTGTTTATGCGTTTCAGTTATATTAATAATACATTAACCAAGTGTGGGTGATATATGAAAGAACTAGTGGCGTTCTTACATGATTATCTTAATGGAAACCAATTACTTTTCTTGATACAATTTGAATAACAGGATTTTGATGTTAAGGTTGTACAAGACCATGTAACTAAGTTTCTTGGATAAGCAGCGAAAGCTATTGACACAGTGAAGGAACTACATAAAACAAATTTTATGGCCCAACTGCACGCAAAGTGAGATGGATGAAGAGATAAGGGAGATGAATGCACAGATAAGGAATATTGATGAAGAGATACGGGAGATGAATGAGAAGAAAATTCCGATACAAGAAAATGTTTCACGCGTTGAATTTAGAGAATAGTTTTTTTATTAAAAAAAATGACTGCTTACATAAATTAGTGATGGATTTCTTGTATTTTGCAACGTATATTCTTTCTCTACAAGCCACCAAATGCCTCATTGCGTCGTCAACATGCAGCTGCATTTTTGGATTAATTGGACCGCTTAATTTTTTTTGACATTTTACCTTTTTAACGGAATTAACAAAAAAAGAAGAAAAATAAAAATAACAATATTTAATATGAACTAACAAAATTTCGGCACGTGCATTGCACGCGTAAATGTAGGACATGTATACTTCAACTTTGGTCTGTTTCTTTTCCAACTAAGGCACATTAATTTTTATTATTAGTATTTTCAGTGTGTATGACGTCCTATTTATATTCAAATATTTAATAATAACATATTCATATCTTTAATATTCATATCTATTTTAACTTAGACACATTTATTTTTTCTTAACATGAATTTTAGTTGCTATAATTTCTAATTTCTTTTCGTATCTCTCACCTATATGTATGACGCTTTTATGTTCTTTTATTGACAAGTTTAATTATTGTTTCCTAAGATGTTTTCTTATCTTCAATGTTTTAAAACCCAGCCCGACCCGCCCGGTTCAACCGGTTTGACCCGGAACCGGACCTTAAAACGAACTGGTCAGACCCACAAAACCGTTTTTTGCTCAAAACCGGTCAATTTGGTCAAAAACCGTTCGACCCACCGGTCGAACCGGTGACCCGGTAAAACCGGTCCCGGGTCAATCGAACCGTTCGGGTTTTATAAATACCAAAATTCAAGTTTAAAACTTAATTTTTTCGCAAAAAATCACCAACCTTCTATTATTTTGCTCATCCAACATGATTCAAAGAAAATTTCTCAAGAAAATCTTTCGTTCGAACAAATCAAATCAAATCAAAATATATTATTTGTAAAACTCTAGTCTTTTTCGTTTTAGGTTTTGTTGGTTTGTAAATTATTAAAGCTTTTAAGTTTTTTTCTTTAAAATTGTTGGTTTATTATATAATGATGTAGCAATTATGTCATTTGTGATGTACATTTGATTTTTGTTCCATGAATTCGAAAATTATATCAGTTGAACATAATTTTGCTTATTTATTTAAAAAAACTCTCAATTTTTTTCATGATTTTGATATAAATATATGAACTAAAAAATGATTTTGAAAATAGGAAATATCAAATTTTTATGTTTTAAAATTTTATAATAAATATTAGTATTTTATTTAATATTTATTACGTAATTATGACATCACTGGTTCGACCGGTATTGACCCAACGGTTGAACCAGTGACCCGTGACCCGGTCAATTTTTCGGTTCGATGACCGAGTTGGGTTTCAAAACATTGCTTATCTTTTGAAACAATTTCTCAATTAAATTTGTCGTCAGATTTGTTTCTTTATCTACTTCTTTCTAGTTTAATACATTTAATGTTGTTTCTTTAAAATAGTTTGTTTGAAAAAATATTTTCTAATATCTACGTCAGTTGCGTACATCTTCTAGGAGTAGTTTATGCGTTTCAGTTAAATTAACAATACATTGACCATGTGTGGGTGAAATAAGAAAGAACTAGTGGCGTTCTTACATGATTATCTTAATGGAAACCAGTTACTTTTCTTGATACAATTTGAATAACATGGTTTTGATGTTAAGGTTGTACAAGACCATGTAACTAAGTTTCTTCGATAAGCAGCGAAAGCTCTTGACACAGTGAAGGAACTACATAAAACAAATTTTATGGCCCAACTGCAAGCAAAGTGAGATGGATGAAGAGATAAGGGAGATGAATGCACAGATAAGGAATACTGATGAAGAGATACGGGAGATGAATGAGAAGAAAATTCCGATACAAGAAAATGTTTCACGCGTTGAATTTAGAGAATAGTTTTTTTATAAAAACAATGACCGCTTACATAAATTAGTGATGGATTTCTTGTATTTTGCAACGTATATTCTTTCTCTACAAACCACCAAATGCCTCATTGCGTCGTCAACATGCAGCTGATTTTTTGGATTAATTGGACCGCTTAAATTTTTTTTGACATTTTACCTTTTTAACGGAATTAACAAAAATGAAGAAAAATAAAAATACCAATATTTGATATGAACTTACAAAATTTCGGCACGTGCATGGCACGCGTAAATGTAGGACATGTATACTTCAACTTTGGTCTGTTTCTTTTTCAACTAAGGCACATTAATTTTTATTATTAGTATTTTCAGTTTGTATGACGTCCTATTTATATTCAAATATTTAATAATAACATATTCATATCTTTAATATTCATATCTATTTTAACTTAGACACATTTATTTTTCTTAATATGAATTTTAGTTGCTATAATTTCTAATTTCTTTTCGTATCTCTTGTTGTATTTATGTGGTTAGGAATCGATTATTTCTAATAGGCTAGGCACACCTTAAAGATTCTATCTTTAAAGGTATATATTTCTCCCACACCGATGTAGATGATTTCGAGAAATACACCTTCTAGGATACAAAGCCTATAACTGCGTTTCAAAAGCTACACTCTTTTGAAACCTCTATAGAGCATAAATTCAACGAAAGGGACTCGAAATTATGGAGAAAGAAGAAAGAAATAATTTTTGAATGATTTTCGTGGTCAAAGCATGGGAAGTATTTATAGACTTCCAAAAGATGCCCCGAATAGGCACCTTTTTCACCGAAATGGCATCTCCAATCAAGAGACACCTATTCGGTCAAACCATATGACCATTGGACCCAAAACAAGGTGAGATACACCACTAAACGGTCCAAAACCTTTCCACGAAGGTAGCCACCGTTTCGCACAGCCTGGCACCTATTTATATGTATTTATTTATTTAATTCTTTCTTTCTTATATATATATTATATATATTATATAAATAACATAAACTTTGAACTTAAGCTACTTATGGGTGTTCCACTATAATAAAGTGGAACTCCCAATGAGCTTGTGTTGGAAGCTCAAACATCACACTTATTTATAGTGTAAAGTGCGCTCCCACCTCACTCCACAATCAATGTGGGACAAAAACAAACATAAATATCCCATGTGGGACTACATATTATTAATATTACTATGTAAATATACAACATCTCTCACCTATATGTATTACGCTTATATGTTCTTTTATTGACAAGTTTAATTATTGTTTCCTAAGCTGTTTTCTTATCTTTTGAAACAATTTCTCAATTAATTTTGTTGTCAGATTTGTTTCTTTATCTACTTTTTTCTAGTTTAATACATTTAATGTTGTTACTTTAAAATAGATTATTTGAAAAAAAAAAATTCCTAATATCTACATCAATTGCGTACATCTTCCAGGAGTGGTTTATGCTTTTCATTTAAATTAACAACACATTGACCAAGTGTGGGTGAAATATGAAAGAACTAGTGGTGTTCTTACATGGTTATCTTAATGGAAACCAGTTACTTTTCTTGATACAATTTGAATAACACGGTTTTGATGTTAAGGTTGTACAAGACCATGTAACTAAGTTTCTTGGATAAGTAGGGAAAGCTCTTGACACAGTGAAGGAACTACATAAACAAATTTTATGCCCCAACTGCAACCAAAGTGAGATGGATGAAGAGATAAGGGAGATGAATGCGCAAACAAGGAATATTGATGAAGAGATACGGGAGATGAATGCGAAGAAAATTCTGATACAAGAAAATGTTTCACGCGTTGAATTTAGAGAATAGTTTTTTATAAAAAAAATGACCGCTTACATAAATTAGTGTTGGATTTCTTGCATTTTGCAACGTATATTCTTTCTCTACAAACCACCCAATGAATCATTGCGCCGTCAACTTGCAGCTGCTTTTTTGGATTAATTGGACCGCTTCGAACCTTTTTTGGCATTTCACCTTTTCAACAAAATTAACAAAAAAAGAAAAAAAATAAAAATAACAATATTTAATATGAACATACAAAATTTGGCACGTGCATTGCACGCCTAAATGTAGGACATGTATACTTCAACTTTGGTCTGTTTCTTTTCTAACTAAGGCACATTAATTTTTATTATTAGTATTTTTAGTTTGTATAACGTCCTATTTATATTCATATCTTTAATAATAACATATTCATATCTGTAATATTCATATCTATTTTAACTTAGACATATTTATTTTTTCTTAATATGAATTTGAGTTGCTATAATTTCTAATTTCTTTTCGTATCTCTCACCTATAAGTATGACGCTTTTATGTTGTTTTATTGACTATTTCAATTATTGTTTCCTAAGTTGTTTTCTTATATTTCGAAACAATTTCTCATTTCAATTTATCGTCAGATTTGTTTCTTTATCTACGTCTTTCTAGTTTAATACATTTAATGTTGTTTCTTTAAAATAGTTTGTTTGAAAAAATATTTTCTAATATCTACGTCAGTTGCGTACATCTTCTAGGAGTAGTTTATGCGTTCAGTTAAATTAACAATACATTGACCATGTGTGGGTGAAATATGAAAGAACTAGTGGCGTTCTTACATGATTATCTTAATGGAAACCAGTTACTTTTCTTGATACAATTTGAATAACATGGTTTTGATGTTAAGGTTGTACAAGACCATGTAACTAAGTTTCTTCGATAAGCAGCGAAAGCTCTTGACACAGTGAAGGAACTACATAAAACAAATTTTATGGCCCATCTGCAAGCAAAGTGAGATGGATGAAGAGATAAGGGAGATGAATGCACAGATAAGGAATATTGATGAAGAGATACGGGAGATGAATGAGAAGAAAATTCCGATACAAGAAAATGTTTCACGCGTTGAATTTAGAGAATAGTTTTTTTATAAAAAAAATGACTGCTTACATAAATTAGTGATGTATTTCTTGTATTTTTCAACGTATATTCTTTCTCTACAAACCACCCAATGCCTCATTGCGACGTCAACTTGCAGCTGCTTTTCTGGATTCATTGGACCGCTTCAAATTGTTTTGACATTTTACCTTTTTAACGGAATTAACAAAAAAAGAAGAAAAATAAACATAACAATATTTAATATGAACATACAAAATTTCGGCACATGCATTGCACGCGTAAATGTAGGACATGTATACTTCAACTTTGGACTGTTTCTTTTCTAACTAAGGCACATTAATTTTTATTATTAGTATTTTTAGTTTGTATAACGTCCTATTTATATTCATATCTTTAATATTCATATCTATTTTAACTTAGACACATTTATTTTTCCTTAATATGAATTTTAGTTGCTCTAATTTCTAATTTCTTTTCGTATCTCTCACCTATATGTATGACGCGTTTATTTTCTTTTATTGACATTTTAATTATTATTTCCTAAGTTGTTTTCTTATCTTTCAAAATAATTTCTCAATTAAATTTATCGTTAGATTTGTTTCTTTACCTACTTCTTTCTAGTTTAATACTTTTAATGTTGTTTCTTTAAAATAGATTGTTTGAAAAAATATTTCCTAATATCTACGTCAATTGCGTACATATTCCAGGAGTGGTTTATGCGTTTCATTTAGATTAACAACACATTGACCAAGTGTGGGTGAAATATGAAAGAACTAGTGGAGTTCTTACTGGTTATCTTAATGGAAACCAGTTACTTTTCTTGATACAATTTGAATAACATGGTTTTGATGTTAAGGTTGTACAAGACCATGTAACTAAGTTTCTTGGATAAGCAGGGAAAGCTCTTGACACAGTGAAGGAACTACATGAGTAAATTTTATGGCCCAACTACAAGCAATGTAAGATGGATGAAGAGATAAGGGAGATGAATGCGCAGATAAGGAATATTGATGAAGAGATACGGGAGAAGAATAAGAAGAAAATTCCGATACAAGAAAATGTTTCACGCGTTGAATTTAGAGAATAGTTTTTTTTTTTAAATGACTGCTTACATAAATTAGTGTTGGATTTCTTGTATTTTACAACGTGTATTCTTTCACTACAAACCACCCAATGCCTCATTGCGTCGTCAACTTGCTGCTGCTTTTTTGGATTAATTGGACCGCTTCCAATTTTTTTGACATTTTATCTTTTTAACGGAATTAACAAAAAAAGAAGAAAAATAAGCATAACAATATTTAATATGAACATACAAAATTTCGGCACGTGCATTGCACGCGTAAATGTAGGACATGTATACTTCAACTTTGGTCTGTTTCTTTTCTAACTAAGGCACATTAATTTTTATTATTAGTATTTTTAGTTTGTATGACGTCATATTTATATTCATATATTTAATAATAACATATTCATATCTATTTTAACTTAGACACATTTATTTTTTCTTAATATGAATTTTAGTTGCTATAATTTCTACTTTATTTTCATATCTCTCACCTATACGTATGACGCGTTTATTTTCTTTTATTGACATTTTAATTATTATTTCCTAAGTTGTTTTCTTATCTTTCGAAATAATTTCTCAATTAAATTTGTCGTCAGATTTGTTTCTTTATCTACTTCTTTCTAGTTTAATACATTTAATGTTGTTTCTTTAAAATAGATTGTTTGAAAAAATATTTCCTAATTTCTACGTCAGTTGCGTACATCTTCCAGGAGTGGTTTATGCATTTCAGTTATATTAACAATACATTGACCAAGTGTGGGTGATATATGAAAGAACTAGTGGCGTTCTTACATGGTTATCTTAATGGAAACCAATTACTTTTCTTGATACAATTTGAATAACATGGTTTTAATGTTAAGGTTGTACAAGATCATCTAACTAAGTTTCTTGGATAAGCAGCGAAAGCTCTTCACACAGTGAAGGAACTACATAAAACAAATTTTATGGCCCAATTGCCAGCAAAGTGAGATGGATGAAGAGATAAGGGAGATGAATGCACAGATAAGGAATATTGATGAAGAGATACGGTAGATGACTTAGAAGAAAATTCCGATACAAGAAAATGTTTCACGCGTTGAATTTAGAGAATAGTTTTTTATAAAAAAAATGACCGCTTACATAAATTAGTGATGGATTTCTTGTATTTTGTAACGTATATTCTTTCTCTACAAACCACCAAATGCCTCATTGCGTCGTCAGCTTTTTTGGATTAATTGGACCGCTTAAATTTTTTTTGACATTTTAACTTTTTAACGGAATTAACAAATAAAGAAGAAAAATAAAAATAACAATATTTAATATGAACTTACAAAATTTCGGCACGAGCATTGCATGCGTAAATGTAGGACATGTATATTTCAACTTTGGTCTGTTTCTTTTCCAACTAAGGCACTTTAATTTTTATTATTAGTATTTTCAGTTTGTATGACGTCCTATTTATATTCAAATCTTTAATAATAACATATTCATATCTTTAATATTCATATCTATTTTAACTTAGACACATTTATTATTTCTTAATAAGAATATTAGTTGCTATAATTTCTAATTTCTTTTCGTATCTCTCACCTATATGTATGACGCTTTTATGTTCTTTTATTGACAAGTTTAATTATTGTTTCCTAAGATGTTTTCTTATCTTTCGAAACAATTTCTCAATTAAATTTGTCGTCAGATTTGTTTCTTTATCTTCTTCTTTCTAGTTTAATACATTTAATGTTGTTTCTTTAAATAGATTGTTTGAAAAAATATTTCCTAATATCTACGTCAGTTGCGTACATCTTCTAGGAGTTGTTTATGCGTTTCAGTTAAATTAACAATACATTGACCAGGTGTGGGTGAAATATGAAAGAACTAGTGGCGTTCTTACATGGTTATCTTAATGGAAACCAGTTACTTTTCTTGATATAATTTGAATAACACGGTTTTGATGTTAAGGTTGTACAAGACCATGTAACTAAGTTTCTTGTATAAACAGGGAAAGCTCTTGACACAGTGAAGAAACTACATAAACAAATTTTATGCCCCAGCTGCAAGCAAAGTGAGATGGATGAAGAGATAAGGGAGATGAATGCGCAAATAAGGAATATTGATGAAGAGATAAGGGAGATGAATGAGAAGAAAATTCTGATACAAGAAAATGTTTCACGCGTTGAAGTTAGAGAATAGTTTTTTATAAAAAAAATGACCGCTTACATAAATTAGTGTTGGATTTCTTGTATTTTGCAACAAATATTCTTTCTCTACAAACCCCCCAATGCTTCATTGCGCCGTCAACTTGCAGCTGCTTTTTTTAATTAATTGGACTGCTTCGAACTTTTTTGGCATTTTACCTTTTTAACAGAATTAACAAAAAAAGAAGAAAAATAAAAATAACAATATTTAATATGAACATACAAAATTTGGCACGTGCATTGCACGCCTAAATGTAGGACATGTATACTTCAACTATGGTGTGTTTCTTTTCTAACTAAGGCACATTAATTTTTATTATTAGTATTTTTAGTTTGTATAACGTCCTATTTATATTCATATCTTTAATAATAACATATTCATATCTTTAATATTCATATCTATTTTAACTTAGACACATTTATTTTTTCTTAATATGAATTTTAGTTGCTATAATTTCTAATTTCTTTTCGTATCTCTCACCTATATGTTAGACGCTTTTATGTTCTTTTATTGACAATTTTAATTATTGTTTCCTAAGTTGTTTTCTTATCTTTTGATACAATTTCTCCATTAAATTTATCGTCAGATTTGTTTCTTTATCTTCTTTTTTCTAGTTTAATACATTTAATGTTGTTTCTTTAAAATAAATTGTTTGAAAAAATATTTCCTAATATCTACGTCAGTTGCGTACATCTTCTAGGAGTTGTTTATGTGTTTCAGTTAAATTAACAATACATTGACCAGGTGTGGGTGAAATATGAAAGAACTAGTGGCGTTCTTACATGGTTATCTTAATGGAAACCAGTTACTTTTCTTGATACAATTTGAATAACATGGTTTTGATATTAAGGTTGTACAAGACCATGTAACTAAGTTTCTTGGATAAGCAGGGAAAGCTCTTGACACAATGTAGGAACTACATAAACAAATTTTATGACCCAACTGCAAGCAAAGTGAGATGGATGAAGAGATAAGGGAGATGAATGCACAGATAAGGAATATTGATGAAGAGATACGGGAGATGAATGAGAAAAAAATTCCGATACAAGAAAATATTTCACGCGTTGAATTTAGAGAATAGTTTTTTATAAAAAAAATGACTACTTACATAAATTAGTGATGGATTTCTTGTATTTATCAACGTATATTCTTTCTCTACAAACCACCCAATGCCTCATTGCGTCGTCAACATGCAGCTGCTTTTTTGGATTAATTGGACCTCTTCAAATTTTTTTGACATTTTACCTATTTAACGGAATTAACAAAAAAAAAAAGAAAAATAAACATAACAATATTTAATATGTACTTACAAAATTTCGGCACGAGCATTGCACGCGTAAATGTAGGACATGTATATTTCAACTTTGGTCTGTTTCTTTTCTAACTAAGGCACATTAATTTTTATTATTAGTATTTTTAGTTTGTATGACGTCCTATTTATATTCAAATCTTTAATAATAACATATTCATATCTTTAATATTCATATCTATTTTAACTTAGACACATTTATTTTTTCTTAATATGAATTTTAGTTGCTATAATTTCTAATTTCTTTTCGTATCTCTCACCTATATGTTAGACGCTTTTATGTTCTTTTATTGACAATTTTAATTATTGTTTCCTAAGTTGTTTTCTTATCTTTTGATACAATTTCTCCATTAAATTTATCGTCAGATTTGTTTCTTTATCTTCTTTTTTCTAGTTTAATACATTTAATGTTGTTTCTTTAAAATAGATTGTTTGAAAAAATATTTCCTAATATCTACGTCAGTTGCGTACATCTTCTAGGAGTTGTTTATGTGTTTCAGTTAAATTAACAATACATTGACCAGGTGTGGGTGAAATATGAAAGAACTAGTGGCGTTCTTACATGGTTATCTTAATGGAAACCAGTTACTTTTCTTGATATAATTTGAATAACATGGTTTTGATATTAAGGTTGTACAAGACCATGTAACTAAGTTTCTTGGATAAGCAGGGAAAGCTCTTGACACAATGTAGGAACTACATAAACAAATTTTATGGCCCAACTGCAAGCAAAGTGAGATGGATGAAGTGAGAAGGGAGAAGAATGCACAGATAAGGAATTTGATGAAGAGATACGGGAGATGAATGAGAAGAAAATTCCGATACAAGAAAATATTTCACGCGTTGAATTTAGAGAATAGTTTTTTATAAAAAAAATGACTACTTACATAAATTAGTGATGGATTTCTTGTATTTATCAACGTATATTCTTTCTCTACAAACCACCCAATGCCTCATTGCGTCGTCAACATGCAGCTGCTTTTTTGGATTAATTGGACCTCTTCAAATTTTTTTGACATTTTACCTATTTAACGGAATTAACAAAAAAAAAAAGAAAAATAAACATAACAATATTTAATATGTACTTACAAAATTTCGGCACGAGCATTGCACGCGTAAATGTAGGACATGTATATTTCAACTTTGGTCTGTTTCTTTTCCAACTAAGGCACATTAATTTTTATTATTAGTATTTTTAGTTTGTATGACGTCCTATTTATATTCAAATCTTTAATAATAACATATTCATATCTTTAATATTCATATCTATTTTAACTTAGACAAATTTATTTTTTCTTAATATGAATTTTAGTTGCTATAATTTCTAATTTCTTTTCGTATCTCTCACCTATATGTATGACGCTTTTATGTTCTTTTATTGACAAGTTTAATTATTGTTTCCTAAGATGTTTTCTTATCTTTCGAAACAATTTCTCAATTAAATTGGTCGTCAGATTTGTTTCTTTATCCACTTCTTTCTAGTTTAATACATTTAATGTTGTTTCTTTAAAATAGATTGTTTGAAAAAATATTTCCTAATATCAACATCAATTGCGTACATCTTCCCGGAGTGTTTTATGCTTTTCAGTTAAATTAACAACACATTGACCAAGTGTGGGTGAAATATGAAAGAACTAGTGGTGTTCTTACATAGTTATCTTAATGAAAACCAGTTACTTTTCTTGATACAATTTGAATAATATGGTTTTGATGTTAAGGTTGTACAAGACCATGTAACTAAGTTTCTTGTATAAACAGGGAAAGCTCTTGACACAGTGAAGAAACTACATAAACAAATTTTATGCCCCAGCTGCAAGCAAAGTGAGATGGATGAAGAGATAAGGGAGATGAATGCGCAAATAAGGAATATTGATGAAGAGATAAGGGAGATGAATGAGAAGAAAATTCTGATACAAGAAAATGTTTCACGCGTTGAAGTTAGAGAATAGTTTTTTATAAAAAAAATGACCGCTTACATAAATTAGTGTTGGATTTCTTGTATTTTGCAACAAATATTCTTTATCTACAAACCCCCCAATGCTTCATTGCGCCGTCAACTTGCAGCTGCTTTTTTTGATTAATTGGACCGCTTCGAACTTTTTTGGCATTTTACCTTTTTAACAGAATTAACAAAAAAAGAAGAAAAATAAAAATAACAATATTTAATATGAACATACAAAATTTGGCACGTGCATTGCACGCCTAAATGTAGGACATGTATACTTCAACTATGGTGTGTTTCTTTTCTAACTAAGGCACATTAATTTATATTATTAGTATTTTTAGTTTGTATAACGTCCTATTTATATTCATATCTTTAATAATAACATATTCATATCTTTAATATTCATATCTATTTTAACTTAGACACATTTATTTTTTCTTAATATGAATTTTAGTTGCTATAATTTCTAATTTCTTTTCGTATCTCTCACCTATATGTTAGACGCTTTTATGTTCTTTTATTGACAATTTTAATTATTGTTTCCTAAGTTGTTTTCTTATCTTTTGATACAATTTCTCCATTAAATTTATCGTCAGATTTGTTTCTTTATCTTCTTTTTTCTAGTTTAATACATTTAATGTTGTTTCTTTAAAATAAATTGTTTGAAAAAATATTTCCTAATATCTACGTCAGTTGCGTACATCTTCTAGGAGTTGTTTATGTGTTTCAGTTAAATTAACAATACATTGACCAGGTGTGGGTGAAATATGAAAGAACTAGTGGCGTTCTTACATGGTTATCTTAATGGAAACCAGTTACTTTTCTTGATACAATTTGAATAACATGGTTTTGATATTAAGGTTGTACAAGACCATGTAACTAAGTTTCTTGGATAAGCAGGGAAAGCTCTTGACACAATGTAGGAACTACATAAACAAATTTTATGACCCAACTGCAAGCAAAGTGAGATGGATGAAGAGATAAGGGAGATGAATGCACAGATAAGGAATATTGATGAAGAGATACGGGAGATGAATGAGAAAAAAATTCCGATACAAGAAAATATTTCACGCGTTGAATTTAGAGAATAGTTTTTTATAAAAAAAATGACTACTTACATAAATTAGTGATGGATTTCTTGTATTTATCAACGTATATTCTTTCTCTACAAACCACCCAATGCCTCATTGCGTCGTCAACATGCAGCTGCTTTTTTGGATTAATTGGACCTCTTCAAATTTTTTTGACATTTTACCTATTTAACGGAATTAACAAAAAAAAAAGAAAAATAAACATAACAATATTTAATATGTACTTACAAAATTTCGGCACGAGCATTGCACGCGTAAATGTAGGACATGTATATTTCAACTTTGGTCTGTTTCTTTTCCAACTAAGGCACATTAATTTTTATTATTAGTATTTTTAGTTTGTATGACGTCCTATTTATATTCAAATCTTTAATAATAACATATTCATATCTTTAATATTCATATCTATTTTAACTTAGACACATTTATTTTTTCTTAATATGAATTTTAGTTGCTATAATTTCTAATTTCTTTTCGTATCTCTCACCTATATGTTAGACGCTTTTATGTTCTTTTATTGACAATTTTAATTATTGTTTCCTAAGTTGTTTTCTTATCTTTTGATACAATTTCTCCATTAAATTTATCGTCAGATTTGTTTCTTTATCTTCTTTTTTCTAGTTTAATACATTTAATGTTGTTTCTTTAAAATAGATTGTTTGAAAAAATATTTCCTAATATCTACGTCAGTTGCGTACATCTTCTAGGAGTTGTTTATGTGTTTCAGTTAAATTAACAATACATTGACCAGGTGTGGGTGAAATATGAAAGAACTAGTGGCGTTCTTACATGGTTATCTTAATGGAAACCAGTTACTTTTCTTGATACAATTTGAATAACATGGTTTTGATATTAAGGTTGTACAAGACCATGTAACTATGTTTCTTGGATAAGCAGGGAAAGCTCTTGACACAATGTAGGAACTACATAAACAAATTTTATGACCCAACTGCAAGCAAAGTGAGATGGATGAAGAGATAAGGGAGATGAATGCACAGATAAGGAATATTGATGAAGAGATACGGGAGATGAATGAGAAAAAAATTTCGATACAAGAAAATATTTCACGCGTTGAATTTAGAGAATAGTTTTTTATAAAAAAAATGACTACTTACATAAATTAGTGATGGATTTCTTGTATTTTTCAATGTATATTCTTTCTCTACAAACCACCCAATGCCTCATTGCGTCGTCAACATGCAGCTGCTTGTTTGGATTAATTGGACCGCTTCAAATTTTTTTGACATTTTACCTTTTTAACATAATTAACAAAAAAAGAAGTAAAATAAACATAACAATATTTAATATGAACATACAAAATTTCGGCACATGCATTGCACGCGTAATTGTAGGACATGTATACTTCTATTTTGGTCTGTTTCTTTTCTAACTAAGGCACATTAATTTTTATTATTAGTATTTTTAGTTTGTATAACGTCCTATTTCTATTCATATTTTTAATAATAACATATTCATATCTTTAATATTCATATCTATTTTAACTTAGACACATTTATTTTTCTTAATATGAATTTTAGTTGCTATAATTTCTAATTTCTTTTCGTATCTCTCACCTATATGTATGACGCTTTTATGTTCTTTTATTGACAATTTTAATTATAGTTTTCTAAGTTGTTTTCTTATCTTTCGAAAAAAATTCTCAATTAAATTTGTCGTCAGATTTGTTTCTTTATCTACTTCTTTCTAGTTTAATACATTTAATGTTGTTTCTTTAAAATATATGGTTTGAAAAAATATTTCCTAATATCTACGTCAGTTGCGTACATCTTCCAAGAGTGGTTTATGCGTTTCAATTAAATTCTCGGGCCCATTTCTTGAGTGTTCGAGTCCTTCTTTGTCGTGCCCATTTCTTTAGTGTTCGAGTCGTTTGTACGTTCGGCCCATTTCGCCCTTTTAGCCCAAAGTTGATATAGCCTGCTTGGATTTGATTTATGATTTTCTGTAATCCCCCATTCATCCTATATAACACATATTAAGTTACCAGCTGCAAATAATTTGACTGATTATTGTATTATATAAATTCAAATACTTGGTTATTAAGTTTCGAACGGCCTGACTTATTTAGGAAGCTAAGTTGAGACCTATTTAGGAAGTCAAACTGTGACTTATTTAGGAAGCTAACTTTAGACTTATTTAGGAAGCCATATCGTGACTTATTAAGGAAGCTAAGTTGAGACTTATTTAGGAAGCCAAATTATAACTTATTTAGGAAGCTAAGTTGAGACCTATATAAGAAGACAAATTGAGACAAGATAGATAGAAATAGAAGGTAAAAATAGTGAGAAATAAGAGAAGAGAAAGAGAAGAAAGAAAAGGGAAGAAAAGAATTAACGAAAAATAGAGAAGAAGTAGTAGAACGTAAAACGAGCCAGGCGGATCAACATACTCATCACAAGTTCTTGAACACCTAGAATTAGGAAGGAATACTATAGGAAACTTGCGGTAGAATCACCATTATCGATTTCATTGCTACAGACTTAAGGTAAGAAGAAGTATCCGTTTGCTGCTTCATAAGAATCATATTATGCATATTTATGATTATGTATGTTGATTGTTTGAAAATGAATGTTATTTGATATGAAATGTTGAGGTAAATGCGATTATGATGCATTATATTGTTATACATATAAGAGAACGTTTTCGAAAGAGAGGTTTGATATTTGATTGGTGGCGGGTAGGCACGGGACTTTGGAGGGACCGCCGAACCCAATAGAGGGTGGTGAATTACTTGAGGTGTAAAAACCAAGATAGATAAAGCCATGATATATGAGGGAGCTAGCGGCTAATATCATCATCCGAATGGTCGGTATGAGAAGCCCCATGATGCTTCTTTTATTGGCCAATAATATTAATAGGTTCCGAAAACATACACCTATCATCATCAGTCGAATACCATACTTCGAAGGTACCCAGAGGAAAGAAAAAAGAATATTTTAAATGAACTATGAATTATTGATTGTCTTATGTGCTACGTGAAACGTTGTTATATATTGAGCTTCTTCTTACTGGGCCTTTAGCTCATTAGATTCTTATGAATTATTGATTGTCTTATGTGCTACGTGAAACGTTGTTATATATTGAGCTTCTTCTTACTGGGCCTTTGGTTCATTAGATTCTTATGATGCAGGTGATGTTTGATGCATATATATGTGAAGGTTTTCCAAGTCTCCCGAGCGGTCAGACAGAGCTATGTTCATATGCCGTGTTTCGAACGTTTTATAGCTCAAAGAACTCTGATTATGCTTAAATAGCCGCTCTGTTATGGTTTCATAAACAAACGTTTGTTTATGTACAGGGTTTGGTATTGTAAAGGAAAAATGTCTTTATTTTGTTTCAAATGATAAATTTTATTATTTTAAGAAACCATAATATTTTACAAAAGAAAAGGGTCATCATCCCCGAGCCCGGTCCGGGAGGTGTGACATTTTCCCTCCCATCATCCCCGATAGTCTTTGTTGCAACATTACTCCCCCCTTCCGATAAGTCTTGACCCCAAGACTTACACTCCGGAAATTGTTGTGTGATGACTGCCCAATCTTCCCATGTAGCCTCTAATTTCGGTAGATGTGCCCATTTGATCAATAGTTGCGGAACTCCCCTATTGTTGCGTTTGACAAGTCGCCTAGCTGGAATGGCCAAAGGTTTCAGGATTGTTTGGCCATCGTCGTCAAAAGGTGGAATGATAAGTGTTGCCAAAGTGATTCCCTTACCCCTATTGAGTAGTGATACGTGGAAAACAGGATGAGCCTTCATCGTTGGTGGCAATTGTAAACGGTAGGCCACTGCTCCAATGCGTTCAAGTACCTCAAAGGGCCCAGCATACTTGGGACTGAGCTTCCATATTTTGCTGTTGTAAAGAGTTCGTTGTCGGTAAGGTTTAAGCTTTAAGAACACAAAGTCTCCTGGTGAAAATTGTTTGTCCGTTTGATGCTTATCTGCTATTTGTTCCATCCGGTTCTACGCCTTATTGAGTTGAAATTTGAGATGAAATGCAATGTCTTGTCTGTCTTTAAGTAGTTGCTCAACTCCAATCACTGTACATGTAGGCCCTATGCTAAGTTGTGGTGACTTATACCTGTAAAGTGCTTCAAAGGGAGTTAGAGCAATGGCCGTATGATAGTTGGTATTGTACCACCATTCGGCCATTGCCAGCCAGTGAAACCACTTGAATGGGGTACTTCCACACATACAACGTAGATATGACTCTAGGCATTGATTGACTCGTTCGGTTTGCCCATCAGTTTGAGGATGGTAAGCCGTGCTAAGATGTTAATCAATGCCTAGTTCCACAAAACGTTCTCTTCAAAATTTGCTAACAAAAAATCGATCTCTATCTGTAGTGATACATTGAGGTAGGCCATGTAACTTGTAAATGGTGTCAAGGAATATAGATGCAAGGTGAGATGGAGTATAAGGATGTGATAAAGCAAGGAAATAACTGAATTTAGTGTAACTATCGACAATAACCCAGATTGCATTTTTCCGTTGCGAAGTAGGTAGTTGTTCAATGAAATCCATAGTGATATGAGCCCAATTTTGATCAGGAATAGGCAATGGCTGCAATAACCCCGGGGACTTGATGGATTCATGTTTACATTGTTGAAAAATTAGACATTGGGAGACAACTTTGTGGATTTGTTGCTTGATGCCTGGCCAAAGAAACACAGCATGTGTTCTTTGAAAGGTGCCTTGAATTCCAGTGTGTCCCCCAACATTAGAGCTATGAAACCATTGAATTACTTTCTCCCTCAATGTAGTAGTAGTACCAATGTAGATTCTACCATTATACCTCACCACCCCATCTGTATATGAATATTTAGAAACATTGAAGGAATCCAAAAAACATTGAGCAATAATCTCTTGCACAACCTCATCCCCTAAGTAACTGTCCTGTAACTCTTTTGTCCATCTAGGTTTAAGCAAGGAGATGGCTGAAATATTCCCTCTTCTAGATAGTGCATATGCTACTCTATTTTCAATCCCATTTTTATATTCAACTCTATAGTCAAACCCCAATAGCTTAGTCATGTATTTCTACTGCAAAGGTGTGGAAATCTTCTGTTCTAAGAGATATTTAAGACTCTGTTGGTCAGTCTTGATAGTAAATTGGTCTTGTATCAAATGAGCCCTCCATTTCTCCACAGCTAATAAGATGGCCAAGAACTCCTTCTCATAGGCTGGTAACCCCAGGATCTTAGGACTCAGAGACTTACTGATATATGCAATAGAGTGTTTATCTTACATCAGGACAGCCCCCAAACCATAGTAGCAGGTATTAGTCTCTATAATGAAGGGTTTAGAAAAATCAGGCAACCTTAGCACTGGTGCAGTGCTCATTTAGTCTTTAGCTTTTGAAAAGCCACCTCAGCCTCCTGATTTCATAGGAATTTTCCCTTTTTTGTGAGCTCAGTTAGTGGTTTATCCATTACCCCATAATGTCTGATAAATTTCCTATAGTAGCCAGTTAGTCCTAGGAACCTTCTTAATGCCTTGACACTCTGAGGTTGGGGCCAGTATACCATACACTTGATTTTGTTAGGATCAGCTTCCACTCCATTGCTGCTTAATAAGTGTCCTAAGTACTCCACCTTGGTGAGCCCAAAACAACATTTAGAAGATTTGGCATAAAGCTGATGATCAAGTAAGAGTTGTAGAACAATCTGAAGGTGTGGCTTGTGACTATCCAAGTCCTTGCTATAGATGAGTATGTCATGAAAAAGACTAGTACAAAATCCCTCAAATATGCCTTAAATACTTCATTCATTAGGGACTGAAAAGTGGCAGGGGCATTGGTAAGCACAAATGGCATTACCTTGAACTCATAATGGCCAGTGGATGTCACAAAAGTTGTCTTGTGTATGTCTGGGGCAGCTATTCTGATATGGTGATAGCCTGCTCTAAGATCAATTTTTAAAAAAATAACAGCCCCCTAGTTCACCCAATAAGTCTTCCCCCTAGTTCATCCAATAAGTCTTCAATAAGGAGTATTGGGAATCCATCTTTGATAGTTATGGAATTGAGTTTCCTAAAGTCTACACACAACCTCCAGGAGCCATCTTTCATTTTAACTAACAACACAGGAGAAGAATATGGACTATTGTTGTTTTGTATGATATCATTGTCCAACATTTCCTTGATCAATTTCTCAATTTCTTGTCTTTGTATAAAGGGGTACCTATATGGAGTTAACTCTCTCAGTGACCTTGATAGTGTCCTGTGTGATCTGCCTAGCTAGAGCATGCACTGAGATGTGAAGCTCTTCTGTATTTTCCATATTTGAATCCTCCACTTCTTCCACCTCATCCTCGTATGGCTCTCTCCCCATGATTACAAATAGTTTCTTGTATTTATGCCCTAAGGTATAAGGTTCATCACAATTAAAATACAAGCCACTCCTTCTTCTCTCATTCATCTCTTCCCCACTGAGCCTATTGATAGGTGGGTATCTGGTTTCGGTAGCAGGATTGAGTCTCTTACTTGCAGATGTCATGGGTTTCTCAGATTTCACACCTTGTTACCATTATTTGTTTGCTGATTTCTGAAATGGTTTCTAGTCCCCTTTTTCATAGCATCCAACAGTCCTTCTTGCTTCCTTGCTAAGTGGATAGCTTGAACAAGAGATATGGGATTGAGCATTTCCACCATTTGTGCTATTTTTCCCTTTAGGCCACTTACAAAGCTCTTAATGAAATAGTCTTCTGTCAAGAACCTATTCATACTAATCGTGACTGCTTTCAATTCTTCGAACTTCTCAATATACTCTCCCTCCGAGTTTGTCTGTACTAACTTATTAAATTGGCCTAGCAAATTCTCCAATTTGTGTGTTGAGAACCTGGTTAAAACCAATTCAGTGAAGTGCTGCCAACTTATCAATTCTCTTCCTTCCACATAATCCAAATACCAGTTTTCGGCTACCCTTCCATGTGCATTGCGGATGTTAGTATTTTTTCGAAGTCATTCATTTGGTGAACTAGGAAATAATTGTGACACTTCCTAAGCCATCCTCTCGGATTTTCTCCATTAAACTTAGGAAACTCGAACCTAGGTACTCTCACATTCAATGGCCCTTGGTTTGAATTACCGATGTTGTTGGTCTATGTGCTGGAGTACTGTTAGTGGGGTTCATACCTTTAGGTGATTAAAAATGGGAGCTAGATGGTATTTCAGTAGCCGGATCTTTTCCTTTCTGAAGTCTGCACAATTTTTCCATTCTATGTAAGATCATCTCCACTTGTCCCTTCGTTTCTTGGTGAGCTTCCTTCATATCTTCCAGTTGTTTGTTGCAATTCTCCTGGTAGTTTCTTATTTTGGCCATTTCCGTTTGATGTCCTTCCCAATGACTCTATTTCATCAACAATGTTGCTGACTGTTCTTCCATCGAATCTAACCGTGAGTTATTCTTTGCCGTTGCCTATCCGAGCTTTAGCTGGAATCGTACGCTCTGGATACCACTTGTTATGATTCAACTCAATCTGGGAAAGATTAAGCTAAATCCAACACACCAACCTGCAGAAGATTAATGCAAAAACAGGAAAATTGCAGAAAAGTTAAATAAAAGAAATTAAAATGCATAAATGTAGATTTAGACTGAAGAAGGAAATTCACAATATGCCAAAACTGTTTGTTACAATCTCACTTCCTTTCCCATATAGCTCACGTACCCTCTCTCCTCTAACTAACTTTTGCAGATAAAAATAAAAATTCAAAATGGATAATTGAAATTCGACTAATTCTCTAAAGCACATCAATCTCTCGGTTTGAATCCAGAGGTCGAGCCCAGTTCTTGAGAGTCTAAATCATTCTTTGTCGAGCCCATTTCTTGAGTGTTCGAGTCCTTCTTTGTCGAGCCCATTTCTTTAGTGTTCGAGTCCTTCTTTGTACGTCCGGCCCATTTCGCCCTTTTAGCCCAAAGTTGACTTAGCCTGCTTGGATTTGATTTCTGATTTTCCCTCCCATCATCCCCGATAGTCGTTGTTGCAACACAAGCTTTTACATGGGCAATCCAAAGGTCCAACTTGCATGTATTAATTGCGTGACAAAAATCGCGAGTCAAGCAGTTGAAGCGTTATTGTTTCGAAAGTTCTGCGTGGTAACGGGCTGCATGCCGAGAATAAGATTAAAATGTTTGTTACAAAGATGATAATAAGGAACTAATGGGATGACTGCAATAGACTAAAAAGTAATATGGCCTTGTTTACTGCCAAAGTGAGATTTCTTTTCATTCATAATATATAAATTATATATGTAACTGTAAGGACCTAAGAATGTTCCAATAAATAATTCAAAACACGTAGGAATTCTAACTATATACCTTGATGCACTTTGCTAGCTAGCCGTTTCCTTAGACATTAAAAAAACTCATACATCTACATTTGCAATTGATATATAGTTTGTGGATCATGAAAAAATTATAACAAAAACAGTGACCATAAAAATACAGCATTTGCATCTATTTTTTGAACTCATCCAAATTCTTAAACAATTCATATATGCTTAACGTTAATTTAACTTCATCACAATAAACAACTCATTCAAACAGCAATTCAAAGTATAGAGCAGACTTGTTAAACATGAAATGCACATGCGTAAACTGTGCACTTGCAAACTAATGTAAACAGAATTACAACTTCAGTGAAGAAAGTTGCCCAAGCTTAAAGCCGAAAATACGTTCTTTATTTCTCAAGGCTCCTAAGGAAACCAGGAACCCAAAAGGACTACTACCAAAACGAAATATAGGAAAAGGGAAATACTGAAAAGGACACAAATTGAAAAGGAAACAAACTGATAACTACTTAAAATAAAACAAATGAATAATGAATCTTTCTTATGTCTTCTACTTTCCCCGCCTTCGATACACCTGCAATGATTTCTCATTCACAACAACTCATCCCCTCTTAAAATTAGCTTTGTCGTCGAGGCTGAATGTGGAAAATTGCTGGACAAAATCCTCGACATCTATCCATGTAGCTTCATCCCTTGACGATCCCCTCCATTTAACCATCGTTTGGCCCAGGGCCCCAAACCTATACTAGAAAAGGAAGCTAAACCCGTGCTGACGAATAACCCCTTTATTCGTCGAGTAAATAGGGAAGGTATATCCGGTGTGGATGTAGGCCAACATTTGTATTGGCAAATAGGGGGTTTCCAAGTCCATGGCCAAGTACTTATTACTTCTTGGGTTGTAATTGCTATCTTATTAGGTTCAACTACTATAGTTGTTCGGAACCCACAAACCATCCCAACTGGGATCAGAATTTCTTGGAATATGTTCTTAAATTCATTCGAGATGTGAGTAAAACTCAAATTGGAGAAGAATACGGCCTTTGGATATCTACCTCATGATTTTCCACTAATACTGCACGCTCTTGTAGTAGCATTTCTAGTTCACTTCTCGTTGGCCCCACTAGTTCCATTGTCATCGGGAACTCTGTAGCCAACGGATGATTACCAATGACGCGTTTGAGTTGGGAAATGTGGAACACATGGTGCACCCAACTCCCGCTAGGTAACTTCAGTCGATATGCCGTCTCCCCAATCCTTTCTTTGATTAGGAAGGGACTATAGTAACGCGACGCCAACTTATGATGCCCCTGATCTATTATGGAGGTCTGGCGATGCGGCCTTGTCTTTAGGAAGACCTTCTCCCCTACCGAAAACACGACATCCCTGCAACTATTGTTCGCATATTTCGCCTTCCTTTGTTGGGCTTTCATCAACTTCACTTGTAAGTTTCGCAAAACGTCATCTCGCGCCTTTAGTAACTCAGCCACTGCAGCAACTTTGCACTCCCCAGGTAGGAACTTATGGAGCGAAGGAGGCGGTCGCCCATATACGATTTCGAATGGTGTACGTTTCGCTGTCGTTTGGAATGCGGTGTTGTACTAATATTCCGCCCATGGGATCCATCTACCCAAAATCCACGGTTGCTCCGACGTGTAACACCTTAAATATGTTTCCAACACCCGATTAAGTACCTCGGTCTGGCCATCCGTCTCCGAGTGGTACGCGGAACTAAATTTCAGCTTGGTTCCTTGGAGTTTAAAATTTTGCGCCAGAATGCGCTCACGAATATGGGGTCACGATCACTTACTATGGACTTCGGTATCCCATGTAATCTAACCACTTCTTTAACAAATAATTCAGCCACCGAGCGAGCCATAAACAGGGACTTTAAGGGTATAAAGTCCATATTTTGACAGACGGTCCACCATTACCATTATGCAAGTGTACCCATTCGATTTCGGTAAGCTCAAATAAAATCCATTGACACATCTTCCCAAATAGATTCCGGTATCGGCAGTGGTTGTAGCAAACCCCAAGGAGATAAGTCTCATATTTAGATTTCTGACACACTAAGTAGTTTGCAACATGTTCGTAGATTGTTTGGAACATACCCTTCCAATAGACGCTTGCGGCAAGGCGATGGTAAGTTCGATAGGCGCCAGAATATCCGTCCATTGGAGTGTCGTGAAATTCGTGAAGTGTGGGATCCAAACCGAATTAGTGGCGATTGCTATCCGACCCTTGTGAAACATTCGGTCGTGATGCAAGGTAAAACCCAAATGTGAATCAGGATTTTATAGTAAATCCGAACATATCTGCTGAAGATCGGGGTCTTCTTTTTGTTCCTCGGCTATGTTCTGTTCAGGCCAAAAAAGGGCACTAATCGCCGTTAGTTGCGTCTCCATTGTTCATCGAGATAATGCGTCTGCTGCGGAATTTTGCGCCCCTAGTTTATACACGATTTTGAAGTCATAGCCAAGTAGTTTAGCCACCCAATTCTATTGCGAACGTGTCACAATTCGTTGCAATAGCAGGTAGCATAGGTTACTATAATCCGTACGAACCGTAAAATGACATCCCATGAGGTAAGGGTGCCAATGTTGGGCTCCGAGCACCAACCCCATCAGTACTCTCTCGTATGCGGATTTTGTGAGTGTTCGATCTGCTAATGCTTTGCTAAAATAGGTTATTGGCCACCCCTCCTGCATTAGTACTACTCCTACTCCACAACCCGAAGCGTCGCATTCCACCATGAAGTGCTTGTGGAAATCAGGCATTGCTAAAACGGGTGCACCTGTGAGTGTCGTTATAAGCGCCGCAAACGCTGCTTCAGCTTCCGTCGTCCATTCGAATTTGGATACCACTTCCTTCTTCAACATGTTTGTCAGCGGCTTCGCAATGATGCCATAATTTTGTACGAATCGTCTAAAGTAACCTGTGAGTCCCAAAAATCCTCGAATGTCATGGACCGACGTGGTATGATTTGATTGGATGTGAATTTGGATACCACTTCCTTCTTCAACATGTTTGAGGCCAATTAATTACTACACTTACTTTTGCTTGGTCCATGGCTACTCCGGCCGCTGAAATTGTCCCAGATATTTAATCGTAGTGCACCCAAAAGAACACTTGTTTTTGTTCGCCTTGAACCCATGAACTTGTAGAAACTGTAACACGCATGTCAGATGTTCAATGTGCTCAAACTCGGACGTGCTATACACCAAAATTTCATCAAAGAAAACAATGACGAATTTTCGTAAATATGGTCGGAATAGATCATTCATAGTGGCTTAGAAACTTGCAAGCGCATTAGTGAGTCCGAAAGGCATGACTAGGAATTCATAGTGCCCGCTATGAGTATGAAACGTGTTTTTTGCCACATCATGGGGTGCTACACGGATTTGGTGATAGCCTGACTTTAAATCTATCTTAGTGAATATCACGCCTCCTGATAATTCATCCAACATTTCTTGAATTATCGGGATCGAATATTTATCGGGTATCGTGATTTTGCTTAACTAGCGATAGTCAATGCAAAATCTCCAACTTCCATCTTTCTTCTTGACTAGTAGCATTGGATTCGAAAATGGGCTGAACTTGGTTGAATAATTCCCGCTAACAGCATGTCCGTTACTAGACGCTCAATCTCATCTTTCTGCGACTGACCGTAGCGATATGTCCGCATCGACACCGGACCCTTGCCTGGTTGTAATTCAATGTAATGATCGCAGCGGCAGCGTGGGGGCAGCCCTTCGGGCTCACCAAAAATCTACTCAAATTGCGTCACTACCCGTGCCAACTTTGGATTCGTCGGGATGGGTGGTTCCTCTACTATTGAACTACTCCCTCCTTCCCATATCATTGCTAAAAATTCAGGATCATGTGTGCGAATTAACGGTCGCAGCCCGACTTGCATGCGATACAGGGATGGGTCGCCATGTAGGTGTACGTCTTTTTCTTCCAACTCGAGGAGAGTTGGTGCTGACAGTTTATGCTCTTATCAAGGAGCGTTGTTGACAGTTTATGCTCTTATCGAGGAGCGTTGATAATAGTTTATGCTCTTATCAAGGAGAGTTTGCTTAACATCTTTAGTCGAAGTAGCAATGACGAACTTGAACGTCACTCTCTTCCATGTGGTCACCACTATCTTCAAGTATGGGCTCATCATTGGAAGCATTTGTGAATGGCTTGCCCCCTTTGTTGATTTATTGTCTCCAAGGCTCTTCGATATATGACTCATCAATTCCACTTGCAGTCATACTCAACTCCATATCATGTGCTTGGGTGGCCGGTTCTTAAAATATCGTTGGATGAATCCCGTGAAGGATGTATCGAAAACCCCAATGCATCCCTTGAATACACATTTCAATAGTTGAGGACTCAGAAAATTTATCTTTTCAGTTAAGACTCAAATTTCTCCAGCGATTAATGTAGTCGATGACTGGTTCATCCATCCATTGACGAGAATTGGTGAGTTCAAGCATGCTGACTATGCGACGGGTGCTATAAAAGAGATTGAGAAACTCTTGCTCCAATTGCTCCCAATTGTTGATTGAATCAGCACCAAGATCAATGTACCAATCGAATGCATTGCCTTTCAGTGATCTAACAAATTGCTTGACTAATTGATCGCCATAAGTTCCAGCATCATTGCATGTTTCAACAAAGTGCACCACATGTTGCTTTGGATTTCCTTTGCCATTAAATTGCTGGAATTTTGGGGGTTGGTAGCCAGTTGGCATCTTCAAATTATAAATCCTTCGAGTGTATGGCTTGACATAAGCTAAAGGCATCTTGGATCTCCCATCATGGTTGTCTTAGATAGTACCAATGATAAATTCCTTAAGTCGATCAGCTCGAATCGTCTCATCACTTGAAATTTGAAGCCCTCGACAATGGAGTTTTCCTTCTCAACTAGATGTTAATTCTTTGATATCTCAACTTCATCGTGCGCCTTAACTTGTTTTCCAGTTTCGTGCATTGCATCCACGTCGTCTACTTTCTTCATCAACTTTGAAATTAGAGTGGCTTTCCTTTGAACATGCTTCGTTAACCCTTCAACAATTTTTGTCAAGTTTGCATTTGCTCCTCCAGAGTGGTAACATTCGTCATCATGACACATGCGATGTTCAAGTCACTTGATGTAGAACGTTGTGGAGATGGCAAATACTTCTCTTCATCATGATTGATTTCTTCACCAAGGTGGAATGGATCATCCTCAACATACTCAAGTAGGAGAACCTATGTTTGTAACTTCATGAACACACTTCTTGCGGTGACTCCAATGGTTTTGCTTGTGGAGTTTGAAGAATTTGGGATGATCATCTTGGATTCCACTATCTTCTCAGCTTTGATTTGAGCATCCATTTGAACTTCATAAAGTGAAGAGATGATAGGTATAAATGGTCCCACTGGGCGTGCCAAAAATTTGTACACAACAAATTTGTATTTCTGAAAATCAAAAACACAAAAATGGTGACAAATGAAATTTATATTAATCAAAAATAAAATATTGGGTTACAATCTCTATTTTAATCCTCTGATTCTTTCTTCACGAATATCGATTTGAATGTTGAAGTTGACCTTGCTCCTTTGATCTTCTCCAGCGTTGACTTGAATGTTTATAACGTTAATTCGAGGGCTTGACAGCTTAATCACGAATCAAACGTGTAATTTGTCGTATGTAATTTGACATCTTCAAGGTTTACTTGTAGCTTTGATCTTTCTTGAACTTGATTTGAATTTGTATAACGTTAATTCGTAGGCTTATCACCATAATTACGAATCAAACACTATAATTTGATGAACTTCTTCAAGAATGCCTTGATTTTCACCTACAACGCATTGAATCTATTTTGTATTTGAAGAACTTTCGTAGAGAAAATTTGAAGAGCTTCCTTCGTCTTCTCTAGCTTTGGTTGAACTTTTGTGTGTAAATTATGAGCTCCAAATGATCTTATTTATAGTTGTAGGATGAAGAAGTCATAAATCATCTGGACTCTATTGATGATTATCCCTTTAATTTTATATTTATTAAAAGATAATTATCAATTTATATGGAGTCATTTGATTGGTTGATTTATGACTTAGATAAATCTTCTAGATATTATTATTTAGATAAATATCTTAGATATTACCTATTTAATATGTATTAATTTAAAGAGATAAATATCTTTTGATTTAAATATCATTTGATTTGTCAACATATCCATGTGGCATGATTTGATTGGACGTGAAATTTCAATGTCTACAAATGCCCCCTCGAGACTCGTTCACGGAAGTTTGGTTACTTCAAAGCATACTTCGTAGTAGATGAGTCGTGACGTCTCAAAATAAAAAATCATGCCATAACAGTATCCTCCACTTGAGCTTTGATACCATGAAAGCCTTTTGCACAGTTTCATGTCTCCTTGAAAACGCTTTATTGTCTTCCACTGCAAGTTGTCCGCGTCACAGCGAGATTAATATGCCCCCATGTCATGGTGGGATTTACATGCTCCATGTCATGAATATTACTTTTGAGATTACCTAATAGAACTTTTTCTATCTTGTAATCCATAAGATTATGTCATGGCGGGATTATGATTTTTTTTTCAAAATTCTTTTGAATGAGTGACGTCACTCCATCAAGACAATATAATTTGATTGGAATTTATGACTGAACTTAGAGGAGTCTAAGTTTCCTACGTACCCTAATAAAAAGGGATCAAGTCATAACGTAGTTCAAATATATTTTTTTATAGAGGTGCTATATTTAGTTTATACTCTTCAAGGCTTGGATTGGAGTACATAATCTGGTTGGACTTCTAGGCCTTTTATACTCGTGTCAAGGAGAACTTCATTTGATTTGACTTGTAGACCTTTTATGCTCGTGTCAAGAAGAACTTCATTAGATTTGATTTGACTTGGAGACCTTTTATACTCATGTCAAGGAGAACTTCATTTGATTTGACTTGTAGACATTTTATGCTCGTGTTAAAGAGAACTTCATTTGATTTGACTTGTAGACCTTTTATGCTCGTGTCAAGGAGAACTTCATTTGATTTGACTTGTAGACCTTTTATGCTCGTGTCAAGGAGAACCTCATTTAATTTGATTTGACTTTTAGACCTTTTATACTCATGTCGAGGAGTAAATTTGGTTTTAAATTTAATGAAAGTTTAAACTCTTATCAAGTTGTCTTGCTGACAGTTTATACTCTTATCGAGGAGCGTTGTTGACAGTTTATGCTCTTATCGAGGAGCGTTGATGACAGTTTATGCTCTTATCAAGGAGTGTTTGCTTAACATCTTTAGTCGAAGTAGCGATGACAAACTTGAATGTCACTCTCTTCCATGTGGTCACCACTATCTTCGAGTATGGGCTCATCATTGGAAGCATTTGTGAATGGCTTGCCCCCTTTGTTGATTTTTTATCTCCAAAGCTCTTCCATATATGACTTATCAATTCCACTTGCAGTCATACTCAACTCCAATTCATGTGCTCGGGTGGTCAGTTCTTCAAATGTCGTTGGACGAATCCCTTGAAGGATGTATCGAAGACACCCAATGCATCCCTTCAATACACATTTCAATAGTTGAGGACTCAGAAAATTTATCTTTGCAGTTAAGACTCAAATTTCACCAGCGATTAATGTAGTCGATGACTGGTTCATCCTTCTATTGACGAGAACTGGTGAGTTCAAGCATGTTGACTATGCGACGGGTGCTATAAAAGCGATTGAGAAACTCTTGCTCCAATTGCTCCCAATTGTTGATTGAGTCAGCACCAAGATCAATCTACAAATCGAATGCATTGCCTTTCAGTGATTTAACAAATTGGTTGACTAATTGACCGCCATAAGTTCCAGCATCATTACATGTTTCAACAAAGTGCACCACATGTTGCTTTGGATTTCCTTTGCCATCAAATTGCTGGAATTTTGGGGATTAGTAGCCAGTTAGCATCTTCAAATTATAAATCCTTCGAGTGTATGGCTTGATATAAGCTAAAGGCATCTTGGATCACCCATCGTGGTTGTCTTGGATAGTACCCATGATAAATTCCTTAAGTCGATCAGCTGGAATCGTCCCATCACTTGAAATTTGAAGCCCCTAGACAAAAGAGTTTTCCTTCTCAACTAGATGTTGATTCTTTGATGTCTCAATATCATCGTGCGCTTCAACTTATTTTTCAATTCCGTGCATGGCATCCACATCGTCTGCTTTCTTCATCAACTTTGAAATTAGAGTGGCTTTCTCTTGAACATGCTTCCTTGATCCTTCAACAACTTTTGTCAAGTTTGCAATTTGCTCCTACAGAGTGGTAACATTCGTCATCATGACACAAACGATGTTCAAGTCACTTGATGTAGAACGTAGTGGAGATGGCAAAAACTTCTCTTCATGATTGATTTCGTCACCAAGGTGGAATGGATCAACCTCAACATGCTCAAGTAGGAGAACCATCATTGAAGAACCATTATTGAAGATGTTTGTAGCTTCATAAACACACTTCTTGCGGTGACGCCAATAGTTTCGCTTGTGGAGTATGAAGAATTTGGGATGACCGTCTTGGATTTCATAATCTTCATAGCTTTGACTTGAGCATCCATCTGAACTTGATAAAGTGAAGAGATGAGAGGTAGAAATGGTCCCACTAGGCGTGCCAAAAATTTGTACAAAACAAATTTGTATTACTGAAAATCAAAAACACAAAAATGGTGACAAATGAAATTTATAGTAATCAAAAATAAAATATTGGGTTACAATCTCTATTTTAATCATCTGATTCTTCCTTCATGAATATCAATTTGAATGTTGAAGTTGACCTTGCTCCTTTGATCTTCTCCAATGTTGACTTGAATGTTTATAACGTTAATTCGAGGGCTTGACAGCTTAATCTCAGATCAAACGTGTAATTTGTTGTATGGAATTTGAAATGTTCAAGGTTGACTTGTACCTTTGATCTTCCTTGAACTTGATTTGAATTTCTATAACGTTAATTTGTAGGTTTATCACCGTAATTACGAATCAAACCCTATAATTTGATGAACTTCTTCAAGAACGCCTTGATTTTCACTTAGAACGCCTTGAATCTTCTTTGTATTTGAAGAACTTTCGTAGAGAAAATTTGGAGAGCTTTCTTCGTCTTCTCTAGCTTTCATTGAACTTCTGTGTGTAAATTATGAGCTCCAAAGAACCTTATTTATAGTTGTAGGATGAAGGAGTCATAAATCATTTGGACTCTTTCGATGATTATCCCTTTAATTTTATATTTGGTAAAAGATAATTATCAATATATTTGGAGTCATTTGATTGGTTGATTTATGATTTAGATAAATCTCCTAGATATTATGATTTAGACATTCTCCTAGATATTATCTCTTTAATATATATTAATTTAAAGAGACATATATCTTTTTATTTAAATATCATTTGATTAACTCTTGATTTAAATATCATTTGATTTGTTAACATATCCACGTGGTATGATTTGATTGGATGTGAAATTTCAATGTCTACAGCTAGCTCCACTATCAATCAAAATTGTTACCTCCCATCCCGTAGTTTCTCCGCGAATGCGCATGGTTTGTGGGCCTGCCATCGTAAACAGAGGTAACACTGCCTCCTTTGATGCAACATTTGTCGCGGGTCTATCCTCCCATTCTCTCCCTTCCAAAATATCCTCGTATGGCGCAAGATCGTCGTCGTCGCCTTCCTATGAGTAACATGCTCAGACACTTTTGTTGGCATTCATGTAATGAGTGGAAAGGTTCTTTGCACCGGTAATAGAGTCCTTTGGCTCACAAATCCGAATATTCATGTGCGGACAGTCGGCGAACTAGGGTTCATGCCGATGATTGAAATGAGTTAGTGGGCCGGTTGGGGGTGCTTTGGTTTGCACTCACTGCTGCTCGGTCTAGGGGTCGACTCTCAGGCTGTGTTGAGGTTTGGGTAGCGGGTCTCGCCCAAGAGGTAGCTCGTGATGCGGGGATTGGGCCTCTAAATGGGGTCGAGGATGTTGGATCGATCCGATATCGACTCGAAGTGAGATTTGGCTAATGTGGTCCATCTCGATGGTCCGTGCCAATTTCATGGCCACCGATAGCTCGTAGGGATCCCATATGCGAATTTTAGTACGAATTGCATTGTCCAACCCTCCTAAGAAATACCCTAAATACTGGGAACTCCCGAGCCCCGGAGTTTGGTTCGTTAATAGGAAAAATCTGTCGATATAAGAATCGACAGAGTCGGTTTGACGAATAGTTGATAACCTCTCATATGCGTTGCCTTCCAAGGTGTTGTCATAGCGTAGTATCAATTCTTCTGAAAAAGTTTCCCATGTCAAACTGTGCTCTTTCTAACGGAGCCAGCGAAACCAATGAAGGGTTGAGCCTTCCATCGCCACCTTTGATAATGGAATTCAACTGTCGAAACCTACTTCATGAATCTCAAAGTGTTGCTCGGCTCGGGCCAGCCACCCGAGGGGGTCCGTACCATCAAAAACCGGAAGTGGGGCGTATTGCAACGCACAAGGAACACTTGTACGTGGGGTGGAGTTATGATGGAAGGTTTCAGATTCTTCAGTCACTACCGCAGGCGGGGCAGGTTGGGTTGTGGGATGTTGGTTGGCTATTGCTGCCATCAAGGCGATAAATTTTTGTTTAGAAGCCTCAATTTTTTGATTAGCGGTTATCTCCATCGCCGTTATCCTGGAATTCATCTCGGATTTACTCCTAAGGAATCCATCTCCAATGCCATCAAGGTGAATTCTTCTTGTTTTTCTTCTAGGGCCGTGAGACGGGAATCATTCGAGCGAGTCATGGTGGTGATCACGATCCGGCAGGTTGGACCAATTAATGTAAACAGAATTACAATTTTAGTGAAGAAAGTTGCCCAAGCTTAAGCCGAAAATACGTTCTTTATTTCTCAAAACCAAGATAACCCTAATGTTCAGTTCCTACCATATATTTATAGCAGCGAACAAGACTCCAAAGGAAACCAGGAACCCAATAGGACTCCTACGAAAACGAAATACAGGAAAAAGGAAATATTGAAAAGTACACAAACTGAAAAGGAAACAAACTGATAACTACTTAAAATAAAAACAAATAAATAATGACTCTTCTTATGTCACCTGCAACGGTTTCTCATTCACAACACAAACTCAACATTATTACGAATATTTTACTTATTTGAGAAATTCCTGTAATGAAAGTAAAAGCTCAAAAATGTAAGCAACTGATCCAGTTATTTGTGATTTTCAAAATTGTTTTAGTTGTTGGTCGTGCCTTCGGTTTGCTAGGGCACAATTGATCAAACGGGTGGGATTTTGTATTGTTTATACTTTCTGTGAATTTCAATTGTAGTTGAATTAATTAAGTGGATGAACTTATTTGAATGAAACCATTCCCAAATAGTTAGTAATGTTTGTTTTGCTGATGTTGATATAGAACTCATGGGATGATTGAAAATGACTGAAAAGTGGTATGACCTAGTTAATTACAAAATTGATATTTATGTTGACTCATATTGTTCACATTATATAACTGTAAGGACAATCGAATGCTTTTAATCTAAAGCGACGACATGAAAGGCCCAGTCAATTGGCAAATGATGACTCGTGTCACCTAAGCAAGGATCACACACCTTCTTATTGATTTACTTTGGCCAAACATCTTCTCAGTCAAATCATTTCCAAGACAGCATACATTGTATTCGCTAATCACATGATTAGAGACAGATCCCATCTTGGAATCGTCTACCAAATCATATAACCAGACTACACCCAAAATAGCACATTTAACGATTATCTATGTAATCATGAACTAGATCAAAGTACAGTGAGTTATGTATTTGAACACCCACGATTTCTCAAGTCATGAGGATCATCACTATCACACTCCCAACCAATAACGATTCAGACAAGCTAAATCCTCTAATCGATAATTAGGCCAAAGAAAGAGCTTTAATTTCATTAATTTATTTTTCTCTCTATCAAGGTGCTTACTGTCATACGAAACTTGGCTGCTGTTTTTTACGTTCTTTCCATTCCAAAATACTGGATTTCTATCTCCACCATTTCGATTCTTTGAATTGAAACAATTTAGAATTCTCAATTTTCTACGACGTCTAAACGATAAAATATTTTCAGGAACAAGCAAATCAAAATGATTTTTGTCTCTATTTATAGTTATTCTTTGATGTGCTGGGGCCCGGGGACGATGACTCTTATTTTTTCGTAAATGTTATGGTTTTTCTTAAACAATAAAATTTATCCTTTGAGAATAAAAATAAACCATTTTTCATTTATAAATTCAAACCATGTACCTAAACAAACGTTTGTTTACAAAACCATAACAGAGCGGCTATTTAAACATAAATCAGATTTCTTTGAGCTACAAATGGCTCCAAACACGGCATATGAACATAGCTCTGTCTGACCGCTCGGGAGACTTGGAGAACCTTCACATATATAAATTAATCATCACCTACATCATAAGAATCTAATGATCTAAAGGCTTAAGAAGAAGCTGGATATATAACAATATTACACCTAGCACATAAGACATGCAATAATGCATAGTTCACTTAAAAACATTTCTTTTTCCCTTATGGGTACCCTCGAAGTATGGTATTCGACTAATGATGATTGGCGTCTGTTTTCAGAACATGTTCATAATTGGCCAATAAAAGAATGGTGGGTGTGGAATCCAACAAAAATAAATAACCTACTTGAAAAGATTTGTAAATAGTGACAAGTAGGGTCGATCCACAGGGAATTGTGTAGAAGTAATTTCTAATTTACTAATATCGATTAAAAGGGGGGATTTTGGATTTTGATTAACTAAATAAAATAAAAAGACGTAAATTAAAAAAACGCTAATAGAGTAGATTCGAATTCAATAAGGTGAGAGATTCTAGTCTCCGAATTTCTCGGTATTGACTCTATAATTCGATCATCGATTATAATGATAGTTCAATATTCTCAAGTAAATTAGCTATAGCCGTTAACAAGCTCTAACGACCTCGTTTTTTCTTATGTCGTCGATAATCAAAACAAGCTCTTTGATTACTTCTCTTATCAGTTAGACAACCCTAAACAAGCTCTTAGGATTTAATCTATCAATGGCATTCATGTACTAGAAAAACACCAATTCTAATCAATAAACACATAAGCTCGATTTATTTAAACTAGATTACTAATTCCCATAGCAACTAATCGAAAACTTGTCCATAATCGACGTCACTAACTGCTACGAATATTAGGGTTTACCAAACAATTACAGATTTGAGCCCTAATTAGCTTAATAAAATTTCAACAATTAAATAGTTGATCAGGCTACCTAATCGAATGAAATATATTGACAACAAAGCACATAGCAAAAGTAAATATTTGAAGAACAAAGAAATTGAAATCACAAATCAAATCTCACGAATTAACAGAAATCAAACCTCGAAAATCCTTCGACTAGAATTATGTGTTTAGCAACACATAATCAAAAATCATCTACAAAGCTTAAGAAAACGTACGTGAAAGCTAGAAATAAAAACTAAGATCTCTTGTGGAATAAAATTCAACTTATTTAAACCTAAAAGAGTCTTAACTCAATAAGGAAACTAATTAGAATAGGATTCTAAGAATCCTACCTTAACTGAAACTCTTCAAAAAGGAAATAATTCCTAGAGACTAGGAAACATAATTCCAGCAAATTTCTCTCGGTTCCAGCCATTTAAATCGGCTTCCAACAGATTTTCGTTTTCTGGGCAGAATGTTTATAGAAGTTAAGCGTGATCACGCTTAACTCTCACGCTTAACTCTAAAGAACTTTCTGCTGCCATATTTTTGCATCAAACCAACTTCATGTCTTTCCAAGCCCTTTTTAGCATCTTTTCATCTCTTTTCCATACCAATACCTATTTGTATCAATAAAAACATAAATCCATGAGATAAAGAGTGAAAGCTTGACAAATAACGCAATATTAACCAAGAATAACATGTATAAAATACACGTTAACAAATACCCCCACACTTATGCTATTGCACGTCTCGGGCAATGTTTAAGTTCAAGCATCGCAAAAATCAACAGAATTCCAACACTAGATCAAATAAGCATAGAAAATCATGAACCGAAGAACAAAAATAAAAAATGACAAGATGACGCATGCAAATAATCGAAGATCTTAATACCGCATTAAATCAAAACCAACACAACGATTTTATTCGAAAAATAAGAATGCACGATATTAGACGACTATTCTCACAATCCTCCCCAAACGCTCGTGTATAAGGTTCAACGTGTTTCGCTCAAGTCTTAACATATCAATGCAATCCCATAGGCTTGCTTATACACCAAAATCGCAACTACTATCGAAAATGTGCACAAAAGAATCAAAAGGTCTTTTATTAAAGGTTGTAATGGGGCTAGGGCTCGGGGTAGGAATAAATAGATAATGAAGGCTAAGTCCGATTAATTCGTAGAGCATCAAGTGTTGGGTAAATAAGACAATAAGGACCCAAGTACCTCTTTTCATTGTTTCTCGGACTCTATTCATCATCATGCATTCTTTTTGCAATTTCTTTCTCGATCTAACCCTCTTTTACTCTTGTTTTTTTCTTTTTTTTTCTTTTCTTTTTCTTTTCCTCCTTTTTTTGTAGTTTTCTTTTCTTTTCCATATTTGTTTTTCGGTAGGTACCCTTTATATCTTCCATAAATTCCCCCACACTTTATTCGATACACATCATTCTTTTGAATTCCCAAACAATTACAATCTCGATGCTCAACTCATTTTTTGGACGGGTAAAAACATAGAGATATGAAAAGACGGTTAAAGCTCAAAGTTCGGGTTTGCAAACAAGAAATAGGCCAAAAGCTCAAAGTGGGTTAACTAGGGAAAAAAATAAAGGGTAGGCTTATTTGGCTAAGTGGGTAAATCCTAAGTGCCTTTATCATATTCAAATGTGCACAAAATCATGTAGTCTTGACACGGTTCAAAGCAAGTTCTAGCATTAACAAAAACACGTAAGACACACACAAAAAGGAAAGGAAATTGTCATGTTTGATAGACAAAATAAAAAGGCTCAAAAGCTCACATGGTAGGAATTAGTCGTACTAATACATGCAATCCTATCATTCTCGTTCGATCGTTATACTAGCAAAAATTTTCACGTGGCAAGAGACTTCAATCAAAGCATGGTCAAAATGTTCAAACCTAACTAGTTCAACAGAATCCACAAAAACTATACTACTCAATCACAAAGCGAAGGGAAGTTTGAAAAAAAATCACGTGCTGAAATTAAACAAAGCCTAAACATGCAACCGCATTAGAAGTCACCCCCCATACTTAGATTGTACATTGCCCTCAATGTAAAAATATATAACACGTAAGCACAGACAATGCATAAAAAGAGATAAAGAGTGAGAGGATGACTCCCCTAGAGCATCACTCGGTCGTGATGCCGAGGTGTAATAGTAGCCAATCGATTATGGCTTCAATTGCGTCGAGATGGGCTGCAACAGTGGTGGTCGGAGGTTAAGGAGCAACAGGCTGGAAGTAGAGGACTCTGATGAGGTTATGATAAGAACTAGAGCAGTAGTTGATGGCGATGTAGTCGCTGGATGAGGGCGACGGCGAGAGCTAGTGGTAGTTTCGGTTGTAGGGGGTGTTGAGGCTTGAGACTTTGTAACTCTCCCCATGATATTGGAGATGATGTTGAATATGGTGGTGACCAGCGATTGAAGCTGTAACAAGAAATGGAGCAAGGTGAGGATGGGTGTTAGGGTTTAAGAGAAGAAGTGATTTGGGGAAAAAAATTATTTTGTTTTTGATTTTTCGGTTTTTTTTTTTTTTGGATGAAATAAAAACAAAAAAATAAAAAAAAACGAAAACAGAAAAATAAGAGAAAAAGGATGATAGGGCAGAAAGTTTGTAGAGTTTAAGCGTGATCACGCTTAATTTTCAGAAACTTTCTACTCTACCAAAACAGAATGTTTGTAAAGTTTAAGCGTGATCACGCTTAAAATTCACAAACTTTCTACTCGAAAAAAAAAAACTTAACCAAAGAAACAAAGGAACGGAAAAATTAAAAATAAGCATGGGTTGCCTCCCAAGAAGCGCCATTCTTTAACGTCATTGGCTAGACGTAGCTATGCATCAAGTGGCTTAAGTCGGAGGTTCAAAGCCATCACTAGCTACCTTTAGTGGATCATCATCATTAAATTCAAAAATTCGTTGCATCACGAAGTTAGTAGCATCTAAACCAAACATAGAGCAATCATTAGTAGAATACTTCATGGAATCATATAAATTAAACATCACAAATTCATCTTCAAATTCCATAGTAAGAGTTCCATCATGCACATTAATTTTAGCCCTAGATGTTTTCAGAAATGTTTTCCAAGAATGAGAGGGGCTAACTTACTAGATTGATCTTCATCCATATCAACAACATAAAAATCAGCAGAAAAAACTAAGTCATTAACATGAACTAATACGTTCTCAAGAAAGCCATTAGAAGATGCATTAGAACCATCAGTTAATTGTATAATCATGTCCGTTTTTCTCAACTTTTTCACATTCAAAGACTCACAAATAGAACGAGATATGATATTTACAGAAGATCCAAAGTCTAACATGGTATTCTCAATTTGCACATCACCTATCTTGCAAGAGATAGTAAACATACCAGGGTCTTTGGATTTTGAAGTTAATTCCTTTTGGAATATCGGAGATTCACCTTCTATATCCACCTCTTCGTCGTCACTGATCTCTTCTTCCCCAAAAACCTCATATTCTTTAACTTCCTTCTCATATGTTGGAGAGGTGATCTCAATAAGCTTGGATTGCTCGGTAAGTGTTTTCGTTGATTTTGTGAGTTGATGTTCCACACTTTTCTTTTTCAACTCACCTTCCACCTCACATTTAGAGTTAGCAAAACGACCAGGAAACGGAGGAGGTATCACAAATGTCTTGTGTTCGGGTAACATCTTTTCACTCCTCACAGTGACTGCACTATCATTTTGCTTTGGATTCCCAATAGTTTGAGAGGAGTGTTTGCTCGAGTTTTGTGAGACCAGCTCGTTCACAGTGGTGGTCATTTGACTCACTTGATTCTCCAGGTGTTTGATTGCAGTTTGCCTCTCTTGTAGAAATTGTTGTGTGCTCTGCTGAAATTGTTGTGTGTTAGTTACCAAAGCTTTCAATATTTCTTCTAAAGACATACCTGATGTTTTAGTCATTAGAGGAGCTGGTGGAGGTCGTGGAGCGTAGCTCAGATTGGAGTGATAACTCCATCCTGGATTGTAAATGTTGGAATATGGATTGTAATTACTCTGTGGAACACCCCAGAATCCATCATAAGCTTGTCCATATGACTCCTCTTGAAGTGTAAAATACTCCTCTTGAACACGGAATGCAGAGAAGAATTTCTCTAGGAATTTTGCTTCCAGTTGAGTCCATGTCTTGATTGAACCAAAGGATAAATTGTAGAACCAATCCTTAGCATTGTCTGCTAAAGAAAAATGAAAGGCTCGAAACTTGATTTGATCTTCAGTGACATACCTTGGTTTCATTATTGAACATACCACATGGAACTCTTTTAGATGCTTATGAGGATCATCTCCTACAAAACCACGAAAAATAGGAAGTAAGCGAATGAATTCATATGTTAATTCAAAATCAACTTCAAAAGTAGGATATTGAATGTAAAAAGATTGCTCGTTAAAATTTGGCATAGCCAACTCCCTTAAAGTCCTCTCGACGGTAGCCATGGCATCTAAGAACGTTGCATGATCTCTTTTGTAGACGTTGAGCTATTTTCTCAATTTGAGATTCACCTATATAAAGAGATCTAACAATACAATAAACTAAACAAAAATATTAGTAACAAAAGAAATAAATCAATTAGCACCACTCCCCGGCAACGGCGCCAAAATTTGGTGGGTGTCGAATCCAACAAAAATAAATAACCTACTCGAAAAGATTTGTAAATAGTGACAAGTATGGTCGATCCACAGGGAATGGTGTAGAATTAATTTCTAATTTACTAATATCGATTAAAAGGGGGAATTTTGGATTTTGATTAACTAAATAAAATAAAAAGACGTAAATTAAAAAAACGCTAATAGAGTAGATTTGAATTCAACAAGGTGAGAGATTCTAGTCTCCAGATTTCTCTGTATTGACTCTATAATTCAATCATCGATTATAATGATAGTTCAATATTCTCAAGTAAATTAGCTATAGCCGTTAACAAGCTCTAACGACCTCATTTTTCCTTATGTCGTCGATAATCAAAACAAGCTCTTTGATTACTTCTCTTATCAGTTAGACAACCCTAAACAAGCTCTTAGGATTTAATCTATCAATAGCATTCATGTACTAGAAAAACACCAATTCTAATCAATAAACACATAAGCTCGATTTATTTAAACTAGATTACTAATTCCCATAGCAACTAATCGAAAACTTGTCCATAATCGACGTCACTAACTGCTACGAATATTAGGGTTTACCAAACAATTACGGATTTGGGCCCTAATTAGCTTAATATAATTTCAACAATTAAATAGTTGATCAGGCTACCTAATCGAATGAAATATATTGACAACAAAGCACAGAGAAAAAGTAAATACTTGAAGAACAAAGAAATTGAAAGCACAAATCAAATCTCACGAATTAACAGAAATCAAACCTCGAAAATCCTTCGACTAGAATTATGTGTTTAGCAACACATAAATCAAAAATCGTCTACAAAGCTTAAGAAAACGTATGTGAAAGCTAGAAATAAAAACTAAGATCTCTTGTGGAATAGAATTCCACTTATTTAAACCTAAAAGAGTCTTAACTCAATAAGAAAACTAATTAGAATAGGATTCTAAGAATCCTACCTAAACTAAAACTCTTCAAAAAGGAAATAAAATCAAAGGAAATAATTCCTAGAGACTAGGAAACATAATTCCAGCAGATTTCTCTCGGTTCCAACCATCCAAATCGGCTTCCAACAGATTTTCGTTTTCTGGGCAGAATGTTTATAGAAGTTAAGCGTGATCATGTTTAACTCTAAAGAACTCTCTGCTACCATATTTTTGCATCAAACCAACTTCGTGTCTTTTCAAGCCCTTTTTAGCATCTTTTCATCTCTTTTCCATACCAATACCTAATTGTATCAATAAAAATATAAATCCATGAGATAAAGAGTGAAAGCATGACAAATAACGCAATATTAACCAAGAATAACATGTATAAAATACACGTTAACAAAGAAGCATCGCGGGGGTTCTCATACCAACCTTTCGGCCGATGATATTAGCCGCTAGCTCCATCATATATTGTGGCTTTATCTATCTTTGTTTTTACACCTCAAGGTATTCACCCCCTCTGTTGGGTCCGTCAGTCCCTCCCGCGTCTTGTGCCTACCCGACCGCCAATCAAATACCAAACCTCTCCTTAAAAACGTTTTCTTCCATATATAGCTGTATAATGCAACATAATTACATGTACTTCAACATTTCATATCAAATAACACATTTTCAACATCGTTCATCATAAATCATATATATCTCAATACGTTACACAATCGGCACCTAATCACATTCATTTTCAAACAATCAACATACATATTCAGAAATATGCATAATATTGATTCTTCTGATGTGTCAAAGAAAAGCTTCTACTTGCCTTAAGTCGTTAGTACTGATATTGATAACGGTGACGCTACCGCAAGCTACATATAGTACTTCTTCTAATTCTAGGTGTTCAATTACCTGTAAAAGGATATATATACGATACCAAAATACGATTTATACTAATGTTCCAAATTCAACAATTAAATTGAAGAAATTATCGATAAAATACTTACTTGTAACGCGTAGGTTGGTTCGTATATTTTTCCCGAATTTTTCTCTTCCTTTTTCTTCCTCTTTTTCTTCTTCTTCTTCTCTATTTCTCTCTTCTATTTTCTCTCCTTTCTTTCTTCTGTTTGTGATTTTCTTACCTTAAGTGATGTATTTAAAGGATTAAAGTAAGTCGGCAGAAGCAAACTTAATGCCCAAGTTTTTGGTGACCAATTTCTATAAATATTATTATATTCATTGAATTATTTGAAGCTACTAGCTTATTACGTATTATACATTTATGCGTTATATTTTCTACGTGTCGTGTATTTATATTAATCGGGACATATAGGTAACACGTAAGTGATGCGTAGTGTGTAAAATATATTTATCCGATAATTAACCGGAAGGTTTAATGTACCTTATTTAATCAAAACTCTAAAGTTAAGCGTGCTCATATGAGAGCAATTCTAAGATGAGTGACCGTCCTGGGAAGCACCTCAATTTCCGTTTCTTCATTAATTCGTGATAAGTGCTAGACGTCATGCTTGCTGTCTAAACTCGTTGATTATATAGAGGTCATGCCTTCTTAGACGTCATGTCTGCTTAACTATTAAAATGCATTTTAAAGGCATGTATCGTATATGTAGCATGTAAGCATTTTCGTAAAATCATGCGTTTAACATATAATTAGCAAATAATTAATTCATGCCGTCATGCCATTCATATGTTGTAAATCAATAGTAAATGTTAACTATATGACATGCTTAATGTTGGCTAGTAAGAGATGATTCGGACATTACAATTATTACCTCCTTACAAAAATTTCGTCCTCAAAATTTGACATACCTGATATATCCCATTCACTAGCAAAAAAATGCACTACAATGATAATAATATGCATTAAGAAAACATAAGGGAATAAACTAAAGAATTGACCAAGTTTCCCCAGGCAAGATATGTTCATATGCCTTCTTTTGTCTACAGGAAAGACTAAACCTTTGCTCTGATACCAAAAACTATCACACCCCCAGACCGGGCCCGGGGACGATGACCCTTATTTTTTTCGTAAATGTTATGGTTTTTCTTAAATAATAAAATTTATCCTTTGAGAATAAAAATAAACCATTTTTCATTTATAAATTCAAACCATGTACCTAAACAAACGTTTGTTTACAAAACCATAACAGAGCGGCTATTTAAACATAAATCAGAGTTCTCTGAGCTACAAACGGCTCCAAACACGGCATATGAACATAGCTCCGTCTGACCGCTCGGGAGACTTGGAGAACCTTCACATATATAAATTAATCATCACCTGCATCATAAAAATCTAATGAGCTAAAGGCTCAGTAAGAAGAAGCTCGATATATAACAATATTACATGTAGCACATAAGACATACAATAATGCATAGTTCATTTAAAAACATTTTTTTTTCCTCTTATGGGTACCCTCGAAGTATGGTATTCGACTGATAATGATAGGCGTCTGTTTTCGGAACCTGTTCATAATTGGCCAATAAAAGAAGCATCGCGGGGGTTCTCATACCGACCTTTCGGCCGATGATATTAGTCGCTAGCTCCATCATATATCGTGGCTTTATCTATCTTGGTTTTTACACCTCAAGCTATTCACCACCCTCTGTTAAGTCCGCCGGTCCCTCCCGTGTCCCGTGCCTACCCGAGCGCCAATCAAATACCAAACCTCTCCTTTGAAAACGTTTTCTTCCATATATAGCAGTATAATGCAACATAATCACATGTACTTCAACATTTCATATCAAATAACACATTTTCAACATCGTTCATCATAAATCATATATATCTCAACATGTTACACAATTGGCACCTAATCACAGTCATTTTCAAACAATCAACATACATATTCATAAACATGCATAATACTGATTCTTATGATGCGTCAAAGAAAAGCTTCTACTTACCTTAAATCGTTAGTACTGAAATTGATAACGGTGACGCTACCGCAAGCTACATATAGTACTCTTCTAATTCTAGGTGTTCAATTACCTATAAAAGGATATATATATATATATATATATATACGATACCTAAATACGATTTCTACTAGTGTTCCGAATTCACCGATTAAATTGAAAAAACTATCGATAAAATACTTACTTGTAATCCGTAGGTTGGTTCGTATATTTTTCCCGAATTTTTTTCTTCATTTTTCTTTCTTTTTTTCTTCTTCTTCTTCGTATGTATCTCTCTCTTCTATTTTCTCTCCTTTCTTTCTTCTGTTTGTGATTTTGTTACCTTAAGTGATGTATTTAAAGGATTAAAGTAAGTCGGCAGAAGCAAACTTAATGCCCAAGTTTTTGATGACCAATTTGTATAAATATTATTATTATATTCATTGAATTATTTGCAGTTGCTCGTTTATAGTGTTATACATTTATGCGTTATATTTTCTACGTGTCATGTATTTATACTAATCAGGACATATAGGTAACACGTAAGTGACGCGTAGTGTGTAAAATATATTTACGCGATAATTAACCGGAAGGCTTAATGTACCGTATTCAATCAAAACTTTAAAGTTAAGCGTGCTCGTACGAGAGCAATTCTAAGATGAGTGACCATCCTAGGAAGCACCTCAATTTTCGTTTCTTCATTAATTCGTGATAATTGCTAGACGTCATGCTTGCATAATCTAAACTCGTCGATTATATAGATGTCATGCCTTCTTAGACGTCATGTCTACTTAACTATTAAAATGCATTTTAAAGGCAGGTATCATATATGTAGCGTGTAAGCATTTTCGTAAAATCATGCGTTTAACATATAATTAGCAAATAATTGTATTCATGCCGTCATGCCATTCATATGCTGTAAATCAATAATAAATGTTAACTATATGACATGCTTAACGTTGGCTAGTAAAAGATGATTCGGGCATTACAATCACAAGCCTACGTGACCATGGAATTTAATATTCGACATAAACACTAATATGAATTTCCATTGGGGTTGCTCAGTTCAGTCATCCCCGATGTGAACCCTTATATATGTGTATAGGTCCTAACCAATACCTATGGAACAAGGTACTTCCAAAAAGGAAATGCTACATACAAGCAAGTCTTGACGAGTCATTGATATCCCCATCTCAAAGACTCTACAACTTGGAACGCTTTTAGGACTACAGCCGTTCGAATAATCCAATGGACTTTATTACATATATGTAAAAACAATAAATACATAATAGAAAATTTGTCATCTCATTAATAACGATTAAAACAAGACTGTATCAAAAGTATTATACAAAATTGGCAACCAAAAATGACTTGTCGGGCACTAACACTAACATTTGATTCTAATCACTCACCCATAAGATTATTCTTAGGAGTTGTCCTTGGAAAATCACAACCGTCAAATGTGGCTAAACGGCGGTTGTGTTTTTCTCTGGACCAATTCTAAGAATAACTCCTTATATGTATTATTAAAGAAAACAGAATAACTTAATATAGGTATAGGTAGATGTTTGGCCACGAAAATGATCCACTCTATCTTATTGCTCTGTATGAAAAAACACGTAGGAGGATGGACGCAAGAGTACGAAGGGCTGACTTTCTTGAGTCACCAATAGTCTCCACAAGAGCACACTCCGTTTTCAAAACGATGAAACCTGTTAGCATCCCTCACAACGATTACTCTCTCACTAATCTCAGATACGAATTTAGTAAAGTTATGGCAGTCCAAACACACCCTAAGGTTCTTAATAATCCTAATCTCTTCTTCTTCTTCCAACATCATAATCCCATACGCAATCGCCAGTTTCTCACTATGAACTCTCACCATCAACTCCTTCTCTTCTTCCTCCACATCATGCAGTGCTGTCAAAGTTTCCGCTAAATATCCACCATCTTTCATTTTACCCATCAAAGTTTCGAGCTTTTTATATATATCGATCGCTTGACTGTGGGACCGGTCACCAGACGTAAACACATGTGGGACCCCCTTAATCTCGATTAATGTACAACCTGGCGTTTTACCCAAATTCTTACTCTTCACCACTTGTCGTAGTGAAGCAGCCTGAGAGTACTTATTATTTGTTGAATATATATTCGAGAGTAGAACATGATACCCTACGTTTTCAGGGTCCAACTCAAATAACCGATCAGACGCCAAACGAGCTAAGTTAGCGTTTTTGTGAATCATGCAAGCACCTAACAACGCACCCCACTCTGCGGGACCCGGTGCAATAGGCATTTTGTGTATAAATTCAACCGCATCATCTAATCTTCCAGCTCGGCCCAAAATATCCACCATGCATGCATAATGCTCGGAGCTTGGTTCAAAGCCATGATCGTAAACCATAGAATGGAAAATTCTTTCACCTTCTTCAACTAAACCAGCATGACTGCAGGCATACAAAACCGAGAGAAAAGTAACTTTGCTGGGCCCCACCCCAGAATGCATCATTTCATTATACAGCATTAACGCTTCTTTCCCGTGCCCATGAAGGCCGTAGCCTGAAATCATGGCGTTCCAAGTCACAACATTTTTCTCGTCCCCCATTTTATCAAATAAATGTTTAGCCTCATCAATACTCCCACATTTTGTGTACATGTCGATCAAAGCAGTTGATACATAAACGTTCGACTCAAAACTCTCCTTTTTAACCAAATCATGAACCCATTTTCCTAACCCTAAAGCGCCGAGTTGAGCGCATGCTGATAGAATACTTGTGATCGTGACAGGGTTTGGGTGAATATCGAGCTTCTGCATTTCGTGAAATAACGATATCGCCATATCTGTCTGCCCGTTTTGTGCGTAACCCGATATCATAGCGTTCCATGATGCCAAAGTTTTCTCTGAGGACTCATCGAATAGCTTCCTAGCAAATTCTATCTCGTTAAGTCTGCTATAAACTGTCGTCAACGCAGTCGAAACAGAGGAATTAAGAACGAAACTGGATTTCACACAAAAACCGTGGATTAAACGAGTAAGATCCAAATGACCAAATGGATAGAACACAGGAATTAAACCAACTATTGTACTCGAGCTCACTTTGTAACCTGAGAAAAGCAATTCGTTGAATAGCCGAATAGACGACTCAGATTCACCATTACATGTAAAGCCAGAGATCATTGCATTACATGCAATCAAATCCGGCTTTCCGATTAACCCAAATAACGATCTAGCAGTTAAAGTATCTCCACATTTCGAATACAACGAGATCAAACAAGTAAGCACGTGCGCGTGAAAATGGCAACCAACCTTCAGAGCTAATGCCTGAACCATCATTCCGGTTCTAATCTCATGTAACTCAGCTACACTAGAAAGCACAACAGCCAATGTAGTCGAATCAAACCACATTGTCCTCTCAACCATGTCACGAAAAACGTGAAGCGATTCATCATAGCAACAATTCTTCACGAACCCAGAAATTATCGTGTTCCAAAGAACCGTATCTGGCTCAGTAATTCCACCAAACACCTTATAGGCATCTCTGATTTTCGAATAACTAGCGTACATGTCAACTAAAGCTGAGCCCACAAACAAATCCGAACCAAACCCAGAAACGACCGCATGTCCATGAAGCAAGATCCCGATTTTATCCGACCCGGATGAAGAAACCCCCGAGAAAGCTGCAATAATAAAAGAATAAGTAAAATTATCAGGTTTAAAGGCGGTTTTTCGGAGTAGACATTTGTATACATATAGAGATTCAAATGGAGATTTCCTGAGGCCTTTGATGAGGACATTGTAGAGGAAGAGATCAGGTGAATTAGTGTTGGCAAAGATATGCTTGGATTCGGCTGTGGCTTTGAAATCTAGGAATTTTTGAATGAGCTTTGTGATTGTTACGGCATCGTTTATAAGATTGCTGTGAATTATTTGGGCGTGGATTTGATTGAGGTGTGAGAGTGTTGTGGATTGTTTGATTAAACTAAGGAAGAAGTTTTTGTCCCTTGGAACTATGGCTCTGTTAATCATTTGGGAGTGGGGAAAAAATTATTATAAGCTTCCTTCTTAAGTATTTTCCTTCGTGGAAATAGTTTTGGAGGGAAAATTAACTTTTATTTTTTTGTTTGTTTTGTTCTTTCTCTTATATTAATTTTGTTCCAAGTATATTTGAAAATTTAGGTCATATCTTGATTTAGCCCAACACAAATGTAATTTACAAGATCAATTAATTACTTTTATTATGTAATTTGTTATAAGACTATGTACAATGGTCACAACTCACAATATTAAGCATCGTCTTTTTCAATTCCCAACACTCCACATCATTTTATGTCTCTTCCACATAATAATTAAACACTCATTCAAATTTTACACTCTACAATGGTTTTGTTTAATAATATTCAACACCCTACCCCACTACTTTTATCTCATATTATTATTTATTTATCCTTTTAATTTTATGATTAGATTATAATAAAATTATCGTTTATAATTAAAAATAACGATGAAATAATTTCTTTTTCGATATTTTTTTTAAATAAAATTTATTTAAATATTTATCTATTATTAATCTTATTTATTTATCCTTTTAATTTTATGATTAGATTATAATAATATTATCGTTTAAATATTTATCATATTATTAATTTTTGTATTAGCAAATAAACACAAGAGTTGACAATAGTAATTATTAAAACAAAACAAAGTTATAAATGGATTCCCCTTCTTTTTACCCTTTTTTTTAGCTGCATCCCTTTCTATTGGACGAGAAATGGATTCCACGAAGTTTGAATCATCTGCATCACTCTCATATGCTCTCTTGGATCCACTGCTACCAGATCCTTTGCTACCCAATCCTCTATTTTGTCTTACCTGACTGCTGTAACGTGGTTGATCTCGAACAGCCTCCCACTCTGACATGTAATTAAAATTGCCTTTGTTACTACTTTTAGACAATTCCCGAGCTTTTGCCAATATATCGTTTTTCGACCACCCGCTTTGTTGCATACGTAAAGCGTTATCATAAGCGCTTGTCCATTTGGCCAATAATTTATTGATATAATTCCAACGATTTCTGCATGCATCTCCATCGCGTGGAGGATCGAATGAGCAATGCTCGTTACAATATTCAGCAATTTTACCCCAGTATGCTTCGCTTCTCTGATTCTTACCGACAACACTGTCGGTTCCATATTTAATCCACCCACTAAGTAACACCAAATTTTGCTCAGTGGTCCAGTTGGGGATTTTCTTTCGAATAGTGCTTGAATCATCTTCCTTAGCACCGCTTATGTTACCAAGAGACATTTGTGTGGAAAATCCTGGAAATTCGGTTGCTCCAATATTTGGAACATTTTCATTCCCCACTGGCATATATGGATTATGAGGTGGTTGAGAGGAATATTACATTATTGATGCATAATATGGATGATAATTTGGTTGAAAACCAAAATTAGGAATATTTTGAGGACGTGATTGGTATGAAGATTGGTTATCAAATTGATAATTACTGGAATTTTGATAGTTAAAAAGATAATTAGTCGAATTTTGAGAATTGAAAGGATTATTGTTAGGATCCATTTCACTTACAAAATATTAAAAGATAAAAACAATAGTTTAGTAAAGGATAATGATATGATTATATTGAAAATGATCGAATTTTTTTTGGTATCCAAATCAAGTGAAACTAGTCTCTATTTATAGAGTAGAAAAAATGATGAATTTCGATATATTTTTTTTTATATAAAAAAATTTATTTATTATCAAATAATTAACATTAAATAATTGGAGTGTGATAAAAATATCTAAAATATGGTTAGCCAATAAGATCATGCCATGTAAGCTTTTCAACACTATGTAAAATTTCTCCACCAATTTAATCCACATCACACTTCTTTCAATGGTTTCAACTATTGAAAACATTAAACACCCTATTTTCAACACCCCATTGCACATAGTCTTACGGCACAATTAAGTTGTACTTTAGTTTAGACAAACCAAATTTGGAGTAAAACTTTTTTTATGTATGGAATGTTACATGTTTATTGTTATATATTTATTGAGAATATGATCATCAAGTCATTTTCACGAGCAATAATAAAGAATACCTTTATATAGAAAAATCATGTGTATTCTTGACGAATGACCCACTTATGGATTCACTCCCATCCATCCGTGGAGAATTACTCACACTGAAGCATGAGGTGTGAGTGATTGGGGTGAATTTGTAATTAAGTCATTCGTTAAGGGGTGTAGATATGATTTGTCCCTAGGGGTGTTCACGAGTCGAGCTCGAGTCGAGTTGGGCGAAAAATTCAAGCTCGAGCTCGAGACAGAATTTTCGAGCTCGAGCTCGACGAGCTGCAGAAAAGTGAGCTCGAGCTCGAGCTCGAGCATGACTCGAGACGAGCCGAGCTCGAGCTCAAAAAAATAATTTTTTTATTAAAAAAATTATTTTTTTAAATTTTATATTTTTCATATATTATTAAATATAGTCATAATTAATGTCAAAAATATTATTATTTATACATATATTATTATAATATATCATATTATATAAAAATATATGAATAAATATTTATTTTTTATATATATTAATTAAAAATTATTTTTTAATTCCAGCTCGCGAGCTCGCGAACAGGCATTTTTGGGCTCGAACTCGGCTCGATTGAAAAGCTCGGCTCGGGCTATTTTCGAGCCGGCTCGCCTAGCTCGTGAGCCGGCTCGACTCGTGAACACCCCTAATTGTCCATGTATAAAAGTAGGCAAGTGGCTTTGAATTTGATTAAATAATCATAGCTATTTATATCGTTAGACCCACACAAAATTTATCATATTCGATTATTTAAGACAACATCATTTTTCTGTCATTCTTATGAACTCTGGGATTAGAAATTTAAAACTAATCACTATTATTAAATTATTTATGTAATGATTGTATTGTATTGCATATCAAACTCAAAGTTCCTTAAGTAAGAACCAAACTGGTGGCTTTTAGTATTTGGTTGTCACCTAAACTAAAACATGACACAATAATATGTGATGCCTGAAACAGGTTCATTATAGTATTATATCTCACACTTCCTTGCACTTTTCCTTTAAATTTGTATTACAGAATAAATACAATTAAAGAAAACATGGAAATAGATTGAGCAGATAGACTAAAACAAGGCCAAAAAAAAATTGATGGACTTACAAATTCTAACTAAACCTAATAATAATAATAAGGTTAAAAAAAATGCTAGATTTACACTGTCAAAAGGATTTTGTCAGAGACCTCGAGTCGTTGGTAAGTGAAAACTCTCGAATTACTATTAATACCCGATTATTGATGGCTCCTTGTTTTTCCAAGCTTGTTTCATCTGTAATAGATGGGTCCTCAGGCTGTGTTCTTCCACCTGATCAAACCACATTCAACTCATCAACTCTATTTTTAACCATAACTTACTTTAGACACAAAACAAAGAACCCAAAATGAACCAATCGATGCATTCAATATCAGTTATAAAGGAGGGCATAAATCTATAACGAGAAGATTTTGACTGCAATTTTTGCTGGATAGTTTTCGTAATTTCACCATAGTTAAGGCGGATATTGTCCCTGAAACCTAATGATAATAGGAAATTCCAAACTATACTAATATTGGGCAAATTACATAACATAGACACATGCGTGAGACTCTGATTAAGAAAAAGAAACTCTATGATGTTTGAGAAGTTATTATAACAATAAAAACATATTTCAATGTCTTCTGGTCAGTAATAATATAAAACATATTACAATGTCATCTAGTCAGTAGTATTATCCTTTTATTTTTTGAAGGATGAGAGGTATATGGTTATTTGCAAAATCTCAAAATGCCACAGTTATTACCCAATAAGTGTCACTGTGCATGTAATTATCCCATTAATGTATCATTATTAATACTACTTAATCTTGTCACTTTTCACATGTGGAAGCAAAACCAGGAGAGTAGAGCAAACAAAATATAAGAAGAATTTGATCCCACAATAATGACAAAAAACAATCCCTTACCTGCATTGCAGACGTAGAAGCTAAAAGTGACTCACATTCATCAAGCATGGCTCTCTGATGTGCAGCTATAATGGCAAGTTCAGACACCAAGCAATTAATTCCCTCTGCCTGTATCATACAATGCAAATTTTATTGTATCAACTATAAATGTTTATCATTCTTATTTATACTAAACACATTTCACATCTCAATTATAACTAAACATGCAGAGAACTGATAACCACAGTATATATCGCGAATTCATAAGTATTAACCTATGAAAACATTGAAACAACATCCTCAAAGAACAACATATTCCTTGCAAGCTATGCCAGATTGGTAGACGACAGAAATACAGAAGACCTTGATTCAATGCAACATCCTTTGTTGACTAAATTTCAAATAAAAACCAAACAGGATACTTTGGGATTTAAAAAGAGGGTAATGCAATGAATATCCAATAGATTGAGAAGAAAGGTAAATTGTTAAGCCATTGGGCAGTGCAAACTACATACCAAATATTTGTTATTTACGGTGAATCACTTAAATAGAGTCGTGGAATACCTAAAGAATCTTCTCTTGATGATTACGGGTAGACTATGACATACTATATAAAAGCAGAAGTTATTGGACCTGTGAAAGTATTGAGCATAAGGAGGACCCCATTGCCTGCATCACATCTACAGCAGAGCATACAGCTGCCTTAACACTTTCAATATCTCCCTGGAATATTTAAACAAAATTTCGTTATTTCTCTTTTATCCAATTGAGTATCAAGAAAATAGTCAACTTACATACCCTTGCTCCACCAGTGACTGGAACTCTAGTGGTGCTAGCCTGAAGATCTTCGATGGCACAGGTTAATGAATTAACATGATCCCTTTCAATTGAAGCCCACTCGTCCAGAGAATTCAGCTGAGAAGATTTCATTTTGAATTAGAAAATTTAAGCGTTATCAGTCGAGCACAAGTTTGTGAAGAAACTAAAATATACAACAAGCATTGAGAGTTTCGTTAAAGGAAAGATGGTGCTGATATTGCGAAAAATGGGATATGTTCACCATGTCGCTCTGAGAAATAAGTACAATTGAATGATTCTGAAAAACTTTAGGGTAATAATTTTGCTATAGTCTAGGCAGACTGACGAGAGAGTACACAACTAATTTAACTGTACATGTGAGAAGATAATCTAAAGCGTCCACTTGTAAGTATATGAGTGGAAACATGCGGAGCTTAGAAATGCATCATGACATAACCTTCACATTTAGTAATCTCTTGCCACCAAGCTTTTAGGAAAAAGAAGAAATTGGACATGTTCGAGTGAAAGAAGCTAAAAGAAAGAAAAAAAATTGTTCTATCAAACAACTATCCATACTTCAGGAGTTGCTAATTAAGGAGAAAATAAGTTAAAATTTCAAGCCACGTGAAAATTCCTGGGTATATAATTAATTTTCAGATCATTTTCCTCAATTTTGATCCTGGTCCACATTCTGATCTCTTAATAAAGCTTCGGAGCATCATGAAGCTGGTGGCGGAACAAAATCCGAATCTACTCTCTTGGTAACTAAACAAACAGGAACCTTTTACTATTGGACCAAAGAGAAAAATTTATATAATTTTTACAGGCATTGGTATAAACTCCCACTGAGCTGCCCTTCAAACAGGTTATACAGTCTAAACATAACAAAGTAAGATGACAGTGAACTCCTCATAACAATGCTATAAAACGGTGTACATATTGCCTTTAAAGGTAAGGCTCTGAACTGTCAAGATGATCATCAGTTACAAATTGAGAAGCATTCCGAGAAATTCATTGTTTATCATAACCAGATCTCAGAAAGAACGAACTTCCACAATCCACTACATGATCCAAACCAAAATCTTGTAGTATGATCCTGTAGGATCTCAGAAAGTACTCTGTTACTTGAAATCGAGTGAACTTTATGGAAGTTGAGGCAGATTCCATCATCTGATTAACTATTATTCCCCTTGAACAACTAATTGTTTCCCCTACTTAACATGAATACTACTTATCATCATAATGAAGTTACTTGAATTTAGGATGGCCCAGAATTCCCAAATGAATGACAACAGGCTACTGTTAGCTAAGCATAAAGTCATTTAAATCGAATTTCTGCCTGCATAAGTCCCAATCGATGCCACCAAATAGCAATTTCTGGATACAGGAAATGCAGATACATTCAAATATCAACTCCTGCAGTTTTCTTGCCCTAGAATACTTGTAAAATAAATAATCTCGCCCACTAAAAATGTGGTGTTATAACCAAAATATGTTTTCCTGTACAGAGATGTGTTTAAAGGGTTTCCATTGGGCTTCCCAGCGCCACAACAGATCCATAAAAGATGTATTTTAAAACAAACCACATTAATTCAGCAGTAAAATAGATGAGGAAACAAGAACCTAATGATTTGAAAGACTCAAAATAAGAAAGTTCTTTTGCCAGTATGCTATAGTGGTAAGAATAAGAGTGGAATTACTTGATTGTTCAAAACTGTGTAAAGCTTCAATTTGAGACCCAATTGCTGGAGTTCAATTCTTTTCTCCATTACTGAGTCCCTAACATCAACAGTTGTCATCCAAACGCTGTACAATATTTTCTGCACCATCAAATACCATCTTAAGATTTAAAATAAGGCAATGATGATTTTGATGCAAATGAAAAAACAAAGATAATACGACCAGCATTAAAAATATAATTCTGCTCATAAAACTTTCTATGATGTTTGAGAGAAGCATAATATACGTAAAACTAGCTATAGGTGCCTCTGCAGCTCTGCCTGATGTATTCATTAAAGTACTAAAAGAATGCCAAATCATGCAGTGTCTGCAGCAATCGTGTATTGAAGAGTCAAACCTTGGAGCTTCATGTACCAAAGCTTAAAAGAAAAGCTAACAAAACTAAAAATCATACAAAAGAAGAGTTTGCAGAAAATAAGAGTTCATACACATAAAAGAAACATTAAAACCCTTGCTAAAGCTCCATAAGATAGGCTCAAACCTCTGCTTTTACTTTCTGAAAATGCAAGGAAGCATCAGTCCGGGCATTTGCATATCGCCATTGCAAGTGTCTGTTGTATAACAGCCGCAATTGATGGACATCTTCGATGTGATTCGCAGACTTCTTTCCTTTTCTAATATCTGCAATAAAACTAAGAACAGAAGTTTTATTCTGAGGTTGTTGTCTGGATGGACTGGACGGTCTTCCCCGAGCAGGACTTGGTCCTCCAGAAGAAGGATTGACAACAGCCTTTGCTCGAGATGGGCTGACCCCTCTAGACACAGAGGGTGATGCCGGGCGGGTTCCAGGATTTGGCAAGGACAGAGCTCTAGCCGCAGCACTCATCAATCGTGTTCTATCTGATGAACTTGAAGAGCCAGGCCTTTGCATCCTCAGTGATCTATCCTCAACTGAACATCCGTTTAACATTGCATCACGAGATATTTGCATTAGCATATCACTGGCAGATTTCTGTAGAGGTTTACTAGGCCCATCCAGAGATAATCTCCTAAGGGAAGGTGTAGCTGGACGGGTTAAAGATGAAGTTTTACTCGTCTTATCTGTAAGATCGATACTTCTATTAAGAGCATATGAGGATGCTTTCCCAGTTGTTCTGCTTGGCCATCGATGTTGATCCACTAAACGAGAATGTAAACTTTCAACAGGTTTAGAATTCTCTGATTGATCAGCAGAGTTCTTTCCTTTCAGTGGACTTCTCTTCCTCTCTGGTGTGGGCTTCCTAGAAGAAGCTATTTCAGCCTGTCTATGAGCTACATTTTGCCTAAGAGTGCGGTCAGAAGACGTATTAGGAGCTGGTTTTTCTCTCCTACTCATAGGAACAGAGAATGTATCAGATTGAAAAGAAACACTGAGACTCCGCATTGTAGATGGCCATAGGGATTCTGGTAACCTATTGCCTGCTATTTTTCTTAGTTCTGCATTGGTATTCTCAACTGGTGTTGATGGAGATGGAGGTGATGATGGTGTTGATGGGCGCTTTCTTTCGGCTGATATAGCCCTTTTTGGTGCTGATACAGTTGAAGTTGATGGCGTCCTGCTAATATTTGGCGAAGGGCTGCGTTTTGGTGTAGGTGACTTGTACCTAGAGCTAACTTCTTTGGGTAGGACCCGACGGGTGGCTCCATTTTTGTTGTCAGCTGGAACTAGCGGTCTTCTCTTTGTCTCTGATGTATATTGCGTATGCAATGCTTGCTGTGATTCACATACATCCATCCAAACTGTGTGAATTAGAGCACATTGATCTCAATCGCTTTCATATACTAATAACAACTGTAATTAATCTTTTTATCAAGTTTTCACTAATCCCGATTAATCTATATATTGATCAAGCCAATGTCTCTAAAAGGAGATCCTTTCTCGTCTTGAAAATCTGCCAGACAAATCGGCGGTCAAAAGTGAGATACCACCGGTAGGAAAATAGAGAAAAGAAGAGAATAAGGCATGCTGAAAAAGGAAAAGATGCCCAAAAGAGTGCATCTTTACAGACACCCAGATCTCAAAGAGATTCAATTTGATAATTTCAGCCAACAAATACAAATGGGTTTTCCACAATTATTGAACTCAACTTAAATTCAGACAGATCTCACATCTAGGCAATATAAAAAAGATGCTTAGCAAATGAAGAAGAAATCAAAATTAGAAAATTGCAGTTTATTGCTACAAGAAGCATATGCAGTAAATTTAGTCTCTCCCTCAGAAATGGGGAAAGAGTACAAGAGGAGAAGGGGATGAGGATGGGGAAAGGAAGTATTATAACTAATGGCATGAGAATGCCCTTTCTTGCTTTTACTTTCCATTTATACTTTATTTCTTTCTCTTCTTTTGTTTATTGGTCCCCAACCTTTAGCCCTGTCACGGGAATGCCATGGTTGGCTGGGCTGGAGCTGCATATGCAACCCACACAAACTCACACAAATATACACAATTCAGCACATATTACTCACATTCAGGGCCCCTGTCTCTCTTCTTTACGTGAAAGGGAATTATCTGAAAATGATATCTTCACCAGCCCCTCTCTATCTCACACACACACAAATGCACAAAGATATTTAGTGATTAAATGCACAAACACCAAAAAGAAAACAAGCTCTCACAATAATTCTCTTGAAAAATTGATAGAAATCAAAAGAATAAAGGTAACTCAAAAGTGTTAACAGAGACTTATATTGCGATAAAGCAGAAATTATAGAACTTACTACAGATCAGCTGGTGAAACTAAAAACAGGGTAAACCTCATCTTCTATTGTTGGTTTGCCAACTTAGATAAGTTTATTAAACAATTATTTAAAAATTAGTTTCTACATAAATGAATACGACAGAAACAATGCATAAATGAATATAGAGATATGGGAAAAACAGACATGGACACCACGTGCAGGAAGAGATTATTGTCCATCCCCATGAACTTACAGTAACCCTAAATACACAAATAACAAATAATTCATTTAATCACAATGTGTCATTAACTTACATTGATTAACGCAGAAAATGCCGCAATAAAATTGTTTTAACTTTTGACCTTTTGCATTTTTTTTATGAAGCCAAAATCAATGCAAATCGTAAAGAACATCGAAAAATTAAAACATCGATGGAATTCTTTTTACTTGAATAAATGCACCGAATAATGTTCTGCGCTTGTCAGATTTTGTTCATAATTTTCCCAACATTTCATGTATAATATTCATAAAAGAAGCTCCAGAAACTAGGAAAAATAATTATTCACTGTCAGAAAAATCAGCACCTTCTAATAAATAAAATCACCGAAATTTCCACCTCATAACAAAGAAACATAATAGATCTATAAACCCTATAAAAACGATGAATATTCCCATTTTCGGAAATACTTCAAAAAGTTCTGCTCAATTTTATTAAACAAATTAGATCATGTAAAATTGATCGAATATACTTATGCAAAAATGAAAAATAATAATTAACAAATTATCGCTACTAAAAAAATCGAATAAACTTCATGAAATTGCAATCGAAGCAAAATTGTAACAGAGAGAGCATAATCATAAACATATTACCTGTGATTTTGCTTTCCGCAGAGTAAAGAAATATTCTAAACTCTGATCTAATATATATTTGTTTTATATGTAATAGTGTAATTTTCAATTGAGTGAAAACTAACTATATTATGATATTTATATAAAATATAAATTAATGAAATTATTATTATTAATTATTCTAGAGTGACGGCGGTTGTATTGGTCACCTAATTATGTAATGGATTTATGGATTCCATTTTGCATTTGCTAATATTAGTATCATTTCTTTCTCTTTATTATTTTCTACTTCGATTTAATTGGAAAAATCTTATATCATATAGTTTAATGAGCGAAGAATACCCGAACTCAAATTCAGACCTGCAAAATACCCATCAATTATTTTTACCCGAATCCAACCTAAGCTCAATCATGTACCTGATGGGTCTAAAAATAATTGGACTCAGACAATCGTGTACAATTCGGGTCGGTCCATATAGGATAAGACAGTGGTGAATTTCGGGTATTGTTCAGGTAAAAGGTAAAATTTGAGAATTTTTCAAGTAAAGCACCAGTAGTTAGAGCATCTCCAACCCACGCTAAATTAGCGTGGGTGGAGTGCTTTTTTGGCGCTGGGTTGCTCCAACCCAGTGCCAATTTCGCGCAGCAATGATTTGGCGCAGCACTGTAGCTGCGATATATGCGCAGCTATTATTTTTTTTTAATTTCTTTATTCTTTTTTGCATTTTGGTCCTTTGCCTTTTTATTTATTTTTAATTTAGTCCTTTTCAAATTTATAAAGTTAAATTATTTTCAATTTAAACCTTATAAGTTTAATTAGTTATAATTATATCTTAATTATTATATTTTATTCAATTATACTTTAATTTAAGTTTATAATTAAATTATAAAATACATATTTATACTCTAACTTATATAAAATGTATATTGTATTATTAATTAGTTTTAATTGCTTTTAATTTAGCCCATAAACATATAATTTGTTATAAATAAATCATATAAGTTATATTTAATTCAACTAGAATAAAATACAAATTTTATAAATTAATTTTAAATAAAACATGTATTAAAACATATAAATGCATACTTTTTTAAACTAAAAGCATTAAATACATTACTTGGACTTATATAATTGTTAATTAATATTTAAAATATCGAAATGCAATTAATATAATTTTTAATTATTTAATAATAATTTTATTTTTATTTTTGTGATTTTTATTAACAAAGTATATTTTTTGGGTGAAAATGTACAATACATAAAAATTTTGGGCTTTATTTGTGATAGATTGTAATATTATAAAAAAGTTGGAAAAAATGGAGTATTCTGTAAGATTCCTTCTTGGTGCAGTGAATAGTGTTTTATGTTGGAGTGGATTTACTATAACTGCGGCAAATTGGTGCAATTTTTGCACCAAATTGGTGCAAAATGGATTTTTGGGTTGGAGATGGCCTAAATATTGAATTCAGCGACTTAATGTCATCGGGTTGGGGTCTGAGCTCATTGGTCTGGTCCAGGTCAGATAAAATTTAAATTGAATGAGTTTGTGTCTGAGTAATCCCCGCCGACAACCCTATACATTAAGTCCAAGAGATTCAATGTATGCACCGTGAATAATTTTTACTACTCACTCACCATCCAATTTCCAATGTAATGATATATTTGGACCGATTGTGTCATGAATTTTCTGACAGAATTGCCCTTGGACATATTCGAAATTGACTAAATTTTAGTTAGATTGTTGTGGGTAATTGGTATGGTAGGGGAAAAATAGGGAGGAGCCTATTGTTTGTGACATATGTTTGTTTTCAATTTTTCATCAGAGTAGGACAGTAGTAGGTTGTTGCAGGTAAAATAATTGTACCATGGGACATAATAGTTATAAAACTTTGAATAAAAATACTATTGATTATTATTTTTTTGGAACTTAATTATTAAGGTTTAGGGTTTGCTATTTAATTATTATTTTAGGATAGTAGATACCACCAAGTAGGTGGTATCCACTATCACAAGATTATATTCAATATATTTAAAAAGTAGAATTACTAATTTATCACTCACATTTAACATAAACTCTATCTTGTTATATTTAGCCCAATCTTACACAAAAACCTACACATACGGCCAATTCCCTTCAATTTCAATTTCAGCAGCTCCTCAATTTCAAACAAGCACATCTCCATCAAGCATATCATCAAAGGTTGGTATTAAAATCATCAAATAAGCAAAGTAAATATATTTTATATAATTATGTTATTTTATTAAGATACTCAAAAAAAATTTATTTGATGTATAAAATATATTCCATATTTTTAAGTGTAATTTTATATATATGGTTTTGATAATTCAATTTCAACAATAAAATAAGAAAAGGAAATATATTTTATATAATCATGTTATTTATCAAGATACTCAAAATATTTTTATTTGATTATAGAATATATCCCATATGTTTAAGTATAATTTTATATAAATAATTTTTATAACTCAACATAAAAAAATAAATATATTTTATATAATTATTTAGGATATCACTCTCATTTATAATCCCAACCAAACAATTTTTTGCCAATGAATCTCTTAATTTCTCTCATAATTATCAAGCATAATATTATCATGTGCAATCACATGACACCAACCAAACGATACCTAAAAGTAAAATAGCACATTCCCTTGTATCTATAATTATCATGTGCATATTCCCTTGTATCTATAATTAAAAAAGTATAAATACATTAAAAAAAATTCATATCGGGGTGGATCTAATTAAAAAAGTATAAATATATTAAAAAATATTTATGTCGAAGTGGATCTTCTATCCCACAATGTTGTACTACATATCACGTCATTGTAGGATTAAAGAGTGTCCATTTAGGTAAGAAACATGGAAGTGCACTTTTAGAGTAAGAAACAAATATTTCAAAAAGAATTATTTAAATTGCAGTTGATTAACAAATTATCAACAATCTAGTGAGCTAAAATTGTAATCAAGAATGCAAATAAAACTGAATATCCTTACTTATATCTCATTCTTCGTATTCTTGATCCAATGGTCATAAATCATAAATCATAATGCATATTTGATATAGAGAATAACCTCGTACGGGTACGACCCTGAATATGATTATTTGAGGGTATTTGCATAAAGATCCCTAATTAAAAGATACTTATTTGCAAAACACTACTTAATCCGCGTGTAATTTGAGAATCGGGTCACCCATACCCTCAACCCGGATAATCTAGTACACTCATCAAATGACACGTGTACGGCAACCCACATGTCACTAACCCATCCGTATAGCATGGCTAATCCTATAAATAGTCTTCATTAATGATGTGAACAAGACTTTTAACCGATTGAACAGTACATCCATATTAACCGTATTAATTAATACGATCTGACAGTACGTTTCATCTCTATTATCGAGTTAAGAACCTCGTATATGACCATACTTAATATATTGAACTACGTTTAGACTTGATAAAGGTACGTAGGTAGCTCATTAAACCTGAGTGCAGTCCATATCCATTCTACGACTCATCCTGATCCAATACGAGCCTCGACTTGATTTGGCCCATACATATTTGACGAGCTAAATCAATATTGCAGAAAAGAAAAGTAATTGTCTTGCTACAATTAAAAAAGACTATAATGTTGTCTATAATCAGACACACGTTCTTGTACAGTTTTTGCACTAAATCTATACAACTCTGCTGATTTTCAGTCATAAGGATAACAAAATTGTCGGATTACACTCAAACATTGGCTGAAACTTCGTTCGACACAGCCTCGTCTTTTTTCTTTGGCGCTTCTTGAGACTTCTGTACAAGGGTTTTGTTCGGTACCAATACTATGAACATGTTTCTGTCCCGGAAATTTTTTGTTTCCTCAACTGCAAGCTGTCATGAAATACGATATAAACAAAAAAACATATTAAATCCTGCTCGTTTTTCAGCAAAATCACAACTGTAACGAAGAGGGATTAGCAGATTTGGTTTGATACCCACAATTTAAGGACACTAATTATCCAATTTTCGCGAACTGAAAACAAATTATTCTGGTCACATTTCACTCTTGTAGAGCTAATATTTCAGGATATGGAATAAATTTATGTTACCAAAATCATGTATAATATTTAGTTGAAGTGATTTAAGAGTAAATGTACCTCGCCTACATCATTCTGGAACCGTCTGAGAAGCTCAATAGCATTGTTTCTGAAATCATTTTCACGCCCCTTCAAGTTCACTATAATCTTGACCTGCAAGAATTGTCTCAAATGTCACAAGTACAATTTAGGTGCTTACATAATTGAAAGTTGCATTTGATTGCTTGAACTCAAATCAAAGGAATTTCAAGACAACCTTATCACCATCTTTCAAAAATTTCTGAGCCGCTCTCAAACGCACAGAATAATCATGCACATCAATGTTATATCTGCCAACAAAATGAGAAATATACGATGAAGATAAATAAAATGGATGACAAACAACGTACAAAGTCAGATAATTATGAAAACAATTCAAAAATTCAAAGCAGATATGGTGAATGCCCAGATCTTTTCTAGTTCAACAATGTACTTTTTGGATTGAATTTGATCCATTTCTTTATGAATTATTCTGTATGTATTTCCTATCTTAATATCTCAACTTTTTCCTCATTTGGGTGTAATTGTTTTGCAAATCATTTGAATTGTTAACATTAATTCTAGTTTATCTTAAATATAAGTATTAAATTTCACAAAACATACGCCTCGCCCTACTCCCTTTTTCAAACATAATTTTTTTATCAGAGCAACAAGAAAGTGAGGTTTGATAGCAAGAGAACTCAATTTATCCTAATTCAAAATCCTTTTGAAATCCGTCAAAAGAATTATTGAACTGTAAACATCATTATATTTCTGATAATAATGTCTGGACAACAATTCAATTCCCATGTTTTTAGCATTTAATGTACTATGTCACACAAAAGATTCAACTATTCACATACATAACTACGAGAGTACATGTTAGACCAATGATATCTCTTGGACAAACAAAATACAGTAAACTTTATAAATACTCATGGGACCATCAAAATTTATTAATTAAAAGAGTTATTAATTAATCGATAAATCAATAATTATTAATTTATATATTAATTAATATTTTATTATTTTATAATGAAATACTCAATTTACAAACACCTTTCAAACTTCAACTTAATTATTGTATACTGCATCTGAAGGGTCCAATTGGAAAGAACCCTTCAATTTACCACCTTATTATGCTTCTGGTGTTCAATGTATTACTTTATAAATATTAAAAAATATTGTCTCTATAAATACAAAATTAAAATATGCTAACACAAACAAATCATACACACAACATGGCTTCACATCTTAAAGGTGTGAAAAAAAACAACAATGACCGACGAGATTCGAAGAGCATTATGCAAGCACAAGAAGTTTTTACAATGATAAAGAAAATTGGAGATGAGATTCAAGGTGAAATTGATTTCAACAAAAAACAAAAGAAAATTGAGTCATTTTTCAAGAAATTTTCATAAATCATTCATATAATATGTAGTATATAAGAAATTATTAATTTATATTTTATATGGGGTCTATAGAAATTATCAAAAATGTATTATTTTATAATTTTAGCGAATTATTAATTTAGCTCCCTATCCCCGAGTCGGGACTGGCCAAAAATATTATCTTAGAGAGTTTATTAAATAATCGAGTATCAATTTATCGAGTTTTTACTGTATAGCAAATGGAAAGTACTTAAAGCCTAGAACATATATCTAGGTATTTCTGAATAGAAACGTGTATTCATTTGTTGAACATACTCCAAATTTTTACAACAAATAAAGCAATTGAAGTCCTTATAAATTGAGGGTTGACGAAAACTCGTAACATGACAAAACCAATGACCTAAGTTTGATATGAGACAAATCAAAGTTTGTACGGCATATTTTATTTGAACTTCATACACAGCACAAATAAAAGAATATGAGGGAAAAACTAAAACACAAAATTGTTGTAACAAGATCACTTACCCCATCTTCAGTTCCTTCAAATCCACACGAGTAGCTGTCATTCAAGTCAGCGTTTCAGTCAAACAATTTTCTGATAAATCATAGAATTATAACAAAATTGAGAACTGGAAAAGAAGTGAGGTTACCTAAACTTTTCTTTTGCTGATCTCTTTTCTTCTTCTGCTGTTCATATCTGTATTTACTGCAAAAGGTCATGAAGCAAAACATAAGGACATTTCAAACTAAGATTTGTTTCGACAATTCTCAAGTTACAAGATAGGGTACAACTGAACAGTAACCTCGTATGTGAGAAACCATATCTCACAGAATTGTTTCCCAAGGAATCACATTAATTTAAAAGAAATTTTGTAAAAAAAATGTTTCCTTCAAATCTCACGGCAATAAGACTTAAATGAACATTTCATTCATTTCTCTGGGACTTTTCTCACATTTTTACTATTCAAGACGAGATAATTCATACTAGATGCCAAGCCAAGTCGAGAAGAGCTGAGCCTGGCCAAATATCTCGACCAAGGCTCGATCTCCTTAAAATTCGAGCCTAAGTCGAGTCAAGTCTAGCCAAGCTCTAGCATAGAAAAAAATTGGTTTTATTTATTAATATATATTATTAGTTTGTAATTATCAATCATTAATTTTTTATATTAATTTGTATTTATCAATCATGATTGATATTAAATATAGCATTGTTTATACACACATATGTATATCATATTTTTATATTAATGACATAATAAAAACATTAATTTTTTATTCCACGAGCATGCTTTTTGGGGTTCAAGCTGGCTCGTCTGAAAACTCAGCCCAAGGTCAAGTTTTCTCGAGCTCTATTATTTAAAAATTTCAAATCGAAGATTTGCGGCCGGTAAGTTTGGTCTGAGCAATTCGGATGGTTTATGTACAACTTAGTTTGTACTGTGAATTTCGAGGATTTTGTGTTTTAAATATAGAAAATAGGAAGTAAAAACACACAAGTCCATACTAGAAAACACACAAGTCCATACATATTCATTCAAAATGACAGAAAATGCGAAATAAAATTCAATGTCTTAAGATATATCAATAGAAAATGTCATTCATCTCACTTCTGAGCAAGGTTTTAAAAGGCGAAAACGTGAGGCGGGGAAATCCGATAGCCCTCGAGGCGGGGCATATGCTCCATGCATTTTCTATTTTTAATTTAAAAAAATTAAATATTATTGAAAATATTTATAAATAGTGCAAAATATAAACAAAAGATAAAAAATTGAAATTAATAAATTTATATAGATAAACTCCTAAAATTTAAAATATTTGACCATACAAGCAAAAATATTAAGTTCTAACACTTGGCAAAAGCAACAGTGGAAATAATCGTTTACAATTTTAGCACTACGCAAAATTAAGATCTAAAACTGTAGTTCATGTCAACTACTATCAAAATCTCTCTTCTTTTCAACTGCATATGGAGTTGGATGTGGAGAAACTAAAAATATAAGAAATCTGATTTTTTAAGGGTTTCATAACTTGAGGATGAAAGTTTTTTAATTATTTGACTAAATTAAAAAGGGTGTGACGTAAAAATATTAAACATGTTGGAGTGGTCTACAAAACACGATGATTGTGGGTGCACAAAGGCGTGCCCGAGGCGCATGGGGTACGCCCCACCCCTTCGGGCATACACAATGTAGGAATTTCGCCCCCCTCAATCGCCTGGGGCGTTTGGGGTACTTTTATCCATGCCCAAGGCTCGCCAGGCACGCCCCAGCAGCGCCGTTTAAAACATTGCTTCTTAGACATTTTCTTATAAAATAACTGATCCACACACATTCATCACAAAACACATATCAAATCAACTATTTTCACGTCACGTTAATTTTTATCAATAAAATAAGAGTATATAATATCAACAATCATCATTGCCCTTTTTCTCCTAAAAATTACTTATTTAAACACACTTTTACCACCATTTTCTACTCTCTCAAAAATATATTCTTCACTATTCCATGACAAAAATTCACAGAGACGGAGCATCAGTACATGCCCATAAGATCTGGGTATGAACAAGAAAGCAGTATCCTCTTTCAATTACATTCCATATCTAATGATCGGTCAGTCATCAAAGGCAAAGGCAAAGGCAAAGGCAAACAGACCATAACATTCTTGCAGGTAATAAAGTGGAATGATTATTTTACTTGGATTAGTTATGTGAAAAAACCCATTGATCATTAGGCATAATAAAAAGCAAAACAACATGCTAGAGGATATCTTACTTGTAATCCATAATTCTGACAACCGGGGGATCTGCATCAGGAGATAATATCACCTAATATAAAAGCACAATAAGAAACATCAGAAGTGAACATGAAACTGTTATGGAGCGGATTTTAGGAAGATTTGAAAAAATTCGGAAAGATCTGATTATTTTGGCTTTTATTATTTTGATTGCATGTTTAATTAGGTTTCCAAGTTAGTAGGATTTGAATTATTCACTTTCCTACGTAAGAGTCTTTTATTTTTGGTAATTAGTGTTTGTCTTAGTATAAATAAGTTGTTAGGGTTTTATTATTTCTTATCAAATAATTGATCATAGAATTGGGAGCCTCCTTTGGCTTTGTGATCAAGAACGCTAGTTCTTGGTATTTGGGGCAAGAACATTAGTTCTTGTTTATTTATCGATTTCACGTTTTAGTAAACTATTACTTATTTTCGTTTCTATCAGAAACTTGTGAGCGAGACATTGTCTTCTTCTGGTAGTGAACAATACGGCACACGTAAAAACATGCAATATGTAGTCGTAAGATTAATAAAGCAAATACTATTTAGCATAAACAAGAGGAGTCAATGTATAACGAATGCCAAATTTTCAATGCCAAAAACATCATATGAAAATTCCAATTAAAAGTAAACTAGACAGAGAGATAATGTGAAATGCACATGATATAATCAAGACGAAAAGAGAGAAGCAGATAAGTTGAATGAATTAATTAAGCATCCGAAGTAGAATTAGAGAATAGCAAGCCATAGAGCACTTATTTCAGTCACTATTGATGATAAATGAGCTTTACTGCTTTACATACCTAGCATAAAACTATTTCTAAACAAATTAATAATCAGGATCATCCCTTATTTGGACCATGAAAAAACATTTACTTGAAAATTTAAAAGGGCTACTGGGTTAAAGTATCACTTCATGAAGAATAACAAGGTAGTAAGAGCAATTGTATGATCTAAGCAAGTTTCCTTAGAAAGGACAGGAACTTTATGAAGAAGTCCAAGTTTTAGCTTTAATGCATAGTTCACACTTGGAATGATTAGCAAAAATTCATGTATTGCTATTTGACTTCACGCGTGTTGTTTTTATATGTTTGCTTAGATCACTGTTTACCCATACCTCCACATACTTTACACACACAGCTGAAAAACTTGCATTAAAAATATACTACAGTAATTGCTAATGAGTCCCTTATTCTCCAGATAATTAGAGGGATGGAGGTTCAGTGATTATATGCAGACGATATATTTGTGTTAGTGCATTTCCACAAAAACATGGATGAAAATTTAGAACACTTTGGTGACCAGGTCGCTTAATACATTAGCACAATCAGAGTTTAAAATTCAGCACACTCTATGGCCATATTATACTATAGCCTTTACACATATAGAAGATTACTAGTTGCCCCCAGTAGTCTAGTATTTGGCATGGAACTTTTGTGGACAATAGTACAATACTAAAAAAAATCAAAATACAAATACAAATTAAGAAATTAGAATTGAGAGCATACCAAGTCAAGCTCAGCAGTCTCAGCCATTTGAAAAGCCTGAGCTTTTGATACTAATCCCACCTAAACAAAATAAAGTCCAAATAAACCATCCAACATACACATTTTGAATGTATATAATATATATATAGACGCATGTAAATGGAAATACATATACTCACCATCTTTTGCTGCTCATCGATAAGCCTAACAGTATCTGACCTATTTCAAACCATAAACACCAAAATCAATTACCAAATAGATAAGAAAAAAAAAAGTGGCAAGTATCACTAATAGTCTGTCTGAGGTTTCCACTTTATAGCTTTGGTCTTTAAAGTACCAATATTATGCTATCAATGGCTAACGTTTAATCTTTGTTTCACTTTCTTCATTCAGGCCATTTTCTTATGTATTTTGCACATGTGAACACTCATATGTCCAACAACAATATTTAAACTCCTAAAATTTGCCCCTAAAATGGGAATTGAGGTGCAAATGCTCCTCAACTTGACCGAAATTTACCAAAAAAATGTTATAATCAAATTTCATGACGGTAGCATAACATTTATTACTTTAAGAACTAATGTCATACAAGGTGACATTCCCCCCAAAAAAGATCAAAATCTTATCCCAAATGTTACACCAGTTTAATACTCACCTAATGGAAGAGAAGTCTAGGGCTTCATCATCAATGGACTTGGGCGGTGGCCTTCTCGAGGACCCTCCACCACCACCGCCGCCGCCGCGACCGTAGCGTGCGGAGATGGTGGTTGAAATGGAGGGGAAACGAGTGGGGCTGTGGAAACGAAAAGAATGAGTGTGGAAGTGTAAAGGGAAGGGTTTGAGGGGTTTGGGGAAGTGGGATTTGCTGGAGAGGTGGTGGAAAGTGCTGGTTAGACCAGCCATTGATTCTGGGTTTTGAAGGAAGAAGCTTGGAAATTCTAAGTCCAGAACATGCACTTCATCCTTATCCTTCTACAATTTTTTTGGGACTTATTTCACATGGATTTCATTTTTGTTTAATTTGGGATTTAAAGTTAGATTTTTGGAGAAGTAAAGGGCATAACTAAGGGAAAATTACAAATAACTCCCCTATCTAATGTCGTAATTCCAGAAAACACCCAAAAATGACCATAATTACAAATACCTCCCCTATTTTGTATTCCACTTCCCCTGCCCGTTTTTTCGGTCTGTTTTTTGCTGATGTCAGCGATAATTTTTTGTGGTTTTTCTATTTTACCCCTGATGACGTCATCAATTGGTGACGTCATCCAATGTCATATATTTTTTGACGAAAATACCCTCAGGGGGTGTAAATGTAATATTATTTTCTTGGCCATGACATGACCGTTATAGGGGGTGTAAATGTTACTATTTGATCGTTTGAGGGGGTGCAAATGTAATATTTTCCCTAATGAATATTGCAAAGGAACTAACAGAAGAAGTTAACTATTAAATATTAACCTGTAACACTATTTATTTGCTAATTAATCAACAAAGCAATATCAAATTAAATTTCATTAATGAAATACCAAATTAAATCTCAAACAATAACTCAAACCTACATATTCATTAAACTATCAAAATGTTAAGGAGATCACTTGTAGTCTCTCCATGCTGTAGTAGCACCACCACACCACCACAACTGAATCTCCAGGCTTGCACAGTTTCTTCACCTTAGCTTCTTCCACACCTAAACACACTGCTTTGTTCCAACTCATTGCCTCAGGACTCAATGTAGACGTGTTTTCCATTGTCTCCGTATTTAGTTAACATTTCCTTCTCAAACCCATATACAGATGTAAAATACTTAAACACTTGCCTCTTTGCAATGGTTTGTTATGTACCTTGGGGAGAATAAGAGCATCAATCAGTGCAAGGAGATCAGCTATGAGGTCCGAGGATCTGGCTTTCTTAGGTTCGGGTGCCACAGCTCTTCCCAACATTCAAACCTTCCATCAACACATTAGCATTAATTCCATCAACAAGCAGGGCAAGAAGAGGGCTGCCGCGACGAGTCCAGGCGAGAACATCGCGACCAGTGTTCTTTTAAGCAGATAACATTCATACTATGTTTTAATCCTCTGCAACAGGGTAGCATCGGAATCGACTGAAAAGTCGGCGGCGGCGTTCGTGAGCGTAAAATTGGAGAGGGAGAGAAAGTCTAGCCAGAAATCGGAGATGGGCTCGAGCTTGAGGGTTTCTAACCCACTCAACTCACCCTCATTGTTGAATTAGGGTTTTTCAAAAGTTTTGGCTATGGAAGTGGCTTGAAATTGGCCTTTTTTTTCCTCTTACCCATGGTAGCAACAAACAAATTCAAGCCAAACAAGTATAAACAAGAAAATCGAAAATGCACAAAAAAACTCGTTTATGCCCGATATGAACAGTAACCGCGAATTAAAAGTGCAATAACTTCTTGTATACATATCGGAATTAGGCGAATTTGGTACCAAAATGATCCTTAGGATGTCAGCTACAAAACCCCTCTGAAAAACCAACGAAAACGGAGCTGAATCGGAGCAGAAAATTCAAAACAGTCGCGCTGCTACAGTGCCCGTCGGCTGTGCAAATTTCAGCTGGTTTTTTGCAAAATTCAGCCTGAATTCTTGGAGTTAAAGGCTGAATGAGGTACCAAAATGCTCCTAAGGAAGTTGCTACAATATTCAGGTGCTAATTTGTCCCGAAATCGGCTGAAATCGGAGCAATAACCATGAACAGCCCCGTTGCTACAGTAACCCGTAAATGTGATTTTTTGCGTTTAGGTTGGGGGAGAGAGGGGGAGAGAGAGGAGAGAGGGTTTTAAAGAGAGTGGACATGAGGTGGAATATTTTAATTTAATTGAGGTAAGGGTAATTTTGTCATTTCATATTTTACAATTTTTTTTCTTTTTTTTTTCTCAAAAATTATAAGGGCGTTTTGGTCTTTTCACCCTTTCGGGCAGGCAAAATTACGGGCAGGGGAGGTGGAATACAAAATAGGGGAGGTATTTGTAATTATGGTCATTTTTGAGTGTTTTCTGGAATTACGACATTAGTTAGGGGAGTTATTTGTAATTTTCCCTAACTAAAATTGGGAAAGATTGGGTATCTTTGGTTTTGTTTTGGTCAATTATTTTGGTGAGAATGGTTGATGAGAAATTTTTAGTAATTAATTAGTGATTGAAAATTATAATATAATATTAAGATTATAATAATTTTTATATATAGATGAATATTTATATATATGTAATAATAGTTGATATTTATGTATATTATACATTTTTATTGATGTCTAGAAATAAATTATTATATATTCATATTTATTATATAAATATACTATACAAATGTAAGAAACTTATTTATCGATACGAATGTTAAGAAATTTACCGAAATATAGAATACTATCAAATACTACTTTTAGTCGTGTTAAAATTGTAAATTAAATAACATATGACTATTACAATTTTCTATTTTTTCATATATCCAAAGTAAATTTAAACATTATATTGTTTAAATAAAATATAAAAGTACATAGGTCGTACTCTTTCTCTTGAACAATTGACTCACATTTGTACTTTGTATAAATACATTAAGTCAAATTATCACACAACAAATTCTTAAGAAAAGTTAATAATATAATCATAACCATTATATGTTGAATTTTTCGCCCCGTATTAAACTAACTAGGCCATAAAATTTCATTTTATAAAGTCTTATTTCTTTGTGGCCTAATTAGACTAAAATTATTTTGAACGCATAAAATTTTTTAGTTTATTAAATTATTACAATCTAATTGTCCTGTATTAATATTTTTTTAAATTAAATTCTATTGTTTATTGATTATTGAATTTATGGTTCAATATTTATTAATGTTTTATAAATATTTTTATTTAATTGCAAAATAATAATAATTTGTAATTGGATGGTTGGAGTATATAATTATGCATAGAGATTATATCAAGTGTTTGAAACTCTAAAATAATTTACAACAAAATACTTAGATAGTGAGTTGAGAGATTGGACAAATGATGTGTGTGATTAGACAAGAAGAAAATATAAAATAATCATATTTTGTGGCCAAAATCAAATTTAGCCAAATATTACTTTTTTTTGAATTTTTTCAAAAAATAAGCCACTTTCCAATATTAATTTAAAAAATAGAACACTTCTAAAACTAATTCAAGAAATAGCACACTTTTCCCTTTGAAAAGTCAACAACCAATATATAGCATTATTTTAAAACCACAAAATACCAAAGCACCCTTGTGAAAAACAAAAGAGGAAAAATTGCACAAATAATCCCATAACTTAGTAAATGTTGCAAATTAGTCCATAAAATTTTTTATCAGGCCCAACATGCTTCCGTACAGAAATTAAATAATCCCTTAAAATACCATACCTTGTTTTGACCGAAAACAGCACCGGGTGAGATGGTTTGCAACACCACCAGTCGGAAAATCAGTGCCCCCAGATCGTTTTACGAATGGTTCCTCACCACTCAACTTCGCACCTTGGGAAGTTGATCTGCAAGTTATCCGACTCCTTCAGCAACTGCTCAGCACAGCCTTGGTTCGTTTCCTACTCCAGGCGTGAAAAGTAGAGTATTCTAAGGATTAAATAATAAAAATACTAGAAGAACATATTGAAGCAAAAGCCTTCCTTTTATTATGAACTTAGATAAATATTTATTACATAAGTAATCTCCTTTTGGGAGGAGAAAACTTGTTTAGCCTCTCATAGAAAAGAGACGACTCTTGATACTATACATACACTCACTACTATTACAAACTGAATATTTAAAACTTCAAATTTTACAATGTTTTTATTTTTATGAGAAAACTGAAGAGAATGTTCGATGTCTTCTGCTTCCTCCAAATCTCGTTTATATAGAGGCTGGATTGCTGCATTATTGCATGAATTATTGCCTCCATTATGAGCTTGAATTATTGGATCCACTTGTGAGTGTGGATCCCTCCATTATTACTCCCACTTTGAATAACGTCGTGGGAATTCTCTTTCAATCACATGCCTTGGTCCTACTTTTGTTTGGTATCCAAGGTAAGTGATGAGGATGCTGACTCACATCCTTCGTCTTTTTCTTCTAGTGGGTGGTCTTGTATTAATTTCCCACTTATCTTTGTCGGGGCATCTTTTGTTTTTGGTATGCCCGTGACTTTGGTGGTCCCTGACCACTATCACTTGTTTTGGCCCCTCTGTCCTTTATTGATTTGGACTTGGTACCAAATTCAGGCTCTTTCTGGTTCGGGCAGTCCGGGCAGATCCGTTCTGACCATCGCCAAACATGGGCCATGTTGCATAGTTTCCGGCGAGTTTCTTTGCTCCCCGGCAGCTTGTTTAACCATAGCAGAGTTCTTTTTTGTTCGAATAAATTCTCTGCAAAGCTTGTAGTGGTTCCTGTCATCGTATTAAGCAGGAACGATCCATTCACCGTATTTTGATAATACTTGAACGAAAACTTGACTTTGTCCATCTCTGTAAGACAGACCCAAATTCCCCATGCTCTTCTGGTGGAGATATCATCCTCAGTGAATGTTGAAACAAGTTGAATATTTTCTGAGGATGGTGCTTTAATCCTTTTCAAGGCCTCTGTGTCTGGCCTTCTGAGCTTGATAAAGTGGAATGCTTCATGCATCCCTTTTCCTATTGGTTCTGGTGCTGCACTGATGAAGTATAGCTCCAGTATGTCTCCTCGTGCAAGATGAGGGTTATTCGCCCAAGTTTCATGCACAGAGTCTTGTATCCATTTCGGAAGTTGAGAGATTTCCGAAAAGCTAGGTGATCTGGTAGAGATCGAAGATAGTGCTCCAAAGTCATACCAATACTTGACATCCTTAGGATTGGATTCTGGGAGCATCCATACTCTTGGATATTTGCCTGAAACATCAACCAAGCATTTAGCTGGATTGATTCCCATTCTTGTGTTCAGTTTCTCCCACTTCTGCTGATATTCCTGAAAGGCAGAAGAAACTAAATTTTGGTTAATATCAACCTTAGATTTGCCCGTCTGTGGCCTAAGGTTGATCTCTCCCTCTTTGACCCCTGAGGTGGTGGGTTGACTCGATGACTCGGGATGTGACTCCGGAGCATCGATTTTTGCTTGAGGCAGATCATCGTAACATGAGACCATCTCAGCACTTGTGCTAGGGGTACTTGAATCCCCTGCTACAGGTATAGAGCCCTATACTCGAAGTCGCTCATTATCTCTGTTACAAGATATTGCCCTGAGCAAAGGCCCGTGTAACACCGAAAACAATTGTTCGTCAGCTAATCTGCATCCTCGAATGCGATCAGACACTTGGTCCGATCAACTTGTTGTAGCCTGCCTGCTACTTCGGCATTAAGTACTAATGCATCGAAATCCTTTTGAAGCATCTCTAGATGATCTCCTAGATGCCTTGATAGCTTGATGAGAGAGTCAATTTCACTTCCCTCCATATCTTGTCAAAAATATTCTTTGTACAATCACAAAAAGAATCCTTTTTCTTCTTCTCTTACGTTAAGTAAATGAATTTGAACTGGAGAGAACCCGATGAATCAAATATTGTAGTGATTCACCGGGTTCTCTCCAGTTTACACAAACCTTTTTTCTGATATGTGTTGTACACTTTTCTATTCCTACTTTTATATTCCTATTCGTAAGAACTCCTTTGTGAATTCAATTAAATGTTAATATAAATGAACCATAACTATGTAGTCCTATTCCTAATAGATTGACCCCAAAATAGCATATCCAAATTATAAGAAATCCAATAGACGCCACAATTGCTGAATTTGTACCCTTCAATTTTTTATTTGTTCTAGTATGTAAATAAATCGCGAATACGAGCCAAGTAATAAAATCCCAAGTTTCTTTAAATCTGCAAGAATATTTTCATGAGACTTTATTAGTACAATATCATAGATATAATATTGACACTCAGCCTGCCACCTAAGTTGCCTGGCTTTCTCTGGCTTAGACTCTATCTTATTTGTAAGAAAAGCCTTAACACTTGAATTATCTATTTTTAAGATAAATTTCTTTGCTAGTAAAAATAAGGGCCATTTTTTAAACGCTTTTCGAACTGCAAAGAATTCTTTTTCGTTAATGTGCCACCGATTTGCCTCGGCTTGTGAAAAGAGGCCGCTGCAGTATCTGCATGGAACTTCTCCTGTAGGAGTGATCTTTGTAAGCATTGCTGCCCACCAATAATCACTGGCATCTGTATAGAGGACTAAATTATCCTCATCATTAGGAATTGCTAGCTTTGGAAGCTTTTTACTGACTCTTTTAGCTGTTTTATTCTGGCTTGGTGTTCTTCAGTCCATATGAATGCTCCATCTTTTTTAAGCAGTGGACTGAAAACCTTTCTGTGAAATGCAAGGTTGTTGATGAACATCCCTGCGAAATTAACAACTCCAAGAAAACTTTGAAGCTGCTTCTTGTCTTGTAAGACATCTGGAAATCCTATAATCTTTTCTACAATATGGTTTTGTAGGATGATTCCAGATTCATCGATCTCGATTCCAAGGAATTCGATCTTTCTTGTGGCGATTACTGCTTTCTTTTCTAATAGCACTAATCCTTCTTTGTGGCATACCTCTGAAAAGATTTCCAGGTGTTTCAGGTGTTCTTTCATATTCTTTGATGCAACAAGAATGTCGTCGATGTATACGAACATGAAAGAGAAATAATCTTTGAAGAGATTATCCATTTTCCTTTGGAATATCTGGGGTGCATTTGCTAAACCCATTGGCATAACATTCCAGACATAATGTCCTTGTGGAGTGGAGAAAGCTGTGTACTTTTTGCTTTCTTCTTCCATTTTGATCTGGTAGAATCCAGACTTGCAATCGAACTTTGAGAATATCTTGGCTCCTCTGATACAATTCACCAGATGTTCTCTGCTTGGGATGTAGTATCCGTCGAACTCCAAAATGTTATTAATCCCTTTATAATTAATAACAAGTCTTGGCTTTCATCTCTTGATCTCACTATGATTTCGGACCAGAAATCCTGGGCTGCTATATGGTGAGACTCCTGGAGATATCAACTTAAGGTCTAGGTGTTCCTTAAGTATCTTTCTCATATCCTTACAATCTTCCATGTTCATAAGGATTGGCTTGTACCTCACAAACTCGTGTTCCTTTCCAGCTTTCACTTTTAAGGAAGCTTTGAGTTCGTTTTTATTCCACCAGGCTAGAGGATCTTCGTTGTAGTTCCTCTAAATCCTTTTCTTGACGTCCTCAAGTGAGATATGTTCTTCAAGAGTAACATCTACCTGAGGGGTGTCCATGAGGCTCATAAAAAGAGTTAGTATAGCCTCTGGTGGTACTCTTTCTTCACTACTCTCTCTAAAGGAGTAATCTTGATCTTCCCATCTGCATGTCCGTTTTCTATTGGATTTAGAACCATGTTGTCGATAGGATAACAAAGCATTGCCAAATCTTCTTTGATTCTTCATTTTTGGGTGTCGAAGTTTAGCATCATCACCACGCTTGCTGCGAAAAAGCAACGGCATTTTACGGTAAAATGTCCGGCGTAGTCTTTGAACAAGAATGATCACATTGGGTTGTGAAAATAAGTCGCCTTGTTTCATTTTCTTGTGTGAACCGTTTGAACGTCTGAAGGAAATTGTTTCCTAGCAGAATATCAGCACCTGTATCATGGAAATAGATAGGTGGAGTCTTGACTTTGTACCATGGGGTACCTCCTGCTCCTCCGATCATAGTTTCTGCCTGTTTGATTCCTCTTTTGAGAATAAGAATCCTCTTCGAAAAATCTCTCCCAGCAATGGGGGGTAAGTCTTCACAAACGTTTGTAGGGAAAACTTCTTGTTTTGCAGTGCAAATTCCTGCGCCTGAATCAATGTAGGCTGCAAAGTTCTCTGCACGGTATTTCTTATATAACATTCCGATTGAAATGTATATGGAAAATGGGCTGGTGGTCATCGGATCCGATAACGCTTCTCTCCTACCGTGAATTCCATTCCATCCGGCAGTCTTTCCCAAGGCTTATGTGCCTCAAGGAATTCAAGTCCTAGAACCACTTGTTCCGCGGTTCTTCCTGCTTTTCCCATAATCGTTGTTTCAATTTCTCCTATTTTAAGGAGTCCTTGATACCTGCCGACTGTAGGCTGCTGTAAATAATATAGGACATCACATGGAAATAGATTTTCCATTTGAGTGATATCAAATATTATTTTCACTTCTCGCCATCCTTCTGGGCATTTAAGTTCTCCTTGCGTAGTGATCACATTAAGAACTTGAGCTTGCTGTATAGCCTTTGGTTCTTCCCAACGATGGCTACTCATCATCCTTTCTTGCTGAAAGGACATTCTTCTTGGTTCGATCATGAGACTCTTGCTTCTGTTTAACACTGGAAGATTCTGAATTCTCATATCGATGTCTTGTATTGTCGGAAGTTCAATAATGTCCGGCAATACCGCTCTTGCAAAGTCTTCGAAGATCCTTGGAACTTCGATGAAATCTTTTCTGAGAAACACATCCGAATGGTGTGTATTCGAGAGTGCATAAGAAATCTTGTAAGTGATCGAGTAGGGTCTGTTTCCTTCCATCATCAGTTCACTCCTTTTAAAATCTTGATGCAGGGTAAGAACCTTGTTGAAATCTCGATCATTTAAGTTGTATGCAATGCGAGGATAGACATTGAACGCCAGTTTTCCTGCATACAAATTTCCTGTAATGGCTCCAAGACACGAATCTTTGAGGCTTGAGATTTTCTTGTCGAATAGGGCCAGGTTTAGTGGTGAATCAATTCCTTCTTTGAAGGTTGACTTGACTACAACTCTAATGGCTCCAATATGGATCCATGAAAGTGTATTCGCCACTTCTCGTTTGAGCTTGCTCTTAATCTCCTGGATTTCTTGGTATGGGATTAATTGCATCTCGATCTGGTTTCCTGTGAGTTCCATAGGAATACCAAACTCTCCATTTGAAACTCGATGGATAATCTGGTGCTTTCTGTTTCTTAGCCCCATTTTATCCATTGCTTTCTCCAATGTTCCGATAGTAAACCCATCATACATCTGGAGCTTGGCTTCGTCCTTCATAATCCTCATTAGAGTTTTATGAGACACGGTCGTGTGAGAGAGGAATCCTGATATATCCTCTCGGACTAGATTTTGAAGGAATTCTCCTTCACCCTGATTCTGATTCTGAGCTTCCTGAGTTATTTCCATACTCAGAATCGATTTCTTCTTCTTCATAGATGCTTTCATCTGAGGGGATGTCCTCAAACTGATACACCTGAATCAGGTCTTGGTAGTAGACAGCTTCGTCGAATTCTGCCGTGGCTTCGAACTGTCTAACTCCTCGCCTTTCATTGTTTGGACAATCTGTAGAGATGTGTCCTCTTGCGCCGCATGTCCAACAATTACAATCTTTGAAACTTTCATTGGACCTTGCTTGTGTTCTTCTAAACGTCCACTTCATAGGTGGTCGTCTAGAACTTTTGTTCGAGTCTGTATTGGGAACTCGACTTCTTCTTGGCCCTGGTCTTTGCCCTAATTTGTAGCTTTGGGCCTTATGTTTGGACCAGAATCTCCTTGGTTTCCAAGAAGACTTTCTTTCTCCTTTTCTGGAATAAGGATGACTCTTGTGGAATCTCCTCTTTTCTTTCCTTGGTGCTCTTCCAATGACCGTTGGAATATCATTCTCTACACAACATATAGGAACTGATTTATTGATTCCTCGTAGTCTTTTGTAGTTCTTGTATAAAGTTGCTTGGTGACACCATTCAGATAATTTGGCTTTCAGGAAAGACATCCTTCTTGCCACTGTGTCCATTTCGTCTGCAACTTTGTATTCTCTGATGAGCATCTCTCTCCAAGGACTTGGTATCTTTGCAAAGAAAAGTTGCGAAGCTTCACCGTTATCCACCTTAGACTTCCATCTGTATTCGGTGAATAGCTTGATATATTCGTCTATATGACAAATGTCATGTAATTCGAGGCAATAGATAGCTTGTCTGTATTTTTCTCTCTTCTCATTTTCCATGCCTTCGAAGTATCCGATGCCGATAAAATGGATTTTGGTTTTGCCATGTTATCGACAATTCCTTTTAGGGATTCTCCCGTTGTAACATCTTGTTTGATGTTTGGCGGTGTCAGATCGCATGCGATTTTCACCGATCCTTCGAGACTCATCTTAAGGAGCATGATGAAACCATCCTTTTCTATTCCGAGCGTTCCTGCTGCAATTCTCATGGCTGAGGCCCACTCATCAATTAGGACTTCTCGATTTTTGAAGTCAAGGATATCCAAATTGAGGATAAGTCCATACGCATATATGGGGTCGAGCTGAGACTTGCCATACAGCGTGTTGTATAATTCTGGCCATTTGGAGCGCTGTCTGGTTCCTACGATGTCTCGTAGTTGTGCATCTTTTGTCACAAAATCTCCGACATGTGGCATCGGCATATCTTGTGTTACTCCTGAGGATTCTGCCATCATTGGAGGTGGTTGTGGTGGTTGTGGCGCCGTATAAATCGGTGGCGGTCCGTCTCTTGGCACCAATGCTGAGGATTCATCTCCAGCATTCATTTTTAGGTCTACAAGTCCTAATCCTGAAAAGGATTCGGCAAGATCTTGTAGGTCTTGTAGGTTGATTTTATCCATTTATTTGATAATGGATTTTTCTCTGATTAGAGCACTAAGCTTTTCATCGTCGGTCAACTTTCTCGTTACTTCGGTTGGTTTTCCATCTTGGTGTAGATATGGAACCCTTCCGAAATCGATCTTTCTTCTACCACTGGCTGGGATTTCCAAGGTAGTTACTCGCTTTTGAACATCTATAAGGATTTTATAGATCTCCTTTTGATGTTTACACATGTCGTCCAACTTGTTTTGAATTTGTTGAACTTTCATCGAAACTATGTATTGTTGTTCTCCATAGTTCTACACCGTCTTCTGGACTTCTCGTATATCCCTAGACATCTTGTTTGTTGAATCTGGAATTATTTGACTCCAACTAATTCTTCCTTTATTACTGGGCTCCATGATCATAATGAGCCTCTTCTTGATAGTAAAGAACTCTTTCTTTCTTCCATTGAATTTCTTCAATGGACATCAGATGATTCGTCTTTTGATCCATGCAGTATTGTAGGGTTATCCTACTTACTCCTGCTAGAACTTGTTCAACATATCGGTTATTCCAATATGTTACCATCTCCTGATGGGTTTGTTCTTGTGTCTTCAAAATTTGAAGACAATTTCTGAAATACAAACATCTTGGACATTCGTCCAGATCCATGTTTGGAGATAATTTCTCCTCCACAAAAGTTAACTTATCCTATATAATAAATATTTTATCAAGTTCATAATAAACCTAGGCTCTAATACCATTTTGGGGTCCCGATTTGCATTCATTTGGAGTAGAGGTTTCTTTTTGCAATTTTCCACATCTTTAAAGCTTCCAAAACAAAATTTTGTCATAAAGGGTATTTTTGGTAATACCAAGTTTTGCTATATTGGCCTTTTGTGTGAAAAACCAAAAGTGTACTAGTTTTTGAATTAAAAGATAGTTGGGTACATTTTTGCAATCAATTTCACAAAATGATTTATTTTTTGAAATCTTTCCTTTTTTTCTTGGTCCGAAATCTTACAAGCCAAACATAAATTGACCAAATTTTTGGTCCAAAATGCATCCAAAATAAAATCAAACATACCCATTCATTTTGGTCCGTGTTTTCTAAATTAGGTTTAAATTAAAGGGTGCAAAATAATCGAATTGAGCTGAACACATGAGCTTTGTTTATATAAATATTTTTGAGATGAACTTTTAAATTTTTTTCGACAATCGCATACTGTGAAAATTAGTGTAAGAATGATAGGTGTTTGTTTATGTTTTCAAAAATGGGTTGAAAGTTGTAATACAAGTCAAATCAATGTGATAGATTGATGAATAGTGCGTAGAATAATTATGTTAGTGGTATATATAATGATTATGTGAATTAAAAAATAAAAAAGCAATTGATAAAAAATTATAAAACATGAAGAGAACGTGAAAAAGTGATTATAATAAATGTGTAAAGTGATGTATATATGATTGATAATTACTTATATATCATACTGGAAAAGTAGAGTTAAAAAAAGGAAATTGAAATGAGAATTTGGTGTGTTAAGTTTATTTTGAATTTTTTTTTATTTAAAAACTTGAAAATGGAATTTGAAAACACAAACAAACAAGAGCATATAGTTATTCAAATTTGTTTGAACTAAAATCGAACTTCAAAACTTGTATTTGAACTTGGTTTGATTGTTAATCGAGACGAGCTCAAATAAACTTTAAGCGAACCGAACATGAGTCGAGCTCGATTAGAATGATTATTTTGAACATTTTTTATTTTCTTTTACTAATCGAGTCGAGATTCCAAACTTACCGAACACATAAATATTGTTCTTGATAAGTTATCGAACCGGGCTCAAACGAGCTTTCATCGATCGAGTTTGATTCAAATATCGAGTAGTTGGATTTGATTTTTAATCCACCTTCAACCATCTTTAGTGTCGATTTCCTATCCTTGGAGTTTAGACGGTATTCTAGTAATTCATCCTCCAATAATTAAATGTAGTAAAAATAGATATTATGCTTCTCAGATTTAGGTTCTAATTTTCGACCTAAAGATCAATGTAGTCCTTGAATTGTTGTTTTGCGTCCAACACCACGTACCCCTCTAACTACAGTAGAAACTCGATAAATTAATACTCGATTATTTAATAAACTCTCTAAGATAATATTTTTGGCCGGTCCCGACTCGGGGATAGGGTGCTAAATTAATAATTCGCTAAAATTATAAGATAATATATTTTTGATAATTTCTATAGACCCCATATAAAATATAAATTAATAATTAGTCATATACTACATATTACATAAATGATTTACGAAGATTTCTTGAAAAATGACTCAATTGTCTTTTGTTTTTTTGTTGAAATTAATTTCACCTTAAATCTCGTCTCTAATTTTCCTTATCAGTGTAAGAACTTCTGGTGTTATTTTCTCATAGCTCAAGAAGAAATTATTCAATGCAATTGCCGCTTTAATAGCATGAAGGGGGCTCCAAGGTAGAACTTTCATTATAAATTAATAAAATATTAATTAATATATAAATCAATAAATATTAATTTATCGATTAATTAATAACTCTTTTAATTAATAAATTTTGGTGGTTCCATGAGTATTAATTTATAGAGTTTCTACTCACATTACACGGCGTCCAAACGCCGTGTTTCTTGGTGTCTGAACGCCGAATTACACGGCGTCCAGACGACGTGCTTCGTGGCGTTCAGATGCCAAACGCAGCTGGGGGGCCCATATTCGGGTTTTATGATTAGCTTTGATATAAATACCTCTTCCAAACTTTGTTTTAAGGTTCGAACTTTGTTTTCCTAAATTGAGTTGTAAAGATCGGAGATCGAGAGACGAGATTCGGAGATTATTGTACACAGATTTATTCGACAACGGGTTTAATCAGAATTATTTCTTTAATCTCTTTTAATTCTTGTCGGTTTTATCATGTTTGCTTTATTGATTGTTGATTATTTTTTCGTATCTATGAAATAATCCATCTTATTCTGGAATAGGGAATAGCCCAATAATATGTTATCGAATTAGATTATAGAACCGTTGATGTTACATCGCATATGCTTATGATTTGAATTCTCTGTTTTTAATGCTTGCGAATTTGTTGGCCACTTATTTGCATGATCATAGATATTAGGTGAAGATTCTGACATGTGACATCTAAATCGGAACCCTAGTATTGAAACCTAGAATCCTAAATCATGAAAGTAGTTTTAGGTCTTTTGAGGAATCGATACACTATCACAGAGATTAATGAATCTGAGTTCAGGCTAATTGTCACGAAAGTAGGGAATTAACTGACTTAGGTAAATTATATGCTTCAACAGAAGGTGATGAGTACTATTGGATAGTGTCATTCATAAGTAGCGATCGTAATTTAATCGGTAATATAATTGAATTGATAACGTATGTCGTGGTAAATCCTGATTCCGAAATTTCTAATCATATATAACTCAAATCAGTTTTATTGCATTTTGTTTAGTTTTCTTTACAACTTATCTCGTGTTTTCGTTAGGCTTAGATTACTGATAATTGATAGGCTAGTGCTTGATTATTCGGTCTTCGTGGGAACAATATCTTTTGTACTACACTGAAGTCGTGCGTTTGCGGTTTAGGCACACCAAGTTTTGGCGCCGTTGCCGGGGACTTGAATAATCAATATTAGTTTTTATCAGGTTTTAGTGAGACTAAGCTATTTTTATTTTATTTTTAATTTTTAATTTTTGTTTTTTGTTTTAATTTCAGTATTTTGATTTCTGTTATATGCGAAGTAATATCGAGTTCGAACTAGATCCAAAAATCGAGAAAACTTTTTGTGCTAGGAGAAAGCTACAAAGACTGAAAATAGTTCAACTGAAACAAGTATCGATGGCTGCTGAGAATGTGAATGTGAACGTTAACGCAAACGCGAATGCGAATGCAAACGCGGATGCACACGGAAATGTGAATGTGAATGTGAATGTGAATGCGAGGTCCCTGAAAGATTTTGCGGCACCGAATGCACAGACTCTTCACTCGAGCATCAACAGACCTACTGTAGATGCGAATAACTTTGAGCTCAAGCCATCCCTTCTGCAAATGGTTCAGCAGAATCAGTTTGGGGGTGGACCTACTGAAGAACCTAATCTCCACTTGTCAATGTTCTTAGAGTACTGTGACACTCTAAAGATGAACGGGGTTTCCCAGGATGCCATTAGGCTGAGGTTATTCCCGTTCTCACTGAGAGACAAGGCGAGAGCTTGGCTACACTTGCTACCATCGGGTTCCATCAGAACATGGGATCAGCTCATGCAATGCTTCCTAGCGAGATATTTTCCCCCGAGCAAGACTGCACATCTGCGAAACCAAATCACGACTTATGCTCAACGAGAGGATGAATCATTGTATGAGGCTTGGGAACGGTTCAAGGATCTTCTCCGACTGTGCCCACACCATGGGCTGGAGAAGTGGCTTATAGTCCATACGTTCTACAATGGGCTGGTTTACAACACAAGGATGTCAGTCGATGCAGCAGCTGGAGGGGCTCTGATGAATAAGAGCATTGACGAAGCATACGATTTGATTGAAGACATGGCACTTAATCACTACCAATGGTCAAGCGAGAGATCGACGCCACAGAAGAGACCAGGTAAGTACGATCTTGATGACATTATGCTACTTTCTGCACAAGCAGAAGCCATGTCTAAGAAGTTAGATTGCATGAATGTGCATGTCAATACTGTCACTACCCCACCCCCTATGTGCGAAATATGTGGTATAGTTGGTCATGTTGCATTAGAGTGTCAACTAGCTAGTGTACCAAACGATCCCTCTATAGAACAAGCCAACTTTGTGAATAACTTCAACCAAAAGAACGACCCGTTTTCAAATACTTTTAATTCTGGTTGGAGAAATCACCCTAATTTTTCGTACAAGCCAACTCAAAACGCAGCCGTACAACCTAATTTTAGGCAACCACCGGGATTTCAACAAAAGCCTTATAACCCTGTTCCACCACAGAAATCGAACCTAGAGTCTCTTTTTGAGAGTTTCTTAGTAGACTAGACTAAGCAAAACGAGGTAGTAAATGATGCAACTAAGCAACTAGCAACTAAGGTCGATTCTTAGCAACTCATAACAAAATGCTAGAAACTCAAATTGCACAACAGGCTAGCAACTCGAATAGGACTTATGATTCTTTTCCCGGTCAACCCGAGACCAACCCAAAGCAATATTGTAAGGCAATTACTTTAAGGAGTGGAACTAATTATGAAGGTCCTAGGATGCCTACTGAAATGAGTAAGACTGAATTAACTGATAAGGTTGAAAAAACGTCTGATCCCGACAACTCAAAAGACAAAACGAATGACGAAACTGAACTAGTCTATGTACCTCCACCACCATATGAACCACCCGTACCTTTTCCACAAAGATTAACTAAGGCGAAATTAGATAAACAGTTTGGAAAATTTTTGGATGTTTTGAAAAAGCTTTATATTAATATTTCATTCACTGATGCACTTGCACAAATGCCTTCATATGCTAAATTTTTAAAGGAAATTCTTTCTAACAAATGGAAATTAGAAGATTATGAAACCATGACTTTAACTGAAGAGTGTAGCGCATTAATTCAAAATAACTTACCACCTAAGCTTAAAGACCCCGATAGTTTTTCAATTCCATGCATAATAGGTAACGTAAGTTTTGATCATGCATTGTATGACTTTGGTGCTAGCGTTAGCCTTATGCCACTTTCTGTTTCACGTAAGTTAGAAATGGGTGAGTTAAAACCTACTACGATTACTCTGCAATTGGCTGATAGATCTGTGAAGTATCCAGTAGGTATGCTAGAAGATGTACCGACTAGAGTAGGAATTTTTTTTATTCATGCTGATTTTGTTGTTCTAGAGATGGAGGAAGATTCTCAAATCCATTCTTGGTAGACCGTTCTTAGCCACAGTTGAGGCTATTATAGATGTTAAGAACGGGAGGCTATCATTGAAAGTCGGGGACGAGAAGGTTGAATTTAATTTAGCTAAAACTGTTGCTTACCCTTCTTTTGAGAATTCTTGTTGTAGAGTTGATTAGGTGGACCGGCTAGTTCAAGACAAGCTCATGAAATACCACTGCAGTGATCCATTGGAAGTTTGCCTAGTGAACAACGGTTCGACAGAAGATGAAGACGAAGCTATCGTGGATATTGCTCGCCATCTCGAGGGAAATCAACCGGTTCCATTCAATGCCATTGGTGTAAAGGAGTTGAGAAAAGATCCCAAAGAAAGCAAAGAATCCAACTCAATACCCAAGGTAGAACTAAAACCTCTCCCCTCGAGCCTAAGGTATGAGTTTCTTAGACCAAACTCTATGTACCCAATGATTGTGAATGCTGATTTGAGTAAGGAAGAAATTGATAAATTACTTAGAGTCCTTAGGTCACATCAAAAAGTCATAGGTACACTATAGATGATTTAAAAGGGATTAATCCATCGTTTTGCATGCATAAAATTTTGATGGAAGATGATTTTAAACCTTTTAGGGAACATCAACGTAGACTAAACCCTACTATACAAGATGTAGTTAGAAAAGAAGTTTTAAAATTGTTAGATGTTGGAATTATTTACCCTATTTCTGACAGTAAGTGGGTAAGTCCGGTACAAGTAGTCCCTAAGAAAGGAGGAGTGACTGTTATGAAAAACAAGAAAAACGAATTAATTCCTACTAGAACAGTCACTGGGTGGATAATGTGTATAGACTATAGGAAATTAAACACGACAACCCAAAAAGATCACTTTCCCCTTCCCTTTATCGATCAAGTACTTGAGAGGTTAGCTAACCATTCACACTTTTGCTATTTAGATGGGTATTCGGGATTTTATCAAATTCCTATCGACCCTAATGATAAAAAAAAATCACGTTCACATGTCCCTATGGCACTTATGCTTTTAGGAGAATGCCTTTTGGTTTGTGTAATGCGTCTGCTACTTTTCAACGTTGTATGATGGCCATATTTTCTGACTTGATCGAAAACATTATGGAAGTGTTTATGGATGAATTTTCCGTTTATGGCACCACTTGCGATATTTGCTTGTCTAATCTTTCTAGAGTGTTGCAGAGATGTGGAGAAGTCAATTTAGTTTTAAATTGGGAAAAATGTCATTTTATGGTTAGGGAAGGTATTGTGTTAGGACACCTCATGTCTGAACGAAGAATCGAAGTTGATCGAGCAAAGCTGGAAGTGATCGAGAAGTTGCCACCACCTACCTGCGTGAAAGATATCCGGAGTTTCTTAGGCCATGTCGATTTTTACCGGAGATTTATAAAAGATTTTTCTAAAATTACTAAGCCTTTAACTCATTTACTTGGTAAAGACGTCCCATTCGATTTTGATAACGATTGTTCTGATGCTTTTGTTAGGTTGAAAGAAGCATTGGTCACCGCTCCTATTGTTCAACCACCAGACTGGAGTCTGCCTTTTGAGATTATGTGCGATGCCAGTGATTTCGCGGTTGGAGCGGTATCGGCCAAAGAAAGGACAAAAAAATGCATGTCATCTATTATGCTAGTAGGACACTAGACGAGGCCCAAATGAATTACACTACCACCGAGAAAGAACTGTTGGCTGTAGTCTTCGCCTTCGATAAATTCCGTTCCTATTTGGTTGGTTATAAGGTCATAGTCTACACAGACCAATCCGCAATTAGGTATCTCTTGAGTAAAAAAGACGCAAAGACGAGACTTATCAGATGGATATTACTATTGCGAGAGTTCGATCTTGAGATCAGGGATAAAAAGGGGATAGAAAATACCGTGGCTGACCACCTATCTAGACTTAGAGAAGATGAGAATAAAGAGACACTACCTATAGACGATTCGTTCTCCGATGACCATCTCTGTGCAGTGACTAAGATAGATGCCCCGTGGTATGCTGACTATGTCAACTATTTAGCATGTAGAATCCTACCACCCGACTTCAGCTACCAATAGAAAAAGAAATTCTTCGCCGACCTTAAGTACTATTATTGGGATGAACCTATACTCTTCAAGCACTGTGTTGATGGAATCTATAGGCGATGCATACCGGAAGATGAGATGGTGAGTGTCATTACTCACTGACATAGCTCACCATACGGGGGGCACGCTAGTAAATTCAAGACGGTAGCGAAGATTCTTCAATCAGGGCTTTATTGGCCTACTTTGTTCAAAAACGTTCAAGATTTTGTCAGCGCATGCGACATTTGTCAAATAACGGGAAATATATCGAGGCGTAACGAAATGCCCATGAATACAATTCTAGAAGTTGAGATTTTCGATATTTGGGGAATCGATTTTATGGGATCATTCCCATCGTCGTGTGGTAACAAGTTTATACTTGTGGCGGTGGATTATGTTTCGAAGTGGGTTGAAGCGATTGCCTCACCAACAAATGACTCGAGAGTGGTAACCCGATTATTTAAAAGGATTATATTTCCCAGGTTCGGTGTTCCAAGGGTAGTGATAACTGACAAAGGTTCACATTTTACGGAACGCCAATTTGAAGCTCTACTTACCAAGTATGGGGTCACACATAAAGTCGCTACACCATATCATCCTCAAACTAGTGGTCAAATAGAAGTTTCGAATAGAGAGATCAAGGTAATCCTCGAATAGATTGTCTCGAAATCAAGAAAGGATTGGTCTCTCAAGCTAGACGACGTCCTATGGACTTATCGCACCGCTTTCAAAACCCCAATAGGTACGACACCTTTTCGTCTAATTTACGGGAAGTCTTGCCATTTACCAGTTGAACTCGAGCATAAGGCACATTGGGCTATTAGAGCTCTAAATTTTGACCTGAAAAATGCCGATGAACGAAGAATGTTACAATTACATAAGCTCGATGAATTGAGGTTAGATGCATATGAGAATGCAAGGATTTACAAGGAACAAACAAAGAAATGGCATGACAAACAGATCAATAGACGAATTTAAAAAAGGTGATCTTGTCTTGCTATTTAATTCACGTCTGAAATTGTTTTTGGGTAAATTACAGTCGAGGTGGTCAGGACCATTCGTAGTCGAAACAGCATATCCGTTTGGAGCAGTAGATATATGGAGCGAAGGAACGGGAATTTTCAAAGTCAATGGGCAAAGACTCAAACTTTACATCATGGGCGAGCCAATTGAAAAAGCTGTTACATCGAATCTTCGTGATGTTCGATCTAACCAATCAAATTATCATGGTAACGTCGAGCTAAAGACGTTAAACAAGCGCTTTTTAGGAAGCAACCCAAATGTATCTTTTATGTTTTGTTTTGTTTTTCTTTTTGTTTGCGTTGTTTTCATTGTTTTTCAGTTTTTTCGTGTTCAAATGCTAAAATACAAAGCGTTCATACTCTATTTTATTTGGAGTCTGAACACCGTGTAAACAAGCATTCAGACGCGAGAGCAGAGAATTTTCTCCTTTCGCGTCTGAACGCCAAAATACACGGCGTTCAGACGCCGTTTTATTCAGAGTCTGAATGCCGTGTAAACAAGCGTTCAGACGTGAGAGGCAGAGAATTTTATCCTCTCGCGTCTGAACGCCAAAATACACGGCGTTCAGACGCCGTTTTATTCGGAGTGTGAACGCCGTATAAACCAGCGTTCAGACGCGAGAGGCAGAGAATTTTATCCTCTCGCGTCTAAACGCCGAAATACACGGCGTTTAGACTCCCTATATACACGACGTCTGAACGCTTATATACTTGGTGTCTGAATGCCGGGTCGGGAATAAGGTTTTTAAATAGACTTTTTAATTCCCTCTTTTCCACATTCGAACTTAAATCTCTCTTCAAACCCTCGATTTCTCCTCACCTCTTTCGATTTTTCTTCCTAACTGTTAAGGGTATCAATAAATCACACTCAACTACGAAGATTCAAGCATTATATCGACATTGTGGTAAGGATAGCTAAAACCCTACTCGAAATTTTGAATTTCGGTGTGAAATTAGGGTTTGTGAATTTGGGTTTGAATAGGTGCAAAAATTAGGGATATTTTACATTGTTTTGCATTGCTTTGACTTGGGTTTATGATATTGCACTTAGTTTCGACGATTGGTTAAGGTATTGTTGTTTCGAAGGTTATCGAAATTGGGGTTTCGAAAATTGGGTGAAATTTGGAGATTTTTGAATTGTGGTGTTGGATTTCCGAGTTGGATTGAAGCGATTTGAAGTTAATTGGTTGGTATTAAGTTAGTTTGGTTGAGTTGTTTGAATTTGTCGAGGACTTGGTCAAAGAAAACATACCGTTACTCCACCCAAATTTTGAAAAATGGTTAAGACAAAGAATCCGTCGAAGGGAAAGGGTTTGGCGAGCTCCTCTTGCAACCAAACCTAGGAACATGACATGGATAGGCCAATTAGGTTCGAGGAACCAAAAATTGAGTCAACGTGGCGACGTCTTCTGTCGCACGTGATTTTCAAGGAACGAGCCCTTTTACTAGGTAAGCACCGATCACTAAGGATCACGGCCACAGCCTACAAATGGCAAGGATTCTCGACCGAACTACCAAAATAAATATAACTTGGGTTCAAGAGTTCTACGCAAGCTGCATAGAAGCCAAAAAATTACATGGGGGGTGTCGACACAATCACTCAGTCACAGTCCGGGGTGTCGAGGTTGATTTTGGCTTAGAGGCCATCAAACACGTGCTACACTTGCCCAGTATCAACGCACCAAGCGAATATCAAACAATGGTGCAACACCCGATCCCAGAATTCCTATTCGAAGTTACAAAAGCTGTCGCAAGTGAAGGCGCGGAATGGGTTAGGGGTGGCACCGTGCTGCGTCGAAGCGATCTAAACCCAGAGGCGCTATACTGGTACGAATTCGTACGTTACCGCCTAATGCCTACTATGAACCGTTCAGAGGTGACGCGTATTCGAGCAATACTACTATATGCCATCCTCAAGGGGCATGTGATTGACGGGAACACAATAATCTATAATAGCCTTCGCGATGCTATCACAAACCTAACCACCAATGTGGGACAAGCCTCGGGGAAGTGAAAGAGTCCTCTGATCTTCCCCGCACTGATACATCTACTCTGCACACGTAGAAAAGTCCCATCCTTCCCCGATGATGTTTTAGACAACCCCGGCGACGATATTACTTTTGTTGAGAATTAGAGCGGCCCCTCACAGAAACGAGCCCAACTGACACACGAGCCCTCTGATGCACCACCACAAGATATCGGGACAAGCTCCAGTCAGCAAGCACCACCACAGCCTGCGCCACTATAGTCGGATGCATATTACAACATGCTCGTACGAATACAAGCCGACCTCGCTGATCTAAAGACCGGTATGGCTATCATGTAGTCTGACATAGCGAAAATTAAAGCCGATCAACGACAGGATTACGCTAGACGCAACCCCACTACCACCGACCCGAATGATCAATTCATGACAGATATCGATTTTGGGAATGAATAGATAGATCCACCGGGCAATGCCGACTGAAACCCCCTAGATTGATCCGTTTGTTTATTTTTCTTTTCCTTTTCCTTTTTTGCCTTTTTAGTTTTTCATTTGTTTTCTTTTCTACGTTTTCTGTTTTAGCTTTCATGTTTTATGTTTTTCCTGTTATTAGACTTTAGATCGTTTTGTAATGATGAACTTGATTAATCTAAATGTCTATTTTCTCCTAGTTCCGGTGTTTTGTTTCTTTACAGTACTATAGATACACTACCTAACAGAACCAGAACGATCGTCTCGACTCTTGATAAGGTTATGTCCCTTTTACTTTTATGCATGCATACACTTTCGTCACATTATGGACAATGTGCGTGTCAAGATTGGGGGTGGTTCTTCTTGTTTTTCTTTTTGTATCATTAGTTTGCAATATTGAGCATCACACTTTTCTTTTGAATCTTAGTCTTATTATTATGCTCTTTTACAACTATTGATTAGAGATAATGGCTGACTGTTTTAACAATACTCATGCATCTTCTCTCATGTTGAAAATATCATCTGCTTAGTCCGACTTTTCCGATAGACACTAATTCGTAAAAATCTGCGGTATAGGAGTCAAGTGGTCACCCGTCTTGAAACGTGTAAGTAGTGGTTTCCAAGTCTATTAACTTCAAAATAACGTATACCGGCATATTTTCTTTAAAAAAAAAAAAGAGAAAAAGGTACGTGTTTAATCGTTACCACATGTATTAGTTCGTTTTGTGACCTTTCACACTCGAGTGATTAAGTCCGAAGGAGTATCTATAAACTTAACGCCCTAAGGCTATCTAGTTGGGAATCGTTGACCCAAAACTCGTTACATGAGTGTCATAGAAAGTCTAAAAAAAATGAACATTGCACAAGCCTGTCGAGTACGAGACCTTTAGCACATGTTATTTATATTCATTATTGATGCTATACTCCGGTTTGCCCCTAAGTTTAGTTGGTAGAGATGGGCACCACTCTATACCTCCTAGAGACGCCCCTTGACTATAATGCTTAAAGATTGCCTTATTACGTGTCTACTGGAATTCCTTCTAACTTTGTAGTTTGATATGACAACTAGTTGAGAGATGCATGTGTTCTTCTAAAATGTCCGTTATTAACTCTCGTTGATTTTTGTAAGATAGCATCATTTATGATATGAAGATTCTTAGATTTTGTGGGCACATCTTCTGCAAACCCCCACGAGACTATAACTCGTCCTTTTTGGTAACAAAAAGGTTTAAAGGCTTGTTGCACATGCTAAGTGTGATATGAATATTATTAGGACTATTATATTTCCTTTTATTATATTTTATTTTACATTTAGATAGTTTTAGATATATTTAGTTAGTAATTTTTGGATAAGAAAGATATCAATTTGGATTGATATCCTTCTTTTATTAGGTTTCCTTTATTTGAGAAGTTTACTTAGTTAGCAAAGTCATATTTTGGTAGGAAAGTAGATTTTGAAAGATATCAATTTTAATTGATATCCTTCTTTTATTAGGTTTCTTTTTGTTTAGGAAGTTTACTTAGTTAGTAAGTTTTATTTTTGTAGGAATTAGATTTTTGGAAATATCCTTTTCTATAGGATTTTTACCAAAATTAAGAATCTTATTTTTGCCTATAAATAGGCTTCGTTTTTCATTAATAATATAGAGAATATTTTTGATATAATTTTGTGAGTTTATTCTCTCGTCGTTCTTCAATAACGTTTATTGAACTTATCGGATTTTATATCCGTGGCGTTCGTTCCCGACTTATCAAACAATTTTCCATCTCGTTTGTGGCGTCATCATAATTTCGTTCTGAGGTTCGTCTTCGTTGACTTCATCGGGTTGAAGTTTGTATATCAAGGTTCGGTGTCGCAATCGAATTCGGGTTAAAGATATCCTTCCACCATTCAACTCGTGCGCAAATTAAGATCTTGGAAAAATTCCGCAATGAGTCAACCCATCGTGGGAAGATTTGCATAAGGTGGTATCAGAGCTACGTTTGCCACGTATTTTCTGGAAAGCTCTACCAGCAGTTATCTCCTATATGAGGTAGAAGTCTTTTCTATTTCAAATAGAAAGTATTGTTTTTATTTTTTTTATTATCGCGGGTCTCGTTCCAAAAAAAAATTGAAAAAAAAAATTCGAAATTATTTGAAGAGAAACTTTAAAATGTCGAAGGAAAGTTTTTCTCAATATGTCATAGGAGGAGTTGACTTTAAGTTCATAATTGATGGGCTAAAGGCTGAGATGAGAAGGTTGATAAGAATTAAAGAGAAGCGTTTCGAGGAGAGGATCGATCGGTATGAGAGCCAACTCAAGAGAAGGGATAGTTGTCGCTCAAATACACAAACTTTGGAACATGCTTGGGAACATGCTTCGGAACGTGCTTGGAAAGCATACCAATGGAAAAAGAATGAGTGGCAAGCCAAACAAAAATCAAAGATGGAGCACAAACAAGAGACAAGCCACAATAAAAACCAAAACGATGAATCAAAGATGGAACACAAAGAAGAGACGACCCACCATAGCAACCAAGACGATAAAGGTTTCGACATTAATGAGATGCCATCACTGGAGGACACGAGTGAAAGGTGTATAGTGCATGATGCATTGACTTTAGTTTCAACAAGAAAATTGAGCGAACATGTGAATGTGGTTGAAGATAAGGTATGTAACGGGACTATTGGTGATAATTGCCCAAAAATCGTTAATACATCTATGGTTGACAAGTTAGAAATACCTTTTTTTGGAGCAACCTAAACCATACAAGCTGCAATGGATCAATGATAGTAGTGAGACAAAAGTGAACGAACAAGTGATTGTTGCACTAACACCTCAACAAGTTTATGAAGATCAAGTGAGGGTAAAGACAAAGAGTGAGCCAAAGCACATGGGTGGACAAAATTTCAATGGTGATCATGTTCAATTTCAACAACGCATCGACGATACTGCATACAAATAACGCTTTGGATTTGAGGACAAATCCCTTTCAAGAGGAGGAGAATGATATGAATATTATTAGGACTATTATATTTCCTTTTATTATATTTTATTTTATATTTAGATAGTTTTAGATATATTTAGTTAGTAATTTTTGGATAAGGAAGATATCAATTTGGATTGATATCCCTTTTTTATTAGGTTTCATTTATTTGAGAAGTTTACTTAGTTAGCAAAGTCATATTTTGGTAGGAAAGTAGATTTAGAAAGATATCAATTTTAATTGATATCCTTCTTTTATCAGGTTTCTTTTTGTTTGGAAAGTTTACTTAGTAAGTTTTATTTTTGTAGGAATTAGATTTTTGGAAAATATCATTTTCTATAGGATTTTTACCAAAATTAAGATTCTTATTTTTGCCTATAAATAGGCTTCGTTTTTCATTAATAAAATAGAGAATATTTTTGATATAATTTTGTGAGTTTATTCTCTCGTCGTTCTTCAAGAACGTTTATTGAACTTATTGGATTTTATATCTGTGGCGTTCATTCCCGACTTATCAAACGATTTTCCATCTTGTTTGTGGCGTCATCATAATTCCGTTCTAAGGTTCGTCTTCGTTGACTTCATCGGGTTGAGGTTTGTATACTAGGGTTCGTTGTCGCAATCGAATTCGGGTTAAAGATATCCCTCCACCATTCAACTCGTGCGCAAATTAAGATCTTGAAAAAATTCTGCAATGAGTCAACCCATCGTGGGAAGATTCGCATCAAAGTGCAATCGTATACTCTACGAAAATGAGTTTATCTTTAGTTTTTGTTTTCTTTGTTTTACTGTTTGTTCGAGGACGAACAAAAGCAAGTATGGGGGGTTGATAAACCTCATTTTTATACGATTTTCGACGTTCTTTCGACCATATTCACTATCGATTCGCACTATATTTTTATCCCTCAAATGTGTTTAATGTCATTGTTGAGCGTTGCAGGATAATTCTATTTTGCAATAATAATTACGCAATTATAAGGTTGAAATCGAGGACGTCCCAAAAGAATCTAGTTTTGATCTGAATTGCAGACCAAGTTTCTGCCCCCCAGCGTTCAGACGCCGTGTTTCTTGGCGTCTGAACACCGAATTACACGACGTCCAGACGCCGTGCTTCGTGGCGTTCAGACGCCAAACGCAGCTGGGGGGCCCATATTCGGGTTTTATGATTAGGTTTGATATAAATACCTCTTCCAAACTTTGTTTTAGGGTTCGAACTTTGTTTTTCTGAATTGAGTTGTAAAGATCGGAGATCGAGAGACGAGATTTGGAGATTATTGTAAACAGATTTATTCGACAATAGGTTTAATCGAAATTATTTCTTTAATCTCTTTTAATTCTTGTCGGTTTTATCATGTTTGCTTTATTGATTGTTGATTGTTTCTTCGTATCTATAGAATAATCCATCTTATTCTGGAATAGGGAATAGCCCGATAATATGTTATCGAATTAGATATAGAACCGTTGATGTTACATCGCATATGTTTATGATTTGAATTCTCTGTTTTTAATGTTTGCGAATTTGTTGGCCACTTATTTGCATGATCATAGATATTAGGTGAAGATTCTGACAGGTGACATCTAAATCGGAACCCCAGTATTCAAACCTAGGATCCTAAATCACGAAAGTAGTTTTAGGTCTTTTGAGGAATCGATATATTATCACAGAGATTAATGAATCTGAGTTCAGGCTAATTGTCACGAAAGTAGGGAATTAACTGACTTAGGTAAATTATTATGCTTCGACAGAAAGTGATGAGTACTATTGGATAGTGTCCTTCATAAGTAGCGATTGTAATTTAATCGGTAATATAATTGAATTGATAACGTATGTCGTGGTAAATCCTGATTCCGGAATTTCCAATCATATATAACTCAAATCAGTTTTATTGCGTTTTGTTTAGTTTTCTTTACAACTTATCTCGTGTTTTTGTTAGGCTTAGATTACTGAGAATTGATAGGCGAGTGCTTGATTATTCGGTCTTCGTGGGAATGATATCTTTTGTACTACACCGAAGTCGTGCGCCTGCGGTTTAGGCACACCAACAAGCTTGAGCCTGTGAAAATTTCAAGGCTCGGCTCGAACTCGGCTCATTTACATCCCTTCTCAAGACCATATGGTCAGAGCCCTGGCATTCCGAATCATGCTGAATGGATGTGGATCCGAGGCTCAAATGCGTATGTTTATGTCGGATTTTATCACGCTCAGAGAGTAGAAGTTAGCTTGATGCTATCTATTCAGGTTGTGACAATCTATATAGCTATTCTTATAAGTGTTGTTTATAAATCAATACGGTGTTTACGGAAATTGGTTAGTCGAGGCACGGGTTACCCGATTTTCTTAATACAATCACGCCCCGCTCTTGGTGGTTATGGAATACGGTGTTTGTGTCCCAAGATACAACGACTAGCGTCTTAGAATTAGGATCACTCCAAAATTCTAAATTTGGCGAAGTAATCTCTATTTAGAACTTTCGATTTTTGAATGATTAATGTAGAAAAATAAAAGAATGAATGAATGTTTTTGAATCTCAACATGGAGTCTATTTATAAAGAATTGAAAGTTGATGGGCTAAGAGATTCAATTTTCTGGAAATTGCAAGCATGTCCAAGAGTTGTGGCAATGTTTGGTTTCGTTTTGAAACCCTTTTGGCCAAAAATTTTGACCCAATAATGTTTGGCCAACACATTTTTGCGTCAGAAAAATTGATATTTTTGGTCCGAAAAACATTTTTTTTTTGCCAGTAAAAACATCACATTTCTCTCTCTCATTAATTACTCAAATCAGACTTTGTCTCCTACTCATTTTCTCTTTCCTCATTTTCTCTTTCCTCTTTTTTGTTTTAATTTCTCCATCAGGCAATGTTTGGTATTGAAGCTCCATTAATGGTTCTTCTTTGTTCATGAATGTAAGCTTGATTATACGAAGTTGAATAAGAAGAAGAGTGTCTAAGTAATGAGTCCAACCAGATTCACACCCACTGCTGTATTCTAATTGATTTTCCAACATTGTTTCTGTTTATTTCTTCATCTTTTTTTTCTGGGTTTATATATATATATATATATATACAGATATATACAGATATCTATTAATATATATATAGGAAGGCTGTCGGTTACTTTTATTGACCCTCCAAAATCTCATAAAACATTAAATTCTAATTTTATATAATTTTGATTTAATTTAATTATAAAATAATTAAATTATTGATTTTTTCCACAATCTCAACCGTATGTCATTATCCAAACCACTAATTAAATTTTTTCCCACTCTTTATTTATCCATAACTAATGAAGATTTTTTTTGAAAATTCAAATTTAAAAGTTACAATGAAGACATTTTAATAATTTGATTTCCTCAGCACCCGTCCGCCCATTGGAACATATACTAAAAGTAATACGTATTCCCTCCCAACAAATTCTTCCTTATCTTCATTTGTGTAACTTAGTTTTACTGAATGATATTAAAGAGCTAATAATTAGCAGTGATCTTCTCTACATGTCAGATTCTGAGTTATATTTGCTGACCCCATGGCATTGCTTCCCGTAAGTTAGTTTTTGTTCTTTGATGTAATAATTTGATTTTTGAAAATCAATTATTTTTGATAACGTGTGTAATTGTTGCTAATATTTATTCATTTTACTGTTCTTTTTTATATTATTTGATTTATTTATTTTTTTGATACATTTTAATTCAGATAACAGCAATATTTATCTAATCACATTTTTCATATTTGGTAGATTATAATACAAAGTGTCAGTAACTTTGTGAACGGAGAACACGTGACACCAACATTTGTCAAATTCAGTAAATATGGTTGTACCAAACATTTAATCTATATTTAAAAAAATTATGCATGATGCATTAGTTTGATATTTTATAATTTGAGTTACTTTTTTTATCCAAAAACTAAGTTAGTTTCAACTTACATAACTTCAAAATTGCAGTTAATGATTTGATTCCCTTAATTAGTAATGGTTCGAATTTCAAATTCGAATATCATCTTAATTTTTAAACTTTTTATCGCAGATCTTTGTCGCGTCTTCTCAAAATAAAAACAATGCCTGACCTCATTTAGTTGGACGACATATTCATGAATCAATTGAGGAATAATCATTTGCTAACTTTCAATTTTTGCTTTAACGGATGATTACCCAGAAAAGTTAATTGTGTTATAAGGTCTTAATTTTCCTCAAGAATAGGGGGTATTCACCATTTGAGAAATTTGTATTCCTATTAAGGATGTAAAATAGTTTCATGATTATATTGTTTCTACTCTTGAATCTGTGTTTTTCTATTGGTTGATTTTTCTTAAACTAAAAGAAAATTGATGTTCAAAATCAAAGACGGATAGAAACACAATAAGCATCATGTTGAAGACTTGAATAAGTAATAACCTCTTTTTATTTGCAATTTTTGTTATATATAGGATTGATTTTTAGCTTTAAAAAGGCAATTTTTTATTATTTTTTTTTGCAAAATTGACCCTGACTTTTGTATAAAATTTAGTTATACGCATTTCATCGAAAACTACTTTATGACATGTTCAAGTGTTCGATATGACTATTGTAGTACATAATTGTTTAAACAATTAATTTTTTATTACATTCAGATTCAAACAAAACTATATTGTTAAATCATTTTTCATAAATTATATTGACTTTTTCTTGCAATATCCAACTTATTAATACTTTATAATGATTTAGATCATGCGTAGTGCGGGTTGCACACTATAATTTTATATAATTTTTGTAAGTTATAATTTAAACAAAACTTCGAGTTAATATATTTTAAAATTAACTCAAACCGTGCGTAGCACGGGTTACACACTAGTATATATATATATAGCATGAACAGAAGGGGGTTTGTGTAGTAAATATATTACACGTTTAATTTTCCATCAAATTAGAATATTAGTTTCATAAGATAAAGGCTTTTGCATTTTGAGTCTTGTTAATTTTTTACAAAATTGTAAAACTTCAATCCATAAAATGCATTTTTAGTTGCTTTAGTTTCTTCCATAAAAAACTGTTACTTTATTGAATTTGTGTCACCATAAAACACAACTTTTTTACTATAAAATTAATTTGCAGCCTCACAAATGAGTGGTTTTCCTTTAATAATAATGTAAGTATAGATATCCATTATTATTGTCCTTGCAGGCGAGTAGCACCAAATTTTACTTAAGAGTTCTTGTCATTAGACACGTAATTCATTCTTTAAAAATCCAGTTTAGGAATAATTAATATATTAAGAATTTTAGTGCATGAATTAAAGAAATAGTACGAAGACATGATATAATATATGTCGATGTTTATTTCGTGTATGTCAATATATTATTAATTTAAAATTATAATAATAAATACAAATACGAAATAATTAATTTTATCATAAAGTACTACTATAACACTATAACTCGGTGTGTTATAATAATATCTGCATTTATAGATTAATATTGTATGTATACTACTTACAAAATTTATTTGATTACTAAATCATAATATAATAGATTAAGACTACCAACTCAATTATATAATATTCAATGATAATTAATATTAAATAATATATTTTAACTTAAATTATTTACATTCAATAGTATATATTAACTTAAATTATTTATATAAATATTTAATAATTTATTTATTTTAAATTTATATACAAATAAATATTCATCTATAATATAATTATTATAATTTTAATATTATAATATAATTTTTAATTATTTTTTAATCATTAACAGACAAAAACTGTCATGATTTGACTGCTACAGTAACTTATGTTCCTTACCAAAACAAAACCAAACACTATCTCACCAAAAAATATACAATCAAAAACCAATTCTCAAATTAAACCAAACACTATCTCACCAATAATGCACGCCTCCCCAAAAATTTGTCACCAAAAATTCTCACCAAAATAACCAACCAAAACAAAATCAAACATACCCTGTGATTTTTGGGCGAAAAGCCCTACTCACAACTTTTCAGGTCTTGCTATTTTGCCCAAATATTTTCAGATTTTTACACAATGATCCATAATCCTATGTAAATACATCCACAACTCTTGAACGATCACAGCCGTCGATTGTACGATTATTATGATTTTATTGCAATAGTTTGACCATTAATTTATCATTCATCAAAATTGTATATTATCATACAATTTTTTCGACAATAAGAATAAAGACAAGATTAACATAGACATTTTTTCAAAACTATTTGTAATGATAATGCCAAAATGATACAAGCTTTGACAAAAGGGACTTTCGATGTTATGATTTATAAAAAATTATCATGACATTTCTTGACTATACACCATGATTAAACTCAAGTGATTTGATTTCCATTTAAAACGTATAGCAACTACCCTCACTAGTAAGTTTCGTAAATTCATATGGAGAAAATAAACATTAAAAATATAAGGAAATTTTAGATGAGATCAACATGAGTGCACGAATAGAAACAAGATTTTTTACTCCAAATCATATTTCATCTCTTATTCCATATATTAGACGTTTGACACATGTCAAGATTTTCTATTCCATGTATTAGTCGTTTGATATATGTCAAATTATTCGTTAAACATTTCTTAATAATTATATTTATAAATTACACGTGTCAAACAATTAAATGTGTGGAATGATAGCTGCAACATGTATTGGAAGAGAAAAACTTATCCTGCGTGCATAGAAAAATTTTAAAGACCAAGATCTTATGATAATTTATATAAAAGTAAACGAATATAAATAAATAATCTAGTCCATGAGGAGTAAATGAAGTAGTGATATCTTATCATTTTATTTTTTTATGACCAGAATTTTCTTTACAGTATTGTTACTTGTCATAGGACTAAAATCATTATTAAAGAGGACAACCTAGGTTGGTTTATCTCTCTTGTGTGGTTTGCAGGCTATTACACAAGAGCGGAGTTTACCCAATGCGCACCTCACGGTAGCGGCTGCAGGTTTCCCTCATCATCAAAAAAAAGAAAAAAAATCATTATTAAAGAACTTAACAAAATGAAATAAAAAAAAAAATAGAGATATCCTCTGCATTAATGCACAAAACCTTAATCAGGCCACGTGTATCTACACGTCACCCTTCACAATTTGCCACCGCCTAAATCCTGATAAACCCCGCCGCAAAGCTATACCTATTTCCCAAAACACCCCTCCTCTTTCCCGGACACCATTCATTTTCCTTCAGGAAATCTCAACATTCCTCGAGGACTTTATCGTCCTTTCAATCCTCTAGAATCATCCACCTTCTTCCACTTCCTTCTAGTTCTATCAAGAAACCACCATAAAACTATTCCAAACCCACCTATATATATAACCCATCTTCATTCTCTTGAAAGCAAAATTGTTAAACCGTTTCACTGTGAAATCTCAAATTCAAGCTTTTTTTCACTGCGAAAATGGCTGCCACAAATGAAAATAGCAAAGCTATAGGCATAGACCTCGGCACAACCTACAGCTGCGTCGGTGTATGGCTAAACGACCGCGTCGAGATCATCCCCAACGACCAAGGCAACCGCACCACCCCTTCTTACGTCGCCTTCACCGACACCGAGCGATTAATCGGCGACGCCGCCAAGAACCAGGTCGCCATGAACCCTCACAACACCGTCTTCGACGCCAAGCGCTTAATCGGCCGCCGCTTCTCGGATCCCTCCGTTCAATCCGACATGAAGCTCTGGCCGTTCAAGGTCATCCCTGGCCCCGCCGAGAAGCCCATGATCGTCGTCAACTATAAGGGCGAACAGAAGCAGTTCGCCGCCGAGGAGATCTCGTCCATGGTGCTGACCAAGATGAGGGAAACCGCTGAGTCGTTTCTTGGGTATCAGATCAAAAACGCCGTCGTGACTGTGCCTGCTTATTTCAACGACTCGCAGCGGCAGGCGACAAAGGATGCCGGCGCGATTGCTGGTCTGAATGTTCTGAGGATCATAAATGAGCCCACTGCGGCTGCGATTGCTTACGGTCTGGATAAGAAGAGCTCGAGACGAGGCGAACAGAACGTGCTGGTTTTCGACTTGGGAGGTGGGACTTTTGATGTATCTTTGTTGACCATTGAGGAAGGGATCTTTGAGGTTAAGTCCACTGCGGGGGATACCCATTTGGGAGGTGAAGATTTCGATAATCGTCTTGTGAATCATTTCGTTTCTGAGTTTAGAAGAAAGCACAAGAAAGATATCAGTGGGAATGCAAGAGCTTTGAGAAGGTTAAGAACTGCATGTGAGAGGGCTAAGAGGACTTTGTCTTCCACAACTCAAACAACAATTGAGGTCGACTCGTTGTTTGAAGGGACCGATTTCTACGCGACAATCACGAGGGCCCGATTCGAGGAATTGTGTATGGATTTGTTCATGAAGTGTATGGAGCCGGTTGAGAAATGTTTGAGGGATGCTAAGATTGACAAATCACAAGTTCATGAGGTTGTTCTTGTTGGTGGATCCACTAGAATCCCCAAAGTTCAGCAACTTTTGCAAGACTTTTTCAATGGGAAAGAGCTTTGCAAGAGCATTAATCCCGATGAGGCGGTGGCGTACGGTGCAGCCGTGCAGGCGGCTATCTTGACCGGAGAAGGCGATGAGAAGGTTCAAGAGCTATTGCTTCTTGATGTCACCCCATTATCACTAGGGTTAGAAACGGCCGGCGGTGTGATGACAACTTTGATCCCGAGAAACACGACGATTCCTACTAAAAAAGAGCAAATATTCTCGACCTACTCGGATAATCAACCGGGCGTGTTGATCCAAGTATACGAAGGCGAAAGGGCGAGGACTAGAGATAACAATCTTTTAGGCAAATTCGAGCTATCGGGCATTCCACCCGCGCCTAGAGGGGTCCCACAAATCAATGTGACGTTCGATATCGATGCTAATGGTATCTTGAATGTGACGGCGGAGGATAAAACGGCGGGTGTGAAGAATAAGATCACGATTACGAACGATAAGGGGCGGTTGAGTAAAGAGGATATTGAGAAAATGGTGAAGGATGCGGAGAGGTATAAGGCGGAGGATGAGGATGTGAAGAAGAAGGTTGAGGCGAAAAATGCATTGGAAAATTACGCGTATAACATGAGAAATACGGTGAGGGATGAGAAGTTTGCCGGAAAATTGGACGGTGGTGATAAGGGGAGGATTGAGAAGGCGGTGGAGGAGGCGATCGAGTGGTTGGATAAGAACCAATTGGCGGAGGTTGATGAGCTAGAGGATAAGTTGAAGGAATTGGAGGGGATTTGTAATCCCATTATATCGAAAATGTATCAAGGTGGTGGTGGTGGTGGTGTGCCGATGGATGATGATATGGCCGGTGGCAGTGCTGGAGGTTCCGGTGGCGGTGCGGGGCCGAAGATTGAAGAGGTTGATTAGATGTGAAGTGTGATGAGCAAGAAGAGAAGAAGATGGATGGAGGTTTGATGTGTGCTCTGTTTTTGTTTTGCTTTTGTGTTTTGGTTATGTATTAGAGTTGTAGCTTGGCATGTAATAAAGTCGTAGGTTTTGTAAATATTGTTAGGACCGACGATGAATGTAATAAACTAAATTTTGTAGTTTATGTTTGAAAAAAGAGTGTGTCAGTATTAAGTGGTTTATTTCATATTTAATTTTACAATTTATTGTATAATTGATCTGTCGTGTCAATAATAAAATTTATTAATAATAACTCATTCAAGATTTACAACAAAATGAATTTATAACAAAATGATTTTATTAAATTCGCTATTATAATAAAAGGCTTTGATTAAATTCGATATGTATATAATTTTATTCTTATATGCAGGAAGCATGTCTAATTTTACAACCAAGTAAAAAGCCCTACCAAAAAAATTAATCAACAAAAATTTCTCTTAATTTACTCATTAAATTTATCTTGTCTCAAATAAATTAAGTACATATGTTGACATAATACAATTATTTATGTATATAAATATTTTGCGCAATGTATTATTTCATTGATTTACTCTACTAGTCGAAATCTTAACCCACAATTAATGAATAAAATAAATATAGTATCTGGGTATATTGCTACAAATCTTATCTTTTACTATACACTGATAGTTTATTCTAAAAAATAATTAATATTAGTCTTGAAAAATATTGTGTATTTTTTTGTTTAAACCACGTGTATCCTTAAATTATGTATCTTTAACTTATGTATAATATACTTTCATTAATATCAAGTGAAAATCGATTGGGGAAAATGGGAAAAAAGATTGTTTGACAAACTAATTGTAAAAAAGATGAATGTGGCAAGATACTAAACAAAAAACAAGTTTAGAACATTTAGTGAAAAAAATTGAAAATTATTTTAGAGAAAAATGGGAAGAATTTGTTCGTTGTATAATGAGAGGGTGTTGAAATCACGTAAGAAAAACCATGAGCAATATATTATATATACTAGTGTATAACTCGTGTTATGAACGATATTGTTTAAAAAAAATCATACCTATATTTGTATTCCTAAATTGTTTACAATAATCTTCTTTTTTATGAATAATGGCTAAAATGCCATTATAAAATCGTACCTATATTTTGCCTAGTTATGTTCTAAAATAATGTATAATGGCATTTTAGCCTTCGTTCAGTAAAAAAGAAGATTGAATTGTCGTAAACAAGTTTAGGAATATAGGTAACTTTTTTGTAAACTAAATACGTGCATAGCATGGATTCTACGCTAGTTCTTTATTACACTGAGTCCAACAGGTCCGGAGTGACATACACCACACATTTGAAATTTGGTATTATTTTTTCAATTTCTCATTTTTCTAAATGTGTGATTTATGATAAATCAAATTTGTTAGAAAATTTTCCCAATATAGATGCAAAAAGGTAGAGGGGTAATTTAGAAAAATAATTCAGTAATACAAAAAAATAACTATAAATCCAAGAGACAAATTTAGTATGATATTTAGTTTCAGAGTATATACAGCATTGGATATAGTCAAGGGATCAGACTCCTCTCCAATACCTTTTCCACCAATTGTGTCCAATACCCCTCTAGATGAATGACACATCATAAATAATTTAATTATCTAATGGATTAAATTAAATTTACTGAACTAAACACTTAATTTAAGTTAAATACTATATAATGTTTAATTAAATTAGAAAAACTAACAACTAAATCTCCTTAAATCTCTCCCCTCTAAATCACGTGATGAATTAAAAAAATTCTCATCTCTCATAAATTATAAAAAAAATATAAATAATCTTTCTTTCTTTTCTAACATTGAAAATATATTTAATTTACTTTAGTGTTATTTATTTTTTTAATTTTTTATTTATCAAAATATATAAATTAATATATTTTCTTAAAGAAAATACAATAGCTCATCATAGTATAATAATTAATATAAAATACTTATCAAGGAAAAAAGGTAGCCTAAAATTGAGAGCTGAAGAATTAGTTGAATATGATGTTGATTTTTTGAAACAAAGAATGAAAATGGTAGGAATTCGTAAAATAATTTTGGTTGAATTATTTTCTCCATTTCTGAAAAAACAAATGTGGTTGAGAGAGAATGTGGGTCGGGATTTTAGAAGATTTGATTATTAATATTTTTTATTTAATTAAATAATATTTATTTTTAACTTGAGTTTAAGTATTTAGTTAAGTAAATTTAATCCATTAAATTAAATAATATATGATGTGTCATTTATTTGGTTTGGTTGATGCAGTCCGTAAGGGTACTGCCCCAATCCATTCAAAAGCTGACATGTGGCATGTGTCAATTTTAATTTTTTATTTTCTTTTATACCTGCTCCAAACTAGAAATCTTAACCATTCTTCCAAAATTTCAGATTAATTGTGCCGCCAAATTCAAATTTTTTGAAAATTCAAATACTTTTGAAATTTGAATTTTATTGTGTTCTATTATATGACCTACATAAATCTTGATTGCTTCTCAATATTTCATTTTTCTAATCTTTCAGCCGACCACCACCTCCATTAAGCCGATCCTCCTGCAATATTTCAAGGGAATTACGCAAAGAATCAATCTGGACTTGTGTTTTTGTCTCAAGTGCTAAAGAGAAGGGGACGGGACAACCTCATCTTATTCAAAATGTTCTCTTTTTTTCTTAAGCTGATGAATGGAAGATAAGAAAGTTGATGACAAGGTCGACCATTTGGACGGACAAGTGTAGACTATGGCAGAAAGGCAGGAGAATCCTCCTCGACTTTCCCCAAACCCCCACGACGCTGTACTATAGAAATCATTAGACAATGAGATGACAAAAGCTTATGTTCGAAATATAACTTGATCAAGTGCCAACTTTGGCCAACTTGTGAACTGAACGACAGTAAAACAAACTGAAAGTCTCACTTACGTTGAGATTATTAGAACCTAATTCATCATATTTAAATGGAAAACAAACGATATGTGATATTCCGAATGCAGCCTTAACATATATAAGGAAACACGAACAAATTTAGACGATCAAACATCCATTTTTCAGAATACAGTACACAAATCCCACAGATTGTGATCACCATAGGAAAATAACCATCCCATAACAACTTCTTAAGGTACAACAACTACTTTCTAGGAGCCTAACACTTGAAAGAAACAGCAAACAACCTTTGGCTACAAACCCAATGAGGAGAAGAGTTACTCTACCTTAAACATGACATAAGATCCAACAGAAAACCGAAAAGGTCAACATCTAAATTTTACTTATGAATAGCACAAGAACAATTGTCACTCCCAATATCTGCAGCAAGACAAGGCGACTGAACATTTCCATCTTTATACCAAATCGATCGCTGCTTATGTAACTCATTCAAGAAGTAATCCAACTTCTCAATAGTGACATTCGACATCACAACAATATGCGCTATAATTTCCCTCGCAAGCTAATTGCCAGCGACGAACAAATACTAAAAGAAAAATAAATAATATTTTTCATAAATGAAAAACACAAGCACAAATAAAGTATAAGCATAACAGGACAAAATGATTAATATCTTAGATCATTTGTGTTATGGACCACACTACCCACCGTTGGAAATGACATTGGAAAATAATGTCGATTTGAGTCAAATGAAGTAGCAAATGGTGCATTTTGACAATGATAACTAGACAAACATTGTGATGACTGAATATTAGCAGCTTCTTGTGAAGTTGGAGCACAAGTAGCATCTCGGGAGCTTTGTTTCTTCCTTTTAGTACCTTTTGCAGCCACCTCTAAAAAAATATGACAACAAAAAAGAGAAATTGAATACGTATATCAGAAATTAAAGCTGCAATAATGAATAGTAAGTATAATATCGTTTGAAATTAAGATTAACTTAACTTACTCTTGCTCTTAATATCCCAATGGCCATGTATCCGAGTATTTGTGACTCCTCTCGATTTGATAGAAAATGAATTAAGTATGAGGATTTTTTTTCCTTTTCATCATCATTGTCATCATCAACAAGTGAATCATCACACGTGTTTGTATTTGGATAATCTAAATTCAATTTTACAAACAAAGCTTTTGCCTCCTCGGTAAAGTTATTGACATTTGCAATCATTAACTTTCTCGTCTCGTCATGAACTTTGCAACGCATGGCAAGATCATATGTCGACCTCATTACTTGATTCACAAAGACCATCTAAAAAACATGACCACTTCCATATTCACTAATTTCATTGGGTACTCTGTTTCTAGCATTTTTCGTCCATCTTTTTTTTATTTATGACTCGGGTAAAAGCCCTATATTCATAAAGTCCAACGCTTTCAAAACATGTCTGCATAGAATACTCATAGTCTCAAACTTATGACAACTACATCGTACTTCACAATTATGCTTATCAAATACCACTTGTCTGACCCTCGAATTTGAGTTATGACATGTTGCTTTAAACTTGACAAAAGAATCACCAACTTCATATAGTTCGAACGCCGTACTCAAGGATTCCACCAACTCTGATTCAAACAAATGATATAAGTTTAATGTGTACACATTAGCAGGATGAAGTAATAATGGGTTATTTTCCACAATCATTGATGGTTTTTCATGTCGACAACGAGTGTCATCTGCCTTTTCCTTTGCTCGCCAATTATTTTGAACATTTTCATAGTTTAGAACAGAGTCATACAACGTAATAGTCCTGCACCTGTTTTTCTCAAACATGAGTTTGTGCCCTCACTTCTAGATGTTGCCAAAAGGCCAGCACTAAACCTGTCGGTACTAAAAGCAATTGCCCATTTGTGCCGCAGTTTGTACATATTATTTAAACACTTATGACCCGTGAGATTATACTCATCAATCAAAAATTTTCATTTGGCATCAAACTCTTCTTCAGATTCACAACGACTCATGCACTCATGCCATAATTGTTTAAACCTTGAATCACCATTCAAACTTCCAAAGTGCGAGGGAGCATTTTGATTGACATGCCATTGACATAAACGATGATGTGCATACAGAAATATTATTTCAATTGCATTCATCATTGCTTGGCATTGATCGGTAAAAAATATTTCAGGTTGTTTACCATTCAGAGAATCAAGAAATGTAAAAAACAACCATTCAAAAGAATTTTCAGTTTCATCCGACATGAAAGTCAGGCCAAACATCACATTTTGCTTATGGTGATTTATTCCAACAAAAGGAGCACATATTAAATTATACCTATTTGTTCGATAAGTTGTGTTGACTGAGGCTACATCACCAAAATATTCATAGTCAATCATACATCGGTAGTCCCTAAAGAAAAAAATTCATCATCCATTTACACACTCCAATATAAAGAAGTCTCCTTGTTCGATTTTTTTTGTGAAGTATTGAAGTAATGCGGAAGTATCTCCATCCTCAACTTTTGTATGCCTCTTTAAACTATTAAGGTAATCAAAAGCATTTTTACGTGTAAAACCTAAATTTTGTGGCCCATGTGCTTCACTTTCCATGAAAGAAAATGCAGTAGTAGGAGATATTCCAGCATTTATCATTGCTTCCAAAATTGATTTTTATGCATGAGAAATATTGCGTGATGATCTCAATAAGTGTGTTTGATCACTCGCGACCATTTCATGATTATGTTCCGCTAGAAACTTTGTCACCTTCCACTCACCCCCTTTTCCCGGCCGATTTTAAGTCTTGCTTTGCATTTAGTTCTAATTGTGAGCTTCTGGTATACTGGTTTTCTATTAATAGAACGTATTTCGTCCTTGACACCCTCAGAAGAACATTCAAAATCTTTAGGTTGAAGTTCATTAGCGCGAGGAAAGCAACGTTGATCCCCCTTTTTAACACTAAACGCTTTAGCATATGCATAGTTACAATATAATAAATATGCATCTTCAACACTCTTTACGCTTTGAGCAACTGCTAATCTACTTTTCAATTCTTCTATTATAGATGCTCGTACCTCAATATGTTTGGTTCTCATTGATTCTTCAAGTGTACATTGATTAGCGGACCAATTTGTAGCTTCAACGTCTACATGGTTCCCGTTCAAATCTAATGTAACAAAAATTATAACATTCAATCAAATTAAAGTATTTAATTTCCACAACTGTTATTTAAAAAATCATATCACAAATCTGGAAGACTGTTATTATTATCTTCACACAAAAAGAATCGACTCTCATTCATTATGTATGATGACCTATACAAGAAGAATGGTGGGTGTCGAATCCAACATAAATAAAACCTACTCGAATTATTTGTAAATAGTGATAAGTATGTCGATCCTCAGGGAATGGTGTAGATTCAATTCTTAAATTACTAATATCAATTAAAAGGGGGGTTTGGATTTAATTAAAATAAAATTAAAAGACGTAAACTAAATAAACGCAAATAGATTAGATTCGAATTCAATGAGGTTGAAAATTCTAGTCTTCGAATTATTTCGGTATTGATTCTATAACTCGATCATCGATGCAATGATAGATCAATGTTTTTTAGTAAATTGGCTATAATTATTAACAAGCTCAAATAACCTAGTATTTCCTTAAGTCTTTGATAACCAAAACAAGCTCTTTGATTACTCCTCTTACCAATTAGACAATCCTAAACAAGCTCTTAGGATTTAGCCTATCGACAACATTCATGTATTAGAAAGACACCAATTCTAGTTAACAAACTCGTAAGCTCGGTTTATTTAAACTAGCTTACTAATTTCTATAGCAACTAACCGAAAACTTGTCCATAATCAACGTCACTAACTGCTACAAATATTAGGGTTTAACCAAATAATTATGGATTTGGGTCCTAAATAGCTTAATATGATTTCAACGATTAAATAGTTGATCAAGTTACCTAATCGAATGAAATATATTATCAACGGAGCGCGGAGAAAAAGTAAATACTTAAACAATCAAAGAAAATAAAAGCACAAATTCAATCTCACGAATTAAGAGAATCAAACCTCGATACATCCTTGACTAGAAAAGTGTGTTTAGCAACAAATAGCGATGAAAAACGTAAACAATGTATGGAAAAAATGAAATAAAGCCTAGATGTCTCTTGTGGAATAAATTCCACTTATTTATACCTAATAGAGTTCTAGTCAAAGTAGGAAACTAACTAAATTAGAATTTTAAGAATCTTAACCAAACTAAAATTGTTCAAAAGGAAAATAAAATCCCTAGATAAAAGAAAACAATCCCAAAAGATTGGGAAACAAAATATCCAGCAGATAATTCGAATTCCAGCAGTTTCTGTGTTCTTCGAAAGATTGGTCCCCGGAATTAGGCGTGGGCACGCTTAATTCTGCTGCATATTCTTTGCACCAAACCAAACTTCATCATTTTCCCACCCTTTTTCCACATTTTCCTTTTATCTTCTTGTAATCACCTAACAATCCAAATAATAGCATAAATCCATGAGATAGAATGTACATATATGACAAACAACGCAATTATAAACATGTAAAATGTGTATAACATAAACGTTAACAAAGAACTTAATGTTAAATATAGAATCATTTAATAAATATTTCTTTCTCTAGTTCTTTATTATATCCGTTATTCAAAAGTCAATTATAATAATAATGCATTTAGAAAATTCTTAAAGTTAATTACTATATTTTTGCTTAAGTGTTAACATTTTCTTTCAAACAATCAAGCGAAAGGTTCATTGAATTCTTCCAGTTTTTCTAAACAAGAACAAATGGTTGTTTTATTTTAGTTTCAGCAAGAACAAATGTCTTATTCAACATATTTTAAACAAGAAAAAGTTAGTTTAAGAATTTTAACAACAATAAATAGACATACCACAAAGAACAAATGAATGTCCTATATCTTCTTCAACATATTTTAAACAAGAACAAATAGTTTCAGAATTTTAAGGGTAATCTGCACTTTGCACCCTGAAAAGATGGCTAATAGGCACTTTGCACCCTAAAATAGAAAAAATAGCACAACGCACCATGAAATTAATTAAATTTTAGCAAGTTGCACTCTATTTAATTTTTCAATCAAAAATTTCATTTTGAAAGGGGAAAATCAGCCATGAAATACCAATAAATTTCTAAAGGCAAAATAATCAACTTATATTAAAAATATTATATGCTACATTTATGGAGGTTTTAGCAAAATAAATAAAAAGTTCTCAAAATTTACGATTATAAAGCAAAATAAAAGTTCCCCATTTCTAAAGTTCTCAAATATCGTCTTCAAATTTTATATTTTTAAAATTAAAAAAAAAAAACAGAAAGTTGCAGCTTGAATATGGTTTCAAATTTCTTATTTTGAAAGGTAGAACGGAGGGGATCCGCTTTTCTTTAAATACTTTTACCCTTATTGAGATGAGATTTTGAGTAAAAAATTAAATAGGATGCAACTTGCTAAAACTTAATTAATTTCAGGGTGCGTTGTGCTATTTTTTCCTTTTTAGGGTGCGAAGTGCCTATTAGCCTTCTTTTCAAGGTGCAAAGTGCAAATTACCCGAATTTTAACAACCAAAATAGACGTATCACGGGAAATGCACAAATGGAAATTTTCTTTGCCGATAGAATCAATTTGTTGTCTTATGTTAGAACGTCGATCGTTTGGTGGAGGAACTAATTTGTTGTTCTTCGGTGGAATGCCGGAGATGGAGGCGGGAAGATGAAAAGCTTTAGAGGTGGGGCTGTAATTTTTGGTTAGTAAAATTTTTGGGTTAAAGGTGAAATGGGCAGAGGTAATTTTCTAATTTTATGGTTTAATTTTCTAACCATGGTTAAGATTTCTAATTTGGAGAGGTATAAAAGAAAATAAAAAATTAAAATTGACACATGCCACATGTCAACTTTTAAATGGATTGGGGTAGTACATTTACGGGCTACATCGACCAAACCCATTTATTTAAAAGGGTATCAGAAACAATTGGTGGGATGGAGTAGAAAATAACCAAATCCACAGTCAAGAGAGGTATTTTATATTTCCTCTCTCAAATTTTTGACAACAAAAAATATTCTGATTCTATAAATTTAACTCAATAATTTTTTTAAAGATGATATAAAATTCCAATAAAAAATAATTTCATATATCCATAAAAGAAGCCCTAAAAAAACAGTCGGCCGTTAGGGTTTTTCTTCTCTCGTGTCACCCTCCACACTTCTACTCTTGTCCCTCCAGGTAGAGAAGGGAAAACACCACAAATTCTCTCTAGAATTCTCAATTCCTTTCCCTATCACCTTTCCATCTCTACGTATATATATATATATATATATACATACGAAATCAGAAATATCCATATATAGCAATAAAGCTTGTGGGATTGGATTGTGGAGGTTATATCTCATTTGCGAGTTATTGATATGCCCTTAATGGTGAATAAGGACATACACTTGCAGGAAAAATAAGGAAATGCACTGAAATTATAATTCTGAAATTTTTTTTCTTAATCCCTTCAAACGTAAACAGAATTCATAAATACATGAAACAAAGAATCCTAAAAATTGGGAAAACAACCCCCCATTAAGTAGGCACTAACTTAGCATAATAAGACCACTAACATAGTGATTAAGACTAATTCAAGTCCCATGTTCAGAATATATAATCCTTGGCCCAAATGGGTTGTTGAGTCTTTCGAGTGGGCTTTTCTTTGGGCTTCTCTTTGGGCTCCTCTATTGGAATGGTTCTTGAGGGGCATATCAATACTCCCTTCCGGACACTGGGCTTGTCCTCAAGCCCAACTTTAATTGAATTTGCATCTTTTCAAATTAAATTGTCAGGTTCACTTCCCGACCATTTGACTAAGAACTGTTGTCTCAACTGGCCATTTTGATTCACCCATTTTATATCCATGATAGCTTCGATTGTTCTGTTTGGTGACTCTTCCGGACATACTGGTGGAAGCGTGGGCGGTGTGGATGGAGGTTCCCCAACAAAAGGTGGTAATCGCGAAATGTGAAACACAGGATGGATGCGGGTAGAGTCAGGAAGGTCCAAGTGATAGGCGACAGAGCCAATGCGACAGAGGATTTTAAAAGGACCAAAGTAACGGCGGGATAGCTTGTTCGAGAGTTTGCGGTGAAGAGATAGTTGGCGATAAGGGAGTAGTTTCACATAGACAAAATCTCCTGGGGCAAATTCCTTTGGGGTTCGGTGTTTATCGACCTGAGTTTTCATTTGTTGTTGGGTATGGTGTAGGGTTTGTTTGATTTGGTTGCTGGTGTGTATTCAAGGTAGTATCAATGGCTGCAATAGGTGATGTGCCAGGTTTATATGTGGGAATGGACAGTGGGTGGCGTCCGAACATAGCCTCGTATGGGGATATTTGAATCGATGTGTGGGGTGATGTATTGTACCAGTATTGGGCTAAGTGTAGATAACGGGTCCAGAGGTTGGGGTTGTCGGACGTGAAACAGCAAAGGTAGCATTCAAGGGTTCGGTTTACAACCTTGGTTTGGCCATCGGTTTGGGGATGATATGAGCTTGAGTAATTAAGGGTGGTGCCGAGTAAGTGGAATAGTGCTTTCCAGAATGTGCTAAGAAATATGGAGTCACGGTCAGAAACGATTGTTTTTGGTAAGCCATGAATTTTGTAAACGTCGGTGAGGAAGATTGAGGCGAGATAAGGGGCTGTAAACTTTGTGGGTAAGGGAATGAAGTGTGCAAATTTTGTTAATCTCTGTCCACAAGAACCCCTATGGCTGTTTTTCCATTGGAAGACGGAAGAGAGGTTATGAAGTCCATCGTAACATTGGTTGCTTTCTTCATGAAAGGGCTTGCCCTTTAGTTGGTTTAAGTGGATGCACTCCAACGGGCAGCTTCATTCTTGGGAGGTTTTTACGCGCTCTCTGGCCATTCGATTTGGACCCACAATGTATGACAATCCCGAAGCCGCCTTGTTTAAACTCCGACAAACCGGGACCGTTACCGAATATCAAACTCAATTTAAACAATTGTGTAATTGTGTCTTAGGCCTGCCCGCCTCTTCGATCCTCAATTGTTTCATCTCCGGGCTGCGTGAGGATATTCAAAATGAACTGGCCGTGCTACGACCCCCTACCATTACTGACGCGATTGGCCTCGCCAAATTGGTGGAAGCAAATATTCGGTCCTCTCGCTATTGTTCACCTGCTATTCGACCGACAACTTTCACCAACCAATCTCTCCCATATTCCACTCCGTCTATACTCTTTCGAACAGCCCCACCTATGCTTACTGCACCCACCACAGTCCACAACATGCTCGAATTCCCAACAACTACCCTACCGCCGCCTCACAACCACAGAAGTCCAAGATCGTCGCCAAAAAGGCTTATGTTTTAATTGTGACGAACATTTTCAGCCGGGACATAAATGCAAAAGTCCCGAATTCCTTGCTATTGTCTCCCCAGACACTTCTGAAACATCTGACATAGAAATACCACTACAACAAGAACCCACCTTGTCCGAAGTCCAAACCCCATCACCAACAACCGTCGACGCATCACCTAATTTTCCTTTTGAATATCCACCCGCCTCTAGCCCCTACCACTTATCCTTAGCAGCATATCTCGGCCTCCCCACTCCCAAAACATTACGTGTCGAATGCCAGATCAAAGGGCATTCCTTCACCGTCTTAATTGACTCGGGTAGCACACACAATATAATGCAACCACGGATTGCTGAATTCTTACACTTACCTATTTCTCCGTCACCGGACTTACATGTCATGGTGGGCAATGGTGAACATCTCAATTGCCAGGGAAAATGTCCTGATGTCGACATCGTTCTTAATGGTGCCACATTTACAATGTCCCTGCTCGTGCTCCCAATTCATGGTGCCGGTATTGTTTTAGGGATTGAGTGGTTACGGACTCTCGGCCCTATTACAGCTGATTTTTCGGTGCCTTATCTCAGTTTCACCAAAGATAACACCGTGGTTTCACTCTCCGATCAGTCAACTCTCAGCCCCGCATTACCCTTTCCCATTTTGACGGTTCCGATCCTATCGATTGGCTTTTCCAGGCGGAGCAATATTATTCGTACTATGACGTCCCACCACAACAACGTTTATCATTAGTGCGTATATTGGGTTCTGGAGGGGAGGGGACGGATATGGGGATGTATGTGGAACCTGAAAGAAGGGTGTGGATGACGAGGAAGCGACGTGTGGTCTGGTAGGTTTAGTGGCAGAGGATGTATCAATGGGATTTAGCTTAGAAGGTAAGATGCTGGAAATTAGAGTCACAAGTGACTCATGGAGTTTATTGGCCTCGGCCTCTCGGAGTTTGACCTCGTCGGCAATTTGTTTAGTCATGGTATCGTTGGCTTCGAGTTGGGACTGTAGGGATCGTAAAGTAGCTGCGAGTTGGGATACATGGTTTTCTAATGATGGGTTAGGGTTATCAGGATCGCGACGTGGAGGCATGTTCGCTGGATGAAAGCACCAATGATATGCCCTTAATGGTGAATAAGGACATACACTTGCAGGAAAAATAAGAAAATGGAAAACAACCCCCCATTAAGCAGGCACTAACTTAGCATAATAAGACCACTAACATAGTAATTAAGACTAATTCAACAGTCAGGATCGTCTATTCCAAAATGTTATTCCATCTTCTGTTCCAAGTTCCAACCATTAGATGATTGACATTTGTAATTCAAATTACTCCTTGTTTGGCTTATATTTTTTAATTTACTTAACCAAAATTAAAGAAGAGATAAATTAGGAAACACAATAAGATATTTTTGGGAAAATCTATAATAAATGGATCTTAATCAATATTATATCTCGATTAAGGAAAACAAGGGAATCATGGATGTGATTGCAGATTTGTTGTCTATAGCTTCTTTTTACAATTGCATAACAGATTTAAATCTATCTAATTTTCTTATCATTTAATCACTTTTTAATCCAAAAACATAGAGATTCATATTTGTTTCTTATCATCAGAATCATAATATCCCACTGCATATTTAAAAACTTCGATTATCACTTAAAAATCAAAGGCAATTCATGCAAGAAATAGAAGATTATATCTGATTATAGTTTTAATTAATCCCATTCTCGAGAGTATGTTACATAAAACAAGAAAATGAGAGAAATTCCATGATAAACTTACAATTAAATTCGTGTATATTATAAACTAAAACAACGAAAAATAGAAAAAACTTTAAAATTAATGAAAAGATTACTAATTAGCTAATTTCTTTATCAACTTTGCAAGCTTGAGTCATTGACAATATATATTCTTCATCATCATCAGGCACGGATCAAGGAATTAATAAAGATAGTAGATTTGCAAAACAATGAATTTTAAGCAAAGAATATACAATGAAGACATGTTATGTTTAATTAATATATGTGTAAGATTATTCTCCACCCACTGAAGTTTGATTCTCTTCATTCAGCAATAAATGTTTCAGTTCTTGATTTTTCAGTTCCTGTACAAGTGTTCACACTCTTTTGTAAATTATATAGACTGGGGAGTCTCGGTTTGGGGGTCAAGAATGGACCCGTTATACTAGGGACTTGCTGCTGCAGCTGAGGGAGGTAAGACATCTTTTTGGTGTATGTCTGCTTATTATAACATTATTAATATCATCCGTATCTTGATTGATTGTTGTTGAATAAATTACCTTGTCTCAGTCTTATCAGTATCACTTCTGTCGTTTACTCATTAATTTTACAAGTTTTACAAAATTCATCTTCTTACCCTTTTCTTTTGTCATTCATTCTCTAAACGTGCAGTTTATATCATTCCACTATCTTATCTTTAGTTTGAGTTACAATTTAAATTCACTGATGTCTTTAAAACCAGTTGTTTAAACTGCATCTTTCTTCTCTCGATTTTATCATATTATATTTTGAATTGTTTCTGGTGATCTCGCCAAAACTGGCTTTAATTCTGCTCTTAATCTCTAGTGCGGTGTTTGACTTTCTTTTTGAAGGTTGTCAACATTATCCCAGAAGATATACTAAGTGTTAAGCAAGGAATTGAAGTTGAATTTTTTGGTACAGATCCAAGCTGGAGTAGTGGAGAAAATAATGTAAGTTTCTTTCAGTCTTTAGTAGTATTATACCACCCTTACTTTACAAAAAATGGTTCACAACTATAATGTGGTGCTTTGATTTGTATTTCCCTCTCCGCCTTCTTCTTGTCATGTAAACTGGGGTTGATATATCATCATTTGACAGTTCATATAAGTTAGGAAGGCCAGTTTTAGCTCATTATTTTGCTTTTGGAGTTAATTGTCATTCATTCTTTTTCATTGTTGATTTGTTTTATTGATAATGTAATAAAATATATTCATTTTGTACCTCCCAAATCAGGCTCAGAATCGTTACTCTAATCAAAGCTGAGGTGCCATGGTCTGTTCAAAGGGGAAGCCTTTCTGACATGGAGCGTGTTTTGAAAACAGTGAAGGGGTAACTATTATTTATCTGCTACATTTAAATCACATATAGTCATTCTGGTTTACTTTCGTTCGTTCTTATCCATAGAGGCTCGTAGAGAATTGATGTTGATCACTGTATGTTTCTTGCAGCATATTGAACACCAGAAAAATTCGATCTTCTAAAAGTTCAATTGATCGACTCTGGGATAACAATGGCCGATATTTTGAAGGTACAACATACTGTGAGATGAATGTTGTAATAGTTGTTTTTCTTATTTTATTTTAATGGTCTCTTTGCTCTGTAACTAAAAGGGTAAATTATTTAGACTCCCTTTGCGCGGAAATGAATCACGGAAACACCACCTGATTTGATGAACTATCATAACTTTGCCTGTAATTCACTCTTTGCCATAACTTTTCCCTGCAATTCACTCCATTGTGAGGAAAAGCAAATTAGAAATTCACTCTCTTGGCAATAAAAGCAGATGACAAATTTGCCCCCCTGTTTTTAGAGTTGTCAAACTCCGTACACTTGGAAATATCCGACTAATTGGAGAACTTTTGAAGCAGAGGATGGTCCCAGATAAGATTGTTCATCACATTGTTCAGGTTCTATTTCTTTATATCTCATTGCGTGTCTCTCTCCTTTATATTTTGTTGTGCTTATTCGTGGTCTAATCAATTCACAATCGGATGCTACTAGGTGGCTCATGTATATGATACATGCTTCCGTGATTTTAGACCATGTCTGATTATGTTTCTATACCATATTCTATTTTCGGATTCAAAAAAATTATGTCGTCGAAAAATTTTCAATCATTCACACCTTTTTTCAACTTCATTTTTTAATTATCCTGTATAACTACCTTTCAGTGAATACACATCATACATGAACAGATCACATTGATTCGACATATTTTACTACTTCCAACCATTAAAAACAAACACAACCAACATCATGTCATTTTCACAACCAACGGCTTGTCATATTCCTATGGGGAAAATCAAAATGTAGAATAGAACAGTAGAGTCATGTCAGACATGGAGCATAGAATAAACCATGTATCATTTGCTAGATGGTTTGACGGCATGGGTTTTGTGAGCAGTAACTCTTGGGACAAGATACCAAAATTTGCCCGGCCGAGGACAATGTTGAGGCTAGGGGTGGCAAATTGGTTCCGGAACCGTGGGTCCAACCCGACCCAATTAGTTTTGGGTTTGGATGGATCTTAAAAAAAGAATTATGGTTCCAATTGGTTTTGTATTTATTGAATTTTCAAGACTTTGGTTTCTTATGGTTTTTGATTGGGTCCAAATTGGTTCCAATAATGGGTCTATTTTGGTTCCTAAATGGATCCAATTAAAAAAAGAGAGAAACAATTCTCCCTTGTTTCTTTCTTAGACCCAATTGGTTTTCTTTATTTAAAATTTCACTTGTAGAGAATATGTGATTGCTTAAGAACTAAACTCATTCTTGTTTTAGTGATTTGAACTTATACTTTAAATAAAATTTTATAATAAGATCAAAAAATTATTTTATATTATTTTTAGTCATTTGAACTTAGACTTTAAATAATTTTTTATAATAAGATCAAAAAATTATTTTATATTATTTTTAGTCATTTGAGCTTTTTTATTATTTAATATATATTTTATTTTTATTATTATATTAATAAATATATATTAAATAATTAAAAATAAATAAAAATATTTGGCTCGGCTCGAGTACGGACTCGAGCTCGCGAGCTTGGGCTCGGCTCGAGCTCGAACCCATGCTCGCGAGCTCGAGTCCGAGCTCGAAAATTTTGGGCTCGGCTCGTGTTCAAGCTCGAGCTCGCGAGCTTGGGCTCGGCTCGAGCTCGAACCCATGCTCACGAGCTCGAGTTCGAGCTCAAAAATTTTTGGCTCGGCTCGAGTTCGGGCTCGAGTTCGGGCTCGAGCTCGCGAGCTTGAGCTCGGCTCGAACCCATGCTCACGAGCTCAAGTCCGAGCTCGAAAATTTTGGGCTCGGCTCGAGTTCGGGCTCGAGCTCGCGAGCTTGAGCTCGGCTCGAATCCATGCTCACGAGCTCGATTTTGGGCTCGACGAGCTCGAGTCCGAGCTCAAAAATTTTGGGCTCGACGAGTTCGAAAAAAATGTCAAGCTCGGCTCATTTACACCTCTATTCTGAACCGACTAACTTTCAAATAGTAACATAAATTATAACTTAATATCAATTAATATATCTTTAATTTTTGTAACCGAAAAAAAATATTATATTTTTAATTTTTGAAACCGAAAAAAAAAATTATATCTTTAATTTCTCTACATTAATTTTTTCGTTATAAATTAAAATACATTAGTTAATAATATATTTTACATATAAATTATTACATTAGTATAATATGATTGGAATTTTTATAAGAAAATTATAAAAATATAATGTAATAAGTTAGTTAGTGAACAAGAAAAAAAAAATTGTTTGCATTATATTGGATTAGTTGGTGAACAAGAAAAAAAGATTAGTGATTAGTATACAAATGTTTGCATTGTGTTGGATCCATAAGTCACCAACTTCCTATTTTGGATCCTTTATGGTTCCTAAATGGATCTTTGTATAAGAACCATTTGGAACCAATCAAAACCAACCCAATTCATATTGAAAAGACATTTTGATTTCTTGTTGGTTCCAACTTTTTTTTTACAAACCCAATTGGACTCAACCCAAATCCGATCCGATCCACCCATTTGCCACCCCTAGTTGAGGCCATATGTCAGTTCTTCAACACCATTGGTAAACAGCTTGATGAGAAAGCGCGTCAATGCTATATACATGAATCGCTTGAAGGAATTGTCAACAAATCCTCATCTGGCTGCACGTCTAAGGTTTATGGTCCGTGATGTTATCGATCTGCGCACTAACAATTGGATCCCACGGCGTGAAGAGGTGATCTTTCTTTAATACCTCCACATTCTCTCTTCATTTTGAAAACTTATCTTACATGGTTTTCTATTCCCATTTAACAGGTGAAAGCCAAAACCATTACCGAGATCCACTCGGAAGCTGAGAAAAATCTCGGGTTACGTCCTGGTGCTACCGCTAGCATTAGAAATAACCGAGCCATGGCTTCTGGGCATTGCAACGTGTTGAAGAATTAAGGTGGACTTATCATCCTGAATTTGTCAAAGAGGCCATATCACTTGGGTTGGAGAAAAGTCAGCCTTGTGTAGATCCGGTTGGAACTCTTATCGAGTATCTATTTTCCAAGAAAGTTATAAATGCTAATGATGTTGGGAAGGGATGTCTCCTCTATGCAGCAATACTTGAAGATCTTGCAATTGATTTACCTAAAGCACCAACTAATTTCGGTGAGATTGTAGGGAAACTCGTTTTGGCCCAAAACTTGGATTTTAAGGTTGTTCATGAGATTCTAGCGAAAGTGGGAGATGACTATTTCCATAAAGGGATATTCACTGCCGTAATGAAAATTGTTAGCTCGGGTTCCACCGGGAAGGAAGTGTTGGATTCACATGCGGCTGATGTGGCAGCTTGTGAAAGCCTATTTTAGACCAAAACTTGCATACCTCAGAAGAAACACTCTTTCTTTCTCAACCACAGATAATTTACAAGTGGGAAAGGTTGATGTGATGTATATTTTTCCTGAGGTTATAGTAAATTTTGTTCAATGGAGAGTAGAAAGTAGGATATACGAAGATTTTGGTTTCTCGAGTCGATTGTGGCTAATCAGAGGCTGCGGTGTACTCAAGAAAGAAGGGTCCTTGTAAGGATCAATGTGTTTTGTATTGATTAGTTTTTAAATTTTTTTATTGACTTAATTAAATTTTGTGAGTGTATAATGCGATGCTGCAAAGGGAATGTGATTATAGATGTTGTTTACTTTGTCTGGAGTGACAAATTTTACTTGGCTGGAGTTGAGAGCCATTTTTTCTTTTCTAGTTTGTATTTGGATCCTAGTAGTATTGTGATGACTGATGAGTTATTTAGATTTTAGTCTATTGATATTTTCTATAAAAATCTTGTGCTTTTTTGAAGTACTAGGAAACAACACGTGCCATGCACGTGAATCTTTTGAATTTATTGAAATAATTATATAATATAAATACTTGATGCACCAACGAACTTTTGTTCCAAACTCAATACACTCTCAATCTATTTTGGGTAGTACTCGAACTTAATCATAAAGAATTATGTATGTACAATATGCATTTTCTTCACTACACATCCCACCTAATGTTCTTGTCGTTATTGCCGAGCATCCACTAAATCACTATAAAATAATTGGATAGGTAGTCATTTTTTAATAACGAAGAAAATCTGCAGCCGCTACACTTGGGGTGCATACTGGGTAAACATTGCAAGGAAAGTTATGTAAAAATCTCAAATCTCTTTCATCTCATTTACTGTAGAATTCCATTTATATTTCTACAGAGAGTCAAGGGGAAGCTAAGTTTACTACATACATAAAAGCACAATATCCTATTAATATGAGTATTAGGTATCGAGAAACACAAACATATAAATATTGAAACTATTTATATACTTATTACAAAATAGTACATCTGCATTAAGCTTATTTTTCAGTGCTCCAGTCTACTTCTAAACTCTTTGTAAATGTTCTATCAACTTATGTATTTATCTGAATAGCTTGTGCCATCGTTTCTACCTTGAGTTGCGAAGTTCATTAATCCGTGATATTAATTCTTGTTGCAATTGGGAAATAAATGGTTTTATAATGATAATTTTAAAACAAAACCTTAATTTAATCAAATTAAATATAATAAAAACCTTAATTTAATCAAATCAAATAAATAGATAATTCAACACATACATACCAAAAATAAAATCACAAAATTATACGAGACTTATAAATTCAATAGAGAATATTATAATAATGACTGCATCTTATGATCTTTTTCTATTCTTGTTTTTCAAAATGAAACGTGGCTTCAACATAATAAAAAATTACATATTAGTACAAAGAACAACATCCGACAAGGTGAATATTTGGGACAAACATAGATACAATCAGGAACTACAAAAGATTGTAAAGACAAAGCCACTTTTGAAAATAGAGTGTAAAAATCATGTGAGCTATATCTATTAGTAAATATTTGAAAATTGAACAATTATGATTCACAATAGTAGTTTAATTCGACATTGAACTCCACAAACTTAATATTATCATTTTTAAGCTCATGCATGTTTATTTTATATAATTTTTATTATTCTTCCATAAGATGATAATATTAATTTTTTACTCTTGAAATATTTTACTCTAAACATTTAAAAATAGTAAATCATCTCATATATATCTATACAGTATAACACGATTTATTAATAAATAAAACTATTATTTTTTACATAGGTTGAACATGTATAAATTGGATCAAGCTTGAAATAACTCGAATTCGATATAAGCAGGTTTAACCGATGACGGGTCTTTGCCAAATGCACATTGCGCAAACAAAGTAAATTTATTGAGGAAATTGTTTATTTTAACATTTAATTAAGTAAAACATGATTAAAGAAAAAATACCCTAAATACCACATTTATTGAAATAAGCTTTATTCTACCAAAAAATTAAAATAAATTATATGTACGAGTTAGAGCGTTGGAGCAAGGTTTTACCAATGACAACTTTCTGTAACATTAACTTAATGAAATAAACATAACACGGTATTAATATTATAAATAAGATAATTAAATTTAAAATAGTATCACATAATTTTTTATGATCACTATTAGCACATTAAAATAAATTATTTTAATGAGCTGGATTTATTCCGAAATAGTGTATGATGCTAACTATTAATTACACCATACAACATTAAATCAGATCACCAAATTTCTTTAGCAACAAAATGAAGTTAACTATATGTCCTCTAAACGACGATACATCTTTTAATTGTCAAAAGAAAATCTATTCTCATCGTATCATCCAATAATATCGGTCAATGTTGCTAGATATCATTCAATACTTGAAAAACTCCTAACCTCAACCTATACAACATTCACGTATTATGATTTGATTCATAACTTTTAACGCCTATTTTTTATTATTTAAATTTTATTATTCTCTTTTGAACGAATAGAATTAGAGGGAAATTTAAATATGAAGCTTAACTTAAGATGCAAGAAATTTAATCAAATGGATGTTGTATAGGCTAAGGTTCATAGTTTTTCATCTTTTAAATGTGGAGAATGATATTTTAAGAAATCCAGATTGATAAAAAAATTACTTATAAGCTAGATCATCATTCCACTACTATATTTAAAAATGAATCAGATCACCTGCCACAGTAATTCTCAACGGTGACTTCTTATTCAACAACTTAGTCAATATAAATAACATTGAAATTTGAACTATTAAACCTACCATTACCAAGTAATTTTGTATTATGATCCGCATATTAAACATATATATTGAACATATTTGAGAAATATTCATTTCAAGTTCATGTTTGTGTAGATATCTAATTTAATATTAAGATAACATATATAATGATTATTAAAGAATAATATTAATTTATTGTTATAAGTTATTTTAGTTTTAATAAACAAATTAAAAAAATAGAAATCATTCAAAATGATTCATACTTTTAGAATAATTATTATAGATATTAGACAATAATATTAATTTATTGTTATAGGATTATCTTATAAAACTTTAAGAAATATAACTCATTCCAATTGATTCATACTTTTGAAATAGTTATAGATATAGATATAAAATATTGATAAGATTACAATAACAAGTAATATACATTGAACAACCTTATTTATATTTCATTGAAGTTTATGCACCTATTTATTATTTTGATAACATTATTAAATGATTATTAATAGAATATGAAGGGGTTTTGGTTTTAAGTCTTAACTATAAAGTGTAAATCATTTGATTTGGTAAATCATTCACACTTTTAGAATAGATATAGATATAGATGAATAGATGTCCTAAATGTCATTTCTTGTGTATATGAATTAAACAAAATAGAGAAAAAAAATCCTAATTAATAGCCAACTTGCTCTGGGATGCACGTCATCATTTTCCTAGTCAAATTTGGGTACTACTTGAATAAGACAGGTTATTATTATATTTCATTTTCCCTAATTATCTTGGAATTTTTAAATAAAGATTAATAATCTACTACTTGCTACTTTATATTCGATTCTCATGTTTCTTTCATAAAAACATCAAACAAATGCGAGCAACATAAACCCTTTGCTACATCAAACATAACACCATCACTAAAAATTAACGTAACTCAACTTACTGATCCATATAAAAATAAATTTAAAATTCACATAAATCAGCGAGAATAAAAGTACTGATTCAAAAATTGGCTAATTGTCCCCAAAAATTGTATAATTAATTTCTTACACGTTTTGTAGTCTATCATAATAAACAAGCATTTATCAACATGACCTATATAGTGCAACTACCTTCCACTTGTTTATCTCATATTTATATATATATTTGGACTATCTCATTATCCATCTTACACAACTTTAGATTTCTTCTCCTCATAAATTCTCATAAAGAAAAAATGAAGTATGTACAATCGTTGATGCTCATAGTACTCATAATAATATCATCCCATTTCTCTTTTCAAACCTCAGCTCATGAAGCCATCTCCAATAATCAAACTCCAAACCCTTTATTGCAAACACAAAAACAAAGCTTGGAGAGCTCTGGAAGGTTGATAAATGTCGAAATTAAAAGAAGATCTCGAGCAGTACCACGTGGCAGTGGTTCATCAGGATCATCATCATCATCATCATCAATTGGCTCACAATTATCACTTGTTCAACTTTGTTCGATGCTTAGTTTCACCGCCTTTTTCGGTTTCTTCGTGATCTAAACTCGCAAAGTTCTTATATTCCGTTTTTTATGTTTGATTTTGAACAAGCTTGTAATAATTTAGTGTTGAATCTCATGGTGTTTCATTACATGATTGTGATTGTTTCGTACTTAGAAGTTTATGTAACTTTTTAAAATTAATTTATTATCGTATATAAAAATAGTGGTAATTTTGTTTGTGTGTTAGGTAATTGTTTATAATTTGTAATTGTACCATATATTGGATATCCGAAGTTGGAAGTTATTTATATTATTGTTTATAGAAAATAATGTAATACGTGGTTTATTTAATCAGCATATATTAGTTTTGTTTTTTTTTATTTGAGTTAGTTGTATAATGAGTGTGGCTATGAGCAAGATTAGTCACATAGCCTTGCAGGCGAACCAGCATTAAATGATTCCGCATTCAAATTGGTTTGAAGTTACGTACAAATTAAATAGTTTGAACACTAAAAATAATTAATGTGTGTATATAGGACAAATTGATTATATATATATATATATAATATTCAATTTCTTTTCACAAATTTCAACTTTTCTATATGCACTTATTGAATATTTATCATAACAATAAAGATATAGGACCGATTTGAAGTTGCTTAGGTGTGGGTGTGGGTCAATTGTTTGCATATAGAAATAGATAGAAAGCAATTGTCATAAACTCTAGTATAGGCAAGTGGACAATTCTTGTCCACCTTGCACTTATTGTGTAATTTTAAAAAATGTTTGAGACTCAAGATATTCATAGTTATTTATATAATAATAAAATCGATATAGAAATTATGATTAAAAAACAGTTATGTGAGACTTCACTATCTCTTACCATAGTCATATCGAAAAAGTTATATGTCGTGTTTAAAGTCGCAATTAGGACGGAGCAAAGGGGTTGGGTATCCGCCCCATGAAAAGTTGTTCTTCTTGTACCCATCTTTGGAGCTTATTGAAGGCAAAAGTTTTAATTTTTTTCGATTTGTAATCTCTTTTCTTCATTGTTTATTTGAGGATTTTTTTTTTCTCAATTTTTATTTGATTTGCTGTTAATTGTTGATTATAAACTGATAAAGGATCATATTTGTTGTTTTGAAAATCTAGTTGAATATATATAAGAAATAGGGATAAATGCAATTGCAAGGTGCAGAACAGAGGCTTAAAATAGCCTATAAAGTTTCTGCCCCTGTCGATTTTTTGTATTGCGATAACTTATCTTCACCATTAACAGCAATAACATTGCTAATGGCTTAAGAACGAGTGTTTGGGGGCAAATTGAACCTTGATATAACAATGTCATTGGGAAGCATAGTGCTACAATTATGTAAATTGAGTGAGCAAAATGCTTGTGAAATTTTTTGGAGTAAAGATTGAGAGATGAGGTGCCATTTATCCAACAATTTACGAATGATTCTGCCTTTAAAAGTACTTAAAAAGTTGACAAAAAATAGTTTTTTTATTTTAAATCATGGTTCATCTTCTATTCAATTTAATTTGACATTGACAAAATATTTACATATATTAAAAATGCATTAATAAATGTATCTAAATATCTTGAGAAAATTGATTTGAAATAAGAAATCTTATCGTTAAATGTAGTGCACACCACTAAAATTCACCTTTTACAACTAAATTTCTTTCGATTTAGAAAACCGGAAATATAATCCTTATAAGAAATTCAAATGTAGACCACTTTGTCAAAAATAATAAAAGACGGAAAATTCTATGCTAAATCGGACCTAAATCAGCACAGAACTCAAACAAAAGAGAAGCAAAACATTGAATAGATCAATAAACACAAGAAATTAAGAAAGCATAATATTACACACAATACAATAGATTGTCCAAAGACACAAATAACACAATAATAAATTCAGAGATAAACCACCAGACAGTAGAAGAAGTATTACTGTACTAGGCGACCTGATCGTAGTAGCGATCTTCACTGCGGAATCGATCGGGATCGAGGAAGACGATGGCGTAGAGAGCGTAGATGATTCCAGGAACGTAACCTAAAATAGTCAACACCAAGCAGATGAAGAACTCGACGGTGCAGCACCCGTAACGGAGGCAAACGCCGAGAGGAGGAAGCAAGATTGCGATTAAGATCTCGCAGATCGTCGCACATGTTGACGCCATTTTTCTGATCTGATCTTTTTCCTTCCAAACAAGACTTTTGGAGGTGTGATATTTTGGGCCTGTCGGTATTGGTTGGTATTTATATCGAGATCGTGGGCCCAATCACTATATTCTAATTTTAATATTGTACATAGGATATTTTAATGTATTTTTTTGGACAATATTGTCCAAAAGGTTGAATTCCCAACCCCAAGGACCCCTCATGCCCCAGCCCGACAACGCTATGGGAGGACTTAATCATGGTAATCCAGCCAATCACAGGGGCTAAACCAGTGCCCACTGCGCACAAGGAGCCTCATGCCCCGGCCCGACAGCGCTATGTGAAGAATTAATCATGGTAACCCAGCCAATCACAGGGGCTAGACCAGTGCCCACTGCGCACAAGGAGCCCCCTCACTTGAGAGGTTGCTCCCACACATAGGATAAGGTTGGATAGGCTTATTTATCCACCCTAGTCACGTGTTTGGTATAGGTGATGGCCGTCTGGGATAGATTACAAGCCCGCATTTTTATCACATATACAGCTGATGCATTATCCAGTTAGGGAGGGTGAGATAATCTTATCTTGAGATAAAGGATAACAGCTAAATTTAAAGTTGACTCTTTCACCCTCTAAAGAAATTTTATTGTACATTTTTGCCCTTAATATATGCTTAATTACAAAACAGCCTGAACCTTCATTCTCAATTTAAAACCCAAACCTTCATTCCCAATTTAGATACCCAATTTAAAACTTCATTCTCACATCTGCACAAATTTGAACCTTCAACACAAGTCGAACACAAATTTGTGTACGAATTCAAAAGAAATGGAAGGCTTCAACCTGTCGAAATATGTGCTCGAAATCGGAAGACCTGCATTACTTAGCTGTTGAACCGAGCTAGGGTTTCTGAATCGAGCCCTAAGAGAAACCGAGCCTAGGCAATAAATTAGGGTTTCGAAACCGAGCCCAAATCGACGATCGATGATTTCAATAGCGAAAAATATCCAACTGCCTAAAGTTCAACCATTGAACCAAAAAATCGATTGACTTTAAGCTCCCTCGCGCTCATATATAACTATTGTTGGGAAAAATCTAGTAGGAGCGTAACGGGCGGTGTTCATAAAGATGCAAAATGTAAACGTCGAGGCACGAGTTTAGACTCCATTTCCTTAAGACAATATTGCTCCGCTCTTGGTGGTCACGGAATACGGCAATTTGTCTCCCAAGACACAACGACGGCGTCTCAGCAATAGTACCACTACAAATTCTCGAGCCTAGCGAACAAAATATTATTCCAAACTCTCTCTATGGACTCGTATGGATTAAATGCATCTCTAAACATTTAATATACAAAACTATTCTTAAAATATTAAGTTAATAATTAAGAATATTAAAAGTACTTAAATTAGTACTAAATAGTTCTTCAAATAACACTTAAGAACTTCAAGAATATTTTTAATGCTCAACTAGCATTTAATATTCAACACCATTCTTAAAATATTAAAATAATATTAAAGAAACAAAAAGATTCTCGAAAATAGTCATATTAGTATTTAGGAGAAAAAGAGAGAAGAGAAAATGATTTTGGTTAGGGATGGCAATGGGACGGGTTCGGGACGGGTACTACAAGACTCGAGACCCGTCCCGTTCAATAATTTTAAGACCCGGACCGGAACACTACCCGGACCCATCCCGGACCCGGCCATTTCCCGGCCATTTCCCGTGAGTCCGGGTCCTACCCGTCCCGGACTCGGTGCAAATTCAATTTTTTCTTTTTTTATCTAAACAAAAACATTCAAGATAATATAAGTACCACCAAATGAATTTAAACTCTAAACACATATCAAAATACAATCATGAAAGACTTAAATCATTCATACGAACATATGTAAACTCATTTAACTATCTCCAAATTCAAAAACAAAAAGAAATATCAAATAAATATAAAGAAAATAGAAAAACTATGAGGTTTTCGTAATAATTTCTTCATCTTATTCGCCGGTGACTTGATGGAGCGAGCATACGACGATGAGGGAGCGCCGCCGTTGAGTTTCTGATTTTGGGTGGGTGAGGAGATTGTTGTGGTCTTGTCGAGCAGAACTGTTGTCTATTGTTTGAGGAGAATAATTTAATGTTACGGCTGTTTGGGACTTGGGAGAATTGTTGGCGAAAACCCTAATATAATTAAAATTAAAAATATATTATATATATTAATAAAAATAATCAAAATAATAATTATGGAACGAGTCCGGGTCGGGAGCGGGACAGGTATACTGCTAGACTCATGACCCGTCTCGGACCCGGCCGGATCTTGATATTTTATACCCATTCTCGGACCTGGTCCCATTTTTTTGGATCCGGACTCGGACTCATCGGGATGTGTTTCAATATTTCTCGATCCCATTGCCATCCCTAATTTTGGTGTGATTAATTCCACAAATGGAGGGCCTATCTATAAATAATGAAGAGTTTGGGTCAAAAATTGCAACTTTTCGTAGTTAGCAGGAGGGCCCAAAAGGTATATCTTTTGGACAAACACCCCCTATAAAAGCTTTTCACTTTAGCCCAACAGTTACAACTAAAAGTGTCAAGCAGGCCGTTGACTGGCCTGCTTAACAGCCGGCCTAACAGGCCGGCCAGGCCAAGGTTGGCCTGCCCCTTAAGGCCGCCTTAAGGGGCCGGCCTTATCCGGCCATGGCCAGGCCGGCCTATTTAATTAATGGGCCGGCCTGGCCCATTTATATAATATATATATATATATATATATATATATATATATTTTTTAAATAATTTTAAACCCCCCCCCACTTTTCTGCCGTTGGGCAACGGCTGAAAAAAATCCAGCCGCTGCCCAACGGCTATTTACCATTTTTTTTTTAATTTTTTTTTTATTATTTTGTTTATTTTCTATTTATTATTTTGTTTATTTCATTGTGGTTTTTTTTATTTAATGCAAGTTATTAAACATTTATTTACACAAAAATTATATTTTCAAGTTATATAAAAGTTAACTATAATTACTAAAACAAAGCAAATTTTAAATATTGAAATAAAAAAAAACAAATTAAATAATGAAAAAAGCAAAAAAAAAATATTAAATTTTGGAAATTGGAATTTCCAACTTCAATTGAAAGTTGGAAATTCCAATTTCCAATCAAGGCCATTTAAGACCGAACTTGGAATTTGGAAATTGGAAATTCCAATTTCCAATTTGGAATTTGGAGCAGGCCTGATGGCCGGCCAATTAAGGCCGGCTAGGCCGGCCAATCAGGCCTGCTCCAGGCCATTTCGACCAACAAGCCAAAATGGCCTGCCAGGCTTAAAGGGGCCGGCCTGGGCCCCTTTAGGCCTGGCCGGCTAGCTTAGAGGGCTAGGCCGGCCTGGCCCCCTAAGAGGAGTGGACCCTAACGGGCCGGCCGGTTCCGGCCCGTCAGGGCCATTTTGACACCTTTAGTTACAACCATTTAAAAAGTACCCAATTATAAATGATTTGGTGTGGACGGATGCATCATGCACTATCCAATCAACCAATCACATTTCTATTAAAATGAGAGCTAATCACATGCATTTGGGTGCACAAATCAATCCATTACTTTCGAAAATTATATTTTGACCCCAAGATTTTGAATCTTGAACAATTACTTCCTTTCAAATTGGTCCCTCAATTTTTTGATTTGAACATTTTAGTCTTCGAACTAAATGAACTTTCTCTCATAAAATCGCGGCCGTCGATTGTATAATTTATGATCATTTAATCGTTTATGTATCAATCGATAAGTTGATCTCAATTATGAATAACGTTTTAAATGACACACTTTGTTAATTAATTTCTCATTGACCATAAATCGAATTTGAGTAATTAAATACTCTAAATTTATCTACTCGCAACGTAGAATAATTTGAGCCAAAGACATTCCGCTTTCGACATACGAAATTCACTTAAATCTTTAGATAAATCATACTAAAACATAATTTACTCAATCAAGATTTCCAACAACTATGTGTGCGTTTGAGTGTGTTTTTGTTCCAGTTGTTTATATATGCACAACAATGTCGGGGAATCTTAGTTTCTTCTGGCAGAGTATTTTGGATTTGATCTTTTTTTTTGTGTTGAGGAAATGAGGGGATCAATATTCAATTTTACAATCTAGGGCATATGGGTAATTTTGAAGTAATCAAGTGATGAATCAATCACACATACAAAACACAAGATGAGATTTAAGGGGACCAGCAATCCCTTGTACCAAACATTGATACGCTATTTTAACAAAAATCTAATCCTAAACTTAGATGGATAACTTATTTATCATGTAATATTCTATCCTCACTACAAAAGAAGCCCTAATAGTATAAGGGATAATTTTAGGGGTGAAAATTTTACTCGATTTGAGCTCGATCGCTAAAAGCTCGGTTCGACATTTTACCAAACCAAGCTTGAACGATTTTTTTGTTCGATAAATTTTAAAGCTCGACTCGAGCTCGGCTTGATTAGTAAAAAAATGATGAAAATATGTACAAAATATCCAAACTACTCGAGCTCGGCTCGATGAACAATCAAACCAAATTCAAACACAATTTTTAAAACTCGATTGTAATTCAAAAAAGTTTGAACACTTATGTGTTCGGCTCGACTCGACTCATTTTCACTCCCTACGGATAATGTTATTTTATTGTTCAAAATATTTAGGTATGAATTTTAAATTTTTGATAAATTTTAATATTCCGATCTGAAAATGTAATTTAACTATAATTTTGAGGGATATTTATCTTATTTTTCATACACTCTCTTTTGTTTTTCTAACTCGTCTTCTTTACCTCGCCTCATCCAAAACTTTCACACACACATATATTTATAATTATAATTGCAGTAACATAAAAAATCATACACACATTTATGTGTACTAGTATGAAATACGTGCGTTGCACGTGAACATCCGATTATAATATTATATAATTTTTGTTGAAAAAATATAGGCCGCTTTTCGAGAAAAAGTAAAGTACAATTTAAGAAGAAAATTATATTTTCATTACGTAAAAATATTAGTGAACATACAATTGATTATAGAGTAATATTAAGAAGTTACAATAACTTATTGATTTATTATAAATTGAAACCGACTGGAAAATAGAATATTTATCACAATTTGGGACTTTTTAGTCTTGTGATCAAGTAAAGAGATGAATAAGTTCCATGTTTAAAAAAATAATCTTTCTCATACTATTTTTGGTAATTAATTACTTGTCATTTTATATTCTTATGACATCTCTATTGATAATAGTGTTAAATGCCTAATCGTTTTCTTTAACTTATTATTGTCTATGTTTGATAATTAGTTAAAAGTGTTTATCCAATTTTCATTTGTCATCTCTTTTTTTTTGTTGTTGCACTATAGTTGTCATATCTCCATTTAGCTTTTGATGGCTTGTGCTTCATCTTCTACTATATATGCATCATCATTTTCTCTAAAGTTTTCAATAATTTGATGTTTGTTTACAAATGATCAGTGTGTTGGTTTAGCATAAATCCGTTGGTTTAGCCGTTGAAGGTGGTCCCGGTTGTGGTCCCACAAGACTATTGCAACTCAATAAAAACTTAGAAAAAATAAAAAAGTATTCATGGCATCTAGGTTACGAACTCTATTCTCAAGAGACAACTCAAACAGTTCTGGTGTCGTCCAGTCCCATGAATTGCATAGTCAGCATAGCAATTATTCAAACTGGAATATTCCACAACAACAGATAGAAACTATGTACAAAATAGGTACATTCGATTTCAAAACTGCATTTTCTGTCAAAACGCACGAAGAAACTATCTCATTACAACATGAATTTCAAAGTATACCTTTACTTTCACAGACTTCAATAAAGAAATATCTAGACAAAGGCTTTAGATATATTCATTTTGGGCTTATACAAATTGCTGTTAAACCCCTTGTTCATATTGGTGTTAATGCACCAGTCTATTTAGCTCTTAGAGACAATAGATTAAAGAAATACAAAAGCTCCTTATTAGCTATGATTCAAACTAATATTTGTAATGGGCCAATTTACTTTAATTGTGCTCCAAATTATTCTATAGATCTATCTGACCCTCTGATTTTAGACTCCCTAATATTAGACATACATCTTCAAGGAGATGAATTCAAAAACTTAAGCAAAAACTTTGCTGTCATTTATCGGGTTTATTTCTGTGTAATGTCATCTCAGTTGAATCCAAAATTTATATTAACTCCAACCTCTAAAGATGAAACTGTCATGCTCCAACTAGAAGCAGACAATTCAACTTACTTTGTCCCTAAAAGATTAAAATGGAATGAAATTACCATTCCTAAAGAATTTATAATTAATAACCCCCAAATCCCTCGTGGTGTTGAAAGGCATGAAGTCTCAGATATAGAAGAAGACTCTGATAGTAGAGTCCTACTTCGAAGGATACTGAAAATAAACAGGTATCAACATTAAGTGCTAAAAAGAAAAAAGGCACTAATGATACTGAAAACAAAGAGGTATCAAAGAATGAAATGCTGAAAAGAAAACAGGCATTTAAAAAATACAAAAAGAAAAAAGAAAAAGAAAAAAGATTAGAAAAATTCAAAAAAGCCGGGAAAATCAAATTGGCATTTAAAAGAAAAGAACAAAAGAATTTTTCCCTCCTTTGTTCATACAACAGATACTTGAAACATTCAAAAATATTTGGATCAGATGTTTCTCGGTGAAACGCGTATCTAAATAAATTTTGTTTATTACAAAAACAAGATGTACCTATCAAATCAAATATCCCCCTCATTTCCATCAGTCGGCCATCTTCGTCGACTAAAATCAAAAGGGCTATAAGTGCTACCATTTACTATCGATCAGCAGTAAAGATTCGGCCATTTATTCAAAAGTGCAATAGTACATGTCGGCCATCTTTGCTTAAAACAAAAATCAGAAGTCAAAAGTTGAACAGCGATGACCAGTGCTATGTCGGCCACCGTTGAAATTCAAATTGAAATTTCGTTCAAATTCGAAATGAAATTCAAGACAGGATGGCTATATAAGGAAGCCTCTTCTCCATTCATCATCATCGCAAAAAATTCTAGTTCTCTCAGTATTTAGCTTAATTTCCTATATTTTCTCCACATATCCTCTGTTAACTCTATCTTTCAGTTCATATTTAGCTATTCAAGTAAGTTTTCCAAATTTGTTTTTTATTTATCAGTTTTTCTGTAATTCAATTACTTGTACTCATATTCCGCTGTATTACTATTCAAAAGTCACTGTTCACTCTGTTTATTCATTTGGTTATTATTATCTTAATTCATTTAACATGTTTATTTACTACATGCATAGTACCTGGGTCTTCCCTGGTATCAGAGCCCGGTAGGGTTGTGATATTGAGAGAAGAGTATTCAAAACCCAGATTTTCATAAATACGTAATTATTTTCATAAGTAATTATTGATTGCATGATCAGTGTGTTGGTTTAGCATAAATCCGTTGGTTTAGCCGTTGAAGGTGGTCCCGGTTGTGGTCCCACAAGACTATTGCAACTCAATAAAAACTTAGAAAAAATAAAAAAGTATTCATGGCATCTAGGTTACGAACTCTATTCTCAAGAGACAACTCAAACAGTTCTGGTGTCGTCCAGTCCCATGAATTGCATAGTCAGCATAGCAATTATTCAAACTGGAATATTCCACAACAACAGATAGAAACTATGTACAAAATAGGTACATTCGATTTCAAAACTGCATTTTCTGTCAAAACGCACGAAGAAACTATCTCATTACAACATGAATTTCAAAGTATACCTTTACTTTCACAGACTTCAATAAAGAAATATCTAGACAAAGGCTTTAGATATATTCATTTTGGGCTTATACAAATTGCTGTTAAACCCCTTGTTCATATTGGTGTTAATGCACCAGTCTATTTAGCTCTTAGAGACAATAGATTAAAGAAATACAAAAGCTCCTTATTAGCTATGATTCAAACTAATATTTGTAATGGGCCAATTTACTTTAATTGTGCTCCAAATTATTCTATAGATCTATCTGACCCTCTGATTTTAGACTCCCTAATATTAGACATACATCTTCAAGGAGATGAATTCAAAAACTTAAGCAAAAACTTTGCTGTCATTTATCGGGTTTATTTCCGTGTAATGTCATCTCAGTTGAATCCAAAATTTATATTAACTCCAACCTCTAAAGATGAAACTGTCATGCTCCAACTAGAAGCAGACAATTCAACTTACTTTGTCCCTAAAAGATTAAAATGGAATGAAATTACCATTCCTAAAGAATTTATAATTAATAACCCCCAAATCCCTCGTGGTGTTGAAAGGCATGAAGTCTCAGATATAGAAGAAGACTCTGATGGTAGAGTCCTACTTCGATTCAATTCCCTTAGGATAAACGAACATCCTAGAATGAGAATTCAAGAAGTTAATTCTAGGGCTTCCTTTTCCGATAATAATTCTAGGGCATCCTTTTCAGAAGGCGCAAACATGAGTTTTCAAAATGTTAGAGTTGATTTTAAATCCCCTATTCCTTCTACTTCATATCAACAGGAAGATGAATCTTTTCATATAGGTTCTCCTACTACTTCTCAAATGGAAGATCATATTAATATGATTTCTTTTGCTAGCTTTACTCCAAATTTCGGATATCTTGAACGAGAGTTCAACGATCCGGATGAAAGAATCAGAAGAGATTGGTATCTCAAATTTGACCAAGATTTTCGTGATAAACTTCACGAAGAATGGTTAAAAGGTCTTCAAAAATTTAAAACTAATATTACATTACTAAATTGGTTTGACGCATACTGTCAGCTAAACAACATTTCAAATGTTTATTCCCTTGATCAAATTAATGTTCAAACTAACCTATACAAAAAATGGAAACTATCTTCAGGTTCCATTATCACCTCTATTCATCCTCCTTTACAAAATATTAAAATTCCTCATGATAAAGGTGAATTCTTAGCTACTCCTTTCCGAACGGGAAAAGATGGTGAAGGAACGATTAACATGGCAGATATCAGAAAACTTCACGAACAAAATAATTACTCAAATCAAATTTTACATACTATTGCCGAACAGGTTGATAACCTATCGGTTAAAATTGATTCTAAGAATAATGTTCCTAATGTTCCTAAATTTCCTAATGAAACCTCTTATCCTCATTTTAATACTAGAAGTTTACCTGAAAAAATAGAAAGTAAACTAAAACTCCCTGCTAGCTCTTATCTAATTGATAAAATTTCTCAAAAACTTATTGGAGAATCATCTTCAATTTCGAACATAAATTGTTTAAAAAGGGCTGATTCAAATACTGAATCTGAAGCGGAAATTAATAAAGTTTATTTCAAACCAGGAACAAAGACTTATTATAATAATAGATATACTCCTCCCGATATTCTCTTTGAAGAGAGAAGTCAATTCAAAACTGGATCTAAATATGACGGTCATTCCATTCATGAATGGAATATCGACGGAAAATCCGAATATGAAGTGTTAAATACACTTCAAGAAATGGGTATGGCTCGAACAGAAACCCTATATCTTTAAAAAATTTAAGAAGATTTTAAAATTTTTGAAACTTAAAATTGAGGATACGGTTACTATCTATTGTCTGCATAAATTTTTTAAATAAATAATGTTTTATTCAAAACTATAACAGTTTAGTTTTTAACATAAAGACTTAGAACAATTAAGATTAAGTTATTAACCATATCTGTTAAAGTTTTTGTGGAATGTAAGTTCGTGGAATGTGCTTTTTGATTTTAAAAATTCATCATGAATTTTTTAATATTAGAGATTATATTAGGGGGTTTAGTAATTTTATGATATATATAGCAACTGTTATATATATATATACATACACACTCGCATAATTATATATATTATTTTTATATTTGAGGTTCTTATTATTTTGTTTAATGTGAAAAATTATGATATATGTATTCATAATTTGGTATTTACCAATACACACACATATATAGTCATTCAATATGAAATAATGTTGGACTTTGGTGGAAGAATACAAAGGCATAATTATACAACTATTACATGGACTTTAGGAGTAGACAAAGTAATGTAACAACCTTGAATTGTCATTAATTAGCAAGTTCATGTATGTAGGAGTTAACATGATGATTAATAGTGAGTTATTGTATTGATTAAATAAATTAAGGTTTTAAGCAATGAGAAGACATAGTTGGAGCACGGACAAAAGTGTTTTTCTACAATTGGACATTTACATTATCCATAAAGATAGATTGTAAAATTTTCTCTCATATGTTATAACTTACCATTATTACAGTATGGAGGGCAAAGAAAAGAAAAAAAAAACTAAAATTTGAATCATAATTCTCCTTTGGTGAGTTCTCTCGGACTCTATTAAGTTCTTGTTAATATTTATGAATTTATGCTTTTACCATTTCAATTATGTTTTAAAATAGAAGTTTAAAAATTAATAAACTAAAAATAAAAAAAAAAATATTAATTTCTTTTGAAAGAAAAAGTAAAGCATGAATAATGGAATGTGTCACCAACAATCGATACTTTTTTCTCAAATTTTTTAGATTCTTATTTATTGTAGCACCCCAACCCCAGCTTAATAGGAGTCGAGTTGCCACCGTGACTTTGAGCATGAGAAATGTATTTTACAAATAAATATATAATATTTCGTAAATAAATTCAGCGGAAGGCTTCATTATAAAAACACGAGTAATTTTTTTTCCTTAATTTTAAAAGCAAATCATGCAAAATTAACTCGTGTCATACCCACATTTGCAAATTAAAACCTTGTTATAAACACATGAAAATGTTTACTTAAATATTGTAAACAGTAGTTTTCCAAAAACATCAAACATTATTTGATTTATACTCATCGACTTATATTAAAAACGTAATATATATATATGCTTCTAGAGGGAAATTCATACAGCCGGCTACTCATCCGCTCGTCGTAAACTGGACCTGAAAAAGATTAAACTTAGCAACGTAAGATTTGAGAAATCGATAACGGTAACTTGCATTTGCATTGAAGAGGTTAACCAATACGTCAAAAGCATCATCCAAGGTCCGAAGACCTGGCCTAACTCCAAGGTCCGAAGACTTGGTCTACTCCAAGGTTCGTCAACCTGGCTTAACTCCAAGGTTCGTCAACCTTGTACTTTATCATGTCGTTTCATCTCATCCAACATAAGAGTTATTCTAATCAATGTAACTGAAAATAAACGTTATCCACTTGACGTTTCACTTAGATGCGGGGATGACTCCTGAAGTGTCCGTTTGTCTCGTACTGCACTTGACCGTTCATCAACATTTAGATTTTAAAACACATTCAAAAACATGTACATACATATGCTTCTATTCTCTTCATTAAGCATCATCATGGATGTGTCTCAAAATGCCCAATATCACTTTTAATCATAGCAACAGAAATTGATTTTAAACTAGCAACTTATGGCTTAAAAACACTCTTCATTGTAACAATTTTCATAAATCATATATCCATCGAAAATTCATGAAATTAATCATGCATGTACTGAAAATCTCTTATTTAATTTTGCTAAAACAGTGGATATAAATTCAAACCACAAAAGCTTTCATAAAATATTTATCATACTCAAAAATTCGTTTGAAAATGCTCTAAAACCAGTCAATCTTCTAAAATTTACTATAAATCGTATATTTACTGAAATATTCTAAAAACTTATAAAATCATGTATATAAACATAGTAAAATAGGTTTGAAAGATTCAATTTGATCGATTTATAAACTTTTTCTTCTAGAGTTAAAAATCACAAGAATCCAATTAGAAACTGCACTAACTTTGAAAATTCACTGTAATTCGTGTATTACTCCAAAAATCACCAAATGTTAACCATAGACTCCCAACATCATATAAAACAACATACTAAAACAGTTTTCTAAAATTCCAAGTATAAAAATCTATAAAAATCAGCAAAGTGGACTGAAATTTCCAGGATTTTCACAAGTTGCTTAAACTCACATATTTCCTTAATAAAAATGTAAATTCGAGTTTTATAATCAATCATCCTCAACAAAACCCCCATAACTCATTCTATTACACATGCAAGAAGTTTAGATTTGATAATCCAACATGCAAAGTCTATTTCAACATGAAATTTCACAATCAACACTTAAAATGACACAATTTTGAAGATCTTTTGAACAAAATATCCAACAAATTTCATTATACTTGTAGTAAATCACTCTTAAATCATACATGCAGTAATTTTGGGTAAGAGAATTAAACATGCAAAGCCTATTTCTACATGTATTTGCACAATCAACACTTAAAATGACATTTATTTCAAGATCAACCACACAAAACAAGCTATTTAACAAAAACTCTTTACTTTTTCGGGATTCATCTTTAGATCACACATGCAATGAGTTTGGGTAAGGGAATCATACATGCAATACTTCTTTCAACATGTATTGGCACCCATAACTTCAAATAAAAATATATTTTGACAATCAACCACATAAAATAACACATGCAACAAAACTCATCACATAATAGACATCCCTCTTTAAATCATACATGCAATACAATGTTTAGCAACCTAATCATGTTCTTAAGGAGGAAAATGATGTAAATTAGTAACAAGAAAAAAAACTACCTCTTGAAAGTTCAAAAAAAGTTCTTTTATGCTTGATTGAAGACTACTACACTTGAGCTTACTTTCCTCTTTCTACTTGGTATGCTTTCGCTTCTTTACTTCTCTAGAAATGAAGAGATTTGAAGGAGAAATTGAGGTTTTCTTGAGAGAAGTGGTAGAGAGAAGGAAGAGAGAGTGCAAGAAGAGAGAGAGGCTTGAAGGGTACAAATGATCCTAATGGCCATTTTGCATATTTATAGTGTATAAGATTTTTGTATAATATATGTATTATACATGTATATCTTGTATTTTATATATATATATAAAGATGTGTAATGATTATTTCTTGATCCTTGTGTGGATTTGATGGAGACATGAGAGGTTGAGTGGGATTTTATCTAATGTGTCATACACAATTAAATATAATTATGGTAATTATGCATGTATTTTCATCTAGGTCACATAGTTATTGCATATAAACTTTTTAATAAAAGAAAACCACTTAATTATTGAACACATTAGTCAATATATATACTAATTATTGGAATTATTACACATGCAACTTATCTATTTTTTGTTCGTTCATAAAAAATATTTGCATGTCGAGTGCATCACGATCGAACTCGGTCTCTTAGGTAACTAACCTGCAAGACTTTTCAAACTTAAGAAAATATTAGCTCGTTATTTCGATTAAACGAAAAGCTCGTCTAAAACATTAAAGGAATGAGCAATAATAAACTATAAATAAAAATGATATATATATGCAAAAATATGTTATGCATGATTTTAAAAAATGGGGTGTTACATTTATAGAATCCAAGGGGAACATGTATCAAAATTAGCGACATAAGATATTTATATTACATATTAGACCAAAAAATTATTGTGAAATATATAAATTTCATTTCTACTATGTAAATTTATGTATATCATCATTTTTACATGAACCTTAACTATATCAAGTATAAAAAGTAGTTGTATATCATCTGAGATTTAAAGCTTCTTCTAAGGATATGAGTGGATAAGAAGGCTTTTCTCAAAGATCGTTCGAATCGAGAGTCTATTTCTGCTTAGGATATGTTCTGTTTAAGCTCGTGAAATTTCTTCTCTTTTGAAAAAGCTTTTGTCACGCCCCCAGACCGGGCCCGGGGACGATGACCCTTTTCTTTTTAAAAATGTTATGATTTTCTACAATAGTAAAATACATCTTTCGAGATAAAAACAAACCATTTTTCCTTACAAAATCAAACCATGTACATTAACAAACGTTTGTTTACAAACCATAACAGAGCGGCTATTTAAACAAAAATCAGAGTTCTTTGAGCTACAAAACGCTCGAAACACGGCATATGAACATAGTTCTGTCTGACCGCTCGGGATGCTTAGGCAACCTTCACATATATACATCAATCATCACCTGCATCATAAGAATCTAATAAGTTAATGGCTTAGTAAGAAGAATCTCAATTATAACAATATATCACGTAGCACATAAGACAATCAGTAATGCATAGTTCATTTAAAACATTTATTTTTCCTCTTTGGGTACCCTCGAAGTATGGTATTCGACTGATGATAATAGGCGTCTATTTTTAGAACCTGTTCATAATTGGCCAATAAAAGAAGCATCACCGGGGTTCTCATACCGACCTTTCGGCCGATGATATTAGCCGCTAGTTCCATCATATATCGTGGCTTTATCTATCTTGGTTTTTACACCTCAAGGTATTCACCACCCTCTGTTGGGTCTGCCGGTCCCTCCCGCGTCCCGTGCCTCCCGACCGCCAATCAAATACCAAACCTCTCTTTTGAAATCGTTTTCTTCACCTGTATAGCAATATAATGCAACATAATCCCATATACCCCAACATTTCACATCAAATAACATTTAACACAATCGTCACATAATAACATTTATTAACAATCAACACACATATTCATAAACATGCATAATACTAATTCTTATGATGCGTCAAAGAACACTTCTTCTTACCTTAGGTCCTTAGTAATGAAATTGATAACGTGACGCTACCGCAAGCTATCTATAGTGCTCCTTCTAATCCTAGTTGTTCAATAACCTGTAAAACAATATATATACGATACCTAAATACGATTTTCGACTAATATTCAAAATTTACCGCTTAATTTGAAGAAACTATCGGTAAAATACTTACTTGTAACGAGTATGTCGATTCGCCTAGCTCGTTTTACGTTCTATTACGCGTTTTCTATTTTTTCGGAATTTTCTTCTATTTTTCTTTCCTTTTCTTCTTTTCTTCTATTTTCCTCTTGTTTTCTTTCTGTTTCTATGATTTTCCTTAGCTTTGTTCTCCAAGTGATATTTAAATAGGCATAAGTTGGCTACAGAAACTTAGATGCCAAGTTTTAGTGACCATTATATATATATATATAATATATCTTGATATGTAAGTCGGCCATTCAAACTTAGTGGCCAAGTTTGGTTGCAAATTTTGATAATATATATTATTATATTAGTTGAATTATTTGCAGTTGTTAGCTTATTATGTGTTATACATTTATACATTATATTTTCTACGTGTCGTGTATTTAAACTAATGGGGACATACCGGTAACACGTAAGTGATGCGTAGTGTGTAAAATATATTTACCCGATAATTAACTGGAAGGTTTAATGTACTGTATTTAATCAAAACTCTAAAGTTAAGCGTGCTCGTACAAGGGCAATTTTAGGATGAGTGACCGTCCTGGAAAGCACCTCAATTTTCCGTTCGTTAATTAATTTGTGATAAGTGCTAGACGTCGTACCTACTTAATCTAATTCGTTAATTGTCTAAATATCGTGCATGCTTAATCGTCATTCCTTCTTAACTATTAGAGGATGCTAATTAAATGCATTTTAAATGCACGTATCAGATATGTAGCGCGTAAGCATTTTCGTAAGATCATGCATTTATCATATAATTACCAAATAGTCATATTCATGCAGTCATGCCATTCATAAACTGTAAATCAATTAATACTAACTATATGACATGTTTATTGTTGGCCGGGTGTGAGATCATTGGGCATTACAGCTTTTTGAAGTTCTATTTATACACAAGTCCCTGAATAGATCCTTTGAGACCTTATAATAGATCCGCTAGGACCATTTGTTAGATACGTAGGAGCTATTCGGAGGCGCTTATAAATTTCTCACTCAGAAAAGTTAGATGGGTTGGTGAATCTCGAATATGTTGCTGCAATTTATCAGACTGCGGCATTTGTCTTATGTTGACATCCAATTGGTTTGGTGCTTTCCGTACTCCATCAGCGGTGTATATTTGCCTTTGACAAGCATTAAATGCTTTTAAATTACTCGTTGACCATTAAATGCTTTGAGATGACATCTAATATCCAATTGCTTATGATGGAAGTTATCTAGTAAATCAGCGTTGTCTTGAACATAGATGGTTGTCGCTTGAAGAACGATGTCTCTTGAGATACTTGATATTACTTCTGATCTTCTGATTGTCGCTTGCTCTTGCCGATTCTTCAACCTCTTCACATTAATAGACTCACTCAGAATTCTACTAACGCTACAAGCGTTAGACTCGCAAAACTAAAAGGACAAACAAAAAAGCACATATTCTAAAAGTTACAACTCGATAAACATCTTATCGCTTGATACATGATATTCTATGAAAAACAAACTGATATTCTATGAAAAACAAACTTACATTTTCAGGGGTCTAACATTTAAGTCCTATCTTGTTATCATCAAAACTTCTAACAAAGAAATTCCTAACATATAGCTACTCATTAATCAACACATTACATCACATTAATTCCTTATTATTTCACACTATCTCACATCAACAATTTCATTGTTAACCTATTTTTATTCTTTTTTTTTATTTTTTTTAATCACTTAATCACAATATAAATAACAAAACAATCACTTACGCCTCATTCATCGATATAATCACACTTGATTGGACACATTTCACCAATTCCAACTATTTATAAAAATATGAGAAAAACATTCAAAATTAGTCATTTTACGCGAATAAATAACGCATAATTTCAAAAGAATTTGTAAAAAACTAATCACATAATACAAAAACCTTTTATAAGATTAAGATCTATGTCACATATTATTTTATATTTCTTCATGTATAAAAAAGTTGTCTAAGCTGTTGAAATCACTTTAAATAATGTAAATTTAAATATTTAAATTTCTTTTACTTATTAATTTCCTACTATTAAGAGTGTATCTTATTAAAATTTATTATAGACGTCAGTGTTCTTCCTTGTAGAAATCTGAATGTTTGTTTTTCTTTTCTAATAATAATTAACATTTAGTATCATTTTTCAATATGAACTTTAGCACTATCATCATCGTCTAATCTCCTCACGGTTCAATAATTGCTTTTATATTCATATCAATATTAGTATTTCATTTATCCATAATTATTGTTTTCATGATTGTTAACTTTTGTACTATATGAATACTCCAATTTGTTGAAAACCAAAAGACCTTATGAGAAATTACTTAATTGTTATTTTAAATCCATTTGAGTGTTGTAGCTTTGACTTATATATCCTTATATTTTAAAATTAACCTTATTGATACTTATTATTTGGTTGAACTATACCTTTAAAATTGGGATGACATGGATGTTATCTTACAAAATTGAGCTTTTTTTAATATTTTTAAACTTACACCCACTACTTTTACAATTTCATTTTGTTGTATTTCTTTCCGTATGTAGTTAAGTTTTTTTACAAAACTTAAACATTGGAGAAGCTAAAATAATTTGTTGAAGAATAAAACTTTACTTCTAGCATTTAATATTTATAACTATTAATTTACGTATCTTTCCTATTTATATTACTGCTTATTTCATTCCTCCTTACAATCTTTCTGATAATGTTAGTAATTATAGTGTCTATCTTTATATTTCTTTATGTAGTAACATAAAGATTTATGTACTTTGATATTGGAAACGAAAAAAATTGTATACTTTGTATTAGTATAACATACTTACTTATATACATATATTTAGATTAATCATATCTCATTGAAATTATATAAATTTATTTTCAACCACGTATTTTTTGCATTTGTTATTCATTGTAATACATTTGAATGTGTATGAATCTCTAATTATAAGATTATTTAACCAACTCTATAAGCATGTTATAATTTTAATCTCTCTATCATTAAATCCATAACAAAAAGAATAAAAAAAATTGTGCACAAAAATATAGTTATCACATTTTTATAATAAGCTATTCTTTAATATGAAATACGATAATTCAGATGTCTCACAAATGTTATTTTTTTCTTATTTGGATGTATCAAAATAGGGCTTAATTTTCGTAAAATATTTTTCTTAATCAAAGTTACTTAGTCGAAATAATAATCTGATACTAATTAATATTGTTCTAGCTACTATAAAGATTTTATTAGAAAAATTATCAACCCTTAATTATGCATTAGGTTTTTGAACCAAAAGCTAATAACATGTATACATTAGGTTTAAAAATAATTCTGTGAGTTTTTAGGTTATAAAACTGTATTTTAAAGAGTTCGTAGAAATTTTCTAATAAAAATAATCAATTAATTGAAAGTAGATAAATTAGAAACAAATCTATTAATAAAGACGAAAGAGAAGATTTTTATTTGTTAATTATTATATTATATACGACATTCACATACAATACTATATTTGATTGATTGGAGAAGTGGAAAGATTGTATCAAGTGATAGTGTAAGTTAGTGCCCCTATGTGCTTTGGGCTTACTTTGACTATTATTATTATCATCATTGTTATTATTATGTTTTTAGTTCTTTTTTATGTAATCACTATTAATGGATGTGGTTTAAAATAATTAGTTAATAATTAATAAAATATTATTATTTGTGCACGTCAATTCATAGATAACGTAAAATTTTATTTCTTTAATTAGATTTAATAGTATTAACTAATGGATTCCGATCTTGTATATTATAATTAATTTAAATAGTGTCCTATTATTAGTATAACTCTTTTTTTATTAATAATATTCAATTAAATATTTCAACTACTAAGAGGATTTAAATTTAAGTAACCGTGTAGAAGTCTTTTCACATAGGACGAAACAATTTTGTTGTTCATACATTATAATATATAAAATAGTGTCCTACTATTAGTATAACTCTTTTTTTATCAATAATATTTAATTAAATAGTTTCCAAATACTAAGAGGATTTTAAATTTAAGTAACGGTGTAGAAGTCTTTTCACCTAGGATGAAACAATTTTGTTATTCATACATCATAATATATAATGGTGTCCTACTATAAGTATAACTCTTTCTTTATCAATAATGTTTAATTAAATAGTGTTTAATTAAATAGTGTCATACTATTAATATAACTCTTTTAATACCAATAATATTTAATTAAATAGTATCCTACTATTACTATAACTCTTTTTTTTTTATCAATAATATTTAATTAATTAGTGTCCTTCTATTAGTATAACTCTTTTTTTATCAATAATATTTAATTAAATAGTTTTCAAATACTAATAGGATTTTAAGTTTAAGTAACGATGTAGAAGTCTTTTCACCTAGGACGAAACAACTTTGTTATTCATACATTATAATATAGAAATAGTGTCCTGCTATTAGTATAACTCTTTTTTTTATCAATAATATTTAATTAAATAGTGTCATACTATTAGTATAATCTACCAATAATATTTAATTAAATAGTGTCCTACTATTAGTATAACTCTTTTTTTATCAATAATATTTAATTAATTAGTGTCCTACTATCAGTATAACTCTTTTTTTATCAATAATAATATTTAATTAAATAGTTTCCATGTAATAAGAGGATTTTAAATTTAACAAGGGTGTAGAAGTATTTTCACATAGGACGAAATCATTTTGTTAACTCTATAAACATGTTATAATTTTAATCTCTGTATCATTAAATCCATAACAAAAAAAATAAAAAAGATTGTGCACAAAAATATAGTTATCACATTTTTATAATAAGCTATTCTTTAATATGGAATACGATAATTCAGATGTCTCACAAATGTTATTTTTTTCTTATTTGGACGTATCAAAATATGGTTTAATTTTCGTAAAATATTTTTCTTAATCAAAGTTACGTAGTCGAAGTAATAATCTGATACTAATTAATATTGTTCTAGCTACTATAAAAATTTTATTAGAAAAATTATCAACCCTTAATTATGCATTAAGTTTTTGAACCAAAAGCTAATAACATGTATACATTAGGTTTAAAAATAATTCTGTGAGTTTTTAGGTTATAAAACTGTATTTTAAAGAGTTCGTAGTAATTTTCTAATAAAAATAATCAATTAATTGAAAGTAGATAAATTAGAAAGAAATCTACTAATAAAGATGAAAGAGAACCTTTTTATTTGTTCATTATATATATATATATATATATATATATATACTACATGACATTCACGTACAATACTATATTTGATTGATTGGAGAAGTGGAAGGATTGTATCATGTGATAGTGTAAGTTAGTGCCCCTATGTGCTTTGGGCTTACTTTGACTATTATTATTAACATTATTGTTATTATTATATTATTAGTTACTTATACAACTAATCACTATTAATGGATGTGGTTTTAAATAATTAATCTAATATTATTATTTGTGCACGTCAATTCATAGATAACGTAAAATTTTATTTCTTTTTAATAGTATTAACTAATGGATTTCGATCTTGTATATTATAATTAATTTAAATAGTGTCTTATTATTAGTATAACTCTTTTTTTATCAATAATATTCAATTAAATATTTTTCAACTACTAAGAGGATTTTAAAATTTAAGTAACCGTGTAAAGTCTTTTCATTTAGGACGAAATAATTTTATTATTCATACATTATAATATATAAAACAGTGTCCTACTATTAGTATAACTTTTTTTTTATCAATAATATTTAATTAAATAGTTTTCAAATACTAAGAAGATTTTAAATTTAAGTAACGGTGTAGAAATTTTTTCACTTAGGACGAAACAATTTTGTTATTCATACATCATAATATATAATGGTGTCCTACTATTAGTATAACTCTTTCTTTATCAATAATGTTTAATTAAATAGTGTTCTACTATAATATAAATCTTTTTATACCAATAATACTTAATTAAATAGTGTCCTACTATTACTATAACTCTTTTTTTTTATCAATAATATTTAATTAATTAGTATCCTTCTATTAGTATAACTCTTTTTTTATCAATAATATTTAATTAAATATTTTTCCAAATACTAAGAGGATTTTAAATTTAAGTAACGATGTAGAAGTCTTTTCACTTAGGACGAAACAATTTTGTTATTCATACATTATAAGGGCTTTTTTGATATAACCCCCCGAGGTATGCAGCTTTGGCAAACAACCCCCCGAGGTTTGAAATTTTGGCAAACAACCATTTCTGGTTAGTTGACCGTTAGTCAACAGTTAATGTCATGGGCAAAATTGTAATTTAATAATTCCAAACAAATATATTAATTTTCAATGTATTTATTTGGAATTATATTGAAAATAAATACATATTAATTTTATTAATTTTATTTATTTGCAAAATTGTAATTTAATAATTCCAAACAAATATATTAAATAAATATATTAATTTTATTTATTTGCAAAATTGTAATTTAATAATTCCAAACATATATATTAATACTACATTGAAAATAAATACATATTAATTTTATTAATTTTATTTATTTGCAAAATTGTAATTTAATAATTCCAAACAAATATATTAAATAAATATATTAATTTTATTTATTTACAAAATTGTAATTTAATAATTTCAAACAAATATATTAATTTTATTAATTCCAAACAAATACATTGAAAATTAATATATTTGTTTGGAATTATTAGATTACAATTTTGCCCATGACCTTAACTGTTGACTAACGGTCAACTAACCAGAAATGGTTGTTTGCCAAAATTTCAAATCTCGGGGGGTTATTTGCCAAAGCTGCATACCTCGGGGGGTTATATCAAAAAAGCCCTACATTATAATATAAAAATGGTGTCCTACTATTAGTATAACTCTTTTTTTTATCAATTATATTTAATTAAATAGTGTCATACTATTAGTATAACTCTACCAATAATATTTAATTAAATAGTGTCCTACTATTAGTATAACTCTTTTTTTATCAATAATATTTAATTAATTAGTGTACTACTATTAGTATAACTCTTTTTTTAATCAATAATAATATTTAATTAAATAGTTTCCATGTAGTAAGAGGATTTTAAATTTAACAAGGGTGTAGAAGTACTTTCACATAGAACGAAATAATTTTGTTATTCATACATTTATACAGGGAATAGATAGATAGATATATATTTTATAATCAACACAAACATCTATGTATATGTTGAATAATGTAAAACCCGTGAATATTGTATTACTGATAATAAACTATTTATATATTACAAGTAAATCAAATCAAATCATAATCTACCTAAAATTAAGGAAATAAATCAAATATAAATAACTGAAAGATACATAAAGATATGATAATCTAAACCAATATTTTATTCTAATAGTATATACATAAAATTTATACACAATTCGAAGATAGGAGATGGTGAGTGTGTCTGCACTTATGTGCGTACGTGTGCATATGAAACTAATATATTGTGTCCATGCGTGTGGATATAAATATCAATTACTACTCTTTTACATTTTAAATATAAATGCATGTTCTCTTTCTGATAATGAAATTATAACCAAATAATAAGAAATTTAAACAATTTTCTTTTACATCCCCATGAAACTTTTAATCAATGTTTCATAAACATAAAAATAATTAAATACTGCAAATTACATAACAATAGTCATGTTACATAAATGTAATCCAATCAATTTATCGCCAAATCATCGCCACCACCAATTTTCTTGAATATAACATCGTAAAAATTAAACATTCATTAGCACACGAAAGAAGTACACAATAACAATCATTATGATAAAAAACAATAAAGATCATCATGACATAATCCAAAAAGTAGACATACTCACAAGCTATGTTGCATGACTAGTTAATTGTTTTAGCGTGATTCAACTAACACTATAAATAAATATTTTGTGAACCATGCAATGTTTTACATTATTATGCAACAAGACATAGAAGAGAACAATTCAAAGGGTTTATATGCAGAAACGCCATAAGTAGTAGTCTGCAATTACAACTACTTGATGGAAAAGTTCTTCCTTTGATTTGGAACATCATCAACTTCGAAAATATGGGTCAATAATATATGAACCATATTGTATATTTTATGTTTTCAAATCTCGTTTCAATATCGAAAACATGAGTTTCAAATGTCATGTTACTAGACATGCCTCCTAAGCATGGGTGACATTATGTTCTAATTATTTATTCTATTTTATTAAAGCACATAAAATTTTCATATTGGACTTGGTGTCACAAAAGGATAATTTTTTTTTATATATTTCAGATCATTCTTTAATTTTCTAATTCACATGTAATTCACGTATTCACGAGATGTTCGTGTGTAAATATTCCAATACGTGTCAAATATCTAAACATGTGGAATAGAAGATGAAACATGATTTGTAATTAAAAATTCTATCCCATCAGAGAGTGTCTAACGAATGCTCTGTCCAATGTGGTGTCATTTTGATTTTTAAAGTGCTTATGCTCTATAGTTTTTGACAAATAACGAATGAGTCTAAACTTTTGAAGTAATTATAGAGAATCGATAAAATTTATTATTGTTTAGTAAAATCGAGCAAGTTATTAATATGCAAATCACAAAACGTTTATAACTATATTTCTTAAATGCGCATAATTGCTCACATTTATGTGATTCAAACATGTGTAATGTGTAATCTTTTTCTTGAGAAATTCATAGAAAACACTAGATACTTGAAAAGCTAACATCACTCAAATTTATACATATCATTTCAAATGTGCAAATAAACATTAAACGAGATTCACTTCTATAACATTGTGAAAAATGGAATGTTGATATTTAAATTTCATTAATTGCTCACATTTATGTGATTCAAACATGTGTAATGTGTAATCTTTTTCTTGAGAAATTCATAGAAAACACTAAATACTTGAAAAGCTAACATCACTCAAATTTATACATATCATTTCAAATGTGCAAATAAACATTAAACGAGATTCACTTCTATAACATTGTGAAAAATGGAATGTTGATATTTAAATTTCATTTTATCGAATCCCTCTACTTCTAAAAGTAGTGATGTATTAGATTGAGGTCCTGTGACATTGATGTTGAACTTATTTATTTTTAATTTGAAGTTTATTATTTTTAATTTATAATAAAAGACATCATTGGTGGGTAATTTGCACTTTGCCCCTTAAAATAAAACTAATAGCCACTTTGCATCCTAAAAAAGAAAAAAAAATATTGTACACCCTTGAGTTGGGTTAACATTGGCAAATTGCACCTTATATAATTTTTTTTTACCTAAAATCTCATCTCAATAAGGGTAAAAATATTCAAAAAAAAAAAAAAAAAGCAAATCCCTCCGTTCATGTCGCAGATCTTAACTCTAGTCACTCGCTAATTTCCACTTCATGATTCTTCCTCCCGAAAATAATTAATTAAAAATGCATACATTTTTATGAGTGAAGATGATTTATCTTCTTTTTCGTCCAACACTAAAGACTCTATCATCAGTAAAGTAATGCACAAGAACGAACTAATTTGCTGTCACAAAATTTGAAATAAAAGAAACATCATCACCTCCAAAAGACGTAGAACTTGAAATTGGGTCAAATTAACATATGTCACATAATAATGAAAAAAGAATTACAGATGACATTTGAGATGAATTTTTCTACCTTTCAAAATGAGAAATTTGAAGACGACATTGAAGATGCAATTTTCTACTTCTCTAAATTAAAAAATATATAAAATTTGAAGATGACATGGGGCACTTTTATTCTGTTTCAAAATTGTATTATTTTGAGAACTTTTTACTTATTTTGCTAAATTCTCCATAAATGGAGCATATAATATTTTTTTATATAAGTTGATTATTTTGCCTTTAGAAATTCATTTGTATTCATGAATAATTTTGCCCATTTAAAATGAAATTTTTGGCTAAAAAACCAAATAAGGTGCAACTTGCAAAAATTTAATCAATTTTAAGGTGTGCTGTGCTATTTTTTCTTTCTTAAAATACAAAGTGCCTTATTTTTAACAAGGGTGCAAAGTGCAAATTACCTGAATCAGTCCATTATATTTCAAAAAGCTAAAAATGAAAAACCAATGTAGTCAACAAATCAAATCCGTATAATCTGACTATTGTCTCTTTCCCCTGTCCGATTTCCCCTCATGTCTGAAAATCCAAACCCTAATGGTTCAAATTCCTGATTTCCTTGTTGATTTTATACATTCAGAAATCAGTAAAGGTTAATTGGAAATGGAGTCGAGATATCGAAGTGGGAATAATCAGCAATCTTCACCGCACATTCCTCAGTCCTCCAATTACAGCTTTTTTGCTGAACAAGCACGAGCAGGTTTCCACATTTTCTACATTTCTTTCTTTATGTGATGGATGGTGAAGTAAAGCCATAGTTCACGGGTCTAATTTTTCTTGATTTCTTTTTATGTATTTATGTTCAACTTTGATGTTTTTGTTCATTAATTTCTCTGATCTGCGGTAACTTCAGCATTTTCCCTGTTGCTTTTCTATTCTCTGCGGTTTTTTCCCCTTTCTATTTTCCTAGAATAGGTTAAAGGAATAAAGGGAGAAAATTCACTTTTGGTCGTGAAGGAGCTGATACAAGTGCTTTTTATCATATTGGAATTTTGTTATCAACTTTGGTTTCATATGACTAAAAAAACTGATGCTTTTGGTGCTGCATGTCAATTTCTGGACGGAAAAGTGCGATTGAGTCACACACTCAGTTAGACTCTGAGAAATTGGGGGCAAAATTGAGCGTGTGGCGCGCCCATGAGACGAATTAGGTTTTGTGTCTGATTTGGGTAATGTAGATTTTGAACCCAGCATTTTTGTGTTTTTCTTTTCACACGTGACTGTAGCTAATTAAATTTGAATCTTGAGTTAGTTAACTAAATGCAACTGCACCTCACGCGTGGCCTTGCCATCCAAAGATTTTGGACCAAAAGTGTCAATTTGGATAAGTCATATAGTCCAAAATTGATAAATAAAATTCCAAAATATCCGTGTCATATTATGGACTCGTGCATGTGAAAATTACAGTGAATTTGGTAATGTTGCTGTAAAGAAGTCAAGTAGCATTGTTGGTTTAGAGATTTATTGGTTGTCTTACCTCCAGTTTTAATTTTTTCAGAATGCATCTGATTAGTTTGATTTATTGGGACAGGTTTAGATTTTCTTTGCGGCTAATTGCTGATAATCTATTTTTTAGTTGATTTTATTTGTTACTTAAAATTTCAGATGCCTATAGAGGACCAGAAATAGGGCGAGCCCCACATGAATTCTTCAGAGACCACCAGTATCATCCCCATCCCAACCCCCTTCATCCTCACCCTCTTAGTCATCCTCAACTGCACCCTCCACCTCATCCCCATGCTATACACGATGCAATTCTAAGAGAGATTGAAAAGGAAAGAATCAGAGAGGAGATTATCATCTCTGAAATTGCAAGAAGGCGTGCTTTAGAAGCCGAGGTGAGGAGAGAGCTTATGATGGAAAGGGAATTGGCTCTTCAAAGAGGCGGTGATGGTTTTCCATTTGGATCGTCTTTGCAAATGGGGTTTGAACCGCCTATGAGACTTGCAATTATGGGGCCAAGGTTTGAGGGAAGGCCTCTAGATGAAAGAATTGGAATGTTGCAGGAGGAAACAAGGAGGCTGACCGGAGGCCTTGAGAATGGAGGATTTGAAACACTGCCATTTCAGAAACGGGGTGCGGATCTGAGAATTTCAGAGATTAAGCCTGCCTCTGAAGGAGGCAAAGAGAAAGTTATTTTGCTGGTCAGTATGTAGTCTAACTCTCTCTCTTTCTCTCTCTCTCTCTCTCTCTCTCTCTCTATAAATATATAATAAAAACTTTGATCTGGGATATCCAGCCATGGAGAGTAAAGATTTAATATCTGGAAGCAGATATCCTGAGAGGACAACTGGAAAATCACTCAATTCCATAAAAATAAATCTCTTTCACAACCTTCCCAGATTCAGTGCTTTTTAATGACAAGACGAAAATAATTAAAAAACAATATCTGAAAAACATTGGAATAGTAGGATAGCAATATTTAGACTTTTCAGTTTTTGTTAAGGATCAAGGCTTTCAATGGTGATAACTGATATCAACGGGAAAAATAAACAATTAAGGGAAGCCTACAGTTACGAAAGAAAACAAGCATTTCTGGTGGAAACTCAATCAAAGAAGAAAACACTCTCCAACTAGATCGTTCTATTTAATTCTCAAAGTGATATAAAAGGAGTTATCCACCTCTGAATGCCGTGGTATATCTGTATTACTCTCAGTCCAACTGATCTAGAATTATAAGGCTCCTCCTGAGACCCAGAATATATCTAACCTCTTGCCACCTGAGTCGCCCTCCATTGACATCATTGATATCAACATCACCCTTACCCTCTTGAGTTCAAGGTTTCGTCTCCACCTACTAGACAAACTATTCCAAACTCACCGGAAACATAGTTGACCGACATTCTCGTCATCTTAAAATGCCCCCGAGCCCAGACTCTATCATTCTCGTACAACATACCAAAGCATCACTGTTGTCTACCTCCATGGTATTTGCAGATCCATTATCCTGCCTTTTCTTCCTATCCTTTTCTGGCTCCGTGCACTTGTTCGATAATCATGTTTCTGAACTTGGTGGTTGTGATTTTTTGTTCTTATTTTTGCTCCCGACTTGTTATCAAATTATGTTTCTTTTTATGCTCCTTGTCAATATGTCAGTATCTTGTTTTTGTTCCTGCTCCTGGTTGTTATGACTATATTTGTGCTTCTGACTCTGTTCCGGTCAGTGTAATGCTTTGTGTCTGATTCTGCGTATTATCAACTTAGTAATCTTTGTGCCCTGTATGCATAAATACATAAAAAGATGGGCCATATCTCAACTACCTGGTAGCATATAAAAGCTCATGTACAAACTCAAGTTGACATTCTATCTTCACCAAAACTCAATTACTTGGTCTTTTAAGAGCTCATGTCCGAAATCAAGACATCAACAATGCCACCTTGAGTCTAGGGTGTGTTAAAAATGGGGATTATACCAGCATAGTTGGGATCAGGTTAGCATAATTTACTGGATAAACACGATTTTGGGGATTTGTCCAGTAATTAATTGTATATGTTCCAAATTTAGACTATCATTTACTTGGTTTATCTTTTGTAGGTTGCCTCATTATTCTTGCGACTTCATAAAACTTATTGTTGTAGATTCTCAAAATGCTCAATTATACAAGATTTTTCTCTTCTATATAAGAGCACAATAAAGTTGATAGAAGAGAGAAGGCATGTATAATTGAGTATTGAATTTGATAGTATACAACAAGAACTTTGTGTAAGCAATGAAACTACCTACAAAGAGATAAAGTACATGATGGTCTAATCATGGAGAATCTACAATCTAGGAGTAGACTCCCGAAATTATGTTAACCCCTTAAGTTATGCTAACATGATTCCCAGATTATGTTAAAATGATCCCCAAATTATGCTAAGACAAATAATTGAAAAATGTAACAATTTTATTTAGGTGCCTAATTAAGATCTCCCTATTTACCTGTGGTGTATATAATGTGGTGAAAACCACTTATATTTATGCATGCAATGAAGATTCTATTTTTTTTTTATATATGATCTAAGAGTGCCTAAGCAATGAAACAATCAAAATTCTATCCTTTGTGTATGGTCTAAAAGTGTCTAACAAATGTATTATCACAGTCTTTGTAATGCACATGATATGTGTTTAGTAAATTCAATACCTTTATCATCACCACAACAAAAATCCAGTCCTATTCAGAATGTGATGATTTTTTAAAAGGATATACCACACATGCGCCACGGCCACCACATGGACAGAATGATACTTTTCACATTAGAACTACTGTGAATATAGGAACCAAGAAACGTTACTATGGAGGTTATAGAGTTGGCTTGGAGTCAACACCTGAAATTAGGTAGGGGGGAATGCATACAGATGGATAATCTAATATTCTGGTGCATAGTATAACTAAAGAATGTAAATTGTACAATTTTCTTGTCTGAAGTTGAATTCTTTCATCAAGTTGATATGGAGAAAAAACTTGTCAAGCATGCACCTTCAATTTTGACTCCTTAGTAGCGATTTACAGTTTATATTGTCGTTACCCCTTTTTATTGCTAAAGATAGATTGACTAAATTGATAACGTGGTGGATCATTCAAGTCTGGTACGGTATGGAGAAGTCAGGCTAGGAGTTATACATTGTCGATGTGGTGGGAATATAGATGTAGTTTGGATACCGCAAGATCGAAGAAATGTATAACTGAGAGACCTAGATTCTGTACAACGTACTTACTATCTCTTCTCCAGTGCGATTGACCAAGCACACTATTTTCAATTTGCTAAACCTGCTGCTAGTATGTATGCTGATTGTGAATTTGGTCAGTATGGTTGGTGAAAAGGAGGATAACTGGCATTCATTTAAACATCTTACTAGAATTTTTTTCTCATTTCTGCAACATAATCTGCTGCCCAAATTATTTATGTAAATGAATGTGATGATCGGACGAGTGATGCTTGTCTCTACTTTGCTTATTGCATGCAATAGCGCGATTATAGATACTAATCTACTTTCAATGATATGAAATATATATTTGCTATGTATTCCGGTGACAGTAAGTTAAATAACTGAATTTCCTTCAAAATATCAAATGGATAAAACATGGACATGAATCAGTGGTCATAGGAACTTAGAACATGAATGTGATATTTACTTAAAAGCAATGATCTTTGTTGTTTAGTCAATTTTATATTGTAGGAAAGTAGACCATGGGTAAAGTTCATTAAACAATGGAGTTTGGTGTGTCAGAATATGAAAGGTGTTTAAAGGGGCAGCGTTTAGCCATTAAAATATGTTCATGTGCTGTAGTAAAGTTCTCATATGAAAACCCGTTCTCTGTTTTCCTTTTCTTCCCCAGTTGTTAAAGTTAATGCGTCACCTCCTCAAGCCGGTCGTCAGTTAAACCAATGTGTCTCTCTGTCTACTTCTGTTTAACTGTTACTCGAGTTTGTATGATGACTATGTTATTATGTGGACTTTGTTGTCGAGTATTGTAGGCCAAACCCCATGAGAACGTATCTGGATCAAAGAGGAAGGCTTTGACACCACCTGGATCAGATGCTAGTGAAGTTCCATCAGATGAAATCTTGAAGAAAAAATCTAAAGAGGAATGGAGTTGTGCCCTTTGCAAAGTCAACGCGACATGTGAACGAGGTCTGAACGAACACCTCCAGGGAAAAAGACACAAGTCAAAGGAAACTGCACTAAGAGCCCAAAGGTCCGAGAAAAACTATAGCATTGGACTTCTCCCGAAAGCTACTAAATCCATCAAATCTGTAGAGACCATTGATCCAGGCGCAGAAGAAGGCGTGAAATGTACAGGTGAATCTTTGATGTCCCAGAAGAAAAATGAATCAGAATTAGTTCAAAAAGTGCAAACAAATGATGATCATAAAAAGAAAAGGTATAATTTTTGGTGTGAGATGTGCAAGGTAGGAACATTGTCTTTGAAAACTATGAATATTCATAAGAATGGGAAGAAACATGCGAGATGTGTAGAGAAAAGTAATCGAAATGGGGGGGCCCACTCAAAGAAGATTGATGTACTTGTGAATCATGTGAAATGTGATGATGTGGATGGTGAAAGTGTAACTTCTGAACATGTTGATGAGACCTCGGAAGAAACAAGGATAGAAGATGACAAACCTGTGGATGTGTTCGAGCCGGAGAATCATGAGGATGAAATGAAGAAATATCCTACGGCTGAGGATGAAATGAAGGAATATCCTACGGCTGTGGTTTCATTTTATCCATATCCTGCAGATGTGGATAAAATGAAGGAAGATCCTGCGGATGTGGATGAAATGAAGGGAGATCATATGGATGAAATGAAGGAATATCCTACGGCTGTGGATGAAACGAAGGAAGATCCTGCGGATGTGGATAAAGTGAAGGGAGATCATATGGATGAAATGAAGGAGGATCGTACGGCTGTGGAGATATCAAAGTCAGAGGATGAATCAACCGTTGATGTAGTTGCGGATGTGGATAAAATGAAGGAATATCCTACGGCTGTGGATGAACTGAAGGAAGATCCTACGGCTGTGGATATATCAAAGTCAGAGGATGAATCAACCGTTGATGTAGTAGAGTCGAAAGAAGGTGAGGTAATTGGTAAATTATTAGAAGTATGATTTTCTTGATGCTTGTTGTTCCTAATTCATTTAGAATTTGGTGTACTACATCCTGTGTAACATAGTTAATGTCTAGTTTGACATGTTTGTTGGACTTTTAAGGATTGTCTTTCATGTCACTGTTTTCTGCATGATTCTATGGAAACATCAATTTCTACTTTTGAATGATGTTTTTCACATGTGTGATTTGAACTTAAAAACTTCATATTTATTACGCATTTAGTTTATTATCAGCATAAGAGACTTTAAAATTCCAATTTGCTATTTTCATAATGCTTAGTCTTTGATAGAACCTAAACCTAATTAGATGGGAAGATTCAAATTGGTTCTTGATGTTTCTATGAATTTTCAAAATCATCCCTGGATTTTTAACTTTTTCCCAAATTCAATATTTCATTTAACAAAATATCATCAAATAAGGGTAACGTGCACTTCACTCCCTCGAAAAATTTGTATTTTGCACTTCCCCTAAAAACACAAAAAAGAGACATCACTTTTTAAAAATTTGATATATGCATCACTTTATGCCCAATTACTATTTTCCGGCCAATTTTTGATCGGAAATCATTTAAATAATTTTTTCATCAAGGACATTATCATCTTTTTTTTTTTTTTATGTGATTCTCTCACATGCATGTATTTGAGTCAAAACCATTGTACTTCTCTAACATATCATCTTAGGATTGCAAATTTTTCACCATGATATCATCCTGCATAAAAAGAATGTCAGGAAAAAGCTTATCAGAATAGGAACTCACAACAAATGCAGGATGAGATTATGGTGAGAATTTTGCAACCCTAAGATGGTATATTAGAGAAGCACAACGATTTTGGGCTCAAATCTGAGCATATGAGAATCACGAAAAAAATAGTAAAGACAATAATGTCCTTGACCGAAAAATCATTTAAATAATTTCCGATCAAGATTTAGCCGAAAATAGTAATTGGGGCAAAATGATGCATATATAATTTTTTTATGGGGTAAAGTCTTTTTTTTGTGTTTTTAGGGGGAAAGTGCAAAATATAAGTTTTTTCAAAGAGGTGAAGAGTGCACTTTACCCTAAATTATACTAAGATTATTAAGTAGGACAATAATATACCATAACAAATGAAAAAAATATCTTTCTAAGATTTATACTTAGTGTTAGATTTTGAACTGGCATCGGTATCTATCCATTTTTTTCCTGAGGAATTGTGTGTAGATTCTAATCACGGTTCCCAGGTTTGTGAAGAACACAATTTTACAGCATCTACACTACTACTAAAATTCCTTTCCATGAGTTTATTTGTCGGGATTGGAGTTTTAGATTAGTGTTAAAAAAACATGAAAACGGGCAACACAATAGTATTCAACTCGAATAACAATATAAGAAATAAGTGCGGTCATGAATGAGAACCATATACTTGAATATTTACGCCACTTACGGGATTTGACGGCACTCACGGGATTCTGAATCCATTGTATATTATTTGTAATATTTTCTTCCCAATTCAAGTTTTGTATATTAGTTAATCATATCTGCTAATTAGGAAAAAGGATTAGAGGAGATTCTCTAGACTTTGTATATATATCTCATCTTTGTGTATAATAGAGGACGAGAAACACATTCACAATCAACTTTGTCATGGCATCAGAGCCATTAGAAAGATCCTAGGGCAAACACGTTTTTTTCAGCATCGTAGCCTTCAACATAAATAAATCATGGCTGGCAAAGATGTTGACAAGAAAATAGACATGTTGTATCACCTTGGTTCAAGTGATGGACCTGGTAACATTATTACCCCGATTCAACTATGTGGTGAGAATTATGATGAATGGGCGAGGGCTGTTCGCACCTCGCTAAAGGCGAAGCGGAAATTCGGCTTTGTGGAAGGGACGGTCCCAAAGCCAAAAGACGAAGAGAAACTCGAGGATTGGATTGCTGTGCATTCGATGTTGGTATCATGGTTAACCAATACTATTGAGCCTTCCATTCGGTCGACTCTTGGAGAATACGAGGATGCCCAACTTCTGTGGACCAATCTCAAAAATAGATTTTGTGTGGTGAATGGTACGCGTATATGTCAATTAAAAATGTCCTTGGGGGAGTGCAAGCAAGGACATGGTGAATCTGTGGCACTTTATTTTGGTCGCTTGTCCAAAATTTGGGATGAACTCACAACTTACGTAAGGGTCCCGACTTGTAAGTGTGGTGGTTGTTCGTGTAGCATCGCCGGACAAGTCGAAAAATTGCGAGACGATGATTTTCTCCATCACTTCTTGATTGGCCTCGATGGAGCTTATGCTTCGATTCGGACAAATCTACTTAGCATGGAACCTCTCCCGTCACTTGATCGCGCCTATCAACAAGTGACTCAAGCGGAAAGACTTCGTGGAAGTGATCTATACTCATCTAAAGACGAAAGAGATAATATTGTGGCATTTAAAATTCAATCTGATTCTCGTGGTAAGTCTCGTGTTGTGGATAATTCTGACAAGTTTTGCACTCATTGTAATAGAGATGGCCACGATGAATCTTCTTGCTTTCAACTTCACGGCTTTCCTGATTGGTGGGGAGACAGACCTCGTGGAGGAAAAGGACCAGGACGTAGTGGAGGCCGAACAAGCCGAGGAGGAGGCCGTGGTGGGTCGGGTCGTGGCCGAGGGTCTGGTGCACCACCTGTCCGCGCGAATAAAATTGGTGGAACCAACTCTTCGTCTCAACATCCAGGAGGGAACGCGAATGAGTTGGTCGGGCAAATCGACACCACAGGTCTTGCGGGTGTTTCTGCCACACAATTACAACAACTCTTGGATCTTTTGAACCTAACCAAAACAAAAGATCGTCTATACGGTACGACCAATACCTTTAGTTGGATTATAGATACTGGAGCATCGAACCATGTGACTTGTGATCTTTCTCTTTTGCGACATGTCCGGCATGTGCAACATTGTTCGGTGGGATTGCCGGATGGTACCACGGCTGAAGCACTCCATGAGGGAAGTGTCGTGTTAGAAGGAGGACTTCGACTTGACAATGTTCTTTACGTCCCACAATTGACATGCAATTTGATTTCTGTGACTCAATTAATTGATGCCTTGAAATGCACTGTACAATTCACTAATAATATTTGTGTTATACAGGACCAACAGACGAGGATGGTGATTGGAGCGGGTGAACGATTGGATGGACTTTATTTTTTTCGCGGTGTTCCTCAAGTGACTGCCTTGACAGTGAATGGTGGTTTGTCTTTCGAGTTGTGGCATCAACGAATGGGACATCCGTCTGAGAAAATTATGAAGATGCTTCCAATTGTGAGTAGTTCTTTTAGGAAAAATAATGTTGCTTGTGATGTGTGTCCGCGTGCGAAGCAACCTAGGACTAAATTTCCTGTTAGTACGAATAAAGCAAGTAGGATATTCGAACTTGTTCATTTGGATTTGTGGGGGCCCTACAAGACTCGTTCTTCATGTGGGGCTACCTATTTTTTAACAATCGTGGATGATTTTTCCAGAAGTGTTTGGATATACTTAATATGCAATAAAATGGAAGTTGAATCTATATTTCTTAACTTTGTTGCTATGGACAATTTGAACAAGTAATCAAACGTGTAAGAAGTGATAATGGGACTGAATTTAATTGCTTGCATGAATATTTCCAACGTAATGGTATTATTTTTGAAACTTCTTGTGTTGGGACTCCTCAACAGAATGGGAGGGTTGAGAGGAAACACCAACATATTTTAAATGTAGCTCGGGCTTTGCGATTTCAAGGAAATTTACCAATCACGTTTTGGGGGGAATGCGTGTTAACGGCATGTCACTTAATTAATAGGACGCCTTCTCCTTTACTTGAGACGAAGTCCCCGTATGAAATTCTATTTGGAAAAGTGCCTTCATATGATGCTATTCGCGTTTTTGGGTGTCTTTGTTACGCTTATAATCACCGTCACAAAGGTGATAAGTTTGCAAGTCGGAGCCGTAAGTGTGTTTTTGTAGGCTATCCATTTGGAAAGAAAGGTTGGAAATTGTATGACTTGGATACACATGAGTACTTTGTTTCTCGGGATGTGAAATTTTTTGAGACTGAGTTTCCTTTTGCATCCCCCGGCCCACGGCTTGAGGTGTCTCCCGCGGTGGTGCCGACTAATGATGATGCTTGGAGTGATGATGAGCAGATCGATAGGATAGAATCTACTTCACGCTGCGTTCAGGATGATGTGTGCGATGTTGGGTTGGTGAGTCCGATAGTTGAGCCAATTGTACAGGATAGTAGTGAGCTCGGACGGGGAAAGCGAGTGAAAATTCCCACAAGTCGGTATCATGATTTTGTCACTCACACTGTACGAAAAATAAGTCCATATAATCGTTCGTCTCCTCCCTCGCCTTCCTCAGGTAAACCCTATCCTATAACACATTTTGTGAATTGTGATCGTTTTTCTATGCACCATCGGCGTTTTCTTGCAGCCATAACAATGGGACGTGAACCAAAGAATTTTAAAGAAGCTGTGAAGGACGAGGGTTGGCGGGATGCGATGGATAAAGAGATACGAGCCCTTGAGAACAATGGGACTTGGGTAATGGAGCCGCTTCCACCCGGAAAGAAAGCACTGGGAAGCCAGTGGATATACAAAATTAAGTATAAGTCTGATGGGAGCATTGAGCGACTCAAGGCACGACTTGTGGTCTACGGCAATCACCAGGAGCAAGGACTTGACTACAACGAGACATTTGCTCCTGTCGCGAAAATGGTAACAGTTCGTACTTTTCTTGCAGTTGCTGCCATTAAAAATTGGGAAGTACATCAAATGGATGTACATAATGCTTTTCTTCATGGTGATTTGAGTGAGGAAGTTTATATGAAGGTTCCTCCAGGTTTCAAGAATACACATCCTAACATGGTATGCAGGTTGAAGAAGTCGTTGTATGGTCTAAAACAGGCTCCCCGGTGTTGGTTTGCCAAATTGTCGACCGCTTTGATGAATTATGGATTTGTACAATCCTACTCCGATTATTCATTGTTTGGTTTTTGCAAAGGAAAAACCCGACTGCATGTGTTAGTGTATGTTGATGATTTGATTGTTGCGGGAAATGATAAGGTTGCATTGACTATTTTTAAAGATTATCTTGGCAGGTGTTTTCATATGAAGGATTTGGGAATTGTGAAATATTTTTTAGGACTCGAGGTTGCACGTAACTCTGTTGGGATTTCTCTTTGTCAACGAAAATATGCGTTGGAGATAATATCTGAAGCTGGGTTGCTCGGGGCTAAACCGGCATCATTTCCTATGGAGCAAAATCACAATTTGGCCCTTGCTACGAGTGATTTTCTCACGGATCCGTTGCCCTATCGACGGCTTGTTGGACGCCTGATTTATTTATCTGTGACTAGGCCTGATCTCGCCTACTCGGTTCATATCTTATCTCAATTTATGCAGCAACCTCGTGCAGATCATTGGGAGGCAGCTCTGAGGGTCGTTCGCTATTTGAAGAAAAGTCCGGGACAAGGGATTCTCCTTCGGGCTAATAGTGACCTTCGTCTAGAAGGTTGGTGTGACTCCGATTGGGCTAGTTGTCCTCTTACACGACGTTCCTTAACAGGTTGGTTCGTCTCACTCGGTGGTTCTCCTATTTCGTGGAAGACCAAAAAACAACAAACAGTGTCTCGTTCCTCTGCAGAAGCTGAGTACAGATCGATGGCAGCAACAGTATGTGAGTTGAAGTGGCTTAAACAACTCTTAGGTGACTTGGGCATACAACATTCAGAAGGTATCAAGTTGTACTCTGATAGCCAATCAGCATTATACATCGCTCAGAACCCGGTTTTTCACGAACGCACAAAGCATATCGAAGCTGACTGTCATTTTGTTAGAGATGCAGTGACTGAAGGGATACTTTGTCCATCTTATGTTTCCACTCGTGTTCAATTGGCGGACATTTTTACGAAGGCGTTGGGAAAAACGCAATTTGAATCTCTCCTTTGCAAGTTGGCCGTTCGCGATCTTCACGCTCCAACTTGAGGGGGGGTGTTACGCCACTTACGGGATTTGACGGCACTCACGGGATTCTGAATCCATTGTATATTATTTGTAATATTTTCTTCCCAATTCAAGTTTTGTATATTAGTTAATCATATCTGCTAATTAGGAAAAAGGATTAGAGGAGATTCTCTAGACTTTGTATATATATCTCATCGGAAAAAGGATTAGAGGAGATTCTCTAGACTTTGTATATATATCTCATCTTTGTGTATAATAGAGGACGAGAAACACATTCACAATCAACTTTGTCAAATATCAACTTCACTTCTCTAATATTTCTCTAAAACAAGATGTGATGAAACAATACAGAAATCCGCAGCTTTACAGCACTCCCATAATCTATGTACATCAATATTTATTAACATTTTAAACTCTACTTGTAACATGAATGTTTATGGGAACAACTCTGTCTAGTTGTCGCGAAATATTGGCTGGGGATTCCACTTGAGATTCAAGTTAAGTGTTCCAGATTTAGCACCATCCAGAGGAAAGCTATCCTTATATTCACCTTCCATTAATACCCTTGTCAATGTTAAGATGCACCTTCCCATATAATCCTGCAGCATTTTAAACACATTATAATAAGAGAACCGAAAAGAAAATACACAGAAAATATGCATATTCACTATTCGTTTTACATGTTCAACCAACATAATAATACTGAAAAGAAAAAGAAAGGTACCTTCCCAAATGTGTCATGATCCCACACTTCTAGAATTAGCATATCATGCAACCCATCCTCAACAACGAAATCAAAAGTCTGGTTCCATACAGGATTTAGATTGTCGTTCACAACCTAGAAAAATAAACAAAAAACCCGCTAATTAACATGAAATTTCAAAAGTAATAACACTTAACAACTTAATGCAGGATAATCAGCTTATTAGAGAACTCCCACAAGGAACTGTGTTCACAGAGGACAAAAAAGGAAACAAAAAGCATTTTTTAAATACCCTTGTTTTGTTTTTCGATTCAGTTTTCTTCATAGTTAGTATCACATAGGGGTCAGCTTTCCCCATCAGATCTGCTGGTGCCAAGTCATCAGCAGATATCACAGTCACAGAAAGTACACCTCTTACAATGACCTCCTTCCTTTTGTTCACTTCATCACCATTTCCAATTGCCTCCCTTCCTTCTCCTCCACTTCTAAGTACCTTCTCCAGTGAAGTAACTGAGAATTTTTGAGCAAAGGGATTCATGAACTCATTTTGCATGCCATTAGGGCAATAAAGAAGCTCCAAGTGCACCTAAAAAATGATAAAGAAGATGTGAACATAGAAAAAGATCGTTACCTAGATTATAATTTGATATAACAGAATTCTAGGCACATTAACATTTCACAAAAATTATGCTCATAAAGCTGTTTCACATCCAAATTCGGTGAAAAACACCAATTGCTAGGGGTTAACCGTGAACACAAGTTTATGAACAACACAAGCAAAAAGATTAAAAGAAAAACAAAGGAATATGGTCTTGAACAAATTAAAGAGCTTCGAGTTTCAACCCCATCGGGGCCACATGGAGCACAACAGAGGTCATCTTGACTTGACCTTTATGTGATTAATCTCCAAAAGTAAACACAGGTCTTAAGTTCTCCAATGAACAAACAAGAAACTCAAAATCACTCCAGACACTCAAAAGTTATCCATGATATGAGGTCCTGGACATGTTCTTTTTTCCCATCTTTAAACACGGTTTTTGTAACTGGCATTCTTCTTTTTCTACAATTTTACTAACATTCCTTTTAAAAGCATAGTCTTTCAGCGTTGCAGTGCAAAAGTCATACAAGGTTAACAGATTATTTGCGTTGGTTTGTATCAAGCAATCTGACATTTGACATAATAATGACAATATTTGAGTGAAATTCTTTTGACTTAGTGTCTATACTGTTACTATCCATAAAATTCTTACAATATCTTATCAAATATTTTATATTCAATGCCAAAGGACAAATTTGTAGTTCTCACAATTACTCTATATTCCACGGATACAAATAAGTGGTAGGTTCCAATTCAATATTTCACGCTCTCCATTCTTTTTGCTCCCATCTTATATGAATATTATTATTCAAAGCAGAATAAGTTTCCAAAACTAATAAAATCAAACTTGTTTTAGTAAATATATCAATAGAAAGTATAGGGCAAATTGATGCCTCACCTTCCCCCTATTTTTGTTGTCTCTCTGAATATCCAAATCTTTCACCAATTTCAGCCATACATCCTTCACCTTACCCGGCTGAAGCTCACTTAGCTGAACTTGAGCACATCCAATTAGTTCAGCTGACTGAAGCCCTTCATCATCATATATTTTTACGACCAAGTGTTGGGTTGAAGCATCCTCAATTACAAACTCAAAATGTTCATTCCAGACTGGACTCAACTGGTTGTTCTGGGAAGAAAGGGAAGACATGAAAAAATATATATCGGCTTTGAAATAATGAAAGGATCATACTCAATAAGTCTTAAGTGGAAACTTGAAGAGACTAAACATCTTACAATGGTCCTACTTTTCTTCATTCTATCCCGCAACGGTCGTACATACAGTACAGCAAAAGGATCAGATTTCCCTATTATGTCTTTATTTGTCAACTCTTTCGCTTGCACAAGCTTCACCTCCAATGTTCCGACAGGCTTCAGCTCGAGGTCACTAAGAAACCAAAAAAATGTGAAAAACACTATTCGCAAACAGATTTGTGTTAAAAAAAATATTCCAAGGAGATTTGATAAATATGTGATTTTGTCTGTATGTACTATTAGCACCGTTATCACCTAATCATCACCACTCTCATCGTTTCTAACTATTCTAAATATTACTTGTCATTCGACAAAACTATAATGGACATTTATACTGGTTGAGGTGGTTCATGGATCTTAACTTGGAAGCTAAATGGTACCAAAGCTACAAAAGTCATCCAGCACTCACGATCTCAAAAGGCACAAAAAGAGTGGCTGAACTACTATATAAATATAGGGGATAATTACAGAAACCACACTCTTATTTAGTGTAATTACAGTCCAGTCCACTTATTTTTGGCCCATAATAAACACCCTCCTCTAATAATACAACCTTACATATAACCCCTTCTAACTAACGGGCCATTAGTCAAGCATGACGGAAAGTGTAATTAAGATGACAATCTTAAACCTATTTAAAATAATAATAATAATAATAACTAAAAAAGGTTTATTTACATAATCAACCTCCTTATTTAGTGTAATTACAATGCAGTCCACTTTATTAGACTATAAAACAGACACCGCCTCTTATAATAAAACCTTACCTTCCACCCCTTACGTATAACTTGCGTCACTTTTTCACTTATTTAGTGTAATTACAATGCAGTCCACTTTATTGGATTATAAAACAGACACCCCCTCTTATAATAAAAACTTACATTCCACCCCTTACGAATAACTTGCATTACTTTTTCATTCATTATATTTTTCTACGATAGACTTTTTAATGTTCTTTTTTGTTACAACCCTTTCAAGTTTTTGGCAATTACTAATTTAGATTTATCCGCATTTATATTATGATATTACTTATAAAATAAACCGAAATTCGGTATTTGTTTTCATTTTCTAAATCATACAAATTGACATAAATCTGAATATGCACTTCATTTCATTTTAACAAATTTTTAATGAAATTTTTATTTAAAACTAAAATGCAAATTAGAATTACATCCTCTTTAATATGGAAAACTACATTCACCCCTCTCAAGGGCAAAATAAGAAATCAAGAAGATATTTTTTTTATGATGTCAGCAAATTCCATTAGTTTTCTACTGGAATTAGGCGATGGTATGGTTATATTATAAGAGGAGATGGTATTTGTTATGTCCTCAAATAATCGGACTGTACCGTAAAATTAGAAAATAAGAGAGCTTTTAATCCCCATAAATAATGCACTCCATCCTAATTATTAAAAGCTCATTCCCTTCTATCTACTTCTAAGATCATAGTCTTACTAGGCCTCTCCCATAGTTGTTAATGGCGAATGGCGCTGCGCGGCGACAAGTGTCCCATGGCGCGGCGTGGCGATGGCGCGGCGTGGCGCACGCCTTTTCGAAGATTTTTTTTATAAAATATATTAATTATATATTATACAATCAATAATATAATAAATTTTTTTCAATAAATATAAAAATTATTATATAAATTATAAATAATACTTTTCAATAATTAACTATGCATTAATACATGAATTTTTAGCAATATATAAATTTAATATATATATTATATATCATTACAACTTATAATTATAAGCATCGTCTTGTAAATTTTAAGGGTAAATTGAGTCAATTAGGCAAGTTTGGAGGCTCAAAATTAAATTCAAAATAATTGGGTCAAGTAGTAAGGGCAAATTAGGTAAATTCCAACCTAGTAAAAAACCCTAACCCTAATATTCTCCTCCTCTCTACACAACACAGCAGCCTTTTACTCTAACCCTAATATTCTCCTCTCTCTTAGACACAAGTCACACAACGCAACAACTCTTTCTTTCTCCTCTCTCTCTCTCCCCTCACAGGTACGCGGCCCCTCTCTTTCTCCCTCTCTTTCTTCAACATGGCACTCTATGGCACGCCTTGATGGCGATCGCCATGGCGTTCGTGGCGGGCGCCAAGATGAAGATGGGCGCCACGCCACGTTCCATGGCGCCGAGGTGACGCCATGGGCGCCATACGCCATGGCGAGCGCCATGGCACGCCATTCACAACTATGGCCTCTTCTATGTAAAAATCACGTACTTCCTCAAAAGAATTACCTAGTTTGGTGCCACTCAAATTCATATGTGGATGAGTACCAGTGTGTTTATTAAAAACATTACGAGTCACACAAATACAGGACGCCTCTAGCGGAGAGCAAGGTTCATTTGATAAGCAACATAAATAGTTGTTAAGAATAAATATTATAGTTGTTGTCATGCATATTTGTTGCAACGACATGGAGAATATTAAGCGAAATAGAAGGAAAATAAGTTGGATTACAGTTTAACATACCTATAATCTCCAGGTAGTATAGGGATAACTTTTCGGACTGGCCATGTAATAGAATCTTCAACAGCATCCCTTATAGTGCTCTGGAAAAATGAACGACCCTTGATCATTTTATAGGAACAAGGTGCTAAGACAAAATAAAAAGATCATATGTTCCACCGTTATTTCTTTTTCTGGTGGGCATTGCATAAGTGCTTACCATATCTTTTGGATATGGGACAGTAGGTATCCAGGGAATCTCCGAGAAGTAGAATACAAAAGGTAAAAGTTTAACATTTTACCATAACAGGTAAGGTGCAAGTGCATTGACAAGGACAACTGCGCCTCTTTTATTTTTATTTTTTAATAAAAATCATATTACAACTAACATAGACATACATAGATAAATAAATTAAGGCGTCGATCAGTGACTTTTAGAAATTTCAAAACTTTGAAAGACGTAATAAATATGAGGTCTTCAAAAGAATTCACCCATAAAATATGATATATCTATACTATTATAAAAGCACGAGTTGTTTTTTTACATTTTTGAAGTACCTAATATACCCTTATGTAGTTCACTTTTTAATGGTAAAAAAGTCAATAAAATATATAATTTGATTAGGACTCTACAAGTGAATTAAAACAAGTAGTTTGATTAGAACTCTACAACTAAAATATAAATTGTTTAACAAAAGAAAAAGACACAAAACAAAAACAAATAATTATATCATTGAATTTTAAGTAATAATAATAATAATAAAAACAAGCGGCTGCTGTGCAGCTGTCCTTGTAACCGTAGGACTCCAATTAGATATTATTACTATTGTTATCACCAATAACTAATGGAACAAAAGAAAAAGACAAAAAAAATATAAAAAAATTACATGGTCTGTGCTTGTAACCGTAGGGTAACCGTAGGACTCCAATTTATATGAGAAACACAATTTTATTCTATTTAGGATAAGAGACATATTAGCCTCTATAAATAATCATAATTGAGTTTACAAATCATAATTAAAACTCATCATCGCGTACTTGTTGGAATTAATTTTAGCATCCTCTCGCATCAAAGCTTATCATACTATTATTGTAAGTATTTTCTATTCTTTAATAAGATATTCATGCTTAATTTAACAATACACATAAATTTCGTACGAGATTATGGAGTGATTTGATATTATTTTTATTTATGTGGTTAAGGTAATTTCATATTAACTATCTTTGAATCACCATATTAGTTTGAATATATTTTATAGATTAATAATAAGTTTGAATAATAATATAATATTAGATCAACCAAATTTATCTTAATTGGTTTTGATTGTCATAGTTGTAAATTTGTAAGTAACATGTATATTCTATGTTATAATATTGTCATGAGACATGTACTTAGCATCATTCCCATACAAAGCACACATGCAAGGTAAAAGTGGATTTTTGATAGCAGTAGGTAATTCCCGTTGAAATATAGTCCGTTTATGGTTGCCAACTTATTCTGATATTCTTATATTCTTTCAAATAGTAATCGTGCGATTCCTGATTATGGTAAATTATTGTGATAGCAGCAGTGTATATATTTTCGTTGTTATTTTTGTTGCCAAAATCCTACATTAACTTTGGCTGGTCAATTAGTGGGATAACAGATGTTTATAATTTATAGAAAAGTGTGAGAATAAATGAGATCTCATATTATTTGACCATAGTAGAAATCATGTTTATTTATCTAGCACAAAGTATTTCTAAGTTTTATATTGAAGTTCTTAATTTCCGTTAAGGAAATTCGCTACTTAATTTTCGTTGTCCACGTCCTACTAACTTCAATATAATTCTTTAATTTTGACATCACTCACATAGGATTCAAAATTATTATTAATATATATTTTATTATAAAATCCTAATATAATTATACACCACATTAGTATAGATAAGTACTACTTAAACTTCGTTCTATTTGAATATTGTAATTGTAGATTGTAGCTTGTATATTTACCCTTTACATTTTTATTCATTATAGTTTGACTTAACTTTATTTATTGAAGAGCTGATCGAATTTTATATAATTTCAAGAAGTATGTTTCGACGGCAATCCTCATTAACAAATTCATCTTCAGGTAATTTTAATATAATATTGAATTTTTGATTTATTTCTTAAAAATATTAATATTAATATAAAATTATATTATGTATGTTAACATAACAGATGTGCGCCGACAGAGAAATATTAGTCAATTGAAAAGGAGATATGCATGCCTAAATGCTACTGAGAAACTTGATTACATTAACAAAGTCAAGGAACGTAAAAAAATAAAACAAAGTCCAGATTGGTTTCTTAGAGCTCAAATGAGTTTGTGTGGAGAAGGTTAGTAATTTTAAAATTCTTCGTGAAATTTAATATAGCATTAAACTATCTCACTTTTCTAAGTTCTATACAATATTTATAATTTTTTTAGGTTCATCACAATATGATCCTGTATGCTCACAATTACATGAATTGGTGAAAATACCCAATTGTATTTACTGCGGAGTTGTTAGATTTGAATATGAGCCCTCGGGATTTTGTTGTGATAACGGAAAAATAAAGCTTGCACCCACTGAAGTTCCTGATGAATTGTACGAATTATATACTTCCAAATCAGAAGAGGCTATTGAATTTCGAAAAAATATTCGTGCGTTCAATAGCATATTCTCTTTTACATCATTTGGGGTAAAATTAGATAAAGAGCTTGCATCTTCAAGACATGGGGTTTACACTTTCAGAGCACAAGGTCTTGTCTATCATAACCTTCCAGGTTTAACCCCTAATGAAAATGGCCCAGGATACTTTCAGTTGTATTTTCTTGAAACTGAAAATGAAGTCGAGAATAGAATGAAAATTTTAGAAAATTCACCTTTATGTGAATCTACTGTAAAAAAACTTATTAAAATTTTAGAGATAAATCCATACTCAAAAATCTTCAGAAGATTAAAGGATTATCCTTCAATGGATGAAGTTCAATTATATATAGCAAAAGATGTAAAATTAGATCAGAGAGTATACGGTGCTCCAACCGCCGATCAAGTTGCCGCTATATGGGTCGAAGGAAACAATGCTAATATACCATTTGAAAGAGACATTATAGTCCATGCACATTCAGGTGACAAACATAGAATAAAACATTATTATGGATGTTATGACCCATTGCAATATCCACTTCTTTTTGCAAAAGGCGATCCAGGATGGCATCAAAATATAAATAAAGTGATTGCAAAGAAACCAAATCACTTAAGTGTGATGACTAAAATATAAATAAAGTGATTGCAAAGAAACCAAATCACTTAAGTGTGATGACTGATAGAAGAAATATTGGTCAAGAACAAGGTTTGTGTTTGCTTTAATTTAGTTATAACTATATTAAAAATCTGCATTCATAACTTGAATATTCATACCATATGTATTATGTTTCCAGAGAATGATATTGAGACATCGGCAATTTCTTCAATGGTTGATGTTTCTCCTCAAGAACAAGAAGGTATCTACTCATCATTAGCTAAAATTTATACTTAACTAATTTCTCAGTTTAGTAGACCTTACAAATTAAATAGTTCATTTTATTCTTTTAGCTATAATCTTTCTTTCTAAAGTATTTTGCAATTCAAAAATTTTCAGCGAACAATCCACGAAGTAATGATCATCAAACTTTCTCTACAGTGGATGATGTTCTTTCGCAAGAACAAGAAGGTAGTGTTTAGTATATTAAGTTAGACATTCTACTAACATATCAAAATTGTGTATTTCAATATTACCACTTATATTATTCTATCTATTTGCAGTTGTCAGTGCACCAAACAATAAAAAGGTTTCATGTCGGGAATATAGTTGCTATAGATTACAAATAAGAAACCCAAGACAATCCACACTACTCTTAGGTGGTAGGCTATTGCAACAATTTGCAACTGACTTATACATAAAACTGGAGTCAACAAGATTGGATTATTATCGTCATAATCAATCAAATATGAGGTCTGAATTATACCAAGGCATCATGGATAGTGTAGCCAAAGGACAAACAAGAGGAAGTGATGTCGGAAAAAAAATTGTTCTTCCCTCATCATTTATTGGAGGGCCAAGAGATATGAGAAGAAGATATCTGGATGCATTAGCTTTAGTACAAAGATTTGGAAAACCAGATCTTTTTATCACAATGACTTGCAACCCAGAATGGAAAGAAATACAAGAGAAATTATATGATGGTCAACGTGCTCAAGATAGACCAGATTTGACCTCAAGAGTTTTCCGAGCAAAATTACAGGATTTGAAAGATCAATTATTTAAAAAAAGAGATATTTGGAAAGGTAGCCGCGCATGTTCATGTAATTGAGTTTCAAAAAAGGGGATTGCCTCATGCTCATATGTTGATAATTTTAAAATCAGAGTACAAAATTACAACTCCAAATCAGTTTGACAGGTTTGTATGCGCTGAAATCCCTGATTGAGAAAAGTATCCAGATCTCTATGATTTAGTTATTAAGCATATGATGCATGGACCATGTGGAGCTAAAAACTTAAAGAATTCTTGCATGATGAATCAAAAATGCAAATATCATTATCCTCGACCCCATTGTGAGTCCACTATTCAAGGAAAATATGGATATCCAGTCTATAGAAGAAGGAACGATGGAGTGACAGTACAAGTTCGCAATGCAAAACTTAACAATCAGTGGGTAGTACCTTACAATCCATATCTATTGTCAAGGTTGCTCGAGGTACTAAAAATAATATCAATCTTATTGGCTATGTTATCCTAAAACAAATTGAAAACTAATCACCTTTTCTTTTGTAGAATGCATACTATTGTTTCAGGGGAACTGTTGAAAAGGTTGAAAACACATCATTGTTGTGGTATGATTCGTGCAATGCATGCAAAACATCGGTATTCAAAGCTTATGACAATGTAACATGCAAGAAATGTAGTGATGAAGAGATTGAAACAATACCAAGGTAATAATATTTAAAAGCTACAAAATTTAAGTTTGACAATATTGTGTTACTTTATTTGTAATAAATAATAATGTTTGTTGTATTATTCGTAGATATAGATTGGCTTTAAATGTAAGACAAGGAGGTAATAGTGCTTACATTACATTGTTTGAAGATGTTGCAACTATGTATATTGGTTGTCCCGTGAATGAATATATCACTTCAATTGAAAATGCAAGATAGTTATTTTTTTAGATTTTTTTTTTAATCTACTTAAAAGAATACTATATGACTTACATTCGTTTACTGTTGCATGATAACTTAATTCTTATTTATATTTTCTATTAACTAACCATTTTAATTTAATATATTTCAAAACTATTTTTAATAAGATAATTCATTTATCCAGGGCGAGCATGAGTCTGAATATTACAAAAGATTGAGCCTCCAATGTTCAATCGAATTTCGTTTCCTCTTCGCCCTCAACAAAAAAGCCGAAGTGATAAATGGAAAATTGAGTGTCATAGCAGATGCAATAGAAAGGATAACTCCAACAGTATCTACAGAAACAAACTCAACATCTCCACTCAATATTGGCCTATCGGAAAAAACAATTGCACTTCAAGACAAAGACAAATTAGAGAAAGAAGAAACCAAAAACAAAGAAGCTTCTTTGGACAATGAAAAAATAATAAAGAAGGAAAGGAAAGTAAACGGCAAAATCCCTCAAAATAAGCAAGTGGACATCGAAGAGAAACAACCTGAAATTGCTTCAGAAAATGGAGACACAAAAAAAAGACAGATAAGAAAGAAGAAACGAGGCAACACCGATGATACATCTGTCATGAAGAATGGAGAAATAAAAAAAAGAAAGATAATACAAAGGAAATATGAAGATTACATTGATGTTGACACTTTGAGTGATGATGATGCAACAATCGCAACATTAATAAAGCAATGCACAAAAAAGACATTGAGAGGAAAGAAAAAAATAAATGCACGTGCAGTCAAAATCAAGCAAGAGAAGAAATAGACTACATATGCATAAACATTAGTATTTAGATAATTGTTTTATAATTTTTCATTTAAAGTTCATTAACTTTAGCTTTCGAATATTTAGTTTTATATTTTTATTAGAAATGCACTTTTATTTTTCAATTATCTTTTATATAAATAATTTATTCTTAATGTATAATTATTATTTCTTAAATTATATATACATATTAGTCTAAATATCATATTAGGAGGTAAACTTACTATTTTTTTAAATATAATAACAATATTTTTTAATACCAAGAACAAATTTCATAATTCAAACTTATAATAAAACTTCATTTATTATACTAAATTTTAAGTTCAAAATATAAATTACAAAATATGCTTCACTTGAAAATATGAACATAAATTCTATACACTAAATATAAATCGTATGATTCACGTGCAACGCACGTGTTATTTACTAGTTTTGATGAAAATGTAGAAGTAAAAATAATCTAAGTTAACCAGACAATATATTGCACTAATTTAGCTAAAAACTGCGTATTCGAAATAAAATTACTTGTACTAATATGACTTTTTTAAGAATTACAGCATCCATAAGTTGGACATATGTATTCTATAATAGAAGTGTGTATTAACAATTAAAAAAGTAATAACTTTGTATTATTAAACAAGATGATAATATATATTATGATCTTAACACTTATGCACATACACCATAACAAAAGTTATATAAATAAATTAAAGATGTTGAAAGAGTTAGTATATGTCTCACCAACAAAATATGCACACTCACTTTAAGTATTGCTAGATTATCTTTTATGCGCAGTTTCCTAAATCAGCTCAACATTCATAGTTAATTAGTTGAAAAGTTTAAAGTAAACAACAAAGTGTCATCATAAACAAAAAATCTTGAGTAAACTAAATTAATATTCATAAATAATATTATTAATACATCTACTTTGTTATTATTCATCATTACATTTTTAGTTAATTAATAAATGTATAAATTTTTATATTATATATCTACTTACCTATTCTTATATATTTCTTACCTCCCTCACTCATATGGCTTAATTGTTTGGCTATATTTATCATTTTTCTATTTAAAAAAGAGTTGAAACTAAACTCAAACTTACATTGTGGATTTATTTTTATGAAACTATTTTAATCACTACTTCAATTACTTGATCATGAAATAAAGTTAATGAAAGAATCTTCCAAAACTAATTTACAGATTAATATTTCGAAATCACACGAAAATGAAGAAATTCAAGCACAATTCAGACGAGACATTTATTTTCATGAAAATACTGTGACATGGTAAAGATAAAATAAAAAGGAAAGTAAGTAAGATATGTTGTATAAAATAAAGTATTGCGAAATTTCACAATCATAGCACCTGATTTACCTTATTTATTTGTTCTTTGTTTAGAACGAAAGCACCTAAAACTATTCTTTTCAATTTTCTTGTGTTGTAGATTTGTCTTACATAGGAAAAGTTAATTGGTGAGAAAAAGAGAGAAAAGATAAAAAAACCTAGGGTTGTGCAAAAGTTCCAGATGGAGCCTTATTAGCTCTACTCATGAATTAAATGTGAAGTTTTAATACAAATACATGTTTTGCATGCGAATACAGGAGAACATAAAGACAAACTGAGAAGCTTAGGTTATGTTTTTATATGTTTTTAAGTTGAAATTCATTCGCCATTTTAAGGTGACAGTTTTTCAAATAAGAAGTTTGATATAAAAAAGGAAGCTTGTTTATTTCAAATTAAAACACCAAAAATACTAACATTCAATTTTACACTTCATTTTTAACTCTTCTAACACATGCTCATCAGGTCAATACGTACCTAAAAACTTTTGAGCATCTTTTAGTAGTATAATAATGCAGATATAGGTAAAGGTATATTGATAGATATAGATTAGGCGCCAATCCAGCAATTAGGTCATGTCTATTAAAGCAAACAGATAACAGTTGACCCCACTACTTACAAGCTTTTGTTTGTTTATTATTTTCATTTCCTAGACACCCAAATCCCAATGACACATTTCACAATTTTTGTAATGTCGAGATGGGTGATGCTGGTAAAACCCGAATTTCGAACATATAATAAATGTTTAGTAATATGTGTACGTAGCAAAATGTAGAAGATTTAGGCATATCATTGACATGTCTACATATGCAAGATTCTGATATCCCACCACAGATATTCCCAGAAGGTAAAAGCTAACAATTTCAGAACCATGCTAAGACTTGGGAAGTCCCTAATCAATTGGAAGCATCTTCACCCTATATGACATTAACATGAAATACACTACAGGAATCAAACGGAAAGAGAACTACAGACCTCAATTGCATCAGAAAGCCCAGGTATTGTTGATATGTCTCCTCCAATAACTTTCAGGGTAAAATCCAGCTTTTTCTGAAAGTCAAAACTCAAAACGAAGAAGTTGATTTAGCAGACTTCCTTTCTCTAATCTTGCATGCATATATTTCTATATATGTACATCGCGAATAAATTGACTAGTCAGTGGGTGCATGTGAAAGAATTAAATGGTCCATAAACTTCAACTCTTATTAAAGATTTTTCACACGCATAGTAAAAAGATGTCACTGATATACAAACGGTAATGCACATATAACCGATCTAGACTTTTCTCAGTAGTAATATATAAAATTGCTGCTTGAAGAAGCCGAAAAGAAATCAAGAAAAGACCGTACTTTTTGACGTAAGGAGAAGCAAACAGCTCCAAAGCAAGGAAATTCCTCAACTAGTGGCCTGAAAATCAACCTGAAAACCCCAGTAAACCCAATATTTTTCACCTGCAAATAAAAAATATCATGACATAAATATTGCATAGTAGAAAGTTGCAATCTCTATCTACATTAACTGATGTAAGAAGATGCCATACAGTCTAAGCAAATCTCTTGAGGAGAGAACTGAACAACCCCTAAGGAAAGATTGTATTGGTACTCTGTTTTCTCCAATTGTTTCAAAGGCAGGATAAATGTCGAATGAGGTTATAGATGAGTGAAACTACACAAAAGTCATGACAAGTCTTATATGATATGTTGGTTGCTAGGAGCAATATGCTTTGTCTAAAAGATAGCGTTTGTAAGCCAAATCCTAACAATCGAAGTTGAGGCTTAATTTTTTGAGTAGCATATATGGATCCTTATACGACATGATTTTACATTTGGCTTCGTATTGCTAGGTTGACATAGATGTGACATGTCGTTATTTTTCAAGTACTAGCCAACTCTCTGTAAATGCTCTGGATCAGTTTAACAAATAGGAGCTTCTGAAGTCCTATAAACTGGTCACAGTATTCTCCCAAAACCTAGATGATGAGGTGATGAACTTTCCTGGATGATGGTAACACATTGCGTTTTCCATTATGTGACGGTATTTCCTCCTTGTTTCATATATTAGGGGATGAAGACTCAGAAATTATGTTTTAACCTTTACAGAAACAATTTTCTAATTAGATCACCAATAGCCTAAACCGCTTTCCCAACCAAAGCAATACTTAAATAAATACGAATAACAGACAACTAACCTGTACAGGAAGAGCAACACCAAGATAAGTCTTAATATCAAGTACTATATTTGGGTTCCCATCCCATTGCATCTCCAACTCCATGGTGATTCCTTCGTTTCCATCTTCAATAATTGAAACTCCTGAAGCACTATCTAACTAGTTAGCGAACCAAATTCAGTAAGGCCTTGTTTGTTTATGTTTTTAAGTTTTTAAATCACAAAATTTTAAATAAACTTAACACCAAATTCTCATCCAAATTTCATTTTTCAACTCTACTTTTTCAATCCCCTGTATAACTACCTATCAACCATATACACATCATTTCACACATTTACCAATCAAATCATTTATATAATCATTATTTCTTTTTCTGTTTCTTAGTTCACAAGTTTCTATTTATATTTTTTTATTAGCATAATCATTATACACACAATCATTCTGCACATCATTCATCAACTAATCACTATTGACTTGACATATTTTACAACTTTCAACCTATTTTTAAAAATATCAAACGCATACCATTCTCATATTTCCATAGTACGCAATTCCCGAGAAAATTTCAAATATTACTCAAAAACATAAACAAACAAAGCCTAAGTGCATCTCTTATGATCCAGTCTATAACAGATGACAGGCTACCAAAACAAAGTTTGATATACTGTTTGACGACTCATTTCATTAGATCGACATTAGGATACCTTAAATTAGCACGGATGAATCTCATAGATTGGCTGATACAGTGAACACGAGTCAGGGTCCAGCACTAAAGTTCTTTTCATTTGAAGTGAAAATAAAATAGCAGAAACAAGTAGATATCATGGTTCATTTTCGATTTTTTAGCAGACACAATCCATAAGGCTAGATTCATCAGAAACAATTTTCTTTTAAAGCTTATTTTAGAAACATCAACACTTCGACAACTCTAGAAACATCAACAACTCTAAGATATTCTAAATCTATGGACTACCCCTATATCTGAGGTGAATAGATGCTCGTGAACACAAGCAGAGGAATGTTAATGTCACAGATGAGCATGAAGGCAAGGCCAAACTTTATATTATAACGGAAATCAACCAAATTGATAGTTAAATGAGAAATCCAACCTACACAAAGTGTAGCTAGTGGGTACCTTATTAGGTTATTTATTTTATGTATGTCTGTTGAGAACCAATAAAGGGATGACATAAATTCATTAACACATTTAAATACATTTGTCAAATAATTCTAATTTCCAAGATGTTTTTCCTTATTTCTAGCTTATGGAATAATTTCCTAGATTTTAGCTTATGTTTATCTAGTTCATAAACATACAGGTACAGATGCACAACAGCACAAGAAGGGATGAGATAAAATGAAGATCAAATAGCATTCATGTCTTGGCAAATAATTCCTAATCAAACCTGTGAACTGCGGTGCCACAGTTCCAAGCGTAAACTTGGAGAAACTCAAAGAAGCCAATATAACTGGCCTGTATTGCTCCAAAATTGGCTCCACATTCGCCTTTATCAGCTCAGATGCAGCCTTCAAAACTCCAAAATATTAAAAAAAAAAAATCAACAAATGCATCACAAAAAAAAAACACAAGTCACACTCAAGAAATCATCACATAAAATAGCATAAATTTATACCTCGTTGATGTAAGGCCAAATCTTTTCGAGCTCATGATTAAGCCAAGTCAACTGAAACGGCAGAAACCAATACACATACATTAATCTCAACAGCTTATGCACATATCAAATGAACTTGTGAATAAAACCGTAAAGAAACAAACCTTCTGGCGCTGCGAAAACACCACCCAAGAAGGATAATACTCCGGTGACAGCAACTTCTTCGAATCCTCCAACGTCATTCTAGCAAACGCCGCAATAGTAGCAGCCTTCCAAATTTTACCAATCAAAAAAACAAGCAACTTCGTAACAACAGTAATTCAATCAACACTATTTTTTCAAAAACAAGAATGATAAAAAAAAAACTTACTAGGTCAGAACGGTGCTTAGATCGAGCATTTTCGGAGCGAACAAAAGCAACAATCAAAGCAAGACCGAAAATCAATCCGACTACTAAACCTGCTACAAAAGACATCACAAATTCAATCAATTTTCCAACTAAAAAACTTCCAGCTTCACTTTGCTTTTCTCCGATTTTCCGAATTTGAGACTTGAGCTTTTTTGCTTTTTGTACTTAAATAAATAAATACAGAAGTAGAAAGGAAAAGGAAGTGAGAAAGTTTATATAGCTAGCTCGTGTGATTAGTATTAATGGTGATAGAGTTTATAATAATCTTATTTAAACCAAAACTTTTGGTGGAAATTGTATTTTAATCCTGTAACTTTCATAGTATTTAGTTTTGAGTTTTCTTTATTACAAATTCCACATCTAATTCATAACTTTTAAATATCTCACATTTCATATTGTCCAAAATTTAACTACCAATTATATTTGTCAACATTTGATCGATTTTTTTATAGAATTCCTGCGTGAATACACTATTACATGAATTATATTAATGTTTCTTTGCAGAAAAATTGACCAAAAAAGTTGATGATAATATAAACTAATAGACTTAGTTAAATTTTGGTCCGTATAATTAACAACAAATATATTTTAAATTATGAAACTAAATATAAAAAATTAATAATAAATAAGATCAAACTAACGTTTAAGTTAAGTTAGGTGTGAAAAGATATAATTTTCTGAAAGTGTTCTTTTTTTTTTTTGGAAAAATACAAAAAGTAACTTATGTGAAATGTTTTATTGGTTAAAAAAAACTCCTATGAAAATAAATATAACTTAAAAAAACTCTGTGAAATATTTTAGTGGCACGAAACTCAATGTTAATTTGGTGAAATACACGCGCCCCATATGTGATTTTAGTAATTATTGACCAATAAGTTACTAAGTCATTTACTTTTGTGCCCCTTTATGTCTTATACTTCATCTTCACTCATTTTTACGCAAAAGAAAAATCAGGATTTCCTCCTCTTCTTGTTGTGCAACAGTCAACAGGTATTTCTTCTGGGCAAAATACAAATAATCCTCACGTGAAATATTTTATTGGCTGAAAACCTCCAGTGAAAAAATATAGCCTAAAAACCTTTGTGAAATTTTCAAATTCCATAAAACCCCTGTGAAAAAAATATAGCCAAAAAACCCAAGTAAAATTTTCAAATTGCATGAAACCCCTTATGAATAAAATATAACTTAAATTAATTGTTGAAACATTGAAAAAAGTTTACCACTATGAAATATAACTACATTGAAAATTAATTGTTGGATAAAGTTTAATTAATATCATAAAACTTGATTATTAGTACTATTAATTAATTTGTAAATTTGAAAATTTTATAAGGAGTTTTTAGGCTATATTTTTTTCACAGGGGGTTTCATGCAATTTGAAAATTTTACAGTGGGTTTTTAGGCTATATTTTTTTTATAGGGGGTTTTCAGCCAATAAAATATTTCACGTGGGATTATTTGTATTTTGCCCTGCTTCTTCTATTTCTTTTCTTAATAAAAATATTATGAACTAAAATTCATTAATTTTAATTAATTTTTTGGGTAGTGCCGAAAAAAATAAAACCCCGTAATTAATATTATTGATGATGGAATACATACATAACCTACCCTACAAACAAGAAAATAAAATATTATTAACTTACAAATAATATATTACTATATATCTAAATAAGCAACAAAATATGGAAAGATGTTAATCTAAAATATGAAATATATTATCTAGCAGGTAGAATTGACATGCACTTCAAGTAAATCGGTCGAAATGTTGTTATTTTATTCAAATAAGTTACTAAACCCTAATCATACAAAAGGAAGAGATTAAATCAAATTTCTCATAAAATTGTAAAGTATTAATTAAGGATTTAAAAAAATTATAAATACAACAAAGATTGTAATAGTTTGAACAAAAACACTAACATTTTATTTTTTCCACGTCTTCAAACGACAAACCTGATTTTACAATTAAAAAAAATAAAACGTCTTTTCTATTATTTTGAGTTAAATATATTTTGTTATGCTATTATTTTTTTAAAATTTAAAGAAAAAAAATATTTGCATGATGGTCTCTTTGGATTTGACCCTTTTCTTTACTTAGTCATAGGGGTTTGGACGTTGGAATCAATGCAGCATAAGGGCGGCCAAAACTTAAAGAGCCGAGGTGGGTGTAATTAAATAATTATTCAAAAGTTAAAACGACTCCTCTTTTATATATTTATATTATATATTTTAATTCCTCTTTTATAGGTCCCTGTTAAAAGATGCAACTTTTAAGGGTCCGAACGTGTGATTTAACTTTTTGTCTTCTTATTTATTTTTATTTTTTTTTCTTAAAAAACGTGGTTCTTGCCGACATGTAAATTGACAAAACTTATGACTAAAATATGTCTTTAGAGGTCGTTAGTGTTGGGACCGAGGAAGAGGCGTGGCTGAAATATTCATTAACACGAGCTGCATTTAAAAAAACAATAAGAAAATAGATCTAATATCAAGATATATATGGATCCTAAACCCTAGTTAATACATTATTAATATCAACAAAACCTCTAATAATCCCATGCACCCCCAAAATTCACCACATCACCGGCCCAATGCGGTGTGATTCAGGCTGGTAGTGAGGTGGGGTAAGGGCTATGATTATCAGTGGGGAATGGGATGCATGGGGTGGGGCTAGTTAACAGTTTTCTTTTTTATGTTTTTGGATTTAACATGAAACAATATGGACCATTTAATGGATCAATCAACACAAGCGTTGTTCTCTCAATTTTTTGATTGATGTGGACCCAAAAAATGCAAGTTTTTGAGTCCTACATGTGGGGAAGATTAAAGCTACAACTTTGTGTCCACCGGGCCCTAAATTTTTCCTTGTATAAATGTAGGCCAATAATACCCTCACATAGATCAAATCGAATCAAATATGCATTTTGATTTAATATTTTAGATGTAGACAATATAGGATGTGTATCTGCTTTTAGAATTAGTAAATTTCATTGCTTTCTTATATATGAATGACTAAAAGAACTTCGGTTAATAAGAGAGGTGTGTGGTTCTTGCTAAGTTACGTAACTCATTATTTACTAAAAAAAGTAGTTATATATCAAATTAATAAGATTTCAACTGACAACCAAATCCTAAATTTAATTAGAAGATCTAAAAAAAAGATGAAACACACAATATGATCATGACTCTAGAAAAATCGTCTCAAATCATTCAAGACTTGGGGTTTGATCGAATTTTGTAGATATCAAACTCAATTTGTAGAAGTCATAAATCTAATAATGATTAATTCATGTCCATATTAATTATTTGAAATAGTAATCAACCATGGCAATTACTAGATTATTATACCAAGCAGTTTAGAAATGGTTCTACTACTAGCTCTTGAATGAATATAAGGGGTAACACACTTACTTGGATAAGTTTTCAGAATGGTTGGATAAAAAATAAAATTCATGTAATGCAATTTTTTAATTTGAAATGTCGAAAATAAACAAATTTTGATTAAAAGAACAATGGACCTATCAATTCTCAACTTAAGAAATAAAGGTAATTTGGTCTAAAAATTACTAATCTCAACTTTCGGGTTTAAGAAATGAAAATTTTGTGTAATGAATTTTTGTGAATGTATAATATTTTCATGGATTTATAATATAAAAGTTTATGTTTGAGTGTTTTAGTAGATTCCCTAAACTTAGAAAAAGAATATATTTATATTGCTTTATTTTACTATTTTATAAACAACAAAAAATTCTTTATAGATTTTTACTACTGCACACCATTATAAACAAAAAATTGAAAATTAAAAAAGTAATTTTGTCTTTCTTTATTGCTTAGGTCCGGATTTGGAGCTGCACCATCAAAAATTGAAGTTGCATCTTGTTGATATTTTAGGCATCTCATAGTTCATATGAACGTTTACATTTTTCTTAATATTTATTCCACTTAAAACATAAAAAAGGGATAATTTGAGTTGAAAATAAGCTAAGAGTAAAAAAGGGTAGTATAAGTTATATGGATATGAATGGTGGATCCAAATTTCAATATATCGAAGAAAGTTTTACCAAAGTGCAATATCCCATGTGTTGAGAATCAAAGCATTGAAGAAGAAGAAGAAAGCATTGATAATATTGAAAGCAATATGAATTGAATGTATTGAACTGAATTACAAAAACCCTATCTCTCGATATGTATATATAGAAGATGCTTTCCCTCAACTAACTAATTAACAGCCTCCTCTGTGCTTAAGGGTATTGTACATTTGTTAACTGCTTTATCAGATTGTACATTGCCTTCTTTCTTTTCTTCACGTATATGATCTTCATACTTCTCTTCATCTTCACACTCCCCTTCAAGATTAGTGTTTTGATAGAGAATGTAAACACCAAGATTGCGGATTAAATCACTGAATGGTCCTCTCCAAAGAGCTTTTGTTGATACGTCTACTAATTGTTGATATGATCTTACATACTCAGCTTTGATAGTTCCTTCCAAGATCTTGTTTCTGACAAAGTGACAATCCAGCTCTATATGTTTCATTCTTTCATGAAACACTGGATTGGATGATATCTGTAAAGCGGATTTGTTATTACATTTGAGCACTGCTGGTTTCAGATTCTGTACTCCTAATTCTTGGAACAACCTTTGTATCCATATTATCTCACATGTTGTAGATGCCATTGACCTGTATTCTGCCTCTATACTACTTCTAGATACTGTGCTTTGTTTCTTCGATTTTCAAGACAATAAAGAATTTCCAAGTTTCACACAAAACCCTGTTATGCTTTTCATACTCATTGGGCAAGTAGCCCAATTTGAATCAGAATAGGCTTCAAGTTTAAGTTCACTCTTAGCTGAAAGAAAGATACCCATTCCAACTGTTCCTTTGATATACCTCAACAGTCGTTTTGCAGCATCCATATGATATTGTTTGGGACAATGCATGAATTGACTTAAAGTTTGTACTGCAAAATAGATGTCAGGTCTGGTAATACTAAGGTAAATCAACTTGCCAACCAGCCTCTGATAAGAAGTTTTATCAGATAATACTAAGTCAACAAGTGTGATTCCTTTGCTTGTGTCATATTCTAGAGTAGTCAATTTTATATTAGGATCAATAGGTACATTGACAGTACAACCAATCATCCCACTGTCCTTTAGTAAATCTAAAGCATATTTTATTTAACACAATACCTTTGGATGATCTAGCAACCTCAATGCCAAGGAAATATATGAGCTTTCCAAGATCCTTCATATAAAACTTGTGACTCAAAAAAGATTTTAGCTCATTGATGAGTTTCATATAACTTCCAGTTATAAGGATATCATCTACATATACAAGTAAGATGACAATATCCTTACCACTTTGTTTAGTAAATAAAGAGTAATCATTTAAGGATTGACTGTAGCCTGCCTCCTTCATGGCCTCAGTGAACTTTTGGTTCCATTGTCTTGGTGCTTGTTTGAGACCATAAAGTTTTTTCAGCAGCCTACATACCCCTGGATGCAAAAGCCTGGTGGTAGAGACATGTAAACTTCCTCAAACAAATCACCATGCAGAAATTCATTGGTGACATCCATCTAAAAGAGATGCCAATCTTTGATAGCAGTTAATGCTATAACTGCTTGGATAGTAACCATTTTTGCCACAGATGAGAGGGTTTCAGTGTAGTCCAGGCCCTCTTGCTGTGTGTAGCCTTTGGCTACATGTCTGGCCTTAAACCTTTCAACACTATCATCGTTTGACCTTGAATACCCACCTGCAGCCTATTGGAGTCTTGCCTTAGGGTAAATCAACTTTATCCCATGTTTTATTTTGACCCAAAGCCTGCAATTCATCTTGCATTGCTTGTGTCCATGTGGGGTCTTGTATAGCTTCATTGTATGTGGAAGGTTCATGAACTCCAGAAAGTCTAACCAGAAAGGACTTATAGGGTGGTTTGACATGAGAGTAAGATAGATAGTCTGAAATAGAGTGAGCTGTGGAAGAAGGACCTGCAATATTAAGAGTGGGACAGACATAGTCTGCTGTCCAGGTAGGAAGTCTAACCTCTCTAGAAGATCTTCAAGAGAAGCCTCAGGAGACAAAGCTCTAGGAGTCTCAGTAGTAGCAGGATGAAGACTATCTCTAGAAACCTCAGAAGTAGGATTAGAAGAAATGACAGGTGAACCAGGATCGTTGAAAGTATTATTATGATCAAGAGAGTTACAACTATCAGGGATAGACTGTTCAACAAATTTATGTTGAGAAGATGTAGGATTTTTGATAGAGAAAGGGAACACATGTTCATGAAAGATTATATCTCTAGAGAAGGAGAAGGTGTTAGAATCAATATCAAGGGCTTCATAAGCCTTATGAGTTACATAATATCCCAAAAAAATACAACGTTTTGACCTAGGCAGAAACTTATTACTTTGAGGTATCACTTTAACAATAGCATAGGCAACCAAAAAATTCTTATGTGTGTGAGATCAGGTGTTTTATTGTATAGAACTTGATAGGGTTTTGCCTTGCAACAACATAGTTGGTGTTCTGTTCATGAGATATATTGCAGTAACAACACAATCTCCCCAAAATTTTATAGGAGCACAAGAATGAAAAAAGAGAGTCCTAGCTACATTTAACAAGTGTCTGTGTTTTCTCTCTACAGTTCCATTTTGTTGAGTAGAATAGCTAACAGAGGTTTGGTGTAAAATTCCTAAGGACTTAAACAAGTTTGATGCCTCGGAAGAGAGGAATTCTTGACCTCTATCAGTTCCAACCTTTTGAACTTTTGTTTGGAATTGAGTAGAGACAAAAGTGAAAAAGTCTTTTATGATAGCTAGAGCATCTGATTTGTGTTTTAAAAGAAAAGTCCATGTGTACCTAGAGTAATCATCTATAATAGGTAAGAAACTTATAAGGCCCTATATATCAAAATGTAACAATTCAATAAATACATGAAGATTGAGAAGTTCTTTTATTAGGAAATGAGGTTCTAGAATGCTTAGCCATAGGACAAACACTACATATCTGTTGATGATTACAAAGAGAAGGTCCAACTCCAGGTAACATATTTAACCTCGTATAGGAAATGTGACACATTCTTAAATGCCACAAACTAGCTTTATTACTAACAACATCATTATAAGAGAAAATAGGCTTATCAATAGGTGAATCTCTAGAAAACTCATGGCAACTGCTGGGGTGATACATGTAATAGAGTCCTTTACTTCCTACCAATCCCCTTTATCCTGCCAGTTCATATGTCGTGAAGAACACACAAGTGAGGATAAAAGTTGACAATGCAATTATTATCCTTAACAAACTTAGAGACTAATAACAGATTGAATTTGAAGTCAGGTACATAAAGGACAGTTTTAAGAGTTAGATCATTATTTAAGATAATGTTGCTTGTTTTCAAGATAGGAGATCTACTGCCATTAGGTAATGTAACAAAAGCCTTTGATGACATAAGAGCTATGATGCACAGACACGAGACACGGAATACGGCGCACGACACGACACAGACACGGGACACGGGACACGGGACACTTAAAAATGTTAGGACACGACACTGCCTCGAAACTACTAATAAAATGTATATATATAAATTAATATACATTTATATATTCATTAGTTTACGTTAAATATATAAATTAGTTTTTTCATTCTAATTTAAATGACTGGTTTAGATAAATAAACTATAAGAATGACTATTGTACGTTATAAATTTGTATTTGATTTGAAAAGTTATATATTTGAAAGAAAAACAAATATTTCAGTTTTCAAAATCACAAAAAATAAGTGAAATAACGTCAAGTGTCACAAATAATGCATACATAGTGGACATACCCTCTAACTATATTCATTACGGTGTTCATATTTTATTTTATTTTAGTTTATTTTAGCAGAAAAATTTATTTTTATATTGGACACGGTGTCGGGAGTGTCGAACACGGTGTCGGGGAGTGTTGGACGAGTGTCGTGTCCGATCAGGTGTCCGACACGACACGTTGTGATTTTTTAAAGTGTCCTGCATTAGAGCATAAGAGTATTTGGTAAGAAGAGAGATAGATCATATGTCATGGGATCATTTGCCCTAGTGTCAAGAATCCATGTGTTGGGTGCAATGGAGGAAATAAGGGTTTTAGAATTACTTACCATGGTGGTTGCAACACTAGGATTATTGGCAGCAGCTATACCATGAGAAGTATCTTGATGCCCAGCAATCATCTGAATGATTTGTTGGTATTGAGATGGTGTAAACAAACTTCCTTGAACGGAGTTTGATGAGGAATCAGAAAGGTTGTGATAAGGTCCAAGAACCGAAGAATTCGATGGTGTAGTCTCACTGTTGACATTGTTGGAGTTTGTATTGTTGTATGCACCTCTTGAGGAATTTCCTCCACCGCTACGACCTCTTCCTCTTGAGAAATAGTTTGGTGGATAACCATGGCTTTTGTAACAGGTGTCTTTTGGATGCCCAGAGATTTCACACTTCTCACAAAACAAGTCCTTTTTCATGATTCCTTGATTATTTTGACCTCCTCTAGAGGTGTTTCCATTCTGATTTCTATTTATTCTTGATGTGCCTTGAGAGTAGAAAGCTTGAGATGAATCATTATTGACAAGATTTACATACACTCCCCTTTATTTCTCTTCGTTTTGGATCATGGAGCAGGCTTGTGCATGTGTAGGTAGGGGATTCATCATCAAGACTTGAGACCGAACCGCACTATATGATTTATTGAGACCCATTAGAAACTGCATCATTTTCATATTTTGAGTGTGTTGAATATAATCCTTAGAGAATACAGTTGTGGTGAACGGCACAACAGACTCATATTTATCCCACAATTTTTTTAGTCTTGAATAATAACTAGACACTGAATTTGAGCCTTGACTGATGGTGCTAATTTGTTTGAACAAAGCAAACATTTCAGCCCCACTGGTTTCATCAAAGTGCTCTTTCAGATCACTCCAAACGGCTGAAGCGGAATCTGTGTACACAATACGACTCAGAAGTTCACTGCTGATGACATTATGAATCCAAAAAAGAACGAGGGCGTTGCATCTCTTCCAATGGGAAAAAAGTCGATCTGCCGTATCCGGTTTGATGTAGGAGCCATCAACAAGAACGAGTTTATTCTTGGCCTCAAGAGCCAACATCATCTGGCGGCTCTAGACCTTAAAATTTTCTGATCCGTTTTTAAAGGATCAGAAAAAAGAATCATGTGTGGTGAAAAAGAGGGATGAAGAAAAAGAGGGTTTTGAAAACTAATGATAGTTTCATTGGTTTCTTGATCGGTAGCCTTCGTATCATTGATCTTCCTATTCATTGCAACTGATAATCCGCTCGATTATGCAGATTGAAAAAAAACGAGAGAATATGAAGATTTGAAGATGAAAAGGAAACCTCAAACTCTTGATACCATGTTGAGAATCAAAGCATTGAAGAAGAAGAAGAGATCATTGACAATAATGGAAGCAAGATGAATTGAATGTATTGAATTGAATTACAAAAACCCCTATCTCTCAATATGTATATATAGATGTGGGCAGCTTAGTTGGTCACATGGGTGAAGTTTTGAACAACGAACAAGAAGAAGCTTTCCCTCAACTGACTAATTAACCGCCTACTCTATGCTTAAGGGTATTATTCATTTGTTAGTTGCTTTATCACATTGTACATTGCCTTCCTTCTTTTCTTCACGTATATGATCTTCATACTTCTCTTCATCTTCACACCATGAAAAATTGATATAAATGACTTGTTATTGTTAGATATAATAGTGTTTTTAGATATGTTGTATATATTATTCTTGTTTATCTTTATTTGTTTTTCCTTGTTTACTCTTTCTATGACTCTTGTATTATAAATATTTTCATCATCAATAATATACGATTACGTGGTTTTATATTATTCAAAAGTGATATAATAAGGTATTAATTGATTATTATCTATTTTTTTATTATAAAAGTATTGGTATTTCTTTGAAATTTTAATCTACCTAATATGCCTTATATATTTAATTTTGAATGGCAAAAGAGTCCAATAATAAATAATAACTAATAAAAATAAGTTATATATATAAAAATAAGATGTATAATTACACTAGAACTCTACAGTACCTAATTCACCTTTTTATTATTAAAAATAAAAGAGTTGAATAATAAAATAAGTTGTTTATATCTACAATAAAAATATTTATATATCACATAAGAATTCTACTATAAAATTACATATAAATACTAAATTGTAATTAAAAATAGTTAGTTTAAACCTGCAAATTACACAAAATTTTAAAATATTAGGTTACAATTTTTTTTGTTCAAACAATTAATAAATAAGAAAATATATAAAAACTTCTTTCTTTGTTAAATAATTGTTAGACTTCAAAAGCATGTCATGAAATATTTGATTATCAATTATCCTACCCGAACACCTTCTATACTAAGATGTTTTAAATATTTTTCATATCACATTGTCAAAAAACCTTCTATATTCTATGTTATATTATCATTATTAATTTAACCCATCCTATCAATCGATGTTTATTCTTTAATAATTATATACTTAATTAAATTATTATTTAAATTTTCAATATAAGATACTACAAAATAAGGAATTTTCTATATAATTAAATTACTTTAGAGATCATGACTTATAATTTATTTAGTAAGTATTTACTTAGTTAAATTAATGTTTAATTTTGAATATTTAATACATTAGCTTATTTTAAATATTTTATTTAGGCATTTGAGTAAATTGATATTTCCTCCTTTATTATAATTTTTCAACAAATTAAAAAATACATTGCTTATCAAATATATTTATGAAACTAAATCACAAGATTTAGTAGAAAAATATTTATTAAAATTATGGTCAACACACACTTTATTCAAAAGAATCTCTTATCAATAGCAAGCCAAAATACGATGATCATGTTATCAAATTAAAGAAAAAAAAATATTTCTCATATGTTTTAGTTATTTACCATATTGTACACTTATCGACTATGTACAACATGTAATTTTTTATTTTTTGTTAAATAGACTCAATTTAATAAATATAAAAACACAAACAGTGAAAATCAAATAAAAATGGATGCATCATTTATGTCAACCTACTATGACTTGCGAAAGCTTAGATTAAGGTTTTAAGGTGAGACACATTTAATGATTTGAAAATATGCTACCCCTTAATTTAGCAAATGGAGAACTAAAAAGAATAATTTTGAAATATGAAACAAAAAAACTACACACTTGTCTAGCTTTTGGGCTATTATAAAAATCATTGAAAGTATAAAGAAAAAATTACTGAGAAGAAAGAAGAAGTGAAACATTTGATTCCTCAAATTAAGCAAGATATACATATAAATGAAATATGAATTTACATAAAAAAAAATTAGTTACATTATTATTCATGTTTCACTTTTTAATTAATTTAATTCTTTCAAAAATTGATTAATTCATTCATATTAATCAATATTTTATTTTTCAAATAACTAACTTCTTAAGTGATAGTTTATTTAGTTAAATTTAAATTATTATCTTTTAAGCTGAACAACAACTATATATATATATATATATATATATATAAATTACTTAACAGAGATCATATGCTTCACGTTCAAGGCAATGTTTTTAAAACCGGACCGGTGTTCGAACCGGGCAACCAACTGGTTCATTGGGTCACTGGTTCAACCGGTTGGATCGGTGTAAAAAACCCGGTTGACCCGGACTATATATATACACATTATATATATTAGTTTTCATAAACAAATAAATTGAGTCTAATATAAAATAAGAATAGTATTTAATTAAAATAATATTTTATATTCAATCAACGTCTTTGTTAATGTAAAAATCTTTGTATACTTAAAAACTTCAAAAGGGATAGAGAGTAGCATTGTTTTATATATTTTGAAATACTAAAACTAGTGTTTAAACATATATAAATTATAATGTTATACATTATATTAACAAATTCTTCATAGTCTAGTGGTGGGTGTATTTGTTCTCAATGAAGAGGTCAAGGGTTCAAGTCATGTGTAAGCATTCCAACTCTCTAATATTTTTGATATGGTATGAAAAAGAAGGCAAAACACTTGAACCGGGTGACCGGGTTGACCGGTTTGTATGCGGTTCGACCGTTTCTTGACCGGGTTTGACCGGTTCGCGTCGGGTCAATGTTGACTCGGGCCAATGAAGCAGCCGGACCGGCCGAATGATCGGTCGGCGGTTAAACCGGCCGGTCCGGCCGGTCCAGTCCGGTTTTGAAGTCATTGGTTCAAGGAAAGAGTTATTTACTAGTATGATTAAATATATAAGCGATGGACTTTTTGGTTCATTCAAATAAAATTTTCACAAGTGTGATGGCAACTCATTGATAGAGAAAAATATTAGCATTATAATTTTGTGATGCTATTTTGTCATTGCTTTCAGAATCGGATCGGACCGGTTGGTACGGCTAGTTTAACTATGAACCGGTCTCAAGCCAGTCCGCTTGTGTAGTGAGTTTTGTTGGCTATTGGACCAACTTGAACTGTCCATGAAATATATATTGATTGGCATTGTGAATCAAACGAAGTGATATATCATTGTGAGTAAAAATTGATAAGAAATTATTTTATTTAGGAAGGAATATGAAAATGTGAAAAGTTTTGAGGGCTGTAGTAGGCCTGTCATTGGGTGGGCCGGACCCAGACCCGGACACAAAACTTTGGATCTGGGTTCGGCCCACCCAATGACATGGCCTAGGCTGTAGCATGCTAGTGCTCTAGGAACTCTTTTATTCAAGTTGGCCATGAACAAATACTGAATAATGACAAATAACCTCACAAATCAGTACAAGAAGCTTACAATCTCATCTACCGTCGAATTATAATGAATTATAACGTATATCAGTATAAATATATTACAATTTAACCGATTGTGTACACAATAAGTGAGAAAGTACGAATGTCTAATAAATTAATCCGAGAGCCGTATGAACATTACTATGATTTCCTTGAGAACTAATAAGAATAATGATTGAGTTGAAATGAAAAAAAACAATTCATAAAACATAAATAACCTCACTTTCACTTACTTCTCAAGTAATCCATTCTAATTCCCCATAGCTGCTCTCCTACTGTTTTCATGTCCGGCCGATCAGCTCGTGTTGGTGCACCACATTCTATTGCCAAACCAAACATTTTCACAAGTATTTCCTCATCTACTCTTTCCCTCATCAAAGGGTCTACCATCTCCGTAAATCTCCCTTCCTTGTATTTTCGAAAAGCCTGTAGTAGGATAAATAAGTCCTTAGTCTTTGATTTCAGATATATATATATATATATATATATTTGAATTTGAAACAATATATATACTTCTAACGGAATTGATATTATTTGCAGACTTTTGAATAACACAAGGTGCCTTTCAGCCTATTTCACTGACACATGGTTTTTTTTTTGCATTTTCGAATTAACACATGGGTTTTTTTTTTGCATTTTTCCCGTGGTTTAATTTAAAACAATAAATAAGAAGCTAACTAACCCATCTAATTGTCACCCTTTCTTCAGGTGATTTCTTCAAGTCCACAGGTCGACGTCCAGTCAAAATTTCCAATAACAATATCCCGAATGAGTAAACATCGCTTTTACTTGTGAGTTGATTTGTCCTCATATACTCGGGATCAAGGTACCCAACTGTGCCCTTTACTTTGGTTGATACGTGCGTTTTGTCCGTATCATCACCTACCCTTGCGAATCCAAAATCTGCAACCTTTGCTCTCAAGCTCTCAGTCAACAGTATATTAGAGGACTTAACATCTCTGTGGATAATTTGCTTCTCTGCAAAATGATTAAAAGTAGGCTATAAAATATAATGATACAAGAATGAAAAAAAAAAAAAAAACCATCTTCATAGAATGAGTTATTACCAGAGTATAGATGGAGATATGTTAGGCCATGAGCAACATCAATGGAAATCTCGAGTCGTTGATTAAAATCCAAAATCTTTCCCTTCACACCTACAAAGAACAAATGTTGGCGTTATAGGGTATGATTGATGGGACAGGACGATTGGCAAAATTGTTGCGTTTATAAGCTTTACCGTCTAGATGTTCTCTTAAGGTACCGTTTGGCACATATTCTGTGATAATCAGTCGTTCGTTTCCTTGTTCTATATAATCAACAAGTTTCACTAGATTCCGATGGTCGATCTTAGATAATAATTCAACTTCACTTCTAAATTCAGTTCTCAGGGCTTCAAACTGTTCCTGTGTTTGTTCCCACAACGAGCAAACATTATTGATAGAAAATAGGAAGGATAGAGGATTATAAAAAAAAATATATGATTCTCTTTGTTTGTTGCATTCTATATACTGGTGTATAGAAGAAAAGACTTGGGTTCACTAAATATTTCAAATGTATTAATCCTAATTCTTTATTTTATTGGCTCAAAATAAGACTCATTTCAAAACTGGAAGCTTTTCTTCCAAATATCCAAAGTTATGATGTGACTTTACGTAGGATACGCTTCGTTTGTGGATTTTGGTGAAGAAAGGAAAAGGGAAATAGAAATTATTAAAAAGTATAGCAAAATGTATTGTCATTAGATGCGAAAAACTATCTTCCTTTTCTAAAATACACGAACCAAACATAGCCTTAGTCTCAATTACTACCTTCAAGGGCAATATTGTGAGATACTCAACTTATCTAAAACTGTGTGCCGAGTCAAATTGGATAGCTAATACAGATAGAATATATCATTATTTCATGCAAAAAATTGCAATGGCGATTGAAATAATTGCAAGAATTTCGTTGCAAGCATGCTGGAGATATTCTGTAACTGCATGTGTGACTTTCCTATATAATATTACCAATATTTATACACAACTATGTACAAACTAAATTAGAAAATGCATTTACAACTATTTTGACAGGTTGAAATGGTTCACAAATATAAGTAACCAACAGCATAAAGAAAAAAACCACTCAGAAACGTATGTATCCATGTATAGATAGATGGAATTCTGACAAAAAATCATTTAAGTCGAGAAAAGAACAAGGCATTAAATATACCTTTCTTGCTCGTTTGATAGCAACAACTTGGCCATCAGGTAGCTCAGCCTTGTAAACATTTCCAAATCCTCCCACGCCTATCAACATTGATGGAGAGAAATTTTGTGTGGCCCTCACAATTTGGTTCATATTTAGATGAATAGATCCAAGTCTATTCAGTTTTGTTGACATGGAAAATCTTGAAGGACTAGGTGGCACTCTCAGTGGACTTGGTGGCACTCTCAATGGACTGCCAGGAAATTGAGGGTTCATTTCTAAAGAAGAAATTGAATCCACTGCAGGAAGAGCGAATAATAATGCGTAAATAAACTAGAAAGGGCAATTTTTATCATGAAATTGCACTTAGAGTTGTTCTGTTAAAACTATGTATATGCAGAATTGGAAGTTTTCAGAATAATTGCATTTTTCATGTATGAAAAGAAATCCTTTCACAAAGTTTAACAACCTTAGATATCAGATCGTATTTCATATAGAAACAGAACTTTCATATGGAGATGATGATGATGATGACTCACTTGAATTTGGGTCCTTGGAGAGATGGGCAGTATCCTTTTTCCTTGGTTGGAAGCAGGGGCAAAGAAGGACGCAGCATGAAAGAAAGAAAGCCGGTACAACCATCACTAACATATTGAGGCAAATTTATCTGCAAACATACAAGAACCTAGTTATATACCACTTAGAAATGAAATTAAATAAAAATAGTTTCAATATACCAAATAACCGGCAATTATACTGATTTCTGAGAAAACATTATTGACTCTCATGATATACTCTCAAAGCCTTACAGAATAAAGATCTATCCACCAATTTCCCATATATATATATATAAAACAATTCGAGAAAGTGACTGATATGGTATGTTCCACAAGCCTTTTCATGCTTCAACACCAAATAAGCAGATGTTTTTGATGATTGCACAAGCACAAACAGAATTAACATTTTCAAAGAATTGCTTAAATATAAAGTTTCCATCTTTCAACGCCGAGCATGAGTTCAATTACATAGATTAAAAGCAACCTCTAAATTATACCTGAGCTTCAGAAACTGATGTACAAAATCAAAATTCCGTAGCCCTTTCTGAATTTCTAAATACCCATAAAAAAATATCTGCTCTCAGACAAAGAAAAACACCAAAGAGCTGAAACAATACTGATATTCTATAATTCAATTCCCATCAACAAGACCAAAGCCAAATTACAGTAGAAACCCTTAAAAATTTCAGAAATCCAATCAGTCCCAGATAGACCCCTTTAAATTTCTCTTACCAACTTGAACAAACACTCAAAATCCAGCCCAGATAAGGAAAAATCAAGTAAAATATAAGAAATTGAAGGACTTTCAGGTAAGTTCATATTTGTGTTCAATTGGTAAGACTAAATACAAACAGTATCAATGGGGTTAGTAAATACAAGTCAAATAATCAAACGTTTAATCATTGGGAAACGGTGGGCTCCCTTCCACTTGTGGTACACATTTTGCTATTGTTTCTTTTCCAGTCCAAGGTACTACAGAATATTTAGGCTATGTTTGTTTATGTTTTTGAGTAAAATATTTGAAATTTTCTCGGGAATGGCGTACCACCGAAATTCGTGTGAAAATGGTAGATGTTTGTTTATGTTTTTAGAATTTGGTTGAAAATTGTAATGTGTCAAATCAATGATGATTGGTTGATGTTTAATAATGATTGAATTAGTTATTTTTGTAATTATTATTTAAATAAATAAATATATATGAGTGTGTAAAATAATGTATATATTAATTGTAATTGATGGATGTGTAGAATGATTGATGTGTTGATTGATAGGTAGTTAGTATTGGAGATTGAAAAAGTAGAGTTGAAAAAAGGAAATTGAGATGAAAATTTGGTGTGTTAAGTAGATTTAAGATTTTGTGATTTGAAATTTGAATATTGGATTTCAAAAACATAAACAAACATAGCCTTAATATTTCATAGGAGCCTATTTTTTAATTATATTTTAAATTAAATTCATGCTAAATTTCCTTATACTCAAGAACGATGTTGTTTGAACTATAATCAAATTCTAAAATTAATGTTTAAACTTGTTTGATTGTTAATTATATCGAACTGAAATGAGCTTTTAACAAGCCGAATATCAGCAGATTTCAAGTAATGTAATTACAGTATTTTGTATGTTTTTATTTATTTATTACTAATCGAGTCGAGTTCGAACTGAACTTCCAATAATGCATTGAACATAAAAAGTGGTTCAACCTTGATTTGAGTTGTTAACAATTCGAGTTCTAACGAGTTTTATCAATCGAACCCGAGTCGATTATCGAGTAATTTAATTTATTTTTTAAACCTAGTTATGAGTATTTAATGTTTATAATAATAGAATTATTTGAATTGCTGAAAAATACCTCAATTAAGTTCAAAGTCATAAATCAGTCCTCCATATATTTTTTTTTTCAATCTACACTCTCCATTACAAGTTATAAGTTTGTTGCAGCTCCCTAATCACACAAATTGTCAAAGTACTCCTCAAGTCTATTTTCTCGACAAAGTCTGATATAAGATTTAATTTGGTTGATACATCCATTTCAGATAATTATTTTCTAGGAAATTTGGTGTGAAAAGTGTGTGAGAGAATTTTTACAGAAAAATGGGTAATAATTATAGTTGTTGTGAGAGTTTATAAAATTGAAAGATAATACAAATAGTTGTCATGGGTAACTTCTAAAGGAAATTAAAATTTAGTCAAAGCACATGATATAAGACCAAAGCAGAATTTATTCAATTATGTTTTTCATACGTTTAAGAAAAACTATAAAATAATAGCTACAAGCGATTAATAATGTCACAGATCAATAAAGAGGGCCCTATATAATTTTTTTATGACTGGAGAAACTTGCAGCCGCTACCCTTAGGTATCGTTTGGTTGGTATCATGTGATTGAGCATGATAATATTATGCTTGATAGTTATGATAGAAATTGAGAGATTCATTGGCAAACACTTGTTTGGTTAGAATTATAAATCAGAGTGATATTCTAGATGATATATATTCAAGCTGTTTGGTTGGCATTATATATAAGGATTGATACAATGAAAAAGTCTAAAATACCCTATTGTTGATGTTGAATTATCAAAATCATATATATATAATTATACTTAAAAATATGGAATATATTTTACACATCAAATAAAAATATTTTGTATATTTTTAAAAAATTATATGATTATATAAAATATATTTATTTTACTTATGTTGAATTATAAAGATCATTTGTATAAAATTATACTTAAACATATGGAATATATTTTATAATCAAATAAAAATATTTTGAATATCGTGATAAAATAACATAATTATATAAAGTATATTTACTTTTTTTATCCTAATCAAATAAAAATATTTTGAGTATCTTGATAAAATAACATGATTATAATAAAAAATATATTTACTTTTCTTATCCTATTGTTGAAGTTAAATTATCAAAATCATATATATAAAATTATACTTATAAAATGGAATATATTTTATATATCAAATAAAAATATTTTGAGTATCTTAATAAAATAATATGATTATATAAAACATATTTACTTTGCTTATTTGATGATTTTAAATGCTAGGTTAAATGTGAGGAGTAAATTAGTAATTTTACTTTTCAGAATAAGTTGGATATAATCTTGTGATAGTGGATACCACCTACCTGGTGGTATCTACTATCCTAGATATGGAGTGATTAAATATCGGGCTTATTACGTATCATGGGCCGACCTTGTTGAACCAAACTTAAAATTAGGATTGATAATTAATATATCACCCCTATAAACCCCAACCAAACGATACCTTAGAGTGCGCACAGGGTAAACTTCGTTCTTGTGTAATAGCCTACAAACAATACAAGAGAGTTAAACCAACCTAGGTTGCCCATAGCTGACAGACTCAAAATAGAAAAAGACTAATAGACATTTCTTCATTATATATATGATAAAAGAAGTTATTGTAAGTTTGTAAGTTGTAACCTTCTCTTTCTATGCTAACTATATTATTCAAGAAGTATCAATAAGTGGTCTTGTTGAAATGTAGAGAACCTTGCTAAAAAATTCTAGTTCGAATATGGTATTTATGGTCAGAGTGTATTTTCTAGAGATATTATATTTGTTACATGCTTGGTTTTTCATTTATGAATTACACTTTGATTCGACTAAATTAAGTCTGGACTACAATTTCTCACATTACAATTAGAACCTCTATTGTTGCTGGTTGTTGGTCACATGTTGTCCAACTAAAAGGGCGTTTGGCTAGGCTTATTTAAAATATCTTATAAGTTGTAACAACTTATAAGATGTTTTAAGAGCTTATAAGATGTTTGGTCTTATTTAAAAAATAAGCTCTCAAGTGTTTGGATAAAATAAGTTTATTGGGCTTATAAGATATTTTCAAATATTATAAGAAAGAATTTGTGCAATTATAAAAATAAAAAATAAAAATCGGAGAAGGATATTGTTAGAAAGGAGGAAATTAGATAAGGTTATTATGTTTTTAACAATATAAACAACATCAAAAATTTAAGATTTTGAAATAAGTTGGGTTTGGCTAACTTATTTCTTATTTGCTTATAATACCCAAACATCTTATTTTTGGGTCTTATAAGATCTTATTTAAAAAAATTATCCAAACACTTGCATAGAGCTTATAAGCTCTCAAACATCTTATAAGATGTTTAAAAGAGCTTATAAGCTTAGCCAAACACCCTCTAAGCAAATCCGTAGTTGGCATATTCAATTTCGATTATGTTATACAAATTTTACTATATTAGAGATATATAAATGTAATACAACACTATTTATTGGGAGTGTTTTACAATTTTAATATATTAGAGATATGAACAAGATTACTATAACATATAACATAATGTGGTTTAGGAAGCTTTAAACAAAAAAAAATCATAATAAAGACTAAACACAAGCAATAATTGGTCTTCGTGCTCTCGAATTATTGCTTAATAATATTGATCATCATATGGATCTTTTACTTAATAAATTTAATGATTAATCATAAGCGTAGATATAAAACAAAATAATTTTATTGGTCATGACATTTTACTTAAGGTATATATTGAACGTTGGCTAAAAATGCATCTTTAATTTTGAAGAACAACCTTTATTATAAATATGAGATTCCACAATAAAATAGAAGTTAAAAGACATTTTTTTATACAATTTTGCAAATAATTTTATGTCACACTTGTAGCAATGATTCAACATATAATACTACAAAATAATGTTAGAATTGATAAATCATTGATCTAAGATCAAACTTAGAATTTTCATTAATTTCCTATTAGAACGAGCGTGTATATTTGACATCACATGTGTCTTTTCTTGATCAAACCATAACTACATAAGTCAAAATAAGTGACAAATATCTGCTCTTAGTCATGTCAAAAATGTTGTCGGATTTTGTCTTGTTCTGTTCTATGACATTTTATTTTTGGTTGGTCCATAATATATTATCATATTTAATAATTAAAATCTCTCAAAAATTGTTTTTTTTTTCCCTTAAAGAAACTTCCTATCAGGAGTTCACATGGGCAATTAATATTCAGTTGAGCTAACATCTTGATAACCGTTGATGCAGCTGTTCATTAACGTTCTAATTTATGGCTTTATTGAAAGTTGTTGGGATGCTTATTTGGAGCAAGGGGGATTTATTTAGGTTATGATTATTCGTATTTTTCAATTGAATTTTTTTTTTTTGAAAATTATGTATTACGTAAATTCATATGAATATAAACTATAAGTGTTTGTTTATTTTTTTTAGAAATAATCTTTATTAACAAATTGGTAGATGATATGTGTAACGATTGTGTTAGTTATGCATATAATGATTAAATGAATAAAAATAATTAAATATAATTAAAAAAATATGAAATATAAGAGAGAAAAATATATACTGATTATAATAAATAATTTTAATTTGTAAATGTATGAAATGATATATATATATATATATATATATCATTTCATACATTTACAAATTAAAATTATTTATTATAATCAGTATATATTTTTCTCTCTTATATATATATATATATATATATGATTGGTATGTATAAGGACTGCAAAAATAGAGTTAAAAAATATTTGAATTTAATTGAGAATTTGGTATGCTATATTTATTTAAAATTTTGTGATACAAATACTTAAAAATAAAATTTCAAAATATAAACAGACAATACCATACTTACTTGGAGCATGGAGAATTTATATAGCATTTGTCATTCAGACTTAATTTTTTTTTACAATATTACTTATTTTTTATTATGGATTCTTATATTATGACCTCGTAAATAAGAAATGTCAAATACCCTTCGAGATGGATATCACATCATAAATAATTTAATTCAATAGATTAAATTATATTTATTTAACTAAACGCCTAACTCAAATTATATTCAACTAGTTCTTCAACTCTATTTTGGGATACGTTTTTTTGTTGATAAGTATTTTATTTTAATTAGAATATTATGATGAGCTATTATAATTTTCTTTCAAAAAATATAATTAATTTATCTATTTTGACAAATAAAAATAAAATTGAAAAAATAAATAACACTAAAGTAAATTAAATATACTTTCAATATTAGAAAATGAAGAAAATTATTTATATTTTTTTTCGTATTTAAGAAGAGATGAGAAAAAAATTTAATTAACTAAACTGATTTAGATTTTAGGAGATTTGTAGACATCTCTCCTGCTGTGAGGTTGGACTTTGGTCTTGCAAATAGTTATTTGAGAGGTTCAAGACTTCCAATGTGAATGAAACTCATCACTGGACATGCGAGAAGTTTAAGCTACTGTGATAGTGGAGGGATATTTGGAAACAATACACATTGTTGGAATTAATTTTGATTTTTTCCGCAAAACAATTTCGTTTAGCCGCAAAGCAATATTTCATTTTTCCCCATTAGTTTTGTTAAGTCATTATTTTTTCACCAAAGTGTTGCTTTTCTCAGCACCAAATGTCTTTTCCCCATTAGTTTTCCTCACTACACTTTTATAATTTATTACAAATTTAGTAATTTCAATTTTTTCCTAATTATTTAAGCGTATATAATTCATATATTACATCATAATTTGATCTCTATATTTTGTAGGATAAACTTCGAAAATGAGGATTATGTTCTATATAACTTCATAATGTCTGTTTTCTGTGTTGTATATAATATTAGTTGTTAGAAATTTGAAAAGACATTTATCATTTATTATACAGTGTTTATAAATAATATAATGTATTTTAGTTAATTTTATATGTCTATGAATATTTATGATGCTCAATACAATAGATTTCATTATTTTTTCATTTACGATCAACATCATGAATTGATGGATCAAATTACAACTACATCAAGGTATTTAAAATTCAAAAAAGTTTTCGTAATCAATTTTTATTAAACTCAGGCCACCAGTGGCGGAGCCAGGAATTGAAAGTGAGTGGGCCAAAGTACGATGACGTGGATTAGTTTATTTCGGGGCGAGTTGTTTACGTCGGGTCGAGAGTTCGGATGTTGAAAATCGCCCAAATACAAAATTTGACAGTTCAAGTATGCAATTTGAATACATACACACATATATATATGATCATATAAACATGAATATAAACATGAGCAAAAATCAAAATAAAACTTTATAAGTACAAAAAGTTATCACAATATTTACTGAACATAAATATCGAATAGTCTTGCTATCGCATAATCTTCTCCTTCTTAAATTGTACTTGCATGTATTCATCCTATCAAATTCATCAATAATTGATTTTGTATCAAAATTTCGAATAATTTCTTTCTCGATGTACATTATCAAGTTTCAAGACAAGAAATCATCATCCATACTATTCCTCAGTCTTGTCTTCACGATTTTCATAGCAGAGAATGCACGCTCAGTAGTTGTTGTAGATACCTGAAGAGTTAAAAGTAGTCGAATCGGTCTATCAACAAGAAAGTAAGTACACGACTTACCCATTTTCGACAATGCTATGCACAAATCGGAAAGTTTTGAGATACCTTGAAGTTCTTCATCTCTCTTAATATCAACTTGTGAAAGCTCCAACTGAAATCTAAGATGCATTCTCTCTTGACAAGTAAAATCAGTTTGATAGAACTTTTCAGCTAATTTGCATATATCATCAACAACAAAAAACGTATAGTCTCCTCTAGGATCAAACGAAGAACTTAAGTTCATCAACTCCAACGCATATTCATTAAATCGAGTACTCATCTCCCCAAAATACAATCTATTGTTTCATTAAATATCTCCATTTGAGACTGATGAGAGGCATACATAGCATTGTGAGGGGCATTTCGCAAAACAGTAGCATATACATCTTTATTATAAGATGTTGTATGTTTTATTATCTCCAAGAAATTCCCACGATTGTTCGAACTCAGGCTTTCATCATGACTCCTAACGGAAATACCTTGAAGTGCACACAATTTAGCAACTTCAGCTGAAACTCTAACCCGCATCCAATTCATCTCAACCGACCTTTTTTCTACTTTCTCTACGATTGTTTTAATACACTGGTTGGATTTCACCAAATCGTGACAACTCTATACGGCTAATTGATGCTTATAATAAGGAGATGATCCAACGTGATTTTTAAAAACACAATCTGTTCCGCCCACTTTCTTCCATTTGTTAAATCCTTTCATAACAAAAGCATTTGTTGTAGAATTGCTTGATGGATTGCCAAATATAAAACACAGAAGACAAAATGCCATATCCTTTGTAGTAGAATACTCTAACCATTCTGGAAAGAGTTTATACCAAGATATTAGAAACTTTCTACTTCCACTAACATTTGCGGAGGAGTATGTAAGTATACTTTGAAAAGGACCATGTCTCAAATAAGCACGTCGAATTTGATCCCTTTTCTTTGGTGGATATTCTCAAATCATTTTTCATTTTCCTAGATCCCTTTCAACATCAACAACATCAGATTCTTTCTCAATCCCTAAAGCTTTTGTAGAATACGAATTCGGAGTTGTAATATCACATCTCGATTTTTTTGCAGCTTCTTGAGAATTGTTCTCTGTCCTTGGGACTTTTGTAGAACGAGAGTGGCCTGAGAATTGCGTCGGAATATGCAGAGTAGTGCCTGAGGACAATCCTTTTAAAAATATGAATCAATTCTTTTATTCATCGTGCTTATAGCCATGATTAAATATTGCAAAATAGAAACTCATGATTAATGAAAAATTTCACAAACGGTTTGGTTCGGTTAATTACGGTTAATCAAATGGTTAACCAAAATTTAGTCCCAAAAAATTCTAAAGCTTGAAAGTTAGGTTTTCTTGTAATCTTGTTCATTACAAATTCACAAGATTTAGAAAAAATGATAAATATTTATGTTTATCAATTATCATGATTCATGTGCTAAGTTTTTCAACAAATCTGAATTCCAAACTAAAAGTAGTAAAATTAATAATTAGATAGTAGAAACTTAGAAATTACAATTTCCCATTAGTTATTATACTCATTACCCAATCCTAACTAGTAAACAATAACAATTTTATAACAAAATTTACAAATTATATTGAAACTAATAGATCAATGGTGGAGACAGGGGGTGGGGGGCCCACCCAAACATTTTAACATACGTATATTTAAATTTTTTAACATATGTATATTTTAAAAAATTTAACATTGCCGGCCCCTCCCAAATTTTTTAAAACATATGTATAGTTTAAAAATTTTAATATTAGCCACACTAAATTTATAATTGAAACATTTATAAAATTTCAAAACTAAGCCCACAATAATTTTTTATTTAACTTGGCCCAACTAATTTTATTCAAAATAAAAGTGACCCAAACTTATATTGGACCTCAAAAAATGTGTATGCCTAAACTAAGCCCACAATAAAAGTTTGATAAAATAGAAATTAGGGGTCTAAGTAAAATATTATGCATAATTTAGGGGTCATTGTGCAATATATGGCATAGTAAAAAGTAAAAACCTCATCTCTTCCCAATCCATTTACCCCTCACGCATAGTCACGCCCACTACCTCTATTCACTCAACTCAAGTGCTCAACTGTTGGCTCACCGTCTACGGCCGCCACTGGCCACCACCAGCCGACGTAATCCTACTCCCTCTCTCAAATCTCAACTCCAAACCCTAGGCTTGATTATATAGATTATGTATTTTTATTTTTATAACAATTAATAGTTTCAATATAATTTGTTAATTTTGTTATAAAATTGTTATTGTTTACTAATTAGGATTGGGTAATGAGTTTAATAACTAATGTGTAATTGTAATATCTAAGTTTCTACTATCTAATTACTAATTTTACTACTTTTAGTTTGGGGTTTAAATTTGTTGAAAAACTTAACACATGAATCATGATAATTGATAAACATAAATATTTATCATTTTTTCTTAATATTGTGAATTTGTAATGAACAAGATTACAAGAAACCCAACTTTCAAGCTTTTGAAATTTTTGGTACTAAATTTTGGTTAACCATTTGATTAACCGAAATTAATCGAACCGAACCGTTTGTGAAATTTTTCATTAATCATGAGCTACTATTTTGCAATACTGAATCAGGGCTATAAGCACGATGAATAAAATAATTGATTCATATTTTCAAAAGGATTGTCCTCAAGCCACTACTCTGCATATTCCAACGTAATCCTCAAGCCACTCTCGTCCTACAAAAGTCCCAAGGACAGAGAACAATTCACAGGAAGCTGCAAAAAATTCGAGATGTGAAATTACAACTCTGAATTCGTATCCTACAAAAGCTTTAGGGATTGAGAAAGAGTCAGATGTTGTTGATGTTGAAAGGGATCCAGAAAACGAAAAATGATTTGAGAATATCTACCAAAGAAAAGGGATGAAATTCGACGTGCTTATTTGAGACATGGTCCTTTTCAAACTATACCTACAAACTCCTCCGCACATATTGATGGAAGTAGAAAGTTTCTAACATCTTGGTATAGACTCTTTCCTGAATGGTTAGAGTATTCTACTACAAAGGATATGGCATTTTGTCTTCCGTGTTTAATATTTGGCAATCCATCAAGCAATTCTACAACAAATGTTTTTGTTACGAAAGGGTTTAACAAATGGAAGAAAGTGGGCGGGACAGATTGTGCTTTTAAAAATCACGTTGGATCATCTCCTTATTCTAAGCATCAATTAGCCATACAGAGTTGTCACGATTTGTTGAAATCCAACCACTGTATTAAAACAGTCGTAGAGAAAGTAGAAAAAAGGTCGGTTGAGATGAATCGGATGCGGGTTAGAGTTTCAGCTGAAGTTGCTAAATTGTGTGCACTTCAAGGTATTGCCTTTAGGGGTCATGATGAAAGCCTGAGTTCGAACAATCGTGGAAATTTCTTGGAGATAATAAAAATTACAGCATATTATAATAAAAATGTATATGCTATTGTTTTGCGAAATGCCCCTCACAATGCTATGTATGCCTCTCATCAATCTCAAAGGGAGATTTTATCAATCTATGGAAGTAAAACTAAAAAATTCATCCGAGATGAAATTGGTGATCATGGAAAGTTTTTATTATTGTTGATGAATCTCGAGATGAGTCCAAATGTGAGCAAATGGCGATAGTTTTAAGGTTTGTTGATAAAGATGGAGTTATTCGGGAAAGGTTCTTTGACATAGTTTATGTGTTGGAGACTAAAGCAAGTACTTTGAAAGAAAAGATTGTTGAAGTACTTTCTCATCATAATCTTAGCATATAAAATATTCGAAGACAAGGATATGATGGTGCTAGTAACATGCGGGGAGAGTGGAATGGCTTGCAAGCATTATTTTTGAAAGAGTATCCACATGCTTATTATGTTTACTGTTTTGCACATCGTTTACAACTAGTGTTAGTAGCAACATCGCGAAGTACTCTTACCATTAAAAATTTCTTCTCACATATGTCGGGTATCATTAATGCAGTTGGTTCTTCAGCGAAACGTCATGATCAACTGCAATTTGCTGAAGCTATTCACATTGAAGAAATGATTGCAATTGAAGAGCTTGAACTTGGACGTGAAAAAAATCTACTTAAAACTCTAAAGCGTCTAGGTGATACTCGATGGAGCTCTTATTTGCATTCTATTCACAGCTTACTTGAATTGTGTGACCCTACTCTTGTTGTCTTAGTTGAAATAATAAATGACCCAAGTAACAATTCTTAGAGCAGTGGCAGATGTGGCTTTTGATGAGAGGAAATCATTTGAATTTGTATTTATTGCTCACTTAATGCTTGAACTATTGGGAAGGGAAGATGATCTTTGTAGAATGCTTCAAAGCAAATCTTAAGATATTGTAAATGCTATGAGTGCAATTTCAAACACAAAACAAATTATTCAGAATTTTAGAGATAATGGATGGGATACATTGTTGGAAAAAGTGAAGATGTTTTGTAAGCATGGGAAATGAAACATAGAAATTCCTGATATGAATGATTTTCGTCGATCCGTTAAAGGCCGTATTCGAGGTAATCTTGTTACATTAAATCATTTTTTTCACACTGAAATACTTAATGAAGCAATAGATCGTATTTTGGGGAGATGAGTACTCGATTTAACGAAGATGCATTGGAGTTGATAAACTTAAGTTCTTCGTTTGATCCTAGAGGAGACTATAAGTTTTTTGTTGTTGATGATATATGCAAATTAGCTGAAAAGTTCTATCCAACTGATTTTACTTATCAAGAGAGAATGCATCTTAGATTTCGGTTGGAGCTTTTCCATATTGATATTAAGAGAGATGAAGAACTTCAAGGTATCTCAAAACTTTCTGATTTGTGCATAGCATTGTTGAAAACGGGTAAGTCGTGTACTTACTTTCTTGTTGATAGACTGATTCAACTACTTTTAACTCTTCCGGTATCTATAACAACTACTGAGCGTGCATTTTCTGTTATGAAAATCATGAAGACAATACTGAGGAATAGTATGGATGATGATTTCTTGTCTTGCAACTTGATAATGTACATCGAGAAAGAAATTATTCGAAGTTTTGATACAAATCAATTATTGATGAATTTGATAGGATGAAGACACGCAGAGTACAATTTAACTAGGAGAAGATTATGCGATAGCAAGACAGTTCGATATTTATGTTCAGTAAATATTGTGATAACTTTTTGTGATTATAAAGTTCTATTTTGATTTTCGTTCATGTTTATATTCATGTTTATATGATCATATATATATGTGTATTCAAATTGCATACTTGAATTATCAAATTTTGGTATTTGGGTGATTTTCAATATCCGAACTCTTGACCCGATGTAAACAATTCGACCCGAAATAAACCGATCCATGTCATCGTACTTTGGCCCCACCTACTTTCAATTCCTGGCTCCGCCAATTAATTGTTATAAAAATAAAAAATAAATAATCTATGTAATATTGCCTAGGACTTGAGATTTGAGAGAGGGAGTAGGATTACGGCGGCTGGTGGCGGCCGGAGACGGTGAGCCAACAGTTAAGCATTTGAGTTGAGTGAATATAGGTAGTGGGCAGTGGTTGTGCGTGAGGGGTAAATGGATTGGGAAGAGATGAGGTTTTTACTTTTTACTATGCCATATATTGCACAATGACCCCTAAATTATGCATAATATTTTACTTAGATCCCTAATTTCTATTTTATCAAACTTTTATTATGGGCTTAGTTTAGGCATACACATTTTTTGAGGTCTAATATAAATTTGAGTCACTTTTATTTTGAATAAAATAAGTTGGGCCAAGTAAAATAAAAAATTATTGTGGGCTTAGTTTTGAAATTTTATAAATGTCTAATTATAAATTAAGTATGGCTAATATTAAAAATTTTAAACTATACATATGTTTTAAAAAATTTGGGAGGGCGGGGCGCTAATGTTAAAATTTTTTAAATATATATATGCTAAAAAATTTAAAATATACGTATGTTAAAATTTTTAAAAATTTTGGGTGAGGCGGCCATATATTTCGTTTGTTATCTTTTGGGCAAGGCATCTTGTCCTCACTAAAACTTTGACGAATGCCAAAATTGATTTTTTCCACTTTTTTCATTTTTTTCTCACCTTGTTTTTTCTCTCACACATCTTTTTCCCTAAATTCGTCCGATTTTCTATTTCTATTTTTTTCCCTTTCTCGTTCACTAATTTTTAAGTCCTTGTAATGATTGACATGAGATCATAATTAATATTTATGTTAACAAAATTTCAGGCAACATATTAGATATTGAATTTTTTGTATTACAAGATAATATATGTATAATTCTAAAATAGATATGCTAATTTAGCACACATAGTCGTATCATATATTTTTTTTTTCATTTGACAACCATTAATAGATGTAAACGTTGCAAAGTAAAGACATAAATAGTAACTAAAAAAGTGAGGTGAATTAAATGCACCATTTGTGAAGGGGTTTACATGTAATTATGTCAAAATTAAAAGTTTTGGCATGGAAAATGAATGAATAATCAGGTCCTTGTTCGTTTATACTTTCAAATTTCATTTTCAAGTTATTAAACCATAAAATTTTAAATAAATTTAATATGCCAATTCTCATTCAAATCTTTTATGTCAAAATTAAAAGTTGTGGCATGGAAAATGAATGAATAATAAGGTCCTTGTTCGTTTATACTTTCAAATTTCATTTTCAAGTTTTTAAACCATAAAATTTTAAATAAATTTAATATGCCAAATTCTCATTCAAATCTTTCCTTTCATCACTTTACCTTTTTAATCCCTTGTAACTACCTATCAATCATATATACATCATTTCACACATTTACTAATCCAATCATTTGTTATAATAAATATTCAACTTTCTCTTTCATACTTTATAAATTTTAATTTATATTTTATTATTTTTGTATTCACATAATTAACATATACGCAACTGTAGATATTGAAATTTTGCAACCAATCAAATCATGCCACGTGGAAACATTGACCAATCAAAAGTCGTCTACAACAAATGATATTTATCTATTTAAGTTAATTTATTGAAATTTTGCAACCAATCAAATCATTGCCACGTGGCAAGCCATTCACAAATGCTTCTAATGATGAGCCCATAATTGATAGTGATGAACGAAGAAAGTGACGTTCAAGATCGTCATCCATACTTCAACTAAAGATGTTAAGCAAACGCTCCTTGATAAGAGCATAAACTGTCATCAACGCTCCTTGATAAGAGCATAAACTATCAACAACTTTCCTTGATAAGAGTTTAAACTTTCAACAAAATCAAATCAAATGAAATTCTCCTTGACACGAGCATAAAAGGTCTACAAGTCAAAGCAAATCAAATGAAGCCCTCCTTGACACGAGCATAAAAGGTCTACATGTCAAAGCAAATCAAATGAAATCCTCCTTGGCACGAGTATAAAAGGTCTACAAATCAAATCAAATCAAATGAAGCCCTCCTTGACACGAGCATAAAAGGTCTACAAGTCAAACCAAATCAAATGAAGTTCTCCTTGACACGAGCATAAAAGGTCTACAAGTCAAAGCAAATCAAATGAAGCCCTCCTTGACACGAGCATAAAAGGTCTACAAGTCAAATCAAATCAAATGAAGTCCTCCTTGACACGAGCATAAAAGGTCTACAAGTCAAATCAAATCAAATGAAGCCCTCCTTGACACGAGCATAAAAGGTCTACAAGTCAAATCAAATCAAATGAAGTCCTCCTTGACACGAGCATAAAAGGTCTACAAGTCAAATCAAATCAAATGAAGCCCTCCTTGACACGAGCATAAAAGGTCTACAAGTCAAATCAAATAAAATTCTCCTTGACACGAGTATAAAATGTCTACAAATCCAACCAAATCATGTACTCCAAGCCTTGAAGAGTATAAACTAAATATGGCATCTCTACGAGAAAAAAAAAATTGAACTACGTTATGACTTGATCCCTTTTTCTTAGGGTACGTAGGCAACTTAAATATATCTAAGTTCAGTCATAAATTCAACTCAAATCATATTCTCTCGATGGAGTGACGTTACTCATTCAAAAGAATTTTGAAAGAAAGATCCCACCGTGATATTGAGGGCATGTTAATCTCGTTGTAACACAAACAACTTGCGATGGAAGCCAACAAAGTGTTTTCGAGGAGATACCAGACTGTAGGAAAGACTTTCGTGGTATAGAAGCACAAGACGAAGCTATTCTTAAGGCATGATTTTATGTTGAGACGTTGCGACTCATCCACTACGAAGTATGTTTTGAAAGAACCAAACTTCCGTGAACGAGTCTCAAGGGGGCATTTGTAGATATTGAAATTTTGCAACCAATCAAATCATGCCACGTGAAAACATTGACCAATCAAAAGTCGTCTACAACAAATGATATTTATCTATTTAAGTTAATTTATGGATAATTATCAATTCAAGTTGATTTATGGATAATTATCAACTAAGTTAATTTATGGATAATTATCAAATCAAGTTGATTTTTAGATAATATCTAGAAGATCTATCTAGATCTTCTATCAGCCAATCAAATGGCTCCAAAATTATGATAATTATTTATTAAATCAAATGGATAATTATCAATGGAATCCAAATTATCCATAACTCTTCCATCCTACACCTATAAATAGGGTCCTTTGGAGTTCATAAATTACACACAGAAGTTCAATCAAAAAGCTAGAGAAGACGAAAGAAGCTCTCCAAATTTTCTCTACGAAGGTTCTTCATATATTCAAGGTGTTCTAAGTGATATTCAAGGCGTTCTTGAAGAAGTTCATCAAATTATAGCGTTTGATTCGTAATTGCGGTGCTAAACCTACGAATTAACGTTATAGAAATTCAAATCAAATTCAAAGAAGATCAAAGCCACAAAGTCAACCTTGAAGATTTCAAATTCCATATATCAAATTACACGTTTGATCCGAGATTAAGCTGTCAAGCCCTCGCATTAACGTTATAAACATTCAAGTCAACGTTGGAGAAGATCAAAGAAGCAAAGTCAACTCCAACATTCAAATCGATGTTCTTGAAGGAAGAATCAGAGGATTAAATATAGAGATTTGTACCCCATATTTTATTTTGATCTATATAAATTTCATTTGTCACAATTTTTGTGTTTCTTGATTTTCAGAATTACAAATTTGTTGTGTACAAATTTTTGGCACGCCCAGTGGGACCATCTCTACCTCTCATCTCCTCACTTCAACAAGTTCAAATGGATGCTCAAGTCAAAGCTATGAAGATAGTGGAATCCAAGATGATCATCTCAAATCCTTCAAACTCCACGAGTGAAGTCATTGGCGTTGCCATAAGAAGTATGTCCATGAAGCTACAAACATCTTCAAATGTGATTCTCCTACAAGGGCATGTTAAGGATGATCCATTCCACCTTGGTGACGAAATCAATCATGATGAAGAGAAGTATTTGCCATCTCCACAATATTCTACATCAAGTGACTTGAGCCTCGCATGTGTCATGATGACGAATGTTACCACTCCGGAGGAGCAAATTGCAAACTTGACAAAAGCTGTTGAAGGATTAACGAAGCATGTTCAAGAGCAAGCCACTCTAATTGCAAAGTTGATGAAGAAAGCAGACGACGTGGATGCCATGCACGAAATTGAAAAACAAATTGAGGCGCAAGATGAAGCTGAGACGTCAAAGAATCAACATCTAGTTGAGAAGGAAATATCCATTGTTGAGGAGCTTCAAGTTTCAAGTGATGGGACGATTCCAGCTGATCGACTTAAGGAGTTTATCATGAGTACTATTCAAGACAACCACAAAGGGAGATCCAAGATACCTTTAGCTTATGTCAAGCCATATACTCGAAGGATTGATGATTTGAAGATGCCAACTGGCTACCAACCCCCAAAATTCCAGCAATTTGATGGCAAAGGAAATCCAAAGCAACATGTGGCGCACTTTGTTGAAACATGCAATGATGCTGGAACTTATGGCGATCAACTAGTCAAGCAATTTGTTAGATCACTGAAAGGCAATGCATTCGACTGGTACATTGATCTTGGTGCTGACTCAATCAACAGCTGGGAGAAATTGGAGCAAGAGTTTCTCAATCGCTTCTATAGCACCCATCGCATAATCAGCATGCTTGAACTCACCAATTCCCGTCAATTGAAGGATGAACCAGTCATTGACTACATTAATCGTTGGAGAAATTTGAGTCTTAACTGCAAAGAAAGATTACATGAGTCCTCTGTTATTGAAATATGTATTCAAGGGATGCATTGGGGTCTTCGATACATCCTTCAAGGAATTCAACCGACAACGTTTGAAGAGATGGCCACTCGAGCACATGATATGGAGTTGAGTATAACCGGAAGTGGAGTTGACAAGTCATATATCCAAGAACCTTATAGACAAGAAATCAACAAAGGGGGCAAGCCATTCACAAATGCTTCTAATGATGAGCCCATAATTGATAGTGATGAACGAAGAAAGTGACGTTCAAGATCGTCATCCATACTTCAACTAAAGATGTTAAGCAAACGCTCCTTGATAAGAGCATAAACTGTCATCAACGCTCCTTGATAAGAGCATAAACTATCAACAACTTTCCTTGATAAGAGTTTAAACTTTCAACAAAATCAAATCAAATGAAATTCTCCTTGACACGAGCATAAAAGGTCTACAAGTCAAAGCAAATCAAATGAAGCCCTCCTTGACACGAGCATAAAAGGTCTACATGTCAAAGCAAATCAAATGAAATCCTCCTTGGCACGAGTATAAAAGGTCTACAAATCAAATCAAATCAAATGAAGCCCTCCTTGACACGAGCATAAAAGGTCTACAAGTCAAACCAAATCAAATGAAGTTCTCCTTGACACGAGCATAAAAGGTCTACAAGTCAAAGCAAATCAAATGAAGCCCTCCTTGACACGAGCATAAAAGGTCTACAAGTCAAATCAAATCAAATGAAGTCCTCCTTGACACGAGCATAAAAGGTCTACAAGTCAAATCAAATCAAATGAAGCCCTCCTTGACACGAGCATAAAAGGTCTACAAGTCAAATCAAATCAAATGAAGTCCTCCTTGACACGAGCATAAAAGGTCTACAAGTCAAATCAAATCAAATGAAGCCCTCCTTGACACGAGCATAAAAGGTCTACAAGTCAAATCAAATAAAATTCTCCTTGACACGAGTATAAAATGTCTACAAATCCAACCAAATCATGTACTCCAAGCCTTGAAGAGTATAAACTAAATATGGCATCTCTACGAGAAAAAAAAAATTGAACTACGTTATGACTTGATCCCTTTTTCTTAGGGTACGTAGGCAACTTAAATATATCTAAGTTCAGTCATAAATTCAACTCAAATCATATTCTCTCGATGGAGTGACGTTACTCATTCAAAAGAATTTTGAAAGAAAGATCCCACCGTGATATTGAGGGCATGTTAATCTCGTTGTAACACAAACAACTTGCGATGGAAGCCAACAAAGTGTTTTCGAGGAGATACCAGACTGTAGGAAAGACTTTCGTGGTATAGAAGCACAAGACGAAGCTATTCTTAAGGCATGATTTTATGTTGAGACGTTGCGACTCATCCACTACGAAGTATGTTTTGAAAGAACCAAACTTCCGTGAACGAGTCTCAAGGGGGCATTTGTAGATATTGAAATTTTGCAACCAATCAAATCATGCCACGTGAAAACATTGACCAATCAAAAGTCGTCTACAACAAATGATATTTATCTATTTAAGTTAATTTATGGATAATTATCAATTCAAGTTGATTTATGGATAATTATCAACTAAGTTAATTTATGGATAATTATCAAATCAAGTTGATTTTTAGATAATATCTAGAAGATCTATCTAGATCTTCTATCAGCCAATCAAATGGCTCCAAAATTATGATAATTATTTATTAAATCAAATGGATAATTATCAATGGAATCCAAATTATCCATAACTCTTCCATCCTACACCTATAAATAGGGTCCTTTGGAGTTCATAAATTACACACAGAAGTTCAATCAAAAAGCTAGAGAAGACGAAAGAAGCTCTCCAAATTTTCTCTACGAAGGTTCTTCATATATTCAAGGTGTTCTAAGTGATATTCAAGGCGTTCTTGAAGAAGTTCATCAAATTATAGCGTTTGATTCGTAATTGCGGTGCTAAACCTACGAATTAACGTTATAGAAATTCAAATCAAATTCAAAGAAGATCAAAGCCACAAAGTCAACCTTGAAGATTTCAAATTCCATATATCAAATTACACGTTTGATCCGAGATTAAGCTGTCAAGCCCTCGCATTAACGTTATAAACATTCAAGTCAACGTTGGAGAAGATCAAAGAAGCAAAGTCAACTCCAACATTCAAATCGATGTTCTTGAAGGAAGAATCAGAGGATTAAATATAGAGATTTGTACCCCATATTTTATTTTGATCTATATAAATTTCATTTGTCACAATTTTTGTGTTTCTTGATTTTCAGAATTACAAATTTGTTGTGTACAAATTTTTGGCACGCCCAGTGGGACCATCTCTACCTCTCATCTCCTCACTTCAACAAGTTCAAATGGATGCTCAAGTCAAAGCTATGAAGATAGTGGAATCCAAGATGATCATCTCAAATCCTTCAAACTCCACGAGTGAAGTCATTGGCGTTGCCATAAGAAGTATGTCCATGAAGCTACAAACATCTTCAAATGTGATTCTCCTACAAGGGCATGTTAAGGATGATCCATTCCACCTTGGTGACGAAATCAATCATGATGAAGAGAAGTATTTGCCATCTCCACAATATTCTACATCAAGTGACTTGAGCCTCGCATGTGTCATGATGACGAATGTTACCACTCCGGAGGAGCAAATTGCAAACTTGACAAAAGCTGTTGAAGGATTAACGAAGCATGTTCAAGAGCAAGCCACTCTAATTGCAAAGTTGATGAAGAAAGCAGACGACGTGGATGCCATGCACGAAATTGAAAAACAAATTGAGGCGCAAGATGAAGCTGAGACGTCAAAGAATCAACATCTAGTTGAGAAGGAAATATCCATTGTTGAGGAGCTTCAAGTTTCAAGTGATGGGACGATTCCAGCTGATCGACTTAAGGAGTTTATCATGAGTACTATTCAAGACAACCACAAAGGGAGATCCAAGATACCTTTAGCTTATGTCAAGCCATATACTCGAAGGATTGATGATTTGAAGATGCCAACTGGCTACCAACCCCCAAAATTCCAGCAATTTGATGGCAAAGGAAATCCAAAGCAACATGTGGCGCACTTTGTTGAAACATGCAATGATGCTGGAACTTATGGCGATCAACTAGTCAAGCAATTTGTTAGATCACTGAAAGGCAATGCATTCGACTGGTACATTGATCTTGGTGCTGACTCAATCAACAGCTGGGAGAAATTGGAGCAAGAGTTTCTCAATCGCTTCTATAGCACCCATCGCATAATCAGCATGCTTGAACTCACCAATTCCCGTCAATTGAAGGATGAACCAGTCATTGACTACATTAATCGTTGGAGAAATTTGAGTCTTAACTGCAAAGAAAGATTACATGAGTCCTCTGTTATTGAAATATGTATTCAAGGGATGCATTGGGGTCTTCGATACATCCTTCAAGGAATTCAACCGACAACGTTTGAAGAGATGGCCACTCGAGCACATGATATGGAGTTGAGTATAACCGGAAGTGGAGTTGACAAGTCATATATCCAAGAACCTTATAGACAAGAAATCAACAAAGGGGGCAAGCCATTCACAAATGCTTCTAATGATGAGCCCATAATTGATAGTGATGAACGAAGAAAGTGACGTTCAAGATCGTCATCCATACTTCAACTAAAGATGTTAAGCAAACGCTCCTTGATAAGAGCATAAACTGTCATCAACGCTCCTTGATAAGAGCATAAACTATCAACAACTTTCCTTGATAAGAGTTTAAACTTTCAACAAAATCAAATCAAATGAAATTCTCCTTGACACGAGCATAAAAGGTCTACAAGTCAAAGCAAATCAAATGAAGCCCTCCTTGACACGAGCATAAAAGGTCTACATGTCAAAGCAAATCAAATGAAATCCTCCTTGGCACGAGTATAAAAGGTCTACAAATCAAATCAAATCAAATGAAGCCCTCCTTGACACGAGCATAAAAGGTCTACAAGTCAAACCAAATCAAATGAAGTTCTCCTTGACACGAGCATAAAAGGTCTACAAGTCAAAGCAAATCAAATGAAGCCCTCCTTGACACGAGCATAAAAGGTCTACAAGTCAAATCAAATCAAATGAAGTCCTCCTTGACACGAGCATAAAAGGTCTACAAGTCAAATCAAATCAAATGAAGCCCTCCTTGACACGAGCATAAAAGGTCTACAAGTCAAATCAAATCAAATGAAGTCCTCCTTGACACGAGCATAAAAGGTCTACAAGTCAAATCAAATCAAATGAAGCCCTCCTTGACACGAGCATAAAAGGTCTACAAGTCAAATCAAATAAAATTCTCCTTGACACGAGTATAAAATGTCTACAAATCCAACCAAATCATGTACTCCAAGCCTTGAAGAGTATAAACTAAATATGGCATCTCTACGAGAAAAAAAAAATTGAACTACGTTATGACTTGATCCCTTTTTCTTAGGGTACGTAGGCAACTTAAATATATCTAAGTTCAGTCATAAATTCAACTCAAATCATATTCTCTCGATGGAGTGACGTTACTCATTCAAAAGAATTTTGAAAGAAAGATCCCACCGTGATATTGAGGGCATGTTAATCTCGTTGTAACACAAACAACTTGCGATGGAAGCCAACAAAGTGTTTTCGAGGAGATACCAGACTGTAGGAAAGACTTTCGTGGTATAGAAGCACAAGACGAAGCTATTCTTAAGGCATGATTTTATGTTGAGACGTTGCGACTCATCCACTACGAAGTATGTTTTGAAAGAACCAAACTTCCGTGAACGAGTCTCAAGGGGGCATTTGTAGATATTGAAATTTTGCAACCAATCAAATCATGGCACGTGAAAACATTGACCAATCAAAAGTCGTCTACAACAAATGATATTTATCTATTTAAGTTAATTTATGGATAATTATCAATTCAAGTTGATTTATGGATAATTATCAACTAAGTTAATTTATGGATAATTATCAAATCAAGTTGATTTTTAGATAATATCTAGAAGATCTATCTAGATCTTCTATCAGCCAATCAAATGGCTCCAAAATTATGATAATTATTTATTAAATCAAATGGATAATTATCAATGGAATCCAAATTATCCATAACTCTTCCATCCTACACCTATAAATAGGGTCCTTTGGAGTTCATAAATTACACACAGAAGTTCAATCAAAAAGCTAGAGAAGACGAAAGAAGCTCTCCAAATTTTCTCTACGAAGGTTCTTCATATATTCAAGGTGTTCTAAGTGATATTCAAGGCGTTCTTGAAGAAGTTCATCAAATTATAGCGTTTGATTCGTAATTGTGGTGCTAAACCTACGAATTAACGTTATAGAAATTCAAATCAAATTCAAAGAAGATCAAAGCCACAAAGTCAACCTTGAAGATTTCAAATTCCATATATCAAATTACACGTTTGATCCGAGATTAAGCTGTCAAGCCCTCGCATTAACGTTATAAACATTCAAGTCAACGTTGGAGAAGATCAAAGAAGCAAAGTCAACTCCAACATTCAAATCGATGTTCTTGAAGGAAGAATCAGAGGATTAAATATAGAGATTTGTACCCCATATTTTATTTTGATCTATATAAATTTCATTTGTCACAATTTTTGTGTTTCTTGATTTTCAGAATTACAAATTTGTTGTGTACAGCAACTAACACAATTATTATACACATCATTTATCGACCTATCACTATTAATTTGACATATTTCACAACTTTGAACCAATGTTTTTAAAATCGGATTGGTGATCAAACCGAATATCTACCGGGTCATTGGGTCATTGGTTCGACCGGTTGAGTGCCTCCACTTTTACTTCAACTAAATCAATATGTCTAGTGGTCGTGGATCATCATCATCTGGCCGATTTGCCCAATTCTTCGACAAACGAGGGTCATTATCTTCTCCATGCCCACCCCTACCACCTCTATTTCAGTCTAATCCTATCGATTTGGAAGACATCCAAATTGATCTAGAAGGATATAACGACACCACCGCCCAATATGCCGCTTTTGAAGAATTAGTTTCGTAGAATCTGGACATTCTTTTTCAATAAAGTGGAGGTGGAGGTAGAGCCCCGACTTCCTCTACCGAAAGGCGTGGTGGTGGAAGTAGAGCTCCGAGACCTCCAAAGGAGTCAAAGATTTTAATTTCGTCCATCACATGACGAAAACCGAACTTCCCCAAGAAGAGGGAATGCCCAAGATGTACTTGGTTTGATGCAACTATTGCACAAAAAGGTACACCATGAGGTCCGGTGGAGGATACGGTCCATACAAGAAGCATCTCGAAAGTCACCATCCCGACAAATTCGGCATTGATCCTACACAAATTTAAATTCGACCTACAACCGATAGCTCGCAAGGTACGGATTCTACTATCCCCTCTTTCATTATAGTAAAGCAAACTCTCGTCGCCAATTGGAAAAATTTATTTGTGCAACACACCAACCTTTCAACTTTGCCGATAATGAATTTTATGAAGATTTTAAAAAATTAGCTTTCAACCCGTCGGCTAGAAGAGTTCCACGAAGCACATTTACACGTGATATTGGAAAAGTTGTTGGTGAGTTTAAATATGTTTTAATAGATACGTTTGCTTCACTACAACAAAAAGTTTCAATATGTGTGGACATTTGGACTGATAACTATCAAGCTAATTCTTATACGAGTGTTACTTCGCATTGGATCGATGATACGTGGACAATGCAAAAACGTTTGATTGCATATAGAAATTGCCCACTACCACATTCCGCACAAGGAATTGCACATAAAATTATGACAATTCTTCAAGATTATAATTTGCAACAAAAAAAATTCTCAATTTCGTTTGATAATGTTAGTGCCGATACGGCATCCTTGCCCTTTTTGATCAACTATTGTTAACCAACTTGTGGATGAAATTTTTTTCATGTTCGGAGTCTATGTCATTGTCTAATCCTTGTGTTCAAGATGGTCTAGAATGTTTTAGTGATCACATCAATCCTATTCGGATGGGAATAAAAATAATTATGAAGCACCAAAATTTGTTAAAAAAATTATCAAAATTTTGCAAAAACAAAGGAATATATCCGAAAATATTTATTTGGGATGTCCTCCACTGTTGGAACTCTACTTATAAAATGTTGAGTGATTCTTATGAATACAAAGAGGCTTTGTGTGATTTTTTTGTGCAAAACCTAATGAACGATATTCAATTGTTTCCACAATCTTGGGTTCAAACTTGATTTCACTTTTAAATTTTTTCGAAAATGCAACAAAAGAACTTTCTGGTTGCTATTACTCCACTTCACCCCTTGTAGTTGATCATTGTGTCGTGATTGCACTTGCATTTTTTTTATTACAAAAATGAACAAAATGGGTCAAATATTTTTATGAAATCCCGGACGTATTTTTAATTGCTAAAATGTTAGATCCTAGAATTAAAGAGGATGGTTTAATTGAACTTTTAAAAATGTATTATATATGAAGCATTGTTCTCGGATCTTGACGACGATCCTCCAAGTGCCAAACATGTTGTTACTACCGTAAAGGGGTTTTTTATACAATATTTCGAGACTATAAAATTCAATTTGGTGGCAATGACTCTATTGAGTCTAGTGATTTTGTTTCCTCTAACCCAACTCCTTCTTCCCAAAGTATTTATGCTAACCGTAGTTAGGAAAAGTTACGACGTTTGTACGAGGAGCGGTCCTTAAAAAAGGCATGTGGGTCTTCGTCAAACAACCTATATGGCGAGATTGACCGATATTTCCACACCACCTTCGAAGAGATGGATTTCAGTAACACCAACTCTCTTTTGAAGTGGTGGTATAGGAAATCCAAGGCGTTTCTGATCATTTTCTTCATTGCAAAGGAGATTCTTGCCACACCGGCATCAACCGTTTTTCTTGAGTCTGTTTTAGTACTGGAGGCAACATCTTGGACGATCGAACGGTTGAAAATGTTGAAAATCAATATTTGCTTAAAGATTGGACAAAGGCCAAAAAAAGACAACAAGCGGAAGACTTCGACTTTGACGAAGAGGGATTACATCCCGTGGGAAACTTCAACCGGTTCCTCAGATGGAGGCAATGTTTGACCTTCGAAAGGTAAGCAAGGTGAGAAGAACTATGTGGGCTTTGATTCATTCACTAAATGCCGGACGGTGAATGATACGTAAGCAATTTTATTTCAAGTTAAAAATTAATTACTAATTTTTTACTTAAAATAAAACTCAAGGCCATTTTTTTTTACCTTTTTCTTTTCCAATATTCGTTGTAAGTTGTAATTAGGAATTTAGGATCATGGAAATTGAAATGCGATTATATTTTATTACTTACCGAATCCGGATTTGTATTGTTTAAATTTGTTAATAATAAAAATTGGTTGTCTATTGTTCAATATTTTTTATGTTTGTCTTTACTTTATCCTGTTTATTTTTAAACATTGTCGAAATAAATTTATACATAATATAAAATTAAATTAAAAAAAACGGTTCGAAATTGGGAACCGGCCCGAAACTGTGGAACCGGGAACTGGGATCCGGGGAACCGTGTGGTTTCCAGTTCAAATTCGATTCCGAGCCCAACCGGATGCGGAAGCAGAACTGGTTGGGCATGTCTATCTGCTGTAGGTGAATCACGAGCAAGGATTCAGTGAGATATAGGTGTAAGTGAACCGGGAAAATTGCATTTTTGGTACACTAATGTGGACTGCACGTTTGTTTGGTACACTAATATGGGGGTGACAATTTGGGTACATTAATGTGGCGTAGGTCTGGCAATTTGAGTACAAATTTAGCCGGAAAATGTCATGTGTCACGCATGTGACATTCGATTTGGGAATACAAGTTGGGAATTTTTAACAATTTTGACCAAAATTAAGTGATATTGACTGAGTTTTGTAGAAAAATTGACCAATTTGACTAATTAATAATTTTGACCAACTTCGATTAATTTATAATTTTATTTTAATCATTTTTGTGTTCTCTTCATTTTTTTTCCATCTTCTTCATCATCTAAAGTTTATGTCCAAGAAAACTATGTCCACCTCATCAAACCACCACCATGTCCACCTAATGAAACCACCACCATGCCCACCTAATCTTCCCACATCGACCACCATACCACCACTACAGCTATGCCGCGTCTGTCGCACACCAACAAATTAGATCCATTTTGAAACTAGATTCATAAATTTTCTTATCGAGCAGAAGAGATGCTAAATTAGAAGGAATTTTTTCAATAAATAACTCAAATTTCAAATTTAATTTGAAAAAATATACCCTTTTGAATATTAATTCAAAAAATAGATTAATGGCCCTTTGATCAAGGGCCTTCAGAATCGGTCCTTAGCCAAAGGGCCTAAGCTGTCAAAGTCAACTTTGAGTTTGACTGATTCGACCTTTTGCCAAAGGGCCTAATCTGTGACTTTGATAGATTAGGTGATACAAATCTTCCCATAATGGGTTGACTCATTGCGGAATATCCCAAGATCTGAGTTTGCGCACGAGTTGATTGATGGATGGATATCCTTAACTCGAATTCGACTGCGACAATGAACCTCGGTATAAAAACCTCAACTCGATGAAGTCAACGAAGACGAACCTCAGAACAAAATTATGATGATGCCACAAATGGGATGAAAAACCATTTGATAAGTCGGGAACGAACGCCACGGATGTAAAATCCGATAAGTTCAATAAACGTTCTTGAAGAACGACGAGAGTTAAACTCACAATTTTTAATCAAAAATATTCTCTACTTTATTAATGAAAAACGTAGTCTATTTATAGGTTAAAACAAGAGTCTTAATTTGGTAAGACTCTTTATAGAAAAAGGATATCTTTCTAAATCTAGTTTCCTACTAAAATAATACTTACTAACTAAGTAAACTTCTAAAACAAAAAGGAAACCTAATAAAAGGAAAACAATCAGATTCGAATCTTAATAAAAAGGAAAGCTATCATATTCAAATCCTAATAAAAAGGAAACACTATATATCATAAAAAGACATAAAAGGAAATATAATAATGCTAATAATATTCATATCATTCCCCTCCTTTTGAAAGGGATTTGTCCTCAAATCCAAAGCGTCATTTGTATGCAGTATCGTCGATGCGTTGTTGAACTTGAACATGATCACCATTGAAATATTGTCCACCCATGTGCTTTGGCTCACTCTTTTTCTTTACTCTCACTTGATCTTCATAAACTTGTTGAGGTGTTAGTGCAACAATCACTTGTTCGTTCCCTTTTGGCTCACCACTATCATTGACCCATTGTAGCTTGTATGGTTTAGGTTGCTACAAAACAGATATATCTAATTTTTCCACGGTAGATGTGTTAGCGATATTTGGGCAATTATCATCATCGATAGTCATATGACTTACCTTATCTTCAACCACCTTCACGCGTTCGCTCATTGTTCTTACCTAAACTAAAGGCAATGCATCATGAACTGTACAGTGCTCATCTGAATCCTCCAATAATGGCATCTCATCGGTGTTGGAACCTTCATCATCTCGATTTTCTTGGTGGCTCGTTTCTTCTTTGTACTCCATCTTCGATTTTGGTGTGGCTTGCCGCTCATTCTTTTTCCTTTGGCATGCTTCCCAAGCACGTTCGCAAGCATGTTCCCAAGTATGTGTATTTGGGTAAACACTGCTCTTCTTCTTGAGTTGGTTCTCAAACCGATCTATTCTCTCGTGGATGGGCTTTAGCATCTTTTTAATCTCAGCCATTAGCCCATTAATGATGAACTCCATGTCACTTTCTCCTTCGACAATTTAATGTCCATCTGCAAAGAATTTCGGAATTTGTTTTTTCGAATTTTTTTTTGTGAATTTTTTTTTCGATTTTCGATTTTCTTTTTGAATTTTTTTTTATTTTTTTTTATTTGTTTTTGGAACGGGACCTACAGGTACGAAATTTACAGGTACGAAATTAACTAGAAAAACAAATTCGGACATAATTGAAAAAAACTAGAACAAGAAAAAAAAAAGATACGTTCTATTTGAAATAGAAAAGACTTCTACCTCAAATAAGAGATAACTGCCTGTAGGGCCTTCCAGAACGTGGCAAACGTAGCTATGATACCACTTGATACGTATCTTCCCATAATGGGTTGACTCATTGCGGAATATCCAAGATCTGAGTTTGCACACGAGTTGATTGATGGATGGATATCCTTAACCCGAATTCGACTGCGACAACGAACCTCGGTATAAAAACCTCAACCCGATGAAGTCAACGAAGACGAACCTCATAACGAAATTATGATGACGCCACAAACGGGATGGAAAACCGTTTGATAAGTCGGGAACGAACGCCACAGATGTAAAATCCGATAAGTTCAATAAACGTTCTTGAAGAACGGCGAGAGTTAAAACTCACAAATTTTAATAAAAAATATTATCTACTTTATTAATGAAAAACGTAGCCTATTTATAGGCTAAAACAAGAGTCCTAATTTGGTAAAACTCCTTATAGAAAAAGGATATCTTTCCAAATCTAGTTTCCTACAAAAATAATACTTACTAACTAAGTAAACTTCTAAAACAAAAAGGAAACCTAATAAAAGGAAAACAATCAGATTCGAATCTTGATTAAAAGGAAAGCTATCAGATTCAAATCCTAACAAAAGGGAAACACTATATAACATAAAAAGACATAAAAGAAAATATAATATTACTAATAATATTCATATCATTAGGCCATTTGGCCAAGGGCCGAATCTGATGGCCCTAATCTATCAGTACTTACATGTTCTATAATTTATGTTAATTCATAGTTTAATTTCTATTATAAGTTTGATTTTGAAATATGATTTATTTGATAGCTGTATAAATTAAATTATCAAATTTTTGCAGAAATGTCGAGATGGAACACTGTTGAACTCATTATATATTCTGATGTTCGATCGTTGAAAAATCAAATTGTTTAAGATATAGTAGTGTACAAAGACAACCACTAGTGATGTCAAATGGGTCGGCCCGACCCAGGCCCACGATGGGCCGACCAATTAAATTTTTTTCATGGGCTGGCCCAGGCCCACTTAAATTTTTTTTCATGGGCCTGGGTTGGGCCGACCCGAACGTGTAATTTTTTTAAGAAAATTTATATTTTTTTGTTTAAACTAAATATTTAACTAACAATATGAATTTTCATTCTCAATGCCAAGTTAAATCCATTCAGATCTTTAAAAAAGAGGATAGAGCATATTTTTTTTCGTGGGCCTGGGCCAAGATTTGAACCTTGATCACCTCAAAACTTTCAATTAAGTTTACCACTAGACTAATGGTAGCTTTTTATACTAATGCTCTCAAACAACGTAATGTGTACAAAATGTGAGCTGGGCTGGGACATCGTGGGCTGGGCTGGGCCACGAAATTTGGTGGGCCAACCCGTCCCAGCCTACCACGGCCCATGGGTCGTGATCCGGTGGGCCGGCCGGCCCATTTGACATCTTTAACAACCACATAGGAAGTGAAAATTGAGTGACACAATTTTAAATTGCATATAGCTTTTTTCTTTTTAGTGTGTTGTTTATTTTGTAAATATCACAAGTTTTTGGTGAACAGAAAGCGATTCTTGTGAGACTACATCAAATTTGCAAACAAATTCTACCCGTGCAAAACATTTGTCTTCTATTCTGAAGAAAAGTTTCATACATGCAAGGGGTCAATACAAGTAATTTTTTTTTATCTTGCTTAATTTAATTTTATATTATGCTTATGATTTTTATCTATAGGCTAATATATTTCTCAGATGAGGATATAATCGGTGATGCATAAATATTTTGCTCTAATCTGCGTATGAAAATGAAAAGGCAAATAACCATGTGCTTAAACTTGTAAAGGGTTGGTTCAAGATGGGCTTCTTAGAGAAATCAGGGCTTAATTGGTTGGCACGTCTAACTCCGAGAATTTATTTTCATGATAAAAAATGAGAAATATGGTTTGAAACATAGGGATTAGATGAGATTTTTAAGAGAAAAAAAAGTAACGATTGTGATTGATGTGATGTTTTTTTTGTTGTGAAAAATTTATTTTTGTTGATATTTTAATGTAATTTTTATTAGATGTGTTACGTCAAAATCGTTGATTTAGACGTCAGAAAATAGCCATAATGGATCTTATTTTAATCGTTGCATTATTTTGCATTAGAATATGTAATTAATTTAATTTTCGGCTTTGAAAGATAGTTGGAAAACCTTTTTAATTTATTGTATTAACTGTCAAATCATGAATAGTAAAATTTATTTGTTGGAAGAATTTTTTCAAATTAATTATAATTTTAAGAGATTTTTTTTGTAAGAAATTTTTCACGATGTGCCAAACAAACGAATTTCTCGAAAATTTTTACTCTGAAAAATATTTTTGAGGACATAGGTGCCCATCCAATTGGGCCCTCAACTTCAGAAATTTGGAGTTTCTGTTGTTGAGAGTTAAGAGTTAGAGAATAAATGTAATTAATGCGCTCCTGTCTTGTCTAGGGGTGTAAGTCGAGCCGGCTCGAGCTCGATCAAATGAGCTCGGCTCGAGCTCGAGTTTTTCGAGCTCGAGCCGAGCTTCACGAGCTCGAACTCTTAATCGAGCTCAAGCCCGAGCTCGATCCTTTCTAAAAAAAGCTTGCGAGCTTTTTTATTTTTTAATATATTATTATTTTATTATTATATTAATAAATATATATTAAATAATTAAAAACATATATATTAAATAATTAAAAATATATATAAAATAATTAAAAAATATTAAAAAAATTCAAAATTTGGATTTTCCCGCCTAAATTTTACGGGCTCGGCTCGAGTTCGGGGTCGAGCTCGCGAGCTTGGGCTCAGTTCGAGCTCGAACCAAAGCTCACGAGCTCGAAAATTTTGGGCTCGACGAGCTCGAGCTCGTCTAGTAAGGCTCGAGCTCGAGCTTGAAAAAAATGCCAAATTCGGCTCGTTTACACCCCCTAGTCTTGTCTACCTTGTCTTGTCTATGTCAATGAAAATCAGAATTTAGGTGGTTGATGAGAGTAAATTTTAATAAAGTAAAGTTGATTGACAACTCGTAAGAGAGTTAGTAAAAGTCATGAGGAAAAGAGAAAGAAGAGTTACTCTAGTAAGGCAATGAGTTAGTAAAAGTCATGGGAAAAAGAGAAAGAAGAATTACTCTAGCAAAGCCTTAGATATGGCATTTCAGTTTGGTCTTTTCATAGTTTAAGATTGTACTTTTTTTCTTTTAAATTATTTATTACTTTTGATAATAAATAACAAAGTATGAAATTTTGTATATAAATTGTAAATAGACGAATATTATTATTAATTTATGTCATACGTGAAAAATTTTAATAGCACATATATATAATAATATATGTATATAGCGAGTTAATCAGTTTTTTTATAACGGTTTGACCAATTGAACCAGTAACTCAATGACCCAATAGATTTTTTGGTTTGATCACCAGTCAGGTTTTAGCAAAATATCTCAATTTCCTAAAACAAAAAATACAAAATTTCTCATAATTCTATAAGGTAGTTTAATTAAGCCTCTAATGAATCAATGCAGTTTAGCTAGACAAAATTCACTAAACTAGTATTAAACAAATCATTAAACTTGGTCTCTACTCAATATTTCGTAGAATTGAATTAAATTAGACAAGTCCTACTTCTGTAAAGTAATTATTGCTTGCCATTTGCAAATCATAGGCATGCAATGAAATTGCTCAATTTTAACCTATCTATCAAAACTGGGTCTACATCTTTTTTTAGAAGATTAGATTTCAAATTCCAGACATTGCACCGTGGCGTGTACAGTTGTCTAAAATTGGTGGGAATTGAGTCTTTTGGTTATTGCGCAAAAGCTCCTTAATTGCCTTGGGAAATGGAGAAAGTGAACATCTTTTAGATTTTATTTTATTACGGTAAATGCAAATTTTATTGCAATTTTTTAGATTTAGTTCTAATATATTTGACGATAATCTCATCATTAGGGCAATACAATACACAACCACACAAGTATATATGAATATCATAAGATTCTTGATTATATTTTTACCACAAAATATATACTAATGTTTTTTATACAATAAACATCGTCTAGATTAGAAAACTCGTTATAACTATATATAAAATAAAGAGAATTTGTCAATAGTCATTATGAATGCACGAACAACCATAAAGAAAAATATTATGTAAGGGCATAAATGATGAAGTATGTACGTAAACTAATTAGTGACTTAGCTATCTATTTTAATAAAATCTTTCTTTAAAATATTAAAAACATTATATAGTAATCATGGTTACCTTAAACACAAAATATCACAATGAGATAGTTGCAGACTCATCAAACTGTGCACTCGATACCCATACCTTTGTGAATGTTGCAGTTAACCCCCAATGACGGGGATTCGACATGAATATTCTTCAAATATTTTTCTAAAAAATTTGATGCTTTGAGATATGTGTGGTTTGACCATTAACATTTATAAAATGGCATTTCGTAAACCTATTAATTCCTTATTATGGTTTTAAAGAGCATGTCAAAATATTAGTGAAAATTTCAAAGAATCTATGACAAAATATTCCGCCAAATTTGGTGACAGTGGTAAAATGCAACTATTATCAAAGATGAGGATGTTGATTGCAACTTTTCATAAGCTGGGGACAAAGTGCACAGTTATGATATACATTCGTTGGTCACATTTGTAATGGGAAATATTAAATTGGCATTGCAAACTTATGATAGATTTATAACAAAAACATATTCATCACAAGCTCCATCATGGTAAGTCACAAAGTTATTCATTATTCCAATTTAATCGTTGTATCCGTCTCTAAACGTTCCAAACTAGATCAAGTGACTCGTAAAATTTCTATATCCAAAACCTATTTCTTTGCAGTGTCATTTAATAACACTCTAAAAGCACACTCCCCTGAAACGAAGAATTTGCCAACCATTATTCTCAAAGATCAATTGCATACACACAGAATCAATAATAATAAACAAGAGATTGTATCCTTTTGCATACTAATACCGATCACAAAGATTCTATATATATATACACTTTTCAATTAGCTCCTCATAAATTCAAATACATATGTATAACCAATGACCATCTTGTATTTAAGCAGGAAACATCAGAATGAATACAAATGAGTCGATCCAAAGTAAGTGAATGATAGATCATTATGCAATTATTGCACAAAATCTAAACCAAGATATAACAATCTTTCCTTCAAAAGAATTAAAATATCAGGATAACTCATGCAATGGTATTACAGAAAAGCAAGTTCTCCTAAATCGAGATCAGAGAAAGTTAGTAACTACTCAACATAGTGGATATATAGAATTGATATTTTACCAGAAGTGAATGAGCAATTCTTCAACTAAACATTCATGCTTCTCCATTGCCCTTCATGTTAACCTCATTCAGTAACGAAAATCTTGGAGCATATGGCTTCATGCAATGAACTTTATTAAAAAGTCCGATTATAGAACAGTTTTCTTGCTTAACATTACATGATAGAAGATGAGTGCCATGTGCAAAAAGTATGTCCCCATTTTGTAATGCTCCAACAGGTTCAAGTTTTATAGAATGCACGGCAGATGGAAACCAAATCTTTTGTATCACATCTTTGGTCCAAGATTCCACATTTCCATACTCTTTCATTGTCCATATAGTAAATCAAGACTTAACGGAGTAGTCAACTAAACCAAGCTGATTATTAAATAATTTCAAACCCATGTTCCGATCTATCACCACATCAAGAGGGTGTGAAATTCGACCAAATTTCTCCTCCGCAAAATCAAAAGTACGTATAAGAAAAGAACCCTTGTCAGATTCAATAAAATGCAAGATCCCATTTAGCAAAACTCCAGTAATCCCGAATAAGTCTACCAATGGAATGACCAAACTTCTCCATCTATCATCAATTCCGACGGTGAAAATATGACATTCATCTACCTCACGTCGAACCCCACATTGGAAAGGTTTAAAGGTAATTCTAAGCACCTTAAATTTACTTGTAGATGGAACCAAAACCAAATTTATAAGTCGCAGCCTTCATATTGTGCTGAGGAAGTACAATATACTCCCCCATTATCGGATTGCAGACGCAAACTATATCAAACCCGGGTTTAAGCAAACGTAGGCAGAGCAAGCCATTGCATGATACTATAACGTCCAAGCATAACTCCATTACCAACCAATCATGAGGTAATTTTGGATAGAAGGGTGTCTTAATACAATTACCATTCTTAGAAATTTCAAGCAAACAGAACATAGTCAAAGAGTTATTGTGGTTGAAGAAGTTTATGAAATAGTTGAACTTGAAGCAAGAAAATTACACGCTCTACTGTGATAGTCAAAGCGCGATCCACTTGAGTAAAAATTCAACTTTTCACTCAAGGTCAAAACACATCGATGTGAGATATCATTGGATTCGGGATGTTCTTGACAAAAGGTTGATGCACCTAGATAAAGTGCATACCGATGATAACGGTGCAGATATGCTCACAAAATCTTTGCCAAGGGAAAAGCTGAACTTTGTCGAAGCAAAGCGGGCTTGGTTGTGCCCTCCACATGAGTTGGAGGGGGAGAATTGTAGGGTCCACCACATGTTAGTGGGGGGACTGTTTACTTTAAGAAAAATGATGAAAGTTTTTTCAAAAGTTGAGGCTGGACATGTTTTTTTAATAAAGAAAAACAAAAGGAAAAGGTTTTTCAAACCGCGTGCCATTTCTTTTCAAATTTTGCTGCCGTAAAATGAGGATTTTTTCATCCTCTTGTCGAGCAAAGCCTATTATAAATAGAACTGATTTCTTCAGCTCAAAATGCAGAAAAGAAGTTGAGAGCAATAAGAAAAAAACGAGAGAAAATAGTAAGGAGAAAATATACGAGAGAAAAATACTCTATTTTTCTATTACTATTCCAAGTTTATAAACTTGATGTATTTGTAATCCAAGAGATACACTCTTGAAGAATTAGTTATCCCCTATTAATTAGGGAGAATTTGTGTAAGCCCATTACTGATATAGTGGAGGTTTTCGATTTTGGTCCCGTGGTTTTTTTTCCCGATTTGGGTTTTCCACGTAAAAATCGTGTTCTCATATTTCTCTTTTCTCGCCCGTTTCATTCTACAATTATATCTTTTGATTAATCCCATTTTTATCCAGTTAGTGGGAAAAGAATTTTATCACTTCCGCTGTGCCGGTGGTATTGTAATAAGTGCCACTCTTTCCCAACATATTATTTGAAGCTGTTAGCACAATAAAAATGTTTAGTTCAAAACTGAAAAATAACAAATTCAGAAAATCTGAGAAGCTGTGTTTGGTCGTCAACTTACAAAGAAAAACAGAAAGAAGCGTAGAGAGATTAATATTTTTGATTTGGTGCTCTAATCTGCTTATGAAAATGAAAAGCCAAATAGTCATGTGCTTAACCTTATAAAGGGTTAGCTCAAGATGGTAAAAAACAACTTTATTTGTGATTTTTGTGGAATTTTTTTTATATCTGCTCAGCTGCCTTAAACACTTTTGTTGCATCACATTAACATTTATCACCCACATGAATATGATAGAGCAAATGTGTAATACAAAATTGGATGCAGGTAGTCTACAGAGTGATCTTTTAAAACAAAATATAATATTATGTATATTAGAGGAGCCATTTGTGTAGGACGTAGAAGGTGGAAAAAATAATGAGCCTATATATAGAGTAGCGAATAGGGTTGATGTCTTCATTAGTAATTATGATATATATTTTTTGAGACATATCTCTATTCTCGTTATACCTATTTCAATAAAATCAATAGATGGTTTGACATAGACATCATATATAAAATATACACTAATTTTTAAGTATATGAGTATTACGTTATCAATTTACTAGATAATATATAATTCTCATAACTCTTGATATTATTTTATGTAAATGCATTACATTAGCGAAACAAGTCCTATATTAGCAAGTTATTCATTAATTACTTACATATATAATCAAGTACAACGTTACGTAATTAAGATTTTATTCACCTTTTTTAATTATCATTTAATCAAAATCAGAAAATATATTATATAGCCAAATGTTTGAGTTTGATTCGAACGAGTAAACGAGCAAGCTCGAACTTGGATGAACAAGCTGGTAGAGTTTAAGCTAGAACGAGCAGATGAGCCGAGCTCGAGCTTTACTCATTTGCCTCGAACTCGAGCTAAAAAAATGGGCTCGATGAGTTCGAGTTCGAGCTCATTAATTTTTAAACGAGCTCGATCATATGAAATTTTCAAGGATCGGGTCAATGCTCATTTACACCCCTAGACACAGTATAAGTGCGATGCATACACGGATCCTGTGTGAACCAAGTGCATATATGCATGTGAACCACGAGTTAAGATTCTATGCAAGGTAGGTGTAGGTCTCCTCATATTCAACGGGCCAGATTCACACTTTAATCCAAAAAATTGTATCTTAATTAGACTCAAATTCACTCTTTGGGATCTAGACTCACTACCCATCCATGGCCCTATAATTCAAAAGCTAGAAAGAATATACATTGCGGTTAACATTAATAACTGACAAATAAATGTCATGATCGATCCCAAAGTGGAATAAGAGAATAGGGTAGATTGGCCATTCAAGGTAGAAAAGGGACTAAAGGTGGGAAACAAGTATGAAATCTCATAATTTTGGAGACGTGAATAGCATAGTACAATTCTTTCTTCTCTCAGGCTTCTCTCTTCTTCTGTAACCGTCCAGATTTCTTCAGTCCTTTCTCATTTGCAGATATAGAAGCGTAATTCTTGATTTTTTGTATTTAAACTGGTTCAATCTTAACAAATGGCCATCAGAGCGATCGGTCCCAGGGAGAATTTAAGGCAATTAACATAGGCACAATCGAGAGCTGTTCGATTGGAGAATTTGGAACAACGATTGGATGAATTCACCACATCATTCGATATGAGATTGCGAAGACAAAAGGACGAACTGATTAGTGAATTTAAGAGGCTTATGCAAGAGCAAATAGAAGCGATAATGAGCAAATTGGCAGTTGCGGAACCTATCGATTTCTCAATCGAAAAGATGCATACCAGCAAGCCGCAACAGAGGTGTTCGAGGAAACCATTCAAGCTGCAGCAGAGGTGTTCGAGGAAATGCCTGAGTCGAGAGTTCAACTTGTTCATTTGAAGTTTTCGCCAACAGTGGTGGTTACGACACATGACACCTTACATCCAGAATCAAATGAAGATTTCGCTGGACTCGGAGGTGACTTTTACGTCAAATCAAACTTAAATTCTTATCAAAGTGCTAGTGACTTGGATACTACAATAAGTACACGTAGAGTTGTTCGAGTATATATACGTGGTGTTGATGAAAACGTGGATGATTTAGGAGACATTCCTACAAGTGACACCGGGGAAAAAATATATTTAATATGTTGTTCGGTTGAGGTTCTTGGTGAAGAAAATTTAAGAAATGAAATGTTAGCCAAGTTTAGTTCGTACATTTACCTAGTTAGCGAAAGAGGAACGGTGAAGGTTAAACTTAAGTGCTTAATAAAGCAGCCTGAAAGGCCACTTCCACTGCCCGAACCACCACCATATAGTGCTTAATGAAGCTCTTTGACACTTCCATCAATTTCAATTATGATCTTGTATATACGAAATTGATCGCGTACCATTCATTCAGATTGTGGTGTAATTGCGTTGATAATTGTTAGTTGAATCGAGAATTGGTTCGATTGACGGGGTGAAGGAACTGTGGGGAATGTTATAAAATGACATAGACTTGAGCACGATTTATGTCAACTATGTCGGTAGTCGCTCATGGTACTTCAACAATCTATTCAATTTAAGAGGCAGCCTGATACTTGGGGAGGAGGTGACCGAGGCAGATGACAATGTTTTCACTAACAAATGAGGGATTTTGGCACACACTGTTTAGCAGAAACTTGGTTGAGATGGAGTTTTGAGCTGCAGTTGTAGTTATTGAGTATTCAACTTTCTTTTTGTATTGTTCTGGTTGATTGGTTGATTGCTGAAATGAACATGGAAGGATTCAACATGTGTATCGCATTTTGAGAAGAATTCTTATAATTCCAAAATTGGATGTGGTATAGCTAATAGTGAATAGGGTGATATGGTGAAATCATTTTCAAGTAGAGGTTTGGGACAAACTCCTTATAGGGGGATTTGTCATGATTCAGCTCAAAGTGGAATAAGAGAATAGGGGTAGAGATTGGTCATTTAAGGTAGAAAAGGGTATAAAGGTAGGAAACTATGAAATCTCATAATTTTGGAGACGTGAATAGAAGAGTACAATTCTTTCTTCTCTCAGCCTTCTCTCTTCTTCTGTAACCGTCCAGAAGCGTAATTCTTGATTTTTTGTCTATAAACTGGTTCAATCTTAACAATAAACTTCAGAAATCAAAATCAATATCAAAATCAAAACCCTGCATTCACACACACAAATAGGGAGGAAAGTTTTATGGCGGACAAGAGCGAAGTAGCTGAGACAGGGGGCGTTAAGAAAGAAGCTCCAGTAAGGCCTTCAATTCCTTCCGGCAACGACACCGTTCTGGCGGATGTTTCCTCTCTCCTCCGCCTTGCCTGCGACGGTCATTTCTCTCTCATTCTATTGTGCTACTTTATTTTTTTTTTCAAATTTTGAGTTTAGGTCAGAGGACTACATAATTGGGGGAGTATTTGTTGCTGTTTTGTTATGTTCGATTTCATTCGATTTTTAATTGGATGATTACGATTTAATTCCTTAATTTAGTATCTGAGCTCACTCAGAAGATGTAATTGTAGGAGTTCTAATCTACTATGCATTAAGAAATTCATAAACCACGCACTAACAATTTGAGTAGTGTGACTCCGTATCATGACTAAACCTTCGTTGATGGTTGACATTTTACTGTACTTGACATTCTATTGTTGGCAGTGAAGAGTGAGAAAAGTCGAACATAATAGAAGATTAATGAAGGAATATGCTGTCTGTGACGTCTTAAGATAGTTCTTACAATGATTCACTACATAGGATTTTGTTTAATAATCTTACATTTCCCAATTTTTATTATCTTTATGGCTCATTCGGAAAATAACAACCTCACTAAACCATTTTCCAGGATCCTAAATTTTAACTTTCGATTGTTAGGTGAACTAATTCCAAAATATAACTCGAGATGCAATAGATTGTTATTCATAACAAATAGCACTATTTTTGTTATAAATTTTCTGTATGCATGGTTCGCACTCGAAGGCACTCTTGGGCTTGAGTATTTTACTATTTGAAGCTCTCGTTATCGTGATCACACTCATGCTTCCATACCTACCCTCGTTCCAAAATTATGTGACATAGGATGTAACTAGTGGAAATATTCTGTGTGGTTCTGATAAAATTCCATACAGTGGAGAATTTCCATTTTAAAAATGCATTTATGCATTTAATGCAAAAAACAAGTTTCTAGGAGCATTAATAAGGTTTCATGTATTATACAATTTTATAAATTTTAATGCATGTTTATATTTTCTAATTTGTTATTAAAGATTAAATGATAATCATTGATAAATTTTGTTTAGAAACTTTATCAGAATTGCTATAGTAAGAAAGAACAATAGATGGTGGAGTGAAAGTTTAGTGTTTGTAAGCTCTAGTTGACGATTTAAATCCGTGGTTTGGTGAATTATGATGGAATTGCAACTAAGAAAGTTCACATGACAAGAAAGTCCTACTTTAGTTTGTAGTTAGATTAAACTTGGTGTTTAACAGGGGTGTGGCTGAACCTGGTTAAGTAAGCATGGTTTAAGGTGGATTGAAAGATCAAAATAAGATTTAAATAGATTAACATCTTCTAGTTTCAAAAAAGAAAAACAGGACACCTCTAACATAGGTTGTACCCTTGTCCTCCAACCTATCAAAGTGTGCACCCGACACTCACCTTTGGTGAATGTTGCACTTGACCCCTGTGACCGGATCATGGAATCTAAAGGAATATTCTCCAAGTATTTTATTGGAGATTCTCTGATACTTTGATGTATGTGCAGTTTGCTCCCTTTGCCCCTGGCCTTTATAAAATGTGCATTTATCCACCTGTGATTCATATTAATATCAAATCCTTATTTTGGTTGAATAAGTTGGATTATCTTTCACCGAAAACTGTTGATTGAAATGTCCATAAATAGTACAAAATCGATGCCACGTTTTAAAATATTAGTGAAACATTCCATTTTATTCGATCCAAATAAGAATTTAAAAGTAATGTGTATGTTAGGGGGTCAAGAGCACACCTTATAAAGGTGGCCAAGTGCACATACCTCATAGTATATAAGAATCTCCGAGTAAATATTCCTCCAGATTTCACTGGATCCGGTCACCGGTCACAGGGGGTTAAGTGCAACAATGATAAAATGTGAGGGTGTTGTGTGCACATTTTGATATGTTGGGGGGACAAAGTGCACAACCGCTGTATGTTGGGTGATGTCTACTTTTATCTCCTGGTTCATCCTCTCTTCATTTTATTTGTAAGTTCCAGAGTAGCTTATTCTGTTTGTGTCTTCTAGTGCTTTGCCTGCTGTCTCCATGCAATAAGGAAAATGCTCTAGCGATCTGAAAGCAAACAATTAGCATGAAGGTTCAAGACTTAGCTACCCAGCCTCAACCATCATCTCCCTATAGGCCATGCTAATATACACTACAAACTATTTTCAGTAAGGGACAAGTACAACATTTGACTCAACTTATTTCTCACAAAGTAGCTGTGTCACCCCCTTTAGGTAACTTTCCAGATGGGATTTAATTTCTGTTTTATGGAGGGTAAAAGTTTAACTGGCTAGTCCCAGCTTTGGCCCATTCACAAGTCTAAACATCACATTCTTGCAGATGCAATCACCGTTATATGTACTCAATATATTGTGTTCGGAGAGGTGAATAAGTAGGACTAGTACTTTCTTGATTCGAAACGTTGCTTCATCCCAACTGCAACCCTCAAAGCACCTAAGCAAGAGTTGCCTTGGAGAAGCATCATGCCAAAAGACTCTTGCGTCCTAATCCATCCTAGGAATTAGTGGCAGTCATGACCCGATCGGAAGTGCGATGTGTCTGGAAACTTGTGATTATAAATAAATTTGATGTTGTCTTTCATCACCCTTTGCTTGCCAACGTACTCTGATGACTCTTTCAAGAAAATGTTTCAGGGCGTCGATAGTACTCCTTTTTGAAGAAAGAATTATATATATAAAAAAATTATATATAGCAATATGATCAATAATATGCAAATTTTTTTAATAACTTTTTTTATTGGGAATTAGGTTAAAATTTTAGCCTATTTTAACCTTTTTTTGATTGTGTAATACCCAATTTACCCCCAATTTAATGGGTCACCTTCAATTTTGACCAATTGTGACCAATTTCGACCAATATAGGTTAAAATTTTAGCATATTTTAACCTATTTTTGATTGTCTAATACCCAATTTACCCCCAATTTATCCCCAATCTAATGGGTCACCTTTAATTTTGACCAATTGTGAGCAATTTTGACCAATTTTGGCCATTTTATTCAAAATGGCCGCTTTCTTCAACATGGCGCGCCATGGCGTGCCTTTACGGCGCTCGCCATGGCGCACATGGCGGGCGTCAAGTTGAAGCCTGGCGCCATGCCATGATTCATTGCGCCGCGGTGGCACCATGGCGAGCGCCATGGCGCGCCATTTACAACTTTGGATAGTATTGAAATGGGACATTAGGATTGTTGCCCGTGTAGGTCAGATTTCATCCTAAAGATCTTCGCCAAGAATTGGCATGTATTATCACCTCAATTTGATATATTCCATTCACGTTAAATACAAACTACTACGCCAAAGTGGAAAGCTACTATAGAAGCTCGAAATGCATAGCCTATAGGTGTCATCTAACTAAAACGTGAGAAACGGCTGGTTGAGCCTAACTAAAGCATGAGCAAAGGTCTGAGTCAGTCAATTAGTCCATTCAGAAAACCCACAACTCTTGATTGGTTCTTGCACAGATCTTCTTCTCCAGGAATCCATCTAGAAATGAAACTTATGAATAAAAGAATGTCTACAATCATGACGGACAATGGAGCCCTCAATGGCATTTTGGTAATTTTTAGATAAGGTTGATACTGTAACACTAGACCTCCATGAATTAGTGCCTTCCAGAGTCATCAAGTTGTGAAATCATTGGAATTTGACTCTTTCTAAATTCTAACAAATAATGTTTATATAAGGGTAGGTATGGAAGGAGCATAAAAGTAGTCTCATTAGTACTTATCTCTTCATAGCCCTGTATGGCTAGTGAAGCATATTGTTGAAAGAGACTTTGACATCCTAGGCATACTGTTGAAAGAGATTCTGCCACGTCCTAGGCATATTGTTGAAAGAAACTTTGACATATTATCTGTTTAATGGAGAATACTACCAAGATCCTTTCCGATATAGTACTTCTTTGCTATTTATTCTTAGTTACTCTGCGAGCCGCTTTTCATGGTTTAAGTTGAAGAGGGCATTTTATGGAGGAAAGAAAGTATATGATAGTTAGGAATGGTGATAAAGGGATAGTAACAAACAGTCATCATGTTTAGAGGGTAGATTGAAACAATCAATAATTATAAAGAAAATAAATCATCTTCTGTAATTTTTTTCTAAACTTTTGTTCATTATGTTTGGCTGACAACTAGCCAATCAAATGATTGTATGATCAGTTATTTCCTTATAGTATTTGACTAATTCTTATTAACCATGAACAAGAGTGAACGTCGTAACTTGAATAACTCAACAAGCTTTGTGCCATATCTAATTGGATATATGGATTTGTTCCGTTCTGCTTCTCATTTTCGAAGTTCAGTGTAAAGATTCAAATCTTTATTTAGTGGCATCGATTTGATGTTGTTATGTTTTGCATTCTTCAAAAGTCATAGGATTTCGTTTCAAAAAAGAAGGATTTCACCTTGGTAGTGTCCAAGAGATGAGAGATTCATGTAGTTTTTGAATCTTACAGCCAATGAAAGTTGTAAAAGGTTTTCTTAAGATCAATAATGACTCATCGCTAATTTTAATCAGTTTCTTCTGGTTGATAGTGAACTTATTCTTTGTAGCATGAACAAAGACTGAACGTCTCAACTTGAATTAAGTTAACAAAGCTTCATACATATTTATTTTGATACATGCCTCTGTTCCATTTAGTTTCTCATTTTCGAAATTCAATTATTAAGATTCAAATCTTTATTAGTAATATCTTTTTGAGGTTGTTATGTTTTACGTTCTTCGTAAGCCATAGGATTTCACCACAGCAAACCAGTGCCTGTAAGTGTCCAAGCAATGTGTTCATGTTGTCTTTGAAAATGAAGTATGACGACAATAAGCCTGTTATTTTTGTGTTTCACTTGGAAAAAGGCTGCTGCAGTTTGTCTTTCCCATTAGACTTGACTCGCAATATTAGAATTCATGTTTACTTAAATTTCTCTTTCCAGATGTTCTTGCTCAATTTTAAAACAAATGGCTGAATCATTCTTTTAATCTGGTTGCAGATCTACGAAGTGATGAGCTCATAAGTGGAGAGAATTTTAATCTTCTCGCCGCTATGTCTGCTTTAGAGGTAATGTTGGATTTTTTGATGGAGATTCTGCAATCTCAATGATATGTATTTTAAAAACATGATAATTTAACGCTAACCAGAGCACAAGTGATTATAAAATATATATACTTGGATGTAGTTATCAATTTGGTAAGTTGAAATGTTTGTGCTGCCTCGATAATGCGTAATCAATTCTTTGTGAGGTCTCTTTATATGTTTGTAATCGTGCACTTGAAAAGCGAAACTATATATATGTTCTTTAAAAATTTTATCATTTATCTCAGAGATTTTTGTAGCACTAACGGTCTAAATTACAGCTGACCACCCGGTCAATTGAAATTTATTTGAAATAAGAATTGTGGAAAATTTAGACTAACTTCATCCATTTATGGTCTAAAAGTTAAATGAAAATGTCAAGCATCTCTCTACATTCTACGTTATAAGTTTCATTAGTTGGGAAAATTCACCATTATGTAGACAATACTTGGAAAATATAGAAACTAAAGGAAATTTGTCTACTAGCTACATCCCAAGTTCTTTTGTTTATAAATCTTCTTTGGTAATTGTAGCTGACAATTAGTGTTGATTAAGTTTATATCTTATCTATGTAGAAAAAGCTTCATTGCTTGGCTGAGATTTAAATTTTATGTGAATCTGTCCTTTTTGGCTGTCATGTAAAATGGCTCTTCAAGTTTTCTGAAATTTTTTTTCCTTTCACAAGATATGCTCATGGCAGACACTGCACAATTAGAAACCTCTTCATAAAGCATCGATATTTCATTTTGGACAGTTTTTCTCGTGTACCCTTTTTAGTGGTATATTCATGAAGTTCGTCCATGTTTAAATAGATAATGGACCCAAAGATGGATTCAGGCATTGTTTCCACATATTATTCCGTGGATGAAGCCATTGACAATGGGGCTGCTCCTGTTCCACTAAGCTTGGATAGCACAATCGATATTCAATTTGTTATCGACATAATGGATCATCTTCTAGTTTGTGAGGTAGTACAACCATGAGTTCCTTTCATTTGAACATTTAGTTTATGACTGGTGAAGAACAGCACTCTGTAATAAGTTCATTTCTTCTGATGCAGGCAACATGGCATAAAGGAGGGTCATTAGCTCAAACTGTTTTCTCTTGCATGTACCTTTTGAGGCCTGAGAGAACTTCATCTCACGCTTTGCTGCATTCTTTCTGTAGAGTTATACGCACAACTTGCAATGCTGTTGTTTCAGCTGTTTCAGATGTGCGCACAAATGAAGTAAAGTACTTGACAAATGCCTTTTTCTTTGAGATAAAAATCATAATCATGTTCTCTTTTGATGATGCTTTTCCACAAAAGTACTACTTCAATGAATCTTTGTTGTTTCATCTGTTTCAAATATACTTGCAAACCAATTAAATTACTTATACAAACCTTTAAATCTTACCTTGAGGAGATAGAGGGGTCATGATCTATACTTCCTCTCTTCTAAGAATGCTGTTAAATAGAAGTAAATCAAGGATGCTTTAGCTCCCGTTTCAGCTTTTCCTAGGATGCATGTTCTTATGGAATAATTAAGTACTTCAGTGTATCTTAGCTTTTGCCCTTTGAGAGAGAGAGTTTTTTCGACAGCATCATAAACATGTAATTGCTTCAACCTCGTTGTTTCAAGAGGCATCCAATCACATAGTTTTTAAGAATGCACCAAACAGTAGTAGACGTCCCCACATTATTCTGCTACTTCTAAATTTGTTCTCTTTTGAATTGCAAGTATCTCTATTGTTGTCATAAACAGGGTAGTATATGTGGATGAGGATTATAACATCATCAATCTATGCTGCTTCCTGATTCTTACTATCAGAGTTGGGTAAGTTATGAATATAGTTATCAATAAAGATTGATATCAATAAGACGGCTTCCACCAACTTTTTTCCCATACCATTTTTTTCATCCGGAAAAGGGAGAAATACATTACACCATTGAATTTCATTCGGAGGAGGAGCCTTATAAAGATCGTATTGATTCTTATCAAAACGATGAGATAGTAGTAGCCTCATTAGACCGTACATCTTTCTTGGTATATCCAGATAATAGGTAGGAGCATAAACTGAAACATTCTAGAGCTACAAAGATAGTTATTAAATCGTTAGCACCGCATAGCGACAACCGTCTTTTTGATTGGTACCATAGAGCAGTGTCAAGTTCCATTGTTACTGAGCAAAAATGGGTTTGGTGAGGAAATGAAGAGAATATGTACATATATCGTACAAGCGTTGTGGCAGTGTTGATGTACAGGTGGTGTGAGTTTGGGTATGACACATAATTTATATACATGCATAACTATTGATGTTTTGGTAGATAAAGAACTAAGGATACAAGTGAAATGTGTAATGCTATTTTTGCTCCCTATGAAAGGAGGGCTCACATTTAATTGACCTGCGTTTACAACTTGTGAAATCAATTTTCTTTACTGTTAAAGTAGGAATAATATATTTAGGCAGATATTTTAGATATGTGATTTATTCAGTTGCCTAATATAGACTATAGCTTTTGTGTATAAATAGGGTGTTATGATTGAATAAAGATATAAGAAAATTACTTCATCTTTTTCTACATTTACTATATTGTATAAGATATTCGATTGCGAACAACTTGTTGGCCAAATTGTTCTCTGGAATTTTCATTTAGTACGTGTGATCAGCATTTGGTGCTTTCACTTTCAATGTTGAGCATATAAACTCCTAATAATATCACATACTGCTGGTACCATTCATTTCAAATAATTTAGGAACAAGCATTGTGGTATTGCTTTTGCTTTTACCTGACTTGAAATTGTTCCACTTATGTAACCAACTTCTTTCAGATCCAGAATGAAGAGCGGCCATACGTAAAATACTGGGACACATCATTATCTTATGTAGAAATCATCTCATGTTGCATTGTTATTCTTCATTAGGTTTTCAAAGTTAAATATATGTAATATAAACTTCAGAGCTTTTCTTGCATTACGGGTGCCATTGGATATCTATAGAGAGGTTTTCTCGTTGAAACTAAAAGCACTTATGATGGAAACAAAATTGAAGAAATTGAAAATAAATAGAAAATACTTTTGATTACTCGCAAGTCCTAGAAACTGAAGTCTATCCTAAGCCTAAACTCGATTCTTTTATTGATTCAATACTGAATGAATGAAAACATAAATCCTAACAATATATAGATAACTAAAGACTCCTAAGGCCTAACTAAAAAACATAACTAACAAAAGCAACTATGACTCTCAATCAACAAGTAACCTAATTAAATGATGACTCAAATTAAGAACTTAAAAACAACAAAACCTCTAATATTAAATAACAAAAATCTATTTCGTAACCATTCTTCCACCCTTAAAAAGGGCCTTTGGACAAGGTTGAACTTGGGAAATTTTTCCATATACTCGTGCTTCCTTTGGCTGCGAAATGCATTCTTACGAACGTTGGAAGATTCGATTCGGGTTAACCATCCAAGGGCTTAGTGTCAACTAAAATAAGGATAATGACGGGGTGGTTGTTGTGAGGTTTGAAGAATTTGGCGGGGTGGCTGTGAATTTGTTGTGTGGAGGCTTGAGGAATTTGGTAGATAGAGACCATATTAGTTTCTGTTAGTTGGAGGTTTGTGGTGGTTGTTATTTCTGGAGTAGTGATGACAAAGAGAAGATCTGTTTTTACTCTGTTTTTATTGCTTGAATATGTGGGTAATATGTGGGTTGGTGGCAGGCGTACTGGTTATTATCATGGTTCTGAAGCTCTGAATGAACGTTGGGGGCGTGAACGTTGAGGGTGTGACTGAGATTTCAGGAGACTGCTGTAGTCCTGTTTCTGACTTGAGGCGCAGGTGGTGCCGACCCCAGTGGTAAACATGGCAGTTTCCACATGTGCAACACAGTAGATTCTCAAAATACACACATGTACAGTGCTTTAGACATTCATCGCAGCTAAGCTACTTCATTTGCTTTTGATGGCGGCTCTCAATCGCTTCGAAACGAGTCTTATCCATAATTTAGGCGGGGGTTAAATCCGGCAGGTCAGACCAATTTGATGGAAACAAATATGAATAAACTGAAAATAAATAAAATATACTTTCGATTACTCAAAGTCGAATAAATTCTTGCCAACAAACCGAAATCTGTCCCAAACCTAAGCTCGATTCTTTTATTGATTCAAAACTGAATGAATGAAAACATAAATCCTAAATCCTAACATCTCTAACTAATAAATAACTAAAGACTCTTACCTAAAAAAGTAAATAACAAAAGCCTAAACCAACTAAGACTCTCAATTAACTAGTAACCTAATTAAACAAGTTCTAATTAAGAAAGTAAAAACAACAAAACTCCTAATATTACATAATAAAAATCTATTTCGTAACAACCTATTGTTAATGTTGATGTGTTTCGAAGAGAGCTAATAACATCGTCATGAGATATCTCCTTGTTTATTCACATGCTCCGAAAACACATTCTTCAGGGTGTTGAAACATAATAAAGTGTTACTTTTATGGTCTGCAATTGTTACTTTATATGGAAATGCTGGGGGTACATGGGGAAATACTTCAAACATGCTTAGATGCAGTCTGAATTGAAAGTAGAACTTTCTTCCTTGTATCACATGGTTATTTTTCTACTTCTGAGATGTGATTAATGATCCATTTATTGTCAATTACTATTGATAACAAAGTTTGGTTGTGCAGGAAGAAGGTAAAGTTTTTATTATGGCTTCTGGTGTACAATTAAAGGGCGATGGAGATGAAAAATGCTTATCAATGTTAAATGCGGTGGAAGAAACCATATCTCGCCAATTAAAGGCTTGCAGAACACCATTGTCGAAACGGAGAGTTGTAGAAGGTACGCGCCAAGCATTCATGATTAATGCTATTTTAGATAATATGTAGATATAAAGTTTAAATATGCTTTTATAATGACCTCTTTGATGCCATGAACGAATTTTATTCGTATCAAGTTGGAAGGCGGAACTAGTCTTTCATCATTGATTGGAAAAGGCTGTTGAAATCCTCTTTTATCTTTTCATCGGCTACACTGAAGGAAATGGGAATACTTCATTAACTTGCTAAAATGAGGGTCTAAACCTTTTTAAATGGATATAATTCACTTATGGCATTATTACTAGAATAAATTTATCTCCATTATATGATTTTCTACTTGTATAGCCTTGTTGGTCCTTTATATATTCTTATATATTCACTGTTCGTTTCTGGTATTGTATTTATTCACAACATTGTACAGTTAATACAATATAAATACTCTCTTTTCACTGTAAACATGTATTTGTCAGCCGTCCGATATACAAATATGGGTGGATATTTGTATACCAATAGAACTTTATGATTCCAAAATTATCGTGTCTAGATCAACAATGACTAGTTAACTCAAGAGTTGTTAATTGCTACAAATATTAGAATTTACCAAATAATTACGGATTTGAAATTCTAATTAGTTTTATATTATTTCAATAACTAATAACCGTTTGAATTACCTTATTAATTGAAATAACTTTATCAACGAGCACATAGAATATACGAATACTCAAGAACAAAGAAAGAATAAAGAATAATTATATCTCACAAATTTGTAGAATCAGATTTTAATTAACCTTGGCTAGAAAGTATGTATTTAACAATACATCTCCAAGAAAAACAAAAACATAGAATTCATCTTTCTTCTCTTGATGAAAAGCGTGTATAAGTGATGTAGTCCTATTAATAGTAAAAAAAACCTAGTTCTGTATTAATACGAGCCCTAGTAAGAAAAACTTATTTCCTAAAATAGGATTCTAAAAGAATCCTTACTAAATTAAATGTCCTCTAAAAGGAAATAAAATTGTAGTCAAACTCGTAGTCAACAACAACTCTGCAAATTTTTCCAAATTTTTAGCGTGCTGGTAAGAAGAATTTTACAATTCTTAAATCTAAGAATTGCCCAGCTAGAAGCCGAAGACCACTTTTATTTCCCAAGTGATTGATGATCCACAATGCATTCTATTACAACCTTATATTGGTATCAAATTTGGTCTTAAAAGGAAACTGAAACTAATAACTGAAATACACAATTAGGGAAAAGAAACTGAAATCATGAAATTACGTGATCAATGGAATCAAATCCTGCCCTTATGTTGCTCCTTTTTTCTTACGACGCACATATACTTTTAATGCTCGTTCTTGCTCGTGCTCGTTTCCCGATCCTATAATTTCGCCTTGTGTTTCATTTATTTTCTGATCCGTATCAATTGCATACCCCTCCAAATTAGCCTTGTCCGCAAGGCCAGCGTTAGGAAACTGATTTTCAAACATTTCCTTGTCCAACCAAGTTGCCTTGTCTTTTGCTTGGCCCGTCCATTTCACAAGTACCTGCTCGATTTGTCTAACGGGCGTTGGACCATCCGTGTGGCGAGGACCCCTTCCGGTTGCCAAGCTGGTGGTCCTACATGTTCCAAACTTGCTGGCAGCGCCGTTTCAACTGGATGGTTGCCCAACACCTTTTTCAATTAGGACACATGAAAAACCGGATGAATGCGACTTGATGCCGGTAACTGCAAACGGTAGGCTGGTGCCCTAATACGTGCATAAATAGCAAAAGGACCATAGCATTTTGCTGCCAATTTATGATGCCCTTGATCTCGTAAGGAATTTTGACGATGCTGCCTAACTTTCAAAAACACTTTATCTCCGGGTTGAAATTGAATGTCCCGTCGCTTCTTATTTGCCGAAGTCTTCATTTTTTGTTGTGCCCTTATCAAATTCCCTTTTAGTCTGTGAAGAATCTCATCACGCGTACCTAAAATTTCTGCCACTGCTGCTCCCTTGCATTCCCTAGGAAGAAATTTTTTTTTGGGTGGGGGGGGCGTCCGTACACAATCTCGAATGGGGTGCACTTTGCAGAAGTTTGGAAGGTTGTGTTGTCCAACACAAAAATTCTGCCCACGGAATCCATCTCCACCACACCCTCGGCTGTACACATGTGAAGCAACGAAGATAAGTCTCGAGTACTCGATTTAACACTTCGGTTTGGCCATCTGTTTCCGGATGATAAGCGGAGCTAAATTTAAGCTGAATACCTTGTAGCTTAAAAAGCTCCCGCCAGAATGTACTCATAAAGATGGGGTTCCGATCACTAACAATGGAAGTAGGGATTCCGTGTAAGCGAACAACGTCGCGCACAAACGTCTCCGCTACCATTCTGGCCGTGAATGGAAATTTTATTGGAATGAAATGCCCATACTTTGACAAGCGATCCACGACCATCATGATGCACGAGTAACCATGAGACTTTGGCCGGGCGGTAATGAAGTCCATCGAGATGTCGTCCCACACGACCTTTGGAATTGGCAATGGCTGAAGGAGCCCGGCCGGCGACACAGCTTCATACTTAGACTTTTGACAGATCAAACAATTTGCAACATAATCCTGTATATGTTAGAACATCCCTTTCCAATATATGCTTGATGCTATCCTGCGGTATGTTCGGTACGCCCCTGAGTGCTCCCTATAGGGGTGTCGTGAAACTCGAATAAAAGTTTTGGAATCCACGACGAAGATGCCGACAACACCACTCGTCCTTTGTATAGCAACCGATTTTGAGTCAACGAATATCCCGGGTATGCGGCTGCGTCCAACTGTAATGCATCTCGGATTTTGCATAATTCCTGATCACCCTCCTGCTCGTCCAAGATTTCAGAATATGAAGACCATACGGGTCCACTGATGGCTGCCAAATTAACCTCTTCCACCTTACGTGATAGTGCATCAGCGGCTGAATTTTGGGTTCCGGGTTTGTACTCGATGGCAAAGTCATACCCAAGTAACTTGGCAACCCAATTTTGTTGAGACGGGGTCACCATCCGCTGTGAGAGTAAATGGCGCAAGCTACGTACTGTAAGTTGCACGACCAAGACTAAACCCATAAGTTCCTGATCGTAGGCTGCTTTCGATAGTGTTAATGGGGCCAAAGCTTTGCTGGGCGTCCCTCTTGCATGAGAACTGTGCTGATTCCCCAGCTCGATGCATCGTCTCGACAACAAAGTGTTTGGTGAAGTCGGGCATGGCCTAAAGGGGGGCCGTAATCAATGCTGATTTCAAAGCGCTGAAAGCCTTTTCAGCCTCGTTTGACCACGTGCCCTGCCACATCTTTTTTAAATAGTTGCGTTAGAGGGCGTGCTATTAGTCCATAATTTTGGATGAATCGACGATAATACCCGGTGAGGCCCAAGAATCCTTGAACATCTTTGAAAGAACGCGGAGTAGGCCAATTCCTGACCGCCTCTAACTTCTTCGGATCCATCGCTATCCCAGATGCCGAAATGATATGGCCCAAATACTCAATCGTGTCACAACCGAGCATTTCTCCGATTGGCCACAAAATGATTCTTTCTTCAAATGTCTAAAACCCAAATTAAGTGTTGCACATGTTCTTGTAGAGAAACGCTGTAAACCAGAATATCATCGAAAAACACTATAACAAACTTAAGTAAGTATGGTCGAGACACATCATTCATCGTAGCTGGCGCGTTCGTGAGTCCGAAGGGCATGACTAAGAATTCGTAGTGCCCACTATGCGTGCGGAAAGCCGTCTTTGCAATATCAGCCTGTGCAATCCTGATTTGATGATAGCCTGAACGTAAATCTATTTTTGAATACACGGTAGCCCTTGCTAGTTCGTCTAACATCTCTTGAACGATGGGTATCAGGTATTTATTTGGGATGGTGATTTTATTAAGTTCACGGTAGTCCACACAAAATCGTCAGCTCCCGTCCTTAACTAGCAATACAGGACTAGAGAATGGGCTCGTGCTAGGGCGTATAATTTCTGCCAGTAACATGTCCGCCACTAATCGTTCAATTTCATCCTTCTGTAAATGGCCATAACGGCGGATGGACACCGGGGTAGCTCCATGTTTGAGTGCAATGTGGTGGTCCTGAGGTCAGCGAGGGGTAGCCCGGATGGTTCCCCGAAAATTTCAGCATATTCCTCCAACACTTTCTCGAGGTCCGGGTGTGCGATTTTCCCATCTTCTACATCCATTTGGGCGAACGTGCAGCTCCCCTCTTCCGAAAGGAGCGCCATAAACTCCGGATCTTGTATTCGTATTAAGGAATGCAACCCTACTTGTTTACGACATAGTGATGGATCCTGTATTTGTATTAAGGAACGCAACCCTACTTGTTCGTATCTGTAACCTCCTTTATCTCTAACTAGTCAATATCCAATGGATCGTCATCTTCTACAAGTAGGACCCGAAGTTGTTTTTTCGGACATTCATGAAACTGATGGTAGGGCTTTTTGCATCGATAACAAAGCCCCTTATTGCGTAAATTTAAATATTCCTGTTGTGTAAGTCGATGGACCGGGGTTCGATCCAATGTCTGATAGGATGCCGCCGGTCCGGATGTGCGTGAGCCCACTAAACTCCCCTTGTCAGATGACCGAGAGGCGATAGGGGTGGAGTTCGGGGGCGGTCCTCGGTAGGATGATGGTGGTCGAAACATAGGGATTGACGACCTGGGGTTCGCTGTTACCGCCGTTCAGTGTGATAACGGCTGAAATTCGTACCCTGCTGTGCGATCAAATCTGCCTCGATGGTGCGTGCGAGATTCATGGCGGCGGTCAGATTCTAAGGGTCCCATATTCTTACCTTCCGGCGAATATTCGACTCCAATCCATTTAGAAAAAACCCGAGGTACTTGCACTCGATAGTCCCAGCACTTGATTGGCAACTAAGATGAAGTGATCGATGTACTGATCCACCGATTCGGTTTGATGTACCGCCGCCGGTCTTTCATAAGCGTTGCGTGCCATATGACCATCATAACGTGAGATGAGTGCCTCCGTGAATGAGGCCCACATCAACGTTTGGCTCCTGATGAAGAAGCCAACGAAACCAATGAAGGGCTGAACCCTCCATCGCAACCATTGCCCTTTGGATTTTGGCATCGCCTCCTACGCTGTGAATTTCAAAATGCTGCTCGGCATGTGCTATCCATCCTAGAGGGTCGGTCCCATCGAAAACAGGTAGGGGAGCATATGGAGCCATGGTTGAGACCTAGTTGATCAGTGCGGGGGTAATGTCAGGACCCTGCTGCCTTGTCCCGGACTCGGCAGGGGCCATGGAAGGTCCGGACACATGACCGGGGCGTAGGACCCCGATCATCACTTTGATCTTCTCCAGCTGCCCGGAGTGCAGATCAAGCTTCAATTCCAGCGCCGAGAGCCTCTCGGCGAAACTTTCCTGATTGTCTTCGAGAGTGGTGAAACAGGCATCGTTGGATCGAGTCATGGTGGCGATGCAAAAGATCCGGCAGGTCGGACCAAATTGGTAAGAAGAATTTTACAATTCTTAAATCTAAGAATTGCCCAGCTAGAAGCCAAAGACCACTTTTATTTCCCAAGTGATTGATGATCCACAATGCATTCTGTTACAACCTTATATAGGTATCAAATTTGTTCTTAAAAGGAAACTAATAACTGAAATACACAATTAGGAAAAGAAACTGAAATCATGAAATTACGTAATCAATGGAATCAAATCCTGCCCTTATGTTGCTCCTTTCTTCTTACGACGCACATATACTTTTAATGCTTGTTCTTGCTTGTGCTCGTTTCCCGATCCTATAATTTCGCCTTGTTTTTCATTTATTTTCTGATCCGTATCACGTGCCCACGCCCAACTTTAAGTTTTAATGCTTGTACTCATTTTCACTTATCAATTCAAAGGATATCAATAAATATGTATAGAAGAAACTCAAATGTGACAAATAGCGTAAAAGAACACACAAAAAGTATGCATAAAATGCACGCTAATGGTATTCTCTTCATCAAATGAAAGAAAATAAGAGGGTAGAAGAAAATTTTGGCAGCAAACCTACGGTAACACTAGCGTCTGGAATCACATGAAGCAGTCCAATTAAAGCTCTTAATTTTCTATAGCCTCCTCAATGTATTTAATTATAAATCACAGTGCTTTGTATGTACTCCAAAGAATCAGAAAGATGTAAGGACTGTAGAGTATTTCAGAGACTAAATATGCTTTTTAATAAAAATTAACATGAACTGTTTTGCATTTTTCTGAGCGTATATTAATTGTGTATTCCAGACATTACAATGACTGCTAATATGATTTTTTTAATGAAAGAATCATGTAGAGACACTTAATTATTGTTGTGCTATAAAAACTTTCTTCATGAGAGATTTACTTTTGCACAAAAAATTCCTATATTATATTTACTTCATGGTTTTTTTTTCTTATTTGTGCATTGATTTTGTCTTCTCTTTGCTAAAAGCTATATGATGATCATCTATTTGAATTTTATGCTGAGATGCAATTTATTTGCATCTTTGTGTGGATGTGGATATTGTACATCGTCATCTAGACATTGTTAGTTTATACTCCATTTGCTGTATGGTAACATCAATGTTGAAATTAGGCATTGTTTGATACGAGTTAGCAAGTGGAATAATCACCTGTCCGTTCAATTAGTTCTTTCTCCCCGATGCGTTTTCTACTTTGTATTCTTGTTATATGGTTACATATGTAAATGTGTAAGCTACATTGATAAATCTTACCTTTATGCTTGTTATGCCTTATACCTTTCTTTACTTTTATTTCTCAAAGCAACTTAGTTCTCAACTTCAAGGTCGTTTGGCATGTTTTGATGCAGATGTGAAGCCACTGCAAAATAATCTTGATCTTGAAGAAGGGTTTTGCAACGCTGTTTTATGCCGCATACGCTTTCGTAAGGTCTTATCCTATTTAATCTTTCAATTTTAATCACTAATCTGATCCGGTTATGTTCACCAAAATTAGTCAATGCCTCTTAAATTAGAAACATCCTGCTACCTACGCCTGGCTACTAGTTAACAGATTTGCGTACGTCTAAGGTGCTGAAGTAGGTTCAAGCTTAAGGAACCAAAACACATTCATTTTGCTAGTTATTAATATTGTTTACAATTAAGAAATTTTACTGAGTATTCTGAAACTAAATCACAATTGAACAAGCATATTGAGAAAACAAGAACTGAAAAATTAATCAGTAGGTTAGTTTTTTAAATATATATCTCGTTGGACAACATATGATAGAAACAAAATTAAATAAACCGAAAATAAATAGAAATAAAATACTTCCGATTGCTCGAAAGTCCTACAAGAATAAATTCTTGCCCTACAAACCGAAGTTTGTCCCAAGCCTAAGCTCGATTCTTTGATTCCAAATTGAATGAATGAAAATAACTCCTAACAAACCTATTTATAAAACTAGCAATGCGAAGACTCCTAAACTGACTAGACTCCTACTTCACTCGAAATATGAGACTCCTAATTCAACTAGACTTCTATTACTAATGTAACTAAAAATTAAATATGAAATAACTACGTAGCTTTTTCCTCTCTTTTCCTTTAGCTCGAAAGTCCGCTTCATAACAACATACTTCAATGAAAAAAAAAATGAGAATTGGTATACTCCAAATTATCCTTATGGATATAACAGACTTATGAACTCATAGAAATAATATATTTTTCTCTTGTTTTGGGTTTCATTGTTCTATTAGGGTTCAATTATTTAATGCATTTCTTATATGTATGTATATATAATTATATATATATATATATTCATTTATTACTATCCTTATCAATATTTTTATATGTAAATAAAAGTCATATGTATCCTCCTGCCTTTTACTAGCAGGCTCCAAAAAAATATGAAATTTTTGGTAGGAATAAATTGGGGGAAAGTTCAATCAGTGTAGCAGCCGCCTCTGGCGTGATGAAAAGAGTCCCCCTCTCTGAGGAATATTTAGACTACTGTTGGTTGGGGGAGCCCCGCACTCTAAGCCCAAGATTGTGTATAACGGTTTGAACTCATTTACCACTACATATGATTTAGAGTCATGTAAACCTTACCATGTGAAGAGGGAACGTAACCCATACCACTGGGCTTCCATCCTATTGGTGCTCCAAAAACAATATGTGTGTATCTCATAAGCTCTCTTGAAACAAGACCGGGTAGTACGGCCTCAACTTATCTTTTACGGTGTTACAAGCACATTTAGTTTGACTATGTAAATTATAAAGTTACAATTACTATTAGCTCATAAGCTTTCATTTTCTTATGTTACCAAAACACTTTAAGAGCTTATTTTCCAAATATAATAAAAATCTTCGAAGCCCCTGGAACATCTTATCTTAGAAGTTCTAGGAATTTATTAGATGTTTAAATCATTTTACCCGAAACTCTCTAAATTGATTGTTGAACTTGTATCCTGTGTGAGCTGTTTCTGCAATGCATTGCCCTTGAGATGATGATGGGTTACAATAGCGTGTTGTGCAACTATGTCATTGATAAAAGTTGTTTAAATCATTTTGGTTCACCTATGTATAACTTTTATCTGTATTACTTTTCTCATGTTAATTGCTTTGTTGTGTATTTTGAAATATTTCATGTTTTCATCAGTACTACGTCAGTAACTTATAGCAAATTTTCTGTTTTCTCAGCGCTTTTATCATGTACTGACATGTCTGAGGAGACCTCAAGGCAAAGGCTTGGAGTTAGCTAAGAAACACATTTTTGCTTGCTTATCTGAGCTAGATTCCATGCTTAAATCAGAAGAATTTCTTATGGACAACTGTGCATGTGGAACTTCAACAAATGGAGTAGAAGATAAAACAACAGCATCTGGTTGTCAACCTATTGGTTTTGATTCTACGTTAAACAATAGGTCAGCAGGCCCGACTCCACCACGTTCAATCAAATTACTTGGCTGGAAAAAGGTTTGTGTAAGGGATTTGGTTATGGAAGTTTAATTCATACATTTTCAGAAGTGAGATTTTTTCTTTAATTTTTCTCGTACCAGGCAGTTAATTATTTCCAGAAGCTTCTTTATAATCTGGATAGTATATGCTCCTACTCTTCGAATCCCGTTCTTGAATATGCTTTGCGCTTTGTGGTTGGCTTTCAGAAGCTTCAACCGGATCTGGTTACTAGAGCTTATCTCCAGGTTCCATCCTAGCAATCTTTTGTTTGAAATTCCAATTGATTCTAAAAGTTTTTTATCCAAGCTTTTTTGTACAATTTCTTATCCCAAAATCTACGTCACCAAAAAGATAAATATAAAACGGAAGGATAATGAAGATGATAATCTTTTGCATGTCACTCAATAAGGGATGAAACATACCATGTTGTGCCCTCTTAACATGCCTTTCACTGAGAAGTGGTTGTAAATTGAGGTGAGAGAAACTTTCTGTGTACTGTATTCAGAATAAGGAGCCTATTTATGTCCACAAGCTATATCTTAACAAGGTAAGAGAATAAATCAAATCCTTACATATCCGCCTAATTACTTAGATTCCTATTGTAACAATGGTAAAGGTCAATGTTATGTCGCTGCAACAGCAGGTCAGCTATATCTGAAGGTTAAGTTTGGGAACTAAGACCAAGAAAAGCTTAAAAGGAATTAAATTTAGGAAAAAATAATATTACACAAACCTAGGTGGGATGATGTTTCTGAGCCAAATTTTTATGGTCAAAATATGCATATGGTGGTGGAGTGAGGAATCTTATTTTTGAGATGGGTGGATTTGAACACTAAACTAACGGTTGAAACCCTGTCCATTTAGTTGCACTGTGCTTCGAGAATTGTTGTCCTGAACGTACTTGGAACTTGCAATCTTAGGCTTTGTTTGTTATGTTTTCGAGTAAGTTTTTTTTCAAATTTGTTCGGAAATTGTGTACTATGAAAATTCGTGTATGGAAATTCGTGGAGAATGGTAGATGTTTGTTTATGTTTCTCAAAAATAGGTTAAAAATTGTAAATATGTCAAATCAACAGTGATAGGTTAATAAATAGTGATAGGTTGATGGATGATGTATAGAATGATTGTGTTAGTTGTGTGTATAATTATCATGTGAATAAAAAAGATTTGATTGGTGAAATAATGATTATAATAAATGATTTGATTGGTAAATGTGTGAAATGATGTATATATGATAGATAGGTAGTTATATACGGATTGAAAAAATAGAGTTGAAAAAAAAAAATTTGGATGCGAATTTGGTGTGTTAAAGTTTTGTTTAGAATTTTGTGATTTAAAAACTGAAAATGAAATTTGAAAACATAAGCAAACAAGGCTTTAGTTTTTATCTTACATTATTTTTCGATTATGGACCTTTTTTTTGGTTAGAATCATATGAAAAGGTTGGTTCAATCCTTAACAGAGCCATTTTTTGTTGGGCTTGCGGAGGTTGTATGGGAGACAAGAGCAAATATGAAACTCATCTACTAGTTTTCTATATGTTTCTTGAAATCAAAATTTGATTCCCCATATATATAGTCTTAGATGGATTCCAAGGCAAATACTTTTTGAGTTGTGTGGTTTGTTTTCTTCTTCTGTTTCCATTTCATATTCCTTTTAACCTCGCCTCCCGTACCTGTAACACTTTGATTTTTTGTAAGTTAAATGATTTATTCCTTTTGAAATTATGTTTACTTCCAAAACACTTAAATTGATTTTCCTGCTGAATATTTGATTTCACTTTATTTGTGTGTTTAATTGTCTTTTTGCAATATAAGAATAAGAGGATCATGCTAATTTTCTATGACTCGTCATCTATTTGTGGTATGTATACATGTGTCTGTATATATGTTGTCATCTTTCTTGACTAGTCTCCACTGAAAATGGCTTTTTACATATCATGTTTCATCCTCACATTACGTTATCATTTGGTTGGTTGGAAAAGATAGTATACTGAAATACTGTGTTTTTTAAGGAATTTATTGGGGTAGATTTTTTACTGTCTGTTTTTGTCTTTTTTTTTTGTGTGAGAACATACAATTATTCCCAGTAAGATTGTTCTTTTGTTATTTGATTGATAATCAGTTAATGTTTTGACTCATGCTGATTGCTAATGGACAGCTAGTGCTGGTTCAAGATGGGAAGCTCTATGGACGTGAACCTATGTTTGCTGTTATTTGCAAAGCTGCTCTACTACCTGAAGGAGCAAAGAATCATAATATCCAGAAGAACGAAACTGTTGCACAACTAGGACAGGTAAAGTGTCCGATATTTTGGTGATTCTAAAAATGTTGCTATACTAAAGGTATTTCTATAATCTTATGCGCTACTCTTTTTGCTGTTTATACTAGTTGCCTCCTTTAATCAACTTATCATCTGACCCCCATTGTTAAGTTGGTGAAATCTAACGAAATTGTGTGATGGACTGCAGTTATTGATCAGTTTGCTTAGAGTCGTGTGTACAAATACTGCAAGGCAAAGGCGTAAGCTTGGGAAGATCTTACAGGATTGGCAAATAATGTATGTACAGGTAAAGATAACTTCATTTTTTGACTACTTTTGAAGGGCATTTAAGTTTGGATTTACTAAATTAACTAAAATTATAAACTTTGCACTAAGTTAAAAACATAACACTACCTATATATTGTATATATATAGTTCAAACTTATGTTTTGTTACAATTAATTTTTTTCATTTTAATTGACTATGATAAACGTATGTCCTTATTAGTTATTCACAAACGAGTTGATAATACAATTTTTTTATTTTATTTTTATACTTTTGGTGAAAGTTTCCTTTAATAGTATGAGAGTTGTTTTATTTATTTAGACAATTTTCTTGTACACTAATGTTATTGACATTTTAGTTTTGAATTAATTATATGAATAGTATGTTGATAGGAAAAAATTGAATATCATTAAAGAAAACATAAAAAGAATAATTTACCAATAGACATGGGAAAGTTTTGCAAATCAGGCATCATTTTCATTATAAAGTATTTTAATCCAATATTTATCTACTTAGACATGGAAAATAGATAAATATTGTAATCCAATATTTATTTATTTTACTTCAGTATAACTTTAATAACCTTTTTTTACCTTTCTTATTTTTTTATCTGAAAAGTTTGGCTAACCTTATTTTTTGAATGGTTGATCACATTTTATTCGTTCAGTATACTCATATTGATAATGCATCAATTACAATATATAATATAATGCAAACACACATTGTTAATAATATATTTGGTAAGTGTCTTACACAAAATACTTATTTTGAAACCATACATATAATTTATTTTAATATAGTAAACATTTTCAGAAATTAACGTAATGTCCTATCACACTAGTAACAAATCCATTAAATCTTTCACAATTTTTTATTCTGTTTATAATAAACGTGCAAATATATAACATGTATTATATTACTGTGTTCCAAATTGTTTGAAAATCTGAATTTCAAAGTTAATATGTATTATTTTTTAGTTGACTTGCATTATAAATATATATTTTATAAGATTATGAATTGTTAGAAAGTTTATACTTTAAATTTAATATTGTATTAAATTAACATCTTTAATTATGAATCTCATTTATTAATTATCGTGATAGGAATTATATAATAGGTCGTACCTGCACAACTAATTTTATTTATAATAATCAATTTTAACTTTAACTTTTTTTGGTGTCTATTAATATTAATCATTTTTAATATCTAATATATATTTTCATACATAATAATATATTTTGAAAGTTTCTTATAAAAATCATTATTCTAAAACTATACATATATTTTATTTTAATATTATAACCTTTTCATATATTAACGTAATGTCCTACACACTAATTACATATCCATTAAGTGTTCCATAATCTTTAATTTTGTTTATGATAAACGTACAAATGTATATTGTAGTGTAGCACATACTATATTATTGCGTTTCAAATTGTTTAAAAATCTAAATTTCAAAGTTAATATTTATTATTCTTTAATTAACTTGCATTATAAATATATAGTTTATTAAATTATGAATTGTTTTGAAAGATTATACTTTAAATTTATATTGTAATAATTAACAACTACCTTTTTAACAATTAGATCTGCAAGCAACTACCTTGTATTCGTTATTGCTTTCAGAAATGGTTAATGCTATGGGATTGGGAGTTTACTGTACCCAGTAATTGACCATTTCAATTTTCCTCCGACAATCCATTTGGGATATTGCAATTTACTATCACTAGACACGCGATGATCTCATCTGTTCTTTCCATGATCTCAACTTGTTGGGTTTTGTTGGCGAATACTTCGCATACATCCTCCTGCTCAATCAGTGTGGGATATCATAATATTGGTAAATGTAATGTAGGTTTAATCATATTTAGAAAGTGTACTGGTTTTGATCTTCCATTTTTTTGTCCTACTCTACGATGCCCAAAGTGCCTTGAGAACTATGACTTCCTGATAAAAATAAGCTAGTCTCAAGGTCTTATTTTATTTAGATTTAAGCTGAAAGCCAAAAAGGTATGTGCATAAGGAAAGCCTATAAAAGACCATGAAAATGTCTGATGGATGGATGAGTTTCTCCCCAACTTTTTTTGAGAGAGTGATGATGAACGTTCATGTATTTATGACCCTTACGAAAGTATAATACTTAAATGATTAACCACAAATGATGGAATAATTAACCGACAACGGAACAAGTTGATATCCTGATTTTGCCATTGGCTCACTTTGCCTCACTTTTGGAAGTAGAAGGTATCAGCGCAATGTCGTTTTCGCACTAATTTCACTAGATTCTAATGAAGAAATTTATTCTTTGAGGTGGTGGGTAGACCTTTGAGGTCATAGTGGGGTTGTTGAGATAATTTTACCACGGGCTCAGGCTTTCTATCTGTCTCAAGCACTTAATGGAAGGTGGCTGCTTATAATCAGGAGGTTTGAGAATTCATGGGCAAGACACTCTGATATTACTAGTATCTCAATAGAGAACAGATTATAATCATTGTTCCTGAAATTGGACTAGAGGCAGTAGCGTGTTATGAGGAATATTTGAATATGTTATGGAGTTTGTCCCAGTTACTTTACATGATCTAGTGATCTGGTGACATATGTGTTAGGAATAATCAGTGGTGTGCAATGCATCTAAAACATTGTTGTTTAGACTATGTATTGTTCCTATGTTTGAAGCATTCCACTCTCTTCCCTGACGAAACATTCTAGTCTTCCAACATTGCATTAAATCAGTGAAAACACATTAAGTCCATTGTTTGGTGTATTTGATTGATGAGTTTTTGTCTTTGGTTCAGTTTCTTTGTTTGATTACTAACTTTCCTAGGGGTTTAATTAATATTTGCATATCTGCTTTTTCGTCAACAGCTTGATTTGGCTTTTAGAGAGGAGTATGGGGACATCACAAGCACTTCAATTGATCAGGTAAATGTTTGCACGTTTAATGATCGTTATGTCAAATGTCATTTCACCAGTTAATTCTCTTAGTACAATTGATTAAGATAATTCATCATTGAGTTATTATAGGGAAGCTTCTATGAATTTTGGGTTCTCACAACTGGTTCAATTATTGTGTGTTCTCAACTATTCTCATAACCAGGACCACATCTGTAATCAAACTCATATACAGATAAGCTTGTAATTTTGTGAACGTCTTTTCATATTCTATCACTGGCACAAGTCATCCCCTGGCGAACAATGATGACCGACCACATTCGAACTGATTCTTTGACTCCACATCAGAGGTGCAATCTCTATGAACTTTATTTATAGCTTCTCACAAAAGTCATGTGCTATGTTAATCAATCGAACCACAAATATTTTTGGATACTTTTGATACATGGAGTTATGGAATTATATTGGATTACTGTAAGATTTTTTAATCTTGTGTACCAACAAAATGTAGATTTTGCCTTATAGTGTAGCTTTTGTTATCAAAACTAAATCGCAGGCCTGTTTTCTGAATCAACCGGAAAAAATATTGATGAATCCATTTAAAGTAAAGAAAGAAAACGAAAAAACACTTAAAATTATAAACAAAAAAAATGTCCAGTTCCCTTTATTTCAACTTTAAAAAGTCATGTGATATTAGTGGTCATAGTAAGACAAATTTACCTATGTCAGAAGTGTATGTAATTTATAAACTATCACCAGATCCAGTTAGCAACTCGTATGAAGTTAAGATATAATATCTAATCCCAATTACTCCCTAACTTCAATCAATTTAGAAAGGTATGTGAGAGTGATTTACTCCTTTGTTGTGGCAAACTCGCAAAAACTTGAACGTACTTTTTAGTTTTTTCAAAGGACTTGATATGTAGTTCTTCCCTTTATGCATAGCTGAGGATTTGCTTGTAAATTTAATGAATCATTTTAGTATATGTTCTTCGCATTTCATTGATATTAATTGCATTTGTGATTGATGTAATGATTGTTTGAAACTTTGTTGTGGACTCAGCCATCTTTCAAAAGTGGTCTGGAGCTAATGATTGAAAAAGTATTTATATTTGGCTATCGTGTGCCATTACCCCCATCAAGTAGTGCAATACTATGGACTATGTCGGCATGGGTTGTGAAAGGAAGTTTGGGTGTGCTTATTGATATAAGATGTATTAATCTTTGGATGTGTTTGGAAGCACTTTTCATGAAAAGTCCATTTAGAAAATGGACTTTTTTAAATGAACTTTTTAAATAAGTGCTTCTACATTACACAAAGGATGTGTTTGGATTCACTGTTCAATTATAAGTTCTTTTGTGAAATGAACTTTTTTCAAATGGACATTTTAAATAAGTGCTTTTAAAAATGTAAAGTGTTTGGTGAGACTAACTTCTTATATAACTTCTCACAAAAGTGCTGGAATAAAATTTTCAAAAGTCACTAACATGCACTTCTTCAAAATGGACTTTTGGAAAAAGTGACTTATTCTAAAAGTCCATTTGAATTTTTGACCAAACAACTAACATGTTTGCAAATGGACTTTTATCTCCAAAAGCCTATTTGAAAAGTGTTTCCAAACACATCCAAAGTGTTTGGTAAACACTTTTTAAAAAGTGTTTTACAACCAAAAGTCCATTTTCTTATACAAGAATGTGTTTGGTAAATTAGCTCAAAAGTGCTTATTAACAATTTTTTACAATATTGCTGTTATCAATATTTGCAACCATGGTGTCATTTGATACATTTTATTAATATATATATATTGATATTATAAAAAAATAATTCTAGATTTCACATTTTCAAGCCGACTTATATTGTAAAAGCTAATTACTAAGAATGATCATATTAATATCATGAAAATTATGAACTGAAGCTCGACCTCTTAATAAAAAGTGTTAGTTGAAAATTGGACTAAATTTAATAATAATAAATTTATTATTCTCAATTTCGAGTATATTATTAAATATATCATTATAACTAAATATATTATTAAATATATCATTACCAATAAATATATCAATAATTGTATATTACTAAAATACATAATTAAAAATATATTACACATGTAAAGTGAGGGAGGTATGTGAGGTATGTGAGAATTCTCGCGTTCACAATGAAGGCTCCTTTTAAATAAGAAAATAGAGGGTAAATTTGTAAAATTATAAATTCCACTAACCATGATATAGAAGTGGGGAAACCCACTGAGAAAGTCACTAATTCCAATTTCTTTAAAATGGGTTTTTCCAAAGCTTGACTTATTCAAAAGTCCTTTTAAAATCATTCACCAAACACACAAATTTTATCAAAATGGACTTCTATGGCTAAAACTTCATTTGGAAAGTGTTTCCAAACACATCCTTTATTAGCCATGTATATGTTTTTAAAAGATGAATCGCATGGTGAAAGATGAGGAACACCATGAGCCACTTGTAAGAGAAATGGACAAATTGCAAAGTCTATAGTGGAATACATGGTAATAATAGGGTCTTCTGTGTGTGTTACCATAGTTGAACTTCTCTTACGGTCATTTTTGATACATGTACTCAGTCTGCCACTCTCTGCTACTTTATGCTACTTTATGGGCTTTAGAGTGAAGAACTTGATTTGCAAAGAGTAGTGGTGCTAGTTTAGTTGTAGAAAAAATCTTATGTGTAACGTGCAAGGTGCCCTCTCAGGACTATTGCTGAGTAGCCCGTGTGATGATGAAACAATCTGATAGTGTCCCATATTAAAAGGGAAAATAAAGTAGTACAGTTTACTTGTGTAAAACAAGACATAATAACTTAATCGTTCAGCAAGTTCTATAGTGGAATATTAGGCCAAATCAATGCACCCACATATTGATCTTATTGTCAGAGAAAGGCGACACCATGTAGCCTCAAGCATCTTTTTCAGCAGTTTCTTCTGACATGACATAAGGGGTTTATCGGGAATGGTCCTACTATTAACTCTAGCTCTCGAATGAACCTAAGGGGTCATACACTTACTTGAGCAAGTTTTTCAGTTGTGTGTCTTACTTAGGCTTTATGGAGGACTAGAAAGGAATTAATTGATTGAATTGATTCATGATGGAGTATCTAATTAATGAAGGGTCTATTTACTTGATCATTGAATTAATTAATTAATTAATTAATTGATGGGCTAGGCTCATGGGATTTATTAATGCCTAATTAATAAATCTTGAGAGTTATTAATTTAATTAGTCATTATGATTAAATAAATTAATTAATAAAGTGTTGGATGACAATTTGATTAAGAAAAATAATACTAGGATTTTGTGGAGATTTATTCATATTAGGATTTCTAAAGATGAGGGATATATTCACAGATGGAAGATGGAAGAGATAAGATGATAGAGCCTTACATGTAGTGGGATTAGGATTGAAAGAATCCAAATTATACTAGGACTACATGATGGCCGATTATTAGTCTTCCAAAGACTAGAAATTCAAGCCCCCTACATTTATAAATAGGGGTCTTCATCTCATCTTTTCATCATCAATTCAATTCAAGAGGGAAAAATAGTATCTCCGGAAATTCCTTTAGAGGTTTTTCCTTAGTTTATAGCTCTCATATACTTACAAATTGGAAAAATAATGTATTCCATCATCTTTATACACATAAATAAGCCTTCGATCATTGTAGATAGTTGCTAGCACAACATGTACAATCAAGAAAAACATTTATGGTGTTGATACAACGTTTAGAGGCACGACAATTGAAGTGCTAATCGAGGCTTTTCCGAATCACAAGGATTCAAACCCAACCTCAAAGGAAATACCAAGGTGTATTAAAATTACTACATTTAATTGTTTCGGTATGTTTACGTGTTTAATTTCAATTATGCTTAAATGCTAGGGATGGATCGGGTGAGTCATCTTATAAAATTTGAAAACTCTTTTTCCGTTGTGAGATGTTACCCCAGGGTGGGGGATCCTAACATCAGCTGCTATATATAGTTATGTAACGAATCCTTTTTTTCTCTATCTGCCACATGGTTTTGGGTGAAGTAAATCTTCACAATGTAAACATGTGCCATATGTCCAGTTTGTGGTTATTTGTTGCCTTCATTATATTTGTATACCATTCAATATCCTTGTTCATTTTCATCCCGGCTTATCTTTATTTCCTTTCTGCAGAATATGTGTTTAAAGATATGCAAAAACATCCTCATCTGGGTAGAGGAGCAAGCATATTGGATTGCTTTGCGTTTCCTTGTGCTGGGATTTGAGCAAGAGTTATATTCTCCCAGTGAATATTGCATGGTGTATTGGTACATCTATGTTATCCTAATCAAACTTGCTGAGAAAACACATCTCAAAATAATGCTGAGCAATGACTTCGGTAAGTTTCTATCAGTGCTCTAGCTTTTATGCTAAATTAAAGAGTAGCGCAAGGAATGCACATTTTTAGCTTGTTGTAATTGCAAGTTACATATGTTATACTTCATTGGTGCAACCTTGAAATCCTGTTTTACAAGATACTTTCTCCAGAACTTTTGTGGTTCTCTTTTCGCATATCTTGGCAGAACTAAATTTGGCTGGAGGTTTTTTCAGGATCATTAATTGGCTAGAATCTGGACCCAAACGGGCATAAGTGTCACCTTTTAAGATGCATCGTGACAACATTTTTACTAATTCTGGGGTTTGAAAAAATAAAATATCTGATCTGTTTGAAATTTGCTGAATGATACAAAATACAGAAAACTGATGACTTGAGTCTAGCTTTTGCGTCATAGTTTAGCTTCATCTGGGTCGCAGGGCATTGTCATGCAATTCATGAGGGGTTTTATGTTATCTAAATTGTTGTACAATTATGCTATGCCTCTGTTACGTTGCATATTGTAGCTTTTATGTGCCGGGTAAACTAGACAAAGCAATTATGTCAACTTTGGAATCATAAAATCTCAGTGCAGTGCTACTGGAACTTTTCTTCATGTTCATGCTCCTTTTTAAGGGGTGAGGATGATATTTATATCTCCTCTTATTAAGGTTCATGATGAAAGTTTCAGTAATAAATGCACCAAACAAAATACGACAAGAAGTCTATAATGAGTGTTATATAAGAAGATGAATTATTTCGACATTTAGCCTGCATAAAAATTGTTTTATGTTGGAACACTACATTTCATGGCTTCTAGTGTAATTATGTTGCTCATGAAATTTATTAGACCTTGTGCATCCTAAACAGGTCGACAAAAAGCAAAAAAGAAAGGAGAGTTAGTGAAGGATATGGGAAAGGACTATCAGATTCCACCTGCAGTCTTGTTACTTCAGTGTTATATCTATGTGGCAGAAGGTCTTATGATGGTAACTTTCATCTAGCAATAAATGTCTAAGTGATATTATCAACGTGTAAGCTAAATTATCTAGTCATTTGATTGGGTTGAATTTTTCTGAGATGAACTAATGCTTATTGCTAAAAGGTTGGTAAAATTACTAGGATGAATATAGATCAATCAGAAAAAGAGTATGAAAAAGTTTGGTCCTCTTTGCAGATGCTATACTTAGCAACTGTGAGAATTCTACTGTAATTTGGGCTAAATTCTCAATTAGGTTAAGGGAAGGGCTTGTTCCTCTTGTCTCTATGAACAAGTTTGGTCCTCTTTTTCCTTTTTTCTTTTTTGACTTTAAAGATTATCGATATTTGTCTCTATTCATTTCAAAATGAGTAGAATCACAATGACATGGTCTGATAAACTTAATTCTAAGGCCTGGACAATACTGATTAGGGCATTGTTTGCCGGAAAGATTATAGTCTAATGACAATTCTTGTTCAAACATTTCAGATGCTTGCTTTTTTGAGGAATAAACACAAACTCTTTCTATGTCTCGGTCCTTTCAATAGTGACGAGCAGGTATCGTCCTTGTACTGAATTCATGTCATTTTAATACCTGTTCATTTGAACATCATATCCATTTCTGAATATATTCACAATTTTCTCAGAGATTTATCCAGCACTTTCAGCTGTTACTGAAAGTTAGCCTTCCTGATTATGCCTCATACTTTGCATTTAGGGAAACTACCTCGCGTGCTCGTATTTCTGTAAGTGTTCACCATGTATCATTTTTGTTTCCAGTCGAACATTATTTGACCAACCAGCATCTCTCTCATTTGGCAGACTCCATCCACCATTCGTAAATGCTTCAAAGATGCTCAGAGGATTGCAAAAGAACTAATAGAGGGTAGTTTCGCAGAAGATATAGATAGACTGTCGGACCTTTACCGAATACAGCAAGTTGCTGAACATAACTGTGTTGCTCTAAACCTTGTTTCCCGATTACGGACTCTTGACCCGTCACTTAAAATTTCCTTCGACTTTATTCACCACCCACATTTCGCAACTGCTGCTGTCAAGAGCTCTTAATCATCTCAACAATTTTGATAGGTTTCTGTGGCATTTGAGCCAATATTAAAGGAAAGAAGTGTGAAATTGTGCCATTTGAGCCATATTAAAGGACATTATAGCATTTGTAGACCTCTTCAACAAGAAATTTCATGCTGTACACTTGTTTCAGAAAATATTGTTGTACAGGTATTCAGGGTAGAGGCTTATGGTGTTGTTTGGCATGAGTGGGTTTTACTAGTTTCGGGGGCTACCGTTGAAATTCAAGATTTCAAACTCACATCTACAAGCCCTTGTCATGACCTCCATAGCCAAGTTACTTGCATATCTTATCACTAAGTCAAATCATTAAGTCATAATGTAGTTCATATGAGCTCCCTCACAACTTTAATGTCGAATGCTCACATTAAACTTCAATATCCCATTACTAATAATTTTCTCAGAATGCAGCTTAAGAAGATGGTGTAAGTTCCTTGGTTTAAAAGTTGATCTCATCTACTTTCTGCTTCTATGTGAATGACAATCTGCTGGTGTTGATTTTCTATCTCATAATATTGTCTTATAATTATAATGATGTGATATTATTGTGGTACATGATCAATTCCGATTGGCTTCACTTGGATTATCAACATGGAAACAGAATATTCAACTTCTATTAAGTATCAACACTTGGTTAAAAATTCTATGCTTGAAAACTCAATTCATCGGGCTTATCCCGGAATGTTTCCTTGTGCATTTTTCTAAAAAGAAAAAGGGAAAAATGCAAAAAACCTCATATGTTAATTCGAAAATGCAAAAAAAAAAAAAATCGTGTTAATGAAATAGGCTAAAAGGCACCTTGTGTTATTCAAAAGTCTGCAAAAGACCCACGTGCTCATTCTGTCAAAGATTTCTACGCTGTTAATTTTTAATCTGCAATGCCCATTATACCCTTCATATTAATAAAGGGTTTTAACTTTAAACTTCATATTAATACACCAGCGCGTGAACAACTATTATGTTAATTTCTAACGGAATTGGTACTATTTGCAGACTTTTGAATAACACAAGGTGCATTTCAGCATATTTCACTAACATTTTGACGCCTATTTCCTCTTTCATTAGAAAAAAGTATAAGATTGTAGGGGGAATTATAGATTTCGTCCCCGAACTTAAATGCAATCGCAAAATTGGTCCCTGTAACATACAGATGCATCAATTTAGAAGTTAGAAAATGAATCTAGGAAATATACAGCATTTTCTACACCACAAGGTCAGTATATCTGGAACGTGCTACCTATGGGTCTTGCTAATGCACCACAGATATACCAAAGAAAAATGGATAATCTGTTTAAAGATTATTTTGAATTTATGTTTGTTTACATTGATGATATCTTGATTGCATCCAAAAGTATGAACGAACATATTAAACATCTTGAAATCTTTTCCAATGCATGTCATAAGGAAGGATTAGTGCTCTCTGAAAAGAAAGCAATTATTGGGGTCAATAAGGTTGAATTTCTCGGTATTCTTATTGACGAAGCAGGAATTAAGCTTCAGGAGCACATTGTGGAGAAAATCCGCAATTTTCCTGATATTCTTAAAGATAAAAAATAGCTTCAAAGTTTTTTAGGAGTTGTTAACTTTGCGGGAATCTTCATCAAGAACCTTGCGAAGTATAGAAAGGATTTTCGACCTCTGTTGAAAGAAACAGAGAGTTCAAAGTGGAAGTGGGAAGAAATTCACACTCAAAGAATTCGTGAGCTAAAACAAGTTTGCATTAACTTGCCAAAACTCGCAATTCCTCAAGACAATGATGATTAGTTGTTTATACAGACGCTAATAATTTTCATTGGGCAGCGGTTCTAATGAAAAAGACTACTACAGGGGAAGAACTTTGTAGATATGCAGGGGGTTGTTCACTGAACAACAAGCCGCACTTTGGCATATAAATGAAAATGAATTCTTTGCTGTTTGGAAGGCTTTCAAAAAATGGCCACTATTTCTCTTAGCAAAGAAATTCACTCTGAAAGTTGATAATACGAATGTTAAAGCTTTTCTAAAAAACAAATTAGAATCAAAAATAGAAAAGGCTCGTATTATGAGATGGCAAGCAGAATGTCAATACTATTGTTTTGATATTATCATTGTGAAATCTCATGAAAATGTACTTGCAGATTTCCTAACAAGAGATGGAAACAGCTGAAGCAAATTCCGTCCTTACAAGGTATAGGCATCTCAGGGAAAACCTTGAGGAGCTAGACAAGCAATTTGGTCAGCTATCAGTTAACGCTGAGGCAGCTGGACAAATACAACGAGTTGATCTGGACACTGTCCAAAACTCAATCAGGAGTTTAATATATGCCTCAGGATCCCTGTTTGAGGCATTACAAGAACCAATTCGAAAGGCATCTACTTTGGTGATGACCCGAGAATTAAGAGAGCGGGCCTCTAACCCTGCGCGTAGAGTACATGGATCTATACCTGTAGCGGCAGATTAAAGTACTGCTTGCACAAGTCCCATATCAGACTCTGGTAAAGGGGAAATAATTGAACAACAGGAAGAGAAATCTCCGGTTGTTTCAAGTCAACCCAGCTCCTCTGGGGTTAAAGAGAGAGAGATTAACCTTAGGCCACAGACAGGCACCTCTAAGGTTAATACTAACGAGGTTAATTTGCATTGGCAGGTTTACCAGAGATCATGGGAAAAATTGATCTCAAGAAAGGGGATAAATCCGGGAAAAACAATAGTCGATACATCCGGAAAATATCCCAGGGTTTGAATGCGAGAAGGGTCAAAACCTGACGAGGTTCGCCAATGGTATGATTTTGGGGCACTCGCCTCGATCCATACTATGTCACCAGGATTTCCAGAAATTTCTAAATTACCGGAATGGATTAGTGAAGCTGTGTTTGACTCATGGCAAAATAATCCACATCTGAAGAGATGAGATGTTCTGGAAATAAAATTCCTATCAATTGCTCCAGAAATTGCAGGAAAAGGATCTCATTCGGCGTTTCATTTTATGAAATTATAGAGACCAGATATAACGGCCTATAATAGAGTCAAGGTCGAGACAAGAGAGGCTCCTTTGGTGGCTTCAATCAATGAAGATGATATTTCCACCCGAAGAGCGTGGGGATTCTGGGTCTGTCTAACCGAGATGGACAAAGTGAAGTATCCATTCAAAATCTTTTCCAACAAGATTAATGGATCGTTCCTGTTAAACTCCATGACAGGAAAGAGTACCGAATTCGCAGAAAACCTTTTTGAACAAAAAAAGACGCTAATTTGGTTGAACAGGTTACCAGCAACTGAGAACACGAGGAAGAAAACATGCAATATGATGCATGTGGGTCAATGGCTCAATCATATCTGCTCAAGTTGTGAGTTCCAGGAGAAACCCTTGTTCGACACACGAATCAGGGTTACAAAAGAGAAGCCCGACTGTGAACAAGATAAGGGTAAAAAGACAAGAAATCCGCGGGGTTTTTACAAAACGCGGTAAAAACTTTTAAATGTAAAAAACAAAGGAGGACCTAATTAACAGAGGTCCAATGTAAATTACAACATGTAATTTCAGAGTGGGACAGCTGAAAATATATATATATATATATATATATATATATATATATATAATAATATACAGCTGTGAAGGGTACAAGTAGGATGATGAACGCAGTAACGCTTCCATGATAAGGATTGGCCAAGGACAAAAACAAAGGGCCATACCTTTAAAAAAGAATAAGCAGCCAGCCACAACTTTTTCAAAGAGTGGCAGACAAAGAAAAATGCGAGGGACCGATCATGTGAAGAAAAGAGTGTCGGCAAACAATTTACAAGTTTGGAATCCACATTTGGAATCCGGGGTTGAAGGCTATAAAAGGGAGGCATGAAGCAGATGGAGGATATCGAAAATTTTCTCCAACTCTTCACAACATATCATCTTCCCAAGTCTATAGTCTTTAAAAATAAAATCATTTTCTTTATTGTAAACTTTTCTTTTCTGTATTTCAAATTTCGAGTGTATAGGGATTTCCCCCAATTTGTAAGTCCTCATATGAGAGGCTAAAAAGTTATCTCCTCCAATAGCGGAGTAGAGTATGTTTATGTAATTTTAATTTTATTTCATCAATAAAAATTTGAGGCTTTTGTTTCAACTTGCTTTCTAAAGTATAGCTAGACATTTATACTGTTATACCTCCTACGCCCTAAGGTAGAAAATGAAATAGGGTTGTGCTTTGTATTGCTGAAGGAGCTAAAATTTGCGAACCACCTTCTGCGGGCGAGTGGTTGGAACGAGTCCGTAAAACCGGAGGCTTGGAATACCCGGCAATAAGGAGGTCAAACAGAGGTATGAATTTATGAATGTTTAAATATATTTCGAAAGCATGTTGGGCCTGATTTATGATAATTGGACAAAAATGTATTTAGCAACAAGATAAATGATGAAAAGATATAAATTTCCCCATAATTTGACCTTTTTTGAAGTTTTCCGTCAATTTGGATGGAAAAATTAACGGCAAGACTAAAAGCGTTCAATTTTGACAAGATAAAGGACTAAATTGACGCAGACAGAACATGAAGGACCGATTTTGCAATTGAAGTTTTGTTGAGGGACGAAATCTATAATTCCCCCTAAGATTGTATTTATGAAATGGAGATAGAACAGTGAAAAGATTGAAAGGGTTTGGATAGATTTTTTTTATAGAAAAAAGTATATTAAATTCTGATGTGATGTGTAACGGGTTTTTTTCTTGGATAGCTAATACGCATGGTTACTTTAATAAGAAATTCAAATAGGATTAAACTCATCAAATAAAAACTCGAAAAACCTTATTTGGCACTTGGTATTATTACCAACTGAGATATGCAATTATTTTAATATTTATGTCATGAAAAGTGTGTGTGAATTATCTAATTATAAAAGTAAACTATTCGATTGTTTAAAAAAAAAACTTGAGAAATATAATTAAATCTATTCTCAAACAAATTTAATCTTTTTAGGGACTCTTAGGAGATGCCAAATAAACATATTATTGATGTATCAATAGAAAGCTGTTTCAAATAAGCACCAGAACTCAGGAGCACATTGCGCACATTCGAATATATTCGAACAGACATAGGTACTGAAATATTAAATCTCCACGACAGAAGCAGCTTCACATCATCAAAAACATAAAATTTTACACGACATAAATCTGACAAAGGTTTTCTAGCAAAAGTTTCAAAGGAGCTGATTATAATAAGAATGATGTAAACAATTAGTATTGTTCTAACAATCAATGGGGATCATCCAGCATTAACAACCTACTACGAGTTTAAGGTTGTTACGAGAATGATACCAAAACGACTCCTTTAGACTAACATCTAAGTTAAATAAGCAACTTTAAGTGAATCTATACTTCATCATTGACAAGTACAAAATAATATGAATGCATCCATATCTGTAATGCCATTTAATCGTATAGTCTATAAGGGCAACGATGAGCTGCACAACCCAATAAAGATTCATCGAGTTTTGCTCACATTCTAATAGAAACAATGTTTTACCATCAGAACAACTCCAAAAGTAGACATCTTGTGCAAATATCAGGTAACAATTCTAGAAATCATCACAAATTTCCATGACTATACTATATAAACTAGAATAAATAGCACTAGAATAACTTCATCAATAACCCCAAAATTGAAACTTAAATTCCAATAATCCAAACATTACTACTTCAACAAAATTCGATTATCAGAAATACCTAAAAACATGTCATTATAACAGCAATAAGCGTTCACAAATTCAACCAAACAAACCTCAATCAGCACCAGCCTTATTGTAGACATAAGTGAGTCCACACTTGCCACAATAATGGCGGTCAAAATGATTCGCCATGAACGTCCCCGCGCCACACTCCGCGTTCGGGCACTCCTTCCTCAGCCTCTGCACTTTACCAGAATCATCCACCTTATAGAACTGTAACACGGCGAGCTTCACCTTCTTATGCTTATGCTTGATCTTCTTCGGCTTGGTGTATGTCTTCTTCTTGCGCTTCTTCGCGCCTCCGCGGAGGCGGAGCACCAGGTGAAGCGTGGATTCCTTCTGGATGTTGTAATCGGCAAGCGTGCGGCCATCCTCGAGCTGCTTTCCGGCGAAGATCAGGCGCTGCTGGTCGGGGGGAATGCCTTCCTTGTCCTGGATCTTGTCTTTGACATTGTCGATGGTATCGCTGGATTCGACCTCTAAGGTGATGGTCTTGCCGGTTAGGGTTTTGACGAAGATCTGCATTTTTCTTCCTTCGGCGGCGGCTGAAAGGTGAAATGAGCGTTAAAGGGTATATTGTTTATATAGGTTTTAGGTTTTTCAAATGGGTGGGTTTATTTTGGGCCTGATGAGAGGAAGCCCATTCGGATTTTGTGTATTTATATTAAATACTAATTCAGTCATTTTTGGTCCGTAATTACATGTATCAATTTTTCATGTTTTCACAATAAAATAAAAACAAATATTTTCATTGTTAAAGTGAAGTAGATATATTATAGTTTATTTTATTATAAATGTACGGGCAAAAAAAAAAAAAAAAAAAACCACCTGAATATTTTATTGGCCGTAAATCTCCTATAGAGAAAGTATAGTCTGAAAACCTTAAAGTGATTTTGAAATTGCACATTTTTCATTTCTTTCTAGTTATTGTAACACTATTAAATATTTTCTTAATATACTCGTTATACCTTTCGTACTAAATAAAGTAAAATATTATATTTTATTTATTTGACTTTCATGTGTGTCTAAGAGAGAGAAGCCATAAGAAAATTTAGAGTATTGAATATTCTTTCAAATTTTGGTAGAAAATAGCATATTAAAATGGACTTAATTCAAAATAACAGAAAGTGTGTTCATATTTTTTCTTTTTAATTGCAAAATCAGATTTGTCACTTGAAGGCGTCGAAAAAGACAGAATGTTAGTGTTTTTGTGTTCAAATTATTAAAGTCTATATTGTATTTACAATTTTCTGAAATTCTTAATTAATTTTTTACAATTTTGTGAGAAACTTGAATCTCTTCCTTTTTGTATGATTAAGGTTTGATAACTCATTTGAATAAAATAACTAGATTTCGACGGATTTACTTGAAGTGTAGGGCAATTGTACCCTAAAAATTAATTATAATTAATTAATTTTAGTTCATAATATTTTTATTAAAAAATGAAATAGAAGAAGCATTTACCTATTGCCATCGAGAAGAGGAGGAAATATTATGTAATTGTTTTTGTGTAAAAATGAGTGAACATGAAGCAAACAAGTACAAGACATAAAGGGATATACAAGTAAATTGACTTAGCACTTTAATGACCAATAATCACTGAAAATCACATATGGGCCTGTGTACTTCATCAAATTAATAGAGGGGGCTTCGTGCAACTAAAATATTTAACAAGGATTTTTAGGCTATATTTATTTCATAGGGGGGTTTTAGGCGAATAAAATATTTCAGAGGGTTCTTTCTGCATTTTTTCCTGAAAGTACAAAATTAAAAAAGTGCCAAGCAGGTCTTTCTAAAGACCGACTCATTAGACTTAAGGGGCCAAATTGTATTTCGACTAATGGGGCAATTTGGCACGATTTAATTATTTCGTAATATTTTGGTATTATAATATATTTTCTCATTTTTATTTAAAAAAATGTAATTTAATTGAGAAAAGTAACGACATTATCTTTGAAGTCAAGAGTTCAAATTCCCTTACCCACTTTTAAAAATATTTTCTTTAAAACATTATGATGTTTGATTTTAAAACATTTGTGAATGTAATGGGATTTGATTTTATATTTTAAATGATGTTTAATCTTCTATTCGATATATTAGCTGTTTGACACGTGTCAAAATATTTACATATGTTAAATAATTCTTAATAAGTGCATTTGTAAATTACACGTGTAAACAATCTAAATATGTGGAATAGGGATTTGGCATAGAAAATCCTAATTACATATACAATGTTTGAAAATATTGGATCGACTTCCCCTAAACTATGAGCATTTATCATCCACATTCTTCATCTTGAAAAGATTGGCATATACCTCCCCTCTTTCATCAATTTCATTATATTAATTATATAAAAACGAAAATACCCATCATTTTTTATTTAAAAGTTAACTTTAGTTATAATGTGTTGGAGAATGAAAAATTATCTCTAAATGGCAATTAAGAAAAATGAGACACTCACAATTTAAAATTTTACAAATGTAACTCTAATCTCCTAAATATGTTTTATCGACTAATAATGAATTCTTTTGGTGATCTAAAAATCTCATTAAGTATATCAATATAATTCATATGCTTTTCATAAACCTAAATAATACAAATTTTCTTATAAGAAAAAAACCATACCTAACAAACTTTTATATACCTAAAATTCAATTTATTAAAATATGTGTTTTCATAAAAATTCAACCACTTCTTATGAAAATGATTCTACTTTAGGAGTATATTAATTTAAAACTATAATATTACAAGAAAAGAAAGTGACCTCCAATAACACCACATTTTTGTTCTTAAAAAGATATAGTGATATTTTTTAAATGGCAATAGTTTATGACTATCTATAAAATAATTGTGTAGTTTAATAAAAGTAATCTAAAAAATAGTACAACATAATATTTTTTTGAAACAGACCTTAATTGAAAAACGAAGAACAACCATGTTATCACTCTAAATTCTTAATCATTCATGTGAATTTCTACTAACTTCTATCTAAAAAGGTAAAAAAAAAAAAAAGTTAAAAAAATTGCTGGAGATTGCCATAAAAATAAGAAAAAAGTGTAATTGATTAAATTAACATAATTAAAATAATAACATATTTTCTCTTGAAATATAATACTAGATGTATTGAGAGAGTTAAAATTAATATTTTTAAGTAATATTTTTTGTTATAATAAAATGATTTATAATTAGAAAAATTATTATTTTAAAGTTAAATAACCTTATAACTATATTTTTAGAAACTATATTATTTGTTTATAACTATATGAGGGGCTCTTTAATCTTTTTATTAGTAAATATAATGAAAAAATGAAAAAAAATGGTGCTAATATCTCAATATGAAGGGGTACATATGTCAAATGCTCATAGTTCAGAAGAGGTTGATGTAATTTTCACATACAATGTGTTATGCTACGTTTTTGGTAGCTAATTGGTTCCTAGATTTCATAAATTATTACACTCATATTTTTTGTCATCAATAAAATATTATTTTTTAGGAAAAATTACATCTACCTCCTCTCTCTAATATAAAAATTACAGAAAACTCCCCTCCACTTTTTATAATTACCGTGACATCCGCTTAGGCGCTTACACGTCTTGCCCATGATTTTTTCTACCTTGAGATTAAAATTAATACTCCTCCCTCTACATTTTGCCCCCAATCTCTCTACATATATATACATACTTTACTATATATATTTATACTAGTGTGTGACCCGTGCTATGCACGGTCTATATTAATTTAATGATTTATAAAAATGAATATTATTTCGTTCAATCTTGAAAGATTATAATGTATAATTATTTTTATTTGAGAATAAAATTGATGACCTTTTTCGTAAACATAATCATACAAACTAAATACAATTGTAATAAAGCTAATTGTACTTCAAGACCCTTTTCCTAAACACCAAATTACGAAAATGCCAATTTTTTTAATTTTTTAAAGGAGTAGCAATTTAAATTTGAGAAGAATCAATAACTCTCTTTAATTAGCTTAAATTATGGAATTTCAAAGTATAATAGTTTGATCTTGTTTCTTACTCCTTAATCTAAAGAGACTTAGAAATGAAATTGTCCTCACAGAAATGAAAGTTTTTAGATTTGGTTTGATTTATTCAAATTAAGCAAGTTGCAAAAGTGTTTTAGGCTCCGTTTGTTTGTCAAGGGAATGGAATCAAAATAGGGAATATGATTCCCAAAAATCAAATAACCTTGTTTGGCATTTTTTATTTGAGATTATGGAATGCAATCTAATTCCCAAAATATGGGAATTATCATCTCAAATAAGGGAATCACAATACCTTATTTATTGGAGGTAATGTGATTACCATATCAAGGTAATCATAAATATATTATTTTAATGCACTTACTACCCCTATATCAATTATAATACAAAATCAACAAAAAATGTTATTTATTTTTTCATTTCATTTAAGTTATTATTTATGAAGAAATAGTTTCGTATTTTTAATTTATTTAGAATATTTTTATTGTCAAAATAGATCGTAATTTCATTTTATTTGATATTTATTTATTGAATGAAATTGAAAAATTGCTATGTTGTTTTTGTGATAGTACTTTTGAAATGGTTGTTGGTCACATATGATTAATATATTTTATTTATTAACAATAATATGTTTCCGACTTAAAATAATTATCAATGCATTGGTATATGAAAAATCCATATAGGTATCAATTTTTTAAAAGTCAAACAATATGTAAATAAAAAATAAGCATGTTCAATTTAATTATTTTTTTTTTCTGAAAGAGGATAATGCAATTGAACCAAATTGTTATCTTATTTACTTTTTATATTTAACCAAATTAAATATATATATATATGTGTGTGTATATACACTTATGTATATATAATATCAAATATTTTACTATGGATGAAAATTTATTGTTAGATTATACAAATATGATTTAAAATAAGGGTATTTAAGTCAAAGTCTTTAATTTTAGATTTCATTATTTAGTATATGTGTTTCAACCAAATATAAAAAAGGAAAAAAATATATATATCCTTACCCATTTTTTTGTAGACAAGCAAACACTATTAATGGAATCAGATTTCTAGTAATCAAATTACCAGAAATCTTATTCCCACTTTAGATTCCATTCCCTGTCAAACAAACGGAGCCTTAATATATTCAAAGTTATTTGTTTTCTAAATTTAAAAGGTCAATTCAATCAATAAATAAGATTTGTTCATTGCAATTAAAAGAATTCACAATCACGTATTATCTTAATTTGCACTTTTGGTTACCTTAACTTATGGAACTTATAATTATAATAATTTTATTTTGTTTATGAAATCATTTATTTAGTAAAACTGAGTGAAATTCTTAAAAAGAACCGAAAAAGGCTAGATTATGTTTTGGTAGACTTAAAATACAAAAGTTATTAAAAATATTTAAATAATTCTAAGACCGTCGGATTTTTCAAATTCAAAAATTAATTCAACCAATAAGAAATTTTAATTAAATTAAAAAATTCAAAATTCTTTACTACGTTATTAAAATGCTTTTGGTGTAAGAAAATTATATGTGATTTTAAATTTTTTAAAGATGATTAATAATGTCATTTTGAATTTGATTAGTTGGAATTTGAATTTGGCAATATTTATGTGATAAGAATGATTACAAATCATAAAACTGAATGTTGGTTTCTTGAGTTTGAAAGATTTAAGAATTAAAAGACATCCCATAATTATTATCGATCATAATTTCTCTTTTCATCCATATATTATGTGAATTAACCAATAAATTTAATTTCAAAATTTTAAATTTCATAGTGAATCAATTCAACCAATACAATTTTTGAGACGGTTGAAAAATTCAAAATTACCAAAAAAAGAGAGATTGCTTTATTATCCCGAAAATGACAAATATACTTGAATCAAAAGTTGATTTACATGCACTTTAACATAGTCGAATGAACAAAAAGAAATAGCTGAACACTCTGCCAATAATTCAAGCCACATGAAATATATTATGAAGTGTGTTTTTACTCAAATATCTCTTCTCTTCTTTTTTTTTTTTCAAATTTGAGAAGAATATATAATCAGTGCTAATTGTTTGCCGAGATTCACTTCACTTCTTTAGTTCGTGAGCATCAATTAAAATTAAATAAGAGTAAAACACTTCCAATTTTCCTTTCTTGACAATCTCCATTGAAATGCTAAGAATTATAATGGTGAGTAAATTTTGGTCCTGCCATTTCAATTGCAAATTTCATCAAATATAAGAGTGATATCTGCCCTTTTCATTTCATCCGCAACTTATTAGACATATTAGGAAAGTATGAATTAATATTGATTGATTAATTTTAGGATAATCAATATTAATTTTGATTAGTCAATTTATTCAAAAATTTAAACCAACCTATAAGAAATTTTCATTATATTTAAAAAAACTCAAAATTTAAAAAAATTAGAATTTCAAGTCAAAATTAGTATTGTGGTCAATGGACCGCTTTTCTATAATATATATAATAGATTCATCTCACCCGGATAGCAGATTTCAAAATGCTTAACTAGAGCATTACTTCAGTAGCTCGATTGTGATGAACGATGATCTAACACACAACAACGAGTGGAGCTGCAAAGTTATGTTCACAAAATTTACAAATAAAATAAATATTCAGTTCTTTAACATATTGCCAAAATTGATTCTTTTTTTCTCACATTCTTTCAAGGAAGTTAGTGCAATATTTAAATTATCAAAATGTATAATCTCTATTATTATTTTAATTTTTCATCCTAACACAACTCTCATCACTAGCATACAGAACTCGATTATCGGCGCCGCCGCCCCTGTCGTCGGAAGAGTATCAAGATTGAGAGAAAATAAATGGGTTTCATTGAAAGAGATGAAAAACGAGTTCTCTATTATGTTGTGGGATATGAGCCATGAGGTTGATTTCTATTGATTGATTGCATTGTAATTTGCGAATTAGTGGCTATACATTGGACAAGAAAATGAAAATTGTAAAAATTGGGAATATTGTTAATTAATGGGTTTGATAGAGATGTTGAGATGGTGGTGGGTAAGGCTGTTCACGAGTCGAGCTCGAGCTCGAGCCGAACTTGGCGATTTTGACCGGCTCGAGCTCGTCGAGCTGTGCTTACCAAGGCTCGAGCTCGAGCTCGTGTTTGTATTTTCAGCTCGAGCTCGAAAGCTCGACTTGAAAGCTTTAAAGGGTTTAATTTGTCCCCAAATTCTACACACTCCACCCCATTATTTAGACATAACCCTAGTCACAAAGAGAGCAAGATTTTAATTTACCTCACTTGTTCGAACTTTGGAGTCGGACCAGATCGATGAGAAAATGAGGGGTTAGGCCGTCAGGGTTTCGGGTCTTCAAAGCGCCGGTGGCCGCCGGTGGTGGTGCTGGACGACGGTGGTGTTGGACGACGGTGCTGTTGTGGGAAGTGGGAAGTGAATGGGAGGAGCGATTCAAATTCTAATTTAGGGTTGGAACTTGGAAGTTGGATCTGAAATTCTGAATGGGGCTGACGGCTGCTGTTTTTTAGGGTTTAATATATATATATATATATATATATTTATTATATTATATATAATATAATATATTTTATATAATAAATTATATATATTAAAATATAATGGGAGCTCGCGAGCCGGCTCGTGAGCTCTCGAACAACTTAAAACGGGCTCGAGCTCGGCTTGATAGCCGGCTCGAGCTCGTTAGACTCAGCTCGAGCTCGAAAAAACTCGAGCTCGAGTCGAGCTTTTTTCGAGCGGCTCGCCGAGCTCGCGAGCCGGCTCAACTCGTGAACAGCCCTAGTGGTGGGGTTAAGAATAAATATTAAATACATATTTATATAAATATTTTAATATATACTGTTTTTATATGGTGTAAGAATTGATAAATACAATACCTTTTTATTGTATATTTAATTATTGCTAGCTAAAAATTGGTGAAATAGAACTCGAGCTTGAAATGAATTGAGAATAAATAAATAAATATGGTGTCTATTATTTTTATATGGTGTATATATTTATAAATAAATATTATTTATAATATATACTTGTAATGAAATGAAATTCTGAATAATAGTAACTTTTACTAATACAATAATATTTAAATAATACAAATGTAAATTAAATATAAAATGCCAAACTATAGAGTATTAATAATAGTTATAGGATAAAAATGTAAATTTGATAATTTAAATAATAAAAATGACATAAAGTTTTTTGCCAGTATTTTGGTCCGTCCACATTATGACAATGATGATGTCATCAATTGCTCATTGATGTAATCATGAGTAAAATAGAAAAATCACAAATGTTTTTGATGACATCATTAAAATTCTGTCGAAAAAAAGATCAAGGTGCCCGTGTCATAAAAAAATTGTGACAGGTGAGGTTCCAAAAATTTTGAAATGTGAGGAGAAATTTATATAATTTCCATATTACAAGTTAAAAGAAAGATATATCTCATTGATTGAAAAATTAAGGCTACGTTTGGTTTTATTTTGGCCATGTTTTGGCCCAAATTTCCCACAAATTTTTGTTTGGCTTGAATACTTTTGGTCAACCAAAAGCTCAATTTTTAGCCAAAAATTGTATTTGATTAGACTCCTATCATTCTCTGTCATGTCACTTCTTTATCTTACAACTTTTCATCACTTCACTATTAATTGCCATATTTCTACAATTTTCTCTCTTTCTCTCTCTACTTAACACCTCTAATGTTTATATATATATATATATATATATATATATATATATATATATATATATATATATATATATATATATATATATATATATATATATATATACACACAGACGTATATGCTTACAATTTTAATATTATAATATAACTTTCAATCATTATTTTATCAATAAAAACTTCCATGATTTGACTGGACAAGTGACTTATGTTCCCTTTAAAATAAAACCCAACAATATCTCACCAAAAAGCATTCAAAAATCAATTCCCAACTTAAAACCAAACACAATCTCATCAACAATGCACGTGTCCCAATAAATTTCTCACCAATAATTTTCATCAAAATATTCAACCAAAATAAAACCAAACAGACCCTAAGTATTCGAATACTCAAAAGAATACACCAATGCCATATATATAGGCAGTGAACCGAAGAAGAGAAAGAAACTAACTAACTAACTTCCCACCAACTAACTAACTAACTAACAAAGTGTAAAAATACACAAATAAATCTCATTAATTCTAACACTCCCCCTCAAGTTTGTAAAATGTCTACCATGCCAAACTTGGATAGGAGATATTTGTGTTGATCTCTTCCCAAGCCTTTAGTTAATAAGTCCGCGGGTTGATCCTTCGATTGTATGTACTTGGTGGTAATAGAACCTTGTTGTATTAAGTCTCTTATCATATGACAATCCACCTCAATATGCTTGGTACTCTCATGAAATACTGGATTGGAAGCTATGCTCATAGCACTTTTGCTATTACTGAAAATTTGTGTTGGTGTCTCCAATCTGATTCCCAAGTCTTTCAAAATTCCTTTGATCCAAACAATCTCACAAGAAGCATTAGCTATGGATCTATACTCGGCTTCACAAGAAGATCTGGATATAGTCTGTTGTTTCTTTGTTTTCCACTATATTAATGAGTTTTCAAACTGTATGAAGAACCCTGATAAGGGTGATCTCCTTGTCATTAAACAAGTTGCCCAATTAACATCACAGTATGTTGTCAATTCAATGTTGCTGTCTGCTGGTAAGGAAATTCCAACTCCAGCTGTACCTTTCAAATATCTTAGCACTCTCACAGCTGCCTGCATATGTGACTCCTTGGGGCTTGTGCATAAATTGAGAAAGTAGGTGAACAGAATAGCTTATATCCGGCCTTGTCATTCCAAGATATATAAGTTTTTCCACCATTCTTTGATATTCACTGACATTCTTCAATAGAGGATCATCAATGTTAGGCTGGACTTCATGATCATAGTCTGCACTTGTAAGTTTGAGATTATGTTCAGTGAGTATCTGCTAGTTTACATCTTGTTAAGCCAGCTTCTTTCAAAAGATCCAAGATGTACTTTTTTGATGCATACATATTCCTTTGCTGGATATAGCAATCTCTATTCCAAGAAAGAACTTCAGTTCTCCAAGGTCCTTAATAAAGAAAGTCTGTTGTAAGTACTTCTTCAATTCTGTGATCATCTTTGCAATGTTACCAGTAATGATAATATCATCTACATACAATAAAAGAACAACAATGTCAGAGTTATAGTGTCTAGTAAAAAGAGAATAATCACATTTAGATTAAGTGTAACCAGCTTTAATCAAAGCATCAGTGAATTTGGCATTCCACTATCTTGATGCTTGTTTAAGTCCATAGAGGGACTTGTGCAATCTGCAAACCTTTGGATTAGACTCCCCCTGATTGGAAAAACCCTCTGGAATGGTCATATAAACCTCTTCAACAAGGTCTCCCTGTAGAACAGCATTTGTCACATCTAGTTGATGAAGTGACCAGTTATGTACAAATGCCGAGGAAAGGACAATTCTAGCAGTTATAATTTTTAACTACTAGGCTGAAAGTTTCATAATAATCCAATCCTTCCTTTTGTGTATAACCTTTGGCAACCAATCTAGCTTTAAACTTCTCAATTGTCCCATCAGATTTCAATTTGACTTTATATATCCATTTGCACCCTATAGCTCTTTTTTCAGGAGGGAGGTCAACAATGCTCCATTTTTTGTTGTTAACCAGTGCAGTGATTTCATTTTCCATAGTATCTCTCCATCTGGTGTCTTTGATGGCCTCAAAAAAGGATGTAGGTTCATGGATGGTAGACAAAGCACATATGAAGTTCTGATTTGGTTTAGACAGGTGTGAGTAAGAGACATATGCTGACAAAGGGTAGGCTGTAGAGTTGGATCTGGAGTCCAAAGTAGGACAAGTGTAGTCTTTAGTTCAGGCTGGTTTATGAACAATCCTTCTAATAGAAGAAAGACTGTCATCTGATGGTGTAGTATGAATGACATGCTCATCTGATGGTAAAGCTTCAATGTCATGATCAGTAGTTGGTGCAGGCTCCTCAACAGTAGTATGAGGCAATGAAACTGACTGCTAAGGTAAGACAAGATCCTCATAAAAAATTTGAGAATCACGAATAATGTGAGAATCATAAGAGCATGAATTAATAATACTGAAAAGGAAAATGCTTTCATGGAATATAACATCTCTTGAAATGAGAAAGGAGTTAGATTACATATCAAACAGCCTATAGCCCTTTTGTGTGGAAGAATATCCTATAAAAATGCATGCTTTAGACTTTGGAGCAAATTTTTCACTGTTAAGGAGGACCTTTGCATAACATAAACACCCAAATACCTTTAAATGAGAAAGATTTGGAGATCTGTGAAATAACATATCAAACGGTGTTTTGCCATGGATAAGAGAAGGAGTCCTATTTATGAGATATATAGCAGTTTGAATGCATTCTCCCCAAAATTCTAAAGGGGTATGAGATTGAAACATAAGAGCCCTAGCCACATCTAGTATATGTCTATGTTTTCTCTCCACTAAGCCATTCTGCTGAGGGGTATAAGGTAGAGAATAAAGGTGTCAAGCAGGCCGTTCAACGGCCTGCTTGACACCCGGCCTAACGGGCCGACCTGTTAAGGCCGGCCAGGCCGACTCATTTAGTAAATGGGCCGGCCTGGCCCATTTATTATATATATATATAATATATATATATTATATATATTTTTCCGGCCGTTGGCAATGGCTGGAATTTTTCCAGCCGTTGCCAACGGCTATTTTTGTTTTTGTTTTTTTACTTTTTTTTTAATTTTTTTTTAATTAAAAATATGACCTAGGCTATTTTATTTGTCTATAAATATGACCCAATGTTTACATTTTTACATCACAAACAATTTCAAACTATATTTCATATATTATTTGAGAAGTCTCAACATTCGATTTCCCGATTTTACAAATTATTGAATCATCCAATTCCGTTCTCGAGCCCGAATTCCGTTCCCGAGCCCGTATTTCGTTCCCGAGCACGAATTCCATTCCCGAGCACGAATTTCATTCCCGAGCCCGAATTCCGTTTCCGAGCACGAATTCCGTTCCCGAACAAATTATTGAATCGTCCAATTTGGTAACATTTATTCTCTTAACTTATTTTATTTGTTGTTTGTGTTTGTAGTTAATTTTTTTTATATAATATGAATCTTAGTGGTAGTTCGTCGCGTCGTCTTAGTGGTAGTTCGTCGATTCGTAGAAAGGGAAGAAATATTAACGTAGAATTTAGTACCGAAACACAAAATTACTTACAACCGGAAGACACGCCACCTTGCTTTAATTCACCCTTACCAAGTTTAGTACCAAATTTTGAAAATTTAAATGCCGGAGAATTTCCGACCCAATTCGAAAATGTACCCGAAACACAAGTATTTTCCCCCACCGGTAGTACTACACAAAGGAAAAAAACTAGTGAGGTTTGGCCTTTTTTCAAAATAATTGATGAAGAACATTTTCAATGTATATGGTGTACGTCAACATTTCAACACACTAATAAGAAAGGTGGAACGAGCGGTATAAAAAGACATCTAATGACACATCACCCGCAATATCTTGAAATTTTAGAACAATTGAATGAAAATCCACTATATGACATTAGTTGTCATAAACAAAGTCATAAAACTTTTACGTACGATGAGGAGGTAATGAAACGAGGCATTTCAAGACTAGTCATTCAAGCCGAACTTCCTTTTAAATTTTCAGGAAATCCTGTTGTAGAATGTATCGTTCAACAATGTCTTCAACCACAATTTAAACGCATGTCACGTAATACTTGTTTAAAATATGCTCATTTACAATTTGAAGAACAAGTCATGATTTTGAGAGAAATGTTTAGAAATTTATCGTCTAAAATATCTTTAACGTCCGATATGTGGTCCGGTCGTGCGGGAATTAGTTACATTTGTGTCACCGGTCATTGGATTGATGAAAATTTTTTCATGCATAAACGAATTTTAGATTTTTAACAACTCGAACATCCTCATACGGGTAAGATGATTGCAATCTCTATACTTAATTCACTTCGTTTTTGGGGTATTTGTGATAAAATTATGTCTATTTCTTTTGATAATACTTCAAATAATGGAGTAGCCGTCGATAAACTAAAATTTCAATTAAATCCCATGTTAGATTCGACTTGTTTTCATGTTAGATGTATTTGTCATATTATGCATCTTTGTGTTAAAGATGGTTTGTGTGAAATAAAGATACATATAAATAAAGTTAGACGTTGCATTGCTAATATTGCATCATCAACTAAAAGAATGCAAGATTTTAGAAAAAGGTCTAAAACAATGGGATTAAAAGTAAAAAATAATCTTTATCTCGATATGCCCACTAGATGGAATTCAACTTATCAAATGTTGATGGAAGCATATTTTTATCGAGAGATAATCAGTGTAATAGCTAATGAAAATATGAGCAAAAATGGTGTGCCGGTGGTAACTAACGAGAATTGGGAAGTTGTTAATATACTAGGCCCAATTTTAGAAGTATTTCATAATTCAACAAAATTATTGTCTGGGTGTTATTATCCAATATCAAACCTATTGTTAGCTAATATGATTCATATTGTTAAATCGTTGAAAAGTAATTGGAATGATGCTAATGTAAAAGTTATTATTCGTTCAATGTCGACTAAATGGCTAAAATATTTTAATCGTATTCCTACTATAGCTTGTGTAGGTTGTATATTTGATCCAAGGTGTGGGGTCGAAGGTTGTAAACAAATAATTGAACAATATTATTCAATTTTAGACTTAGATTCGGTAGATATCGAGTTAGAAAAATCAAAACCTGATACTTTAATAACACAATTAGTCGAATTTTATACATCAAACATACAAACTCCGGCTACACAAGATAGTTGTACTAGTTCTGGTAAAAGATCATCTGGTCTTTTGACTCCGAAAAAAAATCGAGTAGTAGATCAAGTATAGGAAAACATGAAATTCATAGATATGCCCTCGAAGAAATTCAAGATATGGAATTTGATATATTAGGGTGGTGGGAGAGTAACCAAACTCGTTACCCCATCTTATCGAGTATTGCTCGGGATGTACTAGCAAGTCAAATGTCAACAGTAGCTTCAGAAAGTTGCTTCAGCTCAAGTGAACGAATGCTCACGGAGAAAAGATTGAAAATGATCCCAAAAACATTAAGGACTTGTGTACTATTTAAGGATTGGCTTGATCAATGCGGTAGAGAAAAGGTACTTGAAGGTTCAATGTTTATTCCGGCTTTTAACGATGAACTATCAAGCGAAGATAACGATGTAGATGAAGATAATCAGAATGAAGACGACAATGAAGATGAAGAAGATCAGAATGAAGACGACAGTGAAGATGAAGAAGTTCAGAACGAAGACGACGAAAATGACGACAATGAAGACGAAAATAACGACGACAATGAAGAAACTCAAAACACATATATTGAGGACGATATGTACGAGGCTTTGCGCAATATTAGGAGGTCATTTTGATTTTGTAATGGAGTTAGTAAATTAGTTATCATTTCATTGTAATGATTTTTTTATTTAATGCAAGTTACTAAACTTTTATTTACACAAAATATTTTTCATTTTAATGATTTGTTTTAATTTAATGCAAGTTACTAAACTTTTATTTACACAAAACTTATTTCATTGTAATGATTTTTTTATATTTGATACAAGTTACTAACCATTTATTTACAGAAAAATTATTTTTTACAAGTTAGATAAAAGTTAACTATATAATTACTAAAAAAAAACCAATTTGATTATTTAAAAAATGAAAATAAAAAATTTTACAATTAAATAAAAAATAAAGAAAAGAAAAAATAAACTAAAAAAAAAAAAAATTTGGCAGCCTGCTTGGCCGGCCCGTTAAGGCCGGCCAACAGGCCGAACCAATAGCCTGTTGGCCGAAATGGCCTGCCTGGCCTAAAGGGGCCGGCCTAGGCCTAAACTGGCCTGCCTGGCCTAAAGGGGCCGGCCTGGGCCCCTTTAGGCCTGGCCGACTACCTTAGGGGGCCAGGCCGGCCTGGCCCCCTAAGAGGAGTGGGCCCTAATGGGCCGGCCTGTTCCGGCCCGTTAGGGCCATTTTGACACTCTTAGTAGAGAACTTTGATGAATCACTCCTTGAGATTGAAAGAAAGAAGTGCAGGAAGCTTTGAAAAAATTCCAGGCTCTATCTGATCTAACAATCTTAATGGTAGTATTAAATTGAGTTTTGACATATTGAAAGAAATTTTATAAAATTTGTAAAATGCCAGACTTTAATTTCATAAGAAAGCCCCAAATGGCTCTAGTATGATCATCTATTATAGTAAGAAAATATCCTTCATTAGAATGAGTGGCTACTTTGTAGGATCCCCATATATCCATATGAATGAGTTCAAAAGCTCTATGAGTTGAATGGTTACTGGTTGGGAAAGAGGTTCTGGTTTGTTTAGCCATAGGACAAATAGGACAAGTCAAGTTGTGTACTTTCAGAGAGGATCCTATATGAGGTGGCATTTACAATCTAGGAAATGAAATATGTCCCATTGTCATATGACAAAGATTAGTATCATTAGATGCAAAACAACTTACAGAAAGGTTATTTTCATTGACAACATGATTAAGAGTATGTTTATTACAATATGAAGCTGGATCCCAAGATAAAATTCTATCATTACTAAACAAATAATTTGAGATATCATTGAGTTTAGAGTGATCAGAGAGAGGTTGCAGAAAGTAGAGCCCATTTTTGACTTTACCAATCCCTCTTATCTTGTTAGTCCTCAGGTCCTGAAATAAACAGAAATGAGGATAAAAAGATACAAGACAATGATTGTCTTGGGTAAATTTGGCCACAGACAAGAGGTTATATTGAAAATTAGGGACATAGAGGACATTATAAGTGTCATACCATTATGTAATTAAATTGTCCCTATGTTGAAATGTGACATGTTGGTAACTTGACAGAGGTGTGTGCAGGTGTATCTTGGATAGAAGAATCATAAAAATCAATGTTGTGTGTCATGTGGTGGTTGGCACTTGTTAACGTCTATTTTATACTCATAAATTGTTTAATATTGCGTTGTTTGTCACGTTTTACTCACTATCTCAGATTTGTCCTTATATTGGTATGATTAGGTGTTTGTATGAAAAAGGAATGAAAAGGTGATAAAATGCTTGAAAAACGATAAAGATTGGCTTGGTACAAAAGAGGGCAGGGAAAATATTGCATTTTTGGTACTCTAATGTGGCCTGCCCATTTATTTGGTATACTAATATGGGGGGTGGCAATTCAGGTACATTATTGTAGGGTAAGTCTGGCAATTTGGGTACAAATTATGCTGAAAAATTATCATGTGCCGGGCACGTGCGTTCAAATTTGGAAATTTTGACTACAATTGGTGTTTCTTTTTTTTTTTTTTTTTATAATTTTGACCAAAAATAAAGTAAATTACCAAATTTACCCCCAATATTACCCATTTAACTTTTTTTTGTAAATAAGCCACACCCTCACCTAATCTTCATCTTCCCCACCATACCTAACCCTTCATCTTCCCCACCATGCTAACCTTCATTCTCCCCCACACCATTCTATGTGAAGAAAATTATGAACATTTATTTTTTTGGATTTTGCCTATCTTCGTCCCCAAACACATCACTTCTCCACCACCATCAACTATCACCACCGCCCTCCCCAATAGCCACCGCCGCCAATCGCCGGAATAGATAAAAGCACTGGTGCCGGAATATAAAAAATTCGACGGAGTGAACCCAAAACTCATCTCTTCTCTTTTGTTGCAATAGTTGCAATCCATAAGTTTTTAGGTCCAAATCCCATAAAAGAACATGGGTATTAATTAATTTATGATATTATTTTGAGGTAATTATTTTTCAAAATCATGATAGCTACAATGGAGGTGGTAATGGTGGTTGGGAGTGGGGAAAGAGGGAAGAAGACAAAGAATAAGAGAAAAAAGTAAAGAAAAAAGAAATTTTAAATTTGAAAAGAAGATTGATAGAATTGAAAATTGTACATAAATTAGTCAAAATTGGTTCAATTTGGTCAAAATTAGACAAATCCGTCCAAATTTAAGTAAAAATTCCCAATTTCGGTTAAAGTCCCCAATCTTGGTTAAAATAAATCAATTTTTCGGTGAAAATCGAATAAATCAATTTTCCGGCGTAATTTGTCCCAAATTGCCAGACGTACTCCACATTAATGTACCCAAATTGTCACCTCCCATATTAGTGTACCAAATAAACGTGTAGGCCACATTAGTGTACCAAAAATGCAATTTTTCCAAAAGAGGGGCAACAGATTGCTCACAAGAATTAAGCATGACCACGCTGATCACGCCTAAAATTGGTGAGCAATCTGCCGAGAAGTCCAAAGACTGCTGGAAAAAATCGACTATTTGTTGCTGGAATCAATTTTATCTGCTTTATTTTACGTCCCAAATCTGTTGGAATTATTTCCTTTTATTTTATTTCTTTTTTGAACAATTTTAGTTTTGGTAGGATTCTTAGAATTCTATTCTTATTAGCTTCCTTGTTTAGTTAGGATTCTTCTAGGTTTAAATAAGTGGAATTTATTTCCATAAGGTTTTTGTAGACGTTTTTATTATGTGTTGCTAAACACATATTTCTAGTAGAAGGATTTATTGAGGTTTGATTTCGTAAACTCGTGAGATTTAATTTGTGCCTTTATTTTTCTTTGTTCTTTAAAGTATTTACTTTTTCTCCGCGCTTTGTTGATAATATATTTCGATTGATTAGATAACCTAATCAACTATTTAATCATTGAAATCATATTTAGCTATTTAGAATCCAAATCCATAATTGTTTGGTTAACCCTAATCTTTGTAGCAGTTAGTGACGTCGATTATGGACAAGTTTTCGATTAGTTGCTATGAGAATTAGTAATCTAGTTTAAGTAAACCGAGTGTATATGTTTGTTGATTAGATTCTAATGCATGAATGCTATCGATAGGCTAAATCCTGAGAGCTTATTTAGGGTTGTCTAATTGATAAGAGGAATAATCAAAGAGCTTATTTTGATTATCGATGACTTAAGGAAAAACTAGGTTGTTAGAGCTTGTTAACAACTACAGCCAATTTACTTTAAGAACATTAAATTATTATTGCGTCGATGATCGAGTTGTAGAATCAATACCGAGATAATTCGAAGACTAGAATTTTTCAATCTTACTGAATCCGAATTTAATTTGTTTACGTTTTTAGTTACGTCTTTTAATTTTATTTTAATTAAATCCAAACCCCTCTTTTAATTGATATTAATAATTTAAAAATTGAATCTACATCATTCCCTGATGATCGACCCTACTTATCACTATTTACAAATCTTTCGAGTAGGTATTTATTTTTGTTGGATTCAACACCCACCAAACTTTTGGCGCCGTTGCCGGAGACTGGTGCTAATAGATTTATTTCTTGTTACTAATATTTTTGTTTGAGTTTTTGTATGCCTAGAAATCTTCGTGCAGGTGAACTCAAATACGATTCCGAGATTGAAAAGAGAGCTCGTTGCTTGTGCAAGGAAACGAGGCAACGCAATCGGACCACCCCTCAGTTTTCATCCGAATCGAACTTGATACTAGAGTGGACCAAATCTTCCAGTGATTCATAGGAAGAACACGAACCCATGGCTAACGCTAACGCCAATGAAAGGACCTTGAGGGAGATGGCCATGCCAAATCTGAATCAACAACCCCTCTGCATACACTATCCTGATCTTGAGGTAGATTTTGAGTTCAAAACTGAACTCATTCACTTACTACCTACCTTTCATGGTTTTGCAAAAGATGACCCGCACAAGCATTTGAAAGGATTCCACATGGTTTGCTCAACGATGAGATCGAAGGATGTGACCGAGGGTTAGATCAAGTTAAGAGTCTTTCCTTTCTCTTTAGCCAACAAGGCTAGAGATTGGCTCTATTTCCTTCCTTCCGGCTCAATCAACACATGGGATTAGATGAAGAAATAATTCCTAGATAGATTCTTTTCAGCATCTCGAGTGGCGAACATTAGGAAGGAAATCTGTGGAGTTCGATAGATCACGGGTGAAACTCTTTATGAATATTGGGAATACTTCAAACAGTTAGTTGCAAGCTGCCCACAACATTAAATCCCTGAACAACTCCTTATCCAATACATCTACGAGGGACTCACAATGATGGATAGGAATTTGATTGATGTTGCGAACTGTGGTACACTGATCTACAAGACTCCGACTGAAGTGAGGAATTTAATTTCGAACATGGCTGCGAACTCCTAACAATTCAGTATACGACAAGATCACGTACCTAAGGAAGCAAATGAGGTAAACATTGCATTACTTCAACGTGTGAATGATCTAACGTCTCTTATGCAGAAAATGGCTCTAGAAAGCGCTCAACATGTCAACATATACGGAATTTGTTCCGGAATAGGACATGTAGCCGAAGTATGTCCTACAGCCCGAAACCAGACGCTCGAGCAAGCCAATGAATCCGGCTTTCTTGGACCTTCACAAAGAAAATATGATCTATTTTCTAACACGTATAATCCTGGATGGAGGGATCATACTAACTTGAGCTACGCTCCGCGACCTCCTTATCAAAACTAGCAAGAACCCCCGATTCCTCAAACGACTTAGTTGTCAGGTACGTTTTTAGAAGATATGGTTAAAATTTTGATGACTAACACTAAACAGATGCATCAAAATACACTACAATTCCAACAAAGTATGCAACAATTTCGACATGAGAGCCAAAATGCCATTAAAAACTTGGAGAATCAAATGAGTCAAATGGCTACTACTATGAATGACCTGGTGACACAAAATTCGAGCAAGCGTCCATCTCAAGTCATTGTGAATCCAAAGAAAAATGTAACTGCCATTACTTTGAGAAGAGGAAAGGAACTGAAAGAACCCGAACGAACCTCAAGCCATGAAGAGGAGAAGGAGTTGGAAAAAAAAGAAAAAGAGCCTACCATGAAGACACCAATGTTCGTGATACCACCTCCTTTCCCAGGCCGAATTGCCAAGTCGAAAAAGGAAAAACAAGAGAAGGAGATACTCGAGATATTCCGAAAGGTTGAGGTAAATATATCACTTCTCAATGCTATTAAGCAAGTACCTCACTATGCTAAATTCCTTAAGGAATTGTGCACAACCAAGAGAAAGCTTATAGGCAACGAGAAAGTACTTGTAGGAGAAAATGTGTCTATCATGCTTCAAAAGAAACTACCTCCAAAATATAAGAATCCGGGTATGTTCACGATTCCTTGTAAGATAGGAAATATGCGAATTGAGAGAGCCATGCTAGGCTAAGGAGCATCCATAAATGTCATGACACGTTCTATTTACGAATAATTAAATGTAGGGAAGCTAAAGAAACCAGTGTTGTCATATAATTAGCTGATAGATTTAATGCTTATCCTGATGGTGTTCTTGAGGACATCTTAGTCCAAGTTAATGACTTAGTCTTCCCCGCTGATTTTTATGTTGTCGACATGGTTCATGACGAGTCCAGTAACTTAGCTCCTATTTTGCTTGGTAGACCATTCATGAAAACGTCTAGAACCATAATTAATTACATGATGGGACTCTCACCATGGAATTTGATGGAGAAATCATAAAATTTAACATATACGATTTTATGAAGTACCCTCCTGACGATCATTCTATTTTGGGTATAGATGTTATTGACCCTTTGATGCAGACTATATTTGAACCTGAGTATGGTGATCCGTTGCAAGTAGCTTTGACCACTAACGACTTGGACGGGAAAGAAAAGCAATTTAAGCTAAACCGAGAACTTGAAGTGATGAAATCGGACCTTGATTTCCTTCAATCACTTCCTCTTAACGTTTCTCGTATTTCTTTACCTTCATCAACTCCTAAACTACTTCCTTCCATTGTGTAGGCACCAAAGTTGAAACTCCAAGCATTAGAGGAAATTCAGCGTAGAGCATACGAGATTTCGAAGACCTACAAGGATAAAATGGAGCCTTTTCGCGATAAGACGATCTCAAGAAAGAACTTCGTCGTAGGACAAAAAGTTCTTCTTTTCCATTCTCGTCTCAAGCTATTTCTGGGTAAGCCACGTTCCCGTTGGATTGGACCAATTATTGTCATTAATAATTTTTTCTATGGTGCAGTTTATATTCAAAGTCCAACTACACAAAAGATTCTCAAGGTGACTAGACATCATTTGAAAACTTTTTACGAAGGATTTCAAACTCACGATGTCGAAATAATGGAGTTGGAACCACCAAATCATGCTACATAACTTTGTAGCACCGTCTAGTCGACGACGTTAAAGAATGGCGCTTCTTGGGAGGCAGCCATGCTCGTTTTTAATTTTTCTTTTTCTCGCATTTTTGTTTAATTTTTATTTTCGAGCAGACTGATCACAAAAATTAAGGGTGATCACGCTTAAAATTAGTGAGGAATCTGCCGTCAGCCTTGATTTTTTCCCTTCTTTTTCCTTTTTTTGATTTATTCTCTATTTCTTTTTATTTTACAAAAATAAAAAAAAAGGGAGAGAACAATCCATCCAAATCCCTAACCCTAATTTTCTCTCGCTGCTGTTAACCTCCACCCTCGTTTTGCAGCGCCGCCTCACCGCCGCCACAACCATCTTCAACAACTCCATCGACGCCACCTCCTCCGATTCAATGGGAAGACCAACCAAAACCAAACCCCCAACCCCGATTGCACAACAAACCGACTCCGACAACTCCTGTTTGCCCTCTGCGACCAAATTCAAGAGCACGACCAACGCAGCATCATCTTCCTCGCGCCTCTCGCCTTGCTTCCATGGGTGGTGTCACTTCCCTTGCTTCCTTTGCCGCACATCCGCATGATTTGCCCCCTCGGCGAGATCAAGGATGCGGATCTCCTCCGCCACCAACTGTCGCTCCGACTCCTGCCGTAATCCCATTGGAGTCGCCTCTTCCTCACGAACGTCCACCACCACCGCGGCGAACCACCACTTCTTGTTGTCGCACTCCTCCAGTGACTACTCTTCCGCCAACACTGTCTAAAACCATTTAGACGCAATTGAAGCCAAAATTGACCGCTTCCTCAAGCACTTCGGCATCACGACCGAGTGATGCCCTAGGGGAGTCACCCTTTCCCTACTCATTTTACTTTTATGCATTGTTTGTGCTTATATGTTGCGTATTTGTTTGCATTGAGGACAATGTACATTTTAAGTGTGTGGGGGGTGATTCTCCGTTGCGTTTGCATGTCTTTAGCTTTGTTTAATTTTAGCTCGTAATTTTTTTTCAAATTTCCTTTTGCTTTGAGATTGTAGAGTATAGTTTTTTTATACTACCTTGCACATGCGAATTGCTCTCTCAAAATAAGGCAAAGATTCGTGCTCGGTTGGTCTTACTGAATTGTTCTTCCAAATCATTCCAAGCATACACGGCCGTATCACAATAAACAAGACCATTATATATTTCTCCGCTGACACACTTCAAGATCCTTGAGAGGACAAGGAAATTACACTTTTCCCATTGTAAAAGAAGAGGCGATCCGGCGCTTGGTTTTTTACATTCTCCAGTAACGAAGCCTATCTTGCTCTTTGAATTCAATGCTAATCGCATTGCATTGCTTTGCACCAAATTCCATAGTTTTCGGATCCCTTAAGTTCATGGGGAACAAGATGCAGACTAGGAGTGTTGAAGGATGAACGTATATGGGATCATTGATATCAAGATTGGAAAGAATGGCGGCTGTGATGGTGGTTGAGGATGGTTGTTCATCAGACATGATGAGATGAAGAAAACTGATGGGAAAGAGTCAAGAAAAGAAGAAAGAAAACTGCAGATATGCAGATATAAAGGCAAAGATGAAGAAGTTCTTCAAAAGAAACTGCAGAAAACCAAGAAATTTTTGAAGATTAATATGAATCTTCAAAGAAGAAAACAGCTGGCCTTTAAACAATTCGGCCTCGCTCGTGATACCAAGTTAAAAGAAAGATATATCTCATCGATTGAAAAATGAAATATTCGAATACTCAAAACAATACACCAATACCATATATATAGGCAGTGAACCGAAGAAAGGAAATAAACTAACTTCCCACCAACTAACTAACTAACAAAGTGTAAAAATACACAAATAAATCTCATTAATTTTAACATTACAGAAGGGAGGTAGATATAATTTTTCCTATTATTTTGCTACTTATTCTATTTTTGATGTTTGATATAGTCTCTTACATGACACAAATTAGGGTACATGGTGCTCAATAACATATCAATACCTCCTATAATGTCATAGAATAATTGACTCAGTAATCTCTCACCAAAGTCGATTAATGAAAGGTATGGAGCTCTTGCTCAGTTACACAATTATTATTTCTCAAAGCATTTATAAGTTATGCATAATACTAAACAAATAAAATTATATTAATTTTGAAGGTATGTACTTCTCTTTTATTTTTCTTGATTTCATAATAAATAAAAGTATTTTTTGTAACAAAAGTGAAGTAGATATGTTGTATTATATTATAAATATAATTTTACTAATTGACGATATATATGCATCTAATTAAAGTTGAGAAATAAAGTGATTCACAAGTTAGTTATATTAAATTTGATAGGCTTAAAAACAATAATAAAGTAACATTATAGAATTTTTTTTAGCATGATTCACAATGTTGTTTCGGTTCAATAATATTAGCATCTACTTATCTGGGTTAGCTCTTATTCATCCAATTATCTCAGGTAACATCTATTTGATCTAGGTCGAAATAAACGAACTAGGTCAAGCCGAGCCATAGAACACGACCCAGCCGGAAGATAGATTATAGACTGCACTCGGGGTTCAACCCAAGCTACCTACGTACCTTTCTTTAGAATCAAGTCTTACGTAGTTCAAAAGTATTAACGAGGTTCATAATGATAGCTCGGTAGTAGAGCGGGTAAGTACTAGCTAATCTCACGTAATCGGTCTCCTTTTTCCAATGAACAGTGCGGGTATTTATAGTAAATCCACGTTGTACGGATGATACAGATGTACAAACATATGCCGTACACGTGTCCTTGATGTACGGTCCGGATCTGTCGGGTCCTTTATTGTACTTGACCCGTATAGTAAAAACACTCGGGTCTTGTAGTGTTTTGCAAATGAAGTACCCTCAGGCACCAGAGGTGTAATTTCAATCCACGTCAGCCCTAATTTTCCTAGAAGGGTCATGGTTCATATAGCTCATAGCCCTTATGTTGTTCATGGGTCGTATAGGGATAAAAGGCAAGACGGTACGACTCATATCATCTACTCCCCCCAGTTAACCATGTATGCTTCGTAAGCGTTAAATGGTTAACTCACGTTTTTGTCGAGTCATCCTCGATATTAGAGTACTGTACCACGCCGTCATTCTTAAAATTGTCTCGAATTCTACGCTTCGCCATCATTACCCTATGGATAACCGAGCATCGCTCTTTTTTAACCGTCGGATTAGATTCCCGTCTTTAATCGCCAACGTCTAATTTAGGGTTTAATTTCTATATATATACCTTGTCCTCAAAATCATTTCCTCTACACTGCAGAGTCTCAAATTGCTTCGTTTCCAGACCGCTTGTGCAAACGATCCACGACGATTCTCATCTTAAACTAGTAACCCAGTACTCTCCATTACTTTAAATCTTTCATTTAGTTTTTTATCCTTGTCGATTTGTAAAAATATGGCATCTGAAGGTTCGAATGAGACTGTAGATATCGTTGGTGGGGTTGATGATGTGCCTATTGTTAATGTTAATATTAGTCATGAGTCTGATGCCCTTACGTCTAATAATAGTGCTAGTAGTAGTGAATCTAATTCTGAATCTCGTGTGAGTGTAGAGTCGTATTTTTCAGGTGATTTAGAGGGTTGTAGTGAGTCGAACGATGTAGTGTTTGCTTCGTTACCTACTACCAGTAAAAAAAATTAAGTGGTTAACCATACGATCTACTATATCTACGGATCATATTCAACAAATCACAAAAAAGTATCATATTCCTTCCGATTACCAAATCATGATACCTGGACCAGATCATTGTATCCATAGCCCCCTGTTAATTTCCGAACTTTCCATATTGCCCATCTAATGGCTGGTTTACAATTTCCCATACACCCTGCAATTGTAAATATCGTAAATAAATTTCATCTATGCCCTTGTCAACTCTTGCCTAATTCATATCGCCACTTAGTGTATTTTATTATCCTAATGACGGCTTATGGTGCGGAGCCTAATATCCAGAATTTCAACACATTTTTTACCTTAAATCAATGTTCGTCCGTGACTGACCTGGGGTATTATTATATATATCCTCGTAAGGGTTGTAGACTTCAAGCCAACCCTAAGGATTCCTACGAGGTTTGGAAAGATAAATTTTTTTTTATCGCACAACCCGACCTTTTAGCTTGGCCCGTAAGTCGTATATGGAACCTTGATGCTCCCATTAGATTACCCCGTGTTGGCAAACCTACTATCCCTGCCAAGGACTTAGAAGAGATACTAATCTCGTATTTTAGTCCGGACTTAGTAGACGAGAGTGTGTTACGAGCTTGTGGATTGAGCCCAGCTGATGTCGAACCCTGCGATGACATAGGTATAGGAGTTTTTTATCCTCTCCCTTATCCGCATCACAATTTTGAGTTGGGTCGTGGTTATAACATTGTTTTGTTGTTAACGCAGCCATGGCCGCTCGTGCAGCACGCCTTAAAAAATTGGCAGAAGAGAAGGAGATAAGTAAGAAACGAGGTGCTATTTCGTCGAAGAAAACGAGGCATGAAGGCATAAAAATTATCGACCCTGAAGATAGGGAGATCAATACTGTCAAGACAACCGTGGAAAGGTCGTCAAAAGCGAAGAGAAGATCTCTCAACCTAGCACAAAATCCACCAAGAGGTCACATCCTCCACCTTCAGCCCCTACGCAAAAACGTGTTGGATCGAGTGTAGCGGATGTTCGTCCGTCGAAAAAACTTACAGTGGAAGTTGCCGGTGCCAGCTCGTCGTCGGGGCCAAGGTTTATTGCCCCTGCCCCAGGTTTCTACGACACCTCTAACGAACGAGGTATGCTAGAGGCTCTAAATAATCTTGAGTCTCGCATTTTATTGGATTATATGGAATTAAACATCCCTGAATGACCGCCAGTTAACCCGGATGGTAGACCAGTCAGGATGAGACCTCGTATATACAAAGATAGCAGCGTCCTGTTAGACAAAAGTGGAGATACTGCTATGGAGCTTTATAATTTCAGCATGCTCCCTAAGGATAAAACTATTTTATTGAAGCATGCACATCCATGGGTCGAGAAGCAGGGAGCCTACTTGACCAATCAGGTAAATTTATGTGTTCCATTTCGTATTTAATCTTCGTTCGATTGAAGGCATCAGCTTATGAATCTCTTATTTGATCATATCCTTGCAGGTGAACTTGTGCATGCATCAGTTATCATTGACATGCTCCCACTATAAATATGAATGTTCTTTGATTGAACAAGCGTTCAAAGAGTACAAAGAAGGGGTGGCTGCTGAACTTGTGGCAACAAAGGAGGAGTGGAAAAAGTATGAGATTGAACAGGAGAAATATAAGGCGTTGGTTGCTGAAAATGCCCAGTTGAAAGAGAGAGAAGGAACTATTAGGAAATGTGAAGGAGATAACGGCGGACAAAAATGAGTTAAGGAAACAATTTAATGCCTCAAGGGCGATACTCGAGAGGGAAAGGGATAGAGCTTATGAACGTGGAATGACAGATGGGGCAGCTCACTACGCGTCGTCTGCACAATTAGCGGTTCGGTTGAATACCGTGGCTGAAAAAGCTCGTCGAACCGCGATCAAAGATTTTCTTCATTTAGAGCAGCTCGACACTTTGATGCTTTCCAAAGCTCTTAACGGTCACTATGATGGATTTTACAAGGCATTGGAGATACTTCGTCCATCTTTCACTGAAGACGAGTCTATAGAGTTAATGGATTTTCCAGAATTTCAAATTCTTATCGACGCTATGGCGAAAGAAAGTAAGACTACTCTCGACACCCGAGCCAGCTCTTCTTTTATGAAAGAGTTGGAGGATACTCAAGGCGATGCTCCGGATACTTCTACGATTGGAGATGACACTGTCCAACCAATGGAAAACGAGGTGATAATCACTTAGTTATTTCCATATTATTCAACTTGTAGCATAAAGCATATGTTTGAATCTTATGACTCGTTTTCTTAGATCACGATGGAATCTGTGGAGAGGGAGGCTTGGTTGGCACAAAGAACTTTAATTATTCATACCTCCCCAACCGACACTGATGCCAATATTAATGATATGCAAATTCATGCTGAGGAGCACAATTCTGGTGAAGGAGTGACTATGGGCGAGGGATCTGGGTTGGACAAAGAGAATGTGTGATTAAGGCCGGTGCTTATTAAACGAGGAATGTTATGCAACAATGATTTTTATTGAATACTTTTGATTTTTGTTATAACTACTGGACAAAATTGATATTATTGATGTTATTTTGATTATTATTCGTAATATGGTACTAGATGGTTATTAAGGTTCTCTATGGATTAGTAGTTCGTTTATCTTTTAGTTATCATAGCAATTCGTTCTTGCATGCAATACGAATATCATATCATTAAATCTCGATAGATAACAACATTTCTTGAATGATGCGTATATTGAAAAGAAATACATCATCAAATGTCGTATTAGGCATAAAAATGTTTAAGATTGTCAAAATTCATGGTCTTGGTAAATCCTTCCCATTTAGGTCTTATAGTCTGTATGTCATTCCCATAGTTATCTCTATGATCTTATAAGGGCCTTCCCAGTTTGGTTCGAGCTTACGAACCGTTTTTGATACTTCCACCTTCTTTAGAACATAATCACCCACTTGGAAATCTCTGTGCTTCACTCGTTTGTTATATGCTCGCATCATCCTACTTTTCTGCCGTAAAATGGAAGTGTAAGCCTTGTCTTGTATCTCATGGATCGTATCCAATTCATATAAACGTGCAATCTTATATGCTTCACTCGTACCCACTTGGAAATCTCTGTGCTTCACTCGTTTGTTATATGCTCGCATCATCCTACTTTTCTGCCGTAAAATGGAAGTGTAAGCCTTGTCTTGTATCTCATGGATCGTATCCAATTCATTTAAACGTGCAATCTTATTGTCATTTGCATCGTATGTCGCTACTCGATCCGTGAGCATTCCTACTTCCGCTGTAATCACCGCATCAAAACCATACACGAGGCAAAATGGTGTTTCTCCGGTCGACGATCTAGGGGTAGTTCGGTATGCCCAAAGAACTCCAGGGAGTTCATCTGCCCATTTACCTCGTTCACCATCCAGCCTCATTTTCAGGTGCTGCAAAATTATACGATTTGCTACTTCAGTAAGTCCATTCGATTGCGGGTGTCCAACTGCTGTAAAATTCTGACGTATCTTTAATTCTTCACACCATGCAGTTATAGCCTTCCCATTAAATTGAGTGCCATTATCTGAGATCAATACTCGTGGAATCCCAAACCTGCAGATTATATTTTTCCATGTTAAGTAGAACAAGTATTTGAATTTACTCCATAAAGTGTTATTCACCTACAGATTATATTTTTCCAAATGAAATCTATCACTGTGTTTTCAGTTATACGAGCGATAGCTTCTGCCTCGATCCATTTGGTGAAGCATTCAATGGCTAGTATTATAAATTTTGTTTGACCTTGAGTTGGAGGAAATGGTCCTGAAATGGCAGTTTAAGTAATGTTAATTCGTATTTGATTCGTGTAGTAAGTTTTTGTAGTAATTAAGAGATTAACCTAGAATGTCTATGCCCCATTGGTCAAATGGGTAGGCTATCTTGACAGATTCCATAGCATGCCCTGGTTGATGAATTAAGTTTGCATGTAATTGACATTCTTTGCAGTGTTTTACGAACTGTGCAGCGTCACTGATCAAAGTGGGCCAATAATAGCCTTGCCTCGTAATTTTTTGAGCCAGCGAACGACCTGCGGAATGATTTCCACAACTCCCCTCATGTATCTCCTTCATCACATAAATTGCCTGGTCCTTATTTAGGCATCACAGTAACACTCCTGATACGGATCTTTTATAAAGTTCTCCATTCACCATTGTGTAACGTACTGCTTGATATGTTAGCCATCGAGCCTCAACTCTATCTTCTGGTAAATAACGTTCCGAAAAATAGCGTATAATGGGTTGTTTCCAGTCACTATCTTCATTTATAACAGCCACTGGGGTTAGGCTTTGTAGTTCGGAGTGCTGCGTAGTGATTAAAGTAATCTGACGGTTAGTACATCCCATAATTTGGTTCGCAAATTTTGCTAACGCATCAGCGCGTTGGTTTTCTTTCCGGGGAATTTGTAAGAGTTCGAATTGTTCAAAACATGAGGAAAATTCTTTTACCAATCCTAAGTATTTAACCATTGTCTTCTCTTTAGCATCGTAAGTACCATTAACTTGTTTAGCAACGAGTTGGGAATCTGTAAATACACATAATTTCTTGATGTTCAGTGATTCAGCTAATTTCAAACCAGCAATTATAGCCTTATATTCAGCTTCGTTATTAGTCACGTCAAATTCAAATTTAATAGCGAATTCAAAATCTTCCTACTTTGGAGAATGAAACCATATACCTGCACCCCCTCGTTTCGCCATTGAAGAACCATCCACATGCAATAACCATGGCCCTAACACATCATTCTCAATAGTATTAATTTCATAGGTCGTCGTTTCTACCAAAAAGTCCGCTATAATCTGAGCTTTCACAGCTGGTCTTGGTTTATATTCAATGTTAAACTCTCACAGCTCAATGGCCTATTTAATCATTCTACCTGAGGTGTCCGATTTACCCAATGTTTGGCGCAATGGTTGGTCCGTTAGCACAATGATAGGATGAGAGTGGAAGTATGGTCTCAATTTCCGAGCCGCAATTACCATCGCTAGACCCCACTTTTCAATTCCTTCGTAATTCTGCTCGGCCCTTGCATGAGTTTGCTAATGTAATATACTGGTCTATGTTCGCCCTTGACATCACAGACTAAAACGGTACTAATAGCCACTGGGGAAACTGCTAGATACAAATATAATGGTTCGTCCGGGATTGGTTTTGTCAGCAGAGGGGGTGACATTAGATATTCCTTGAGGTCTTGGAAAGCTTGTTCACATTCAGTAGTCCATTCAAAATTTTTAAGGTGACGCAGAACTTTGAAAAAATGGAGCCCCTTATCAGCTGAACGAGATATAAATCGATTTAAGCTTGCCATACGGCCCGTCAATTTCTGTACATCTTTAATGGATTGTGGGGATTGCATTTTTAGTATGGCGTCAATTTTGTCCGGGTTTGCCTCAATTCCACGTTCAGATACTAGATATCCTAAAAAGTTTCCACCTCGTACTCCGAAAGTATATTTTCCAGGGTTAAGTTTCATACCATATTTATTCATAATTCGAAAAGATTGTTTTAGGTGTTTTAAATGATCTCGCTCGTGAGTGCTTTTTACCAACATATCATTGATTTAGACCTCCATGGTACGACCTATTTCATTTTTTAACATCATGTTTACGAGACGTTGGTATGTCGCTCCCGAATTACGAAGTCCAAAAGGCATAACATTATAACAATATATCCCCCGCGAAGTTATGAAGGATGTTTTATCACGATCCTCCACCGACATCATTATTTGGTTGAAGCCTTGATAGGCATCCATCATGCTTAGCAATGCGCTTTCTGCAGTGGAATCTACGAGTTGATCAATACGAGGCAAGGGGTAGGGGTCACGAGGACAAACTTTGTTTAAATCAGTAAAATCAGTACACATTCGCCATTTCCCATCGGCTTTTGGCACTATAACTACGTTGGCTAGCCAATCAGTAAAATGAATTTCATTTATATATCCTACATCTAGCAGTTTCTTCACTTCTGCTTCGATGATGGCATTCTTCTCAGACCCAAAATTACGACGCTTCTGTCTTACTGGTTTGGCTTTTGGATCCACATTCAAACGATATTCAATGATCGCTGGATTAATACCTTTAAAATCTGCGGCGGTCCAAGCAAAGATATCTCTGTTGCTTCGTAGGAATTCGACCAGTTCCCATTCCAATTCTGGATTTAACTCAGTGCCAATTTTTGTGACTTTCTCTGTCTTGTTCTCATATAGCTGAATGGTTTTGTGCTGCAACGGTTGTATAGATGTATCAGGTGCTTCAGGTTTGTATTTACCTCGTTCCTTCTTCTTTTTCTCCTTCATTTCCTCCATGTCTTCTAGTGTGATTTTTTCGATTAAATCCGAAGCTGCAATCCGCACCATGTTTATTTCAGGGATTTCTCTTTTCTCTTTCTTTCCTCTTTTTTGGGTCGTTCCAACGAAGTTACGTAGCACTGTCTGGCTTCTAACTGATTCCCTTTTACTTCACCTATTCCGGCTCGGATTTTAAATTTCATTTTTAAATGCAAGGTTGAGACTATCGCTTCGAATTTGTTCAACATGGGTCGTCCAACGATCATATTGTAAGCGAACGGAGAGTCAACAACAAAAAAAGTTACACGTATTGTTTTTCTCCTAGGGTACTGGCCCAATGATACATCTAAGTCAATTGATCCTTTGGGCATGATTTGGGATCCAGTGAATCCATTAATGGTGTGTTCACGGGTCGTAGGTCAGTCAATTCTAATTCCATCTTTTGCAAGACCCCCCAAAAGATAATATCATTTGAGCTTCCTGTGTCAACCAACACTTTGTGTACAACAAAGTTCACTACATCCATTGTGATGATCATTGGGTCGTTGTGAGGGACCAGCATTCCCTCCAGATCTTTATCAGTGAATGTAATGGGTTCGTCCTTACCATCTAAAGTGAACACCATCTCTGACCGTCCCCTGCGTGATTCAGACGCTAGCTCTCTTAAATGCTTCTTTCTTGCACTCGATGTATCACCCGACATAGGCCCTCCAGAAATTACATATATGTTCCCTCTGTTAGGCAAGTTCTGCCTGTCATTCTCATTCATATTATCCACATCTCCCCTGTATCGTTCACCACGCTGATTATCACCCTCAATCTCTCGTCGAGTTCGATTGTATTGTACGAGTTGTTGTGCGGTCTATATGGGTGTCTCTCGGCAGATCTGCTTTTGGGACGAGTATTTCTATCACCTTCAGATTTATCCACGAAGTGTCGAAGATATACCTCTCTTATTAGTTGTTCAATTTCATCCTTCAACTGATAGCATTCATCCGTGTCATGGCCCCTTTCTCGGTGATATTCGCAGTATCTGTGTTGAGTATTTTTGTTCGTTGATTTCAGTGATTTTGGGCGTGTTATCTGCTCGGCGTGCCTAGAGTGTTGGATCGCAAGGAAGGCTTGTTTCCTTGAAGTATTCAGTGGTGTGTAATTCTCATATTTTTTAAAACGACGGGGTCGTTCGTGGTCCTTTCAGGACCCTGACCCCTCATGTCGATTATCCGTTCCTCCCTTTCGACTTCTGTGCGGGTCGTTCGTAGGGGGCTTCTCATAACGTTTAATTCTTTCCCCGTGTTTATCCCCTCGATTCATGTACGAATCGTTCGTGGGATGTACACTTTCAGAGTTCTTCATCTCGTTCATTTCTTCTTTATTTATATATTGTCCGGACAATTCCATCATCTCCTCCTGAGTCTGCAGGGGTTTCCGAGCAATTGCATTCGTAAAGGGTCCAGCCTTCAAACCTCGTAGTAAGATTCCAATCATTAATTCATTAGTCATATCAGGAAAATCTAACATTTCTTGATTAAAACGATGCACAAAATCCCTTAAGGATTCATTCATGTTCTGTTTCATCCCCATTATCATAGAGATGGATTTCTTAGTTCGTTTGTTAGTGGCAAAGTGATTCTCAAATTTTTAATCAATTGAGCATAGAAAATTATGCTTCCACTTGGTTGGCTCGTAAACCACTCATGTGCCCTTCCAGTCAAGGTAGAAAAAAATATCCTCGCATTCACAGCATCAGATTGATCCTGGAATGACATAAGTGATTCAAATGAAGTGACATGAGGCGTAGGGTCTCCAGTTCTATTGGGAATGACAAATTTTTATCAGGAAGCTCCGTCATCATCCCCTCAGAAAAAGGGGCGTTCCGTCCCATTAATGCAGTGATATGCCTGGCACGTCTGGGATTCACATCCTGCATTTGAGGCATCTGTTCATTCTCCTTAGGTCTGGCCGACCCATCATCTATATCCACCGTTTCATTAAACAATCTTCTGGGGATGATAGGTGCTTTCTCCATTCTTTACCTCATCATTTCTTCTACTTGGGCCTAAACTCTACGATCTAGCTCCTCTTGAGTCAGAGTTATTATAGTGCTTGATCTTGCTCCCATATTCCTTGCCAAAGGGGTCTCCTCCATGCTAGTTTCTTGATTTTCCATTAAGTCGGTATAAAAATTGCAGCGATTAACTAGTAAATTCCCACAGACGGCGCCACCTAATCTATAAATTGGTTTATATCATAAAATAATGTTACTATTGGGATATAATTAGTTATAAACTCCAATAATATTGAACATATCAGATGTGATTTCAAATAGAAATTCTAACTTATCAACCCTAGAAGTCAAAAGCTCCAATGTGGTTGGGGGTGCTTCTCGGTGTTTTTTATACTCCAGTAACTAAGATGAACTATTTATTACAAATTTATCCTTGAAAATAAATCTTTTATTATTTAAAAAAAACTGATTTACAATCACTTATGTATGAAAAAACATCTACGTAGTTGTTTTAACTGTATGATTGTGTTTGTAAGTGCTACTTAGTTCTGATTTCTAATTATTTCGGTTTGTTTTCCACTTATAATCACTTCTTGAAAAGTGGAATAGTTTGCAAACACTCTCTAAAAGAGAACTAGTAGGGCTGTTCACGAGTCGAGCCGGCTCGCGAGCTCGGCGAGTCGGCTCGAAAAAAGCTCGACTCGAGCTCGAGTTTTTTCGAGCTCGAGCTCGAGCCGGCTATCGAGCCGAGCTCGAGCCCATATTAGGTTGTTCGGGAGCTCGCGAGCCTCCCATTATTTTTTATTATATATATATTATATATAATATATAATATAACATATATATATATTAATATTAAATTTGAATCGTTCCTCCCAATGTTCCCACAGTGGCACAGCAGCACTTTTAATCATTCCTCCCAATGTGGGAACAACAGCACTACCTTTAATCATTATTTTTTATTATATATATATATATATATATTATATATAATATATAATATAATATATATATATTAATATTAAATAAGTAAAAAGCATCCCAATGTTCCCACAGCAACATTACCTTCGTCCACTACCTTTGTCCAGCAGAATCGTCGTAAAGCACCATGCCACCGGCAGATATAGGCGCTTTGAAGACCCGAAAGCTTGTTGCCTAACCCTTCATTTTCTCAGATCGGTCCGACTCCGAATTCAAACAAGAAAGGTAAATTAAGATCTTACTCTCTGCAACTAGGGTTATGTTTAAATAATGGGATGGAGTGTGTAGAATTTGGGGACGAATTAAACCCTAAAGCTTTCAAGTCGAGCTCGAGCTGAAAATACAAACATGAGCTCGAGCTCGAGCCTTTGTAAGCACAGCTAGACGAGCTCGAGCTCGAGCTCGAGCTCGAGCTCCCTTAGACATTTTCGAGCTCGAGCTCGAGCCGGTCAAAATCGTCAAGCTCGGCTCAAGCTCGACTCGTGAACAGCCCTAAGAACTAGTATATTGTGGATTGTTAAAAAGAAGTATTGGCTCTAATAATGTTTTAAAGTTGCATTCCACAACTTATTTAGATCATTATGCATTAAATAAAGGATGCACAATTTGTGTAGAAATTATGTACATATATCATATAATAGCTACTCAGTAGTTTATAAATTAGACAAAGATCTTTCACAGTTTATGTACACATTATTTGATCTCTAGGTAATCCTTTCGTCAAAGGATCCGCTATATTCTCCTTTGATTTTATATAATCAATGGAAATAATCCCATTAGAGATCAACTGCTTAATGGTATTGTGTCTACGACGGATATGTCTAGACTTACCATTATACATGTTACTCTGAGCCCTACCAATTGCCGACTGACAGTCGCAATGGATTAAGATAGGACCGACTGGCTTTTCCCAATATGGAACATCTTCTAAGAAATGTCTTAGCCATTCAGCCTCTTCACCAGCTTTATCTAAAGCTATGAACTCAGACTCCATAGTTGATCTGGCTATACACGTTTGCTTAGAGGATTTCCAGGACACTGCTCCTCCTCCAATGGTAAAAATATACCCGCTGGTGGACTTAGAGTCATTAGTGTCTGAGATCCAGTTAGCATCACTGTATCCTTCGATCACAGCCGGATATCTTGAGTAGTGTAATCCAAAGTCTTTAGTGTACTTTAGGTACTTAAGAACCCTGGTTAAAGCTTTCCAGTGTTCTTCACTAGGATTACTGGTGAATCTACTCAACTTGTTCACCGAATATGCGATGTCCGGACGGGTACAGTTTGTTATGTACATCAAACTCCCAATGACCCTCGCATATTCCAATTGTAATACAGGTACACCACTGTGTTTGCGTAAATGAACTGACAAATCCACAGGTGTTTTTACTGGTGCACTGTCCTTAGGAAGAAATTTTTCTAAGACAGCCTCCACGTAATGTGATTGTGATAACACAAGTCCATCAGACTTTCTAGAGATTTTAATCCCCAATATCACATCAGCTAAACCCATATCCTTCATGTCGAAATTTCTTTTCAACATTCCTTTAGTATTCATGATCACCTCATGATTACTCCCTGTGATGAGCAAGTCATCAACGTATAGACATACTACGACGTATGAACTTTGTGTCTGTTTGATATAAACACACTTGTCACACTCGTTAATTTTGAAACCATTTGACAACATCGTGCTATCAAATTTTTCATGCCACTATTTTGGCGCTTGTTTAAGCCCATACAGTGACTTCACTAGTTTGCACACTTTGTTCTCCTGTCCCGGAACAACGTACCCTTCGGGTTGTTCCATATAGATTTCTTCATCTAATTCTCCGTTCAGGAACGCAGTTTTAACGTCCATTTGATGTATCTCAAGGTTATGCAAAGCTGCAATTGCAATGAATACTCTTATGGACGTTATTCTCGTTACCGGAGAATAGGTGTCAAAGAAATCAAGACCCTCCGTCTGTCGGTATCCTTTGACTACCAGACGGGCCTTATACTTATCAATAGATCCATCAGTCTTATACTTTTTCTTTAGTATCCATTTGCATCCCAAAGGCTTACTTCCCACAGGGAGATCAACCAACTCCCAGGTATGGTTGTGCATTATTGACTGAATTTCACTATTGATAGCCTCTTTCCAGTATTGAGCGTCTGGACTCGCTAAGGCTTCCTTAATCGTTCTCGGGTCCCCTTCTAATGTATACGATACAAAATCAGGACCGAACGTTTTAGGAACTTTTATCCTTGTGCTGCGTCTTAGTGTTTCGTCCCCGGGACTACCACTTGTAGACGCTTCATGCGTTCTTTTAAGAGGATTCTGAACACTTTCCCCTTTCTTGGGAAATATGTCCTCAAAAAACGAAGCATTTCTTGATTCCATGATCGTACCCTCATGGATGTCAGAGATTTCTGACCTATGTACCAGAAATCGATAGGCGCTACTGTTCAGTGCATATCCGATGAAAATGCAATCAACAGTTTTCGGCCCTATCTTGATTTGTTTGGGTTTTGGTACTTCTACCTTAGCCAAACACCCCCACACTTTCAAGTGTTTGTAAGAAGGCGCATGCCCTTTCCATAATTCGTACGGAGTCTCACTCCTACGTTTATGTGGGATCTTGTTAAGAATATAACAAGCTGTGAGTATCGCCTCCCCACACAAATTCTGAGGTAACCCAGAATTTAGCAACATCGCATTCATCATCTCTTTTAGAGTGCGATTCTTGCGTTCTGCAATGCCATTTGACTGAGGTGAGTATGGTGCCGTAGTTTGATGAATAATTCCAGAGTTGGTACAAAATTCATCAAAAGGTGCGCCATATTCTCCACCTCTATCACTTCGGATAACCTTTATCCGTTTACCAAGTTGGTTCTCAACTTCGGTTTTGTAATGTGTAAAAGCCTCAAGCGCTTCGTCTTTACTTTTTAGTAAATACTCATAACAGTATCGTGTGCAATCATCGATAAAAGTAATAAAATACTTTTTCCCACCTCTAGTTTACACGAACTTCAAATCACATATATCAGTGTGAATAAGTTCTAGAGGTGCGGTACACCTTTCCACTGAAGGAAACGGTGGTTTGACTAGCTTTGCTTCTACACAAATCTCACATTTGTGTTTATTTTCAACTTTAAAAGTTGGCAACAGGTTTAAATGAACTAATCTTCTAATGGTATCATAATTTACATGTCCTAGTCTAACATGCCATAAATTAGAATACTCAATCAAGTAAGCAGAAGAATTAGTTTTATTCATAGCATTTTCAGTTACAGCGCGAATAACATTCATTACATTCATCTTGAAAAGGCCATTCTCTATATAGCCTTTTCCTACATAAATTCCACGCTTCGTAAGAGAAAACCTATTAGCCTCAAAGACTAACTTAAACCCATGCTTCACCAGAGCCGATCCCGAGACCAAGTTCTTGCGTATGTCTGGAACATGCAGAACTTCTGTCAGAGTGAGCTCTTTCCCAGATGTCATCTTCAAAACCACTTTTCCTATTCCTTGAACAGGAGAAGTAGCAGAATTGCCCATAAAGAGCTTCCGTCCTTCAACCGGAGTGTAAGATGAGAACGCCTCCCGATCAGAACATATATGGCGAGTCGCCCCTGTATCGACAAACCATTCTCTTGGGTTATCCACCAGATTTGCCTCGAACACAACCGCTGTTAGGTCAAGCTCAGACAAGTCAAAAGGAACCCTCTTGTCAGATAGGTCATCGATCATTTGGTTGATGCCTTGCATGTCATCAATCGCCAAGTGGGCTTGATTCTGCGCCTGTTTTCCTCGATTTTGGCCAGAACCTTGCCTTTGGGAGTTATTTTTCTTGGGCTCTCTGCACTCCCTCGCCCAATGCCCTGTACGCCCACAGTTATGGCATTTGTCATCGGGCTTTACCAGCCCATTCCCAGCTTGCTTTTTCTGAGAAGTGTTCCGTTTGGCCTTAAACTTTCTTTTCCGGCCATCCGGAGCCTCAGCCACATTTGCCATGGCTTTCATAGGAGCCTTCTTGTCTGTAGCCCTGTTGTCTTCCTCAATCCTGAGTCGAACAATCAAGTCTTCGAGACTCACCTCCTTTCGTTTGTGTCTCAGATAGTTCTTGAAGTCGGACTATGACGGAGGTAACTTCTCAATCATGGCCGCTGTTTGGAACTGATCAGTCAAGATCATGCCCTCGGCATGAACCTCGTGAATGATTATCTGAAACTCTTGAGCCTGGCTCATTACCGATTTGGAGTCCACCATTTTGTACTCCAAGAACTTCGCGACGACAAACTTTTTCAGTCCCGCGTCCTCCGTTCTGTATTTTTTCTCTAAAGCCTCCCAGAGACTTTTAGCTGTATTCTGTGCCGAATACACATTATACAGCGAGTCGTCTAACCCGCTGAGCAAGTAGTTTCGGCATAGAAAGTCACTATGATGCCAAGCATCATATTCCCTCCTCCTGTTGGTATCCACCACATCTTCTTCCGGGGTGGACGGAGGATCCTCCCGTAAGAATCTCGCCAGATTCAGTGTGGTGAGATAAAAAAGCATTTTCTGACTCCACCTCTGATAATCAGCCCCGCTGAATTTAGGTGGCTTTTCTGCCGGAGCTGGAGCGGGCACCACTGGAGCATACGATGTATTCGTACCGGCGACAGGACCCGAACCTAGTCCGGACCCTAACCCAGTAGCGAAACCCCCACCGTTTCCTCCAGACCCGGAACCAAACCCGGACCCAAACCCGGAACCAATACCGGCACCAAGTCCTAGACTCGGTCCAGACGTTCCTCCAAAACCAGAACCTGAAGCTCCAGCAAACCCACTAGTACCGAGTCCCAGACCCGGACCAGTATTTCCACCAAAACCGGAACCGAGTCCTTGACCCGATCCGGAGCCAAAGTTGAAACCGAAACTGCCACCTGGACCAAGACCGAAGTCAAGAGTGGCAGCAGCATCATCACCGGAGTTCTCCATAATCAGAGTCGAAGGTTGGAAACGAATATATTTCGTGTTAAGTTTGTTACACAAACTTCGAACGATTACAACGAAACAGTAGCGCGAAAGATACAAACGAACAGGAATTTCTGAGGCGAGATGAACTCTGTCCTTAACACGAAATTGCCCCGCTTCTGGTGGTACGGGTGATGCACACGTGTCCCAAGATACAACGGAAACAGCTTTTTCGTAGGACCACTCCAAACGAAAAAACAACTACGAACTTTACTTGCTGCCTTAAGCTCTCAAGAGGAAGAGGATATTGATTTCTGTTGTGTGTTTTTCCAATGTGCAGGAGACCCCTTTTTATAGGTGAAGAAACGAGACCAAGGAATAAATACACATAAACACAGCCTTGAATTTTCAGTGTAACAGTAGGGTGTTACTGAAAAAATCAAGGAAACGTTTTTGAAGAAGAGAAAAACGTGGCCTTTGTTTTTTCTTTTCTATATGTATTTTATCCATGGAATAAATCTGTTGGAACGTTTATGGGCTCAACTCAATTGACCCAATTTAAATAATAAACAAACTAAATGGGTAGTCATTATGGGCCCAAATTTAATTAAATAAATTTGGCCCAAAAAGATAATATTTTGACCACAAACCCACAAGCCACAAGCCCAAGCCCAAGCCCGGACCCGGTCCGGTCTGGTCCGGTCCGGGCGGGCGGCGCGCGTGTGTGCGCGAGACGAGCCAAGCGGACCATAGCTACGTCTTCCCTCCGGTCAAAACTATTGTAGACCCAAGGGCCCAAACCCATAAGCCAACACTAGCCTATATACATAGACTTAGTTTGTTTTATTTCTCCTATGTGGGATAGGCCAATTCAAACCCCTCACTTTAACCATTAATTTCTTATTCGTTATAACATCGAATCGAGAAATTCGAAAGGCTAACTTCATCTACTCCCGGAGTAGAACAAGAATATACCAAATATTCCCGTATCCTCGATACGTATATGGTTCGAATTTATTTGGCAAAATGGCACCTCATTTTGCCCCCCACATTTGCAAGCTGTTAACTAACAGCTTTTCCAACAGGCTGTACATGTGATTATCTCAAAATCTTTATTAATTCAACATCAGTTTATAATGGTATGAACATACTATGCCAGACTTAAATTTCGAAGTTGCTTCTCCTAGTGTTTCCCATTATCTGAAATATCCTTGTTCGGCAAGCTGAAATCACATGAATTTAGAAAACAAAAAGGCCAAAAAGCATTTTGGAAAAGGGAAAATAGTAATTCAGGAACGTCAACGAAAGAAATTCGAATATCTATATTATATATATGACAGGTTTTGGCCTGTATGTATCTCGAAGTTTGCAGACGAGTTTGAGCTCTAACTCAACTTCCTTGAATTGATAAAAACTTGAGCTCATATATCACCAAACTCAATTTCGTGCTTTCAAAGAAATAAGCAGTACTTCAAAATAATTGTGTGTCTTCTGTATTTCTGGGGATAAGTCATCTCAATAATCAAATTACACCTCACAATTATCATTGTTAATAGTTTTCCAATATCCGAATTCATTTCCGCACTTTAACAAATACTATGAAAAAAAATATTAACCTGCTGTGATTGTTTTCATTTATTTTCTACTGATCCCTCTCCAACCTAGGTCAAATATACCAATTTCCTCAGTTTAACAAATGCTATGAAAAAAATATTAACCTTCTGTGATTGATTAACAACACTGTGATTGGTGAAATGATAAAGGCCAGAACGTTTTTGTAATAAAAGAAGAGGGCAGGGACTTGAATGCAATTAAAAAAAATATAGAAAAAGGGCGGGAAAAATAGTTACAGCCATTGTTGTATAAATAACAGATTTTGTGAATGAAAAAAACAACTTGTTGATTTTGATAATTCAATTCTCTTTTGATCTTAATTCTGTGTTGGTGAATTCCTACGAGAAAATCATTGAATCGATCTCCAGGTAAATCTTGTCGATTCTTCCCATCTTTTGTGATCTTCATCAAGTGGTATCATTGATCCTAATCGATCATTGGTAACTTGTTTCTTTGATCAGCCATTGTGGAAAAGACGCGGAGTACAGGCGAATTGCGGAAAGAAGTGGATACTTTAAAAGTATCCATGGACGAGCTGAAGAATATGATGGCAACGATCATTGCGCATCACAACACTCAATCGATTACGGGCGCGAGTGGCGATACTGGTAGTGAGGCCAATAGATCGAAGGATGGCACGTGGAATGCAGGCTATCAGGTGCCTACGAAGCTTTCTCGAGTTGAATTTCCAAGATTCAATGGCGAGAATTTGCGTGGATGGCTATATAAAAGTGAACAATTCTTTGAGGAGGATGAAACACCACCAATGGCGAAAGTTCGATTGGCTGTAGGGCGTGTGTTGCAGTGGCATCAAATGTACACGAAGAGCCGACTAACTTGTGAGGTTTCGAATTGGGAGGAATATATACGTTCTCTCAATGACAGATTTGGAGCGATGACTTTTGATGATCCGATGTCCGAATTGGTGAATCTCAAACAGGTACAATCTGTCCGACAATACCTTGATAAATTTGATGAGATTGTGAATTGTTTGGAATTACCTGAACCGTACGCATGTTCTGTGAATGTGCGCATGTTCTGTCCTAAGTCGCTACAGGAGGCGATCAGCTTGGCCAAACTTGAAGAACATGCTCTAATTCACAACCAAAAGAAATTTCAGTCACCATACACCAAAAACCCTAATTCCCAACATAAACCTAATTACCAACATTCTAATACGAACAATCCTCCCTTGCTAGTTAAACCATCACTCAATCATTCTAAATTTAATCAGAATACCTCCGCACAACCAAAGCGATTGAATCCTCAAGAGTTGGATGCTAAACGAAGAAAAGGATTATGCTATTGGTGTGATGAGAAGTTCACTAGGGAGCATGTTTGCAAAAACCGAAGGCATATCTACTTGCTCAAAATTCCTCAGGAGGAAGGCGAGGAAGATGAGGCTGAAGGGGAAGACAGTGACAAGGAAAAATTTATGAGTGAAGAAGAGGAGCAATAGGTATGGGAATCGCATATGTCGATGCATGCGATAACAAGCGTTCTTGATTTCAAAACATTGATGGTTACGGGGATGATGAAAGGCAAACCGATTTATATCTTGATAGATACGGGTAGCACACATATTTCATCGATTTAGACACAGCCAAGAAACTAGGGTGTAAGTTGAAAGCAATACGTCCATTTCCCGTGTCTTTGGTTGATGGCAATAGACTAATTAGCTCTCACATTTGTAAAGATTTTACGTGGAAGATGCAAGGGGTCAAGTTCACTACTACCCTAATGACCATTCCGTTAGGGGATGCGATATGGTGCTCGGCATACAATGGTTGGTGACCTTGGGTGACATTAGTTGGAACTTTAGCCAACTAAAGATGGAGTTTCAAAAGGATAGCAAGAAGATCATGTTGAGGGGTATGCAGCCATCTTCAATAAAACTGTTGAATAGGGAAAAGATGACTAAGATGATTCAGAAGACTTCCCAAATTAGTATGCTGCAAGTGGGAATATTCCAAAGTAAGGAATTGAGTCCGAGTTACTTGTTCAAATTGGAGGGCCACAATACAAACAACACATTTCAGTTGGAGTCTCTGCTGAAGGATTACAAGGATTTGTTTGTAGAACCTACGTGCTTACCACCTTCAAGACAACACGATCACCGACTTACACTGAAGGAAGGCACATACCCTATTAGTCTGCGACCCTATAGGTATCCGGTGAGGTAGAAAGATGAGATTGAGCAAATAGTTCAATCGTTATTGGATGGTGGAGTGATATGACCGAGTACGAGTCCGTTCTATAGCCTTATTGTTATGGTCAAGAAGAAGGATGGATCATGGCGTATGTGCGTGGATTATAGGGCTCTTGACAAGGCCATGGTTAAGGACAAGTTCCCCATTCCAGTTATTGACGAGCTGCTGGACGAGTTACATGGGGCTAGGCTATTTAGTAAGCTGGATTTGCAATCGGGATACCATCAATGATTGAGGAGGATATCGGTAAGACAACATTTCGGACACACCATGGACATTTCGAGTTCTTGGTGATGCCCTTTGGATTGGCGAATACACCCTCAACGTTTCAAGGTTTAATGAACAAAGTGTTTTCTCAATACCTTATAAAATATGTTTTGGTGTTCTTCGACGATATATTGATTTACAGTAGGAGTTGGGATGAACATTTGGAACCTTTGTGAATCACCTTCAACACCTTGCGGGTTAATCAGTTGTTCGTGAAGCAATCTAAATGTGATTTTACGTATGATAAAGTCAAGTATTTGGGACATATAGTGTCCAATGGAGGGGTTTCAGCTGACCCAAACAAAATAAGAGCAATGGTGGAGTGGCCCCAACCTAAGACATTAAAGGAGTTGCGAGGATTCTCAGGTATCACACGCTATTATAGGAAGTTCATAAGAGGGTATGGGATCATTGCCCAACCCTTGACCGATTTGTTAAAGAGTGATTCATTCGTTTGGAGTGATAAGGCGATGGCTGCTTTCCAAGATCTTAAGATAGCTATGACGCAGGCCCTGTTTTGGCAATGCTCGACTTTTAAGAGGAGTTTTGTGTGGAGACGGATGCATGCAGAAGGGGAATATGAGCGTTACTAGTACAAAAAACAAGGCCAATTGCTTTTATGAGTAAAGCCTTAGGACATAAAAACTTAGCCATGTCCGTGTATGATAAAGAAATGATGGCAATTGTGGTGGCGGTGCAACGATGGAGGCTATACTTGGTGGGAAGATATTTCGTAATTAAAACTGGTCATAAGAGCCTTAAACACCTTTTGGAGCAGAGGATTTCCACTCCTAGCTAGGAAAAATGGTTGATTAAGTTGCTAGGATATGATTTTACCATTCAATACAAGAAGGGGCAAGAAACACGTTGGCCGGTGCACTCTCACGGCAACGACATGAGCATGATGGTGAGATGAAATCTCTTTCTCATGTACAATCGAAGTTATTACAACAAGTCAAAGATAGTTGGGAGAGTGGCCCTAAAATGCAACACCTCATTAAGGGTTTGGATGGGACTTCAAGGAAACCCCATTATACATGGCAAATGGGTATATTGACAAGAAAGGGTAAGTTGGTTGTTGAGAATGATTCTACGTTGAGGGATAGAATATTCCAAATATATCACCAAGGTAGTTTGGGGGGACATTTTTTAATGCAAGTTACTCTTCACCGAATCAAGCAAATGTTCTATTGGAAGAAAATGAAAGCCGACATTTATGCGGCAGTCCGAGAGTGCGAGGTGTGCCAAAGGTGTAAGGGAGAGAATGTTGCTAAACCGGGTCTCTTACAACCCTTACCGATTTCGAAGCAAGTGTGGCAAGATATCTCTATGGATTTCATAAAAGGTTTTCCGGATTCAGGTGGATCGAATAGCATACTGGTCATGGTGGATAGGTTGAGTAAATACGTGCATTTCGTTCCATTTAAGCACCCTTACACAGCCATAGATGTAGCCCAGGCTTTTATGGACAACATCTTTAAGTTACATGGGACTCTGAAGACTATTGTAAGTGATCGAGATGCCATTTTCATGAGTAAATTTTGGCAAGAGTTCTTTAAAGCACAGGGGGTGAAGCTGCACATATCTACTACCTACCATCCTATGGTCAAACGAAAGTGGTTAATCGGTGTTTGGAAGTTATTTACGATGCATGTGTAGTTGAACGGCCTACGGCTTGGAAACGGTGGTTACCATTGGCCGAATGGTGGTATAACACTTCTTACCATTCCACGCTTAAAAGTACACCTTATGAATTTTTATATGGGCAGCAACCCCCGATCCACCAACCGTATATACAGTTTAACGCTTCGGTGGACGCCGTTGATAAGAGTTTGGAGAAGAGAGAAAGTACAATTAGATTGCTGAAGCAACACTTGGAGAAAGCTCAGGCTCGAATGAAACATTACGCATACAAGAATAGGAGTGAGAGGTGTTTGGAGATTGGGGAATGGGTTTACGTGAAGCTGCAACCGAATCAGCAACTGTCTATGCGGCAACATGCCTACAATAAACTTTTGGCTAAATATTTTGGGCCCTTTCAAATCGTGCAGAAGTATGGGACAGTAGCTTATAGGCTGGAGTTGCCTAAGGAAGCAAAAATTCATCCAATTTTTCATGTGTCGCAGCTCAAGCGAAGAATTGGCAACAAACCTTGTAATCCCAACCTTCCAGTGATGCTCACGGAATATGGAGTACTAGTGTTGGAACCGGAGGAAGTGTTATAAAGGAGAATGGTCAAGAACAATAACAGACCGACTACGCAATGGCGGGAATATTGCATTTTTCATACATCAATGTGGCATGCACGTTTATTTAATACACTAATATGGGGGGTGGCAATTTGAATACATTATTGTGGGGTAGGTGTGGCAATTTGAATACAATTTTTGCCGGAATATTTGATTTTCACCGGAAAATGACATGTGCCGGTCACGTGCCATCTAATTTGGGGATTTTGACTTCAATTTGGGGATTTTGACTTCAACTTAAGAGCTTCACTTCGATTTTGACCAAAATTGAGGGAAAATATCAATTTTGACCTTAATTTCTCAATTTTATCTAATAAAAATAAATAAAATTACCATCTTCCTCCCTTCCACCATCTCCACCACCTGACCATCATCTCCACCACCTGACCACCCCTTCCTCACCCCCGAAAGTCCAAAAGTCCACCGAGAGTTCGACGATGGTGGCATCGGTTGAAAGATTCAATTTCTCGACGGTGGCGACGGCGGTGCCATGAAGTGATTGGTGTAGAGGTCGATGCAGAAATGGAGTTTGGAGAAATGGAGTTTGGTGGTGATGGAGAAATGGAGTTTGGTGGTGATGGAGAAATGGAGTTTGGGGAAGAAGACAACAAAAAAAAAATCTCCAAAATTAAAGGTCAAAATTACAAAATTAAAGGTCCTCGATTTAATTCGTGTAGTCCCTTTACTAGCCCAGTAAAAACGGATCTCCAACATCATCTTCTTCATCAAACCCAAGAACCCCATTTTAGCTATTTTCATCTTCTTCATCAAAAACCTAGAACCCCATTTTTCATTGTTCTTTGATTCCTTGTTCCTGGAGTTCTTATTCTTTGATTTTTTATTTCTGGATCGATGTGGAGATGGCGGTGTCGGTGGCGAAGGTGGCGGCAGCGGTGGCGGCGGCGGCAGTGACGCGGTGGTGGTGGTTGAAAATTTAAAGAAATATAAAATATAATTTGTTTTAACAAATAGTTAATTTGAAGGTCAAAATTGAATTACCAGTCAAAATTAATAAAATGTCAATTTCAGTCAAAATTCCCAAAATTAAGTTAAAATGCCCAAATTAAAGGTCAAAATCCCTAATTTTAGTCAAAATCAATCAATTTTCCGGTGAAAATCGAATATTCCGACGAAAATCGAATATTCCGGCAAAATTTGTATTCAAATTGCCACACCTACCCCACAATAATGTACTCAAATTGCCACCCCCCATATTAGTGTATTAAATAAACGTGCAGGCCACATTGATGTATGAAAAATGCAATATTCCCACGCAATGGCTTGTTAAATGGTTCAACTCACCACCGGAGGACACTACATGGGAGTCGGCTTATGAGATGAGGAAGATGTTTCCTCATTTTAATCCTTGAGGACAAGGATTGTTTAAAGGGGAAGGTATTTGATATATGCCAGAACGTTTTTGTAATAAAAGAAGAGGGCAGGGACTTGAATGCAATTAAAAGAAAATATAGAAAAAGGGCGAAAAAAATAGTTACAGCCATTGTCGTACAAATAACAGATTTTGTGAATGAAAAAACAACTTGTTGATTTTGATAATTCAATTCTCTTTTTATCTTAATTCTGTGTTGGTGAATTCCTACGAGAACGATCATTGAATCGATCTCCAGGTAAATCTTGTCGATTCTTCCCATCTTTTGTGATCTTCATCATGAAATTGATCAAATACAATTCATTCAATTGCTACATACAAGCACATAACAAACTGCATAATGAATAATCAATTTAGTACATGTAGAGAAACCCTTGGGTCTTGTGCTCATGTAAATCAAATCAAAACCTAAATAATGCACTTTTAATAAATTATTATCGAAACCTAGATACCAAATTCCAAACCCAAACAACTCTCACTCTCACTAAAACTCAACCAAAAAAGCAAAATTCCACCACAAAGAACAATTCAAATTCCCAAATTTCCTGACAACTACTTGCACAAAAATGAAAAGTACATATTAAATCACAGCTCAAACATGATTTAGCGTGCCCAGGCCAAAACTACAGAAAATCATACCTCATCCATCATTAGGAAAGCATCCACCCCTTCGACGTCGATCCAGTCAATTTGCTTTTGGCTGTACGATCCTTCTAGAATGTTCTCCAACTCATCGCCTTACGATGATGAAGGCGAATTAGGAAAATCGTGGTCGCGATGTTTGAGCTGGAACAAGCCTTGCAGTTTCGGCGAAGAGGAGAATGAAAATGGCGTCAGGCCGTAAAACCAAAAAAAAAAAAAGGGAAGTAGAAGGTAGGATCTGCTGCTCCGTACAAGCGACTGACGAAAATCAGCTGATGTGTATTATTAACAAAATGTTGTATTTCATTTTTTTTGGGCATTAACAATCCACATCTAATTTTTTTAATAAATGAATGCAACCCCATCAAATATTTTATAATTCATAGAACTTTTTGTAATGTATTTTTAATTTGAATCTGATCTTTTAATTTAAATTTGGTCGTGCATAGCACGGGTTACTATAAGACGCATAAATGGATGCAGAGTTTGAAGTATCATGTGAGTATTCTTAGTTTACTATTATTTTTATTTACGTCTATTTTGTATTTTCTATTTGCTTTCATTTCTCAAAATTCAAGAATATTTATATTTTTTTTGTGGCAAAAAATTGCTACCAGACTTAAATTTCTTCTAAAATTTCTCTCTTAATTTTATCTATTGTGGGACATTTGCTGTTTTATTTTCTTTGTTTGAGAGTTGTTGATGATCATAATATAATTGTGTATATGGAGCACTTGAAATTACATAAATCTTGAAGGGTGGAAAATTTCCTAATAAAGGCACAATATGAAATTGCATAAATTGATTATATTCACATCAATGGTTTGAATTTGATAGCTCAAATATTAGTTTTCATGTTAGTTTTCTTATACATGTGATAAGTGCAAGTTTAAACAAATAAATTATACAAAAGTTTCAAAATATTGGTCGTAATAACGAAATTGTGTGGAGCACTTGAATTGACAAAAATTTAAGATGCAAAGTTCCCTAATAGAGGTAAGGTACACATGTTATGAGATTGTACATTGATGGATTGAATTTGATAGCAAAGTGTTTTTTCAACTTTTATAAAATTTTAGTTTTAATGTTATGTTTCTGATAAATGTAATAAGTGTATAAGTTTATTGAGAAATTAATTAAACAAATGCTTCGAAGTTGTCATATTTTGATTTCTATTATTGTGAAAAAGTAATTGACTCTCTTTATTTTAGGAAAAAAATTTATATATCATAACAGAATCACGTCATATTCAAAATATAATACCTGGATCATAATATATATTTTTTATTTAATATTTTTAAAATGATGTGCCGTGCATAGCACGGAGCTTACACTAGTTATATATATTATAGCAAAGTGGTGTTTGACTTAATTTTGACCATATAACTCAATACTATTTTGTGGTAATTTTGAATTATTTTAATTATGAAAAAATATCATTGATTGATTATGTTGACTATATTAGTTGAAGGTTTTAATTTGTAAGTTACCATAAATACACTTAATGCAAATTAACTTAAAATATGCATGCTATAATAGGAAAGCCGTTTGTCATGTTTATGGAATGATTGATTTATATTTATGATAATTTTTTTCATTTTGTAAACCATTCAAATTAGCCTAAAATATTACATGAAGTACTAATTTCAAATTTCAATATCTACATAATTGCTTCATTTATCTTCAATCAAGGCAAATAGTAATATATGGAAGTTTGTTTGGTATTCTGTAACTTCTTATGGTAAAAATAATTTCTCTCAATCCCAAATCTATTATATAGTAATGGTCAAATATGTGATGTTGATACAAATGTTTAAAAACGTTGCAACTTTGTTAGACAAAACAATGCAAGTAGAAATGGTGGTGCAGGGAAGTGAAATGGGAGTATCTATGCAGATTCATTGAGATAAGCATGTCTTTTGTCTTTTCTTTTTTATTGTTCTTTTAAGTTTTAATATTCAAGAATGTCGTTTTATTTATTTTTAATATTTAACCTTTTTTAATGGAGAAATAGTTACATAACATATTTCGATCTTCTTCTTTTGAGTTTTGATCCTTGGTTTAATCAATTTGGAGAAACATTGAATTATAATATAGTTGCATCTGAAATGCTATGTTTTATTATTGTTTACTTAGCATTTTTCAACAATTAAATATAATTCTAGAATTTGATTCGAGTGATATGTGTGTATAAGATATGTTTTATATACAATTATTTACTTTATATTATTTTTATTTTTTAATCTTCATCATATGTTTTCTTTTGTTTCTAATATTCTTAGTGTTTCTATATATTACTAAATATTTTCAAGTCTATAACTACTGAAATTCACTTTATCCATCATTTATTAAATTAGTAAGTTGTATATTATTTTTAATACTTATAGTTTTCCACATCTTCTCTTTGTTTTTCTTTCTGCTCATTTATTTTGGGACTTTGAAGAATTTGTAACAATATTTTTCTGTTTATCCAATAAGTAATGCAAGTTTCTTAATTTACATATAATTTCTATCTTTGTTCTATTAGCTTTATTCTACCCGATGATTCCTTTTATTTAATTACTAGCGTGTGACCCATGCTATGCACGACATATCATTTTAATTTTTTTAATTAAATAAGACTAACATGTAAAAATAAAAAATGCTACATATCTCATATATAACCAAGCAACCTAAGTAGTCTATGTAAAATATAATTATTATTTTACTCATATTATGTAACACCCCATTTTTGAAAAATCTGGCATATCATATTTTGGCATATAAATACAATTTTATTTATTAGTTTATTATTAATAATTCATTTTATGTTTAACTGAGCTTTCCGTTTAAACGTTTATAACGAACTAAATTTTTTTTTCAAGTTTGTTTAGTTCTTGCAGGATAGCTACCCGAAGAGACCGAGTTCGATTGTGATGCACTCGATACGAAACGTTTTTATAAAGCTTTGTGTTGAAAATTATATTACCTAAAAATTCATGGGAGCAAATTATAAATTTTGAAAGATTCGGAGGATTATGGATTAATTTCACCTAAAGTTAACATGTGTCCTACACTTAGCAACATTAGGGTGTTGACACCTCAACCTTGCTCCATATTTTTTCACTTAGCAACCATAGACTTAAGACACCTCAACCCTTGCATGCAAAGAAGTGGTACAAAATATTTTGTGCACAAAAAAATCATTCTTCCATTTTCCAAATCATATGCAAGACTATTTTTCTCTCAAAGCTATCAAGTAAATAAGCATTTTGTTTCTTTAACTAGAGGTAAAAATTTATGAATTTCCATTAATTTCTACCTTACTTTGTTCAATATAATGTGTATATATATACATATCATAAGTGTTGATTATGAAAGTTCATGTTTGATTATCATGTCTAATGTTGTTGCATGTGTAATAATATAATGTTAAAGTGGTTTCTTGTGGATGTTAGAGGTTGTAAAACTCAAAAAATGCATTATATGAGGAAATATGTGAGTTTGAGCAGTTTGTGAAGAACTCTGAAATTTCAGTCCACTTTGTCGATTTTTATAAACTTTTGTACTTGAAATTTTAGATAACTGTTTTAGTAGGTTATTCTATATGATGTTGGAAATTTATAGTTAAAATTTGGTGATTTTTGGAGTTGTGTATGAATTATGACGAATTTTCAAAAGTAGTCCCGCCAGAATTACAGTTTTCTATGATAGTTTCTTTTGGTGTTGTTAGGTAATTAAATGGGGGAATTTCTTCATGTAAATTTTTGTGGAACCTAACTATCATGTCTAAGTGATATGTGGAAAATTTTGAACGGTTTTGAGTTGTGTGTGATTTTCTAAAAATCGTTTAGTATGGACTGCCAAGTGAGATACCGAAATTTTAAGGTTGTACGCTTTTGCATTTATTTGAAATAGTTTGAGATATTTTCTTATTCTGAAAATTTTACTACATGTTCATGTGTGTGATGTTAAGTGGTTTATAAATGTTGAAAATTTTCTGAGTAATAGAATAATTTATAAAATTTCTTTAATCCGGATTGGCTGTCCTAAAATTATTCATGATAAATCATATGTTTTGTAAGTAAATCTCAAAATCAAAATTTTAATTGGTTTTGGAAATTTTATAGAATGTATTACAAAGTTTATGTCTATGTTCTACAGGTTTTAAGTTAAAGATGTTATTGTTATAAGTATATATATATATATATATATATATATATATATATATATAATGTTAATTTGTTATTGGTTAACCACTTGAGTTTAGTGGATAACAATAAATTACCCATATTTAAATATATGTATATATGCGTTTTTTTTAAATACATATGTTTTAAATCTTAACGTTGATAAACGGTCGAGTGCAGTACGAGACGACCGGATACTTCAAGAGCTATCCCCACATCTTTAGCGAAACGTCAAGTGGGTAACGTTTATTTTCAGTTACATTGATTAGAATAACTCTTATGTTGGATGAGATGAAACGACATGATAAAGTACCAGGTTGACGAACCTTGGAGTTAAGTACCGGGGTTGACGAACCTTGGTGTAGACAAGTTAGGCCAGGTTGACGAACCTTGGAGTAGACCAAGTCTTCGGACCTTGGAGTTAGGCCAGGTCTTCGGACCTTGGAGTTAGGCCAGGTTGATGAACCTTGGAGTAGACCAGGTCTTCGAACCTTGGAGTTAGGCCAGGTCTTCGGACCTTGGATGATGCTTTCGACGTATTGGTTAATCTTTTCAATGCAAATGCACGTAACCGTTATCCACTAAGATTTCTTAAATCTTACGTTGCTCAATTTAAATCTTTTTCAGGTCCATCTTACGACGAAGTGGATGAGTAGCCAACTGTATGGACTTTCCTCTATGAGCATATATATATATATATATGTTTTGTTTTTAAAATATGTAAATGAGTATAAATCAGATAATACTTGATGTTTTGGGAAACTACTGTTTTCGATTATTAAGTAAATATTTTATGTGTTTATAACAAGGTTTTGATTTGCAAATGTGGGTATAACACGAGTCAATTTTGCATGGTTAGAAAAAAAAAATACTCGTGTTTATAATGAAGTCTTCCGCTGTAATTATTTACGAAATATTTTATATTTATTTGGAAAATATATTGCAACCCGACTCCTGTTAAGTTGGGGTGCTACATATTATAAATAGAAACTTATTTCCTGCTAATTATGAAAAGTTTCTACAATTGCATACTCAATTGTTTTTTATTCTTTTACTATGAAAGTTGACTGTAATAAATCTTGATGGTTTTTACTTTCGTTGATGATTTTTTTTCTGTACAAAGCCCTTATACTACTCAAATACCATCTTCCCAAATTCATCATATCATCGTCCCTTCATTTTGATGTACAATAAATTGCATCCAAATGAAAAACTAAATAAAATCATATACTTACCAAAAAAATATTTTCCATGGACAATATGTCAATGTTAATAAGATAGACAGTTTTTTTGTCTTTTCAATAAATTAAAACCTAAATAAAAAAACAAACACTTTTATCAATGTACAATTAGTTTACAATTTACACGTTTATTTCATTTAAAAAACCTTTAATTCAACCAAAAAAATTTTATTCCACAACTGTACAACTTTTTCACCATAGTCAAACAAAATACAAATAAAAAATAAGGACTTTTCTCATTCTCATAAGTTTCAGCAATAACCTCAACTTTATCCACTTTCTACTTGGAAGACACATTTTGCATTAATCTTTACAAATTGAAAATAGTGAAAAATGAACTTAAATGGGTATATAGATAGATAAATATTATTCTTTACCTTTTTCACCATAGTTAAACAAAGTACAAACAAAAATAAGGAATTTTCTCATTCTCATAAGTTTCAGCAGTATTCTCGTCTTTATCCCCTTTCCGCCTGCAAGACACACTTTGCATTAATCTTTACAAATTGAAAAGAGTGAAAAATGAACTCAAATGGTTTTATAGATAAATATTAATCTTTACAATACCTTTCTTTTTCCCTCCACCTTCCCTTCTTTATCTTTGTAATCAATGCAGGCATTAATCCTAAGATTTTAATGTTTTTTCGTATTGGGTTCCAGAGCATTAATCCCAATATCTCATGCTTTACATTGTTCAGAAATGAGATGTCACACCATTTAGCAGATGTTGACTCTCAATTTTTCTCCAATAAATTACACTTATTCTTTCTATCCATTTCTACCCATTCTCTGTCGGTTGTTGCTAACTCCACCCAAGACAACGCCGCCTATTCTCCATCAACAATTGCGGTACCCCCACTACGACACCGCCACTTACCCGCCGGTAATCGCGCCTCTCTCGTTTGTAGACATGCTCCATCATACTCACGTGAAAAATCAGATGCCCTGCAGTGTTCAATTGAAGATTAAAATTCGTAGGTTTGGAAATGGAAAATCTGTAACTACCTTCTATAAGGAAACATGTTATACAAATATCCAGCAACATACTCTGAAGAAAAAAATCTAAGTGAAAATGCTAAGAAATTAATTAATAATGTTTCATGAGCTAATTTTTCTAAGTGAAATTTAAAATAACAGCTATTTCAAATACGTAGTAAATTTTCAAATTTTTATTATTATCTTATTACTCATGTTCATGAAAACCTGATCAAGATAAGAATTTTTCCAAAAACATATACAAACTATAAACACTTTCAAGGAGATATTTTAGAAGTTGAGAAACTACAGTAAACTGAACTTGATATCTTTATTACAGACTAAAGCAACGCCTATAACTAATAACCTTTAACAATCATCATTTAAAACTTTCCCTAAAATTAACATCCGGTACTTAATTCTTATAATTATACCTGCTATTTTTTTTTTGAAAAAATAATATACAGAATACTCAACAATGCAGCTTCAAACACTAAAAAGTAAATTAAAAAATATATATTCTGGAAAACCAAAAAAAATATCAAACATCATAAAATTGGAAAAGTAACAAACGAAAACGAAGAATCGAGCAAAAAACACATCACTGATCCTCCAAACACAGCCAAAAATAAAATAAAAAATGGTATACCGCATAAAAAAATTGTTCGGTAACAAAAAAAATCTAAGCAATTAGAAATGAAAACTAAAAATTCACTTACAATGTATTAGCATGTTGAATATCGGCTTCGAGAACTTTCAACGAATCCTTGAAAGATTTCCAAATTGGACTTCCACCGCACGTCCGCGCAACCTCTTTTTCTGCCGTACACAACGTCGCGGCCGTCTCTTTTGCTGCCTGAACAGCGCCATGGCCATCCCAAGAAACCCTAGCCCATTTTAATATTGCCTCTTGCCCTTCTTTTGTTTTTGTTCATAGTTTTTATTTTGTTAATAACTTTAAAAGAAAAGGTGAGAGACGGGATAATGGGGAAGTTAATCGGGGGTTAAATGATTATGGATAAGAATAAGATTGGTGGGTGGTTAGTGGTTACGTAGAAATGAGAAATTAATAAACTTTTTATGTAAAAATAATTCAAAATTAAAAATAAAATTATTAATTACTAATTAAAAAAATTCAAAATTCAAAACCTTGTTATTTATTATAGTAGATATATATTTTTTTAAATTTGAAATGTAATATTTTTTTTAAATTTGAAATGTAATATTTTTTTTATGGAAGTTGAGATAATGGGGGAGTTATATAATATTTTTTAATGGAAAGTTGAGATAGTGGGGAGTTGGTTATGAAAGGATAATTACTAATTACTAATTAAAAAAAATTCAAAATTCTGAGAAATTAGTATTTGAGGGAAAAGTAACATAATTGTGCTATAATATAGTAAAAGATAGAAGATTCAATGGATGTGTTTGGAAGCACTTTTCAAATGGGCTTTTGGAGATAAAAGTCCATTTGCAAACATGTTAGTTGTTTGGTGAAAAATTCAAATGGACTTTTAGAATAAGTGACTTTTTTCAAAAACCCATTTTGGAGAAGTGCATATTAGTGACTTTTGAAAATTTTATTCCAGCACTTATTGAGAAGTTATATAAGAAGTTAGTCCCACCAAACACTTTACATTTCTAAAAGCACTTATTTAAATTGTCCATTTAAAAAAAGCCCATTTCACAAATAGACTTATAATTGAAAAGTGGATCCAAACATATCCAATATGTATGGGTATTTTCATGTATAAATTATCCACACTTACTGTTATTTTTTCCTTAAATTTATTTATGTGATGTGATGGTCTATTCACCTATTCTATGTTTTATGATTTTTTTATTTATTTGATATTTTGTTGTATATTGTTACAGATAATGATAGATATTTTTTATAGTTTGTTATTAATATAGTTGATAAATGTTTTTATATATTAAACTTATAAATGCAATTCCCCGATTTCTTTTTTGTTATAGGTCTCCAAAATTTATTCCCTTTTTTGTATAAATATCTGTAACTCTTTTAATAATATTTTCTTATTTGATTTGGTTTTGGTATTTTTATTTTTAAATGGTAGCATATGTTATCATTTCCACATTTATGTCATCTTTAATTGTTTCTAGCCTATTTTTTATTTTACCTATTTTCATATCATCTGTAATAGTTTATTATTTCTAATCTTTATCTAAATACATGCAAAGTTTGGGCCTATATTCTTAATATGGATTGCAAGGTTTTTACATTCAAAAATGTTATATGATGTGTATTTTCCATTCTTTTATTTGTATTGTCCAAGAGTTTTTATATAATTTTCAAGTAATATATATTGTCCAAATAGTCAGTATTACTTTTCTATATTGGTTGGATTGTTTTATGAAATCCACATATTTTAATTCTAATAACTTTTGCAAATGTATTGTTTTTTAATATTCTTATATATAGCCACATATTGTAATTCTAATTACTTCTAAAAATGTATTATTTTTAATATTCTCACAGAGTTATATATGTTTTATTATCTTAGAGCATACATCTAAATATAAATGTAATTAATAGATTAACATCTTATACATATATAATAAAAACCTATCATTTTAATCATTATTTTATTCAACAATAATAGTTTTAAGAGGCCAATTATTATGACAAGTTGGTTTATTTCATGTCACTCAAATGGGTGTATCTTAAGCATATTTCCGAAGCATTGAATATATACATGACACTATAAAGTAAAACGATGATATTATTATGTATAATCTAATGGTTTAAAGTGACTTTGGTCTGTATCCCCCATGTAGCATTAGTACTCCCAAATTGAAATTGATGTAATAATCTTAATAATTTATGTAGAAAAACTTAGGTTAAATCCATTATATTAAAAAGTTGTATAAAATTGAGGTCTTGGCCTAAAAGACCAAAATGGTTGCTAGGTTAGTAGTTATCTTCACCACTGAGTAAAAAGTTTCATCTATTACCTTTCTTTAAGATAATTATATCCTTGATGAATGTATAACAACTGCATTTTTGAATGTTTTGTAGTAATTAGCAGTTGACTTTTGATTACCAAAAAAAGATTAAATTTATGAATCAAAGATATAACTTCTTTAAAATAAATAATAAATAGTAAGTACATTTTTGAATGTTTTGTTATAATTAGTAGTTGATTTTCGATTACCAAAAAAGATTAGATTTATGAATTAAGGACATAACTTCTTTAAAAATAAATAGTAAATTTGATTTATCTAATATTCCTGCGGAATGTAATTTATATTTATTTTTTTCTCTTCTAATGCATTGTGAGGCTCAAATCACATTTGCAATTTATTATTTAAGTGAGAAATAATTTATCACTCAAAATTATTAAAATGATCATTACTCGCATAAGTTCTTATCAAGTATTTTAAGTACATACAAATTTAGTTAATAGTAAGCTTTAATTAGTATCACAAATATGCAGTAACCGTGCATAGCACGGGTCACACGCTAGATCTGTATATCGTGTTTGAGCAATATGTATAATATAATTATATATGATCAGAACATTAATGTTTCATTACCCATGTAAGTGTAATTTTTTATTGATTAGTATTTTACCGTGCATAGCATGGGTTACCTGCTAGTATTCATTTATAAATATCACTAACCTTTTAATTTCTAAGGTAACTTTATGTTGTGTTAGACCATTAGACTAATTGGATAACAAAATTGGAATTACATGAAGAGTTTTTTTATAATTCAAGTACATAATTCAATAATAGCTCAAAACGTTATGATAAAATTTGAGATAATTGAAATTTGATATCAACAAATAAACTCAACAAACTCGAATTATTGAAATTTTTAGCTTTTAAAATGGGTGAAAATGAATCTATCATAAATGTATATAATTTTGAGAAATTAGTTAAGAACATTATTATATATAAAATTTCAATCATCAAAAACTAATCAATCATCAACAATATAAATTTGAGAATTGATAGTTGCACTCCTATTTTTTCTCAGAGCAATTTACCAAAACGCTCATGTATCCAACATTAAATTTTTCTTAATTTGATTAATAGAAATGCCCCATTATTCATCGATATTGTTTTTAGCAATGTCACAATTAACAATGCTATATGGAGAAAATTATTTATGAAAGGAATTATCATCACTGAAAAATAGTAGAAAAAGTGAAGAAAAACTACTATTGAAATATTACAAAAACTTACATTAAATAATTTTTTAGCTTCGTAACCTATTATTTTTTATTATCAACTAAATGTTTCATTAATGAAAACATAGTAATTAAAGTGTATTAAGGAGATGACTATATAATATCTCAATTCCAACAAAATTAGCTTTTAAGTGCATATATGTTTTAGATGAAGAAAATATCCCTTATAATACCCAAAGTTTTATTAATTTGATTTTTTTGGAATTCTATACATGTATCTTTAACATTCTTTATTAAATCAATATATATTTATAATTGTAAAAAATAGCTTATTTGAGAGTTATACAATTATAATATGGAACATAATTTATTAATTAACATTTAAATCAAATTAGACAACTTTCAAATCTTCTTAAAATTGTGTTCCCGTTTAAAATGTAATATCACAAATAGTGTTATATATATAGTGCTGAATTTTGAAATGGAGACAAAAGTACATTCGTAGCACTGACCGACCATATGCATGTATGTAGAAGATCCAAGAATGGGGCCCACACTTGTTTGATCCGTCCAGTCACCGTCGAATCTAACGCCCCACTTTCCCCGCTTACTTTCTTTAACTTCAACGCCGTTTGGCATGCTTCCGTACCTTTCTGGCACCGACATCCAGTAAATAAATTTTTTAATTCTGCAATCATTTTCAGAAGCTTCTTGATCTTCAAACACCATGATTATTTTTTCAATTTTTTGGGTAAGTAATTGGAAATAATTCATTGAAAATTTATTTTGAGTTATTTTTATTAAATTATGGTATATTTCTAATACGTCAGTTGAAATATTTACTTCTAATTTAAATCTGATGATCTAAACAAAACATATAACTGAAAAATCAGAGTCGCAAATATTGGTGATATTGAATTGTGTGCAGAAATGTGGTTCACCCAATTTTGTATCTTTATTTGCAAGGCAAAATTGCAAAATTGGTATTTCAAGTTGGCGTGTACACGAATCTAATACCTTAAATTGGGCCATTTGCAATTTGGGTACCATATGTTCAAAAAAACCGCAATTTTAATACAAATTTCGCCGGAAAATCATAAATTCGCCGGAAAAAGTCACGTGCGTGTCACGTGACTCTCAATTTGGGGATTTTTCGCCCAATTTGGGGGATTTTTCTCTCAATTTGGGGATGATGGATATCTACCCATGCAAAATCATGCAAACAAGATGGATCATTTGATCATGAAAGATGGGCCAATTACAAGAGCACGGGCTAAAAGAAGATCAAGGAAGCCATGATGGTTCTTGTAACTAAAATAAAATAACAAGTCCAAGAGGCCTCTTCAATGGGCCAAATAATGAATATTATTCAAGTTGGTGGGCTAGAGTTTTAATGAAGAGTTGGGCTTATTTCTTATCCAAAATTAAGGCCCAAGATGAAGGATGAGTTGGGCTTATTTTCTTATCCAAATTAAGGCCCAAGTTGAAGGATTTTGGTCCATATTCCAAAGGCACATAAAAATATCTCTTCAAGATAATAAAATGTATTGTTTTAGTGTTTAAAGGAATCCTAGAACATAGTGTACTATCAAGGGATCTTTTGACTAGTCTTTGAGTGAATAAATGTGGTAAAAGAAGTGTCATCAAGATGTTTAGGGTAAAAGTGGTCAAAAGTGTAATCAAGATGTTTTCAAGCATCTTAAGAGTCTTTTGTAGCCTATAAATAGGCCTTGTAAACATTTGTAAATCATCAACATTTTTAAGTACAAAAATTCCTTTGAATTTACTATCTCTTGTGAGAGTATTTTCTTTTGAGAACTTATCAAGATTCTTGAGCAAGATCTTGTGGCGTTCAACATACCGATGTTCTTAGCTCATCCTATAGCCAACGGGTCGAGGTTTTTAAGTTCTATATAAGATCAAACCAGATTTTCGATTTTGGGGAGATTCTCACTTATACGTTGGTTCTTAGATCATTATATCTAATGGGTCCTTCGTCGTATCCACATCAGGGGATTTTTTAATTTTCCCTCCAAAAATCACCAAATTGAGGGAATTTTTTAATTAAACAAAAATAAAAAAAAGACAAAACAAACATGTCATTTCTTATTAATCCAAGTTTTGTCTTTTTGTATCACGGCTAGTTAAGATGAAGCTTATTACAATATCTCTAAGAAATTCAGCTGAATTATTATTATGATTATGATTATTTTCAGCTCGTATGAATCTTGATAGTAAATCTTCGTCGTTTTTCATCTCTTCAATTCTAGTTTGTATTATGGTATCAGCAAATCGATGCACAGTGGCAATTGAATCTCGTAATTTTTTCTCAGAACCCATATTGAAAAGCTTCTTAATTGTATATAACCCTGGAAATGCATACATAAATCTACCAGAACTTAAATTTGCAGCATCATCAAAAGCTTGCATGAATTCTTTACCTTCACTTCCATCGCCTTCAAGACAACCTGGATTGAAATTAAACCGGACTTTGCAGATATTGTCAAAAGCAAATCTCTCAAGAATGTCCTGGAAGTCCAAAACGACGTGGTTTCGTGCCGATTTCTCGAAAATCGGAATTAACCATTGTTTCAGCTCAAACGCTACGTTTTACATGACGAAATTCCGCAGAGATTTCGTATTGAACTCATAACTCGCAGTTTTTCGTTGCATTTTCCATGATTCACCATCGCTGTTGAAAATCCTAGTGCCCAGAAAATCTGTTAAAAGGGTGATGAAACGGGGGCCTTTAGGGTAGTTATCGAAGAGGGTTTTCAGCATGTGTTCGACGATTTGAGGGTTTGCGGTGATGACGCCGTGGAGGTTTCCGGGGTGGTGGAAGATGGCGGTGCTCCAGTCAAGAAAGCGGTGGCTATTGCGGATGAAATTTGGGGATTTTTTTGGGTTAATAAGAAATGGCAGTTTGTTTTGTCTTTTTTTTATTTTTGTTTAATTAAAAAATTCCCCCAATTTGCTGATTTTTGGAGGGAAAATTAGAAAATCCCCAAATTAGGCGAAAAATCTCCAAATTGAGAGTCACGTGACACGCACGTGGCTTTTTGCGGCGAATTTATGATTTTTCGGCGAAATTTGTATTGAAATTGCGGTTTTTTTTAACATATGGTACCCAAATTGCAAATGGTCCAATTTAAGGTATTAGATTCGTGTACACGCCAACTTGATGTACCAATTTTGCCTTATTTTCAATAAATACTACGTCCTAATTATGAGTCTCCATATTTAAACCATATATGAATGCTACACCAGTAACACCCTAATTAAGAATTGGAAAGTAATTTTGAATATAGTGGTCTTTCGAAAGTTAATGGCACATTATAACTCTAGATTATGATGTCTGTTTAAATTATTATCTTGTAAAATACTTTATTTTCTTTTATAATGTGCTAAAAGTAAAGAAAAGTATGCTGAGGAACTATAAAATTGTTGAAGTTTATTTAATGATTTAATTAGTTGATTGGAAAATAATTTACTTAATAAATATTGTATGATAGGTCCCTTTTTAGAACCACATAAGTAAAGACGCCACTATGGTGGCACTTTCACAATAATAAATTGGAGATTTTATATGATATTACATTCACATTAATAATTATCTCAACATTCCGAAGAGCTTTATTTGTAAGAGACATGACACTTTCTAAGTATTTTACCAAAAACATAAATATCATAAAGTTTAATTTATGCAATTTATCAAATTTAAGTTTTAGAACTGTTCGAGTAATTCTTAAGTGGGTAAAGTTAGTCAGAAAACCATTTCAATTTGACATTTTTTTTTAAAATTTATGTACTAAAAAACCTAAAAAAAATAATTCCAAATTCGAGATTTTTCTTTAACATATAAGACCATTTTTAACCTAAATAGTGGTTTTGCAGCAATTTAGCGCAACTACATTAAATTTATTTCAACCCAGAACACTATACATTGCACCGAAAAGAAAATATTCTAGAATATTCATTTTTCCCATCTTTTCTATAATATTGCAATCTTTCATAAATAAAACTCAATACTTTTACGTAATGTGCATTTTCACCCAAAAAATATATTATGTTAATAAAATTCATAAAAATAATATTATTTTATATACATTTTAATAAAAATAAAATTCACATAAATAAAATTCAAAATAATTAATAATAAAATATGTATTTTATATAAGCTATAATAAAAAATTGTTTATAATTTAATTATAAATTGAAATTAATGTGTGAATAATAAATAATCAATAGAATATAATTATAACTAATTAATTTTTGAGGGCTATATTGAAAATAATTTAAACTATATAAACTTACCAGGGATTACATAGAAAATAATTAAAAAGTAAAAGGATAAAGTGCAAAAAATAAATAAATTAAGATTTATAGCAAAGTTGGAGATGATCTAAGTACACAAACGTACCCAACAACAAATTTTCTTTTAAAGAAAAAACATAAAAAAAGAAAAAGCTACTAAAACAATAGCTTCTTTTTATATTCCCTTTCCCCCCAAAAGAGAAAACAATATTTTAATTTGTTTCTTTCTACTTTAATTGTTTAGTTGGTTAACATGTAAATGATGCACGGACAGTGGACACGGGATACGGCGCACGACACGATAAGAACATGAGATATCGTATTTTAAAAATATTAGGACACGACACGACCTTGATACTGCTAATAAAATATGTATATATATCATATACATATATATGTTCATTAATTTATATTAAAATATATAAATTAGTCTTTTATTCTAATTTAAATATGATTGGTTAGAGAAATAAATTATAAAAATAACTATTGTAAATTATAAATTTGTATTTGATTTGTAAAGTTATATATGATTGAAAGAAAAATAAATATTTCAGTTTTGAAAATCATTAAAAATTAGTGAAATAACATCAAGTGTCACAAATAATGCATACATAATATATACCCTCTAACTGCGTCCATTACGGTGTTCATACTTTATTTTTTTTTTTTTTTTATTTAAGTGGACAAATTTATTTTCATATTGGACTAAGTGTCGGAGAATGTCAGATGAGTATCGTGTTCAATCAATTATCCGACACGACACATTGTAATTTTTTGAAGTGTCATGCATCTTAGTTTATAAATTATCACCCTAAAATATGAAAACTGCCAAAAGAAGGTGCAATTCAATTATCTTAGGAGTAAAGTCCAACAAAATATTATCAATTTAAAAAAAGTATCATTTTCCTATGTCTTTATTTAAAGTTAAAACACACATCTAATTACTTTTATAAACTAAATCCACTATCTTTAGAAAAAGTCCAATAAAAATTTCCTAATTCAAAATTTCATTTTTATAGAGGCTGTTGCATATTATATCTCCTATTATTGAAATGACAACCGTAATTACTTATCAATTATCAAAATCGAGACTCATTAAATCAGGCGGATAATGAATCAAACATATATTGTTTGAATCCAAACTTGCCTCAATTATTATTTATATATTTCAAATTTTACAATGGTGATGCTTATTTGATATTTGTATTTGTTTTCAAATTTGAAGATAACTTAAATCACTTTACTTATTTAAATTTATATTGCTGTGAATAATTGATGTATTTTTTGTGTTTATATTATTAATTTAGTGTTATTTATATTTGTTTTATATGTGTTTGTGAGAGAATAAAACGAAAAAAAAAAATGTCAAAACTATAATTTAAGACGGAGTCAATCGAGTATGCATGGATTCATTGAGATTGGGGCAAATCCGAGTAATGACACGATCCAATATTACCCGCCCGAACCCATCCATTGCCATGACTAAGTATATGTATTATACTAATATGTGTGCTGTATGAGTCCTAATATGAGTTAGCATTTAGGAGTATAATAATAATAATAATTAATAAAAATAAAAAAGTAGTATATGCAATATATTTTTTTGAAGACTATTCTTCTTCTTTCGTCTCTATTTACAAAGAAAAAGACCGCACCCCCACACTCGCTCTCTATACCTGGTCTGAATTTCATTTCTTCTTCTGCCGATCTCTATTTTTCTCTTCAATTCTTCATTCTTTTTCCATTTGTTTCTCTTGTTAGAGCGATACATTGAGCTGCAAACGGTGAGTTTTTTAAATGGAAAATAAGTCATATTTTGTTTAGATCTTATGAGTTTTTTTTTTAGGAATTAGCTGTTTGATCATTACCTTGGATTGTTGGTGATGTTCTTTTCCTTATTCTTTTTCGTTTGGGTTTTGTGTTACAATGTAAATTGTACTGTGTGTAAAGGTATTTTGTTGTTTTGAGTGATAAGATAATTCTGTATTTCATGGTGTTGTTATATTTTGAGATATTATAGTTTTATGCATATGTGCGTTCGTATTGTGTATGTGTGTGCTTCTCGAGTTTCGTTTCTGCGTTGAGAATGAATCTATGTGTGTAAAAGCACTTACAAATTTGATCAATCAGCTAGGATGGTGTTTTTAGAGTTCGGTTCTTGATTTTGAGAGAGTGTTTCTATTTTATTGAGTTTAGTTTTAGCTAGATTTGATCAAGGACTCTTATTGGTTACTGAAGTTTAAAGGGAAAATATATTCTATTCTGCCCGTACTATAGTGGTTAATTAAGAGTTTTTTCCAATTAATTTTTATTTTATGTTATTCTGGTTTAATACACTTCACCAGGTTGCTAATTTTCGATGTTCAGTTTTTCGAATCTGGCTGGATTTCGTATTGGTCTGTAGATTCCATAGTACAATCTTTGCTGCTTTGAAAGTATTTATTATCGACATGGTGAATTGAGATGCTTTTATAGATTCCATAAAGTTAATTTTTTAGTAAATTTAGATAGATTTAATGAAGTTAGATGTGGCATTTATTAGTCCATTGTATCTTTTGTGTAGAACTTGGAGACAGGATGTCAGGTGGGGGAACACAGAATAGCTTAAGAAAAACTCTTGGTGCTCTCAAGGATACCACCACTGTTAGTTTGGCGAAAATAAATAGTGATTACAAGGTATTTCTAAGTCCTATCAGTAAAGAAAATGCATTATCTACTGGTGGGTTCTGATTTTATTTGGGTAATTATATTTACAGGAATTGGACATTGCAATTGTTAAGGCGACCAATCACGTTGAACGACCAGCAAAAGAGAGGCACGTTAAAGGTGGGTGTTCAATTCATTTTGTTTTAAAGGTGGGTATTCAATTCAATTCATCATTGACTGTTTGTGTAATCTTGCTTTCAGCTGTATTCGCTGCTATATCGGCCACCAGGCCTCGAGCTGATGTTGCCTATTGCATACACGCTCTTGCTAGGAGATTGGCAAAGACCCATAATTGGGCGGTATGTGTTCATGACAATGATCGCTATGTGCATCATGATATTATAGATGATTCCGGAATCTGACTTTTTAATAAAGGAAAGATAAAAGATGGTTTAGTTTCCTTGGATCCTTTCCAATAATACCCATGTTTCCTTTGTAGCAGTTCTTATAATATTTAAGATATATATAATGCATGAGTATGATTTAGTAAGTATCAGTTTATACATTAATCGACATCGAATATGTATAGGCATGCAAATGCGTCACTACAGATACTAAGTCTCAATAGAGATGCTTTTCCTTGTTTTTATTTGTTAATCAGCTTATTGTTTAATTCCAATATTGGAATATTCATGCATATGAGTAATACATATATAGTTTGCTTCTGTTATTTGCCCTTAAACTTGTTTTAATTTATCTTGCATTTGGTGATGTGAGTTCAAGTCCATGATAGCTCTGTAGTTCTGCAAGTTGATTAGTTAATTGATGTGTGTAATTTACTCAGAGAAATATGTTGCTTAGTTCTGATCCTTGTCTGGTGCTTTATTAGGTTGCCTTGAAAACTTTGATTGTTATACATCGTGCATTAAGAGAGGTGGATCCCACCTTCCAAGAAGAACTAATTAATTATGGCAGGAGCAGAAACCATATGCTTAACTTAGCCCATTTCAAGGATGACTCCAGTCCAAATGGTACGGCTTTTGTTATCAATTAGTAGTTCGTCAGAAGTTAGATAATTGAGATTATTCTGTAATAAATTGCATTTGCATTTCTTGGCCAGCCTGGGATTATTCCGCTTGGGTGCGGTCCTTTGCATTGTATTTGGAGGAGAGGTTGGAATGCTTCAGAGTTTTGAAATACGACATAGAGGCAGATCGTCTGGTGGGATTTCTTCTATATGATTAATAGATACTTAAACGTTATCTATTCTCGTAGTAATTTGTTTTTTAACATTAAACATTAAACAGTTGTGTTAAACTAGGATTGCTATAAGATGTGTTCAATGGGGTCTTGAACACATCTTATATTTCTCAAAGTTGTTCTTAATACTTCATTAATAGTCGGGCTTTATCCCTTCCAGTTGTGTTTAACTTGTAGGACATCTTTTCAAAATTTAATACAATTATCATAATCATTACCTGGAAGAAGCTGAGGGCTCTAATTGGCATTTTAGGCTAAATGCTAGTTTTTGTCACCGTTCGTGCTTTCTGTTAGTTAATATTATTAAATGGATTACAAGATTCTCTATAATTTTGTAATACTTACATTCTTGATTGAGTTATGCCCTTTCTTTCTTGGTTACCCCTAAATGCAAATCGTGAATCTTAATGCAGAGAACTAAAGATCTTGACACTCCAGAATTGCTTGAGCATTTACCAGCATTGCAACAACTTCTTTTTCGTGTTCTTGGCTGTCAGGTAATACCTTTACTTTATCAGTTCAAAATTGGTTGATCATGTCTCAAAATGCTGTGTCTTATTGCTGTTGGATTTTATGGTCCTATGTGGATACGAATACTCCTCATTTAGCTTTTCAGTTTTACCCAACAATTTGACCTTTGCCATTTTTGACGTGCAGCCACAAGGAGCAGCGGTTCATAATTTTATTATTCAATTGGCCCTTTCGATGGTACATTATGTCCTATTCTCTCTTACATTTGCCTCAAAATAAGTGGTGTATATAGAATATTGGGTTGTCATTGTATTTAATCCTCTACTTCAATTTCTTATAGGTTGCTTCAGAAAGCATTAAAATTTACAATGCAATAAGCGACGGCTCTGTTAATTTGGTTGACAAGGTACCCAAAGACTCATCATTAGTCTGAATATTTCTTTAGTCTTTTAGCAACCGAGTCACATGCTTCATTTCTCATAGTTCTTTGAGATGCAAAGGCATGATGCCCTCAAGGCTTTGGATATGTACCGGAGAGCTGGTCAGCAGGTATAGCTTTTAAAGAATTCTATATATATATATATATTTATATGTATGTATGTATTTGCTTCTTAATTTTCTGAATGAAATGGATTTTGCTTTATTACAAAATCTATAGGCCGAGAGATTGTCAGAGTTCTACGAAATATGTAAAAACCTTGATGTCGGCCGTGGGGAAAGATTTATCAAGATTGAACAGGTTCCATTTCCGGGCTACTTTATCTCTCTGTTAGCTATTAATATATATATATATATATGTATATACATGTTTCTCATTACATTTCTTTTTGATGAATGATGAAGCCCCCTGCATCGTTTTTACAAGCCATGGAGGAATATGTGAGAGAAGCACCACGCGCTTCCACTGCTCGCAAGGTCTGGTACCACTCTCTCAAACATGTGAATATTATCTTAGAGCTGGCAATTTAATGAGAGAAATTTCTTTTGACATATATGTTTGTGGAAGTATGTTTCTTTATTCAGAATTTTTTGTGGGAACCTATTTGCCGAGGGAAGTTTTAATGCTGATAATCCCATTAAATGCTATTATACTGACTGGATTATATATCTTGAACGTCAAGATTAATCTCGAAAATCATATTTAATATGATTTAGATATAATTTGAAGTGATTTCTCCATATAGCCGCCCTTTGGGCATTGTTTCTGTGTGTTCTGTGGACGTAGGCCAAATGGCTGAGCCACGTAATCATGTGTCTTGTTCTCTCTTTACTTTTACTGTCAACTATGTATGAAATCCAACAATATATATTTGATGAAACAGGGTGATGATAAGCCCAAGGCAATTTTAGCGATCGAGTACAAAAAGAGTCCAGAGGCGAAAGAAGAACGTCCAACATCCCCACCTCCACCAGAACCAGAACGAGAACCAGAAGTAGAACCTGTCAAAGTTGAAGTTCCTGCTTCCAAACCACCGCCTGATTTGCTGGTAATTCACATTTTTCCCTTGGGCTAGTTTGAATACCATTCTGAGCCTTCAATTGACCTTGTGTGCTTGTAGGGTCTGAATGATCCTCTACCTGCTGCCTCAGAGTTGGACGACAAGAATGCTTTGGCTTTAGCCATTGTACCACTTGGTAATTATTTTTTATTTATTTATTTTTAATTTGAAGGTTTGGGCTCTAATTTGTCTTCCTCCAAAACAATAACAGTTGTATTTTGATAGATAGAATGTAGCATGTGTTTTGATATTTCAGTTTTGAGATCTGAAAAGGAATAATTATTATGTGAGTTAAGGCCAATGCATATAGTATCCTTCATCAAACTTCACCTAGACAGTTATGGTAGATGCAAAACTTTGTTTCGGCTCTGTAATTATTTGTATGGTGATTTTCTCATTACATGTTGACATAGCCCTATATGGGTGAATCACCATGTTCGTAATTATGATGCTCAATTTCTAACGTTTCACCTCAAGTTTTTCAATGAGGTCTATAATATATCATTGTTGCCATTTCAGGCGCTTCTGAACAAGCAGGTTCAGTCGGCCTGGCTAATGGAACTACTGGCTGGGAACTGGCACTCGTTACTGCTCCAAGCTCCAATGAGACTGCTGCTGCAGCTAGCAAATTGGTATCTTTTCAGTTTTTTTTTTTGCATCCAAGTGTTAATTAATAAGAGTAATCTACCTGCATTGATCCTGTTTACGACAAGTACCATAAATTTTGATAAATGATCATAATTCTGTCATTGTTTTAGGGGGGAGGACTGGACTTGCTAACACTAGATAGCCTATACGATGATGCAATGAGAAGAAGTAACCAGAATGTAAGTTACAATCCATGGGAACAGGGTCCACACGACCCATTTTACGCATCCAACATGGTGGCCAACCACCAACAGCCTTTTGCTCAGCAAATGGCAATGATGGGTCCACAACAACCCATCATGAATCCTTTTGGAAACCCATATGGCCCAGGTGGTATGCCTGTTCAACCCTACAATCCTTATTCAGGTCTCATTTGAACAAATCCCCAATCTGTGTAGTAGTGGGCTATGAATTATTGTACGATGATTGTATCATATGTTGTGTGCGTTGCGTAAATAGATTGAAATTAATTGTTAAATAGCTGGTTTTGGCTTTTTGATGTCTTGGTGAGTGGCAATAATGCTTCTGGGTACATTTGTTGTTGTTCATTCTTTGTACACGGGAATATTTCTCTTCATCTATAGTCACAATTTTTCCTTTCTGTTTTTCTTGTAATGAAGAACAAAATCCATTCTAATACAATTATACGCAGATACATACATATTTCCATAATGTATCTGCTTCTTATAATTAAGATGCAATATATTTTGTATCATTTTCCCCTCCACATTCGTATTATGCAGATATAGCTAAGAAAGAACTATTCTGTTCTTGATATTTTTATTTGGACACTAATTGCTTCATGGTTTCCTATTCACTTGAAATAAGTACAAGCTAAATCTAATTCAATATTTTTTCTTTCAACTTGGACGTAGAAATAAGAATTAAATAAACAAGTACCAAGGGTAAAAAAATCTCACTTAATCGATTTGACAGTTCACTTAATCGATTTAAAAAGTTTTTTCTGATTATCTTTCAACTTTAAAAATTAAATTTATCACATATTAATGTAAAATAACACCACATTTAAAATAAAAATCTATTATAACTATTTTTTGACGTATAACTCAATGAGTTTGACTAAAAATATTTATTTTAAATAATATATAAATATCAAGTTATTATATATTTTTTCTCTGAAAAAACTCATTCATAAAAACATCTCACACCACATTTTCTTAAGGACATTTTTTCCTCACTTTTATCATGAGTTTTTTTACAAAGATGAATACGTCATTTAATCAGGACCTTTTACTCATGAAATACGATTGAAACACAGACTCAATTACGCTTGGCTAAAACTACACCACTTCTTCAATATTGTAGTTAAGATTTCAGGGTGAATGTAAACCATTTACATTCGCAAAATCTACGGCTACTTTTGAATCGTGCGGCCAGAAATAGTGATGGGATTTTATCCATTTTCTTGCTTTTGTTTTTCTATTGTTCCTAGAGATATTTTATTTTAGGTCGACCATATATAGAATCAAATTTTCATATAAAACAATTGTAATCAAGTTTGATGTTAAAGTTGAAGGAGAGCCTAATTGGATGAATTTTGGATGGACCCCTTGTCTCTGAAAACAAATTCATAGAAATATTTCAAAAATTCATTTAGCACGGATTTTGCTAGATAGTTTGGGCTAACTGCCAGGCATCGACCTAAGAGGTCAAACTCAAGCCTCCCTTAGAAAGGAGAGTTATGACTTGATCTAATCAAGTTGTCTGCGTAATTAATTATTTAGGATCAAGTCAATTCGTATTTCTAATGTAATGTGATAGATCGGTGAAAAATCAGTAGTAGTTTCTAGTACGAAGTTGCCCAAAGCCAAAAGAATTACGAGGAAAGAGAGTACCTTGTACTGTCTGCCAAAAATACTTGATAAATTAGCCCCCTGGGAATAAATGGTGATGATTGAATACTGATACATAAATCAAGGGGATCATACACTTGTTCCTTGAAGTCTGTGGTCTAGATTATTCGAATCGTCGGATCGACTCAACCAGATATTTCTGTAGGACGTGGATCCGTGATAATTTTGAAGTCTTTTAGTTTTTAAGAGTAATTTGGACTAATTTAATTATAACCATATTTTGACCATATTAATGTTACATCCTTGTGCAATTGACAAATGTCTATTTTTAAATTAAATTGCTAATAATAATTTAAATAATTAGATACTTATCAATTTCAAAATAATGTGATACCATTAAACTAGGGATAGAAGATTCATGAAATACCTATTTTTTCTATTTTAAAGAAATTATAAATGTAGTAAAAAAAATAATTATGATGATTGATGATGTGTTATGTATTTTGTGTGAGAATTATGGATTTAACATGCTTTTTTGTGGATGAGATGGATGAAATGTTTGTCATTAGATATTTTTTAGACATAATATGATATTATTTTTCATATATGATTTGAGATAAACTCAACCATTTGTTTTTTTTATAAATGATGATTAAGTGTACAACCACTTCGAGTTGAGTAGGACCACGTGCAATGAAGCTCTCCCTCCCGAAGTTTTAATGCAGCTGTATTCCCAAGACTCGACCTTAGTTAAGTTAAAACAATCCATGCTAGCTAATTTTCGTGCTTGAGGGCTTACACTCAACCATTTAGACAATATAAGTAATACAACCCTATGTATTTTTGCTATTTTGAAGCATGAAATGTGATTGTGTTTAGGACATGAGTAAGAAAAAATATCAAATTTTTTCTATGTTGATTCATGCACATTTAATACAAACTTGATGCAAAATTTGTGCAATAATGTCACTTGAACATGTGTTATCTGAGTTGCTGAAATGGTTGATATGCTAACCACAATTTTATACTCGTAGTTAATACTTAAACATTAAACATCAAATAATAAATAAGACATTTTAAAAAAAACTATTAATAAATAAGTTTGACTAGGTACCTTGAATAGTTAATGGGTCCAAAATATGAAAATATCTCCTCAACTAGGACGAGATTTAACCTAAATTTAGAAAATATTTTATGGCTCAAATTTAAGCTTTCAAAATAGCGACTTTTATTATTTTTTTTTTTTTTAGAAAGCTAAAGTTGAACATGTCAATCAAATTGTGGTGAAGTCGAGCCCAATTGACTTTGATACCACCTATTTAATTCAAAATTGAAATGGAGTATTATAGAGGGCATCTATAGCATATTTGTCATATATTTATAGCGGATGTCGATACACATCTCAGATTTGGTTCGTCTATAAAGTTATTTTGGTTGAAATATGAACTTATCTTCAAAAAAGAGATTGAGAGAACTATGTTGAATATATATATAATATATATATAATATGTATCTGACATTGATTGGGTTCATGAGGTATTATTGCCTTATTACAAATAATATCAATAGCTTTATAAATTACATCTAACAACCCAACATTATGTTTCGTCTTAAAACTTTCGGAAACACTCTTTGTTAAATAATATCTATAATTAGTTTAGATTATAACGTATCGTATCATATCTTTTATATCTTGTATTATGATTTTATTAGATTTTGTTGTAACTCTATTTATACCCTTCTATTATCAATAATATAATTTACGGGGTTTTACATTATTCAACACTCTTAACCTTATTTTTTTAAACTTGATACCCTATAGTTGTTTGGACAAACATATTTTTTGTGTTATTTGTAATATTTTGTAATGTTTATATGTTATTTGTAGTATTGAGTAAACTATAAGTATTATTTGTAATATTGTATAAAGTATAAACACATAAATGTAAGTTTTGCAATGTTGGTCTCGGACCGCACTGATGTAGCTCGAGCCTAGAACTATACGAAGCAGCCGTTTAAATGGACCGACACAAATATCATTTACATTTTAATTTTTTGAAAATTCTTTTTCTGCTTCTTTTTTTATTGTTAGGGGCATGATGGCCACTTTACATTTTCTATCCAACCTTACACCATTACATAAAACCATAAGGTATTAAATATGATTTGTTAAATTATGAGATTTTTTTTATTTTATAATATGGCCATATCTCATAAAGCTCAATGTAATTATCCCTATATATATATTTATAGAATCATGCATGGTTCTAATTTTCTTTCTTTTCCGTCGAAAAGTTCGAAAAGTTTTCATTTTTCAACTAAGCGAAAAAAAATTATGAAGTAGTTTCGAAATTACAATATTTATAAGGAAATTGTTAATTTTCCATCGTTTCCAACGAAACTTTCAGTGTTTCCATAGTTTCCACGAAACATTGAAAGTTTCTTAATTCTTTTCTGAATAGAGTATAATAGTGAATAACATTAAAAAGACAAAACAAAAGAAGAATAGAAAAGAGTTATAAATTTAACAAAAAACTAAATTAAGTCCAAAATATAATCAAATTAGTTCTAAATAATTAATCAACAAAATTATAGTCAATTTTGTTTATATTCAAATAAGCACGTAAAAAAAACAAAAAAAGCTAAAATATTACAAATTTTCTTATAACTATATATTGGTTATTAAATGATTATTTTAAGAAACAACATAATAGATACTACTGATTATAATATTACATGAGCAATTTTCCTTTTAATAATTTAAAAATATATACCGTAACAATTTTACAATTTTGTATTTTACAAATTAAGTTGCTTGAACTTTGTCGATTATATGTTATAAGAGCGCTAAGTTTGTATCCAATATTATCACTTAGTTCGTTATTGAAATTTTTATCAATTATTAGTGTACATGTATAAATTTTGAAACAAAATATTGATTTTTAAAATTGAATAGAGATAGCATTTGTTGTTTACTTTATTTTACATTGTTTCCGTCTTTTTTCGTTTTTGCAAGTTTTCTCCTACTTTTCCAAAATGTTTCCGAAACATTTTTAATATTTAACAACCCAAAACTTAGGTTAGAATCGATACTTTGAACTTTGGAATCATGTACCTTTCTCTACTATGATATACTATACTAGTCTAGTGGTTCTGTCTCTTCTTCAAAGATTTATTTTCTTGTCACAAGCTTTAATTCAATCGAATTATGAATGCAATTGGAGTAAGAGTCCAAAACCCTTCCCACTTTTTTCAACAGCCATCAAGTGGTATAAAAAAATTATTTCTTTTGGTACATCCAATTGAAATTCGGTATTACTAACAGATGGATAAAATTTAAAAATCATCAATCTTGTCTAGATAATGAGACATTAATTGGAGTTGTACACATTGTATATTCCAATAAATATGATATACTTGACTTACATCTCTAATTACCAAACAAAAAATTGCCATATATACATTTTTATGGATGAGGATGGAAAATTCGATATTGTTTGTATTGAGTAAAAATTCATTTTTATGTAATAGTTTACAAACCAGTAAAGTGTGTAATGTGTAAAATCTACTTTTGTGCAATATTATACAAATTAAATCAGTTTAGATTGCCCACACACACATGCAACAAAGAAGGCCCAAATGACATTTTTTTACTGGGAATTGAACCACAAACTAAGGGTACGTTTGGTTTTGTTTTGGTTAAGTATTTTGGTGAGATTTTTTTTGGAACACGTGCATATTTGGTGAGATTATGTTTGGTTTTGTGTTGATTATTAATTTTTGGACGAATTTTTTGGTGAGATAGTGTTTGTTTTTGTTTTCATAGAAACATAAATTACTGTAGCAGTCAAATCATATCAGCTTTTGTCTGTTAGTAATTAATTAGTGATGGAAAATTATAATATAATATTAAAATTGTAATGATTGTTAGAAGGTGTTATATATATGTATATGTATATATGTATAAAAAAGTGGGCCATGAAAGTATATTAAATTTCAAAATAGATTTTTGACCAAAAAATTATGGATTTTTTGGGCAAAATTGTAAAGGCTAAATACAAATTGGTCAAAATTTTGGCCAAAAACTGGCTCAAAATAAAACCAAACATCGCCTAAGATTACAAAAATCACCAACTCTATTGTGTGATACATATATGTAATATAGAAAAAAAAAATAAGAAAAAAAGATGCATGAAGAGAAAGAAAGTTAAGAGGGGACCTATGGCAGGCAGCAAAGATGATGAGATCGAAATCACGGATTTCACAAACTTACAAAATAATCTCTGACTTGTGACCACCTTCTGTCACCATTTTAAAAATTATATTCACAAATTCCAATTTATTTATATAATCTATTTCGATATATACATGTGGAGATTACAGTGCTATGTTTCTTTTTTCTAAGTAAAAATAGTGATATGTCACACATTTTGCATTTTCCCCATTTTATTTTAGAGTTATTAATCAAAGTTAAATCGGTTTGAGTTTCGAAATAACCAAATTTTCACACCAAAGGCTTGACGGCCTTCAAAACGAGCTACTCTAAGTCGACTTGAATTTGAATTTTATTGTCGAATAGATTAACATTATACAAATTTATGAAAAAGAAGAAAAACTTATAATTTTAAATATACGTCAAAATAATAACAACCAAATTATATTCGCATTAAAATTCATTAACTTGACTTGTGAAAAATTCTTGAGCACTCTGAAAATTGTTTGTTTATGTTTTCAAATTCCACTTTTAAGTTTTTAAATTTTAAAATTCAAAATAAACTTAACACACCAATTTTTCATCCAAATTTACCATTTTCTCAACTCTACTTTTTCAATTAACTATATAATTATCTATCAATCATATACACATCATTTTACACATTTACCAATCAAATCATTCATTATATTTATTATTTCTTTTTCTCTTTCATACTTTACAATTTTTTTATTTATATTTAATTATTTTTAATTCACATAATTATTATATAAACAACTAAAATAATCATTCTATACATCATCAATCAAACTATCAATATTAATTTGATACATTTCACAACTTTTAACATATTTTTAAAAATATAAACAAACAACTACTATTCTCACATAAATTTTGATAATATGCAATTCCCGAGAAAATTTTAAAATTTTTACTCAAAAACATAAACAAACATAGCTATTATTTATACATCTTGTTTTTGTATTGGAAAATATTTAGAAGTACAATAAAGTTGAATTATGTTTTCTAATTTGAACAATGTGTTGTCCTTGAAACTAATTTTTGTCTATGAATTATGAATTCGTATGATTTTATATGTTAGTAAATCAATTTTGTTATTTGCATATGTATACTATATTACATCATATATATACTGATTATTCATAAGAGAGGTGGATCTCTACTCAAACGAAGTCTATCTTTTTAGGTTGGGTTTGAATTTGATTTAAACCCCTAACATTTGTGTAAAACTTGAAATTTTTTAATTGAACTTGGCGAGTTCTGGACTAGTTTTCTAAACCTCTTATATAACTATTTATCAATAATATATACATCATTTTATAGATTTATAATTATTATTTCTCTTACTTTTTAATACTATATAAATTTTAATTTATATTTTTTATTCACATAATCATTATGATGCATGACTAACAACCATTATAGATATCATCTATCAAGTTATTTGACATATTTTACAATTTTCAATAAACTTTTCAAAACTTAAACAAACGCACAAAATGCTCACACACATTTTTGTAATACCTATTTTTAAAAATATTTTAAAATTTTAAATTAAAAACATAAACAAACATATCCAATTTTCACGTTTATTTTTCCCATATATGTGTAATATTTCCCATGTAGATCTATGCATTAGCATGATACAAGCCTAACAAATCCAACACATTATGGGTGACAAAGTATTCCCCCTTTGTTTTCTTTCTTTTAAAACTGTGATCATTTCAAAAGTTTTGCTATATATAGTGATTTTATTTCAAAAATCTGTAAAAAAAATTAGAGAATGGAACTTTAGGCTATGTTTGCTAATGTTTTTGAGTTGGAAAATTGAAAAAAATTTAGAGAATTGCATACCATAGAGTTTCATATGACAAATGACAACGTTAACTATTTGTTTATATTTTTATAAGTTTGTTGAAAGTTATAAAATATGTCAAATTAATAGTGATAACTTGAAATATAATGTCTATAATGATTGTGTTAGTTATGTATATTGTGAAAGCGTTAGTGCTTTTTCTCTTTTATTCTAGTCACTATGGATGCAGCTCTCTGGAACCGTTGATTTGCCTAATCTAACGGTTGGAAAAGGAAGGGGTTTTAGTGGGAAAGTCAGCTGGGAATCAACACTTAAAAGCTTGACAACTGTGATACTTTGAGACTAATATTGCTGTTAATCCTTTTGTTAGAGTTAGTTAATCAGTTTTGTATCCGTTTTGATTAGGGCGAGCGAAAGAGAATAGAAGAGAGAGCTAGTTCATGAAAGCTTGAAATCACTTCTGTAATTCTTGTATTCTTTCGCGTGATTAGTGGATTGTTTTTCATTGCTCTCCGTAGATGTAGGATTGTTAAATTTGAACCACGTAAATCTCGTTTTGTTCTTGTTTTTGCTTATTATTCAATTTATTGGGTAATTGATTAATTGATATAATTGTGCGATCGATTTGATTGGGGAACAATTAATTCAACAATTGGCGCCGTCTGTGAGAAATCTTGAACTCGATCGAACAATCAATGGCGTCCATGGCAAAATTTGAGACGAAGAAACTGACAGAGAACGTTGATTTCACCTTGTGGCAAGCTCGGATGGAGGCATTGCTAGTTCAACAAGGCGTGGAACAAGCTCTTCTCGGTGATGCTGGTTTCGCGAAGGAACACGATGAAACTGAGAAGAAACGAATAATTGGAAAAGCAAGAAGCACCCTAATCATGTCATTGGGGGATAGAGCATTGAGGGAAGTCATCAAATTGAAGACTGCTAAGGAGGTGTGGGACAAACTCGAGGAGCTGTATCATGTCAAACCAGTTGCAAGCAAAATTAAACTCAAGCAGATGTTCTTCAACTACAAGATGTGAAACCAGATAAGTCCATTCTTGATCATCTTGATGATTTCAATAAATTGTGCTCTGATATTGAATCTAGAGATATGGTTCTAGGAGAAGATGACAAGTCTGTCATTTTACTTAGTTATTTACCTAAAAGCTATGAACATTTCATTGATGCTATTATAATGAATAAACCTGATGATTTGACAGCTAAGGATGTGGAAATTGCACTAAGGAACAAACTGGATCAAAAGAGTATTGGCATTGGTGGACACTCTGAGATGAATGCCGAAAGTCTCTCTGTCAAAGCATCCAAAGGAAAGAACTCAAACTCCAAGTATAAGGGCCATAATAATAAGTTCAAATATCAGAAGGAATCAGGAAATGGAAACACGGAATTCATAGAGAAGAGAAAGTGTTACAAGTGCAATGAGATTGGCCATTTAAAAAAGGATTGTCCTATGCTCAAGAACAAGTCAACTCACAAGTCTGCTTCTCATGCAGCTGACATTGCAGATGGTATCTCATATGAAAATGCAGAGGCACTTGTTACATCTTGTGACTCCTGTGAGAACCAGTGGGTGTTGGACTCTGGCTGCTCAATCCATATATCTCCCATGAAAGAATGGTTTACTGAGTTAAAATTCTTTAATGGAGAAGATATGCTGCTAGGAAATGATCACGCCTACAGGATCAATGGTATAGGAAGTATACACATAAAGATGTTTGATGGAATGGTGAGAAAACTCACTGATGTTAGGTATGTGCCTGGCATGAAAAGAAACCTATTGTCTCTAGGAGTTCTTGACAGCAAAGGATATAAGTATGGAGGCTGTAATGGTAAGCTGAAAATCATGAAGGGTGACAAAGTGGTGTTACAGGCACTAATGATAAATGGGCTGTACCATCTGCAGGGATCCACCATCACAGGTCAAGTGAATGCTACAAAGGAAACTAATCTCACTGAATTATGGCACAAGAGATTGGCACATGTCAGTGAAAAAGGATTGAATGAATTGTCAAAGTTGAAGGCCTTTGGGACTGACAAGATCTCTAAACTGGACTTTTGTGATTACTGTGTAATGGGGAAGGCTCATAAAGCTAGTTTCAAAGCTAGCAACACATTACTAAAGGGACCCTGGAGTATGTTCACTCTGACTTATGGGGACCAGCTAGAGTTCAAACCATGAATGGGGGGAGATATTTTTTGAGCATCATAGATGACTATTCAAGAAAACTGTGGGTGTACATACTCAAATCCAAGGATGAAGCCTTGACAAAGTTTAAGGATTGGCTTAGTGAAGTGGAGAATCAAACAAACAAGAAGCTGAAATACCTAAGGACAGACAATGGTCTTGAATTTGTATCTACAGAATTCAACAATTTCTGCTTAGAGAAGGGGATCCAGAGATACTGAACAGTAGCAACACTCCTCAGCAAAATGGAGTTGTTGAAAGAATGAACAAAACCTTATTGGAAAGAGTAAGATGTATGTTGTTAAGCTCAGGACTACCTAAGAACTTTTGGGGAGAAGCAGTCAACACTGCCTGCCATTTAATCAATAGGTGTCCATCTAGTGCTATAGAATTCAAAACTCCAGAAATGGTATGGACTGGGGAGCTATCAAGCTACACAAACCTGACGGTGTTTGGTTGCACTGCTTTTGCTCATATCAAGCAGGACAAACTTGAGTCAAGAGCAATCAAGTGTGTATTCCTAGGTTATCCCAAAGGTGTCAAAGGATACAAGCTATGGAATATTGAAGGAAAAAGAAGTATTGTGAGCAGAGATGTCACCTTCAATGAAACAGAGATGCCCCTCAGAAAAACCAGCAACAAAACTTATGTTGATGATTTTCAAAATCACAGTGAATGGTCTGAGGTGGAGATCACAAGTATTATCCAACCATAGATCATCTCCAAGACAGATCACTACATTCAGGCCATGAGACTGATCATCACAACCCTCAACCTGATATAGCAGGAGGAACTCATGATAGTGATAATCATGATTCAAGTACAAGTGATGATGATGAACACCACATAACTGAGCTGGAACAAGACTCAAATTCCAGTGACTTGATGAATTGGAACCTGACTCAACACAGAAAGAAAAGGGCAGGGGCAGGAGAACACTCTATGAGATTTGGATGGTCTAACTTTGTGTCTTGCTGCCTAAGTGTAGCACAGGACATTGAGAACTATGAGCCAAGAAACTATCATGAAGCTGTTAGCTGCAGTGAGAACAAAGAATGGGTGAAGGCCATGGATGAAGAGTTTCACTCCCTCAACAAGAATGGTACTTGGAAAATTGTGGACAAACCAGTTGGAGTTAAGACTGTTGGGTGCAAATGGATTTATAAGAAGAAGGTGGAGACAAGTGATAAAGGTGAATCAATAAGATTTAAAGCAAGGCTAGTAGCCAGGGGATTCACTCAAAGAGAAGGGATAGACTTCAATGAAATATTCTCACAGTTCAATCAGAACTCTACTTGCCATTGTGGCACACAATAATCTCATTCTGCAACAACTTGATGTGAAGACAGCCTTCTTGCATGGTAATTTAGATGAAAGGATCTATATGTCAATACCTGATGGAGTCAAGACTAAAAACAGTCAAGGACAAGTATGCTTACTGTTAAAATCACTCTATGGCCTGAAACAAAGTCCAAGACATTGGTACAGAAGGTTTGACAGTTACGTGATAAGTGTTTGGTTCAAAAGGAGCTCATATGACAGTTGTGTGTATAAGTTCTATCCAACAAATAACTCAATCATATTTCTGTTACTGTATGTAGATGATATGTTACTGGCAGGAAATGAAATGTCTGAAATAACAAAGGTTAAGAACTTGCTGAAGAAGGAGTTTGAGATGAAAGATCTAGGTCATGCCAGAAGAATCTTAGGCATGGACATCACCAGAGAACCTGGAGGAGGAGCTTTGTACTTATCTCAAAATCATTATGTTAATAAGGTGCTTGCAAGATTTTATATGCATCAATCCAGTGTGGTTTCAACACCTATGACTCAAAACATAAAACTCTCACTGGAGAAATGCCCTAAAGGAGATAAAGAGGAAGCTGACATGGGAAAGATACCATATGCAAGTGCTGTTGGGAGTCTCATGTACTCAATGGTCTACTGCAGGCCTGACTTAGCTCATTCAATGAGTGTGGTAAGCAGATACATGAGTTGTGCTGGTAAGGCTCATTGGGAAGCTGTTAAGTGGATTATGAGATACTTGAAGAAAACTGCTACACATGGTTTGAAGTTTGAAAGGAACTCAGATGCAAACACTGGTGTCTTGATAGGTTATGTAGATTCAGATGGTGGGTGTCGAATCCAACAAAAATAAAAACCTACTTTAAAAAGATTTGTAATCAGCGATAAGTAGGGTCGATCCACAGGGAATGGTGTAGAAATAATTCCTAAGTTACTAATATCAATTAAAAAGTGGGGTTTTGGATTTGATTAACTAAAATAAAATAAAAAGACGTAAAATTAAAAACGCAAGATTAAAGCACAAATAAAAAGGTAGGTTTCGAATTTAATATAATGAGAGGTTCTAGTCTTCGGATTATCTCGGTATTGATTCTACAATTTGATCACTGATGCAATAATAATTCAACGTTATTAGATAAATTGGCTATAGTTACTAACAAGCTCTAGTAACCTAGTTTTTCCTTAAGTCGTCGATAACCAAAACAAGCTCTTTGATTACTTCTCTTACCAAGTAGACAACCCTAAACAAGCTCTTAGGATTTAGCCTATCGATAGCATTCACGTATTAGAAAAATACCAATTCTAGCCAACAAACACATAAGCTCGGTTTATTTAGACCAGATTACTAATTCCCATAACGACTAATCGAAAATGATTAAATAATCAACGTCGCTAACTGCTACAAAATTAGGGTTAGCCAGTCACGGAGTTACCCCTAAATAGCTAAATACGATTCCAACGATTAAATAATTGGCCAGACTAAATAATCAATTGAAATATATTGTCAACAAAGATCAGAGAAAAAAGTAAATACCTGATGAACGAAGAAATTAAGTACAATCGATCTCACAAAAATTTAGAATCAAACCTTGATGAATCCTCGACTAGAAGTATGAGTTTAGCAACTCATAATAAAAAACGCAGACAAATAAAATTCGAAACCTCCATGAAAGGGAAAAAACGTGTACTAAATTAAAAAGCAGAATTAAAGGTGTCTTGTGGAATAAAATTCCACATATTTAAACTAATAGAGTCCTAATCCAAGAAGAAAATTAATTAGGGCTCTAACAAACTTAACAAACAAAATCTTGGAAAATCTAGAAATAAGGGAATAAAATCCTAACAAAATAAAAGGGAATAAATCCCATAAATTCAGGCAGCAAAAATCAAATAAAATCTGAAATTTAATGGAAAGATCTTCAGGAATCTTCAGAAAACGCGTTTGAAAACGCGTTTCTCGGCAGAAGCGTTCTGGGATTTAAGCGTGGGCACGCCTAACTTTCCGAAGTCTTCTGCTGGAATTTTTAGCACTAACTCTTTTCTTCTTCATTTTTCCTCTTTTGTGTCTCTTTTTGTTCTTTTCCTTTTAATCTTCTAAAATCCAATTGTTAACCTAAGATCACAAAATAAGAGGAGTAAACGTAATAATCAACCCGAATATAGACATGTAAAATATGCACAAAACACGACTTAACAAATACCCCCACACTTATGCCATTGTACGTCCTCGGGCAATGCTAAAAAATTGACTATGTAAAAACTTACTCAAAACAGTATTATGCGGCAAATTAAACCAGTTAGCATTGTGACCAAAAGAACAAAATCAAACTCGAAAGCACGAAACACGTAATCAATCAAAATTCTCGATACCATAATAATCTCATGCTAGAACAATGACCTCAATTGAACAAGGAAAACAAAAATTTTAGTCGAGTTTCGCTCAAACTCTCCAACTCTCGTGTATGGGTATATGTGTTTCGCTCAAGTCTCAACGTGTTAGTGTTATTCCATAGGCTTGGTTATACACCAATGTCGCCACTACGATTGAGAGTGTGCACAATCGAATCAAAAGGTCTTTATTAAGGGTTGTAACGGGGCTAAGGCTCGGGGTAGGAATGAAAAGAGAGGTCGAAAAAGTGGCTAAGTCTGGAAATTTTATCGAGCATTGAGATCGCATTGGGTATATTTGACGTTAAGGACCCAAATACCACACATTTTCTATCTTTCTTGAGGGCTCGGTACCTCATCAATTTTTCGAATTGCTCTTTTTTTTTTTTTTTTTCCCCTTTTTTTTTTTTTTTTTCTTCTTTTCGAATTTTTTTTTCTTCTTTTCGAATTTTTTTTTTTTCTGATTTTTTTTTTGGTACTCTTTGTATTTTTCACGAGTTTCCCCCACACTTATTTAACAACATCATCTTCTTGACTTTCGTCCCTAATCAAAAAACAATCTCCAAGCTCAAATTATTTCCAGACGGGTAAAACGAGGAGGCATAAAAAAAATGGTACGGGCTCAAATTCGGAGCAATTCAAGAAAATAGGATAAAAAGGCTCAAAGTGGGCTAACTAGGGGATAATGCAAAGGTACGGTTTATTTGGCAAAGTGGCTAAATCCTAAATGCCTTTATCATTTTCAATCATGGACATACTCGTGTAATTTTGACAAGGTTCAAAACAAGTTCTAGAATTTCAAAAACACGTGAGTCACACAAGAAGAAAGAGATCATATCGTGAATTATTGATCAAATGGCACAAGTCCTCACAAGGTAGGGTAATCGACTAAAACATGCGTTCCTATGCTCGTTTTTAATCATTGAACATAACACAAACTTCATATGGCACGAAAACTCAATCAAAGCATGCTCAATTATCCAAGTCTAATCGTTCAAAAGAAACACAAACTAAGGTCTAAGAATGCCAAAAACGTAAAAAAATTATTTCACATAGTCACAATTAAGCAAAAACACCAAGAAGTACAATAGCACGAGAAACCACCCCCCCACACTTAAAACATGCATTGTCCTCAATGTATATGAACACGATAGAATAATAGGCAATGCAACAAAATAAAAGAACAAGGAGGGGGACTTCCCTACGACATCACTCGGTCATGATGCCGAAGTGATCAATGAGCAGCTTGAGATGGGCGATAATTGTGTCGAGTTGTGCTTCGATTGTATCGAGTCGAGCAGCGATTAAAAGGGCAGTAACGTCAGGTGCAGCAGTAGCAGTTGCGGATTCTTGAGCATAAGAGGTTGCCGGAAGTACGACAAGCGTAAAGGGTAGTGGCGGTGAAAAATTGGTAATGGTGGCGATTTCCGATCATAGCTCGTTATCAGATGGCGGAGCGACGGTGATGGCGGTGGAGCAGTTGGAGATGGAGGAGGTGAAAGAAGACATAGCTTCTCCCATGGGTGTACCGGCGGCGACGATGATGATCGAAAACCTGCAAATTGATTGAAAGGTGAGTGACAATGGTTAGGGTTTGAGGGGGGAAGAAGGAAAAAATTAGGGTTAGAAATCCCTAATTTCAATTTTTTTTTGTCATTTTTTTTTTAAATATAAATCTGAAAAAAAAACTGAAGTGTGCAAAACAGAAGGGTTTCGTAAGTTAGGCGTGGGCACGCTTAACCTTTGAAACGCTTCTGTAAAAAAATAAAAACTGAAAATAAAAGACAAGTAAATAAGGGAAAGATAAACTCATGGGTTGCCTCCCATGCAGCGCCATTCTTTAACGTCATTGGCTAGACGTAGATATGCTTCAAGTAGCTTAAGTCGGAGGTTCGAAACCATCACTATGCCAAGCTACTTTTAGTGGATCATCATCATTAAATTCAAAAATTCACTGCATCATAAGGTTAGTAGCATCTAAACCAAACATAGAGCAATCATTAGTAGAACACTTCATGGAATCACATAAATTAAACATCACAAATTCATCTTCAAGTTCCATAGTAAGAGTTCCATCATGCACATTAATTTTAGCCCTAGATGTTTTCAGAAATGGTTTTCCAAGAATGAGAGGGGCTAACTTACTAGATTGATCTTCATCCATATCAACAACATAAAAATCAGTAGGAACAACTAAGTCATTAACATGAACTAATACTTTCTCAAGAAACCCTTTTGAAGATGCATTAGACCCATCAGTTAATTGTATAATCATGTCCGTTTTTCTCAATTTTTCCACACTCAGAGACTCATAAATAGAATAGGACATGATATTTTCAGAAGATTCACGGTCTAACGTAGTGTTCTCAAATTGCACATTACCTATTTTACAAGAGATAATAAACTTACCTGGGTCTTTGCATTTTGAAGTCACCTCCTTTTCGAGTGTTGGAGATTCATCTCCTATATCTACCTCTTCATCATCACTGATCTCATCTTCCCCAAAAATTTCATATTCTTTGACTTCATTCTCATATTTTAGAGGAGTGATCTCAATAACCTTAGATTGCTCGGTAAGTGTTTCCGTTGGTTTTGTTAGTTGATGGTCCACATTTTTCTCTCTCGACTCACCTTCCACCTCTTCATCATCACTAAACTCATCTTCCTCAAGCATCCCATATACTCTAAGAAACTCATCTTCCCCAAAAATTTCGCGTTCTCTGAGAATCTTATATTTTCCAACTTCATTCTCATATGTTGGAAAGTCATCTTCTATATCCATCACTTGTTTACAGTTGGTAAAACGACCAGGAAATGGAGGAGGTTTCACAAATGTCATCGGTTTCTTCTTGGTAACAGGCTCCTCTTCTTTTTTCAGCTCTTTCTCATCCTCGTGTTTCGAAGTATTTTCAGCAGAAGGGTTTTGAGTTTTAGGCGTGGGCACGCTTAATTCTTGAAACGGTTCTGCTTCTTTCAATTCATTCCCACTTCGTAGGGTAACCGCATTGGCATTCTCCTTCGGATTTATGATGACCTTGGACGACAATTTACTTGAATTTTGGGATACTAACTCGTTCACGGTAGTAGCAACTTGACTCATCTGATTTCCTAAGTTTTTTATCGCATTTTGGTTCTCATTTTGAAATTGTTGTACGCTTTGTTGGAATTGCTGTGTATTAGCGATCAATGCTTTAATCATATCTTCTAAAGACGTACCTACCGATTGGGTTTGTTGAGGAAACGGTGGGCCTTGTTGTTCGTAATAGTTAGGAGGTCGTGGGGCGTAGCTCAGATTGGAGTGACAATTCCATCCTGAATTACTAGTGTTGGAATATGGATTGTAATGACTCTGCGGAACACCCCAAAATCCATCATAAGCTTGTCCATATGACTCCTCTTGAACACGGAAGGTATAGGAGAATTTCTCTATAAATTTTGCTTCCAGTTGAGTCCATGTCTTGATTGAACCAAAAGACAAATCGTAGTACCAATCCCTAGCATTGTCTGCTAAAGATAAAGGAAAGGCTCGAAACTTGACTTGATCTTTAGTGACCTCCCTTGGTATCATTACTGAACAGACCGCATGGAACTCATTTAGATGCTTATGAGGATCATCTCCTACAAAACCATGAAAAATAGGAAGTGAGCGAATAAATTCATACGTTAATTCAAAATCATCTTCAAAAGTAGGATATTGAAAGTAAGAAGACTGCTCATTAATATTTGGCATATCCCACAATTCCTTTAAAGTCCTCTCGACTGTAGCCATGGCATCTAAGGAAGTTGCAAGATCTCTTTTTGTAGACGTTGAGCTCCTTTCTCAATTTGAGATTCACCTATATGAAGAGATCTAATAATACAAAAAAAACTAAACAAAAATATTAGTAACAAAAGAAATAAATCTATAACACCGTTCCCCGGCAACGGCGCCAAAATTTGGTGGGTGTCGAATCCAACAAAAATAAAAACCTACTTTAAAAAGATTTGTAATCAGCGATAAGTAGGGTCGATCCACAGGGAATGGTGTAGAAATAATTCCTAAGTTACTAATATCAATTAAAAAGGGGGATTTTGGATTTGATTAACTAAAATAAAATAAAAAGACGTAAAATTAAAAACGCAAGATTAAAGCACAAATAAAAAGGTAGGTTTCGAATTTAATATAATGAGAGGTTCTAGTCTTCGGATTATCTCGGTATTGATTCTACAATTTGATCACTGATGCAATAATAATTCAACGTTATTAGATAAATTGGCTATAGTTACTAACAAGCTCTAGTAACCTAGTTTTTCCTTAAGTCGTCGATAACCAAAACAAGCTCTTTGATTACTTCTCTTACCAAGTAGACAACCCTAAACAAGCTCTTAGGATTTAGCCTATCGATAGCATTCACGTATTAGAAAAACACCAATTCTAGCCAACAAACACATAAGCTCGGTTTATTTAGACCAGATTACTAATTCCCATAACGACTAATCGAAAACGATTAAATAATCAACGTCGCTAACTACTACAAAATTAGGGTTAGCCAGTCACGGAGTTACCCCTAAATAGCTAAATACGATTCCAACGATTAAATAATTGGCCAGACTAAATAATCAATTGAAATATATTGTCAACAAAGATCAGAGAAAAAGTAAATACCTGATGAACGAAGAAATTAAGTACAATTCGATCTCACAAAAATTTAGAATCAAACCTTGATGAATCCTCGACTAGAAGTATGAGTTTAGCAACTCATAATAAAAAACGCAGACAAAATATTAAAATTCGAAACCTCCATGAAAGGGAAAAAACGTGTACTAAATTAAAAAGCAGAATTAAAGGTGTCTTGTGGAGTAAAATTCCACATATTTAAACTAATAGAGTCCTAATCCAAGAAGAAAATTAATTAGGGCTCTAACAAACTTAACAAACAAAATCTTGGAAAATCTAGAAATAAGGGAATAAAATCCTAACAAAATAAAAGGGAATAAATCCCATAAATTCAGGCAGCAAAAATCAAATAAAATCCGAAATTTAATGGAAAGATCTTCAGGAATCTTCAGAAAACGCGTTTGAAAACGCGTTTCTCGGCAGAAGCGTTCTGGGATTTAAGCGTGGGCACGCTTAACTTTCCGAAGTCTTCTGCTGGAATTTTTAGCACTAACTCTTTTCTTCTTCATTTTTCCTCTTTTGTGTCTCTTTTTGTTCTTTTCCTTTTAATCTTCTAAAATCCAATTGTTAACCTAAGATCACAAAATAAGAGGAGTAAACGTAATAATCAACCCAAATATAGACATGTAAAATATGCACAAAACACGACTTAACATCAGACTTTGCAGCAAACCTGGATAGCAGGAAATCTCTTACAGGTTATGTTTTCACTTTATATGGTACTGCAGTAAGTTGGAAAGCAGTACAACAGCCAGTTGTGGCTCTCTCTACCACTGAAGCTGAGTTTATAGCATTGACAGAAGCAATCAAAGAGGCTATGTGGTTGAAAGGAATGATAAAGGATTTTGGTATTGATCAGAAAGTGGTAGTGGTTTACTGTGATAGTCAAAGTGCAATACATTTAGTGAAACATCAAATGTTTCATGAACGTACTAAGCACATTGATGTAAAGTATTACTTCATCAAGGACATAGTGGAAAAGGGAGAAATCAAGGTAGCAAAGATTTCTACACTTGACAATCCAGCAAATGCTTTAACTAAAGCTTTGCCTTCAGGAAAGTTTGAGCATTGTTGTACATTGGTGAACAAATGCAGCAGTCATGTAACTAATCAGCTTTGAAGACCTAAAAGTTGAAAAAGGGGATGGGTTCTAACCTTAGGAACCAAGTTCAAGGGATGGTTCTAACTTTAGGAACTGAAATTAGAGAATGGTGGAAGGAAAACTTACTAAGGTGGAGAATTGTGAAAGCGTTAGTGCGTTTTCTCTTTTATTCTAGTCACTATGGATGCAGCTCTCTGGAACCGTTGATTTGCCTAATCTAATGGTTGGAAAAGGAAGGGGTTTTAGTGGGAAAGTCAGCTGGCAATCAAGACTTAAAAGCTTGACAACTGTGATACTTTGAGACTAATATTGCTGTTAATCCTTTTGTTAGAGTTAGTTAATCAGTTTTGTATCCGTTTTGATTAGGGCGAGCGAAAGAGAGAATAGAAGAGAGAGCTAGTTCATGAAAGCTTGAAATCACTTCTGTAATTCTTGTATTCTTTCGCGTGATTAGTGGATTGTTTTTCATTGCTCTCCGTGGATGTAGGATTGCGAAATCCGAACCACGTAAATCTCGTCTTGCTCTTGTTTTTAAAAGATAGTTGAGTGTAGAAGTGTAAAACTAAAATTGGAAGTGTAAAATTATATTGTTTATATTTACTAAATGAATTATATATATATATATTTTTTCAAGTTCTCTTAGATAAGCTATGAATAAAAATGGAACAAAGAAAATAACAATTGCTAACAGATATGACCAAGAATTTGGAACGGGAAGCAACTTAAATTGATTGGTAGTAATACCCAACTACAATAATTCTAACCTAATAAAAATGTCAATGGATCATACTTATCAAGATGATCAAAATGGGATAACCACTAGAGAAGCTGGTTGAATAGCTGAATCTTGTGACATTGGTCATGGTTCGATTTCATTTGAAGGGATGATTTTTGGTCTCCACTACTGTGAACCTGTCAGCGACGGGTGTTGAACTCTCTTGTGTGGTTTGCGAGTTTTACCTAATGCACATCTTAAGAGTAACGGTCTCGGATTTCCCTCGTCATCTAATTAAAAAATAGATTAAAATGGGGATGTCTTATAGCTTTTTTAATTGCTAATATCCTCTTGATGGCAGACATATATACATATTATATAAATGCAAAAATTGCTAATATAGTCCGATTTTTAATATTATCATTCATGTCTTGAGGTTTAAAAATCTCTTATGCAAAAAGATATATGTTTAGAAATTAACATAAGACTTTCAATGCTAAAAAGTGGTATGCTAATATGCATTAAGTTTTTAAAGAAAGAGGGGTGATATGATTCAATAATATTAATTTTGTAAGAAATTAGATTTATTATGCAGTAAACAGTACCAATAAATGGTAATTATTTTCAATTTTAGTTGTAATAGTATGTATTAATAAGGGTAAACAAATATTTCACAATTAGAAAAAACACTTAAATTATCCATATTTTTGTAGTAGTATATATATATATATATATATATATATATATATATATATATATATATATATATATATATATATATATATATATATATATTACTACCAATGCAATTGGAGACATCCATGTTCTGTAGATTTGTAGCTTTGTAGGAAATAGATCTAACATAAAAGAATGACTACTTGTGTTTCTCTACACAATTATGGCTGGTTTGGTTGGGTTGATCTGATTAGTTTACCACGATAAAATAAATTGAGTCTTCAAAATAATATCCTATTATAAGGGTTTTAGGGGCATTGGAGAGGTACTTAAAAAGCTAGTCTATAGTGACACTACACCAACTTATAGGGTGAATTTGGAAAAATTAACGATTATGAAACTAATGGTGAGAAAATCAGAACAAATGGGGTCAACTGTGAAACGAGGCGAAGTTGTGAAACTCAATGGAAGACATGTACAAAATTCATAATCAATGATACCACAATTGAGATGAAGCAAAATTGTGGGACGAAAAATGCAATACCGTTATCAGGGTGATTTTTTGGTAATTTTCAAGCTTATAGCCAATACATGAACCAAGCTTGAGACTCGAGATATGTGTAAATTATCTACCAAAGGGAGATGTGTCAAATTCATTATGATTAACTTACATAACCATGCTCATACAACTTAGGTAGATTTTAAACCACTCCCAAACTAACCACGGTCATAATATACTTCAGATTACTACATAAAGTTGCAAGAACAAAGGACATAGGACCCCAAATCAATCACAAAATGCTACGTACAAAGACGAGGGGCGCCTGCCTCGCCCTACGAAATTCGTGACTTTGAAGACTGTTGTCATGATCTTGGCATCTCCGACTTTCAATTCTCAGGTTGTTTCTACACTTGAAATAACTTGAGAATTTGGTCTAAGTTAGATCGAGCCATGGTCGATCATAATTGGATGCTTTCTGACTTCCACGCTCGGGTATCTTTTCTCTCCCCGGGCTCGTCCGACCACTGTCCCTGCATTGTGTCTTTAATTGACACTCAAATTTCGGGGAATTTTATATGGAGATTTGGGAACATGCTCACAACCCATCCGAATTTCATCGACACTGTCAATGCGAATTGGAATGGTCACTTTTGGGGCACAAATTGCAAAAAACTCAAAGGGTTGAAGCCGGCGCTTAAAACCCTTAATGAGTTACATTTCTCACATATCTCATCGCGTGCAAAAAATGCAGAATCCCTGCTTAAAGAGAAGCAAAAATCCTTCCATGACAATCCAAATGACTTGGAGCTCCAACGTTCTTTGCCCGACCTTCGCAAAAATTCCATTTTTTTAGCTAAGGCCGAGAAGCTTTTTTTTCGACAAAAGTCCAAACGCAATTTCTTCATTCAAAATGACAAATGCACAAAATTATTTCATGGCATTGTCAAGAGGAATGCAAAGCGAATTCCATCACATCAATTGTCCAAAGTGACGGGTCTCGTACTACCTCCTTAGAGAAAGCCGCGAGCAACTTTGTAGGATTTTTTAAATCTCTGCTTGGTTGCTCAATTCAAGTCTCTCCCATCGATCCATCAATTCTTAACTCGGGGCCTATTCTTGATAGTGTTCATTGGGCGGACCTTTCCAAAGAAGTCACGAATGCTTACATCTTGGAAGCGCTAAATGACATTGAAAATGATAAGTCCCCGGGTTCCGATGGTTTGTCATCAAAATTTTTCAAGACTTCTTGGGACACTGTTGGGGCGGAAGTTTGTGATGCAGTGAAGGAGTTTTTCACCTCGAGATCCCTTCTTAAGCATTTCAATCATACCATTATCGCCCTTATCCCGAAATCTGATCATGCTGATTTTGTGAGAGATTTTAGACCAATTTCTTGTTGCAAAGTGGTCTACAAAATCATCTCTAAGATCTTGGCTAAGAGAATCATGCCTGTTTTGGACTCCCTCATTGATAAAGCGCAAGCGGCATTTCTGAAGGGACGTATTATGGTTGAAAATATCAATTTGATGCAAGAATTGCTTCGTGGATACAATCGAAAGAGGACTTTCCCTCGATGCATCATACAAAATTGATATCACCAAGGCATTTGATTCTGTCTCATGGGACTTCCTTCGGGAAGTGCTCATTGGGCTCAATTTCCCTCCGATCTTTGTTGGATGGATTATGGAATGCGTCTAAACTCCTTCATACTCCATCTCTATCAATGGTCTCTCACATGGTCTATTTTGAGGCAAGCGTGGGCTTAGGCAAGGCGATCCTTTATCCCCTTATTTGTTTGTCATTTGCATCGAGTATCTTTCTCGCATGATATACAAGGCTACTTGCGACTCGAGCTTCAATTTCCACCCGAAGTGTGCATCTCTCCATATCACACACTTATGTTTTGTTGATGACTTGATGTTTATGTCCCGAGGAGATGAAATATCTATCGGTATCCTCATGTCTTGCCTTCGGACTTTCGGGGCCACCTCAGGGCTCGAAATGAACGTTTCGAAATCCAACATCTTCATTGCGAGTTGTGGCGAACATGATGCTGCCACTTTGATAGATATCTCGGGCCTCTCGACAGGATCTATGCCCTTCCGCTACTTAGGCATTTTCCTTGCCGCTGAAAAACTCAAAACAATCTACTACGAGCCTTTACTTGAAAAGATTTATAGTTACATTTGTGGCTGGAGTGCAAGCACTCTTTCTTATGCGGGACGGGTCCAACTCGTAACTTCGGTTTTACAAGGCGTCCAATGCTTTTGGATCTCAATAATGCCCCTTCCCGACCAAGTTCGTTGCAAGTGATCCAACTTTGCCGAAATTTTATTTGGGGCATTGGTAAAGCCAAAGTTAGTTGGAAGCAAGTGTGCATGCCCAAATTTGAAGGTGGGCTCGGCCTTCGTGACATAAGGGTGTGGAACGATGCCTTACTTGCTAAAAATCTTTTGAATATCCATGCCAAAAAAGATACTCTTTGGTATCGATAGGTCCACCATTTCAATCTTCGCAACCAATCCTTCTGGGAATAGGTTGCAAAGCCTAGTGACTCCCCACTCGTGAAAAATATTCTCCGAGTTAGGGATAACTTGCTCGAAAGTGTGGTGGGCCAAATGAGGCAGAAATTTGTTTGGCATAATGGAGCAGTAAGCCGCCTTCCCATCGTTCGCGCTTGCTCTATAACTTTTTCAGAGTCACGGGTGACAGAGTTCCCTGGGCGGAGACTATCTGGAGTCCCTCCGTTACCCCAAATCACTCTTTCATTCTTTGGCTTTACATCCTTGAGTGCTTGAATACTAGGGACAAGCTAGCCTACCTGGGTCTTGACTAGGCATGCATATTTTGTGGGACTAACCGGGAGACAATCCAACACCTCTTCTTTGTCTGCCCTGTTACCTTCAATATTTGGTACCAAATTAAGCAATGGATCGGCATCACTTGACAAATGAACACCCTTAAGAGTGCTCTCAAATGGCTCAAGAAGGAATCCCGTGGGAATAATTGGCAATCACGGAGCAAAATCTCGGCCCTTGCCGCCACAGTTTACTTTATTTGGAACGCCCGTAATCGGTTTATGTTTGAGGGCGAAGTATTTGACATGGATGCTATTGTTCGTCGCATCAAAACTCAAGTATACATGGTGATTTTTGCCTTGTACCCCCGAGTATTGATGCAATTTGAGCATCTTGGCTCATAAACGTGCAACGACATCCAAGACAAATTCTTTTGCTCGATACGATATGTCTTTTATTTCCATTTTATTTTTTGACCCCTCGCTAAAATGCTTGATCCTTGGATGTGTAGTTATTTTTGGCAGGTAATTGAAGTGCAATGTAAGGGCAAAAGATTGAACAAAGATCGAGAAGCTGATTCAAAGGGCAAAAAACAGCCCCAAAGTTGGCTGACCGCGTGCGCGTGCATGAAGACCGAGCGTTTGAACGCTGGGGCAGAAAGTTCTGCCCCAGCGTTCAAATGCTGGCTTGGGCAGCTTTTGAACGCGCGCGCAGGCGCACCGTGCGCGCCGCCATACCGCGCACGCGCAGGCAGTCCCCGCGCGAACAGGCTGACAGCGCCTGTGCGCGTGCATACTACTGCAATTGGAATCTTGGCTTATAATTTTTTTGTTGGCTTGATCAGGTGCTTTTCACCATTTTTTTCTTTCTTATGCAGAAGATTGATCGTACTTGGACTTAGGATTGCCACTCAAGGAAACCTACCTAATGTAATTGACGGTCTTTTGCACGCATATGATCCCAACACCACAATAAGCTACATAAACCTTGCACATTGACTGAGCACAGATTGGTCTCTCTTCGTAAGGCATGGGCAAACCGGCCTTATACTACACAAGAGCCGCCACTGGAAGCTTGGCGTGTTGCACGGCATTGCGGGGCATGTTGCACGGCATTGCGGTAGAGATAGTTCAACACCTGAGACCACGATAAGTTGTATTAAGCGAGGGCATTGACTGAGCACATTGAAAGTGATTGGAAAAATCACAATCAATGGGAGCTTGGCTTGTCAACGGCACTGCAGTATAGTTGGCAGACTTGGGATGTTTGATTTCTGGGACTTATGCTTATGGGACATGCTTCGGGCCTTAAACAAAACCACCCAAGTTTTCCATTTTGATGATATTTGTATCCACTGACGTATACTTCGTCAGGCTTTAGCACGCTTTCATTTGGGACATATTTTTGTGACATCCTAAAGAACAGTTTTTGGGGACATATTTTTTTGGGACGTTCTTTTTGGGATATACTTTTGGATCGATTTTTGGCACATCAGCATGCTTGGGCCAGCTCTACCTTTGCTCAAGAACGCGGTGCATCGGTATTCCAAAACGCTAGAATACACTGATTAGATACCTACTTTGTATTCCCTTGTTTTGTTGTACTTTTTGAACATTTAGGCTTATTGTCCTTCTTTTGTTTTGGGGAATGAGGAGCCAAATTCTGTGGCTACCCCTCCAAGTGCTATTATACCTGGGCATAGCCCAGTACTTGTACAGAACATTTTGGTCATATATATTATTTTTTTACTTGATCAAAAAAAGAGATGAGAGGAGTAGATTCCGTACACCTAGGATCATATATATATATATATAGATAGATAGATACAATTTTTTGTTGAAATTTCGGCTCGAAATCTTAAAGCTAAATGAGTACATAAACAGGTAAACTACATAAACCATTGTGAGAACAAAAAATATTTATTTGCGATGAAAGAGGTGGTTGCTTAGCTATGACAATACTTACATATCTTTTCCAACATTCGTTATGATATAAAAGTTTTCTTTCATACAAACGCATACATTTTTAGGGTTAAAACTTTCCTTTTTATTTTCCGTTCATCATGATACATATATAGTTCATAACAACCATATAGTTAAATAGAACACAAGTCCTACTCCAACATGCACAATTTTAATTGGTGGAAAACCATGATTAATAGCAAAAAAAAATACGCTAAAAACTAATTGCAAAAGGTAAAAAAAAAGAAAGAAAGAATATCTACAAAAACTAGATCAATTTGCAAGGTAGTAGTTGACAACTAGCAAATTTTGGCAGTTGTATAACATGTTCACGTGCTTCGTTTTTTCTACGGTTTTTTTTTTGGATTGTTTCACCACTCTCTTCCTCTATAAAACATCTCATCTTCTCATCCATATTTTGTACCAATCACCATTTTACTTACTTTGTTTCTTAAACATAATTATTACCAATATGAAGGCTTCCAAGGTTATAGCTCTATTTCTCATTATTTCCATGCAGCTCTCATTTTCCTCAGCCACTCAAGTTGTTGAACCTGAATGTGGCTATTGTTCCAAACCCCACCCCAAGAAGCCAAAGACCCCCAAACCCGCCCCTCCGGTCACCAAACCTAAAGTTCCCGTGCCGCCGATTACCGTCCCTAAGGTGCCCGTGCCGCCCGTTACAGTCCCTAAAGTGCCCGTGCCGCCAGTTACAGTCCCCAAAGTGCCCGTGCCGCCAGTTACAGTCCCCAAAGTGCCCGTGCCGCCAGTTACAGTCCCCAAAGTGCCCGTGCCGCCAGTTACGGTCCCCAAAGTGCCCGTGCCGCCAGTTACAGTACCTAAAGTGCCCGTGCCGCCGGTTACAGTCCCTAAGGTGCCCGTGCCGCCGGTTACAGTCCCTAAAGTGCCGGTGCCGCCAGTGTCGAAGCCACCAAGCGGAAAGGCTTGCCCGCCGCCAGCACCAGCGCCAGCGCCGGGGAAAGCCACATGTCCCATAGACACATTGAAGCTTGGTGCATGTGTGGATCTACTTGGTGGGCTGGTCCACATTGGTCTTGGAGACCCTGCTGTTAATGAGTGCTGCCCAGTACTATCAGGCTTAGTGGAGCTTGAAGCAGCAGCATGCTTGTGCACTACACTTAAGCTAAAAGCACTTAATCTTCAGATATATGTACCTATTGCTCTTCAGCTTCTTGTTACCTGTGGGAAGACTCCACCCCCTGGCTACACTTGCTCTATTTAAACTCAAGGTCATTCTTGCTATATATATATATATATATACTCCTTATGGGAACTTGATTTTGGTTGCTATTTGATTAAAAAGTTAGATCACTACAAAATACTTTATTTGTGTCTTTTTGTCATATGTTTATCATCAATATTATTCACGTCTCTAAATGCAACTTGTTCCACTATTTTGAGGAAGTAAAGGGTTTATTACAAAATACTCTTTTAGTAGTTCAAAATTACTAAACATCCTCATCTTTTAAAAAAATAAAAAAAATCTCATATTTTATTAAAATATGCATGACACTTCTGTCGGTTGATAATTAACTGAGTTTGTTTATTACGGGTTTCGTATAGGGATTAATGAAATACATAAATTTATTTTGCCTATTTTTTTAGTAAATGGGTGTATTTATCAGTTTCAAACTAAGATAAAAATCAGTTATAAAAATTATAAATTTCAATTGGCTAATGATGGTTATACTTTATGATTTTTGCAGGTTTCTAAGCTAGAATTGGTCCAAGAATTCAAATCGACATAAGAGGATGTCGAGTTTCTAAGTTTTATTTCGTTATTAGACCTTTCTGTCTATTGTCCCATCCTTAACTATTTGCTTTTTGATTGGAACTACTTGCTATTATATTGTTCAGCAACATTTATTATGTAAAATTGTTTCATAATGCACTGTTTGTAACAGACAAGTAAACCATATAGTATTCATGTTATCTTCCTTTATTTCTATATATTTTATTGAATATTACTAGCTAGAAGCATACATCTAATTAATAATGACATTCTCAGTTACAAATGTATCATTAGACTGGAAAAATTACAGTTTTGTATTTACTAAACTCTTACATGACTTGGTGACACCGCAACAATCAAATTTAAGTAAATTGTATTTGTCTTATGATTGGTTTAGAATACGAAAAGTTTAAAGATGTGGAATTATTCTTTTAAAAATCAATTTTAAATAAAATTGATTTCAATAGACATGTGGGAACTTGGAATTTTAGAACATTTTTGGTGCATTGAGATAGCAATAAGCAAAACTCAATGTCACGTTCATATGAAAGCCTCAATCAATATCTCATTTTCACAAGGTTAATGCCTTCGAATTTTATTGGTGAATATTGGGATTGCAAGTCTCCTAAAATCACATCCCTTATAAGGAAAAAAGGAAAAGAAAAACACATTGAACACAATCCAATGGAAAAGGATAAAAGAAAGTTGAATTTGACTCAATTTTATATTAATGTTTAATATTTGTTATTAATATATGTTTTGTAATGACTTATTATTAGGAATTTCTTTGTTAGAAGTTTTGATGATGACAAGATAAGTAAAATTGTTAGATTTTTGAAAAATGTAAGTTTGTTTTTATAATAGAAAATCATATATAAATGAGAGGACGTTTTGAGTTGTAACATTTAGTATAGGTGTTTCTTTTTGTCTTTTTGTATTGTTGCATTTAAATGCTTGTAGCGTTAGTAGAATTCTAGGTGAGTCTATTAATATGAAGAGGTTGAAGATCAACAATGCAAGCGACAAGCAAAATTCTAACAATAAAACACCAAGTATTCTTCAAGAAACACTATTTTATAAGCGACAACTTATCTCAAGTTCAAGACCCGCTAGAAATACTTGAAGTTCTTCATCAACAATGGACGGTATATTAAATGTCTCCTCCAAAGCATTTAATGCTCAACTGGCATATATTTAAATGCATTTAATGCTTGACAAAGTATTAATGTATATATTGATGTGGAAGTATGGATAGCACCTACCCATTCATTGGATGTCAACATGCGACAAATTGCAGCAGACTGACATTTGCAATTTCAGGGTTCACCAACAACAATTTCTAACGTTTCTTAGAGATTTATTACATGCCCCTACTAAATGATCCCAACTGATCTATTCCAGTTCCTGCCTATAAATAGAACTTCCATAAACCCTAAGAACAACGATACGAAAACTATCGATCTTATCTGAGCTTAAACCATCATTAGAAAACCTCTTATTCATTCAAATCTTTTGAAGAAACTTTCAATATTTTATTGAAGTTCATCCTCAGAAATTTGAATTACAATGCATCCATTTCTAGGTATTCATCTTTATTTCTTCCTTAAAAGAACCAAATCGAAGTGAATGTCATCCAAATTATTTGACTTTATCAAAACAAACAAAATCCATTTCTGTGTAAAATACCAATCATCTCTTTCAAACTGAGCGTGAGGAGAGTAGTAGGACATCTGCTGATTATTGAGTAAGAGAAGCGGACCACTAAAATTTTTGGAGCAGACGCTTGTGTAGCAAAGGAGCTCAAGTCTTTTAGTTCTTATTCATTTTATTGGAGAAGACTTTGTGTGAATCTTCAGATTCGATATAGTAAATTCCTTCGTGTCATCGAAAAAGAAGGACGTAATTGGGATTACACCGCCCAGCGAACCTTGCAAACTCTCTCTACTTACTTATTGCTTTATTGTTTTGATCTTTATTTCATATCTTATAATTTAGCAATCAATTAAAACATCTTTACACAAAAGAAAAGACAACTAAATGAATCACTACATATTGCACTAAAATCTTTTTTCGGTGCGTATTAACTTTGATCTGATTATTGAATACTATAATACTTTGTAATTTTAATAACTTGGTCTATGTTAAGTTTTTAATTCCGATAGTCTCTGTTCACAATTTTTTTGAAGTTTAGAATAACTTCAGGATCTATTCAACCCGCCTTTCTAGACCATTTCAGGTACCACTTGGGACCAACACTTACATTTAAGGAGACAGAGTATTTATGTTGTATCCTCTTGTTTGTTAGCCAAACATTTATATAGATGATAGATATATAGGTATTGAAGTCCACTTTAATTGGCTTCTACTACTTAATGAATTCTTCTACTCAATAAATTTAATTATTAATTATTATTAATAATTATAAAAATAAAGGTGTGTATGCAAGTATTTTTACAATGACAAAACAATTTTCTTATTTATATATTTATAAAGAAAAATTAGTTAATATAAGGAAAGATACGTAAATTGATGATTGTATATAAGAACATGCTAAAGAACAATAAAATAAAGTTATTAGTCCCAAGTGGTACACGAAAGAGTCTAGAGGGGGGTTGAATAGACCTTGAAGTTTCTTTCAAACTTCAAAAATTTCGTGAACAAAGACTATTAGATTTGAAAACTTAACGTAGACCAAGTTATGAACACTACGATGTATGTAATACCGCAAGCGTACGGCTTCCATGTGGTACAAAAGATATCGTTCCCACGAGGACTAGATAATCAAGTACTAATTCCTTCACGTATTTGTAATCTAAGCTAAAAGATAATTTGGTTTAAAAACTAACTAGCAAAAGTAAAGCAAGAATTCAAATGAGTTTAAACGATTAATTAGAGATTCTAGAATTGGAATTCACCACAATAAACGTTATCTACCTTATTATGTTCCACTATCAAACGTGAATGCTACTTATGAAGGACATTATCCAATTTTAACTATTATCTTCTTTCAAAGTATAATAGCATATGTAAATTAATCAATCACCTACTTTCGTGATGATTAGGCTTAATCTAAGTTCATTAATCTCTATGATAATGTATGAGTTCCTCAAAAGATCTAAACCTACTTTCGTGGTTTAGAAACCTATGTTCAATTTCTTAGGTTCCGATATCAAGATGTCACTTTTCAAAATTTTCGCCTAATATCTACGATCATGCAAATAAGTGGCCAGCAAATTCACAAGCATTAAACGATCAAGAAGTTGAATCATAAGCATAGCATTCACGAAATCAAGAAAAACGTAAATTAGTTTAATAACATATTATTGGGCTATCTCTAATTCTAGAATAAAAGAAATTAATTCATGGAAGAAACAAATAATAAACATAATTAAAATCAACATATCAACAATAATCAAAAGGAAAGATAAAGAAAAATTTAGTCTCAATTAAAATATCGATAAAAATGTTGAATACAATCTTGCAAGATTGGTTTGTTCAAGCATTGAAAAAAATATAATTCCAAACCCTAATCTAATGTTTTCCTCCAATTTTGAATTCTCGCTTCCTTTTTTACCGGAAGAAATTGATATGAACCAAGAATAACCAAGAATCCTTTCCTTAGTTGGAGTCTTGGCGTTTTTGTGGCGTTTTTCAGCATTTAAACGCCCCAAACTAAAACTTTCTGCCACTGGCGTTTAAACGTTGACGACAATATTTTAGTACTGTTTTTAATGGCTCTTTGGACTGTGTTCCCATCCGAATTTGACTTTGGCGTCCTCTAAAAAGTTGTAGCTATACGTATTAGCTTTACAACCCAACTAGTTTGAATTCAGTCCAAATTATAGAACTCAAGGTATGATCTTTCTACCAAAATTGCCATTTTGGATTCGGAACAAAATATGTTTTGTAACGTTAAGGCCTGCAAACATTTGAATTGGATCTTATCTTCTTCATAATACTTCTAGGGAATCGTCTGAGCTTTCTAACCATATAAGCATCATTAACATTGGAGGTCTATAGTCCAAGATATGATTAGATTTCTGAACATCGCCAATTTACCTCATTTCATACGTTTTTTTCGCTATTTTCTCGAAATTAATGATTTTACCCTAAAAACGTGTAACAAACCTATTAAATGCATATGAGATATAAATCATCACATAAAAATGATATAAATATTACTAATCTTAGGCTAAAAAATGCGTATAATGGAGGTTTATCAACGCCTCCAAACTTAGGACTGATCGTACTCGAGCAATAAATATCATTGAAAACGAACAACTATATTCTTGCAATGATCTAAAAAAATATAAAAATTAACTAGCTTACTTTTGTAGAGTTCACGATTGAACTTAGCATGTGCAACAAGTCTTTAAACCTTTTAGTTACCCCAAAAAGACGAGTTATAGTCTCGTGAGGGTTTGCATTTCGATATACCCACAAAATCTATGAACTTCAAATTTAGTCCAGATAATACAATTTATAAAAATTAACAGAAGATTAATGGTGTAACATCATTAATAACTAAGCTAAAAAATATGATCATATCTCTCAATTTTGCCACATATTTACACTAAGAGTCGAATGGACTTCCAAAGTGGTGCATGCAATCGTAAGCATTATAGTCGAGTGGCATCCTTACCAAGTTTTGGATATAATCCCCATTTTATTAACTTTCAATTATTCAAAAGGCACTAAGGTTTATAGGCAGAGATCCACACTTCAAAATTAAAGCTTTTAAGCATTTTTTTATACTTTCTACACAATTACGTGTGGATTTCAGTTTTAGCTCATTAGACCATGTGCAATGCTTGTTCCCTTAGACTTTCTGTGACACTCATGTAACGAGTTTTAAGTCAACAACTCCGAATCTAGATAGCTTTAAGGCGTTGAGTGTCGAGACACTCCTTTCGGACTTAATCACTCGAGTGTCAAAGGCCACAAAACAAACTAGGTTTTTATGTGAGTTAGCTTCACATTGTCATAATAATCCGATACATCAAATAATATTTTCAAATTTTAAGCATTCATAATGAAGCGTAAATGTGACTATGAAACTTTACCTTGTGAAAACTTTAGTTAATATCCTTGGGAATTACTCCTTATGTGTCTTAAGATGAAACATCCACTCAACTTCTCTACCATAAGATTGTGCACAAAGTGTCATCTAAAAAAGTTAATCCTAGTCTTAGGTCGACATGAGTAAAAATCGAGATATGCTTGTTCCATTAGTACAGATTATATATTGAAGTCATGCCATCTTTCTCAAGTTAATTCCAGCAAATTGTAAATATTGATAAGCTAGAACTCATAAAAAAAATTATGCATGTCCCATGAATAGCTCCAACGCCCCCAAACTTAAACGGAACAAACTCATGCAATATAGATATGCTAAGTCGAATTCCACCCCCAAATTTAAACTATAACATTGTCCTCAATGTTATCATACATAAGTAGTGGGGAAGAAAAACTTAAACAGACAAGATGTTGAAAAACATGCCCGAATACCGAAGGAGAATTTTCGTTCCAAGTGAAGGTAGTGTAACATCTTATTCATCAAACTTGAGCTACTTATGTGCCTTGTACGACAACACAAAAACAAAGCATGCAAAGATATTATTTTTTTCGTGTGTTAAAGAAAAAAGAAAGAAAGAAATGAAACAAAAACAAAAAAAAAAAAAAAAAGAAAACACTTGGAATAAGAGGCTTCTTCGAAGGATGGAGAGAATAATAGGCTTTCAGAAAAAGATCAAGAGGTTCGAATCTTCTCACTGTGGAGAATTTGAAGTTTTATTTATACGCAGAACTTGGAATAGATCCGTTGGGACCATTCGATGAACGCGTGTAAAGAATCGCTCAGAAAGGTTAAAAAGAGTTGTTGGTGAGTCCTTGAAATTCTGCTGCAAATGTCAGTCTGCTGCAGGTTGTCGTATGTTGACATCTAATAGGTTTGGTGTTATTCGTACTCCATCATTAGTATATATATTAGTGCTTTTGAAAAGCATTAAATGCATTTAAATAAATGGCCGTTGAGCATTAAATGCTTTATAGAAGACATTTAATCCTCGGTCGTTTGTTGATGAGAGACTTCAAGTAACTTAGCGTGTCTTGAACTTGCTATGATATCACTTACGAAATAGCGTCGCTTGAGATACTTGATATTACGAATGAACTTCTGATTGTCGCTTGAAATTGCTGATCTTCAACCTCTTCACATTAATAGACTCACCTAGAATTCTACTAACACTACAAGCGTTTAAAATACATCAAAATAAAAAGACAAAGAAAAACACCTATTCTAGAAGTTACAACTCAAAAATTCATATCACTTGATAAATTATATTCTAACACAAATCAAACTTACATTTTTCAGGGTCTAACATTTTTGCCTATCTTATCAACATCAAAATTATAACATTATTAAATTGTCCAAAATATATAAAAGTATGCTCATTCCAAGCACTATAACATTTTTAAATTGTCCAAAAGTTCCAATAATTTGTATGCTCGTATTCGTATGCATGAATCATAGAGTATTATGACATAGAGTATAACATAATATAGGCGCGTATGATATGATTACCAGAAGAAATATAGATTTTCAAATTCATGCACTGCATAAAATTATTTATACATTTAAGCAGAAGTCATTATTCATAAGAAGGTGTAATATTGAAAACAAATATATCATCAAGTTCTTATATTTTTAAAATTATAAATATGGGGTGTTGGGAAGATAACTTGAGACGGAAATAAATAAATAAATTTATTTAGAAAATATTACTAATTTGATGACATGTAAAAAAGTAGCATTTTATATTGTCAGGTAATTACTTAAAATAAGTAGCTTAAAAGAAAAAATTAGTTTGAAATATAAAACTCTATTAAGGCACGTCTTGGAAAGAAAAGAAGAAAGAACAATTACTGGATATATGCAATATGTAATATTCTGATATACATATATTACATGATATATTTGATTAATCAATTGTTATGTAAAATATTATTAAGCTTGTTAGTTATATATTATAAGGATACCACAAGTTAAGACTAGAGATTACTTAAACAAACAAAATATCACCTTAAATCTAAAAGTCCATGAAATTATATGAAATGAATAAAAATTTATTAAAAACGTACTTAAAAATAAAAATACATAGGTAATAGAGTGAAATAGATTTTATTATGCATTTAATTTTGAAGACGAATACATATGTTTATTCTTTGTTAGTGTTAGTGTCCGACAAGCCTATGGTTGCCAATTTACATATAACACTTTGAAACAGTTTTGTTTTGATCAATAATGAAATGACATTTCTTTATTATATATTATTGACTTTACATATGTGTAATAAAGTTTCTTGGATTACATAGAACTATGGGGTATGATCATGTATCGGGTATGGTGATCATGGAATGTACTCGAACGGTTGTAGTCCTAAAAGTGTTCCAAGTCGTAGAGTCATTCATATAGGGATATCAATGACTCGTCAAAACTTGCTTGTATATAGCATTTCCTTTTTGGGACGTACCTTGTTCCATTGGTATTGGTCGGGGACCTATGCACGTATGAAGGTTCACATCGGGGATGACTTAACTGAACTACCCCAATAAAAATTCATATTGTTCACGTCGAATATGAAATTCTATGGTCACGTAGGCTTGTGATGATCCTCACAACTTGAGAAATCGCGGTTCTTCAAATACATGACCCACTACACTTTGGTCTGGTTAATCGTTAAATGGGCTATTTTGGGTGTAGTCTGATTATGTGATTTTACAGGCGATTCCAAGACGCGGTCTGTCTCTAATCATACGATTAGTGATGTCCTATGCGCTTTTGGAAATCAGGAAAGGTTTGCTCAAAATCATTTGAGTCTAGGGGTTGAGTCGATGTTGCTAGACATCAAACTCAGTCTGTGAGAGTCGTGGATTAATTGGTGGTTAAAACATGACCAAGATTAATCGTTTGGCGTAATGATTAATCGAGGTAATGATTTGTTAATCATTATCGAGCCATCTGGAAATGGTCTCACTGCTAGCTCTCAAGTGAACTTAAGGGGTCACACGACACATTAACTTGAATAAATTCTCCGGTTATATGTACAAAGTAGCCTTTTTTGAAAACGCTATATGAATTAATAAGTGATATTAGTTCGTGATGAAATAAATTAATCAATTGAGTCTTTGGGCTTAATTAATTAATTGGATTTTTTAATTGATGATTGAATCAATTAACTAATGGGTTGAGCCCAAGGGATTTATGAATTGAAAACCCAATTAATAAATAAAGAGAGAAATTAATTTTATTAATCTATAAGATTAATTTAATTAATTATTTATGGGTTGAAATAAAATCTATGGAAAGATAATATATAGATTTGACATGGAGAATTATATATTTGGTAGTTCCTATGTTCGGGGAATTAAGATTTGAGAGAATAAAAAATACAAGGTAGGATTGGATTAGGATTTCCAATCCTAATCTCCTACCATGAGTAGGACAATTTTTCCCTTATTTGAGGGATGAAAAATCGTCCCCCTAGGCTATAAATAGGGGGTTCTTTTGTTCTTCAAATCACCTCACATCTCATTTCATAACTCACAAGTTCGATTGCAATATAATTCTCTGTAGTCTTATATTGGTTTTTCTTAGAGATTCTCTCTTTTTCTTCATATATTCTATCATTAATTCTGGTGTTCGTTAACAAGTTGTTAGCACGACTTTTACATACGAGAGGAATATTTAAGGTGTTGATACAACGCTTAGAAACATACCTGGAGTGCTCAAAGACATTTGTTGATCACAAAGCCACACGACGTTGATTCATAAGAGAAACCAAAAGGTTGATTTGTTCAACTACTCGGTACAATTTGTTCATCGTTTATTTTAATTATGCATAAACTAGGCGTTATTGAGTGAAACGTCTCAAAATTATTAGAACTCTATTTCCACTGCGAGGTTTTACTCAAAAATCTAGGCAGTTCCAACATTCTTATGTTTGCATTTTTTTTACTAGATTACAAAAGATCCATTTGTGAGGAGTTAAAAAAAATGTGAAAATAGCGGCAAATTAGAAAATACATATATATTGATTGATGCACATGCTAGAAAATAATAAAATTATTTTATCAAAAAACACGAGATGATATTTAACGTATAAAGTAAAATTTTATCCGAAATATAAATATAGTAATTAATTATTTCCTTAAGCTATTGATTAAATATATTTTTCACTAAAGTTAATTTATTTATTTTTTTATTATAGACAAAGGCGATTACCTTGACCTGATAAATCTGGGCAAATGGTGTTTTAAGCATACATACCGGGAGATTCTATGCTGGACTAGGATCAACGATCTCGGTCGAGTTTTAACCACACAAAACACCTTTTGGGGTGAGTGATTTTACATGGGGTGGATGGAACAAACCACTCACCCCACTGTTAATTTGTGGTCAAGATAGATTTTTCCATAAGTACCTTAAAAGATTCCAAACAAGAAGAGAATGAGAATAAACAGCTGAAATAAATTAATTATCTTTTACATGGAAAAAGTGGAAGCTATATTACTATTTACACATATTCCTAAGATACGTTAAGTGTTAACTTTCCATAGGCTATGAAGAATCATGTGCTAAGCATGACACATGATTTTCATTGATGAGATTAAATAAATTTAAATTGATAATGATTAAACTGTAATTATTTATGCCAATTCTATAAATATTTAGTCCAATGACAAATAAATTAATTTTATAAATAATTTACTTAAATTAAAAATTAAGTTCACAGTAAATCAGATTCTAATTTAAATTAATTATTTGATTTAATTCGAGTTATTTTATTTCACTCGAATTGTTATGAAGCACATTTGATCATTTGTTATTCACCAAAATAACTTTGAATATATAGTATATGAATTTCTAAATGTAAGATGGTAATTCTTTGTTCAAGCATGTTATGAATTTAACTTAAATATCTTTATATACATAATAAAAGATTTTAATAAATACTCTATGTAAGAAATTCTTTTCAATGAACTGCTTTTTTAAAGTTTTCAGATAATGATCTGAATTAAGACGAATGTTTATTAAAGATCCAATAAAATTGGAACGAGTCAAGCACCATCTTTTATGGTCAAATTATAATGGTTAGTTAATAGGGATAAATATATAATTACCCTTCTTATTTTGTGTTTATAGTCCAACTCACTTATTTTCAACACATAACATATATCGCCTTCTTATTATAAAATCTTACATTTAGCCAGACAAACTTTCATCAGACTTTCATCAGTCCATTACGATGGAAAGTGCTAAAAGATGGTTAAAGAAATTCGTAGGAGAATATTTTTCTCTGTTGTTTTATTCAGTCGTAGGGCCAAGCTTATATACAGCAAAGTCACAAAACCTATAAAACTAATAAGATTACAATTAGGAGTATCTTTCCTTATAATAAATATACACTTTCCTAAAATATTAATATACACAAGGTAACATGAATATGCATATCATATCAATGAGATACACATCATATCTCAATACTCCCCCTCAAGTTGGCGCGTGGAGGTTGTGAACGTCCAACTTGCGAAGAAGCGTAGTAAACTGTGGTTTGCCAAGACCTTTAGTAAATATATCAGCGGGTTGACTAGCAGTATGAATATAAGACGTAGCAATGGAGCCACGTTGGAGCTCATCACGAACAAAATGACAGTCAACTTCGATATGCTTCGTCCGCTCATGGAAAACTGGATTGGCTACAATGTGCATGGCCGCCTGACTATCACAATATACACTACAAGAAAATGCACTTCTCATGACAAAAATAATTGTAACGAAGCAATAATTTGTCGCAAGAACTGCTTTCTCGTAACAAAGAACATCAATCCTTACGAAAAAGGTCTTCTTTGGTAACGAATATGCTTTTTCGTTACAAAAACTAAGATTTTGTTACAAAAGATATATATTTTTAGTAACAAAGTAAATATGTCGTTACTTTAAATTACTTTTCCTTACCAAAGTAAAAAACCCATTCCAGTTAAATGTTTTTGTGACAATTTCGTGTATCTTTTCGTAACAATGTTTTAATTGTTACAATAAATTTATTTTGTAACAACAATGATTCCTTACACCAAGTTTAATAGTTTGAACCCTTTCTCTTATGTTGCCTTTATGTTCCCGGATGGTGAAAATCCCACCACATATTTTTCATTCTTCACATCTCCCCCAAAAAAAAATTCAGAACCCTAGCCCCCGTAAACCACCACAGCCACCACCGCAACATCTCCTCCGCTACGTGAAGCACGTTGGTCCGATGTCTCCCACCCTTGAGCCACCACCGTTGTTTCATTTGCAAGGTTGCATCGTGTTCCTACAAGAGAGAGAGGTAGGAATGAATGCCCTTCTAGATTTCATGTTTCTTTCTTTATGAATACTGGGTTTTTTCTCTCAAAATGAATCTCTGCTTTGGTTCGAAAAGAGTTTGAAACAACAATGGAAATTTGATTTTTTGTTGTTTATCTTCACTTATTGCGTCACCCATCAAGAAGTGTGCTTTTTTTTTTTTTTATTGATTTCTTTTATTGGAAAGAATTTTCAAATTGTTACCAATAAAGCCCTGAATTTCTATTCTCGAATCGGATGATTGAAATCAGTTTATTTTTCTGTTGTTGGGTTTTTGGGCATAGTTTTTCCTGGATCGGTAGTATAGGGTTTGATCCACTAAAGGACTTATGTTTCTCAAAATACTAAAAGTTTGTTGAATGCTAGATACACTGTGATTGAATACTAATATAGAACTACTTGAGTTCAATTTGGCAGTTTGAATTTTAAATTTTATTTAGGTTACTTCTGTTGTTTATGCAGCTCCATTTAGTGCATACTTGATTAAAATTTACACATATAATGGATTGAGATGGTACTCAGAAATCATTATTCAAGCATGAAGACTCATAAAGTCTTCTACTTCCAAGTATTTATTGTGTTGTAAAACAATCATAATGTCTTCTACTTCTGTTGTAAAAAAGAGGGTTCCAGGTTATTGGTTGAAATAAGAGGTCAGATCTGGAAGGACTAAAATTCGGGAGTTGTTGAACAACATCGAATCACATAGAATTGGTATATATTTGATTGATACTCGGTTTTCATTCAGAGTTTTTGTTTACAGAAGCTAAGTCACTATTTAATGGTTTTTTAATTTTTTTGGGTGTTGAATCGTTATTTGTATATGCACAATCCCTTTGTGATTTGCTAACTTATTGTCCTTCCTTTAGCAGTATCATGGTGAGCATTAGAAGGCGCAGACTCCTAGGATTGTGCTCTTGAATTCACATTAAAATGTGCTTTAATCAACATTGAAAATCATCTATGTTATCTCTGTTGAAGTGTTGTTCTATGTTGGATTTCAGCCACAAAAATGCTGACTGTTGATACTCTTCATCATTTTGTAGTGCAACATTTGTCTTTCCTCTGCCTTTAAACAAGTAAGATTCAAGTTCTTATTATTTACAGATACTACTCTTCTACTAAAAGTTTCGTTTTTTTTATACTTAATTTTATGTTTACAATGGGTTAGGAAACCACATTGGAGACGGGATTTGGTTCATCAAATTTGTCTGCTTCAGCTTCACCAAAAGAGCACACCGTTCAGCAATTCTCTGGTTCGTTTTCTCATTCTTAATCCTTTTCTTCGTTACAAATATGTGTTTGCCGAAGATGAAAGGTGACTTGCTATAGGAAATTGGATATTGATGTAATTGTGAAGCTTGATAAAAGAAAGTAATGACCCAGCCCCTTAACAGAACACTTCTCTCTTATGATTGTCTCGTACGAAAAGTTTTACAGAGAAATGAGGGAGATATAACATATTCGAGTTTTCTGAACAAATATGTATTGTTATGGTTTTAACTTTTTGCATTATAGAACATGACAAAGATTCAGAATTAATGATTTATGATATTTGTCATCATGTGCACTCCTGTTGGTTTTGGTTTTGAAAATTGTGAAGTCCATTCAACCATAGATTATTACTGCCTGAACTTTGCTAATATTTTAGCTGATTTTATTCTGTGATTTTACCTTCCTTTTTGTTAGTCCTTTCGCTGTTTGATACATATCAAGATTCAAGTCACAAGCTTATGTTCATGCCTTTGCAAATATAATTTTATGTGTGAGAATTTGATCATCAATGTGTATCAGCGCTTCTCTCAACTTTTTCTTCCTTTTACTTGTTTCAGGTGCAACTATTCCAATTTACATGTCTTCACTCCGTGTGGACTAAATGCAAAGAGGGCAAAATCAGTTGAGCAACTATTTGAGGCAAATCTTTAGATCGAGCACTCTCGGTGAAATGTCTAAATCTTCTGTTACACATGATGGTAACACACACAAATTTTTCTTTAGCTACAAGATTTGCTTGGATGGGATGAATATCTTGTATATAAGACTTTCGAGTGAGTGTAAACGAGTTTTGTTTTATGTTTTGGATATTTGCATGTTTCTTGGATTCATTAGAAATAAAAAATTATTCACTTTTCTATTGCAACAATATTGGCAATAAAGAACTTGTAAGGAATTTGTAATTGTCATATTTACATTTTGTGTCAAAACTACTATTAAATTATATATTTTTCTTAATAATAATTTACATTTGGTAAGGACTCGTAATTGTTATAATATCCTTTTGTAACGAAATCTTTATTACAAGATCATTAAAAAGAAAATTATTAAATTCACTTTTAGTAACGATTAATTTCTTTTGTAACGTCATGTACTAGTTTTTGTAATGACAAAATTGTTACTAAAACCTATGTTATTGTAAGGAATTTTGCTTCGTTACATTTACATTTGTAACGATTTTGATAATTTGTCACAAAAACTTTTCGCGACAGGGTTTACAAGACAAACAATTGTGACGAAAGTGTTGTTACTATAAGTTCTAGTGACGAAAATTGCTTGTATTGTAATGAATTTTTTCCTTACTAGAAGTGATTTTTTTTGTAGTGATATTCGCATGGGTGCATTATGAATGACTCCTAAAGAACTCAATAAGCCTTTCAGCCACTTCAATTCACAAGTGGTCGCAGCTAGAGATCGATATTCGGCTTCAGCAGACGAACGAGAGACTGTGTGTTGCTTCTTTGTCTTCCACGAGAGGGGTGACCCCCCTAAAAATATGAGATATCCAGTTAAGGAACGTCGTGTCACCGGGCAACTCGCCCAATCGGAGTCACAATAGGCAAAAAGACGGAGGTTGCTATCCGAGCGAAGAAAAACCCCCTGACCTGGATTACCTTTCAAATAACGAACCACCCGAAGAGCTGCAGCCCAATGGTCTTGCCGAGGATTTTGCATAAACTGTGCTAGAACGTGAACTGAGTAACTTAACTCAGGACGAGTGATGGTTAGGTAAATGAGTCGACCAACTAAACGCCGATATTTTTCTGGATCGCTGAGGAATGGTCCATCATTAAGAGCAAGACGATGATTTTGTTCAATGGGGCATGCAATTGGTTTCGACCCCAACAGTCCTGATTCAGAAATAATATCCAAAGCATACTTGCGTTGGCATAGGAAAATCCCGTCTTTTCCACGTGCAACTTCCAACCTGAGAAAATACTTTAGAGAACCCAAGTCTTTCATATGAAAGCAATCCCCGAGATATTGTTTGAATTTGCTTACCTCCTCCGAGAAGTTTCCCGTAATAATCAAGTCATCCACATAAACCAAAACGTGCAAACGAACATCGTTCATAGTATACACAAATAATGAGTAATCTGACGAGGATTGAGTGAAGCCATACTACTTCAGGGCTGCAGCGAGTTTAGAAAACCAACATCTAGGCGCCTGTCGGAGACTATAGAGAGACTTGGATAACTTGCATACTTTATTACCTGAACCAACAAACCCTGGCGGCAATTGCATGTACACTTCCTCGTCCAAATCACCATGTAGAAATGCATTATGGACGTCCATTTGATGAACTTCCCAGTCCCGAGATGCCGCTACAGCAAGAAAAGCTCGAACTGTCACCATCTTAGCTACGGGAGCAAACGTTTCATTATAGTCTAGCCCTTCAACTTGACGATTACCGAGAATCACCAAACGAGCCTTATAACGTTCCACAGATCCATCAGAGTGATATTTGATTTTATACACCCATTTGCACCCAATTACTCGTTTTCCTGGGGGTAACGACACAATAGTCCACGTGCCATTATTTTCCAACGCAGAGATCTCCTTACGCATAGCATCACGCCAGCGTGCATCCTTAACAGCCTCGGCGTACCGTGTGGGCTCAACACCACTCGTGACTGCAGCTAGAAAAGCACGATGTTGCGCAGAAAAACGGTGACATGAAACGTAATTAGATATGGGGTAGGGTGTACCTGAGAACTTTGCGGAAGCAATGGTGAGCGCATGAGGGTCTATCAAGCATCGAGCAGTATGCATTACATAATCCCGAAACTTGACTGGTGGTTGTTTGTTACGATATCCCCTCCGAAGGTCCATTTCGGTCAACCCATTTCCAATGGTTGCCTCGGTGTCCCCATCTCGTCTTTCCCCATGCATAACATGTACATCCTGCACCCCGGTACTCTCAGAGGTATCACTCCCCCTTTCTTCGTCACTTGTGACATCGTGCACCTCATGATAGGATGATGCAAACAATGTCTCGGGCTGCGTACCAGATCCATTGCCCATGGTTGTGCTAGAAACGGCTAACCTGTTATCAATACAAGAAGCATCGCCATTGGCGAAAGGAAAAATCGACTCGTGAAACACCACATCACGAGACACAAAATAATCCTTTGTTTCTATGTCATAAACCTGCCAGCCCTTCTGACCAAGTGGATATCCAACAAAAACACACTTACGACTCCGCTCTCCAAATTTGTCTTTGTCGCGCGCATATCAGTGTGCATAGCACAGGCTACCGAACACCTTTATCAGATTATATTCAGGAGGTTTGCCAAATAGTATTTCATACGGAGTTTTACCCTTCAACAAGCGAGTGGGTGTTCGGTTGATAAGATAGCCTGCTGTTAACACACACTCCCCCCGAAACCGAATAGGCAGGTGAGCTTGAAACATTAATGCTCGAGCGACATTTAGGATATGCCGATGTTTTCTTTCGACCCGTCCATTTTGTTGCGGCGTTCCAACACACGATGTTTGATGGATAATTCCAGATTCCATGAAATATTGTCTCATGCAAATAAATTCACTTCCATTGTCGGTTCGAACGATTTTAATGCATTTTCCAAATTGTCTTCCAACCATTGCACAATAGTTCTTAATAATTTGAGATACCTCAGTTTTTGCAATTAACAAGTAAATCCATACAGCTCGAGAGAAGTCATCCACAATAGTTAAGAAATAAAACGCTCCACACGAAGAGGGGGTTCGGTAGGGTCCCCATAAATCACAATGAATTAACTCAAAACAATCTTTAGCCCTACTAATGTTGTCAACAAATGATTCTCGAGTTTGTTTAGCTCTAAAACAAATATCACACACCTTTGAACTATGACTACTTTCACTATCAGTGACATTCTTAACAAGTTGGTATGAAGGATGACCTAACCTCAAGTGCCACAACTCATCAGTACCCATTGCCTTTGTTGCATTTGCTTGTACTTTGCTCACTGCTCGAAAGATATAGACCCCCTCGCATTGCTCACCCGCTCCAATCAAAGTCCTCGTAGATTGGTTCTGTATTACACACAACGTATCAGAAAATGTAACAGTACAATGCAATTGTCGTACTAGTTGAGCAACAGATATAAGAGTGCAATTCATTTTAGGTACAAATAAAACATTTTGTAGGTGAATATCATTTCCGATATTCAATGACCCGTTTTTGATGGCCGAGGTAGAATCCCCGTTCGGTAGGCCTACAAGGCATGGCTGAATCTTTTGTACGTCTCTTAGTAAGGTGATATCTCCTGTCATATGTTGCGAAGCCCCGGTATCTAGTAACCAATCAATGTTCTTACTTGTAAAATTTTTTGTGGTTCTCTTCTCTTGAGAGTTTAAGAGACTCTTTAAAGCTCCCCACTCTTCGTTACTTAGCCCGGAGAAACCACTTCTTTCGCCTTCGTTTGCCTGAGTTAGTTCATTTCCGTCATTTACATGTGCTGCGTTTGCACGAGCAATTTCAATCATCGTGACTGATTTAGAACTTGTCATGTGTTTTGGTTAATATGGCTCTGATGCCATAAAGAAATTCGTAGGAGAATATTTTTCTCTGTTGTTTTATTCAGTCGTAGGGCCAAGCTTATATACAGCAAAGTCACAAAACCTATAAAACTAATAAGATTACAATTAGGAGTATCTTTCCTTATAATAAATATACACTTTCCTAAAATATTAATATACACAAGGTAACATGAATATGCATATCATATCAATGAGATACACATCATATCTCAATAATGGTTTTTGTCCTTTTTTTCCGACATCAAAAATAATAACTAAATTTCTTCCGACATTGAAAATAATAACTAAATTTCCAAAAACCAGAGATTTAAAATGACAAAAAAATCACATAATTCTTATTAATGATGTCAACAACATTCAATTAAATTACCGAAAAATAGTGATTTAAAATGACAAAATGACATTAATTCACATAATTTTAATCGATAATGTTAACAACATTCTATTGTATTACATGGGAAAAAAATCATAAAACCACAAAACACGAAAATATCATAAGAAATTTATGAATAATGTAGATAATATAATAGATAATGTTAAAATAAATCAGGCGCGCATGAACTTGGTTTGTATTTGCTCCTTGACAATGCGTGGTTCCTGACGTTTGTACTTCGTTTTATATATTTGTTTTCTTCTCTGCAAAGAATCCAACTAAATTTACAAGTAGAGTGAGAAGCAATGAATGCGAAATTTCATTGGGGAATCATAATTGTGTCTGGGTTAGTCTTGAGTCTTCATACTTGAAGATACTCACAAAAACCATAAAAGACCAAAACAAAAAAGTAAGGGGCATAGATAAAGTGTCCCAAAACGTATATATATAGATCTATGATGCACGGACATGGGATACGTCGCACAATACGATACGGACACGAAATACAACATTTTAAAAATATTAGGACACGACACGGGTTCGAAACTACTAATAAAATGTGTATATATATCATAGACGTACATATTAATTTAAGTTAAAATATATAAATTAGATTTTTTATTCTAATTTAAATATGACTGGCTGGTTAGATAAATAAACTATAAGAATGACTATTGTACATTATGAATTTGTATTTGACTTGTAAGGTTATATATGTTTGAAAGAAAAATAAATACTTCAGTTTTAAAATCACAAGAAATATATGAAATAACATCAAGTGTCACAAATAATGCATACATAGTAGACATACCATCTATATATAAAATTTTCAGATGTCTTTTTTAGAGATAAATTGTAAGATATGATCAATTATTAATAAATAAATGAATAATATGTATAGTTAATGGTTTGCGACAAGGAGCTAGCTGCATCATTTCAAATTACAAAAGTGATGTAATGACAAGTTAAAAAAATATATTAATTAAACGAAAATTTCAATATCCACACCAGAACTATCATCAAGATTGCGATTTCAGAAGGGCAAGCTACTATTTCAACATGCAATGTATACTTTTAGATTCAAATTTACATGCAAGATTCATAGAAGAACCATTATCTGAGTAAACATCTCATCTAAATGTTCCGCAACATTGATGAAGAATATGAATATACTTCGAAAATCACTAAACTCCAACGCCAAAAAAACCCTACAATCCTTTAAAAAAATCTCTAGTTAATAATTTTAGAATATTCGAAAAAGACAAAATTATATATATAATATTAACTTTTTAGTATATCTAAGGTTATATAATAATATAACTTTATTTATTATTAATTTGAAGTTCATGCACCCATTAATTATTTTGATAACAGTATTAAATGATTATTAATAGAATATGAGGGTATTTTGGTCTTAACTAAACAAACGTAAATCATGATTTACATGATAAATCATTCATACTTTTAAAATAGACTAGAAAATATCACGTGCGTTGCACGTGAGTAACACACGTGAATTTTCATTGATATAATAAAAATAACATTACTTTTAATTTAAATATTATTATTGTGCAATGTCAAATGTAGTCGTTAATTTATAAGAACTGTCATCATTATCCGAACATAATCCTAATTTGTATAATCAAACCACAATCCACAAATGATTAAAATAAAATAAAAATTTTAAAATAGTTATTGCGAAAAATTGTATCATAAACTAAGAATTGAAAAATGGCATTGTAAAAGTGAATTTTTCTCGCTTCTGCAATGCAGTGTAGTTGAGAAGGAAACATTAATATCTAGTCTAATCGTGTTTTTTAAAAATATTTTTTCTTGATTTCTCTAACATTCTTTCCGGAAGTCTTCTTTTTTTTTTGCTGAAGTTGGCTGTTACCTCATCATCTTCAAGGTCTATTAAATCGACATATTTTTTCTTATGGGGATGTCTGGTAGACTTTTCTCTTCTTCACAGTTTTGGATCTCGTCATCTTCCAATTTTTTCTTGGGCTCTTTTTTTGGAGTTTTAATTGCTTTGCTTCGTCTTATTTGTTGGAAGATAATTTCTTTTTTGTCATCTTGTATGATGATATTTTGTCTTTTCGGTTTCTCTTTGCAGTTCACTGCGTTGGCAACAATTGATATGATCCTATTTTTCAACTCAATATTTTTGTCTGGGTTAAATAGGAATTTGTATATTTTAGTTTCTGTTGCTTCCAAGTCTTCGATGCACTTTGATATGTCTTCTGCAAATAAAATTTAAATAGTGATAAGGTATTTGTTTTTTTCTTTTTTTGTATTTTTGAAAAATAAAATATTTATAGTTAATTACATACATCATGTGTTGATTTGATGTAGTTGAAGATTGAACAACCTATATAAACGGTAGCAACTTCATCAAATAGAGTGACTTTTGCAGTTTCATTGTCGGCAGACACCATTAGTGTGATTCGGTACCTGTAAGTTAATAGTAAATATGATTAAGTATCGAAAGGTACTTGAATTATTAATATCATACCTTGGTGCTGCCTCAATGTTGTCTTTTTGGCATTGGCTACATCCAATTCCACTTTCATTGATCATTAATGTTCTACAGCATTCATTGCATGAATCATACCAAGGCGATGATTTATTTTCAACCCTATTCACTATTTCTTTGAACCAATATAACTTTTGCTTCAGGGTTATGTATTGTGTTAGTAGCAAATATTATAAAAAATTCAAGTAGATATTGTTTATTATATTACCTCTTGCAATTTCTCTCGATGGTGAATCAGATCACTTAGTTCAACTTCTTGAGCTTGTTCGATCAATTTTTTCATCGACAATTCTTCTAATTCTACTGACTCCATCATTGGTTGTAAGCTATAGTAACAATGTAGAACACAATTTAAATGAAGATTGCTATTATGGCTTGTATTAAAGCCAAATTGATGTAGTATGGTTATAACTAAAAAACTTGCCAAAGTTTTAATTCAGTCGACGTAGTGCAAGTTGGATTTATAACTAAAGTTGACATTGTTATTGTCTTTGATTGCACTTGTCCTGAGTTAAAGTAAAATTATTATAGAACTATGTATATTGTAACTAAGAATATTAGTTTGTGACTGTTTTGGAAATTGTACCATTATATCGATTTCTTTTGAGGTTGGGAAACGCAACAATTGGTTTCTAAGTTACTATTTATGCAACCATTGACCTCGTTAAGTGCCATGTCATCCCAAAGATAGATTGTTATTGCTTGAAACATGTAGATAACTTTGTTATTATTTGGAAAATAATAGAATTTATCATATACTTTGTATTGAAAAGTGTAGTATACATACTCATTAATTATAATTATAATTTCACTTCTGTACCCAACAAAATTGTTTGTTCTCTTATAATTGAAACATCTTTTCACTCTATTTAGATATCCAACAATGTATGTAAAAAAAGAGTTATACAGTAAATATTTACAATATTCATTTAGAAATTATTTTAGAAAGATTGTTTGATATTTAGACTATGAATAATGTATGTGATTTCTAGACTATAAATAATAGATGTGAATGGTGTGAATAAAAAAGGTATTCACAAACAATTCAAATTATTCTTATAAAGAAAGAAAATCAAGAAGCTTACCTAATTGTTGTTCCTGATCAGTACCACTAATAACATCGTTGAATGCAATAAATTGATGTGCAACCTTGATTTTTTGCATGCCTTCTCGGGCCTCAGAGATAATCGTGTTAGATTGAATATTCAATTATATCTCTGGATGCACAATCATGAAGTTTTTATTTATCTCATTCATAGTTGCATTTGTTATGAAGTAGGTTTTATTCAATAATATCATGCCGTTGAAATCATGAACCAAATTGCCAAAGAGCAATGCATATATTTTTGTTCGCTGAATATAGATACGTTAAGGAAATGATAATGATTATTTGAGTTTCAGATTAGTTGTTATATATGTATAATTTGCCTCTTCGTCTGCCAGTATTACTTTTTGAGTGGTTTCACTCTTTTTACTTGATTGGATTGATGGTATGATAACTATCAGTTTTATTATTCCTGATCTATGTTGTTTCTGTAGAGAGTCGATTGGAACGACGGAAGAATCAAATTGAGACTCCACCCTTTTCTTGTTATAGACATGAAAAAACATTATCTCAGCATTATATATTAAGCACAAAGGAAACATATATATAAATATATATATATAATATAAATAAGAGCCAAATATAAAATTCAAACCTGGACATTAAAAACAATTACACGAATTCCCCATAAGTAACACGAATTTCTTAAAATTCACGCTAAACATTGTTTTGAAGTTTTAGCAGCAAATATCAATTAATTATTTGGAATATCAAAATAATTTTGGTAGTTAAACATTGCTTTCATGCAGCAAATATATTGGTTCATGCTAAAATAGGCCAGTAAAAGATCGATAGAAGCTCGTACCTTCAAACTTGAACTATGTTTTCTTGATGTGTGATGAATTGATCAGTAAAAGATTGTTGATATATATATATATATATAAAAGATGGAATCATATTCAATACGTAGCTCAATCCTATTCTAACTAGTAATACTTATTTACATTGTATTAGGATTCTATTTATTAAATAATTTGTTCCATGAATAATAAATCTTAATTGCATAATAAATGTGAATAACTTATCTAAATTGCATATTAAGTGTTGTATGACATTCGTTAAGTTTTATATCTAACATGTATCTGTTTAATTTCATTATAATGTGTCTGCTTTGACCAAAAAAGTGCCACGCCAAATTCAAGTTCGTTGCCAAGAATGAATTCATTTTGATTTTATTAATCTTTATTATGTCATCTACACACAAAACATTTTTCAAATTCTGGTTGTTCCAATAGGTGACACATTGTGTGTTTGGCATGTGAATTGGCAAATTTATAACTGCAGGATACATTTTGCTCAAATTGAATTCAAATATTCTCCACATTGTTTCTTGTGCTGATATCCATCTTGCATCTTGAAATTGCTGAATTTCGTCTATTACATTTTCTTCTTCAGCTCATGTGGCATACACAATAACTCTATCATGTCCTTTGTAAATATCCTTGTACAAGTACTTTATTGCTGTCAATCCAGAAAAAAAAATTTCCACATTAATGTGACAATTGTATCTTGTTAGTAGATATAGGTTATAAGGAACCACCCATTGATTATTTAGTTGGGCATTTCGAACTCAAATAATTTTTTCATCATCTGCTCTCTTATAAATTAGGTACTCATCCTTCTCTTGTATTGTCTTTAGACAAAATGGCCTAGGATAATGATTTTTGCATTTTTCATGTCCATGCAAGAGTTACTTTTGTTTTTGTCTCCACATGGTCCATGCATCATATGTTTCACCACATAATCATACAATTGAGGGTATTTTGTTTTATCAAGAAGTTCAGCACAAACAATACGGTCAAATTGATATGGCGTTAAGATCTTGTAATCAGATTTCACGATGATCAGAATGTACGCATGAGGTAATCCCTTTTTCTGAAACTCCACAATATGCACATGGGCAGCTACTTTCCCAAATATTTCTTTAATGAAGAGTTGATCTTTAAGAACTTGGAGCTTCGCTCTAAAAACTCTGGATGTAAGATCTGGACGATCTTGAGGTAATTGACCAGGCAACAATAGTTCTTGTATTTCCTTCCACGCTGGATTACACGTCATGGTAATAAATAGGTCTGGTTTTCAAAATCGTCTTACCAGGGCTATTGCATCAAGATATTGGTGCCGCATGTCTCTTGGACCTCCAATGAAAAATGCAGGAAGTACAATTCTACGTCCAACTTCACTTCCTCTTGTTTCTCCCTTTACAACACTGTCTATTAATCCTTGTTAGAGTTCAGCCCTTAAGTCTGATTGGTTTCTTCTAATGAAGTCTAGTCTTGTTGTTTCTAGTTTGATATACATATCTACTACATATTGTTGTAGTGATCTTCCCGCATAGATCAAATGTGATTGACGTGGTGAATTTCTTATCTGGAGTTTGTAACAACTATATTCTCGACACGAGACTTTTTTGGCATTTTGTCGAGTAACACCTAAAAAATTGAACACATATAGAAAAAAAATTTACAAAAATATTGGATTATTAAAATGAAAAAAATAATTATATAAGTAATAAAATATTTAACAATATAAGAATTATTTATTACTTACTTTGTTGTTCTTGAGAAATAACATTCAATAGTAGACGAAGTTGCATTAACCAAATCCATTTGACCATTTTGAGTTGTACGTGAGGTGTAAATCCATATAATTTTGTTATCTCAATTGGAACTAGAAAGGATTATCTCCATCTGCATGTAAAATGAGAACGCTATGACAAATCTAACCTAGAACTCGGAAAGTATATATTCCTTGTTTAGAAGATGCAAGATGTTTATCCAATTTTACTTCAAAAGAAGTAAAGGAAAATATGTTGTTATAAGCACGAATGTTTTTCCTAAATTCAATGGCTTCAATTGATTGTGAAGTATACATATCATGGAATTCAAACGGTATAGCAACATAAGCAAGCTTTACTTTTCCATTGTCACAACAAAAAGTTGGTGGCGCATGCTGAAATTTCATTGCACCATAATGGTCACAACATGTCATCTCTTTCAATTCATGTAATTGAGAACATACTGGTTCAAAAATTGTATCACCTGTATGAAATAAAATGATGAGAGAATATCTAAAAAATATTGAAACATATTAATTAAAGACTTACGAACCGGCATGTTCGTGTAGCTGCATTACTGCTTTAAGTAGCCAAGGACTTTTTGGCTTTTGTGGAACTCTTCTTTTTCTAGCTTCTGTTACATTTGCAATGTGTTGACGCCTTTTCTCATCTGTCAACATAGCATATTTCTCTCTTCTTAGTTCCAACTCGACTTTTCTGCAGCACATGGTCCTTTGGTTAAATAACATTCTATAACAAAAAAAATTAAAACTTAGATTGTGCATTAAAACAAAAGTTGAACATTACTGAATTATGAATGGTAAAATACATGATAGATTAATTACCAAATTATGAATGACTATTATTGCATTTACATAAATGATTTAACTAACAACATAACAAAAACCATAATAATTTTAACAAATTCACAAATTACATAAAATATTAAGGTCATGAAGCCCTAATAGCTCAATTTCAAATAATTTATTTACACCAAAATCATAACCTGAAAATATTTGAATTGACAATAACATGAAATCTAATGAACTTTGAAAGAGAGTTTCCATTTGTTAGGAATATTATGAAAATGATGAAAGTAATTGCTCGAAAGAAAACAATAAAAAAACACACGAATTGTTGACCCAGTTCGTCAAAGAATTTGACTACGTCTGGGGGCGCTGCCAAGCCAGGATATTCACTATATTTTTCATTAGTTTGATTCAATGAGTTACAATGATATTGGGGCTATTTATAATACAAGATACATAACCCCAATAGGAGAAGAATTACGTAAAGACTAAAATACCCGTTAAACAGTTTTGGCCCTATTTACAGTCCTTCAGGCTCCATAACTCAACAATCTTCCACTTGGAGACTAAACTCAACAATCAATTGTAAACATCTCTCAATCTTCTCATTTAGCCCATAATGGGCACGACAGCGCCAAGCCTCTCAACTCAGGTTCTGAGGTCAATTGAAGCCATCTATAGCTTCAATTTCTCGTCATCCATCGCAAGTTTCCACTTCTTCACACACTCACATTGACTAGCATCTGCATAACATTCAGGTTCACCACTATCGGTCAATAATAGGTAATGTAAAGAGGGCGAATACTCAGTTCTACTTCAACAGCTAGCTAATCATTCTGAGCAATCTTGCTCCCACCCAAGTTAGAGATATCTAACTCAATAACTTCGGGATTTTTAGTCTGAGTACCTACATTATCAATTTGTGGTGCTCCCAACCTATCCTTGTACAAAATCTGTTCATTGAATATGGCATCTCGACTACGAATTATCTTCTGATTCTGTTCATCCCAAAATTTATAACCAAATTCATCACCACCATATCCAATAAACGTACACTTGACATATTTAGCATCTAACTTACTCCCAGCAGTAGCATCAATATGAACATAATGAAACAAAACTAAATACTCGAAGAAATGATAGGTTTACCTCCTTACCACTCCAAGCCTCCTCCGGTATGCCATTACCCAATGGAGCTGATGGTCCTCTATTAATCAAGAAGGCAGCAGTATTAACTGCATCAGCCTAAAATATCTTCGGCAACCCGCATTTCAATCGCATGCACCTAGCACGTTCATTCAGGGTTCTGTTCGTACATTCTGCAACCCAATTCTGTTGAGGGGTTCCTCTCAGAGTCTTTTCCATGCAAATACCATTCAGATCACAATATTTCTTAAACTTAGTGAATTCATACTCTCCACCATTGTCAGATCTTAAGCACTTCACTTTCAGACCTATTTCATTTTCTACAAGGGCCTTCCATTTTCTAAAAGCATCAAAAGCATCAGATTTGTGCTTCAGAAAACGATACCTTTCTCGTGGAGTCATCAATGAAAGTCATATAATATGACGCCCTACTAAGAGATGTAACTGGTGCAGGTCCTCATAAGTCACTATGCACCAAATCCAACTTCTCGTTCTTCAAGGTTTTGCCTCCCTTCGAAAAACTCACCCTTTTCTATTTTCTGAATACACAATCCTCACATAAGCCAACATCGACTATTTTGAGGCCTGGCAGCTTATCTTTCAAATAAAGCTCCTTTATCCCCTTCTCACTGATGTGGCCAAGCGACAATGTCAAAAATCTGCATCACTATTTTCTCCTGCAAGAGAAATACAGTCTTTGGTGTTAGTTGTCATATCCAATGTGCTTTCTTTTTTACCTCGAGCCAGTATCATGGCCCCTTTGGTTATCTTCCAGGTACTGCAACCAAAAGTCACAATGTATCCATCATCGTCTAGTTGTCCTATGAAGACCGAATTCCTCTTCAAACCAAGAATATATCTCACATCACGCAATTGCAATGCACTTCCATTCGAAATTTTAATTCGAACATCTCTCTTCTCCACGATTTTCAAAGGCTCATCATCAGCAAGATAAACCTTACCGAATTCTCCGGAAGTATAATGTTCCATTATGTCAGCATCACTACAAAAATGGAATGATGCTCCTGAATCCAAAACCCACGATTCCAATGGACTACTCAAGCTCAATATCAAGATATCAGTGATATCTTCAGTTGCTGCATAGGCTGATTTCCCATTCTTCTTGGGCGTTGTGCACTTGTTCTTGTAATGACCAAGTTGCTCACAATTCCAACACTTCATCGAACTCAGATCCTTCTTCGTCTAATTTTTATCTCTCGACTTTGACCTACTTCTGTTCGAATTCTTTGATTCCGATATGCCTCTATTTTCTATATTCAGAACTAATCCCAAAGCTATACTCGATTCTCTCCTGCGAATTTCTTCACTTATAACCAGATCTCTTACTTCGTCAAATTTCAACTTCTCTTTCCCTGCTGAAGCACTAACAGCGGTAACCATTCCACTCCAACTCTCAGGTAGAGAAGACAACAGAATTAGGGCTCTAACCTCATCATCAAAATCGATCTTAACTAAGCTCAATTGGGCTGTTATCATAATGAACTCATTAAGATGCTCAGCCACCACAGTACTCTCTGACATCTTTAGGTTAAAGAGACGCCGCATCAGATGCACCTTATTTGATGTTGATGGCTTCTCGTACATGTCTACTAAAACCTTCATAATACCCTTGCTAGTTGTCTTCTTTGTCGTATGGAAAGCAGCGTTCCGTAACAGAGACAAATGAATCACACTCATCGCCTTCCTGTCAAGCACCATCCACTCTTCGTCTTTCATATCCGACGACTTATCACCAAGGGCTTATACAAATCTTTACCATATAAGTAATCTTCGATCTGCATCTTCCAGAACACAAAGTCCGTCCCGTCAAACTTTTTAATCGGCATTTTTCTTCACTCATCATATCTTCTCCCACTCGACCTGGAGCTTTGATACCAGTTGCTAGGAATATGATGCCAATGATGAAAATAATCGGTCGAAAGAAAATAATAAAAAAATCACAAATCTCATTATTCAAAATATAGTAAATATCCTGGCTTGGCAGTGGCCCCAGCGTTGTCAACTTCTTTGACGAACTGGGTCAACAATTCTCGTGTTCTTTTATTTTTTTTCTTTCGAGTATTTATTTTCATCATTGGCATTATATTCCTAACACCATCGACCGTGTTTCAAAGGAACAGGATTCTTCTCGAGCCTAGGTTTACCATGTTCCTTTGCTGGATTTTGATTCAACGGTCAAGGAGGAGTAATATTGCATTATACGTGTTTACATTTTATAGTTCATATTGATTTCAACGTGTGATGCTTTGGTTTGAAGTAGCAAATTTGAACTAATATATATATATAGACGTTAAAGATAGGAATTACCATTAAGAATTTCCTCCAATTATTTTTCTTCCCTTGAGATTTCCACATGCTACCTGCATCACTGTTGTTAGAGGATCACCTGTAATGGAGAAAAGTGATACAAAAAAAGTTATGTCAAATATTAATAGCATAATTTTGTATTGAATTTATGTATAATCAATTTATGGAATCAAGCATTCATATTCAATGTGAATCAAGCACTCATAGTATATATATATATATATATACATAATTAAATTTGGACTTAAGAAAATTTAATATGTGGAATATCAAAGAAAACTGTGCAAACAAATTTCTTGAAATTCTCGCTAAACATTGTTTTGAAGTTTTAGCAACAAATATCAATTGATTGTTTGGAATATCAAAATAGTTTCAGCAGCTAAACATTGCTTTCAAGCAGCAAATATATTGGTTCATGCTTAAATAGGCCAGTAAAAGATCGATAGAAGCTCATACCTTCAAACTTGAACTATATTTTCTTGATGTGTAATGAATGGGTTAGTAGAAGATTGTTGATATATATATATATATATAGGTATCAGAGCCATAACTGATATTTTTATTGAAAATAATCACATAACTAATATTTTTACTGAAAATATAACTGATATGATTATAGAAAACAATAACATTTTATCAACTATTAATACTGATAATATAGAATTTCTAGAAAGTCATGAAATTTTTCTAGAAGAAGAAATAATAGACTTAATAAGGAATGAAAATATAGAAGATTATATAATAGATGATGAAGATTGGCAATATAATTCTGATTAACATGGATAAAAAATATAATATTATAACAGAAAGTGAACATCCTCTAAAAATAGATAAAGATATACAAGAAATCCAAAAAACAGTAATATATTATGGAAAACATATAATAAAAGAATTAGATAACATTTCAACTTTGTTACAAACAATTATTCAAATAGATAATAGAAGAGAAAAAGCTATAGAAAAAATTAAGGAAATTAGAAAAATTAGAGATACTACTAAGAAAAAAGAAACATTTAATTCTTATGATAAATCTATGAAAGACTTGTCTGAATATCTAAATAAATTAAAATGAGTAATAGCGAAGAAGAATATTCTGATTCAGAATATCTAAGTGAAAAAATAAGAAATTTGGATATAAATAAAGAAAGTAGATTTGTAAATTTAAAAGGAAATGGATTAGATATAACAGAATCTAAAAAATTGATCCTAATCCTAATATAACAGATATTCCCAATACTAGTACAAACCCACCTAAGGAAGAAATGTTTAATAAACCCTCTAAAGGATATGCTGGAGTAAGTTCTACTACACAAATTAATGATAAATATACACCATTTGATAAAATGAAAAGAGAACCAATAAATCCATTTGGCATATATTTGGATTTAGATTGCATAAATAATGTTGAAGAAGCTATAGATAAATGGGAAACTGCATTAAGGATTGCAGTAACTATAAATAAAATGGACATAGTTACCACTAGGCATTTTATTGAAAGAAGTTTATTAAATAGTGTTTTAAGATACTGGCAAAATCTTACAGAAGAAGTAGTTAATATTGTAATTGGAACAGATGAAAATGTATCCAATATGATAACTAGAGCAGTTGAAACTATAAAATTAGAATTTTGTGGAGAAGGCAATATTTATAAAGATGCTCAAACAATTGAAAAATATAAAGTAGCTCTAATGAGATTACAATTATGTGATATATGTGAAATTGAAAGATATATATGTATTTTTCAAGACTATTATTACCATATTTATAATAGAACTAGTGATACATGTTATTTTTTAACCTTATTCTTTTCAAAAATACCTGACCCTTGGGGACAGAAATTAATAGATACTTATAATCCTGATATAATTGATACATTAGGAAAAAGAATAAGTCATGTTAAAGATAAAATGAGTGAATGGTGTGCAAATGCTATTCTAGCTAAAGCTACAAAAGGATTAAGAAAAAGAGTTGCATTATGTTGTGATAAACCTAAGATGCCTCTATTAATTGGATGTGATAGTAGTTATTATTATGGAAAGATAAAAAGAAAATATAAAAAGAAGAGACAGTTTAAAAAGAGATATTTTAAAAGACGAAAATCAACTTTTTATAAAAAACAGAAATATAAAAAGCCTAGACAACCTTTCTTTAAAAGGAAATATAAAAGACCTAAAGAATGTAGATGTTTTTATTGTAAAGAAATAGGACATTATGCAGATAAGTGCCCTAAAAGGCAAGAGAAAAATAAAAAGATATTTGAAATAGATAATGAATTATTAGAACAAGGAGAATTTATACAAATAAATGAATTTGAAGAATTAACCACCGATGAAAGTATTTTTATTCTAACAGAAACTGATTACACCAGTTCTAGTGATAATGAGTGAAGTAACATCTAGTAGTAATAATAATCAAGATATAATAGAAGACTCAGATGAATATAAAGGAGAATTTAAGCAAGAAATAATAATAGATAGAAAAAGATTACAAAAAATACAAGAAGAAAATTTTACTTTATCAAACTATTATGGATTTAAAACAAATATTTTTGAAAAATTAAGATTAAAACCTAGAAAACATCATTTATTTTATAGATTAAGTATAAATGAAAAAGCTTTAGAAGTTTCTTTAACTTCTAATAAAATTACAATACCCTTACTATCAAAAAGAGATTTACAAAATAAATTATCGCAAATAATACCTGAAATAAGAGAAAAATTAGGATGGATACATATAGGTGCAATACAAATCATTATAAAATCAACATTTAAAGAAGGACTTGATACTCCAATAGATTTAGCTATAATGGATAATAGAATAAAAAATAGAGAAGAAGCATGCATAGGAATTCTTAGAGGAAATTTACAATATAAAAAATTAAAATTCAATATATACCCGAACATTTCTTATCATTTACTAGATAAAGATTTTGATAAAACTTTAAGCCTAATACAAGATTTTAAAAGAAAAGATTTCTTTCATAAAAATAATAGACCTTATTCTATTACCAAAATGACTAGTCCATATAGTATTTATATACCTATAGGAATAACTTATAAAGATTATAAAGCAGAATATTTTGCAGCTTATATAGATAGTGGATCTGGATCTTGTTTATGTAAGGAGATTGCTTTCCTAAACAATATCATCAAAGTCTTAAACCTATTAAAGGAAGAGATATTTCTAACAATATTATTAAAATAGAAAAAGGAATAGAAAATCCTATCATCATATTAGGAACATATTTAATAAAATGTCCTCCTTTCTATTTTCATAATACCGGAACTGATATTTTACTAAGAAATAATTTCTTACAATTATTCCCAAAAGTAGTTTTTGATACAATAGCCTATCAGATACAATTTAAAACCCCTTGTCATCATCTCATAGTAGTAAAACGATTAAAAAATGCTTATGCCAAAAACTATCCAATAAGATTTAGACCTTGCACAGACAAGCGTGGTGATGAACAAATAAGAAAACAGCCGATTTTCCCTAAAGGAACACCTATATTAGAATATCAAATATATTTAAAAACATTAGATTCTGATATCGAAGACATAAAAAATAAATTAGAAGAATGCTATTCTGAAAATCCTCTTCAATTTTGGGAAAAAAGTAAGATTCTAGCACAATTAGAAATGAAAGATAAAGAAAAAATAATAACAGTTAAACCAATGAGATACAATGAAGCAGATCAAGAAGAATTTAAAATTCAATTAAAAGAATTAATTAATTTAAGATTAATAAGAAATAGTATATCCCCTCACAGCTCTCCTGCATTTATGGTAAGAAATCATGCTGAGATTACACGAGGAAAACCTAGAATGGTGATAAATTATAAAAAATTAAATGATAATACAATTTTTGATGGATATTTTTTACCTCATAAAGAAAGTTTAATAAATCAGACTCGAGAAAAAAGAATATTTTCTAAATTTGACTGTAAAAGTGGATTTTGGCAAATTAGAATGCATCCTGATAGTATTCAATATACTGCTTTTTCTACACCTCAAGGACATTATGAATGGCTAGTTATGCCTTTTGGATTAAAAAATGCCCCCCAAATCTTCCAAAGAAAGATGGATAATATTTTTAAAAAATTTGATTATATATTTGTGTATATAGATGATATACTTATAGTATCAGAAAATATAGAAAAACATCTATATCATTTAAATCATTTTTATAAATTATGTAAAAGTAATGGTCTAGTATTATCCAAAAAGAAATCTAAACTAATTCAAGAAAAGATAGAATTTTTAAGAATGAATATAGATGGTAAAGGAATTGAATTACAAAATCATATACTAGAAAAATTAAAGGATTTTCCAGATAGATTAACAGATAAAAAAAAAGTTCAAAGATTTTTAGGAATTTTAAATTATGCCAGTGATTTTATAAAAAACTTAGCCGAAATAAGATATCCTTTACAACAATTGTTAAAGAAAGATAAAATATTCAATTTTGATTCTACCCTAGAAAATCAAGTTAGAAAAATAAAAAACTTATGTGTTAACCTTCCTAAATTACAACTCCCCTCAATTTCAGATGAATTAATTCTAGAAACAGATGCATCCGAAAAATACTGGGGTGGTGTATTGAAAAAGAAGGAAAATAAAACCGAATCATTATGTCGATATTGTTCTGGTACATTTACAGATACTCAAAGTCGATATCATATTAATGAAAAAGAATTATTAGCTGTGATAAAAAGTTGTCAAAAATTTTATTACTTTTTATTGCCTAAGAAATTTATTTTAAGAACCGATAATACACAAATAAAAGCTTTTATTAGAAATAATTTACCTTCTAAGCCTGAATATAAAAGGCTAATCAGATGGCAAACTATTTTAGCAGAATATAATTTTGATATTGAAATTATTAAATCTGATTCTAATATTTTAGCTGATTTTTTAACCAGGGATGGACGAAATTAAAAATCAGATATTTCAACATGTTGAAGATTCTAAACATCAGATAAAGTTTGTCAAAGATAATACTTCAGATTTACTAGATATAGCTACTGCTGCTGGTAATATTCCTGAGATAGCTAATTTACTAGTCTCTGAAGCTAAAAGCATCAATAATAGGATAAATAATATAGAACTCAATTTACAGCATATTAGTGGACTATTAAATCAGATTTCTTTAAAAGAAAAAGAAAAAATTGAAGATGATGTATCCATGGAGGAAGCTAGTACTCCAAAAGAAGATATTTTAACAGAAGAGATTTCTCTCAGACCTCAAACTGATAAAGCTGAGGGAAGTAAAAGAATTATTTTTCCGATAAAAATAGAGATATCTGCTGATGAAGAACAGCAAACCTCTACAATGAGAGAACTTTTCAGTCTCTCAAATACAGATTATAGATATATAGACTTTTCTAGAATATATCCTCGTCTTAATTATATGCAAGATAGTCCTCCTGAGGAAATACGCAAATGGTATGATTTTGGAGCCATTAATACGATATATTTAAACAGTCCCGAATTTGCAGAAATTAAATTATTACCTCATTGGATATATGAAGGAGTTAAAGATTATTATGAAAATAATCCCACAGTTACTACAATTTTAATGTTAAAGCTTTTTTCTGCTGGACCAGATTTCCATCAGAATAAAAAATTTTCATCTTATCACTTTATACAAGTTGGAAAAGCACTTCCATATACGATAAAAACTGAAAGAAAACAGTTTATCAAATTTGAAGAAAAAGATATTCATTATCGAAGAGCGATAGGAATAAAAATAGTTTTACAAACTATGGAAAAGAGTTTCAAGAAAGGACTCAGAACTTATGGCGGGAAGAAAATGCATTCTTCTGTTATGATAAGCCCAACAAGGTCTACACCTGAAGCAGCTTCAAGATATTTACAAACCAAGATAAAATGGCTAGATGCTGGAATAATTGAATCAAGTCCAGAAGCTCAAGCCAAATTATGTCAATTCAGAAAACATGCCAGAGGCACATGCATGAGATGCTCTCCAATGAAAATGGAACAACATGATAAGGTCAAGGAAGAACCGAGAAGAAATGAAGATGAAAGTGACTAGAAGAAAAGACAAAAGATTTACTGTGCTCTTAAGGACACGATAGCAAATTACTGTAACATATATTTATAAAGTTTTGTACATAGTTTGAAAAGACGTAATGTTTATCTAGAATAGAATTACTAATGTTTGCCTATAAATAGAGGTTAAAGTAGAGGTTAGGCAAGAGAGGAAAGAGTTTGGTAAAAGCTTTAGAAGTTGAAAGAGTTAGAGAAAAGTAGAATGTTTTACGAAGAGTGAAGTTATGTAAAATATAAGTGTGTACTTCTTGTAAAATATTTTCTGGATATCAATAAAAATTTGCTTTCTGGTTAAACAAGTGTTCTTGCTGGATATCAATAAAAGGATTCCAACTTATTAAGGTATGAATTCTATGTTACACTAAGTTTAAATTTTCTTCTACCCAATTTTCTTTGAAGAATTAATATTTTTTATCACCTGGAATAAAAACAAAAAGTTTAATACTTCTTTAATTTTAAAATACTACGCCCTTGAGTAGAAAACGAACTTGGGTTGTGCTGGTAAATACTGAAGGAATTGCAAGGGAAGTTAACTGTTTTGAAAAAGTCAGGTTGGGGCTGAAATGCCTGTTAAAAGTCTCGCAATATGACCCGGTATTTATTTGGTCAAAAATATTTTAAAATTTAAGGAAGCGTGTTGGACCCTTGTTTAACAAATTTCCAGTCTGATGTTAAATATTAAATTTTCCAAGAACAAAGGGTAGAAGAAAAAGCTTTAAACATATTACTCATGCCATCATTATTCTTACATAATTTATATTGTCCTGTATATTACTTACAACCTATACATCATAGATATAATGGAATGATAGGAGTGCCTAATCCTATTGAAGATCCCTATTATATAAAAGAAATTAATTCACCCAATTTAATAAAAAATTATCAAAAAGAAAGATTTTATATTCTTAAAAGTATTTCTTTTTGGGAAAAGATATTAAAAAGTCCTGAATATAATACTTATAATCATAAATATCAAAAAGCTATTCATAAACATTTAGAGTGTTGCTTAAAAAGCGCTTTAAGATTCGTAAATAAAGAACTAAACAAGTTAAGTGGTTAATAAAAATGATATTTTATATAATTCTCCCTTATAATAGATATTTCTATTTCTTCATCGAAAACCAAGATAATTTAATATTTCCATGTATTATTATTAATATTTTTGATGATATTTTTACTTATAATATAGTCAACTTTAATGATATTTTAGAAATAATAGAATACTTTGAAAACCTCGCAAGTTTTTCCGGTGCTCGCTTTGACTCTGATATATATATATATATATATATATATATATATATATATATATATATATATATATATATATAAAAGAGATGAAATCATGTATTTAATACGTAGTTCATTCTATTCTAACTAGTAATACTTATTTACATTGTATTAGGATTCTATTTATTAAATAATTTGTTCCATGAATAATAAACCTTAATTGCATATTCAATGTGAATAACTTATCTAAATTGCATATTAAATGTTGTGTGACATTCGTAATAAGTTTTATATTTAACAGGTATCACTCTAATTTCATTATAATGTGTCTAAAAAGTGCCAAAAAAGTGCCACGCCTAATTCAAGTCCATTGCCAAGAATGAATTCATTTTGATTTTATTAATCTTTAATTAATTGGTATTTATTGTTTGACATCCTTTATTTAAATATAAAGGGTGATAGGACAGTTGGTGAAAAATTCAGAATGTTCCATGAATCTGCTTTTATTGATTTAACCGGTAAAATAGAATGCTAAATAAATTTAATTAGCAAAGATCTATTAGATTAGAATCCTAATAATAATCTATTTGAATCCTAATAATAATATGTTTTAAAATTGTCTGTACTTCAAAACTAATAATATTGTTGGAATCCTAATAATAATAATAATAATGCTTACGGTTGGAGTACTAATAAATTTTGTTTCATACATTATTAATTATTAATAATAAGGGTGATTATATTTTTCACATAGGAGTCCTAATAAATTGTGTTTCGTACATTATTAATTACTAGAAAATATCACGTGTGTCGCACGTTGTTAGCACGTGACTTTTTTAAAAATGAACTAAATTAAAATAAATTATTATTATTCTATCAAATGATTTCATAATTATTTAATTTATACTAAATTAATCTAATTTGTATTTTTATTGCAAAATTATAGTGGCTTTTAGTTTTTGAATCTCATTTAAAACATAAAACTTGTCATAAACAAACTTATAAAATTGAAATTAAATGAGTCATACCCTAATATGAATCAAATCTAATTGTTAATTTGTATTTCCCTCTCGGCTTTTTTAACACCTTATATCTGAAAAACTACGGACATATGTACGTTTGAAAAATTACTTTTTTTATAACAACTTTCTCAAAATTTCAAATATAACCTATTTTCAATCAAATTCATTTTCTTTCATATTCATTATGTTCATATATAACTATTTATTAATCAACATATATTGCATCACATTATTCCTCAAAATTTCACCCTATCTCTCATCACAAAAATTATTTTTAAACTATTTTCTTTCGCTTTTGATATTTTATAATCACATGACCACGATAAAAATAACAAAGCAATAACTTACGCGTCATTCATAAATAAAATTACACTTGATTTGATAGATTTTATCAATCCCAATTATTTTGTAAAAAACACGACAAAAACATCCAAAATTAGTCATTGCACTCGAATATATATATATATATATATATATATCTCACGATTTTCAAAGAAATTCTAAGATACTAATCTCAAAACATAAAACACTATAAGCTTATAAACTTAAAATCTATCACATATATTATTGAACTTTTCATGTATAACTCTAAATACTGTACAAATCAAAATATTTGATTTTACTTTACTAAATGGTTTCCTACTATTAAGAGATTTTTCCCCCTTAATTGGCCTTTATATATTTTTTTTATCTATTTTTTGAACAACTTATTTTATCTATTTGAATGTAAACTAAAATTTGATAAAAAATATTAGTACCTTTCTAGCATGTTTGTATATACGATCATCAACCTACGTATCTTATAAAAAAATTTATTGATGCCATTTTTTCTTCCTTGTACTCCACACATGTATATTTACTTTTTTTCATTCTGCGTCACTCTTCATTTAATATGTGAAAAACTTTATATGCTTGTTTATATTTTGCGAAATTGTTTATAGCAACTTTTGAAAATTTCAATACCACCTATTTCAACAAAAATAATTCAGTCACTTTTTCATATATAGCTACTCATTAACAAACACGTTCATTATTTCACATTATTTCTCATTATTTCACACTATTTCACATCAACAATTACATATTTAAACTATTTTTCTTTACTCTTCATATTTTATTATTTTTTAATCGCATAATCATGACAAAAATAATAAAGCAAACATTTAAGCGTCATTCATTAATATAATCGCACTTGATTTGACACATTTCACCAATTTCAGTTATTTTGTAAAATATGAACAAATTCAAAATCAATCATTTCACGCGGATATATAATGCACACTTTTCAAAGAATTCATAAAAAATTAATTTCACAATATAAAACACGATTAAGATATCTGTCACATATTTTGTTATATTTATTCATGCATAAAAAAGTTTTCTAAACACATTGTTTATATAATTTTGAGTAACGTAGAAAGCTAAATAAATTAAATTTCTTTTACTAATTTATTTCCTATTATTAAGAATTTTTTCTCTTAACCGACCATTATTATGTTTGTATTATCTATTTTTGAATAACTTATTTTGTTTATTTGAATGTAAATTGGTCCCTGTTGTTACAGATGCGTCAATTGGGTCCCTCAACATACAAGTTTTGGACAAATTTAGTCCTACCATTAAACTTCCGTTAAATCACTAACTGAATGCGCTTTTTTAAGGAAAATTACACTTTTAGTCTTGAAAATTGCTTCTTATGGACATGTTTGTTATATTTCCGCAAAATGGTATCAAATCCTTAGGTTTTACTGATGAAATAATTAATTATTATTCCATTTTATTACTTTATTCTCTAACGGAGGAGATTTAAACAAGAATGGAACATTTGAACAAATGTTCAACGAGTTACGAAAAGAGAGAATTTTGTCCGACTTAGATAGAAATCGATACTGAAACTGATATCTCTTAGATTACCCGAGATCTTAGAGAATATCAAAAAACGGTTCAAGATTATGGTCATAGGTTGATCTATCTACCTATGAAAATAGAGCAATTGAACCAGAAGATGGATGAGATATTACAGATCCTCCCCGATCTGAAAAACTCAATAGTAGATCTGAAAAAAAAAGTTTCAGATCTAGGCGAAAAACGGAAGGGTCATATTGGTACCTCCAATACGGACCGCATCCGTGACGCTTTTGGGCCAGTACCTCTTTTGCACCAGAAAGGTAAGGCAACGGAAATTCCGCGTCCCAAAACACAAGAAGATAGAATTAATAAAATCCTCAAAAGGATTAATTAATGAAAGTTTCACAAGTAGATCTATCTGATCTACAAAAATCAGCTGAATCTTTCTCCTAATTAGGGATGGTAGACTTAGTTAATGTCAAACCTAACGAGGTGTCAACTATTGTGCTACCTACGCTACCACCTCCAAAAGGAAGTATCACATCAAATGATCCTCCAGAGGATAGTTCGATGCGTGAGGGTGTGGACTTCCACACCAATGCCACCCCAACTTTCGTTGGAACTAGACTCAAAGAGAATCTAGGGAGAAATCCAAAAAGGGTACCAGAAAACATACCATGGCTTAGGACCTTGTCCCAGCCCTTGCACCCTTATGGAACTATTCTGAATCTGGATGTCATCGATTTTCAAAATATTGAAAAGATAATCGATGAATGAGGCAGCTGCCATGAAAATAGCGGCCACCACTCTAGAACTAGAACTTGACAAAGAAAACATCGTCAAATTGATCGAGTTGAGTTTAGAAGGATCAGTGAAGGTGGGATGGGATCAAACACCTGACTCGACCAAACAAGGAGTTTTAGCCGGAGAATCCAAAAGCACCATAGCAGAAAGATTCGGAAGGCTTATAAAGCTTCATTTCATTGGAGATGGATACTTCGATGAAAGTAATTCTGAGAAAATCAGAGAGAACATGTAAGCTCTCTTTCGAAAGGAATTAAGAAATATTTGTGCAATAGATGAATATATCTATTGGTTTCGCAAATACTTCTTTCAAAGTGGAGTCCCAACAGATGTAGCAGCACCTTTGTTCTTCGCCAAGATTTGCAGCCCATGGCGAGAAATGCTGATACAAACCTATAAGGTGCCCGAAGTACAGTTAGATTCGGTAGCCAGAAGAATGTCTTTCCTCAAAGACAAATTAAAGGACTGGTGTGCTCAAGCTTCACTCCAAAAAAATATGAAGTTGAGAGGAAAAATGAAGAGAACTCCTCTCTGTTGTGAAAACAACGATTTTCCAACAATCATTGGGGAAACAAGCGAGTAAAAGAAGAAGAGAAAAAAGGAAAGTAACACCAACAACAGGGGTTACAGAAATAAACCTTTGTTTAGACGAAGATCATGGTGGTCTAAGACCAAGGGCCGATCTTATAAATCGGGCCAAAGACAAGGACCTATGAGGGCATCCTCACATGGATCTAGACAAACTGATAGAAGATCCAGTGACCGAACCCCAACTCGACGAACTTTTAAAAGAGCTCACACCCGAGCTAATGAAAGTTTCAAAGATTGTGACTACTGGACGTGCGGAGCAAAGGGACATATCTCCCCAGATTGTCCACAAAAGCGAGAAGCACGTCAATTTGAAGCTACGACTGATATATTGGATGCAGTCTTTATGGTGATTTGGTACCTATCTACCAATTCGAAAGCGAAAGTGTATATGAGGAAGAAATTGAAGGAGATTCAGATGGATCTTCAACCGAATCAGACTGAGTACAGTGAAGGAGATAGGCTTTAGACTTCTGAAAGCCTTTCTGGATTCTTTTCAAGAACGTTGGTTTTAAACCGAACATTGGAAAGAATTATGAGATAAATTCCAATATTGGACCATATGATGGTTTTAGAATTGGAGGTTTTAGCCGAGTTCTAAATCAAATAGGACTAAACCAAAGAAAGCATCACATTATATACAAGGTAAGTTCGGGAGAATTTGCAATTCCTATGGAGCTTACAGGGAATCTGATGGATATTGAATTAATTCCAAAATAAGAAATTCTTGAAGAATTAAGTAAGCTACGAGAAGAAGTAGCAATGACTATGAAATGGATCCATATAGGAACTATTGAAGTAGTTATAAAAGCCACTTTCAAGAAAGGAATTGATTTAGAAATTCATTTGTCAATAATGGATAGGAGAATCAATAACCTAAGAGATGGTTGTCTTGGTACAATGGTCGGGAATTTATATGCAGGAAACCTTATGTTTGATATTCATCCGAGAATTGCATATAACCTAGCAGACCAAGATTTCAGTCGTGTCTTAACTCTTCATCAAGACTTCAAAAGAAAGGATCTTATGAAGGAAGGGAATAGACCATATTCTATAACATATAGAATAGCATATGCACTTTCCAACACGCATCATTCGGATCTTTTCCTACAGAAAGAGTATATTGAAATTCCTCAGATTTTCAAGGAATTTTCTAAGGTAATGACGCCAGATCCAATTCAAATACCTAGAATTGGAGGGATCGACATTATCATTAAAGACCATCATGTCTTAAACAAAACACTTAGTACAATGATGGAATTTAATAGCCGGATGTCCTTCTTAGACGAGAGGATACAAGCCTTAAAAGGAAAAGAGTTGATTCATGACTCAACCCCGTAAGCCATTAGGGCGGATAATGTAAAAATTAGATGCCCCGAAGGATGGAAAGAAGTGCAGGTTTTATTGGACATCACAGAAACAAAAAATTATTTTCATTGTCATGAATTGTATCATCTGCAGCAACTACCATTGACAAATAAGAAGGTATGCTCAAAATGGCGGGCCAAGAAGTATTTGTTTCAGGTTCTACAGGACAAAGACAATGGATTGTCACCTTGGGATTAAGCTTTCTTGAGGAACATAAACTTTGGGGAAGAAAAAGGAAAAGGTATGAAATTCAGTTTGGATGGTCATCTCATCAGAGTTGAATGACTAGCCCATTCTCTATATACATTTTCATTAGTGTTATTTATGATCAATATAAGACAGAATATTTCTCTGTGTATATTGATTCTTCTTCGGGTATTTGTACAGCAAAACCCGGAGTTTTCCCTAGCAATGCTATGGAAATCTTACCTATTATTGCATGTAGAGATTTTTCGAGAAAAATTCTTATACTCAATAAAGGTAAGCGAGAAACAAAAATCATGATGGGGAGAGCATTTGGAACACCTTGGTTTAATGTAAAAATGCCTCCAATATACTTTCATGATACCGGAGCAGATATCTTGTTGGGTAATAACTTTATCCAAACATTTGCAAGGTATGTGCAAGATAATAAGAGAAATTTATTAATCTTCACGACTAACTGTGGAAGTGAGATACAGGTTCTGCGGCGAGAAAAGGCATTTAATCGCATTATGCCAATAAACTTTCGTAGCAAACATGGTGATAATGAGGCCAAATTGACTAATCCTAAAATGCAGGATAAAAAAAAATTTGGTAAAGCTCTGTTGTCTTTCAGACAACAAGGTTTCTGTAGTGAAGGGTACAGTGAGGCCACTGAAGAAGAAATACATTTTTTCAAAAATGCCCTACAAGACAAGAAACTTGATTGGTGCATGGACGAAGAGAGTAAGCTCTCTCTCGAACATGTTAAAAGGCTAATCCAAAGGAATTACAATGAGGATCCTTTGTCTTGGTGGAACAAAAACAAGATCGAAGCTACTCTAAAGGTTAAGGACCAATGTAAGTATGAGTACATTTGATACAAGCCTATCCAGATGAATATGATGGATAAGAAAGATATGCAAATGATTATCAAAGAGCATATCGATCTTAAACTCATTGAGCCTGGAGTCTCGGCTTATAGTAGCCCTGGTTTCCTTGTAAGAAATCATGGTGAAATAAAAAGGGGAAAAGCTAGATTAGTAATCAACTATCAGGGTATCAATAAAATATTAGAGTTTGATGATTACTATATCCCTAGTAGAGAACACTTAATTGATTGCATCAAAGGGGCCAAAGTGTTTCAAAATTCGATTGTAAATCTGGTTTCTATCAGATCAAGTTAAAAAATGAATCTAGGAAATATAAAGCATTTTCTACACCACAAGGTCAGTATATCTGGAACGTGCTACCTATGGGTCTTTCCAATGCACCTCAGATATACCAAAGAAAAATGGATAATCTGTTTAAAGATTATTTTGAATTTATGTTTGTTTATATTGATGATATTTCGATTGCATCTATAAACATGAACGAACATATTAAACATTTAGAATAAACATGAACGAACATATTAAACATTTAGAGATATTTTCCAATGCATGTCATAAGGAAGGATTAGTGCTCTCTGAGAAGAAAGCTATTATTGGAGTCAATAAGGTTGAATTTCTTGGTATTCTTATTGATGAAACATGTATTGAGCTTCAAGAACACATTGTGGAGAAAATCCACATTTTTCCCGATGTTCTTAAAGATAAGAAACAGCTTCAAAGTTTTCTAAGAGTTGTTAATTTTGCAGGAATCTTTATCAAAAACCTTGCGAACTACAGAAAGGACTTTCGACCTCTTTTGAAAGAAACTGAAAATTCAAAGTGGAAGTGGGAAGAAATTCACACTCAAAGAATTCGCGAACTAAAACAAGTTTGTAGTAACTTGCCAAAACTCGCAATTCCTCAAGACAATGATGATTTAGTTGTTTATACAGATGCTAATGATTTTCATTGGGCAGCCGTACTAATGAAAAAGACTACTATAGGGGAAGAACCTTGTAGATATGCAGGAGGGTTGTTCACAGAACAACAAGCCGCGCTGTGGCATATTAATGAAAATGAATTCTTTTCTATTTGAAAGGCTTTTAAAAAATGGCCATTATTCCTCTTGGCAAAGAAGATTATCTTAAAAGTGGATAATACAAATGTTAAAGCCTTTATAAAAAAGAAATTAGAATAAAAAATAGAAAATGCTCATATTATGAGATGGCAAGCAGAATGTCAATGTTAATGTGTATTTTATACACGTTTCATATGTTTTATACTGCGTTGTTTGTCACGTTTTTAGTCCATATCTCATAGATTTGTGCTTTATTTGTTATGACTAGGTGTTTGTATGAGAAAGGAATGAAAAGGTGATAAAAGGGCCGAAAAACGCTGAAGATTGGTTTGGTACAAAGAAGGCAGCCGATTCCTCACAAGAATTAAGCGTGACCACACTGGTCATGCCTAAAACTGGCAAGGTTTCGGCCTTAAGAAACCAAAATATGCTGGAGTTCGATTTTTGGGGCTGAAATTTACTTTTATCGTTTTGTTTCACTTCCCAATCTATTGGGATTTATTTTCTTTTATTTAGGGATTTTATTCCCTCTTTAAACAATTTTATGTAATTAGGATTCTTAGAATCCTAACTTAGGTAGGTTTCCTTATTAGTTTAGAACTCTTTTTAGTAAGTGGATTTCTATCCACATAAGACATCTCAATTTTTATAAAACACATTGTGTACGTTTTTTATAGCCTTTTGTGTTGCTAAACACATATTTTCTAGCCAAGGATTTATCAAGGTTTGATTTCTTTAATTCGTGAGATTGAATTTGTGCTTTTACATTCATTGTTTCTTCAAGTATTTACTTTTTCTCTGCGTTTGTTGATAATACATTTCATTCGATTAGATAACTTGATCAACTATTTAATTGTTGAAATCATATTAAGCTATTTAGGACCCAAATCCGTAATTGTTTGGTTAACCCTAATATTTGTAGTAGTTAGCGACGTTGATTATGGATAAGTTTTCGATTAGTCGTTATGGGAATTAGTAATCTAGTCTAAATGAACCGAGCTTATGCGTTTGTTGGCTAGAATTGGTGTTTTTCTAATACATGAATGATATCGATAGGCTAAATCCTAAGAGCTTGTTTAGGGTTGTCTACTTGGTAAGAGAAGTAATCAAAGAGCTTGTTTTGGTTATCGATGACTTAAGGAAAGACTAGGTTATTAGAGCTTGTTAATAACTATAGCCAATTTATTTAAGAACATTGAAACTTCATTGCATCGATGATCGAATTATAAATCAACACCGAGATAATCCGAAGGTTAGAATCTCCAATCTTATTGAATTCATTTTAATTTGTCTACGTTTTTTTAGTTTACATTTTTAATTATTTTAGTTAATCAATCCAAACCCCCCCCCCCCTTTAATTGATATTAGTAATTTAAAAATTAATTCTACACCATTCCCTGTGGATCGACCCTACTGTCACTATTTACAAATCTTTTCGAGTGGGTAATTTATTTTTGTTGGATTCGACACCCACCAAATTTTGGCGCCGTTGCCGGGGATTGCTAATTGATTTATTTCTTTTGTTACTAATATTTTTGTTTAATTTATTGTATTGTTAGATCTCTTAATATAGGTGAATCTCAAATTGAGAAAAGAGTTCAACGTCTACAAAAAGAGATTAATGTGCATGAAGGAAACTCTTACTATGGAATTTGAAAAAGAATTTGTGATATTTAATTTATATGATTCCATGAAGTTTTCTATTGATGATTGCTTTGTGCTTGGTTTAGATGCTACTAACTTTGTGATGCAACGAATTTTCGAATTTAATGATGATCCACTTAAGGTAGCTTGGCATAGTGATGGTTTCGAACCTCCGACTTAAGCCATTTGAGGCATAGCATCATCTAGCACGACGTTAAAGAATGGCGCTTCTTGGGAGGCAACCCATGCTCGTTTTTATTTTTTTTCTTTTTCTCGCATTTTTGTTTAAGTGTTATATTCGAGCAGTTTGGTCACCAAAATTAAGCGTGACCATGTTGGTCACGCCTAAAATTGGTGAGCATTCGGCTTTTAGCATTATTTTTTCCCTAACCTTTTATTTTTTATTTTTATTTTATTTTTATTTATTTTTATTATCCAAAAATCGAAACAAATCGAATATTTCCCAAAAAAAAAGGGAGGAGAACCTAATTCGCGAAACCCTAATCACGCCTCCGCCTCTAATCACTTTTTTCTACGATAGATTTTTTTTGCAGCGCCCCTATGAACAACCGTCGCCATCAACACCTCCACTACTCCTTCATCCATTGCTGCGCCACCAACTGCCGTCGATTCATCAGAGAGCCCTCGACATCTCGTCGTAAAAGGGCTGCGCCCACTGCCGCAACACCATCAAACTCTGAAGCTGGCTGCCCCACAAACTATTGAATCTCGACTAGACGCCATCGAAAATACCTCGGCATCACGACCGAGTGATGCCCTAGGGGAGTCACCCTTTCACAATTAATTCACTTTTACGCATTGTCTGTGCTTATTTGTTATATGTTTTACATTGAGGGCAATGTATATTCTAAGTGTGGGGGTGATTTCCATTGTGTTGCATGTTTTTAGCTTTGTTTACGTTTAGCACGTGAATTTTTTTTCAAATTTTCTCTCAATTCGAGATTGTAGAGTATAGTTCTTATGGATTGATTGAACGATTCAAGTTTGTGCATTTGACCATGTGACGATTGATTGATTTCCTTGCCATATGAATATCTTTGCTAACGTAACATTAAACGAGATCGATAGGATTGCATGTATTAGCACGACTTACCCTACCATGTGAGGTTTTGAAGCCTTTGTTTTGATTGAACATCCATGTCAATTATCTTTCCTTCTTGTGTGAATCTTATATGTTTTTGTATATTCTAGAACTTGATTTGAACCATGTCAAAATTACACGAATTTGTGCAGATTTGAACGTGATAAAGGCATTAGGACTTAACCACTTATCCAAATAAGCCTACCATTTTCATTTTTCCTCTAGTTAGCCCACTTGAGCCTATTAGTCTATTTCTTATTTTGAAAATCCGAACTTTGAGCCTTTACCACTTATGTATATATTTATTTGTTTTACCCGTCCAAAAAATGAGCCGAGCATCGAGATCATATTTGTTTGGGAATTCAAGAAGAATGATGTGTTTTGATTAAGTGTGGGTGAACCTTTGGAAATAAAAACGCTGTTTACAAAAAAAAATGTTTGAAATAGAAAAGATTAAAAAAAAAAGGAAAAGCAAAAAAAAATAAAATAAAGAATGATGAAGCGAGTCCTAAAGGGGATGAAAACATAGGTACTTGGGTCCTTATTGCTAGAATTACCCAATAGCGTCTTGAGATGTTAGAATAAAATGCTCGTATTATGAGATGGCAAGCAGAATGTCAATGTTAATGTGTATTTTATACACGTTTCATATGTTTTATACTGCCTTGTTTGTTACATTTTTAGTCCATATCTCATAGATTTGTGCTTTATTTGTTATGACTAGGTGTTTGTATGAGAAAGGAATGAAAAGGTGATAAAAGGGCCGAAAAACGTTGAAGATTGGTTCGGTACAAAGAAGGCAGCCGATTCCTCACAAGAATTAAGCGTGACCAAACTGGTCATGCCTAAAACTGGCAAGATTTCGGCCTTAAGAGACCAAAATATGCTGGAGTTTGATTTTTGGGGCTGAAATTTACTTTTATCGTTTTGTTTTACTTCCCAATCTATTGGGATTTATTTCCTTTTATTTAGGGATTTTATTCCCTCTTTAAACAATTTAATCCTAACTTAGGTAGGTTTCCTTATTAGTTTAGGACTATTTTTAGTATAAATAAGTGGATTTCTATCCTCATAAGACATCTCAATTTTTATAAAACACATTGTGTACGTTTTTTATAGCCTTTTGTGTTGCTAAACACATATTTTCTAGCCAAGGATTTATCAAGGTTTGATTTCTTTAATTCGTGAGATTGAATTTGTGCTTTTACATTCATTGTTTCTTCAAGTATTTATTTTTTCTCTGCATTCGTTGATAATATATTTCATTCGATTAGATAACCTGATCAACTATTTAATTGTTGAAATCATATTAAGCTATTTAGGACCCAAATCTGTAATTGTTTGGTTAACCCTAATATTTGTAGCAGTTAGCGACGTTGATTATTGACAAGTTTTCGATTAGTCGCTATGGGAATTAGTAATCTAGTCTAAATGAACTGAGCTTATGCGTTTGTTCGCTAGAATTGGTGTTTTTCTAATACATGAATGCTATCGATAGGCTAAATACAAAGAGCTTGTTTAGGGTTGTCTATTTGGTAAGAGAAGTAATCAAAGAGCTTGTTTTGGTTATCGACGACTTAAGGAAAGACTAGGTTATTAGAGCCTGATAATAACTATAGCCAATTTATTTAAGAACATTGAAACATCATTGCATCGATGATCGAATTATAAATCAACACTGAGATAATCCGAAGGTTAGAATCTCCAATCTTATTCAATCCATTTTAATTTGTCTACGTTTTTTTAGTTTACGTTTTTAATTATTTTAGTTAATCAATCCAAAACCCCCCTTTAACTGATATTAGTAATTTAAGAATTAATTCTACACCATTCCCTATGGATCGACCCTACTGTCACTATTTACAAATCTTTTCGAGTAGGCAATTTATTTTTGTTGGATTCGACACCCACCAGTCAATATTATTGTTTTGATATTATCGTTGTGAAATCTCATGAAAATATAATTGCAGATTTCCTAACAAGAGATGGAAACGTCTGAAGCAAATTCCATCATTACGAGGTATAGGCATCTCAGGGAAAACCTTGAGGAGCTAGACAAGTAATTTGGCCAGTTATCAGTTAACGCTGAGGCAGCTGGACAAATACAATGAGTTAATCTGGACACTGTCCAAAATTCAATCAAGAGTTTAATATATGCCTCGGGATCCTTGTGGGAGGCATTGCAAGAACCAATTCGAAAGGCATCTACTTTGGTGATGACCCGAGAATTAAGAGAGCAGACCTTTAGCCCTGCGTTTAGAGTACAGAGCTCTATACCTGGAGCAGTAGATTCAAATACTGCTTGCACAAGTCCCATATCAGACTCTGATAAATGGGAAACAATTGAACTACAAGAAGGGAAATCTCCAGTTGCTTCAAGTCAACCCTGCACCTCTAGGGTAAAAAAGGGAGAGATTAACCTTAGGCCACAGACAGGCACATCTAAGGTTAATACTAATGAAATGAATTTACATTGGCAGGTTTACCAAAGATCATGGGAGAAACTTGTCTCGAGAAAAGGAATATATCCTGGAAAAATTCTATTGATACATCAGGGAAATATCCCAGGGTTTGGATGCTCGAAGGATCTAAACCCGACGAGGTCCGAGAATGGTATGATTTTGGGGCACTTGCCTAATACATACTATGGCACCAAGTTTTCCGGAAATTTAGAAATTGCGGGGATGGATAAGTGGAGTTGTGTATGACTCATGGCAGAACAATCCACATCTAAAACGAGGAGATGTTTTGGAGATAAAAAATTTATCAATAGCTCCAGAAATCGTAGGAAAAGGGTCTCATCCAGCATTTCATTTCATGAAGCTACAAAGACCCGATGTGGTGGCCTTCCACAATGTTAAGATCGAAACGAGATAAACACCCATAGTAGTCTCAATTAGTGAAGATGAAATCTCTACCCGAAGAGCATGGGAATTTTGGGTCTGTCTAACTGAGATGGACAAAGTCAAGTATCCATTTAAGATCTTTTCTAATAAAATAAATGGATCATTCCTGTTAAATTCTATGACAGGAAAAAGTACCGAGTTTGCGGAAAACCTTTTCGAACAAAAGAGGACGCTAATTTGGAAGAACAAGTTACCCGCAACGGAGAACACATGAAAAAAGACATGCAACATGATGCATGTTGAGCAATGGCATAATAGTATATGCCCAAGTTGTGAGTTTCAGGACAAACTCTTATTCGGAACAAGGATCAGGGTTACAAAGGAAAAGCCCGAAGCCAAACAGGACAAGAGTAAAAAGACAAGCTATCCGAGGGGTTTTCACAAAACTCGATAAAAACTCTTAAATGTAATAAGAGGTAGAGAAGAGTCTAACTAAATTAGGCTTAATGAAAAAATTACAATTGTAAAAATGTAATTTTAAGAAAAGTGCAACAGCTGGAAAAAAAAACAGCTGTAAAGATGTCTAATGCATCAAGACAAGGATAGGTCACGGGCAATGAAAACCAAAAAAGATAAAGGGACCATGACCCTTCGAGTTTGGATCAGCCACTCAAGCAAGTGGAGACAAAACCAAAAGAGAATATGTAAGCATTGACATATTCAAAGTTAAAACAAGTTGGAATCCACCTTTGGAGTCCGCAGCTGAAGGCTATAAAAAGGGGGGAAGGAAGCAGACGGAGATCATCAGAAAATTTCTCCAACTCTTCTCAACATATTTTCTTTTCAAGTCTATAGTCTTCTAAATAAAATCATTTTCTTTTCTGTAATATTTCTTTTGAGTGTATGGGGATTTCCCCAAAAATAGTCCTCATATGAGAGGCTAAAAAGTTATCTCCTCCAATAGCGGAGTAGAGTATGTTTATGTAATTTTAATTTTATTTCATCAATAAAAATTTGAGGCTTTTGTTTCAACTTGCTTTCTAAAGTTTAAACTAGACATTTATACTGTAATACCCCCTTACGCCCTAAGGTAGGAAACGAAATAGGGTTGTGCTTTGTATTTCTGAAGGAGCTAAGACTTATGAACCACCTTCTGCGGTCGAGTGGTTGGAACGAGTCCGTAAAACCGGAGGCTTGGAATACCTAGCAGTAAGGAGGTCAAACAGATGTATGAATTTATGAATGTTTAACTATATTTCGGAAGCATGTTGGGCCTGATTCATGGTAATTGGACAAAAATGTTTTAAGCAGCAAGTTAAAGGATGAAAAGATGTAATTTCCCCCAAAAAATAGTCCTCATATGAGAGGCTAAAAAGTTATCTCCTCCAATAGCGGAGTAGAATATGTTTATGTAATTTTAATTTTATTTCATCAATAAAAAATTTGAGGCTTTTGTTTCAACTTGCTTTCTAAAGTTTATACTAGACATTTATACTGTAATACCCCCTTACGCCCTAAGGTAGGAAACGAAATAGGGTTTTGCTTTGTATTGCTGAAGGAGCTAAGACTTACGAACCACCTTCTGCGGTCGAGTGGTTGGAACGAGTCCGTGAAACCGGAGGCTTGGAATACCTGGCAGTAAGGAAGTCAAACAGAGGTATGAATTTATGAATGTTTAACTATATTTCGGAAGCATGTTGGGCCTGATTCATGGTAATTGGACAAAAATGTTTTAAGCAGCAAGTTAAAGGATGAAAAGATGTAATTTTCCCCCTAATTTGACATTTTTTGTTGATTTCCATTAATTTGAATGGAAAAGATAACGGCAGGACTAAAAGCGTTCAGATTTGACAAGTTAAAGGACTAAATTGATGCAAACAGAACATGGAGGACCGATTTTGCGATTGGAATTTTGTTGAAAGATGAAATCTATAATTCTCCCCAAAAATATATTAGCATTTTACTTTAACATCCATGTTTCTGCATAAGATATTAATCTATGTATCTTATTAAAATATATCACTGTCATAATTCTTCCTCGTTACAGAAATCTAAATTTTTTTCTAATAATGTGTAATATACAATATCATTTTTCAATATAAATATCGACACCATCATCATCATCTAAAGGTATCATCCTTCTCGATGACACTCTTTTACAGAATCTCTGTGCTTTATCACCTATTCTTACTGCCCCTCAATCTTCATTCCAAAAATGGTACCCATCGGCATCTCTCCGCTGCAGTTAATCCTAATGTTGTGTTTCTCTCACGCAAACTCCAAACCTAAACTTCATGCAAACCTTAACCCTAATTCAACCACCCCAGAGTTGCCAACAAATATTACACATCTGACATCCTGATTCCAATCATAACCCTATGTTTCCTACCCTCCCTACCAAGTTGGTGCCTCTAACTGAAACCGAAGCCCCTTTAATACTAAAAATCCAAACACCGACTTCCTCATCCCTATCTTGACGATATACCACACCCAAAACTTGATGTGTGTAATACCGCAAGCGCACGCTTCCTTGTAATACAAAAGATATCGTTCCCATGAGGACCAAATAATCAAGCACTAATTCTTTCAGTATCGGTAATTTAAGCCTACTGAGATCCTAAGATAAAATGTAAAGAAAACTAAACAGAATGTAGAAAACTGGTTTTGATTATATGGGATTAGTAATTTCGGAATCAAGTTTCACCATGACACACATTATCAATTCAGTCATATCATCAATTCAATTACGATCGCTACTTATGAAAGACACCATCCAATGTTACTTATTACCTTCTTTCAAAGCATAATAATATACCCAAGTTAATTAATCCCCTACTTTCGTGACGATTAGACTAAACTCAGATTCATTAATCTCTATGATAATGTATCGATTCCTCAAAAGACCTAAAACTACTTTCGTGATTTAGGATCCTAGGTATGAATACTATGTGTTCAGATTTAGATGTCACCTTTCAGAATTTTCACCTAATATCTACGATCATGCAAATAAATGGCCGGCAAATTCACAAGCATTAATTACCAAGAATTCAAATCATAAGCTTAGGCAATATACGTCAACGATTCTATAACCTATATTGATAACATATTATCGGGCTATTCCCGATTCCAAAATAAGATGGATTACTCCATAGATTCGAAAGCACAATCGACAATCATAAAAGTAAACATGATAATTCGACAAGAATTAAAAGAGATTAAAGAAATAAAATCTATTAAATCCATTGTCGAAAGATCTGTTTACAATAAGTCTGAATCTTGTTCTTCGATCTCCAATCTTTACAACCAAATTCATGAAAATAAAATTCGAACCCTAATACAATATTTGGGGGAGGTATTTATATCAAAAATAAAATATGAAATCCGAAGTGGGGCCGCGCTGAAACACGGCGTTTAAATGCCATGAAACTCGGCGTTTAAACGCCATACTTCTCGGTGTTTAAACACCAGCTTCGTGGCTTCAAATGCAGCTATTTTCAATGGTTTTGTCTCGATCTTTTTGCGACGTTCTCGATTTCAGCCTATAGTTGCGCATTTTCTTTTGCAAATTAGATTTTTCCCTTGATATTAAACGCATTTATGGGATAAAAATATAATGCAAACCGATAGTAAATGTGGTCGAATAGACGTCATATATCGCATAAAAATAAAGTTTATTAATCTGCCATCCTGATTCCAAGTTGGTGCCTCTAACTGAAACCCTAGCCCCTTTAATACTACAAATCCAAACACTGACTTCCTCATCCCTATCTTGACGATGTACCACACCCAAAATCCTATTAAGTCATTTCTTTCTCGCTGTCTCACCTATCCCAACTCTTGTTGTCACGCCACTTCTCCAAACCCTCTCTCTCTCTCTCTCTCTCTCTCTCTCTCTCTCTCTCTCTCTCTCTCTCTCTCTCTCTCTCTCTCCACGAAAAATCTAATTTGCATGCTATATATTTTGCCTACTTTCCCACTCCATCTATCACACCATAAATTACTTCTTCTTCCACCCCGCTCTCACCATAATCTTTCCTTAATATTCACCAAAACAAACTCAACTCAGACAACTATCTCTTGTGGAAATATCAATTAGACCTAATATTTCGTAAGCATAATTTACTTGCCTAGGTGGATGGCTCAATTCCATATTCCTCATCTCGCATCCTTAACTCTATGGGGAATCTTTCCCTACTCTGGCGTATAATGCACTGTTATGCATGAATCAATTTTACTTTCACCAAACAGTGGTCTTCACATTCTCTACCGCTATGTTTATGAGACGATTTCTTATTTTGGTGTACTAGAAAGCGGCAGGCCACTTCTCTCATTCTAACGTTGAATCCAGTGTCACTAAATTACATATAATGTTTCAATCCAAATGCTAGTAGAATTATGTTAAATGAACTTGACTACAATAAATCAAGAGTCCACATAATTTAGTCTACATAGTTTGCTACTATACTATGTATGGGTTGCAAGAATTTTTAAGTTGAATATAGATACTTGTAAATATTAGTCCAAAAAAATTCAAATGTTTTCATTATGTTAGTCCTAAAAGATTTATTCTACTATTTATACAAAGTCTTATTAATACAATAAAAGTCTTACTACTAAATAATTTTCTACTATATTTGTATATAGTATAATATATAAATATGTTCACAATAATATTAGTTCATGAATATAATTAAACTTTAGACAACTAAATATTTTCTTATAGGCATGGTATTGTGAAGAGTCAGGAATACAATTTATTTATTTATTAAATAGTATCTTATTATCAATATGTCTCTTTTCTTTTGGAGATCATTGTTGCTACATAAATGATTTTACATTACTATTAGAATTCTTTTATATAATAAACTCAATTATTATGATAATGGTACCAATATGTCTCTTTTCTTGTAAAGATAGTTTTTTGCTACATAAATGATTTCCTTACTATTAGAATTCTTTTATATAACAAATTCAATTATTATAATAATGGTGGGTATGAAAGTCTTTTCACCTAGGAAGAAATAATTTTGTTATTCACACATTATATAGGAGAGAGATTATAATAATAATAATTTAATTATTATGTTAATTAAGTTTTGTTTCTTAGTATACTTACAATATTATATTATTTAAGTTTTGTGTGTTTATTAGATTTTTTTATATTAATTGGACTTATAGAAAGAATGGAATTAATATTATTGCCAACTTTGATCTTCTAAATATCCTTTAAATTTGAGCTATTATCTTTTTCAAATACCCTTAGTGTATGGAATTTCTTTATCTGAAGTTTTGATGATGACAAGATAGGACTTAATGTTAGACCCCTGAAAATGTAAGTTTGTCTTTCATAGAAGATCATGTATCATAGGATGTTTATCGAGTTGTAACTTTTAGACTAGGTGCTTTTTTGTTTGTTCTTTTAGTTTTGCTAGTCTTAACGCTTGTAGCGTTAGTAGAATTCTGAGTGAGTCTATTAATGCGAAGAGGTTGAAAAATCGGCAAGAGCGAGCGACAATCAGAAGGTCATCCGTAATATCAAGTATCTCAAGCGACGTCGTTCTTCAAGCGACAATCCATGTTCAACACAGTGCTGAGTTACTGATAGCTTCCATTATAAGCATTTGAATATTAAATGTCACCTCAATGCATCTAATGTTCAACGGGCATTTATTTAAATGCATTTAATCATTATCAAAGGTATTTAATGCATATACTGCTTATGGAGTACAGAGAGCACCAAACCCATTAGATGTCAACATAAGACAACTGCCGTAGTCTGAACAATTGCAGCAATATATCCAGGATTCACCAACCCATCTAACTTTTCTGAGCGGAGAAATTACACGCGCCTCCGATTGTATCTAACGGATCTTACATTTAGTCTCAACGGATCTAATGTATGGTCTCAACGAATATATTCAGGGACTTGTGTATAAATAGGACTTTAAAGAGCTATTTCTGAGAGAGTTTTCACGAGCTTAAACGAATACATCTTAAACAAAAATAGCCTCTCGATTCTAAAGTTCACCCTCAGAAAATCAAATCCTGAGCATCCATTCAAACAATATCTCTCTATTTTCCTTATCAGTAAAGGCTTTTATAAAGGCAACGTTGATACAACGTTATTCAAAATGGCTGATAATGAAGATATTCTTCTCGTTCAGATCTATGTAGACGACATTATCTTTGGCTCTACTAACTCTCATCTTTGTGAAAGATTTTCCAAAATGATGCAAACACAATTTGAAATGAGCATGATGTGAGAACTTACTTTCTTCCTCGGTTTACAAGTTAAACAACTCTCAAATGGTATTTCATCAATCAAATGAAATACACTAGAGACATGCTTAAGAAATTTGGTATGGAAAATTCTTCGAGTTCCAACATTCCTATGAGTCAAACGCTTAAGTTGGACAAAGATGAAAATGGCAAAAAGGTAGATGTAACCAGTTATAGAGGAATAATTGGATCGTTAATTTATCTTACTGCTAGTAGACCTGATATAATGTTTTCTATCAGCATGTGTGCACGATTTCAGAGTGATCCTAAGGAGTTACACTTAATCGCTGCAAAGAGAATTATTAAGTACCTCAAAGGAACACAGAATGTGGGACTTTAATACTCAAAGGAATCTAATTTTGAACTAATTGGTTATTCAGACGCAGATTTTGCTGGATGCAAAATTGATAGAAAAAGTACAAGTGGTACATGTCAATTTCTTGGAAACAGATTGGTTTCATGGCATAGCAAAAAGCAGCAATCAATTGCAATATCAATTGCTGAAGCAGAATATGTAGTGACTGGTAGTTGTTGTACTTAAATACTTCGGATGCGGCAACAACTTCGTGACTATGGTATAACTCCAGGTCCAATGTCGATCTTTTGTGATAATCAAAGTGCACTTGTCATGACTCAAAATCCTATACTTCATTCCAGGACTAAACATACTGACATCAGGTATCATTTCTTGCATGACCATGTTCAAAAGAAAGATATTGAGATGCATTTTATTGGTACTGAAAAGCAACTCGCTGATATCTTCACTAAGGCGCTAAACGAACAACGTTTTCTCACTTTGAGAAGTGAACTAGGTATGATCGAACTTTATGTGTAAACATCATATTGCATCATATTATTTTAGGCATACATTTTAGGGGGAACATTTTTTTTAAAATTCACATTTGCTAAAACCTTTAGATATGTATAAATTTAGGGGGAACCTGATTTTATGTATAGATAAAATGTAGATTATCGTCAGTGACAAAAATGATTTTATTTATGTGTGCATGTCACTAACGCTTAATCATTTAAAAATTCACACACTTGCACGTTTTTCAAAAAGGCTCTCTAAGCGATAATATTTACCTTTGTTCCAGTAAATATTTAAAAATAATTTACAAAATACATGCATTTGTTTTTAAAATTATATTAGTGACAGCCTTAGAAGATCAAACGTCTTTATGTCTGTATCGCACGCGCTCACTAATCAATGCATCTGACCAATTGACTACTCTATAGCTCTTGGTAGACGGACGCATGTACCTATGTTGAATACGTGTCATGTATTAAAGGATAGTACAACTGTCGTTTGAAATCCCAAATGTTTTGTTTGAAGAAAGTAACAGTGCACGTCAATCTATACATTGAAATACACAGTGAAATGTCTTTTCCCACCATCAGAATTAGTTGAAACGTCGTGTCTGATTTAATGTGTACTTGGGAAAATATTTTTTTTGAGATCTTATGCACTTTCTTTTCTTTCTTGACCATAAGTCTTTTTTGTCTATAGATATGAGCATTTGCAGAAGGATAGTTCATTCTATTTCAAACCCATGTTGTGGCTCTCTGCAAATAACTCTCTCATACTTTATATTCTTCAAAGCAAGGTTTCAAGAAATTTCAGGTCTTTCTTTCATAACCCAAGAAAAACACTACCAACGTTTTCTCTTAAGGATCAGTCAGAAATATTAGTCATCCGGACTAATGTTAAGGAGAAACTTTCTCAAATCTCCAGTGACATTGTTTCGAAGTTTTTCGTTTTCTTTCCCAGAAACTTCAAATGGTTCTCACATTCATCATCTCCGATGAAAGACAAACGGGCGGATGTGCGCATTGTGGAAGCCAGCATGACCCTCTCCCACTTGTCCGAAGGAGTCGATGAAGATCTAGTATCCCGTCTTATGTTTTATATACATATGAATACAAGGATAACATGAGGAACAAAGGGTGCAATTTTCTGACCCATTGAACCTCATGTTTTTATCAACTCTTGGTAGAAACACTATGGTGTTGATGATATCAAGAAGGGGGAAGAAAAAGAGGAAAGGAAAAGAGGCTTAAGGAAGCCAAGAAGAGAAAAACTTCGCTAACAGATTTGCAAGTCTCTCCTCTACCTTCTTTTTGTTTCTTTTGTTCCTCCACAGGAAGGAGCAACTGTGAAGTAGACTTGATAATAGCTCTTCGTCACAAGCTCTTCTTTTTTGTTTCTTCATGTTTTACGTTTTTAGTTTTTGTATGCTCCTTGCATCGCTGATAGAATCTGTTGTAATATGTAGCATTAGCATTGTACTTTCTTCTTACTTGTTAGATCATTAAATGAGAATAAATGTTTCCTTGCTGAAGCAAAAAAAAAATTTAGCGATACAAACTACAAAATGTTGAGCTAAAATGAACGCTAACAACTAACAGCTAACTGCTGACCTTCCTAACTTCATATCTATCTGTTATGCTCATAACTCTTTATTGCTGACTTACAATTTTTCTTGTGGTTATTGCTCTAAACATTATAAAAGAGCTTTTCTTTTCCAAAAGGTTGAATGGTCTTTACATCATCAAAAAGGGGGAAATTGTTAAGAATTTTTTTATTAGAAGTTTTGATGATGACAAGATAGGACTTAATGTTAGACCCCTGAAAATGTAAGTTTACTTTCATAGAGGATCATGTATCAAGCAATAGGATGTTTATCGAGTTGTAACTTTTAGACTATGTACTTTTTTATTTGTTCTTTTAGTTTTGCTAGTTTTAACGCTTGTAGCGTTAGTAGAATTCTGAGTGAGTCTATTAATGCGAAAAGGTTGAAGAATCGGCAAGAGCGAGCGACAATAGAAAGGTCATCCGTAATATCAAGTATCTAAAGCGACATCGTTCTTCAAGCGACAATCCATGTTCAAGACAACGCTGAGTTATTGATAGCTTCCATTATAAGCAATTGAATATTAAATGTCACCTCAATGCATTTAATGTTCAATGGGCATTTATTTAAATGCATTTAATGCTTATCGAAGGCATTTAATGCATATACTGCTAATGGAGTACGGAGAGCACCAAACCCATTGGATGTCAACATAAGACAACTGCCGCAGTCTGAACAATTGCAGCAATATATCCGGGATTCATCAACACATCTAACTTTTCTGAGCGGAGAAATTACACGTGCCTCCGCTTGTATTTGACGGATCTTACATTTAGTCTCAACGGATCTAATGTATGGTCTCAACGGATATATTCAGGAACTTGTGTATAAATAGGACTTCAAAGAGCTATTTCTGAGAGAGTTTTCACGAGCTTAAACGAGCACATCTTAAACAAAAATAATCTCTCGATTCTGAAGTTCACCCTCAAAAAATCGAATCTTGAGCATCCATTCAAACGATATTTCTCTATCTCTTTTCAGAAGAACCAAATCGAAGAGAATATCAACAAAGTTGTTTGACCTTAGCCAAAACAAACCTATTTCTGTGTGAAATTCTCAATCTTCTCTTTCAAACTGTGTGTGAGGAAAGTTGTAGGATACCTGTAGTGTTTCTGAGTGAGAAAAGTAGATCACTAAAAATGTTCTTGTAGGCAGACGCTTGTGTAGCTAAGGAGCTCAAGACGTTTTAGTTTGTACATTATATTTGAGAAGACTCAGTGTGACTCTTCGGATTCAATATAGTGAATTCCTTCGTGAATCGAAGAAGAAGAAGAAGAAGGACGTAGTTGGGATTACACCACCCAGCGAACCTTGCAAATTGTGTCTCATTTACTTATTGCTTTATTTTTGTTCTTTATTGCACATCTATTTAAATTCAGCAATTTAGTAGAGATTAACCATTGCATAAAAGAGTTAGTGAAGTTCTTATAAAGATTTATTAATTGTGTCTCTACCCAACATACTTACTGTAAATGCCAAAGACTCTTACTATATAATCCGTTGTGCACTTAACCGTGAATCTAAGTTCTGACTACTACATCACTTTGTGGTTTTCTTAACTGATTCTAAGTTAAAATCTCTTACTTAGTCTTTGTGCTCAAGTTCCTTTCAGATCATTAATGAAAAGAAGAATTTGCCTTTAATCGAAAAGGTTTAAATCGAAAAAGGATCAGGGTCTATTCAATCCCCCCCCCCTTCTAGACCCTTGTCCAAACCACTTTGGACCAACACTTAGAATGACGCGTCTGCAAATGAAATTTATTCAAATTGAATGGGAGTTCATTCTTTTTACTGTTGTCTACGAATATCATATAGGAATATTATTATTATTTTTATTATTATTAGTATATATTATTTATTATATGTAGGTTTTTTGGTTAACATTTATTATATTATTTAGATTTTATTTATTAGTTTTCTGATTTTATTAGGTATTTAAGATAAAGTGGGACTCTATTTTTTAATAAATTAAATAGTGTTATAATACTAAGGCTCCGTTTGTTTGACAGGGAATGAAATCTAAAATGGGAATAAGATTTCTGGTAATTTGATTACCAGAAATCTGATTCCATTAACAGTGTTTGCTTGTCTATAAAAATTGGGCAAGGATATATATATTTTTTCTTTTTTTTGTTTAGTTCAAAAACATATAATAAAGAATGAAATCTAAAATTAAAGACTTTGACTTAAATACCCTTATTTTAAACCATATTTTATAATCTAATTATAAATTTTCAACCATAGTAGAATATTTGATATTATGTATATACATAAGTGTATATACACATATATATTTAATTTGGTTAAATAATAAAAAATAAATAAGATATCAATTTGGTTCAATTGCATTATCTTCTTTTAGAAAAATAATAATTAAATTGAACATGTTTATTTTTTATTTAGATAATGTTTGACTTTTAAATATATTGATACATATATGGATTTTTCATATATCAATGCATTGATAATTATTTAAATCGGAAACATATTATTGTTAATAAATAAAATATATTAATCATATGTGACCAACAACCATTTCAAAAGTACTATCACAAAAACAACATAACAATTTTTCAATTTCATTCAATAAATATCATCACGATCTATTTTGACAATAAAAATATTCCAAATAAATTAAAAATACGAAACTATTTCTTCAGAAATAATAATTTAAATGAAATGCATAAATAAATAACTATTTTTGTTGATTTTGTATTATATTTTATTAGGGGTAGTAAGGGCATTATATTGTATTTATGGATTACCTTGATATGGGAATCACATATACCTCAATAAATAAGGTATTGTGATTCCCTTATTTGAAATGATAATTCCCATATTTTGGGAATTAGATTGCATTCCATAATATTCAATAAAAAATACCAAACAAGGTTATTTGATTTTTAGGAATCATATTCCCTATTTTGATTCCATTCCCTTGACAAACAAACGAAGCCTAAAAGATTTCTAGTTCCAGTTACTAAAAGGATTCTAAATTTGAATAAGAGTATGTGAGTCTTTTCATATAGGAATAAATAATTTTATTATTTACACATTTATATAGGAAAGAGATTAATAATAAGGGTGATTATGTCTTTTCACATAGAACGAAACAATTTTTTTATTAACATATTTATATAGAAGATAGATATAGATGAGTAGCAAACACATCTCAGCCTTGCCTCATCCACCAGGCTCATTTCTCACTAGGTTTGTAGTGCTTATGGATTTACTCTGTTATCGGCATTCCAATTTTAGAAATTTCATCAGATCGACAAAACATGTCATAAACAAATCAAGATGCAAGACAAATGAAAATTATCATGTATATATTATCATCTTTTCTCAAAAATTATGCTTACAACTCAAATCTTTTTTTTGAGTAAAATAAAAAAGTGTGCCTCTTTATGTTTCTCAAAATCATTTCCTCAGCAGCATTTTCACACGCGTACAACACATAAACACAAACACAAACACAAAGACTGCTGCAAAGGACATTCAACTTTCAGAAATTTCCGTAGCTGATACAGACTCGGGAACAGTTGAACCATCTTCTTTTGGTACCTCTGCTACTTCCGCAGAGCCTAAAGTAGGGGAATCAGAAGTAGAAACATGTCCTTCAGGTTGTTTTGGCCTATTTAAAGCATTGCAATGTGGGCAGTAGTAAGTGATATATGGATAGTCCTCCTTTCTTGCAAGCCCTGCAAGTATGGACAACTAGATTGATTAGCCACTGATGAATCATATACCCGTTCAATTGTATCCACATTACAGTGTGAAATGTTTTCTTCACGTCAATCATGTCCACTGCGCTTTCACATCTCTGTAATATGAAATACAAGCTACAATACCAAATTGGAAAAAGGTATCTATAACATAAAATTTAAATGGCTATGCTTGCTTATATATTTGGTTGAAGAATGCGTATTATAGGTATATCTGTGAAAATGATGTCATGTACTGGTGTTTGTTTATACATCAAGGAAAGGTTGGAAGTGATAAAATATATCAAATCAAATGTGCCATGTATGATATGTAAAATGATTAAGTTAGTTATTTAGGTGATTATGTGATTAAAAAATAGTAAAGAAATAGGGGAATAAAAAAGAAAAGTTGAACAAAGTGTTTTTAGTTGAAAATGGTTTGAAGTTGTAGTTTTCTAAAAACTATGATCTAGAAAACAGAAAATGGCATCCAAAAACATAAGCAAACATGGCCACTGCTGATTGGACAATAGTTTGAGATTACCATTGTGCATATGGCAGTTTCCACATATGAGTGCATAAGATTGTGTTGGATCCTCCCCCACAAGCAACGCAGCAAGTCGAGCAATCCATCCTCCATCATTTGCGCTTAGACCTCCTCCTTGAGGGCGGTGCTCGACAACCAACTGAGAGGGGTCAGCACCTTCAAGACCAACAAGCATTTCCTCTTCAGGATGATGCAATGATGATGCACTTTCCGTGCTGCTACTCATTGCTTTCCTATTTCGTAGTCCACTACTAGTCCTTGCACCAACTTCCACATCATTACTCTTTCCAGAAGGGGCATCAACTTCAAACTCATCTCCCAAGTGTACTTTCAGGCCAGAATCTGCACCCAATTTGGATGCTAGCACAGTGGCAGCTGCTGCCTTGGCTGCTGGGTCAGGGTCATACCTCTGCACTCAGACTCCTCATAAGTATCTAATACTCTCTCACTCGTAACATTATTGATTCTACTTCTTTTAAGTGGAATTCCACGAGTTTTTACCTGTATCAGCTGTTGGGTGGTGTAGTAATTTGTTTTCTCTTTCAGTTCATCAATTTTCTCTTGCCTCTCAGCCCGAAGCTTTTCCAAAGTCTCGTGGTCCTTCCGATCACCTGTAAATTAAATGTGTTGATAAATTAATCAGTCAAGTGAGATATGTCCCATAACCAATCAAATAGGAAACAGAAGCCAATAATTGAGATGAAAGTCATAATCACCTGGGGCATCACAACTTTAACAGTTTTTGGATAAAAATAAATATTACACGGCTTACGGAAAGACTCAATAAACAACGAACAAAGATCTTGGAATCTGCTTCTCATATATCATACCCGTCAATAAAGCAAGAACTGCTTTACTCAATTCCAATTTGAAAACTCAAAGTACTCTGCCGACTCAAAACAACCAGAAATATTTTAGGGCCTCCTTCAAAGTTCTGGTCCAAAATTTAGTAAAAAGGGCAACTTGGTTTTTACTTGAGATAAGAGAAAAGGGATCTTCATATCCATTAAGTGGAAAAGATATACAATAAGTTCTCGGAAGATTATTTGAATATTTTAGAGAAAAAGAGTCGGAGACTCAGTACAACCACATCAAGGGCATTTACAAAAATATTCAACAGTATTTGTAAAGAAACTGTATTTCAAATCACTGTAAGGCGTTATAAGAAGTCAGCCTCAAGTTTTCATTTGTCTATTAAGGAGTTTATAAGATACCTTTAAGCATGTTTTACGCAGTAACAGCATCTTAGTGAATGGGACTAGAATGGGAATCACTGAAGTATGGAAGTGGAGAGTGTCTAGAAACCAAAAGTTACAAACATTTAGAAGCAAAATTGTATATATGAATTGTGATTTTGTTCAAATTTAGAAGCGAGAGAGAGAGAGAGAGAGAGAGAGAGAGAGAGAGGAAATGCAGATTCGGGTATGAAAATGCCTGAAAATAATGATTTTCCAACTTTTAGTCTAAATTCTTTATTAATATGATGATTGATTGAGAAGGTGATATTATTAGAAGGTTAAACCCCTCAGGTGAAGTACAGGAGTTAAACCCCTTAGAATTGAACATAGATGTTGAATGTTAAAACTGAAGACAAAATAAAATACTGTCAAAAAAGTAGCAACGTTGATGGTGTGTAGTTTAAGATAACAAGAACATAATATGACTGTAGTAGTGTATGGGGTAAAATACCCCATACCTGACCTCACCAAAATACCCCACAAAGATAAGTTCTAGGTCATGTTAATTTCTGACCCTTGACCAACATGCAGCTCCTATCTTATAGGGTCAAACCATTCAACCCATGTTCAGTTACGACACTCATAGTCAGATATCTCGAGGATTACGATACGTGTAAGTAACCTCATTGGACATTACATTCCTACACCAATAAATACTCAATCATTTACCAGGTATGTTTTCACAGATATTTACATTACCATGTTGTGGGTTAGACATACTTTTGGAGATAGATTAACTTGATTGTCGAATGATCTTCACCGAGACGACCAGGACCCAGTATGACAAACCACCATGTGGTTTCAGCTTGGACCTGAAGTGGAATCAAAATATGAAGTTTGACCTAGAGATTGACGAGGAGCCTAAGTTGTGGACAAGTTTGCACTTGGATTTGAACTAGGTATTTTGACTTGGATAACGTACTGATGAGGGTTACAAGGAAGATATATGTGTAGACAAGAAAGAACAGATCTAGATACAACTACAAGAAATACTTATGTGTGATAAAGGTCACGCCCATCCAAGAAAGGTGTTGAGAAATCGTTTGAGATAGCTTGGTTAATCCTATGAGATAGGTTTTAAGGCTCAGTATAATAGAAACAGAGGTAGCCAACCGTACACATGACAGAAATATGCAACCCAAGATCACTTAGAATTGAATTATTAAAAATGACTATAAATAGCGAGATGGCCATTGATAAAGTGGAATAGAAAAAGGAATTCCACCTTAACCCAGACAAGTAAAAGATAAGGATCTGTTATATAGAATACTACAAACCAACTCAAAACTACCGTCAAAATAAACTTTTAGAAGCCACCTCAGCTCAACATGAACAGGTTTGAAACCAAATCTACGTAAGCTATAAAGAAATGCAGGAAGCTTGCAACAAGAATGAATAAAAGTATTGCCTAGTTTGTTTTCTCTTAATATCTCAACTTGTTTACTCATTAAGCTGAGAATCTCAAAATCCAAGTAACCTACTCATATCTTTGCACAAGAAATGCAGCAAAACAAGGCTGCCGATCCTTTGAGAAATTAATGCATCCAAACCTATTTCTCTTATTTACAGGCCATTTTAATCTTGAAATCTAGAGTTCAATGTGTATATGTTTGCAAAACACAACCAGTTGTTCTGTGGCTCAAACTCATGGCCTCATGGTATGAAGAAACCTAGCCACCAAACCGGCTCACCTTCTTAGGATTCTTCCCTTTATTTAATGCAACGAAACAATGTCATGACCATTCATCCAATGGTTCTTCTTGAACTAAATATAGCTGAATTCTTTAACTACAATTTATATAAGCAAATGGCTGAAAAGTAAGACTGTCGGAAATATCCTATACCTATATGACCTTTCTACAAAATTATGAGCATAACATACTTTCAGACTTATTGATCAAGAACAATACAAGTTCCGTATTTGGATAACAATTATATAGGACCAGTACAAGCACAATATAAGATGCCTTTGTATCATCAGCAAGGTGTAAATAAATCAAACAAGAATTAATAAGCTCAAAAATAATAGAGGGTCCTCATCAAAAGGGAAAAAATACAAATAATAATAATAACAATGAGAAGCTTAAATTGAGTACAAAGATAGCACTGAAACACTTACACATCCTTGTGAAGCTCCGCAGCGCCGAATAAGTAATGGAAGATAATGCTGGCAGCAAAAACATTGGTAAGACTCGCAGTGCCCTCATTTTCCAGTTCAAGTCTAATGTTCTTGTGGTCATAATAGCATAACACACTGCAATTACCTGAAAATTATGCATGCGTCCACTCAAAGCGAAGGTCAAGTTTAAATGATCCCACTCGAACTACAAGGAGATATGTAGATGATGTCTAATTTGATTTCTAGATGCACATCCAAATTTTTTCAGTAACATCAGCAACATAATGAAGACATATTTCTCAATTAAAAAATCATCAAGTTAGGATGGAAACCATTGAATGTAGAAGTTAATAATATAAGAAAAACAAAGTTTGAGCAACCAAAATCACAGAAAGAGGCTGCAGCAAGGGAATACCAGCAACGCAAAAAGGAGGATCCCCTGAATTCAGAGCCCCAATTTCTTCCTTTCGATTATTTGACAGTTTAGACGACACTTCTGGTTTATAAATTCCAAACATGCATACAAAACTTTTAACAAAGATAGGTAAGCAATTTAAGGGTGAGGATTAGTCACAATTGACAATATTACCAATTTATATATCACGTTTATGGATAAATTTTATGTGATTGATACAGTTGTACACTAAAGGTGGTATCTAGGACAAAAACAATTCGCAAAATGCCATTTATGATGAGCACCACACAAACATGCTTCAGAGTAACAGATTTATGCAGAGACTTTGCTAGGGGAGGGCGATATCAAGAATATTTCGCCAAAATATTGATGATCGTCAAAATTGTGTAGTAAAGGTAGTGTACCTCAAAAACTACAGAAAAAATAATAAGATGCCTGGTCATTCTCCGCCAACTATTAGAACGCCTTGCAATCCTGGAAAGCACAGCAGCCTCTTCTTTGGATATATGTTGCAATCTCTTCTCAAAATCATCCCCACGTACTCTAAACAGTGCATTCCATAATCTTGACAAAACTCCTTTCTTCTTCTTTGTCTTCTTCATTTCAGTATCCGTAGATGTGACAGACTCCGGGATATCATTCTCGGATTCTCCAGCCATTTTCTACAATTATAGACTAGTAAGAAACATTTCCAAGATATTCTATGTCAAGCAAGCACAAGGAAGTGCCTCAGTTTCTTCCACATGATCATTTAGGAAAATTTCGAAAAGTTATTCTAGTCATCTATCAATGAAATTCTCATGGATCTATCAGCTTGAAGATATGTTTGGCAGAGTTAAAATTAACCCAGTTAGTAAAACAACCAAACGTCAGTTACTTAATCAGTTCCTATCAAACAACCACAGCAACGCTAACATTTCCTTTGTCACTATATATATGCTATTCATAAAAAGTGGTAATATACAACTGGGTGTTCAAAGGGGCAGCCCATTCAAAATATCAAGTGCCATTTCTCAGGTCAGGTCCAATTAAACAAACAAGACCGCCAGAACTTCTTTTGTCACAAACATACAATGTAGGCCTTAATGGTAGTATTACGTCAATTGGGGTAACGACAATACAAGCTGAGCCAAGTAGCGCATTAATAATATTTTAAAGCGAAGTTCGACGAAACTTAATGTTTCTGCCTCAGCTCAATTAGATTAATCCTTAATTCAAGCATACATATTTTTCCATGTGAACCCGCAAACGGCAGCAGAAAAATAAAAAAAGCAAATAGACAAAAAAAATCATTTATTCAATATACACATTTATATTAACATAAAAATGTATATGGTACTGATCAATATATAGTGCCCAGAGGATCCAAGAAAAAATATACTGTTTCAATCCCACGACTGCACGACAGCACGAGTGAAAAAAATGGAAAAGAAAAGAAACACCGATAATGTAATCCACCCAGGACTGAGCATTATGGAGAACTGAAGAAAGTTCTGTTCAGCGTTAGGATAAAAGAGATGATGCTAAGTTAAAGACCGAGAAACAAAAAATTTAGAAAGTTTCTAAAATTTTGAAAAAACCAGCTTAAAAGGATGCCTTCTTGGCTAATTTACCAATTTTCTTCCGCTTTCAATCGAACACAGACTCAAGAGCAGTGGGCAGCAGGTAAGAGTCGTGGAGTTCAGACCAAAAATTAAGCGGGCAAAAATTGACAAGAAGAGATGGGAATAGGATAGAACTTGGAAAAAGGTAATTGAAAGGAAAAATATACAGTGAAAAGTCATAACATCATGTATAATAAAATAATGATTATAACTATAATAAATATAAAGATATTAAATTATTTATGAGAGAGAGAACAATTCACGAGCCATAATACAATGGAAAAGAGGTTAAATTTGGCTAGAAAAAAGTGCTCAAGCCAGCTTGAGATTGGCTTACTCTTACATCAAATATTATTCAAGCTGCAACCTGATTCAATGCATTGGCTGCTCTGGATTAACCAAACCATTTGAAAAGGTATGAATTGTTTTCCCATATAATGGATACAATGAAAAAAAGCATAGTTAGTATCAATCAAATAAATAAAGTTTTCAAAACTTTGTTTATATGTAAGATTCAACAAAGAAGAGCAAATGAAAAGGTGAAAATAGTAAATCTGCCCCACTTCTCTTCCTTGGTTCAGAAATAAAGTACTACTTTTTTTTTTCTTTATGGGGGGAGGGGGTTGAAGGGAACTGCATATAATAGGGTGTAAAATCCACGTATAAGGTGAGAAATATATCATGCAGCTATATTTAAACAAGCTGTTTCATGTATCCTTTAAATTACGAAGAGAAAACCACTTTTAACACTTATCATCTCTACCATGGATACTGAGACTAACATTAATTAGGTACATAAAAAACAAAAGACACTATCCAGTGACACGAGCAGTGTCTCATTTTTTAAACGGAAGTTCATTTCGAATTTTACAGCTAAAATGGCATTTGCTATTATTTCAAATCTTGAGCTATGAATAGTAATTGGCAAAGCAGAAGATTCGTTCAACGTGATCAGAGTGCTACAACATAGCCTCTGCTAATGTTACAATTCTTGAAGCCAAAATGATATTGAATACCTTTTCCATCATTCATTAGTATTGAGGCCACCTATTGATGACTTAAGACAATTATGACAATTCAGCCAAAAATAATGAAAATACAGATATACTCAACCAGAAAACTTGCTCCACAGTTACTACATAAATGAGACACATCCAAGCACGAAGAAACCATATTGCCCTAAATTTTAAATATTAGCTCACAAGGTGAAATCTACATGAATTTCTGATAAAGCGACTAGAAATGGATGTAGCAAAAACAAACATAGGCAGAAAAAGAACTTCATGATTCAGCTCACTGGAGTTTATACGAATTGTGTTATCCAAGTTTTCGACCACTTATATCAGTTGAGTGACTGGTTTTATTTCTCCCCTCACATCATTCCAATTGTTAATTTAGCCATTTTTCCACTTTCCTTTCCTACCTCTTTCATTTTGCATCTACTCGACTTTCTCCCAAACTTCCATGAAAAGCCATGAGACAAAGATAGCCTCATATGCTCCAACCTCTCCTATTTAAGAAGTCTCTTTCCCAGCCCGGAATACCGTCACTCTTTCAAATACTGTTGGAACAAGCCAGAGCCAATGCAGTTATGCCTTTATTCATCACAATATCTCTGGCATCACCAATCTCAATATTTGTCTTGCACTCTTAACCCTCCTCACAAGCGCAGAGACAACACTTAGTATAATTAAATCTCCCTTCCACTCCGTTACGCATATTGTTGTATTGATAGTTATTGGACAATGCAATTAAGATTAATTTCCTAGAACTGAATAAGACATTTCATTTTTTGCATTTTTTGCTTTCACTTCATACATTATTTACGGACTTTATAGGAATTTGGTTACTCTTTTGTCTCTCCTTTTTTATCTTAACTTCAGTAAAAGCTAATTCATGTAAAAGCAGATCGCTTTTTTTACTTTCTCAGTTCAATTGTCAGAGTGGAAATAGATGGCCCAAAAGTTAAAATGCAATGTTTGTTTGTCTTCAGCAACCGACATAACAATGTAATAACAAAGGAGATTGACATAGTAGGAAAGAGAATTTAACACCTTCGTAAAAGTTTTCTTCCTCTTACTTGATTCGTCTAAATGCACCAGAAGTGAATAACTACAAACAACCGGAAACAGAGATCAATGTGGTTCTCATAACATGAACAGAGATGAATGGTGCTTTCCTAACAAGGATACTCACAAATCGCCGAGCTAAAATGTTCCAGCATGTTCAGAAGATTACATATGGCATCTTTAACATGGGGTAAACATATTTCAGTCCTAGTCTTGGCAGTTACTATCAATTTCTAACACATTTTGTCAATTCCAAAACACACCCATACTTAGGTACAGAGAATCTAAAGAATGATATAAAAGAATCAGTGGCATAGAAACAAATACACGGAGTGCAGCACTGAAAATGCAAATCAATCATAACAAATAGAATCTGAATATCAGCAATTGATTAAAAAAATGAATAAATCAAATTAAGCCGAAGAAGTTAAAGCACAAAAGGCAATCCCAATTACACAAAAACTCCAAAAACATGAACCTGGCTACAAATTCACACAAACATCATCTGTCATATTCTAACAAATCAAACAGTCGGATCAATCATACACATAAACTCGAATAAATTACAAAATTATCAGCAGATTCTTAAAGAGTAGACACACTATTTATATAAACTCTTACAAGAAAATTCGAGATCGACAATAACGCGTCCAAAATGGTAAAAACAAAAATTAGGCAAATGGTATTCGATTATTACCTTCAATCGATTGGAGACGGATAAAAGAGAGATGTATATGTATGTTGAATTGAGGGTTTTATGTGAAAATGATGAGAAGTTCAAAGTGTATCACAGTTTGTGAAGAACGAAGGAAATGATTATTTTGAATCACTTTTTTGCGTTGGAGTACTTATTAATCCATGTGCATAACATTAACACGCATTCTGAGAGTGAAATAAAAGAATTTCATATGGGAAAAACAGAATAATATCATAATTGACCATTTTAAGCGTAATTATAGGGTGTAGGCAGAAATACAATAGACAAGTTTGTGAGAGAAAAAAATTTATGAGAAATGTGTTTCGATGGGGGTTGTTAATAAAAGTTTATAGTAATTTCGACAAGTTTTTACAAAAATGCGTTGTAAAAAATGTGGAACTTGTTTCAAATGAATTAACATATGTGATTAATTAATATTACATAATTCTAAAATTTTCAAGAGATGTGTTTGGATTCACTTTTGAATTATAAGTCCATTTGTGAAATTAACTTTTTCCAAATGGACATTTTAAATAAGTGCTTTTAGAAATGTAAAGTGTTTGGTGAGATTAACTTCTTGTATAACTTCTCAAAATGTTGGAATAAAAATTTCAAAAGTCACTAATATGCACTTCTTCAAAATGGAAAAAGTGACCTAGTCCATTTGAAGAAAAGGGACTTCATAAATATGTTTATAGCGAAAAGTCACCTAAATAAATTTTGTGAGAACCCAATTAGGGTTTTAAGTTTAGAATTTATAGAAGTTTTATCTCATGAATAAAAGTCTATCAAAACCTCTAAGTTACGTTGATGCTCGTATACGTGGTAGCATGTGTTTTGCGAGAACTTACTAAATGATCATTTGAGTTCGTAATGATACTTTAGCCTCTTACTAAATGGTCATGAATGATTCAGCAAGTCCCCATTTTTCTTTCTTGTTAACCAAACACCAATAATAAAATTTGCTAGTATTTTCTTTTATTTATTTATTTCTGATAAATTTGCATTAGATCATTTTTAGATATAACCTTAGTCAAAATAATGTTACTTAGCCAGTAAGAGACTAATTATTTTATTATTTAGCAAAAAAAAAAAAAGAAAAAGGTTCAATTGGATGGCCACTTGTACTCTCAAAATAAATTTTCAGAATAAAAAACTACAAAAAATTCATTTGTTTAGCATGTAGTGAAAAAATCTAAAAAAAAATCTCTCAAAATTATAAATAATTTAAAAAAATTCTTGCAACAATTGAATTTTACTATTCCTAATTTGACAGTAATACAATCAATTAAAAGAATTTTTTCGACTATCTTTGAAAGCTGAAAATTAAATTAGGGAATAATTGGCAGATGAGAATCCTTAAACATGTGCAAATTGAAATATATATAGCTACTCAAATTAAAAATGACTGAATAATGGATGGTAACATCTACAAGAAAATGGATGGTAATTTGTTTTTGTGAAGTGCTCATATATGACACTGAATCTACCTCTAAAAGCACATCAATATTAACCAAAACTAAAATCTTCAAGGTCTAATCCACCAAAAATAAGCCACACCACCAACCACTTAAAGCTACAAACCAAAATTCAAAAAAAAAATTACAAAAACTTATTATTCCCTCGATCCAACTAAATTATATGTTACAAATCCTTGAAGGATTGATTCTCGACCTACCTGCTATCTCAACCGATATCAAGAAGAGCCATTCAAGACAAAAAGGCCTGGAACGAACCGGAATGCACTGTGCTGTTTCAGCTTCGCAACAGCTTCTTGAGTCTTACCGAGCTTTAAATCCAAGTAAATTGCAGTAAGAATAGCTTTCGAACTATTAGGTATATCAGACAACGCCTTCATCACAAATTCATTAGCCTGCTCATAGTCTCCAAGCAAAGCAAAGTTGGCAGCATAATTCGCGTAAAAAGTTCCACGAGCCTCTTCGGGACTTGAAAACATGGATATTTGTGATTCATCTCCATTTGGATCATCTACTGTCCATTCTTCAAAATCCTCTCGCTTATATGGAAGCTCCACATTGTTCCCATTCGAAACATACACCATCAACTGTTCAGCAGCTTCTTTTGGCCGATTCAGCAAGCATAAAGCCTCTGCTACATACATGGTTCCCAAAAAAGCGTATACTTTTGAACACTCGGGAAGTTTTAATAGAGATTTTGCTGTGGATAGGGCTTTTAAGGGATTTCCTAATTCCAGCTCTACATATGCCATGTCAGCAAGAGTAGCTTGCTTCATCATGTGGTTCTCCTTCATACAAATATTTTCATAGTCAGCAATAGAGCTCTGCAAACATGCACTGTGATTGCTTCCCATTCCACCCTTTTGTTCTTTAACTTCACCATTTGAATTAACTTGAGATGTCAAATTAGATTCACCATCATTCTTTTGGGTCGTATGAGTTGAAATTGTTTCTCTTGATTCATTTTCCTCGGATTTTGCCTCGGGAGACTCCAACAAATACAAAGCATTGACAAGAGACTGCCACGCAAGAGACAGTGAGAGATCAGGATGTTTTCCATCACCCAGAAATGAATGATCCTTCCCAACATATTCCCGCTCGCCACCAGGCAAAATCCCATTTGTCAGAGCAAGATGCCTCCATTTTCCCGCTCCAATAACGTTAACATTGATATTAGTTCGGCCTGAAGCAGAGTAATCTGACTTTATAAGTCCCTTTTCTAAAGCCATTAAACAGCACTCAGCAATTCTTAGCCACAGAAGAGGTCTGTTGTAGAATATTAGACTTGCTACCTGAAAACACCTAGCAGCATGGAAAGGTCTGCCACATGCCAACGAACGGACCCCACAATTATATGTTATCATAAGGGATTTATCCTGTGACAGATTTAGGAGCTTTGGAGATTTTTCCTTCCGTACTAAGGAGCTGCTTTTCAGGGCTTTGGAAAAGAATACACCTGATGTGTGATGCTTTCCCAGTCGAAAATAGATGCAACCAAGATTGTTGTAGTACATGCTTGAAGTTCCCATCTCTGCGAGGTTGTTTGACGCCATCAAAAGCTTGACTGCTTTTCGATAGTTCCTACGGGCGTATTCAAGCTGTGACTTCAAATAAAGAGCCATTGGGTACTCTTTTCCACGAGCTAAGTTCATAGCCATCTTAACTTCACGTTTGGCTGTTTTGAGGTTTCTTGTGAGTAGCAAAAAACGAACTTTGTAAAACTGCAGCTTGAGCCTTAAATCAGTCGCTGATAAGGTCTCCTCCGCATGGCGATGATTCGAAGATGCAATACCAGGTCTTTGGAGATTTTGTCCACTGATGTTAAGAGAAGATAGTAACTGCAATGATTCATCTTCAAGTGCTTCGTCAGATAAAGTTCTGGTTAAAGAATTTTCTAAGGTGTTCGCAGAAATTGAATCAGAATGAGCAGAATCAGTAATAGTAGAATTGCTGGGAAGTGAAGTGGATTTTGACACTAATGAGGACTGTTGCTGAGTATCTACTTGAGTAACACAAAAAACCTTCTCTAAGTAGCTTATCACATCCTGAAACAACAAATTTCATTGGACAAAATCAAACGACATAAAAAGAAAGAGCGACTAACTTAAAAGGTTAACATAAGTAGCATAAAAAACTAGTTTAGCTGACATTCTGATAGCAATAAAAGATATATCCTATGAGCACTATAGTATTTAAGTTCCGACAGAAAAAGAAAAAGGAAATCAGCACTTCTGAAGAAGGCATATTCTAAGGATAAAACTGAAACTACCCTAGGACTAGAAATGTCAGCAACTTTAACATCAATCTCTAGAATATTATTAACTTTCTTTCATTATATTCCCCATCATCCAACTTTCTGTCTATAACCAACTTCCACAAGAGCCGATCTCTAAAGATAGGATAAAAGCTCAAAGACTGTAAGATTATGATACTTCAATACATCATCATCAATACCCAAAAAGTGGTAGCAAGTTAATCCAATTCAATTTATGTCACATAAATATCTCAAAAAGGCAAAACGCCAGATGTACACTTCTAAATCATGCACTTCAAGCTAAAAGCCTACTCCAACAGAAAAGTTAAAAAAAATGACATGACAGTCGACAGAGATACAAGATATTATGAGTTAACCTCCTATATTTACCACCACTAGTCAACTACTAACTCAGATGCTTCTCCAAAATGAAATCACATGACTATTTACGCAAGTCCAGTAAGTTTGTAGGTTAATAAGACTGGGCTTCCAAAAAAAGTTGTTTGTCAACCTCACTTCTCTTTTGCCTGAATATTCGACCATGGAATATGCAACTTAGTCATTACGCACATCAAACTCATTGAAGCTTTACATGAGACATTACTGAGGGTAGATTAACGAAGAAAAAATGTAAAGGAGCAAAAGAAATGCAAGTTCTATAGTGCTCTTTGCATATGCTGTCAAATTGAAACAAGGTGAAGAAACAGCCAGATATATATTGCAACTTTATAGCAACTTCTACAAGTTCTGATGTAGGACGATATAGTCATGTAGAGATGAATTTTCTGCTGAGTAATATCCCTTAGCCATTGCAGTTCAAAAACATGCATTCCAATCGACATACTTCAAAAGCTTTACTTATGTGTATAAGGAATGCAAACAACTACAAGCTCAAATTAGAAGCAATAATTTTTAGTAATAACCCTTTTGAACTTTGAAGGACAGCTTGGAAAATCAAAGTAAAAGACCTGTCACATATCCTTACAGAATCACCAATTAAAAGAAAACAGTCAACTTATTTCTGAAATCTTAGAACGTTTCTAATTTTCTTTTGCTTTTCAAGAATCCACACATTCAGTTGTTCCATGAGTTCGTTCCATGAATTGTCATGGGTTATGGACTTTATACCATCCTGGCTATAAACAGTTGATACAAGCTATGGCCGACGGCTTATTAAGTCACAGTCATTACAACATAGTACCATTATATTGGACATGCAGTTTCTCATGGCACAAGATTAGACTACATGCATGACAGCTCAATTAGGCTCCCAGAGAACTAGCTGTCCACAACTAGGTTAGCAAATTTATTTTCGTACAGACATAGATTACCACAATATTCTTGGAGGTTGGCACTGATTGATTTACCTTAAGCAATCAATACTCATGACCAATACTTCATACGTTACTAACCGCAAAGAAGTACCATTTCACTACCAGGAAATGAGATTGTTCCTTGAGCTCTCAAGAAGGGACAGTTCTGGGGGTGAATACAGGTACAGATGTTATATTGCGGGCTTAAAATTCTTTCCGTGCAGAGTTGAAAAACTGGCAGTCCTTGGACCATTTCTATTGCATATATTGCACACTTTAGAATTGAAGCCATGACTAGGAAAATATCTTATAAGTTTAAATCCAAGACACATTTAACCGTCATTTTTTAAGGTATTATTATATATACATGTAATGTTCTCTAACTCAGTTAATCAGGATTTAGACAACAAGTCCGATCAATAATCTTGTCTGAATATATTTTTGCAGAAAATAGGTCAAATTTTGTCTTCCATTCCACATTATAAGCTCAAAAATCATAAGCAAACTTTGTGATCGTTAAGTATGATAACAGCACTTCCTGAAAAGATATACAGAATCTTTGTGTGAATGGAATTAACAATGATAACCTCAAAAAAAAAAAACAATAGGTAGCAATAGCATGAAACACTGGTAAAAAACATGTTAAGTTAATAAATACTTTATTCAAGCAGCAGCAATGACATTCAAATTTCTTTATCCCATCCAACTACCAAAGAGCATTTTCTGGTCTAAAACTAGTCTATAGATCAAGAAACTATTTTCGAGATTAACAAAACTCAGATAATATAAATGAAAGACCAGGCAACTCCATTTTCTAGTTGACTTGTCTTTTTTCCTTTTCATATAGAGCACCTTGCAGTGTTAAATAATATATGCTACCAAAATTTATAAAGCATAGAACAAAAATGCAGTCCATTTCTTGTAAAGTTTTGAACCGGAAAATTAGTACTAAAATAGATATTGTGGAACGAGCAAATTTTGATATAGATTGAACTTACAGCAGATCTCAATGCATTTTGAGAAAGTAACGCAACATCCAGCAACAGAAGGCATACACGAAGGGCCGTCCCCTACACGTGACCGTGCTTTAGTTAATCAATAAACTCCATTACAATTATCTTTAGACGTAATTTGGAATTCATGTGCAATTCTTACCTCATCAATAGGTTCAATTTTCTGATAAAGTATGTCCAAATACGAAAATGATTTCACATATTCATGAAGATGAAACCAGGTAACAGCCTGCAATCAGATTCACCCATGGACATAAGAATCTGTACAAAGAAAGTCTTAACCTAACTGAAGGATCAACAATGACAGCATTGAGTTGAACATACTATGTTGAACATTGTCACCGAGGTATCAAAGTCATCACTATAAACAGATGATGAATGCACTGCATTATTACTTCCTCTTATGCCAGCCATATTTTTGTTTCCATTGTTGCTAAAAACATCTGCGAGTTCTCCAGATTCACGCTCAAGCTCTTCACTTTGTCTCTACAATGAGGGCAAAAAGAAAACCAATAAAACATAATAATAAGACAAATGAAAATCTACATACACCGAAAGCTTCTGCATCCACACAAAAAACCACATCAAGAAGAAAGAGTCCTACAGCAAAGTCCTGAGTCTAGTTTAATTTGAGAATTTGTGTTGCTTAAATGTAAAAGAATGGCGGAAATGCTCAAATTCATGCAATGCCAAATGCAACAGTGTACCACCTACCCTATTATGCCCTTCGGGCTCTTTCATTTTTTCATGAAAGTGGAAACCAGTGGGGATGTAGAAACAAGATGGTGAAAACTAGGAGGCTGAAGCGAAAAGTAAACATATGTGAGCGTGATGTATATATATGGACTCCCGTAGGATTTAGGATTTTCGAGCTTTGTATTGGGACCTGATAGTTTGGGAAAACTCGCATCAATTTTCCCTCCACCGGGTACACACATCATGAGTTTGAGGGCTATGATCGTCATTACTGTTAATTCATAAAGCTGGAATTTTATCTGAGATGGCATCGCCATAGTTATTAAAGGAGCACTGTGACGATCTATGTGGCAAATAACAACCAAGGCGCAAGAGCTACGCCTTTCTTCGAGGCATGGCGCAACCTTAATGGATTCCATGTTTTCTTATTTGGGTCATTTCCTTCTTCAATTTCTTAACAAATCAGAAAAATACCCCAGCACATCGCTTCTTCTCTGTCTCTCTCGAAAAACAGTATCTCTTAATTCTCTTCATCTTATGTTTCTCAAATCATAAAAAAAAGAAAAAAGAAATATACCCAGTCCCTGTAGCTGCTTGCTGCCAGTGCCTCGTCGCACTCGGCATGTGATCTTACTTCTTTTTCCTTCTCTATTTTCTTCTTCATACTCTCTTTCGCCTTTTCTTTTCTTTTATTAATAATACTATGGATCACTAATAGTGAAAATGTTGAAATATTACACTGCAAGTGTTGAATATATCTTAAATTTGATGATAAATTTAATGTTCTATACTGCTGAAAATTCAAATTGGATGATTAGGGTTTTGATTCAAGGTACTTATTTATAATTTGGTTTGCAGTTTGTAGGATTTATTTGCCACTATTTTGCATTGTGGAATGCTTGTAACTGTTTGGTTTTATTAGTTCTTTTAAACTTCTTATTTATCCTGCTATTATAATTTTTTTTTTAAACTAGGCAGATAACATTGTACATTAGTTTTTGTGTATATATGTAACGCTTCAATAAGGCGCCCATGGCTGCAGGGACCCTATCCGCTGAGCCGTGCCATTTGCCTTCAGTAAATATGGGCATCACACTACAGCAAAAGCGGGAAGCCATGTTACCCACGAAACAGAGGGTAGCAGTTTATTAAAAATATATTCCTACTAGAACAGTTTATTAAATAGTCAGTATAGGGTCTTAAAATTGTGTAGTTTTTACAAAATATCTAGTTAAGACTTTTAAGTGTTTAGCTTAGAACGAAGGTTAATATTTATGTTTAGGGTTGGTTAAAATTGCTTACAGTGAATTAATTTATTTTTTAAAATTGTGGTATCAACTACAAAGTATCCACAGAAGAGATGTTAGAGATAACTTGGTGTAACCCCCAGAATGAAAGGAAATGAAGGGCAGCCTTTTGCTCCATAGGTAAGCATGGCCTCCCACTTCTGCTCTCTCACAGCCTTAGATGCACCACCGCGTAAGAATTTTAACTTATTTCCTTGTTAAATTAACAGTATACGAAATATGTGACGAATCCCCTCAACCTCATGGCAATCTTAAACATCCAATGAGTGTAAGGGAAGTAGTTGCCAGTTTTCGAGACTATAACAGCGGTTAGGATACCAACCCCAAAACCTAAGGACAAATGGGTATATATTACCTTTATGTGAATATATGATGCATTGAAGGACAGATTGATGGAACATGTAAACAAATATATACATAGATATATAACAGGTAAAAAAATTGTTTAACCTGAAAAGAAATGAGAACACTTTCAGAATTGAATGAAAGCACGTCTGAAAAATTAGGGAAGCTCTTAGTGACTTAGTCAGAATGGCAAGGTATGAAAAAGGCATAGAATTTATCATAGATGTAAAGAGATCATTTACATGCACCCTTTCTGAAACTCACTAGTAATCCACATGTCAAGTCATTCTCATTCAGTAGCATACAGAAAAAGACACAAGGCGTAGCGCGTGGGTGGGTGTGGGTACAGAAAGAAAGAGAGCCTGAAGAGTGGAGACACAGAAATAATAAAGGAAAAAACTAAAGTTATTCTTGCATGTTCCAGAGGCATAGCCATAGTTATTGAACACTCAAAATGTGTATGCCTAAGCCCAATGAGCAGTGGGCCCACCACTTAGAGCTTTTTCCATGTTCAACTTTAAGCACATTCGGCTCTGCAGATTTTCGCTTTATGCCTATCTTAAATTATTGCTGGGTTGGCAGCAACACCACATGAAAGGAGATGAGAGATGTCCACATCCACGTTAGCATACATGAATCTCAATAGACGAATAACAAGCAATCTCATCCACTACAAGACAGATGGACAGAGACGGAGATAGTGACAGAATAAAAGTACTATTGGTAAACAAACCTTGATATTTTCAAGAGCTTCAATAAGCCTTTTAGGATCTGAACAGCCATCTTGAAGGTTCTCCACAATGGCTATATTATGACGGACCTGAAATTTAAAAGAGAATTACAAAAGAGTAATACAGATGCAAGATACATAGATCTCGCATCCATGTTAAGAAATTATATTACTTTCGCAGCGCACAGTGTAAACAAACTAAATTCAGTCAAATTGATTTATTGTTTCCATGCTTTAGTCTGGACCCTGGTACTATTGGGATTTCAAGCAAAGCCTTCTATATTATCCTAGATATTCAAGAGTTTATTGAGATGAACCAGACATTCAAATAAATCTTCTGATGTTCCTTCACACTGGTCTAGTAGAAGGTTCCAAGCTCCTTTCAAGGTAAAAGCTTTTAATTTCTCAATAAGCTCAACAGACTCGAGCGCTTGTAGACAGGGTGAGGCATTGTACCCAATGCTCATGCATGGACAATTTCATGGGGGATCACCCTCATCACAAAATACATCATCTGGTAGTGACCTCTTAGTTATGATCAATACAACCAACCGAGAACAAGCAAGGGTACAGTATCATTATGCTTCCAGTATTATAATAATTATTTATGTTGAAGTAACTTGTAAAAGGAGTAACTGATGCAAAGCAGCCAAAATGAGCCTAAAGTACTTTTTTCAAAAGCAGTTGAAGATATAAGGGAAGAAAGAAGTATCAAACGGAGAAAAATGCTCAAAAATATCTTAGGGGAACAGAAAATCATGAGAAACATCCTACTGAGAAACCTTAACATAGCTCCAACTCCTGCAAAGAAATTACTTGCATCTCAAAATTTAGTTCAAAAGTGCAATTCAATAAAACAAGGATGATCGTATAATATTTAAAAGCTGCTGGTCCTCAAACTTCTCTGACTATGAACTTAGAAACAGACAAGAAACGCAAAACAGAATAATTTAGAAACCTACTCAGAAAAAGATTTAACCACCTATGCAAAGGTTATAAAAATCCTAGCTGTAAAAGACCTTAAAAATCATCCAGACAAAATACCATTCTTATCTCAAGCCAAGTGCACATCAGTGCAATTATCAAAAGTAAGTTCCACAATTCCAATTCAACAAGACAAAAAAGATTATATAATATTTTCGAGCTGCTAGATGTCAAATTTCTACATCTATAGACTTATAACAGACAAGAATGCAGAACAATGATTTTGGAAACCTGCTCAGAAAAAGATTAATCAACTACAGAAAGGCTACTATAAATCCTAGCAGTGAAAGACCTTAGCAATGTTGAGAGAGAAAATTGAACATTCATAGTTCAACCCATGTGAATCGCCATGCACAGATCAAAATTACCAGGATCCTTTTGACTAATAAAATCACCAAAAGAACCAAAATAGACTTATCTTGTAAAAAATGACAACATATTTGTTAAGTCATAATTTGTATTTTAAATTTTATTTCTTGTTCTTCTCTTAATACAAACCTGGCATATATGTGCAGTATCAGTTATCCTACAAGTTCCATAGTATTAATATCATTCTTTAGCCAATAATAATGAAGAACATTACGAAGAGTCTCCTAAAGATGTTCTACTTCTAGTATCTTTGACTTTGGTCTCACTGGTAATATTTTAGGGCCATAAGGAAAGAGAAGGTCTGATTCTGTAAAGAATTGTTACGATGGCTATTCCTTTTGTATTAAGTGAATGACAGGATATGTCGAGGCCATCACAATTCACACCACTTGTGTTATAGATCGCTCATCTTCAATGTGGACAAAGGAAATCAAGCCATTTTAGGATCAAACACTAATGAGAGTATATGACCAGGGCCCGGGGAGATCTAATATAGTTTGTATTTCTCAGCAAGTCCTCAACGTAGTATCTCTTCCTTGATACAAATAAACCCAGTGTCTACACTCCTCAACGTAGTATCTCTTCCTTGATACAAATAAACCCAGTGTCTACACGAAGATAAAGAAGAATCTGGTAACAGATATTATATGACCCAAGAACTGTCTGAACAATGTCCAGGGTTTTGATATCTGTATAAATATAAAACAAAAGTGCGAGCTCTTCAAGATGGTTTTCCAAACTGGGAAGTGGAAACATAAAATATTATCACATGGGATAGGCATGCATTTCCTCAAAAAACGATGAGGTAATTTGAATGGTATAAAGACATGAGAAAGGTAAGGGAATGAATATTCACAGAAACAAAGGCTTCAATTATGGATTCAATCAGATATTCCCTACCCAATGGGCAGTAAAAAACATATACTAACTAAGGAAAACCATCAACCCTGTGCCTACTCCAGCACCGAGAGAAGTGAGAACGTACAATTTTCAAATTCCATCATGAACTAACTTTGCGTATGTATACTTAACTAAAATACCAACCAGAGTCCTACTTCTTTTTCTTGACATAAGCAAACGATCACATTTTCTACAACTAATTGCACAAAGGACTACATCAAAAAGACTAATCACCACAAGTCCAACCATTCACAGAAGTTAACCATACAAGTCAAACATTTGTACAAGCCACAACCAGTTGGAGACAGCAAATGAAATCTCCCCTAGAACTACACTGAGACGAACCTCAAGATTCTAATGAAAAACCACTATTTATGTTTCAAGAATCTCTTAATAGTGTCTATGAAAGAGCCAAAGCACAATCAGCCTAGCAAGAGAACTATGCAGCAAAACAGAAACCAAGGAATGGTAGCTTCAGAATATCAATTATACAACTGACAAATCAAAGCCAGACATGACTCCCAAAGTAAAAGGTCAAAGCAATTAATATCAAATCTATCATAAGGAAACGACTTTTAAAATGTGAAAGCAGCAGCAAAAGACAACATTAATATACCAAACTATTCCTATTCCATCCCTTCACTTCAATTAACCCACAACATGTCCATTAATCGAAACAAGTAACATCAAATCAACTTCATTTCCCAAATACAAGCCACAAAACATAAATCTAACGCAAAAACCCACGAGTGAAGATTCAAAAAAGAAAAACAAGCCATAGAAAAAGTTACCTTTGGATCGTCCTCTTTCTTCTGCAACAACTGATACAAAATTCTCAAGCAGTCCACAAACTTTCCAGCCTGAAACAGCAAAGCAGCCTCCTTGGCCAGCCCCGCCGCGAACGACAGAGCGCCGTCGTCGTCCGCCGCCGTCCCATCTCTCGTCGAAAACGGCAATGACGAAGAAGCTGAATCCATTGGCGCAGCACAGATCGATTGAAGAAAAAACCCTAGCTTAACAAAACAAAAACCCTAACTCACTGTGAATGAACTTCAAATTCACATCCGAATCTGAAATCAACTCTCAAAATTGAAGTGCGGGTGCGTGTTCGAGGTCATAGAACGAAGTTATACACACAAATACGTGTATATATGCGTATGTATATGCTCCGATTGCGATTGAGAGAGAGTGAGGGTTAGCAATGGGGGGAGAAATTAATAGCGGATAGAGAGAGAAAATGTAGAAAGAGAAATGAGGTTTTATATGGCTTTCATTTATATTTACCTGTGATGAGGTGTATGAAACTGGATAAATCTGGAACCATTGATGTGAACACCTTCCATCCAACGGCTTGTATCAGATTGAGACCCTAAACATGTTTCATTGTCGCTCTTTTATGATTATTTTGAGATTTGAAGCTCAAAATTTTGCAACAATATTAATCTGAAAATTTTTATGTCGATTTGAAAATTTTTTGTCGGAATTAATCATTTTTTGTGAAATTTTCGATCAATATTATATTTTTATTATCATATTTTTTATTTTTAAATCTTAAATAATGTTGCTAACTTCATATTAGTCTGATTATAAATTTTTTATAATTGTCTGAAATATATTATATTTCATCAATTGACCGCTATAGTATAGTATAGAGGAAGTGTAACCAAAATGTGAAAAATGTAAAAAGATATGACTAAAGTTCATAACTATTATCAACATTTTGGTGGTAAAAATAAATATAAGAAATTTTATTAAACAAATTAGCCATGAAGGCAGTGACATTAAGGCTTTTAAAGCATAAAAAACTCTTATACAACTCATAAAATAAGAATAACCGCGATTTATTTTCTAGTTGATGTGTATAACCAAATTGTTAGGTTTTAGCTCGAGGTAGAGAAAGTATTTCCTACAAACGCAAATTCTGTTAATCATGAATTTGAATGGCTTATGTATGTCAGATACAGGAACTTTTTGCTCAAACTATTCTTTATTTCGAGTGGATAAAATTAGCATTTTGGTCACTTTAATTCAAATTCAAATAAATGAAAAATTTTATGTGAGAAATTAACCACTTGAATTAAAGTAGAAAAGTGTTTAATGTGGAAAAATGTTTTTCTCGTACATATTTTAAGGTTAGTGTTTAACTTTAACTCTGGATGAAAATCAAATGCTAATGACATGATCAAAACAATTAAGGCAAATTAACAGATCTCATGTCTACAATGCAAACAAGTTTTAACTTTAAGTGCTATCATAGCAGTAATAATGTGTAAAATTAAAATATTTTTTCATAATCGAGAGATTACAATATTGATTTAAAATAATTCCTTTTAACAAATTCCACATTTTAGATTGGATGTAATTTTAACTCTCTTTTTTGAACTTAAGAAATGATAAAATGGTCAAAATATTTAAGACATATTAAAAAATACATTGTCGACAATGTAATATAGTTTGAGATGCTTGATAAAAAAAATGTGCAAAATAACACGACAATATAGTTGCTAATGAAAAGAAAAAAATATGTGTAAATGATTTTTCCCATATATATATATATATATATATATATATATATATATATATATTACGCCTATTATTTTTACAAATTTATATGTTGGGAGGAGTGAGAGATAGGAACAGATAAAGAAATATATGTAGATGTATATATTAAAAATTTTACATTTATTAATTTAAAATTGTTATTATGAATAATATCATTATAGTGCTCTTCACTTAGGTAAAGAGATCATTTAGTTTACTTCATTTCTTTTAATGAATACGGCACTTTATTATTTATTTTTAAATTTTGATTATCAATGTTTTATGAAGTTGATATTATTAACACTCTCAAAAGTGATAATCGCGCTCCGGATTTATTTGAAGTTAAATTACTAAAAACCCTATGAATTATTTAACATACTACAAATATAACCTTCACTGTACTTATAATCATTTTAAGGTATTTCTTTTACATTTTTCTTCCTTTTTTTTATTAATGTCTCCTCACATTTTGATGTTAGATTACACTAGACATATATATTATAATTTTCGCACAAATTTTGTTCATGTTTTCTCCTTAACTGTTAAGAGATTGAAGAACAAATCATCCCTTGATCAAGAGAGAATACAAGCTTATTTGATAGACTGAAAATAGAATGAAATCATACAGAGGGAAAAGAGGGAAACCCGTATATATATAACAGCTAATATCCCTAACTAACTTAACTTTAAAGAACAAAAATAGAGAAACACGCTTTTTCTATTTACACATAAGACGTATTTCTCAATACTCTTCCTCAAGTTTGTTGTCAAACATTTTATAGACACCAAGCTTGCCAAGTAAAAATTTCAAATTGCTGCACTCCCAAAGCTTTTGTAAATAAATCTGCAGGGTATTCAGCCAAAGGAAGGTAATGAGTTGCAATAATCTCTTTTTGTATCTTCTCTCTTATGAAGTGGCAATCCACTTCTATATGCTCCGACCTCTCATGATAAACTGGATTAGCCGCAAATTGGATGGCTGATTTACAGTCATTGAGGATTGGCACAGGCATTTTAACTTCAACTTTCATATCTTTCAGCACCCTTAATATCCACAGGACCTCACATGTAGTTGCTCCAATGCTCTATATTCAGCTTCTGCAGAGCTCCGAGACATGTGCTTTGTTTTTTGACTTTCCAAGATACCAAAGCATCACCAAACTTAACTACAAAGCCTGTCAAAGATTTTCTTGACATTGGACATGAATCCCAATCTGAGTCACAGTAAACACTTAAATCAAAATTAGTTTGTGAGGACAATAGAATTCCAAAACCTGGTTTACCTTTCAAATACCTCAACACTCTATGCATGGCATCTAAATGTGATTTCCTAGGACAATGCATAAATTGACTCAACATTTGCGCAACATAGCTGATGTCAGACCTAGTAATACACAAATATATCAATCTGCCAACAATTTTTGATATTCAGCAACATCTTTAACCAAAGGATCTATATCTGTATTATCTTGATCTGTTAGTTTAACTGAATAAGGGTGGCAATTGGGCGGGTTGGGTTGGTTTTAGATCGGTTCCAATGGGTTGGTTGTTAAATGAGTTTGGTTCTTAAATAGTTTTAAAGTGGAACCAAATTCAACCCAAAATGGAACCAAAATCAATCCAAAAGGGAACCAAGCCCAACCCGACTCAATACCTTACATTTTGTTCATTATAATTTAGATTATTGGCAAACGATTTGGCCTAACTTGAAATTTAGTTGGACCCAACTTGGAACCAAGTTGGAACCAATTAGGAACCAAATAAAATTTTCTTAGGAACCAATTCAATCCAAATTGGGTTGGAACCGTGGTTCCGGATCCATTTTGTCACCCCTAGTTTAACAGTAAGCTCTACTGGAACACTCAAAGGTTTGCAACCTAACATTCCAGTTTCATTTAACAATTTCAAAACATATTTCCTTTGATTTAAGACTATGCCTTTCTGAGATCTGGCAACTTCTATACCAAGGAAGTATTTTAACTTGCCTAGATCCTTCATGTGAAAGGTATGATTCAAGTATGATTTATATTCATTGATAAGCTCCTCATCATTTCCAGTGATGACAATGTCATCTACATATACAAGCAATAAAACCAAACTACTCCCCCTTGATTTAACAAACAATTAATAATCATTTAAAGATTGCTCAAAACCATGTTGTTTCATAACATTGGTAAATTTACAATTCCATTGCCTTGAGGCTTGTTTCAAACCATATAGAGATTTAAGGAGTTTACAAACCTGTGGTTTACCTTGTTTGCTAGGATTGTTAAATCCTAGAGGGACTGTCATATAAACCTCTTCATGCAAATCACCTTGAAGAAAAGCATTGGTCACATTCATTTGCCAAATGGACCAATTATGTTTAGCTGCTAAAGATATCATCAACCTGACAGTAACATGCTTAGCCACATGTGAGAAGGTATCAATGTAATCTATGCCTTCTAGTTGAGTGTAACCTTTAGCTACAAGCCTAGCTTTATATCTCTCAACACTTCCATCTGATTGGTACTTTATACTATATACCCACTTACAACCTATTGGTTTTTTGTTTGGTGGAAGATCAACTAGGGCCCAAGTCTTATAAATTCTAAAGCACAGACCTCAAGCTCCATAGCTTTCTTCCATTTTTCATCATTTTTAGCCTCGTTATAGGTGGATGGAATGACTTCTCTGGAAAGAGCAGATAAGAAAGCTTTATGTTCTGTACTGATATGTGAACGAATTTAGACAAAGGGTATCTTATAGAACTAGCTGTGTTAGTTTCACCATATATATAATCTTTAGTCCAGTAGGGTGCTTTAGTAGTTCTAGAAGATCTTCTTAAATTTGTCACATGATCCACATTATCAGTATTATTGTTATCAGTCTCAATGTGTTCCAAAACATTATTTTCATCATTAGAAACCTGTTGCTGCTCAGATGTGTAGGGTAAGACAAAATCATCATAATACATTTGATGGTCATTAACAGGAAAAAACCTATCAGCATCAGTATTGGAGGAAATAGAAAAATGAAAACAGTCTTCTTGAAAGATAACATCTCTTGAGACAGAAAAAGTTTTAGTATTAAGATCTAAAAGTTTGTATCCCTTTTGTGTAGAAGAATATCCCATAAAAACACATGGTTTGGATCTTGATTGAAATTTATCATTTTCATTTAAATTTTTTGCAAAACATAGACAACCAAAAACTATCAAGTGAGTAAAAGATGGAGGCCTACCATAAAGAACTTGAAAAGTAGTCTTACCATTAAGTAATGGGGTTGGTGTCCTGTTGATGAGGTACACAGATGTGAGAATGCAATCTCCCCAGTATTTCATAGGAACTTGGGAAACAAATTTCAGACATCTGGCAACATCTAGGATGTGCTTATGTTTTCTCTCTACCACCCCATTTTGTTGGGGTGTGTAAATGCAAGAGGTTTGGTGTATAACACCATGAAATATGAACAAATGCTTACATTCATGACTAAAAAATTGATTATTTGATCTAATAAGTTTAACCTTCATATCAAACTGTGTGTTGTTAATATAGCAAGAAATTCTTTAAGATATCTTGAACTTCAGATTTTTGTTTCATGAGAAAAACCCAGCTACTCCTAGAGAAATCATCAACAATGGTCAAGAAAGAAGTTTCTTGATTATAAATACATTCTCTATATGGTCCTCATACATCGATATGTACAAGAACAAAAATGCTAACAATTTTAGTATGCTTCTGGGGAAAAGGAGATCTGAAATGCTTGGCAAGAGGACAAATATCACAAAACCAAACCATCTATATTAGAGTTAATGCCCAATTCAGGTAAGTAGTTAAACCTATTGAAAGACATATGGCCAAATCTCATATGCCACAAGTTGGCCTTATTCAGTAACGTAGAATGTGTTCTAGTACTATTACAAATAGAAATAGTATTAACAGACAGGTCTGGAGCATCATTCACAGGTTTTAGATAGTATAATTCATTCATTTCCTTACCAATTCTCTTTATCTTGCCACTCAAGGTGCCCTGTATCACAAAAAAAATTGTGATAGAATCTAATATGCAAAGCATTGTCTGCTAACAGTTTAGATACAGACAGTAAATTGAATTCATGTACATAACATTTTTTAAAATGATATCTTTCCCTAAAGTGATAACACCACACTGAGTGTCATGCCTGATGTTTCCATTAGGCAGTTTAACTATATTAGATGAGGAAGTGAATTTAAAACGATCATTCAAGAAATCAAAATCAGCTAACATATGTTGGTTAGCTACTGTATATATAATCCATAATTTTGAAAAATTCTGACCTCTAGAGATAACCTGATTAGAAATTGTACCTGACATTTTAGCAGAATTAACTACTGGACTAGGTTGTGCTTCAGATTTTTTGTCTAAGGCCTTTTGATCCAACATCTTGAGGATCATTTGATACTGTTGTGGTGTGAAATTAGAGCAAGACTCTTGTCCAGAAGAGTTAACATCAGCAACATTTGCAGTTTGTGACCGGGTGGTATTACCATTCTGATTGCCTTGGCCTCCATAAGAACCAAAGTGACCATTCCTCCCTCGTCCCCTTCTTCCACCCTGTCCGTCACCACGTCGTCCCCAATTCAGTGGATAACCAACTAACTTGAAACATTTATCTTTGGTGTGGCTTGGTACATTGCAGTGTTCACATTTGACATCCGGTTTAGAATTAGTCATGAGGGCAATAGAGGTATCAAGATTGTGACCCTCACGTGCAATGCCTCGCTGAGCCTCATCATTGCTAATAATCGAGAAAACTTGGGTGTGAGTGGGCAGAGGGGACATCATAAGGATTTGAGATCTTACATTGTTATAGCATTCGTTCAATCCCATAATGAATTGCATCATCTTCAATTGGGTGCAATGATCGGTGTATTCCTTGGAGACCACTGAATTGGGAGATGGTATTAAGGATTTATACTCGTCCCATAAGTGACGTAATCTTGAATAGTATTCTGTCACATTGGATGATCATTGGTTGATAGTATTAATTTGCCGATACAGGAAATACATCGAGCCCCATTTATGCGATCGAAGCACTCCTTCAAGTCACTCCAAATCAGATAGGCGGAGTCAATGTAGACAACACCATGAATTAGGTCACGGGAGATCGATCTATGAATCCAAGACTTGACGAGGGCGTTACATCTTTTCCAATTTGCAAGAAGAGGGGAAGAATCGTCAGGTTTTTGACACATACCAGTGATGAAGCCGATCTTGTTTTTTGCTTCCAAGGCCACCAATATTTCACAACTCCACACCTTGTAATTTTTAGATCCCTTCAAGATTTCAGTGACGAGATCGAGGTTCAGAGTGTCGGATGGGTGGATATACATCGGGTCATGAAAATCGATTGTATTCGCCATAGACGAGGAGGAAGTGCTATCAGAAGTCGTCGAAATACCACTGGCCATCGACATTTTGTAGAGATGAACAATGCGCGTGGAATGAAGCCCAAAAAAAGAACAGGAACAAGAACAAGCCCCAAAAATCAACAAGGGCGATTTTGAAACAGTAGTTCCACGCAAATCTGGGGATCTCAAAAAATTGGCTCTGGTGTCAAGTTAAGAGAATGAAGAACAAATCATCTCTTGATCAAGAGGGAATACAAGCTTATTTGATAGATTGAAAATAGAATGAAATCATATAAAGGGAAAAGAGGGAAAAGCCATATATAACAGCTAATATCACTAACTAACTTAACTGTAAAGAACAAAAATAAAGAAACACGCTTTTCCTATTTACACATAAGATGTATTTCTCAGTATTAACTTATTTTATATTTTTAGTCAGTATATTTTAAAAAGCGTGAGTTATTTTAAAAAATAATGAGAAGTTGGGTTTTGAAATATAGTAAGAGTATTTCTATAAATTTAGATATATTTTAAATTATATTTTCATTCATTTTTTGAAATATAATTTATTTTTTATTGAAAGAATCACGTAAGCAACATAGGTATATCATTTAGAATCCAGCTCATTATATGAGGAGTAAGAACTTGACCTGATGAAGATAATAATAATTTTGAATTTGTAGTATATATGTATTTAATTGGTTTTCTTATGATATTTGAATTGATTTTCAGTGGTGAATTTAAAATGCTAAATTTATTATGCATATGAGAATTTTTATGTGAAAAAGATAATTTTCTCAAATTTCTGAATCTTATGATTTGAAAAATTAACAAAAATTTTAAGGAAAAAAAATAATTGTATTAAATTACAAAATTCTGAACTTCATTGTTTCTTAATTTTTACTAGTTATATATGCTTTTTAAGAAACTACTAAACGCAAATGTACAATAAATCAATAGAAGAAAAAATGAACAAATTTTGTGATAAAGTTGCAATATATATTAATTATTAAGATGTGAAGATAGATCTTAAAATTGCTGAATATAACATAGTGAAGATTATGTTAGTAACGTATTAAAAGGGATTGTGTGTTAAATAATTTATGGCATATTAGTTATTTGGTTAATAGTAAAGTGAATGTGGAGTGCAATTATCACTTTTGAGAGTGATAATATCAACTCCATTTTTTATTATTCTAAAAAATGAGTATCATCATAAATAGTATATGAAAGATTATTCACTTAATTTAATCATATATAGATTATACTGCAAGCACAAATAGACAGTGATAAGTTTTTTGAAAATTGTGTCTAGACTAAATTTGTAACATTGTTAAATAATTCATGTTATCTTTACTTTGAATTTTAGACATCTATATTTTTTCAATTTTTAAATTAATTTGCATAATTGTGTTAACTAGATATCTTTATTTTAATTATATACCTTTTGGTATGGTGTATGTACATATACTAGGTAGAGGGTTACCGCGCATTGCGCGATAACAATGCCCGTAAACTTATTTTCTTAATTTAACGGTATGTTTTCAAAGTAAATTATATATTAATTTACAAATTGGTAGTTGTTAATTTCTATATTATCTACCTCTATGCTAGCTTTTACATTATTTATTTAAAAATTTCAAATTGAGTTATTCAAATTGAAACACATGCCATTTGAGACGTTATTAATCTCAACAGAGCAAGGTAAATTTATTATTTAGGTTTATGTTCTTGAGATATAAATCCTAAAGTACACATGTCCTGGTACATCAAGCTATATATTTTTATATATGCTATTAATATTAGAATTTTAAATTTTCAATAATATTTTTTTGTAGGGGTCAACCTGACTAAATTTTTGGATTCCATAATACACAAAATTGAGAAATTAATTAAAAGTTTAGTATTTAGTGTGAAGTAATAATAAATGTTTAAATACTTTTTTGGACATTAGTATCTGCATATAAATAATTTTTATTAGCCGCCTAATAATGATGGCTCTCATTCATTTACAATTATATAGAAATTTATAAATATAGCAAAAAAACCAAAAATCCAACAACCAAAAATCAATAAAAATTAAATCTAGCTCACAGAACTTTATAAGGCATATGTTATGATGATGTATATTAATAAATGACCTTGGTTCCGACTTATACATGTTCGCCGGTCCTTCAACTTTGCTAGCCAAAGTTTGAGACTCCGAAGCATCCGGTATGCTTTCAATAGCAAAAAACAAGTCTGCTGCATTCAGCCAGTTATCAAACCATTGGCACAACTAGAAGATAAATCAACATTTGGTATGTTGAAAATTTGATTTTGATGGTGTGAGTCATGCCTTTGAGCCATATGAAGATCAAAACCGGGATACTAAGCATGCAACCACCATGATATAAATCCATAAACAGAGAAGTAGAGAAGATTCACCCGTGGTCTCTAATATGCCTTCATTTGGCCTCTCGCCAATAGAACCACCAATATTGTTAAAAATATTATTTCATTAACATATCAGTTTATTACTTCTCAACATACACGTAGAAATGGATAGTTTGAGTGTTTGTTGTATCTAGGCAATATATGTTGCAATCTGCAATATATAGACATAAAAATAAAGCACAAACTTGGACATCGTAGAGCTTTTAGCCTAAGATAAGGGCATCAAATGTAACTGTTTGCCTAAAACCCACAAATAAAGTATTAATGCGAAACACTTCCTGGACATTTTTCACTAAGAGGATGTTGAGAATTAAAATTGATAGAAACTGAAAATAAATAGAAAATACTTTCGATTACTCGAAAGTCCTACAAGAATAAATTCTTGCCCAACAAACCGAAGTTTGCTCCAAGCCTAAGCTCGATTCTTTTATTGATTCGAAACTGAATGAATGAAACACATAAACCCTAATACCTATAAATAATGAAAGACTCCTAAAAAAGGAAATAACTCAAATCCTAAGCCTACTAGGAAACCTAAACCTAATTAAATAAGGACTCTAAATAATAAAACGTAAATAACTAAATCTTCCAAAATAACTCTTCTTCTAAAATTACGCTACATAACAACTCCACCCCCCTTAAAAACAGCCTTGTCCCCAAGGCTGAACTTGAAATTTTTTCTCATCTGCTTGTTCCAAAAAGTGCTGCAAACCGCAATCTCATGGTACTTGCTTTTGCTGCGAAACGCAGTCTTGAGAAAGTCGGAAGAATCGAAACATCCAAGCGGTTTAGTGTCAACTAAAATAAGGACAGTGGTGGATTGGTTGTGAGTTTGTTGGGAGAAGGTTTGAAGAGTTTGGTAGATAGAGATTGTGTTAGTTTCTGTTGGTTGGAGGTTCATGGTGGTGTTTTCAAGACTGGTGATGATAGGAAGCAAATCAGGTTTTATGGCTTGAATATGTGGGTTGGCGGCAGGCCCTATTTTGATTGTGAAGCTCTATACGTTGGGGTCGTGGCTGAGAGGGAGCAGATCTGTTTGTATGGTTTGGATATGAGGATTGGTGGCAGGCACAGTTGTGTTGCTCTGGATGTTGGGGGTGGGCTGCGTAGCCGTGCAGGGCGCAACATCGAAGGCTGAATTAGGTGCAGGGGGTGCAGATTGTGGTGCAGGACGACCTGTAATGGTAGCCATCAGCTGGATAAATCGTTGTTGAAGGATGTGTTTGATCGCATCGAGGCGTCTGCTAAATTCTTCCTATTTTTCTTCCAAGGTCGTGAAGCGAGCATCATCAGAAAGCGTCATGATATTAGGTGGATGTTGGGATCCGGCAGGTCTGACCAATTGTTGAACAAAATAAACAAATATTATTGATTGAAAAGTGAATGAATGCATTGCTGTTCCATCCTTTAAATAATAAAAGACATGACGTAAAACAACTAGGACTCCTACTAACGAAAGGAAACAAATAACTAACAAAGAAAGTCCTAAACCAACTAGGACTCCTTCTTACGTAAGGAAATAAATAACTAACAAGGAAAATAAAGAAACTGAAATTAGGGAAACAAATATTAAAAATCTAAAAGAGATATAACTCCTAATCCCGCTACTTCCCGCGCCGGCGATAGACTTGAATAGGTTTGGGTTTTGCATTCATATCAGAGGATTACGGAAGTTTTAAAAAAAAACTCCAAGGCGTCGCTAGGAGCACCTGAATAAAAGATCGAAGAAAGAAAAAACTTCTGTTTTGTGCTGACGGAGAGTGACTCTTGGCCAACGTAGTTCGAAGCTTATGAGCCGGAGATTTGAACCAGTGTCTTTCAATCGAAAACCCTCGTTTTGTATAAATAATCGAAGACGGTAAGGAACAAAGACAACGGCCTTTCTAGGGAGAAATAATTAATGACGGCGTCGTTTTATGGAGAAGTTGAAAAAAAAATAGAAAAATACGGGCCACGATCTGGGGATGAAGAGGAGCCTGTTGTGACGCTTATATATATGTAGTAATATATTTACATCCTCTAATGCACGGACACTTTAAAAAATCACGTGTCGTGTCGGACACCTGATCGGACGCGACATTCGTCCAACACTCTCCACACCGTGTTCAATATAAAAATAAATTTGTCTACTTAAATAAAATAAAAAAAATAAAATATGAACACCGTAATAGATGCATTAGAGGGTATGTCTACTTTGTATGCATTATTTGTGACACTTGATGTTATTTCACTTATTTTTTGTAATTTTGAAAACTGAAGTATTTATTTTTCTTTCAAATATATATAACTTTACAAATCAAATACAATATATAACGTACAATAGTCATAGATTACATACTATGATATATATTATATTATCAAATCATAGATTGTTGGGAGATATCAAGTAACTTTGTTCATTGTTAATACATGTATCTTTGTAGTTCTTATAAAAAGGTTTATCATCACAAGTGATTTTACTTTATTACTCAATTATCAATAAATTTAACACTATACACTCTTAATTCAGCATATATTATTTTCATCTTTTGCTTTATTATAATAGTTATTCACAAAATCATTGTAGGACCTGATAAAATTTTCTCATAGTCCTGTAATTTTTACTGTCATCGAGATCAAGCGTTTAGCTAAGAATATTTACGCTAATGAACAATTAATAAAAAAAAAAAAATCAAAAGAGAGAGTTGAAAAATACAACTAAAGTCACATTTATTTACATAATTACATTAACCAAGGTTTTGATTTCTCAACAGATAGCACCCCATCAGTGCACACTAACTTGAGTTGTAATTCCTCCTCCTCCTCCTATTCATTGGGTGAGTTTAAGTTACCTAAAATGATTTGGCAAATTTAAATACTCTTTTTTCTCAACATCTCCAAGATGGACTCAGAATCCCGGGCTGTCTTGTGATTCTTGAGAGAAATCAACGTTTGTGTAGGTTCGAATTCCAGGGCCATGTCCACTGCAATCCATTGTTCGCCCTTGTTGTGCTCGTCTCACTTCTTTCTGATGTTCTGTCAGCTCAACTCGTTTCCTTTTTGCACCAAAATAAATATTATCCGAATCCACAATTTCAACTCTTTTTGAGCATTTCTTTAGTGTACTGTAGAGGTTTATTTTTCCATTTCTCGACAGTTTGTCCAATACAGGCAGTAGGCTTTTGGGATACTCTAATCTACTCTGCATAGCGTAAGTTGAATTCCAAAAACTAATAGTAGCCTCAGAAATGGCTGGGTTTTGGTGATCGAGAGTTCTTTCAAGGAGAGGCTCCTGGAAATTGAGGAACGAAGAATCAAACTTAATTGATGGCATAAGTTGCTGCAGGCGTTTAAGGATTGTAGTCCATAATAGTTGAAGTTGATTCCCCTCGAGGAAATCGATTTCTGATAGCCACTCAAGTAACGGAACTGATGTAGACTGAGGACGAAACAGGAAATATAGAGTGATTTGCACAGAAGCAGCAAAACCATTACTAGCAACTAAAATCTTGTATTTGAAAAACTAAATTGTGAAAACAAAGTGCCATTTTTCAATTGTGAAAACAAAAAGCAAAAGCATACCTCAACTAGCAAAATAACATCTTCCTTCTGGTGAAGGCATCCAACAAAGTTGACCAACTCTGACAAAAATCTGAAATAAAGATTTACAAATTTTATGCTGCATTTCTCAAAAGAGAATGAAAAAAAAGTTCAGTACTGAAGATTACCTTTGTGCCATAGAGTGATGAGATGGCTCAGCTCTTTCTTTATTACTCCAGAACAACTTCATAAACCTGTAAGAACCTAATGCTTTAAGAAAAGCTGTAACAAAAAGTTTCTGGACTCTGGAGAAAAAGAGGAAAACTCTAGCAGATGCTATCTCATCATTTATCAAACATATCAACTTTCCGAGAATGCTATTTGGATAAGAATTAGAAACAAGATAAATCAAGTCATATTCATTTTTCTCATGCACAAGAATTATGGACGCTAATATGGATTTCGTTATACTGAATGTCACATTTTAATACTTGAAAGCAAGCACAATTTGACAATTTCAGTTAAAAACAAATGATTTATAATGTTAATTTTAATACATTAGGATGTGTAAAAGAATAAAGAAAAAGCAAAACAAAATTAATTATATTATGGTTTGATCACTCGGTCTACCTCCCCATACAAAGTACCCAAGGGTTGTAATTCTTACATTTCTTGTTGTTAGCCACTACTTGTTGTTAGCCACTATATTAAAACGAAGAACAATATTTATAAATGGTGGAACTATTAATATTTGATGAATATCATAGAGGACATCTTTCTAAGTAATTCAACTGAATACTGATAAATTTCATTCTGATCAATCTTATAGATATTTTCATAATCATAACCAAATGAAGTTTAATATTCAACAAAAAAGATTGAGATAGAAACAGAGGCAAGATCAGGTAATAAATTACAATACTGTATCAAAGGCTGTATTACTGAAACAAATAAAGTGATTTGAAAACAAGCAACGGAATCGACTAATTCCAAGTATGCCTATAGTTAAGCTTCCTTTTAGAATTCTAAAGCTTCTTTCAAAAACCTTGAGTCTACTGTTTTTAGTATTCCACTGATTACCAGAGGTTGGATATTAAGATAGAAAAGTAGAAGTGTTAACTTTGCATCAAGTTTCCAGTTAAACGAGGATGCTTGTTCACAAAGTTCTTTACAATCTTGCAGAAAGTGTCATCAGATAGTGGCTGCTCAACTGAGATCTAAAAAGAATTAAGTGCAATTCTACTTAGACATGTCAAAACAACTGCAACCACTTCTATGTTCTCAAGGTATGGGATCAGGCAAATTTATAAAATTAAGCATTTCCAAGATGTAAGAGCTGCATAGATGCTTACCGAGCTGTTAAACCCATGCTGTTCTTGATGTTGGATTTTCTTCCATTACAATCTATATAATGGCTTTCTTTAGAGCTTATACTCCGATTTAGTTGCTTCAGGACACATGTGACAATGTTTCCGCACAGTAGACAAAATCCACCACTGCGATTCTTTTCTTTCAACTGAAGCTCAGTTCTGGCATCATCTGGTAATGTAATTTGATCGATGCATTCATTCACCATTGCACAAAGATCCTCAGAGATACTCTTGGTATGGCAATGAACAATTTGTGAAGCTTGATCAACAGATACATAAAGCAATTTCCATGATTCAGTAACAATCTGAAGCTCATGATTGATCTCAGAGACATACAATGAAGCAAAGGGATACGATAGGAGATGCAGTACAACAGAATAACCAATATTGTCCTCCATTTCCAGTATTTCTTGATCCTTTTTACCATTTATGCATTCTCTAAGACAATTAGCTAGAACTACCCAAATCTTCAAGCAATTCAATGTGGTGATTTTATATAGTAAACAAATATAAGCATGAAGAACTACATGAGGATGACATAACGATAACAATAGCTTAACATATTCTTGCATCTGCTGCAACAGAGACTCATACTCAGGTGAATTTAAAGAGAAACTTGCAACAACAGAGACATAGAGAGTACTCAGATACACTACTGGAAGAACCTTGTCCTCAAAATCCATAAAGCATATACTTGGTAATGCTGCATATCTAAGTTTGGTAGCACATTCTAATTTCCTAATCCACTTAAGTTCTAAGCTCACTTTGTAGAGAGGAGATTCCAGAATGGTGGGTTCTAATCTCTCAGTCACCTCCTTTAAAAATTGAAGGCATGTACGAGGACAACAGTACTTGCTATGACCTTCTGAAGTAACATCTTCACACATTTTCCCCAGGAATGTGAATATTGTATTCAAACACAACATAACCTCATCATAAGTACTGGAGACACATCGAAGAACTCCTTTAACATTTTCCAGAAGTGATCCAAATATCCTAAGTGCAGCATCACTAGCCACTGTTCCAAATTCAGGTGTAACAGTGTCATTTTTCTCTCGATTTACAAGGAAGAATATTATTTTTATGAAGAAGTCCAGCTGACTTAAATTCCATGGAGAACAATTTATTAAATAATGTCTCAATGGGAACTTCCCAGATGCAAGATGACCACCAATGATATATTTAACTGATAATTGATCTGTTTCCTGGTTAACTTGGTTCTCTATTGTTCCCTGATCTCTTCCTGATATCATAGTATCAAGGAGATCAATACAGAAATTCCATAACCAGATATTCTTATTATCAGGTCCAACTCGGAAAACCTCTTTGATAATGGGCTCCCAAACAGAATTGATTATTGACTGACAGCTAACAGAAGCTCCGAGTTTATGTAATAAATAAGACCATGTGCTCAAGCAGGACGAATGGACGGACATATCACATTTACATGTCATAATTCCTATTAGTGGTGCCATTATAAGCTTAATTCTTTTCGAGCGACTGTCAGCTTCATTTTGGGTGTTGTTACTTTCAGACGTCCTCAACACTTGACTAGTTTGACCTCCAGGCTCAATTAAAGCATCAATAAGACCTTCCCAGGCGACCTGCAAAGAATAGGAAAGGCAATAAATTCCTATGTTCTATCCAAATGAATCCAACAGCACAATAGAAGCTAGTCTTCCTTATTCAGTTGGCAAAAATAAATTCCAATCATGACAAAGAAAGATAGTTGTATATTAAGAACTACATTAATAATTGCCATTTACCTTAAAGATAGGAACGACAAAAGAGCTAAGTATTTAACCACGGCAGTTATCAACATTCAACGCAACTGCCCATCCTATTTAACTTAAAAAAGGAAATCAGGGAAATAATGAAATCAGGTTGGCAAAGTACAGTCAATGCCTCACTCAATGCATGTCTAACAAAATCAACTAAATAAAATATGAAACAAAAAACTGATGAGAAGATTTTGAATAAAAAATCAATAGAGCAAAATGTGACAAGAGATGAGAGGATTCAAGTAAAAGTAAAATGTGATTAAAGAAGAAAAAAAAATAGAGAAAAGAGAAAAAGAACTAACTGCTAGACCAAAAGTGTTGCAATTCTATAATAATATAGATAGGAAACATGCCTACAAGATCAGAAAGGCCAATAAGGGTGTATGGCTCAACTCATGACCATGTATGGCTCAACTCTTGACATAGTAGAGATATTTTATACATGAACAGTTTAAAGGGACGGATAGGTGTATGTAGATTAGAATACACCGTTCCATTAACTTGACACTGGCTATATCAACAAAGCACAAGATTGTCCCTGTCTATTTAAACTAAAAAGACAACATCAAGCCTAAACAGTTAATAGCTCTTTATAATAAAACAGAATACCAGTGATGCGATCTGAACTTGTGAGTCAAAATCCGAGAATGTCTGCTCAGGAATTTTCAGCATCTCATTAACCAAGTGCTTATTCTTCAATGCATATGATCCAAGTAGACGAATAAACCACTGCCACGCTTGAAGACTCTGAATTTTCATCCCTTCGTCCAGTAGCTTCTTCATAGCCAATAGCAATTTTTTCTTCATATCAACAGCAAGAGCCTGCATAAGAACCAGTGAGTATGGTATATTTTAGTACATAAAGCATCAAATGCAACTTGACAGTAAGCTCTACCGTGCACCCTCTCAAAAGATTAAATTAAAGAAATAGAAATACAGAAAGAAAGATAACAAACAAAAACTTAAAACTGAAGTCCTTAAAGGAAGAGGAAAAGATCAACTTAATAAGACGAGATAGAGGGAAAAGCAGTGTTTAAATGGTTAGCTGTCCTCAATTAACAAAGGCCTCAGATACTGAGGAAACATGCTGCGGCAGTCTGCGCGTTTCGTATTAGCATTTCATGCACCAAAAGATATACACCTTAGGTCAAAATCCAAAGTGGAAATTTTTATCGTTTCTTTTGAAAAGACATTGGACTCAAATGAACAAATAATTATATCATATGGTACCTTGGAGAGAGTAACTGGTGGAGGACATATTAAGGGCATGGTCTTTAGCAAACATCTCTCTGACATATCTCTGTCCCTTTTATCAATGCTGACAAGCCTTCTGTAAATTGGTGGAGTCCACACACTTGACATGTTTCTCATCTGTTCAGGTATTGAACTAGCCAACTTCGCTACAGCCTGTCATCGCAGAACAGAGAGTATTGGTAAGGGGAACATCGCCCTGAAAGCATGTGTAATACCTCCACCAAACTAAGTTCACATAACAGGCATAACTTGAATGAACAGATTAATGGTGAAGATCCATGTCAGTATAGCGCCACAGTTAATAGAACTAGACAAGGAAACAAGTTTGCTACGTTAATATAATGATCTTCAGTGCTGCTCTTTGAACACCAACTAACTCTGTGCTAGCTCAAAAGGAAATCCTAATTTTGCAGGAAATTCAATAATGTAGAGGACAAGTTGTTCATACTTGCCTGAATAAAGCAACAAACAGTTAGACATGAGAGAAAATCAAATCAATGCTTCAATTCTAAAACTGATATGCTAAAATTTGATCTAGTCAAGAGCTGAGATTACAGAAATTGTTTCCAATTATGGATATACCCGAGCCATGAAGAGTCATCTCCTCATTATTACATGAATACATGGTAACACCAACATTCTCATTCACTACAAATATTGATATTGCAGGAAAGTTAACGACTCCAAGACCATATTGATTCATTAGTATGTACTTGTTTTGCAGTAATGGAGTGGTTCATGAAATTGCACATTAGCAATCTCTTCGGATTCCTTATTGAGTTAATTGATCTACCGTGCTGTCAACTATCAGCCCAAAAAAGAATGCGTCTATTTTGAAACAGTAACATTTTCTTTTGAAAGTCAATGAAATTCCAATCCACAGATTCACTAATCAATTAACTATGATTTCTTCATTTTTTTAGCATGTCTAAAACAGCTTTCTTTTCGCCAACATGATTGCATTGAGACAAATAAAAAAACCGACCAACATAGTAATATAAGCAGCATAGAATACTGGGATATGAAAAAGCACAAGCACCTGCATGGCCTCAAATGTTGTTGAAAGCGAACCAATTGGGTTGTCAAGGGCATGGACAATGGCCCTTACCAAAGATTGGAAGTGCCGATCCAACAAAGATGAACTGAATTGTTGGATTGATAAACACCACACACCTAAGTTACAAACAGACTACAGCCAGAAAAACTGAGCTTGTCAGTCATCTCTAAATGAAATAGCACATGCCTAATATATTGAGAAAACAATCAACTTACCTTAATTTTAGTGGTCAGAATGACCTTTACCAGAGACTCAATTATTACCTCAGCATCATCACCTGTATAGCATATAGTGTGAAAACTTTAAACATCATATGAGAACAAACTCAGTAAAAAAATTTGATGTGTAAATGAGTTTGTCACTCTTCCTTTACAATGTTGCATATTTAAATCTTAACGCTTGATTTATTTTAAGCAATATAGCATAATGTGCATTAAATAGAATGCTTAATTGGTATCCATCCATACATGTACAGTTTGTACACATGCTCATACAACATATAGTAGAATCAATTTTAGTGATGGAATTAACTTGTAAGAACCAAGTGTTTGCTCCAGCACTGATGCGTCAACATTTATGTTTTTTGCATGCATAAAAGTAACAACCAAAAGCTCCTCAGCCTCAAGCATCTACCAGGAAATCTTATTGCCCTCCGAATGCCGCAATGAAACTATGGTCTACTTCAGCAGATAATTTATCTAATTGTTAATTTGTTTTATGATAGTATGACACACTAGTCCTAGACATGCATACTACATTAGAAGAAAACATTCTGAAAAACACAATGAATAAAGTAAGGCTTCAAAAAATCACTGATGATCATTTGCAAAATGCAAGAGTCACACCAGCCTCACCATCCCCTATTCAAAACCATTGTTATTCAAAATTATGCATAAATATAATAAGTCTAATAAATAACTGAATCTTGTTTTTCCCGATATATCAAGTGCATAGCATCTTGAATTATTCACACCTATAAATATCCACCCACTTGAACTCTCCTACATACTATCAAACTACACATTGATCTGTTGTAATATGCAATATTGGGAGTCGTTAAATATTTTATTATAACCTGAAAATGCTCTATGTTTGTCTTTTCCTCACAAATATTTTATGCCATAATGGAAGATCCATCCTTTTTTTTCCTTTGCCGTCAATGTACCATTATCATTAACATGCTTTGCTTTCCTATTTCTTTCTTCCTTTTGGACTCACAAGTCAACCATGTCATGTGCCATTTGTTGTTCTGAGTCAACTATTGTTTATCTGCAACCACTGAAAGTGACTACTACGTTCCATTTAAAATACTTGATCAACAATATCAACTTTCACATTTGCGACTTCACTACGGAGTATCATCACTCCCAATTAGTAGATCCTACATTTCTGCCACACCTTTTGAAAGATGCATTAACATTCTCATCTTAGGCATGACAATTAAAGCTAGCACAAATACATAAAAGCAAAGGAAGTATTTTTCACAAATAGTTTCTAACTAAAACATAGCAAAATTAAGAAAAAATACCTGCAACCTTAGCCACAATGGTAGGGTGATAAATCATGAAACCTAAGCACTTCAACGCCTGCACCGCACTAAAATAAAAAAAAAATCAGCAAAATTAACAACAAATTCAGCACAAACTTCCATCGAAATTAAGCGGTATAAACAAAAAAAAAAAATCATACAAAACTGTAGAAAAAGAAGAAGACATACATTTCTTCGTCATTATCGGAGATATCAGTAACGACGGAGGAAAGTATAGCGCGAGATGAATCGGCGAGAGTGTGAACGGCAGAAGAATCAACGGATGAGATTTCTTGCAAGCGCAATAATTTGGGGTAAGCTGATGCCTTGTTTTTCGATGATAGAAGAGCTTCGATCTCTTCAATCTCCTCTCTGAAATCCGCCATCGCCATTTCTGATTGATGTGATTATTTGGTTGGGGAAATGATAAAAGCCCTAATTTAGTTACACTCGCGCCAAAAATTTGAGAGGGAAATCATGGTAATGTTGGAGTCTTGGAGAGGGCAAATAGGTCTTTTTATAATTATGAAACTTTTGATACATTTGTAAATTCTCGTGTATTTATTTCATACAATTATGTATAAAGAATATATGTCATTGGTGCCGGAATTTCCGTAAAATCCCCCATTTTCAAATTAAGAGAATGAACTGTTCCAAAATAAATAAAAAAAAGTGAAAATATGATTTCTTTCTCTCTTTTGTTTTTGGGAAAAAACTATCGTGATATTTCAAATGACTATTTGTTAAATATTAATGTATACTTGATGAAAAAAAACATTAATTTGATAAAAGGCTTTTTAAAATTAATCTAATTGATTTTAAAAAAAATGAGAAAAAAATATATAATAAATAATAAATAATAAATAAAAAGTAAATACTTTTCTATATTTGGTCTTCAATGAAATTATATCCGTGTTATGATATCGTTTACATGATATATTACACCTAATTCATAAGAAAAATACAATTTTCAAAACACGAAGAAGTTTATTTGTAATTTTAAAAGGGTAAAGTGCACTTCACCCCTCGAAAAACTTGTATTTAGCACTTCCCCCCCCCTAAAAATAAAAAAAAAAGACATCACCCCCTACAAATTTGGTATATGCGCCACTTTACCCCAATTACAATTTTTCGGCTAAATCTTGATCGAAAATCATTTAAAAAAATTTTCTGTCAAGGGCATTATCATCTTTATTAGAGAATTTTAAAACTCTAAGATGATATATTAGAGAAACACAACTATTGAGATCCAAATTCAAGCATGTGAGAGGATCACAAAAAATCATTTAAATGATTTCCGATCAAAATTTGACCGAAAAATAATAATTGGGGCAAAGTGATGCATATACCAAATTTGTAGGGGCAATGTCTCTTTTTTGTGTTTTTAGGGTGAAAAGTGCAAAATATAAATTTTTCGAGGGGGTGAAGAGCACTTTATCCATTTTAAAATAAGAAAAAAAAACATTTTTTATGATGTGGTAAATGAGAACATATTGGCGCATGTCTAATTATAAAACTAGGAAATAACATGTGATTATCATCATAGGACAATCAAAATGGTTAAAGTTAAAATATTGTTAATAGTACTTTAATTTTTGTTATTAGCATTTCAACTTTCATTGTATATTGCCAAATAACAAAAAAATCATTATTTAAATAATGTTTTAGAGGGTAATTCTTGTTAACTTGTTTAGTGTAAACGTGCTAAAGTTAATTCAACCAACAATACCTAGAAATATTAATTAGAGATAATATGAAGAATATGATATACACATTTATGTTGTGACCACACAAATAAAAAATAATGTTATCATACAATATTCAAGTAAACTAGTTGAAATGAAATACAGTTTTGTTTTTTTATATTTACTGATGTGTAAAATACCGCAAATGCATGGTTTCCGTGTAATACAAAATATATAGTTTTCACGAGGACCGAATAAACATGCACTAATTCTTTCAGTTATCGGTAATCTAAGCCTAATGAAACCGTAAGATAAAATGTAAAGAAAACTAAACAGAACGTAAAAAACTGGTTTTGATTATATGGGATTAGCAATTTCAGAATCAGGGTTCACCACGACATACGTTATCAATTCAATGATATCATCAATTCAGTTATGATCACCACTTATGAAGGACACTATCTAATTTTACTTATTACTTTCTGCCGAAGCATAATAATTTACCAAGTTAATTAATCCCCTACTTTCGTGACGATTAGACTAAGATCAGATTCATTCAGTTCTGTGACAGTGTATCGATTCCTCAAAAGCCCTAAAACTACTTTCGTGATCTAGGATCCTATGTTTGAATACTAGGGTTTTGATTTAGATGTCACATTTCAGAATTTTCACCTAATATCTATGAACATATAAATATGTGGCCAGCAAATTCACAAGCAATAATTACTAAGAATTCAAATCATAAGCAAAGGCGATGTAACGTCAACGATAAAATAATTTATACTTGATAACATATTATCGGGCTATTCCCGGTTTCAGAATAAAATGGATTCCTCCATAGATGCGAAAACACAGTCAACAATCATAAAATTAAACATGGTAAGTTGACAAGAATTAAAAGAGATTAAAGAAATAAAATCGATTAAATACGTTGTCGAAAGATCTGTTTACAATCAAGTTTTGAATCTTGTTCTTCGATCACCAATCTTTACAATCAATTCCGAGAAAATAAAATTCGAACCCTAATATAATATTTGGAGGGGGTATTTATACCAAAAATAACAAAGAACACCGGATGTGGCCCGAGCTGAAGCTCGGCATTTAAACGCCGTGAAACCTGGCGTTTAAACGTCGTGCTTCTTGGCGTTTAAACGCCAACTTCGTGGCTTCAAACAACAGCTCTTTTTTAATGGTCTTGTCTGACGTTCTCGATTTCAGCCTATAGTTGCGCATTTCCTTTTGCAAATTAGATTTTTCCATGCGACACTTAACAGTGATATTAAACGCATTTGTGAGATAAAAATATAATGCAAACCAATAGTAAATGTGGCCGAATAAACGTCATATATCGCATAAAAATGAGGTCTATCAACCCCCCCAAACTTGCTTTCGTTCGTCCTCGAACAATGGTAAACAAAGAAAATAAAACGAAAAACTAAAGATAAACTCATTTTCGTAGAGTACACGATTGCACTTAGCATGTGCAACAAGCCTTTAAACATTTTTGTTACCCAAAAATGACGAGTTATAGTCTCGTGAGGGTTTGCAGATGATGTACCCGCAAAATCTATGAATCTTCGCCAGATCAAAATATGATGCAATCTTACAAAAATTAACGAGAGTTAGTAACAGGATATCTTTAGAAGGAAACACGAATCTCTCAGTTAGTTGTCATATCAAACTACAAAGTTAGACGATTTTTTAGAAGACGCATAATAAGGCAATCATTAAGCATTATAGTCAATGAGCGTCTCTAACAAGCATTGTGTGGTACCCATCTCTACCAACTAAACTTAGAGTAAAACCGTACATAGCATCGAGAATGAATATAGATAACATATACTAAAGGTCTCGTACTCGACAGGCTTGTGCAATGTTCATTTTCTTAGACTTTCTATGACACTCATATCGAGTTTTGGGTCAACGACTCCCAAGCTAGATAGTCATAGGGCGTTAAGTTTCTAGCGACTCCTTCACACTTAATCACTCAAGTGTCAAGGGTCACAAAGCGAACTAATACCTGCGGTAGTGATTTAACACGTATTATCTCCTTTTTTTTCATGTGCGACACTATGCTGGTAGACGTTATATTCGTGTTAATAGACTTAGGAACCACTCTTACATGTTTCAAGATGGGTGATCCACTCGACTTCCGAAAAAATCGCGACTTAGCAGATGACATTTCCAATAGAAGAGATAATGCATAAGTTTTATTAAAATGTCCGGCCATTATCTCGAGTCAATCGTTGTAAGATGATCATAAGATAATGCTAGGATTCAAAAGAAAAGTATGATGTTCAATATCGCAAACTAAGGACACAAACCAAGAAAAACAAGATACCCACCCCCAAACTTGAATCGGACATTGTCCCTAATGTGACGGAAATATACATGCATTAAAGTAATAGTAACATAACATGTTCAAGATTCGAGTGATCGGTCTGGTTTTGCTAGGTATTGTGTCGATAGTACTGAGAAAACATACACTAGAACAAAAAAGGAATAGACACTTAGATTAATCGTATTTAGCATTACATTCCATTCTAAGAGTATAAGAAAAGAAAACATAAAAGATAAAATAAAAGAAAAAAAAGGAAAAGAAAGAAATAAAAATAGACTAAAGGTAGCAATCAGCGGTCAGGCCATGGTGCCCAATCTGCATTGCCCGGCTGATCAGTCTGGTCATTTTCGAAGTTGACATCTGACATGTATACATCATTCGGGTCTGTGGGGAGGGTAGTGTTGACTGTAATGCTGTTGCTGTCTAGCCTCCATTGCAGTACATCAGTCTTTGATGGTAGCTACATCGGACTTTATTTCAGCAACGTCGGCTTGTATTCGTAAAAGCATTTTATATAGCGCGCCAGTACTGTTGTGGCGCAGGTGCACTCGATCTAGTCCCGATATTGGGTGGTGGTGCGCATAGGGGGATTCACGTGCCGATCTTTTCTGTGACCTCTTACTCTGACCTAAAGTGATATCGTCGCCCGGCTCTTTGAAGACGTCGTCAGAGAAAGATGGAACATTTTGGTATTCGCATAGTAGGTGTATAAGTGCGGGAAAAACTAGAGGACTATTTCGTTTTCCAGATGCATGCCCCATATCGGTTGTGAGAGATACAATTGCAGCTCGAAGGTTCGTGTAAATCAATGTGGCCGCGTCAATCGTATTTCTCATGAGTATAGCATGTACTAGGATAGCTCGAAGACGTGTCACCTCAGAAGTGTTCATCGTTGGGATTAGACGATGACGTACGAGTTCGTACAAGAACAGTGCTTCCGGTGTCAGGTCCACTCTATGCAGCGTAGATCCCCCTTTAAACCATTCTGTATCCTCGCTAGCGATGGTTCGTGTGACCTCATATAGGAATTGTGGTGTTGGTTGTTTCGCCATTGTTTGATAATCACATTGAAACCTGTTCGGTAGGTGTAGCACGTGTCGGATGTCGCTCGTATCGAAATCAACACTTACCCCTCTAACTGTAGTCGAATCGTGGTGTCTGTGCCTTGCTGATCTCTCGTCTTCCACGCAGTTGGCGTAGAATTCTTGAACCCATGTGGTGTTTATTTGGGAAGTGGGGTTTACAAATCCCATCCAATCGTGAGAGATGATCGTGGTCCTCATTGAGCAGTTTTTATCGATGTGAAGGGCTCGCTCTATGTGAATTGCGTGCGACAACAGACGTCGCCAATTCGATTCAACTTCAGGTGTTTCGAATCTTAGGGCTGTGTTCATTTCTTGTTCTTGAGCTTGATTTTGGGAGGAGCTCGCTGAACTCTTGCCCTTCGTGACGTTCTTAGTCCTAACCATTTTTCCGAAATTTCGGCAGAGTAACGTTGCAATTTTCTGACCAAGTCCTCGACAAGTAAACCAAATCCACCAAAATTTGCCGAATACCAAACAATGAACTACAAACTACTTCAATCTAATAAAAAATTCCAATACCACAATGCAAAAATCCCAAATTCACACTTTAACCCTAAATCAATAAGCTTCAAATCCACAATGCAACAATAACCTGTTAAAAGTAAATGTGATATCACAAACCCACTTCAATTTGGTTCAAAACAATCCTATAAAGATACTAAAACTAACCAAATTCAAGAAAAAGGTGCGAAAAATATGTAAAATACGAACTTATCAAGCAGTTCATGGAATAAGTACATTTTAATTTCTCATGGGTCCAATGTGGAAGACAATTGGAGAGAACAAGCAATAAGATGTATTTCTAATACCTCAAATGAATAACATTCAATTGTTCTTAATATATATATATATATATATATATATATATATATATACATTCTTAAAATAGTAGGATGTGAACCATAAAGTCTTAAATTTTGAAATTTCAATTTTGCTACTTAAATATAAGTTGTAACTCTGAAATATTAGTACAAATGGTGATATAAGGATATGATTTTGAGATAGAAAGATTCAATGATTATTAAAAGTTTTAAGATTTTAATTCTATTATAATAATTATTTATGGTGATTTGAATCTGGGTCATAACTCATAAGTTAAGAATTGTGCATGTTGAATAATAACAAAATCATGACATCCCACTTTTGTCTGCCTAAGAACCTGTATGAGTGGGGTCAACGAGGCCTAATGAAGCTCAAACATTGTCACATGATAGACTATCAATGATTGAGTGAATATTAATTTGGATATATTTTATGATATATTGAGAATATTATTTTTTAGTGCATTTATTATTGGATTTTATAAGTGTGAGTAATAAAAGTCACTTATCTTTCAATGACTTGGATCGTCTAAAAATTTTGTAATCACTTTATCTTCGCAGGTGAACAAAAACTAGTCAAAAACTCAGGTACCAATTGGATAGCCACCTGTCCTCTCAAAAAAATATTTCAGAGTAAAAAAACTACGAAAATTCAATTGTTTGGTATGTTACGAAAAAATTCTTTAAGAAAATCTCACAAAAATTTAGATAATTTGAAGAAATTTTTGCAAAAAAGAGAAAAATTTACTCTTACTATTCATGATTTGACAGTTTACACAATCGATTTATAAGGTTTTTTTCGGCTATTTTTCAACTCCAAAAATTAAATTAATCACATATTCTAATGTAAAATAATGCGACGTTTAAAATAAGATCCATTGTGTCTATTTTTTTACATCTAAATCGATGATTTTGACTAAAATGATTTATTATATACAATAATTTTTTCACAACAAAAAACATATCACATCAACCATAATCATTACATATTTTGCTCTTAAAAAATTCTCCAAACACAAATCTCACATCATATTTCTTACTCCTAAAACTATTTTTTCCTTACTTTTATCATGAATTTTTTGTTCTTAGATGAACGTGCCATCCAATTGTCCCCTCATTTTCTCTATCAAGCGCTTGGCGTTGCACATAGAACTTAGCTTCAAAGCAACGAAGAAACCCGAAACCATGATCTACTAGTGAAAAGGGAGCCCCCAAGAATAGGTTGGATCAAGTTGGAATTACCAGATTTTGTTGCAAAATCTGCACTATAACAACGAATTTTTGAAAAAAAGATAAAAGCAAATATCGAGGCGAGAGACTACTCTCTATCCTTAACGCTAAATTGTCCCGCTTAGGTGGTACGGGTGTTTGCAATCAACGTCCCAAGATACAACGATATATCAGTTAAATATCAAAACCACTTTTGATATACGAACAAAATAAAACTAATATCTGCTTATGAACTGTATAGAAGATGAAAGAAAATCAGAGGAGAAAGCTGATTTTGGTTTGTATTTTCCATCTGCTGGAGGAGGCCTTTATATAGGCTCAAAAATCAGACAAAAGAGTAATCATAAATAAATTCTGTCATCACTGCAGAATTAATCTTGTGGCAGTTTTTGAAGGTTACAACCAAAAGGAGACTCTTCAAATAAAAAACGTAGCCTCATTTTTAATTCTGTCTTGAGATGTAATTTACACTGAATAAAACGTGGCCCAACATTTTATTAATTGCGATTTTTCTTTTATCACATTTCTATTGGAGACAAAATATTGGACTCAAAATTAATTAAAAGGAATTCAATTAAATTTGGCCCAAAAAGATAAGCTTGTTAGCCCAAGCCCAATAAGCCTCAAGCCTAAGCCCACACCCACGACCCACAATCTGGACCCAGACCCGACCCGACCCGACCCGCCCGGTCGGCCGGCAGCGGCGGTCGGTCGGCGGCGGCGGTGCGCGTGTGTGTGTGCGCGATGTGGGTCTAGCCATGGCTAACCATAGATAGGTCCTCCCCCTCTAAACCCACACAAACATGTTATGACCCAAGGCCACAAACTCTTATCTAAACACCAAAGTTGATATACTATCTTAAACATTGGCATTCTTCCAATGTGGGATAATCTAATTTCAACTAATTGAAGACCCTTACTTTAACCATTAATTTCTCATTCGTTATAACTCCGAATCGAGAAATTCGAAAGGCTAAGGTCATCTACTCCCAGAGTTGAACAAGAATATCAAAAAATATTTCGTATCCCGGATACGTATGGTGTTTGAATTTCTGTCACAATATTAGCATACACACATGTACACACATATAGATTTTAAGAGTATCCTGCCATACTCCACTTCATTTAGACAGTATATGAATCATTAAAAGCCCAGCTTAACCTTCGCTACAACTTGCAGGTTACACTTCTTTATCCTAGGCAATGAGTTTAGAGTTCAAACTCTCAAGTGCCTCACAGAATATTCACATTTTAGTTGTCCCATTGAACCATGATCTTGGGATCTCCAATCAACATGGTTGGGTTACCGATGTGTCTATTATTAAATTGTAGACTTTAACCCCATTCCTCTTGATAGATAGAATATTTGATCTCTAGGTAATATTTTCGTCAAAGGATCTGCGACATTATCCTTTGATTTTATGTAATCAATGGATATAATCCCATTAGAGATCAACTGTTTAATGGAATTATGTCTACGACGAATATGTCTAGACTTACCATTGTACATCTTACTCTGTGCCATACCAATTGCCGACATACAGTCGCAATGAACTAGGATTAGGCCCACAGGTTTTTTTCAGCATGGAATATCTTCTAAGAAATGTCTTATCCACTTAGCTTCTTCACCAGCTTTATCTAAAGCTATGAATTCAGACTCCATTGTGGATCGTGCTATACACGTTTGTTTAGAAGATTTCCATGACACTGCTCCTCCACTGATAGTAAAAATATACCACTTGTGGATTTGGAGTCGTCTGTGTCTGATATCCAATTTGCGTCACTGTATCCTTCGATAACAGCTGGATATCTTGAGTAGTGTAATCCTTACTCCTTAGTATACTTCAAGTATCTAAGAACTCTAGTTAGAGCCATTCAATGCTCTAAGCTAGGATTACTCGTGAACCTACTCAACTTGCTCATAGAATATGCTATGTCAGGACAGGTACAGTTCATGATAGACATTAAACTACCAATGACCCTAGCATATTCTAACTGCGATACGGGTTCACCCAAATTTTTCTTCAAATGGACACTTAAGTCCACTAACGTTTTAACCGGTGCACTGTCGCGAGAAGAAATTTTTCTAAAACTGGCTCAATATAATGAGACTGCGACAAGACTAGTCCATCAGATGTCCTGGAGAATTTAATCCCTAATATGACATCTGCCAAACCCATATCCTTCATGTCAAAGTTTTTCTTTAAAATTTATTTGGTGTTCATGATAATATCATGATTACTCCCCAAAATCAACATGTCGTCTAGATATAGACACAATATGACATATGCATTATGTATTTGTCTAACATACACGCACTTATCACATTCGTTGATTTTAAACCCATTTGACAACATCGTGTTATCAAATTTTTCATGCCACTGTTTTGGCTCTTGTTTAAGTCCATACAAAGAACTAACCAGCTTGCATACCTTTTTCTCCTGTCCAGGAGCAACATACCCTTCGAGTTGTTCCATATATATTTCTTCGTCTAACTCTCCATTCAGAAACGCAGTCTTAACATCCATTTGATGTATCTCAAGGTTATGCAATGCAACAATAGCTGTGACTAATCTTATGGAAGTTATTCTCGTTACCGAAGAGTATGTGTCGAAGAAATTAAGGCCATATGTGTTTGTCGGTATCCTTTGACTACCAACCGAGCCTTAAACTTATCAATAGTTCCATCAGTCTTATATTTCTTTTTCAGGTTCCATTTACAGCCTAAAGGCTTACTTCCCTTTGGAAGATCAACCAACTCCCAAGTATGGTTTGTAATATAAACTCGATTTCACTATTGATAGCTTCCTTCCAGCTTTGTGCATCTGGACTTGACAAAGCTTCCTTAATCGTTCTTGGTTCATCTTCTAATGTATAAGATACAAAGTCAGGACCGAATGACTTAAGGACTTTTGTCCTTTTACTATGATGTGGTTCTTCATCCCCGTGATTAGAACTATTCGTAGATGCTTCATGCGTTCTTTTAGGAGGACTTACTTCATTTCTTTCCTTACAAGGAAATATATCCTCAAAAAACAAAGCATTTTTAGATTCCATGATAGTGTCTTCATGAATCTTCGAAATTTCTGATTTATGTACCAGAAATCTATAGGCACTACTATTGAGAGCATAACTAATAAATATGCAATTGCCAAAATTTGCACAAAATTCATCAAACGGTGCTCCATATTCTCCACCCCGATCACTTCAGGTAGCCTTTATCCTTTTTCAAAGTTGTTTTTCAACTTTTGTTTTGTAATGTGTAAACGCTTGAAGCGCCTCATCTTTACTTCTTAGTAAATACACATAACAATACCTTGCGCTATCATCATTGAATGTGATGAAATATTTTTTTCCCACCTCTAGTTTGCACAAACTTTAGATCACAGATGTCACTATGAATAAGTTCTAAAGGTGTGGTGTTCCTCTCAACAGACGGGAACGGCTGTTTGCCTAGTTTTGCCTCAACACAAATTTCGCACTTGTGTTTATTTTCAATTTTAAATGTTGGTAATAAATTCAAGTTAACTAATCTTCGAATAGTATCATAATTTACATGTCCTAGTCTAACATGCCATAAACTGGAATACTCAAGCAAGTAAACAGAATAATTAACATTCTTATTACTTTAATTTCTGGTTACAACAGAGCGGATTACATTCATTTTAAAAAGGCCCTTATCAAGGTAACCTTTTCCTACATAAATCCCTCTCTTAGTAAGCAAAAAACCTATCAGTTTCGAAAACTAACTTGAACCCATTCTTGACCAAAGCAGACCCGGACACAAGATTCTTGCGAATTTCCAGAACATGCAGAACTTCGGTCAATGTCAGCTCTTTGCCTGAAGTCATTTTCAGCACAATTTTTCCCATACCAAACACTGGAGAAGTGGCGGAGTTTCTCATATACAACTTTCGCCCATCAGTAGGGGTATAGGATGAAAATGCCTCTCTATTAGAACAGATGTGGCGTGTAGCACTAGTATCTATAAACCACTCCCTTGGGTTGCCCACCGTATTGGCTTCAAACACAACAACAAAATTTTGATTGGTATAAGAGTTGTTTGGTTTGAAATTAGAACCTAGATTGATCCGACATTGAGTTACAAAAGTTGATTTTGTAGTATCATGTTTGTTGGAAGAATTTGATTGACTACTTTATTATAATAATTATATTAAGAGGATTATGAGGAATTTGAGTTATTCACGGTATGAATAAATTATAATTGTTATGCAATTGATATGCCATTAATCGTTTATTTAATGTAGTAATATTGAATATGTAATTATTAGTCATGTTCGACAAAGCTGAAAATGTGTTAAAAACATCCTTTAGTTTGATTGGAAGTGTTCGACTATGATCTTATTTTATGATACCACACAATATCCCCTAGTTTCTGAAAAAATTGATATGCAAGTAAGTAAAAAAATTGACCTAGAACTTTATTTCTAATATGAGTCTAGCTAGAAAATTATCTGCTTTTATTTGTTTTTACCCAAAGTTATGAAATGATATTATAAAAATGTACATTTTTATGCAAGTCATCGGTTGGCTTTAATTACTTGTCATTTGAAAACAAAAACTAAAAGATATCTATTACTCCTAAAAGATATCTGTTACTTAAACACCTCAACACTCCACCTCAATCATTCGCAAACTAGTACTCCTAAAAGACTAGACTCCTACCTTAACTAGTGAAAATTCTAATTCAACTAAACTTCTATAAATAATGTTCTACCAATATTAAAAGAGATAAACATAAAATAATTAAGCACCAACCTACTTCACAACAGTGCATGTAATTTCCTTAAAAAATCATACCGATTAAGAGAAATTTAATTTAATCCCTTCCTTTTTCGTATGATTAGGATTTGATAACTCATTTGAATGAAATAATAAGATTTCGACCAATTTACTTAAATTTTATGAGAATTTTACCCTAAAAAATAATTAAAACTAATGAATTTTAGTTCATAAATTTTATTAAGAAAAAAAGAAATAGAAGAAGAGGAGAAAAATATTGTATTATGCAATTTTGTGGGATAAAAATTGTGTGAAGAAGCCAACAAGTACAAGACATAAAAGGGGCATAAAAGTAAATGACTTTGTAACTTAATAGTCAATAATCACTTAAAATCTCATATGGGTCGAGTATACTTCACCAAATTAACGGAGAGGGTTTCATGCAACTAAAATATTTCACAGGGGGTTTTTAGGCTATATTTATTTCATTTCGGGGTTTTTAGCTAATAAACATTTCACAGGGGTTCTTTTTGCATTTTTCCCTTTAATACTTATCAAAGCATTACTATGGTTAATAACGTCGAAGTACGGATAGCCCTACTTTATAGAATGTACAGACTATAGCTATAGTAGACTAACATATATAGCAGAATTTCAGGAATTCACCAACCATTGTCTAACAAGTAACAAGTTATCTAGAGAATGATTTATAGGCACATGCTGAATGGCCCTATAGAATCTATTTTAGTGTTTGTATATAAATAGGACTTCAAAAACCTAAACACTTATCGAAATTATCTAAGTAAAAGTCAAATTGTAGAAGGCCTCTTATTCATTCAAATCTTTTGAAGAAGCTTCCAGTATTCTTCTTCAAGTTCATCCTCAGATAACAAATCCCTGGACATTCATCCAAAATATTCACGCTTCATCTTTTCTTTTAGAAGAACCAATCGACGTGAATATTATCCAAGTTGTTTGATCTTTCATAAAACAAACAAATATTTTTCTGTGTGAAAAAACTATATCATTCCTTTCAAACTGAGTGTGACGAAAGAAGAAGGATATTTTCCTTATTCCTAACTTCGGTCAATGTCAGTTCTTTGCCTGAAGTCATCTTCAACACAACTTTTCCCATACCAACCACTGGAGAAGTGGCGGAGTTTCTCATATACAACTTTCGTCCATCAATAGGGGTATAGGATAAAAATGTCTCTCTATTAGAACAGATGTGGCGTGTAGTACCAGTATCTACAAACCACTCCCTTGGGTTGTCCACCATATTGGCTTCAAACACAACATCAAAATTTTGATTGTATAAGAGTTGTTTGGTTTGAAATTAGAACCTGGATTGATCCGACATTGAGTTACAAAAGTTGATTTTGTAGTATCATGTTTGTTGGAAGAATTTGATTGACTACTGTATTATAATAATTATATTAATAGGATTATGAGGAATTTGAGTTATTCACGGTATGAATAAATTATAATTGTTATGCAATTGATATGCCATTAATCGTTTATTTAATGTAGTAATATTGAATATGTAATTATTAGTCATGTTCGACAAAGCTGAAAATGTGTTAAAAACATCCTTTAGTTTGATTGGAAGTGTTCGACTATGATCTTATTTTATGATACCACACAATATCCCCTCGTTTCTGAAAAAATTGATATGCAAGTAAGTAAAAAATTGACATAGAACTTTATTTCTAATATGAGTCTAGCTAGAAAATTATCTGCTTTTATTTGTTTTTATCCAAAGTTATGAAATGATATTATAAAAATGTACATTTTTATACAAGTCATCGGTTGGCTTTAATTACTTGTCATTTGAAAACAAAAACTAAAAGATATCTGTTACTCCTAAAAGATATCTATTACTTAAACACCTCAACACTCCACCTTAATCATTCGCAAACTAGTACTCCTAAAAGACTAGACTCCTACCTTAACTAGTGAAAATTCTAATTCAACTGAACTTCTATAAATAATGTTCTACCAATATTAAAAGAGATAAAACATAAAATAATTAAGCACCAACCTGCTTCACAACAGTGCATGTAATTTCCTTAAAAAATCATACCGAAATTGATGCTAAAAAATATTCTGAAGCACGTTGTATCTATTTATATTGTATATTATACTTGTTACATGTTAATAGTGAAACTAGCCCGAAACCTCAATGAAAAGGCTATAACGTCACATTCTTCTTCTCTTTGGGGTGAATTGGTTATCATCTGGATAGTTTGTTTGGACACATGGTTAGATCCGTCACCAATCATCGGAAGATCATAATGTTCTAAGATGCTAGGATCAAAGTAATCGTCCCATCCATGAGAATCAAATTCTTCGTTGTCACAATTGTCGTTAAATTCATTCTGCGTTGGTATTTTGAACCGTTACAGTGACTCACCTCTAACTGCGACTCTTCAACCCGTGATTTCTTTTGGATGTTCGTTTTGGAAATATGATACAATACCCAATCATCTAGCTGCAAAAACAACAGTCAATACAAAAACGTAATTTAGTTGTAAGAAAATAAAGAGGTATAAATTATGTTTATATATATTGTCCATCATAATAGAATCCTTGTCGAGGCGTCCAACGATTTGCCATTACTATGTACCAATGATCAATAGCCTCTTATCATTTCTTGTTGATTTATATTTACCACAAGCTACTTGCTGCATATGATCCAATTTGATTGGTCAAATTTAAGCAATAATAAAAATAAATCAAAATACCCCTTTTTTTATATAAATACCCTTAAAACATAAAAGTATACACCAATAATAGTATTAACACATAATCTATATAAAATAGTTACGGAGTGTTTTACACATCTAATTTTATCGATCTATGCTTACAGGCTTTTAATTTTGTCATGTATTTGTAACAATCTAAGCTTATACGATTGACAATATTTCACACTTGTTATGCATTCAGCACAAACTACGGTTAATCCGAATCGGAAATCGCAATAAATCGAGCTAAAGAGGCTATGACCTAGAACAAGTTTGAGGAATTTGCACTGAGTTTAGCAACAATCGAGTCTAACAGTATATATGTAAATTAAGAAACAATCTAAGAAATTCAAGAATACGTGGAATATGAACGAAAAATGAGCTATTAACAACATTCAGAAACAGTCACATACTATCAAAAACCCCAAGAATATAAAGAAAAAAAGAGTAAGATTTAACACTAAGTTGTAGCGAAACTAATTTAAAACTACTAACTACCAAATATGTCGCGAGTTATCAAAAATCGTACCGAAATTATACCCAAAAGAATTATGAAAGCAACATTGTATCTATGTATAGTATACTAGTCAAAACCCCAATCAAAACCCTCACCCTTAGCTATAACTTCATATTCTTGTTCTCTTCGGGGTGAATTGATTATCATCAGTATAGTTCATTCCAAAATCATAGTTAGATCCATCACCAGTCAAAATGTCGTGAGGATCAAAGTTATCATCCAAGCCATGAGATTCATTCTTAATCGCTACTGGACCTCTTTGGTGATTGTCGAAATTACTCTGCATGGGCATTGTTGAACCGTTAAGCTTTCTAACCTCTGGCTGCGGCTGTTCAAATGGATTAACCCGTGATTTCTTTTGGATATTCGTTTTGCGTTTCAAGTAAATACGACACAATACCTAATCGTCTAGCTGCAAGATAACGAACAATACAACATCGTGTAATTTAGTTTTAACGAGAACGAAGGGAAAAAAGAGTGAATTACAATTAGTATCTATCTGTAACCTCATATCGCTTGGATTCGTTTTGAGTCTAGGAGGTTGATCAACTCTATATTCAATCATCTTCCAATCGCTCTGTTCACTCGTTTTATGATCGTTTCTAATATTGACTTCAAAAAAATCCAATCCCTTGCGAAATCCAATAGTTTCGCCATTCAGCTGTATAGGTGTATCTCATTCGTTGATCTTCCAGAAGCCGTTGGCTGCTACTCGGTTAGGGCGACTCCCATTTGGGTACTTACGCTCCCTCGGTGTGAAAAAATACCAATATTTTGTGGACTTATATTTATGTGCACATCATAACTATAAGCATTCGGCACGCAGACGTGTGTGCATTGTAGTTTAATTTGTATATCATATATTAAATAAGGTTTGGGCCTTAATTAAGTGATCAAAGTTAAGTTTTATAGGCCCTGGTCATCTATTTTGGTATGGGGTTATATTTTATATGTGTAGAGACCTTGAGGACTGAACTGCAATTTATGATGGGCTAATTTGCAAATAAGTCCTAATTCAGCTATAAATAGAGGTTATGGTCCCCAGTTGATGTATGACAAAATTTTCTTCCTTTCTCTCTGGAATCCCATCGTCTGAAGAAAGGTTTTCGGGTACAATCAACTGGAAGACAATAACTAAAGTCAATTCCATTGCTATGGATTCAGGTACGCTTTCGGTTTATCATTTTCTGCGTGATTATCACTGAGTTCGAAGATTCGGGGCTATCAAGCTATACTATTTCCATCAAGTGGTATCAGAGCCCTGATTAAAGAACTCATGATTTTCCCATTAAGTTTTAATTCTTCATCGATTCCATGAAGTTTATGTTTTGGATTACAAGTCATGAAATCAATATATGTACGGTGAAAATTGTTTTAAGCTACTTGTTCATATTTTGGATGAATATGTGAATTTATGGATTGAGGAGTTAGCTTATGCATATTGTATGATTGCATCAGCTTGTCTATTGAGAATAGGATTACATTTTTATATAGAGGCATAGCACGCTTTTATAAGTGCAAGTTAGTTAGGATTAGTTAGAACCCTTTCCCTCTTTTTCCTGTTATATAAGCACTGTACGTGTGCTTTGTTATCATCAACATTCATTCACTATTTTCAATCAATGGAATATCCTTTCTTTACATGGTATCAGAGCCAGTTTATGGCACAGGAGATTTGGACATGTGTCTTTTAGTAGGCTTAAACTTCTCCCTGATCTCAATTTGCATGTGAAAGATGACTATGTAGGATGTGACATTTGCCCTTTGCCTAAGCATTCCAGAACCAAATTTCCTATTAAACATACCTTTAGTTCATCTTCTATCTTTGATATCTTGCATGTTGATGTATGTGGACCATATAGAGAGCCTACCTACAATCAAGAGAGGTATTTCTTAACTCTTGTAGATGATTACTCTAGAGCTACATGGGCTTTCTTAATGAAATTTAAAACTGAAGTGGTAGACATTCTCAAGAGGTTCTTCACATATGTTGAGACACAATATTCTGACAAGATCAAAATCCTAAGAACAGACAATGCATATGACTTCTTTAATAAAGAATGTTACAAATTGTTCACTGATAAAGGGATTTTACACCAAAGTACATGTGTTTACACTCCACAGCAGAATAGTGTTGTAGAAAGAAAACATAGGCATATTCTTAACATAGCTAGGGGGCTTTGAAATTTATGTCACATGTGCCTATTCAATATTGGGGAGAATGTGTACTCACAGCTGTGTACATCATTAATAGGACTCCCACACCCCTTCTAAAAGGAAAGACACCCTTTGCTGTGTTGAATGGAAAAAATATAGCTTATACTCATATGAAAGTCTTTGGCTGCTTGTGTTTTGCCAAAATTATTCCTCAATTGGACAAGTTTAAGCCAAGATCTAGGCCTTGTGTTTTTATGGGCTATTCTTTGCAGCAGAAAGGTTATAAGCTCCTTGATTTACATGACAAGTCCTTTTTTTGTATCTAGAGATGTGTTGTTTCATGAAGATATCTTCCTTTTTACTTTTCAACAACAGGCTGCTCAACACATTTTTTTTCCTGTACATGATGATAAACTTTTTCATGATGAGCTTATTATGTCACAGCCCAAGCCGAACATTACATTAAATCATACATAAGAATAAAAATAAGCATTTATTTTGCTAGCAGTTAGAACTGATTATATAAGCATGATGTCTAAGCAGGCACGACGTTTGGATACATATATTTCGCACAATACGCGTCACTTACGTGTTACCTATATGCCCTGATTAATTTAAATACATGACACGTAGAATATATAATGTATAAATATATAAATAATTATATGAATATAATAATATTATTTTCAAAACATGAGTCACCAGAACTTCATTATTAAGTACTCCACTGCCAACTTACTTTTCCATTACATATGATAATATATATATAGATATATATGTTTACTTTTGACTCACCAAAGCTAAGATATAGCTTTTCCATTTAACCAATCTCAAATTAACACTAAGCTTTCCACTTTTCCAATTTGCTGCCTTACGTAGATATATATAAAACATATACATTTGAAAGATATGATAAGAAAGAAAGAGAAGGAAGAAGAAGAAAATAGAGGAAAATTTGGGAAAATAGGAAAATTGATGTTTTTTATAAAAAGTAAGTGTTTTACCGATTATTTTGTTTGTTTTAATCATGGGTTTGGAATTAATATGTAGTTTGAAGGTTTGAGATGTTTAGAACCTCTATATTCTGAAATTGGAGTGAATACATGTGTATTAGATAAATTAAAGTTGAATAACACTTGATTTGTAGAATTTCAGAATCTAAGTTTCGAGTTTAAGTCTTTAATTGCATAGTTAAAACTTCGTAATTTATTGTGCAGAATTGTCTGTACTAACTTTAGGGTGTTAGGAATATCACTGTAAAATTTGGTAACATTTGGAGGTATGTAGAATTTCCAAAAATCATAGCGTAAAACTGCTAGTTTATTCGATGGAAGTACAAACAGCCACTGTTTTGGTATTAGTTCACCAGGTTAGAAATTTGTGTTTGGTCTATAATATTTTTTACATCCTTATATACATCTTAGAAAGGTTTACTGAAATTGTGGGAATTTATGTAGAAACAGGGGAATTTATAAAATTGTTAGAAACAACCTTGGCCGTGCTGAAACTGTTTTCGGGTTCAGCTTATTTGGGGGATAAAATGAATATGACAAATATGTTAGTCTAATATGAAACTTTTATGTCACGTTACCCACTGTGTTTACAGTATTAGGGAATAATTTAAGATAAAATGCATGAGTCTAGAATTTATTATAATTTATGTAGCAAAACCGCTCGAGTGTCGCTTACGGGTGACTTTTTCGTTGTAAGTAAGTTGTAGACAAGTCGTCAAGAAAGTACTCATGCATTCAGTTGTATTTTATGTGTTATATGAAGTATAGTTATGATTTGTAATATGATTAATAGGGCAGGATTCCAATAGAGGAGCTGAAAACGTCAACTAGGCGAAGACATATCGGGAATCCACAACTTGTGAGTATAATGTGGTGACTGTTATTTGACTGATATTTGTTTGATTGATGGTTCTAAGTGAATATTTTATTTGCCTAATTGTATTGATTGAATAGCCTATGGTGCTATAACGTGGATTATGTGACATTTGAACGATGGAAATGAATGTGACGAATATGGCTTATTGTGTAATGCGAATGGTATGATCTTTATGATGGTGAAATGTTGTTAACAAATTGATGATGGAAATGAGATATATGATATGTAATGCATTCATCAGAGATAAGAGGAACTGTTATGGCTGTTATAGACCTTGAGTCATGTGTTACAGATTGCCCAAATAAATGGACCACAGAGTACCGTACGGCCACCCGAGTTCACTGAACTCCCATGTGTTATATATATTACAGAGTGCCATGGCCATTTTCGTGATCACGACTACTCTTGGTTATAACAGGCCATTAACAGTAAGAGAAAATGACAATCACGTGCATTTTATGTTTGTGAAAGATATGACTTCAATGTGAAACGATGTTGAATGATATTCTTATATGATATTAAATATTGATTATTTACTGTTTTCTATGTGTTGTTATGATGTTAAATAACTCGTTACTTTATTATACTTGCTGAGTTTGCGACTCACCAAACGCAATATTCTTTTGTTTAGTTGTTGTAGATAAAGTTGATCCTGAAGTCGTACATAAAGTCTGAAGCATGGATCAAAGGTCGGTTGGCTGGTTCCAAGTCCTTCACCCTCAGCTCATCATTTGCATATCATATAGGACTTCTTTTTACTCGCTTGAGAAATAAAAATTTCTCAAGACGTTGTATGTTTTTGTATCTGTGTGCCGTCGTCTGAAGGTTAATCGCTTCCGTGTAAATATTGTGATCATATGAGTACATCTATGTAAAATATATGTTTGAGGTTTTAAAAAAAAAATAATAATATGTGTATTATCGTTATGTTTTGGGTGCGGGTGTTACATTTTAGTGGTAATATGTGTATTATCGTTATGTTTTGGGTGCGGGTGTTACATATTATGCCTTATATTGATGATCATCTTAATGGTCATGCTGCTCAGCAGCAGCCTATAGACCCTCCAGCTGTTATTTTCCCTACTTCAGATGCTAGTATTGAGAATACAGACATGCCTTGTGCTCAGGATACTTCTGTTGTGCCTCTTAGAAATTCTATGAGGGCCACTAGACCCCCTTTTTGGGCCAAAGATTATATTACACCTTTAGTTAATGAGAATGATGACAGCAACCAAGGGAGTGATATCACATATCCTTTGTCTAACTATATTACATATAGTAATGTTTCTAATAAACATAAAGCTTTCATTGCTGATATACATCATAATTACATTCCTAAGAATTATTCAGAAGCCCAAAAGGATCCACATTGGCAACAAGCCATGGCAGCTGAGATTGCAGCTCTTGATCTTAATCGAACTTGGAGACTGTGTGATTTACCAACAGAGAAAAAACCCATAGGTTGTAGATGGGTATACAATATCAAGTATAAATCTAATGGTGAGATAGAAAGATATAAGGTAAGGCTAGTGGCTAAGGGTTATACACAATTAGAAGGAGTGGATTACACAGAAACTTTCTCTCCTATGGTCAAGCATGTTACAGTAAGGATTGTTATTGCTTTGTCAGCCATGAATCAATGGCCTATATGGCAAATGGATGTTTCAAATGCTTTTTTACAAGGGGACCTTAATGAAGAGGTATACATGCATATTCCTCCAGGTATCTCCATTCCAGGTAACACAGGTAATTCTCCTAAGGTCTATAGACTTCTTAAGTCACTCTATGGTTTGAAACTAGCATCCAGACAATGGAATGCTAAATTCACTGATGCTTTACTTTCTTATGGATTTGAACAATCAAAGAATGATTATTCTTTGTTTGTCAAATCCAAGGGGAGCAGTTTAATGGTTTTATTGGTTTATGTAGATGACATATTAATCACTGGAAATGATGCAAACCTCATTAGTAAATGCAAAAGATATCTACATAACAGTTTCCATATGAAGGATTTAGGGGAGTTCAAATTTTTCCTTGGTATTGAAGTGGCAAGAAGCAGCAAGGGTATGTACTTGTGTCAAAGGAAGTATACCTTTGAATTGTTAGCTGACAGTGGCATGTTGGGATGCAAGGATTTGGGAGTACCTATGGAGCAGAATACTAAGTTTGTGGATAGTCAAGAAGATGATCCTATCATTGAAAATTATTACAGAATATCAAAAGATTGTAGGAAAATTGATATATTGCCTGACCAGACCAGACATTTGCTATGCGGTTCAAGTTCTGAGCCAGTTTATGCATCAACCAAGAAAGACTCATTTAGATGCAATGTATAGGGTTTTGAGATACCTAAAGGGGAGACCTGGTTTAGGACTATTAATGTCATCATCAGCAGATTTTGGATTGAAAGTATATTGTGATTCGGATTGGGCATCTTGCGCAATGACAAGGAGGTCTTTGACAGGATATGTTGTAAAGTTTGGAGAATCTCTTATATCTTGGAAAGTGAAGAAGCAAAATACAGTTTCTAGAAGCTCGGCCGAAGCAGAATATAGAGCCATTGGATCAACTACTTGTGAAGTTGTATGGCTGTTAAGCTTGTTGAAGGATTTGAAGATAAATATCAAGTTATCAGTTGCTGTTTTCTCTGATAGCAAATTTGCAATACAATTGGCGGTTAACCCGATTTTTCATGAGCATTCCAAACATATAGAAGTGGACTGTCATTTCATTAGGGAAAAGATACAAAAGGGTTTGATTGCTACACATTATTTACCGTCAGCCGAACAGCCTGCCGATCTTCTTATAAAAGCATTAGGAAAGAAGCAGTTTGAATATTTGCTTGGCAAACTTGGTGTTTTTGATTTGTACTCACACCATGTTTGAAGGGGAGTATTGAGAATAGGATTATGTTTTTATATAGAGGCATAAAACGCTTTTATAAGTGCAAGTTAGTTAGGGTTAGTTAGAACCCTTTCCCTCTTTTTCCTATTATATAAGCACTGTACGTGTGCTTTGTTATCATCAACATTCATTCACTATTTTCAATCAATGGAATATCCTTTCTTTACATTGTCTATTCATATTTTGAGTGAATATATGATATTTCCATCAAGCTGCTTGTGTAATGGATATGCTTGGTTTTCTTTTTATGCTTATGGTGGATATGTTGTACACGTGTGTACATGAACATATAGGCTATGCATTAAGGTGACAAATATATGCAAGATAATAACTGCATGGTAATGATGGTATGTCTTGGTTTTTTGTGCCTTCTTTGCCGCCTACAATTGTGGAAAAATGGAAAAGTTCTTTCTTTCTCCTTACATAATATATGAGACTTCTATTAGACAAGTGGATTTGTCTTTTTCTCATGTGGGTTGGGCTCCTTTTTTTTTTATAAAAGAAAATTAAAGCCCAATTCATGAATAAAGACTTATTAGGCTAAAAGAATTGAAATGTTTTGAATCCCAATTGCATTTAAAGTTTATGAGCCCAATTTCAGAATGGCTTGGAATTAGTATCCGGGTTGTGATGGTCAAGCCCGGTCCAGCCATTGACTGTTGACTTTGACCAAGGATTGATTGTTGACCTTGACCGAGGGTTGACTGTTGACTTTGACCATTGACCAATTTCTTTTTTTTTTGGGAATTATGCTTTGATTCATAATGATTTAAGGCCGCTTATGTTAAGCATGTCAAGTAATTTATATCGATTAATTGAAGCAGTATGTTACCAAAGTAATCTCTTGTGCCTAGATTTTTTGATTATTTATTACGATGATGTTTGTGTGTATGCTTTTCATGCGGATAAATGACCGGCCCGAAGGAAGGTTCATTGTTTGGCAGAAGATTAGATACACATGTGGTGGTAAACAAGTGATGATTATAAGGTGTCCATGTGGGTATTGAGTCGGTTAAAGAAAGGCTTAATACTTGACAGGATTTTTTGTCAATGTTTGATCACTACACCAAGAGAGTCACTTGCAAGTTAATTCTCTGTCCAAAGACTAGGATTATGTTGCATCGATTTTCTTGTGATGGAAATTTCATTATGAATCTATGTGATCTGCTTAAGGTTTATATATGTGAGCTTATTTGGTTTCTTTGTTCTCTATTCAGTTAATTCTTCCGCTGCATCTGTTACTGCCAACATCAACTCAATCCCTGTGCTTAACGGCATAAACTTTAAAGACTGAAAAGAGAACGTCATGATAGTTCTCGGTTGCATGGATCTAGACCTTGCACTAAGGGAGCCACGTCCCGCTGATCATCCGGCTGAAAGTACCTCTGATCATAAGAGGGAAGTTGAGAAGTGGGATCGCTCAAATCGCATGAGTCTTATGATCATGAAGCGTGCAGTTCAAGAAACATTTAGGGGCAAAATGTCTGAGGAGACTAATGCTAAGGCATTTCTGGCGGAGCTTGAAAAACGCTTTGTGAAGAACGAAAAATCGGAGACAAGCTCCATTCTGCGCAGTCTTGTTTCCATGAAGTACAGAAACAAAAGTAACATAAGGGAGTACATCCTGGAGATGTCTCATTTGGCATCAAAACTAAAGGCACTTAAGGTAGAGCTGTCTGATGACTTGCTCGTGCATTTAGTTTTGATATCTCTTCCTGCACATTTTAGTCAATTTGTGGTCAGTTATAACTGCCAAAAGGAGAAGTGGACTCTTAATGAGCTCATTTCGCATTGTGTGCAAGAGGAAGAGAGAATGAGGCATGACAAGGTAGAAAGTGCTCATGTGGTTTCCTCCTCAGGCATTAATAAGAAAAGAAAGGGTAAAGAAATTGCGGTCTTAGACCTAAGAAAGAAGCAGCTAAGGGGGTCCACTGGACCCGATAAGGTTGATTTATGCTTCTTCTGTAAGGACCCTTCTCATGTCAAGAAAGACTGTGCCAAATATCACGCTTGGCGTATTAAGAAAGATACATGTCTTGGTCTTGTCTGTTTGAGGTTAATTTGGTTTCAGTGCCTAGAGACACTTGGTGGTTAGATTCTGGTGCTACTACTCACATAAGTGTGGCTATGTAGGGTTGCCTGAATTGCCGAAATCCAAGTGATGCTGAAAGATTCAGCTATATGGGCGATGGCAAATCAATAACGGTTGAAACAATAGGTACCTTTAGGTTGTTATTAAGAACTGGTTTGTATTTGGATTTGAAAGAGACTTATGTTGTACCGTCCTTTAGACGGAATTTGGTTTATGTTTTTGTTTTGGACAAATACTGTTTTTCTTGTTCATTCGAAAATAGTAAGTGTAGTCTTTTTCATAATTCATATTTGGTTGGAACTGGTTCTTTATCTGGCATGGATAACCTATATTTGTTGGATACTGTTGCTTCATTTAATGAAACTCTGCATGTGAAATCACGTGGCACTAAACGAAAATTAAGTAATGAGAATTCTTATTCGTTATGGCACAAGCGCTTGGGTCACATTTCTAAACAATGAATTCAAAGACTTGTGTCAGATGGAATTCTTGATGCACTTGACAATACGGATACATAAATATGTGTTGAGTGCATTAAAGGCGAGCAAACAGACAAGAGAAAATTGGGAGCCGAGAGAGCTAAGGACGTCTTAGAACTTATACATACGGACATTTGTGGACCATTTTCTACGCCATCGTGGAAGGGTCAACAATATTTTATAATGTTCATAGACGATTACTCTCGATACGGTTACCTGTACTTAATACATGAGAAATCTCAAGCGTTGGACGTGTTCAAATCATTTAAGGCCGAAGTTGAGAACCAACTAGGCAAAACAGTTAAGGGCGTCAGGTCTGATCGTGGTGGTGAATATTACGGTAGATATGACGGATTAGGTTAACAACGTCCAGGACCTTTTGCTAAATTCCTAGAGGAATCTGGAATTGTCCCATAGTACACCATGCCAGGAAGTCCTAATATGAATGGTGTAGCTGAAAGAAGAAATAAAACTTTAAAGGATATGGTTAGGAGTATGATATGTCATACTACCTTACCAGATTCGCTTTGGGGAGAAGCACTTAAGACCGCAATTTGTTTACTAAATAGAGTTCCAACAAAGGCTACGATCAAAACCCCTTAAGAACTATGGACAGGTAAGAAACCTGTCTTAAAGCATTTATATATTTGGATATTCTGAAAAATCACGGGGGTTTAAATTTTATAATCCCACATTTAAAACTTTCTTTGAGACGGGAAATGCTCGGTTCTTTGAGAATATTGAGTTTGGGGGGAAGATAAGGTTAGAGACTTTGTCTTTGAGGAGGATTTGGTAACTATTCCTCTTCCTACAATTGTTATTGACCATGATCAAGATTTTATTCCTGACACGGTTCAACGACAACATTCAGGACAAAAAGACAATGTTGAAAGTCTCTCGGAGGAACAAACTCAACAACCTCAAGAACAAATGCCTATAAGGAGATCCACTAGAGAGAGGAGAAGTGCGATTCCAGATGATTATGTCGTATTTTTCAATGAACATGAGGCAGACATTGGCTCGATGGAAGATGATCCAGCCACTTTTCGTCAAGCCATTGATGGTTCTAACTCTAAAAAATGGATTGATAATGCCATGAGTGAAGAAATTAAATCGATGAAAAACAATGACGTTTGGGATCTTGTCCCTTTGCCAGAAGGCGTGAAACCGATTGGTTGTAAATGGGTTTTTAAAACCAAAAGGGATTCACAAGGCAATCTGAAAAGATATAAGGCTCGTCTTGTCACTAAGGGATTCACTCAGAAGGAGGGCATCGACTATAAAGAGACTTTCTCTTCGGTTTCTTCGAAAGACTCTTTTAGGACTATTATGGCATTAGTAGCGCATTTTGATTTGGAGTTACATCAGATGGATGTCAAGACAACTTTTCTTAATGGAGACATTGAGGAAATTATATATATGGTGCAACCAGAAAATTTTGTTTCTTCGGATTCAAAGGATATGGTATGCAAACTTAAGAAATCCATCTATCGGCTTAAACAGGCTTCCCGTCAATGGTATCATAAGTTCCATCAAATCGTTTTGTCATTTGGTTTTGAGGTAAACGTTGTTGATGACTGTGTATACCATAAGTTTAGTGGGAGTAATGCTATTTTTCTGGTTTTGTATGTGGATGACATCTTGCTTGCCACAAATGATATAAGCGTGTTATGTGAAACCAAGAAATTTCTATCAACAAAATTTGAGATGAAAGATCTTGGTGAGGCATCTTTTGTATTAGGAATCCAGATACATCGAGATCGCTCTCGGGGTATTCTTGGATTGTCTCAGAAAGGCTATATTGATAAAGTACTTAAGAGATTTGGCATGCAAGACTGCAAACCAGGGAATACCCCAGTGGCTAAAGGAGATAAGTTTAGTCTCAATCAATGCTCCAAGAATAATTTGGAACCTAAAGAAATGAAAGATATCCCTTATGCGTCGGCTGTAGGGAGCTTGATGTATACGCAAGTCTGTACTCGTCCAGACCTCACATTCATTGTTGGGATGTTGGGCAGATACTTAAGTAATCCGGGTATGGATCATTGGAAAGCAGCCAAAAGGGTTTTGCGGTATTTACAGAGAACAAAAGAATATATGCTCACGTATAAGAAGTCGGACCATCTTGAGATCTTTGGGTATTGTGATTCCGACTTTGCTGGATGCCAAGATAGCCGTAAATCTACTTCGGACTACATTTACTTGCTTGTTGGTGGAGCAATTTCGTGGAGGAGTGCTAAGCAGACACTCATAGCGCCATCCACCATGGAAGCAGAATTTGTAGCAACTTATGAGGCATCAAATCATGGGGTTTGGCTGCGGAATTTTGTCACTAGGCTGCGTATGGTAGATGGTATTGAATGACCACTTAAGTTATTCTGTGACAATAAGTCCGCAGTCATGTACTCGAACAACAATATGAGCTCTTCTAAGTCTAAACATATAGACATTAAGTTCCTAGTTGTTAAAGAAAGAATTCAAAGTGGTCAATTATGTATTGAGCATATTGGGACGGACTCCATGATTGCGGATCCGCTTACTAAGGGTGTGACACCGAAGGTCTTTCACGAGCACACTGCTCGGATGGGTGTCGTACATCTAGACTATGTCTAGTTTTAGTGGGAGTCTGTATTATGTATTTGCTCAATATTTTGGCTTATGTCATGACATATATGGCTTTTGGTATAAAGTTATTGAGTTTTCACTCTGAATGTTAAAGTTTTGATCTCAATAAGGCTTAAAGTTGGACCAGTTGGAAATAGGCATGTTTAATCACATTACATGTAATTTCCATGCTACACATCCCATATGCTCAGGCCATGTCGTTAGTTGTATTGATACACGTGACCATTGTTGGGCTCAGCTACGCTATGAATTTTTGGCGACAGCCTCCTTGATCCTTGTGTTGATATGGCTGATGGACGGGACTGGTTTAGATGACTAAATAAAGCAAGCTTGCTCGAGCTATTAAAGTTATAATGTGTGATATACAATTATAAAGTGTTATATATGTGCACATATATAGTCCAAGTGGGAGATTGTTGGAATATTTTGTGGACTTATATTTATGTGCACATCATAACTATAAGTATTCGGGCACGTAGACGTGTGTGCATTGCAGTTTAATTTGTATATCATATATTAAATAAGGTTTGGGCCTTAATTAAGTCATCAAAGTTAAGTTTTATATGCCCTGGTCATCTATTTTGGTATGGGGTTATATTTTATATGTGTAGAGACCTTGAGGACTGAACTGCAATTTATGATGGGCTAATTTACAAATAAGTCCTAATTCAGCTATAAATAGAGGTTATGGTCCCCAGTTGACGTACGACAAAATTTTCTTCCTTTCTCTTTGGAATCCCATCGTCTGAAGAAAAGTTTTCGGGTACGATCAACTGGAAGACAATAACTAAAGTCAATTCCATTGCTATGGATTCAGGTACGCTTTTGGTTTATCGTTTTCTGCGTGATTATCATTGAGTTCGAATTTTCGGGGCTATCAAGCTATATTATTTCCAGCAGTTAAAGAACCCTTAAATGGATACGTAAAGAAACAGATTTTGATAACCGCATGAATATAGAGTAAAAAATCAACTATATTCATATATATATATGACTATATGTATATACATATTAATTTAGATCAGAAAGAAAGCTATAAAGAATCGAAAAAAACCTGATAAGGTCTGAGGATTAGATCTGTAAACATCTGCAACATTGATATCTGTAGGTGGGTTGATTGGATTATTCTTGATTTTATTCATCAAATAATGAGTAATGAGTTCCTGAGATGTAAGCTTAAATTAACCGAAACCCTAACAAATATTTGAATGCAGCTGAAGGTCACTACAAAAAAAAAAGATCTATAGTCACATATTTTTTCCTTATAGTTTTGCAAAAAGTGTAACCATATAAATATATTATCCTCTCACTTAACTAGAAGTGTAATTATAACTATTTTTTCCCTTTATTTATATTTTTTTAAAACTGAAAAAATTGGCACCGTGGGAATACAAAGTGCCAAATCCCAAAAATAATTCAAAATTAACCTAATAATAATCACATTTCCATTCCAAATTAACTTTATATTCATTACAAACCCCTTACCCACCCACCCGTACATTCCCAATTGCTTTCTCCCTCCCTCAATTTTTTTCTACAGAAACCCTAATCTCCCAAATCACAACGACACATCTCCAAAATTCTCCCCATTACTTCTTAATAAATCAGCCCCACCATTACAATCCTGAGTTTTCAGACACACCGCACCCATCTGAGGTCACCAGTTGTCCGTTTAAGCCGATCGGCGTTTTGATAGGAGTAGGTGCTTGCTGCTCGCTCATTGTCTACTACCCACTCATCTATTTCACCTATGTAATGGAATCGAGTTTACAATTTGTTCGATTACGGTTGTCTTGCGCTGAAATTCAAAGAATCGCTATTTGAATTGCACTTCAACTTCGTAAACTTAATTTTTTCTATCTTTTATTTTTCTCTTATTTAATTTTTGTTATATATGGTAGCTTAAAAAATTTTCATCGAGTTTCGATAAAATCTTCCTAAAGCAGGAAAAAGAGTTAGAAAAAATAATTTGAAGCTACGATTTTCTAGTATGGGTGATGGATGGGTGAAGGAAGGGTTTGGGTTTTCAGGTTTAAAAGGTAAAGGCGGGGTTAAGGGGGCAGGGCAATTTAAAAGAGAAGAAGAAAATATATATTTGAGCATGTCCATGTTCGTAGAATTTAAATTCGATATGTCTTGTTCCTGGAATTTTTGCAAGAAGTTGATTTTTTCTTGGAGCCTGTTTTCACCCTATATTCTTTTACATTGGATCACACACATACTAGATTGTTTTTTGCCTATAATTTTTTTCATATATATGATATATCTAAATCCAAGAGTGTTGAACTAGAGGAAAATTGAATCTAATAAGAAAATATAGGGAATTTGTGAGAAATGCATATAGAGCAGATGTGCAGAAATTAAAACTCTTCCAAATCACTACATATCACTATGTTATAGAGCTACAATTTATTTTCAAATTTTGTAGTAATTGTAACATGCAAAAACATGCAATGGAATACCTAATCTTGCCTGAAAGAATGAACGTAATGGGAACCAAAATTTGTGTGTTTATCTAAATATGAGTTGTAAACTAAATCTTTGTCCAATGCTGTGCAATGACTTATTGGTTATGTCTAGAATGCTGATGCATTATTAAGTGTATGTCTTCACAATTGGTCATGATAATGCATTGTTAATATAATTGAGTACTTGTCCTTGTAGCAAAAACTAGCTACATTCTTGCCTGTTGAGGGTTGGCATATTTGAATAATATTTTGAAAATGTCATATTTTTATGCCACATTATCTAGTCTGCATCATCTATTCATTTTATTCTAGAATGAACGTGTTTACTTTCTTTTTGTATATCTATATGTTATAGATGTTAGAATTCGAAACCTCGAATGTGCTCTTTGAAACGAAGTGTTGATGCATCACCCCTAAAATCCTCGGCTTGATCCCAAGTAAGTTTCAAAGTTCTATTAATTGAAATTGTATACATTCTAGTTTATATCCGACATTGATCACATTGACTCCAATGAGTGAAGCATGTCTTAGGATGGACCTCACTGCGCTCCATAAATAAAATATTGGATAGATTGGATACACAGATGATGAAGGAGTCAGCTAATGAGTTTTTTTTTTTAAAATTTATATATTTTGGAAATATTTAAGTTTCTAGTTTTGCCACATTTTATGTTGGTTGTTATTTCTATGCCTTTCAATATTTGACTATTTGATATATTCATATTTTGATGCAGCTAATCTTTTTAAATGTGGACAAATCAAATGAAAGACCTTGAATTCAATAGGCAAGGGGATGTTGCTTTTCGGGCCAAGATTTCGCAACTGCCATGGATTGCTTCACACAAGTAAGACTGATATATGAAAATGGATTAAAGGTGGTTCGTGCTGAAATTTAGCATTTTGATATATTTGTTGATATTAAGATTAAGTTTTTTAGATGATAATTGTCGAATTGTGATGGGATTATCTAAATTTTAGTTGGTATTTATGAAGTATATTTTAGTTGGATGTTTTGATCAAAATAGTTGTTTTGTTAATATATGTAAAGAGAATTTTTTTTTCTTGGTATCTTTTAATGACACATGTATAAGTGTAGGATTTGAAATAAATTTAAATAATATTTTGTTTATTGTAGCTTTTATTTGTCACACTTTCATTTGTAATCATAGGTATCATTTGGTTACACTTCAATGTATAACCTTATGAATTTGTCACACTTTCATGTGTAATCTTCAGTAACATTTCGCTACACTTCAGAATGTAAGTTTTAAATATCTTTTGTCACACTTGAAATTGTAGTCTAATTTACTATTGTGTTACATTTCGTTACAGTTGAAAGTGTGACATAAAGTCAAAAGCTTACACTTTTAAGTGTGGCCAAATGTATTATAATTAGCTACATTTCCTAGTGTAATAGTAACTTTAGACTACGGCCAACTCGATCACACTAATATAAAACGTGACCTTTGTGTAAGTGTAGCTATATGATATATTTAGTTACATATACAAGTGTAACCGAAACCAATGCAGCAGCTGGTATCATTAATTTCTTGATGGTTATTACCAGGCGTCTCCATGGGTGTACTTGGAATCTAAAAGACGGGAGTTGCAGGTTCAACTGTTAGAAGTGAATTCAGGACATATATATATATATATATATATAATATATATATATATATATATGTATGTACACTTAATAGAATCAGGTTTTTCGACTTTGGAAATATTTAAGAACTGATTGACACTTTTATTAGATGATTTAAATTGTAATCGTTAAACTAACTTTTTGTTATAATTTGAATTAAAACTAATATTTATATATTATATAAATGGATAATATACATATCAAAGAGAAAACTTCAGTTTTGGTCTATAATTAAAGGGTGGTTACACTTTTAGTTCACTAGTAACACATGGTTCTTGAAAATGTATTAACTAAAATTACCAATCCATGAACGATTAAAATTTTAATTTTGATGGCATTACTTAAATACTTAAAATGATCCACAATAATAAAAGTTATATGACAAATATCATTATACATAAAAAATACAGTTTAATATTCAATGGCATTGGTTAGTATTTTTTAATATCTTCTGTTGTGTAATCTTAATAGAAGTTTAACTTTTTTAATATTTGACTTAGCATTTTTTTTTTCTATATTTCTTTTTGAAATTGTTCAGCATCTCCTCGTTATTACATAAAATTATGTTGTTCATGTCTTCTTCCTGACTGCTCACCGTATTGTTTTGTTTTGTTTTTTCCATCTTCTTTAAAATAATTTTTAATTGTGTATTTGATTTATTTCATGTAAACTTTAAAAAGAGTCCATTTACATTAATTTTTCTTTTCGTTGTTTCTTAATTTCTTTTTTCTATCTTTATTTTCACTAATTTTCTTTCAATTGTACCCGATGCGACACTCAATTTCTCTTATTATTCTGTATTTTATTTAACTATGATGAGAAGTGAAGTTTAATTAATACTTTGATACTTTAAGTAATAGCTCCTTAGAGAAATGCATATAATTAGAAATAATGTATGTAATGTAATTGAAAATTTTAAGACAGAGAAATTATTAAGCCCACTCCCTCGAGGATTGAAATGCTTTTGATTTCGTTCCCAAGTTAGGACCAGAGGAAAGTGGGCTCAAGCATGACTCGATGGTATCAAAATTCGTGAAAGCTCGACTTGAACCAACTTATTAAGCTTTCGAGCCGAGTAAACTCTAGTAGGACACAATATTGTATGCACATACCTCTATTTTAATCAAATTTATATGAATATAAACTAAAATTTTCTAGTTTAACTTGATTGGCTTCTATATTTAAATGTAATATAAAGAGAAAATTAAATTTTTTATTTAACTCGAATAGAAAATAAAATTGAATTTTTATTTTAATCTCTAAACTTGTCCAAAATATAAAAATATATAAGTCAAAATATATGTTATATATATTTATAAGTAATCAGATAATGGCAAATAATTAAAATATAATATACAATTTCCAGAGCACAATATTAAAAAACTAATGCAGATGGCAATGAGAATCTTAAATTGTCTTAAATTCCAAAAACTATTTATCTATCATGTAATGTAGTTAGGGGTTTAGGGTATTGAATTTAGGTTTTACGGAATGAATACCACTTCGACAATTATATAAAATTCTTGTTACTTGACATATAAAAATACAAATATATAATAATCACAATAAAAAATGCATATTAGCTATAACAAGGATATTTAATTATAAATATGATTGATTATATAACAATCCATATTTTAAATGCCAAAATAGTACTAATTAGAGTAAGAATAATACAATTTTATTAACATTATAGTGCATAAACTTTTCTGTAATTGTAGCTTCGTTAATATATATAAAAGGTATATAATAGTAAGTAATTATAGGCAACATGATACTTATTTACAACGAAATTATTATGCGTTCTTAAGATTATGATGAAACACTCAAAAGAACAAAATTGAGAATGGACTTGTTATCTCCAAATGCATCTTTATTTTTCTTTTATAAAAGGAAAGAATTAAAACATTAGTAGGACATATATGATGGGAACTTTACCGCCAAAAGCATAAAGAAAGGGTTCAAACTCTTTAATCTTCTTGTAAGGAATTGTTGTTGTTACAAAATAAATTTATTGTAATAATTCAAACATTGTTACGAAAAATATACACAATGTTGTCACAAAAAAGTTTAATTGGAATGGGTTTTTTACTTTGGTAACGAAGAGTCATTTAAAATAACGACATATTTACTTTGTTACTGAAAATATATATCTTTTATGACAAAATCTTAGTTTTCGTAACGAAAAAGTATATTTGTTATGAAAAAATATATTTTTTGTAACGATTGACGTTCTTTACGAGAAAGCAGTTCTTGCGACAAACTATTGCTTCGTTACAATTATTTTTGTCATGAGAAGTGCATTTTCTTGTAGTGCTCCGCCATATCGCATTTCAGTATAGAATTAAACCGACCATCTAATACAGTTTTTGTTTGTAATATTTTTATGAAGGTTAGGAATATTTGTACTTTAAAATGTTATAATTATCAAAGAAAGACGCATATCCATTGAGACGTTATTCTTCCTTTATATTATTTTCAAAATGTCTATTTATTTAAAATTTAGCTATATATAATTTTTTTAAAATGTAAATTTGAGTTTAGTTAAACAATATGTTTACATAAACAAAATTTCTTATTAACTAAACTTAAATATTTTTATATCATATAAACAAAACTTACATATTCTTGCGTCTAGCAATTTTACCTATTTTGTCATTATAAAAAATTCTAATTACTAATAGTATATAATTGTATAGGAAAAATAAATTTGAATTTAAAAAAAGTGTTGATTCATAGAATGAAAAAGTATTTTTGAAAACATAAATAGACATGCCTATTATTTTCCCAGACATATTTAAAACTAAACCGTCAAAGTATCTTAGAGTGTGTATGTTGCATCCCATGTGTCACGTAAGCTCGCAAATTCAATTGATCATGTGCAGTTGTGCATAACATACACTTTCAGCATAAAGTAGATCAGTTTTGACAGTAAAACAAATACATAACTAATTTCACTACCCGTTATGATTGCGGGACGCAATTTTCCCAAATATGTAATTACTAATTATAATTATTATAGGATTAGTTAGTAGACCAAACATTGATTCTATCAAGTGTATATATATATATATATAAATCCTGAATTCACTTCAACAATACACCATGGAGACGCCTGGAAATAACCAGCAAGAAACGATACCAGCTGCTGCAATGGAGGAGAATTATAAGATCAAAATCGAGGCGACAAAGTATTTGATACGATTTCGGTTTAGGCCTACAGATGAGGAACTCACGCATCACTCATTATTTGATGAAAAAAATCAAGAATAATCCAATAATCCCACATACAGAAATCAATGTTGCAGATGTTTATAGATATAATCCTCAGACATTATCAGGTTTTTATTTGATATTTTCAATCTCTTTCTCTAAATTAATATATTTATATATGGGGTTATTGAATTTACTCTTTGTTGTTTCTTTACGTATCCATCTGAGGGTTCTTGAACTTCTTATTTTTCGACGTTCTTTCTCTTTATACGTTGTTTAATCTTGTTTAAATTTGTTCATATTCACTCTTTTTGTTTAGTTTATTTGGCTGTTTCTTTGCATGGATAGTTAATGGCCATTTACTGTTTATAGAATCATTGATTAGGGTTTAGGGTTTATGATGTTTTTTCTACATTCTAATTTCCATTTTTTATTTCTCAAATCTTAATTATTATTCATATTCTTGGACTTTTTAAGTTTATTTCACTGAATAATTATATACATATGATCGATGTTAATAATTTTGTTGGATTTATTGATGAGGGAATTTAGGGTTTTAGAATTTCTTTATTTCTGAATGTTTTTTTCCTTTTTGTTCTTCTTTATGTATTGGTATTTTTTATTTTCGTTTGCATTCTTGGTGTTTCTGAATTTGTTTAACTGTTCTTTTACGTGTGTGTATATATATATATATATATATATATTAAACAAAGGGATATCCTGGCTTCGAAAATGAAGAGTGATATTTTTTCACATCGAGGCAGCGTAAGTACCCGAATGGGTATTGCCCTACAACCAACGGCTTTTGGAAGGCCATCGAAAAAGAAAGACAGTCTATCATAGACGTATGCAGCTCAATGGCAAAACTATTGGATTTCGCAAGAGATTTGATTTTTAATATTGGAAAGGATAAGACGAGTGAAAAGAGCGATTGGATCATGATCGAATATAGAGTCCTCCTAGACTCAAAACGAGTCCAGGCGATATGAGGGTACATATATATACTAATTGTAATTCACTCTTTTTCATTAAAACTAAATTACATTGTTGTATTGTTCGTTGTTTTTGCAGCTAGACAATTGGGTATTGTGTTGTATTTCCAAATGAAGATCTAAAAGAAATCACGGGTTGAACAGTCGCAGCCAGAGGTGAGTCACCTTAACAGTTCAATAATGCCGATGCAGAGTAATTTCGACAATCACCAAAGAGGCTCAATGCCGATGCAGAATGGTTCTCATGGCTTGGATGATAACTTTGATCCTTGCGTCTTAAGACATTATAGCTAAGGTGAGCGTTTTCCTTGAGGTTTCATGCTATTTCACGATTAAAATGTAACGAGTATAATGTACAACATACATACATGCATATAATGTGCTTTCAGGTTATAATTCCTCACCTCCCTTACTTCTCACATGCAAAGAAAGAACACACACTAAACTGAGCACACAGCTCAGGTTATCACAGCTCCCATTAGGGTTTAAAGAACTTCTCATCTTCTTGTGATTACTGAAAGTAAATGTAATGGCGTCTCAATGCATCCGTTTCAATCAAGTACATTATATCGCATTTTTTTGTCTCTTGAAATTCAGTTTTGATATATTTCTATATTATATTTATTATAATTAAATCTTGTTAATGTTTACATATATATGGCATTATGGAGTTGATGTTTTCTGAAATTGGTCATTACTATAATGTCAAAACTGAATTTCAAGAGACAAAAAAATGCGATATAATGTACTTGATTGAAACTGATGCATTGAGACGCCATTACTAGTTACTTTCAGTAATCACAAGAAAATGAGAAGTTCTTTAAACCCTAATGGGAGCTGTGATAACCTGAGCTGTGTGCTCAGTTTAGTGTGTGTTCTTTCTTTGCATGTGAGAAGTAAGGGAGGTGGGGAATTATAACCTGAAAGCACATTCTATGCATGTATATATGTTGTACATTATACTCGTTACATTTTAATCGTGAAATAGCATGAAACCTCAAGGAAAACGCTCACCTTAGCTATAATGTCTTAAGATGCAAGGATCAAAGTTATCATCCAAGCCATGAGAACCATTCTGCATCGGCATTGAGCCTCTTTGGTGATTGTCGAAATTACTCTGCATCGGCATTATTGAACCGTTAAGGTGACTCACCTCTGGCTGCGACTGTTCAACCCGTGATTTCTTTTAGATCTTCTGATATGAACCTGGGAGAACCCAACCCAAAAGCTAGCTAATGAGAAGGAAGAGCCCAAGCCCATATAAACCCCACATTGGAATCCCATACTTCCGATGTGGGATCCAAGTCCCATACCTTGCAATTAGGATCGTAACAATCCACCACGCTCCGCAGCCCCGGCGCCCACGCGGGCTGGCTGTGCGCTAGCGAACTAGCCCCGGCTATGCCGACGTCACCACATTGGGCTTTGCGCTAGTTCCTAGCCCCGGGCGAACACTGCTATGCCGGCGTCACCACCCGCGCCGCACGATTGCAACTCAGAGGGGTAGTGGATGACTCTGATACCAATTGATATGAACCTGGGAGAACCCAACCCAAAAGCTAGCTAATGAGAAGGAAGAGCCCAAGCCCATATAAACCCCACATTGGAATCCCATACTTCCGATGTGGGATCCAAGTCCCATACCTTGCAATTAGGATCGTAACATCTTCATTTTGGAAATACGACACAATACCCCATTCGTCTAGCTGCAAAAACAACAAACAATACAACAGCGTAATTTAGTTTTAACGTAAAAGAATGAATTACAATTAATATATATATATGTACCCTCATATCGCCTGGATTCGTTTTGAGTTTAGGAGAACTCTATACTCGATCATGATCCAATCGTTCCTTTCACTCGCTTATCGTTTCCAATATTGACTTCATAAAAATCCAATCTCTTGTGAAATCCAATAGTTTTGCCATTGAGCTGTATAGGTCTATGCTAGACCGTCTTTCTTTTCCGATGGCCTTCCAAAATCCGTTGGTTGTAGCGCAATGCCCATTCAGGTATTTACGCTGCCTCGGTGTGAAAAAATACCACTCTTTATTTTCGAAGCCAGAATATCCCTTTGTTTAATATATATATATATATATATATATGTAAAAGAACGGTTAAATAAATTCAGAAACACCAAGAATATAAACGAAAATAAGAAATGTCATTATATAAAGAAGAACAAAAAGGAAAAAAACATTTAGAAATAAAGAAGTTTTAAAACCCTAAATTCTCTCATCAATAAATCCAACAAAATTATTAACATCGATCATATGTGTATAATTAACCAGTGAATTAAACTCAAAAGGTCCAAGAATATGAATAGTAATTAAGATTTGAGAAATAAAAAATAGGAATTAGAATCTAGAAAAAACAAGAAGTTTATGAACACTAAACCCTAATCAATGATTCCAAAAACAGTAAATGGCCATTAACAGTACTATCCATCAAAGAAACAGCCAAATAAACTTAAAAAAACACCGGTGAATATGGACAAATTTAAACAAGATTAAACAATGTATAAAGAGAAAGAATGTTGAAAAGTAAGAAGTTCAGAAACCCTCAGATGGATACGTAAAGAAACAGCAAAAAGTAAATTCAATAACCCCATATATAAATATATTAATTTAGAGAAAGTGATTGAAAATATCAAATAAAAACCTGATAATGTCTGAGGATTATATCTATAAACATCTGCAACATTGATTTCTGTAAAGTGGAATTGGATTATTCTTGATTTTTTTCATCAAATAATGAGGGATGAGTTCCTCATCTGTTGGTTATTTCCGGGCGTCTCCATGGGTGTTCTTGAAATCTTCAAGGAGGGGGCTGCAGATTCAACTTGTGAACTGATTTCAGGATATATACATATAATATATATATATTATATATATATATACTTGATAGAATTAGGTGTTTGGTCTACTAATTAGTCCTATAATAATTATAATTAGTAATTACATATCCGGGAAAACTGTGTCCCGCAATTATAAGGGGTAGTGAATATAGAGTAAAGAAGCAGCTATTTACATATATATATATATATATAAATTAATTTAGAGAAAGAAAGATAAAGAATAAAACAAAAACCTGATAATGTCTGAGGATGGGATTGGATTAATCTTGATTTTATTCAGTAATGACTGATGCATGAGTTCCTCATCTGTAGGCCTAAACCAAAACCCTATCAAATACTTATTCGCAGCTGAACCCGCTTTATTTTGATCTTATTCCTGCATTGCAGCAGCTCGTATCGTTTCTTGTTGGTTATTTCTAGGCAGACCCATGGTGTACGTGAATTCAGGATATATATATATAGATATAGATATAGATATAGATATAGATATAGATATAGATATACACGTATAGTTAAAAGAATCAGGTGTTGCATTTGAGAATATTTAAGAATTGATTTTGAAGATTTTATTTGGTGATTTCAATTATATACATTATATAAATGGATGATATACATATCAAGGCAAATCTATATTTTTGGTAACTAAAAGGTGTTCACATTTTTAGTCCTATAATTATTATAATTAGTAATTAGAATTTAAAAGAATAGCAAAATTGGTCTCGTATTTTTTAACGGTCAAAATTGATCAAATATCTATACAGATATTCGCAAATTTAGGATAAGTTTCCGCTGAAAGCCGTTACATGCTTGGAATTGTGTGTCATGCACAATTCAAATGACTCAGGGGTTTGCTTACATAGGACTTACGTGACACATGGGCTCTTATTGCTTTCTCAATTAAACTTCAGTGGCAATTTAGACTTAATAACTCTTTTTGGGCTCAATTTTTGCTAAACAAATATTGCCTTTGAAATTATCTCAAGTATTATCACTCTCGTCCTATTTGGGAAAAAATGATTAAAATTCGATTGTGAAAAATGTAACTTGTTATGGAAATGGTGTAGTCGAGATATCGGGAACTCGATTTCTATAATATAATCACGCCCCGCTCACGATGGTTAGGGATATGGCGTTTGTGTCTCAAGATACAACCTCTAATGTCTTAGAAATATGACTGCTCCAAATTTCTAAGTCTAGCGAACAAGTTTTCTATTAGAACTCTCGTTCAAAAATGTAGAATTCTTTTAAATGCTTAATTTAGTACTTAATAGAGAAAGAGAGATGAAAATTACTTTGGTGTGAAAAATCTGAAAATAGGAGGACCTATTTATACATTTCCAAAGGGGCCAAAAATATACGACTTCTAAAATTGCAAGACAACCCCTGAAAAATAAAAAGACGTCTTTCACTCCCAACGAGCACCATTCCAGTGAGAAAGGTGCACAACGAGCCCATTCAACCTGGTTCACTAGCTCATTCAATCGTGGATATCGATCGAAAGAGTCGTGATCCACTATACATATATTTCCAAAGGATCAAATTTAACTGGGAAGTAAAAAGAGTAAATTGCTTTTTTTGTCTCATAAGTGTCACCATTCTCATATTTGGTCATGCGCTTCTCACATTTAGTCTCATAAGTGGTCAAACCTAGCACTTTTGGTCCGTTGACCAAATTTCGTCTGAAAATAAATAGAACCACGCGCGTGAGTCGTGCGTGGCCATTATTGGAAGGAAAAAACGGGAATCAAATACGATTAATCCCCAAAAAAACCCTAACTTCTATCAATCGAAACACTCCCCAAAAATTCCCTAATTTTCAGCAACAAATTGAAGGAGCAAGTACGATTTTCAGGGAGGAATGTTACGAGGAGACAACCACCCCCCAAATTATTGTAAGTTTTCTTAAAAATTGTTGCGATTTTGTACTTTTTGTATGGGTTCGAAAAAAGCATTTCAAGTCTCATGTGATTACGAAGATCGGGTATCGCCATTTTTGATCTATAGCACATTGGTGGGTCTTCTCCACAATCGAAATTCACAGCCACCTGTTTCGCAGTCATGATACCTCCTGCCAGGATCGGAATCAGTCCATGAAGTCTTCAACATAGTCGGCCTTTTACAGAAACAAACCATCTGGGCGAAAGGAATTCTTTGAAATTTTCATGTGTAAGCAGCGTGTAAGTAGTGAAAAATGGGAAGAATGGCTACTGCAAAAAAGTGGGGAAGAAATGAGAAGAAATGAGTTGGTATTTCCTCAATTTTCCTCTGAAACTAAAAAGAGAAAATAATTGACATTGATTCCCGCTTTTTTCCTTCTAATAACGGCCACGCACGTCTCATGTACGTGGTTCCATTTATTTTGGGAGAGAATTTGGTCAAGGGACCAAAACTGCTAGGTTTGACGACTTACGGGACTAAAAGTGAGAAAAATGAGAAGTGCGGGACCAAAAGTGTACATGGTGACACTTATGGAATGAAAAAATAATTTACTTGAAGTAAAAATTTAATTAGTTAAATAATTAATTAAATTTTATATAAAACATAATCCGAATGGACCGCGACCTGGCCCGTCTGTCTAGGCCCACAACACCGACCTAACCGGCCCAGTTCAGGCAGTGGAGATGCATGTATGTGTATCGGACTTTGAATAGGTCCTCTCCCTTCCCAACACTTTGTTTGGCCTAAGGAAATCCTTACTTGACCACTTTGAGATAATAAGCTCATTCAATTTGTTATTTTGAACCTTGGGGTATTAACATTTTTCCCATTTCAAATGTTAAACTTTACATGAAATTTCTCATTCAGACAAATTCCAAATGCTAACGATATCTACTCAAAACGTAGTTTCGTAAGACAAAATAATATCACGCATAGCATTTTTGAATTTTGTAAGATTTCCTCATGTAAGTCTCAAAGTCACGTGATTCTTGGGGTTGAATAGCGATAGCTCTTCAATAATTGCGTACGCCATGTGTTGTTGCCGTGGTTTATTTCTTCCCAGATGTATATAAGCATTTTTCAGTAGAATCATAGTTAAAGAGAAAGAACGCAAGCAGAAGTTTGTATGTTTAATCCTACTCCACAGGTGTTGACATTCATGTTCAATGAGTCAAGTTAGAAGGGTTGTAAGATCTTATTGGCTTCAATTCACAACTAAAAGTAATGCAACATTTACAACTGGAATACTATTCATATACAATTATCCCTCAAACATCTTATTAGGTATCAGTAAAAACATAAACTTACAACAACACAAATAATACAACAGAGAAAGTTATCTTAAAGAGGTGAAACTAGTGAGCTTCTTCAGTGGGAGCTCTATGGTAAATAATCGACACGTTTGAATTTACTGGATCAGCATGATACTGACCATAAAATGCATAAATGCCGACTGTAACAATGCTGATAACAACAAATCTCACCCAGGCTTCATAGTGGAGCTGTAAAACAAATTAGAAATCAAAATGAATTACATTGTTTCTCCAACGTCTTCTATTCATTGAAACAAAAATATGGATTTGAATTACCTGATCGAATAGAAAAATGTTGACAAAAATGCTACTAGATGGGACTATTGGAACATCGGGAAAATTTATTATTTTCTGAAGTCTGAAATTACAGACAGAATAGAATCGTCCCGGTAAAAACTCTGATCACGTTTTTGCACCCGTTAAATTTGACTCTTGGTTGTCATTTGTAACCGCCATGGTATTTATGCTTTAATAAAACGTTTCAGCAGTTATAGTGACAACATTATATCAGAATTTAATCGTATTCAATTCTGTCTTTAATTCCTTACCTATATATAGGGCCCTACGGTATGTAATCGATGTACCAAAACATAGTGACGTCCTATGTTTATTCTTTCTTCCTCGTTCGAAAGTTTGAGCAGTTAGTAAAGCTCGATGGTGTTCTTTAGTTTGGAGTGGTCCTACTGAAGAATTGAATTCGTTGTATCTTGGGACACGTGTGCACAACCCGTACCACCTATAGCGGGGCAATTTCGTGTTAAGGAAAGAGCTCGTCTCGCCTCGAATTTTTCTAATCTCCGAAACTTATCTATTTATTCGAAGTTTGTCCAACAAACTTAACACGAAATTTCTTCTCGTTGTTCAACTTCATTACTGAAAAAGATAAGTTTTATTATTCTTTTAGCTTCTGAATTTACGTATCTTATGTTGATATAAGATTACATGTAAAATTAACCTCTGATTTAATTTTGAATCAGATGTTGGAAATGAAGCAATATTGTGATTTGCAAATGAATCACTTGCAAAACCACAACCCACAAGCAGGAACGGGAAAGTTGTTGGAGGCTTTATTGGAAATTGTGGTCAACAATCGGTGCTAAAGGAAAACATAAGAATTATTTTTGGATCAATTGCAATCCGGCAAGAAAAATTTTGATTTAAGAATTGAGAATTTCGATTATATCGAAAGTTCAAGAAATTTATAAATCTAAAAATTTTGAATCGCGATTGAATTGGTGATTAAAATTTGAGATTTACAAATTGAGAATTTCAATTAAATTGAAGATTCAAGATTTTTGTAATTTACAAATTTTAATAGGATCAAAATCTGGGATTTTGACAAGAGGATAAAGTTTGACCCGGATGCATATTTGGTATGGTTTGAACTTTAATGTAAATATTACCATTTTGTAATAATCTGGTTGGTGTTATGTTGGGGCAATACGTCCGTTGACTACGAGTGGCAATTGGAATTTGCTATTGGTGATTTGTGGGGTTGTTTGCCGCCGAGCATTCGCACATCACCGTTGAAGGTGAAAATGACAATAGGCGAAGCGCCGCTCACGACACAATCGGCAACGCACAGAGGTGACCGGCCATGAAAATCGGGATTTGTGGGGTTGTTTTTAACCTCAAAGTCGCTGGTAATTGTGGGCTGGTCGCCATTCGACGTGCAAGTGTGCGCGATTCTCTCCAATTGTCCCGGTGATAATGGCTGCAAATGGTGCTCAAAGCGGTGCCGGACACCGCCGCCTACCCGGCGAAGCTCCGTTGTGTCGCAGCAAGGATGAAGGAAGGTGCCGTTGCCTATAAGTAGAGGTGCCCAACTTAGAACCGGAACCGTGGAACCGGACCGGACCGAACCGTGGTCAACAGTTCTGGAACCGTTGACCACGGTTCCCAGAACCGGACCCGGACCCGGAACCGTGTTCCACGGTTCGGTTTATGGTTCCTCATATAAGGAACCGGGAACCGCCGGTTAGAACCGGCGGTTCTAACAACCGCCGGTTCTAACCGGCGGTTCCAACCGTTATTTTGGCCTCTTTTTTTTTTTACTTTCATCCGATGGCCGAGATTAAGTGTTCGTTTTTGCTTTTAATAGATATTATACACATTAATATCCTATAGTATACTAATTATGATATAATATTAACATAATATATGATATTATATACTAATATATATTAATAATTAATATTAATATCATATTAGTATTTTTTTTTATCGAATATAATATCATACTAGTCATATTAGTATATGACTAGTATGATAGTTAGTAATAGTATATGATATAATATCATAATAATATATCAATTAGTAACATTAGTAATATACTCTAATATTAATGTGATATACTATAATATTACTATATTATTAGGTAATATGTCATTAGTAATTATATACATGATATATTATAATATTGTACTAATAGGTATATATTAGTAATTTACTCTAATATTAATGTGATATTAATACAATTGATACTATAATATTACTATACTATTAGGTAATATGTCATTAGTAATTATATACATGATATATTATAATATTGTACTAATAGGTATGTATATATTATATGATCATATTATAACATTAGTAATATAATATAATATAATGATATGATATTATAATAGTATATATCATATTAGCCTATTAGGTACCTTATTATAATATATTAATATTATATGGTATACTTAAAATAAAACTCAAACCCATTTTTTTTTTCATTATTTTTTCCAATATTCGTTGTAAAAATTGAATCGTATAAGATTTTAGCTTTAGCATTTAGGTTTGTACTTGTAGTTGTAAATTGTTATTGTAATGTAATACAAAAATTGTAAATAGGATTATGGAAATTAGAATGTGATTGAATTTTGAACTTTGTATTGTTTAAATTTGTTATTAATATAAAAATTGTTTGTCTTTATTTTATTCGATTTTATTTGTTAAACATTGTCCAAAAAAATAAAAAATAAAAAATAATTTTCAGAACCGCCCGGAACCATGGAACCGGCCCGGGAACCGTGGAACCGGAATCGGAACCGAAATCGAAACCGTGCCCAACCGGTTCGAATAAGGTTCCGGGGTTCCCGGAACCGGGAATCGGCGGTTCCAGAACTGGACCCGGAACCGGGAACCGGCTTAGCACGTCTGCCTATAGGGCAGCAGCTTGGGCTTCTTCATTAGGTTGGGCTGGCCTAACACCCAATAATTGTTGTGTTGGGCTCGGCCTAACAGAGAACAACTGTTGAAAGCTGGGTATGACCCAGGATACAAAATAATATGGCTGGCCCAGCGCATATTTAAAACAAGGATTAAGTGGTTTTGGGCATGGCCCAATACGCTTATAAAGAATAATGCTAGGTTGGGCTAGGCAAAGCACTTCACGCATATTCAATAATGGATGGGCCAGCGCATGTTAATTGATGGCTATGATGGTTTGGCCCAGAGGTGGAGCTAGGGGGGGGCCGCCGCCCCCCCCAAATTTTTAAATTTTTTAACATGCGTGTGTAAATTTTTTTTTTTTACATGTGTATATTTTAAAAAATTTAACATTTCGCCCCCCCAAATTTTTAACATAAGTATATTTTAAAAAATTTAACATTTCGCCCCCCCTACTTTCGATTCCTGGCTCCGCCACTGGTTTGGCCTAGTATATAAATTATAGTTCTGCTGGGAATGGCCGAATATATGATATTCAGTATGTATATTATGGCTAGGCCCATTACATACTGGGCTAAAAAGTGCGCATATTAGTAGCGATTGGACTCAAGCCATTAGAGGTGTAAACGAGCCGAGCTTGGGGATTTTGCCAAGCTCGAGCTCGAGCTCGTTGAGCTCATAATTTTCGAGCTCGGGCTCGAGCTCGTGAGCTTAAGTTCGAGCTCGAGCCGAACCCAAGCTCGCGAGCTCGAGCCCGAACTCGAGCCGAGCCCGTTTGAAATTTCAAATTTTCGGCGGAAAATTTAAATATTGAATTTTTATTTATTTTTTATTAATTATTTAATATATATTAAATAATAAAAAAGCTCGCGAGCCTTTTTTTAGAAATGAGTGGGCTCGAGCTCGAGCTCGGTTAAAAGTTCGAGCTCGTGAAGCTCGGCTCGAGCTCGAAAAACTCGAGCTCGAGCTGAGCTCGTTTGATCGCGAGCCGGCTCGGCTCGACTTACACCCCCTAATCACATCTGATTTTAATTTATTTGGACTAGGTTCAAAGAAAATTAAAATAATATGATTGGGTGGACCCAATGCATATATATTAATTAAATGAGGTATTGGATTTGGCTCCATACTTGATCATTTGATTGAGGGTGAATGGACTTGTACCACCACATGTGTTTTAATTAAATTGGGCTGGGCTCAATAAAAATTAAAACAAGATGGCTAAGGCTTGACCTAATTAATTGGACTTATTCCAAAATTTAATTGGGATGGACCCAAGTACCAACATAATTTTAAATTGATGTTCGGTATTTATTTGTGGAATGAAGTGATTTAATTATTTATAATTAAATTGAATTTGTTTATTGCAACAAAACTATAAGTTAGTGATGTTGATAAATAAATTGAAAAATTAAGTTTAAAACTTAATTTTAAGTATTTGATTATGTTGCAATATCATGAAATCAAATTTGTTTGATTTTAATTGTGGGTATATTGGGCTTAATCATTATTTTTGAGTTCTCAAGATTAAAGTGAGTTTTAATCTTAAACATGAGAATCAAATGGGATTCAATTTTGAAATTGAATAAGAGTTAAATTGGATTTTAACTTGAGGTTAATTAAGTCCATGAAATCAATTTGAATTTCAATATGATTAAATTGGATTTAATCTTCGGTTGGACTTAATCGATTAAATTAGATTTAATCATTGCATGGAAAGAAACATTAAGTTGGAACTAATTGAAGTCATTGATTAAATAAGATTTAATCAATATTTTACGAGATATCAAAAGTTAATGGATTAACACGGAAATTATGTTGTATTAATTTCGCGTCGATTTTCTCATGGAAATTAAATGGAGTTTAATTTCACATCAAAATCAAGGATTTTGATTTCAAGTTAAATTGGTTTTAACTATGGATTTGGTGAAATTGGATTTAATCAAATAATTAGAAGAGCCCAATGAAATTAAATTGGATTTAATTTTAGCTAGAATCAAATTGGATTCGACCGAAAAATAGATTAAAATTTATCTATGATTGTCAAAGGTGGGGGTAATGCATTAGATGCATTTGATCGAAATAAGTCTCACCCTAAATTTTGACGGTGGTAATGGGCTAAATTTAGATAATTATAAACCAAGATTTCGTAAAAAGAATGAGGTTTGATAATTATTGAAAAATGGTTAAAGCTATCTGTAGTGACTAACGTGGAGAATATGAAGCATTGTTTGATTACTTTTGCACAAGTTGAGGCATCAAAATCAAACATTGGCTCCTTATGTACCATGGTCAAACAGGATAGTTAACCCGAGAATCGCAAATGACGAATGTGATAATTGATTTAGCTGGGCTAACTCAGAAATGTGGGGGAGGTAAACCTCTTCGCCAGTTATCCACGTGAAAGTAATTTGTACGAGTTATGGAACGACTTAAAGTCTTCATATAAGTACATAAAGTTGTTGGGGTATTTCACGAAGGTCGAAATACTGAAACCCAAACAAGTGAAGATAGAGCATAAAGCTATTGACTGCATATTTAGTGGTTATGCACGTAATAGCAGCGTCTATCAATTTTTGGCATATAAGTCAAAAATCTTGGTGATTCACGATGTAAATGTCATGGAATCTAGAGTTGTTTCATTTTGAAGATATCTTTCCGAAAGAAAGAATAATGCCCTCTTAAAGGAACGGTATATCTACGAGAAGTTCTAATCCGGGGGATGAAGAACTATGACGTAAACGGCAAGAGTTCCTAAATCGTCTGGTCTTACTTTGTATTTTATACATTAGAAGATGAACCGAGAACGATTAAGGAAGCTTTGTCGAACTGGAAAGAAGTTATCAATAGTGGAATCGAGTTTATAATACACAACCATGCCTGAGATTTTCCATAGGGAAATAATTGTGGTTGTAAATGGATTCTGAAAAGAAAGTGTAAAACTGATGAACTATTGATAAGTATAAGGCTCGTCTGGTAGTCAAAAGAACACCGAGAGATGGAGGGTCTTAATTTCTTTGATGATTATTCTCTGATAATGAGATTAACCTCCATAAGATTGCTCGTTGGTATTGCTTAATTGCATAACTTTGAGATTCATTAAATGGATGTTAAATCTGCATTTTCAATGTGAGAATTAGATAAAGAAATGGAATAACCTTATGGTTATGTTGCTCCTGAGTCAGAGATGAAGGTGTGAAAACTTGTATAGTCATCATATTAACTAAAACAAACACCAAGATAATGACAACCTCCTATTGTTGTTTGAATATGCTAGGGTCATTGGGAGTTTGATATATACATCATGAACTAAACCCATATTGATCTAGTTAATTCTATGAGTTGTTGGGTAGAGTCATGGGTAATCTAAGTTGAAAGCATTTGGAAAGCTTTAACTAGAGGTCTTAGATACTTAACAGTATGCTAAGGACGATTGATTACACTACTCAAGATAATCTCTTGTAATCGAATGATACAATTACGTGAATTGAGTATTTTACACGATTACTAAAGTTCCCGAGTGGGTATATTTCTACCACCGGTGGAAAAGCGTTGTTATAGAAATATTTCTAAGCAAATTTGCATAGCTCGATTTAAAATGAAATCAGAATTCATAACTTCTGATAAAGTTTGTGAATAAGCTGGACTGTTAAGAAGATATTTTCTATTAGGAAAAACCAGAGCCCCTATGTGAATTAACTACGACTTTCAATCGACAATTAGTAGGGCGCAAAGTGGTTTGTAATAATGGTAAGTCTAGACATATCCGTCGTAGACACAATACCATTAAGCAGTTGATCTTTAATGAGATATTTTCATTGATTGGATAAAATCAAAGGAGAATATTGCAGATCCTTTGACGAAAGGATTGCCTAGAGATCAAATAAACTGTCTATCTAGAGGAATGGGATTAAAGTCTACAAGTAAAGAACGAACACAGCGGAAACCCTACCATGTTGACTGGAGATCCCAAGATCATGGTTCAAAGGGAAAACTTAGTTGTGCAAGTTTTGGGGAACACTTAAGAGTTTTCAAACTCTATCCCATTGCCTAGGATAATGAAGTGCGTGTTCTGTAAAGTTGTAGCAAAGGTTAAGCTAAGCTTTTAATATTTTCTATACTGTCTATATGAAGTGGGGTAAAGCAGATTACTCTTAATAGGAAGTCACCTATGTAAGTGTGAGGTGGCGGCCGCCTCAACTCTATGGAATGAGTAAACACTTATGAATCCAAGATGGGGTGCCAAGGCCAAAATGGACCCAACAGTGAGAACTGAAAGCTGTCGAAAATTTATTATGTGAGTGTCATTATCTGGGCTTACACGAACGACTGACTAGTTCAAGACAACATGTTCACTGGGGAGCCTAGTGAGTCCGATGATATTTCACTAAGAAAGGTTCAAGGCCGAAAGCTACCTTATTTGATATAATAAATTTTCTATTGAACTCTCAAACATGTGTTAATTTCATTCGTGTGGGGGATTGTTGGAAAATTTATTATTTTCTGAAGTCTGAAATTACGGAGAGAATAGAATCGTCCTGGTAAAAACGCTGATCACGTTTTTGCACCTGTTAAATTTGACTCTTGGTTGTCATTTGTAACCGCCATGGTATTTATGCTTTAATAAAACGTTTCGGCAGTTACAGTGACAATATTATGTCAGAATTTAATCATATTCAATTATGTCTTTAATTCCTTACCTATATATAGGCCCCCTACGGTATGTAATCGATGTACCAAAACATAGTGACGTCCTATGTTTATTATTTCCTTCTCGTTCGAGAGGTTGAACAATTAGTAAAGCTCGATGGTGTTCTTTAGTTTGGAGTGGTCCTACTGAAGAACTGAATTCGTTGTATCTTGGGACACGTGTGCACAACCAGTACCACCTGTAGCGGGGCAATTTCATGTTAAGAAAAGAGCTCAGCTCGTCTCGCCTCGAATTTTCCTAATCTCCGAAACTTATCTATTTATTGGAAGTTTGTCCAACAGGGACAAGAAAATCCTGGTGGCTCTGTATATACCTGTAAAAAACAAAGCGAACTAAGTAAACTAAAGTAGAATATTAAAAGGTTGCATTTGGATTGGAGAATTTGAGAGGTAAAATGTCATTAAAGCAACAAGGAACAATTACATGTACAACCTTGAAGCTTAAAGTTGTGTAATTATCAGCAGCCCCTGAAGTCAAGCAAATTACCAAAACACCCCATCAGGAGGTGAAATTGTAATTTGATTTTACTTATAGGGCTAAAATTGTAATGTGACGGGGGAGATTGTAATTTGACCAAGATTAAAATGGTAACTTGCTTTTACTTTCAGGTACGTTACGGTATTTTTCATAATTACAATCTCACACAGGGTTGTGCATGTAATTTACCAATAACAAGCATGTCCAGACAATCTTTAGATGATAGATTTCAAATTCTTGTGCATTCCTTTTTCTGAAAATTTTTTGTTAAACTGAACTTCAACTGATTGCATTGTGTTGTTAAGCGTTCAAAGCTTTTCCGCATCAGTGCAACTTGAGCGGCTAAAGAGCTCACTTGGTTATCTACCGCTGTTCAACGAGCGACATCAACGGATAGAATTGCACTAAGCAAACATGTCGAGTCGGTTGACAGCCTGGCGAAGTTCTCTAAGACTTTGGATACTGCAGTGGATGCCCCTTTGCTACAGGCAATTTAATATCCTTAGATCGAGTCTCGTAGCATAACTTTATAGTCGTTTCGTATATAATTTCTAAGCGATGGCCCACTTACATTATTTGATCCAACTTCTCAATAACCGGCAAGGCTAGAGCATCGTCTTCACAGAAAATACCTCTATCGCTATCCCGATCAGCGTTAGAAAGTACCAAGTTAGGTGTAATCTGAGCTAACTGAGTTCCATAAAATCAATATCCTCAACGGTGGTGTGTTGAAATGATGTGCCAATCGCTGAAGAAAAGACTAGAGAAAGAGCTTCAACAAGGGTATCTCCAACCTTTGTTTCATTAGCGTTATCCATGTTCTCAACATGGACAATTAATGTCGTTATTGGAAGACGAGCCAGAAAGGCTAACACAAGTTAGTGATGGGTTGTAACTCTAGGCTGAGAGTTAATAGAGAAGCGCAGGGCATCATTGGCGCTGTCAAGCTTGATATCAATTCTGTGATAGGTATTGCTGAAGAAATAACCCATAAACATCCAAACCGTCGACCACATGTATTTGGTCAAACCAGTTGCTGAATCCAGGAATGAAGAAGAGTGCCTTGCTAGTTTTTTTCACTGAGAAAGGCAATAATTTATCTTGCGATAGTAGCACTGAAAAAACAATGTACTGGTTGAAGTAGTCGCTGAGTAGTGGAAGGATGTTGTAATGTCCTGATGCTTTCCCTCAAGACCGCAAATGCCTTCCCTTAATGTTGAGTTATGGAGTCTGAAGGACTGTAAATAGGCCCAAAATAGCCCAAAATATTTCGATGGGTATTTTAGTCTTTATGTAATTCTCCTATTAGGGTTAGGTATCTTGTATAAATAGCCCTAATATCATTGTAACCCTATGATTCTTATTGTAATCTTATCTCATCAGAAATATAGTGAATATCCTGGCTTGTCAGCGCCCCCAGACGTAGTCAAAATTCTTTTGACGAACTGGGTAAATAATTCGTGTGTTCTTTTATTGTTCTTTTCTTTCGTGTGATTATTCATTGGCATCATATTCCTAACAACTGCTATCAGAGCTCCAGGTCGAGTGGGAGCGGATATGATGAGTGAAGGAAAAACGACGATTGAAAAGTTTGATGGGATGGATTTTGAATTCTGGAAGATGCAAATCGAAGATTACCTATATGGTAAATATTTGTATCAGCCCCTTGGTGATAAGCCGTCGGATATGAAAGACGAGGAGTGGATGGTGATTGACAGGAAGGCGATGAGTGTGATTCATCTGTCTCTATCACAGAACGTTGCATTCCATACGACGAAGGAGACAACTACTAAGGGTATTTTGAAGGTTTTAGCAGATACGTACGAGAAGCCATCATCGGCAAACAAGGTGCATCTGATGCGGCATCCCTTTAACCTAAAGATGTCATAGAGTACTGTGGTAGCTGAGCATCTTAATGAGTTTAATTTGATAACAGCCCAATTGAGCTCAGTTAAGATTGGTTTTGATAACGAAGTTAGAGCCCTAATTCTGTTGTCTTCTCAACTTGAAAGTTGGAGTGGAACGGTTCCCGCTGTTAGTGCTTCAGCAGGAAAAGAGAGGTTGAAATTTGACGAAGTAAGAGATCTGATTATAAGTGAAGAAGTTCGCAGGAGAGAATCAGGTATAGCTTCAGGATCAGTTCTGAATATAGAAAATAGAGGCAGATCGGAATCAAAAAATTCGAACAGAGGTAGGTCAAAGTCGAGAGGTAAAAGTAAGTCGAGAAAAGACTTGAGTTCGTTAAAGTGTTGGAACTGTGAGCAACTTGGTCATTACAAGAACAAGTGCACAGCACCAAGGAAGAATGGGAAATCAGCTAATGCAGAAACTGAATATATCAGTGATGCCCAGATATTTAGCGTGAGTAGTCCATTAGAATTGTGGGTTCTAGATTCTGGAGCATAGTTCCATTCTTGTAGTGATGCTGATATAATGGAACATTACACTTCTGGAGATTTCGGTAAGGTTTATCTTACTGATGTTGAGCCTTTGAAAATCGTGGGGAAGGGATATGTTCGAATTAAAACTTCGAATGTAAGCGTATTGCAGTTGCATGATGTGAGACATATTCCTGGTCTGAAGAGGAATTTAGTTTCCGTAGGACAACTAGACACTGATGGATACATTGTGACTTTCGGTTGCAGTACATGGAAGATAATCAAAGGGTCCATGATACTAGCTCGAGGTAAGAAAGAAAGTACATTGTATATGAAAACTAATACTAAAGACTGTATTCTCTTGCAGGAGAAAACAATAATACACATTTGTGGCATTGCAGGAGAAAACAATTCGTGTGTTCTTTTATTGTTCATTTCTTTCGTGTGATTATTCATTGGCATCTTATTCTTAACACTCAAGACCGAAGATCACATGGGAATAGTGTTCCCGTAATGAAGCCATGAAGTCTGGAGCATAGGAGACCTACTCAATGCGGATAGGAACCTTTTGCCTAGTATGAACTCTGATTTTTCCTAAATAAAACAGGGTTCATGACCAGGCTAGCCCTTTTTCTTCTATCTAGTAGCCACCGCTTGAAATCAAGGCCCCTCATGGAAAGGCTTATTTAAGAGTTCTGAGGATCTAAAGGGATAATTTAATGATGAGTGTCCTGCTAGCTCTTTTTCGCTTGAGTTTCTGCTCTCACGGCTTTGACAAAGAAAGATCTCCCATAGATGAGCAAAGATCAGGTTTCGTAAGGAGTTGATGACATGCCCATCTTCTGAATGGACATGCTGAGTGAAAACCTCATCAAACATTTGAACAACGACTCGCTGCTCATCCATGAGACCATTCTCCACAACATCAGCGCTGGAGTCCAAATATACTGGCATAAATTCCAGAATATTTGGACTCCACTAGCTCAGTGGAAAGGTCAGATTCGGCCTGTGCAGCCTCTGCTGCAATAAAGAACTTTGACATCGCTGACATAAAGTACTCTTTGTTATCCCCAGTAGGTGTACATGTTCTGTTCAAAGGAAAAGCAGAAATGATTGGAGGGGTCACTTCTACTCCTCGAAGATATCAACCAACGATGATTGTACCCTTTGCACAGTAGGTACCATGGCAGCCGCTGCTGAGTCAACGTGTCAGGAAACTAATACAAAGAAGTGAGAAATATTGGGAGCACTTTTAAAGAATGTAAATACGTTTTTATTATGAAGAAAAGAACGGTGTCGTTTTGACACCTTAGGGTAAAGTTATTTTTGCTTTCCAAAATCAAGCTGCATTTATGGGGCATTAAGGCAATCAAGGGAGAATCAAATTAGTTACAACCTACACCATCAGTAAAGGGACACGTGGGGAGAGAATGTTGCTTCTATATGACAGACGCAGAAATGGAGGAGAAGGGTAGCTTTTGGCTCACGAGAGTGACAGGTTCTCGACTCTTCTTCTTCTTCTCCTTTCTTTGAATATTCACTCACACATATCATTATCTTCTTGGTACAGATAACTAGTTGACGATGGCGTAACGAGCAGGGGATTTCATTGTTATTGTCCTCGAGTTTCCATTCTATTTTTACGTTATTGAATCAAACGTTGAAAATTATTTCTTTGGTTATTGTTGTTGAATCGTGAAGTTTTTGAACATATTTTGGAGCTCGTATATTGTGGACATTTTGGCTTATGCGTGTTCTGTTGCTGTTTCTTATTATTGCTTATTATTGGGTTAATGCGTAGTCTGTTACCGATTTTTTAACATTTCGTATTAGAGCGAGTCCAGGGATTTGAATGGCAAAGAACAATAGAATGGATATTAACCGGGTGGAAGAACTTGAAAAATAAGTAAGCGACCTTAATGTAACAGTGGGTAGACAAAAGGAAGAAATCATATCGGAAATATAGACGATTATGGAGCTACAAATGGCTGCCCTGTTGCGCAACTTGGAAAATGCAAAAGGTAAAGACCATGGTCAGTCATCTTCTCCAATACTACATTCGCCGCCGTCGAATGTAGCGAGAGAGTATACGAGTGGATTTTCAAATGCGAGGATGAACAACCCAGGAAGTAACAACCCCCTCACAAATCATTTCACAAAAGGGGTTAAGCTGGATTTTCCTAAGTTTGACGGGACTAATCCAAAGAGCTGGATTAGAAAGTGTTCTAAGTACTTCATGATTAATCCCCTTACTGATTATGAAAAAATTGTATTGGCTGCGATAAATATGGAGGGTAGAGCTGACTTGTGGTATCAGGATTATATAGAAGGCCGCAAGAATATGTTGTGGGAGAGATTTACGGAGCTGGTGTTTGAGCGATTTTTGGAGGCGGGACAGGGCAACATAATTGGGGATTTTAACAAATTGAAACAGGTTGGATCAGTGACGTTATATGTAGAGCAATTCGACGAACTGAAGTCATTTATGGTAGGAATGAACAGACACTTAACTGAAGATTATTTCATGCACTCGTTCATTAGTGGGTTAAAGGAAGAAATTCGAACGGTTGTTCAAATGTTTAATCCCAATACACTCGGTGCGGCTGTTAATTACGTGAAGTTATAGGAGGCCTCATTAGAGGCTATGACTAGGGTGCAAAAGAGCTGGAGTAAAGGCGGGGAAGGATCAAATCAAGCGGGAATAAAGATGAACAAACAAGGTATCGGAAGAGGTGTCGGGAGGGGGACAATAACAATTCCAACCGATAGGGGACCTCCTATAAAAAGATTAAGTCAGGAAGAGGTGGAGAACCGTCGACGGAAGGGAATGTGTTTCAGCTGCGACGAACCCTATTTCTTTGGACATAAGTGCAAGAAACTCTTCACTATTGTAGCTGTGGAACTAGAGGAAGAAGATGATATCGAAATAGGGGAGGAGGAAGATCTGACTATTTCGGTGCATGCATTGGCAGGAAGAGTAGTCCAAGACACCATTAAATTGTTGGGAAATGTTAAAAATAACACTATCTCAATACTTGTCGATACGGGGAGCACCCATAGCTTTCTTGATCCTAATGTAGCAAAACGAGCCGGGTATGAAGTGGAGTGTACTAATCCTTTACTGGTAACCGTTTTCGATGGCAACAAATTGGAGTGTAACACTAGGTGTTCGAAGTTTCGATGGAAAATGGGTAACCACGATTTCCAATCTGATGTACGAATGCTTAAATTGGGGGGTTGCGACATGGTATTGGGAGTTGATATGATGAAAAAGTTCGGTCCGGTGACCTTTGATTTTGACAATCAGAGGGTCACTATGCAAAAAGATGGCGAGGTTGTGTTACTACAAGGGATACAAGGAGAAATGGAGTTGAAAATGATTACGGGAAAGAGACTACACCGGATCATTGATAAAAGGTCCTACGTCTCCATGTGCCAACTATGCATTACTATTAGGAAAGAAGAAGAACAAAACAATCAGGATGTTTGAGTTCCGGAAGCAATTGAGGAGTTGTTGAGGGATTACCAACAAATATTTGAGGAGCCGAAAGACTTACCGCCAAGGAGAGTCCATGATCATGAGATAGTTTTGAAGCCCGGAGCTCAACCGGTCAAGCAACAACCGTATAGATATTCTTTTGCACAGAGGATTGAAATCGAAAGGTTAGTGGAGGAAATGTTGGCAACAGGAATTATACAGTTGAGCACGTCTCCTTTTGCCTCGCCCGTATTATTGGTCAAAAAGAAGGATAACAACTGGAGATTTTGCGTGGACTACCGAATGTCAAATGCGATTACAATCAAAGATGGGTTTCCCATTCCTTTAATTGACGAGCTGCTAGATGAACTTAGTGGAGCAGCGGTGTATTCAAAAATTGATTTACGGGCAGGCTACCACCAAATACGAGTTAAAGAAGAAGACATTCCCAAAACAGCCTTCGTTACAGTTCGGGCCACTACGAATTTAAGGTAATGCCCTTTGGTTTAACTAACGCCCCCACTACATTTCAATCGTTAATGAATATCGTGTTTAAGGATTATTTAAGGAAGTTTGTTCTAGTTTTCTTTGACGATATATTAGTGTACAGCCCTACTTTGGAATCCCACACGCACCACTTGGAATTAGTGTTTCGAAAATTGGAAGAGAATCAACTATTTGCTAAAAGATCAAAATGTTCTTTTGCACAACCAAAAGTGGAATATTTAGGGCATGTTATCACATTCAAAGGGGTGTCTGCTGATCCTTCCAAGATACAATGTATGATGGATTGGCCTAGTCCCAAAACAGTGAAGGCATTGAGGGGATTCTTGGGTTTAACGGGTTATTACCGGAAGTTTGTGAAAAATTACGGACTATTAGCGAAACCATTAACTTCGTTACTTAAAAAGGGACAATTTCAATGGGGAAAAGAAGCTGAAATTGCATTTGAAGAGCTGAAAAAAGCCATGTCCAAAACGCCGGTTTTAGCACTACCAAATTACAGTAAGGAGTTTATTTTAGAAACGGATGCATGCTTCGGGGGAATTGGTGCAGTGTTGATGCAAGAGGGACATCCAATCGCTTATCTAAGCAAGTCTTTGGGGCCTAAGAGCATATGCCTATCTATCTACGAAAAAGAATTCTTGGCAATAATTTTAGCGGTCGCTAAATGGAGGCATTATTTAGTAGGAGGGGAGTTTGTGATCCGGACAGATCAGCAGAGTTTGAAATATCTTTTGGAACAAAAGATAACCACTGCGCTACAACAAAGGCACTTGGCAAAGATGATGGGGTTTACATACCGAATTGAGTACAAAAAGGGATTGGAAAACAAGGCGGCAGATGCGTTGTCGAGGAGAGGAATTGAGGATTATGGGGTTGATCAACACATAGCGGAGTGTACTCTAGTTATGGGAGTATAGCCTACATGGGTACAACAAGTGATAGAGTCGTACGAAGGAGATGAAGATGTCAAGAGGGCTATCACAGAATGTTTGTTGCAACCGTGGGATGTATCGTACTATTCCTTCTATGGTGGAATATTGAGGTTCAAGAATAGGATTTTTGTTGGGAAGAGCACCAATTTGAGGGCTTATCTTATCCGTTCTATGCATAGTTCTACGGTGGGAGGTCATTCGGGGTTGAGAGCTACCTTAAAAAGGGTGCAGTTGTTATTTCACTGGCCATGTATGCAAGAAGAGGTGAAAAACTTTATTGACATATGCGAGATGTGCAAGCTATGCAAGGGTGAAAACGTAGCATACCCCGGGCTGTTACAACCTTTACCAGTACCCACACAAGCTTGGAGCCATATAGGGATGGATTTTATAAAACAACTTCCACTCTCGGAAGGGAAGGACACGATTCTAGTCGTGGTTGACCGGTTCACCAAGTATGGTCATTTCTTCTCTATCTCATCCTTTACCAGCGTCTAAGGTGGCAACTGTTTTCTTAGATGGAATCTATAAGCTGCATGGGCTGCCAGCTATTATTACTACCGATCGAGACAAGATCTTTGTGAGTCAATTTTGGAGAGAGTTGATGAAGATACTAGGGGTTCAACAAGCTATGACGAATGCGTATCACCCGCAGAGTGATGGACAAGTGGAAAGGGTTAACCAATGCTTGGAGGGTTACTTGAGGTGCATGTGCAACCACAATCCCAAGCAATGGGCTAGATGGATTAACTTAGCCGAATGGTGGTACAACACTAGCTTTCATACTAGCATTAACATGACTCCTTTTGAGGCATTGTATGGATATAAGCCTAGCCACCTTAGCATCGATCCATATTCATCAATAACAGTGCAAGGAGTGGAAGAGTTGGTATTGCAGAAACAGAAGATTGTACAATCCCTCAAGATGTATTTAACGGCTGCACAAAGTCGCATGAAATAGTTCGCTGATCGTCACCGAAGCGAAAGGAAGTTTGATGTCGGAGATATGGTATACTTGAAGATACAACCCTATAGACAATATACTTTGAGGGATAAAAAGTTATGGAAGTTAAGTTGCGGTCCTTTTGCGATCATGGAAAAGGTGGGTTTTGTGGCTTACAAGCTTAAATTACCACCAACAGCTCGAGTTCACCCAGTATTTCATGTTTCGTTACTTAAGAAATCGCCTTCGAATAATTCAAAAATATCTGCTCAGTTTCCTACTATGAATGAAGATGGTACTGCGTTACTTATACCGGTATCGATCTTGGGAAGGAGGATGGTTAAACGCAACAATAGGGTTGTTCCTCAATTGTTGATTGAATGGGTTCATTTACCTGCAGAAGAAGCAACTTGGGAAGATTGGGATAATATCACGCATCAGTTTCCAGCTCTTAAGACTTGGGGGCAAGTCTCATAAACCGGGGGGCCTTGTCAGGAAACTAATACAAAGAAGTGAGAAATATTGGGAGCACTTTTAAAGAATGTAAATACGTTTTTATTATGAAGAAAAGAACGGTGTCGTTTTGACACCTTAGGGTAAAGTTATTTTTGCTTTCCAAAATCAAGCTGCATTTATGGGGCATTAGGGTAATCAAGGGAGAATCAAATTAGTTACAACCTACACCATCAGTAAAGGGACACGTGGGGAGAGAATGTTGCTGCTATATGACAGACGCAGAAATGGAGGAGAAGGGTAGCTTTTGGCTCACGAGAGTGACAGGTCGAATTCTCTTTCTTCTCGACTCTTCTTCTTCTTCTCCTTTCTTCGAATATTCACTCACACATATCATTATCTTCTTGGTACAGATAACTAGTTGACGATGGCGTAACGAGCAGGGGATTTCATTGTTATTGTCCTCGAGTTTCCATTCTGTTTTTACGTTATTGAATCAAACGTTGAAAATATATTTCTTTGGTTATTGTTGTTGAATCGTGAAGTTGTTGAACATATTTCGGAGCTCGTATATTGTGGACATTTTGGCTTATGCGTGTTCTGTTGCTGTTTCTTATTATTGCTTATTATTAGGTTAATGCGTAGTCTGTTACCGATTTTTTAACACAACGCATCGAGCGATTGTGATCACCTGTTGAAATCCACATTGACAACGATGTCGACTAGAGAAATAGGAGCTGTGAAAAATTTGGTTGTCAGCACTAATGTATTTATAGAAGGTAAAAACGGAAGTACTAGATGAAAATAACAAACAAACTTACCCTGAGTGTCAGCCTTGATAGCAAAAACAAACTTACCTTAAGCCAGTTCGAGACGATCAACGTCCACTATAGGTGAAAAATCGTTGATAGTTGAAGGTAACCCAGTGTTGAAAACTAAAATTGATAGAAACTGAAAATAAATAGAAAAATACTTTCGATTACTCGAAAGTCCTACAAGAATAAATTCTTGCCCAACAAACCGAAGTTTGCTCCAAGACTAAGCTCGATTCTTTTATTGATTCTTAACTGAATGAATGAAAAACATAAACCCTAATACCTATAAATAATGAAAGACTCCTAAAAAAGGAAATAACTCAAATGCTAAACCTACTAGAAAACCTAAACCTAATTAAATAAGGACTCTAAATTATAAACGTAAATAATTAAATCTTCCAAAATCAGTCTTCTAAAATCTGCTACATAACAACTCCACCCCCCTTAAAAACAGCCTTGTCCCCAAGGCTGAACTTGAAATTTTTTCTCATCTGCTTGTTCCAAAAAGGGCTGCAAACCGAAAACTTATGGTACTTGCTTTGGCTGCGAAACACAGTCTTGAGAACGTAGGAAGATTCGATTCGGGCTAACCATTGAATTGGTATAATGTCAACAAAAATAAGGACAGTGGCAGGGTGGTTGTGAGTTTGTTGTGAGAAAGTTTGAGGGATTTGATAGATAGAGATCGTGTTAGTTTCTGATGGTTGGAGGTTCATGGTGATGGTGTTGGTTTCCGGACTAGTGATGATAGGGATCACATCTGGTTTTATGGCTTGAATATGTGGGTTGGTGACAGGCGTTGTTCTGAATGTGAAGCTCTGAACGTTGGGGCTGAGAGGGACCAGATCTGTTTGTATGGTTTGAATCTGAGGGTTGGTGGCAGCAGGCACTATGGTTTTGATGCTCTGAATGTTGTTGGAGGTGGTGTGCGTAGCCATGCGTGGAACAGTGTTTGAGGCAGCTGCATCAGGCGCAAGAGGTGTAGGTTGCAGAGCACGACGGGCAGTGATGGCAGCCATCAATTCAGCAAATTGCTGTTGAAGGGTGATTTCGACAGCCGTGAGGCGGCGGCTGAATTCTTCCTGTTTTTCTTCCAAAGCCGTAAATCGAGCATCATCAGAACGCGTCATAGTGTCGGGGCGGATGTTGGGATCCGGCAGGTCGGACCAAATGTTGAAAACTAAAATTGATAGAAACTGAAAATAAATAGAAAAATACTTTCGATTACTCGAAAGTCCTACAAGAATAAATTATTGCCCAACAAACCGAAGTTTGCTCCAAGACTAAGCTCGATTCTTTTATTGATTCTTAACTGAATGAATGAAAAACATAAACCCTAATACCTATAAATAATGAAAGACTCCTAAAAAAGGACTAAACCTACTAGGAAACCTAAACCTAATTAAATAAGGACTCTAAATAATAAACGTAAATAACTAAATCTTCCAAAATCAGTCTTATAAATCTGCTACATAACACCCAGTCAATCCTTGTGCCTCTGCACAACCCAACCATCATCTAGAGAAGAACCATCTCAACACTCTAGGACTTTGGCACAAATGTCGGTCAAGACCTAGTACACAGGCTTCAATGTCTTTCTGATGCAGTTAACACTGAAGGAGTCAGCATCGTCATCAAAATGAACATGAACTTCTTCCCAGATGCTTTCAAATTCAGTTGGGGATGTGTGCAGGCATGAGACCTCCAGAAGGAAGCAAGAAGACAATTCTAATGAGACCTCCGATTGATGCGCACAGATACTTTTTCAGAAAAGTTATCCATTTGACATTTCTAGCGTGTTGTGCATGCGTCCGTAATACATGGCCACGTATTAAAACACGTACACATTACTAACCCGCCAATAACTTATGACTTAAGTTAGTGGCAGATTCATCGGATAGTGGACATGTGGCAGCAATGAAAACTATATATTAATTTTCTCAAATGTTTTCTAGTACTAAATAAAGTAAATACTACTGTTGCTCAGTATTTTCTTTTGAAAAAGTGTTAAGTCTGTGTGTGTTATAACTTCAGTAAGCGTTGGTGACATGCATGTAATTTTGAAAGCCATTTTTTCCACTCTTATATTTCTATATATGTACAAGATTCAAGTTCCCTTGAATTTGTGCACATACTTAGATTTAAGAAAAAATATGAATTTTTATAATAAATTTAGGTTTGTTCATCCACCATCTTCTTTGGTTGCTTTTGGATAGGAACAGATAAACGTAGCTTCATTGATAGTCGCTGACCGAGTCCGAACAATCAGTTATCTATTTTCAATGATTTGATCAGGTAAATGGTTCTTTAACCATTTTCTATCAGGCTTAAAAGGATCTGAGATTTGAGTAGGATCATCAATTCTTTGCAGGAGGAAGTTCAAGTTTACACATAATCTAAGCTCTGGATGATCGCTCCCTTCACAATCATCAGCGATTCTGATATTTTGTTGCTTATAACCATTGGAGCTTTTGTACTGGGAGTTGGCAGAATGATCTCATTCTCATCGTTGCTTGAATCTTCAAGGTCTTTTTTGGATGCTTGATGACAAAGATTATTTACTCCTTATTCAAGGATAATAAAGATAATTTGGATGATAACGAAGGAAATAAATGTTACTTGACGCAGTGAAGGGGGTGAATGGTACAAAATTTAGTTAGTGGCACATGGATATATTTCGGAATACTAAATTGAATTTACACATTTATTTATCATCATTTGAAGGGTTGAGTTCATTATATTCATTCGACTCACTTATTTTGATATTACTTTAGTTATGTTTCTATTATATTCATAATATAATTTAGGGCAAAGTGCACTTCACCCCCTCAAAAAATTTGGATTTTGCACTTTCCCTGCTAAAAACACAAAAAAGAGACATTGCCCCCTAAAAATTTGATATATGCAATACTTTGCCCCAATTACTATTTTTCGGCTAAATTTAATCGAAAATCATTGAAATGATTTTTCCGTCAAGAACATTATCGTCTTTACCATTTATCTGTGATTCTCTCACATATCCGGATTTGGGCCCAAAATCGTTGTGCTTCTCTAATATATCATCTTAGGGTTGCAAAATACTCACCATGATCTCATCATGCATTTGATGTGAGTTCCTATTCTGATAAGCTTTTTCTACCATTCTTTATATGCAAGATGATATCATGGTGAGAATTTTGCAGCTCTAAGATGATATGTTAGAGAGGTACTACGATTTTGGCTCAAATTCATGCATGTGAGAGAATCACAAAAAAATAGTAAAGATGGTAATGCTTTTGACGGAAAAATCATTTAAATGATTTCCGATCACAATTTGGCCGAAAAATAGTAATTGGGGCAAAGTGATGCATATATCAAATTTTTAGGGGGCAATGTCTCTTTTTGGTGTTTTTAGGGGGGAAAGTGCAAAATCCAAATTTTTTGAGGGGGTGAAGTGCACTTTGCCCTATAATTTAATTATAATAAAATATTTTAGGAAGGTCTTCACAATAAATTTTTAATACTTTAGTCATTTTATTCTTTTCCAGAATTAACTTAATAATCATATTTAACTAAATTGATACTCATGAAATCTTTTATATTCTTTGATTTTAAAATATATGATTGTGTTATATATATGCACATGTATATTTAGATAATAACATTTACTATGTTATCATTTATAGATAATTAAAAAATATGAACTTCAAAATTCATATTATGTTAGGTGTTAGTGTTAGTGTTAGTGCATTTGCATTGTAAAATGCATATGTTATCTAATTATAAATTATTTGAAAATTTGTAATATTAAATTGATATTTTATTAATTATTAGTATACTTTCATTATGGATCTATATTATTCAATTATTGAGTTTATAATTTTTATAATAGTTATATCAACACAAATTGTTTCGTTTCTAATAACCTGTTTTTGATTGATTGATAGCGTCTATTGGGAAAAATCTTTTTGCTTTATGTATTACTTCACTTTTTCATATCAATCAATATTTATTTTTTAAATAATTATATTATTGAATATTAATTCATTTAGTCAAACTATTATTTAAATTTAGAATTATTTCAAATAAAACAATATTTTTATGCGTGAGTTCATACCTTAACCAGATAATTTTTTATATTTTATTTAATAAGTAAGTTTACTTAGTGAATTGTTTAACTTTTGAATGCTCAATAACTTATACTTCTTTAAATGTCTTACTCAAAACTTTGTGTAGATGGCTATGTTTTTCATTTTGTTACCTTCAATGCAGGGTATTTGTATGAAAAAATAATGTAATTGTAACACACCACGTTCTCGATTCCTAATAATTGTGAGGTTAAGATAATATTTATATTATTAATTAATTCCCTATGATTCCATCATTCGTATTGGATCCTAATTTTGACTTCTTACTTGGTATAGTTTACTTTATGTCCTAACTATGTGTATTACAAGTTATTATTATTATTATTATTATTATTATTATTATTATTATTATTATTATTATTATTATTATTACCATTATTATTATATAAGCTTTAGTGGTTCTTGAGAAGTATATATATATATATATATAGTTTGTAGTATAAGTTGTAGTGGAGGATTAGTCATGCCATATGTGGCAAGCTAGGAAGCATTCTCCATTTGCATGACATTAGGTGTCAAGCTAGGAATCATTTTCCTTTGCATGACATTAGGTGGCAACATGCATGTCTCTTCTCCCTACCATGACTCATCTTGGGTACAAGAAACACTAAAGATTGTCTTCAATCTTCTTATTCTATACACAAAATAAAAATAAAGAAAGAAAGGAGAAGATGAATGCTTGAGGATAGGAGATCAACATAGCTTGAAAATCTTCATATTATTTCACTCCCTTTAGTGTTGGTAAGAAACTTATCCTTTGTAATTTAATCAAGCATCTTAAGGCTTAAACTAATTGATTGTCAAACTCTTAGATGAACAGAACTTTTTTGTATTTCATATTTGCTCATAGATATGTTCTTGCATGGTAAAATGATGTGATAAGATGCTGAAATTACAGCTTTGTGCAGTAGCTTTTAGGTTGTTGTTTAGGTAACCAAATGAACGAATTTCTTCATGGAAATTTTTCTGGAAACGAACTATCTTGTCTAAATCATATGTAGAAACATTTGGAAGGTTTTAAATTGTGTATGATTTTATAAAATTCGTTTACCATAACTACCAGGTGCTCCATCGAAAATTTAAGGGTGCACGGTTTTGGATTTATTTAAAATAGTTTGAGATGTTTTATTGTTCTGGAACTTTTACTGTATGTTTACATGTATATTTTTTAAGTTTATCATAAAATTTGAGAATTTTCGGCATATTAGAATAATTGATAAAATTGTTTTAATCCGGGCTGTTGGTTTTGAAATCGTACCTGATACATCATATGTTTTATATCTAAAATCTCAAATTCAGAATTTCAATAAGTTTTGAAAATGTTATGGAGTATTTGTAGAAAGTTTATGCCTATGTTTTTATAGAGTTGGAGTTGAAAGTGTTACGGTTATAAGTATTTATATATTAGATACTAATTTGTTGTTGTTTAGCCACTTGAGTTAAAATAGTAATAAACTATCCATATGTAGAGATTTGTAAATATGTATATAAGTGAGTCTTCAGTAGGTCTTGCGGATAATTTTTGGTTGAGGTTATAACAGTATGCTTCGACACAGGATATATTTGTGAGTTCCACGAGACAAGAGGTGACGACATCGGGTTGTAATTGTGGGGTTATCTTGCTTCACTTTGCTTTACCTACTTTAATTGCAGTGCTATTCTTTTTGCAACCTTCATGATTGTGAGAGTTGCCTTGCTTTCTTTTTGCTTCACTTTGCTTAACCTACTTTAATTACAATGCTTCTTTTGTAACCATCATGAAGGTAAATTCTCTGATATCCTATTTAGGACTAATATATCGATGTTCCCGATAGTACTCGTATCATGCTATAGTTCATGTCTTGCCTCGAATTCATGTTTTACCTAATTGTTAGCAACTTCCTTGTGTCTTCTTCTGACCGATACTTTTTCTACTTGAGTTTTTATCACTATTCTTATTCTTGGCTCTACTCCGTCAGATAAGGGAGCTAAGTGCTATACGGGGCAAAGTGCCACGTGACAGCGGGGCCACCTCTTGAGGCTTCAGCGCAAAGTGCCACGTGACGGCGAGAGCCACCTTTTGAGCCCGTAGGAGCCACCTCTAGAGTTTCGATGTCCGGCATCCATCTGCTATGTATTCTTTTTCGTGGCTAAATCTTTGACTCTGAAAGATAGAGTGAAGGGAGCTAAGTGCTATATGGGGCAAAGTGCCACGCGACGGCGGGGGCCACCTCTTGAGCCTATAGGAGCCACCTCTTGAGTCCCAACACTTACAGATCAATGTGTTTATTGAAAGGTGTGAAGTCTCTTGTTGGTATGGGACAGTGAGAGATGGATCATAATCTTTTGTCTGATTCAATACATTAGTTTTTCTTAGGCTTATTTGTGTTATTAAGTTGTTTGTCTATCGATATATTGTCTTATTCTGCTACTTGCCTACTCGCCTATATGTTATCACTATATGTTGTTGCAGAACCCGCTTTACTTGTACCTCACTAGGTCTTTCGGACTCACCCCTCTTTTTTTATCTCTCAGAGGAGCTCGATATATCGGAAGGAAAACTTTGTGGCTAGTCACATTGAGAATCTTCTAAGTTATAAAAGTTAGATGTTATAGATTTAAATGCTTCATTGTATATGGTGGAGCAGTAACTTGAACTTGTTTTGTCTTGCATCTAAACTCTTTGTTTTGTACATACTACTTATATGGTTTGTATGTACATAATCGCCACTTTGCTTTTCTTAGTTCTATATTACAAGTTCAGAGTTTTTTTACGCTTAGCGGTAGCTCGAAATGGGATGGATTCTCATACGGAGCTATCGTTGCGGTGTGGCAGACTTCGGCTCCCATCTCTGGCCGAAGGTTGCCACAAATTTTGTTCATGTTCATATTAACTTTTAGAAAATAGTTAAGTCAGTAGAATGTGTCATATGAAATGTTATGATAGATCTATAATGTGTAATGATTCAATTAATTATATGGATTGTGATTGTATGGTTATTAAAGATACAATTAAATAAGAACAGAGTTAAAATAATAGTTGATATACGCAATTATTACTGAAATAAAGTGTAAGGTGATAAATGTGTCTGCTTCTCAACCAAAATAAGACAAATGTCCATGTCTTTTCTCACACTCAGTTTGAAAAGAAGGATAAGGTTTTTCACACATAAAAGGATTTGTTTGTTTTTGAAAAGTTCAAACAACTTATTTAATATTCAGGTCGATTTAGTTCTTCTAAGGTAGACATGAAATGTGAATATTTAGAGTGAATATCCAGGGATTCGTTTATCTGAGGATGGATTTCAATAAGAATATAGAAAGCTTTTTCAAAAGATTTGAATGAATAAGAGGCTTTCTAGGGTTTGATTTTTGCTCAGATACATTCAATAAGTATTTAGAGCTTTGAAGTTCTATTTATAATAAGCCACTGAAAATAGATCCGTTGTGGTCATTCAATAAGCGCTTATAAATCACTCTCTTAGATAACTTGTTATATGGTGGGTAGTGAATCTCTGAAATTATGTTGCAGTTGTCAATCTGCTACAGTCTATTGATTCTGATATTCAATAAGGTAGGCCTATCCGTACTTCCACATTATTACCCACATTAATGCTTTAATAAGCATTAAATGCATTTGAAATAAATGCCTATTGAAACATTAAATACATCAGAGATGATACTTACTTTCCAGCCGCTTTGTTTGATTTGAGTACTTGAATAATTTGATTGAGTCTTTGACTTTGAATAGAATTGTCGCTTGACATTGGTGTTGTAAATTTATCAGTATTGTCTATCCATCTAAAACAATCTCAAACAATAATATAACAATGAATTAAAGGAAGCAATAAAGAAACACAAAGAAATTTTAACGTGAAAACCCGAGAACCGGGAGAAAAACCACGAAATATGCACTAGAAATCGAGATAATGTTTTCAATGGTGATTACAATTCTCTCTTCTCTCTCAAAAGAATTGAAATTTGAATAATGATAATAATAAACCATAAAAGTATTTATATATGATAGGGATCTTAATTAGGAATCCTCATAGATCAAGAAAACCCATTTAATGGAACTTAATTAGGAATCCTAATCGACTACCATCTCCATACCATACCTAACAATCTCCCACTTGGAGATCAGTAAAAGAGAAGACAGATTATAAACACCGTCATCAACACATCATTTTTTCAATTTCTAATGTACCACCTCCTTCGACGATCATTGGAGGCCAACCAAGGTTCTGCACAACCTTAGTTTGTCAGTACTCACACTCTTGGTAAGCATATCCGTTGGATTCTTATAACCCAATACCTTCTCTAAATACAACACATTCTCTTTCACCAAGCTACGAATGTAATGAAATCGACGCCGAATGTGTTTGGTCATACAATGATACATATGATTCTTAGACAAATGCAATGCACTTTGACTGTCACTGTAAAGCACAACTCGTTCTTGATGTAACCCCATCTCATCAAAGAAACTAATAAGCCACTCCATCTCCTTTCTTGCCTCAGACATAGCCACGTACTCAGACTCTATAGTAGACAAAGACCATGACTTTCCCCTTCATCCATCATCAAAGATTGGTTTTACCACTCAACTTTGACTCAATTTATCCTTCCTCTTGACCTAGAAAGGCCCGACCTAGACTAGAAAACCATCAACCAATCTGAATTCCGCTCGAGTGGAACAGTTGTTGGTGTTCTATTTCATATCCTCCTCATGTTGGCGAGTTAGCTCTTCCCTTCCTTTCTATTTAGGAAGTGAAAGTCGTTGCCGGTGTTACAGTATGAGTATGAGTGGATGAGATACACTTCTGTAACTTGGACATCCAACTAACTGTAGTACCACCAACAGTAGAGACGTACCCCGAAGTGCTTTTGCTTGTATCGATATCTTCACTAAGATCAGCATCAACGAACCCCTCAAGCTTCACTCCTTTCTTCCAAAAGCAAAGCCACATACTAGAAGTACCCTTCAAGTATCTAAGTAACCACTTCACAGCTTCCCAAAGTTTCAATCCAGGATTAGAAACAAACCTACTCACAACTCCCACTGCAAAAGCAATGTCGAGCCTAGTACAAACCATAGCATACATCAAACTGCCAACTGCATAAGCATAAGGAACAATGGCCATCTGCAAATTTTCTTCATCTGTTGTAGGTGAATCCTCCCTTGTCAATTTGAGATTGCTCTCATTTAAAATGGTAATCTGCTTTTACTTTCAGGGAAGTTACACTAATTTCTCAAATCTTCGGGTGTTTTTCATAATTACAATCTGACGAGGTTGTGTATGTAATTTACCAATAACAAGTAGGGGTGACAAAATGGTTCTGGGACCATGGTTCTGACCCAATTAAACTATTTTGGGTTGGGTTGGTTCCTAAGAAATTATTTTTGGTTCCTAATTGGTTCCGACTTGGTTCTAAGTTGGATCCAACTAATTTCAAGTTAGGCCCAAATCACTTGCTAATAATCTAAATTATAAAGAACAAAATGTAAAGTATTAAGTAGGGTTGGGCTTGGTTCCCTTTCGGGTTGACTTCGGTTCCGTTTTGAGTTGAGTTGGTTCCACCTTAAAACCATTTAAAAACTCAACCTATTTAAGAACCGAACTATTGGAACTAACCCAAACCCAACCCGACCCACCCAATTGCCACCTCTAATAACAAGCATGTCCACACAATCCTTAGATGATAGATTTCAAATTCGCGTGCACTCCTTTTTTCTGAAAACTTTTTGTTAAACTGAACTTCACTCTCAAATGTGAGACCATTAACTACTTGTTTGCATGTGACTACATTGGTGTATACGTGTTTTGTGAGTACATCTGCACATGCTCACGATTATGGTCTTTCTAAAAGTAAACATAAAGAAACTGGGAACTCCATATTCGCCTTCACATTTCCTCATTAACTGGGAGATAAACCCAAGCAATTTCATCAAAAGTCAAATGGAGCAACGTGTGAAAGTGGGATTAAATCTAACTTACCTGCCATAGATAAAGAGCTGCAGCAGCAAAGATTGCAATCGCAGCAGCTAAAATCAGAAACACAAACGAAGCACCAAAGCGGAACAGGACTCCAGCAGCAAAACCGCAACATGCAAGTGTGAAACATGGTTCAAAGTCGCGGTATCGGTGATAATATCAGCGGGTGCTGTTCCATATCGGTCGCGGCATATCGAGATATTATCGGGCGATACGATACAAAAGCATAATAAAATACGCTAAAATTTTTAAAAATTAGAATAATTAACAAAAAAATATAAACAACACAAATTGCTACTTATTAATGCATATTAAAAACTTATTATGTACATCAACCATCAATAAAGCTAAATTTTTGATAATATCGCTGATAAGCAGATGCTAGAGCATAGAATGACTCGCAGATCCTACATACATTTACTAACATAACATGTATTTGTTTCATCTTAATCATGCAATTACTTGAGATAATGAATGAGAGGTGATAGTTGTACACGTGACAACCATTAACATTTTATGATTACTCCCAATAAATATTCATATTCCCAATTCAATCAACTTAATTTAATCAAATTTAAATAAAATCTGTGGCCAACTTGTAGTTGTAATTCATCATGAATCCAGCCCCCATCTTCATCCCTATCCCCCAATTCTCACTCACTTCAATTGAGAGTCTGAAAATTTGCCATTGATGATCTGAAGCTCTCACTCTCAGTTTCAGACCTACCCATGATCTCATGCCACTACATTCAGAAAGGCTGTTTGTTTACAAAGCCATTTTTTCCAATTTCGGACCTTATTTTAGAGCTTAGAGTTAGCTTTTCTCAAGCGCTCGCTCAATTCCCACCGCTCGCCGCCCACCTTACCACCGATTAGAACAGCTACACTCACACCCGACACCCACCAATACCCACCGATGATATCGCCGATACACTGATAATATCGCCGATATCCCCGATAATATCGGCGTATTGGCGATATTATCGGTGTATCGGCGATATTATCGGCGATACGTTAAGCTCTCGGACATTAATGGTATCTATCGTTTTTATCGGATTGGCACCCACCGTTTCAGTTACGTATCGCCGATATTATCGGCGTATCGGCCGATACTTTGAACCATGGTGTGAAAAGGCAAATGATGCCATTATTGAATAAAGGTGAGAATTCAACCCACACACATACCCTCTGTCCCAATCTATAGCTCCCGTTTAACCGGACATGAAGATTTAGGTGAAAGTTTAAACTTTGATGAAGGTGAGAATTCAACCCACCCACTCAACTATATGGATTTTGTGGAAATCAGTCAGCTCAGATTACACCTAACTTGGTACTTTCTAACGCTGAGAATGATCGAAGTATTTTCTGTGAAGACGATGCTCTAGCCTCAGTCAAATACTCAGAGTCCAATCTGCAGTTATTGAGAAATTGGATCAAATAATGTAAGTGGGCCATCGCTTAGAAATCATATACGAAGTGACTCAAAAATTATGCTCTAAGGATATTAAATTCGCAGAGAACTTCGCCAGGCTGTCAACCGACTCGACATGTTTTCTTGGTGCAATTGCATCCGCTGATGTCGCTCGTCGAACAGCACAATGCAAACAATGGGATCTGAGGTGAGCAATGCCTTGGGTAGTTCATTTATTGATGATGCTAAGAAGGGAGAAGAATTACTGAGTCATAAAGAAAAAAGGCAAGTCCAAGAGCAACAACATCGATGCGAAGATCAATGCTAAGCTGGACTAAATGCTAAGGAAAAGCGGTGAAGATTTTTGGTAACAACTTCAATGGCAAGCCAATTCCTAACATCGACATAGATCTCCTTCAAATGTTGGGACTCTCGATGTACCAAGATCAATCCCTATTGCACCAGACTTAGTGCATTTTGATCCATTTATCAAGAATTTATAGAGAGTGCCTAAGTCGTTTAGGGATCAATTAGGAAGTATGGGAGAAATGCTTAACGGCGTTCGAACTGCAAGCTCAAGTCTTCAAAATAGGAAATGGCTTGCACATCAACGAAATGCTTCGTCGAATGTGTATATCCGAGTGTTTGCAAGAGAACGACTCGCTGAAGATCAAGCTGAATAAGTAGCTATTAGAAAACAATTCTTTAGATCTTGAGAATCTTCTTAGTTTAGATCTTCATGTATATTTTTTTTATATTTATGCTTCTTATATTTTCTTTTCATAGTCAGCATAAACGTTGTATTCCATCATACTTAAAAATTTAATCAGAATGAATGATTTGTGATGAAACTCCTTATTGGAGCAACTCATAAACATAAAAACCCTAACTTAAGTTATCTGACTATTCTAACTCTTAACATTGCTTATCGCTGACTTACTTTATATTTCTTTGGGATAATGCATCCACCTCGCCTAAACTTTAGACATTTGGCATCCACACCTCTCAACTTTGAAAAATTGGCATGGACCTCCCCTGTGTACTTTTTTTCATTATTTTTATTTGTAAAAAACTAAAATACCCTTCAATTTTACTTATAATCTATTAAAAATAAAAAATATCAAAATATCATCAAAAGACATAAGGATAATGAAATAAATGCAATGGGTGCATCATTGAAAATTCTGGAGAATATGACTCACAACTCCTAAAAAAAATTGTCTTCAATAATAGTTAGTTTTCTATTTAAATAAAAATCTTATTGCTTAAGTATGTTAATACATTTTACATAAATATGTACATCACTAATATCATAAGCAATGTACATTACTAAAATTTAATTTCTCATTTTATAAAATATTATTAGTACATTACTAAATACTAAAAGAATCTTTATGCGGCCAACACTATTTATATTCAAATATAAATTTTTATAATAAATTTAAAAACTTCTTTTCTTGTGCAAAAGTATAGTATTAATCTATTGAAAAAATTAGTTGGAAAAAAAAACGTAAATGCGCTTCTATACCACTTTATTGTTTTTCCTCAATTTGACAATTGTGTTTTAATAAAAGGCTAAATCTAAAAAATATTGCTATTTTAACTAATATCTATTTGGTACATAAATACACGATATTAAAATAGTTTTTACTAAATTCTAAGTTTAGAAATATGAATATATTTTGAAGAACTTAACTTTGAGATGCTATCTTATTTTTTCAAAATTATTGTGTCATTTAGTGAAAAAGTAGAAGAGGGGGTATTGATGCCAATTTTTTAAAGTTGAGGGGTGTAGATGTCAAATGTCCAAAGTTCAGGGAAGGTTGGTGCAATTCTCCCTATTTCTTTTGGTCATCACTCTTGATCTTGAACTTATAAATAGTTTTCCATTACAAGTTTTCAGTAATCTTGACATCATAAAAAAGGGGAAATTGTAAGAAATTTCTTTATTAGAAATTTCCATTATGACAAGATAAGTAAAATTGTTAGACCCAGAAATATGGAAGTTTTGTTTATCATAGAATATTTGTACAAGCGATATGATGTTCGAGTTGTACTTTTAGAATAGGTGATTTTTATCTGCTTTCTATTGTTGTATCTTGGATGCTATTATAGAATTATAGGTGAGTCTCTTAAAGATACGAGGTTGATATTGGCGACAGGAAGAAGACAAGCGACAATTTTTTTCAAAGTAAAGACTCGATCAAATCAATTCAAGTATAGTCAAACAAGCATTGTAAATTAAATGTTCACTCCGATGCATTTAATATTTCAACGAGCATTTATTTCGAATGCATTTAATACTAGGTAAAATCCAAATAACCCACCTGTGAAATATTTTATTGGTTGAAAACCCCTATGAAAAAAGTATAGCAAAAACCCCTATGTAATTTTAAAATTGCACAGTCTCCATTTCTTTCAATTTACTTTAACACCATTGAATTTTTTATAATATGCCCATTATATCCTTCATACTTAATCAAGTAAAATATTATATTTTATTTATTTGACTTCCATGTGTGCGTCTAACAGAGTGAAGTCGTAAGAGAGTTTAGAATTTTGAATATTTATTCAAATTTTGGAAGAAAATAGCATATCAAAATGTATTTAATCCAAAATATAAAAAAGTGAATTCATATTTTTCTTTTTTAAATGGCAAAATCAATTCATGTTTTTGATCAAACTATTAAATTTTTTATTGTATTTTCATTTTTCTAAAATCCTAAATTAATATTTTACAATTTTATGAGAAATTTAATTTAATCCCTTCCTTTTTCGTATGATTAGGATTTGATAACTCATTTGAATGAAATAATAAGATTTCGACCAATTTACTTAAATTTTAGGAGAATTTTACCCTAAAAATAATTAAAACTAATGAATTTTAGTTCATAAATATTATTAAGAAAAAAAGAAATAGAAGAAGAGAAAAATATTGCATTATGCAATTTTGTGGGATAAAAATTGTGTGAAGAAGCCAACAAGTACAAGACATAAAGGGGCATAAAAGTAAATGACTTTGTAACTTAATAGTCAATAATCACTTAAAATCTCATATGGGTCGAGTGTACTTCACCAAATTAACGGAGAGGGTTTCATGCAACTAAAATATTTCAGAGGGGGTTTTTAGGCTATATTTATTTCATTTGGGGGTTTTTAGCTAATAAACATTTCACAGGGGTTCTTTTTGCATTTTTTCCTTTAATACTTACCAAAGCATTACTATGGTTAATAACGTCGAAGTACGGATAGCCCCACTTTATAGAATGTACAGACTATAGCTATAGTAGACTAACATATATAGCAGAATTTCAGGAATTCACCAACCACTGTCTAACAAGTAACAAGTTATCTAGAGAGTGATTTATAGGCACATTCTTAATGGCCCTATAGAATCTATTTTAGTGTTTGTATATAAATAGGACTTCAAAAACCTAAACACATATCGAAATTATCTAATTAAAAGTCAAATTGTAGAAGGCCTCTTATTCATTCAAATCTTTTGAAGAAGCTTCCAGTATTCTTCTTCAAGTTCATCCTCAGATAACAAATCCTTGGACATTCATCCAAAATATTCACGCTTCATCTTTTCTTTTAGAAGAACCAATCGACGTGAATATTATCCAAGTTGTTTGATCTTTCATAAAACAAACAAATCTTTTTCTGTGTGAAAAAACTATATCATTCCTTTCAAACTGAGTGTGACGAAAGAAGAAGGATATTTTCCTTATTCCTAACTTCGGTCAATGTCAGCTCTTTGCCTGAAGTCATCTTTAGCACAACTTTTCCCATACCAGCCACTGGAGAAGTGGCGGAGTTTCTCATATACAACTTTCGTCCATTAATAGGGGTATAGTATAAAAATGTCTCTCTATTAGAACAGATGTGACGTGTAGTACCAGTATCTACAAACCACTCCCTTGGGTTGTCCACCATATTGGCTTCAAATACAACATCAAAATTTTGATTGTATAAGAGTTGTTTGGTTTGAAATTAGAACCTGGATTGATCCGACATTGAGTTACAAAAGTTGATTTTGTAGTATCATGTTTGTTGGAAGAATTTGATTGACTACTGTATTATAATAATTATATTAATAGGATTATGAGGAATTTGAGTTATTCACGGTATGAATAAATTATAATTGATATGCCATTAATCGTTTATTTAATGTAGTAATATTGAATATGTAATTATTAGTCATGTTCGACAAAGCTGAAAATGTGTTAAAAACATCCTTTAGTTTGATTGGAAGTGTTCGACTATGATCTTATTTTATGATACCACACAATATCCCCTCGTTTCTGAAAAAATTGATATGCAAGTAAGTAAAAAATTGACATAGAACTTTATTTATAATATGAGTCTAGCTAGAAAATTATCTGCTTTTATTTGTTTTTATCCAAAGTTATGAAATGATATTATAAAAATGTACATTTTTATACAAGTCATCGGTTGGCTTTAATTACTTGTCATTTGAAAACAAAAACTAAAAGATATCTATTACTCCTAAAAGATATCTATTACTTAAACACCTCAACACTCCACCTTAATCATTCGCAAACTAGTACTCCTAAAAGACTAGACTCCTACCTTAACTAGTGAAAATTCTAATTCAACTGAACTTCTATAAATAATGTTCTACCAATATTAAAAGAGATAAAACATAAAATAATTAAGCACCAACCTGCTTCACAACAGTGCATGTAATTTCCTTAAAAAATCATACCGAAATTGATGCTAAAAAATATTCTGAAAGCACATTGTATCTATTTATATTGTGTATTATACTTGTTACATGTTAATAGTGAAACTAGCCCGAAACCTCAATGAAAAGGCTATAACGTCACATTCTTCTTCTCTTTGGGGTGAATTGGTTATCATCTGGATAGTTTGTTTGGACACATGGTTAGATCCATCACCAATCATCGGAAGATCATAATGTTCTAAGATGCTAGGATCAAAGTAATCGTCCCATCCATGAGAATCAAATTCTTCGTTGTCACAATTGTCGTTAAATTCATTCTGCGTTGGTATTTTGAACCGTTACAGTGACTCACCTCTAACTGCGACTCTTCAACCCGTGATTTCTTTTGGATGTTCGTTTTGGAAATACGATACAATACCCAATCATCTAGCTGCAAAAACAACAGTCAATACAACAACGTAATTTAGTTGTAAGAAAATAAAGAGGTATAAATTATGTTTATATATATTGTCCATCATAATAGAATCCTTGTCGAGGTATCCCTCGATTTGCCATTACTATGTACCAATGATCAATAGCCTCTTATCATTTCTTGTTGATTTATATTTACCACAAGCTACTTGCTGCATATGATCCAATTTGATTGGTCAAATTTTAGCAATAATAAAAATAAATCAAAAATACCCCCTTTAAATATAAATACCCTTAAAACATAAAAGTACACCAATAATAGTATTAACACATAATCTATATAAAATAGTTACGGAGTGTTTTACACATCTAATTCTATCAATCTATGCTTACAGGCTTTTAATTTTGTCATGTATTTGTAACAATCTAGGCTTATACGATTGACAATATTTCACACTTGTTATGCATTCAGCACAAACTACGGTTAATCTGAATCGGAAATCGCAATAAATCGAGCTAAAGAGTCTATGACCTAGAACAAGTTTGAGGAATTTGCACTGAGTTTAGCAACAATCGAGTCTAACAGTATATATGTAAATTAAGAAACAATCTAAGAAATTCAAGAATACGTGGAATATGAATGAAAAATGAGCTATTAACAACATTCAGAAACAGTCACATACTATCAAAAACCCCAAGAATATAAAGAAAAAAAGAGTAAGATTTAACACTAAGTTGTAGCGAAACAAATTTAAAACTATGAACTGCCTAATATGTGAGGTCAAGCTCACTCAGATCGATAGGCACCTAATTATTTGACTGGTCATCGATCATCTTGTTGATGCTCTGATCATCAACAGTGAGGTGCGCCTGATTTTGCACCTGGTTCTGGTTCTGGTTCCTGCCTCTTTGTTAGTTCGAGCCAGAACCTCTTGTTTGAGACTGTTTATTTTTTTTTTTGGCTCAGTACAGTCTCTGGCCCAATGACCATTACGGCCACAGTTGTGACAGGCATCTTCCTGTCGCGGCTTTCTTTTTCCCTTTTTCTGGGAATTTTTTTGGAATTTTCCCTTGGAATTTCCATTTTCGGGTTGTACTTTCCGGAGCTTCGACAATGTTAGCCATTGCCCAATCAGGAGCCTTCTTGACAGAAGCTCGATTGTCTTCCTCAATTCTGAGTCGTACAATCAAGTCTTCTAAACTCATCTCCTTTCCCTTATGTTTCAAGTAATTTTTGAAATCATTCCAAGAAGGCGGGAGTTTCTCAATTAACGTCCCCACTTGGAACGACTCACTCAAAGCCATGTCCTCAGCGTGAACTTCATGTATAATTATTTGAAATTCTTGGACTTGGCTAGCTACGGACTTAGAGTACACCATTTTGAGGTCTAAGAACTTTGCGACCACAAATTTTTTCAATCTGGCGCCCTCAGTTGTATACTTCCTATCCAACGCATCCCAGAGGTCTTTTGCGGTTTTTATAGATAGATAAACGCTGTAAAGCGAATCGTCTAAACCGCTGAGGATGTAATTCTTGCAAAGGTAATCACAATGGCTCCAGGCATCATATGTCGTCCTCAGTTGGGCATCCTCAGAACTATCAGGGACAGACGGAGCGTCTTCCCTCAAGAATCTCGCTAGGTTCAAAGTTGTCAGGTAAAACAACATCTTTTGCTACCACCTCTTGAAGTCAGCCCCGCTGAACTTCGATAGCTTTTTAGCCTGAGCCAGTATAACCGAAACAGCAGCTGGCTGCACCGAAGGTACAACCGCAGCAGCTGACTGCATTGGTGGTATAACCGCAACAGCCCCACTACCAGAACCAGACCCACTACCACTATAAAAAACATACCCGGCGCCAGAACCGAATCCAAGGCCGAGGCCAAGACCGGCTCCTGGCCCAAGACCGAAGTCAATAGCCGTAGTAGCATCATCAGAAACTGGAGCACTTATTGGAACGTAAGCCATATTTCAGAATGTTAAGTTACAGAAATCAACAACAATAATTTAGCGTTAAGCTTGTTGCAAAATCTACACTATAACAACGAATTCTGAAAAAAGATAAAAGCAAATATCAAGACGAGAGACTACTCTCTATCCTTAACACTAAATTGCCCCACCTAGGTGGTACGGGTGTTTGCAATCAACGTCCCAAGATACAACGATATATCAGTTCTATATCAAAACCACTTTTGATATACAAACAAAACAAAACTAATATTTGATTATGAACTGTGTAGAAGATGATAGAAAATCATAGGAGAAAACTGATTTTGGTGTGTATTTTCCATCTGCTGGAGGAGGCCTTTATATAGGCTCGAAAATCAGACAAAAGGGTAATCATAAATAAATTCTGTCATCACTGCAGAATTAATATTGTGGCAGTTTTTGAAGGTTACAGCCAAAAGGAGACTGTTCAAATAAAAAACGTAGCCTTATTTTGAATTCTGTCTTGAGATAGAATTTATACTGAATAAAACGTGGCCAGCGTTTTATTAAGTGCGTTTTTTCTTTTATCACAATTCTGTTGGAGACAAAATATTGGACCCAAAATTAATTAAAAGGAATTAAATTAAATTTGGCCCAAAAAGATAAGCTTGTTAGCCCAAGCCCAACAAGCCCCAAGCCCATGACCCACGACCCGAACCCGACCCGACCCGCCCGGTCGGCGGCGGCGGCGCGCGCATGTGTGTGCGCGCGAGGTGGGTCCAGCCATGGCTAACCATAGCTAGGTCCTCCCCCCTCTAAACTCACACAAACATGTTATGACCCAAGGCCACAAACTTTTATCTAAACACCAAGGTTGATATACTATCTTAAACGTTGGTATTCTTCTAATGTGAGATAGCCAAATTTCAACCAATTGAAGACCATGCTTTAATCATTAATTTCTCATTCGTTATAATTCCAAATCGAGAAATTCGAAAGGCTAAGGTCATCTACTCCCGGAGCAAAACAAGAATATCAAAAAATATTTCGTCTCCCGAATATGTATGGTGTTCGAATTTCTATCACAACATTAGCACACACACATGTACACACATATAGCTTTTTGTTAGCTACTGTTTGCTATTGTTTCCAACAGATTCCACCGCTGCAGGCGGTGACATTCTAAGAGATCACCGAGGCACGTGGATTGGGGGGTTTAGCTCGAACTATGGCTCTCACACGATTAACAACGAAACTATTAGATCTTAGAGAGGGCCTCAAACTTGCCCGGGACAAACACCTTGAGAACATGATTGTGGAGATCGACTCGGCAGTGGTGGTAAAACTAGTGCTAAAAGAAGATACCTTTAGCGCACCCTCTTGACATAATTATCAAGGATTGTCACCATTAGTGGTTTACATAAATCCGCCAAAACCATTCGAATCGCTTAAACCGAATCAACCGGCAGTTTAAAACATGTAAATAATAGTGGCGGTTTGATATTTTTGCCACCCGCCACTTTTGGGTCGGTGGTGAGTTTAAAATTTGCAACCCGACCTCTAGTTATATATAATGCACACAAATGATACTATAAAGATTAACAACAAGCTTTTTAAAATAATATAGGAATATATATTCCTTAACAACGATAATTTTATTATATTACACATTTTACTTTTATTTGGGAAAAGAAATTAAATATCTACTTTGAACACTTATTTTTATTTTACTTGAATAAAGTTTTATTTTCGCAACCAATAAAATATGTTATACATATTTATAATTAAAAATTAAATATATTTTAGTTTTAGTAATATTAGAATTTTCACTCATTATAAATTATGATTATATAAATTTTATTTATTACAGTTCACTTGATTTTCTACATCACATTTACTCAATTTTTAAATTAAATTTACAAGGAAATATGTTTTTCAATGAATTAATAATTAGTTAATAATTGAAGTGCCGATCTGAAAAACATATCTAGATATAAATAATAAATCACAATAATTTTTGAATCGCCACAATAATGTTGAATTGCCACAATTATCAATTTTGTGACAAAAATTCTTTTTAAATAATCAATATTAGCAATTAACGAAATCTTAGTAATGACCAAATAATGAAAACTATATTTTTAAAGATGTATCACCAAAAGTACAATTTTCTTATCAGTAATTAATTATTAAGAGTGATAACTTATTTACGCTTATTATCTCCATTGAGCTTTTGAGAGCTATTTTCGTGACGAAATAAAAATAATTGCCAATTTAGTATGTATAATTCATAGCCTTTTAATATTGTCATTTAAATTTTTGTTATAATATTTTCTTTTTTATAAAGTAAAACCAGGATCAATAAATTAGAATCACCATAGCACAATCTCTCAACTAATGATGGATGATATGAGATCTAAATACCAGTATATTACCTGTGCAATTAAATATTCCAATATCAGAGACAAGTTCAATTAAAACAAGATGCTTTCATCTTTATTTCAAAAGTGAGTAATTTTCCTGACACATCTCATACACTAAACTATATATACATATTAGTAAATTAAATGATTATAATTGATTATCGTATGAAATGATGCATGATGGATAGTTATATTGAAGATTAAAAAAATAGAGTTGAAAATGAATTAGATGAAAATAATTTGTGTGAAAGCAATTTATGATTTATCATTTAAAATATTAAAAATTGAAGGCATTGGTTTGTTTATGGTATTGAGTTCCAAACTTGAATTATTTTAGAAGTGCCCATTATGGAGATTTGTGCGGGAATGATATGAGTAAACGGTGTTTGTTTATTTTTAAAAAATAATTAAAAGTTATAAAATATATCAAATTAATAATAATTAGCTAATATATAATGTCTTAAATATGTATTAGTATAAAAGAGAAAATTATTACAGGACTAAATGATTATTATTGATGATCACATTTGAATCTAATGATTGACATTTAATTATATTGAGTATTGAAAAAATTAATATTAAATAAAAATAATTTATGTTTTAATTATTTAAAGTTTCCGATCCTAAATTTTAATATTAAATTAAAAAACAATCAAAAAAGAGATTCATAGGCGTTATCGTAAATATCAACAATATTGTGGGCTAAGTGGGGAAAATTAACTTTAGTAATCATTCAGCATCTGACATTTCTAAAGTTTCTCGTGCTTGCCCAAACAAACAATCAATTTTTTAGATATATATAAATCACCGTTTTAGTAATGTAACTTACGTTTTTACATTATCTTATTGCTGACACACAAGTCACAACAATATGATAAATTTATTTCTCCTAATGTAAGTGCTAAAAAAATTCACTTATATTATAATAGTTTTTCCTATCGGTCTAATGGTCACAATTAATTTTAACAATTATGGATAGATGAATTAGTTTAAATATTTATACATGCTGACAACTTTATTGGTTTAGCACAATTATTTCATGATTATGTCATTATTTAGACGGATATCCTCAACTTATAACTTCGAGTTCATTTTTTTTTTTTATAACAAATTTTGGAAGACTCCAACCAATGATAGAATAGTCACAATTATTTGCCATAAATTTGAGTTTTGTCCCCTAAGACTATGTGCAATGGGGTGTTGAAAATAGGGTGTTTAATATTTTAAATAGTTGAAACCATTGGAAGAGGGTGTTTAATGGTGATGTGGATTAAATTGGTGGAGAAATTTTACATGGTGTTGAAAAGCTTACATGGCATGATCTTATTGGCTAACCATATTGTAGATATTTTTATTACACTCCAATTATTTGATGTTAATTATTTGATAATAAATAAATTTTTTTATATAAAAAAAATATATCAAAATTCATCATTTTTTCTCCTCTATAAATAGAGACTAGTTTCACTTGATTTGGATACCAAAAAAAATTCGATCATTTTCAATATAATAATATGATAAATATTTAAACGATAATATTATTATAATCTAATCATAAAATTAAAAGGATAAATAAATAAGATAAATATTTAAATAAATATTTAAATAAATTTTATTTAAAAAAATATCGAAAAAGAATTATTTCATCGTTATTTTTAATTATAAACGATAATCTTATTATAATCTAATCATAAAATTAAAAGGATAAATAAATAATAATATGAGATAAAAGTAGTGGGATAGGGTGTTGAATATTATTAAACAAAACCATTGTAGAGTGTAAAATTTGAATGAGTGTTTAATTATTATGTGGAAGAGAGATAAAATGATGTGGAGTGTTGGGAATTGAAAAAGAGGGTGTTTAATGTTGTGACCATTGTACATAGTCTAATAATAATTGAAAAGGTCTCCATGGACCTGCCATCCCATTCCCAATTGCACTTTACCTTTTCCATAGAAAATGACAATGTCAGACACTAATTTATAAATTTTTCATAGCCACAAAAAATATCCATTTTTTTGCTTCAAATTTAATGTTTGTAATCTGAAATTTAAAACCAACTTAAAACAGCTTTGCTACTCGTATTTTCTTTAATTAAAAACAAATTAAGTTTCTTTCTTAAAAGTCAAGATCAAATACATTACATATACATCAATCTTATAAATTTAGATCAAATAAATATTATAAATTAAGTTTCTTTCTTAAAAGTCAAGATCAAATACATTACATATACATCAATCATATAAATTTAGATCAAATAAATATTATAAAATATAAATATATAAAAAATTATGTATTCCACATATTATAAATTTATTTTCATTGTCCCCACTTTATATTTATTTATATTTATGCGAATATTATAAATAATAATATATACATCAATACTAAAGTTAAGAATTCACTACAAGAAAATAGGGTATCAGAGACGGAATTTTAGAGACGGACGGAAATCCGTCTCTAATAATAGGGTATCAGAGACGGAATTTGTGACGGATATTCACTCCGTCTCTATTTGGCGACGGATTAGCGACGACTATAACATCCCGTCGCATTTTCTAAAATAAATACGGCTTTAGAGACGACGGATATAGTGACGGACATAAATTCGGTCGCTAAATCCGTCACTAAACGCTAATTTTAGAGACAAAAATTAGAGACGGAAAAAGTCGGTCGCTAAATTTTACATTTGTGACGGATTTAGAGACGGATTTAGAGACGGAAGTAAATTCGGTCTCTAAATCCGTCACTAAACATTAATTTAAGATAGAAAATTAGAGACGGAAAAAATCGGTCACTAAATTTTAAATTTGTGACGGATGTAGAGACGGAAGTAAATTCGGTCTCTAAAGCGTCACTAAACATTAATTTAAGATAGAAAATTAGAGACGGAAAAAATCGGTCACTAAAGTTTAAATTTGTGACGGATTTAGAGACGGAAGTAAATTCGGTCTCTAAATGCGTCACTAAACATTAATTTAAGATAGAAAATTAGAGACGGAAAAAATCGGTCACTAAAGTTTAAATTTGTGACGGATTTAGAGACGGATGTAGAGACGGAAGTAAATTCGGTCTCTAAATCCGTCACTAAACATTAATTTAAGAGAGAAAATTAGAGACGGAAAAAATCGGTCACTAAAGTTTAAATTTGTGACGGATTTAGAGACGGATGTAGAGACCGAAGTAAATTCAGTTAAGTTTTAGTTAATTTCTAGTCACCATATAAATATTAAACTAAATTATAAAATATGAAAAGAAATTAGAAAATACACCTAATTAAGTGACTCTTTACAAATGATTCGAAAATACAAAAAATAATTATTATGTGAATTATATTGGATTGGATGATTGTGATTAGGGGTGGAAATATTTTGTACACGTTTTTGTTATTTCTTTGCTAATCGAGCTGAGCTCGAGTCGAGCATCAAAACTTATCGATCAAAAAAAATTGTTAAAGCTTGGTTTGGTATATTATCGAATCGAACTTTTACCGATCGAGCTCGAGTCGAGTATTGAATAATTTGGTTTAATTTTCACCTTTCGATGTTGGGGAGAAGTGTTACAAGAAGGGAATTAGAACAAAGCTATAACAAAACCTAATTTATAATTTAGTGACTGATATATATGATATTAAGATATTTTATAATTTTATAAAGAATTAGTCTAAAAACCTAAACAATCAATTCTAAACCCTAAACTTATCTAAACCTTGAAACCCATGTAAACTAATGTGATTTACATAAATGATTTAAAGTTGTAATTATTTTTTAATCAATTAAAGGCATAATTATTTCATATTGTACTTCGTCTTATGTGAAGAATGAAACAAAAATATAATTAAATAAAATAATAATTAATTTATAAATGCAAAATATATAAAAATAAAATTTGTGGCATTCTTGGTTTGAACCCAAAACCTACACTCCAAATTTAATGTCTTACTACTACACCAAAGACAACTTTTGATATAAACGCACATGAGATAATTATAAGGGAAATCGGTTTCTTTATTTTCTTATTAACAAGTAGAGGCAGCGAGAAAACACTTCTTCCCCAAAAAAAGCCCTAGCTCGATTCCCCCAAAGCAGCGAGAATTCTTCGATTCGAACGCCACCTCCGGCCACCACACACTATCTCCGACCACCACCGGTAAGTTTACTTTGATCTTTACTTCTCTCTGTAAATTCATGACCATATTTGGAGGTTAGATTGACCTCACTTGAACTTAGCTGTAGAAGAAATCTAGGTTGGATTTGCCTTATGTAGATCATGTTTTTGTTTTTGTTCTTGTTGCCTCAAAAATCACTCTTCTATATTCTCCATTATGATTGTGAAGCAATAAAAGTGAAATCACTCTGTGTGTTTTTTTAGTATGTAATTATGCATTATTATTAGTATGTTCATGAATTCTTTTTATTGAGTTGAATCCGGACCCAATAATATGTCTAGGTCTAGTTTGAGACTCAAATTTGGGGCTAGATCTATTCTGGTCCACACAATTTCGAACTTAAGACTATGTTAAGTGTTAACAAATGCTAGTGTTCTTATTTTTCCAAACTGTCCTGTGAAATTTTTGGAGCAATTTTTTGAATTTTATTGTGATGTTGTTTGATTGCAGATGTCGTAAAGTGTTGAATATGAGATTGTTTCCAAACGAGAAAACTGGGAAAACTTGGGACCTAAATGTAATTTACTATTTCTTGTCACTACTTTTATTTTATCTTTTCAGATTTTCTGAAATTTGAAAATGGCATTCTACTGCATTTGTCCATTGTTTTATTTTGTACTACACAGTTTGGGTTTTACATTGGTAGCAAAATTATTGATTGTCAATGAAAGTTTATAACTAGTTTTTTGTTGGTATGTGTGGAAAGGATAGATTAACCTTAGCCCTTAGTCAATGGAAGTTTATAACTAGTAACTATAATGTTCTTCTCTCTTAACTTCAAGAAGGCCATATTTATTTTCATCATTCAGCACATAGTTGGAACTTGGAAGTGAAAAAGCATATCTTTGAGTTAAGTAGCTTCATGAAATGATATATACCAGTGGTTCTGAAAGATTATGGCACTGTTGTAGTTGAACATGGATTGATTTTCATGGCCTTAATGTTTATCGACAGGTCATGCAACAAAATTATGAAGTTTTGTTAGGTACCTTCTATTTCTCTACCTTTTGAGTTCCTGGATCTTGTTTTCTTGTTAGTAGTTCGAGTTTGTTGGGTAACATTGTGTAGCTTCAGGGCTGAACTACTGATTGTTGACGGTTTATATTTGGTGCAGTAAGTCAGTTTACATTATATGGGATTTTGAAAGGAAACAAGCCCGATTTTCATGTGGCAATGCCTCCCGACACAGCAAAACCATTTTACGCTTCCCTGGTAAAAAAATTCCAGAAAGCTTACAGGGTTGACGCCATTAAAGGTGATCGGCATTTTCATCTCTCTCTTTACTGAATTGTAAGGTATTCACTCTAAGTTGATCTAAAATTCTCATATTCTGTGGGTGTCCGAAGAACTTGAGTGGGTTTAATTCTAAAATATTTCGAACTACTCACAGCTGGTATAGAGTACTCTTGAGTACCTGTTGAAATATATTATGATACAAATACCTTGTTAGAGAAGTAAATATATGTTCTATAAAAATGTAATTATGTGTATCTTTTTGTTGTTCTAGAGGAAAATGTGGAGCGTGATGCGGTAAATAAAGCACTCTTGTCCTTACTAAGGCAGGATGATAAAGGTAATTATACTGTTCAATAACATCTTATAGAGACAGATTGAATTTGGATAAGGAATGATAATGTCTTATCTTGTTGAAGTGTCACATGCCAACCAATAAGGTTTCTTTTAATGCAAAATTGTTTCTTAAGCTTTTTCAGAGACACGAGTTCTGGTAGGTTAGTATTGTTCATCACTAGAAGCCAATATGTGAAGAAATATATGACAGTAAATAAAATTAATGCTGATTTTCAACTTGTATTTGCACAGTAAAGGAAGGGAAGGTGGATATGAATGCTGTAAAAGAAACTTAATCACGTGATACTTGCCTCACACAGTCACACTGAAGTTGATGTAAGATCAATGTGAAATTGAACCTAGGTCACAAGACTAGTTTGCTAGGCAGTTTGCTTTCAGTCAGCCGGGGCTAGGTATCTCGAATTTCTAGGTTTACATCTGTGTAATTATAAATACTAACCAAACCTTCTAGTGTAGCTTGTAAATACATTTTAAAAGAACTACTTCTAAAAGGACAACCTCAAAAGTCAGAACTTCGAAACTTGATTGAAAATGTATTAATTTTGAAATTTTAATGCTAGTGTTTATGAAATATTAATTTTTAACAAATTCAAATTGGTGAAGTTAACATTTATGAAATATGAAATATGGATTTTTTAAGCATGTGATGATTGATGACCGGATAGCTACACTTATTTATTTCCACCTGTAATTTTCTCTTAGATCAAGCTTTTATTTAGGTTTTAAATAATCACTTGGCACTTTCGTGTAGCATCGAAATTGCTAAAGTCCAATAGGAAGTGCAAACAAGGAAAGTACCCTGTTTCATGTGTGCATTTGGACATTATGAATTTATGATGTGACATAACTGGAGAAATAGAACTCCCTTTATGTTGGGATGGTTTATACGCAACCTCTACAACATACAACATAAATGTAATTTGAAATTGAAACAAAAGTGAAATTGTGAAACAACTTTCAATTGTGAAATAAAATGAATAACATTCTCTGTTCAGAACTGAAATATGAAATATCGACAATATCTCTGTAGTATTTAGTAGTAATAAATTTTATTTCATTTAATTGTATTTAGTGATTTGGATGATTTATACAATGTCTTCTTGTGTTCTTGCTCACACTTTATCTCGTGTGTACAATTAGTGAGTAATGTATCGACTTTATTATTTATATTTGTCTAATTGTTGAAATATTTTAGTTGAGGTATAGGTGGGACAACTTAACAGATATTGGGATGTGGTCGGAAGAAGGACAAAGAGAGAGATAAACAGATAAACGAAATAAGGGAGGAATCTCGAAAGATGAAAGAAGATATTCAAATAAATATGCAAGAACTTCTTCAGAAAATGATTCAAGAAACGGGACTTTCAAACCACAAGTATCCTAGTGGATCTGGGCATGGGAAGTAAAATTGTTATCTCTTACTTTTGGTTGAATGTTAGGTTTGGATTGAGATATTGTTATTGATTATGATATTGTGCTAATTGTTTTTATAGTGACGTGAATGACTTGTTTTGTTATGTAGAAGTGAATATGATGTTGTGTTAAATATTTTTGGTTGATTTTATTATATTAATTGTGATTTTGGATTTCATTTGATTAATTGTGACGAATTTAGAGATGGAATGATATATAAATTATAGAGACGGATTTAGAGATGGGTTCATTAAAAAATTCAGTGACGAATTTAGAGACGGATTTAGAGACTGAATTACAGAAAAAACATTAGAGACGGGTTTAGAGACGGAATAGAGACCAAACTTAGACACCGAATTTGAGACGGATATTGAGTCGGAATAGCCACAAAATATTTTTGACGGAATTAGAGACGGAAAAAGGTTGATATTTAGTGATGGAATTGGTGTCGGATTAGAGATGGAAATAGGTTGATATTTAGTGACGGAATTGGTGACGGATTAGAGACGGAAATAGGTTGATATTTAGTGACGGAATTGGTGTCGGATTAGAGACGGAATATATGTAAACGAAAATAGCGACGGATTTAGTCCGTCACCAAAATTAGCGACCGATTTTGGCCCGTCTCTAATTTGCGTCTAGTTGTTTAGCGACCGACCTTAGCGACGGATGTGTCCGTCGCTAAAATCATTTAGAGACGGAAAAATGGGGTATCAGAGACGGATTTGTCCGTCTCTGATACCCTGTTTTCTTGTAGTGATTGAGAGTAATGTGATTTTTATGAATTTTTAGAGCTCAAGAGGTGAAAAAGGAGGATAAAGAGAAATGAAGTAAATATTATTTAACTCTATATCTATATGATTTCGAAGTTTGTAACTTAATAATACTGTTAGATAATATTTAGATTAGTTTAGATTATATCGTATTATATGTTGTATTATGTGGGTTGAAATCGATTCTTTTTATGATAGGCTACGCACATCTTAAAGATGCTATCTTTAAAGGTATATATTTCTCCCACACGGATGTAGATGGTTTCGAGAAATACACCTTCTAGGATACAAAGCCTACAACTGCATTTCAAAAGCTACACTCTTTTGAAACCTCTTTAGAACAAGAACTCGACCAATAGAGACTCGACAATATGTAGAGAAACGAAAATATGTAGAGAAAGAAGAAAGAAATATTTGGAATGATTTTAGTGGTCAAAGTATGGAAGTATTTATAGACTTCCAAAAGATGTCACGAATAGTCACATTTTCACCTGAAATGGTATCTCCAATCAAGAGATACTTCTTCGGTCAAACCACATGACCATTGGACCGAAACAATGTGAATGACACCATTTCACGGTTCGAAACCTTTCATTAAAGGAAGCAACCGTTAGAAAACGTCCCGTCAAATATTAAATATTCATTTAATATTTTATTTCTTTCTTTCTTAAATATATATAAATTATAAATTATATATAAATATACAACAATCCCTAATTTATATATAATAAAAAATACGAAATATACAAAAAACTTGGTCTTTATACAATGAATAGCCATGAAGTGGACAAACCTTTAACTTATGGTTGAATATGAATTACTAAGAAAATATATTCTCGTTATATATGAGTTTTTGCTCTTTTATACTTGGCAGCACGTTTAAAATGGACCTTGTGCTAGATCCTAGTTTTCACAAGTACTCTAGAATTCTACCGATGTTAATCCCTTAGAAGCGGCCTCTCACTTCTCTACTTGTATAGGTAGACTCATCAAGAATGTCCACACGCATTTCACTTAGCTATAAGTCTATTAAGAGTTTATTAATAACTCAACCTACTCTTGTGTGGTATAATAGTGCATAGACCAGATATGAGACTTTAGAGAAAATGATGGCACCCCCACTATTTTTAAGTTATGCACTTGAAATGTATCCATGTTTCCATTTCACTAATATTTTGATTGAATTGCCTTTTTAACTCTCATACGTAGGGTAACAAGTACATAACTTGTACCATAAGATAGAGTTGGTTTCAATCAAGATATTGTTTTATCGGTAGTAGTCTCATATCTCTCATGGTCTTAGTTATCTTTTCTCCAGCTAACGGTTTTGTTAGTGGATCCCACCATCAACATCGTTCGGGTTGTCAATCAATGATTGACTTTGATCATCACTAGCATGATTCAACTTACCACGTTAGTGGTTGTCCCATCCAAACGGAATTGGTTTATCTTCATTTCGACTATTGTTAGTACACAAACACTAGATTTGGTTTGACCAAATTCTCCACAACTTTCAAGTCATTTTCTCGAATTTAATTTCGGACATTTGACCGACTTTCTCGATTTTACTCCGATAATTAATATTCTTTATTCTTGACCAAGTTGTGTACTGTGCACAATAAGTCACTCCCATTTCCTCTATTAGAATAGTTCGTTTCATAATATGAAACATTCAAAATCATTTTCACTCATAACCTTATAGGTTTATAGTGATGATATTCCACAATGTCTGTTTTAAATTACTTAAAATCAGACTCAACATTCTTTCGCTAAATGAAACCACGTCTCGTTTTTCCTCACCAATTATATCACTTTTATAGTGAAAATTGTAGACGAAAACTCTAGATAATGCAATAATTATTCTTTACACAACATTGACTTCTTTAAATAAACGTCACTATCACACGAAAAGAACATGCCTCTAATTTAAACCATCTATTTAAATAATGCATTTCTTCATTCATTGTGATCAGTCTTTATTCTAAAGTATGTCAAACATAGTAAAGAACCACATTTATTGCATTTCTTCATAAGCCGAAAGAAATTTTCTAAAACCATTACTTTATATATGCATAAGCATGTACAGACTTATTCTTTATCGAGAATAAATCACAAACATATAATATAATTAAATATTATGTTATATTATATGTCCCACATGCTCACAACAAGATCAAGATTACAAGAAATGATCATCTTAATCATGCTTCATATATTAAGCAAGCATATTGATTTATTCTTTCTCAAGAATAAATTACAACGATAAAATATTATTAAATCACATAAGACATATAGTATGCTCACTAGAACTCATAGATCATTGTTGCATAATAAAGCATAAAACTTATCTTATATATGTTTCACTTTGCATGCACGAATAGTTGCCACTTTATCCTTTCTTCGTTCACACCCTTTCTAGTTGCGGTCACCATCTCAAAATGGGTGAATCTAACATCTTTCCAAATAACTTTAAAACATGCATCAGGAAACAAATCCAAAGTAAGTTACCACAATTAACATTAGTATCATTATTAATTTAAACAAATACGTGTTGATACTCCCTCTTTTCTAAGCATCACATGCATATTGTTGGTCTTCAGTAATATTCATGTCTCTTTTACATAAATTACTTTCCTTGTATTTAACTCACAACCAAAAGTAGCAATAACCATTGTACACAAATTTTGAGGACCAATGAATTAATTTGAACTCGGCCGTCATTTTTCTCCAACTGTTACAAAATTCTTCCACCAGTTTCGTATGATGACAAATCACCAAAACTAATTTAATGTCGACTATATTTTCCATCATTCCGATATAGTTTCGGCACTCCACCAGGCCCTCAAATTTCATATTTATTTCAATGGTTGGGGGTTCGTATACCACCATAAATGACCCCTTTCAAAACCTTAGTTTAAATATGTGGAATATTATTCCACAAGACACCTTTAATTCTATTTTTAATTCAGCATCGTTTTTCCCTTTACTCTGGAGTTCTCGATTTTTATCAACTTTTGCATACGTTCGATTATGAGTTGCTAAACTCATATTTCTAGTCGATGATTCTTCAAGGTTTGATTCTTTAAATTCGTGAGATCGAATTGTGCTATAATTTCTCTGTTATTAGGTATTTACTTTTTCTCTGAGCTCTGTTGACAATATATTTCAATAGGTTAGATAACCTGATCAATTATTTAATCTTTGAAATCATATTTAGCTATTTAGGGGTAACTCCGTGACTGGCTAACCCTAATTTTGTAGCAGTTAGCGACGTTGATTATTTAATCGTTTTCGATTAGTCGTTATGAGAATTAGTAATATGGTCTAAAGAAACCGAGCTTATGTGTTTGTTGGCTAGAATTGGTGTCTTTCTAATACGTGCATGCTATCGATAGGCTAAATCCTAAAAGCTTGTTTAGGGTTGTCTAATTGGTAAGAGAAGTAGTCAAAGAGCTTGTTTTGGTTACCGACGACTTAAGGAAAGACTAGGTTATTAGAGCTTGTTAATAACTATAGCCAATTTATCTATAAAACATTGAATTATCTTTGCATCAGTGATCGAATTAATTGAATCAATACCGAGAAAATCCGAAGACTAGAATTTTCCATCATATCGAGAATCCGAATTTTTGTTTTATTTGCATATTTTGAATCTGCGTTTTTTAATCTTGTGCGTTTTAATTTACGTCCTTTTACTTTAATTAGTTAAAAATCTCAAAACCCCCCTTTTTATCGATATTAGTAATTTAGGAATTAAATTTTACACCATTCCCTGTGGATCGACCCTACTTATCGCTGATTACAAATCTTTTTAAAGTAGGTTTTTATCTTTGTTGGATTCAACACCCACCACTCACGCTTCCGACTGCAGTATCTAACGCCTATTATGGAAGATAACTCAGCGAATGGTGGGTCGATGATGGTACGCACCGATATGAAATATTCGAGAGTCTTAATTAAGGCTAGCGGGTATTATTAATTGGCTAGATCTTGTGCCATTAAGTCCGATAGTTATGATCATAAGCCGGCAATCGGAAAGGCACATATTAGCATGTAAATAGTTGTTTTGACATATACGTCAAAAGATATAAAACCATTAAGCAGTGATCTTTAGTGGCATTGTCTCTATTGATTGAGTAAAATCAAACGAGAATATATAGATCCAATTGTATGCCCAAAGATCAAATATACTGCATATCTAGAGGAAGGGCTTAAAGACTACAAGTTAAGAACGGACATAGTGGAAACCCAACCTTGTTGACTGGAGATCCCAAAATCTTGGTTCAATGGGACAACTAAATTATGAAAGTTCAAAAATGCACTTGGGGAGTATAATACTCCTGCCCATTCCTAGGATAAACAAGTGCAACCTACAACATGTAGTAAAAGTTTAAGCTGTGACTTTTAATGACTCCTAACTATCTAAGTGTGAGACGCAACAAAGTGGAGTATGGTAGGATACTCTTATAAGAGGTCACCTATGTAAGTGTGAAGTGGGGCCGCTTCAAATTGAAACACTTATGAATCCAAGTGGTGTTCCATGGCCAAAATGGACCCAATCGAGAACAAAAATTGTTAGAGAAGTTATTGTGTGAGTATCATTGTCTTGGTTTACACAAACGGCTGACCAGTTCAAGACATCGCGTTCACTGGGGAGCCAAGTAAATCCGATGGTATTTCACTAAGGAAGGTTCAAGGCCAAAAGCTACCTATCCCGATGCAATAGCTTTTCGCCCGAACTCTCTTAGCGTCTGCATAGTCTGCATATGCGTCTGCATAGTCTGCTTTGGAATTAATTTCATTCATGGTGGGTATTGTTGGAAATCTTGATTGAGTAAATTGTGTTCTAGCACGATTTATCTAAACATATAAGTGAATTTCTTATGTCGAAAGCGAAATGTCTTTGGCTCAATTCATTCTACTTTTCGAGTGGATAAATATAGAGTATTTAATTACTCAAATCTGATTTCGGGTGAATGAGAAATTAATTAACAAAGTATGTCACTTAAAATATTGTTCATAATTGGAATCAATTTGTCGATTGATACATTTACGATTAAATGATCACAAATCATACAATCGACGGCCGCGATTGTATGAGAGAAAGTTCATTTAGTTCGAGGACGAAATGTTCAAATCGAAAATTTGAGGGACCAATTTGAAAGGACTTACTTGTTCAACATTCAAAGTTTTGGGGTCAAAATATTTATTTATGAAATTGTTAGTGCACCCTGATGCATGTGATTAGATCCAAATTTTAAAAAAATGTGATTGGTTGATGAGATGGTGCATGGGGCACCCGTTCACAACAAATCATTTCTAATTGGGTGTTTTTGAATGAGTGCAACTTTTGGAACTTTTATGGAGGGGTTTGTCTAAAAGACATAACTCTCCTACAAGGTATGAATAGTTGCAACTTTTATGGAGGGGGTTTGTCTAAAAGACATAACTCTCCTACAATATATGAAAAGTTGCAACTCTTGACCCAAAACTCTTCATTATCTATAAATAGACCCTCCATTTGTGGAATTAAAACACACCAAAAATCATTTTATCTTCTCTCTTTTTCTCCTAAACACTAATATGAGTATTTTGAGAATTCTTTGCATATTAAATGTCTAGAGATGCATTTAATTCATACGAGTCCATAGAGAGAGTTTGGAACAATATTTTGTTCGCTAGACTCGGGAATTTGTAGTGGTATTATTGCCGAGACGCCGTCATTGTATCTTGGGAAACAATTGCCATATTCCGTAACCACCAAGAGCGGGACAATATTGTCTTAAGGAGAGCGAGTAATCAAAACTCGTGCCTCGACGTTTCATTTTGCATCTTCATAAACACCGCCCGTTACGCTTCTACTAGATTTTTCCCAACAAAACCGAGAACAAAAATTGTTAGATAAGTTATTGTGTGAGTATCATTGTCTTGGTTTACACAAACGGCTGACCAGTTCAAGACATCGCGTTCACTGGGGAGCTAAGTAAATCCGATGATATTTCACTAAGGAAGGTTCAAAGCCAAAAGCTACCTATCCTGATGCAATAGCTTTTCACCCGAACTCTCTCAGTGTCTGCATAGTCTGCATTTGCATCTGCATTAGATTAATTTCATTCATGGTGGGTATTGTTGAAAATCTTGATTGAGTAAATTGTGTTTTAGCACGATTTATCTAAACATTTAAGTGAATTTCATATGTCGAAAGCGGAATGTCTTTGGCTCAAATTATTCTACATTTCGAGTAGATAAATTTAGAGTATTTAGTTACTCAAATTCGATTTCGGGTGAATGAGAAATTAATTAACAAAGTGTCACTTAAAACGTTGTTCATAATTGGAATCAATTTATCGATTGATACATATACGATTAAATGATCAACAAATCATACAATCGACGGCCGCGATTGTATGAAAGAAAGTTCATTTAGTTTGAGGACTAAAATATTCAAGTAAAAAATTTGAGGGACCAATTTGAAAGGACGTTCGAGATTGAAAAGTTTTGGGGTCAAAATATAATTTATAAATGTTGTTGAATGGGTGCAACTTTTGGGACTTTTATGGAGGAGTATTTGTCTAAAAGACATAACTCTCCTACAAGTTATGAATAGTTGCAACTTTTATGGAGGGGGCTTGTCTAAAAGACATAACTCTCCTACAATATATGAAAAGTTGCAACTCTTGACCCAAAACTCTTCATTATCTATAAATAGACCCTCCATTTGTGGAATTAAAAACCACCAAAATCATTTTCTCTTCTCTCTTTTTCTCCTAAATACTAATATGAGTATTTTGAGAATTCTTTGCATATTAAATGTCTAGAGATGCATTTAATTCATACGAGTCCATAGAGAGAGTTTGGAACAATATTTTGTTCGCTAGACTCGGGAATTTGTAGTGGTACTATTGACGAGACGCCGTCGTTGTATATTGGGAGACAATTGCCGTATTCCGTAACCACCAAGAGTGGGGCAATATTGTCTTAAGGAGAGCGAGTAATCAAAACTCGTGCCTCGACGTTTTATTTTGCTTCTTCATAAACACTGTCCGTTACGCTCCTACTAGAATTTTACCAACATTATATCGTATCATATCTTTTATAATCTTGTAGTTATTTAGTTTTATCTTATTTCCATGTTTATAGATAGATTACGATTTCATTAGATTCTATTATAACTCTATTTATACAATTATTTTATCAATTATATAATTCACGGGGTTTCATATTATTCAACATGGTATCAGAGCCATGGTTTCTAGCCTTGGTCTCTCGATCTTTTGCTTCCGCTATTTTTAAGTCGCCGACCCCGTCCGGCGCACCTTATTTCAGTTTAATTTAATTTTTATGTTATTATCGCTCACCCTTGACAAATAAGGAGTTTGAGTTATTGTCGCTGCACCATGTAGGTGCCGCCGGTTTTTTTCTTATGTTACGAGCACTCGCCCTTGAAAATAAGGAGTTTGAGCCCTTACCGCAACCTGCCTCATCGAGGACTTAGAATCATTGTTTTTTTTATGTTACAACTGCTCACTCTTGGAAATAAGGAGTTAGAGCCATTGCCGCCGCCTTTGAAGGTTATCGCCGGCTTTTATTTTTTTAGATTTGGATCCAATTTCAACGTTCAAGATCCCACGTTTCAACTACGGGAAAGTGTTAGATTAATTTTGCAGGTTTTTGCAGGTTTCTACTATGATTAATTTTTACACCCACCTATTTTCAATTTTTTCGATTAAACTTTTCCACACATGTCGTAATCTGTAAGACATCGATATCCGAATTGGTGTGTTGTAAGGCAATTATAGACTATAATCCACATAATTGGCCATTTTTGACTAATACAAATAAAAAAAACTTTCCACGTCTACTCTCAATGATTAAGGTTAGCAGCTCCTAATAATCACCATGTGTTTGAGATGGCTTTTTGGGAGAGTCCAAGCGTCACTCCATAATTACAATTTACAATCAATGTGACCAACCAATCATATATCCAAAACAATGTGACCCCTATATATGTGTTGGAGTAAAATTTTAAAATATATTTTGTGTGTAAAACTCTAAAATAAAAATTTAACACTTTCTATTCATGAAATATATGGCATATTAAATTTATTAGGATCGATGTAGAAAACACTATATATTTGGAGATAAAGGGTTTTACATAGAAGTGGATGATGAAATCGCCATCACCAAAACATGTGGTTGCAATAACGACCCTATTACACCGAGTGCGGCATAATATTTCTCCCGCCTACTCTATAAAGTTCTTAAAAGAATTTTGGATATGAAATATATAAATACAAAATAATCATCAAATAATTTTTTCCATTCTAAAAACGACTTGAGCCACATCAGATATGAGCAATAATATTAGATCCATTCGGGGCAACTCCTAATAAAACTGGTCGGACAGCTGAATCTTGTGGCCTTAGTCATATGTTCGATACCCTTGAAAGAATGTTTATTTGTTTTTTCTACCGTGAGCCTAATCAGTTATAAACAACTTAAACTGATTGACTTTCTTATGTAATTTGCAAATTATTAGACAAGAACGAAATTTACTCACTACGAACCTTAAAGATAACAAAGACGAATTTTCCATTCATCCAAAAAATAATATTAGATTTATAAATTAGATTCTATCCACTTGAAGCCAACATAGGCATAACAAGACGCTTTGGACACGAAATGAGAGAGCTTTTTTAAAATATTTAAACGGCGGTGGAGTAATCCACTTGTCCATAACAAAAATACTTAATTGCCAACATTTATTTTTAATTATTCATATTCATGATTGACCTAATTAGTATCAATTATTAAATAAAAATCATGCCCTGGATCCATGTGTACCCCTCCACGTGTTTGGTCCGACAAAAAAGTCTACGTGGATACACATCACACAATTAATCTTATAACCAAAATAATAATAACCACAATTACCTTATCCAATCTTCATTAAACATGTGTCCTAGGTTCATCTCATTGTCTCAAATCAAACACGTCTATTATTGACGTCTAAATTTAGATTTGTCTAGTCTTTAAACCATAACTTAAGTAATTAATTAAATATTTGATTTGGTTTAAGATATTTTTGTACTATGGATTTTTCATTGTATTACTAATCTAACTCATTTAGTATTGTGAACAAGCTGAGTTCTAGTCAAACTTAATGATTTTTTCAAGTTCAAGTTCGAGCTGAGAGCAAGTTGACGAGCTCGAGCTCGCTTATAAATTTGAAATTTAGGAAGGAAAATTTTAAATTTAAATTTTAAATTTGTTTTTTTTTAAATTTTTATTAATTTTTTTTTTACATATTTATTAGTATAATAATATATCAAAAAAAAAAAAAAGCTCGCGAGCTTTTTTTTTTAGAGAAGTGGGCTTGGGGTCGTGAAGTTCGACTCGAGCTCTTTTGAACTGAATCAACTCAGCTCACAAGCCGACTCGGCTCGACTTACACCCCTAAACTCATTATCCATTGTCCTCAAATGGCATGTCATGAGCTTGTTAATTTATTTCACATGGAAAATAAGATTGTTATTCAAGTTTATTTTTTTGATGATGGAGATATTTTTTATTAAATAAATTCGGCCAGTATTTTTTGAAGTCTAATTAATTCAACTTATAAAAGATTTCACGTAAATAGATAATCATCAAAAATTGTGACAATTTGTGATTGAATTTAAAATATTTCATAGTAGATACCACTTTCAGACATTAACCACACTCTTTATTTAATAAAAATGATAAATGATATGTGACAAATAACTTGTTATCATTTTATTATTTTTTTTGGATGACGAGGGAAACCCGCAGCCGCTACCGTGAGGTGCGCATTGGGTAAACCCCGTTGTTATCATTTTATTATTAGTTCTTAATATAGTAAATATAACAATAACTTTTATTTATCTAAATGGTATCTCTAAATCTTATTCTTAAAGCATCATTTATTTATCACCAAAATGGAAAACATAAAAAAAATTATTTTCACCAAATCTTAAAGCACCATTTATTTTATTTTCACATATTAACCACTCAAAATTATTTGTTACAATAATTATTTCTTTCTCTTTTTTTATGATTTATATTTTATTATTATTATTAATTCTTATAATTATTATATATATAACTAATATAATTATTTTGCACATCATTTATTATTCTATTACAATTTATTTGACATGCTTACAACTTTTAACTCAATTATAAAAATATAAATAAATATTTATTATTCACACACAAATTTATATATTACTACTTTTAATTTTTAACTTAAAAACATAAATAAATATAACCATATTATTTCATTTAGAATATTAAAGGAATCAAAGGAATGATGAGGTAAACATGACCATAAGTATGGGATTGGATCCGACGTGGAAAGATGATCCACCGTCTGTAAGTGGACCAAATCAATGGCGGAGGCCACTTTTCCACCGTTGGATACAGATAATTTCTTGTCCAATCCCAACAAGAAACAAAAACAGAGAGAGAGATATACTAGCTGCTGCATCATCATCACCCACCCACCCGCCATGGTCGTCCTATTGCCACCTCCTATAAATACCCCTTTTCTCAACATTCCTTTTGCATTCAAAACTTGCCGTTTCTCCCCATTCATTCACCCTTTGCGTAATCTTAAGCAAACCCATTTTTCTCTCTTCAATTCTTCACCTCACATTCTTGCTTACAAGGTGCGTTTTCACATGGACTTTTTTCTTCCTTATTAGTGTTTCTTTTGTAAAAAGATTTCACATGGGTTTTTTGTTTTTCTTTTGAAAGTTTAGCAGATCTCTTGTTTTATTGTTCGATTGTACTGTAAATTGGGCAATTTTTTTGAAGAAATTGTTTAATTGCAGGGTAGTGAGGTAGCTAAAAGAGAAGCTAATAATAATACTAATAAAGACACAGCCATGACAATTAAACCAGCTATCCGTATATCTGACAAAAAGCTTCTGGTAAAGGACCGTACTATACTCACCGACATCCCGGAAAATGTGATCCCTACCTCCGGCGCTGCTGCCGGTCCGGTGGAGGGTGTCTTTTTGGGTGCAGTTTTCGACCAAGACAGCAGCCGCCACGTGGCGTCTCTCGGGACCCTTCGTGATGTGCGGTTCTTGTCTTGTTTTAGGTTCAAGTTATGGTGGATGGCTCAAAAAATGGGTGACAAGGGACGTGACATCCCTTTGGAGACCCAATTCCTGCTAGTGGAGACTAAGGATGGGTCTCCTTTGGAATCAGACGTCGATGGGGATGATGAAAATAAGATTGTTTATACTGTATTTTTGCCTTTGATTGAAGGGCCATTTAAAGCTTGTCTTCAGGGGAATGATGAAGATGAGCTAGAATTGTGTTTGGAGAGCGGGGATAGCGATACTCTTGCGTCATCATTCACCCACGCTGTGTACGTTACCGCAGGGACGGATCCATTTGCGACGATATATGAGGCAATGAAGGCCGTTAAGTTACATCTCGGGACATTCAAGTTGAGGCACGAAAAGAAGCTGCCGGGAATTGTAGATTACTTCGGTTGGTGCACATGGGATGCTTTTTACCAAGAAGTGACTCAAGAGGGAGTTGCAGCTGGCCTCGAGAGTCTCGAATCGGGTGGGACCCCTCCAAAGTTTGTCATCATTGATGACGGTTGGCAGTCAGTTGGATCCGACGGTAACCAACAACAACAAGAACAAGAAGAAGAAAAACAGCTTGGAGCGCCAAAGCTGCTGAGGCTGACTGGAATTAAAGAAAACGAGAAATTTCAGAGAAAGGAGGACCCTTCATTAGGGATCAAGAATATTGTCAACATTGCGAAAGAGAAGTACGGATTGAAATACGTGTACGTATGGCACGCTATAACAGGGTATTGGGGCGGTGTAAAGCCTGGTGTGAAGGAAATGGAGGAGTACAATTCAGCTATGCAATATCCAAAATTGTCGAAAGGGGTAATGGAGAACGAGCCAGGTTGGAAAACCGATGCAATTGCACTTGAGGGTTTGGGTTTAGTGAACCCGAAAAGTGTTTACAAGTTTTACAACGAGTTGCATAGCTATTTAGCTTCGGCTGGTATAGATGGAGTGAAAGTGGATGTGCAGTGTATATTGGAGACACTTGGGGCTGGTTTGGGTGGTAGAGTTGAGGTGACTAGGCAGTATCAACAGGCTCTTGATGCTTCAGTTTCTCGTAATTTTCCTGATAATGGATGTATTGCTTGTATGAGTCATAACCTTGAGTCACTTTACTGCTCGAAACAAACGGGAATTGTGAGGGCATCTGATGATTTCTACCCGAGGGACCCTGTTTCACATACAATCCACATTGCTGCAGTTGCATATAACAGTGTGTTCCTTGGAGAGATAATGGTGCCTGATTGGGATATGTTCCATTCCCTTCATCCAGCCGCTGACTATCATGCTTCCGCCAGGGCTATTAGCGGTGGACCTGTCTATGTTAGGTAATAATAAGTTTGCGTATTAAATAGTTTAGGGTGTGTTTGGAGGAAGGATTTGAAATGACACCTAAAATGGAGTCATTTGAAATCCACCGTAGCTGTGGAGAAAATAGCTTAAAATGAATGCCAATGGATTTCAAATACATCACAACATGAATTTTATCCAAACAAACTTAAATGGATTTGTCGATGAATTTGAAATCCATAGTTTTCACATTCTTCGATCTAAACACACCATTATTGTTTATATAGGTTATCTATTTAGTAGCATTACTAATGAATGAGTGCATATATATATATATATATATATATATATATATATATATATATATATATATATATATATATGTAACAGTGATGCACCTGGAAAGCACAGCTTTGATCTTCTTAGGAAGCTTGTTCTGCCGGATGGGTCAATTCTTCGAGCACGTTTACCAGGCCGCCCCACTAAGGATTGCCTGTTTTGTGATCCTGCTCGGGATGGTGTTAGCTTGTTGAAGATATGGAACATGAACAAATACACTGGAGTACTTGGTGTATACAACTGCCAAGGTGCAGCATGGAACAGTGTTGAGAGAAAAAACACATTCCACCAAACTAAATCGGAATCAATAACAGGGCACGTCAAGGGCAGAGATGTCCATCTCATTTCCCAAATTGCCCTCGACTCCAATTGGGACGGCCAAGTAGCCTTTTATTCTTACAGAAATGGTGATGTCATCACTCTCCCATACAATGTTGCCATGCCAATCTCACTCAAAGTGTTGGAGCACGAGATTTTCACAGTCACACCAATCAAAGTATTGACAAATGGGTTGAGCAGATTTGCACCATTTGGGCTCATTGACATGTTCAATAGTGGTGGGGCGATAGAAGGGCTCAAATACGAGGAGAAGTTGGTTTGTATTGAGGTTAAGGGATGTGGGCGTTTTGGAGCTTACTCATCGACTAAGCCTAGAAAGTGTAGTGTGGGATCATGTGCAGTGGAGTTTGAATATAATTCAGCTTCTGGTTTGGTGTCATTCGACTTACACGATATGCCTAAGGAGGTTCACATTGTTGAGATCGAATTATGAATTACTCTTGTATGTATTGTTATGGAGGTCGATTTAGAGGCCGGGGTTGATGATTTGACCAGTATTTTTTTTCGAGAACCTCAAACGTGGTTGGTTTAGTTGAACTCACAAATTGCTCTTTTCGAGAGGTTTAAAATTGGAACAATAATGCATTGTTTGTATGAGTTATGTAATGGAAGATGTTGTCCTTTGAGTCTTACCTCATTTAATAAGGAATACTGAGTTCACTTTGATTTGAGCTACATTAGTTTCGATGTGAGTTGTATCGATTCCATTTTGTAACAAAAAATTGATCTATTGGACCATTTTTCATGTTTAAAATCTTGGCTTAATTTTGTATATGGAAATTCACTTAGCAAAAACACAAGGGTATGGCATTTAGGAATTGCTTCACTGTGGGTGGCTCTGAAACGGTAAGTTAACAGTGTATAATAATATTTAATATAATTAGTAGTAAAAAATTCTTTAAGGGTGTGCTTGAAATGAGGTAGTTGGATTTGAGGAGTGGATTTCAAATGACTTTAAAATGTAGTCATTTAAAATCCACCATGGTGGTGGGAAGAATAGCTCAAAATGAGTGTCAATGATTTGAAATTCATTACAATTTGGATTCATCCAAACAAATTCATTTGATTTGTCGATGAATTTGAAATTCATAACTTCGAAATCCTTTATCCAAACACACCATAATATAATTATATGGAAGAAATAAAACTTCTCTTGTATATACTATACGCGTTTGAAGAAAAGAAAAAAAAGAGAACACCCACGACCGGTTGCAATGAAAAAAAAAATCTTAGATCCACATTCAACTTAATTTTTTTCTATTAATTTCGATAATCTTAAATTGTTTAAAGCCGTTTAATATTGGCAATGAATAATTGTTGTAAGTCATATGAAGTATTAGTTGATATTAAATAATAGACGTCTGATGAATTAGTTTCTTATAATAAAATGGGATGTTAATTATTTGTAACAGATATGTGCTCACACTGGATATAGACCAGAACTGCCTCACGACGTTCTGAACCCAGCTCACGTGCCACTTTAATGGGCGAACAGCCCAACCCTTGGAACATACTACAGCCTCAGGTGGCGAAGAGCTGACATCGAGGTGCCAAACCTTCCCGTCGATGTGAGCTCTTGGGGAAGATCAACCTGTTATTCCTAAAGTAACTTTTATCCGTTGAGCGACGACCTTTCCACTCGGCACCGTCGGATCACTAAGGCCGACTTTCGTCCCTGCTCGACGGGTGGGTCTTGCAGTCAAGCTCCCTTCTGCCTTTGCACTCGAGGGCCAATCTCCGTCCGGCCCGAGAAAACCTTTGCACGCCTCCGTTCGGTTTGTATCATGTGATTGAGTATGATAATATGCTTGATAATTAAAAGAAAAATTGAGAGATATACATTAGCAAAATATTATTTGATTGATATTATAAATGAGAGTGATATTCTAAATATATTTTCAAATTGTTTGGTTGACATATTATATAAGGATGGATCCAATCCAATGAAAAGGTTAAAAGGCCCTATTTATCTTGTTAAATTACCGAAATTATCCAATAAAATTATAGTTAAAAATATTGAATATATTTTATAAATTAAAACGAAAATATTTTGAATTTTTTAATAAAATGACATGATTATATAGAATATATTTATTTTGCTCATTTGATAATTTTAATACCTAACTTTGAAGATTAATTCCATATTTTTCAAGACTGATTCAATATTTCTCTAATATGGATTTGTTTTATTCCTCTAATATAATTCTTTCAACTTTGTTATATAAATTCTATGGACTAATTAATCACTATATAGTAGGATTTGAATATAAGATGTGCTAGACGCGAAATATTATGTTAAATATTCTTTTAGTTTTATAGTGGGGTAAGTTAGTAATTATACTTATTAAATTAGATTGGATGTAGTCTTGTAATAATAGATACCATTTACTATTATCCTGGAAAATGAGTGATTAAGAATCGAGCTTACTATGTATCATGTGCTCGAAACTTAAAATTAGGATTGATAATAATTAATATATTCACTCCTATAAACCCCAACCAAAAAACGAGCAGTAAAGAGATCCCAACCAAATGAGCACTAAAGAGATTAGACGGTAATTACGGTGGTTAGTGTACTTATTCCATATGGAAGTTCATGTGCTTGAAATTATTGCAATGAACAAAATATTGAAAAATACTTTGAAAATAAAATCAAATAAACAGTTTCAACCAATATAGTTTTAATTTTTAATTTGACTATACCCTTAATATATGAACCGGTGTAGCAAGTCTAACCCCCAACGTTTTACATTTATTTGTCTTTATAAATTCATAATAAAGAATAAAGTCCATCTTACTTGGTAAAAATAAGAAGGTCGAGATCATGTTTCACATTATGAGGAAAAAAATATGACAGGATGAAGGAAATAAATACTTTGTATGAATTACTAAGGGGTCAATTGGTTGACACCCTTTATGTGAAAAATTGTGTCCAGGATAAAAAATTTGAAAAAATGTTACTTGGTTCACTTTTCAAAGAATTTCTTTTGGAAATTTTCTTGAGACTTAATTTCGGTACAGCTGTCTTCCATATTTCCATCTCTCCCCTCTTATTTTGTCTCTACTTCCATATTCCCTTCTCTCTCCTCAACCTTTGTCTCTACCCTTCTCCTCTTTTACAAATCTCTGAAAATCGAGATTTAATCAAGGAAAAAATCTAGGGCCCAATTGGATGGCATATTCATCTACAAGAATTTCTTTTCATGGTAAAAATGATAAATGTGATTTGGAAGATGAGATTTTTAAGAGAAAAATAAGTAATGATTGTAGTTGATGTGATATGTTTTTTATTGTGAGAAATTTGTTTGAATTGGTATTTAAATATATTTTTTTATTAAATGTGGTTAGTCAAACTCGTTGATTTAGACGTCCAAAAATAGTCACAATGGATCTTATTTTAAACGTTGTATTATTTTGTATTAGAATATATAATTAAATTAATTTTTTTGCTTTGAAAGATAGTCGAAAAAACTATTTTAATTGATTGTATTAACTGTCAAATCATGAATAGTAAAATTAATTTGTTGCAAAATTTTTTTATGTTATTTGTAATTTTGGGAGATTTTTTTAAAGAATTTTTCCGGAACATGCTAAACAAATAGGATTTCTCCAAAAATTTTATCCTAAACACTTTTTTTCATAGCATAGGGTGCCAACCAATTGACCCTCTACTTTTTTTTATTAATGAATTGATTGAATGACACATGGGAATGGTTGATAAAAAAAATCTCACTCTTTCTTCTTTATAATTCATATATTTTTAAATTAACAAGAATTCAATTTTTAATTAATGCATGGGAAATCATTCACTTAATTAATACATGAAGGCTCTCTTGCATGCAATGTTTATGGGATTTTATTCAAAAAAAGAAAAATAAAACAAAAATGATTATCATTTAATTTTATCAATGTTCCCAAATTTAATATAAAATAATTAATAATTCAATATATATATAAGATACATATAAAATTATGAAAATGATACACTAACCAAACCATTTTCTTCAAAATTATCTATAAAATCAACGAACTTTCTTATAAAAATCTCAAAAAAATGTCACATCAACACCTTTTTTCCAAAAAAAATTATATCAAATCAACCATAATCATTACAAAATTTTTTCTAAAAAAATATCCATCCAATCACATTTTCACTATCACATTTCTTATCACCAAATTTTTTTTTCTCACTTTTATCTTGAAAATTTATTCTCGGTGAGGGATATGCCAACCAATTGACCGCTAAATTCCTAGCAAAATAGGAAATATGTGCTCATATATGAGAGTGCTAAAATTACCAATGCATTAAACATAATTTCTATAAACATTCCCACCACCAATTATATTTATATCCTCAAACGAAAACCAAACATTGCCTTTCAATTTGAAAGCAAATCCATAAATATAATGATATAATTAGAGAGATGAATTTCCATCAACACATGAAAACTATCTACAAAATCCTCCAATTTCAAGAGACTAAAACTGTTAAACTTAATAAAGGCAAAGCTATACATCTTCTTGTTCGGAATCATCGAAATCTTCTTCATTATCAGTTTCCAGTGATTGAAATAACAAAACCCGTTCTAATTCTGAACCAAAATCATCATGCTCTTCTTCTTCGCAGGGTTCTTTTCTTTTCCTATTATTATTGAACCCAAATCCAAATCCTTTTTGTTCATACAACAACTCTTTCTGCTCATTCCAATCTGAACCACTCTTCTCCACTATTTCTCCAATCAATCTCCTCTTTTCTGCTATGTGCTTTACATTTTCCACATCTATCACTTGGCTACCCTCTTTGATTGATATCACAACAAAAAGAAGTAAGTTTCCATGAAATCATCAGGATATATGTCAGTGTGCATTAATTATAATTAAACTGGACTTACCTTTAATGGCTGACTCCTTGGCCGCTGCATAATCACCCGATTTCTTCTTCAGCAAATCAACATCAAGCTCCATGCCCTTATTTATCAACCAAGATCAAATAACAAAATATTATTAGCTTTAGGAAGGTGAATGCATGGAAAAGCTACTTATGTATACTTACTTTCAACAAAAGTTTGTATATATATTATATATCACAAAGTCATCAAGTACAGTAAACCTCACCAAGTCCATGTGGATGAAGTGCTCCAACCGTGAATCAGCAAACAACCTATTCAATCACCAAGAGTGATCCCAGATTACAAGAACAGGATGAACAAAAACAAAACGTCTTTGGAGGACTTACTTCTTATATGCTGCTTGGACACGGGCATTTTGTATATCGGTGAGTTCGTTTATTCTCTGTGCCACAGAGCCTTCATTTGCACCCACAAAACCAAAAAGAAACATATTCTTTTCTAGCATACTTTTCACTAAAATAGAAACGACTTTCACACCAGTCCTCTTTGCATCAATGACTAGGTTCTTAAGCTGTCTCATTTCTCCTGTAAAGAAAATTCAGGTAGACTGACGTCTTAGAGGATAAAATAGCATCATTTCATTACTTCACATATTGGACCGAACTCTGCTTCCAGTCATTACCAAAAGTCCCAATCTTTACATAGGCCTCAGTTTTTACGTACATTAGAAATTGTGAGAAAATTCAACATCAGAAGTATTAGTACAGTAACAAGACTGACAATCTTTCACCAATAATATTTTGTAGTAAAATGTTTCATATAATAAGAAGCTATATTATGTGCTTCCCAATACTAAATTCTTAGTTGTGAAGCGGTAGAAAGTGCACTCGAAAACAAATCGACAAGTTGAAAAAAAAAAAAAAAAAGACTCGCAACAATTCTTGATGGTGGTGAGTTAGTCTAGAACAGTGATCATGGCATTAGGAGTCTATCACCATTATGTTCACTAATTCAAAACTTTTCTAAAACTAATTATATCTTTACACTGGAATTATTATCTGTCGGCGAAGTTCTCTTGCAGCTCTACAGTCAGTCAAGCAACTAGTTTTATAGATGTTACCTTCTCTAGCAGTCTGTCTTATACTAATGAGGTCCAGAAAAACCACCACAATTTACTGGGTCAAATCCTGGTCGGTTTTGGCAAAAAAACAGGAAACAATTACCAGCCCAGTTAAGGTTGAACAAATCATTCAAAGATATTAACATTTTATATAAGTCATGAATCACTTTCTTATCTTTTTCTTGTTCTATAAACTATTATGACTGTTTAAGTTTATTTAGTAAAAAAAGATACACTAGTACAGTTTCGTATTGTAGTGTAGGAAAGTTCGAATCCCAGCCACTATAGATTTTATGCAAAATGTGATACTGTTGTCCAAATAATCTCCAGTATGACCAAAAACTAGTTTCTTAGATAAAAGTGCATATACAACTCTTTTATGGTTTCAAGTTAAGAACCAGGGACCCAGCTTGACTGAAGAATGCAGCAGCCCAACTTTCAAAAAGTATCATTAAATGTTCATATTGTTCTGCCAATACACCTACCTACTTTAATTATCACTGAAAACCTATGCAGAGTGAAAATAATTCAAGAGAAGCAAATTTTAGATAAGGACAGCTCAAGACTGGAGTTCAATTTTCAAGTGATTCAAAGGAGAAAAGTAAAGGCGATCCATGAAGAGTGAAGAGATAGGAACAAAAGCAAAAAATTTAAGGTCCTCGCTAAATTCATGGCATTAAGACTGGCAGTCTCTTCAAATACATTACAAGTATAGAATCCACGCACATTCTCTAGAGTCTAGATGGTACAAAAAAGATTGATTGACCATCACTTCAACTCTAAATTTAATCAAGAAATTATATACTTCAAATATACGTGTTATTCCTAAACCCCAAGAACAGATAAATTCCACGTCTCATAGTTTATGCTTCTCAAAAGAATCCTATTAGGATAAAAAGACCACAAAAATTATCATTCAAATATGCTTAACAAGAGACATTGCTTTATATTAGGAAGATAAGAAGAGTCGATGAAGAAAATATTGTACTAAAATAGAGGAAACAACAGAGTTATAATGCGATCAAATTACCAAAGTAGAAACATCTACAATTGGGAGATACCATGTGGATCTAGATACAAGCATACATTACCAGATCCAGTACAATCCCACATCAAATTTAACGACAAACATGCACGATCATATGTAGATGCAAAAAGGTCGAATACTCACCAAGAGACAAATATATTTTGAAAGGTGGCCTGAATGGCTGGGTCTCATACATGCAATACAAGCAATACAGCCCGCCCAATCTATATGAGAGAGGACCAGTTGAAACCATGTGACCTACAATTCAAAATTACCACTGATAAGGTAACTAGAAGAATGAAGGATTGATTTGCTTAAAAGTTCATGCATGAAAGTATGGTACACATCTGGAAAGAATGTATAAAAGTTACGGATAAAGAATGTGGTGAACTTGCGGGTTATGGAGTTGGGGAGAAATATCAATGCATTCACATGGCATGGCCTATGTCAAGGCAACCTACTTTTCGTCCAAATGTCTCCATTTATAGTGTGTCATATTTCTTCCTATATAAAAAGAGCACAATAAAAGAGTATGCAAGTTGATGTTTAGATCCTGAGCAAGTATAACTTCCAAAAATTTCCCTTGAATTACTGGTCGCTCTAAGACCAAACATTTCTTCTTTGTTTTCGAAAGAACGTTTTAACAACAAAGATGTACTCTCAGAAAAGAAATGGCATTTAGAAAATCAGCAACCCCACCAGCAGGTTAGCATTTTTTAACGTTTCAGTTCAAGACACCATAGCTGTCCTAAAATAGAGGTTAATTATGTAAAACTTATGAAACAATATAATTGTTTTATAACGGAAACTAAGAAAACCGAAGACCACTTTCAAGACCTCCCCACCCGACTTCCTTGTATAGGAACAAGGAAAAAAAAAATAAGAAAGAACCAAAAAATTGTACTACAGACAAGCTTACATTTGCATGTTGGCAGGCAACTTGCTGAATGCATATATGACAAGCAATGGACAGCCCATTTAGATAACTTACCAATGCAATGTGCATATAATGACTGCATGAAGAATCCTTGGTTAGTAGAAGGGCTGGCCTCAAATATAAATGAGAACTTTTTAGAAAGCCAAACCCTTTTGAATTCTGCAAAAGTAGTTGATTCACACTAGAAAACATAACAACAAAGTGATATTAATGAACAATTATAAGGTCCGAAACAATAACCGGGGCGCTATCAACACCCCAAGATGTAAACGTTTATAAGCTATGATTTTAATTGTTACCTCAACAAACTCATTTATAAGCTCGTCAATGTCTAGCTTAAACGGCTTGAGATCCATCACCTTCTGCAAGTTCTCTTGCTCAGCTAAAAGCTTGTCCTCTCATCTAATCCAGAAGTTTTAATTATGAAAATTACCTCTTAATTTCCAAGCAAAACTTACATTCCAGTTTGATTTCGGCAATAAAATATGGAGAAAACAGGGTTAATATTCAGTCATTCAGTCAGGCATTTGCACAAACAAGTTGCAAGCACATATTCACACAAGCAAATCAATGGAAACAAGTTGCAAGCAAATGTTCATACAAGCAAATCAATGGAAACAAGTTATATTAACCTAATTGCTGCTATTATTACTTCTAGGGTTTGTACATCTTTGCTCAGCAATCGAACGAATGAAAATTGGGGGGATATTTTAACCTAATTTTTCGTTTATTCTTTTTCAGACGTGTGAAGATCACACACACGTGAATTAATGACCCAAATATTTTATTACAACAGGTTATTAACAATATATATACAATACTATACATAGATAAATCATATACAAATATTATTGAATTAGAATATTATTCATACACCTACAAACTCACATATTAATAGTATTTGTATATGTCCATTTTTTTCACCAGAATATTTATCAAAATATTAAAATATATAAAAATAACACATTTTACTATCTCATATTGATATATACTTTTTCAATAAAAGCAAAAGGCAAAAACAAGATTTGCAAACACCACAAACCGCTATTGTTTAGCTAAAATTGTAATTATGATTTGTATAGAATTTGCAAATAGTATGTAGTGACATTAATTAGGTACTCTAAAACAAAAGACACTATGTAGTGACACGAGCAGAGTCTCTTTTTATAAATGGAAGTTCATTTCGGATTTTACAGTGAAAATGGCATTTGCTATATCAAATCTTGAGCTATGAACAATAATTGGCAAAGCAGAAGATTCATTCAACGTGGTCAGAGTGCTACAAAGCCTCTGCTAATGTTACAATTCCTTGAAGCCAAAATGAAATTGTATACCTTTTCCATCATTCATTAGTATTGAGGCCACTTATTGATGACTTAAGACAATTATGACAGTTCAGCCAAAAATAATGAAAATACAGATATACTCAACTAGAAAACTTGCTTCACAGTTACTACATAAATGAGACACATCCAAGCACGACGAAACCATAGTGCCCTAAATTTTAAATATTAGCTCACAAGGACAAATCTACATGAATTTCTGATAAAGCAACTAGAAACGGATGAAGCAAAAACAAACAAATGCAGAAAAAGAACTTCATGATTCAGCTCACTGGAGTTTAAAGGAATTGTATTATCCAAGTTTTCAACCGCTTATATTAGTTGAGTGACTGGTTTTATTTCTCCCTTCACATCATTCCAATTGTTAATTTAGACATTTTTCCACTTTCCTTTCCTACCTCTTTCATTTTGCATCTACTCGACTTTCTCCCAAACTTCCTATGAGACAAAGATAGCCTCGTATGATCCAACCTCTCCTATTTAACAAGTCTCTTTCCCAGCCCGCAACACCGCCACTCTTTCAAATACTGTTGGAACAAGCCGGAGCCAACGCAGTTATGCCTTTATTCATCTCAATCTCAATATATGTCTTGCACTCTTAACCCTCCTCACAGGAACAGAGACAACAGTTAGTATAATTAAATCTCCCTTCCATCCATACTCCGTTACGCATGTTGTTGTATTGATAGTTATTGGACAATGCATTTAAGATTAATTTCCTAGAACTGAATAAGGCATTTCATTTTTTGCTTTCACTTTGTACATTATTTACGGACTTTATAGGAATTTGGTTACTCTTTTGTCTCTCCTTTTTTATCTTAACTTCAGTAAAAGCTAATTCATGTAAAAGCACATCACTTTTTTTTACTTTCTCAGTTCAATTGTCAGAGTGGAAATAGATGGCCCAAAAGTTAAAATGCAATGTTCGTTTGTCTTCAGCAACCGACATAACAATGTAATCACAAAGGAGATTGACATAGTAGGAAAGAGAATTTAACACCTTCGTAAAAGTTTTCTTCCTACTTACTTGATTCGTCTAAATGAAACAGAAGTGAATAACTACAAACAACCGGAAACAGAGATCAATGTGGTTCGCATAACATGAACAGAGATGAATGGTGCTTTCCTAACAAGGACACTCACCAATCACCGAGCTAAAATGTTCCAGCATGTTCAGAAGATTATACATGGCGTCTTTAACATGAGGTAAACATATTTCAGTCCTGGTCGTGGCAGTTACTATCAATTTCTAACACATTTTGTCAACTTCAAAACTGACCCATACTTAAGTACACAGAATCTAAAGAATGATACAAAAGAAAGTAAGCCCACACCACAATCAGTGCCATAGAAACAAATACACGGAAATGCAGCACTGGAAATGCAAATCAATCAAAACAAATAGAATCTGAATATCAGCAATTAATTGAAAAAAATGAATAAGTCGAATTAAGAAGAAGTTAAAGTACAAAAAGCAAACCCAATTTCATAAAAACTCCAAAAACATGAACCTAGCTACAAATTCATACAAACATCATCTGTCATATTCTAACAAATCAAACAGTCAGATCAATCATACACATACACTCGAATAAATTACAAAATTATCAGCAGATTTTTAAAGAGTAGACACACTATTTATACAAAATCGTACAAGAAAATTCGAGATCGACAAATAACGCGTGCAAAATGGTAAAAACAAAAATTAGGCAAATGGGATTTTCAATTATTACCTTCAATCGGTTGGAGACGGCTGAAAAAGAGATGTATACAAATGTTGAATTGAGGGTTTTATGTGAAAATGATGAGAAGTTCAAAGTGTATCACAGTTTGTGAAGAACGAAGAAATGATTATATTGAGTCACTTTTTGCGTTGGAGTACTTATGAATCCATGCGCATAACATTAACAGTTAACACATTCTGAGTGAAATAAATGAATTTCATATGGTAAAAACAGAATAATATCACAAGTGACCTTTTTAAGCCTAATTATAGGATGTAGGCAGAGATATAAGGGCATGGCCACTTGTGCTCCAAAAAAATATTTTAGAGTAAAAAATTAGGAGAAATTCATTTGTTTGGCATGTTGTAGAAAATTTTTTACAAAAAAAATCTCTCAAAATCACAAATAATTTGAAAAAAAATCTTGCAACGTATGAGTAAAATTGAATTTTACTATTAATGATTTGACAGTTAATACAATCAATCAAAAGTATTTTTTCGATAATCTCTCAAAGGCGAAAATTAAACTAATGCAACATTTAAAATAATATCCATTGTGACTATTTTTTGACATCTAAATCAACGAGTTTGATTAAATACATTTAATTAAAATTATATTTAAATATCAATTTAAACATATTTCTCATAATAAAATACATATAACACCAACCATAATCATTACCAATTTTTTTTTAAAAAAAACCTCATCCAATCTCAATTTTCAAATCACATTTCTTATCCTTGAAAAAATATTTTCTCATTTTTATCATGAAAATAAATTTTTAGAGATGGACATGCCAATCAATCGGGCCAATAGACCAGTTTGTGAGAAAAAGTTTTTATGAGACGTGTTTGGATGGGGGTTGTTAATAGAAGTTTATAGTAATTTCTATAAGTTTTTATAAAAATAAGTTGTAAATAAAATTGGAACTTATTTCATATGATTTTTGAATTAAAATATGTGATTAATTAATATTACATGATACTAAAATTTTCAAGAGAAGTAGAGAGATGGATTGTCTAATCACATATAATATAATTCTTCTATTCATGTTTTGCTATTTTTTTTTTCAAATCTTGCAAATGTAAATGGAAATTAATGTCTATAAAAAGTAGAAGATGCAAATATTTATAAGCTATGTTTTTAATTGTTACCTCAACAAAACTCATTTATAAGCTCATCAATGTCTAGCTTAAACGGCTTGAGATCCATTAGTCCATTACCTTCTGCAATTTCTCTTAATTGCCAACCAAAACTTACGTTCCAGTTTGATTTCGGAGAAAAACAGGGTAAATAATATTCAGTCAGGCATTTGCACAAACAAGTTGCAAGCACATATTAACACAAGCAAATCACGGAAACAAATATTCACACGAGCAAATCAATGTAAACACGTTATATTTACCTAATTGCTGCTATTAGTACTGCTAGCCCTAGGGTTTGTACATCAATGAAAATTGTAATTATGATTTGTATAGAATTTGCATTTGTCTCTTATAATTCCCCGAAAAATCACTTTTTAAATGGTCTATATTTTTGGTCCTCAAGTTCGAATAATTACACCCATCTCGAGGGTGATCCAATGTTATTTGCTAATAAAATGTCGTTTTTACCCTTTCATATATCGTCTAAAAGAAAAACCACTGCAATGCCAAAATCTGAAATTTTCAAAAGACACTTGTACCCCTGCAATTAAAGATCTAAAATATGCAAGAACAGTATAAGATTTATTTATGTTTATTTGTTTTTCTTATTTATTAGATATGTTAATTTATTGTGTATTGTGTGTGTGTTTGATCTGTGTGTGATTTTGTATATATATTATGTATAAATGTTTTTTTGTGTATAATTATTCTGCACAATACTTATTTTTGTGTAGTTCATATATCCATATCTACTAATATTAATTAATATTAATATATATATTTGAGGGCTGTCTTTGACTTATTTTGACCATCTAAAAGTTTTTAAAACTCAATTCTAATTTTTTGGATAATTTTAAATTAATTTTAATATTAATAATTATTATCTCCCCTTAAACCCTCAACTTCCCAACTTCTCTCATCCTTATCTCACGATCTTAATACGAATCTACCTAAGATGGGTTGACTCGTTGCGGAATTTCCCAAGATTTGAATTTGCACACGAGTTGAATGGATGGATGGATATCTTTAGCCCGAATTCCATTGCGACAATGAACCTTGGTATGAAACCTCAACCCGATGAGGTCAATGAACACGAACCTTGGAACGAAATTATGATGACACCACAAATGGGATGGAAAAGCCATTTGATAAGTCGGGAACGAACGCCACAGATATAAAATCTGATAAATTCAATAAACATTCTTGAAGAACACCGAGTTAAAACTCACAAATTTTAATGAAAAATATTCTCTATCTTTATTAATGAAATTCGTAGCCTTTTTATAGGCAAAATCACTAGAGTTCTAGTTTGGAAAGGAAACCTAATAGAAGTAGGAATCCAAATTTGGAAAGGAATCCTAATAGAAGTAGGAATACTAATACAATTAAGAACTCTAATAGAAATATGAATCCTAATAGAAACAGGATATCAATTCAAATAAAAATTCTATCTTATCTAAACAACTAACTAAATCTATTGAAATCTAAAATATAAAAAGAATAAAAGGAAATATAAGATCTCTAATAATATTCATATCATTTGAGTAATTTCATCAACTTCCCAACTTTTCTCATTCTTATGCCACGCGAGTAACTTCCCACTATATCAACTTCCCTCACTTTTATAAATAAATACCTTCACCATATCACCTCCCCCCTTGAATTTTATATATAAAATCATTCACATTATATTGAAGTTTTTTTAGATTTTGAAATTTTGTCATTCTCCAAATTATCTAAATTATTTAAAAAAGATCCAGGAGCCCCGATTTGTAGTATATTTTTAGTGGATAACCCTTCTTCAAATTCATGGCGAAGGTAATTTCGATGAATATGATTTTACATTTTTTTTTCTTTTTCAATTATCTAATTTCAATGATGCAGATTGAAAAGCATGAATTATTTTAATTTGATAACTCATCTTCAAATTTACGGTGAAGGTAATTTTGATGAATATGATTTTACATTCTTTTCATTTTTTTACTTATCTAATTTCGATGATGCTGATTGAAAAGGCATAAATCATTTTAATTGAACATTGTAACTTTACCCTTTTCTTTTAATTTCAACCTTTTCTTCAATGTTTGTCTGTAGGTGTAATATTGTTAGCAATCAAACAGTTTTTCTAACTATGCTTAAATCTTCATTTTGATATAGGTGTTTTTTGAGGGGCCAAATTTTCTCAGTGTGGAACAGAGCCCCATTGCATAAGAGACTCTCAAAAATTTATCCATACATTACTACGTTTGTTGAGGCAGGACATAAATATTTTATAAGTCTCAGTTCTCTTGACAATTCAATGTTTCATATTCTTTGATACTACAATCTAATTAGAGAAAGAAATAAAATCAGCCATATCATATAATCCAACTACTTTGACTTAGTGTCAAAGGCACTGTGCTATTAGAATTGTATTTTTATAATCAATTATGAAAGTTTCCAAGCAAATTCTCATCACGCTCTATGCTTAATATTTTTGTTTTGCTATATTTCAACTTTACAGTTCAATAGGATGAATCCTCCAGTAAGAAGGATATTACATTGTTTCTTTTTCTCATTATGTTATATTGGTATACTTCAATTTTTGACATGTGACATGTTCAATTAATTGACTTATGTATTACATAATTGTTTATTGTAATTCATTATCTTTATGCATAATTTATAATGATGATACATATAGATAATGATAATTGATGGGTCCCCAGATTAGGGGCATTACGGTAATTTAATAAATAACGGAAATAAAAGCAATATTAATATGTTGCCTTTGTGGGCCTCCAGCTGGGCCCGGTATAAGCGAGCCCATGGCCCAACTATAATCTCTATAAATACCATCTTGATCAGCTAAACTGATCATTATCTGGTTTACAGTCCAAAAATTAGAATTATTAAATACACTCCAAATCCACGAGATTGAGGAGTATAATATCTGAGAACTACGAAGAGGCTTGATCCTATCTAAATAGGTACGTAGGCAGTTCGAAGTTACTGAGCGCAGCTCCACTATCTAAAGACACCCAATCTGGTCTGTCGTGAGTCGGGTCGGATCCCATCCCCACGTGACCCTCACGTGACACTACTATTTGATCCCGCATCATTTTGGCGCCGTCTGTGGGAAGGCGATCCAATCACTGAGAATGCAGACTAGGTCTCAAGCACGTACCAATGGTGATAGGATGGGCAACAGCCCTTCTGCTGGAGGCGCTGAGAGCAGGGACCCTGTCCTGGCGACTCATCTAAGCCCCGTTGATGGAGAAGCTCCAAACCCGCTTCCCCCACCATCAGCCCGGACGGTGGTCCCTTCCTCAGAAAGGGTATTCGAGATCACCCAGGAGGCGCTTATGGCTCTAGTGGATGAAGCCTCTGTCAGGGCAGCCGCCCAGGCAGTCCAGCAGTATGCATTGAGACACCCCTCTCGGGAGGACGCTCAGCCTACTCCCAGAGCGGCCAACCCCCTCGCTAGGGGTAGGCTTCAGGACACACGCCACACGGCTATCCCTTGGGGGGCCTCTCCCCGGAGAGGCGAAGCTCAGCGATCACGCACGACACCCGGGCGTGACAACCACGATCGCGACCCAAGGCGCCAGGCCCCCCTATCCCCGCGCTGAGGTCGGAGGTCCCCGACCCCCGCGGAGGGGGCGTCTAGGCACTCGGGTGTTCTAAGCAAGGAGAGGTCCCGCGGGCAACCCGAGGCCAGTGTCGACTCCCCTCAAGAGCGTCCCCTCGAGACCGCGACAGGAAGCGTGCCTCTTAGGAACCCCCTCGCCGAGGTCAGAGAACTCTAACCCTTGAGAGGATCCAATCCCTGCGAGAGTCACACATGTCTCCTCGCCTAGGTCGGAGGTCCTCGACCCGTGATGAGGTACGCTCCAGACACAATTTCCGAAGGTCTTCTTACCAAACTTGGAGGTCACACCATTCCAACGAGGCTCATTCCAAGCAGGAGTCCAGTAGGTCCCCTCGCAGAGAGGAACCGCTCCGGGCGAATGTCCCCTCGTAAAGGTCGGAAGCCCCTAACCCCCGAGAGGAACCGCTTCGGATTAGCTCGTAGTCGGACACTTATCACACAGGAAGAGGCGGTCTTGCTACCGGGGACATATGAGGAATTGCATCTTGTGCCACTAGCAGTGGCGCCGCCGAGGCGAAGCCCATTTTGCCCCGCCATCCTTGCCGAAGCAATTCCACAGGGGATGAAGATCCCCCACCTCAATGAGCATGATGGCACGGGGGATCCTCAAGAACACTTGGACAAGTTCGTCGTGAAGGCGGATATGTACGACCTTAGCGACGCGGCCTACTGCAAGATCTTCAGGACGACCCTTTCGAGTGTAGCTCTATCGTGGTTCAACCAGTTGCCCTTCGGTACTATCACCGGGTTCGAGCAACTGACACAATGATTTTTGCAACACTTCTCCATGAACAAGAAGTACCCTAAGACGGCGGCCTACCTGTTCACGATCAAGCAACGAGAGGGGGAGTCACTCCGAGAGTATGGTAGATGCTTCTCGGCGGCGGTGGCCGAAGTGCCACACGTCAACCACGAGCTGCTTTCAGGCATCATGCAACAGAACCTCCGCCCGAGCAGGTTCAGGGAGTCGATCGCTGGAAAGCCCCCAACCACCATGGACGAGCTGCTAGCCCGTGCCGAGAAGTACATTCGGATTGAAGAAGCGGTTGGCCCCATCAAGGCTGAGATGGGAGCCAACAAGAGGAAGGCACGAGAGGACGATAGACTTCCCGAACCTAATGAGCGCAAGTCGATGCCTCTCCAAGGATTCGCTAAGTACACCCCGCTTACCTTGTCCCGTGAACAGGTGCTCGCCATAGCGGAGCAACAGGGACTGGTCAGCTGGCCAAAGAAGATGAAAGACAATCCTACCAGGCTGAAGTCAAATGACTACTGTCGCTTTCACCGAGACAAGGGGCATACCACCGAGGACTGTCATCACTTGCAAGTGGAGATAGAGAGGTTGATCAAGAGAGGTTATCTGCAAGAGGTGGTGTCCACAGTCGATGAAAGGATGGACAACCCCCCGGTCAACGGAGTTATTATCCCTTGAGGGACTATCAACCTAGCTAGGCACAATGCGAGTAGCCGCGAGGCGGAGCTTTCAAAATTTATTTATTTACTTCAAATATTATGTCGAGTCGGCCTAGAGCCGAGAGTTGAATAAGGTGCCTATTCGAGCACACTTGTAAGTATTTGATTGTTTATTTCTAAGCATGTATCGAGTTGGCCTAGAGCCAAGCGATTAATAATGTGCCCCTTTCGAGCACACTTTCAATTTTAATGACTGTCTTATTTTGCTTAACATAAACTTGTATTATTTCGTATAAGTATTATCTGATGTCTAGACTCGAGGTCGAGGTTACCATGTGTAACCCCCCTACGAGCATATATGAGGTTTGAAGCTCCCAAGTGTGAGAGCTCCCCCTAATATAACTTAGACTCAAGGTCGAGGTAACCATGTGTAACCCCCCTACAAGCATATATGAGGTCTGAAGCTCCCTAGTGTGAGAGCTCCCCCCAATAAAACATAGACCCTAGATCGAGGTTACCCCGGGTAACACCCTACGGGCGCGAGAGATTTGAGGCTCCCAAGTGTGAGAGCTCCCCTCAACAAAATTTAGACCCTAGGTCAAGGTTACCCCGGGTAACCCCCCAATGGACGCTTGAGGTTTGAGGCTCCCAAGTGTGAGAGCTCCCCTCAACTAAACTTGAACTCTAGGTAGAGGTTATCACGGATAACCCCCTATGAGAACGTATGAGGTTGGAGGCTCCCCAAAGTTGGAGGCCCCACCGGATATATATCTCAAAACTGTGTTAAGTGTCGAACCCTCTGTGCCTCAACAACATCGTTCAAGGCCAATGTCTTCGACATGGGGGGCATAGGACGGGGGCACGAAAAAACAAAACAAACATCACGTTATGGAAAACCAAGTAGCTGCGCCCGTCAGTCGACAGGGAGCAAGCGGGAGACCGCGCTCCCACGAGGCGCGCGCCCACGAAGACGAGCGCCCACGAGGCGAGCGCCCACGAAGGCGCGTGCCCACGAGGCGGGCGCCCTTAAAGGCGAGCGCCCATGAGGCGAGCACCCAAGAAGGCGCACGCACCCGAGGCGAGCGCCCACGAAGGCGCGCGCCTCACGAGTGCCCACGAAGGCGAGCGCCCACGAGGCGAGCACCCACAAAGGCGAGCGCCCATGAAGGCGCGCGCCCACGAAGGTGAGCGCCCAAGAAGGCGCGCGCCCACGAGGCGAGCGCCCACGAAGGCGAGCGCCCACGAGGCGAGCGCCCACGAGGCGAGCGCCCACGAGGCGAGCGCCCACGAGGCGCGCGCACCCAAGGTGAGCGCACCGGAGCCGCGCGCCCCTGAGGAGCGCGCCCCCAAGGGCGCCGCACACGCTCTCGTTTCGACCGAAGGATCCTACCCGAATTCGCCATGGTGGAAGAGTCTTTTTTGGGAGCTTAAAAGGAAAGATCTTACCCTGAGAGTTCAAGTTGGATTCACCATGCTTAAAGGTTAGAAGGAAGAAAAATTCTCATCTCTCCGACTTTCTACTCCCGAGAGCCCACCCAGTTGAGCACTCGGGAGTGGGGGGCATATGATGGGTCTCCAATTATGATTAGGGGCATTATGGTAATTTAATAAATAATGGAAATAAAAGCAATATTAATATGTTGCCTTTGTGGGCCTCCAGCCGGGCCCGGTATAAGCGAGCCCATGGTCCAGCTATAATCTCTATAAATATTATCTTGATCAGCTAAACTGATCATTATCTAGTTTACACTCCAAAAACTAAAATTATTAAATACACTCCAAATCCACGAGATTGAGGAGTATAATATCTGAGAACTACAAAGAGGCTTTATCCTATCTAAATAGGTACGTAGGCAGCTCGAAGTTACTGAGCGCAGCTCCACTATCTAAAGACACCCAGTCTGGTCTGTTGTGAGTCGGGTCGGATCCCATCCCCACGTGACCCTCACGTGACACTACTATTTGATCCCGCATCAATAATGTTGTGTTTATAAAAAAAACTTTAAAGAAGATTAATGTTGTTCTAAATAAAAAAAATCATTCTTTCACGCAAATCTAAAAACAATTGATATAAAAATTGTTGTAAGTTATATTTATTTTTCCTTAAAGCAATCGAATTATCAAACTTTAAATTTAACTTAAGTCGTGCGTAGCACGGGTTACACACTAGTATATATATATAGGTATATGTGTGAAGAACTCAAGTTCCAAATCTTGGTATAATGTTGTTTGTTCTTCATAAATTTTATATTTGTCTCACTATTTGAATGATTACAATAATTTCAATTTTTCAAGTGAAAGCAGTTTTTCAAATTGATTTTCTAAAAAATATGATTCAATATACAACAACTTTGAATATATATATATATTATTTTCATTTTGTTTTGCACATCATTGCGCTTTTTTGTTGTTTAATGGAGTTTACAATTCAATATCTTGCTCAGAAGGTAAACATATTTATTCATATATATATTATCTGTATATCTCCAACTATTATTCTGAATATTATTTAGATGATTAGATCCCATTTTTGGTTTAGTGCACTATTTTTGTATCATGTTTAATAGTTTAATCTCCAATTCAGAATCTCACTTTTTTATATGTTAATCTTTTTTATGTAATTTGTTTTTATAATATATATCGTGCATAGCATGGGGCACACGCTAGTATACATGTATACAGAGGCAGAGCCGGAAATTGAGAAAAAATAAAAATAAGTGAGGAGAAATATGATGGCGGTTATAAAATTACATAATAACTAAATAAAAAATTAATAAAATATATATTCATTTTTATTTTTTATTTTTTTGGGGGGGGGTCTCCACCGCTGCACGTATATATTATGCACAATAATTATTTTTGTATAATATATATACATTTATGTTTGAGTTATTATTTATATAAATTTCTGAAAATTTTATTAAGCTATATATCATAAAAAAATATATTATTATGTGTTTATCATATATATATATATATATATATATATATATATATATATATATATATATATATATATATATATATATATATATATATATAGCGATATATTTTCTAAACAAATCATGTGGATTTGATCACAATTACAATTGCCTTCCTCGATTTGTAAGTAGATTGCATGTAGCCCCTCCGGGTAGGTTTGTCCGCCCAGGGCAAAATTGGATTTTACAAACACTAACAGCTGAAGTTATTTTCCGCTAGATATTTAACGAAGGTACTTTTTGTTAAATGGAGACTAATGGGAGGTACTTGTACATTGTCTATAAGTTAGAGATCTTTTTTTGTAATTTTTCTTTATTTTGTAATTATTAAGTTATTATAAAATAGACACACAAATCAATTCATATGTCATATAATATGTTAAATTCTATCCAAATAAATTACTCTAAAGTAAATATTTTAGAGAACCGTTATATTACTTATCAAACTATTCAATGACTGAGAAAATGGGAAAAATTGTGTAATCACTTGAAAATACAGTAGAAACTCGATAAATTAATACTCAATTATTTAATAAACTCTCTAAGATAATATTTTTGGTCAGTCCTAACTCGGGGATATGGTGCTAAATTAATAATTCGATAAAATTATAAGATAATACATTTTTGATAATTTCTATGGACCCCATATAAAATACAAATTATAATTCCTTATATACTACATATTACATGAATGATTTATGAATATTTCTTGAAAAATGATTCAATTGTCTTTTATTTTTTGTTGAAATCAATTTCACCTTGAATCTCGTCTCTAATTTTCTTTATCAGTGTAAAACTTCTTGTGTTGTTTTCTCATAGCTCAACAAGAAATTATTTAATGCGAGACTTGGATTATTCTTGCTGTGCTTGCATAATGTTTTTCGAATTCTGCCGGTCATTGTTGTTTTTTTCATTATTTGTGTTAGCATATTTTGATCTTATATTTATATAAAAAATATTTTTTAATATCCATAAAGTGATACATTAAACACAAGAAGAAGAATAAGGTGGGAGGTTGAAGGATTCTTTCAAATTGGGCTCTTCATTTGATATACATGCATTGCACAATAATTAAGTGAAAGTTTGGAAAGTGTTTGTAAATTGAGTATTTCATTATAAATTAATAAAATATTAATTAATTTATAAGTTAATAATTATTAATTATCGATTAATTAATAATTCTTTTAACTATCAAACTTTGGTGGTGCCATGAGTATTAATTTATAGAGTTTCTACTTATATTAATTATTTCTACACAAATTAATTAATTAATTAAATATAAAAATATGCACCTACTGAACCTCTAAATGCATTATTTTATTAGTATATTTTTAGTTAAGAATAGTATGCAGTTAAATTGAAGAAACATCAAGAAATGTAATTTATCATTTTCACCTTAAAAGGGTTTACATGTAATATATTTTGTTCAAAAACAAATCTGCGTTTTTAGTTATTTTGTTTCTGATAAAGGAAAAAGAGTAAATGACAAATCTTACAGACCATCTCAAGCCACAAATTGTGGTTGGAAAATACCGGCAACCTGCATAGCAAGTTGCTCTCTAGTGTGTTATTTTTATTTAAAATCAAAACTCAAATATTTAAATGTTTCTTCGTGCCCATGTATAATTTAAATTCTTATAATTTAATCTTGGTTATCAATTTCTGAAAAGTACTAATTGAGGAATATTATACATCTGTAGGTACTAATTATACCTAATTAAGGATGTACAGTAAAAACTCGATAAATTAATACTCGATTATTTAATAAACTCTATAAGATAATATTTTTGATCGGTCCCGACTCGGGGATAGGGTGCTAAATTAATAATTCGCTAAAAATATAAGATAATACATTTTTTAATAGTTTATATAGACCCCATACTAGTATGTACCCCGTGCTATGCACGAAAATCAAACCAATGATTTTTTTTATTTATATGCATTATTTAATTATAAAAAATAAATAAAACAATCTTCAGAATAACTCGTTTGAGCAAAAAAAAAAAAGAACAATATTTAATTTAGTTATAATTGTGCTAATATATAATGCTATACCTTAATCAAACAATGAAAACATAAAATTGGAATCTACATAAATAGTAAAGAACAAATAATAATAACTTCAAAGAGGAATATTAGAAGAAGAGAAATAGCATAAAATTCATAAAAGAGATCGATCATAAGCAACTTATGCATACGTAAGAATGCCTCAACCAAGAATTATATACTATACATAAATAGTGATGAAAAATGAAAGAAAATGTTAAAGATAAATAAAATAGTTCTTCGAAAAAGCTTAAAGAAAACACCATATATAGGATTTCATGAATAACATGTCACAATATAAGTTCTTGTGATTACAATAAATTAAAAACTTGAGAGAGAAAATATGCATATATCATGTATGGTTAATGCATGGTGAATGGTTTTTCAACCATATTACAATACGGTAGTAATATTAAAAAAGTATGAATATATATGATTGAGTGTAAAACTAAATTAGGAGTGCCATCGTTCATTAGGAAAAAAAATAAATAAAAATGAAATCAATAAAGAAAATTCTAATAGAATTCACACTTGCAATTATATTGGTTGACCGAGTGAGATAAATAAGAAAAATGTTAACAAAACGGTTCAAATTTGAAATAAAACAATTGCTACAATCAACAAATAAGATGAGACTCTTCTTAAATTACAATATAAATTGAGTATACTAATAAAAACTCGGTTTAAATAATTTAAAATCAAGGGAAAGTTTTTTAAAAAGTAAACTGTTACACTAATCAAGGGTAGATCACCTAATTTTAAAATCTAATTGACTAAAGGCTAAAGAAAAAGATATTCATTTATAAAGAATTTACTCCAATACACGGTCAAATGAGAATTGAGAGCTCCATCAATTAAACTTCCTTATTTTACATTACATAGATTGCTAATGAAATTTTCATTATCTTGCATGCAAATTTTCAATTACCAAGAATGTGTCCCATTAACCAATGATTTTTTTTTATTCTTACTAAATTCATGCGCACGATTAGGTAGTTACTTTTTTTATAAGTATTAAAAATTTGAATGTAACCAACCAATAATAAAGTTTTAAATATTAAAAAAAATTCAAATTATGTATAATAGATACATGATTATAACCTGTAATGTATTATATTAAAATATATGATTTTCTCTCTTATAAAAATGTCTACAAACTCTAAATTTTTGTCTTGATGTTCAGTTCTTGCACTGCATTTTTGTTTCAAATGTAGTTTCAATCTTCTTAATTTTAATTTGGAATGTGAAATTGCATTCAAAGATCAATCAACAAATGGAGATTTAGAGGCGTAACTTCTTAATTTTACTTTTGATTAGGTTAATTTATGGAAATTACAATTATAATAAATAAAAGGTTACCATAATTTAATTCGTTGACTTTGAAATTAGAATTTAAAATTTGTTAACTTTTTCTTTTCATCCATATCTCACTTAACTAATTGATAAAACCTTAAAATTCCGAATTACATAGTCAATGAAATGAACATTTTTTTTGACAATTAAAAAAATTAAAATTATGAGAAAAAAATAGATCGCAAAGCACGTGTAACACGTGTTATGCACGACATATATTAATTTTACTATAATTTATAAAAGATAAAATAATTTTGTTCAAATTTAAAATATTTTAGTGTATAATAAATTTTTTTGAAAATTAAATAAAAAAATTATTTTTGCAAATTATAAGAGATTGTTTGAATTATTTTTACTCTCATGTATTCTCTCTATACGTCCGCAGTGGTTCACATAAACCAACACAAAAAACAAACTACCGTAAAATGAGAAAATAAAAGATAAAATGACAACATAGGTTAAATTCAATTTTTGATGATTCATTCTCTACTTATATATTCTATACTATTCAATAGTAATGTATTATAAGAAGAAAATATGAAAATCTAAAATATGGAATATAAATTCGGTAGTTTTTCATTAATCTTAGTAAAATAAATAAAAAGTATCTAAAAAATCTCCATATTTTCTTAAAGTAGTGGTCATAATTTTAAAAACAGAACTAAAATAACTATTGCATATTCTTTGAACTTCTAAGTGAAAAAAAACATAAGCAAAATTAAAGATATATTATGTTAATTCACAATATTGCATCCATATCATAACTTTAGAGTAATGCCTCAGTGTATATATATATATATATATATCCATGAGAAGTAAATATATCAATTGCTCGATTTGGAATTACTTTACCAAATAAAATCATTATATTGTTTAAAAATTAATATCATCAAACAATATACAACAACACATCCTATAGCGGTCCATACTAATTATTTAATGAAACATAGTGAAGAGTACACATATGTATTTTTCTAAATTTAAAATTTTCACCTATTGTAAAACAAATAAACTAAATAAAAAGAAAGTATATGACTAAAATATATCTAACAATTTGTACATTAAAATATATACACACTGCATAGTGAGTATTAGAGAAACTACTGTATACCAATGTGATATCTATTAGATTTCTTTGTCATTCTTCTTGAATCAAACAAAATCAAATAAATATTGAAAATAATTTGGCGATAAAACAAATAAAAATGAAGAATATATATATAATTCATTGCCTTAAAAGAGAGTTTACCGTCTTAGTATCTATTGTATGTTTATGTCCCAATGATCCCTAAAACCAAAGAAAATCACAAAAGAAGAGGAAAATCAGTTATATATTGATGGGTCCCCAATTATGATTAGGGGCATTACCGTAATTTAATTATGGTAATTGATATAAAAGTAGTATTAATACGTTTCCATCGTGGGCCTCCAACCGAGGGCCCAATAAAGTGAGCCCATGGCCCAGCTAAAATCTCTATAAATACCATCTTGATTAGCTAAACTAAGGATTATCTGGTTTCCACTCCAAAAACTAGAATTATTACTCTTCAAATCTACGAGATTGAGGAGTATAATATCTGAGAACTACGAAAAGGCTTGATCCTATCTAAATAGGTACGTAGGCAGCTCGAAGTTACTGAGCGCAGCCCCACTATCTAAAAACACCCAATCTGGTCTGTCGTGAGCCGGGTCGGATCCATCCCCACGTGACTTTCACGTGACCTTACTATTTGATCCCGCATCATTTTGGCGCCGTCTGTGGGAAAATGACTCACTCACTGAGAATGCAGACTAGATCTCAAGCACGTACCATTGAAGGTAGGACGGGCAGCAGCCCTTCAGCAGGAGACGTTAGGAGGAGAGCTCCCGCCCCAACGTCTCAGCCGAACCATGCTGCTGGAGAAGCTCCAAACCCGCTTCCCCCACCGTCAGCCCCGACTGTGATCCCACCCTCGGAGAGGGTATTCGAGATCACTCAGGAGGCACTCATGGCATTGGTGGAGGAGGCCTCAATCAGAGCAGCATCACAAGCAGTCCAGCAGTATGCTCTGAATCACCCCCCTCGGGCGGAGCCCCAACCTGGTGCCAAAGCGACTAACTCCCCCTCGAGGGGAAGGCCACGGGGCACACGTCGCGCGCCTACCTCCCAAGGGCTCTCACCCCGAAGGACTGAGGCTTCGTGATCCCGTGTGACTCCTGAACGCGTCAACAGTGAGCGCACCTCTCGCCGCCGAGCTCTCTCACTCCCGTGTCAAGGTCAGAGGTCTCTGACCCCCCGTGGGAGGAGCATCGAGGCACTTAGGTGTTCGAAGTGCGGAAAAGACCCATGACTTCCCTGACGCTAGCATAGGCTCCTCTCAAGAACGACCCCCTAGAGGCCGTGACAGGGAGCATGGTTTTCGGAGGTCCCCTCGCCGAGGTCGGAGGACTCCGACCCCCCGAGAAGGCCCAATCGCGATGCAAATCTCGTGGGTCTCCCCGCAGAGGTTACAAGTATCACGCTTCCGACGAGGCTCACTCTAGGCAGGAATCTCGCGGGTCACCTCGCAGAGGTCGGAGGTCCCCGACCCCCGAGAGAAGCCATCCTAGGCGGACTCCTAGTCAACAACCCCCCATTCAGGAGGAGACGGCTTTACCACAGGGCGCGCACGATGAAGTGCGAAGGGCACCGCGGGCGGTAGCGCCACCGAGAAGGAGTCCTTTCTGCCCCGCTATACTAGCTGAGGCAATCCCGCAAGGGATGAAAATCCCCCATCTCGGTAAGTATGATGGCACCGGAGACCCCAGGAACACTTAGACAAGTTCAGCGCAAAGGCCGACATGTACGACATTAGCGATGCGGCCTATTGCAAGATCTTTAGGACTACCCTCACGAGTAGTGCTTTGTCTTGGTTCAACCAGTTGCCCTTCGGTACTATTACCGGATTCGAGCAGCTGACGCAAAGGTTCCTGCACCACTTCTCTATGAACAAGAAGTACCCTAAGACTGCGTCGCACTTGTTCACCGTCATGCAACGCGATGAAGAGCCCCTCCGTGACTACGTGCGACGCTTCTCGACGGCGGTATCAGAGGTGCCTCACGTCAACCATGAGTTGCTCTCTAGCATCATGCAGCAGAACCTCCGCTCGGGCAGGTTCAAGGAGTCTATAGCTGGAAAGCCTCCATCCACTTTAGACGAATTGTTGGCGCGAGCGGAGAAGTACATCCGGATTGAGGAAGCGATTGGCCCCGTCAAAACTGAGGCAGGTGCGAGTAAACGGAAGGTCCGAGAAGATGATAAGCTTCTAGAGCCTAAGGAGCGCAAACACATGCCTCCTTCGGGCTTCTCCCAATATACTCCGCTAACGCTGTCTCGCGAGCAAGTGTTAGCCATAGCGGAGCAGCAAGGAATAGTGACCTGACCGAAAAAGATGAGAGACAATCCTACTAGGCTGAAGTCAAATGACTACTGCCGTTTTCACCGAGACAAGGGGCATACCACCGACGACTGTCATCACTTGCAAGTGGAGATAGAGAGGTTGATCAAGAGAGGTTATCTGCAAGAGGTGGTGTCCACAACAGCTATCGATGAAATGATAGATAACCCCCCGGTCAACAGAGTCATCCCTTGAGGGTCTAATGGCCGCAAGGCGGAATTTTTAATATTTATTTATTTACTCCAAGTATTATGTCGAGTCGGCCTAGAGCCGAGCATTGAATAAAGTGCCCCTTCGAGCACACTCCTGCTATTTGATTGTTTATTCCTAAGCATGTACCGAATCGGCCTAGAGCCAGACATTTGATAATGTGCCTTTTCGAGCACTTGTAATGATCGAACCTATTTTCCTTTATGTTCAATCCTATGCATCAAATGGTTGTTATTATGTTTAAGTATTACCGGGTGTCACAACCCGTGCTCGCGGGGGTCCATTATCCCCGAACTTCACCTTGCTCAGAGGCAGAAGCTCCCAAGTGTGAGAGCTCCCCCCAACAATACTTAGGCTCGAGGTCGAGGTTACCACGTGCGACCCCCCTACGAGCATATATGAGGCTTGAAGCTCCCAAGTGTGAGAGCTCCCCCCAACAATACTTAGGCTCGAGGTCGAGGTTACCACGTGCGACCCTCCTACGAGCATATATGAGGCTTGAAGCTCCCAAGTGTGACAGCTCCCCCCAACAATACTTAGGCTCGAGGTCGAAGTTACCACGAGGCTTGAAGCTCCCAAGTGTGAGAGCTCCCCCCAACAATACTTAGGCTCGAGGTCGAAGTTACCACGTGCAACCCCCCTACGAGCACATATGAGGCTTGAAGCTCCCAAGTGTGAGAGCTCCCCCCAACAATACTTAGGCTCGAGGTCGAGGTTACCACGTGCAACCCCCCTACGAGCACATATGAGGCTTGAAGCTCCCAAGTGTGAGAGCTCCCCCCAACAATACTTAGGCTCGAGGTCGAGGTTACCACGTGCAACCCCCCTACGAGCATATATGAGGCTTGAAGCTCCCAAGTGTGAGAGCTCCCCCAACAATACTTAGGCTCGAGGTCGAGGTTACCACGTGCAACCCTCCTACGAGCATAATGAGGCTTGAAGCTCCCAAGTGTGAGAGCTCCCCCAATAATACTTAGACTCGAGGTCGAGGTTACCACGTGCAACCCTCCTACGAGCATAATAAGGCTTGAAGCTCCCAAGTGTGAGAGCTCCCCCCCAATAATACTTAGACTCGAGGTCAAGGTAACCACGTGCAGCCCCCCTACGAGCATAATGAGGCTTGAAGCTCCCAAGTATGAGAGCTCCACCCAATAATACATAAACTCGAGGTCGAGGTTACCATGTGCAACCCCCTATGAGCATATCTGAGGTCCGAGGCTCCTAAGCGTGGAGGGCCCCCTCAACGAAACCTAGACTCGAGGTCACCAAGCATAAAACCTTAAAAGCGCGTTATGTGTCGAACCCATCGTGCCTCAACACTAGCGTTCAAACTCAACGCCCTCGACAGGGGGGCATACGTCAAAAGAAGTACTTAAGCAACAATGCTTACCTCAACGCCCTCGATAGGGTCAACAACCTTGACAGGGGGGCATACGCGGAAAACATAACAACGCTTACTTACCTCAACGCCCTCGACAGGGGGGCATACGCCAATATTTACAAAAATTCAAGAAAATCTTCAATCCCAACGGAGTCGGAACACGCTACGTCAAACCCCAAAGGGGGTCAAAATTCCAAAGAATCGGGGTCAACCCTGACCCCCTGCACCCGAGGCCGAGCCCATTAAGGGTCGGCAATCGACCCCCCAAAGGGGGTCCATCGAGGGGGTCTGCACATCGCAGACCCACGCAGGGGTCTGCCCGAAGCAGACCCCCCGAGGGGGTCTGCAGAGTGCAGACCCCCCCAGAAGCAGACCCCCCGAGGGGTCTGCACAGCGCAGACCCCCCGCAGGGGGTCTGCCCGAAGCAAACCCCCCGAGGGTCTGCACAGCGCAGAGCGCAGACCCCTCGAGGGGGTCTGCACAGCGCAGACCCCCCCAGGGGGTCTGCCCGAAGCAGACCCCCCCCCAGGGGGTTTGCACAACGCAGACCCTCCGCAGGCGGCAGACCCCCCGAGCGGGTCTGCCGCAACGAGCCCCCCGAGGGGGTCCGCACATTTTCCAAGCCCCGGGTGTCCGCCGCCGACTCTTTTGAGCTTCAGGGCCATATCCGTCTCACATTTATGTAGTACGAAGTTTTACCGTGATGTTTCAAGTTGGAGATCACCATCTTCAAGGTTAGAAGAAAGAAAAAATTCTCCATCTCTCCGACTTTCTGCTCCCAAGACCCCACACAGTCGAGCACTCGGGAGTGGGGGGCATATGATGGGTCCCCAATTATGATTAGGGGCATTACCGTAATTTAATTATGGTAATTGATATAAAAGTAGTATTAATACGTTTCCATCGTGGGCCTCCAACCGAGGGCTCAATAAAGTGAGCCCATGGCCCAGCTAAAATCTCTATAAATACCATCTTGATTAGCTAAACTAAGGATTATCTGGTTTCCACTCCAAAAACTAGAATTATTACTCTTCAAATCTACGAGATTGAGGAGTATAATATCTGAGAACTACGAAAAGGCTTGATCCTATCTAAATAGGTACGTAGGCAGCTCGAAGTTACTGAGCGCAGCCCCACTATCTAAAAACACCCAATCTGGTCTGTCGTGAGCCGGGTCGGATCCCATCCCCACGTGACTTTCACGTGACCTTACTATTTGATCCCGCATCATATATGTACAAAATTATTAGTTGAAGAGAAGTTTCAAAAATTACATGCATGCACAGAAAATGATTCGTCTTCAATATTGCCGAGTCCCAAGGAATTTGTAAGCAAGAACAGGATTATATTTTCCTAGAAATATGAGTTTTTTAGGATATTGATCATTCACTGGAATTTAGGGACAATTTTAGAAATTAATACATATTATTGATTCATTTGAATCAATACATAATTTAAGAAAAATGCAATAGATCACCGAACAGGATCTTCTACTCCAATATGGTGTTCCATCTTCTACTCCATTCAATGGATGATTGACATGTGTAATATGCATTAAATATGAATTAATCCTTGTTTGCCTTGTATTAACTTAATCAAAAATTAAAAACAAACAAATAAGGAAACACAATTAACTAATTTTGGAATATATCCTATTAACCAAATCTTAGTCAAACATTACGTATTATAAATTCTTTAATTAATCAAAATGCCATAGGGAATATGGGATTTGTCTCGTTTCTCCCGGTTATCAGTCTCGTGGTACGAAGTAAATACAAAAGAAAATTTTATTTACAGAAATACTAAAATTTTATTTACAGAAATACTAATAGAGGATCTCAACCCCATTTTGTTTATAAAAAAAAATACAAAAGAAAATTTTATTTACAGAAATACTAAAATCTGAAAAATTATAATGGATACATCATACAAGTAACAAGACATTATCCCTACATTTATCAATGTACAGTGCCCTATGAGTTCCACCACTAACGTGGTTGTGATTATTTTCTAATTCCAAATTCTCCTAATAATGATCTGAATTCTTGCACTCTGCTACTTTTTTGCTCTCTTTTATCTGATCAATCTTTCGTAAGATTTCATTAGAAATTGTTATTAGAATTTCTTTTTAAACCACAAATTTAATAATCTAGCTAATTATAATGTGAAATACTTATTGTCACTATAATTGCAAGTGTAATATGCTTCTTGGCATCTTATTTGTAGATAAATTCAAGTTCAAGTGATCAAACCCCTCATATATATTCTTTCATTTTCTGTGTTTTCAAGTTATCATTTCCTGTATTTCATATTCAAATTACAGATGGAGCCGAAAACCCATGGGCCAAATTTGCTAAATCACCCTATTTCATCTCATCCTTTGGGATAATGGTCATACTTATGCTAGCATGTTTACTTCGTGCCACGAGACTGATAACCGGGAGAAACGAGACAAATCCCATATTCCCTATGGCATTTTGATTAATTAAAGAATTTATAATACGTAATGTTTGACTAAGATTTGGTTAATAGGATATATTCCAAAATTAGTTAATTGTGTTTCCTTATTTGTTTGTTTTTAATTTTTGATTAAGTTAATACAAGGCAAACAAGGATTAATTCATATTTAATGCATATTACACATGTCAATCATCCATTGAATGGAGTAGAAGATGGAACACCATATTGGAGTAGAAGATCCTGTTCGATAAATCACTGGTGACTATTGTATTCCATAATTATCATAATTATACATGGAAAAAAAATTCAAATATTCAATTACATTGTAGAATGCAAAATGAAATATTCAATGATATTTTGAAATTCACATGTTTTCCATATAAAGTCGGCCCAAAAATCACAAAAAATATTTAACTGAGTTAAATCCAATCTTTGAAAAATAGTGAGTCGCATCCGTAAATATAAGCTCTTTGAATATATAACTAGTATAAGCAATTAAATTCTAAATTAAATATTTGAATTTCATTTAAGCACTCCTTTTGAATAATATATTTAAAATATTAGTTTTTTTTTAAAAATCATACATTTTTCGTAAAGAAAATCAATAATCACAAAAATCATTTACTTGAATTAAAAATTGCAGTCAATTGTAATAAAAAAATTTGCTGCATTCAGTTTCTAAATTATAAAAACTACTATATATAAAATAAGCTATATTTGGTAATGTTTAACAATCTAGTTAAAGTAAAATTTAAATCTAACCAACCAATTAGAAAATTTTAATATATAAAAAACTTATCAAAAAAAGATAGATAACAAAGTGGGTCCACACCGATTTGCTATAATATATATAATAAATTACATGAATGATTTATGAAGATTTCTTGAAAAATGACTCAATTGTCTTTTGTTTATCGTTGAAATCAATTTCATCTTGAATCTCGTCTCTAATTTTCCTTATCATTATAAGAATTTTTGGTGTTGTTTTCTCATAACTCAACAAAAAATTATTCATTGTGTCAGCATATCTTGATGTTGTATTTATATAGAAAATATTTTTTAATGTTCATAAATTGATACACATTGAACACAAGAAGTATAATAAGGTGGGAGATTGAAGGGTTCTTTCAGATTGGCCCTTCATTTGATATACATACATGCATTGTACAATAATTAAGTGGAAGTCTGAAAGGTGTTTGTAAATTGAGTATTTCATTATAAATTAATAAAATATTAATTAATATATAAAATTAATAATTATTAATTTATCGATTTATTTACTAACCCTTTTAATTAATAAATTTTGATGGTCCCATGAGCATTAATTTATAAAGTTTTTACTGTATTATACGTTTAAAATATGTACTAAATTAATACTTATAGAAATTGATATATTTACATAAAAAACTTAAATTTCCCCTATGGAATTCGGATCCATCGAATAATATTCATATTTCGAATTGAACTACATATCAATGTATTTTATTTATCCCTTATTGTACTTATTAATAATACTATAATTTTTGGCAAAAATATAATCATATTTTTTATTTAATATTTGAAAAATATACTAATTTCTATTAGTATTATTTGAGGATATATTATACATTTAAAAGCTATTAATTTTAACAATTTATCAAATTATTAATTGTCCCAATGAGTGATTCATATGAATAATAGGTGGTACTACCAATAGAGAGACAACATTGACATATCAATTTGTTAAAGTAAAAAAATATGAAATTTAACTTTTCTACCAATCATCTATATATATTTACGTCTTTAGTCTTTATTATTATTATTATTATTATTATTATTATTATTTATTTTCATTTTCTTAATATTACATTGAGAAATTGAATTAAACTATTATAATAATAACAATTAAGTTCTCCAGATTCACAAGAATCTTAAACAAGAAATTGTGTCGTAAAAAAGTCTTGATTTCAATTAATAATAAACTAGCATGTACCCCGTGCTATGCACAGAAAAATAATATAAATTATAAGCCATATGGTCATGTAATATTAATTTTTAGGAGAAATGTCCCTTTTACTTCCTCAATTTTAAATATATTTAAAATTAGTTCGACAAACATTAAAAAATTTATCACTTTATTCGCTTAAGATATGATATATTATGTAGGTGGCATGTAGACTACCTTCTTTTTGTTATAAGGACCATGATGAAATCAATTGTTATAAATATGAACCGCATGAAGAAGATGAAATGTGGATATAAAATAAGTCATCAATTTAAAAATATATATTTTTATAAAAATCCAATAAAGAGGGTTTTTTTTTTTTTAAATGTTAAAAGATCTAATTACTGCACTTTAGTAGGTACAAAATCATTTCATCAACTAATTTAACTACACAAAATGGTATGATGATTTATACAAAAAATCAAATGGCAACCTCAATAGAAAATACTATAAAGATTTTAAAATCTAAAAATGTAAGAATACGCTTGAAAGTCAATGACCACTAATCCCTCCAGCCTATTAAACTAACAACATGTAGAATGTTTGTGTAAGAAAAGTAAGATAATTGAAATAAAAAAAAATATCGATGACATAAGAGAATAACTTTAAGTATTTTAGACAAATTAAAAAGTAAGAAATACGTAGAAATAGTTTCTTTTAATATGATAATAAAATTAGTATATTAATATAATGATAAAAAAAATAGAAAATGGTAAATTTTGTCAAATGAGAAAAGGTGTTCTTTAAATACTACATTTTTTTTATTATTTTGTGCTGCTACAATTAAGGTATTACTTCTCTTTTTGTCACTTTTCCATCTTATGTGAATTTGTCTTTCTATTCTTGGTTATTATCTTTTGAAAAAATTTTAATTGATAATTTTTTGTGTGTAATTTACTTTTTTGTAAGCTTAGACAAATGAGCATTCGATTCACATTTCTATTGAATTTTCGTGCACTTAGAATACTGAATTGACAAACATTTTTTATTTGGTACTTTTGTAATCATTTTCATTTTTTTATTCATTTATATCCTATATATTATATCTATTTTGTGCATTCATACCATTTGATAGACAGCATAGTCGCTCACAATTGTTTCAAATAATGTCACTTAGCTGAGTTACCATGATTTACATCCTCTCATATGTTCTGTCGGGCCGGGGCATGGGGGCCCTTGGGGTTGGGGATTCAACCTTTTGGGACAAATAATGTCACTTAACTAAAATGATTTAGAAGATATTGATGCCTTTGATAGTTGAGATTGCAAGAAAGTTGTGGAAGGCAATTGAATCTGCTTAAGATTGAAAGTAATTTTCCCAAATGGGGGTACATTTTTCTTTATTAGTATTCTACAAAACTAAATTATTAGTAGGTTTGTAAAAAAAATATATTAAAAATTTTGATATTTAGCTAATATATAGGAATAATTATATCCAACTCCTCTTAAGAGTAATGCTTAGTTACAGATTATCTCCTCCTAATTACAAAAACCTTACATGACAAAAATGTATTAGCTGTGGGATAATAGGTGTTTCGCATGGTTGAAATATTTAATATGGAATGTTAATTATATACAATGTATTAGATTATATCATTCATGATAAGATTTAGTCATTTGTTAAGGATTTTTAACGTCATTTAATATATTTTTTACGAATTATTTTTTGCATTTTTCTGTTTCATCTTACATAATTTTTTGCTCAATTTTTTGTCCATTCAATATTATATCATTTTTTAAGTTTTGTTTTATATTATTCTTTTATATTAAAATTATAATTATAGCTTTTATTGTATTATTAATTTCTCATCCATCTCTATTAGAATATAAAATCTCTACTAATTCTAATTTATATCTTTCTATCTTCATGTTCAATTTTTATGATTTAAATTGGACTGCAAGTTACTTTTTAAAAAACTTGCAATGCATTTTTTGTTTCATATTTAGATTGTACACTTCTTTCATTTTTTGTTTTATTTACTTTACTCGGATTATTATGAATTTTCTTCGCTTCTTCATTCATCTGTAGAGTAATTTTATTTTTCTTTTCAAATTGGCTTACTTTTAATTTTATTTTTCTTTCCAACTTAGCTTACTTTCTTTTCTTTTTCTTTTACCATGTTTCAAAAGTTACTTTATGTAAAAAAAAATCCCATTTTATTTTGTACTTTTAATTGAATTTCACACGATGAAATTTAATATTTTGTTTTTGCCTTTCCCTCGGCTATACCAATTTTTATTCTTTGGATATTTTAGTGACCCATATTTCTACTTACATAAGACTTTATCTATATAATTTATTTTAATTGTTATTCTATGTACATAATTTTAATATTTTGCCTCATTTGCTTCATTATTATACTACTGTTCATTTTACTTTGTAAACAATACACTCATTTGACAAAATTTACCATTTTCTCTTTTTTTAATCATTATATTAATATACTAATTTTATTATCATATTAAAAGAAACTATTTCTACGTATTTCTTACTTTTTAATTTATTTAAAATACTTAAAGTTATTCTCTTATGTCATCGATATTTTTTTCTTTATTTCAATTATCTTACTTTTCATACACAAACATTCTACGTGTTGTTAGTTTAATAGGCTGGAGGGATTAGTGGTCATTGACTTTGAAGCGTATTCTTACCTTTTTAGATTTAAAATCTTTATAGTATTTTCTATTGAGGTTGCCATTTGATTTTTTGTATAAATCATCATACCATTTTGTGTAATTAAATTAGTTGATGAATAAGGTATATGTTTAATGATTTTGTACCTACTAAAGTGCAGTAATTAGATCTTTTAACATTTAAAAAAAAACCCTCTTTATTGGATTTTTATAAAAATATATATTTTTAAATTGATGACTTATTTTTATATCCACATTTCATCTTCTTCATGCGGTTCATATTTATAACAATTGATTTCATCATGGTCCTTCTAACAAAAAGAAGGTAGTCTACATGCCACCTACATAATATATCATATCTTAAGCGAATAAAGTGATAAATTTTTTAATGTTTGTCGAACTAATTTTAAATATATTTAAAGTTGAGGAAGTAAAAGGGACATTTCTCCTAAAAATTAATATTACATGACCATACTATTTTTCTGTGCATAGCACGGGGTACATGCTAGTTCTTATTATGTATATTAGTGATGCATGCACAATAATTTCAAAAAAAATTCAAATAAAGATATCACAAAATCTTTTCTTTTGAGCTGCTAGATTCAATTCACACATGGAGTTAAAAAAAAGTTAAGAGGGAAAATGGGGAAATTAAAAGAAAATAAATGAATTTACTGTGCAAAAAAGCTTAAATCAAAGAAACATTACCACATTCTTTCAGGTTTCAACTCCATATACCCATGCAAGTAATGTCTGCCACAAATAAAACGAAAGTAGAATTAGACAACAAATGCAAAATTGGAAGAAATAACAGGAAATAAGAAAGAAAATTAAAACCTAAATGAACTTTGTTTGTTCGAATATGGACATATATAAGATTGAGAGGTTAACAAAAATATCATCATTAAGAATCAAGGAATATAGCAATTTAAATTTGGAAACAGTAAATTACAGTCTTGATTAGCGTATATTATGGACATTATAAAAATCATAATAATTTGATATTAACTGTAACTTCTAGTAAAATTGGAAGAGTAAACTTTTGAAAGAATTGAAAATTATAAAAATTTTAAGTTGATTGACTTAAATTATGGAAGTTACTAAAAATTAGTATCACATTTTGAATTTTAAGGTAATCTTCAAATTAAACATTAGCTGGAAAGTCAACATTTTAAATTTTTAAGAATCTTGTATGTTTTGGAAACTGGCTACAATTATGGGGTGATTAGCGGAATTCATAGAGATAAGATTTCACTATTTCTTTTCAAATTTTGAACTAATTAAATTAATTACACTCGCTAAATAAAGTCTTTTCATTCTTCTTTCCTTTTCGTTCAAATATAGATAATATAATTAATATAATAGATATAATAATAACAATAATAGATAACTAAAATTGGTAGAAAATTTTGGCAATTCATTAAGATGATGGGAATTAAATCAGGGAGAAAATATCCTAATCAATACTCTTCCACTTTGGTTGTATACTACATTAGAAAAGCATCAATTAGAATCAATTGATTGATTTAAAAATAATAAATATTAAAAAAATTAAACCAACCAATAAGAATTTTCATTTTATTAAAATAATTCAAAATTCTAGAAAATTTGCATTTAAAGTCAAAATTAGTATTGTGGTCAACGGACCACTTTACTATAATATATATAATAGATAATAGATATAATAGAATTTCTCTAATATAGGATTCTTTCTTTTGTGGTCTTTTTTGATGAATATAAGAATTATAAAGTACATATTTTACAAAATTTAAAAGCTATTGGACACATGGTGAATGGGCGTCTGTTCAATTAAAATACGTGCAAAATTAGAAAGTAAAAACAACCTCAATAGTAGGGGTGGCAAATTGGTTCCGGAACCGTGGGTCCGACCCGACCCAATTAGTTTTGGTTTGGATGGATCTTAAAAAAAAGAATTATGGTTCCAATTGATTTTGTATTTATTGAATTTTCAAGACTTTGGTTTCTTATGGTTTTTGATTGGGTCCAAATTGGTTCCAATAATGGGCCTATTTTGGTTCCTAAATGGATCCAATTAAAAAAGAGATAAATAATTCTCCATTTTTTCTTTCTTAGACCCAATTGGTTTTCTTTATTTAAAATTTCACTTGTAGAGAATATGTGATTGCTTAAGAACTAAACTCATACTTGTTTTAGTCATTTGAACTTATACTTTAAATAAATTTTTATAATAAGATCAAAAAATTATTTTATATTATTTTTAGTCATTTGAGCTTTTTTATTTTTTAATATATATTATATTTTTATTATTATATTAATAAATATATATTAAATAATTAATAAATATATATTAAATAATTAAAAATAAATAAAAATATTTGGCTCGGCTTGAGTACGGACTCGAGCTCGCGAGCTTGGGCTCAGCTCGAGCTCGCGAGCTTGGGCTCGGCTCGAGCTCGAACCCATGCTCGCGAGCTCGAATCCGAGCTCGAAAATTTTGGGCTCGGCTCGAGTTCGAGCTCGAGCTCGCGAGCTTGGGCTCGACTCGAGCTCGAACCCATGCTCACGAGCTCGAGTCCGAGCTCAAAAATTTTGGGCTCGGCTTAAGTTCGCGAGCTTGGGCTCGGCTCGAATCCATGCTCACGAGCTCGAACCCGAGTTCGAAAACTTTGGGCTCGACGAGTTCGAAAAAAATGTCAAGCTCGGCTCGTTTACATGACCTCTATTCTGAACCGACTAACTTTCAAATAGTAACATAAATTATAACTTAGTATCAATTAATATATCTTTAATTTCTGTAATCGAAAAAAAAAATTATATCCTTAATTTCTCTACATTAATTTTTTCGTTATAAATTAAAATACATTAGTTAATAATATATTTTACATATAAATTATTACATTTGTATAATATGATTGGAATTTTTATAAGAAAATTATAAAAATATAATGTAATAAGTTAGTTAGTGAACAAGAAAAAAAATTTTGTTTGCATTATATTGGATTACTTGGTGAACAAGAAAAAAAGATTAGTGATTAGTATACAAATGTTTGCATTATGTTGGATCCATAAGTCACCAACTCACTAATTGGGTCTATTATGGTTCTATAATGGTTCTTTTTGTATAAGAACCATTTGGAACCAATCAAAACTAATAAGGACCCAATTCATATTGAAAAGACATTTTGGTTTCTTGTTGGTTCCAACTTATTTTTTTTACAAACCCAATTGGACCCAACCCAAATCCGATCCGATCCACCCATTTGCCACCCCTACTCAATAGTAACATTTTTTTATGGTGAATAGTCCCTCAGTTCTATCATTTATCACAGTTTAGTCCATCTTTCTCAATTATGCTCAATAAGTTCTTCAACTCCATCATTCATCCCACTTTACTCCCTTTTATCTCCAGTGTGCTTAAATAGTCCCTCAATCTCATTATCATTATCATTGTTCTAAATTATTAATCTTTTTGGGTAAGTAAACGTAAATATTAATCATGTGACAAGTATGATTGTATTTATCTTTTGATTCACTCTTTTTCGAGTGTGCATTGATTTGTGAATGGTTTAGAATGATATAACCCTATCCAAATCTTTTTATTTTCATCAATATTTTAAAGTACGAAAATTGGCAAATTTTCAAGTTCTATGGTAATTCAATTGAAAAATAAATGAATATAGCAATGTCATAAAATAAAATATTAATGCCACTTGCATGTTCACAAATTGAATAGAGTATTCCATTATTTAGGAGGATACGTATCATAAGTTGGTATATTTTTACATTAAAAAATTAGTTAATAGTGTCAACCGTGTTACCTAAAGTGAAATCAAGCTTTCGCATAAATAATCAATTCATATGTATATATAAGTAAAAAAGTTATTATATATTATCGTTTTAATATTATCAGTTCTTTTACCACCTTTGATTTAAAAAGTATATCTACGATAAATTTAATAAAATAAATTAATTATAAATGATCTTTTACTAAAGTTAAAGTGAAAAATAGTATAAATATAGGAGAGAGAAGGATTAATGTTGTAGGTAGAAAGATGCCTCGTACAAATAGAAACTCATACCCGATAGAGAGACCATAGCCCGGGAAAAACGGGTTGCATGTCATCTTTCACAATGTGGGTCATATAAAATATTATATGCCACTTGCATAAATAATCTTTTTTTTTCCTTTAATGTAAATTAATTTTAATATTATTATATGGTCACTGTAAGAAAATAAGGTATAGGGAAATTTTGAGATGTGGTAAATCCATAGCTAATTATAGGTACTATGCATAGGCATCGAAGTGGCTTGCTAATTCTTTTTGCAAGTATATATATTCATCAAAGTTTCTAATACTATTTTTCTACACTTGTATGGCACTAAATATTTACAAATTTATATTTTGATTTCTAAGATAGTAGCTATGGAACAGTTCATCAATTTAAGAATTTAAATATATATGTGACGCCAAGTGGATATTGACAAGCATGATAATAGATACATTTGAAAAATACCCATTAATTATCATTGTTAATTAATCGTATTCTTAATCACATTATGTGTCAAATAATTATCAAATATTTACTACCTGTAATACCTTTTTATGTGCATAAGATTACGATAATGACTCCAAATCAGTCTTATAATAATTGGATTACAAAATGAAAATCATAATCATGACGATATCATATATATATTTAATTATCAAGAATGAGGAATAAGAAATTATAAAAAGCGAAAGATATATTAATTTTGGCATACAAACATTAATTACATCTACATCATCATTCATAATGAAGAAATAATTCTTAAGGTACAATTATACAAGCTTAAAAATCAAATAGAGTGATATACTAAATTTAATTACATAACCAATACATACATAATACAATCCAAACTATTGGATTAGGATAGAAAATTAAATTAATTAAACTATTCAATACTCGACTTGAACTATATTATTACAATTTTATTTCATCTCGATTCGATAACTTACCATATTAAATTTGAACAATTTTTTTGTGTTTAATGTGTTTTGAAGTTCGACTCAAACTCGATTAGTTTAATAAAAAATACTGAAAAAAGTAAAAAGTAATTATTACTTGAGATTGGCTCGTGTTCGACTCAATTAAACTTTATTTGGATTGAAATTATTTATATAGGACATATGACATATCTAAAGACAAACACCATATCATATGTATCCCCATTAGGGTAAACTTCACCGTTAGATCCGGTAGGCTGCATCCTAGCCGCATAATGATGAAATATATTGTACTTGGAAAAAAAAAAGGTTGTCAGGGTTTTGAATAAGTCAAATATTCTTGTTGGGATTGGTGAAAAAGACTCCCTATAAATACTGCCATTTCTCCCCTCCTCAACCTACATTTTCCAATAACCCTAGATTCTCTCTCTCTCTCTCTCATATATATATATTATATATAATAAAACCCTATATATATAATAAAACCCTATTTAGCTAGGGTTATGCTTCAGAAATGGGCATCTTCTTATTTTTCCACAGCTTTCTTGAACTGTATGTATCATTTGCTTTATATATAACAAATCAGTTCAATAAAGCGGTGGGAAGATAGAGGGATGCTCAAGGCAATCCAAGCCAACAAGATAATTGTTTTACTGCATAGTATATATATTCCAATTGATTTTTTTTCTTCTTTTATTACATATGGATTTATGTGAAATTCTTTTGAATTAATTTCACTTTATATGGTAGTTATCAGATATAGGTGAATTTATGGATTAAATGAATACTTTCTTCAATTACTAATATCTCAACTATATATAATTCTTATAGATTATTTAACTGTACATGATTGTATTTTACAGGATGTGAAAATTGGTATCTTCTCAGCCACTCATGGAAGCAAGGATAGGGAAAAGATTTTTGTCCCCCATTTTGCTTTCAGATGTAACACAAAAGTATAAGGATTTCATGATAATTATAAAAGAAAGATTCTTTCAGTAATGATTAATGATTAATTCCGTGGTAATTATATAACCTTTTTCTATTATTCTGACCAATTGATGTATAAATTTTTCCTCTTCTGTCATTTAATCAAAATATATTCCATAGGCTTCTTTAAATTTTTCTGGTGATTCTACTAGTACAAAATTTCATTTTTCGTCCCCGTGATATATATAGAGTGGTATATTCAATTATGGTCCCGGTTATGAATAGGGATAATTAATTGTTTCATGTATGATATATCAATATTTGTACCCAAATAAGTATTACATATTAAGTAAAGCATGTGTTCACAAAGTGAATATAGAAAACTTTGTGGGCAAAATCATCTGATAAACCCAAAATGTTATTCACAATTTAAGAAATAATTACATATTTGAAACTAACCGAATCGATTTGAAGTTTGAACAAGAATTTTCCGGCAGCACTTGGGATTGCAAGAAAACTGGCTAGGGTTTTTTCACCCAAGAAAAGTAAAAGATACCTTTGCAAATATCAAAAAAATTAAACTCAACAATATAATGTTTTGTCTTGTTAAAGCTGTCAATCCCCACGATCAGATCCTAATGAATCTGCACCCTCTTTGGAACATAATTGTGATTTTATATATTTAATACGTAAATTATTGACAAATTGATTATTTACTCGTTTTCATATCCAGACAGGAATTGGACTAAATTAATGAGCAAACTCTGATCTTTTAGAAATTCAGAGTGTTAAAAATCTTCACTCTATCATGCAACCTCAACACTCAGTTTACCCAAAAAAAAAAAAATCATCTGGTAGCAAAAATAAGGTTTATTTACTTTTATAGAAATAATATTCATTTTAAAATTATTCAAAAAATATTATACATGTGTTATTAATTAGATCTATATATAAAATAACTTAAACATACTATTTTATAAGTAATAAATTTTTGCTTTTATATAGAGAAATTAGTTTTTTAAGATTGTATAATGTTCATATTCTAATTATATATAATGCAGGATGACTCAAGATTATATCCTGAGGTCCCTCCACCAATAACTGGGATACTTAATTGTAATATGTGAATGCAAAAGTAAATTTTATTGGTCATAACTTAGAGCCACTTTGGAATAAATTAATTGAGCCAACCTTCATTTTTATATTCATACATATAAACTTATTATTGACTCTTCATAATTACATGCCATTATTGAGTATTAATCTCTGGATCTTATTTTGATTTACATTTTACAGCAAGCAATATCTCGCTTTCACACTCACTAATGCGACTCATAAATTTATTTCTTATTCCAGTAAAATGTCAAATATGAAATTAATCAAACATATCCCACAATTAATGATAATTAAAAATATAATTATTAAGGGGCTTTTTTGATATAACCCCTGAGGTATGTAGCTTTGGCAAATAACCCCCCGAGGTTTGAAATTTTGGTAAACAACCATTTCTGTTTAGTTGACCGTTAGTCAATAGTTAAGGTCATGGGCAAAATTGTAATCTAGTAATTCCAAACAATTATATTAATTTTCAATGTATTTATTTGGAATTACATTGAAAATAAATACATATTAATTTTATTAATTTTATTTATTTGAAAAATTGCAATTTAATAATTCCAAACAAATATATTAAATAAATATATTAATTTTATTAATTTTATTTATTTGCAAAATTGTAATTTAATAATTCCAAACAAATATATTAAATAAATACATATTAATTTTATTAATTTTATTTATTTGCAAAATTGTAATTTAATAATTCCAAACAAATATATTAAATAAATATATTAATTTTATTAATTTTATTTATTTGTAAAATTGTAATTTAATAATTCTAAACAAATATATTAATTTTATTAATTCCAAATAAATACATTGAAAATTAATATAATTGTTTGAAATTATTAGATTACAATTTTGCCCATGACCTTAACTGTTGACTAACGGTCAACTAAACAGAAATGGTTGTTTACCAAAATTTCAAACCTCGGGGGTTGTTTGCCAAAGCTACATACCTCGGAGGTTATATCAAAAAAGCCCATTATTAAGCCACCTTGCCATTGTTCAGGTCAAAAAGGTATATATATGTATGTATATATCTAATAATGTGCAATATATATATTTCTGATTTTTTGTCGTGAAAAGTTGATCACTCATTGCTGTTTGTCCATTTATGGTGGAGAAAAAGACCAATAAAAGCATAAATCGAAAGGCATGAAAGGATGGAAGGCAATCATGTTCATATCTGTCTGTCCTTTAACTAATCAATTTTTTAACAGTTTCTTCTAACTTTTCATAATTAATTAGCATCATAATACAGATTTTTTACCCTTGTTTCATGCTCTTTTGTATAACCAGTTTGATTTATTTTTCTAGGTTTAAGATTTGATGATTACATATATAAATCTCTACTTTACAATCCAAATCCATCAATATTTAGTTTCAACATATTGCATATCTAAATTCTAATGATAAAAAAAGCATTGGATATCAATTAGAATACACAACAAATCCATATTAATAAAGAAAATCCTCACTTTTCCAAAAAAAAAAAAAAGGACCCTCTACTTTTTTTTTTGTCTATATCTTTTATGCATTGGAACAAAAACAACTATATATATAATCAGTAATGGGGCACTACTTTCACATCAACTTATCTTTTACTAATTAATTATATATATATATATGAAGTGGAATTAAATCTGTATCACGTGAAGTACGTATGGGATAAGATTTAGTTCGACCCACGATAGATTAGTTAGCGTCGTAATGAATTGAGGTTGCGTTCAGTAACTTCGAGCTGTCTACTTACCTACTTTGATAAGATAAGTCTCTTCGTAGTTCTCAAATATTGTACTCTTTGATCTTGAGTTTAGGAGACTCAGATAGTATTAAATGTTTATAGTTGTAGAGTATTAAATGCTTCTACGTACCTTTTTTAGCCATTGGTTCATTACTGGTCAAGGGCCCAAGCCTCAATACACAAACCAACATAATGATATATTAATATCGTACTTATATTTACTAGCAAAGTGCACGTACATTTGCACGTAAAAATTAATTTTATGATGTTAAATAATTAAATATATTCAAGAACTTTTTTAAAATAATATAAAACCTCTAAACAGTTTATTCATTCAAATATTGCCAACTTTTTGAAGTAAAAAATTTTAATTTTAATTTTTATCACTAAAGTCCATGTCATATATACATCTTTTAAATTTGTATCATATTAAATAAATAATGAACATGTACACTTCTCACTTAAGTTTTAAATAAAATAAATTTCCATATTTTAAAAACTATATTGTTTTCAATTTTTAACCCCACAAAAGTCGTATTTGTTATTTTCTTACAATCAATTCAAAATAGTGACATAAATGTACATTAGTTGATATATTTTCGTATTCATTTAATTGTTTTTCCTAGCTAAATCATATGATTTTGGAGAACATAATAACCTAATAAAATAAGAAGGTAATTTATTTTTTCTATAAGATAAATATAAAGAACTGAAATAAAAATGTTACTCAATCTCTTTATATATTGATCATCTTTTATATTATTTCAAGTCCATCTTGATCCATCCGTAGTTAGAGGTACTATTCGCATATTTTTTTAAGCCATTGCAATTGACCACTGAAAATCCAATGTAATTCTCATATTCAAAATTGGTTTTAAATGGCTTTCGGAATTGAGTTCTCCATTCCACCAATTTAATTATGTTATATGGATACAAGGTTTTAAATAGAATTAAAATAATACAAAAGAAAATAATCATAGTAAAATATATATAGTATAATAATAAATTTAAACATTAGTTGAGATAGCTAAGTGTCATCTTTGTTATGTCAATTCAAATGCTGAAATTTTAGAAGATGAGAAGATCCTCACTAACTATTATGGTTATATAATTTATAATTATTTATATCATGTCAAGTAATTTATTTACAAAGCTCTTGATATCCTTCATTCATTTTAATTAAGTGGTAGATCAAGTATTCTTAGTCATTTTTATTAAGTTAGAATCCATTTGAAATTTTAATACAAAGTGGTAACATTTAAAAATTATATTACTGTTAGTACATATGGTTATATTTTTTAGTATAATAATATATACTTAGCAACAAGTTGATGATTTTCCAACTCCACTTAAAAAAAGGATAAATGTATAATAAGATTCAAACTATTAGCCATTAAATCTAATGGATGATAATAATGGTAGCATGTTGAGAGTAACATGCATGTAAAGTGAATAATAGTATAGATTAATGTAATTTATTTATGAAGCTAATAAGCAAGGTAATATTGTCTTAGAATTTATTGTAATAAAGCTTTTGACATCCTCCATTCAGTTTAATTAGTTGAAGTTCAAGTTTTTCGATGTTATTTATTAAGATAGAGTTGATTTTAAGCCTTGAAAGAAAGTGCTAATAGATAATATATTATTGTAGGTATAAATGGTTATATTCTTAGTGGAATAATATATACTCAACAACCAACTGATGATTTTCCAACTTCACTTTCAAAAATGGATGGATGTACCATAACATTCAAACTATTAACCACAATGATTAAATCGAAATGAATGATAATAATGGTAGTATAAATTAACGGTAACATTTACGTGTGACGTTATATGCAAAAGTAATATTGTTTATAAAGCTGTTGACATCTTCCATTCATTTTAATTAATCAAAGTTCAAGTTTTTCGAAGCCATTTTTATTAAGTTTTAACTCATTTTAGGCCTTGAAAAAAGTGCTAATAATTAAATATATTATTATAGGTATAAATGATTATATTTCTTAGTGTAATAATTAATATATACTCAACAACTAATTGATGATTTTCCAACTTCACTTTTGAAAAATTGATGGATGTAAAATAGAATTTACGCTATTAATCATTATGATTAAATGTAAATGAATGATATGATAGTATATATTAATAGTAATATTAGTAAAATGAATGACAATAATTATAGTATAAATAAATAAATATTAACATACATAGTGTTAGAGTGCATTTTATACACATTTTACTTGCTTAAAGTCGTATCATTTGTCACATTTGCGCTTCTTATCTCGTGATATTATGTTGATATTGGATTGCTAGGTGATTATGTAGAGAAGAGAGCCAAATGAGATGAAAAAGGGAGAAAATGATAAAGAATTGAGATTAGCTTAAAAAGAGCAGCATAAGACTTTTCTGAATTAAACGTGCCCACGCTTAAGTTCCTGAACGCTTTTGCCAAGGAACGCGTTTTTTGAAGATTTCTGATGATCTTTATGCTAAAATTCGGATTTTGTGGATTTTATTGTTACCCGAATATATGGGATTTATTTCCTTTTTGTTTCAGGATTTATTTCCATCTTTTGGATAATTTAAGTTTGTTAGGTTTGTTAGAGTCCTAATTTAATTAGTTTCCTTCTTGGATTAGGACTCTACTAGATTAAAAAGTGGAATTATTATTCCACAAGACATCTTTTACTTTATTTTCAATTTTACGTACATTTTCCCTTTTATCAAAGCTCTCCAATTAATTTTGATGATGTTTTCAATTATGTGTTGCTAAACACATACTTCTAGTCGAGGATTCATCAAGCTTTGATTCTTAATATTTGTGAGATCGAATTGTGCTTTAATTTCTTTATTAATTAGGTATTTAATTTTTCTCTGAGTTCTGTTGACAATATATTTCAATTGATTAGATAACTTGATCAACTATTTAATCATTGGAATTGTATTAAGCTATTTAGGATCCAAATCCGTAATTGTTTGGTAAACCCTAATTTTTGTAGCAGTTAGTGACATTGATTATTTAATCGTTTTCGATTAGTCGCTATGGGAATTAGTAATCTAGTCTAAATGAACCGAGCTTATGTGTTGGTTGGCTAGAATTGGTATTTTTCTAATACGTGAATGCTATCGATAGGCTAAATCCTAAGAGCTTATTTAGGATTGTCTACTTGGTAAGAGAAGTAATCGAAGAGCTTATTTTGGTTATCGACGACTTAAGGAAAAACTAGATTACTAGAGCTTGTTAGTAACAATAGCAAATTTATCTAATAATATTGAATTATCATTGCATCAGTGGTCAAATTGTTGAATTAACACCAAGATAATCCGAAGACTAGAACTTCTCATCTTATTAAATTCGAATTCTACTTTACTCATGCCTTTTATTTTACGTCTTTTAATTTTATTTTAGTTAATCAAATCCAAAAATACCCCTTTAATCGATATTAGTAACTTAGGAATTATTTCTACACCATTCCCTGTGGATCGACCCTACTTGTCGCTATTTACAAATCTTTTCGAGTAGGTTATTTATTTTTGTTGGATTCGACACCCACCAAATTTTGGCGCCGTTGCTGGGGAACGGTGTTACAGATTTATTTCCCGTGCTACTAATATTTTTTGTTTAGTTTTATTGTATTGTTAGATCTCTTCATATAGGTGAATCTCAGATCGAGAAAAGAGCTCAACGTATACAGAAAGAAATCCTACAACGTTCTTAGATGTCATGGCTACCATCGAGAGGACTTTAAGGGACTTGGCTATGCCAAATTCTAACCAGCCGTCTTTTTACATTCAATATCCTACTTTTGAAGTTGATTTTGAATTAACATATGAATTTATTCGCTTAGTTCCTATTTTTCATGATTTTGTAGGAGATGATCCTCATAAGCATCTAAAGAGTTCAATGCGGTATGTTCAATAATGAAATCAAGGGATGTCACTGAAGATCAAATCAAGTTTCGAGCCTTTCATTTTTCTTTAGCAGACGAAGCTAAGAATTGGTTCTACTATTTACTCTTTGGTTCAATTAAGACATGGACTCAGTTGTAGGCACAATTCTTGGAGAAATTCTTCCATCCCTATTCCAACAACTACAATATAGGATGGAGTGATCATCCCAACCTAAGCTATGCTCCAAGACCACCATACCAAAGACCTCAAGGACCTCCATTCTCTCAACAGACTCAGTCATCAAGTACGTCTTTGGAAGATATGATTAAGAATATTGGTTGGTATTACTCAACAATTCTAACAGGGCGTACAAAAGATTCAACAAAAAAACCAAAATGCTATCAAGAATTTGGAGAAGTAAATCGGTCAAGTAGCTACTACGATGAACGAGTTGGTGTCACAAAATTCAAGTAAACTTCCTTCCCAAGTCATCGTAAACCCGAGGGAGAGTGCTAATGCCGTAACCTTACGAAGTGGAAAAGAATTAAAAGAAGCAGAACCGTTTCACGAATTAAGCGTGCCCACGCTGCAAAACCCTTATGCTGAAAACACTTCAAAACACGAAGATGAGAAAGAGCTGAAAAAAGAAGAAGAGCCTATTACCAAGCAGAAACCGATGACATTTGTGAAACCTCCTCCATTTCCTGGTCGTTTTGCTAACTCTAAATGTGAGGTGGAAGGTGAGTCGAGAAAGGAAAGTGTGGAACACCAACTCGTAAAACCAACAAAGACACTTACCGAGCAACCCAAGCTTATTGAGATGACTCCTCCAACATATGAGAAGGAAGTTAAAGAATATGAGATTTTTGGGGAAGAGGAGATCAGTGACGATGAAGAGGTGGATATAGAAGACGAATCTCCGACATTCCAAAAGGAATTAACTTCAAAATCCAAAGATCCTGGTATGTTTATTATCTCTTACAAGATAGATGATGTGCAAATTGAGAATACCATGTTAGACTTTGAATCTTCTGTAAATATCATGTGTCTTTCTATTTATGAGTCTTTGAATGTGAAAAAGTTGAGAAAAACGGACATGATTATATGATTAACTGATGGTTCTAATGCATCTTCTAATGGCTTTCTTGAGAACGTATTACTTCATGTTAATGACTTAGTTTTATGCTGATTTTTATGTTGTTGACATGGATGAAGATCAATCTAGTAAGTTAGCCTCTCTTATTCTTGGAAAACCATTTCTGAAAACATCTAGGGCTATAATTAATATGCATGATGGAAATCTTACTATGGAATTTGAAGATGAATTTGTCATGTTTAATTTATATAATTCCATGAAGTATTCTACTAATGATTGCTTTATGTTTGGTTTAGATGCTATTAACTTTGTGATGCAGCGAATTTTTGAATTTAATGATGATGATCCACTAAAGGTAGCTTGGCATAGTGATGGCTTTGAACCCCTGACTTAAGCCACTTGAGGCATAGCTACTCTAGCCAATGACGTTAAAGAATGGCGCTTCTTGGGAGGCAACCCATGAGTTTTCTTTTCTTTTTTTCCTATTTTCTTGTTTATATTTTTAATTCTTTTTCTTTTGTTGAAAACCGAAACGTTTCAAAAATTAAGCGTGCCCATGCTTAAAATGCGAAACCTTTCAGCCTAGACTGTGTTTTTTTACCAAAGCATTTGGACATTTAAGCGTGCCCACGCCTAAAGACACAAACCCTTCGGCAAAATTCATTTTTTTTTCTTCCGTTTTCTATAAAAAAATTTTAAAAATCAGAAAATCAAAAAAGGACAATGCATGTTTTAAGTGTGGGGGGATGGTTTCTCGTGCTAACCCTAATTTCCCCAAAAAAAAAAAAAAATAGCGAACCCTAATTCACTTTCCCCAATTCTCAAACCTTAATCCCGCCGTCACTCAACTTTCACTCGCCGTGAACTTATCGAAGCACATATTCCACCTTTCCTATCTAAAATGCGTTTTCTCTGGTGCAAACTCACAGATTCTCTTTTCTTTTAGTACAGTTGTTATAAAATCTTGAAAGAAGTATGCCACCTTCAGGACGATAAAGGTTGCATCTTCAAGTCCTCGTGCCGAAAGTACGAGATTCACTTGAGTGTTCCATAGGGAAAAAAGGCACTCTTGCCTTGATTTAGCCGATGGAGTCGCTCATCCTCACACAACCATGGTAACTGACGCTCCACCACCGGTCACCGTTCCTCAAGCCACACCTACTGAGATTTATGCTACCGCTCCGTCGCTGACCGCTCCGTCGCTGACCACTGCTACTACTCCTCATGTCGCGACCCCCGTCGCTGCAGCTTTCGCCGCCACTCTCCTACATTCTTGCCATTCTCCGGCAACATCTTTTGCTCAAGAACCCGTAACTGCTACTGATGCCCCTGATGCTACTGCCCTTTCAATCGCTACCCGACTCGATACAATTGAAGCACAACTCAACACAATTACCGACCACCTCAAGCTCCTCATTGATCACTTCGGCATCATGACCGAGTGATGTCATAGGGAAGTCCCCCTCCTTGTTCTTTTATTGTGTCGCATTGCTTGTTATTTTACCGTTCATACATTGAGGACAATGCATGTTTTAAGTGTGGGGGGGATGGTTTCTCGTGCTATTATACTTTTTGGTGTTTTTGTTTAATTTTGGTTATGTGAAATTTTTCAATTTACGTTTTCGGCATGTTAAACTATAATGTTTGTGTTTCTGTTGAACCGGGTTAGACTTGAACAATTTGAGTATGTTTTGATTGAATTTTCGTGCTATGTGAAATTTGTGTTAGTTTAACGATCGAAAGCAGACATGGAATTGCATGTTTTAGTACGACTACCCTACCATGTGAGAATTTGTGCCTTTTGTTGAGATCATCTTTCTCTTCTCTTTTCTTGTGTGATACTGGCGTGCTTTTTGGAATTCTAGAACTTGCTTTGAACCATGTCAAAATTACAAGAGTTTGTGCATAATCGAACATGGTAAAGGCATTTAGGATTTAGCCATTTTACCAAAAAAAAAAACCATACCTTTGCATGATCCCCTAGTTAGCCCACTTTGAGCCTTTTAATCTTCTTTTCTTGATTAATCCTGAAATTGAGCCTTTGCCGTTTATATATCTCTTCGTTTTACCCGTCTAGAAAACGAGTTGAGCATTGAGATTATTGTAATTTGGGAACGAAAGTCAAGAGGATGCTGTTTTTGAATAAGTGTCGGGGAAACTCATGGAAAATACAAAGAGTATAAAAAAAAATCAGAAAAATTCGAAAAGAAAAGAAAAAAAGAAATAAAGGGTACCGAGAAAGAGGTTCGATAAAGAACAAATGACAAAATCCCGAGCCCTCGAAATAATGAAAACAAAGGTACTTGGGTCCTCATCGCCACATATACCCAATGATATCTCGATGACTTGACGAAATTTTCGGACTTAGCCTTTTATCAACCTTTCTTTTTACTCATACCCCGAACCTTAACCCCATTACAACCCATAATAAAGACCTTTTGATCCTTTTGTGCACATTTTCAAAAGTAGTAGCGACATTTTGGTGTATAACCAAGCCTATGGGATAACATTAACACGTTGAGATTTGAGCGAAACACATATACCCATACACGAGGGTTGGAGAGATTGTGAGAAAAAGTCGTGTAAGTCTTGTTTTTCTATTTGTTCAATTGAAGTCGTTGTTCTAGCATCAAACTAGTATGGTATTGAAAGTTTCGGTTAATTGCATGCTTCATCTTTTTAAGTTTGATTTTTGTTCATTGATTCACAAGTCTGTATGTCTACTAGGCCGAGTAATGTTATCTTGATCATTTTTGCATAGCTCACTTTTAAACATTGCCCGAGGACGTAAAATGGCATAAGTGTGGGGGTATTTGTTAGAGTGCGTTTTATGCACATTTTACTTGCTTAAAGTCGTGTCATTTGTCACATTTGCGCTTCTTACCTCGTGATATTATGTTGATATTGGATTGCTAGGTGATTATATAGAGAAGAGAGCCAAATGAGATGAAAAAGGGAGAAAATGATAAAGAATTGAAATTAGCTTAAAAAGAGCAGCAGAAGACTTTTCTGAATTAAGCGTGCCCACGCTTAAATTCCTGAACGCTTCTGCCAAGGAACGCGTTTTCTGAAGATTTCTGATGATCTTTATGCTGAAATTCGGATTTTGTGGATTTTATTATTACCCGAATTTATGGGATTTATTTCCTTTTTGTTTTAGGATTTATTTCCATCTTTTGGATAATTTAAGTTTGTTAGGTTTGTTAGAGTCCTAATTTAATTAGTTTTCTTCTTGGATTAGGACTCTACTAGGTTAAATAAGTGGAATTATTATTCCACAAGACATTTTTTACTTTATTTTCAATTTCACGTACGTTTTCCCTTTTATCAAAGCTCTCGAATTTTATATTTTGATGATGTTTTCAATTATGTGTTGCTAAACACATACTTCTAGTCGAGGATTCATCAAGGTTTGATTTTTAATATTTGTGAGATCGAATTGTGCTTTAATTTCTTTATTAATTAGGTATTTACTTTTTCTCTGAGCTCTGTTGACAATATATTTCAATTGATTAGATAACTTGATCAACTATTTAATCGTTGGAATTGTATTAAGCTATTTAGGACCCAAATCTGTAATTATTTGGTAAACCCTAATTTTTGTAGTAGTTAGCGACATTGATTATTTAATCGTTTTGGATTAGTCGCTATAGGAATTAGTAATCTAGTCTAAATGAACAGAGCTTATGTGTTTGTTGGATAGAATTGGTGTTTTTGTAATACGTGAATGCTATCGATAGGCTAAATCCTAAGAGCTTATTTAGGGTTGTCTACTTGGTAAGAGAAGTAATCGAAGAGCTTATTTTGGTTATCGACGACTTAAGAAAAAATTAGGTTACTAGAGCTTGTTAGTAACTATAGCCAATTTATCTAATAATATTGAATTATCATTGCATCAGTGATCAAATTGTTGAATTAACAACGAGATAATCCGAAGACTAGAACTTCTCATCTTATTAAATTCGAATTCTACTTTACTCGTGCTTTTTATTTTACGTCTTTTAATTTTATTTTATTTAATCATATTCAAAACCCCCCTTTAATCGATATTAGTAACTTAGGAATTATTTTTACACCATTCCCTGTGGATCGACCCTACTTGTCGCTATTTACAAATCTTTTCGAGTAGGTTATTTATTTTTGTTAGATTCGACACCCACCACATAGTGAAGTTAATAAGCTAGGATAATATTGTAAAGTGACTCTTCACTTGATAAATGATATTATTATATAGATATGTATAAAGTGTCTTTTCACTTTCTATTAATCAAATTGTATAACTCCTTTTAATTTAAAAGTACGGATAATTTTTGTTGTTTATTCTCATTGTGAAATGACATTGGTGTCCTTACTTAATTAATCTTTAATTATAATAATAATTTTTACTTATTCTATAATAACTGATATTATTATTTTAAACAATGAAATATCCCAAATACCCTACTTAAAACTTCATTAATATATTATAAAATATTACTTTTTTATTTGTCAAGTTATATTGCAATTTATTCTTCATTAAAATTGTACATTAATATTAATATTCACATGAACATTTTTGTTATTTTCATACTTTATATAATATTGTACTTCTTGTCAATAATTTACACATTACTATATGTATAATAATAATAATATCATTTTCTAATAAATCATCCACTAAAAATATAACATCTTAAAATTTCTCTTTAATGACACAATTATAATCTTTAATGATAATTTGTAATTATAATAATAATAATTGTTACAACGATCATTAAAGTTCACCTTTTCTATGATAAATGATATTATATATATTATTATTATTATTATTAATAACAATCATGAACATTCACTTATTTTATGATAAATGATATTTTTATCTAAATATATATAAAGTGTCTCTTCACTTGCTATTTCTCAAAGTGTATAATTTTTGTTGTTTCTTCCCATTATGAAATGGCATTGTCGTCCTTACTTAATTAATCTTTAATTTTAATAATAATTATTATTAAAAATAATCATGATTATTCACTTATTCAATGATAAATGATATTATTTTAAATATTGAAATACCGCAAATATCTATACTTTAAAACTTCATTATTATAATATAAAATAATACTTTTTTATTTGTCAAGTTATATTGCAATTTATTCTTCATTAAAATTACATTAATATTAATATTCACATGAATATTTTGTTATTTTTATACTTCATTATTACTGTACTTCTTATCAATAATTTATACATTACTATACATATAAAATAATAATATCATTTATAGGTAAATTTTGTAACAATCATTTTCCTAATAAATCATCCACTAAAAAATATAACATCTCAAATGTTCTCTTTAATGACACAGTCATAATATTTTATGATAATGTTTTATTATAGTAACAATAATTGTTACAAAAATATTTACCTTTCACTTATTTTATGATAAATGATATATATTATATATTATTATTATTAACAACCACAATCATGGACATTTACTTATTTGATAAATGATATTATTATATAGATATATATAAAGTGTCTCTCCACTTGCTATTCATTAAATTGTATAAATGTAAATGAATGATAGAAATGATAGTATAAATTAATAGTAACATATATCAACTTCCTCCTCTTCAATGCATGTCTATTTCTAAATTCAACAGTCACATTCACATATTCATTGTTTACTCTGAAAGATGGATAAAAATGTGATTAATATCATTGGTAAAAGATTGTTGTGTATTTACAACTTTTAATACAACTTTTGAATCTATAGCTACATCAAGGCACACCAAATTTTGGCTTTCCAGGGCTGTGGTGTGGGAGTGATATTTCCTATTATGAGTTTAATCAACTTTAATTATAAAAAAGTAGAAAATTATCCGCTTTTATATATCTTTCATAGTAGAGATACTTAAATTGATTCACTACGCAAACACATGAGGCATATATAATGGGTTCTCATAATAAGAACATGCCCAACATATCCTACATGACTTCTCAGATGATAGGACATATAAAGTACTGTGAATTTTACGTACAAGGACATGGATCTCAGGTCAATAAGGATTACTCTTACACCTCCGTGATTATGGAAGTTTTGGATTCGACTGAGATTATAATTAAGAAACTTGTGCGGGTTGGTCCTACTTACCAATTACCAGATAGTAACCTCCATTTATGCACTGATGTTCATTGTAACTATACCCATGGGATGAGGTACATTCTCCTAGAGTATGCATTTATAAGCAAGTCTTTTCAGATATAAATATCCTTATGATCCTTACGACTTGAAACTAGTTTTAAGATCATAATCCTAAAGATATCTCATAGTTCTGTATAATTCAAAAGATTTTATTCTATCCATATGACATAAGCAAAAATAAATGAAAAATGCCATAAAAGTTTGAATGTATAAATGAAAAGATTCTCCTAGAATTCTTTAGAAGATGACACACAAATAAACTGGCGTATTAGACATTTTATCCATTTATCGATTCCCTTCCTTAATTAGGCTGTATTCTATGAGTATATAATGTAAAATTTGTTGAAAGCATTTGCTAGGGTTTTTTTATATGGTCGCCCAATTGTGAAATATTTGCTTTTCTTTTCGAGTCATATTGTTCAAGTTACTATTTGTTCTCACCTCCACCGCTGGGAGAAGCATAGACCGTCCGCTGGGAAGAGCATTGGCCAATTTCCAATCTCCAGAGAATTAGACTGTCACCTATCAAAAAGTGAGCCTCATGTGCTAGCTCATAAATGCGCATGTTGTGAATCACTTTTAGGTCGCATCTTTCGGTGAATGCACGAGGATTTGAACTTCAAAGAAGTATTGAAAGCTTCTTCAAAGGATTTGAATGAATAATAGGCTTTGTAAAAAGATCAAGAGTTTCGAATTACTCTAGTCTATTTTTTTTAAGGTTTAGTGAAAGTTGTATTTACGCAGGAATCCATTGAGACCATTCAGTAGGCGTGTGTGAATAAATCACTCAGTAAAGGTTAAAAACGGTTGTCAATGAATCTCTGAAATTTTGCTGTAAGTGTCAGTCTGCTGCAGATTGTCGATACTGACATCCAATGGGTTTGGTGCCATCCATACTTCCATATCAACATATACATTAATGTTTTGATAAGCATTAAATGCCCGTTGATATTAAATGCTTTGAGAAGACATTTGATACTCAATCACTTGTTGATGAGGAACTTAGAGTAATTTAAGAGAGTCTAGAACTTGATAAGCCGTCGATGGTGTCGCTAGATGATACTTGATATTACAGATGAACTTCTGCTTGTTGCTTGGAATGTTGATCTACAACCTCTTAACATTAATAGACTCACCTAGAATTCTACTAACGCTATAACTTAGATCATACTCCCAACAATATTGTTCCATCATCATTTGAAGAAATACCAAGTTATATACAGAAAAATCCTAAATATTGGCCACATTTCTAGGTGATAGTTTCTATATGTTTTGATCAATTATTTACTTTACGAAATTACCAACAAACTCTAGCATGTTTATAGATTATTTTCTTGATTTTTTGAGGGTTATGTATGTCACACTCCCAGACCGGAGCCAGGGGACGATGACCTTTTTCTTTTGTAAATGTTATGGTTTTCTCAAATAATAAAAATATCCTTTGAAATATAAAAACAAACCATTTTCCTTTACAAATCAAACCCGTACATTAACAAACGTTTGTTTACAAACCATAACAGAGCGGCTAGTTAAATAAAAATCAAAGTTCTTTGAGCTACAAAAAGCTCGAAACACGGCATATTAACATAGCTCTGTCTAACTGCTCTGGAGACTTGGGAAACCTTCACATGTATACATCAATCTTCACTTGCATCAGAAGAATCTAATGAGCTAATGACTCAGTAAGAAGAAGCTCAGTATATATAACATTTTAGATAACACATAAGACAATCAATAATGCATAGTTCATTTAAAAGCATTTATGTTTCCTTTATTTTGGGTACCCTCGAAGTATGGTATTCGACTGATGATGATAGATATCTGTTTTCAGAACCTGTTCATAATTGACCGATAAAAGAAGCATCACGGGGGTTCTCATACCTACCTTTCGGCCCTATGATAATAGCCACTAGCTCCATCATATACCGTGGCTTTATCTATCATGATTTTTACACCTCAAGGTATTCACCACCCTCTATTGGGTCCGCCAGTCCCTCATGCGTCCCGTGCCTACCCGACCACCAATCAAATACCAAACCTCTCATTTAAAAATGTTATCTTTACATGTATAGCAATAAGATGCAACACAAACACATGTACCTCAGTATTTCACATCATATAACATTCATTTTCATTATCACACGTAATAAATAACACTTAACACAATCGGCACATAATAACATTCATTTTCAAACAATCAACTCACATAATCCTGAACTTGTATAATATGATTCTTATGAAGCAACAAACAAACATTTCTTCTTACCTTAAGTCCTTAGTACTAAAATTGATAACATGACGCTACTGCAAGCTATCTATAGTTCTCCTTCTAATCCTAGGTGTTCAATAATCAGTAAAACGATATATATATGATACGTAAATTCAATTTTCTACTAATATTCCAAGTCCGCCGATTATATTGGAGAAACTATTGATAAAGTACTTACTTGTAATGCGTATGATGGTTCATATATTTTTCTCGAATTTTTCTCTTTGCTTTTCTTTCTTTTCTTCTTCTTCTTCTTCTTCTTCTTCTCTATTTTTGCTCTCTGTTCACTCTTCTATATCTTAGTTTATACCTTTGCTTTACATTTATATAAACTAAATAGTGATGTGAGTCGGTCATGCAAACTTCCAAGCTAAGTTTTGGTGACTATTTATATATATATATATATATTATTTTATTTTTTGAATTATTTGCAACTGCTAGCTTATTACGTGTTATACATTTGTACATTATATTTTCTACGTGTCATGTATTTATACTAATAGGGACACATAGATAACACGTAATTGATGCATTATTGTACAAAATATATTTACCTGATAACTAACAGGAAGGTTTAGTGTATCGTATTTGATCAAAACTCTAAAGTTAAGTGTGTTCATCCGAGAGCAATTACAGGATGGGCGACCACTCTAGAAAGCACCTTAATTTTTGTTCATTAATTAACTCATAATAAGTGCTAGACGTCTTGCCTGCTTAACCTAAACTCGTAAATCATATAGACGTCATGCCTACTTAGGCGTCATGCCTGTTTATTTAGTAGAGGATGCAATCAAAATGCATTTAAATGCAGATATCAAATAAATAGCGCGTAATCATTTTTGTAAAATCATACGTTTATCATATAATTAGCAAATAACCATATTCATGCATTCAGGCCATTCATATGCCGTAAATTCATTATAAATGCTAATTATATGACATGTTTAGTGCTGGCCGGGTGTAAGTTCATTGGGCATTACAGTATAGGTGCAATTAATGGAAGACATGTTGATCTGATCATCCTAGTTAGAGAATAAATTTTGTATTGTGGAAGGGAAAGGACTGCACTCTAAATATCATGGTTATTTAATTTGATAAACGGTTTACTTTTGTTTGGCTGAAAAAGAAAGGAGCAACTCATAATTCTCGCATACTTAATAAAGCTAATAAGACAAATCAATTATAAAATTTTTTCATGCCTCCCGAAGGTTAGTATTCTTTTAATAGTCTCTCTATACGTATCTCTATAGTTAATGTAATCTATACCATTTTTTCCTTTATAGGATACGTTGTTTATGATGGGTAACCAAATATTCTTGGATTTTTGGCACCATACAAAGGTTTCCCTATAATGTAGAGCAATTTCGAAGGCGGAAATCGAGCAAGTGGACCTAATGAATCGTTTGATCATGCTCACTCATCATAAGAAACATAATTCGACGATCTTTTAGATCGAGGAAGTTGTGTTGACCAATTTTAAAGAAAATAGCTTCATTTTTTTCAAACTCAAAGACTTATCGTTGTAGTTTCAATGGCATTACGTAACTATATACAATAAGGAGTAATAAATAATGACATTTTAGATGGTATGAAAATGAAGATTACTCCCATCAAATAGAAAAGAAAGATTTAGATGAAGATGAAAATGATGATAGATCAAATGAAATGATGAATCATAACGAGAATAGATGATTGTTACACGTGATGCTACTGCTGATTCCATATACACAAATTTAGATTAGGAAGAAATTACTTTGTCAGTTCAATTTAAAGGTATAAACTTGAATAATTATTGTTCAAGTTTTTTTTTATTTGGACTTTACGTGTTTATTATTTTATGATATTAATAGAACTTATGTTGATTTCACTTGTATATCTTAATTAGTAAGCACTCTTTCTCACTCCCTTATATGTGTGCTTATAAATAGAATAATATCTTAATATGTGTAATACATATTTATAATTATATATTATAATATTTATCATAATAATATTTAATAATATATTTATTTGAGAAAATAAACATATATAATAATTGCTTTATGAACCAAAACTGCTCAATCCCTATTCAAAAGGATCATATGAATGTTATGTGATTTCATATAATATTATGAACTAAAACTGCTCAATCCCTATTCGAAAAGGAGAAAAAATTGAATTTAGTTATTGTTCTGCATATATTATAATATAAATCTAAACCTAAATTCAAGTCAAAATTGTTTTGCCATAAAATTGTTCTTCATGCTAAATTAAATAAAATAGTTTAATAACTTAACAATTCAAAGTGATGATATATTAATAGTTGTTTGGTCAAGTAGTATATTCAAGAGGTAGTATTGATGGTCGATTTATTTTTTTACTATGGAATATGATAAGAAATATAGTTCGGGTCCCATTTGATCTGTGACTTTTTGACTATAGAAAATGAGAAAATCAAGTAAAAATATGACTGGCTTAATACAGATTGGGTGCATGTTTTTAGAGTATATTTTTGTTTATTCATTTTTAGCCCATACTTGTATAGCCCGGCCAAGTATATTCTTGTATTTATACATTCTTTGTACAGTTTTACATCACTGTGCAATACATACTTTTATACAAATTTGTTCTAAATCAAATACGTACTTAGAACACTATCATGGTATTAGTCACCGGAAATTCCAATCCCGTGGCTCCAACCACCGCCCTCACGGCAGACACTACTTCCCCGCCACCACTATTTTTTGGCACAATCTCCGTTGACTGCCCACTTCCGGCAAGCACTACAACCACTCTGCCCGCTGCTCCTATAATCTTCCCGATCTCCTTTGCTTTTTCCGGCGCTATATCTCCGTCGGCGTCACCGGTCACCCCCGATTCCTTATCTCAAATTATCTCTCTCATTCATCAACTCCTTTCTCCACTTATGAGCCTTCAGCCCAAAGATGTGGCTCATCTCCTTTCTACCGCGCCTCCTCTGTCGGTAGCCCCATCTTCGCCGTCGACAACCTCGAACTATCTCTCTTCTCTATCCTCTCTAGCGTCTGCCCTTGCTGCTCATCCATCGCAACCCTCAACAGCCCTGCAGCCTATGTTTGGCCTTACTCTCCACAACTAGCCGCCACCTCCATGTTTGCACCGAACCCTAACCCTAACCTTAATTCTAATCCTAACCAGATCTGCGCAGCGCCACCATCTCTCTCTTACCCTCATACTGCGGTCGCACCTCCTCCTATCCATCAGAATAATGCTTCATTTCTCTCTTGGCCCACAAATACAAATCCACCACCTTCCAATCACGGTTTTCCCTCAAATTTTCATACGACAGTACCATTTCCACCAAACCTTAGTCCCTCTCTTCTTCCTAACTCATCAGATAATCCACCACATCCGAGCCCAACTCTTACGTATACAAAACTGAATTCTGAAAATTATTTACTTTGGCGTTACCAATTGAATTGATCCTAGATAGCCATGACTTACTTGTCTATGTTGATGGCTCGATCGTGTGCCCTCCAGCATACACTTTAAATGCTAGTGGTTATCATATAACAAATCTGTCGTATAGTTCTTGGTTACGGACTGATCATAGTATTCGTTCTTGGATGAACGCCACGTTCACTACCTTGGTTATTCAAGAGGTCTTTACTCTATCCACAACTCGTGATGTATGGCTTACTCTTGAACGTCGCTTCCAGCAACAATCTATTGCAAAGAAACTCCAATACAAAAATGAGTTTGCCAATTTAAAGAAAGGCGATCAGTCATGTGACAAATATCTGAGTACAATTAAAAGTATTGCTGATCACCTTACTGCTGTTGATTCTCCCATTGGTCTGATGTACCTCGTTATTCAGGCTCTCAGTGGTTTACCGCCTGATTATGAATCTTTTGTTACCGCTATTTTCTTTCAACCTTATCTCACTAGCGTTGATGACCTGCGTGCTCAATTACTTCAATTTGAGCAACGTCTTCGTACCATTTCTGTCTCCTCCTCACTTTCCCCTACCTTCATTGCTACCTCCTCGAGTGGTTCTAGTGGTGCTAGTCGTGGTTCTTCTCATGGTCGTGGTGGACGTGGACATCCCACTTCTACCTCTTGGCAGTCTCATACGCCCACCCACTGAGGCCTCTAGATCATCTCAGTCCTGTCGATCACATTCACCTACTGCGTTTTCTCCATCTTCTCAGCCATCTGGCTCTACTGGTTCACCTACTCCAGGTCCGGATTTACTACTGACTCACTCTGGTTTCTCACTATGTTTGATTTATGGTATTTCAGGTCATGTGGCTCTCACCTGCGCAAATAAATATAACCATGCTTATATTTTTGAGAAATTACCAAAGTTCTTTTTAAGCTCTCTCTACTGATGTTGCCTGATATCTAGACAGTGGTGCTTCTGCTCACATGACCCCTCATGCTGGTAAGCTCACTCACCTTACACCTTATATTGATACAAACCGAATTTTAGTTGGAAATGGTGCTCAATTGCCTATTCACAATGTTGGCTCTTCCACTATCACCACACCTACTCACCAACTCACTCTTATTAAAGTTCTTCATGTGCCTGATATTTCTCATAATCTTTTATCGGTTCGTCAATTTTGTCGTGATAATAATTGCTTAATTTAGTTTTCTGCCACTGGTGTTGTTTTAAAGAACAAATATACGGGGAAGATACTTTTGGACTCCCCTTTAGCTAGCGGTCTTTATCTCATCTCTGCCTCACCCTTGTCGCTTTCATCTTGCACTTTTGTTGCTCCTGCCGTCTCTGGGGATATTTGGCATCGCCGTCTTGGTCACCCTAGTCATTCTATTTTGATGCATTCATGCTCTCATGGTCTTTAAAAATAAAACTGTTTCTTTTTTCTCTCAGTTAGGTAGGTCGCACAAGCTTCCTTTTCAGCCTGTTGAAAAGCATAGCTTGTCGCCGTTAGATTTAATTCATTATGATGTCTGGTATTCACCTGTCGAATCTCAAACTGGTTTTAAATATTACGTTATTTTTGTTGATGAATTTACTCGTTTTACATGGCGTTATCCTTTATTTGCTAAATCTGATGTGTTTTCTACTCTTTGCAAGTTTATATCTCTTGTTGAAAATTTATTTTCCACTTGATTAAAATGCTTTCAAAGTGATGGTGGTCGCGGACTCGATAATGCTAACGTTCGCAATCTCTTTTCCACTGCTAGTATTCAGTTTCGTTTGTCTTGTCCATATACACCTCAACAAAATGGATTTGTTGAACGAAAACATCGTTACATTTCCAAGCTTATCCATACTCTACTTCTTCAATCTAACCTTCCTCACTCCTTCTAGGTTGATGCTCTCTTCACCACTGTCTATCTTATCAATCGTCTTTCCACACCTGTCTTATCTCACCATTCACCTTTTCAGTTGCTTTTCCATCGCCTTCCGAATTACAGTTCGTTTCGCACTTTTGGTTGTGCTTGTTATCCAAATCTAACTCACCGCACTTCACACAAGCTTCAGTCTCATTCCACTTCTTGTATATTTGTCCGTTATGCACCTGAGTACAAGGGCTATCGTTGTCTTCATATTAATACTGGTTCCATTTATGCAAGTCGTCATGTCATTTTTGATGAAAATTCTTTTCCTACCTATCCTGCTCCTCCTGCTCAGCACGTCGTGCCATATCAAATAGACAAATGTAGCTAGAAGAATGCGATACAAGGAGGTTATCAAGTGTGTCCCTCTCCATCGGCTGGCTGCCCTCTTTATTCCTATATCTCAATTCGTGTGTGGCCAAGTGAATTTAACTTCTCTAAGTAAAATATCGACACACTTTCTAGAGAACTTACATTCGAAGAAGACATGTTATGTGTTTCCACCATTTCTTCTTCACATAGCACGCAAGTGTCCTCTCCTCGCCCAATCCAAATTTTCTCCCGCATTGGAAGCCTTCCTCATATGGCAAGCCAAAGTATGAAGTTATGCTGAAGCCTTCCTCATATGGACTCTGTCTTCTAAAAATCTTAATTGCTGATGCCGAAGTAAATTTCTCCGAGTTAGTCATTTTCCAACTCACTCAATCTTATCTATCCATATTGATTATTGGAAGTGATGCTATAATCTGTTGGACTTCGAATCGAGTTCTCGAGGGCCAATCCCACTCTCCTTGCATAATCACTGTGTCCACATTCACGTCTATATGCAGCCCAATGGTCCATTGGGGAATTTAAGACCAAGAACACCTTCCAAATGCCAAGGATCCCTCTAAAGCATAAATAATGAACCATTTCCAACATTATATTGGAATACATCCCAAACTGAAGGCCTCAGTTTAAGTAATTGTCTCCAGCTCCAAGAACACGACGATGGAATGGAAATACTCCAGAACGAATCATTTCACAATCAGTGCTCCTTTACCCAATGCACCCACACCGACGAACCCTCATCTGTAAGTAGAGCCCAAATGTGCTTCACCATAAGAGCGCGATTTTGTGGGAGTAGTGTGGTGATGCCGAGGTCTCCTTCTACAATTGGCAAGCAAATCGCATCCCAGTCCATCTTTGAATGCTTACCGTACCAAAGGAAGCTCCTCATCTTTGATTCAATACTTCTAAGTATACTCTTCAGTATAATAAACATTCCTGCCCAATATACATGAACTGATGAAATCACCGACTTGATTAATTTCACACGACCAGCATATGACAAAGTCTTGTTAGTCCAAGAGTCAATTCATTTATCCACTTTATCAAGTAACAGTTTTCAATCAACAATTATAAGTTTTGATGTGATGAGTGGAACTTCATATATCAAACTGGTAGTGATCCAATAGGGAAACCCACTAGCTGCTTCAAGTTATCACTGTTCGGTCTAGCTTTGGCGGAGATGTACATATTGCTCTTCTCCGGGTTAGCTTTCAACCCCGATAGTGCGCCAAAAGTGTCCGTACCCCTTTTAAGTGTGCTAATGGATATAGGGTCAGCATTACAAAAAAAAGAGTAAATTATCTGCAAAACTAAGCATTACCGTTTTGGTGCGTTTGCATTTCCAATGGTATTGAAACCCCAGTTCTTCTTCAATGTATTTGCCAATGATTCCATGCAATACATCCATATCAAGGACAAAAATATAAGGTGATATAGGTCACTTTGTCGTAATCCTCTTTTGCCTCGAATGTACCCCTCAGCAGCCCCATTAATGTTGATAGAAAATGATGGGGTTGCCATGCATTCTCTGATCCATCCTATGAACGTATGGTGAAAATTCAAAGCTTTCAACAATTCAATCTCCAAAGTCCATTTCAATGTGTTATATGCCTTCATTAAGTCAACTTTGAATGCACATCTAGTCCGGAGCTTCTTTTGATTATAACCATGTAATAACTCTTGGGCTAATAGGACATTATCACTGATTCGTCTTCCCGGAATGAAAGCCATTTTTGACGGGTCTACAAGATGGTCAAGAAACTCGCACATACTATTCGCTATGATATTAGATATCACCTTGTAAATAATATTGCAGCAAGATATGGGGTGAAATTCTTTGGGGTGTTTTGGGACCTCAACTTTCAAAATAAGAGATATAATGGTGGAATTAATCTCTTGAACAAGCATTACCTATTTCGAAGAAGTGCATGATAGCAGCTGATACTTCATCCCCCAATCACATTCGAAGATTTCTTGAAGAATAGAGAATTGTAGCCATTCAGGCCTGGGGCCTTATTATCATTGAACCAGAAGAGAACTTTCTTAATTTATGATGGGGTTACCGGGTGCACCATGGTCATGGCCTCACTCAATAACAATCGTCCACTAATGAATGGTTGTATTGAATCAGCCACCACATTTGGATTAGTAGAACTCCAAGGAGGTTCTCATAAAATGAAACTATTTCTTTACGCACCAAAGCTGGTTCATTTACCACTTCGCCTCTGCTACTTTCAATGCTTGTAATTCAGGATTTGGCTCTCCTGATTGAAATACGAAGAAAGAAAAAAGATATACATTGATCCCCATCCTTCAGCCATGCCACTTTGGCCCTTTGATGTAGGTAGGACTGCTCATTAGCTACATCTTTGGCATATATGATACGGCATATTTTTCAAGCTCCCAAATTGGTTTGAAAGTTGGATGTTGCACTAGGAAAGCTTGTACAATCTCAGAAAATCTGCTCGTTTCATGGACATTCACCCCTAGATCTCCTTTTCACCTCTCTTGAGGTCTTTAAATAACGGCTTAAGTAACTTGAGTTTGCATATAACTGAATACATGGGTAAACCATATATGTTGTGGTTCTATACACTTCCAACCATAGCTAAAAAATCTGTGGATTCTGCTAGGTGATTATCAAATCGAAACCATGACTTTGTTCCCCGAATACCTGTTGTGGATTTAAGTACAAGAGGGGAGTGGTCCGATATTTTTGGTTGTAAACACAAATATGCCAAGTTGAGGTATCGTGCAAATCATGCCGGATTAGAAACCACCCTATCTAGTCTTCTCCATTTTTGAGACCCTCTTTGCTGATTTTGCCACGAATACCAAGGACCTTCCATCAGAAGAGTGATGAGGTCTGATGCGGAGAGACAAACCTGGAATTCAGCATTAATCTCCTCTTCTGTCCCGCCACCCAATGCCTCACTCTCATCGATAATAGCATTGAAGTCCCCCATAGTAGCCCACTGATCATTCACACGTAATTTTGAGTAGGCCATAATACTATCTCATAGGTCTCTTCTTTCACCAATAGTATTGAGCTCATACGCAAAAGATATATACCAAGACACATTCAATTCAAGCGATGTAATATGACTATCAATAATCTGATTAGATACCTCCAGAATACGAACATCCTCATAAGATGGATCCCACCCGATTCATATCCCATTTCCTGGCCCATTACCATATTCAAAATACCAATTCCATAGTGATTGTATACCCTTACTTATCTTAAGCGCATTTCTTTCTTGAACACGAGTTTCAATAAGTGCACATATCTGTAACTTATGGGGAAATCAGCTCGCGGGCTGATTGTTGGTGGTCCATTTTGTTAAGACCACACACATTCCAACAAGCTATTGGGATCATCTAACATCGTCGGAAGGGCTACTAGTATAGGACCCCCTGTTAGATTCTCGCATGCATTACCCTCATATATAGTGTCATTCAACTCCTCCATACCTCGAGTTCCCAAGATAGCGAACGGATTGGTGGTCACCCCTATATCCATTTAATTAGATATCGCATGTGTTGGGTAATTTCTCATAGGTGAAGAGATCACCTCTTTTAACATATTTTCGATTTCCACTTGTTTATCTTTTAGTTTTGCATTTTAGACTTAACTTTTGGCTCCTTCCATATGTTACTTGTGCTCGATTTTGGCATATAGATGTGCACGTGTTTAGGGCGCTGCACCACTTTCTTAGCCGGAGGACATTGTGCATCCTTGTGACCAAAAGACTCACACAAAGAGCAAATCGAGGGTCTCCATTTTTAGTCAATATGTATCTTGCGTGTCCCATTATACTCTCCTGTTGCCGACAGTAAAATTACGAATACATGATCTTGAAATTTTGAGTTAACATTGACTACGATACAAACTCAAGCATAGTCTAATCTTGCCATAGAGGACATAAAAGCATCAGATTAAAGGGGGCGCCCAACCGAGCTAGCCACCATGCTCAGGCCCTCTTGTGTACAATATTCTGTGGGCAAGTTTCGAAACTTAATCCATATAGGCACCTCCTTATGATTTTATTTCTCAAGTGACATGCCCTCCTTCTAGCATTGAAGAAAGAGAGATCCCCTGCAAATAATGATGGTCCCCCTTCAATGACATTATTCATGTGGTTCTCCGATTCAAAACAAAAGAAGAAAAAACCATTGGATGTACCTTTAACCTCTTTGAGTCCATTCCAAACGGAGAATGCGTACATCTTGAGTGTCATGAACGATACTGTACGCCCAATTACGTAACAAACAACAGCATTTTCCCATCTCTTCATATCCTTCTTCGCAACCTCCCATGTAGGTCTGACAAAAACCTCACCATTGATGATCTCCGCAATGTAGGATAGTGTTGGTCATTTTGAATTGGAAAAGAGGTTTGCAACACCAGAATTTTCATCCATAGTAAATGGAATCTTTCCAGTATAGAGTGAATTTGAATTGGATTGTATGCAAGGAGAAATTTTTGGAATTGAATCTCCCATAATCCCTTCCAAATTTGGAATTGTGGCTGCCTTCTCCATACTACTATTCACGTTTGTAATCCTAGTAGCCATCTCTTTCGCCATCATAGGTACCATTGTTTCAGTTTTACCTTGCTCCTCATGGAAAATCATGTTCTCCACGATTAATGACTTCCTTTCCTTGGACTCCATCTTCCATTTCTCACGAATCAGATCTGGGGATGAGACTAGCCCCACAAACTTAGTACAAGTTGGAGGAAAAGACCTAGGAGATTCATCTCCTACACTTACAACTGATGATGGAGATGTAATCGAAACACCATTAACAGCTTCAACACGCTGAACCAATTGATAAAAGTCTGAAACTTTGAATTCATGTCCAAAAGAACTCATACGCGTAATAATAGCATCAAAATCTGGGGAAAAATATTGTAGTGATGGGGTATTAGTATGAATCGATATAGTAGATGATAGTAATCCACAACTAGATGATGAATTAGCCATGAATAGAGGACAAAAATTCAAAAAAAATTTAGAGAGAGGAGAGAGCATTTTTTCTAGAGAGAGAAAAATTTAGAGATCTTTTATCTGACCCGTCTTATTTCGGAGTATTGTTGGGAGCCTGCAGTATCTCACTCACACTAGACCGGATATTGCATACTCTGTTACTTTGGTTAGTCAGTTTATACACTCGCCACGAGCGGTTCACTTTTAGATGGTTAAGGGCATTCTCTGGTACCTCCATGGAACTCTTGATTTTTGTCTTAAATTGTGGGTTTCTTTGTCTGATTCTCTTACTGTATGTGCTGATTCCGACTGGGAAAGGGTTGTCCTGATAGTCGTCGCTCCACGACTGGCTATGCTGTGTATCTCGGTGACAATCTTGTTTCTTGGTCTGCAAAGAAGCAGGCTACTGTCTCTCGTTCAGGCACTGAATCTGAATATCGGTCCATTGCCTATGCCGTTGCAGAGACATGTTGTCTACGCTTCTTACTTCGTGATCTTGGTATTATTCTTCGAGAGCCGGTTCGTGTATTTTCCGATTATCACTTTGTTGGGGAGAAAGTTGCTATTGGAGATGTTGTCGTTAAATATGTTCCCACTGTCGCTCAAATAACCGATATATTCATCAAGGCGTTACCTACATCTAAATTCACGGAGCTCTGTTCCAATCTTCGTGTTGGTAAGCTCAGATTGCAGGGGGGTGTTAGAGTATATTTTTGTTTATTCATTCTTGGCCCATACTTATATAGCCCGTCCTTGTATACTCTTATATTTATATGTTTCTTGTACAATTTTACATCATTGTACAATACATAATTTTATACAAAAGTGTTCTAAATCAAATACGTACTTAGAACACTATCACATGTGAACATTACGAAAAATTGAAAAAAAATCACTCAGCACCATTTTTAAATCTAAAATTTAACAGAGCCCTCTTAAATTATTTAATGTTTATTTGTCTTTCTACTCAAAAGCTTCTCAAAATAATAATTATTTTTGTTTTTGATATTTTGCAAAATAGTTTTATTGAACAATTTTATCAAAATAATTTTGTAGTATAAATACTGTTAAAATTTTGTTTGGTTTGGAGTGTAAAAGTGTTCTACAAAACTTAAGAATAGATAAAAACTTTTCTGCAAAATAGCAATTTTGGAGTTTTATTTTTAAAAAACATAAAGTGGGAACAAACCTAACCAAACGCCCTTTTATTTTTCATGGTATTGTTTGAAAATTCCATTCATTCTCTTATGTTTTTGTTCTATATATCCGTTAAGAAAAACCAAATATTGTATTATGTAAAATTGCATTTAGTAAAGGACTTTTTCGCCTACTTCATGCCCCACCACTTTTTATTGTACCTATTCTAAGATGGATTTTTCGGACATTAAAAGGACATTCGATATTCTGGCACAATTTTGATTTTCAAACAAAAATGTCAATATTTGACAATTTTGGCATAAATTACGATGAAAAATATTTAGTACTCCGGAAAATATCACTTGCCCAGAAAATCATTCGAATTTGGGGATTTTTTTATGTGGAGAGAAAATGACCTCCAATTTTGGAGATTTTTTCCAATTAGGGAATTCGATTAAAATATTTTCAATTTTTTAACATATTTATTTTTTTCGATATTATAGTTCAAATATTTCTTTTATCTATTATAAATAAAATCATACTCTGAAGATAAAATACTATAATTAAAAATTTAATTAAAAACAGTATTATATTTTGATTTTTACTAATTAAAATTCTTATTACTTTCTAATTTTTCTAAATAGTTTTTGTTTTTATTTTTCACATTTTTTAATATTTTCTAAATCCTCGAATATATTCGATCTCTTTCCGCAGACATGTTTCGATCAATAACTTCTCTCTCTACTCTGTCTCCAATCCTTCTACCACCACCACTCTTTTAATGCAGAATCAATCTAACAATTATTGTTTCCGATCCAAAAAATGAACAAAAATCAAAAGTAAATTCTAATTGGAATCAGATCTATGCGATTAAACATAGCAAAATACCAAATAATATGTCTAATATAAACTTAACTCAATAGCAAAATAGCATACGGAAAATTAACTATAGAAACCATCTTCTCTTAAGATTAAATTTCTTGAATTGTTGGATGAACGCCTAAACAGTTGTCTTTCTTCCTCTAGTATCATAATTCCATTAAACGCCTCCATTTTTCGCGATATCAACTCTGTTGAAAAATTTATTATTTTTCTACATATGAAATTACGGACAGAATAGAATCGTTCCGATAAAATCACAGATCACATTTTTACACCTGTTAAATTTGACATTTGGTTGTCAATTGTAACCGCCATGGTATTTATGTTTTAATAAAACGTTTCGGCAGTTACAGTGACAACATTATGTCAGAATTTAATCGTTTTCAATTATGTCTTTAATTCTGTACCTATATATAGTGTCACACCTCCAGATCGGGCCCGGGGATGTTGACCTTTTTTCTTTCGTAAATGTTATGGTTTTCTGAAATAATAAAAACATCCTTTGAAATAAAACAAACCATTTTTCCTTTACAAACCAAACCCTGTACATAAACATAAGTTTGTTTATAAAATTATAGCAGAGCGGCTATTTAAACAAAATCAGAGTTCTGTGAGCTTCAAAACGCTCGAAACACGGTATGTGAACATAGCTCTGTCTGACCGCTCGGGAGGCTTGGACAACCTTCACGTATATATATCAAACATCACCTGCATCATAAGAATCTAATGAGCTAATGGCACAGTGAGAAGAAGCTCAGTTATAACAATATTACACGTAGCACGTAAGACATTCAATAATGCATAGTTCATTTAAAAACATTATCTTTTTCCTCTTATGGGTACCCTCGAAATATGGTATTCGACTGATTATGATAGGCGTCTGTTTTCGGAACCTGTTCATATTTGGCCAATAAAAGAAGCATCACCGGGGTTCTCATACCGACCTTTAAGCTGATGATATTAGCCGCTAGTTCCATCATATATCGTGGCTTTATCTAGACGTGTGCCTACTTAATCATCAACTTCCATATTAATGTGCACATTAGAATACTCGTGATATATATGTGAAACTACCACTAGTGGAATTTACTTACAATTTTCCACATTAGAATTTACTTACATTAGATTTTCCAGGAAGTGATAAACGTGTGCCTGCTTAATCATCATTTCTACTTAACTAGTAGAAAACGCTAATGTAATGCATTTTAAATGCACATATCACATAAATAGCACATAAGAATTTTTGTAACATTATGCGTTTATCATATAATTACCAAATAGTCATATTCATGCAGTCATGCCATTCATATGTACTAATATAAATGCATCACATATGACATGCTTGTTGTTGGCCGTGTGTGAGATCATTGGGCATTACAATCATATCCTCCTTATGAAAATTTTGTCCTCAAAATTTGACATACCGAAATAGTTCTAGATACTTGCTCCGCATTTTTTCTTCCCTTTCCCAGGTAGGTTCTTCTACAACATGATTTCTCCATAAAACCTTGACCAAGTTAATACTTTTGTTTCTCAATTGTTTTACCTTCTGATCAAGAATTTGCACTGGTTTCTCCTCGTAAGCTAAATCTGAAGATAACTCCAATGGCTTGTAACTTAACACATGAGAAGGATTTGAAATGTATTTCTTCAACATGGATACATGGAAAACATTGTTAACACCGGTCAATGCAGGAGGTAAGGCTACTCTGTAAGCTCTATTCCCAACTCTTTCAAGAGTTTCAAATGGACCAACATACCTCGAACTCAGTTTTTCCTTCTTTCCAAATCTCATGATTCCCTTCATTGGAGCCATTTTCAAGAACACATGATCTCCAACAACAAATTCTAAGTCTCTTCTCCACGTCTGCGTAAATTTTCTGCCTACTTTGTGCCATTTTCATTCTTTCACGTATCTTCTCTATAATTGTCGTTGTTTGCTGTACCAATTCTGGACCAAGTAATCTTCTTTCTCCAACTTCGTCCCAGTGAATTGGAGATCTGCACTTTCTTCCATATAACACTTCATAAGGTGCCATTCCAATGGTAGATTGATAGCTATTGTTGTAAGTAAATTCCACTAGTGGTAGTTTCACATCCCAACTTCCTGGAAAATCTAATGTGCACGCTCTTAGCATATCCTCGAGTATTTGAATAACTCTTTCTGATTGCCCATCACTCTGTGGATGAAATGCATACTAAATGCAAGTTTTGTCCCCATGGCACTGTGCAAACTCTTCCAAATCGTAGACGTGAATTTAGGATCTCGATCAGATACTATAGAAACTGGAACTCCGTGTAATCTTACTATCTCATTAATATATTGTTGAGCGTACTGATCCATATTATACGTCGACTTCACTGCAAGAAAGTGGCATGACTTTGTTAATCTATCAACAATAACCCATATGGAGTTGTATCCCGTCCGAGTTCTCGGTAATCCCAGCAAGAAATCCATAGTAATATGCTCCCATTTCCATTCTGGTATCGGTAGAGGTTTCAATAAACCTGCTGGTCTTTGGTGTTCAACCTTAACCTGATGACAAGTCAGGCATTCTACTACAAATGTTGCTACAGCTTTCTTCATACCAGTCCACCAATAATATTGTTGCAGATCTTTATACATTTTTGTACTACCAGGATGTACTGAATAAGAACTAGCATGAGCTCTTTCAGAATATCTTCTTTGATTGCTTAATCAGATGGCACACATAATATGCCTTTATATTTCATAACTCCATCATCAGAAATTGTGAATTCAGTCTTCTTTCCATCATCTATTTTTCTCTTTATCTCAGTCAAATACACATCATTTTTCTGAGCTTCGATGATTCTGTCATGAAGTACAGGTTTCAACGTCAGGACTGACAAAGAGCATACCTACTCTTTAGGCACAATTTCAAGTTCTAATTTCTACAAATCTTGTAGTAATGGCCTCTATGTGGTAAAGAGCGAAGACATAGACTTTCTACTCAACGCGTCAGCTACCACATTTGCTTTACCAGGATGATAGTTAATCACACAGTCATAATCTTTAATGAGTTCTAACCATCTCCATTGTCTCATATTTAACTCTTTCTGGGTGAAGAAATACTTCAAGCTTTTATGATCGATGTAAATCTCACACTTTTCACCATACAAATAATGTCTCCAAATCTTTAGGGCAAAAACGATAGCGGCAAGTTCCAGATCATGAGTTGGATAATTTTTTTCATACTCCTTTAATTGTCTTGATGCATAGGTAATTACCTTACCATTCTGTATTAATACAACACCCAAGCCATTTTTAGAAGCGTCGCTATACATAACAAATCCACCAGTTCCAGTTGGAACAGAGAGAATATGAGTTGTAGTCAATCGGTGTTTGAACTTTTGAAAACTCTTTTTACAATCATCACTCCAAATAAACTTCATGTTCTTTCTTGTCAACATCATTAATGGAATTGCCAATTTTGAGAATCTTTGAACAAATCTTCTGTAATATCCTGCCAATCCTAAGAAACTCCAAACTTCTGACACAGTTGTTGGTGTTTGCTAGTTATTCACAGCTTCTATCTTACTCGGATCAACTGAAATTCCATCATTCGATACCACATGCCCTAAGAATACCACTTTTTCAAGCTAGAACTCACACTTCTTGAATTTAGCGTATAATTGTTTCTCCTTTTGGGAAGCCATTGGAGAAGAATACGTCGAGCCCGAAAATCTAGCTTCCTCAAGTCAAGTCCAAAAGAAAGCAGCGAAGGAGGCCAAGGTGAAAGATCAAAGGGCTCTCTCTATGATCCAACTCGGTGTGGATGACAACAACTTTGAAAAGATTTCACAAGCAACAACTGCAAAGCAAGCATGGAATATTCTTAAGAATGCTTTCAAAGGCATTGACAAAGTAAAGAAAGTTCGACTCCAATCACTCTGAGGTGAGTTTGAGTCAATGCAAATGAAAGAATCCGAAGAAGTTTCCGACTACATCTTAAGAGTCGTGACTGTTGTTAATCAACTTGAAAGCAATGGAGAAAAATTAGAAGAAAAAAGAACGATCGAGAAGATACTTCGATCCCTTGTTCAGAGATTCGACTATATTATTGTGGCTATTGAAGAGTCAAACGATATTGATACACTCAATGTGAATGAATTGTTGAAAAAATTGCAAGTTCATGAAGAAAAGATTAAAAAAAGAAATAAAGGTCCTGATATTGAGCAAGTTCATGAAGAAAAGATTAAAAAAAGAAATAAAGGTCCTATCAAAAGTCAGATGGCACCGGCTATCGTGGTAGAGGCCGATGTAGAGGTCAAGTTGGAAGCCATGGTCGTGGACGCGGTCGAGGACAAGGACGTGGACATGGACTTGATCATGGCCGAGGACGAGGCCGCGAGGAGAAAAACTCATATAGTGATGATGAAACACAATCAGAAGCTCGACCATCACGAGGTCGTGAAAGAGGTGGATATAATCGATATCAAAATAAGCGGGATGTCGAATGTTACAATTGTCATCGGCTTGGACACTATGCTTCAGAGTGTCGAAATGCGTCTAGCAATGAAAAGACTCATTCTGTTGAAGAAGTTGCCGACCAATCTTTGTTGGCAGTAAATATATCAACGAATGAGAATATACATCATGGTACCTTGACTCGGGTGCCAGCAATCACATATGCGGGAACAGACACATGTTTGTTGACATTGATGAATCAGTTAATGGAAATATCTCCTTTGGGGATATGTCAAAAATTACTATTCAGGGCAAAGGAAGAATACTTATTCAGTTAAAGAATGGTGGACACCAATTCATCAAGAATGTTTATTATGTACCTGGGATGAAGGCGAATATTCTAAGCATCGGACAACTACTGGAAAAGGGTACGATGTCTATATGAAAAATCGAAACTTGTTCTTGAAAAATATTAAAGGAAGATTAATAGCTCGTGTTCCAATGACGAGCAACAGAATGTTCCTGTTAAACATTCAGCATGATATGCCAAAGTGTTTAACAGCGTATTATGAGGACCAATCCTGGTTGTGGCATTTGAGGCTCGGACACATGAATTTTGGTGGACTAAAGATGATGTCATCTAACAAAATGGTGAAGCCGATCAGATTTGTGAAGGATGTCTTAAGGGAAAACAACATCGCGGAAGTTTCCCAAAGGAGTCATTATCAATAGCAAAACAACCACTTGAGTTAATCCATACAGACATATGCGGTCCCATTGAACCGACATCGCTTGGAAATAATCGGTATTTTTTTATATTCATTGATGGCTATAGTCGAAAAACCTGGGTTTATTTTTTGAAGAATAAATCAGAGGCATTTTCAGCTTTCAAAAGATTCAAAGCTCTAGTCGAGAGACAAAGTGACTATCGGATTAAAGCAATGAGATCTGATAATGGAGGCGAATTTACTTCGACGGGGTTCCAGAAATACTATGAGGAAAATGGTATCCGTTGACCCCATACGGTTCCTTACTCCCCACAACAGAATGGTATCGTGGAGAGAAAGAATCGGTCAATAATGAATATAGTTTGTTGCATGCTAAGTAGCAAGGGTTTGCCTAAAGAATCTTGGGCAGAAGCTGTGGATTGTGCCATTTATTTGTCCAATCGGAGTATGACAAGGAGTGTTTACAATCAAACACCATAGGAGGCTTGAAGTAGATACAAGCAAACCATATCACATCTAAGAGTCTTTGGTAGCATTGCACATATGCATATACCAGACCAGCATCGAAGCAAGCTTGATGCGAAGAGCAAGAAGTATATTTTTTGTCACGTATGATCAAGCATCTAAGGGATATAAATTGTATGATCTAATTGAAAAGAAGAGGAAAATAAGTCGAGATGTGGTGATCGACGAAAAGAGTTCATGAAACTGGGAATCTCATGAGAAAGAGCAATACACATTTTATCCTATTAAGATGACTATGAAAGAAGTTGATGAAGAACTAGTAGAACTAGCGACTCCACCATCACCGGACTCATCTAGCAGATCTTCATCAGAGATTGAGAGTTCAAGTAGTGAACGACCTCAGAAGACAAGATCGTTACGCAAAATTTATGAGCTCAATCAAAATCCAGCATTGTTCTGCTTGTTTGCTGATATTGAGCCCATCAATTTTGAAGAAGCATCGAAAAGCTCAAAATGGAAAAAAGCTATGGATGAGGAGATCAATGCGATTAAGAAAAATAAGACATGGGAGCTTGTGTCTTTACCACGTGTACAACAGCCCATCGGAGTTAAATGGGTTTACAAAATCAAGAAAAATTCAAAAGGAGAGGTAGAATGCTATAAGGCAAGACTTGTCATCAAAGGGTATAAACAAAATGCTGGAATTGATTACGATGAGGTATTTGCCCATGTAGCTTGCTTAGAAACAATCAGATTGTTGATCTCTTTGGCAGCTCAAAATCAGTAGAGAATTTATCAAATGGATGTGAAGTCAGCATTCGTGAATGGAGTGCTCGAAGAAGAGGTTTACATTGATCAACCTGAAGGTTACGAGATTCTAGGTCAAGAAAGGAAGGCGTTAAAATTGAAAATGGCTTTGTACGGCTTGAAGCAAGCACCAAGAGCCTGGAATAGCCGCATCGACCAAGCACTTTTTAAGAAGGAATTCGAAAAGTGCCCCCATGAGCATGCCCTTTATGTGAAAGCTGATGATAAAGGTAACATACTTATTGTATGTATTTATGTCGATGATCTTATTTTTACAGGGAACAATGATAAATTGTTTGATGAGTTTAAGAAAGAAATGACGAATGAGTTTGAGATGACGGATTGGATTAATGTCATACTATCTTGGAATCGATGTGCATCAACGAGAAGATGGAATTTTCATCTCCCAAGAATGCTATGCAAAAGATATATTGAAAAAATTCAAAATGGAGAACTGCAAGCCAATTAGTATTCCAATTGATGTTGGAATCCAACTCTCAAAGCATATAGATGGAAATACTATTGATCCAACCATATTCAAAAGTCTTGTTGGAAGTTTGAGATATTTGACGTGCACGAGACCCGATATACTTTATGCAGTCGGTCTCATTAGTAGATATATGGAGGTTTCGACCGAGTATCATTTAAAAGTAGCGAAGAGGATACTTCAATATGTCAAAGGAACAATTAGTTTGGGAATGTTCTATCTATCAACTGGAGACATGAAGTTATATGGATATAGTGACAGCGACTGGGCAGAGATCCTGATGACTGAAAGAGTACAAGTGGATTTGTATTCTATTTCGGTAAAACTGCATTCACGTGGTTATCAAAGAAACAACCAATCGTTACTCTATCAACATGTGAAGCTGAATATGTAGCTACAACATCGAGTGTTTGTCATGAATTATGGTTAAGAAGTTTATTGCAAGAGTTCAACTTTGATCAAAAGGAATCGACAGAAGTATTTGTTGATAACAAATCAGCAATTGCACTAGCCAAAAATCCAGTATATCATGATCGAAGAAAACACATCGATACAAGGTTTCATTTCCTCATAGAATGTATTGCAAAGAAAGAAGTTCAAGTGAAATTCGTAAAGTCTGAAGATCAAATGGCGGATATTTTCACGAAGCCACTAAAGAGAGAATCATTTGAGAAATTGAGGCATAAGTTAGGGATGTGAGAATCAAGCTTAAGGGGGGATGTTGAATAATAAGCTAGATTAAATGTTTTGGTTAAGTACAAAGAATAAATTAATAGGTACATGAACATGTCTTTTGGTATTTAAGACAAGTACATGAATAAGTCTTTGATTCATGTATGCATTTAATAGTTGATTCATGTATGCATTCAATAGTTGGTTCATGTATTTGGTCTAGGTTCATGTCAGGAAATCCTATAAATACCCATGTCATTTGTCATTATAGAAGCATGGATGAAAAGTGAGAAGTAAAAAAAAAGAAAGAGTTTTAGTGTTCTTATTGTGTTGATTGAGTGAGAAATAGAAGAGTGATAATATTATCCTCTCCACAAAGTAATATTTTAGTGTATAAGTTATTTTCCGCTGCAACAACATGCACTATTTGTCTTAAAAAAATCGGTCAAAGCTGTGCGAAAGATGTTGTGATATCCGCTGAATTATACATGAATTCCCTCCTGTCTGATGAAAAATGGTGATTCTAGTAATTATAAGTCGGAATTAAAAGCAAAAGAAATGACATCTTAAACACGGTATTTTGTAGAGCCATGAAAAATATAACTAACTTGTTATGGAAATCGGCATAGTTGAGGTACGAATAACCAATTTTTTAAATATAATAACGACCTGCTACTTTATGAGAAATAACGTTTGTCTTGATAAAAATTTAGCTCTTAGAAAGAGAATGAAATGAATATTTTGGTGCGAAAAATTGACAAATAAGAGGGATTTATAAATTTTCAAAGATAGGCCTCAAACACACAACATTTGAAATCTTGGAAAACAATCCAAAGAAAAGGAAAAGACACCTTTTCACCCCAATATGTACTATTTCGGTGCACCCATTCAACCAGTCAACTGTCATCTACCTTTAAATCATGACCGTCAATCAAAAGGTCATGGCTCATCATCTCAACCGTAAGAAATCTAATGGCTAAAATAATACAATTTGTCTTTACCCGCAACCAGGACCCGATCCGTCCACATCCCCAGTGTAGATGAGTGGTGAGCGTGACATGGCTAGGTCCTCACCTATATTGATCTACAAAACTTGAGAGGAACTTAAGGCCAACCCTTACATACTCACTTAAGCTTATTAAGCTTGCTTTAACTTGAGATTTTAAGCCAATGTGGCATATCTATATTTGTATTCTTTTGGTCCTTAAAATACCAAATGTTACATCATCATTTCATAAAATTAGTTTATGTTGACAGGATCCCGTAACATGTGCACTTCGTATTTTCAACAACAATAACATGTGCACCTCATTTCCCTTCAAAATATGGGATATGAGGTGCATATGCAACCAAATACACCAAAATATGAAAGTGAAATACAAATTAAATTGTAGAAACTGTTAAAATGGTAACAATGGCTACGTATGATGAAGACGAAGCCAAGAATGATGAAGACGATACACAGTAATCTTCAGCATGAAGAAGATTAAAGATATCTTTGATTAGAGAGAAAAATGAATTATCAAAATCAAAAGTTAGTTACAACTGAATATGAAAACCCTATTTATAGACGCACATAGGGCACTCGTATGGGAGAAGTGAAAACACGCTTTCTGTTTATGTTTAAAACTAATAGGAGGGAAAATCCTAACCAGATAACTAACTAATACTTATAACACTCTCCCTCAAGTTGGAGGTTTGTAAATATTGAGAACACCCAACTTGCATAACAAAAAGAGAAATTGAGTCCTGCCCAATGCCTTTGTGAAAATATCAGCTGGTTGAAGATTGGTCGGCACATACTTAGTTTTAATTTTTCCTTCCAAAATCTTATCTCGTATAAAGTTGCAATCCACTTCCAAATGTTTGGTTCTCTCATGAAAGACGGGATTAGCAACTATTTGTATTGCTGATTTACTGTTAGTGTAGATAGTTGCTGGCTGCAAATTGTCAACTTGTAAGTCTTTCAATAGAGCCATCACCCATATGATCTCTGTTGTGGTAGTTCCCATTGAACGATATTCAGCTTCGGCTGAACTCCGTGATACAGTGGTTTGTTTCTTTGACTTCCATGAGATGAGTGAATCACCAATCAATATAGCAAATCCCGTAAGTGATCTTCTAGACATGGGATAAGAAGCCCAGTCACTGCCACAGTATACCTTAATCTCCATTTGCTGCTGGAAGATAACAATATCCCCAAGCCAGGATTACTCTTTAGATATCTCAGAATCTTGATGACAGCATCAAGGTATGATTTCCTCGGTTGATGCATGAACTGGCTTACAATCTGGACAACATAAGTGATGTCTGGTCTTGTGAGACACAATTAAATCAACCGGCCGACAATCCTTTGAAATTATGAAATGTTAGTAAGAAAAAGATCAACAGAATCAGTTCCTTCGTTGGTGTATTTAACATTTTGTTCCATAGGTATATACACTGGTTTGCACCTTAACATTCCAGCATCTTCTAGCAATTCTAATGTATATTTTCTCTCATTTAGGCATATAGCACTTCTGCCCCTAGCCACTTCAATCCCAAGGAAAAATTTTAAATCACCAAGATCTTTCATAAGGAAGGTTTTATTGAGATATGATTTACATTGAAACATCATAACTTCATCATTTCCTGTTATGACAATGTCATCAACATAGACTAAAAGAACAACCATACTGCTCTACCTTATTTTTATGAACAAAGAGTAATCATTTTTGGATTGTTGGAAATCAAATTCTGTTATAGCTGTGGTGAACTTATAATTCCATTGCCTGGAGGATTGTTTGAGCCCATATAAAGATTTTTCTAGTTTACAAACCAGATTATGAGATGACTTACCTTCTGTGGGACAAATTTCATATCCTGGAGGTGGAGGTATTGACATGTAAACCTTTTCATTTAAGTCTCCTTGATGAAATGCATTTGTCACATCCATTTGCCAAATTTTCCAATGATGAATAGATGCTAAAGATAACACTATTATGATAGTAACATGCTTGGCCACATGGTGAAAAAGTTTCATTATAGTCAATTCCAGGTAACTGAGTATAGCCCATGGCAACTAATCTAGCCTTATACCTTTCAATGGATCTATCTGGCTTATATTTTAAAGTATATACCCATCTACACCCAACAACAGTCTTCCCATGAGGCAACTCTACTATTTTCCAAGTTTTATCAAGTTCAAGAGATTGAAGTTCAATTTCCATAGCACTCTCCCAATCTGGATGACCCTTAGCTTCATTATAGTGATTTGGAATTCTCACTTTATCAACAACAGAAATAAAGGCTTTGTAAGGAGTACTAATAGAATTATAATTCATATAATGAGATAAGGGATATTTTACAGCAGTTAAGGACTCAGAATTGTCACCCAGAGGTGAAATATAATCTTTAATCTAGACAGGAGGTTTTGAGACTCTAGTAGACCTTCTGATGTTACTCAAGTTTATGTCTGCAACTGCTGAATCTTTAGAATCAGAAACAGCAATTTGAGGATTGGTTCCAATAGGACAAGATCTCTTAATGGAAGTGTCTGTCATATTCTCATCATTTATCGTATAGGGTCTTATAAATTCATCATAAAAGAGGGCATCATTATGTGCAGAAAAAAAAGAATTATGTTAAGTTTTTTAGACCGGAGAAAAGGGAACACACTTTCATGAAAAATGACATCCCTTGAAATAAAAATAGCTCCAGACTCCAAGTCAAGCAACCTATAGCCTTTTTGCACAGTAGAGTACCCAAGAAATATACAAGCTTTAGATCTAGCCTGAAATTTGTCTAACTGTGGAATAATTTTGGAAAAGCATAAACATTCAAAGCTTCTAAAGTGATCATACTTAGGTTCTTTTCTAAAAAGAACATAGAAGGGAGTCTTACCATAAGGAGATGAGTGGGTGTTCTATTGATAGTATAAACAGTTGTTTTAATGCACTCTCCCCAAAACTTCGTAGGGACATTGGACTAAAATTTTAGGGCTCTAGCCATATCTAAGATATGCTTATGCTTCCTTTCTACCACCCCTTTGTTGAGGTGTATATGGGCAAGAGCTCTGATGTATAATCCCTATGGAATCAAATAAGGTTTTACATTCCTTCCTGAAAAATTCAGTGGCATTATCACTTCTGATACATTTAACCTTCTTAAAGAATTGAGTATTAACATATGTGATGAACCTTTGTAAATGAAAATAGGCTTCAGATTTAGATTGTAAGAGAAAAGCCCAAGTACTTCTAGAGTGATCATAAAAAATAGTTAAAAAATATATCTCATTATTATATGTAAAAGTCTTGTAAGAGCCCCATATATCACAATGTGTAGAAGATCAAAGACATTCAAGGTTCTATCAGAATGAATAGGAAAGGGAGTTCTATATGTTTAGCCAAGGGGCAAATCTTACAAATTTTCTTAGAATCTTTTACATTCACTCCTAGATTAGGCAGAAAATAAAATCTATTGAAGGACATGTGTCCATGTCTTTGATGCCATAGCTTCCCTCTAGCCAAAACAGTAGAATCTAATCTCGGATTATTGACATTATTACAGGATTCTAGGGTTCTGTGATTATTCTTGCAACTTGAATCAGTTGAAGTAGTATATAAGAAGCACAAGCCATTATGTCGCTTAGCAAAGCCTTTGATCGATCCAGTCATTATCTCCTATATAAAACAAAACTTAGGATAATAGTTTACATAAATATTAGAGTCTTGGGTAAGCCTGGATATGGACAGCAAATTATGCTTGAAATCTGGCACATATAGAACATATGGTAAAATAATATGTTGATGTATATTCAGAGTCCCAATTTTGTGAACATTACTCATGTTCCCATTAGGTAATTTAACAAAAGTAGAATCAATAATGTTATTAACCGTGTGGGATGTTAGGAAATGAGGATTAGAAATCATGTGCTGGTTAGCTCCTGAATCCAAAATCCAGCCAACAGCACAATCAATCCTCATTTCTTTCACATGCTTAGTGATAGGAATACCTGCTGTTGGTGGTGTCATTTCAATGTTGTTGGCTGTGACATGACTGGTAGCATTGGAATTTACAGGCTCATTATCCAATTTCATAGTACTAATGATATCAAGAATCTGCTGGTATTGATTCTGATTCAAACCAGTGTGCGAGGGTGCTGCACTATTATCCGCAAAAGCAGTATTTTTGTCAGAGGAGTTGGAAGCATTATTTGCATTGCATCCTCTACCATTGCTACGTCCTCTTCCAACTCCTCTCTTGCCATTTCCCCTTCGACCTCCACAGTTCCAACTTGGTGGATAGCCATGAATTTTAAAGCAAGTCTCCCTGGTGTGGCCAGTTATATCACAATTATCACAATATAAAGACTCCTTGTTATTGTTCTTATTTTGTAAAGACAAGGAATCTCATGACAAGGCTATAGATGAATTAGAACCTTGATTGACATTGATCCCTCTTTGAGTTTCTTCATTGGAAACCATGGAATAGACTTAGCCATGTGAGGTTAAAGGTGTCATCGTTAATTTTTGTGATCGAATCGTGATATAACAATCATTTAAACCCATTAGAAACTGCATCACAAAATCAACATATTCTTTTGATACGTTCTTGGATGGAGAAGGGGTTAGAGAGTCATATTCATACCATAATTAACGTAACTTGGAGTAATAATCCGAAACATCTGTGGTACCTTAAGTCATTGTATTTATCTTGCGATACAATGCATACAGCCGTGCTCCATTGACGCAATCAAATCGTTCTTTAAGATCCACCCAAATTGCGTGGGCTGATTCACAATAAACGACGCCATGGAGTAATTCTCTACTCACTGAATGATGAATCCAAGATTTTACTAACGCATTGCAGCGTTTCCAGTAGAGGTATTCAGATGAATCTTGAGCAGGCTCCTCATAGCTTCCATCAATTAGGCCAATTTTATTTTTAGCTCCCAAGGCCACAGTTATTTCTCGACTCCACACATTATAGTTCTCCGATCCACGAATCACTTCCGAGATAAGATCAAGATTTGGTGTATCCGAAGGATGCAAATATAATTGGTGTTGAAAATCAATCACCACTAGAACTTGATTGCGAACTGATGTTGGATTGGTTAAAGAGGTGGATATTGGATCCATTGGAACGCCTGTTGTTACTACTGTTGTTGCAGCTGAAGATGAACAACAGACAACCTCTCAACGATCGATCTTGATGTGTGGTGGTATATTTCAGAGCAAGATAATCCTGGTCTGATACCATGTTAAAATGGTAACAATGGCTGCGTATGATGAAGACGAAGCCATGAATGATGAAGACGATACACAGAAATCGTGAGCACGAAGAAGATTAAAGATATCTTTGATTAGAGAGAAAAAGAAATTATCAAAATCAAAAGTTAGTTACAACTGAATATGAAAACCCTATTTATAGACGCACATATGGCACTCATATGGAAGATGCGTAAACACGCTTTCTGTTTATGTTTAAAACTAATAGGAGGGAAAACCCTAACAAGATAACTAACTAATACTCATAACAGAAACGATAGTATAATGTTTAATACTTTCAACACCGAATTGGTGCAAAAGTGAAGGCATGGTTATGGTTTGTAACATTTACCTTTATTGAAACATTTCTTACTCTCTCAGATTGGCTTATTTTGAATTATTTTATGACATTTGACTTCAAAAAGTGATATTTATAGCTTTGAATTTGTGCTCTTTGAAATTTTAATGGTTGAAGGTTAATGGACGAAAAGAGACTCGACCATATTTATCGGAGAAACAAAAGGTTTATAAACTAATCAACCTTCATTTGGAACAAAAATTACACGATCAAAATTAGCTTACTATTGCGTTTGCACCTGTTTTGTTGATGGATGAATTGTTAAGCTTTCAATACAACTAGAAGACCTCAATGATTTCACTATATTATCTCACCATGAATAGTAACCAATCTAAGAGTATAAGAAATTCCTAATTACTATATGGTAAACAACATTGTAAATGAAGGATGCCTATTCCGCTCTTAGTTATAACAATGTATAGACTTTGTCGCAATTTTGTAATTGTGGCCTGTGTTTATGATGCAAATATATTTGAACTTGGGAAAACCCCCGGTAGAGTTGGTAAGGGTATCTGAATGTTGTGACCTAGGTCACGGGTTCGAATCCTAATGAAGGAATGCCTATTTGCATTCTCTACTGTGAGCCTATCAGCTATGGGCAACCTAGGCTGGTTTACCTCTCTTGTGTGGTTTGCAGACTATTACACAAGAGCGGGGTTTACCCAGTGCGCACCTAACGGTAGCGGCTGCGGGTTTCCTCCTCATCCAAAAAAAAATGTATTTGAACTTTTGAAGCTTGAAAGATTTGTGACCCTGGTGATGTATCATGGATGATTTTTGGTAGGGGTGGTAATTACATTGATTGGGTCCGTTTTGGGTTGACCATTTCATTTTGGTTCAAAGTGGTTGAGCCCAATGGGTTAAATACTAAAAAATATGCATTATTGTTGCACTGAACGAAGACGTAAAATGGACTCAGCAATAACTCAATGAAGACCTAATTAAGAATAAAAGTAGACTAAACTTTAGAATTAATGGAAATGTTTTAAATAAGTTTATCACACTTTTTACACAAAAAACACACATTACTCATACAAACCCACCATTTTTCTACATAAAGCACACGTTTCACACACACAAAACAAACTTTTCACACACAAAAGATCTTTCCATGAAAACCATCACCTCAGGGTAAATTGCTTTTTTCATCGCACAAGTGACACCATTATCGGTTTCGGTCCCGCGCTTGTTGGTTTTCTAACTCTCAGTCCCATATGTCGTCAAATCTCTCACATTTGGTCCGTTGACCAAATTCCGTCAGGAAATAGACGGAGCCACGCACGTGAGACGTGCGTGGCCGTTAATGGACCAAATTGAAGTGGGAATTTTGAAGCTCAAATGACCTAATTTTGTCCCCTTTTAGTTTTGGAGGGAAAATTGATCTAATCTCTTCCCTAATTCTTCCCCAATTCAATGCGAACTGGTATTCTGCCAAGTAGATTAATGCTCGTTTCTTAATCAACCTCACGAAGCTCTTTGCCTGAAAACACAGTCTGATTGCATGATTTACTGACTTGGTTTGGTCTATGGCATGAAATTTTCTTCCACACGGAGTATGTGTTTCTTCGTTTTCTCCAGGTATGAATTTGGGATAATGGTTGTGATGGCATTGAGCATTTTGTATTGTAATAGGCTAGCTTGTAAGAGGTCCCTTGAGCTATATATATGTGATGAAATATTTCATGTGAATTCTGCAAATGTTGCCTCATTTTGTTGTTATGTTTTCAGCATGTTTTGAAGGTATTTCTGGTATTCTGATTACACCAGAAATTTTATAATTTTATGTTTTTCCAAGCAAGAAACGTAATAGAATAACAAAAAAGAAAAAGAAATTTCATCTGATTACACTCGTAATGAGCTTAACCTATTTTAGGGAAAAATCTGTATATCCAATACTAAAATTGAAACAATAAAACTACAAAATATCAAACAATAAAAATTATATGCTTGAGGTAACAATTCTTTCTCAAAATATAACCTTCAAAAGCTAACTGCCAAGCAAAGAAAAGAGTCTGTGGGCATGCAACTATTTCCCGAATAGTTACAAATCAATTTCCCAGGCTGATTCCAAGTGGATCAATAATTGATCTGGAGATGATCCTTGCCAGTATTCAGGCGGGTTGAACGATGAAGATGCTTCATCTAAATTCAGCAGCAGCATCTCCCTTTTAATATCCATTGGAATTCCCAGCACATCAGGGCCATTTTCCATAACAATATCTGTTTAAATAGGGTAGCATTAATATATCCTATTGAAGGTAAGTTTGCATTCAAATTAAATTAAAGTGTGGAAGAAATGGGGAAGAAATTAGGTCAATTTTTAATCCCAAAAATAAAAGGGGGAAAAATTAGGTAAAATTCCCGCTTATTTTCTTTCAATTAACGGCCACCCACGTCTCACGTGCGTGGCTCCATCTATTTCCTGACGGAATTTGGTCAACGGACCAAATTATTGACCAAATGTGAGAGATTTGATGACATATGGGACTGAGAGTGAGAAAACCAACAAGCGCGGGACCGAAATTGATAATGGTATCACTTGTGGTACGAAAAAAACAATTTACCCCATCACCTCATAAGACAGGAAAACATGGTGGAAAAAATCATGAGAAATTATCAATCAACTAATATTAATTTGGTGGAGAAAATAAAGGAAATAAGCAGGCATGGGTTTATAAACCCTATTTGTTATAACAAGCTTTTACACATTATTCATATCCAGATGCAAGTACGACCTCAACGACATCGTATGAGAGGCTTGAGTTCATGGTTGATGTAATTTTAAGCTTTTAGAGTGTCAATTGGTAATGAATAACTATCATATATAATGACAATATTAAGAGGAAAAGAAGTATTTTGGTAACCTTGTTTTAAACTATAATATATTTCAAAATGTATAACAATAGGGATTTTGTTATATTGTTAGAGAATGAAACATATGATTAGATAGTGCGTAGTCCGCTTATCTAGTTTTTGAATCTTTGTTCTATAGAAAAATTATTGTTTGGTTTGAAATACGTTTCGAATTCTAAAAGATTAGATATTTGGATATTTTTATTATTGTTACATTATTACAGAATAATGAAAAATATATTCAGTATGTTGTCGATTTTCTAGTTCATAAAGATATGCACGTTCAACGCATTTAACGTTTGCATGAGGAATTAATATTTTAATCTTGAAAAAAGTTGAATTGTAAGTATTTTTTATTGAAAACGTTGTGACTTATATAATTATATGGTTTAATTAAAATAATGAAATTATTAAAATTAAAATGAAAACTTAATTAAGTCGATTTAAATTTTAATAAATAGTTTATGACTTAATTTAGCACACATAAGTAAACATGTCGTATCAATAGACTAAGTTTTATTAACATAAAAATAATTGTATTAACATATTTAAAGTTTTTACAAAGAAAGGGTATGGAACTGGAGTTCATAATCCAAACCTTAATATTGATTCTCGGAAATCCCTAAGATTGACAAACACCCGACATTTACAAATTACTTTGGCTATGTTTGGTTTTGTTTTGGTTGGTTATTTTGGTGAGAATTATTGTTGAGAATTCTTTGGAGACACGTGCATTATTGGTGAGATAGTGCTTGGTTTAAGTTGAGAATTGATTTTTGATTGTTTTTTTGGTGAGATAGTGTTTGGTTTTGTTCTGAGAGAGAACATAAGTTACTGTAGCAAGTCAAATCATAACAGTTTTTCTCTGTTAGTGATTAAATAATTGATTAAAAATTATATTATAATATTAAGATTGTAATAATTATTTATAGATGAATATATATTTGTATATGTTATAATTTAAAATAAATAAATAAATTATTAAATATTTAAATAAATCACTTAAATTAAAATATATTGTTAAATATAAATAATTTAAGTTAAATATATTATTAAATAAGACACAATTATTTAAAAAGAACAAACTTAAATGAATGATAAATCAAATAAAATGATGAGCATATGTGTTGTCATTGTACAATTTCATGCACATCAAACCTTAAGTTATCATGCACATCAAACCTTAAGTTATCTAGTTCATGAAGTCGAAACTTCCTCTCCGTTCCAGCGAATTTTGATGTCAATGGTGGATTTCCTTTAAACAGTCGAGCAATATCAGCGATAATTTCATCTTCATCCTCGATCGAGCCACCACTCATAAGTCGTGCTTCTAATGGATCTTTATAGTGGTTCTTAGAAAGCTTGTCCTTAGTTATTCGATTAACCTCGTTAATCCTGCAACAAGAGTTCTTGAGAGAGCGGTTAGCAACAGATTTATATAGACTAAATTCAACTCTCTCATCCCCAATATTCAAGGAAAGCCTTCCATTTTTAACATCAATAATAACTCCTGCTGTAGCTAGGAATGGCCTACCAAGAATAATGAGGATTTGAGAATCCTCATCCATATCGAGAACAACGAAGTCTGTAGGAAAAAAGAACTTACCGACCTTGATAGGTACATCCTCTAACACACCTATCGGATACTTAACACAACGATCAACTAATTGCAAAATTATGGTCGTAGGCTTTAAATCATTCATCTCTAACTTCTTCGCCATAGACAATGGTATGAGACTAACACTAGCTCCAAGATCACATAAAGCATTGTTAAAACTCATATTACCAATTACACAAGGAATTGAGAAACTACTGGGATCTTTAAGTTTTGGAGGTAATTTATTTTGAATTAAAGCACTACACTCCTCAGTTAAAGCGATAATTTCATATTCCTCTAGCTTTCGTTTGTTAGAAAGAACTTCCTTCAAAAATTCAGCATACGAAGGCATTTGTGATAGTGCATCAGTGAAGGGGATATTAGTATAAAGCTTTTTTAGAACTTCTAAAAATTTCCCAAATTGATTGTCTAATTTTGCCTTAGCTAATCTTTGAGAGAAAGGTACTGATGGCTCATACGGTGGTAGAGATGCATACACTGACTCTTTTTTAGTTTTATTCTTTTCGGTTGGTTCACTTTCGATCATCCCATCAGTCATTTTTGGATCTTCATAATTGGTTCCACTCCTTAAAGTAATTGCATTACAATGTTCCTTTGGGTTTGTCTGAGGTTGTCCGGGAAAAGAACCGGAAGTCCTACTTGAGTTACTAGCTTGTTGTGCAATTTGAGTTTCTAGCATCTTATTGTGAGTTGCTAAAGAGTCGACTTTAGTTGCTAGTTGCTTAATTGCATCATTCACTATCTTATTTTGTTTAGTCTGGGCAACTACAAAACTCTCAAGAAGGGATTCTAAGTTCGATTTCTATGGTGGAACAGGATTGTAAGGCTTTTGTTGAAATCCAGGTGGCTGCCTAAAGTTAGGATGTGGAGCTCCGTTTTGGTTTGTATTGTATGAAAAATTAGGGTGATTCCTCCAACCAGGATTAAAAGTATTTGAAAACGGGTCGTTCTTTTGGTTGAAATTATTCACAAAGTTGGCTTATTCAATAGAGGGATTGTTAGGTACACTAGCTAGTTGACACTCTAATGCAACATGACCAACCATACCACATATGTCGCACATAGGAGGTGTAGTATTGACAGAATTAACATGCACGTTCATTGAATCTAATTTCTTAGACATGGCTTCTACTTGTGTAGAAAGTAAAGTAATAGCTTCAAGATCGTATTTACCTGGTGTCTTATGTGGAATCGATCTTTCGCTTAACCATTGGTAGTGGTTCAGTGCCATATCCTCGATTAGATCATAAGCTTCGTCAATACCTTTGTTCATCAGTGCTCCTCCAGCTGCTGCATCGACTGACATTCTCGTGTTGTAAACCAGCCCATTGTAGAACGTATGGACTATAAGCCACTTCTCCAGCCCATTGTGTGGGCAAAGTCGAAGTATATCCTTGAATCGTTCCCAAGCCTCATACAACGATTCACCCTCTCGTTGAGCATAAGTCGTAATTTGGTTTCGAAGATGTGTAGTCTTGCTCGGGAAAAAGTACCTCGCTAGGAAGCATTGCATGAGCTGATTTCATGTTCTGATGGAACCCGATGGTAGCGAGTGTAGCCAAGCTCTCGCCTTGTCTCTCAATGAGAATGGGAATAACCTCAGCCTGATAGCATCCTGGGAAACCTCATTCATCTTTAGAGTGTCACAGTACTCAAAGAACATTGACAAGTGGAGATTCGGCTCTTCAGTAGGTCCACCCCCAAACTGATTCTGCTGAACCATTTGCAGAAGGGATGGCTTGAGCTCGAAGTTATTCGCATCTACAGGTCTGTTGATGCTCGAGTGAAGGGTCTGCGTATTGGGCGCTGCAAAATCCTTTAGAGACCTCGCATTTATGTTCACATTCCCATTTGCTTCTGCGTTTATGTTCGCGTTTGCGTTCTCTTCAGCCATTGTTGCACTTCTCAGTTGAGCTCGTTTCAGTCTTTGTAGTTTTCTCTTTGCACGAAAAGTTTTTTTGATTTCCGGATCTAGTTCGAAATCGATCTTGCTTTGCATACAAGGGAAAAACCGAAATCCTTAAATAAAACAAAAAAATAAAAATTAAAAACTAAAAATAAAATAAAAATAGCTTAATCTCACTAAAATCTGATAAAAACTAATATCGATTATTTAAGTCCCCGGCAACGGCGCCAAAAACTTGATGTGCCTAAACCGCAAGCGCACGACTTTGGTGTAGTACAAAAGATATCATTCCCACGAGGACTGAATAATGAAGTACTAATTCTATCAGTTATCGGTAATCTAAGCCTAATGAAATCGTAAGGATAAAATGTAAAGAAAACTAAACAAGAAAACTGATTTTGATTATGTGGGATTAGTAGTTCTAGAATCAGGTTTCACCACGACATACATTATCAATTCAATCATGCAATCAATTCAGTTACAATCACTACTTATGAAGGACACTATCCAATTATACTTATTATCTTCTGTCGTAGTATAACAATTTACCCAAGTTAATTAATCAACTACTTTCGTGATGATTAGACTAAGCTCAGATTCATTAATCTCTGTGATAATGTATCGATTCCTCAAAAGACCTAAAACTACTTTCGTGATTTAGGATCCTAGGTTTGAATTCTAGGGTTCTGATTTATATGTCACCTTTCAGAATTTTCACCTAATATCTATGAACATGCAAATATGTCGCCAGAAAATTCACAAGCATTAATAACAAAGAATTCAAATTATAAGCATATGCGATGTAACGTCAACGATTATATAATCTAAACTAATAACATATTATCGGGCTATTCCCGATTTCAGAATAAGATGGATTACTCCATAGATGCGAAAGCACAATCAATGATAATAAAAGTAAACATGATAGATAGATAGATAAGAATTAAAAGAGATTAAAAAGATAAACTCGATAAAACACGTTGTCATAATATCTCGTTTACAATCAATTCTCGAATCTTGTTCTTGAATTCCTAATCTTTACAATCAATCTCAGAAAAATAAAGTTCGACCCCAAAATAATGTTTGGAGGGGGTATTTATACCCCAAAAGAAGAATAAAGGCCGAAAAGATGGATTTGGGCCGCGCATTTAAACGCACAGCGTTTAAACGCGCGGGGCAGAAAGTTTTCTGCCCCTGGATCAGAGATGAGCAACAAGGCATTAGTGAGTAGAATTTTCAGAGGTCTACCCATGAAGTTTTTGGTTAAAACTACGTCTATGAGAGAGATGCAACACTAATTGGAGTTGCCGAACTCCAGAATATGTCTTCTCTAAACTTAAATCTTTTGAGTTCGAGATGGGATTTACGACTGATGCAAATGACTCGGTTGTTGATGCTGGTGCTTTGGTCGCGTCCGTTAAATATCTAAGGCGTCTGATGCTGGAGAAGATGAGGATATGATGGTCATGTTTAACAAGTTTAGGAAGTTTTATAAGTCTCAAAAAATGAGAAATCAGACCATTTTATAGGGTCAGAACCACTATCAGTTGCCTCCTCCTAAAGCTCCACAGTGTCTTCGAGCGTTCCATATCAAATGAATTCTCCTCAACAATCACTCCCTAACGTGATATTTGAATCACGAGGTAATGCAAAAATAATAAATGAAGTTAAAATGAGAAGTAATCTTTGTTTTAATTGCAGACAACCAAGGCACTTTCAAGTCAACTGTCCAAGTTCAAATGTTTTCAATCCTAGCAAGTATGATCATGTGATAGAAGGAACTTCATGAGCAACCTATGACAATAGGACTTGCTTGCAAAATCTGAACCTGTCTCTGCACCTGAGGATGACTTGAAATCTTTTGAAAAAAATGATGATGAAGTTTTGAGTGATTCAACACTCATATGCCTCATAGCTAAAAATGATACGTACTCTTATGAATCTTTGAGTTACCTGAAGCTACTGCTGAAAAAGGAGTTTGGTACATCGGTAGTAGATCATCTTGCCATGACTGGATCCAAAGATATCTTAATCAATTTCAAATGTACCAACGGTCCCAAAGTCATATTCGGCGATAACTCCTAAGGCAAAACTAAAGGTACGGGTACTTTACATAAAAAGAATATAATGATTAGCAACGTGTACTATGTTGAGGGTCTTAAGCATAATTCATTGAGTATAAGTGATAAAGGGTTTAATGTAGATTTTTCTAGTGGCTTTTGCTATATAAAAGATGCTAAGACCAATTCTATTAAGTTGAAGGAAAATAGAACAAACAATATATACTTGGTAGATTGGGATTCATCTTCTGACAATAATCCTATGTGCTTCGTTGTAAAAGATAAATTAGAAAAGGGTTGGTTGTGGCATAGAAAAATGAATCACCTCAACTTTAAGACAATCTCTTAGCTCTTAAGTTTAAGCCTTGTAGAGAGATTACCAAAAGGCCAGTTTCATAAAGATCACTTATATGACGCTTGCCAGATGGGTAAACAAGTTAAATCATCTTTCAAACGAAAACGTCTATCAACTAATCGAATAATAGAATTACTTCACATGAATTTATTTAGACCGGTACAATAACATAGTGGGAGTGATAAAAAGTATACATTACTTATAGTTGATGACTTTTCTAGATATACTTGGACTGAATTCCTAATATCAAAAGATGAAACTTATAGCAAGCTAACTACTCTTATTCGGCAACTTCAAAATTCTAAAGAATTAAAAGTAGCCAAAATAAGAAGTGATCGTGGAACTGAATTCACTAACCAGTTTGTTGAGAAGTTCTGTATAGAAAATGGAATTCGTCATTAATTTTCAGCTCCTAGAACACCTCAACAAAATGGAGTTGCTTAACGGTGAAATAGAACCTTGAACGAAGCAGCCAGGACAGTGCTTGCAGAGTTAAAGCTACCTCAACGATTTTGGACTGAAGCCATCAGCAGTTGCTACACCCAGAACCGGTGTATGATCAACAAACAACATGAAAAGACTCCATACGAACTATGAAAGGGACGTAAGCCTAAAGTTTTCTAGTTTTATATTTTTGGTTCAAAGTGTTTCATTCACAATAATTGATCTCACCAACTGAAGACATTCGATCCAAAGGCTGATGAAGGTATCTTTCTAGGATATTCAAACAATGAAAATAACTTTTAGATTCTAAATAAATGATTGTCCAAAGTTGTAGAATCAATTCATATTGTGTTTGATGACGCTAACCATAAGACTATCAAGGTAACAACCAACGATAAAGGAATAAATGATCAAATTAATGCTCACTACTAGATGTTGAAGATTCAAGTGATGAGATCATTTTACCAATTTCAAATACCAAGGCCCCTATGGTTTCTAATGCTGACAACGACAGAAATGCTAATGATTCTGAGTAGACCAATCATCAAGAGCACCTTTTATCCAAAAACATGGAAAACCAGTTGCATATTGCGAATTATCCTACTTTGTCCTTAGTATCTTACAAATCTAATAGGAAATGGTTCAAGGATCACCCACCCAAGAAAATAATTGGAAATAGAGAAACTAATGTTAAAAAACACGATCATCGACTCTCTATGAAGCCATGTTTGCTAGTTTTCTATCTCTGATAAAACCCAAAAAGGTGAATGAAGCGTTAAACGATCCAAGCTGGATTGAAGCCATGCAAGAGGAACTCAATAAATTTTAGCGATCTAAAGTGTGGACGCTTGTTCCCAGACCAGTTCATCAAAGTGTCATAGGTACTAAGTGGATCTTCAGAAACAATATGGATGAAAATCGAACAGTCACTCGAAATAAAGCGAGACTGGTTGCTCAAGGGTATTGTCAAGAAGAAGAAATAGATTTTGATGAAACCTATGCTCCTGTGGTAAGACTTAAAGCAATTAGAATATTTCTAGCATATGCAGCATTCAAAAAGTTTATGGTATATCAAATGGACGTGAAAAGTGCATTCCTAAATGGTAAACTCCAAGAGGAAGTCTATGTTGAACAACCCCCTGGATTTATCAACATTCAGGGTAAGGATTTTGTCTATAGACTAGACAAAGCGTTATACAGACTAAAAAAAGTTCCCTGAGCATGGTATGACACTCTCTCTAATTTTCTTATTAGTAAAGGTTTTTCAAAAGGAAACATTGATACAATGGCATTCAATATTACTGATAATGAAGATATTCTCCTCGTTCAGATATATGTAGACGATATTATTTTTGGATCTACTAACATTCATATCTGTGAAATCTTTTTTAAAATGATGCAAACTCAATTTGAAATGAGCATGATTGGAGAACTTACTTTCTTCCTCAGTTTACAAGTTAAACAACTTTCAAATGGTATTTTCATCAACCAAATGAAATATACTAAAAACATGCTTAAGAACTTTGGTATGGAAAATTATTCGACTTCCAACATTCCTATGAGTCAGACGCTTAAGTTGGACAAAGATGAAAATGGTAAAAAGGTAGACGTTATCAATTATAGAGGAATAATTGGATTGCTACTCTATCTTACTGCTAGTAGACCCGACATAATATTTTATGTCTGCATGTATGCACGATTTCAAAGTGAACCTAAGTAATCACTTTTAATCGCTGCAAAGAGAATTCTTAAGTACCTCAAAGGAACACATAACATGGGACTTTGGTACTCAAAAGAATCTCATTCTGAACTAATTGGTTATTTAGACGCAGATTTTGCAGTATGTAAAATTGAGAGAAAAATTACAAGTGGTACATGTCAATTTCTTGGAAACAGATTAGCTTCATGGCATAGCAAAAAGCAGCAATCAATTGCAACAACTACATGATATCGAAGAAGAAGGACGTAGATGGGATTACACCACCAGCGAGCCTTGCAAACTGTGTCTCATTTACTTATTGCTTTATTTTTGTTCTTTATCGCACATCTATTTAAATTCAGCAATTTAGTAGAGATTATATGTTGCATAAAAGAGTTAGTGAAATTTTGATAAACATTTATTAATTGTGTCTCTGCCCAACATATATATGCAAAAGCCAAAAACTCTGACTATATATTTCCGTTGGGCACTTAACGGTGAATCTAAGTTCAGAATCCTAAATTCATTTGTGGTTTTCGTAACTAATTCTAAGTTAAAATTTTTTACTTATTCTTTGTGCTCAAGTTCTTTTCAGCTTATTACTGAAACACGAAAAAGAAAAGAACTTGCATTTAATTGAAAATTTTTATAAAAGGATCAGGGTCTATTCAAACGCCGTCCTACCCGGCTCTTCTAGACCCTTGTCCAAATCACTTGGGACCAACATTTGTTACAACAAGCTTTTACATATTATTCATATCTAGATAAAGAAAGGACTTCAACGACTCCATATGACAGGATTGAGTACATGGGTGATGCAATTTTAAGCTTTTACATGATCAAAGATGGCAATTGATAAGGAATAACTACCTAGTTTGAAATGTTTTTAAAAGAGGAACTTGTTTTAGTTAAAGTTATTTACACAATCAGAATCTGAGATTTTGGCATATGAATTTAAATTTTCACTTTATTTATAGACTGTTAGAGAATAAAAAAGATGTTTGAATACTGCGTTGTCATTTACTTATAGTTTTATGGTCAAAGCTACTCTTATTAATTATTATCATATAAAATCACAATATGAAAAGGAAAAGAAGTGTTTTGGTCACCATTGTTTCGAACTCTAATATATTTCAAAAAGTTTAACTATTGGAATTTTGTTGTATTGTTAGAGAAAGAAATATTATTAGTGAATGCTTATTTTCTAGTTTTTGAATCTAAGTTGAACTATTTATTGTGCAAAATAACTATTATAATCTATAAGGAAAACATCGTCTAGTTTGAATACATTTTGAACTGTAAAAGTTTAGAAATTTGGATATTTTTGTTTTTGTTAAATTATAACAGAATGATGAAAAATTTATTTAGTACTTAGTTGATATTTCTAGTTTATATATATAAATATGCATGTACAACGCATTTATAAATATTTTAATCTTGAAAAAAGTCGAACGGATGATTATATTTTGTTGAAAACGATGTGACTTATATAATTAATCCCAAATTAATTTGATCATATTAATTCTCTGAAATCTGTTCCATTGACAAACACACCAAATCTACAAATCAGTTTAATTTTATTGAGAGTAGCTAGTAATTTTCATAATTTGAGATATCTTGCTTATTGAGTACATAATTAATCCCTTCAAATTAATTAGATCATACCCTAACTTACTAGAAAATAAAGTATCTCATATTTGATGCTATGCCTCATTATTATGTATATAAACCCAACACATGTCGTCAAATCTGCAAACACACAATAAACTAAAATAAAATGTCCTTACAACCACATTTTCTTCACTACATCATCTTCAAAGACAGCCATGGAAAACCATCTATTTCTTCTATCATAACACATTTCTCTTGAAAATCATCATCTCACAAGAGAAGAACATATAGAAAGAAATCATGTAAAAATTATTTGTCAACCTAGTCACGAAACAAATGAATAAGCGGGTATGGATTCATAAACCCTAATTTGTTAGACAAGCTTTTAACACGATATTTATTCATACCAAGATGAATCTAAGACATCAACGGCTTCGTATGCGAGGCTTGAGTACATGGGTGATGCAGTTTTAAGCTTTTACATGATCAAAGCTGGCAATTGATAACGAATAACTACCTAGTTTGAATTTTTTCTTTTTGAATAAGCTTGTTTTAGCTAAAGTTATTTAGAGTATGAGATGTGTGAGATTTTGGCATACAGTTTCAATTTTCACTATTCATAGATAAATTAGAAAACAAAAAAGATGCTTTATCAGTCCATAGTCATTTGTGTTAGACTATATCAAGGATAATTTCATATCTTTTCATATCTTCTTGTTGCCTAATATATCTGAGATTGTTAGCATATATATTTCCCGTATCTTACTGTTCACACTTACCTTTGTATTTCTATATTTATGATCATTCAATGAGAATAATATTCATTGGGGAAAACATACGTTTAACATGGTATCAGCCATCATATACTCTCTTCCTCCTTCCAAGCCGTACCCTCGGCGTTAATTTTAAAACATAAACAGCCTCTCTGCCACCAGTTCCGGGGTCGTCTTCTCGGCAGCCACTCCACGTTATCTACTCCATAGTCATACTTTGGGCTTAACACCACACCTTAATTGCTGCTGCCTATTCTCTCGCAATCTCGTAAGTCTTTTCTTTTAATTCTCTGCTATGTCTTCCTCAACATCCACACCTGTTCATCACCCAGCATATGCACTTAATAATATTTCACATCTTCTCCCTTTTCAACTAAGTCCAAGTGAATCTCGTTATAACCAATGGCGCGAGATGTTTCTTGCTATTTGTCTCGGACATATGGTCGAAACCTATGTTCTTTCAGACCCCACCCCAGCAAATAAAAGTGATTCCACATGGATTCGTTTAGACGCAAAAGTGCGTTCTTGGCTTTTTTCTTCGATTTCCCCCAATCTAGTTTTGACGGTAGTTAAAAAGGATAATACCGCACGTGATATTTGGCTCATCATCGAAAATTTTTTTCAAGATAACAAAGTAGCCCGTTCAATTGAATTAGAAGAAAAATTTCGTACTCTTAAAAAGGGTTCACTATCTATGCATGACTATTGTCGTACACTCAAAGAAATTTCTGACAACCTAAGCGACGTCGAAAATCCAATATCCGACAAAGTCCTTGTTCTTCAAACTTTATTTGGTTTACCAGAATCATATAAGAGTATTTCTACTGTCATTACTCATACACAACCACTACCCTCATTTGCTACTGTACGTTCCATGTTACAACTTGAAGAGAATCAACAATTAAAAACAAATCCTCCTACTCCTCTCACATCCAATAGCGCTCTTTATGCACATAACAATACTGTCCCACACATCCCAAATTCATATAAGGGCAGCAACGGTACAGGTCGTGGCCGTGGTCGTGGGTATCACTATGGCAAAGGTAACAATGGTAATGGCTTTCCGAGTATATTAGGTTCTGCTCCGCAGGTTGTATATCAGATTTCAACTCCTTTCGGCGTATTTCCCGTTCAGCGACTCCAAAATCCTCAACACAAACCAGCAAATCAAGCCACATGGCCTCGCTACCGCAACCAGGGGGCTCTTTTTGCAGCTCAACCAACCACATCAAGCTACATGCCTCCGAATGCATCTCCAAATTGGGCTTATCCCAGCTGCCCATCGATTCCGTATCACCATCAAACAGGACCACCCACCAATTTTTCAGCTCCTGTTCAACCATGGGTCACACCACCTCAATCGGCTCAAGCATCGCCCAACACACAACCCACTGATTTGTCCCAACTATTTCAGACGATGACTCTTCAAAATCCAGAATCATATTGGTATATGGACACTGGGGCCACTGCACATATGTCCTCTTCCACAGGTATACTTAATTCGTTCACTGAATGTAATTCTAAATCAATTATGGTAGGCAATGGTGCATGTATTCCTGTTCGATTTTTAGGGTCATCTAAGTTATCTACCAATTCTCGTTCTCTTGTTTTAAATGATATTCTAGTCAGTTCTAAAATTATTAAAAATTTAATTTCCGTTCGCCAATTTACCAAACAAAACTCGTGTTCTGTTGAATTTGACCCCTATGGTTTCTCTGTGAAGGATTTACAGACCGGAACTCTTCTGCTCCGCAGTAATAGCTCCGGTGATCTCTATCCATTTGATCCTACCTCAACTCTCGTTACGCGCTCTCCCACCCTCTGCTTTGCTGCCGCCGACAACGTCATTTGGCATCGATGCTTAGGCCATCCTGGAGCTGCTGTGTTTTCTTTTTTGCATTCAAAACAATTAATTTCTTGTAATAAAGTTGACTCTGAAAGTTTATGTCATGCTTGTCAGTTAGGCAAGCACCGTCGACTACCTTTTTCTTTATCTAAATCTGTTAGTACTGTTCCGTTTCAAATAATACACTCAGATTTATGGACCTCCCCTATTCCAAGTCTTAGTGGTTATTGCTACTACGCGTTATTTTTAGACGATTTTACACATTTTCTTCGGGTTTTTCCATTACGTACTAAAACTGAGGTTTTTCCTGTCTTTGTTAATTTTCGTTCTTATGTCCAAACTCAATTTAAAAGAGAAATTCAACAATTTCAGTGCGATCATGGTCGCGAGTTTGATCAAAAACCTTTTCATGATTATTTTAAAACACACGGCATGATTTTTCGTTTCTCTTGCCCTCATGCGTCACAACAAAATGGAAAGGCAGAACGTATAATACAAACCACAAACAATATTCTTCGTACTTTACTCATTCAAGCTGGTCTCCCCCCATCTTTTTGGGTTGAATCTCTTCATATGTCAGTTCATCTCCTAAATCTTCTTCCTATCAAATCACTATCTTTCAAAACACCATTTGAACTTCTATATAACACCCCGCCCAATTATGATCACCTCAAAATTTTTGGATATCTCTGCTATCCAAATCTCTCATCCACTATTCCTAACAAACTTTCCCCTCGCTCATCTGCTTGCATTTTTCTTGGGTATCCACCTCACCATCGAGGTTTTAGATGTCTTGATCTCTCATCCAATCGTGTAATCATCTCTCACCATGTCAATTTTGATGAAACCGTTTTTCCATACTCGAAGACCCGTCAATTAATCACACCATCCTCGTATGACTTTCTTTCTCCTAACGAAGACCTTCCTGTAACTGTTCGACCCCCCTTTCTTGTCTCACCCTCTCATCCGCCATCCCCTTCTCGTGTGGTTTCCCCTTCTCCTTTACAATCTTCCACATCTCATCCAACGGTTACTCGTCACAAATCAGGCATTTCAAAGCCTAAACAGATCCTTAATCTCACTACTTCCGCTCCCAACATCTCTCCTCTTCCTCGAACAACTAAGCAGGCCCTCGCTGACCCAAATTGGAAGGCCGCCATGGACTCCGAGCTTTCAGCTCTCTCTCATAACCATCCTTGGTCTCTCGTTCCTCGTCCATCCAACACTAATATTGTCGGTTCTAAATGGATTTTTCGCCATAAATTTCATTCTTATGGTTCTCTAGAACGATATAAAGCTCGTCTCGTTGCTCAAGGCTTTACACAACAACCCGGTCTTGACTATGAAGACACTTTCAGTCCCGTAGTTAAACCTGCCACCATCCGCACCATCCTTAGCCTCGCTCTATCCCGCTCTTGGCCCATTCACCAACTTGACGTTAAAAATGCTTTTCTTCACGGTGAATTATTGGAAACTGTCTACATGAACCAACCACCTGGCTTCATCAATCCCTCATTTCCTGATCACGTATGTCTTTTAAAGAAGGCATTATATGGTCTCAAACAAGCCCCTCGGGCTTGGCATCATCGTTTTGTTTCTTTTCTTTCCTCTATTGGTTTTCATTGTAGCAAAGCTGATACTTCTCTCTTTCTCTATCATAGTGGCAGTGACACTGCTTTTCTTCTTCTCTATGTCGATGATATTCTTCTCACTGCCTCCTCTACTTCTCTACTTTCGCACATTACTACACTTCTTTCCTCTGAATTCGCGATGATTGATCTTGGCCCTCTACATTACTTCCTTGGCATCTCGGTTTCCCGAACTTCGTCTAGCCTCTTTCTCTCGCAAGCAAAGTTCGCACAGTCTATACTTGCTCGAGCACACATGCAAAATTGCAACCCTTGTCTCACTCCCGTGGACACTAACTCTAAATTATCTCACACATCAAGCCCACCTATTAATGATCCCTCTATGTATCGTAGCCTAGCCGGTGCTCTACAATACCTCACATTCACTCGTCCTAACATCTCTTACGCTGTACAACAAGTTTGTCTCTTCATGCATGATCCTCGCGAATCTCATCTTCATGCCCTTAAACGCATTCTTCGTTACATTAAGGGCACAATCTCTCATGGTCTTTTCCTTCGCCCCTCTTCAACGGATGGTCTCATTGCATACTCTGATGCAGATTGGGCTGGCTGTCCTGACACTCGTCGGTCTACATCAGGGTACTGTGTCTTTCTTGGTACTAATCTCATCTCCTGGTCTTCCAAACGTCAATCCACAATCTCTCGCTCTAGTACTGAAGCCGAATATCGAGCTGTTGCTAACGTCGTTGCCGAATCTTGTTGGCTTCGAAATCTTCTCCTTGAACTAAAAACTCCTCTAGCTAAGGCTACTATTGTGTATTGTGATAACATCAGCTCAGTTTACTTATCTCATAATCCTGTCCAGCACCAACGCACTAAGCATGTTGAATTAGATTTACATTTTGTTCGCGAAAAAGTCGCCTTAGGAGAGCTACGTGTGTTGCATGTTCCATCTCGATATCAGTTTGCTGATGTTTTTACGAAAGGTCTTCCTTCCTCTTTGTTTACAGTTTCAGGTCCAGTCTCAGCATTCAGCAACCTCCAGCTTCGACTGCGGGGGCGTGTTAGACTATATCTTGGATAATTTCATATCTTTTTATATCTTCTTGTTGCCTAATATATCTGAGATTGTTAGCATAGATATTTCCCGTATCTTACTGTTCACACTTACCTTTGTATTTCTATATTTATGATCATTCAATGAGAATAATATTCAATGGGGAAAACATACGTTTAACAATTTGTTTACAGTTTTATGGTCAAAGTTAATCTTATTTTCATATAAAACTACAATATGAAGAGGAAAATAAGTACTCAATATGTTTCAAACTCGAATATATTTATGTTGATCCCAAGTGGTACACAAAAGAGTCTAGAAGGGGATGGTTGAATAGACGCTGAATTTATTTCAACAAATCGTGTTAAAGCACTTAGTTGCTGTCGCTAAGATTTTCACAACGCTAACAGGTCAAGTGGTTTTGGTTCAAAGACTTTGTGAGTTAAAAACTTAATGTTGACTAAGTTATGAATGCTATAAAATGTTGTGGTGTTCAGCGCTCAGTTCAAAGTTAATTATTTAGCGGAAATAGATTTTAGTCTTTATTTTAGCAACTGTAAAGCGTACAATCTTTGTTGTACTAGATTTGCAAAATGATTTACCTAATCGCTTGAATATATAATATAAATGAAAAACTGAATTAAAAAGCAATAAGTAAATACAGGGAGTTTGCAAGGTTTGCTAGATAGTGTAATTCCAACTACATCCTTCTTCTTCGATATTGAAGGAATTCACTATGATGAATCTAAAGAATAGATGCTTTCTAGGAATAATTTATGCTTAGATAAGATTGATGGGTTCTCGAATCATAATTTCTAGGTTTATTGAAGTCCTATTTATAGGCGAGAACTGAAATATATCTATTGGGAGCATTCAATAAGCACGTGTAAATTAATCGCTCAAAAAGTGTCAGATGGATGGTTGGTGAATCCATGAAATTCTACTGCAAATGCCAGTCGGCTGCAGTCTATCGCATGTTGACATCCAATTGATAGGTGTTGACCGTACTTTCACGTCGATATCCATATTAATGCTTTGATACGCATTAAATGCATTTAAAATAAATGCCATAGGACATTAAATGCATCATAGTAGACATTTAATTCAGTCGCTTGTTGACGAAGTATTTCAAGTATTTTATCGAGTCTTGACTTGGAATAAGTTGTCGCTTACCGAAGATGTTGCTTTCAAAAATACCCATGATTTGGCCAGTATTCTTCTTGTCCCTTTACATCGCTGATCATTAACCTCTTCACATTAATAGACTCATCTAGAATTCTATTAACGCTGCAAGCGTTCAATTTCAACAATACAAAATGATAAAGAAAAATAACTATACTAAAAACAACTCAAATAGCTATGGGTTTTACAATTTTTTCTATGATAAACGACACTTACATTTTTCTGGGATCTACAATTTTGTCTATCTTATAATCATCAAAACTTCTGAACATTGTACTCTACAACTTCGGAAATTTGAATATTTTTCGTCATAAAGTTATTACATAATAATGAAAAAATTATTCAGTATGTAGTCGCTATTTCTTGTTCATAGAATAATGCACATGCAATGACTTAGCTTCTGATTGAATAATTAACATTTTAATATTTAAAAAAGTTGGATTGTGACTGTTTTTTAAAAGCGTTGTGACTTATATAATTCATATGATTTAATTAAACTTATGAAATTATAAAAAGTCAAATGAAAACTTAAATAAGTCAGTTTTAAATCTTAATAAATAGTTCAGGACCTAATTTTGTAAAAATAAGTGAACATGTTTTACCAGTAGACTAAATAATTCTAATAACAAACTTAAACTTTTTACAAATGATGTCTATGGAACTGATCATAACCAAACCTTAATATTGATTCTCCAAAATCTCCTCCACTAACAAACACATGTAATCTACAAATCACTTTAATTTTACTGAGAATTATTTTGTAATTTTTGTAATTTGAGATATTTTGTTAAATGAATACATAATTAATCATATCAAATTAATTAAATCACATCCTAACTTACTAGAAAACAAATCATCACAGCTTTGATGCTATGGCTCATCATTATTTCTATAAAACCATACATGCACTCAAAGCTGCAAACACACAAGAAACCTAAAACAAAATATCCTTAAAAACACATTCTTTCACTACATTATCTTTAAAGATAGCCATGGAAGAAATATAATTCTTCTGACCCTTATCTTGCAAATCATAACCTCATAAGAGAAGAAAACATGAAAAAAAAAATTTATGTGAAAATTATCAAATATGGAATATTAATGTGGTGGAGAAAATAAAGGAAATAAGCAGGTACGAAATCATAAACCTTAATTTGTTGCAAGAGTAAATGTCAAAATTCATACTGCAGGATAGGCGAAATCCTTTTTTGATACCACAGTTTACACATGTAACACTTTTGGTACCAAATAAGTTTTTTTAACACTTTTCATACTGCCATTGGTTGACTAACGGTCAAACTCGACTTAAAACTAAGTTTTTTAACACTTTTCATATTGCCGTTAGTTGACTTAAAAAGTGAGCTCGAGCTCGAGCTTGTTCAAACTCGAGCCGAGTCGAGCTCGAGCTTGAGCGCAAAAAAAATAATTTTCTTTTTTAAAATAATAATTTTTAAAATAATATTTTTTTTAAAAATATATTATTAATTTTATATTTATTCATATATTATTAAATATAGTTATAATTAATGTTAAAAATATTATTACTTATACATATATTATTATAATATATCATATAATATAAAACTATATGAATAAATATTTATTTTTTATATATATTAATTAAAAATTATTTTTTTATTCCAGCTCGCGAGCCGGCTTGCGAGCTGGATAAGCTCGGCTTGATAGGCTCGACTCGTGCTCAAGTTTTTTTGAGCTCAAATCGAGCTATTTTTGAGTCGGCTCGCCGAGCTCGTGAGCCGGCTCGACTCGTGAACACCCCTACATTTAACTATACCAAGAATTTCCTTTGCTACAGTAGCATAATTTTTCTGAGAATTATTCCACTTTCTAGAATAAAACCTTACAATATATTCTTGTTTATTTTCATGGTTTAGTTGTTTAATTATTCCACCATAACCAATATGAGAAGCATCTGCTTCCACAATTTTCTCCCAATTTGGATTACTTAACATTAAGCAAGGTAAAGTCTTAACTTTTTGTTTTATTTTTCTAACCGCTTGGATATGTTGGTCTGACCATGATTCTGACGACTTTTTAAATCAATCATATAAAATTGCGGTATCTTTAGCAAGATCTTTATAATAAGAAGAAATATAATTTAGACTTTGCAGAAATCTTTGAAGTTGAGTTTTACTGATAATTTCATCTGGAAATCTATTAGCAAAATCAATACTCCTATTAATAGGAATTATATTTCATTTTCCAATATTATGACCTAAAATTCGAACATCTATTTGAAATAAACACATCTTTGATTTAGATATTACTGTACACAACAAATTTGTAATTCTGAAAATCAAGAAACACAAAAATTGTGGCAAATGAAATTATATAAATCAAAATGAAATATGGGGTACAAATCTCTATTCTAATCCTCTGATTCTTCCTTCAAAATATGTTGACTTGAATATTGGAGTTGACTTTGCTTCTTTGATCTTCTCCAACGTTGACTTGAATGTTTATAACGTTAATTCGAGGGCTTGGCAGCTTAATCTCGGATCAAACGTTGAATTTGATATGAAATTTGAAATCTTCAAGGTTGACTATGTGACTTTGATCTTTCTTGAATTTGATTTTTATAACGTTAATTCGTAGGTTTAGCACTGTAATTACGAATCAAACGCTATAATTTGATGAACTTCTTCAAGAACGCCTTGAATATCGCCTAAAACGCCTTGAATCTTCTTTGTATTCGAAGAACCTTCGTAGAGAAAATTTGGAGAGCTTCCTTCGTCTTCTCTAGCTTTTTGATTAAACTTCTGTGTGTAAATTATGATTTCCAAAGGACCCTATTTATAGGTGTAGGATGGAAGAGTTGTGGATAATTTGGATTCCATTGATAATTATCCATTTGATTTAATAAATAATTATCATAATTTTGGAGCCATTTGATTGGCTGATAGAAGATCTAGATAGATCTTCTAGATATTATCCAAAACTTAACTTGAATTGATAATTATCCAAAACTTAACTTGAATAAATAAATATCTTTTGTCGTAGACGACTTTTGATTGGTCAATATTTCCACGTGGCATGATTTGATTCGCTTGCAAAATTTCAATATCTACAAATGCCCCCTTGAGACTCGTTCACGGAAGTTTGATTATTTCAAAGCATACTTCGTAGTGGATGAGTCGCAACGTCTCAACATAAAAATCATGTCTTAAGAATAGCTTCGTCTTGTGCTTCTATACCACGAAAGTCTTTCCTACAATCGGTGTCCACTTAAAATTACTTTGTTGGCTTCCACTGGCAAGTCGTCCATATCGGGCGGGATTTGCATGCCCCCATGTCATGAACATCACTTTTGAGATTACCTAATAGAACTTTATTTCTATCTTGTAATCCTTGAGTGTATTCATGATTATGAATTTTTCTTCAAAATTCTTTTGAATGAGTGACGTCACTCCATCAAGAGAATGTGATTTGATTTGAATTTATGACTGAACTTAGATATATTTAAATTGCCTACGTACCCTAAGAAAAAGGGATCAAGTCATAACGTAGTTCAAATTTTTTTTCTCATAGAGATGCCATATTTAGTTTATACTCTTCAAGGCTTGTAGTACATGATTTGGTTGGACTTGTAGACATTTTATACTCGTGTCAAGGAGAATTTCATTTGATTTGATTTGACTTGTAGACCTTTTATGCTCATGTCAAGGAGGGCTTCATTTGATTTGATTTGACTTGTAGACCTTTTATGCTCGTGTCAAGGAGGGCTTCATTTGATTTGATTTGACTTGTAGACCTTTTATGCTCGTGTCAAGGAGGGCTTCATTTGATTTGATTTGACTTGTAGACCTTTTATGCTCGTGTAAGGGAGGGCTTCATTTGATTTGATTTGATTTGTAGACCTTTTATGCTCGTGTCAAGGAGAACTTCATTTGATTTGACTTGTAGACCTTTTATGCTCGTGTCAAGGAGGGCTTCATTTGATTTGATTTGACTTGTAGACCTTTTATGCTCGTGTCAGGGAGGGCTTCATTTGATTTGATTTGATTTGTAGACCTTTTATGCTCGTGTCAAGGAGAACTTCATTTGATTTGATTTGACTTGTAGACCTTTTATGCTCGTGTCAAGGAGGACTTCATTTGATTTGATTTGACTTGTTGACCTTTTATACTCGTGCCAAGGAGGACTTCATTTGATTTGCTTTGACATGTAGACCGTTTATACTCGTGCCAAGGAGTACTTCATTTGATTTGCTTTGATATGTAGACCGTTTATACTCGTGCCAAGGAGTACTTCATTTGATTTGCTTTGACATGTAGACCGTTTATACTCGTGCCAAGGAGTACTTTATTTGATTTGATTTTGTTGAAAGTTTCAATTCTTATCAAGGAAACTTGTTGACAGTTTATGCTCTTATCAAGGAGCATTGATGACAGTTTATGCTCTTATCAAGGAGCATTGATGACAGTTTATGCTCTTATCAAGGAGCGTTGATTTAGCATGTTTAGTCAAAAAATGGATGAAGAACTTGAACGCCACTTTCTTCCATATGTTCATCACTATCAGATATGGGCTCATCATCAGAAGCATTTGTGAATGACTTGCCTCCTTTGTTGATTTCTTATCTCCAAGGCTCTTGGACATATGACTTGTCAATTTCACTTTCGGTCATACTCAACTCCATATCATGTGCTCGAGTGGCCAGCTCTTCAAATGTTGTTGGTTGAATTCCTTGAAGGATATATCGAAGACCCCAATGCATCCCTTGAATACACATTCCAATAGTAGACGACTCATGTAATCTTTCTTTGCAGTTAAGACTCAAATTTCTCCAACGATTAATGTAGTCGATGACTGGTTCATCCTTCAATTGACGGGAATTGGTGAGTTCAAGCATGCTGACTGTGCGATGGGTGCTATAGAAGCGATTGAGGAATTCTTGCTCCAATTGCCCCCAATTGTTGATTGAGTCTGCACCAAGATCAATGTACCAGTTAAATGCATTGCATTTCAGTGATCTAACGAATTGCTTTACTAGTTGGTCGCCATAAGTTCCAGCATCATTACATGTTTCAACGAAGTGAGCCACATGTTGCTTTGGATTGCCTTTGCCATCAAATTGCTGGAATTTTGGGGGTTGGTAACCAGTTGGCATCTTCAAATTATCAATTCTTCGAGTATATGGCTTGACATAAGTTAAAGGCATCTTGGATCTCCCATCGTGATTGTCTTGGATAGTACCTATGATAAACTCCTTAAGTCGAGCTGCTGGAATCGTCCCATCACTTGAAACTTGAAGCTCCTCGACAATGGATCTTTCATTCTCAACTAGATGTTGATTCTTTGACGTCTCAGCTTCATTGTGCGCCTCAACTTGTTTTTCAATTTCGTGTATGGAATCCTCGTCATCAGCTTTTTTCATCAACTTTGTAATTAGAGTGGCTTGCTCTTGTACATGCTTCATTAGTCCTTCAACAGCTTTCGTTAAGTTTGCAATTTGCTCCTCAGGAGTTGTAACATTCGTCATCATGACACATGCGATGTTCAAGTCACTTGATGTAGAATATTGTGGAGATGACAAATACTTCTCTTCATCATGATTGATTTCGTCACCAAGGTGGAATAGATCATCCTCAACATCCTCAGCATGTTCAAGTAGGAGAACCCCCTTTGAAAATGTTTGTAGCTTCATGGACATACTTTTTGTGGTGACGTCAATGGTTTCGCTTTTGGAGTTTGAAGAATTCGGGATGACCATCTTGGATTCCACTATCTTCATAGCTTTGACTTGAGCATCCATTTGAACTTGATGAAGTGAAGAGATGAGAGGTAGAGATTGTCCCACTGGGCGTGCCAAAAATTTGTACACAACAAATTTGTAATTCTGAAAATCAAGAAACACAAAAATTGTGGCAAATGAAATTATATAAATCAAAATGAAATATGGGGTACAAATCTCTATTATAATCCTCTGATTCTTCCTTCAAAATATGTTGACTTGAATATTGGAGTTGACTTTGCTTCTTTGATCTTCTCCAACGTTGACTTGAATGTTTATAACGTTAATTCGAGGGCTTGGCAGCTTAATCTCGGATCAAACGTTGAATTTGATATGAAATTTGAAATCTTCAAGGTTGACTTTGTGACTTTGATCTTTCTTGAATTTGATTTCTATAACGTTAATTCGTAGGTTTAGCACTGTAATTACGAATCAAACACTATAATTTGATGAACTTCTTCAAGAACGCCTTGAATATCGCCTAGAACGCCTTGAATCTTCTTTGTATTCGAAGAACCTTCGTAGAGAAAATTTGGAGAGCTTCCTTCGTCTTCTCTAACTTTTTGATTAAACTTCTGTGTGTAAATTATGATTTCCAAAGGACCCTATTTATAGGTGTAGGATGGAAGAGTTGTGGATAATTTGGATTCCATTGATAATTATCCATTTGATTTAATAAATAATTATCATAATTTTGGAGCCATTTGATTGGCTGATAGAAGATCTAGATAGATCTTCTAGATATTATCCAAAACTTAACTTGAATTGATAATTATCCAAAACTTAACTTGAATAAATAAATATCTTTTGTCGTAGACGACTTTTGATTGGTCAATATTTCCACGTGGCATGATTTGATTCGCTTGCAAAATTTCAATATCTACAATTACTAAACCATTTTTTATAATTATTTCTTTAAATATTCTAAGATGCTTAAAATGTATTTCAATATCTTTAGAAAATACAAGAATGTCATCAATATACACAATAATGAACTCACTATAAGGTGTAAAAATATCATTCATAAGTTTTTGAAATTCAGAAGGTGCATTTTTTAATCCAAATGCCATAACATTCCATTCATAATGTCCTATTGAAACATTAAAAGCAGTTTTATATCTATCATTTTTATTAATCTGAATTTGCCAGTATCTTGATTTTGAATCAAATTTCGAGAATATTATAGAATCATATAATTTATCTAATAAATCTTTTTTATTTGGAATAGGATGTCTAATCCATTTTAATACTTTATGAAAAGGTTTATAATTTATTACTAATCTAGGTACTCCCTTTCTTGTTCACTATGTTTATTAACATAAAAAGCTGTACAAGACCAAGGTGATTGTGAGGGACTTATTAATCTTTTTTGTAATAAGAATCTATTTCTTTTTTACATAATTCTAAATATTCTGAATTCATTTGGCATGGCCTAGCTTTCATAGGGATTTTTTTCTCATGAAAATCTTCCTCATAAGGAAGAGAAACAATATATTTTTTTCTATCCCAAAAAGCATTAGAATGATCATTACAAACTTCTATTGAAAATTGATTTGTTAATAATTTTATTTTATCCTGTAATTTAGGATTTTGAAGTTTTTCTTCTCTAGTGATCATATCTAATTCTTGTTTAAGAAAGTATAATTGATTTTCTTTTGAAGAAATATTATCATAAATTTCATGTAATATTTTAGTAAAAGGTTCAGTAATAAATTTTAAGAAAATATTATTTCCTTGCTTAAGTTTCTAATATTCCTTCTTTATCCACCCTTTTTAATGGGTATATTTTTGTTAAAAATGGTTTTCCAAGTATAACTTGATTAGTAATATCGTTTGCAAGTAAAAAACTTGTTTGTATACATTTTTTTATTAGTACATACATTAGCTTTAGGAAGTTTATAATATATTTGTAATTTACTACCTCCTGCATGTGATAAAGTGTGTCGTTTTATACAAATATCTGGTAGGGATTAGTCCTTTCTGTATAACATTTAAATCTTCTCCACTATCAAATAAAGCTATGAATTATTTTGAATAATAATCATCTATCAAAAATTTTCATATGCCATTTTTGTGATATCACCATTTCTAAAGTAGATAAAAAACTTTCATTTATTGTTATATAATCGATATCTTGTCAGTAGGAGTTATAAACTCCTTTGGAGAATTTTCTAATTTAGAAATTCTATAATCTAAATTTTTATTTTTCAGTTTTAAATTAGAAATTTCTTTTTAAGATTATTAATTTCAATTATAATATCATTTGTAGAAGTAGGATTCTCTTCTATTTTCTTATTCTTTTATAAACTCCTGACATCATATATGGGCCTTCTGGACTCGATATTTCATCTCTTAATTCTTTATTATTGCTAGAGGTACATGGGGTATTTTCCATTTGATCTATTATTTTAGATCTTAATATTTGGATCTTTTATCATTCTAAAAAGTTCTATTATATTATTATGTGTTAATACATTTATTTTTAACTCTTGAAATATTGAATCTTAAAATTCTTTTCCTTCAATTTCGTTTTTAGAATTTTTCTTTGGACAAGTTTGTGCCAGAATGCATGGTTCACATTCTGATCCTGAATCCGATAAAATAGATTCATTTTCTAAAATATCGATTTCTTTTTCACTCTTTGTGTTAGAAGAATATTCATATTCTTCAGAATTTGAATCTTCATCTGAATTTAATAAGACTTTTAGAAGAATATTTTTAATATTATTATCTATATTAAGATTATTAATCTTCCTTTTAGTCCAACAATTTTTTGCATAATGGCCATTTTTCCCACATTTTCTACAAATTATTAATTTTCTTTTACCCCATTTTTTCTTTCTCTTTCTTCCTTTCTTTCTTTCTCTTGTTCTAATTTTATTAGAATTTCTTCTTTTCTTTCTTTTATGATAAGTTTCATTTCTTTATGTATTTTTCTAGTATTACTAGTAGATGGAATTCTTTCAACAGCAAATTGATCACAAAATTGCCTTACTGTTTTTTCTCTACCAAATTTTGACGCTTCATTTGTTGATTTAATTTAATTTTATTATAAAGAGCTAATCCCTCTTGTATGCATGTTCCTATTATTTTATCGTAAGTATAATTTTCATACGGAATATTATTATGATTTTGTCTTAATATTCTTCTAATTCTTTCAGCATATAAGCTTGGAAGACCATCTATGAATTTAGATTTCCAATGAGTACTATTATACTCGGGAAATTCCATAACTCTAATAAGGAAAGTATCTTTATACCATCTAAAATCAGTTAGTATTTTACACCTAAGATTTTATAAAAGAGTTCTAATATTTTCACTATTTTCTGTATATCCTCTTGTAAAATGTTCAACAATATTAATAACCAGTGTATAAACGACATCTTCTTTCATATCATTTCCTTCTTGTTTAATTGTATTAAAGATATTATCTCGCTCAGTTTCTGTTAAATAATTATCCCATCAACCTTTTAGTTGTCCTGTAAACCCTGAGATTATCATTTTTGCTATATTTTTAACTATATTATCATTAGTTTTACAAATAGTTGAATACATCAACATTCTATGAATTGTATTATGTATTTGTTGATTAACAAACCCATATTCCATTCATAATTATGATGTCCACTATAACTATTTGATATGATATTATATGTTTCTTCTATTAAAACATCTACAAGTGTTGGCCTTGGATAGTAATATTTTCCAGTGGTAGGCTTATTTGCCGATTTCGATATTTTATTAATTTGGTCTTCATAGACTTTCTTATAATTAGGATTTTCTATTAATTCTTCTCTTAGTTTTTATCAAGAGTATTTATCTTTAAAATTTTCTTTTAAAATTTTTTCTAATTTCTTCATAGGTTTTACCTTAAATCCTTTTATTTCAGGTGGTGGCTGGATTGTAGGAGTAGCAATCTCTACATTTTTTTTCCCAAAAATATCATCTTGAACTGTTTGATTCTTATTTATAACATTAATTATTTGTTCAACCCTATTATGAAGTTATGTAATTTGTTCTCCTAAAATATTTAAGTAAAGATTTGTATAAGTTATTTTGTTCTATTATTGTATTTATATGCTTACATGTTATTGGTGGTGTATTATCTTCCAATAGTTTAGCAAATGCTAAAACTTATGAATTTTCTCATTCTTTTCAATTTGAAATGATTGTTGTGGAGGATAAACCTGGGTTAGTATTTTTTTCATTATTTAATGTATAATTTCCTTCTAGAACAAAAATATATTGTTCAACGAAGGTAGATACAAACCAAGGGACAAATAATATTATTTTATTCTTTTTAGCAAAAAATTTATAAAATTCTTCTTGAATGTAATTTTCTCTTTTGGGATAAATTCTTCAAAAAATTATTTTTTAAATGGCTCCCATTTGGGTGTTGATGAAGGATCAAATAGTAGTGTCACGTGAGGGGCATGTGCGGATGGGATCTGACCCGTCTCACGACAGATCAGATAGTATGTTTTTAGCTATATGGGCTGCACTCGGTAAATTCGAGCTGCCTACGTACCCACTTTCATAAGATCAAGCCTCTTAGTAGTTCTTTGGTGTTATACTCCTCAATCTCGTAGATTTTAGAGAGTATATAGTAATTCTAGCTTTTAGAGTGAAAACCAGATAATGATTCATTTAGCTAATTAAGATGGTATTTATAGAGATCTAAATTGGGCCATGGGCTCGTCTTACTGGGCAGTCAACTCAGGGCCACGGGGTGGCTTGCGATAGCAACATATTAATTTTGCTCTTATATCAACCATTTAATTAAATTACGGAAATACCCCTATTCATAATTGGGACCCATTATATCCCCCACTCCTGAGTGATCGACTGCGTAGGCTCTCGGGAGTAAAAAGCCGGACAGATAGAATTATTTTTTTCTCTTTTTTCCATTGTTATTGGCAAGTGTAACTGCCCCAGGGTCAGGACCGAGTGGCCTCGGTCTAGTGACCGAGGCCTCGTGGATCAAGAGGTCTTGGACCCGATGTCAAGCGGCCTCGAGGCCAAGTGACCTCGAGGTCTTAAGCCTCGAAGCCGAGTGCCTCGAGGTACTTGGCCTTGAGGCTAAGTGACCTCGAGGCCGAGTGGCCGCAAGGTCCTTGGCCTCGAAGTCGAGTGCCTAGAAGTCCTTGGCCTCGATGCCAAGTGACCTCGAGGTCGAGGGGATTCTAGGCTGAGTGGCCTCGAGGACTTTCAGCCTCGAGGCCGAGTGGCCTCCAGGCCTCGAGGTCTTTCAGCCTCTAGGCTTCGAGGTCCTAGGCCGAGTGGCCTCGAGGCCCTTGGCATCTATAGGCAAAGACCCTCGGCCTTGACCTCGGGGAGGCATTCCACCCCAGTGTGGGATGTTGACGCGCCACATTTTACTTTTAGTGATATAAATTCTTTAGCGTAAGATTGATATTTTTTCTCTTTTTAGTTCTCCACCGACAGCGAGAGCTGCTGTCAAACAATCCCGCAACCGGGCGGTGGGTGTTGAGATTTTTGAATGTATTTCAATTTTTGATTTCTTAATGTCATTCATCTGTCTTATGCCCCCCATGTCGAAGACATTAGGCGTGATCGTCATCGTTGGGGAGGCGCAATGGGTTCAACACTTAGCGCGATTTTAAGGTTTATGTTTTGTGGAGCTTCCAATGCCGGTAAGCCCCGATTCTTAGTTGGTTGGTGGGACTTTCAACTTTGAGAAGTCTAAAATCCAAGTGGTAGAGGAGCTTCCATGGTTGAGAAGCCTAGAACCTTAGCTACTAATCACTCTCCATTTGAAGTTGTATATGGTTTTAATCCACTAAGTCCACTTGATCTTATTCCAATACATATCGACGAACGTGCAAGCCTTGATGGAAAAGCGAAGGCTGAGATGATTAAGAAATTGCATGAAAAGGTGAGACTCAATATTGAAAAGATAATTGAGCAGTATGCCAAGCAAGCTAACAAAGGTCGTAAACAAATCATATTTGAGCCCGAAGATTGGGTTTGGTTACACTTGAGAAATGAGAGATTTTCAGGCCAGAGAAAGTCAAAATTGCAACCACGAGGAGATAGACCATTTCAAGTGATTGCACGAATCAATGACAATGCCTATAAACTAGACCTTCCTGGTGAATATAACGTAAGTGCAACTTTCAATGTTACTGATCTTTCTCCTTATTTTGGTGATATAGATTCGAGGACGAATCCTTTTGAAGAGGAAGGGAATGATGGAAATCAGCCCATGCAAAATCCTACAAACAAGACGGATCTGTTGATCATTAAAGATGGACCAATTACAAGAGCACGTGCTAAGAAGATCAAGGAAGCCATGATGGTCCTTGTAAATGAAGTAAAAGTTAAAGTCCAAGAGACCACTTCAATGGGCCAAATTATGAATATTATTCAAGTTGGTGGGCTAGAGTTTTAATGAAGGAGTTGGGCTTATTTATTACAATCAAGAATCCTACAAGAATTGGGCTTATTTCTTATCCAAAATTAAGGCCCAAGTTGAAGATAATTTCGTCCATATGCTAAAAGCCTACAAAATGGACATTTCTAGATAATCAAATGTAATGCTTAAGCTTTTAAAAGAATCCTAGAACATAGTAGAGGATCTTTTGACTAGTCTTTGAGTGAATAAGTAAGTTTAAAAGTGTCATCAAGATGTTTTCAAGCATCCTAAGAGTCTTTTGTAGCCTATAAATAGACCATGTAAACATTTGTAAACCATCAACAATTTGAAGCACAAAAATTTCTTTGAATTTACTATCTCTTATGAGAGTATTTTCTTTTGAGAACTTATCAAGATTCTTGAGCAAATCTTGTGGCGTTCAACATACCGAGGTTCTTGGCTCATCCTATAGCCAACGGGTCGAGATTTTTAAGCTCTATATAAGATCAAACCAGATTTTCGATTTTGGGGAGATTCTTATCTTATACGTTGGGTTCTCAGATCAATATATCTAATGGGTCCTTCGTCGTATCCACATCAACGATTTTCGGTGAAAATTACAACTATACCCCGTACGAAACTTCAAATGGTTGTTTGAGGAACCAAACGATGTCGGAATGCATTGGAACCAAATCCATAAGCTTTGTGAGCATGTGATACACAAAAATACCTCAAAATCCCAATGTACGATTTTCGGTGAAAATTACAACTATACCCATACGAAACTTCGAATGGTGTTTTGTGGCACCGAACGATGTCGGAATGCATTGGAACCAAAGCCATAAGCTTTGTGAGCATGTGATAGACAAGAATACCTCAAAATCCTAATGCACGATTTTCGGTGAAAATTACAACTATACCCCTGCAAAACATCGAATGGTGATTTGAGGCACCAAACGATGTCGGAATGCTTTGGAACCAAAGCTATAAGCTTTGTGAGCATGTGATAGACAAGAATACGTCAAAATCCGAATGTACGATTTTCGGTGAAATTTACAACCATACCCCAAAGAAACTTCGAATGGTGGTTTGAGGCACCAAACGATGTCGGAATGCATTAGAACCAAAGCCATAAGCTTTGTGAGCATGTGATAGACAAGAATACCTCAAAATCCCAATGTACGATTTTCAGTGAAAATTACAATTTTACCCCTATGAAACATCGAATGGTGATTTGAGGCACCAAACGATGTCGGAATGCATTGGAACCAAAGCCATAAGATTTGTGAGCATGTGATAGACAAGAATACCTCAAAAGCCCAATGTACGATTTTCGGTGAAAATTACAACTATACCCCTACGAAACTTCGAATGGTGATTTGAGCCACCAAACAATGTCAGAATGCATTAGAACCAAAGCCATAAGCTTTGTGAGTATGTCATAGACAAGATTACCTCAAAATCCCAATGTACGATTTTCGGTGAAAATTACAACTATACCCCTACGAAACTTCGAATGGTGATTTGAGGCACCGAATGATGTCGGAATGCATTGGAACCCAAGCCATTAGCTTTATGAGCATGTAATAGACAAGAATACCTCAAAATTCTAATGTACGATTTTCGGTGAAAATTACAACTATACCCCTACAAAATTTTGAATGGTGATTTGAGACACCAAACGATGTCGGAATGCTTTGGAACCAAAGCCATAAGCTTTGTGAGCATGTGATAGACAAGAATACCTCAAAATCCCAGTGTACGATTTTTGGTGAAAATTACAACTATACCCGTACAAAACTTCGAATTGTGATTTGAGGCACCAAACGATGTCGGAATTCATTGTAACCAAAGCCATAAGCTTTGTGAGCATGTGATAGACAAGAATAGCTCAAAATCCCAATGTACGATTTTCGGTGAAAATTACAACTATACCACTACGAAACTTCGAATGGTGATTTGAGGCACCAAACGATGTCGGAATGCATTGGAACCAAAGCCCTAAGCTTTGTGAGCATGTGATAGACAAGAATACCTCAAAAGCCCAATGTACGATTTTCGGTGAAAATTACAACTATACCCCTACGAAACTTCGAATGGTGATTTGAGGCATCAAACGATGTCGGAATGCATTGGAACCAAAGCCATAAGCTTTGTGAGCATGTGATAGACAAGAATACCTCAAAATCGCAATGTACGATTTTGGGTGAAAATGACAACTATACCCCTACAAAACTTCGAATGGTGATTTGAGGCATCAAACGATGTCGGAATGCATTGGAACCAAAGCCATAAGCTTTGTGAGCATGTGATAGACAAGAATACCTCAAAATCCCAATGTACGATTTTGGGTGAAAATTATAACTATACCCCTACGAAACTTCGAATGGTGATTTGAGGCACCAAACGATGTCGGAATGCTTTGGAACCAAACCATAAGCTTTGTGAGCATGTGATAGACAAGAATACCACAAAATCCCAATGTACGATTTTTGGTGAAAATTACAACATACCCCTACGAAACTTCAAATGGTGATTTGAGGCACCAAACGATGTCGGAAGTGAGCATGTGATAGACAAGATACCTGAAAATCCCAATGTACAATTTTCGGTGAAAATTACAACTATACTCGTACGAAACTTCGAATGGTGATTTGAGGCACCAAACGATGTCGGAATGCATTGGAACCAAAGCTATAAGCTTTGTGAGCATGTGATAGACAAGAATACCTCAAAATCCCAATGTACGATTTTCGGTGAAAATTACAACTATACCTCTATGAAACTTCGAATGGTTATTTGAGGCACCAAACGATGTCGGAATGCATTGGAACCAAAGCCATAATCTTTTGTGACCATGTGATAGACAAGAATACCTGAAAATCCCAATGTACAATTTTTGTTGAAAATTACACCCGTACGAAACTTCGAATGGTGATTTGAGGCACCAAACGATGTCGGAATGCATTGGAACCAAAGCCATAAGCTTTGTGAGCATGTGATAGACAAGAATACCTGAAAATCCCATTTTACGATTTTCGGTGAAAATTACAACTATACCCGTACGAAACTTCGAATGGTGATTTGAGGCACCAAACGATGTCGGAATGCATTGGAACCAAAGCCATAAGCTTTGTGAGCATGTGATAGACAAGAATACCTCAAAATCCCAATGTACGATTTTCGGTGAAAATTACAACTATACCCCTACAAAACTTCGAATGGTGATTTGAGGCAACAAACGATGTCGGAATGCATTGGAACCAAAGACATAAGCTTTTGTGACCATGTGATAGACAAGAATACCTGAAAATTCCAATGTACGATTTTCGTTGCAAATTACAACTATACCCGTACGAAACTTCGAATGGTGATTTGAGGCACCAAACGATGTCGGAATGCATTGTAACCAAAGTCATAAGCTTTGTGAGCATGTGATAGACAAGAATACCTCAAAATCCCAATGTACGATTTTCGGTAAAAATTACAACTATACCCCTACGAAACTTCGAATAGTGATTAGAGGCACCAAACGATGTCAGAATGCATTGGAACCAAAGACATAAGCTTTGTGAGCATGTGATAGACAAGAATACCTCAAAATCCCAATGTAAGATTTTCGGTGAAAATTAAAACTATACCCGTACGAAACATCGAATGGTGATTTGAGGCACCAAACGATATCGGAATGCATTGGAACCAAAGCCATAAGCTTTGTAAGCATGTGATAGACAAGAATACCTCAAAATCCCAATGTACGATTTTCGGTGAAAATTACAACTATACCCCTACGAAACTTCGAATGGTGATTTGAGGCACCAAACGATGTCGGAATGCATTGGAATTAAAGCCATAAGCTTTGTGAGCATGTGATAGACAAGAATACCTCAAAATCCTAATGTACGATTTTCGGTGAAAATTACAACTATACCCGTACGAAACTTCGAATGGTGGTTTGAGGAACCAAACGATGTCGGAATGCATTGGAACCAAAGCCATAAGCTTTGTGAGCATGTGATAGACAAGAATAGCTCAAAATCCCAATGTACGATTTTCGGTGAAAATTACAACTATACCACTACGAAACTTCGAATGGTGATTTGAGGCACCAAACGATGTCGGAATGCATTGGAACCAAAGCCATAAGCTTTGTGCGCATGTGATAGACAAGAATACCTCAAAATCCCAATGTACGATTTTCGGTGAAAATTACAACTATGGCACTACGAAACTTCGAATGGTGATTTGAGCCACTAAATGAAGTCGGAATGCATTGGAACCAAAGCCATAAGCTTTGTGAGCATGTGATAGACAAGAATATCTCCAAATCCCAATGTACGATTTTCGGTGAAAATTACAACTATACCCCTACGAAACTTCGAATGGTGGTTTGAGGCACCAAACGATGTCGGAATGCATTGGAGTCAAAGCCATAAGTTTTGTGACCATGTGATAGACAAGAATACCTGAAAATCCCAATGTATGATTTTCGGTGATAATTACAACTATACCCGTACGAAACTTCGAATGGTGATTTGAGGCACCAAACGATGTCAGAATGCATTGGAACCAAAGCTATAAGCTTTGTGAGCATGTGATAGACAAGAATACCTCAAAATCCCAATGTACGATTTTTGGTGAAAATTACAACTATACCCCTACGAAACTTCAAATGGTGATTTGAGGCACCAAACGATGTCGGAATGCATTGGAACCAAAGCCATAAGCTTTGTGACCATGTGATAGACAAGAATACCTGAAAATCCCAATGTACGATTTTCGGTGATAATTACAACTATACCTGTACGAAACTTCGAATGGTGATTTGAGGCACTAAATGATGTTGGAATGCATTGGAACCAAAGCTATAAGCTTTGAGAGGATGTGATAGACAAGAATACATCAAAATCCCAATGTACGATTTTCGGTAAAAATTACAACTATACCCCTACGAAACTTCGAATTGTGATTTGAGGCACTAAACGATGTCGGAATGCATTGAAACCAAAGCCATAAGCTTTGTGACCATGTGATAGACAAGAATACCTGAAAATCCCAATGTACGATTTTCGGTGAAAATTACAACTATACCCGTACGAAACTTCGAATGGTGATTTGAGGCACCAAACAATGTCGGAATGCAATGGAACCAAAGCCATAAGCTTTGTGAGCATGTGATACACAAGGATACTTCAAAATCCCAATCTACGATTTTCGTTAAAAATTACAACTATACCCGTACAAAACTTCGAATGGTGATTTGAGGCACCAAACGATGTCGGAATGCATTGGAACCAAAGCCATAAGCTTTGTGAGCATGTGATAAACAAGAACACCTCAAAATCCCAATGTACGATTTTCGGTGAAAATTACAACTATGCCCCTACGAAACTTCGAATGGTGATTTGAGGCACCAAATGAAATCGGAATGCATTGGAACCAAAGCCATAAGCTTTGTGAGCATGTGATAGACAAGAATACTTCAAAATCCCAATGTACGATTTTTGGTGAAAATTACAACTATACCCCTACGAAATTTCGAATGGTGATTTGAGTCACCAAACGATGTCGGAATGCCTTGGAACCAAAGCCATAAGCTTTGTGAGCATGTGATAGACAAGAATACCTGAAAATCCCAATGTACGATTTTGGGTGAAAATTACAACTATACCCGTATGAAACTTCGAATGGTGATTTGAAGCACCAAATGATGTCGGAATGCATTGGAACTAAACCATAAGCTTTGTGACCATGTGATAGACAAGAATACCTGAAAATCCCAATGTACGATTTTCGGTGATAATTACAACTATACCCGTACGAAACTTCGAATGGTGATTTGAGGCACCAAACAATGTCGGAATGCATTGGAACCAAAGCCATAAGCTTTGTGAGGATGTGATAGACAAGAATACCTCAAAATCCTAATGTACGATTTACGGTGAAAATTACAACTATACCCCTACGAAACTTCGAATGGTGATTTGAGGCACCAAACGATGTCGGAATGCGTTGGAACCAAAGCCATAAGCTTTGTGACCATGTGATAGACAAGAATACCTGAAAATCCCAATGTACGATTTTCGGTGATAATTACAACTATACCTGTACGAAACTTCGAATGGTGATTTGAGGCACTAAATGATGTTGGAATGCATTGGAACCAAAGCTATAAGCTTTGAGAGGATGTGATAGACAAGAATACATCAAAATTCCAATGTACGATTTTCGGTGAAAATTACAACTCTACCCCTACGAAACTTCGAATGGTGATTTGAGGCACCAAACGATGTCGGAATGCATTGAAACCAAAGCCATAAGCTTTGTGACCATGTGATAGACAAGAATACCTGAAAATCCCAATGTACGATTTTCGGTGAAAATTACAACTATACCCGTACGAAACTTCGAATGGTGATTTGAGGCACCAAACAATGTCGGAATGCAATGGAACCAAAGCCATAAGCTTTGTGAGCATGTGATACACAAGGATACTTCAAAATCCCAATCTACGATTTTCGTTGAAAATTACAACTATACCCGTACAAAACTTCGAATGGTGATTTGAGGCACCAAACGATGTCGGAATGCATTGTAACCAAAGCCATAAGCTTTGTGAGCATGTGATAAACAAGAACACCTCAAAATTCCAATATACGATTTTCGGTGAAAATTACAACTATGCCCCTACGAAACTTCGAATGGTGATTTGAGGCACCAAATGAAATCGGAATGCATTGGAACCAAAGCCATAAGCTTTGTGAGCATGTGATAGACAAGAATACTTCAAAATCCCAATGTACGATTTTTGGTGAAAATTACAACTATACCTCTACGAAATTTCGAATGGTGATTTGAGGCACCAAACGATGTCGGAATGCGTTGGAACCAAAGCCATAAGCTTTGTGAGCATGTGATAGACAAGAATACCTGAAAATCCCAATGTACGATTTTGGGTGAAAATTACAACTATACCCGTACGAAACTTCGAATGGTGATTTGAAGCACCAAATGATGTCGGAATGCATTGGAACTAAACCATAAGCTTTGTGACCATGTGATAGACAAGAATACCTGAAAATCTCAATGTACGATTTTCGGTGATAATTACAACTATACCCGTACGAAACTTCGAATGGTGATTTGAGGCACCAAACAATGTCGGAATGCATTGGAACCAAAGCCATAAGCTTTGTGAGGATGTGATAGACAAGAATACCTCAAAATCCTAATGTACGATTTACGGTGAAAATTACAACTATACCCCTACGAAACTTCGAATGGTGATTTGAGGCACCTAACGATGTCGGAATGCGTTGGAACCAAAGCCATAAGCTTTGTGAGCATGTGATAGACAAGAATACCTGAAAATCCCAATGTACGATTTTGGGTGAAAATTACAACTATACTCGTACGAAACTTCGAATGGTGATTTGAGGCACCAAATGATGTCGGAATGCATTGGAACCAAAGCCATAAGCTTTGAGACCATGTGATAGACAAGAATACCTGAAAATCCCAATGTACGATTTTCGGTGATAATTACAACTATACCCGTACGAAACTTCGAATGGTGATTTGAGGCACCAAACGATGTCGGAATGCATTGGAACCAAAGCCATAAGCTTTGTGAGGATGTGATAGACAAGAATACCTCAAAATCCTAATGTACGATTTACGGTGAAAATTACAACTATACCCCTACGAAACTTCGAATGGTGATTTGAGGCACCAAACGATGTCGGAATGCAATGGAACCAAAGCCATAAGCTTTGTGAGCATGTGATAGACAAGAATACCTCAAAATCCCAATGTACGATTTTCGGTAAAAATTACAACTATACCCCTACGAAACTTGATTTGAGGCACCAAACGATGTCGGAATGCATTGTAACCAAAGCCATAAGCTTTGTGAGCATGTGATAAACAAGAACACCTCAAAATCCCAATGTACGATTTTCGGTGAAAATTACAACTATGCCCCTACGAAACTTCGAATGGTGATTTGAGGCACCAAATGAAATCGGAATGCATTGGAACCAAAGCCATAAGCTTTGTGAGCATGTGATAGACAAGAATACTTCAAAATCCCAATGTACGATTTTTGGTGAAAATTACAACTATACCCCTACGAAATTTCGAATGGTGATTTGAGGCACCAAACGATGTCGGAATGCGTTGGAACCAAAGCCATAAGCTTTGTGAGCATGTGATAGACAAGAATACCTGAAAATCCCAATGTACGATTTTGGGTGAAAATTACAACTATACCCGTACGAAACTTCGAATGGTGATTTGAAGCACCAAATGATGTCGGAATGCATTGGAACTAAACCATAAGCTTTGTGACCATGTGATAGACAAGAATACCTGAAAATCTCAATGTACGATTTTCGGTGATAATTACAACTATACCCGTACGAAACTTCGAATGGTGATTTGAGGCACCAAACAATGTCGGAATGCATTGGAACCAAAGCCATAAGCTTTGTGAGGATGTGATAGACAAGAATACCTCAAAATCCTAATGTACGATTTACGGTAAAAATTACAACTATACCCCTACGAAACTTCGAATGGTGATTTGAGGCACCTAACGATGTCGGAATGCGTTGGAACCAAAGCCATAAGCTTTGTGAGCATGTGATAGACAAGAATACCTGAAAATCCCAATGTACGATTTTGGGTGAAAATTACAACTATACTCGTACGAAACTTCGAATGGTGATTTGAGGCACCAAATGATGTCAGAATGCATTGGAACCAAAGCCATAAGCTTTGAGACCATGTGATAGACAAGAATACCTGAAAATCCCAATGTACGATTTTCGGTGATAATTACAACTATACCCGTACGAAACTTCGAATGGTGATTTGAGGCACCAAACGATGTCGGAATGCATTGGAACCAAAGCCATAAGCTTTGTGAGGATGTGATAGACAAGAATACCTCAAAATCCTAATGTACGATTTACGGTGAAAATTACAACTATACCCCTACGAAACTTCGAATGGTGATTTGAGGCACCAAACGATGTCGGAATGCAATGGAACCAAAGCCATAAGCTTTGTGAGCATGTGATAGACAAGAATACCTCAAAATCCCAATGTACGATTTTCGGTAAAAATTACAACTATACCCCTACGAAACTTGGAATGGTGATTCGAGGCACCAAATGATGTCGGAATACATTGGAACCAAAGCCATAAGCTTTGTGAGAATGTGATAGACAAGAATACCTCCAAATCCCAATGTACGATTTTCAGTGAAAATTACAACTATACCCGTACGAAACTTTGAATGGTGATTTGAGGCACCGAATGATGTCGGAATGCATTGGAACCAAAGCCATAAGCTTTGTGAGCATGGGATAGACAAGAATACCTCAAAATCCCAATGTACGATTTTGGGTGAAAATTACAACTATACCCCTACGAAACATCGAATGGTGATTTGAGGCACCAAACGATGTCTGAATGCTTTGGAACCAAAGCCATAAGCTTTGTGCGCATGTGATAGACAAGAATACCTCAAGATCCAAATGTACGATTTTCGGTGAAAATTACAACTATACCCATACGAATCTGCGAATGGTGATTTGAGGCACCAAACGATGTCGGAATGCATTGGAACCAAAGTCATAAGCTTTGTGAGCATGTGATAGACAAGAATACCTCAAAATCCCAATGTACGATTTTCGGTGAAAATTACAACTATACCCCTACGAAACTTCAAATGGTGGTTTGAGGCACCAAACGATGTCGAAATGCATTGGAACTAAATCCATAAGCTTTGTGACCATGTGATAGACAAGAATACCTGAAAAATCCCAATGTAGGATTTTTGGTGATAATTACAACTATACCCGTACGAAACTTCGAATGCTGATTTGAGGCACCAAACGATGTCGGAATGCACTGAAACCAAAGCTATAAGCTTTGTGAGCATGTGATAGACAAGAATACCTCAAAATCCCAATGTACGATTTTGGGTGAAAATTACAACTATACCCTACGAAACTTCGAATGGTGATTTGAGGCACCAAACGATGTCGGAATGCATTGGAACCAAAGCCATAAGCTTTGTGACCATGAGATAGACAAGAATACCTGAAACTCTCAATCTACGATTTTCGGAGAAAATTACAACTATACCCTACGAAACTTCGAATGATGATTTGAGGCACCAAACGATGTCGGAATGCTTTGGAACCAAAGCCATAAGCTTTTTGAGCATGTGGTAGACAAGGATACCTCAAAATTCCAATGTACGATTTTCGGTGAAAATTACAACTATACCCGTACTAAACTTCGAATGGTGATTTGAGGCACCAAACGATGTCGGAATGCTTTGGAACCAAAGCCATAAGCTTTTTGAGCATGTGGTAGACAAGGATACCTCAAAATCCCAATGTACGATTTTCGGTGAAAATTACAACTATACCCCTACGAAACTTCGAATGGTGATTTGAGGCACCAAACGATGTCGGAATGCTTTGGAACCAAAGCCATAAGCTTTTTGAGCATGTGATAGACAAGGATACCTCAAAATCCCAATGTACGATTTTCGGTGAAAATTACAACTATACCCCTACGAAGCTTCGAATGGTGATTTGAGGCACCAAACGATATCGGAATGCATTAGAACCAAAGCTATAAGCTTTGTGAGCATGTGATAGACATGAATACCTCAAAATCCCAATGTACGATTTTCAGTGAAAATTATAACTGTACCCCTACGAAACTTCGAATGGTGAATTGAGGCACCAAACGATGTCGGAATGCATTGGAACCAAAGCCATATGCTTTGTGAGCATGTGATAGACAAGAATACCTCAAAATCCCAATGTACGATTTTCTATGAAAATTACAACTATACCCTGACGAAACTTCGAATGGTGATTAGAGGCACCGAACGATGTCGGAATGCATTGGAACCAAAGCCATAAGCTTTGTGAGCATATGATAGACAAGGATACCTCAAAATCCTAATGTACGATTTTGGGTGAAAATTACAACTATACCCCTACGAAACTTCGAATGGTGATTTGAGGAACCAAACGATGTCGGAATGCTTTGGAACCAAAGCCATAAGTTTTTTGAGCATGTGATAGACAAGGATACCTCAAAATCCCCATGTAGATTTTTGGTGAAAATTACAACTCTACCCGTACGAAACTTCGAATGGTGATTTGAGGTACCAAACGATGTCGGAATGCATTGGAACCAAAGCCATAAGCTTTGTGAGTATGTGATAGACAAGAATACCTCAAAATCCCAATATACGATTTTCGGTGAAAATTACAACAATATCCTACGAAACTTCGAATGGTGATTTGAGGCACCAAACGATGTCGGAATGCATTGGAACCAAAGCCTTAAGCTTTGTGAGCATGTGATAGACAAGAATACCTCAAAATCCCAATATACGATTTTCGGTGAAAATTACAACTATACCCCTGCGAAACTTCGAATGGTGATTTGAGGCACCGAACGATGTCGGAATGCATTGGAACCAAAGCCATAATCATTGTGAGCATGTGATAGACAAGAATACCTCAAAATCCCAATGTACGATTTTGGGTGAAAATTACAACTATACCCCTACGAAACTTCGAATGGTGATTTGAGGCACCAAACGATGCCGGAATGCTTTGGAACCAAAGTCATAAGCTTTGTGAGCATGTGATAGACAAGAATACCTCCAAATCTCAATGTACGATTTTCGGTGAAAATTACAACTATACCCGTACGAAACTTCGAATGGTGATTTGAGGCACCAAACGATGTCGGAATGCATTGGAACCAAAGCCATAAGCTTTGTGAGCATGTGATAGACATGACTACCTCAAAATCCCAATGTACGATTTTCTGGTGAAAATTATAACTATACTCCTACGAAACTTCGAATGGTGATTTGAGGCACCAAACAATGTTGGAATGCATTGGAACCAAAGCCACAAGCTTTGTGAGCATGTGATAGACAAGAATACCTCAAAATCCTAAAGTACGATTTTCGGTGAAAATTACAACTATACCCTTATGAAACTTCGAATGGTGATTTGAGGCACCGAACGATGTCGGAATGCATTGGAACCAAAGCCATAAGCTTTGTGAGCATGTGATAGACAAGGATACCTCAAAATCCCAATGTACGATTTTGGGTGAAAATTACAACTATACCCTACGAAACTTCGAATGGTGATTTGAGGCACCAAACGATGTCGGAATGCTTTGGAACCAAAGCCATAAGCTTTTTGAGCATGTGATAGACAAGGATACCTCAAAATCCCAATGTACGATTTTCGGTGAAAATTACAACTATACCCCTACGAAGCTTCGAATGGTGATTTGAGGCACCAAATGAAATCGGAATGCATTGGAACCAAAGCCATAAGCTTTGTGAGCATGTGATAGACAAGAATACTTCAAAATCCCAATGTACGATTTTTGGTGAAAATTACAACTATACCCCTACGAAATTTCGAATGGTGATTTGAGGCACCAAACGATGTCGGAATGCGTTGGAACCAAAGCCATAAGCTTTGTGAGCATGTGATAGACAAGAATACCTGAAAATCCCAATGTACGATTTTGGGTGAAAATTACAACTATACCCGTACGAAACTTCGAATGGTGATTTGAAGCACCAAATGATGTCGGAATGCATTGGAACTAAACCATAAGCTTTGTGACCATGTGATAGACAAGAATACCTGAAAATCTCAATGTACGATTTTCGGTGATAATTACAACTATACCCGTACGAAACTTCGAATGGTGATTTGAGGCACCAAACAATGTCGGAATGCATTGGAACCAAAGCCATAAGCTTTGTGAGGATGTGATAGACAAGAATACCTCAAAATCCTAATGTACGATTTACGGTAAAAATTACAACTATACCCCTACGAAACTTCGAATGGTGATTTGAGGCACCTAACGATGTCGGAATGCGTTGGAACCAAAGCCATAAGCTTTGTGAGCATGTGATAGACAAGAATACCTGAAAATCCCAATGTACGATTTTGGGTGAAAATTACAACTATACTCGTACGAAACTTCGAATGGTGATTTGAGGCACCAAATGATGTCAGAATGCATTGGAACCAAAGCCATAAGCTTTGAGACCATGTGATAGACAAGAATACCTGAAAATCCCAATGTACGATTTTCGGTGATAATTACAACTATACCCGTACGAAACTTCGAATGGTGATTTGAGGCACCAAACGATGTCGGAATGCATTGGAACCAAAGCCATAAGCTTTGTGAGGATGTGATAGACAAGAATACCTCAAAATCCTAATGTACGATTTACGGTGAAAATTACAACTATACCCCTACGAAACTTCGAATGGTGATTTGAGGCACCAAACGATGTCGGAATGCAATGGAACCAAAGCCATAAGCTTTGTGAGCATGTGATAGACAAGAATACCTCAAAATCCCAATGTACGATTTTCGGTAAAAATTACAACTATACCCCTACGAAACTTGGAATGGTGATTCGAGGCACCAAATGATGTCGGAATACATTGGAACCAAAGCCATAAGCTTTGTGAGAATGTGATAGACAAGAATACCTCCAAATCCCAATGTACGATTTTCAGTGAAAATTACAACTATACCCGTACGAAACTTTGAATGGTGATTTGAGGCACCGAATGATGTCGGAATGCATTGGAACCAAAGCCATAAGCTTTGTGAGCATGGGATAGACAAGAATACCTCAAAATCCCAATGTACGATTTTGGGTGAAAATTACAACTATACCCCTACGAAACATCGAATGGTGATTTGAGGCACCAAACGATGTCTGAATGCTTTGGAACCAAAGCCATAAGCTTTGTGCGCATGTGATAGACAAGAATACCTCAAGATCCAAATGTACGATTTTCGGTGAAAATTACAACTATACCCATACGAATCTGCGAATGGTGATTTGAGGCACCAAACGATGTCGGAATGCATTGGAACCAAAGTCATAAGCTTTGTGAGCATGTGATAGACAAGAATACCTCAAAATCCCAATGTACGATTTTCGGTGAAAATTACAACTATACCCCTACGAAACTTCAAATGGTGGTTTGAGGCACCAAACGATGTCGAAATGCATTGGAACTAAATCCATAAGCTTTGTGACCATGTGATAGACAAGAATACCTGAAAAATCCCAATGTAGGATTTTTGGTGATAATTACAACTATACCCGTACGAAACTTCGAATGCTGATTTGAGGCACCAAACGATGTCGGAATGCACTGAAACCAAAGCTATAAGCTTTGTGAGCATGTGATAGACAAGAATACCTCAAAATCCCAATGTACGATTTTGGGTGAAAATTACAACTATACCCTACGAAACTTCGAATGGTGATTTGAGGCACCAAACGATGTCGGAATGCATTGGAACCAAAGCCATAAGCTTTGTGACCATGAGATAGACAAGAATACCTGAAACTCTCAATCTACGATTTTCGGAGAAAATTACAACTATACCCTACGAAACTTCGAATGATGATTTGAGGCACCAAACGATGTCGGAATGCTTTGGAACCAAAGCCATAAGCTTTTTGAGCATGTGGTAGACAAGGATACCTCAAAATTCCAATGTACGATTTTCGGTGAAAATTACAACTATACCCGTACTAAACTTCGAATGGTGATTTGAGGCACCAAACGATGTCGGAATGCTTTGGAACCAAAGCCATAAGCTTTTTGAGCATGTGGTAGACAAGGATACCTCAAAATCCCAATGTACGATTTTCGGTGAAAATTACAACTATACCCCTACGAAACTTCGAATGGTGATTTGAGGCACCAAACGATGTCGGAATGCTTTGGAACCAAAGCCATAAGCTTTTTGAGCATGTGATAGACAAGGATACCTCAAAATCCCAATGTACGATTTTCGGTGAAAATTACAACTATACCCCTACGAAGCTTCGAATGGTGATTTGAGGCACCAAACGATATCGGAATGCATTAGAACCAAAGCTATAAGCTTTGTGAGCATGTGATAGACATGAATACCTCAAAATCCCAATGTACGATTTTCAGTGAAAATTATAACTGTACCCCTACGAAACTTCGAATGGTGAATTGAGGCACCAAACGATGTCGGAATGCATTGGAACCAAAGCCATATGCTTTGTGAGCATGTGATAGACAAGAATACCTCAAAATCCCAATGTACGATTTTCTATGAAAATTACAACTATACCCTGACGAAACTTCGAATGGTGATTAGAGGCACCGAACGATGTCGGAATGCATTGGAACCAAAGCCATAAGCTTTGTGAGCATATGATAGACAAGGATACCTCAAAATCCTAATGTACGATTTTGGGTGAAAATTACAACTATACCCCTACGAAACTTCGAATGGTGATTTGAGGAACCAAACGATGTCGGAATGCTTTGGAACCAAAGCCATAAGTTTTTTGAGCATGTGATAGACAAGGATACCTCAAAATCCCCATGTAGATTTTTGGTGAAAATTACAACTCTACCCGTACGAAACTTCGAATGGTGATTTGAGGTACCAAACGATGTCGGAATGCATTGGAACCAAAGCCATAAGCTTTGTGAGTATGTGATAGACAAGAATACCTCAAAATCCCAATATACGATTTTCGGTGAAAATTACAACAATATCCTACGAAACTTCGAATGGTGATTTGAGGCACCAAACGATGTCGGAATGCATTGGAACCAAAGCCTTAAGCTTTGTGAGCATGTGATAGACAAGAATACCTCAAAATCCCAATATACGATTTTCGGTGAAAATTACAACTATACCCCTGCGAAACTTCGAATGGTGATTTGAGGCACCGAACGATGTCGGAATGCATTGGAACCAAAGCCATAATCATTGTGAGCATGTGATAGACAAGAATACCTCAAAATCCCAATGTACGATTTTGGGTGAAAATTACAACTATACCCCTACGAAACTTCGAATGGTGATTTGAGGCACCAAACGATGCCGGAATGCTTTGGAACCAAAGTCATAAGCTTTGTGAGCATGTGATAGACAAGAATACCTCCAAATCTCAATGTACGATTTTCGGTGAAAATTACAACTATACCCGTACGAAACTTCGAATGGTGATTTGAGGCACCAAACGATGTCGGAATGCATTGGAACCAAAGCCATAAGCTTTGTGAGCATGTGATAGACATGACTACCTCAAAATCCCAATGTACGATTTTCTGGTGAAAATTATAACTATACTCCTACGAAACTTCGAATGGTGATTTGAGGCACCAAACAATGTTGGAATGCATTGGAACCAAAGCCACAAGCTTTGTGAGCATGTGATAGACAAGAATACCTCAAAATCCTAAAGTACGATTTTCGGTGAAAATTACAACTATACCCTTATGAAACTTCGAATGGTGATTTGAGGCACCGAACGATGTCGGAATGCATTGGAACCAAAGCCATAAGCTTTGTGAGCATGTGATAGACAAGGATACCTCAAAATCCCAATGTACGATTTTGGGTGAAAATTACAACTATACCCTACGAAACTTCGAATGGTGATTTGAGGCACCAAACGATGTCGGAATGCTTTGGAACCAAAGCCATAAGCTTTTTGAGCATGTGATAGACAAGGATACCTCAAAATCCCAATGTACGATTTTCGGTGAAAATTACAACTATACCCCTACGAAGCTTCGAATGGTGATTTGAGGCACCAAACGATGTCGGAATGCATTGGAACCAAAGCTATAAGCTTTGTGAGCATGTGATAGACATGAATACCTCAAAATCCCAATGTACGATTTTCAGTGAAAATTATAACTGTACCCCTACGAAACTTCGAATGGTGAATTGAGGCACCAAACGATGTCGGAATGTATTGGAACCAAAGCCATATGCTTTGTGAGCATGTGATAGACAAGAATACCTCAAAATCCCAATGTACGATTTTCTATGAAAATTACAACTATACCCTTACGAAACTTCGAATGGTGATTAGAGGCACCGAACGATGTCGGAATGCATTGGAACCAAAGCCATAAGCTTTGTGAGCATATGATAGACAAGGATACCTCAAAATCCTAATGTACGATTTTGGGTGAAAATTACAACTATACCCCTACGAAACTTCGAATGGTGATTTGAGGCACCAAACGATGTCGGAATGCGTTGGAACCAAAGCCATAAGCTTTGTGAGCATGTGATAGACAAGAATACCTGAAAATCCCAATGTACGATTTTGGGTGAAAATTACAACTATACCCGTACGAAACTTCGAATGGTGATTTGAAGCACCAAATGATGTCGGAATGCATTGGAACTAAACCATAAGCTTTGTGACCATGTGATAGACAAGAATACCTGAAAATCCCAATGTACGATTTTCGGTGATAATTACAACTATACCCGTACGAAACTTCGAATGGTGATTTGAGGCACCAAACAATGTCGGAATGCATTGGAACCAAAGCCATAAGCTTTGTGAGGATGTGATAGACAAGAATACCTCAAAATCCTAATGTACGATTTACGGTGAAAATTACAACTATACCCCTACGAAACTTCGAATGGTGATTTGAGGCACCTAACGATGTCGGAATGCGTTGGAACCAAAGCCATAAGCTTTGTGAGCATGTGATAGACAAGAATACCTGAAAATCCCAATGTACGATTTTGGGTGAAAATTACAACTATACTCGTACGAAACTTCGAATGGTGATTTGAGGCACCAAATGATGTCGGAATGCATTGGAACCAAAGCCATAAGCTTTGAGACCATGTGATAGACAAGAATACCTGAAAATCCCAATGTACGATTTTCGGTGATAATTACAACTATACCCGTACGAAACTTCGAATGGTGATTTGAGGCACCAAACGATGTCGGAATGCATTGGAACCAAAGCCATAAGCTTTGTGAGGATGTGATAGACAAGAATACCTCAAAATCCTAATGTACGATTTACGGTAAAAATTACAACTATACCCCTACGAAACTTCGAATGGTGATTTGAGGCACCAAACGATGTCGGAATGCAATGGAACCAAAGCCATAAGCTTTGTGAGCATGTGATAGACAAGAATACCTCAAAATCCCAATGTACGATTTTCGGTAAAAATTACAACTATACCCCTACGAAACTTGGAATGGTGATTTGAGGCACCGAACGATGTCGGAATGCTTTGGAACCAAAGCCATAAGCTTTGTGAGCATGTGATAGACAAGAATACCTCAAAATCACAATGTACGAAAAAAATTACAACTATACCCCTACGGAACTTCGAATGGTGATTTGAGGCACCAAACGATGTCGGAATGCATTGGAACCAAAGCCATAAGCTTTGTGAGCATGTGATAGACATGAATACCTCAAAATTCCAATGCACGATTTTCGTTGAAAATTAAAACTATACCCCAACGAAACTTCGAATGGTGATTCGAGGCACCAAATGATGTCGGAATGCATTGGAACCAAAGCCATAAGCTTTGTGAGAATGTGATAGACAAGAATACCTCCAAATCCCAATGTACGATTTTCGGTGAAAATTACAACTATACCCGTACGAAACTTTGAATGGTGATTTGAGGCACCGAATGATGTCGGAATGCATTGGAACCAAAGCCATAAGCTTTGTGAGCATGGGATAGACAAGAATACCTCAAAATCCCAATGTACGATTTTGGGTGAAAATTACAACTATACCCCTACGAAACATCGAATGGTGATTTGAGGCACCAAACGATGTCGGAATGCTTTGGAACCAAAGCCATAAGCTTTGTGCGCATGTGATAGACAAGAATACCTCAAGATCCAAATGTACAATTTTCGGTGAAAATTACAACTATACCCATACGAATCTTCGAATGGTGATTTGAGGCACCAAACGATGTCGGAATGCATTGGAACCAAAGTCATAAGCTTTGTGAGCATGTGATAGACAAGAATACCTCAAAATCCCAATGTACGATTTTCGGTGAAAATTACAACTATACCCCTACGAAACTTCAAATGGTGGTTTGAGGCACCAAACGATGTCGAAATGCATTGGAACCAAATCCATAAGCTTTGTGACCATGTGATAGACAAGAATACCTGAAAAATCCCAATGTAGGATTTTTGGTGATAATTACAACTATACCCGTACGAAACTTCGAATGCTGATTTGAGGCACCAAACGATGTCGGAATGCACTGAAACCAAAGCTATAAGCTTTGTGAGCATGTGATAGACAAGAATACCTCAAAATCCCAATGTACGATTTTGGGTGAAAATTACAACTATACCCTACGAAACTTCGAATGGTGATTTGAGGCACCAAACGATGTCGGAATGCATTGGAACCAAAGCCATAAGCTTTGTGACCATGAGATAGACAAGAATACCTGAAACTCCCAATCTACGATTTTCGGAGAAAATTACAACTATACCCTACGAAACTTCGAATGATGATTTGAGGCACCAAACGATGTCGGAATGCTTTGGAACCAAAGCCATAAGCTTTTTGAGCATGTGGTAGACAAGGATACCTCAAAATTCCAATGTACGATTTTCGGTAAAAATTACAACTATACCCGTACTAAACTTCGAATGGTGATTTGAGGCACCAAACGATGTCGGAATGCTTTGGAACCAAAGCCATAAGCTTTTTGAGCATGTGGTAGACAAGGATACCTCAAAATCTCAATGTACGATTTTCGGTGAAAATTACAACTATACCCCTACGAAACTTCGAATGGTGATTTGAGGCACCAAACGATGTCGGAATGCTTTGGAACCAAAGCCATAAGCTTTTTGAGCATGTGATAGACAAGGATACCTCAAAATCCCTGTAACACCCGTACCCGTCTCATAATGATAATACGCACATTACTTTTCAAAATCATCAAACAAAACATGCTTTACATATATGTACTCGTTTAATCACAATATTTACACAAAAGCGATTAACCATACTAGTTTATAGCCCTCACATGCCGGCATAAGGATGCAAAAATATACAACGTCTTGAAAAATTTTTATTTCTCAAGCGAGCAAAAAGAAGTCCTATATGATATGCAAATGATGAGCCGAGGGTGAAGGACTTGGAACCAGCCAACCGACCTTTGATCCATGCTTCAGACTTTATGTACGACTTCAGGATCAACTTTATCTACAACAACTATAAGAAAAACATTGCGTTTGGTGAGTCGCAAACTCAGCAAGTATAATAAAGTAACGAGTTATTTAACATCATATAAGCACACAAAAATCGTCAGATAATCAATCTATGAAGTCATATAAGAATATCAGTTAAAACCATCTCATATTGAATTCATATCATTCGCAAATATAAAATGCACGTGATTGTCATTTTCTTTTACTGTTAATGGCCTGTTATAACCAAGAGTAGTCGTGATCACGAAAATGGCCATGGCACTCTGTAATACATATAACACATGTGAGTTCAGTGAACTCAGGTGGCCGTACGGTACTCTGTGGTCCAATCATTTGGACAATCTGTAACACATGACTCAAGGTCTATAACAGCCATAACAGAGCCTCTTATCTCTGATGAATGCATATACATATCACATATCTCATTTCCATCATCAATTCATCAACAACATTTCACCATCATAAAGATCATACCATTCACGTTACACAATATGCCATATCGTCACATTCATTTCCATCGTTCAAACATCACATAGTCCACATTATAGCACCATAGAGTATTCAATCAACACAATTAGGCAAATCAAGTAAATCATCTAAAACCATCAATAAATCAAATATCAGTTAAATAGCAGTCACTAAATTATACTCACAAGTAGTGGATTCCTGATACGTCTTCGCCTAGTTGACGTTTTCAGCTCCTTTATTGGAATCCCGCCCTATTAATCATATTGCAAATCATAACTATACTTGATATAATACATAAAATGCAAATGAATGCATGTGTACTTCCCTGACGATCTTTCCTGGATTTACTTACAACTAACCAGTCATCTGTGAGTTATTCTTAGGCGGTTTTGACGCTACGATTTTTAGAAAATTCTACGTAATTCCAAATATCACCAAATTGTAGTAGTATTTCTAACGCCCTAAAGTTGATACAGAATATTCATCACAATTAATTTCAAAGGTTTAACTACACAATTACAGACTTAAACTCGAAACACAAATTCGGAATTTTGACAAACTACGTGTTAGGCTATCTAATACATATGTATATGCGTTGAAATGACTTCAATTTTCGAAATTATAGGTTCTAAACATCTAAAATTCAAATTAAACATTAATTCCAAAATATATAAATTATATTTTCAAACTCATAATTAAAACGAACAAAACAATCGGTAAAACACTTACTCGTTACGAGAACGTCGATTTTCTTATTTTTCCCAGATTTTTCCTTCTCTTTTTTCTTTATTTTTCTTTTCTTTCTTTTCTCTTCTCTGTATTTCTTTCTGTTCGTTCCTTTTCCTATATGTTTTGTACTTAAGATGTGTTTTGTATATATATATATGTGTAAGCAACTCAAAAGTAAGTCGGCAGAACAAGGTTAGTCACAAATCCTTTTGGTGACTACTTATATATATATATTATTATTTTATTCCTTTAATTATTTGCAGCTGCTAGCTTATTACGTGTTATACATTTATGTGTTATATTTTATACGTGTCATATATTTAAATTAATCGGGACATACCGGTAACACGTAAATGATGCGTAGTGTGTAAAACATATTTACCCGATAATTATCCAGAAGGTTTAATGTACCGTATTCGATTAAAATTCTAAAGTTAAGCGTGCTCGTACGAGAGTAATCGTATGATGGGTGACCTCCCTGGGAAGTAGCTCAATTTTTCCACTCGTTAATTAATTCGTGATAAGTGCTAGACGTCAGGCCTACTTAATCTAACCCATTAATTATCTAAAGGTCGTGCCTGCTTAATCGAAACGTCATGCTTACTTAGATGTCATGCTTATATAACTAGTGTTAAACGCTTAGCAAAATAAATGCGCGTGTTTATGCTAATGTATGATTTAATGTAATGTTCGGTTTTGGGCTGTGACAATCATCCCCCTGTCAAAAATTTCGTCCTCGAAATTTGTACCTGTATTGTTAAATAACCATGGGTACTGTTCTCGCATATGTTGTTCTGTTTCCCAAGTTGCTTATTGTCTTGAGTGGTTCTTCCATAACACCTTCACCAATGGTATCGTTCTGTTTCTAAGTTGTTTGTCTTTGTAGCCTATGATTTCGACTGGTTCTTCAATATAACTTAAATTATCCGAAATCTCTACTGGTTCATCTCGAAGAATGTGAGAAGGATCGGATCTGTACCGGCGAAGCATGCTAACGTGAAATACATTATGAATCTGAGACAACTCTGGTGGTAGTGCAAGACGGTATGCCAAGGGACCAACTCTCTCAAGTATTTCATAAGGCCCGATGTAACGAGGAGATAGTTTACCTTTCTTGCCAAATCTAAGAATACCTTTCCACGGAGAAACACGTAAAAATACTTTATCGCCAACCTCGTATTCCATTTCCCGTCTATGTTGATCAATGTAACTCTTTTGTCTATCTTGTGCTGCTTTCAATCGGCTTTTGACAACTTTTACTTTTTCAATTGTGTCTTGGATTAAATCTGGTCCTTCCAACAACCGCATTCCCTCTTCGTCCCAACATATTGGACTCCTGCATTTCCTACCATATAATGCTTCGTAAGGTGCCATGCCAATGCTGCTATGAAACTGATTGTTATATGCGAATTCCATCAGTGCAACATAATTATCCCACGAGCCTTTAAATTCAAGAACACATGCCCTAAGCATATCTTCTAAAGTCTGAATAGTTCTTTCTGATTGTCCATCTGTCTGTGGGTGAAATGCCGTACTAAAGTTTAATTTAGTACCTAGTGCTTGTTGTAGGCTACCCCAAAATCTCGATGTAAAACGAGGATCACGATCTGAAACAATGGATAAAGGTACACCATGTAATCTCACAATTTCATCTATATATCTCTTTGCCAGATTCTCTAACGTAGCACCCCATCGGAACGGTAAAAAGTGAGCAGATTTTGTAAGTCTATCAATAATAACCCAAACGGCATCGTTCTTTTTCTGTGTCATTGGTAGACCATACAGAAAATCCATAGTAATACGTTCCCATTTCCAAACTGGAATAGGTAATGGATGCAATTTACCCACGGGTACCTGATGTTCTGCTTTAATTTGTTGACATGTCAAACATCTAGAAATATATTCAGCTACATCTTTCTTCATTCTAGGCCACCAGTAGTGAGTTTTCAATGTCTGATACATCTTTGTACTACCTGGATGCATTGCATATGGTGTTGTATGAGCTTCTTCCATTATCTCATTTCTAAGGCCATCAACATTAGGAACACAGAGTCTGTTGTTGATTGTCAAACTACCATCATCGTTGATAACGAATGATGTACTCTTTTCCTGCTTTACCTTGTCCGCAATGCTAACAAGCTTGTCATCAAGAAACTGAGCTTTTTTAATTTTGTCAATCATAGTAGGGCGAATGCCAATGGTAGCATATATGATACCCGCGTCATTAACTTTCATCTGGGCATTCATCTTCCTCAAGTCAAGCAAATATGGGATAGAATCTGCTGAAAGACAAGAAATAGTACCATAGGATTTTCGACTCAAGGCATCAGCAACAACATTAGCTTTCCCCGGATGGTATTCAATAGTACAATCATAATCTTTTAGCAATTCAAGCCATCTTCTTTGTCGCATGTTTAACTCCTTCTGGCTTAACAAGTATTTCAGACTTTTATGATCAGTGAAAATTTGGAAGGTGGCGCCGTATAAATAATGTCTCCATATTTTCAAGGCAAAGACAACCGCAGCAAGTTCCAGGTCATGTGTAGGATAAGATATCTCATGTGGCCTAAGTTGTCGAGAAGCATATGCAATAACCTTACCCTGTTGCATTAAGACACATCCCAAACCTTGGTAAGAAGCATCACTATAAATAACGAAACCATCGGTACCTGAAGGAATTGTCAAGACTGGAGCAGTAGTTAGTCGTTTCTTTAATTCATCAAAACTTTTCTGGCATTTATCCGTCCATATGAAAGGAATACCCTTCTGTAACAATTTGGTCATCGGAGCAGCAATAAGAGAAAAATTCTCAACAAATCGCCGATAGTACCCTGCCAAACCCAGAAAACTACGAACTTCGGTAACTGTTTTCGGGCTTTCCCATCTGAGTACTGCTTCGATTTTCTGAGGGTCAACCTGAATACCATCACCCGAAATAACGTGTCCCAAAAATATAACTTGGTCTAGCCAAAATTCGCATTTACTCAATTTTGCATACAACTGCTTTTCACGTAAGATTTGCAAAACAGTTCTCAAATGTTGTTCATGTTCTTCAGGAGATTTTGAATAAATCAAAATATCATCAATGAAGACAATCACAAATGTATCCAGATAAGCTCTAAATATATTATTCATAAGTGCCATGAATACAGCAGGCGCATTCGTCAGACCAAAAGGCATCACTAAAAATTCATAATGACCATACCTGGTTCGAAAAGCTGTCTTCGGAATATCGGTTTCTGCAATCTTTAACTGATGATACCCGGATCTCAAATCAATCTTTGAGAATATACTAGCGCCCTGTAGTTGGTCAAATAAATCATCTATCCTAGGTAATGGATATTTGTTCTTCACTGTAACCCGATTTAACTGTCGATAATCCACACATAATCTGAATGTACCATCCTTCTTTTTAACAAACAATACTGGTGCGCCCCATGGTGAAACACTCGGTCTAATATACCCTTTCTCAAGTAATTCTTGTAGCTGAGTTTTCAATTCTTTCAATTCAATTGGTGCCATTCGGTACGGAGGAATAGAAATTGGTGAGGTACCTGGTTGTAGTTCAATGGTAAACTCTATATCCCGACTTGGAGGTAACCCTGGAAGGTCATCTGGAAACACATCTGGATATTCTCTAACTAGGGGAATATCTTCAAGTTTCGAATCGCTTAATCTGGTATCCACGGCATATACTAGATATATTTCACACCCTTTTCTGATCAATTTAGATGCTCTCGATGCAGATATTATACAAACAGGTGTGGTTTCATTATCCCCTCTATATACTATACAAGTATCATCAGAAAGTTGTAGTATGATTTCCTTAGTAAAACAGTCCAGTTTAGCATGATGTTCGCTTAACCAGTCCATACCCAAAATCACGTCAAAATCCCTCAATGGCATAACGAGCAATGTAGCATGCAATTCATAACTGTCAACCAATAATTTGCATTCACGATATACGGTATTAACAATGACCACACTGCCCACTGGTGTTCGAACAAGCAAATCATACTCTAAAGACTCTGGCTCACTCAAATGTGATGCAAATGATAATGATATAAATGAATGCGTTGCACCCGGATCAAACAAAACATGAGCATTTGCGCCAAAAATAAATATATTACCAGTGATTACGTTTGGTGCAGCTTTGGCTTCTTCTTGTGTCACGGCAAAAACACGAGCTTGAGGTCGTTCTTTATGAGTCTGACTAGCTTCTGCATTAGATCCTCTTCCCATACCAAATCGTCCTCGACCCCTACCTCTACTAGGAGTGAACCCGCTAAATCTGCTTTGTTCAACGGTGACTTCTTCTCGTGGCATTGGGCAATTTCTCGCTATATGACCAGGCTCCCCACATTTGAAACACTTTCCGGTAAATAATCTACATTCTCCATAGTGATTCCTTCCACAATGAACACATGCGGGAGGAAGTGAGGTAGAACCGACACTCATAGTATTTGGTGTTGTGCCTCTGAAATTACTGACTTTAGAGGTGCTTGGAAAAGTTCTTTGCGAAGGTGCCATGTTTCCCTTTTTATTCTTGAATCCTCCCATTTCCTCGTTCTGTCTCTTTTTGTTGAACTGAAAGTTCCTCGATTCTGAATCTAATTTCTCAGAACGAATTGCAGCAGCTTTTAACTTGTTATAAGACTCCAAATCAGTTTGTGTGATGCGGTTTCGTATAGTATATCGAAGACCTGATTCAAATCTAGTGCACTTCTTCTTCTCTGTAGCTATCATATGTGGAGCATAATGAGAAAGTTGATTAAATTGCACTTCATACTCAGCGACTGATCTGTTACCCTGGTAAAGTTCAAGAAATTCCTTTTCCTTCTGATCTTTGTAAACTTCTGGCACATAAGCATCATGAAATTCTCTAAGAAAATCATCCCATACTAATACAGGTGGCTGAACAGTACTGTCGGGTATAGTCTCCCACCAAGCATAGGCATCTCCTTGAAGAAGTGATACGGCATAGTCGAATTTTTCTTCCGGAGTACATTGCATCAACGCAAAAATCCTCTCTGTTTGTTTTAGCCAAGTTTCTGCCTTTGCTGGATCAGTAGTACCCAAAAAATCAACGGCTCCCATTTTTCTCAATTTATCATACCTTCGCTCACGTGTTTCAGGGCGGCCAAACATTCTAAAGTGTTGTGGATGCGCAAAATTCTCAGCTCCATGCATAGGGGGTGGAGGTAGATGAGATGAATGAGACTCTAGGTCAGCTGATCCTTCCCCTCCATGAACACTATGCTCATCATTTACTACACGTGCTTGTTGACTCGCAATGTTTTGCCTAAGATGTTAGACACATGGTTACTTATGTAAACATATAACATATAATGATTATGCACATGTCATGCTGTCTACAGAACCCCAAACCCGGGCTCTGATACCACTAAAATGTAACACCCGTACCCGTCTCATAATGATAATACGCACATTACTTTTCAAAATCATCAAACAAAACATGCTTTACATATATGTACTCGTTTAATCACAATATTTACACAAAAGCGATTAACCATACTAGTTTATAGCCCTCACATGCCGGCATAAGGATGCAAAAATATACAACGTCTTGAAAAATTTTCATTTCTCAAGCGAGCAAAAAGAAGTCCTATATGATATGCAAATGATGAGCCGAGGGTGAAGGACTTGGAACCAGCCAACCGACCTTTGATCCATGCTTCAGACTTTATGTACGACTTCAGGATCAACTTTATCTACAACAACTATAAGAAAAACATTGCGTTTGGTGAGTCGCAAACTCAGCAAGTATAATAAAGTAACGAGTTATTTAACATCATATAAGCACACAAAAATCGTCAGATAATCAATCTATGAAGTCATATAAGAATATCAGTTAAAACCATCTCATATTGAATTCATATCATTCGCAAATATAAAATGCACGTGATTGTCATTTTCTTTTACTGTTAATGGCCTGTTATAACCAAGAGTAGTCGTGATCACGAAAATGGCCATGGCACTCTGTAATACATATAACACATGTGAGTTCAGTGAACTCAGGTGGCCGTACGGTACTCTGTGGTCCAATCATTTGGACAATCTGTAACACATGACTCAAGGTCTATAACAGCCATAACAGAGCCTCTTATCTCTGATGAATGCATATACATATCACATATCTCATTTCCATCATCAATTCATCAACAACATTTCACCATCATAAAGATCATACCATTCACGTTACACAATATGCCATATCGTCACATTCATTTCCATCGTTCAAACATCACATAGTCCACATTATAGCACCATAGAGTATTCAATCAACACAATTAGGCAAATCAAGTAAATCATCTAAAACCATCAATAAATCAGATATCAGTTAAATAGCAGTCACTAAATTATACTCACAAGTAGTGGATTCCTGATACGTCTTCGCCTAGTTGACGTTTTCAGCTCCTTTATTGGAATCCCGCCCTATTAATCATATTGCAAATCATAACTATACTTGATATAATACATAAAATGCAAATGAATGCATGTGTACTTCCCTGACGATCTTTCCTGGATTTACTTACAACTAACCAGTCATCTGTGAGTTATTCTTAGGCGGTTTTGACGCTACGATTAGAAAATTCTACGTAATTCCAAATATCACCAAATTGCAGTAGTATTTCTAACGCCCTAAAGTTGATACAGAATATTCATCACAATTAATTTCAAAGGTTTAACTACACAATTACAGACTTAAACTCGAAACACAAATTCGGAATTTTGACAAACTACGTGTTAGGCTATCTAATACATATGTATATGCGTTGAAATGACTTTAATTTTCGAAATTATAGGTTCTAAACATCTAAAATTCAAATTAAACATTAATTCCAAAATATATAAATTATATTTTCAAACTCATAATTAAAACGAACAAAACAATCGGTAAAACACTTACTCGTTACGAGAACGTCGATTTTCTTATTTTTCCCAGATTTTTCCTTCTCTTTTTTCTTTATTTTTCTTTTCTTTCTTTTCTCTTCTCTGTATTTCTTTCTGTTCGTTCCTTTTCCTATATGTTTTGTACTTAAGATGTGTTTTGTATATATATATGTGTGTAAGCAACTCAAAAGTAAGTCGGCAGAACAAGGTTAGTCACAAATCCTTTTGGTGACTACTTATATATATATATTATTATTTTATTCCTTTAATTATTTGCAGCTGCTAGCTTATTACGTGTTATACATTTATGTGTTATATTTTATACGTGTCATATATTTAAATTAATCGGGACATACCGGTAACACGTAAATGATGCGTAGTGTGTAAAACATATTTACCCGATAATTATCCAGAAGGTTTAATGTACCGTATTCGATTAAAATTCTAAAGTTAAGCGTGCTCGTACGAGAGTAATCGTATGATGGGTGACCTCCCTGGGAAGTAGCTCAATTTTTCCACTCGTTAATTAATTCGTGATAAGTGCTAGACGTCAGGCCTACTTAATCTAACCCATTAATTATCTAAAGGTCGTGCCTGCTTAATCGAAACGTCATGCTTACTTAGATGTCATGCTTATATAACTAGTGTTAAACGCTTAGCAAAATAAATGCGCGTGTTTATGCTAATGTATGATTTAATGTAATGTTCGGTTTTGGGCTGTGACAATCCCAATGTACGATTTTCGGTGAAAATTACAACTATACCCCTACGAAGCTTCGAATGGTGATTTGAGGCACCAAACGATGTCGGAATGCATTAGAACCAAAGCTATAAGCTTTGTGAGCATGTGATAGACATGAATACCTCAAAATCCCAATGTACGATTTTCAGTGAAAATTATAACTGTACCCCTACGAAACTTCGAATGGTGAATTGAGGCACCAAACGATGTCGGAATGCATTGGAACCAAAGCCATATGCTTTGTGAGCATGTGATAGACAAGAATACCTCAAAATCCCAATGTACGATTTTCTATGAAAATTACAACTATACCCTTACGAAACTTCGAATGGTGATTAGAGGCACCGAACGATGTCGGAATGCATTGGAACCAAAGCCATAAGCTTTGTGAGCATATGATAGACAAGGATACCTCAAAATCCTAATGTACGATTTTGGGTGAAAATTACAACTATACCCCTACGAAACTTCGAATGGTGATTTGAGGAACCAAACGATGTCGGAATGCTTTGGAACCAAAGCCATAAGCTTTTTGAGCATGTGATAGACAAGGATACCTCAAAATCCCAATGTAGATTTTTGGTGAAAATTTCAACTCTACCCGTACGAAACTTCGAATGGTGATTTGAGGTACCAAACGATGTCGGAATGCATTGGAACCAAAGCCATAAGCTTTGTGAGTATGTGATAGACAAGAATACCTCAAAATCCCAATATACGATTTTCGGTGAAAATTACAACAATATCCTACGAAACTTCGAATGGTGATTTGAGGCACCAAACGATGTCGGAATGCATTGGAACCAAAGCCTTAAGCTTTGTGAGCATGTGATAGACAAGAATACCTCAAAATCCCAATGTACGATTTTCGGTGAAAATTATAACTATACCCCTACGAAACTTCGAATGGTGATTTGAGGCACCAAACGATGCCGGAATGCTTTGGAACCAAAGTCATAAGCTTTGTGAGCATGTGATAGACAAGAATACCTCCAAATCCCAATGTACGATTTTCGGTGAAAATTACAACTATACCCGTACGAAACTTCGAATGGTGATTTGAGGCACCAAACGATGTCGGAATGCATTGGAACCAAAGCCATAAGCTTTGTGAGCATGTGATAGACATGACTACCTCAAAATCCCAATGTACGATTTTCGGTGAAAATTATAACTATACCCCTACGAAACTTCGAATGGTGATTTGAGGCACCAAACAATGTTGGAATGCATTGGAACCAAAGCCACAAGCTTTGTGAGCATGTGATAGACAAGAATACCTCAAAATCCTAAAGTACGATTTTCGGTGAAAATTACAACTATACCCTTATGAAACTTCGAATGGTGATTTGAGGCACCGAACGATGTCGGAATGCATTGGAACCAAAGCCATAAGCTTTGTGAGCATGTGATAGACAAGGATACCTCAAAATCCCAATGTACGATTTTGGGTGAAAATTACAACTATACCCTACGAAACTTCGAATGGTGATTTGAGGCACCAAACGATGTCGGAATGCTTTGGAACCAAAGCCATAAGCTTTTTGAGCATGTGATAGACAAGGATACCTCAAAATCCCAATGTACGATTTTCGGTGAAAATTACAACTATACCCCTACGAAGCTTCGAATGGTGATTTGAGGCACCAAACGATGTCGGAATGCATTGGAACCAAAGCTATAAGCTTTGTGAGCATGTGATAGACATGAATACCTCAAAATCCCAATGTACGATTTTCAGTGAAAATTATAACTGTACCCCTACGAAACTTCGAATGGTGAATTGAGGCACCAAACGATGTCGGAATGCATTGGAAGCAAAGCCATAAGCTTTGTGAGCATGTGATAGACAAGAATACCTCAAAATTCCAATGTACGATTTTCGGTGAAAATTACAACTATACCCCTACGAAACTTCGAATGGTGGTTTGAGGCACCAAACGATGTCGGAATGCATTGGAACCAAAGCCATAAGCTTTGTGAGCATGTGATAGACAAGAATACCTCAAAATCCTAATGTACGATTTTTGGTGAAAATTACAACTATACCCGTACGAAACTTCGAATGGGGATTTGAGGCACCAAACGATGTCGGATTGCATTGGAACCAAAGCTATAAGCTTTGTGAGCATGTGATAGACAAGAATACCTCAAAATCCCAATGTACGATTTTCGGTGAAAATTATAACTATACCCCTACGAAACTTCGAATGGTGATTTGAGGCACCAAACGATGTCGGAATGCATTGGAACCAAAGCCATAAGCTTTGTGAGCATGTGATAGACAAGAATACCTCAAAATCCCAATGTACGATTTTCGGTGAAAATTACAACTATACCCGTACGAAACTTCGAATGGTGATTTGAGGCACCAAACGATGTCGGAATGCATTGGAACCAAAGCCATAAGCTTTGTGAGCATGTGATAGACATGACTACCTCAAAATCCCAATGTACGATTTTCGGTGAAAATTATAACTATACCCCTACGAAACTTCGAATGGTGATTTGAGGCACCAAACAATGTTGGAATGCATTGGAACCAAAGCCACAAGCTTTGTGAGCATGTGATAGACAAGAATACCTCAAAATCCTAAAGTACGATTTTCGGTGAAAATTACAACTATACCCTTATGAAACTTCGAATGGTGATTTGAGGCACCGAACGATGTCGGAATGCATTAGAACCAAAGCTATAAGCTTTGTGAGCATGTGATAGACATGAATACCTCAAAATCCCAATGTACGATTTTCAGTGAAAATTATAACTGTACCCCTACGAAACTTCGAATGGTGAATTGAGGCACCAAACGATGTCGGAATGCATTGGAACCAAAGCCATATGCTTTGTGAGCATGTGATAGACAAGAATACCTCAAAATCCCAATGTACGATTTTCTGTGAAAATTACAACTATACCCTTACGAAACTTCGAATCGTGATTAGAGGCACCGAACGATGTCGGAATGCATTGGAACCAAAGCCATAAGCTTTGTGAGCATATGATAGACAAGGATACCTCAAAATCCTAATGTACGATTTTGGGTGAAAATTACAACTATACCCCTACGAAACTTCGAATGGTGATTTGAGGCACCAAACGATGTCGGAATGCTTTGGAACCAAAGCCATAAGCTTTTTGAGCATGTGATAAACAAGGATATCTCAAAATCCCAATGTAGATTTTTGGTGAAAATTACAACTCTACCCGTACGAAACTTCGAATGGTGATTTGAGGCACCAAACGATGTCGGAATGCATTGGAACCAAAGCCATAAGCTTTGTGAGTTTGTGATAGACAAGAATACCTCAAAATCCCAATATACGATTTTCGGTGAAAATTACAACAATACCCTACGAAACTTCGAATGGTGATTTGAGGCACCAAACGATGTCGGAATGCATTGGAACCAAAGCCTTAAGCTTTGTGAGCATGTGATAGACAAGAATACCTCAAAATCCCAATGTACGATTTTCGGTGAAAATTACAACTATACCCCTGCGAAACTTCGAATGGTGATTTGAGGCACCGAACGATGTCGGAATGCATTGGAACCAAAGCCATAATCTTTGTGAGCATGTGATAGACAAGAATACCTCAAAATCCCAATGTACGATTTTGGGTGAAAATTACAACTATACCCTTACGAAACTTCGAATGGTGGTTTGAGGCACCAAACGATGTCGGAATGCATTGGAACCAAAGCCATAAGCTTTGTGAGCATGTGATAGACAAGGATACCTCAAAATCCCAATGTACGATTTTGGGTGAAAATTACAACTATACCCTACGAAACTTCGAATGGTGATTTGAGGCACCAAACGATGTCGGAATGCTTTGGAACCAAAGCCATAAGCTTTTTGAGCATGTGATAGACAAGGATACTTCAAAATCCCAATGTACGATTTTCGGTGAAAATTACAACTATACCCCTACGAAGCTTCGAATGGTGATTTGAGGCACCAAACGATGTCGGAATGCATTGGAACCAAAGCTATAAGCTTTGTGAGCATGTGATAGACATGAATACCTCAAAATCCCAATGTACGATTTTCAGTGAAAATTATAACTGTACCCCTACGAAACTTCGAATGGTGAATTGAGGCACCAAACGATGTCGGAATGCATTGGAACCAAAGCCATATGCTTTGTGAGCATGTGATAGACAAGAATACCTCAAAATCCCAATGTACGATTTTCTGTGAAAATTACAACTATACCCTTACGAAACTTCGAATCGTGATTAGAGGCACCGAACGATGTCGGAATGCATTGGAACCAAAGCCATAAGCTTTGTGAGCATATGATAGACAACGATACCTCAAAATCCTAATGTACGATTTTGGGTGAAAATTACAACTATACCCCTACGAAACTTCGAATGGTGATTTGAGGCACCAAACGATGTCGGAATGCTTTGGAACCAAAGCCATAAGCTTTTTGAGCATGTGATAAACAAGGATATCTCAAAATCCCAATGTAGATTTTTGGTGAAAATTACAACTCTACCCGTACGAAACTTCGAATGGTGATTTGAGGCACCAAACGATGTCGGAATGCATTGGAACCAAAGCCATAAGCTTTGTGAGTTTGTGATAGACAAGAATACCTCAAAATCCCAATATACGATTTTCGGTGAAAATTACAACAATACCCTACGAAACTTCGAATGGTGATTTGAGGCACCAAACGATGTCGGAATGCATTGGAACCAAAGCCTTAAGCTTTGTGAGCATGTGATAGACAAGAATACCTCAAAATCCCAATGTACGATTTTCGGTGAAAATTACAACTATACCCCTGCGAAACTTCGAATGGTGATTTGAGGCACCGAACGATGTCGGAATGCATTGGAACCAAAGCCATAATCTTTGTGAGCATGTGATAGACAAGAATACCTCAAAATCCCAATGTACGATTTTGGGTGAAAATTACAACTATACCCTTATGAAATTTCGAATGGTGATTTGAGGCACCAAACGATGCCGGAATGCTTTGGAACCAAAGCCATAAGCTTTGTGAGCATGTGATAGACAAGAATACCTCCAAATCCCAATGTACGATTTTCGGTGAAAATTACAACTATACCCGTACGAAACTTCGAATGGTGATTTGAGGCACCAAACGATGTCGGAATGCATTGGAACCAAAGCCATAAATTTTGTGAGCATGTGATAGACATGAATACCTCAAAATCCCAATGTACGATTTTCGGTGAAAATTATAACTATACCCCTACGAAACTTCGAATGGTGATTTGAGGCACCAAACAATGTTGGAATGCATTGGAACCAAAGCCACAAGCTTTGTGAGCATGTGATAGACAAGAATACCTCAAAATCCCAATGTACGATTTTCGGTGAAAATTACAACTATACCCTTATGAAACTTCGAATGGTGATTTGAGGCACCGAACGATGTCGGAATGCATTGGAACGAAAGCCATAAGCTTTGTGAGGATGTGATATACAAGAATACCTCAAAATCCCAATGTACGATTTTGGGTGAAAATTACAACTATACCCCTACGAAACTTCGAATGGTGATTTGAGGCACCAAACGATGTCGGAATGCATTGTAACCAAAGCCATAAGCTTTGTGAGCATGTGATAGACAAGAATACCTGAAAATCCTAATGTACGATTTTCGGTGAAAATTACAACTATACCCGTACAAAACTTCGAATGGCGATTTGAGGCACCAAACGATGTCGGAATGCATTAGAACCAAAGCCATATGCTTTGTGAGCATGTGATAGACAAGGATATCTCAAAATCCCAATGTACGATCTTCGGTGAAAATTACAACTATACCCGTACGAAACTTCGAATGGTGATTTGAGGCACCAAACGATGTCGGAATGCATTGGAACCAAAGCCATAAGCTTTGTGAGCATGTGATAGACATGAATACCTCAAAATCCCAATGTACGATTTTCGGTGAAAATTACAACTATACACCTACGAAACTTCGAATGGTGATTTGAGGCACCAAACGATGTTGGAATGCATTGGAACCAAAGCCATAAGCTTTGTGAGCATGTGATAGACAAGAATACCTCAAAATCCCAATGTACAATTTTCGGTGAAAATTACAACTATTCACCTACGAAACTTCGAATGGTGATTTGAGGCACCAAACGATGTCGGAATGCATTGTAACCAAAGCCATAAGCTTTGTGAGCATGTGATAGACAAGAATACCTGAAAATCCTAATGTACGATTTTCGGTGAAAATTACAACTATACCCGTACAAAACTTCAAATGGTGATTTGAGGCACCAAACGATGTCGGAATGCATTAGAACCAAAGCCATATGCTTTGTGAGCATGTGATAGACAAGGATATCTCAAAATCCCAATGTACGATCTTCGGTGAAAATTACAACTATACCCGTACGAAACTTCGAATGGTGATTTGAGGCACCAAACGATGTCGGAATGCATTGGAACCAAAGCCATAAGCTTTGTGAGCATGTGATAGACATGAATACCTCAAAATCCCAATGTACGATTTTCGGTGAAAATTACAACTATACACCTACGAAACTTCGAATGGTGATTTGAGGCACCAAACGATGTTGGAATGCATTGGAACCAAAGCCATAAGCTTTGTGAGCATGTGATAGACAAGAATACCTCAAAATCCCAATGTACGATTTTCGGTTAAAATTACAACTATACTCGTACAAAACATCGAATGGTGATTTGAGGCACCAAACAACAACTCACCAAACGATGTCGGAATGCATTGGAACCAAAGCCATAAGCTTTGTGAGCATGTGATAGACATGAATACCTCAAAATCCCAATGTACGATTTTCGGTGAAAATTACAACTATACACCTACGAAACTTCGAATGGTGATTTGAGGCACCAAACGATGTTGGAATGCATTGGAACCAAAGCCATAAGCTTTGTGAGCATGTGATAGACAAGAATACCTCAAAATCCCAATGTACAATTTTCGGTGAAAATTACAACTATTCACCTACGAAACTTCGAATGGTGATTTGAGGCACCAAACGATGTCGGAATGCATTGTAACCAAAGCCATAAGCTTTGTGAGCATGTGATAGACAAGAATACCTGAAAATCCTAATGTACGATTTTCGGTGAAAATTACAACTATACCCGTACAAAACTTCGAATGGTGATTTGAGGCACCAAACGATGTCGGAATGCATTGGAACCAAAGCCATAAGTTTTGTGAGCATGTGATAGACATGAATACCTCAAAATCCCAATGTACGATTTTCGGTGAAAATTATAACTATACCCCTACGAAACTTCGAATGGTGATTTGAGGCACCAAACAATGTTGGAATGCATTGGAACCAAAGCCACAAGCTTTGTGAGCATGTGATAGACAAGAATACCTCAAAATCCCAATGTACGATTTTCGGTGAAAATTACAACTATACCCTTATGAAACTTCGAATGGTGATTTGAGGCACCGAACGATGTCGGAATGCATTGGAACGAAAGCCATAAGCTTTGTGAGGATGTGATATACAAGAATACCTCAAAATCCCAATGTACGATTTTGGGTGAAAATTACAACTATACCCCTACGAAACTTCGAATGGTGATTTGAGGCACCAAACGATGTCGGAATGCATTGTAACCAAAGCCATAAGCTTTGTGAGCATGTGATAGACAAGAATACCTCAAAATCCCAATGTACGATTTTCGGTGAAAATTACAACTATACCCGTACGAAACTTCGAATGGTGATTTGAGGCACCAAACGATGTCGGAATGCATTGGAACCAAAGCCATAAGCTTTGTGAGCATGTGATAGACATGACTACCTCAAAATCCCAATGTACGATTTTCGGTGAAAATTATAACTATACCCCTACGAAACTTCGAATGGTGATTTGAGGCACCAAACAATGTTGGAATGCATTGGAACCAAAGCCACAAGCTTTGTGAGCATGTGATAGACAAGAATACCTCAAAATCCTAAAGTACGATTTTCGGTGAAAATTACAACTATACCCTTATGAAACTTCGAATGGTGATTTGAGGCACCGAACGATGTCGGAATGCATTGAAACCAAAGCCATAAGCTTTGTGAGCATGTGATAGACAAGGATACCTCAAAATCCCAATGTACGATTTTGGGTGAAAATTACAACTATACCCTACGAAACTTCGAATGGTGATTTGAGGCACCAAACGATGTCGGAATGCTTTGGAACCAAAGCCATAAGCTTTTTGAGCATGTGATAGACAAGGATACTTCAAAATCCCAATGTACGATTTTCGGTGAAAATTACAACTATACCCCTACGAAGCTTCGAATGGTGATTTGAGGCACCAAACGATGTCGGAATGCTTTGGAACCAAAGCTATAAGCTTTGTGAGCATGTGATAGACATGAATACCTCAAAATCCCAATGTACGATTTTCAGTGAAAATTATAACTGTACCCCTACGAAACTTCGAATGGTGAATTGAGGCACCAAACGATGTCGGAATGCATTGGAACCAAAGCCATATGCTTTGTGAGCATGTGATAGACAAGAATACCTCAAAATCCCAATGTACGATTTTCTGTGAAAATTACAACTATACCCTTACGAAACTTCGAATCGTGATTAGAGGCACCGAACGATGTCGCAATGCATTGGAACCAAAGCCATAAGCTTTGTGAGCATATGATAGACAAGGATACCTCAAAATCCTAATGTACGATTTTGGGTGAAAATTACAACTATACCCCTACGAAACTTCGAATGGTGATTTGAGGCACCAAACGATGTCGGAATGCTTTGGAACCAAAGCCATAAGCTTTTTGAGCATGTGATAAACAAGGATATCTCAAAATCCCAATGTAGATTTTTGGTGAAAATTACAACTCTACCCGTACGAAACTTCGAATGGTGATTTGAGGCACCAAACGATGTCGGAATGCATTGGAACCAAAGCCATAAGCTTTGTGAGTTTGTGATAGACAAGAATACCTCAAAATCCCAATATACGATTTTCGGTGAAAATTACAACAATACCCTACGAAACTTCGAATGGTGATTTGAGGCACCAAACGATGTCGGAATGCATTGGAACCAAAGCCTTAAGCTTTGTGAGCATGTGATAGACAAGAATACCTCAAAATCCCAATGTACGATTTTCGGTGAAAATTACAACTATACCCCTGCGAAACTTCGAATGGTGATTTGAGGCACCGAACGATGTTGGAATGCATTGGAACCAAAGCCATAATCTTTGTGAGCATGTGATAGACAAGAATACCTCAAAATCCCAATGTACGATTTTGGGTGAAAATTACAACTATACCCTTATGAAATTTCGAATGGTGATTTGAGGCACCAAACGATGCCGGAATGCTTTGGAACCAAAGCCATAAGCTTTGTGAGCATGTGATAGACAAGAATACCTCCAAATCCCAATGTACGATTTTCGGTGAAAATTACAACTATACCCGTACGAAACTTCGAATGGTGATTTGAGGCACCAAACGATGTCGGAATGCATTGGAACCAAAGCCATAAGTTTTGTGAGCATGTGATAGACATGAATACCTCAAAATCCCAATGTACGATTTTCGGTGAAAATTATAACTATACCCCTACGAAACTTCGAATGGTGATTTGAGGCACCAAACAATGTTGGAATGCATTGGAACCAAAGCCACAAGCTTTGTGAGCATGTGATAGACAAGAATACCTCAAAATCCCAATGTACGATTTTCGGTGAAAATTACAACTATACCCTTATGAAACTTCGAATGGTGATTTGAGGCACCGAACGATGTCGGAATGCATTGGAACGAAAGCCATAAGCTTTGTGAGGATGTGATATACAAGAATACCTCAAAATCCCAATGTACGATTTTGGGTGAAAATTACAACTATACCCCTACGAAACTTCGAATGGTGATTTGAGGCACCAAACGATGTCGGAATGCATTGTAACCAAAGCCATAAGCTTTGTGAGCATGTGATAGACAAGAATACCTGAAAATCCTAATGTACGATTTTCGGTGAAAATTACAACTATACCCGTACAAAACTTCGAATGGCGATTTGAGGCACCAAACGATGTCGGAATGCATTAGAACCAAAGCCATATGCTTTGTGAGCATGTGATAGACAAGGATATCTCAAAATCCCAATGTACGATCTTCGGTGAAAATTACAACTATACCCGTACGAAACTTCGAATGGTGATTTGAGGCACCAAACGATGTCGGAATGCATTGGAACCAAAGCCATAAGCTTTGTGAGCATGTGATAGACATGAATACCTCAAAATCCCAATGTACGATTTTCGGTGAAAATTACAACTATACACCTACGAAACTTCGAATGGTGATTTGAGGCACCAAACGATGTTGGAATGCATTGGAACCAAAGCCATAAGCTTTGTGAGCATGTGATAGACAAGAATACCTCAAAATCCCAATGTACAATTTTCGGTGAAAATTACAACTATTCACCTACGAAACTTCGAATGGTGATTTGAGGCACCAAACGATGTCGGAATGCATTGTAACCAAAGCCATAAGCTTTGTGAGCATGTGATAGACAAGAATACCTGAAAATCCTAATGTACGATTTTCGGTGAAAATTACAACTATACCCGTACGAAACTTCGAATGGTGATTTGAGGCACCAAACGATGTCGGAATGCATTAGAACCAAAGCCATATGCTTTGTGAGCATGTGATAGACAAGGATATCTCAAAATCCCAATGTACGATCTTCGGTGAAAATTACAACTATACCCGTACGAAACTTCGAATGGTGATTTGAGGCACCAAACGATGTCGGAATGCATTGGAACCAAAGCCATAAGCTTTGTGAGCATGTGATAGACATGAATACCTCAAAATCCCAATGTACGATTTTCGGTGAAAATTACAACTATACACCTACGAAACTTCGAATGGTGATTTGAGGCACCAAACGATGTTGGAATGCATTGGAACCAAAGCCATAAGCTTTGTGAGCATGTGATAGACAAGAATACCTCAAAATCCCAATGTACGATTTTCGGTTAAAATTACAACTATACTCGTACAAAACATCGAATGGTGATTTGAGGCACCAAACAACAACTCACCAAACGATGTCGGAATGCATTGGAACCAAAGCCATAAGCTTTGTGAGCATGTGATAGACATGAATACCTCAAAATCCCAATGTACGATTTTCGGTGAAAATTACAACTATACACCTACGAAACTTCGAATGGTGATTTGAGGCACCAAACGATGTTGGAATGCATTGGAACCAAAGCCATAAGCTTTGTGAGCATGTGATAGACAAGAATACCTCAAAATCCCAATGTACAATTTTCGGTGAAAATTACAACTATTCACCTACGAAACTTCGAATGGTGATTTGAGGCACCAAATGATGTCGGAATGCATTGTAACCAAAGCCATAAGCTTTGTGAGCATGTGATAGACAAGAATACCTGAAAATCCTAATGTACGATTTTCGGTGAAAATTACAACTATACCCGTACAAAACTTCGAATGGTGATTTGAGGCACCAAACGATGTCGGAATGCATTAGAACCAAAGCCATATGCTTTGTGAGCATGTGATAGACAAGGATATCTCAAAATCCCAATGTACGATCTTCGGTGAAAATTACAACTATACCCGTACGAAACTTCGAATGGTGATTTGAGGCACCAAACGATGTCGGAATGCATTGGAACCAAAGCCATAAGCTTTGTGAGCATGTGATAGACATGAATACCTCAAAATCCCAATGTACGATTTTCGGTGAAAATTACAACTATACACCTACGAAACTTCGAATGGTGATTTGAGGCACCAAACGATGTTGGAATGCATTGGAACCAAAGCCATAAGCTTTGTGAGCATGTGATAGACAAGAATACCTCAAAATCCCAATGTACGATTTTCGGTTAAAATTACAACTATACTCGTACAAAACATCGAATGGTGATTTGAGGCACCAAACAACAACTCACCAAACGATGTCGGAATGCATTGGAAGCAAAGCCATAAGCTTTGTGAGCATGTGATAGACAAGAATACCTCAAAATTCCAATGTACGATTTTCGGTGAAAATTACAACTATACCCCTACGAAACTTCGAATGGTGGTTTGAGGCACCAAACGATGTCGGAATGCATTGGAACCAAAGCCATAAGCTTTGTGAGCATGTGATAGAGAAGAATACCTCAAAATCCTAATGTACGATTTTTGGTGAAATTTACAACTATACCCGTACGAAACTTCGAATGGGGATTTGAGGCACCAAACGATGTCGGAATGCATTGGAACCAAAGCCATAAGCTTTGTGAGCATGTGATAGACAAGAATACCTCAAAATCCCAATGTACGATTTTCGGTTAAAATTACAACTATACCCGTACGAAACTTCGAATGGTGATTTGAGGCACCAAACGATGTCGGAATGCATTGAAACCAAAGCCATAAGCTTTGTGAGCATGTGATAGACATGAATACCTCAAAATCCCAATGTACGATTTTCGGTGAAAATTACAACTATACACCTACGAAACTTCGAATGGTGATTTGAGGCACCAAACGATGTTGGAATGCATTGGAACCAAAGCCATAAGCTTTGTGAGCATGTGATAGACAAGAATACCTCAAAATCCCAATGTACGATTTTCGGTTAAAATTACAACTATACTCGTACAAAACATCGAATGGTGATTTGAGGCACCAAACAATGTTGGAATGCATTGGAACCAAAGCCACAAGCTTTGTGAGCATGTGATAGACAAGAATACCTCAAAATCCTAAAGTACGATTTTCGGTGAAAATTACAACTATACCCTTATGAAACTTCGAATGGTGATTTGAGGCACCGAACGATGTTGGAATGCATTGGAACCAAAGCCATAAGCTTTGTGAGCATGTGATAGAAAAGGATACCTCAAAATCCCAATGTACGATTTTGGGTGAAAATTATAACTATACCCCTACGAAACTTCGAATGGTGATTTGAGGCACCAAACGATGTCGGAATGCTTTGGAACCAAAGCCATAAGCTTTTTGAGCATGTGATAGACAAGGATACCTCAAAATCCCAATGTACGATTTTCGGTGAAAATTACAACTATACCCCTACGAAGCTTCGAATGGTGATTTGAGGCACCAAACGATGTCGGAATGCATTGGAACCAAAGCTATAAGCTTTGTGAGCATGTGATAGACATGAATACCTCAAAATCCCAATGTACGATTTTCAGTGAAAATTATAACTGTACCCCTACGAAACTTCGAATGGTGAATTGAGGCACCAAACGATGTCGGAATGCATTGGAACCAAAGCCATATGCTTTGTGAGCATGTGATAGACAAGAATACCTCAAAATCCCAATGTACGATTTTTTGTGAAAATTACAACTATACCCTTACGAAACTTCGAATGGTGATTAGAGGCACCGAACGATGTCGGAATGCATTGGAACCAAAGCCATAAGCTTTGTGAGCATATGATAGACAAGGATACCTCAAAATCCTAATGTACGATTTTGGGTGAAAATTACAACTATACCCCTACGAAACTTCGAATGGTGATTTGAGGCACCAAACGATGTCGGAATGCTTTGGAACCAAAGCCATAAGCTTTTTGAGCATGTGATAAACAAGGATACCTCAAAATCCCAATGTAGATTTTTGGTGAAAATTACAACTCTACCCGTACGAAACTTCGAATGGTGATTTGAGGTACCAAACGATGTCGGAATGCATTGGAACCAAAGCCATAAGCTTTGTGAGTTTGTGATAGACAAGAATACCTCAAAATCCCAATATACGATTTTCGGTGAAAATTACAACAATACCCTACGAAACTTCGAATGGTGATTTGAGGCACCAAACGATGTCGGAATGCATTGGAACCAAAGCCTTAAGCTTTGTGAGCATTGATAGACAAGAATACCTCAAAATCCCAATGTACGATTTTCGGTGAAAATTACAACTATACCCCTGCGAAACTTCGAATGGTGATTTGAGGCACCGAACGATGTCGGAATGCATTGGAACCATAGCCATAATCTTTGTGAGCATGTGATAGACAAGAATACCTCAAAATCCCAATGTACGATTTTGGGTGAAAATTACAACTATACCCCTACGAAACTTCAAATAGTGATTTGAGGCACCAAACGATGCCGGAATGCTTTGGAACCAAAGCCATAAGCTTTGTGAGCATGTGATAGACAAGAATACCTCAAAATCCCAATGTACGATTTTCGGTTAAAATTACAACTATACTCGTACAAAACATCGAATGGTGATTTGAGGCACCAAACGACAACTCACCAAACGATGTCGGAATGCATTAGAAGCAAAGCCATAAGCTTTGTGAGCATGTGATAGACAAGAATACCTCAAAATTCCAATGTACGATTTTCGTTGAAAATTACAACTATACCCCTACGAAACTTCGAATGGTGATTTGAGGCACCAAACGATGCCGGAATGCTTTGGAACCAAAGCCATAAGCTTTGTGAGCATGTGATAGACAAGAATACCTCCAAATCCCAATGTACGATTTTTGGTGAAAATTACAACTATACCCGTACGAAACTTCGAATGGTGATTTGAGGCACCAAACGATGTCGGAATGCATTGGAACCAAAGCCATAAGCTTTGTGAGCATGTGATAGACATGAATACCTCAAAATCCCAATGTACGATTTTCGGTGAAAATTATAACTGTATCCCTACGAAACTTCGAATGGTGATTTGAGGCACCAAACAATGTTGGAATGCATTGGAACCAAAGCCACAAGCTTTGTGAGCATGTGATAGACAAGAATACCTCAAAATCCCAATGTACGATTTTCGGTTAAAAAATTACAACTATACCCTTATGAAACTTCGAATGGTGATTTGAGGCACCGAACGATGTCGGAATGCATTGGAACGAAAGCCATAAGCTTTGTGAGGATGTGATAGACAAGAATACCTCAAAATCCCAATGTACGATTTTGGGTGAAAATTACAACTATACCCCTACGAAACTTCGAATGGTGATTTGAGGCACCAAACGATGTCGGAATGCATTGGAACCAAAGCCATAAGCTTTGTGAGCATGTGATAGACAAGAATACCTGAAAATCCTAATGTACGATTTTTGGTGAAAATTACAACTATACCCGTACAAAACTTCGAATGGTGATTTGAGGCACCAAACGATGTCGGAATGCATTAGAACCAAAGCCATATGCTTTGTGAGCATGTGATAGACAAGGATATCTCAAAATCCCAATGTACGATCTTCGGTGAAAATTACAACTATACCCGTACGAAACTTCGAATGGTGATTTGAGGCACCAAACGATGTCGGAATGCATTGGAACCAAAGCCATAAGCTTTGTGAGCATGTGATAGACATGAATACCTCAAAATCCCAATGTACGATTTTTGGTGAAAATTACAACTATACACCTACGAAACTTCGAATGGTGATTTGAGGCACCAAACGATGTTGGAATGCATTGGAACCAAAGCCATAAGCTTTGTGAGCATGTGATAGACAAGAATACCTCAAAATCCCAATGTACAATTTTCGGTGAAAATTACAACTATACACCTACGAAACTTCGAATGGTGATTTGAGGCACCAAACGATGTCGGAATGCATTGGAACTAAAGCCTTAAGCTTTGTGAGCATGTGATAGACAAGAATACCTCAAAATCCCAATGTACGATTTTGGGTGAAAATTACAACTATACCCCTACGAAACTTCAAATAGTGATTTGAGGCACCAAACGATGCCGGAATGCTTTGGAACCAAAGCCATAAGCTTTGTGAGCATGTGATAGACAAGAATACCTCAAAATCCCAATGTACGATTTTCGGTTAAAATTACAACTATACTCGTACAAAACATCGAATGGTGATTTGAGGCACCAAACGACAACTCACCAAACGATGTCGGAATGCATTAGAAGCAAAGCCATAAGCTTTGTGAGCATGTGATAGACAAGAATACCTCAAAATTCCAATGTACGATTTTCGTTGAAAATTACAACTATACCCCTACGAAACTTCGAATGGTGGTTTGAGGCACCAAACGATGTCGGAATGCATTGGAACCAAAGCCATAAGCTTTGTGAGCATGTGATAGACAAGAATACCTCAAAATCCTAATGTACGATTTTTGGTGAAAATTACAACTATACTCGTACGAAACTTCGAATGGGGATTTGAGGCACCAAACGATGTCGGATTGCATTGGAACCAAAGCCATAAGCTTTGTGAGCATGTGATAGACAAGAATACCTCAAAATCCCAATGTACGATTTTCGGTGAAAATTATAACTATACCCCTACGAAACTTCGAATGGTGATTTGAGGCACCAAACGATGTCGGAATGCATTGGAACCAAAGTCATAAGCTTTGTGAGCATGTGATAGACAAGAATACCTCAAAATCCCAATGTACGATTTTCGGTTAAAATTACAATTATGCCCTTACGAAACTTCGAATGGTGATTTGAGGCACCAAACGAAGTCGGAATGCATTGGAACCAAAGCCATAAGCTTTGTGAGCATGTGATAGACAAGAATACCTCAAAATCTCAATGTACGATTTTCGGTGAAAATTACAACTATACCCCTACGAAACTTCGAATGGTGATTTGAGGCACCAAACGATGTCGGAATGCATTGGAACCAATGCTATAAGCTTTGTGAGCATGTGATAGACATGAATACCTCAAAATCCCAATGTACGATTTTTGGTGAAAATTACAACTATACCCTTACGAAACTTCGAATGGTGATTAGAGGCACCGAACGATGTCGGAATGCATTTGAACCAAAGCCATAAGCTTTGTGAGCATATGATAGACAAGGATACCTCAAAATCCTAATGTACGATTTTGGGTGAAAATTACAACTATACCCCTACGAAACTTCGAATGGTGATTTGAGGCACCAAACGATGTCGGAATGCTTTGGAACCAAAGCCATAAGCTTTTTGAACATGTGATAGACAAGGATACCTCAAAATCCCAATGTAGATTTTTGGTGAAAATTACAACTCTACCCGTACGAAACTTCAAATGGTGATTTGAGGCACCAAACGATGTCGGAATGCATTGGAACCAAAGCCATAAGCTTTGTGAGTATGTGATATACAAGAATACCTCAAAATCCCAATATACGATTTTCGGTGAAAATTACAACAATATCCTACGAAACTTCGAATGGTGATTTGAGGCACCAAACGATGTCCGAATGCATTGGAACCAAAGCCTTAAGCTTTGTGAGCATGTGATAGACAAGAATACCTCAAAATCCCAATGTACGATTTTCGGTGAAAATTACAACTATACCCCTGCGAAACTTCGAATGGTGATTTGAGGCACCGAACGATGTCGGAATACATTGGAACCAAAGCCATAATCATTGTGAGCATGTGATAGACAAGAATACCTCAAAATCCCAATGTACGATTTTGGGTGAAAATTACAACTATACCCCTACGAAACTTCGAATGGTGATTTGAGGCACCAAACGATGCCGGAATGCTTTGGAACCAAAGTCATAAGCTTTGTGAGCATGTGATAGACAAGAATACCTCCAAATCTCAATGAACGATTTTCGGTGAAAATTACAACTATACCCGTACGAAACTTCGAATGGTGATTTGAGGCACCAAACGATGTCGGAATGCATTGGAACCAAAGCCATAAGCTTTGTGAGCATGTGATAGACATGAATACCTCAAAATCCCAATGTACGATTTTCGGTGAAAATTATAACTATACCCCTACGAAACTTCGAATGGTGATTTGAGGCACCAAACAATGTTGGAATGCATTGGAACCAAAGCCACAAGCTTTGTGAGCATGTGATAGACAAGAATACCTCAAAATCCTAAAGTACGATTTTCGGTGAAAATTACAACTATACCCTTATGAAACTTCGAATGGTGATTTGAGGCACCGAACGATGTCGGAATGCATTGGAACCAAAGCCATAAGCTTTGTGAGCATGTGATAGAAAAGGATACCTCAAAATCCCAATGTACGATTTTGGGTGAAAATTATAACTATACCCCTACGAAACTTCGAATGGTGATTTGAGGCACCAAACGATGTCGGAATGCTTTGGAACCAAAGCCATAAGCTTTTTGAGCATGTGATAGACAAGGATACCTCAAAATCCCAATATACGATTTTCGGTGAAAATTACAACTATACCCCTACGAAGCTTCGAATGGTGATTTGAGGCACCAAACGATGTCGGAATGCATTGGAACCAAAGCTATAAGCTTTGTGAGCATGTGATAGACATGAATACCTCAAAATCCCAATGTACGATTTTCAGTGAAAATTATAACTGTACCCCTACGAAATTTCGAATGGTGAATTGAGGCACCAAACGATGTCGGAATGCATTGGAACCAAAGCCATATGCTTTGTGAGCATGTGATAGACAAGAATACCTCAAAATCTCAATGTACGATTTTTTGTGAAAATTACAACTATACCCTTACGAAACTTCGAATGGTGATTAGAGGCACCGAACGATGTCGGAATGCATTGGAACCAAAGCCATAAGCTTTGTGAGCATATGATAGACAAGGATACCTCAAAATCCTAATGTACGATTTTGGGTAAAAATTACAACTATACCCCTACGAAACTTCGAATGGTGATTTGAGGCACCAAACGATGTCGGAATGCTTTGGAACCAAAGCCATAAGCTTTTTGAGCATGTGATAAACAAGGATACCTCAAAATCCCAATGTAGATTTTTGGTGAAAATTACAACTCTACCCGTACGAAACTTCGAATGGTGATTTGAGGTACCAAACGATGTCGGAATGCATTGGAACCAAAGCCATAAGCTTTGTGAGTTTGTGATAGACAAGAATACCTCAAAATCCCAATATACGATTTTCGGTGAAAATTACAACAATACCCTACGAAACTTCGAATGGTGATTTGAGGCACCAAACGATGTCGGAATGCATTGGAACCAAAGCCTTAAGCTTTGTGAGCATGTGATAGACAAGAATACCTCAAAATCTCAATGTACGATTTTCGGTGAAAATTACAACTATACCCCTGCGAAACTTCGAATGGTGATTTGAGGCACCGAACGATGTCGGAATGCATTGGAACCAAAGCCATAATCTTTGTGAGCATGTGATAGACAAGAATACCTCAAAATCCCAATGTACGATTTTGGGTGAAAATTACAACTATACCCCTACGAAACTTCGAATGGTGATTTGAGGCACCAAACGATGCTGGAATGCTTTGGAACCAAAGCCATAAGCTTTGTGAGCATGTGATAGACAAGAATACCTCCAAATCCCAATGTACGATTTTCGGTGAAAATTACAACTATACCCGTACGAAACTCCGAATGGTGATTTGAGGCACCAAACGATGTCGGAATGCATTGGAACCAAAGCCATAAGCTTTGTGAGCATGTGATAGACATGAATACCTCAAAATCCCAATGTACGATTTTCGGTGAAAATTATAACTGTATCCCTACGAAACTTCGAATGGTGATTTGAGGCACCAAACAATGTTGGAATGCATTGGAACCAAAGCCACAAGCTTTGTGAGCATGTGATAGACAAGAATACCTCAAAATCCCAATGTACGATTTTCGGTGAAAATTACAACTATACCCTTATGAAACTTCGAATGGTGATTTGAGGCACCGAACGATGTCGGAATGCATTGGAACGAAAGCCATAAGCTTTGTGAGGATGTGATAGACATGAATACCTCAAAATCCCAATGTACGATTTTGGGTGAAAATTACAACTATACCCCTACGAAACTTCGAATGGTGATTTGAGGCACCAAACGATGTCGGAATGCATTGGAACCAAAGCCATAAGCTTTGTGAGCATGTGATAGACAAGAATACCTGAAAATCCTAATGTACGATTTTCGGTGAAAATTACAACTATACCCGTACAAAACTTCGAATGGTGATTTGAGGCACCAAACGATGTCGGAATGCATTAGAACCAAAGCCATATGCTTTGTGAGCATGTGATAGACAAGGATATCTCAAAATCCCAATGTACGATCTTCGGTGAAAATTACAACTATACCCGTACGAAACTTCGAATGGTGATTTGAGGCACCAAACGATGTCGGAATGCATTGGAACCAAAGCCATAAGCTTTGTGAGCATGTGATAGACATGAATACCTCAAAATCCCAATGTACGATTTTCGGTGAAAATTACAACTATACACCTACGAAACTTCGAATGGTGATTTGAGGCACCAAACGATGTTGGAATGCATTGGAACTAAAGCCTTAAGCTTTGTGAGCATGTGATAGACAAGAATACCTCAAAATCCCAATGTACGATTTTGGGTGAAAATTACAACTATACCCCTACGAAACTTCAAATAGTGATTTGAGGCACCAAACGATGCCGGAATGCTTTGGAACCAAAGCCATAAGCTTTGTGAGCATGTGATAGACAAGAATACCTCAAAATCCCAATGTACGATTTTCGGTTAAAATTACAACTATACTCGTACAAAACATCGAATGGTGATTTGAGGCACCAAACGACAACTCACCAAACGATGTCGGAATGCATTGGAAGCAAAGCCACAAGCTTTGTGAGCATGTGATAGACAAGAATACCTCAAAATTCCAATGTACGATTTTCGTTGAAAATTACAACTATACCCCTACGAAACTTCGAATGGTGGTTTGAGGCACCAAACGATGTCGGAATGCATTGGAACCAAAGCCATAAGCTTTGTGAGCATGTGATAGACAAGAATACCTCAAAATCCTAATGTACGATTTTTGGTGAAAATTACAACTATACTCGTACGAAACTTCGAATGGGGATTTGAGGCGCCAAACGATGTCGGATTGCATTGGAACCAAAGCCATAAGCTTTGTGAGCATGTGATAGACAAGAATACCTCAAAATCCCAATGTACGATTTTCGGTGAAAATTATAACTATACCCCTACGAAACTTCGAATGGTGATTTGAGGCACCAAACGATGTCGGAATGCATTGGAACCAAAGTCATAAGCTTTGTGAGCATGTGATAGACAAGAATACCTCAAAATCCCAATGTACGATTTTCGGTTAAAATTACAATTATGCCCTTACGAAACTTCGAATGGTGCTTTGAGGCACCAAACGAAGTCGGAATGCATTGGAACCAAAGCCATAAGCTTTGTGAGCATGTGATAGACAAGAATACCTCAAAATCTCAATGTACGATTTTCGGTGAAAATTACAACTATACCCCTACGAAACTTCGAATGGTGATTTGAGGCACCAAACGATGTCGGAAGGCATTGGAACCAAAGCTATAAGCTTTGTGAGCATGTGATAGACATGAATACCTCAAAATCCCAATGTACGATTTTTGGTGAAAATTACAACTATACCTCTACGAAACTTCGAATGGTGAATTGAGGCACCAAACGATGTTGGAATGCATTGGAACCAAAGCCATAAGCTTTGTGAGCATATGATAGACAAGAACACCTCAAAATCCCAATGTACGATTTTCGGTGAAAATTACAACTATACCCTTACGAAACGTCGAATGGTGAATTGAGGCACCAAACGATGTCGGAATGCATTGGAACCAAAGCCATAAGCTTTGTGAGCATGTGATATACAAGAATACCTCAAAATCCCAATGTACGATTTTGGGTGAAAATTATAACTATACCCCTACGAAACTTCGAATGGTGATTTGAGGCACCAAACGATGTCGGAATGCTTTGGAACCAAACCATAAGCTTTGTGAGCATGTGATAGACAAGAATACCACAAAATCCCAATGTACGATTTTTGGTGAAAATTACAACATACCCCTACGAAACTTCAAATGGTGATTTGAGGCACCAAACGATGTCGGAAGTGAGCATGTGATAGACAAGATACCTGAAAATCCCAATGTACAATTTTCGGTGAAAATTACAAATTATAAGCCTAACCCAATTGGATCCATTCAACTTTAAATCCAACCCAATTGGATCCAACCCACTTTAAGCCCAACTCAATTGGATCCATTCAATTTTAAGCCAAACCCAATTGGATCTATTCAAATTTAAACCCAACCCAATTGGATCCATTCAACTTTAAACGTAACCAAATTGGATCCATTCAACTCTAAACCCAACCCAATTGGATCCAACCCACTTTAAGCCCAACCCATTTGGATCCAACCTACTTTAAGCCCAACCCAATTGGATCCATTCAATTTTAAGCCCAACCCAATTGGATCCAATCAACTTTAAACCCAACACAATTGGATCCATTCAATTTTCAAGCCAACCCAATTGGATCCATTCAACTTTAAACCCAACCCAATTGGATCCATACAACTTTAAACCCAACCCAATTTAAGCCCAACCCAATTGGATCGATTCAATTTTAAACCGAACCCTCTTTAAGCCCAACCCAATTGTATAACTTTAAGCCCAACCCAATTGGGTCCATTCAATTTTAAGCCCAACCCAATTAGATCCATTCAACTTTAAACCCAACCCAATGGATCCAATCAACTTTAAACCCAACCCAATTGGATCCATTGAACTTTAAACCCAACTCAAATGAATCCATTCAACTTTAAACCCAACCCAATTGGATCCAACCCACTTTAAGCCCAACCCAATTGGATCCAACCCACTTTAAGCCAAACCAAATTGGATCCATTCAATTTTAAGCCCAACCCAATTGGATCGGTTCAACTTTAAACCCAACCCAATTGGATCCAACCCAATTTAAGCCCAACCCAATTGGATCCAATCAACTTTAAGTCCCACCCAATTGTATCTATTCAATTTTAAGCCCGACCCAATTGGATCCATTCAACTTTAAACCCAACCCAATTGGATTCAACCCACTTTAAGCCCAACCCAATTGGATCAATTCAATTTTAAGCCCAACCCAATTGGATCCATTCAACTTTAAACCCAATCCAATTGGATCCATTCAACTTTAAGCCCTACCCAATTGGATCAATTCAATTTTAAACCCAACCCAATTGGATCCAACCCACTTTAAGCCCAACCCAATTGGATCCATTCAATTTTAAAACCAACCCACTTTAAGCCCAACCAAATTGGATCCATTCAACTTTAAGCCCAATCCAGTTTAAGCCCAACTCAATTGGATCCAATCAACTTTAAGCCCAACCCAATTGGATCCATTCAATTTTAAGCCCAACCCAATTGGATCCATTCAACTTTAAACACAACCCAATTGGATCCATTCAACTTTAAACCCAGCCCAATTTGATCCATTCGACTTTAAACCCAACCCAATTTGATCCAACCCAATTTAAGCCCAACACAATTGGATCCATTCAATTTTAAACCCAACCCACTTTAAGCTTACCCAATTGTATCCAATCAACTTAAGCCCAACCAACTTTAAGCCTAACCCAATTGGATCCATTCAATTTTAAGCCCAACCCAATTGGATCCATTCAACTTTAAACCCAACCCAATTGGATCCATTCAACTTTAAACCCAACCCAAATTAAGCTCAACCCAATTGGATCCATTCAATTTTAAACCCAACCCACTTTAAGCCCAACTCAATTGGATCCATTCAATTTTAAGCCAAACCCAATTGGATCCATTCAAATTTAAACCCAACCCAATTGGATCCATTCAACTTTAAACGTAACCAAATTGGATCCATTCAACTATAAACCCAACCCAATTGGATCCAACCCACTTTAAGCCCAATCCATTTGGATCCAACCCACTTTAAGCCCAACCCAATTGGATTCATTCAATTTTAAGCCCGACCCAATTGGATCCATTCAATTTTAAGCCCAACCCAATTGGATCCAATCAACTTTAAACCCAACACAATTGGATCTATTCAATTTTAAAGCCAACCCAATTGGATCCATTCAACTTTAAACCCAACCCAATTGGATCCATTCAACTTTAAACCCAATCCAATTTAAGCCCAACCCAATTGGATCGATTCAATTTTAAACCGAACCCACTTTAAGCCCAACCCAATTGTATCCAATCAACTTTAAGCCCAACCCAATTGGATCCATTCAATTTTAAGCCCAACCCAATTAGATCCATTCAACTTTAAACCCAACCCAATGGATCCATTCAACTTTAAACCCAACCCAATTGGATCCATTGAACTTTAAACCTAACCCAAATGAATCCATTCAACTTTAAACCCAACCCAATTGGATCCAACCCACTTTAAGCCCAACCCAATTGGATCCAACCCACTTTAAGCTCAACCAAATTGGATCCATTCAATTTTAAGCCCAACCCAATTGGATCCGTTCAACTTTAAACCCAACCCAATTGGATCCAACCCACTTTAAGCCCAACCCAATTGGATCCAATCAACTTTAAGTCCCACCCAATTGTATCCATTCAATTTTAAGCCCGACCCAATTGGATCCATTCAACTTTAAACCCAACCCAATTGGATTCAACCCACTTTAAGCCCAATCCAATTGGATCAATTCAATTTTAAGCCCAACCCAATTGGATCCATTCAACTTTAAACCCAATCCAATTGGATCCATTCAACTTTAAATCCTACCCAATTGGATCAATTCAATTTTAAACCCAACCCAATTGGATCCAACCCACTTTAAGCCCAACCCAATTGGATCCATTTAATTATAAGCCCAACTCAATTGGATCCATTCAACTTTAAACCCAACCCAATTGGATCAAACCCAATTTAAGCCCAACACAATTGGATCCATTCAATTTTAAACCCAACCCACTTTAAGCTTACCCAATTGTATCCAATCAACTTTAAACCTAACCCAATTGGATCCATTCAATTTTAAGCCCAACCCAATTGGATCCATTCAACTTTAAACCCAACCCAATTGGATCCATTCAACTTTAAACCCAACCCAAATTAAGCTCAACCCAATTGGATCCATTCAATTTTAAACCCAACCCACTTTAAGCCCAACCCAATTGGATCCATTCAACTTTAAGCCCAACCAACTGTAAGCCCAACCCAATTGGATCTTATAAACTTTAAGCCCAACCCAATTGGATCCATTCAATTTTAAGCTCAACCCAATTGGATCCATTCAACTTTAAACCCAACCCAATTTGATCCATTCAACTTTAAACCAAACCCAATTGGATCCAACCAATTTAAGCCCAACCCAATTGGATCCATTCAATTTTAAAACCAACCCACTTTAAGCCCAACCCAATTGGATCCATTCAACTTTAAGCCCAATCCACTTTAAGCCCAACTCAATTGGATCCAATCAACTTTAAGCGCAACCCAATTGGATCCATTCAATTTTAAGCCCAACCCAATTGGATCCATTCAACTTTAAACCCAACCTAATTGGATCTAACCCACTTTAAGCCCAACCCAATTGGATCTATTCAATTTTAAGCCCAACCCAATGGATCCATTCAACTTTAAACTCAACCCAATTGGATCTATTCAACTTTAAACCCAATCCAATTGGATCCAACCCACTTTAAGCCCAACCCAATTGGATCCATTTAATTATAAGCCCAACCCAATTGGATCCATTCAACTTTAAATCCAACCCAATTGGATCCAACCCACTTTAAGCCCAACTCAATTGGATCCATTCAATTTTAAGCCAAACCCAATTGGATCCATTCAAATTTAAACCCAACCCAATTGGATCCATTCAACTTTAAACGTAACCAAATTGGATCCATTCAACTCTAAACCCAACCCAATTGGATCCAACCCACTTTAAGCCCAACCCATTTGGATCCAACCTACTTTAAGCCCAACCCAATTGGATTCATTCAATTATAAGCCCGACCCAATTGGATCCATTCAATTTTAAGCCCAACCCAATTGGATCCAATCAACTTTAAACCCAACACAATTGGATCCATTCAATTTTCAAGCCAACCCAATTGGATCCATTCAACTTTAAACCCAACCCAATTGGATCCATACAACTTTAAACCCAACCCAATTTAAGCTCAACCCAATTGGATCGATTCAATTTTAAACCGAACCCACTTTAAGCCCAACCCAATTGTATCCAATCAACTTTAAGCCCAACCCAATTGGATCCATTCAATTTTAAACCCAACCCAATTAGATCCATTCAACTTTAAACCCAACCCAATGGATCCAATCAACTTTAAACCCAACCCAATTGGATCCATTGAACTTTAAACCCAACTCAAATGAATCCATTCAACTTTAAACCCAACCCAATTGGATCCAACCCAATTGGATCCAACCCACTTTAAGCCAAACCAAATTGGATCCATTCAATTTTAAGCCCAACCCAATTGGATCGGTTCAACTTTAAACCCAACCCAATTGGATCCAACCCACTTTAAGCCCAACCCAATTGGATCCAATCAACTTTAAGTCCCACCCAATTGTATCCATTCAATTTTAAGCCCGACCCAATTGGATCCATTCAACTTTAAACCCAACCCAATTGGATTCAACCCACTTTAAGCCCAACCCAATTGGATCAATTCAATTATAAGCCCAACCCAATTGGATCCATTCAACTTTAAACCCAATCCAATTGGATCCATTCAACTTTAAACCCTACCCAATTGGATCAATTCAATTTTAAACCCAACCCAATTGGATCCAACCCACTTTAAGCCCAACCCAATTGGATCCATTCAATTTTAAAACCAACCCACTTTAAGCCCAACCCAATTGGATCCATTAAACTTTAAGCCCAATCCAGTTTAAGCCCAACTCAATTGGATCCAATCAACTTTAAGCCCAACCCAATTGGATCCATTCAATTTTAAGCCCAACCCAATTGGATCCATTCAACTTTAAACACAACCCAATTGGATCCATTCAACTTTAAACCCAGCCCAATTTGATCCATTCGACTTTAAACCCAACCCAATTTGATCCAACCCAATTTAAGCCCAACACAATTGGATCCATTCAATTTTAAACCCAACCCACTTTAAGCTTACCCAATTGTATCCAATCAACTTAAGCCCAACCAACTTTAAGCCTAACCCAATTGGATCCATTCAATTTTAAGCCCAACCCAATTGGATCCATTCAACTTTAAACCCAACCCAATTGGATCCATTCAACTTTAAACCCAACCCAAATTAAGCTCAACCCAATTGGATCCATTCAATTTTAAACCCAACCCACTTTAAGCCCAACCCAATTGGATCCATTCAACTTTAAGCCCAACCAACTGTAAGCCCAACCCAATTGGATCCAATAAACTTTAAGCCCAACCCAATTGGATCCATTCAATTTTAAGCTCAACTCAATTGGATCCATTCAACTTTAAACCCAACCCAATTTGATCCATTCAACTTTAAACCCAACCCAATTGGATCCAACCAATTTAAGCCCAACCCAATTGGATCCATTCAATTTTAAAACCAACCCACTTTAAGCCCAACCCAATTGGATCCATTCAACTTTAAGCCCAATCCAGTTTAAGCCCAACTCAATTGGATCCAATCAACTTTAAGCCCAACCCAATTGGATCCATTCAATTTTAAGCCCAACCCAATTGGATCCATTCAACTTTAAACCCAACCTAATTGGACCTAACCCACTTTAAGCCCAACCCAATTGGATCTATTCAATTTTAAGCCCAACCCAATGGATCCATTCAACTGTAAACCCAACCCAATTGGATCCATTCAACTTTAAACCCAATCTAATTGGATCCAACCCACTTTAAGCCCAACCCAATTGTATCCATTCAATTTTAAGCCCAACCCAATTGGATCCAATCAACTTTAAACCCAACACAATTGGATCCATTCAACTTTAAACCCAACCCAATTGGATCCATTCAACTTTAAACCCAACCCAATTGGATCCAACCCAATTTAATCCCAACCCAATTGGATCCATTCAATTTTAAACCGAAACCACTTTAAGCCCAACCCAATTGTATCCAATCAACTTTAAGCCCAACCAACTTTAAGCCCAACCCAATTGGATCCATTCAATTTTAAGCGCAACCCAATTGGATCCATTCAACTTTAAACGTAACCAAATTGGATCCATTCAACTCTAAACCCAACCCAATTGGATCCAACCCACTTTAAGCCCAACCCATTTGGATCCAACCTACTTTAAGCCCAACCCAATTGGATTCATTCAATTATAAGCCCGACCCAATTGGATCCATTCAATTTTAAGCCCAACCCAATTGGATCCAATCAACTTTAAACCCAACACAATTGGATCCATTCAATTTTCAAGCCAACCCAATTGGATCCATTCAACTTTAAACCCAACCCAATTGGATCCATACAACTTTAAACCCAACCCAATTTAAGCTCAACCCAATTGGATCGATTCAATTTTAAACCGAACCCACTTTAAGCCCAACCCAATTGTATCCAATCAACTTTAAGCCCAACCCAATTGGATCCATTCAATTTTAAACCCAACCCAATTAGATCCATTCAACTTTAAACCCAACCCAATGGATCCAATCAACTTTAAACCCAACCCAATTGGATCCATTGAACTTTAAACCCAACTCAAATGAATCCATTCAACTTTAAACCCAACCCAATTGGATCCAACCCAATTGGATCCAACCCACTTTAAGCCAAACCAAATTGGATCCATTCAATTTTAAGCCCAACCCAATTGGATCGGTTCAACTTTAAACCCAACCCAATTGGATCCAACCCACTTTAAGCCCAACCCAATTGGATCCAATCAACTTTAAGTCCCACCCAATTGTATCCATTCAATTTTAAGCCCGACCCAATTGGATCCATTCAACTTTAAACCCAACCCAATTGGATTCAACCCACTTTAAGCCCAACCCAATTGGATCAATTCAATTATAAGCCCAACCCAATTGGATCCATTCAACTTTAAACCCAATCCAATTGGATCCATTCAACTTTAAACCCTACCCAATTGGATCAATTCAATTTTAAACCCAACCCAATTGGATCCAACCCACTTTAAGCCCAACCCAATTGGATCCATTCAATTTTAAAACCAACCCACTTTAAGCCCAACCCAATTGGATCCATTAAACTTTAAGCCCAATCCAGTTTAAGCCCAACTCAATTGGATCCAATCAACTTTAAGCCCAACCCAATTGGATCCATTCAATTTTAAGCCCAACCCAATTGGATCCATTCAACTTTAAACACAACCCAATTGGATCCATTCAACTTTAAACCCAGCCCAATTTGATCCATTCGACTTTAAACCCAACCCAATTTGATCCAACCCAATTTAAGCCCAACACAATTGGATCCATTCAATTTTAAACCCAACCCACTTTAAGCTTACCCAATTGTATCCAATCAACTTAAGCCCAACCAACTTTAAGCCTAACCCAATTGGATCCATTCAATTTTAAGCCCAACCCAATTGGATCCATTCAACTTTAAACCCAACCCAATTGGATCCATTCAACTTTAAACCCAACCCAAATTAAGCTCAACCCAATTGGATCCATTCAATTTTAAACCCAACCCACTTTAAGCCCAACCCAATTGGATCCATTCAACTTTAAGCCCAACCAACTGTAAGCCCAACCCAATTGGATCCAATAAACTTTAAGCCCAACCCAATTGGATCCATTCAATTTTAAGCTCAACTCAATTGGATCCATTCAACTTTAAACCCAACCCAATTTGATCCATTCAACTTTAAACCCAACCCAATTGGATCCAACCAATTTAAGCCCAACCCAATTGGATCCATTCAATTTTAAAACCAACCCACTTTAAGCCCAACCCAATTGGATCCATTCAACTTTAAGCCCAATCCAGTTTAAGCCCAACTCAATTGGATCCAATCAACTTTAAGCCCAACCCAATTGGATCCATTCAATTTTAAGCCCAACCCAATTGGATCCATTCAACTTTAAACCCAACCTAATTGGACCTAACCCACTTTAAGCCCAACCCAATTGGATCTATTCAATTTTAAGCCCAACCCAATGGATCCATTCAACTGTAAACCCAACCCAATTGGATCCATTCAACTTTAAACCCAATCTAATTGGATCCAACCCACTTTAAGCCCAACCCAATTGTATCCATTCAATTTTAAGCCCAACCCAATTGGATCCAATCAACTTTAAACCCAACACAATTGGATCCATTCAACTTTAAACCCAACCCAATTGGATCCATTCAACTTTAAACCCAACCCAATTGGATCCAACCCAATTTAATCCCAACCCAATTGGATCCATTCAATTTTAAACCGAAACCACTTTAAGCCCAACCCAATTGTATCCAATCAACTTTAAGCCCAACCAACTTTAAGCCCAACCCAATTGGATCCATTCAATTTTAAGCGCAACCCAATTGGATCCATTCAACTTTAAACCCTATCCAATTGGATCTATTCAACTTTAATCCCAACCCAATTTAAGCCCAACCCAATTGGATCCATTCAATTTTAAACTCAACCCACTTTAAGCCCAACCCACTGTAAGCCCAACAAAATTGGATCCAATAAAATTTAAGCCCAACCCAATTGGATCCATTCAATTTTAAGCACAATCCAATTGAATCTATTCAACTTTAAACCCAACCCAATTGGATCCATTCAACATTAAACCCAATCCAATTGGATCCAACCAATTTAAGCCCAACCCAATTGGATCCATTCAATTTTAAACCCAACCCACTTTAAGCCAAACTCAATTGGATCCAATCAACTTTAAGCCCAATCAACTTTAAGCCCAACCCAATTGGATCTATTCAATTTTAAGCCCAACCCAATTGGATCCAATCAACTTTAAGCCCAACCCAATTGGATCTATTCAATTTTAAGCCCAACCCAATTGGATCCATTCAACTTTAAACCCAACCCAATTTGATCCAACCCACTTGAAGCCCAACCCAATTGGATCCATTCAATTTTAAGTCCAACCCAATGTATCCATTCAACTTTAAACCCAACCCAATTGGATCCGTTCAACTTTAAACCCAACCCAGTTGGATCCACTCAACTTTAAACCCAACCCAATTGGATCAAACCCACTTTAAGCCCAACCCAATTGGATCCATTCAATTTTAAGCCAACCCAATTGGATCCATTCAACTTTAAACCCTACCCAATTGGATCCATTCAACTTTAAACCTAACCAAATTGGATCTATTCAACTCTAAACCCTACACAATTGGATCCAAACCACTTTAAGCCCAACCCATTTGGATCCAACCCACTTTAAGCCCAACCCAATTGGATCCATTTAATTTTAAGCCCAACCCAATTGGATCAAACCCACTTTAAGCCCAGCCCAATTGGATCCAACCCACTTTAAGCCCAACTAAATTGGATCCATTCAATTTTAAGCCCAACCCAATTGGATCCATTAAACTTTAAACCCAACCCAATTGGATCCATTCAACTTTAAGCCTAACCTAATTGGATCCATTCAATTTTAAGCCCAACTCAATTGGATCCATTAAACTTTAAACCCAACCCATTTGGATCCATTCAACTTTAAGCCCAACCATATTGGATCCATTCAATTTTAAGCCCAACCCAATTGGATCCATTCAACTTTAAATCCAACCCAATTGGATCTAACCCACTTTAAGCCCAACTCAATTGGATCCATTCAATTTTAAGCCCAACCCAATTGGATCCATTCAAATTTAAACGCAACCAAATTGGATCCATTCAACTTTAAACGTGACTAAATTGGATCCATTCAACTCTAAACCCAACCCAATTGGATCCAACCCACTGTAAGCCCAACCCATTTGGATCCAACCCACTTTAAGCCCAACCCAATTGGATTATTCAATTTTAAGCCCAACCTAATTGGATCCATTCAACTTTAAACCCATCCCAATTGGATCCAACCCACTTTAAGCCCAACCCAATTGGATCCCTTCAATTTTAAGCCCAACCCAATTGGATCCATTCAACTTTAAACCCTATCCAATTGGATCCATTCAACTCTAAACCCTACCCAATTGGATCCAACCCACTTTAAACCCAACCCATTTGGATCCAACCCACTTTAAGCCCAACTCAATTGGATCCATTTAATTTTAAGCCCAACCCAATTGGATCCATTCAACTTTAAACAAACCCAATTGGATCCAACCCACTTTAATCCCAACCCAATTGGATCCATTCAATTTTAAGCCCAACCCAATTGGATCCAATCAACTTTAAACCCAACACAATTGGATCCATTCAACTTTAAACCCAACCCAATTGGATCCATTCAACTTTAAATCAACCAATTTGGATCCAACCCAATTTAAGCCCAACCCAATTGGATCATTCAATTTTAAACCCAACCCACTTTAAGCCCAACCCAATTATATCCAATCAACTTTAAGCCCAACCAACTTTAAGCCCAACCCAATTGAATCCATTCAATTTTAAGCCCAACCCAATTGGATCCATTTAACTTTAAACCCAACCCAATTGAATCCATTCAACTTTAAACCCAACCCAATTTAAGCCCAACCCAATTGGATCCATTCAATTCTAAACCCAATTCACTTTAAGCCCAACCCAATTGGATCCATTCAACTTTAAGCCCAACCCACTGTAAGCCCAACCCAATTGGATCCACTAAACTTTAAGCCCAACCCAATTGGATCCATTCAATTTTAAGCCCAACCCAATTGGATCCATTCAACTTTAAACCCAACCCAATTGGATCCATTCAATTTTAAACCCAACCCACTTTATGCCCAACCCAATTAGATCCAATCAACTTTAAGCCCAACACACTTTAAGCCCAACCCAATTGGATCCAATTAATTTTAAGCCCAACCAAGTTGGATCCATTCAACTTTAAACCCAACCCAATTGGATCCATTCAATTTTAAACCCAACCCACTTTAAGCCCAACCCAATTGGATCCATTCAACTTTAAGCCCAACTCACTTTAAGCCCAACCCAATTAGATCCAATTAACTTTAAGCCCAACCCACTTTAAGCCCTACCCAATTGGATTCATTCAATTTTAAGCCCAACCCAATTGGATCCATTCAACTTTAAACCCAACCCAAATGGATCCAACCCACTTTAAGCCCAACCCAATTGGATCCATTCAATTTTAAGCCCAAACCAATTGGGTCCATTCAACTTTAAACCCAACCCAATTGGATCCAACCCAATTTAAGCCCAACCCACTTTAAGCCCAACCCAATTGGATCCATTCAATTTTATGCCCAACCTAATTGGATCCATTCAACTTTAAACCCAACCCAATTGGATCCAACCCACTTTAAGCCCAACCCAATTGGATCCATTCAATTTTAAGCCCAACCCAATTGGACCCATTCAACTTTAAACCCAACCCAATTGGATCCATTCCACTTTAAACCCAACCCAATTGGATGCAACCCACTTTAAACCCAACCCAATTGGATCCAACCCACTTTAAGCCCAACCCAATTGGATTCAACCCACTTTAAGCCCAACCCTATTGGATCCATTCAATTTTAAGCCCAACCCAATTAGATCCATTCAACTTTAAACCCAACCCAATTGGAACACTTCAACTTTAAATCCAACCCAATTGGATCCAACCCAATTTAAGCCCATCCCAATTGGATCCATTCAATTTTAAACACAACCCACTTTAAGCCCAATCCAATTGGATCCATTCAACTTTAAACCCAATCCACTTTAAGACCAACTCTATTGGATCGATTCAATATTAAGCCCAACCCAATTGGATACAACCCACTTTAAGCCCAACCCAATTGGATCTATTCAATTTTAAGCCAAACTCAATTGCATCCATTCAATTTTAAACCCAACCTAATTGGATCCATTTAACTTTAAACACAACTCAATTGGATCCAACCCTATTTAAGCCCAACCCAATTGGATCCATTCAATTTTAAACCTAACCCACTTTAAGCCCAACCCAATTGGATCCATTCAACTTTAAGCCCAACCCACTTTAAGCCCGACCCAATTAGATCCAATCAAATTTAAGCCCAACCCACTTTAAGCCTAACCCAATTGGACCCATTCAATTTTAAGCCCAACCCAAATGGATCCATTCAACTTTAAACCCAACCCACTATAAGCCCAACCCAATTGGATCCATTCAATGTTAAGCCCAACCCAATTGGATCCATTCAACTTTAAACCCAACCTAATTGGATCTATTTTACTTTAAACCCAACCCAATTGGATCCAACCCACTTTAAGCCCAACCATATTGGATCCATTCAATTTTAAGCCCAACCCAATTAGATCCATTCAACTTTAAATCCAACCCAATTGGATCCAACCCACTTTAAGCCCAACTCAATTGGATCCATTCAATTTTAAGCCAAACCCAATTGGATCCATTCAAATTTAAACCCAACCCAATTGGATCCATTCAACTTTAAACGTAACCAAATTGGATCCATTCAACTCTAAACCCAACCCAATTGGATCCAACCCACTTTAAGCCCAACCCATTTGGATCCAACCCACTTTAAGCCCAACCCAATTGGATTCATTCAATTTTAAGCCCGACCCAATTGGATCCATTCAATTTTAAGCCCAACCCAATTGGATCCAATCAACTTTAAACCCAACACAATTGGATCCATTCAATTTTAAAGCCAACCCAATTGGATCCATTCAACTTTAAACCCAACCCAATTGGATCCATTCAACTTTAAACCCAACCTAATTTAAGCCCAACCCAATTGGATCGATTCAATTTTAAACCGAACCCACTGTAAGCCCAACCCAATTGTATCCAATCAACTTTAAGCCCAACCCAATTGGATCCATTCAATTTTAAGCCCAACCCAATTAGATCCATTCAACTTTAAACCCAACCCAATGGATCCATTCAACTTTAAACCCAACCCAATTGGATCCATTGAACGTTAAACCCAACTTAAATGAATCCATTCAACTTTAAACCCAACCCAATTGGATCCAACCCACTTTAAGCCCAACCCAATTGGATCCAACCCACTTTAAGCCCAACCAAATTGGATCCATTCAATTTTAAGCCCAACCCAATTGGATCCGTTCAACTTTAAACCCAACTCAATTGGATCCAACCCACTTTAAGCCCAACCCAATTGGATCCAATCAACTTTAAGTCCCACCCAATTGTATCCATTCAATTTTAAGCCCGACCCAATTGGATCCATTCAACTTTAAACCCAACCCAATTGGATTCAACCAACTTTAAGCCCAACCCAATTAGATCAATTCAATTTTAAGCCCAACCCAATTGGATCCATTCAACTTTAAACCCAATCCAATTGGATCCATTCAACTTTAAACCCTACCCAATTGGATCAATTCAACTTTAAACCCAACCCAATTGGATCCAACCCACTTTAAGCCCAACCCAATTGGATCCATTTAATTATAAGCCCAACCCAATTGGATCCATTCAACTTTAAACCCAACCCAATTGGATCCAACCCACTTTAAGCCCAACCCAATTGGATCCATTCAATTTTAAGCCCAACCCAATTGGATCCATTCAACTTTAAACACAACCCAATTGGATCCATTCAACTTTAAACCCAACCCAATTTGATCCATTCGACTTTAAACCCAACCCAATTTGATCCAACCCATTTAAGCCCAACACAATTGGATCCATTAAATTTTAAACCCAACCCACTTTAAGCTTACCCAATTGTATCCAACCCACTTTAAGCTTACCCAATTGTATCCATTAAATTTTAAGCCCAACCCAATTAGATCCATTCAACTTTAAACCCAACCCAATTGGATCCATTCAACTTTAAACCCAACCCAAATTAAGCTCAACCCAATTGGATCCATTCAATTTTAAACCCAACCCACTTTAAGCCCAACCCAATTGGATCCATTCAACTTTAAGCCCAACCAACTGTAAGCCCAACCCAATTGGATCCAATAAACTTTAAGCCCAACCCAATTGGATCCATTCAATTTTAAGCTCAACCCAATTGGATCCATTCAACTTTAAACCCAACCTAATTTGATCCATTCAACTTTAAACCCAACCCAATTGGATCCAACCAATTTAAGCCCAACCCAATTGAATCCATTCAATTTTAAAACCAACCCACTTTAAGCCCAACCCAATTGGATCCATTCAACTTTAAGCCCAATCCACTTTAAGCCCAACTCAATTGGATCCAATCAACTTTAAGCCCAACCCAATTGGATCCATTCAATTTTAAGCCCAACCCAATTGGATCCATTCAACTTTAAACCCAACCTAATTGAATCTAACCCACTTTAAGCCCAACCAATTGGATCTAAATTCAATTTTAAGCCCAACCCAATGGATCCATTCAACTTTAAACCCAACCCAATTGGATCCATTTAACTTTAAACCCAACCCAAATGATCCATTCAACTTTAAACCCAACCCAATTGGATCCAACCCACTTTAAGCCCAACCCAATTGGATCCAACCCACTTTAAGCCTAACCAAATTGGATCCATTCAATTTTAAGCCCAACCCTATTGGATCCATTCAACTTTAAACCCAACCCAATTTGATCCAACCCACTTTAAGCCCAACCCAATTGGATCCAATCAACTTTAAGTCCCACCCAATTTTATCCATTCAATTTTAAGCCCGACCCAATTGGATCCATTCAACTTTAAACGCAACCCAATTGGATACAACCCACTTTAAGCCCAACCCAATTGGATCAATTCAATTTAAAGCCCAACCCAAATGGATCCATTCAACTTTAAACCCAATCCAATTGAATCCATTCAACTTTAAACGCTACCCAATTGGATCCATTCAACTTTAAACCCAACCCAATTGGATCCAACCCACTTTAAGCCCAACCCAATTGGATTCAACCCACTTTAAGCCAAACCTAATTGGATCCATTCAATTATAAGCCCAACCCAATTGGATCCATTCAACTTTAAACCCAACCCAATAGGATCCAACCCACTTTAAGCCCAACCCAATTGGATCCATTCAATTTTAAGCCCAACCCAATTGGATCCATTCAACTTTAAACACAACCCAATTGGATCCATTCAACTTTAAACCCAACCCAATTTGATCCATTCAACTTTAAACCCAACTCAATTTGATCCAACCCAATTTAAGCCCAACACAATTGGATCCATTCAATTTTAAACCCAACCCACTTTAAGCCCAACCCAATTTGATCCAATCAACTTTAAGCCCAACCCAATTTAAGCCCAGCCCAATTGGATCCATTCAATTTTAAGCCTAACCCAATTGGATCCATTCAACTTTAAACCCAACCCAATTGGATCCAACCCACTTTAAGCCTAACCCAATTGGATCCATTCAATATTAAGCCCTACCCAATTGGATCCATTCAACTTTAAACCCAACCAAATTTGATCCATTCAACTTTAAACCCAACCCAATTAGATCCAACCCAATTTAAGCCCAACCCAATAGGGTCCATTAAATTTTAAACCCATCAAACTTTCAGCCCGACCCCATTGGATCCATTCAACTTTAAGCCCAACCCACTTTAAGCCCAACCCAATTGGATCCAATCAACTTTAAGTCCTACCCAATTGTATCCATTCATATTTAAACCCAACCCAATTGGATCAATTCAATTTTAAGCCCAACCTTATTGGATCCATTCAACTTTAAACCCAACCCAATTGGATCCATTCAACTTTAAACCCAACCCAATTGGATCCATTCAACTTTAAACCCAACCCAATTGGATCCAACCCACTTTAAGCCCAACCCAATTGGATCCAACCCACTTTAAGCCCAACCCAATTGGATCCATTCAATTATAAGCCCAACCCAATTGGATCCATTCAACTTTAAACCCAACCCAATTGGATCCAACCCACTTTAAGCCCAACCCACTTTAAGCCCAACCCAATTGGATCCATTCAATTTTAAGCACAACCCAATAGGATCCATTCAACTTTAGACCCAACCCAATCGGATCCATTCAACTTTAAACCCAACCCAATTTAAGCCCAACCCAATTGGATCCATTCAATTTTAAACCCAACCCACTTTAAGACCGACCCAATTGGATCCATTCAACTTTAAGCCCAACCCACTTTAAGCCCAACCCAATTGGATCCAATCAACTTTAAGTCCAACCCAATCGTATCCATTCAATTTTTAGACCAACCCAGTTGGATCCATTCAACTTTTAACCCTACCCAATTGGATCCAACCCACTTTAAGCCCAACCCAATTGGATCTATTCAATTTTAAGCCCAACCCAATTGGATCCATTCAACTTTAAACCCAACCCAATTTGATGGAGATCCGCCCATGCAAAATAAGACAAACAAGATGGATCCCTTGATCGTGAAAGATGGGCCAATTACAAGAGCACGTGCTAAGAAGATCAAGGAAGCCATGATGGCTCTTGTAGCTAAAATAAAAGAACAAGTCCAAGAGGCCTCTTCAATGGGCCAAACGATGAATATTATTCAAGTTGGTGGGCTAGAGTTCTAAAGAAGAGTTGGGCTTATTTTTTTTATCCAATATTAAGGCCCAAGTTGAAGGATATGTTGGGCTAATTTATTATCCAAAATTTAGGCCCAAAGGAAGGATTTTCGTTCATCAATCAAAGGCATATAAAAGTGCCTATTTAAAGATAATTAAATGTATTGTTTAAGTGTTTAAAAGAATCCTAGAACATAGTAGAATGTATTTAAACCTTTAAAGGAATCCTAGAACATAGTAGGCATCTTTTGACTAGTTTTAGGGTGAATAAATGTGGTCAAAAGTGTAATCAAGATGTTTAGGGTAAATTTGGTCTAAAGTGTCATGAAGATGTTTTTAAGCATCTTAGGAGTCTTTTGTTGCCTATAAATAGGCCTTGTAAACATTTGTAAATCATCAACAATTTTAAGCATAAAAATTTCCTTTGAATTTACTATCTCTTGTGAGAGTATTTTCTTTTGAGAACTTATCAAGATTCTTGAGCAAGATCTTGTGGCGTTCAACATACCGAGGTTCTTGGCTCATTCTATAGCCAACGGGTCGAGGTTTTTAAGCTCTATATAAGATCAAACCAGATTTCGGTTTTGGGGAGATTCTTATCTCATACGTTGGGTTCTTAGATCATTATATCTAATGGGTCCTTCGTCGTATCCACATCAGTTTGGTATCAGAGCAATCTGGTATTGATCTGATCTTTTTCGTTTATCTTTGTTCTTGTAGAAAAAAAAAAAAAAAGTTCGAAAAAAAAAAAAAAATCAAAAAAAAAAAAAAAATCGGAAAAAAAAAAACGAAAAGAAGAATACAATTTGTTGAGTTAGTACTCTAAAAGAATCAATTTCAAGAATTCTTTGTTCCCTACATCTATAGGACTAAGGTATTGTTGAATGTTCTAGAAATTGTTCAAACTTGATTTTGTTCTCAAAATTTGAGTGGTAAAAGGCTTGAGTGGTGAGTTCATTAGAGGGGAGGTAAAAGCTAAAGAGTGATACACGAGTGGATTGTAAGGTATCTTTTTGAGTGATACACGAGTGTTTTTGTGAGAAAATTTTATACCATGGAGGAAACACAAAATAACCCACAAGAAGCTTTTACACTTAATGCTATGCAACAACAATTTGCAAGATTGAGTGTAATTCTTGAAGGCATCACGGATCGGCTAGAGAGATTAGAACAAGCTGCTCCAAGGGAACGTAGAAATCCTAATGTACCCCAACAACGAAGATATGAGGAGTGGGACGAAGAGGAAGAAGATGATGATATTGGGGCTGCTCATGAATTCCAAAGGCGAGGAGGTAGAAGAAGGAGAAATGATGAAGTTGATCGAGACTTGGGAAACATCAAAATAAACATCCCTACTTTCCATGGAAGAAGTAATCCAGAAGCCTACTTGGAGTGGGAAAAGAAGGTAGATTTGATTTTTGACTGTCATAATTACTCCGAGGAAAAGAAAGTAAGACTTGCGGCTATCGAGTTCACCGACTATGCAATAGTATGGTGGGATCAACTTGTTACAAATCGAAGGCGATATGGAGAAAGGCCGGTTACTACATGGGCTGAAATGAAGTCAATCATGCGTAAAAGGTTTGTGCCATCACATTATTTTCGAGAATTATATCAAAAACTTCAATCTATGACTCAGGGCACAAAAAGTGTGGATGAATACTATAAGGAAATGGAGATTTCCATGATTAGAGCAAATGTTGAAGAAGATCGAGAGGCAACAATGGCTCGTTTTCTAAATGGGTTGAAACGAGAGATTGCTAACATTGTGGAACTTCATCACTATGTGGAGCTTGAAGACATGGTACATACAGCCATGAAAGTGGAAAGACAACTGAAGAGGGAGGGTTCTCTACAAAGAAATTATTCGCAACGTTTCCAATCTTCAAACAAGATAAAAGAAGGAGTACCCAAGGAAACTTTTGGGAATACATCAAAGTCACAATATGAGACATCACGAGTCAAGCCTAACGAAGCTGAAAAAGGAAAAGGTAATATTACTTCATCTTCTCGAAGTCGTGATATTAAATGCTTTCGTTGTCAGGGACATGGGCATATTGCATCTGAGTGCCCAAACAAAAGAGTGATGATTCTTAGAGACAATGGAGAAATTGAATCTGAAGTTGAAAGTGAAGAAGAGAGTGATGAGGAAGTGGAGAAAGTTAATGCTGAATCAGGGGAACTTTTGGTGGTACGAAGAGCCCTAAACATGCAAGCAAAGTTCGGAGAAGCAGAACAACAAAGAGAAAACATCTTCCATACAAGATGTTTGGTGCAAAAAAAGGTATGCATGTTGATTATTGATAGTGGGAGCTGTACCAATGTGGCTAGTATGGATATGGTGGAGAAATTAAGTTTGAGTACATTGAAACATCCTAATCCATATAAGCTTCAATGGCTTAATGAATGTGGAGAAATTCTAGTTACTAAGCAGGTTTTGGTGCCATTCTCTATTGGGAAATACGAGGATGAAGTTCTATGCGATGTGATACCAATGCATGCAAGTCATATTCTTTTGGGAAGGCCATGGCAATTCGATCGGCGAGTGGTATATGATGGGTACCTTAATCGTTTCACATTGAAGCATAAAAATAAAACCATCATGCTTATATCTTTAACTCCACAACAGGTTCATGAAGATCAAATCAAAATGTCTCAAACAAGAAGAGAAAAAAAAGTTGAGGAACAAAATGTGAGCAAAAAAAAGAGTGGAGAAAAAAATAAGAGGGCTGAATTGAGTGTTCCCGAGGGAGAAAAGAAATTGGAAGTAAGTGAGTCCACAAAAAGAGTGAATTTTTATGCTAGAGGGAGTGAGTTAAAAAGAGCTCTAGTTGAAAAAAAGAGTGTGTTGGTGTTGATACATAAACAATCATATTTGAGCACTAACGAACTAACATCTTCTTTGCCTAGTTCTTTTGTATCTCTTTTACAGGAATATGAAGATGTTTTTCCGGACGAAGAACCGGATGGTTTACCACCATTGAGGGGCATTGAACATCAAATTGATTTCATTCCCGGTGCAACACTTCCAAACCGACCAGCTTATAGAGCTAATCCCGAGGAAACAAAAGAAATCCAAAGACAAGTGGAGGACTTGATGACTAAAGGCAAAGTTCGAGAAAGCATGAGTCCATGCGCTGTACCGGTGATTATAGTCCCGAAGAAAGATGGAACATGGAGAATGTGCATAGATTGCCGTGCTGTCAATAAAATTACGGTGAAGTATCGCTACCCTATTCCTAGGTTAGATGATATGCTTGATGAATTGTATGGTGCTTTAATTTTCTCTAAAATTGATTTAAAGAGTGGATATCATCAAATACGAATCAATGAAGGTGATGAATGGAAAACAGCTTTCAAAACAAAATATGGTCTATATGAATGGTTGGTAATGCCGTTTGGCTTAACTAATGCACCGAGCACTTTCATGAGATTAATGAACCATGTTTTGCGTAACTTCATTGGAAAGTTTGTTGTTGTGTATTTTGACGATATCCTTATCTATAGCAAAAGTATAGAAGAACATCTTGATCATGTGCGTATAGTGTTAGACACATTAAGAAAAGAATCTTTATATGCCAATCTTAAGAAATGTTCTTTTTGCATGGAAAAAAGTTGTTTTTCTTGGTTTTGTAGTAAGTGCTAATGGAATTGAAATGGAAAAGGACAAGGTTAATGCTATTCTAGATTGGCCAACTCCTAAAAACATTGCTGAAGTAAGAAGTTTTCATGGTCTCGCTAGTTTCTATCGAAGGTTTGTTAGAGACTTTAGCACCATTGCTGCACCACTTAATGAAATTGTAAAAAAAGATGTTGGATTTCATTGGGGAGAAAAGCAAGAGCATGCATTTAATCTTTTGAAGGAAAAACTCACTACTGCTCCAATTCTTGCATTGCCTAACTTTAACAAAAGTTTTGAACTTGAATGTGATGCATCTGGAGTAGGTATAGGGGCTGTTTTAATGCAGGATGGAAAGCCGATTGCCTACTTTAGTGAGAAGTTGAAGGGAGCTCAATTGAACTATCCAACTTACGATAAGGAGTTGTACGCTTTGGTGAGAGTATTGGAGACGTGGCAACATTACTTGTGGTCTCGAGAGTTTGTTATCCACACTGATCATGAATCTCTCAAGTACCTCAAAGGGCAAGGTAAACTTAATAAGAGACATGCTAAGTGGGTGGAATTCATTGAATCATTTCCATATGTGATAAAGTATAAAAAAGGGAAAGAAAATATTGTTGCTGATGCATTATCAAGGAGGCATGCATTGATCACTACATTAAGTTCTAAACTTTTAGGTTTTGAGTCAATTAAGGAAGTTTATGCTAACGATTCTGATTTTGCTTCAATTTACTTAGCTTGTGAAAATGGTGCATTCGAAAAGTTCTATAGGCATGAAGGATATTTATTTCGTGAACGTAAACTATGCATTCCTAAATGTTCTATGCGTGAATTGCTTGTTAGAGAAGCCCATGGGGGAGGGCTAATGGGGCATTTTGGAATACATAAAACTTTGAGTGTCTTAAATGATCATTTCTTTTGGCCTAAAATGCGTATTGATGTTGAAAGAATTTGTGAAAAATGCATAACTTGCTTGAAAGCTAAATCAAGAGCACAACCACATGGATTGTACAAACCTTTACCTATACCAAATGAACCTTGGGTAGACATATCCATGGACTTTGTTTTGGGTTTACCAAGAACAAAAAAAGGTAAAGACTCTGTGTTTGTGGTTGTTGATAGATTTTCCAAAATGGCACACTTTATTCCATGTAATAAGACCAATGACGCAACACATATTGCTGATTTATTCTTTAAGGAAATTGTTCGTTTGCATGGAGTACCAAGGACTATAGTGAGTGATAGAGATGCAAAATTTTTGAGTCACTTTTGGCGTGTTTTGTGGGGTAAATTAGGAACTAAACTTCTATTCTCTACTACATGTCACCCCCAAACAGATGGACAAACTGAAGTTGTTAATAGAACATTGTCTCAATTGCTTAGAATTTTAATTCAAAAGAACTTGAAAAATTGGGAAGATTGTTTGTCATTTGCTGAATTTGCATATAATAGAAGTGTGCATTCTGCTACTAATCACTCTCCATTTGAAGTGGTATATGGTTTTAATCCGCTAAGTCCACTTGATCTTATTCCAATACCTATCGATGAACGTGCAAGCCTTGATGGAAAAGCAAAAGCTGAGATGATTAAGAAATTGCATGAAAAGGTGAGACTCAACATTGAAAAGAGAACTGAGCAGTATGTCAAGCAAGCTAACAAAGGTCGTAAACAAGTCATATTTGAGCCTGGAGATTGGGTTTGGTTACACTTGAGAAAGGAAAGATTTTCAGGCCAAAGAAAGTCAAAATTGCAACCACGAGGAGATGGACCATTTCAAGTTATTGCACGAATCAATGACAATGCCTATAAACTAGACCTTCCAGGTGAGTATAACGTAAGTGCAACTTTTAATGTTTCTGATCTTTCTCCTTATTTTGGTGATATAGATTCGAGGACGAATCCTTTTGAAGAGGAAGGGAATGATGGAGATCCGCCCATGCAAAATAAGACAAACAAGATGGATCCCTTGATCGTGAAAGATGGGCCAATTACAAGAGCACGTGCTAAGAAGATCAAGGAAGCCATGATGGCTCTTGTAGCTAAAATAAAAGAACAAGTCCAAGAGGCATCTTCAATGGGCCAAACGATGAATATTATTCAAGTTGGTGGGCTAGAGTTCTAAAGAAGAGTTGGGCTTATTTTTTTTATCCAATATTAAGGCCCAAGTTGAAGGATATGTTGGGCTTATTTATTATCCAAAATTTAGGCCCAAAAGAAGGATTTTCGTTCATCAATCAAAGGCATATAAAAGTGCCTATTTAAAGATAATTAAATGTATTGTTTAAGTGTTTAAAAGAATCCTAGAACATAGTAGAATGTATTTAAACCTTTAAAGGAATCCTAGAACATAGTAGGCATCTTTTGACTAGTTTTAGGGTGAATAAATGTGGTCAAAAGTGTAATCAAGATGTTTAGGGTAAATTTGGTCTAAAGTGTCATGAAGATGTTTTTAAGCATCTTAGGAGTCTTTTGTTGCCTATAAATAGGCCTTGTAAACATTTGTAAATCATCAACAATTTTAAGCATAAAAATTTCCTTTGAATTTACTATCTCTTGTGAGAGTATTTTCTTTTGAGAACTTATCAAGATTCTTGAGCAAGATCTTGTGGCGTTCAACATACCGAGGTTCTTGGCTCATTCTATAGCCAACGGGTCGAGGTTTTTAAGCTCTATATAAGATCAAACCAGATTTCGGTTTTGGGGAGATTCTTATCTCATACGTTGGGTTCTTAGATCATTATATCTAATGGGTCCTTCGTCGTATCCACATCACAATTGGATCCATTCAACTTTAAACCCAACCGAATTTGATCCAACCCACTTTAAGCCCAACCCAATTGGATCCATTCAACTTTAAACCAAACACCAATTGGATCCAACCCACTTTAAGCCCAACCCAATTGGATCCATTCAATTTTAAACCCAACCCAGTTGGATCCATTCAACTTTAAATCCAACCCAATTGGATCCAACCCAATTTAAGCCCAACCCAATTGGATCCATTCAATTTTAAACCCAACCCACTTTAAGCCCAACCCAATTGAATCCAATCAACTTTAAGCCCAACCCAATTGGATCCATTCAATTTTGAGCCGAACCCAATTGGATCAATTCAACTTTAAACCCAACCCAATTGAATCCAACCCACTTTAAGCCCAACCCAATTGGATCCATTCAACTTTAAGCCCAACCCAATTGGATCCATTCAACTTTAATCCCAACCCAATTGGATCCACTCAACTTTAAACCCAACCCAAATGGTTCCAACCCAATTTAAGCCCAACCTAATTGGATCCATTCAATTTTAAACCCAACCCACTTTAAGCCCAACCCAATTAGATCCAGTCAACTTTAAGCACAACCCACTTTAAGCCCAACCCAATTGGATCCAATCAACTTTAAACCCAACCAACTTTAAGCCCAACCCAATTGGATCCATTCAATTTTAAGCCCAACTCAATTGGATCCATTGAATTTTAAGCCCAACTCAATTGGATCCATTCAACTTTAAACCTAACCCAATTGGATCCAACCCACTTTAAGACCAACCCAATTGGATCAATTCAATTTTAAGCCCAAACCAATTAGATCCATTCAACTTTAAATCCAACCCAATCGGATCCATTCGACTTTAAACCCAACCCAATTTAAGCCCAACCTAATTGAATCCATTCAATTTTAAACACAACCTACTTTAAGCCCGACCCAATTGGATCCATTCAACTTTAAGCCCAACCCACTTTAAGCCCAACCCAATTGGATCCAATCAACTTTAAGTCCAACCCAATTGTATCCATTCAATTTTAAGCCCAACCCAGTTGGATCCATTCAACTTTAAACCCAACCCAATTGGATCCATTCAACTTTAAACCCAACCGAATTTGATCCAACCCACTTTAAGCCCAACCCAATTGGATCCATTCAACTTTAAACCAAACACCAATTGGATCCAACCCACTTTAAGCCTAACCCAATTGGATCCATTCAATTTTAAACCCAATCCAGTTGGATCCATTCAACTTTAAATCCAACCCAATTGGATCCAACCCAATTTAAGCCCAACCCAATTGGATCCATTCAATTTTAAACACAACCCACTTTAAGCCCAACCCAATTGAATCCAATCAACTTTAAGCCCAACCCACTTTAAGCCCAACCCAATTGGATCCATTCAATTTTGAGCCGAACCCAATTGGATAAATTCAACTTTAAACCCAACCCAATTGAATCCAACCCACTTTAAGCCCAACCCAATTGGATCCATTCAACTTTAAGCCCAACCCAATTGGATCCATTCAACTTTAATCCCAACCCAATTGGATCCACTCAACTTTAAACCCAACCCAAATGGTTCCAACCCAATTTAAGCCCAACCTAATTGGATCCATTCAATTTTAAACCCAACCCACTTGAAGCCCAACCCAATTGGATCCAGTCAACTTTAAGCACAACCCACTTTAAGCCCAACCCAATTGGATCCAATCAACTTTAAACCCAACCAACTTTAAGCCCAACCCAATTGGATCCATTCAATTTTAAGCCCAACTCAATTGGATCCATTGAATTTTAAGCCCAACTCAATTGGATCCATTCAACTTTAAACCTAACCCAATTGGATCCAACCCACTTTAAGACCAACCCAATTGGATCAATTCAATTTTAAGCCCAAACCAATTAGATCCATTCAACTTTAAACCCAACCCAATCGGATCCATTCGACTTTAAACCAAACCCAATTTAAGCCCAGCCTAATTGAATCCATTCAATTTTAAACACAACCTACTTTAAGCCCGACCCAATTGGATCCATTCAACTTTAAGCCCAACCCACTTTAAGCCCAACCCAATTGGATCCAATCAACTTTAAGTCCAACTCAATTGTATCCATTCAATTTTAAGCCCAACCCAGTTGGATCCATTCAACTTTAAACACAACCCAATTGGATCCATTCAACTTTAAACCCAACCGAATTTGATCCAACCCACTTTAAGCCCAACCCAATTGGATCCATTCAACTTTAAACCAAACACCAATTGGATCCAACCCACTTTAAGCCTAACCCAATTGGATCCATTCAATTTTAAACCCAACCCAGTTGGATCCATTCAACTTTAAATCCAACCCAATTGGATCCAACCCAATTTAAGCCCAACCCAATTGGATCCATTCAATTTTAAACCCAACCCACTTTAAGCCCAACCCAATTGAATCCAATCAACTTTAAGCCCAACCCACTTTAAGCCCAACCCAATTGGATCCATTCAATTTTGAGCCGAACCCAATTGGATCAATTCAACTTTAAACCCAACCCAATTGAATCCAACCCACTTTAAGCCCAACCCAATTGGATCCATTCAACTTTAAGCCCAACCCAATTGGATCCATTCAACTTTAATCCCAACCCAATTGGATCCACTCAACTTTAAACCCAACCCAAATGGTTCCAACCCAATTTAAGCCCAACCTAATTGGATCCATTCAATTTTAAACCCAACCCACTTTAAGCCCAACCCAATTGGATCCAGTCAACTTTAAGCACAACCCACATTAAGCCCAACCCAATTGGATCCAATCAACTTTAAACCCAACCAACTTTAAGCCCAACCCAATTGGATCCATTCAATTTTAAGCCCAACTCAATTGGATCCATTGAATTTTAAGCCCAACTCAATTGGATCCATTCAACTTTAAACCTAACCCAATTGGATCCAACCCACTTTAAGACCAACCCAATTAGATCAATTCAATTTTAAGCCCAAACCAATTAGATCCATTCAACTTTAAACCCAACCCAATCGGATCCATTCGACTTTAAACCCAACCCAATTTAAGCCTAACCTAATTGAATCCATTCAATTTTAAACACAACCTACTTTAAGCCCGACCCAATTGGATCCATTCAACTTTAAGCCCAACCCACTTTAAGCCCAACCCAATTGGATCCAATCAACTTTAAGTCCAACCCAATTGTATCCATTCAATTTTAAGCCCAACCCAGTTGGATCCATTCAACTTTAAACCCAACCCAATTAGATCCAACCCACTTTAAGCCCAACCCAATTGGATCTATTCAATTTTAAGCCCAACCCAATTGGATACATTCAACTTTAAACCCAACCCAATTGGATCCATTCAACTTCAAACCCAACCCAATTGGATCCATTCAACTTTAAACCCAACCCAATTGGATCCAACCCACTTTAAGCCCAACTCAATTGGATCCAACCCACTTTAAGCCCAACCCAATTGGATCCATTCAATTATAAGCCCAACTCAATTGGATCCATTCAACTTTAAACCCAACCCAATTGGATTCAACCCACTTTAAGCCAACCCAATTGGATCCATTCAATTTTAAGCCCAACCCAATTGGATCCATTCAACTTTAAACTCAACCCAATTGGATCCATTCAACTTTAAACCCAACCCAATTTGATCCATTCAACATTAAACCCAACCTAATTGGATCCAGCCCAATTTAAGCCCAACACAATTGGATCCATTCAATTTTAAACCCAACCCACTTTAAGCCCAACCCAATTGGATCCAATCAACTTTAAGCCCAATTCAATTTAAGCCCAGCCCAATTGGATCCATTCAACTTTAAACCCAACCCAATTGGATACATTCAACTTTAAACTCAACCCAATTGAATCCAACCCAATTTAAGCCCAACCCAATTGGATCCATTCAATTTTAAACCCAGCCAACTTTAAGGCCAACCCAATTGGATCCAATCAACTTTATGCCCAACCCAATTTGAGCCCAACCCAATTGGATCCATTCAATTTTAAGCCTAACCCAATTGGATCCATTCAACTTTAAACCCAACCCAATTGGATCTAATCCACTTTAAGCCCAACCAATTGGATCCATTCAATTATAAGCCCAACTCAATTGGATCCATTCAACTTTAAACCCAACCCAATTGGATTCAACCCACTTTAAGCCCAACCCAATTGGATCCATTCGACTTTAAACCCAACTCAATTGGATCCAACCCAATTTCAGCCCAACCCAATTGGATCCAACCCACTTTAAGCCCAACCCAATTGGATCCATTCGATTATAAGCCCAACCCAATTGGATCCATTCAACTTTAAACCCAACCCTATTGGATCCAACCCACTTTAAACCCAATCTAATTGGATCCATTCAATTTTATGCCCAACCCAATTGGATCCATTCAATTTTAAGCCCAACCCAGTTGGATCCATTCAATTTTAAGCCCAACCCAGTTGGATCCATTCAATTTTAAACCCAACCCAATTGGATCCAAACCACTTTAAGCCCAACCCAATTGGATCCATTCAATTTTAAGCCCAACCCAATTGGATTCATTCAACTTTAAACCCAACCCAATTGGATCCATTCAACTTTAAATCCAACCCAATTGGATCCATTCATCTTTAAACCCAACCCAATTGGATCCAACCCACTTTAAGCCCAACCCAATTGGATCCAACCTACTTTAAGCCCAACCCAATTGGATCCATTCAATTATAAGCCCAACTCAATTGGATCCATTTAACTTTAAACCCAACCCAATTGGATTCAACTCACTTTAAGCCAACCCAATTAGATCCATTCAATTTTCAGCCCAACCCAATTGGATACATTCAACTTTAAACCCAACCCAATTGGATCCATTCAACTTTAAACCCAACCCAATTTGATCCATTCAACTTTAAACCCAACCCAATTGGATCCAACCCAATTTAAGCCCAACACAATTGGATCCATTCAATTTTAAACCCAACCCACTTTAAGCCCAACCCAATTGGATCCAATCAACTTTAAGTCCAACTCAATTTAAGCCCAGCCCAATTGGATCCATTCAATTTTAAGCCCAACCCAATTGGATCCATTCAACTTTAAACCCAACCCAATTGGATCCTACCCACTTTAAGCCTAACCCAATTGGATTCATTCAATTTTAAGCCCTACCCAATTGGATCCATTCAACTTTAAACCCAACCCAATTGGATCCATTCAACTTTAAACCCAACCCAATTGTATCCAACCCAATCTAAGCCCAAACCAATTGGATCCTTTCAATTTTAAACTCAACCCACTTTAAGCCCAACCCAATTGGATCCATTAAATTTTAAGCCTAACCCAATTGGATCTATTCAACTTTAAACCCAACCCAATTGGATCCATTCAACTTTACCCCTACGAAACTTTGAATGGTGATTTGAGGCACCAAACGATGTCGGAATGCTTTGGAACCAAAACCATAAGCTTTGTGAGCATGTGATAGACAAGAATACCTCAAAATCACAATGTACGATTTTTGGTAAAAATTACAACTATACCCGTACGAAACTTCGAATGGTGATTTGAGGCACCAAACGATGTCGGAATGCATTGGAACCAAAGCCATAAGCTTTGTGAGCATGTGATAGACAAGAATACCTCAAAATCTCAATGTACGATTTTCGGTGAAAATTACAACTATACCCGTACGAAACTTCGAATGGCGATTTGAGGCACCAAACGATGTCGGAATGCATTGGAACCAAAGCCATAAGCTTTGTGAGCATGTGATAGACAAGAATACCTCAAAATCCCAATGTACGATTTTCGGTGAAAATTACAACTATACCCGTACGAAACTTCGAATGGCGATTTGAGGCACCAAACGATGTCGGAATGCATTGGAACCAAAGCCATAAGCTTTGTGAGCATGTGATAGACAAGAATACCTCAAAATCCCAATGTAAAATTTTCGGTGAAAATTACAACTATACTCGTACGAAACTTCGAATGGTGATTTGAGGCACCAAACGATGTCGGAATGCATTGGAACCAAGGCCATAAGCTTTGTGAGCATGTGATAGACAAGAATACCTCAAAATCCCAATGTACGATTTTCGGTGAAAATTACAACTATACCCCTACGAAACTTTGAATGGTGATTTGAGGCACCGAACGATGTCGGAATGCATTGGAACCAAAGCCATAAGCTTTGTGAGCATGTGATAGACAAGAATACCTCAAAATCCCAATGTTCGATTTTCGGTGAAAATTACAACTATACCCCTACGAAACTTCGAATGGTGATTTGAGGCACCAAACGATGTCGGAATGCTTTGGAACCAAAGCCATAAGCTGTGTGAGCATGTGAAAGACAAGAATACCTCAAAATCGTAATGTACGATTTTCGGTGGCACAAACAATGTCGAAATGCATTGGAACCAAAGCCATAAGCTTTGTGAGCATGTGATCGACAAGAATACCTCAAAATTCCAATGTACGATTTTCGGTGAAAATTACAACTATACCCCTACGAAACTTCGAATGGTGATTTCAGGCACCAAACGATGTCGGAATGCATTGGAACCAAAGCCATAAGCTTTGTGAGCATGTGATAGACAAGAATACCTCAAAATCCAATGTACGATTTTCGGTGAAAATTAAAACTATACCCCTACGAAACTTCGAATGGTGATTTGAGGCACCGAACGATGTCGGAATGCATTGGAACCAAAGCCATAAGCTTTGTGAGCATGTGATAGACAAGAATACCTCAAAATCCCAATGTAAGATTTTCGTTGAAAATTACAACTATACCCGTACGAAACTTCGAATGGTGATTTGAGGCACCAAACGATGTCGGAATGCATTGGTACCAAAGCCATAAGCTTTGTGAGCATGTGATAGACAAGAATACCTCAAAATCCCAATGTACGATTTTCGGTGAAAATTAAAACTATACCCCTACGAAACTTCGAATGGTGATTTGAGGCACCAAACGATGTCAGAATGCATTGGAACTAAAGCCATAAGGTTTTTGTGCATGTGATAGACAAGAATACCTCAAAATCCCAATGTACGATTTTCGGTGAAAATTACAACTATACTCCTTCGAAACTTCGAATGGTGATTTGAGGCACCGAACGATATCGGAATGCATTGGAAGCAAAGCCATAAGCTTTGTGAGCATGTGATAGACAAGAATACCTCAAAATCCCAATGTACAATTTTCGGTGAAAATGACAACTATACCCCTACGAAACTTCGAATGGTGATTTGAGGCACCAAACAATGTCGGAATGCTTTGGAACCAAAGCCATAAGCTTTGTGAGCATGTGATAGACAAGAATACCTCAAAATCTCAATGTACGATTTTCGGTGAAAATTACAACTATACCCCTACGGAACTTCGAATGGTGATTTGAGGCACAAACGATGTCGGAACGCATTAGAACCAAAACCATAAACTTTGTGGGCATGTGATAGACAAGAATACCTCAAAATCCTAATGTACGATTTTCGGTGAAAATTACAACTATACCCCTACGAAACTTTGAATTGTGATTTGAGGCACCGAACGATGTCGGAATGCATTGGAACCAAAGCCATAAGTTTTATGAGCATGTGATAGACAAGAATACCTCAAAATCCCAATGTAAGATTTTTGGTGAAAATTACAATTATACCCCTACGAAACTTCGAATGGTGATTTGAGGCACCAAACGATGTCGGAATGCTTTGGAACCAAAGCCATAAGCTTTGTGAGCATGTGATAGACAAGAATACCTCAAAATCTCAATGTACGATTTTCGGTGAAAATTACAACTATACCCCTACGGAACTTCGAATGGGGATTTGAGGCACAAACGATGTCGGAATGCATTGAAACCAAAGCCATAAGCTTTGTGAGCATGTGATAGACAAGAATACCTCATAATCCCAATGTACGATTTTCGGTGAAAACTACAACTATACCCCTACGAAACTTCGAATGATGATTTGAGGCACCGAACGATGTCGGAATGCATTGGAACCAAAGCCATAAGCTTTGTGAGCATGTGATAGACAAGAATACCTCAAAATCCCAATGTACGATTTTGGATGAAAATTACAACTATACCCCTACGAAACTTCGAATGGTAATTTGAGGCACCGAACGATGTCGGAATGCTTTGGAACCAAAGCCATAAGCTTTTTGAGCATGTGATAGACAAGAATACCTCAAGATCCCAATGTACGATTTTCGGTGAAAATAACAACTATACCCATACGAAACTTCGAATGGTGATTTGAGGCACCAAACGATGTCGGAATGCATTGGAACCAAAGCCATAAGCTTTGTGAGCTTGTGATAGACAAGAATACCTCAAAATCCCAATGTACGATTTTGGGTGAAAATTACAACTATACCCCTACGAAACTTCGAATGGTGGTTTGAGGCACCAAACGATGTCGAAATGCATTGGTACCAGAGCCATAAGGTTTGTGAGCATGTGATAGACAAGAATACCTCAAAATCCCAATGTACGATTTTCGGTGAAAATTACAACTATAACCCTACGAAATTTCGAATGGTGATTTGAGGCACCGAACGATGTTGGAATGCATTGAAACCAAAACCATAAGCTTTGTGAGCATGTGATAGACAAGAATACCTCAAAATCCTAATGTACGATTTTCGATGAAAATTACAACTATACCCCTACGAAACTTTGAATTGTGATTTGAGGCACAAACGATGTCGGAATGCATTGAAACCAAAGCCATAAGCTTTGTGAGCATGTGATAGACAAGAATACCTCATAATCCCAATGTACGATTTTCGGTGAAAACTACAACTATACCCCTACGAAACTTCGAATGGTGATTTGAGGCACCGAACGATGTCGGAATGCATTGGAACCAAAGCCATAAGCTTTGTGAGCATGTGATAGACAAGAATACCTCAAAATCCCAATGTACGATTTTGGATAAAAATTACAACTATACCCCTACGAAACTTCGAATGGTAATTTGAGGCACCGAACGATGTCGGAATGCTTTGGAACCAAAGCCATAAGCTTTTTGAGCATGTGATAGACAAGAATACCTCAAGATCCCAATGTACGATTTTCGGTGAAAATTACAACTATACCCATACGAAACTTCGAATGGTGATTTGAGGCACCAAACGATGTCGGAATGCATTGGAACCAAAGCCATAAGCTTTGTGAGCTTGTGATAGACAAGAATACCTCAAATTCCCAATGTACGATTTTGGGTGAAAATTACAACTATACCCCTACGAAACTTCGAATGGTGGTTTGAGGCACCAAACGATGTCGAAATGCATTGGTACCAGAGCCATAAGGTTTGTGAGCATGTGATAGACAAGAATACCTCAAAATCCCAATGTAAGATTTTTGGTGAAAATTACAACTATACCCCTACGAAACTTCGAATGGTGATTTGAGGCACCAAACGATGTCGGAATGCATTGGAACCAAAGCCATAAGCTTTGTGAGCTTGTGATAGACAAGAATACCTCAAAATCCCAATGTACGATTTTGGGTGAAAATTACAACTATACCCCTACGAAACTTCGAATGGTGATTTGAGGCACCAAACGATGTTGGAATGCATTGGAACCAAAGCCATAAGCTTTGTGAGCTTGTGATAGACAAGAATACCTCAAAATCCCAATGTACGATTTTCGGTGAAAATTACAACTATACCTGTACGAAACTTCGAATGGTGGTTTGAGGCACCAAACAAAGTCGGAATACATTGGAACCAAAGCCATAAGCTTTGTGAGCATGTGATAGACAAGAATACCTCAAAATCCTAATGTACGATTTTCGGTGAAAATTACAACTATACCCGTACGAAACTTCGAATGGCGATTTGAGGCACCAAACGATGTCGGAATGCATTGGAACCAAAGCCATAAGCTTTGTGAGCATGTGATAGACAAGAATACCTCAAAATCCCAATGTACGATTTTCTGTGAAAATTACAACTATACCCGTACGAAACTTCGAATGGTGATTTGAGGCACCAAACGATGTCGGAATGCATTGGAACCAAAGCCATAAGCTTTGTGAGCATGTGATAGACAAGAATACCTCAAAATCCCAATGTACGATTTTCGGTGAAAATTACAACTATACCCGTACGAAACTTTGAATGGTGATTTGAGGCACCAAACGATGTCGGAATGCATTGGAACCAAAGCCATAAGCTTTGTGAGCATGTGATAGACAAGAATACCTCAAAATCCCAATGTAAAATTTTCGGTGAAAATTACAACTATACTCGTACGAAACTTCGAATGGTGATTTGAGGCACCAAACGATGTCGGAATGCATTGGAACCAAGGCCATAAGCTTTGTGAGCATGTGATAGACAAGAATACCTCAAAATCCCAATGTACGATTTTCGGTGAAAATTACAACTATACCCCTACGAAACTTTGAATGGTGATTTGAGGCACCGAACGATGTCGGAATGCATTGGAACCAAAGCCATAAGCTTTGTGAGCATGTGATAGACAAGAATACCTCAAAATCCCAATGTTCGATTTTCGGTGAAAATTACAACTATACCCCTACGAAACTTCGAATGGTGATTTGAGGCACCAAACGATGTCGGAATGCTTTGGAACCAAAGCCATAAGCTGTGTGAGCATGTGAAAGACAAGAATACCTCAAAATCGTAATGTACGATTTTCGGTGGCACAAACAATGTCGAAATGCATTGGAACCAAAGCCATAAGCTTTGTGAGCATGTGATCGACAAGAATACCTCAAAATTCCAATGTACGATTTTCGGTGAAAATTACAACTATACCCCTACGAAACTTCGAATGGTGATTTGAGGCACCAAACGATGTCGGAATGCTTTGTAACCAAAGCCATAAGCTTTGTGAGCATGTGATAGACAAGAATACCTCAAGATCCCAATGTACGATTTTCGGTGAAAATTACAACTATACCCGTACGAAACTTCGAATGGTGATTTCAGGCACCAAACGATGTCGGAATGCATTGGAACCAAAGCCATAAGCTTTGTGAGCATGTGATAGACAAGAATACCTCAAAATCCAATGTACGATTTTCGGTGAAAATTAAAACTATACCCCTACGAAACTTCGAATGGTGATTTGAGGCACCGAACGATGTCGGAATGCATTGGAACCAAAGCCATAAGCTTTGTGAGCATGTGATAGACAAGAATACCTCAAAATCCCAATGTACGATTTTCGTTGAAAATTACAACTATACCCGTACGAAACTTCGAATGGTGATTTGAGGCACCAAACGATGTCGGAATGCATTGGTACCAAAGCCATAAGCTTTGTGAGCATGTGATAGACAAGAATACCTCAAAATCCCAATGTACGATTTTCGGTGAAAATTAAAACTATACCCCTACGAAACTTCGAATGGTGATTTGAGGCACCAAACGATGTCAGAATGCATTGGAACTAAAGCCATAAGGTTTTTGTGCATGTGATAGACAAGAATACCTCAAAATCCCAATGTACGATTTTCGGTGAAAATTACAATATTCCTTCGAAACTTCGAATGGTGATTTGAGGCACCGAACGATATCGGAATGCATTGGAAGCAAAGCCATAAGCTTTGTGAGCATGTGATAGACAAGAATACCTCAAAATCCCAATGTACAATTTTCGGTGAAAATGACAACTATACCCCTACGAAACTTCGAATGGTGATTTGAGGCACCAAACAATGTCGGAATGCTTTGGAACCAAAGCCATAAGCTTTGTGAGCATGTGATAGACAAGAATACCTCAAAATCTCAATGTACGATTTTCGGTGAAAATTACAACTATACCCCTACGGAACTTCGAATGGTGATTTGAGGCACAAACGATGTCGGAACGCATTAGAACCAAAACCATAAACTTTGTGGGCATGTGATAGACAAGAATACCTCAAAATCCTAATGTACGATTTTCGGTGAAAATTACAACTATACCCCTACGAAACTTTGAATTGTGATTTGAGGCACCGAACGATGTCGGAATGCATTGGAACCAAAGCCATAAGTTTTATGAGCATGTGATAGACAAGAATACCTCAAAATCCCAATGTAAGATTTTTGGTGAAAATTACAATTATACCCCTACGAAACTTCGAATGGTGATTTGAGGCACCAAACGATGTCGGAATGCTTTGGAACCAAAGCCATAAGCTTTGTGAGCATGTGATAGACAAGAATACCTCAAAATCTCAATGTACGATTTTCGGTGAAAATTACAACTATACCCCTACGGAACTTCGAATGGGGATTTGAGGCACAAACGATGTCGGAATGCATTGAAACCAAAGCCATAAGCTTTGTGAGCATGTGATAGACAAGAATACCTCATAATCCCAATGTACGATTTTCGGTGAAAACTACAACTATACCCCTACGAAACTTCGAATGATGATTTGAGGCACCGAACGATGTCGGAATGCATTGGAACCAAAGCCATAAGCTTTGTGAGCATGTGATAGACAAGAATACCTCAAAATCCCAATGTACGATTTTGGATGAAAATTACAACTATACCCCTACGAAACTTCGAATGGTAATTTGAGGCACCGAACGATGTCGGAATGCTTTGGAACCAAAGCCATAAGCTTTTTGAGCATGTGATAGACAAGAATACCTCAAGATCCCAATGTACGATTTTCGGTGAAAATTACAACTATACCCATACGAAACTTCGAATGGTGATTTGAGGCACCAAACGATGTCGGAATGCATTGGAACCAAAGCCATAAGCTTTGTGAGCTTGTGATAGACAAGAATACCTCAAAATCCCAATGTACGATTTTGGGTGAAAATTACAACTATACCCCTACGAAACTTCGAATGGTGGTTTGAGGCACCAAACGATGTCGAAATGCATTGGTACCAGAGCCATAAGGTTTGTGAGCATGTGATAGACAAGAATACCTCAAAATCCCAATGTACGATTTTCGGTGAAAATTACAACTATAACCCTACGAAATTTCGAATGGTGATTTGAGGCACCGAACGATGTTGGAATGCATTGAAACCAAAACCATAAGCTTTGTGAGCATGTGATAGACAAGAATACCTCAAAATCCTAATGTACGATTTTCGGTGAAAATTACAACTATACCCCTACGAAACTTTGAATTGTGATTTGAGGCACAAACGATGTCGGAATGCATTGAAACCAAAGCCATAAGCTTTGTGAGCATGTGATAGACAAGAATACCTCATAATCCCAATGTACGATTTTCGGTGAAAACTACAACTATACCCCTACGAAACTTCGAATGGTGATTTGAGGCACCGAACGATGTCGGAATGCATTGGAACCAAAGCCATAAGCTTTGTGAGCATGTGATAGACAAGAATACCTCAAAATCCCAATGTACGATTTTGGATAAAAATTACAACTATACCCCTACGAAACTTCGAATGGTAATTTGAGGCACCGAACGATGTCGGAATGCTTTGGAACCAAAGCCATAAGCTTTTTGAGCATGTGATAGACAAGAATACCTCAAGATCCCAATGTACGATTTTCGGTGAAAATTACAACTATACCCATACGAAACTTCGAATGGTGATTTGAGGCACCAAACGATGTCGGAATGCATTGGAACCAAAGCCATAAGCTTTGTGAGCTTGTGATAGACAAGAATACCTCAAATTCCCAATGTACGATTTTGGGTGAAAATTACAACTATACCCCTACGAAACTTCGAATGGTGGTTTGAGGCACCAAACGATGTCGAAATGCATTGGTACCAGAGCCATAAGGTTTGTGAGCATGTGATAGACAAGAATACCTCAAAATCCCAATGTAAGATTTTTGGTGAAAATTACAACTATACCCCTACGAAACTTCGAATGGTGATTTGAGGCACCAAACGATGTCGGAATGCATTGGAACCAAAGCCATAAGCTTTGTGAGCTTGTGATAGACAAGAATACCTCAAAATCCCAATGTACGATTTTGGGTGAAAATTACAACTATACCCCTACGAAACTTCGAATGGTGATTTGAGGCACCAAACGATGTTGGAATGCATTGGAACCAAAGCCATAAGCTTTGTGAGCTTGTGATAGACAAGAATACCTCAAAATCCCAATGTACGATTTTCGGTGAAAATTACAACTATACCTGTACGAAACTTCGAATGGTGGTTTGAGGCACCAAACAAAGTCGGAATACATTGGAACCAAAGCCATAAGCTTTGTGAGCATGTGATAGACAAGAATACCTCAAAATCCTAATGTATGATTTTCGGTAAAAATTACAACTATACCCCTACGAAACTTCGAATGGTGATTTGAGGCACCAAACCATGTCGGAATGCATTGGAACCAAAGCCATAAGCTTTGTGAGCATGTGATAGACAAGATACCTCAAAATCTCAATGTACGATTTTCGGTGAAAATTACAACTATACCCGTACGAAACTTTTAAATGCTGTATAAGCATTAAATATATCATTCATAATTCTCTGAAATTCAGAGGGGGCATTTTTAAGGCCGAATGGCATTACATTCCATTCATAATGCCCAAAAGGGACCGTAAAAGCAGTTTTATAACGGTCTTTCTCTTGAATCTGAATCTGCCAAAATCAAGATTTCATGTCAAATTTTGACATCACTTTGGCTGAATAAAGCCTATTGAGTAAATTTTTTTTATTAGGTATTGGATACCTAATCCAATTGAGAACCTTATTTAAAGGTTTATAATTGATAACAAGACGTGGTACGCCTTCAAAGAATCTGTATTTTCCACCAGAGGGATAATTAATCTCGAACCTCCAAAGCTTGTCCACATTAAGGAGAAAAAGAATACTTTTGAACTCCATAAAGAACTCTTAGCAAGCACCTCTAAAAGAGATCTTAAGCAACAGCTAAAAGCTATCCTTGACTAAAGTTCAAATGATGAAGATGAAGACATGATGAGCAAGTACTCAGTCGGATCCAATGATCTCATGCAAGATGCTCAAGCCCCAATGAATGAATAAAGACAAAAGCAGGGTCTAACAGTAAAACTGTTGTGATGCAAGCAATGATGTCAACCAAAGGTCAGCAGAAGACAAAATTGATGACAAACGCAGTGACCTCAAATGGAAGACAAAGAACTATTTATGAATAGTTTAAAGTTGTAATTATTGTTACTTTTTACTGTTGGCTTTTTGACTTCTGAATGTCCAGAGTCTTCTTTTCCCCTTATTTAAGGGTGCTTTGTTTTTAGTTGTAGGATCCAACCCAATTTAAGCCCAACCCAAATGGACCCATTCAATTTTAAACCCAACCCACTTTAAGCCCAACCCAATTGGATCCAATCAACTTTAGGCCCAAACCACTTTAAGCCCAACCAAATTGGATCCATTCAATTTTAACCCCAACACAATTGGATCCATTCAACTTTAAACCCCACCCAATTGGATCCAACCCACTTTAAGCCCAAGCCAATTGGATCCATTCAATTTTAAGCCCAATCCAATTGGATCAATTCAACTTTAAACCCAACCCACTTTTAGCCCATACCAATTGGATCCAATCAACTTTAAGCCCAACCTACTTTAAGCCCAATCCAATTGGATCCATTCAATTTTAAGCCCAACCCAATTGGATCCGTTCAACTTTAAACCAAACCCAATTAGATCCAACACACTTTAAGCCCAACCCAATTGGATCCATTCAATTTTAAGCCCAACCCAATTAGATCCATTCAACTTTAAACCCAACCTAATTGGATCACTTCAACTTTAAATCTAACTCAATTGGATCCAACCCAATTTAAGCCCATCCCAATTGGATCCATTCAATTTTAAACCCAACCCACTTTAAGCCCAACCCAATTGGATCCATTCAACTTTAAGCCCAACCCACTTTAAGCCCAACCCAATTGGATCCAATCCACTTTAAGCCCAATCCACTTTAAGCCCAACTCAATTGGATCCATTCAATTTTAAGCCCAACCCAATTGGATCCATTCAACATTAAACCCAATCCAATTGGATCCAACCCAATTCAAGCCCAACCCAATAGGACCCATTCAATTTTAAGCCCAACCCAATTGGATCTATTCAACTTTAAACCCAACCCAATTGGATCCATTCAACTTTAAACCCAACCCAATTGGATCCAACCCACTTAAAGCCCAACCCAATTGGATCCAACCCACTTTAAGCCCAACCAAATTGGATCCATTCAATTTTAAGCCCAACTCAATTGGATCTATTCAACTTTAAATCCAACTCACTTTAAGCTCAACCCAATTGGATCCAACCAACTTTAAGCCCAACCAACTTTAAGCCCAACCCAATTTGTATCCATTCAATTTTAAGTTTAAGCCCAACCCAATTGGATCCATTCAACTTTAAACCCAACCCAATTGGATCCATTCAACTTTAAACCCAACCCAATTTAAGTCCAACCCAATTGAATCCATTCAATTTTAAACTTAACCCACTTTATGCCCAACTCAGTTGGATCCATTCAACTTTAAGCCCAACCCACTGTAAGCCCAACCCAATTGGATCCAATAAACTTTAAGCCCAACCCAATTGGATCCATTCAATTTTAAGCCCAACCCAATTGGATCCATTCAACTTTAAACCCAACCCAATTGGATCCATTCAACTTTAAACCCAACCCAATTGGATCCAACAAATTTAAGCCCAACTCAATTGGATCCATTCAATTTTAAACCCAACCCACTTTAAGCCCAACCCAATTGGATCCATTCAACCTTAAGCCTAATCCACTTTAAGCCCAACCCAATTGGATCCAATCACCTTTAAGCCAACCCACTTTAAGCCCAACTCAATTGGATCCATTCAACTTTAAACCCAACCCAATTGGATCCAATCCACTTTAAGACCAACCCAATTGGAACCATTCAATTTTATGACCAACCCAGTTGGATCCATTCAACTTTAAACACAACCCAATTGAATCCATTCAACTTTAAACCCAACCCAATTGGATCCATTCAACTTTAAACCCAACCCAATTAGATCCAACCCACTTTAAGCCCAACCCAATTGGATCCAACCCACTTTAAGCCCAACCCAATTGGATCCATTCAATTTTAAGCCCAACCCTATTGGATTCATTCAACTTTAAACTCAACCTAATTGGATCCAACCCAATTTAAGCCCAACCCAATTGGATCCATTCAATTTTAAGCCCAACCCAATTGGATCCATTCAACTTTAAACCCAACCCAATTGGATCCACTCAACTTTAAACCCAACCCAATTGGTTCCAACCCAATTTTAGCACAACCTAGTTGGATCCATTCAACTTTAAACCCAACCCAATTGGATCCACTCAACTTTAAACCCAACCCAATTGGTTCCAACCCAATTTTAGCACAACCTAATTGGATCCATTCAATTTTAAACCCAATCCACTTTAAGCCCTACCTAATTGGATCTATTCAACTTTAAGCCCAACCCACTTTAAGCCCAACCGAATTGGATCCAATCAACTTTAAACCCAACCCACTTTAAGCCCAACCCAATTGGATCCATTCAATTTTAAGCCCAACTCAATTGGATCCATTGAATTTTAAGCCCAACTCAATTGGATTCATTCAACTTTAAACCCAACCCAATTGGATCCAACCCACTTTAAGACCAACCCAATTGGATCCATTCAATTTTAAGCCCAACCCAATTGGATCCATTCAACTTTAAACCCAAACCAATCAGATCCATTCAACTTTAAACCCAACCCAATTTAAGCCCAACCCAATTGGATCCATTCAATTTTAAACCCAACCCACTTGAAGCCCGAACCAATTGGATCCATTCAACTTTAAGCCCAACTCACTTTAAGCCCAACCAATTTGGATCCATTCAACTTTAAACCCACCCCAATTGGATCCATTCAACTTTAAACCCAACTCAATTGGATCCAACCCACTTTAAGCCCAACCCAATTGGATCCAACCTACTTTAAGCCCAACCCAATTGGATCCATTCAATTATAAGCCCAACTCAATTGGATCCATTCAACTTTAAACCCAACCCAATTGGATCCATTCAACTTTAAACCCAACCCAATTAGATCCATTGAACTTTAAACCCAACCCAATTGGATCCAACCCAATTTAAGCCCAACACAATTGGATCCATTCAATTTAAATCCAACCCACTTTAAGCCCAACCCAATTGGATCCAATCAACTTTAAACCCAACCCAATTTAAGCCCAGCCCAATTGGATCCATTCAATTTTAAGCCCAACCCAATTGGATCCAACCCCCTTTAAGCCTAACCCAACTGGATCCATTCAATTTTAAGCCCTACCCAATTGGATCCATTCAACTTTAAACCCAACCAAATTGGATTCATTCAACTTTAAGCCCAACCCAATTGGATCCAACCTAATTTAAGCCCATCCCAATTGGATCCATTCAATTTTAAACCCAACTAAATTGGATCCATTCAACTTTAAACCCAACCCATTTGGATCTAACCCAATTTAAGCCCAACCCAATTGGATCCATTCAATTTTAAACCCAACCCACTTTAAGCCCAACCCAATTGGATCCATTCAATTTTAAGCCCAACCCAATTGGATCTATTCAACTTTAAACCCAACCCAATTGGATCCATTCAACTTTAAACCCAACCCAATGGGATCCATTCAACTTTAAACCCAACCCAATAGGATCCAACCACTTTAAGCTCAACCCAATTGGATCCAACCCACTTTAAGCCCAGCCCAATTGGATCCATTCAATTTTAAGCCCAACCTATTTGGATCCATTAAACTTTAAACCCAACCCAATTGGATTCAACCCACTTTAAGCCAACCCAATTGGACCCATTCAATTTTAAGCCCAACCCAACTGGATCCATTCAACTTTAAACTCAACCCACTTTAAGCCTAACCCAATTGGATCCATTCAATTTTAAGCCCTACCCAATTGGATCCATTCAACTTTAAACCCAACCAAATTGGATCCATTCAACTTTAAACCCAACTCAATTGGATCCAACCCAATTGAATCCATTCAATTTTAAACCCAACCCACTTTAAGCCCAACCCAATTGGATCCATTCAATTTTAAGCCCAACCTAATTGTATCCATTCAATTTTAAGCCCAACCCAATTGGATCCAACCCACTTTAAGCCCAAACCAATTGGATTCATTCAATTTTAAGCCCAACCCAATTGGATCCATTCAACTTTAAACCCAACCCAATTGGATCCATTCAACTTTAAACCCTACCCAATTGGATCCAACCCAATTTAAGCCCAACACAATTGGATCCATTCAATTTTAAATCCAACCCGATTGGATCCAATCAACTTTAAGCCCAACTCAATTTAAGCCCAGCCCAATTGGATCCATTCAATTTTAAGCCCAACCCAATTGGATCCAACCCACTTTAAGCCCAAACCAATTGGATTCATTCAATTTTAAGCCCAACCCAATTGGATCCATTCAACTTTAAACCCAACCCAATTGGATCCATTCAACTTTAAACCCAACCCAATTGGATCCAACCCAATTTAAGCCCAACACAATTGGATCCATTCAATTTTAAACCCAACCCACTTTAAGCCCAACCCGATTGGATCCAATCAACTTTAAGCCCAACTCAATTTAAGCCCAGCCCAATTGGATCCATTCAATTTTAAGCCCAACCCAATTGGATCCATTCAACTTTAAACCCAACCCAATTGGATCCATTCAACTTTAAACCCAACCCAATTAGATCCATTCAACTTTAAACCCAACCCAATTGGATCCAACCCAATTTAAGCCCAACACAATTGGATCCATTCAATTTAAATCCAACCCACTTTAAGCCCAACCCAATTGGATCCAATCAACTTTAAACCCAACCCAATTTAAGCCCAGCCCAATTGGATCCATTCAATTTTAAGCCCAACCCAATTGGATCCAACCCCCTTTAAGCCTAACCCAACTGGATCCATTCAATTTTAAGCCCTACCCAATTGGATCCATTCAACTTTAAACCCAACCAAATTGGATTCATTCAACTTTAAGCCCAACCCAATTGGATCCAACCTAATTTAAGCCCATCCCAATTGGATCCATTCAATTTTAAACCCAACTAAATTGGATCCATTCAACTTTAAACCCAACCCATTTGGATCTAACCCAATTTAAGCCCAACCCAATTGGATCCATTCAATTTTAAACCCAACCCACTTTAAGCCCAACCCAATTGGATCCATTCAATTTTAAGCCCAACCCAATTGGATCTATTCAACTTTAAACCCAACCCAATTGGATCCATTCAACTTTAAACCCAACCCAATGGGATCCATTCAACTTTAAACCCAACCCAATAGGATCCAACCACTTTAAGCTCAACCCAATTGGATCCAACCCACTTTAAGCCCAGCCCAATTGGATCCATTCAATTTTAAGCCCAACCTATTTGGATCCATTAAACTTTAAACCCAACCCAATTGGATTCAACCCACTTTAAGCCAACCCAATTGGACCCATTCAATTTTAAGCCCAACCCAACTGGATCCATTCAACTTTAAACTCAACCCACTTTAAGCCTAACCCAATTGGATCCATTCAATTTTAAGCCCTACCCAATTGGATCCATTCAACTTTAAACCCAACCAAATTGGATCCATTCAACTTTAAACCCAACTCAATTGGATCCAACCCAATTGAATCCATTCAATTTTAAACCCAACCCACTTTAAGCCCAACCCAATTGGATCCATTCAATTTTAAGCCCAACCTAATTGTATCCATTCAATTTTAAGCCCAACCCAATTGGATCCAACCCACTTTAAGCCCAAACCAATTGGATTCATTCAATTTTAAGCCCAACCCAATTGGATCCATTCAACTTTAAACCCAACCCAATTGGATCCATTCAACTTTAAACCCTACCCAATTGGATCCAACCCAATTTAAGCCCAACACAATTGGATCCATTCAATTTTAAATCCAACCCGATTGGATCCAATCAACTTTAAGCCCAACTCAATTTAAGCCCAGCCCAATTGGATCCATTCAATTTTAAGCCCAACCCAATTGGATCCAACCCACTTTAAGCCCAAACCAATTGGATTCATTCAATTTTAAGCCCAACCCAATTGGATCCATTCAACTTTAAACCCAACCCAATTGGATCCATTCAACTTTAAACCCAACCCAATTGGATCCAACCCAATTTAAGCCCAACACAATTGGATCCATTCAATTTTAAACCCAACCCACTTTAAGCCCAACCCGATTGGATCCAATCAACTTTAAGCCCAACTCAATTTAAGCCCAGCCCAATTGGATCCATTCAATTTTAAGCCCAACCCAATTGGATCCATTCAACTTTAAACCCAACCCAATTGGATCCATTCAACTTTAAACCCAACCCAATTAGATCCATTCAACTTTAAACCCAACCCAATTGGATCCAACCCAATTTAAGCCCAACACAATTGGATCCATTCAATTTAAACCCAACCCACTTTAAGCCCAACCCAATTGGATCCAATCAACTTTAAACCCAACCCAATTTAAGCCCAGCCCAATTGGATCCATTCAATTTTAAGCCTAACCCAATTGGATCCAACCCCCTTTAAGCCTAACCCAACTGGATCCATTCAATTTTAAGCGCTACCCAATTGGATCCATTCAACTTTAAACCCAACCAAATTGGATCCATTCAACTTTAAACCCAACCCAATTGGATCCAACCTAATTTAAGCCCATCCCAATTGGATCCATTTAATTTTAAACCCAACTAAATTGGTTCATTCAACTTTAAACCCAACCCATTTGGATCCAACCCAATTGGATCCATTCAATTTTAAGCCCAACCCAATTGGATCCAACCCACTTTAAGCCCAAACCAATTGGATTCATTCAATTTTAAGCCCAACCCAATTGGATCCATTCAACTTTAAACCCAACCCAATTGGATCCATTCAACTTTAAACCCTACCCAATTGGATCCAACCCAATTTAAGCCTAACACAATTGGATCCATTCAATTTTAAATCCAACCCGATTGGATCCAATCAACTTTAAGCCCAACTCAATTTAAGCCCAGCCCAATTGGATCCATTCAATTTTAAGCCCAACCCAATTGGATCCATTCAATTTTAAGCCCAACCCAATTGGATCCAACCCACTTTAAGCCCAAACCAATTGGATTCATTCAATTTTAAGCCCAACCCAATTGGATCCATTCAACTTTAAACCCAACCCAATTGGATCCATTCAACTTTAAACCCTACCCAATTGGATCCAACCCAATTTAAGCCTAACACAATTGGATCCATTCAATTTTAAATCCAACCCGATTGGATCCAATCAACTTTAAGCCCAACTCAATTTAAGCCCAGCCCAATTGGATCCATTCAATTTTAAGCCCAACCCAATTGGATCCATTCAATTTTAAGCCCAACCCAATTGGATCCAACCCACTTTAAGCCCAAACCAATTGGATTCATTCAATTTTAAGCCCAACCCAATTGGATCCATTCAACTTTAAACCCAACCCAATTGGATCCATTCAACTTTAAACCCAACTCAATTGGATCCAACCCAATTTAAGCCCAACACAATTGGATCCATTCAATTTTAAATCCAACCCGATTGGATCCAATCAACTTTAAGCCCAACTCAATTTAAGCCCAGCCCAATTGGATCCATTCAATTTTAAGCCCAACCCAATTGGATCCAACCCACTTTAAGCCCAAACCAATTGGATTCATTCAATTTTAAGCCCAACCCAATTGGATCCATTCAACTTTAAACCCAACCCAATTGGATCCATTCAACTTTAAACCCAACCCAATTGGATCCAACCCAATTTAAGCCCAACACAATTGGATCCATTCAATTTTAGACCCAACCCATTTTAAGCCCAACCCGATTGGATCCAATCAACTTTAAGCCCAACTCAATTTAAGTCCAGCCCAATTGGATCCATTCAATTTTAAGCCCAACCCAATTCGATCCATTCAACTTTAAACCCAACCCAATTGGATCCAACCCACTTTAAGCCTAACTCAATTGGATCCATTCAATTTTAAGCCCTACCCAATTGGATCCATTCAACTTTAAACCCAACCAAATTGGATACATTCAACTTTAAACCCAACCCAATTGGATCCAACCCAATCTAAGCCCAACCCAATTGGATCCATTCAATTTTAAACCCAACCCACTTTAAGCCCAACCCAATTGGATCCATTCAATTTTAAGCCCAACCTAATTGGATCTATTCAACTTTAAACCCAACTCAATTGGATCCATTCAACTTTAAACCCAATCCAATTGGATCCATTCAACTTTAAACCCAACCCAATTGGATCCAACCCACTTTAAGCTCAACCCAATTGGATCCAACCCACTTTAAGCCCAACCCAATTGGATCCATTCAATTATAAGCCCAACTCAATTGGATCTATTAAACTTTAAACCCAACCCAATTGGATTCAACCCACTTTAAGCCAACCCAATTGGATCCATTCAATTTTAAGACCAACCCAATTGGATCCATTCAACTTTAAACCCAACCCAATTGGATCCATTCAACTTTAAACACAACCCAATTTGATCCATTCAACTTTAAACCCAACCAAATTGGATCCAACCCAATTTATGCCCAACACAATTGGATCCATTCAATTTTAAACCCAACCCACTTTAAGCCCAACCCAATTGGATCCAATCAACTTTAAGCCCAACTCAATTTAAGCTCAGCCCAATTGGATCCATTCAATTTTAAGCCCAACCCAATTGGATCCATTCAACTTTAAACCCAACCCAATTGGATCCAACCCACTTTAAGCCTAACCCAATTGGATCCATTCAATTTTAAATCCAACCCGATTGGATCCAATCAACTCTAAGCCCAACTCAATTTAAGCCCAGCCCAATTGGATCCATTCAATTTTAAGCCCAACCCAATTGGATCCATTCAACTTTAAACCCAACCCAATTGGATCGAACCCACTTTAAGCCTAACCCAATTGGATCCATTCAATTTTAAGCCCTACCCAATTAGATCCATTCAACTTTAAACCCAACCAAATTGGATCCATTCAACTTTAAACCCAACCCAATTGGATCCAACCCAATTTAAGTCCAACCCAATTTGATCCATTCAATTTTAAACCCAACCCACTTTAAGCCCAACCCAATTGGATCCATTCAATTTTAAGCCTTACCGAATTGGATCCATTCAATTTTAAGCCCAACCCAATTGGATCCATTCAACTTTAAACCCAAACCAATTGGATCATACCCACTTTAAGACCGACCCAATTGGATCTATTCAATTTTAAGCCCAACCTAATTGGGTCCATTCAACTTTAAATTCAACCCAATTGGATCCATTCAGCTTTAAACCCAACCCAATTGGATCCATTCAACTTTAAACCCAACCCAATTGGATCAAACCCAATTTAAGCCCAACCCAATTGGATCCATTCAATTTTAAACCCAGCCAACTTTAAGGCCAACCCAATTGGATCCAATCAACTTTAAGCCCAACCCAATTTGAGCCCAACCCAATTGGATCCATTTAAATTTAAACCCAACCCAATTGGATCCAACCCAATTTAAGCCCAACACATTTGGATCCATTCAATTTTAAATCTAACCCATTTTAAGCCCAACCCAATTGGATCCATTCAACTTTAAGCCCAACCTAATTGGATCCAATAAACTCTAAGCCCAACTCAATTGGATCCATTCAACTTTAAACCCAACCCAATTTGATCCATTCAATTTTAAACCCAACCCACTTTAAGCCCAACCACATTGGATCCAATCAACTTTAAACCCAACCCAATTTAAGCCCAGCCCAATTGGATCCATTCAATTTTAAGCCCAACCCAATTGGATCCAACCCACTTTAAGCCCTACCTAATTGGATCCATTCAATTTTAAGCCCTACCCAATTGGATCCATTCAACTTTAAACCCAACCAAATTGGATCCATTCAACTTTAAACCCAACCCAATTGGATCCAACCTAATTTAAGCCCTACCCAATTGGATTATACCCACTTTAAGCCTAACCCAATTAGATCCATTCAATATTAAGCCCTACCCAATTGGATCCATTCAACTTTAAACCCAACCAAATTGGATCCATTCAACTTTAAACCCAACCCAACTGGATCCAACCTAATTTAAGCCCAACCCAATTGGATCCATTCAATTTTAAACCCAACCCACTTTAAGCCCAACCCAATTGGATCCATTCAATTTTAAGCCCAACCCAATTGGATCCAATCAACTTTAAGCCCAACCCACTTTAAGCCCAACCCAATTGGATACATTCAATTTTAAGCCCAACCCAATTGGATCCATTCAACTTTAAACCCAACCCAATTGGATCATACCCACTTTAAGCCCAACCCAATTGGATCTATTCAATTTTAAGCCCAACCCAATTGGATCCATTCAACTTTAAACCCAACCCAATTGGATCCAACCCAATTTAAACCCAACCCAATTGGATCCATTCAATTTTAAACCCAACCAACTTTAAGGCCAACCCAATTGGATCCAATCAACTTTAAGCCCAACCCAATTTGAGCCCAACCCAATTGGATCCATTCAATTTTAAGCCCAACCCAATTGGATCCATTTAATTTTAAGCCCAACCCAATTGAATCCATTCAATTTTAAGCCCAACCCAATTGGATCCAACCCATTTTAAGCCCAAACCAATTGGATTCATTCAATTTTAAGCCCAACCCAATAGGATCCATTCAACTTTAAACCCAACCCAATTGGATCCATTCAACTTTAAACCCAACCCAATTGGATCCAACCCAATTTAAGCCCAACACAATTGAATCCATTCAATTTTAGACCCAACCCACTTTAAGCCTAATCCAATTGGATCCATTCAACTTTAAGCCCAACCCACTTTAAGCCCAACCCAACTGGATCCAATCAACTTTAAGCCCAACCCTTTTTAAGTCCAACCCAATTAGATCCATTCAATTTTAAGCCCAACCCAGTTGGATCCATTCAACTTTAAACCCAACCCAATTGGATCCAACCCACTTTAAGCTCAACCCAATTTGATTCATTCAATTTTAAGCCCAACCCAATTGGATCCATTCAACTTTAAACCCAACCTAATTGGATCCGTTCAACTTTAAACCCAACCCAATTGGATCCATTCAACTTTAAACCCAACCCAATTGGATCCAACCCAATTTAAGCCCAACCCAATTGGATCCATTCAATTTTAAACCAAACCCAATTAGATCCATTCAACTTGAAGCCCAACCCACTTGAAGCCCAACCCAATTGGATCCAATCAACTTTAAGCCCAACCCACTTTAAGCCCAACCCAATTGGATCCATTCAATTTTAAGTCCAACTCAATTGGATCGATTCAACTTTAAACCCAACTCCAATTGGATCCAACCCACTTTAAGCCCAACCCAATTGGATCCATTCAATTTTAAGCCCAACCCAGTTGGATCCATTCAACTTTAAACTCAACTGTTAACGTGTGTTTTGCACACGTTTTGCTTGTTTAAATTGGTGTTGTTTGTCACGTTTTTAGTCTCTTTCTCATGGATTTGTGCTTTATTTGCTATTACTAGGTGTTTGTATGATGAAAGGACGAAAACGTGATGAAAAGCTTGAAAAATGACGAAGTTTGGCAAAGTACAAGAAGGGCCAGCAGAATACACACAAGAATTAAGCGTGCCCATGCTTAAATATGGCGAGGATTCTGCTGAGATGAAATAAAATTCGGCTGGAATTTTATTTTTATGAAGAATTCGACTTTTATGATATATTTTTCCTTTCCAAAGTTGTTGGGAATTATTTCTTTTTATTTTATTTCCTTTTTGAACAATCCTAGTTTAGGTAGGATTCTTAAAATCCTATTCTAATTTGTTTCCTTATCGAGATAGGACTCTTTTAGGGTTTAAATAAGTGGAATTATATTCCACATATCTCTCTCTCTCGATTTTTATTCACGTTAGTTTTTATTTCTATTCTTCGAAGTTCTCGAATTCAAGACATTGTAGACGTTTTTGATTATGTGTTGCTAAACACATAATTCTAGTTGAAGGATTTTCGAGGTTTGATTTCTATTAATTCGTGAAATTTGAATTTTGCTTTTAAATTCTTTGTTCTTCGAGTATTTACTTTTTCCCGGCGATTTATTGTCAATATATTTTAATCGGTTAATTAGTCTGGTCAATTGGTTAATCGTTAGAATTATATTTCGCTAATTAGGGTCCAAATCCGTACTTGTTTGGCAAACCCTAATTTTTGTAGCAGTTAGTGACGTTGATTATTTAATCATTTTCGATTAGTTGCTATGGGAATTAGTAATCTAGTATAAATAAACCGAGCTTGTGTGTTTATTGATTAGAATTGGTGTTTTTCTATTGCATGAATGCTATCGTTAGATTAAATCCTAAGAGCTTGTTTAGGGTTGTCTAGTTGATAAGGGCAGTAATCAAAGAGCTTGTTTTGATTATCGACGACGTAAGGAAAAATGAGGTCGTTAGAGCTTGTTAACGACTATAGCCAATTTACTCTAGAACATTGAACTATCATATAAATTGATGATCGAATTATAGATCAATACCGAGATATCTGGAGACTAGAACTTCTCAATTTATTGAATCCGATTTTACTCTTATTGCGTTTACTTAATCTACGTCTTTTAATTTGTTTTAGTTAATCAAATCCAAAACCCCCCTTTTTAATTGATATTAGTAACTTAGGAATTATTTCTACACCATTCCCTATGGATCGACCCTACTTGTCACTATTTACAAATCTTTTCGAGTAGATTATTTATTTTTGTTGGATTCGACACCCACCAAATTTTGGCACCGTTGTCGGGGATTGGTGCTAATAGATTTATTTCTTTTGTTACTAATATTTTTGTTTAGTTTTTTTTTTTGTATTATTAGATCTCTTCATATAGGTGAATCTCAATTTGAGAAAGGAGCTCAACGTCTACAAAAAGAGGTCCTGCAACGTTCTTAGATGCCATGGCTACAGTCGAGAGGACTTTAAAGGAGTTGTGGGCTATGCCAAACATTAATGAGCAATCTTCTTACATTCAATATCCTACTTTTGAAGTTGATTTTGAATTAACATATGAATTTATTCGCTCACTTCCTATTTTTCATGGTTTTGTAGGAGATGATCCTCATAAGCATCTAAATGAGTTCCATGCGGTATGTTCATTAATGAAACCAAGGGATGTCACTAAAGATCAAATCAAGTTTCGAGCCTTTCTTTTATCTTTAGCAGACAATGCTAGGGATTGGTACTGCGATTTATCTTTTGGTTCAATCAAGACATGGATTCAACTGAAAGCAAAATTCATAGAAAAACTCTCCTCTGTCTTCCGTGTTCAAGAGGAGTCATATGGACAAGCTTATGATGAATTCTAGGGTGTTCCGCAGAGTAATTATGATCCATATTCCAACACTTACAATCCAGGATGGAGTTATCACTCCAATCTGAGCTACACCACACGACCTCCTAGCTATTACGAGCAACAAGGCCCATTGTTTCCTCAACAAAATCAACCGTCAGGTAATTCTCTCGAAGATATGGTTAAGATGTTGATGACTAATACTCAAAAATTTCAGCAAAGCACCGAGCAATTCCAATAGGACTTACAACAGATTCGACAAGAAAACCAAAAGACTATCAAGAATCTAGAAAATCAAATGAGTCACATGGCCACTACTATGAATGAATTGGTAAGCCAGAACTCGGGGAAGCTTCCATCTCAAGTTATCGTGAACCCAAAAGAGAATGCAAATGCTGTAACTTTGAGGACTGCGAAGGAATTGAAAGAACCCGAGCGAATCTCCAGGAATGAAGAGGAAAATGAGTTGGAAAAAGAAGAAGAACCCATAGTCAAGAAGAAGCCGATGACATTTGTGATACCTCCTCCATTTCCTGGTCATTTTGCCAACTCTAAACAAGTGGTGGATATAGAAGATGAATCTCCAACATATGAGAAGGAAGTTGGAAAATATAAGATTCTTAGAGAATATGAGATTTTCGGGGAAGATGAGCTTCTTAGAGAATATGAGATGTTTGAGGAAGATGAGATCAGTGACGATGAAGAGGTGGAAGGTGAGTCGAGAGAGAAAAATGTGGATCACTCCTCCAAAATATGAGAATAAAGTCACAGAATATGAGATTTTTGGGGACGATGAGATCAGTGACGATGAAGAGGAGGATATGGAAGATGAATCTCCAACACTCGAAAAAGAATTAATTCCAAAATGCAAGGACCCCGGTAAGTATATTATCTCTTGTAAGATAGGTGATGTGCATTTCAAGAACACTATGTTAGACCTTGAACATTCTGTAAATATCATGTCCCGTTCTATTTATGAGTCTTAGAATGTGAAAAAATTGAGAAAAATGGACATGATTATACAATTAATAGACGGGTCTATTGCATCTTCTAATGGCATTCTTGAGAACGTATTAGTCCATGTTAATGACTTAGTTTTTCCTACTGATTTTTATGTTGTTGATATGGATGAAGATCAATCTAGTAAGTTAGCCACTCTCATTCTTGGAAAACCATTTCTGAAAACATTTAGGGCTAAAATTAATGTGCATGATGGAACTGTTACTATGGAATTTGAAGAAGAATTTGTGATGTTTAATTTATATGATTCTATGAAGTGTTCTACTAATGATTGCTCTATGTTTGGTTTAGATGCTACTAACTTTGTGATGCAGCGAATTTTTGAATTTAATGATGATGATCCACTAAAGGTAGCTTGGCATAGTGATGGTTTTGAACCTCCGATTTAAGCCACTTGAGGCATAACTACGTCTAGCCGACGACGTTAAAGAATGGCACTTCTTGGGAGGCAACCCATGCTCGTTTTTAATTTTCGGTTCCTTTGTTTCTTTTTGCTTTGTTTTTAATTTCCGAGCAGAAAGTTTGTGAATTTTAAGCGTGATCACGCTTAAGATTTGAAAACATTCTGTTTTGTAGAACAGAAAGTTTTTGAAAGTTAAGCGCGATCACGCCTAAAATAGACAAACTTACTGCCTCATTTCCCCTTTCTGTGTTTTTATTTTCGTTTAAAAAAATCAAAAATAACAAAAAAAAAAAAAAAAAATCAGAAAAATCAAAAAATCAAAAAATCAAAAATAGTTTTTTTAAGTTAAATAAAATCAAAACAAATACAAATCTTTTCCCCAAATAAAAAGATTTTCTTTACCCCTAACCCTAATCACGTTCATCACTAATCAATCTCTTTTCCCTTCATTTTTTCTCAGCAGCCCCGCCACCATCTCCGCCATCATCTCCGACGAAGCTTCCCTAGCCAAATCAATGGGACAAACCACTAAGCAACAAAAACTCGACCCCGCGAACCTTCACCACCCGTCAACCACTCTGAATCCGACGATTTCGCCGCCGCTTCCGCTCAATCATTGAGCACTTCCGCCTCCGCCTCGTCGGAATCACCATCACCACCACGACGTCCACCTCCTCTCCGTTGCTCCAATCGCACCACCCTTAAAGGCAAACCCAACGCGCCCAATACTTCCGCCGCTAAACCCCTCGTAATTCCTACTTCCTCAGAATCATCCCAAGATGGACCGCCTCCTCAAGCACATCGGTGCCACGACCGAGTGACGCCCTAGGGGAGTCATCTTTTTACTGCTCTTTTATTATTACGCATTATCTGTGCTTTACATGTTTTACATTGAGGGCAATGTATTGTCTAAGTGTGGGGGGGTGACTTCTATTGCAGTTGCACGTTTAAGCTTTGTTTATTTTTAGCACGTGAAATTTTTTTGTGATTGAATAGTATAGTTTTTCTATGGATTCCGTTGAACTAGTTAGGTTTGAACATTTTGGCTATGTTTTGATTGAAGTCTCTTGCCTTGTGAAAATTTTTGCTAGCATAAACGATCAAACGAGAACGATAGGATTACATGTATTAGTACGACTAATCCCTACCATGTGAGCTTTTGAGCCTTTTCATTTTGTCTATCATACATGACAATTTTCTTTCCTTCTTGTGTGCGTCTTATGTGTTTTTGTATATGCTAGAACTTGCTTTGAACCGTGTCAAGACTACATGATTTTGTGCACATTTGAATATGATAAAGGCACTTAGGATTTACCCACTTAGCCAAATAAATCTACCTTTTATTTTTTTCCCTATTTAACCCACTTTGAGCTTTTGGCCTATTTCTTGTTTGAAAACCCGAACTTTGAGCTTTTACCGTCTTTTTATATCTATATGTTTTTACCTGTCCGAACAATAAGTTGAGCATCGAGATTGTAGTTGTTTGGGAATTCAAAGGAATGATGTGTATCGAATAAAGTGTGCGGGAACTTTTGGAAGAATATAAAGGGTACCTACCGAAAAAAGAAAAAAAAAAGGGAAAAGAACGAAAAAGAAAAAAAAAGAGTAAAAGAGGGTTAGATCGAGAAAGAAACGACAAAAGGAATGGATGATGATGAATGGAGTTTGAGAACGAATGAAAAGAGGTACTTGGGTCCTTATTGTCTTATTTACCCAACGTTGACTTGATGCTCTACGAATTGATCAGACTTAGCCTTCATTATCCTTTTTATTCCTACCCCGAGCCCTAGCCCCAACCTTGAATAAAGACCTTTTGATTCTTTTGTGCACATTTTCGATAGTAGTGGCGATTTTGGTGTATGAGCAAGCCTATGGGATTACATTGACTTGTAAAGACTTGAGCAAAACACGTTGAACCTTATACATGAGCGTTTGGGGAGGATTGTGAGAATAGTCGTCTAATTGTATGCATTCTTATTTTTCGAATAAGATCGTTGTGTTGGTTTTGATTTAATGTGGTATTGAGGTCTTCGATTATTCGCATGCGTCATCTTGTCATTCTTGATTTTTGTTCTTCGGTCTATGATTTCTATGCTTATTTGATCTTTGGTGTTGGAATTTTGTTGATTTTTGCGTTGCTTAAACTTAAACATTGCCCGAGACGTGCAATAGCATAAGTGTGGGGGTATTTGTTAACTTGTGTTTTGCACACGTTTTGCTTGTTTAAATTGGTGTTGCCCAACCCAATTGGATCCATTCAATTTTAAACCCAACCCACTTTAAGCCCAACCCAATTGGATCCAATCAACTTTAAGCCCAACCCACTTTAAGCCAAACCCAATTGGATCCATTCAATTTTAAGCCCAACCCAATTGGATCCATTCAACTTTAAACCCAACCCAATTGGATCCAACCCACTTTAAGCCCAACCCAATTGGATTCATTTAATTTTAAGCCCAACCCAATTGGATCCATTCAACTTTAAACCCAACCCAATTGGATCCACTCAACTTTAAACCCAACCTAATTGGTTCCCACCCAATTTAAGCCCAACCTAATTTGATCCATTCAATTTTAAACCCAACGCACTTTAAGCCCAACCCAATTGGATCCATTCAACTTTAAGCCCAACCCACTATAAGCTCAACCCAGCTGGATCCAAACAACTTTAAGCCCAACCCAATTGAATCCATTCAATTTTAAGCCCAACTCAATTGGATCCATTGAATTTTAAGCCCAACTCAATTGGATCCATTCAACTTTAAACCAAACCCAATTGGATCCAACCCAGTTTAAGCCCAACCCAATTGGATCCATTCAATTTTAAGCCCAACCCAATTGGATCCATTCAACTTTAAACCCAACCCAATTGGATTCATTCAACTTTAAACCCAACCCAATTTAAGCCCAACCCAATTGGATCCATTCAATTTTAAACCAAACCCACTTTAAGCCCGACCCAATTGGATCCATTCAACTTTAAGCCCAACCCACTTTAAGCCTAACCCAATTGGATCCAATCAACTTTAAGTCCAACCCAATTGTATCCATTCAATTTTAAGCCCAACCCAATTAGATCCATTCAACTTTAAACCCAACCCAATTGGATCCAACCCACTTTAAGCCCAACCTAATTGGATCCATTCAATTTTAATCCCAACCCAATTGGATCCATTCAACTTTAAACCCAACCCAATTGGATCCATTCAACTTTAAACCTAACCCAATTGGACCCATTCAACTTTAAACCCAACCCAATTGGATCCAACCCACTTTAAGCCCAACCCAATAGGATCAAACCCACTTTAAGCCCAACCCAATTGGATCCATTCAATTTTAAGCCCAACCCAATTGGATCCATTCAACTTTAAACCCAACCCAATTGGATCCAACCCACTTTAAGCCCAACCCAATTGGATCCATTCAATTTTAAGCCCAACCCAATTGGATCCATTCAACTTTAAACCCAACCCAATTGGATTCATTCAACTTTAAACCCAACCCAATTTAAGCCCAACCCAATTGGATCCATTCAATTTTAAACCAAACCCACTTTAAGCCCGACCCAATTGGATCCATTCAACTTTAAGCCCAACCCACTTTAAGCCTAACCCAATTGGATCCAATCAACTTTAAGTCCAACCCAATTGTATCCATTCAATTTTAAGCCCAACCCAATTAGATCCATTCAACTTTAAACCTAACCCAATTGGATCCAACCCACTTTAAGCCCAACCTAATTGGATCCATTCAATTTTAATCCCAACCCAATTGGATCCATTCAACTTTAAACCGAACCCAATTGGATCCATTCAACTTTAAACCTAACCCAATTGGACACATTCAACTTTAAACCCAACCCAATTGGATCCAACCCACTTTAAGCCCAACCCAATTGGATCAAACCCACTTTAAGCCCAACCCAATTGGATCTATTCAATTTTAAGCACAACCCAATTGGATCCATTCAACTTTAAACCCAACCCAATTGGATCCAACCCACTTTAAGCCCAACCCAATTGGATCCATTCAATTTTAAGCCCAACCCAATTGGATCCATTCAACTTTAAACCCAACACAATTGGATCCATTCAACATTAAACCCAACCCAATTTAAGCCCAACCCAATTGGATCCATTCAATTTTAAACCCAACAAACTTTAAGCCCGACCCAATTGGATCCATTCAACTTTAAGCCCAACCCACTTTAAGCCCAACCCAATTGGATACAATCAACTTTAAGTCCAACCAAATTGTATCCATTCAATTTTATGCCCAACCCAATTGGATCCATTCAACTTTAAACCCATCCCAATTGGATCAAACCCACTTTAAGCCCAACCCAATTGGATCCATTCAATTTTAAGCCCAACCCAATTGGATCCATTCAACTTTAAAACCAACCCAATTGGATCCATTCAACTTTAAATCCAACCCAATTGGATCCAACCCACTTGAAGCCTAACCCATTTGGATCCATTCAATTATAAGCCCAACCCAATTGGATCCATTCAACTTTAAACTCAACCCAATTGGATCAAACCCACTTTAAGTCCAACCCAATTGGATCCATTCAACTTTAAACCCAACCCAATTGGATCCATTCAACTTTAAACCCAACCCAATTTGATCCATTCAACTTTAAACCCAACCCAATTTGATCCATTCAACTTTAAACCCAACCCAATTGGATTCAACCCAATTTAAGCCCAACACAATTGGATCCATTCAATTTTAAACCCAACCCACTTTAAGCCCAACCCAATTGGTTCCAATCAACTTTAAGCCCAACCCAATTTAAGCCCAGCCCAATTGGATCCATTCAATTTTAAGCCTAACCCAATTGGATCCATTCAACTTTAAACCCAACCCAATTGGATCCAACCCACTTTAAGCACAACCCAATTGGATCCAACCCACTTTAAGCCCAACCCAATTGGATCTATTCAATTATAAGCCCAACCCAACTGGATCCATTTAACTTTAAACCCAAACCAATTGGATCCAATCCACTTTAAGCCCAACCCAATTGGATCCATTCAATTATAAGCCCAACTTAATTAGATCCATTCAACTTTAAACTCAACCTAATTTAAGCCCAACCCAATTGAATCCATTCAATTTTAAACCCAACAAACTTTAAGCCCGACCCAATTGGATCCATTCAACTTTAAGCCCAACCCACTTTAAGCCCAACCCAATTGGATCCAATCAACTTTAAGTCCAACCCAATTGTATCCATTCAATTTTAAGCCCAACCCAATTGGATCCATTCAACTTTAAACCTGTCCCAATTGGATCCATCCCACTTTAAGCCCAACCCAATTGGATCCATTCAATTTTAAGCCCAACCCAATTGGATCCATTCAACTTTAAACCAAACCCAATTGGAGCCATTCAACTTTAAACCAAACCCAATTGGATCCATTCAACTTTAAACCCAACCCAATTGGATCAAACCCACTTTAAGCCTAACCCAATTGGATCCAACCCACTTTAAGCCCAACCCAATTAGATCCATTCAATTATAAGCCCAACCCAATTGGATCCATTCAACTTTAAACCCAACCCAATTGGATCCAACCCACTTTAAGCCCAACCCAATTGGATCCATTCAATTTTAAGCCCAACCTAATTGGATCCATTCAACTTTCAACCCAACCCAATTGGATCCATTCAACTTTAAACCCAACCCAATTGGATCCATTCAACTTTAAACCCAACCAATCGGATCCAACCCACTTTAAGCCCAACCCAATTGGATCCAACCCACTTTAAGCCCAACCCAATTGGATCCATTCAATTATAAGCCCAACTCAATTGGATCCATTCAACTTTAAACTCAACCCAATTTAAGCCCAACCCAATTGGATCCATTCAATTTTAAACCCAACAAACTTTAAGCCAGACCCAATTGGATCCATTCAACTTTAAGCCCAACCCACTTTAAGCCCAACCCAATTGGATCCAATCAACGTTACGTCCAACCCAATTGTATCCATTCAATTTTAAGCCCAACACAATTGGATCCATTCAACTTTAAACCCATCCCAATTGGATCCATTCAATTTTAAACCAAACCCACTTTAAGCCCGACCCAATTGGATCCATTCAACTTTAAGCCCAACCCACTTTAAGCCTAACCCAATTGGATCCAATCAACTTTAAGTCCAACCCAATTGTATCCATTCAATTTTAAGCCCAACCCAATTAGATCCATTCAACTTTAAACCCAACCCAATTGGATCCAACCCACTTTAAGCCCAACCTAATTGGATCCATTCAATTTTAATCCCAACCCAATTGGATCCATTCAACTTTAAACCCAACCCAATTGGATCCATTCAACTTTAAACCTAACCCAATTGGACCCATTCAACTTTAAACCCAACCCAATTGGATCCAACCCACTTTAAGCCCAACCCAATTGGATCAAACCCACTTTAAGCCCAACCCAATTGTATCCATTCAATTTTAAGCTCAACCCAATTGGATCCATTCAACTTTAAACCCAACCCAATTGGATCCAACCCACTTTAAGCCCAACCCAATTGGATCCATTCAATTTTAAGCCCAACCCAATTGGATCCATTCAACTTTAAACCCAACCCAATTGGATTCATTCAACTTTAAACCCAACCCAATTTAAGCCCAACCCAATTGAATCCATTCAATTTTAAACCAAACCCACTTTAAGCCCGACCCAATTGGATCCATTCAACTTTAAGCCCAACCCACTTTAAGCCTAACCCAATTGGATCCAATCAACTTTAAGTCCAACCCAATTGTATCCATTCAATTTTAAGCCCAACCCAATTAGATCCATTCAACTTTAAACCCAACCCAATTGGATCCAACCCACTTTAAGCCCAACCTAATTGGATCCATTCAATTTTAATCCCAACCCAATTGGATCCATTCAACTTTAAACCCAACCCAATTGGATCCATTCAACTTTAAACCTAACCCAATTGGACTCATTCAACTTTAAACCCAACCCAATTGGATCCAACCCACTTTAAGCCCAACCCAATTGGATCAAACCCACTTTAAGCCCAACTCAATTGGATCCATTCAATTTTAAGCACAACCCAATTGGATCCATTCAACTTTAAACACAACCCAATTGGATCCAACCCACTTTAAGCCCAACCCAATTGGATCCATTCAATTTTAAGCCCAACCCAATTGGATCCATTCAACTTTAAACCCAACACAATTGCATCCATTCAACATTAAACCCAACCCAATTTAAGCCCAACCCAATTGGATCCATTCAATTTTAAACCCAACAAACTTTAAGCCCGACCCAATTGGATCCATTCAAGTTTAAGCCCAACCCACTTTAAGCCCAACCCAATTGGATACAATCAACTTTAAGTCCAACCCAATTGTATCCATTCAATTTTAAGCCCAACCCAATTGGATCCATTCAACTTTAAACCCATCCAATTGGATCAAACCCACTTTAAGCCCAACCCAATTGGATCCATTCAATTTTAAGCCCAACCCAATTGGATCCATTCAACTTTAAAACCAACCCAATTGGATCCATTCAACTTTAAACCCAACCCAATTGGATCCAACCCACTTGAAGCCTAACCCATTTGGATCCATTCAATTATAAGCCCAACCCAATTGGATCCATTCAACTTTAAACTCAACCCAATTGGATCAAACTCACTTTAAGCCCAACCCAATTGGATCCATTCAACTTTAAACCCAACCCAATTGGATCCATTCAACTTTAAACCCAACCCAATTTGATCCATTCAACTTTAAACCCAACCCAATTTGATCCATTCAACTTTAAACCCAACCCAATTGGATTCAACCCAATTTAAGCCCAACACAATTGGATTCATTCAATTTTAAACCCAACCCACTTTAAGCCCAACCCAATTGGTTCCAATCAACTTTAAGCCCAACCCAATTTAAGCCCAGCCCAATTGGATCCATTCAATTTTAAGCCTAACCCAATTGGATCCATTCAACTTTAAACCCAACCCAATTGGATCCAACCCACTTTAAGCACAACCCAATTGGATCCAACCCACTTTAAGCCCAACTCAATTGGATCTATTCAATTATAAGCCCAACCCAACTGGATCCATTTAACTTTAAACCCAACCCAATTGGATCCAATCCACTTTAAGCCCAACCCAATTGGATCCATTCAATTATAAGCCCAACTTAATTAGATCCATTCAACTTTAAACTCAACCTAATTTAAGCCCAACCCAATTGGATCCATTCAATTTTAAACCCAACAAACTTTAAGCCCGACCCAATTAGATCCATTCAACTTTAAGCCCAACCCACTTTAAGCCCAACCCAATTGGATCCAATCAACTTTAAGTCCAACCCAATTGTATCCATTCAATTTTAAGCCCAACCCAATTGGATCCATTCAACTTTAAACCTATCCCAATTGGATCCAACCCACTTTAAGCCCAACCCAATTGGATCCATTCAATTTTAAGCCCAACCCAATTGGATCCATTCAACTTTAAACCAAACCCAATTGGAGCCATTCAACTTTAAACGAAACCCAATTGGATCCATTCAACTTTAAACCCAACCCAATTGGATCAAACCCACTTTAAGCCTAACCCAATTGGATACAACCCACTTTAAGCCCAACCCAATTAGATCCATTCAATTATAAGCCCAACCCAATTGGATCCATTCAACTTTAAACCCAACCCAATTGGATCCAACCCACTTTAAGCCCAACCCAATTGGATCCATTCAATTTTAAGCCCAACCCAATTGGATCCATTCAACTTTCAACCCAACCCAATTGGATCCATTCAACTTTAAACCCAACCCAATTGGATCCATTCAACTTTAAACCCAACCAATCGGATCCAACCCACTTTAAGCCCAACCCAATTGGATCCAACCCACTTTAAGCCCAACCCAATTGGATCCATTCAATTATAAGCCCAACTCAATTGGATCCATTCAACTTTAAACTCAACCCAATTTAAGCCCAACCCAATTGGATCCATTCAATTTTAAACCCAACAAACTTTAAGCCAGACCCAATTGGATCCATTCAACTTTAAGCCCAACCCACTTTAAGCCCAACCCAATTGGATCCAATCAACGTTACGTCCAACCCAGTTGTATTCATTCAATTTTAAGCCCAACACAATTGGATCCATTCAACTTTAAACCCATCCCAATTGGATCCAACCCACTTTAAGCCCAACCCAATTGGATCCATTCAATTTTAAGCCCAACCCAATTAGATCCATTCAACTTTAAACCCAACCCAATTGGATTCAAAATGCCCAACCCAATTGAATCCATTCAATTTTATGCCCAACCCAATTATATCCATTCAACTTTAAACCCAACCCAATTGGATCCAACCCACTTTAAGCCTAACCCAATTGGATCAAACCCACTTTAAGCCCAACCCAATTGGATCCAACCCACTTTAAGCCCAACCCAATTAGATCCATTCAATTATAAGCCCAACTTAATTAGATCCATTCAACTTTAAACTCAACCCAATTTAAGCCCAACCCAATTGGATCCAATCAACTTTAAGTCCAACCCAATTGTATCCATTCAATTTTAAGCCCAACTCAATTGGATCCATTCAACTTTAAACCCATCCCAATTGGATCCAACCCACTTTAAGCCCAACCTAATTGGATCCATTCAATTTTAAGCCCAACCGAATTGGATCCATTCAACTTTAAACCCAACCCAATTGGATCCATTCAACTTTAAACCCAACCCCATTGGATCCATTCAACTTTAAACCCAACCCAATTGGATCAAACCCACTTTAAGCCTAACCCAATTGGATCAAACCCACTTTAAGCCCAACCCAATTGGATCCATTCAATTATAAGCCCAACCCAATTGGATCCATTCAACTTTAAACCCAACCCAATTGGATCCAACCCACTTTAAGCCCAACCCAATTGGATCTATTCATTTTTAAGCCCAACCCAATTGGATCCAATCAACTTTAAGCCCAACACAATTGGATCCATTAAACTTTAAACCAACCCAATTGGATCCAACCCAATTTAAGCCCAACCCAATTGGATCATTCAATTTTAAACCCAACCCAATTGGATCCATTCAACTTTAAACCCAACTCAATTGGATCCAACCCACTTTAAGCCCAACCCAATTGGATCCAACCCACTTTAAGCTCAACCCAATTGGATCCATTCAGTTATAAGCCCAACTCAATTGGATCCATTCAACTTTAAACTCAACCCAATTTAAGCCCAACCCAATTGGATCCATTCAATTTTAAACCCAACAAACTTTAAGCCCGACCCAATTGGATCCATTCAACTTTAAACCCAATCCACTTTAAGCCCAACCCAATTGGATCCAATCAACTTTAAGTCAAACCCAATTGTATCCATTCAATTTTAAGCCCAACCCAATTGGATCCATTCAACTTTAAACCCATCCCAATTGGATCTAACCCACTTTAAGCCCAACCTAATTGGATCCATTCAATTTTAAGCCCAACCCAATTGGATCCATTCAACTTTAAACCCAACCTAATTGGATCCATTCAACTTTAAACCTAACCCAATTGGATCCATCCAACTTTAAACCCAACCCAATTGGATCAAACCCACTTTAAGCCCAACCCAATTGGATCCAACCCACTTTAAGCCCAACCCAATTGGATCTATTCAATTATAAGCCCAACCCAATTGTATCCATTCAACTTTAAACCCAACCTAATTGGATCCAACCCACTTTAAGCCCAATCCAATTGGATCCATTCAATTTTAAGCCCAACTCAATTGGATCCATTCAACTTTAAACCCAACCCAATTGGATCCATTCAACTTTAAACCGAACCCAATTCGATTCATTCAACTTTAAACCCAACCCAATTGGATTCAACCCAATTTAAGCCCAACAGAATTGGATCCATTCAATTTTAAATCCAACCCACTTTAAGCCCAACCCAATTGGATCCAATAAACTTTAAGCCCAACCCAATTTAAGCCCAGCCCAATTGGATCCATTCAATTTTAAGCCTAACCCAATTGGATCCATTCAACTTTAAACCCAACCCAATTGGATCCAACCCACTTTAAGCCTAACCCAATTGGATCCATTCAATTTTAAGCCCTACCCAATTGGATCCATTCAACTTTAAACCCAACCCAATTGGATCCGACCCAATTTAAGCCCAACCCAATTGGATCCATTCAATTTTAAACCCAACCCACTTTAATCCCAACCCAATTGGATCCATTCAATTTTAAGCCCAACCCAATTGGATCCAATCAACTTTAAGCTCAACCCACTTTAAGCACAACCCAATTGGATCCATTCAATTTGAAGACAAACCCAATTGGATCCATTCAACTTTAAACCCAACCCAATTGGATCATACCCACTTTAAGCCCAACCCAATTGGATCTATTCAATTTTAAGCCCAACCCAATTGGATCCATTCAACTTTAAACCCAACCCAATTGGATCCATTCAACTTTAAACCCAACCCAATTGGATCCATTCAACTTTAAACCCAACCCAATTGGATCCAACCCACTTTAAGCCTAACCCAATTGGATCCAACCCACTTTAAGCCCAACCCAATTGGATCTATTCAATTATAAGCCCAACCCAATTGAATCCATTTAACTTTAAACCCAACCCAATTAGATTCAACCCACTTTAAGCCCAACCTAATTAGATCCATTCAATTTTATGCCCAACCCAATTTGATCCATTCTATTTTAAGCCCAACCCAGTTGAATCTATTCAACTTTAAACCCAACCCAATTGGATCCAACCTACTTTAAGCCTAACCTAATTGGATCCATTCAATTTTAAGCCCAACCCAATTGGATCCATTCAACTTTAAACCCAACTCAATTGGATCCATTCAACTTTAAACCCAACCCAATTGGATCCATTCAACTTTAAACCCAACCCAATTGGATCCAACCCACTTTAAGCCCAACCCAATTGGATCCAACCCACTTTAAGCCCAACCTAATTGGATCCATTCAATTATAAGCCCAACTCAATTGGATCCATTCAACTTTAAACCCTACCCAATTAGATTCAACCCACTTTAAGCCCAACCCAATTGGATCCATTCAATTTGAAGCCCAACCCGATTGGATCCAACCCACTTTAAGCCCAACCCAATTGGATCTATTCAATTATAAGCCCAACCCAATTGGATCCATTCAACTTTAAACCCAACCCAATTGGATCCATACAACTTTAAACCCAACCCACCCATTTCGATCCATTCAACTTTAAACCCAACCCAATTGGATTCAACCCAATTTAAGCCCAACACAATTGGATCCATTCAATTTTAAACCCAACTAACTTTAAGCCCGACCCAATTGGATCCATTCAACTTTAAGCCCAACCCACTTTATGCCCAACCCAATTGGATACAATCAACTTTAAGTCCAACCCAATTGTATCCATTCAATTTTAAGCCCAACCTAATTGGATCCATTCAACTTTAAACCTATACCAATTGGATCCATTCAATTTTAAGCCCAACCCAATTGGATCCATTCAACTTTAAACCCAACCCAATTGGATCCATTCAACTTTAAACCCAACCCCATTGGATCCATTCAACTTTAAACCCAACCCAATTGGATCAAACCCACTTTAAGCCTAACCCAATTGGATCCAACCCACTTTAAGCCCAACCCAATTGGATCCATTCAATTATAAGCCCAACCCAATTGGATCCATTCAACTTTAAACCCAACCCAATTGGATCCATTCAACTTTAAACCCAACCCAATTGGATCCAACCCACTTTAAGCCCAACCCAATTGGATCCAACCCACTTTAAGCCCAACCCAATTGGATCCATTCAATTATAAGCCCAACTCAATTGGATCCATTCAACTTTAAACTCAACCCAATTTAAGCCCAACCCAATTGGATCCATTCAATTTTAAACCCAACAAACTTTAAGCCCGACCCAATTGGATCCATTCAACTTTAAGCCCAATCCACTTTAAGCCCAACCGAAAATCGTACATTGGGATTTTGAGGTATTCTTGTCTGACACATGCTCACAAAGCTTATGGCTTTGGTTCCAATGCATTCCGACATCGTTTGGTGCCTCAAATCACCATTCGAAGTTTCTTACGGGTATGTATTGTTGTAATTTTCACCAAAAATCGTAAATTGGGCTTTTGAGGTATTCTTATCTATCACATGCTCACAAAGCTTATGGCTTTGGTTCCAATGCATTCCGACATCGTTTGGTGCCTCAAATCACAATTCGAAGTTTCGTATGGGTATAGTTGTAATTTTCACCGAAAATCGTACATTGAGATTTTGAGGTATTCTTGTCTATCACATGCTCACAAAGCTTATGGCTTTGGTTCCAATGCATTCCGACATCGTTTGGTGCCTCAAATCACCATTCGAAGTTTCGTACGGGTATAGTTGTAATTTTCACCGAAAATCATACATTAGGATTTTGTGGTATTCTTGTCTAACACATGCTCACAAAGCTTATGGCTTTGGTTCCAATGCATTCCGACATAGTTTGGTGCCTCAAATCACCATTCGAAGTTTCGTACGGGTATAGTTGTATTTTTCACCGAAAATCGTACATTGAGATTTTGAGGTATTCTTGTCTATCACATGCTCACAAAGCTTATGGCTTTGGTTCCAATGCATTCCGACATCGTTTGGTGCCTCAAATCACCATTCTAAGTTTCGTACGGGTATGTATAGATGTAATTTTCACCAAAACTCGTACATTGGGATTTGGAGGTATTCTTGTCTATCACATGCTCACAAAGCTTATGGCTTTGGTTCCAATGCATTCCGACATCGTTTGGTGCCTCAAATCACCATTCGAAGTTTCGTAGGGGTATATTTGTAATTTTCACCAAAAATCGTACATTGGGATTTGGAGGTATTCTTGTCTATCACATGCTCACAAAGCTTATGGCTTTGGTTCCAATGCATTCCGACATCGTTTGGTGCCTCAAATCACCATTCGAAGTTTCGTACGGGTATAGTTGTAATTTTCACCAAAAATCGTACATTGGGATTTGGAGGTATTCTTATGGCTTTGATTCCAATGCATTCCGACATCGTTTGGTGCCTCAAATCACCATTCGATGTTTCGTACGGGTATAGTTGTAATTTTCACCGAAAATCGTACATTGGGATTTTGAGGTATTCTTGTCTGACAGATGCTCACAAAGCTTATGGCTTTGGTTTCAGTGCATTCCGACATCGTTTGGTGCCTCAAATCACCATTCGAAGTTTCGTACGGGTATGTATTGTTGTAATTTTCACCAAAAATCGTAAATTGGGCTTTTGAGGTATTCTTATCTATCACATGCTCACAAAGCTTATGGCTTTGGTTCCAATGCACTCCGACATCGTTTGGTGCCTCAAATCACAATTCGAAGTTTCGTACGGGTATAGTTGTAATTTTCACCGAAAATTGTTGTAATGCCCAATGATCTCACACCAAGCCAACAATAAGCATGTCGTATAGTTAGCATTTATTGATTTATAGCATATGAATGGCATGATTGCACGAATATGAGTATTTGCTAATTATATGATAAATGCATGATTTTACAAAAATACTTGCGCGCTCATATGTGATACCTGCATTTAGAATGCATTTAATTTGCATCCTCTACTAGTTAAGCGAAAGTGACGACTAAGCAGGCATGACGTTTAGACAATTAACGAACTAGATTAAGCAGGGTTGACGTCTAGCACTTATCACGAATTAATTAACGAACAAAAAATTTGAGGTGCTTCCCAGGAGGTCACTCATCTTAGGATTGCTCTGGTATGAGCACGCTTAACTTTAGAGTTTCGATCGAATACGGTACATTAAACCTTCCCGTTAATTATCGGGTAAATATATTTTACACACTACGCGTCACTTACGTATTACCTATATGTCCCGATTAGTTTAAATACATGACACGTAGAAAATATAACGTATAAATGTATAACACGTAATAAGCTAGCAGCTGCAAATAATTCAATTAATATAATAATATTATTTTTTCAAACTTGGTCACCAAGCTTGCTTAGCCGACATACCTTTTTAGTATATATATACATATAAGTCATTTTTCCAAGTACAAATGTTAGAAGGAAAGAAAGAAAGGAACAGCAAAGAAAAATAGAGGAAAGGAGAAGAAAGAAAAAAAAAAGAGAGAGAGAAAAGAGAGGGAAAAATTTTGGGAAAAATAGGAAAGGATTAGTAGCGCGTGAAACAAGCTATGCGAATCGACATATTCGTTACAAGTAAGTAATTTATCGATAGTTTCTTCAATTTAATCGGTGAATTTAGAATATTAGTCGAAAATCGTATTTAGGCATCGTATATATATCATTTTACAGGTTAGTTCCTATAGGTAGCTTGCGATATCGTCACCGTCATTGATTTCAATAATAACGACTTAAGGTAAGTAGAAGCTTTTCTTGATGTGTCATAAGAATCAATATTATGCATTTTTATGATTATTTATGTTGACTGTGTGAAAATGAATGTATTATGTGCCAATTGTGTTAAATGTTGATGATTTATGATTTATTATACGTGATATTGAAAATGAAGGTTTTATGATATGAAATGTTGAGGTACATATGATTATGTTGCATTATTATGCTATACATGTGAAGAACACGTTTTCGAAAGTGAGGTTTGGTATTTGATTGGCGGTCGGGTAGGCACGGGACGCGGGAGGGACCTGCGGACCCACAGAGGGTGGTGAATACCTTGAGGTGTAAAAACCAAGATAGATAAAGCCACGATATATGATGAAGCTAGCGGCTAATATCATCGGCCGAAAGGTCGGTATGAAAACCCCCGCGATGCTTCTTTTTATGGCCATTTATGAACAGGTTCCGAAAACAGACGCCTATCATCATCAGTCGAATACCATACTTCGGGGTACCCAAGAGGAAAAAGATAATGTTTTAAATGAACTATGCATTATTGACTGTCTTACGTGTTACGTGATATATTGTTATAACTGAGCTTCTTCTTACTGAGCCATTAGCTCATTAGATTCTTATGATGCAGGTGATGATCATGTACATATGTGAAGGTTGCCCAAGTATCCCGAGCGGTCAGACAGAGCTATGTTCATATGCCGTGTTTCGAGCGTTTTGTAGCTCAAAAACTCTGATTTTTGTTTTTAATAGCCGCTCTGTTATGGTTTTGTAAACAAACTTATGTTTATGTACAGGGTTTAGTTTGTAAAAGAAAAATGGTTTGTTTTATTTAAAAGATGTATTTTTATTATTTCAAAAAACCATAACATTTACGAAAGAAAAGGGTCATCGTCCCCGGGCCCCGGTCTGGGGGTGTGACAATTTTATGGTATCTGAGCGGAGGTTTAGTCTTTCTTGAAGACAGAAGAAGGCATATGAACATATTCTGGCTGGGGAAACTTGGTCAACTCTTTTGTTTATTTCTTTATGTTTGATTAACGCATATTATTGTCATTATTGTGCATTCATTATTGGCTGGTGAAAGGGATAAATTGGGCAATATATAGGAAATCATGCCGCCGAAACGTAAAGTGATGGGTGCCGAACAGGAGGGTAACAATGTGGTGGATAATTTGACTAATCTGATACAGCAACAAACCAGAATGCATGGTGAACAGATCCAACAGTTATTAGACATGCAGCAGAGGAATCAAGAACAGAATAACCAAGCTCATGCACCGCCTATTCGTCGTGAAAATCCACAAGCTGTGTACGAGAAGTTTAGAAAGATGGAACCATCTGACTTTTATGGTGGTTCGGATCCTGTTGTTGCCGATGAGTGGGTTAAATCATTAGATGTCATCTTTGACTACATGCGTATTGACGATGCTGATAAAGTACTTTGTGCGATCTTTTTATTGAAGAAAGAGGCGAGAATCTGGTGGGAAGGAGCTAAACTGGCTGTCGATATGGATACTCTGACATGGGAAAGGTTTAAAGTAATCTTTTATGACAAATACTTCACTCGAGATGCCAGATCCCTCAAGGTTAAAGAGTTCTTGGAGCTGAAGCAGGGAGACATGACTGTATGTGACTATGTTAGAAAATTCGAAGAGGGTTGCAGATATGTGCCTTATATCGCGAAGGATAACACAGAAAAGATCGATCACTTCTTGAGAGGACTGAAGCCTGAGATTAGACGGGATGTCAGAATGTCTTCAGCAACTGAGTTTCGAGAAATTGTGGATAAATCTTTGATGGCTGACCTGGATGAAAAGGAAATTCAGAAATCATATCAACAAAAGAGGCAAATATTTACTCCAAGAAACCTAACACAATGGAGGAAACCAGAACAGAAACCAGGCCAAAGGAATACTGATAAGCGTCCAAGAGTTGGACAGACCCCAAATGAAATCGAAAGGCCGAAATGTAATATATGTGGCCGGAACCATTTTGGTGAATGTCGACTGGGTTCGAATAACTGTTTCAAATGTAAGAAACCCGGGCATTTTGCAAAGGATTGTCCAATACTCCAGAACAAAGTGCAGGGGAGAGTTTACTCGATGACAAATGAACAAGCCGCTGCAGACCCCTCAGTTGTTTCAGGTACTATTTTGATTTCTGGAATGCCTGCATTTGCATTGATAGATTCAGGTTCTACACATTCATTTGTATCAAATGCATTTGTGAGAAAATTGGGCATTACACCGGACTTGCTGAAAGTAAATTACAGTGTAACCATTCCGTCGGGAGAAGAAATGGAGTCCAGTCAGGTATTGAGGGCTTGTTCTATTCAGATTGGTAACAGAGTGCTATACGCTGATCTCGTTGTCTTGCCGATTTCAAATTGAGGTTATACTGGGTATGGATTGGCTTACCAAATATCATGCCACCATCGATTGCAATAAGAAGGTTGTGATCTTTCAGCCACCTGGAAAGGAGCAATTTATGTTTAGCGGTACTTCAGGCTCATTTTCTTTACCGGTTATCTCTGCACTGAAGGCCCAAAAGATGTTGAATAAAGGTTGTGCTGGATACTTGGCAAGCGTGATAGACACCTCAGTTGAAACACAATTAAAGCCTGAAGATGTAGAAGTAGTCAGAGAATTTTCAGAAGTATTCCCAGATGATTTACCAGGACTACCACCAGATCGAGAAATTGAGTTTGTGATTGATGTTGTGCCAGGAACTGCCCCTATTTCTAAAGCACCGTACAGAATTGCCCCGACTGAATTGAAAGAGTTGAAAGTGCAACTACAAGATTTACTTGATAAGGGATTTATTCGTCCAAGTTATTCGCCTTAGGGAGCTCCGGTATTGTTTGTTAAGAAGAAAGACGGGACAATGCGGTTATGCATTGATTATAGAGAACTCAACAAAGTAACAATCAAGAATAAGTATCCTCTTCCAAGAATAGATGATTTGTTTGATTAATTGCAAGGTGCATCGGTATTTTCGAAGATTGATTTGCGTTCAGGTTATCACCAATTAAAGGTCAAAGAAGGAGATATACAGAAGACTGCATTTAGAACGAGGTATGGCCATTATGAGTTTCTAGTAATGCCTTTCGGTTTAACAAATGCTCCTGCAGCCTTCATGGATTTAATGAATCGGATATTCAAGGTTTTCCTTGACAAGTTCGTGATTGTGTTTATTGATGACATTCTGATCTACTCACGTAATAAATGGAAACACAAAGAACATTTGAGACTTGTGTTGCAAATTCTGAAGGAGAAACAACTGTATGCTAAATTCAAGAAGTGTGAATTCTGGCTTGAACAAGTGGTATTTTTGGGACATGTGGTTTCGAAGAATGGAATATCAGTTGATCCGAGTAAAATAGAAGCTGTGAATAACTGGCAAACACCAACAACTGTGTCAGAAGTTCGGAGTTTCTTAGGATTGGCTGGATATTATCGAAGATTTGTTCAGGGATTCTCAAAATTGGCGGTTCCACTAACGACGTTGACGAGAAAGAATGTGAAATTTGTTTGGACCGATGCTTGTGAAAAGAGTTTCCAAGAGTTGAAACATCGATTGACTACAGCTCCTATTCTCTCTGTTCCAACTGGAACTGGTGGATTCGTAGTATACAGTGATGCTTCTAAAAATGGTTTAGGCGCTATGTTAATGGAGAATGGGAAGGTAATTGCATAAGCTTCAAGGCAATTAAAAGAATATGAAAAGAATTATCCAACTCATGATTTGGAACTTGCCGCTGTTGTTTTTGCCCTGAAGATTTGGAGACATTACTTGTATGGCGAAAAGTGTGAGATTTACACGGATCATAAAAGCTTGAAGTACTTCTTCACCCAAAAAGAGCTGAATATGAGACAACGAAGATGGTTAGAACTTGTTAAAGATTATGACTGCGTGATTAACTATCATCCCGGTAAAGCAAATGTGGTAGCTGATGCATTGAGTAGAAAGTCGATGTCTTCCCTCATCATACAGAGGCCATTATTACAAGATTTGCAGAAATTGGAGCTTGAAATTGTACCTAAAGGGGAGGTATGTTATTTGTCTGCCCTGATGTTGAAGCCGGTACTTCGTGACAAAATCATCGAAGCACAGAAAAATGATGTGTATTTGACTGAGATAAAGAAAAAGATGGATGAAGGGAAGAAGACCGAATTCACAATTTCTGATGATGGAGTTATGAAATATAAAGGGAGATTATGTGTGCCGTCTGATCGGGCGATCAAAGAAGACATTTTAAAAGAAGCTCATAGTAGTCCTTATTCAGTACACCCTGGTAGTACAAAGATGTATAAAGATCTGCAACAACATTACTGGTCGACAAGTATGAAGAAAGATATAGCAACATTTGTGGCAGAATGTTTGACTTGTCAACAGGTTAAAGTTGAACACCAAAGACCAGCGGGTTTATTAAAGCCTCTACCGATACCAGAATGGAAATGAGAACATATTACTATGGATTTCGTACTGGGATTGCCTAGAACTCAGAAGGGATACAACTCCGTATGGGTTATCGTTGATAGATTAACGAAATCAGCCCATTTTCTGGCAGCGAAGTCGACGTATAACATGGATCAGTACGCTCAACAATACATTAATGAGATAGTCAGGTTACACGGAGTGCCAGTTTCTATAGTATCTGATCGAGATCCTAAATTCACGTCTACATTTTGGAAGAGTTTACACAGTGCCATGGGAACAAAACTTGCATTCAGTACAGCATTTCATCCACAGAGTGATGGACAATCAGAAAGGGTTATTCAGATACTTGAGGATATGCTAAGAGCGTGCACATTGGATTTTCAAGGGAGTTGGGATGTGAAACTACCGTTGGTGGAATTTACTTATAACAATAGCTATCAGTCTACCATTGGAATGGCACCTTATGAAGCTTTATATGGCAGAAAATGCAGATCTCCAGTTCATTGGGATGAAGTTGGAGAAAGAAGATTACTTGGCCCAGAATTAGTACAGCAAACAACTACGATTGTAGAAAAGATACGTGAAAGAATGAAAACGGCACAAAGTAGGCAGAAAAGTTACGCGGACATACGAAGAAGAGATTTAGAATTTTCTGTTGGGGATCATGTGTTCTTGAAAGTGGCCCCAATGAAAGGAATTATGAGATTTGGGAAGAAGGGAAAACTGAGTCCGAGATATGTTGGTCCATTTGAAATTTTTGAAAGAGTTGGAGATCGAGCTTACAGAGTAGCCTTACCTCCTTCATTAACCGGTGTTCACAATGTTTTCCATGTGTCCATGCAAAAGAAATACGTTTCCAATCCTTCTAATGTGTTAAGTTACGAACCATTGGAGTTATCTTCAGATTTAGCTTACGAGGAGAAACCAGTGCAAATTCTTGATCAGAAGGTTAAACAATTGAGAAACAAGAGTATTAATTTAGTAAAAGTTTTGTGGAGAAATCATGCAGTAGAAGAAGCGACATGGGAAAGGGAAGAAGAAATGCGGAGCAAATATCCAGAACTATTTCGGTATGTCAAATTTTGAGGACAAAATTTTCGTAAGGGGGGTGTGATTGTAATGCCCAATGATCTCACACCAAGCCAACAACAAGCATGTCATATAATCGGCATTTACTGATTTACAACATATGAATGGCATGACTGCATGAATATGACTATTTGGTAATTATATGATAAACGCATGATTTTACAAAAATGCTTATGTGATACTTATGTGATATGTGCTTTTCAAATGCATTTAATTAGCATTCGCTATTAGTTAAGCAGATTTGACGGTTAAGCAGGCACGACGTTTAGACAATTAACGAGTTAGATTAAGTAGGCATGACGTCTAGCACTTATCACGAATTAATTGACGAACGAAAAAATTGAGCTGCTTCCCAGGAGGTCACCCATCCTGTTGTTGCTCTCGTACGAGCACGCTTAACTTTAGAGTTTTGATCGAATACAGTATACTAAACCTTCCCGTTAATTATCGGATAAATATGTTTTACACACTACGCGTCACTTACGTGTTACCTATATATCCCGATTAGTTTAAATACATGACAAGTAGAAAGTATAATGCATAAATGTATAACACGTAATAAGCTAGCAGCTACAAATAATTATAAGAATATAATAATAATATATATAATATAAATATGTCACCAAAAACTTAGCTTAAAGTTTCCTGTGCCTACTTAACTTTCCAACTTTATATATATATATATATATACGTCAAACTTTGCAACAAACTTAGCCACTAAGTTTAAATGGTTGAATTACATTTAAATTATGATTAGTCACCACACTTTTGCTTCAAACTTGCCACCTGCCGACCTCAACTTTTAGCTATATATATATATATACATACTTGAATAGAAATGAAAGGAAAGAAAGAGAGCAACAGAAAGAAAAAATAGAAAAGAGAGAAAGAAGAAAGAAAATAGGAAAAATAGAAGGAAAATTTCGGAAAAATAGGAATCGAATAGTAGTGCGTAAAACGAGCTAGGCGATTCAACATAATTGTAACAAGTAAGTATTTTATTGACAGTTTCTTCGAATTAATTGATGAATTTAGAATATTAGTCGAAAATCGTATTTAGATATTGTATATATTTATCGTTTTACAGGTTAATAAACAACTAGCACTATAGGTAGCTTGCGGTAGCGTCACAATTATCGATTTCATTACTAACGACTTAAGGTAGTAGAAGTTTTTCTTGACGCATCATAAGAATCAGTATTATGCATTTATATGATTATGTGAGTTAATTGTTTAAAGTGAATGTATTATGTGCCAATTGTGTTAAATGTTAATGATTTACGATTTATTATATGTGATAATGGAAATGAATGTTATTCGATGTGAAATGTTGAAGTACATGCGATTATGCTGCATTATATTGATATACATGTAGAGAACACGTATTCGAAAGTGAAGTTTGGTATTTGATTGGCGGTCGGCTAGGCACGGGACGCGGGAGGGACCGGCGGACCCACAGAGGGTGGTGAATACTTTGAGGTGTAAAAACCAAGATAGATAAAGCCACGATATATGATGGAGCTAGCGGCTAATATCATCGGCCGAAAGGTCGGTATGAGAACCCCCGCGATGCTTCTTTTTATGGCCATTTATGAACAGGTTCCGAAAACAGACGCCTATCATCATCAGTCGAATACCATACTTCGGGGTACCCAAGAGGAAAAGATAATGTTTTAAATGAACTATGCATTATTGACTGTCTTATGTGCTACGTGATATATTGTTATAATTCAGCTTCTTCTTACTGAGCCATTAGCTCATTAGATTCTTATGATGCAGGTGATGTTTGATGTAGATATGTGAAGGTTGCCCAAGGATCCCGAGCGGTCAGACAGAGTTATGTTCATATGCCGTGTGTCGAGCGTTTTGTAGCTCAAAAACTCTGATTTTGTGTTAAATAGCCGCTCTGTTATGGTTTTGTAAACAAACTTATGTTTATGTACAGGGTCTTGTATTGTAAAGAAAATGGTTTGTTTTTATTTCAACGAACAAATTTTATTATTTCAGAAAACCATAACATTTACGAAAGAAAAAGGTCACCGTCCCCGGGCCAGGTCTGGGGGCGTGACACCAACCCAATTGGATCTATTCAATTATAAGCCCAACCCAATTGTATCCATTCAACTTTAAACCCAACTTAATTGGATCCAACCCACTTTAAGCCCAATCCAATTGGATCCATTCAATTTTAAGCCCAACCCAATTGAATCCATTCAACTTTAAACCCAACCCAATTGGATCCATTCAACTTTAAACCCAACCCAATTGGATCATACCCACTTTAAGCCCAACCCAATTTGATCTATTCAATTATAAGCCCAACCCAATTGAATCCATTCAACTTTAAACCCAACCCAATTGAATCCATTCAACTTTAAACCCAACCCAATTGGATCCATTCAACTTTAAACCCAACCCAATTGGATCCATTCAATTTTAAACCCAACCCAATTGGATCCAACCCACTTTAAGCCCAACCCAATTGGATCCAACCCACTTTAAGCCCAACCCAATTGGATCCATTTAATTATAAGCCCAACCCAATTGGATCCATTCAACTTTAAACCCAACCCAATTGGATCCAACACACTTTAAGCCCAATCCAATTGGATCCAACCCACTTGAAGCCCAACCTAATTGGATCCAATCAATTATAAGCCCAACCCAATTGGATTCATTCAACTTTTAACCCAACCCAATTGGATCCAACCTACTTTAAGCCCAACCCAATTGGATCCATTCAATTTTAAGCCCAACCCAATTGGATACATTTAACTTTAAACCCGACCCAATTGGATCCATTCAACTTTAAACCCAACCCAATTTCATCCATTCAACTTTAAACCCAACCCAATTGGATTCAACCCAATTTAAGCCCAACACAATTGGATCCATTCAATTTTAAACCCAACCCACTTTAAGCCCAACCCAATTGGATCCAATCAACTTTAAGCCCAACCCAATTTAAGCCCAGCCCAATTGGATCCATTCAATTTTAAGCCTAACCCAATTAGGTCCATTCAACTTTAAACCCAACCCAATTGGATCCAACCCACTTTAAGCCTAATCCAATTGGATCCATTCAATTTTAAGCCCTACCCAATTGGATCCATTCAACTTTAAACCCAACCAAATTGAATCCATTCAACTTTAAACCCAACCCAATTGGATCCAACTCAATTTAAGCCCAACCTAATTGGATCCATTCAATTTTAAACCCAACCCACTTTAAGCTCAACCCAATTAGATCCATTCAATTTTAAGCCCAACCCAATTGGATCCAATCAATTTTAAGCCCAACCCACTTTAAGCCCAACCCAATTAGATCTATTCAATTTTAAGCCCAACCCAATTGGATCCATTCAACTTTAAACCCAACCCAATTGGATCATACCAACTTTAAGCCCAACCCAATTGGATCTATTCAATTTTAAGCCCAACCCAATTGGATCCATTCATCTTTAAACCCAACACAATTGGATCCATTCAACTTTAAACCCAACCCAATTTGATCCAACCCAATATAAGCCCAACCCAATTGGATCCAACCCACTTTAAGCCCAACCCAATTGGATCTATTCAATTATAATCCCAACCCAATTGGATCCATTAAACTTTAAACCCTACCCTATTGGATCCAACCCACTTTAAGCCCAACCTAATTGGATCCATTCAATTTTATGCCCAACCCAATTGGATCCATTCAATTTTAAGCCCAACCCAGTTGGATCCATTCAACTTTAAACCCAACCCAATTGGATCCAACCCACTTTAAGCCCAACCCAATTGGATCCATTTAATTTTAAGCCCAACCCAATTGGATCCATTCAACTTTAAACCCAACCCAATTGGATCCATTCAACTTTAAACCCAACCCAATTGGATCCATTCAACTTTAAACCCAACCCAATTGGATCCAACCCACTTTAAGCCCAACCCAATTGGATCCATTCAATTATTAGCCCAACTCAATTGGATCCATCCAACTTTAAACTCAACCCAATTTAAGCCCAACCCAATTGGATCCATTCAATTTTAAACCCAACAAACTTTAAGCCCGACCCAATTGGATCCATTCGACTTTAAGCCCAACTCACTTTAAGCCCAACCCAATTGGATCCAATCAACTTTAAGTCCAACCCAATTGTATCCATTCAATTTTAAGCCCAACCCAATTGGATCAAACCCACTTTAAGCCTAACCCAATTGGATCCAACCCACTTTAAGCCCAACCCAATTGGATCCATTCAATTATAAGCCCAACCCAATTGGATCCATTCAACTTTAAACCCAACCCAATTGGATCCAACCCACTTTAAGCCCAACCGAATTGGATCCATCCAATTTTAAGCCCAACCCAATTGGATCCATTCAACTTTAAACCCAACCCAATTGGATCATACCCACTTTAAGCCCAACCCAATTGGATCTACTCAATTTTTAGCCCAACCCAGTTGGATCCATTCAACTTTAAACCCAACCCAATTGGATCCATTCAACTTTAAACCCAACCCAATTGGATCCATTCAACTTTAAACCCAACCCAATTGGATCCAACCCAATTTATGCCCAACCCAATTGGATCCATTCAATTTTAAACCCAGCCAACTTTAAGGCCAACCCAATTGAATCCAATCAACTTTAAACCCAACCCAATTTGAGCCCAACCCAATTGGATCCATTCAATTTTAAGCAAAACCCATTTGGATCCATTCAACTTTAAGCCCAACCCAATTGGATCCAACCCAATTGGATCCATTCAATTTTAAGCCCAATCCAATTGGATCCATTCAACTTTAAACCCAACCCAATTTGATCCATTCAACTTTAAACCCAACCCAATTGGATCCAACCCAATTTAAGCCCAACACAATAGGATCCATTCAATTTTAAACCCAACCCACTTGAAGCCCAACCCAATTGGATCCATTCAACTTTAAGCCCAACCCACTTTAAGCCCAACCTAATTGGATCCAATCAACTCTAAGCCCAACCCAATTGGATCCATTCAACTTTAAAGCCAAACGAATTTGATCCATTCAACTTTAAACCCAACTCAATTGGATCCAACCCAATTTAAGCCCAACACAATTGGATCCATTCAATTTTAAACCCAACCCACTTTAAGCCCAACCCAATTGGATCCAATCAACTTTAAGCCCAACCCAATTGGATCCATTCAATTTTAAGCCCAACCCAATTGGATCCATTAGACTTTAAACCCAACCCAATTGGATCCAACCCAGTTTAAGCCTAACCCAATTGGATCCATTCAATTTTAAGCCCTACCCAATTGGATCCATTCAACTTTAAACCCAACTAAATAGGATCCATTCAACTTTAATCCCAAACCAATTGGATCCATTCAATTTTAAACCCAACCCACTTTAAGCCCAACCCACTTTAAGCCCAACTCAATTGAATTCATTTAATTTTAAGCCCAACCCAATTGGATCCATTTAATTTTAAGCCCAACCCAATTGGATCCATTCAACTTTAAACCCAACCCAATTGGATCATACCCACTTTAAGCCCAACCCAATTGGAACTATTCAATTTTAAGCCCAACCCAATTGGATCCATTCAACTTTAAACCCAACCCAATTGGATCCATTCAACTTTAAACCCAACCTAATTGGATCCATTCAATTTTAAACCCAACCGAATTGGATCCAACCCAATTTAAGCCCAACCCAATTGGATCCATTCAATTTTAAACCCAACCAACTTTAAGGCCAACCCAATTGGATCCAATCAACTTTAAGCCCAACCCAATTTGAGCCCAACTCAATTGGATCCATTCAATTTTAAGCCCAACCCAATTGGATCCAATTAACTTTAAACCCAACCCAATTGGATCCAACCCACTTTAAGCCCAACCCAATTGGATTCATTCAATTTTAAGCCCAACCCAATTGGATCCATTCAACTTTAAACCCAACCCAATTAGATCCATTCAACATTAAACCCTACCCAATTGGATCCATTCAACTTTAAACCCTACCCAATTGGATCCAAACCAATTAAAGCCCAACCCAACTAGATCCAATCAACTTTAAGCCAAACCCACTTTAAGTCCAACCCAATTGGATCCATTCAATTTTAAGCCCAACCCAGTTGGATCCATTCAACTTTAAACCCAACTCAATTGGATCCAACCCACTTTAAGCGCAACCCAATTTGATCCATTCAAATTTAAGCCCAACCCAATTGGATCCATTCAACTTTAAACCTAACCTAATTGGATCCGTTCAACTTTAAACCCAACCCAATTTGATCCATTCAACTTTAAGCCCAACCTAATTGGATCCAACCCACTTTAAGCCCAACCCACTTTAAGCCCAACCCAATTGGATCCATTCAATTATTAGCCCAACCAAATTGGATCCATTCAACTTTAAACCAAATCCAATTGGATCCAACCCACTTTAAGCCCTACCCAATTGGATCTATTCAATTTTAAGCCCAACACAATTAGATCCATTCAACTTTATACCCAACTCAATTGTATCCATTCAACTTTAAACCCAATCCAATTGGATCCAACCCAATTTAAGCCCAACACAATTGGATCCATTCAATTTTAAACCTAACCCACTTTAAGTCCAACTCAATTGGATCCATTCAACTTTTAGCCCAACCCACTTTAAGCCCAACCCAGTTGGATCCAATCAACTTTAAGCCCAACCCATTTTAAGCCCAACCCAATTGGATCCATTCAATTTTAAACCCAACCCAATTGGATCCAACCCACTTTAAGCCCAACCCAATTGGATCCATTCAATTTTAAGCCCAACCCAATTGGATCCATTCAATTTTAAGCCCAACCCAATTGGATCCATTTAACTTTAAACCCAACCCAATTGGATCCATTCAACTTTAAACCCAACACAATTGGATCCAACCCACTTTAAGCCCAACCCAATTAGATCCATTCAATTTTAAGCCCAACCCAATTGGATCCATTTAACTTTAAACCCAACCCAATTGGATCCATTCAACTTTAAACCCAACACAATTGGATCCAACCCACTTTAAGCCCAACCCAATTAGATCCATTCAATTTTAAGCCCAACCCAATTGGATCCATTCAACTTTAGACCCGACCCAATTGGATCCATTCAACTTTAAACCCAACCCAATTGGATCCAACCCAATTTAAGCCCAACACAATTGGATCCATTCAATTTTAAACCCAACCAACTTTAAGCCCAACCCAATTGGATACATTCAATTTTAAGCTCAACCCAATTGGATCCATTCAACTTTAAACCAAAACCAATTGGATCCATTCAACTTTAAACCCAACCCAATTGGATCCATTCAACTTTAAACCCAACCCAATTGGATCCATTCAACATTAAACCCTACCCAATTGGATCCATTCAACTTTAAACCCTACCCAATTGGATCCAAACCAATTAAAGCCCAACCCAACTAGATCCAATCAACTTTAAGCCAAACCCACTTTAAGTCCAACCCAATTGGATCCATTCAATTTTAAGCCCAACCCAGTTGGATCCATTCAACTTTAAACCCAACCCAATTGGATCCAACCCACTTTAAGCGCAACCCAATTTGATCCATTCAAATTTAAGCCCAACCCAATTGGATCCATTCAACTTTAAACCTAACCTAATTGGATCCGTTCAACTTTAAACCCAACCCAATTGGATCCATTCAACTTTAAGCCCAACCTAATTGGATCCAACCCACTTTAAGCCCAACCCACTTTAAGCCCAACCCAATTGGATCCATTCAATTATTAGCCCAACCCAATTGGATCCATTCAACTTTAAACCAAACCCAATTGGATCCAACCCACTTTAAGCCCTACCCAATTGGATCTATTCAATTTTAAGCCCAACACAATTAGATCCATTCAACTTTATACCCAACTCAATTGTATCCATTGAACTTTAAACCCAATCCAATTGGATCCAACCCAATTTAAGCCCAACACAATTGGATCCATTCAATTTTAAACCTAACCCACTTTAAGTCCAACTCAATTGGATCCATTCAACTTTTAGCCCAACCCACTTTAAGCCCAACCCAGTTGGATCCAATCAACTTTAAGCCCAACCCATTTTAAGCCCAACCCAATTGGATCCATTCAATTTTAAACCCAACCCAATTGGATCCAACCCACTTTAAGCCCAACCCAATTAGATCCATTCAATTTTAAGCCCAACCCAATTGGATCCATTCAATTTTAAGCCCAACCCAATTGGATCCATTTAACTTTAAACCCAACCCAATTGGATCCATTCAACTTTAAACCCAACACAATTGGATCCAACCCACTTTAAGCCCAACCCAATTAGATCCATTCAATTTTAAGCCCAACCCAATTGGATCCATTCAACTTTAGACCCGACCCAATTGGATCCATTCAACTTTAAACCCAACCCAATTGGATCCAACCCAATTTAAGCCCAACACAATTGGATCCATTCAATTTTAAACCCAACCAACTTTAAGCCCAACCCAATTGGATACATTCAATTTTAAGCCCAACCCAATTGGATCCATTCAACTTTAAACCAAAACCAATTGGATCCATTCAACTTTAAACCCAACCCAATTGGATCCATTCAACTTTAAACCCAACCCAATTGGATCCAACCCACTTTAAGCCCAACCCAATTGGATCCATTCAATTATAAGCCCAACCCAATTGGATCCATTCAACTTTAAACCCAACCGAATTGGATCCAACCCACTTTAAGCCCAACCGAATTGGATCCATCCAATTTTAAGCCCAACCCAATTGGATCCATTCAACTTTAAACCCAACCCAATTGGATCATACCCACTTTAAGCCCAACCCAATTGGATCTACTCAATTTTTAGCCCAACCCAGTTGGATCCATTCAACTTTAAACCCAACCCAATTGGATCCATTCAACTTTAAACCCAACCCAATTGGATCCATTCAACTTTAAACCCAACCCAATTGGATCCAACCCAATTTATGCCCAACCCAATTGGATCCATTCAATTTTAAACCCAGCCAACTTTAAGGCCAACCCAATTGGATCCAATCAACTTTAAACCCAACCCAATTTGAGCCCAACCCAATTGGATCCATTCAATTTTAAGCAAAACCCATTTGGATCCATTCAACTTTAAACCCAACCCAATTGGATCCATTCAATTTTAAGCCCAATCCAATTGGATCCATTCAAATTTAAACCCAACCCAATTTGATCCATTCAACTTTAAACCCAACCCAATTGGATCCAACCCAATTTAAGCCCAACACAATAGGATCCATTCAATTTTAAACCCAACCCACTTGAAGCCCAACCCAATTGGATCCATTCAACTTTAAGCCCAACCCACTTTAAGCCCAACCCAATTGGATCCAATCAACTCTAAGCCCAACCCAATTGGATCCATTCAACTTTAAAGCCAACCGAATTTGATCCATTCAACTTTAAACCCAACTCAATTGGATCCAACCCAATTTAAGCCCAACACAATTGGATCCATTCAATTTTAAACCCAACCCACTTTAAGCCCAACCCAATTGGATCCAATCAACTTTAAGCCCAACCCAATTGGATCCATTCAATTTTAAGCCCAACCCAATTGGATCCATTAGACTTTAAACCCAACCCAATTGGATCCAACCCAGTTTAAGCCTAACCCAATTGGATCCATTCAATTTTAAGCCCTACCCAATTGGATCCATTCAACTTTAAACCCAACTAAATAGGATCCATTCAACTTTAATCCCAAACCAATTGGATCCAACCCAATTTAAGCCCAACCCAATTGGATCCATTCAACTTTAAACCCAACCCAATTGGATCCAACCCACTTTAAGCCCAACCCAATTGGATCCATTCAATTATAAGCCCAACCCAATTGGATCCATTCAACTTTAAACCCAACCGAATTGGATCCAACCCACTTTAAGCCCAACCGAATTGGATCCATCCAATTTTAAGCCCAACCCAATTGGATCCATTCAACTTTAAACCCAACCCAATTGGATCATACCCACTTTAAGCCCAACCCAATTGGATCTACTCAATTTTTAGCCCAACCCAGTTGGATCCATTCAACTTTAAACCCAACCCAATTGGATCCATTCAACTTTAAACCCAACCCAATTGGATCCATTCAACTTTAAACCCAACCCAATTGGATCCAACCCAATTTATGCACAACCCATTTGGATCCATTCAATTTTAAACCCAGCCAACTTTATGGCCAACCCAATTGGATCCAATCAACTTTAAACCCAACCCAATTTGAGCCCAACCCAATTGGATCCATTCAATTTTAAGCAAAACCCATTTGGATCCATTCAACTTTAAACCCAACCCAATTGGATCCAACCCAATTGGATCCATTCAATTTTAAGCCCAATCCAATTGGATCCATTCAACTTTAAACCCAACCCAATTTGATCCATTCAACTTTAAACCCAACCCAATTGGATCAAACCCAATTTAAGCCCAACACAATAGGATCCATTCAATTTTAAACCCAACCCACTTGAAGCCCAACCCAATTGGATCCATTCAACTTTAAGCCCAACCCACTTTAAGCCCAACCCAATTGGATCCAATCAACTCTAAGCCCAACCCAATTGGATCCATTCAACTTTAAAGCCAACCGAATTTGATCCATTCAACTTTAAACCCAACTCAATTGGATCCAACCCAATTTAAGCCCAACACAATTGGATCCATTCAATTTTAAACCCAACCCACTTTCAGCCCAACCCAATTGGATCCAATCAACTTTAAGCCCAACCCAATTGGATCCATTCAATTTTAAGCCCAACCCAATTGGATCCATTAGACTTTAAACCCAACCCAATTGGATCCAACCCAGTTTAAGCCTAACCCAATTGGATCCATTCAATTTTAAGCCCTACCCAATTGGATCCATTCAACTTTAAACCCAACTAAATAGGATCCATTCAACTTTAATCCCAAACCAATTGGATCCAACCCAATTTAAGCCCAACCCAATTGGATCCATTCAATTTTAAACCCAACCCACTTTAAGCCCAACCCACTTTAAGCCCAACTCAATTGAATCCATTTAATTTTAAGCCCAACCCAATTGGATCCATTCAACTTTAAACCCAACCCAATTGGATCATACCCACATTAAGCCCAACCCAATTGGAACTATTCAATTTTAAGCCCAACCCAATTGGATCCATTCAACTTTAAACCCAACCCAATTGGATCCATTCAACTTTAAACCCAACCTAATTGGATCCATTCAATTTTAAACCCAACCGAATTGGATCCAACCCAATTGGATCCATTCAATTTTAAACCCAACCAACTTTAAGGCCAACCCAATTGGATCCAATCAACTTTAAGCCCAACCCAATTTGAGCCCAACCCAATTGGATCCATTCAATTTTAAGCCCAACCCAATTGGATCCATTTAACTTTAAACCCAACCCAATTGGATCCAACCCACTTTAAGCCCAACCCAATTGGATTCATTCAATTTTAAGCCCAACCCAATTGGATCCATTCAACTTTAAACCCAACCCAATTGGATCCATTCAACTTTAAACCCTACCCAATTGGATCCATTCAACTTTAAACCCTACCCAATTGGATCCAAACCAATTAAAGCCCAACCCAACTAGATCCAATCAACTTTAAGCCAAACCCACTTTAAGTCCAACCCAATTGGATCCATTCAATTTTAAGCCCAACCCAGTTGGATCCATTCAACTTTAAACCCAACCCAATAGGATCCAACCCACTTTAAGCGCAACCCAATTTGATCCATTCAAATTTAAGCCCAACCCAATTGGATCCATTCAACTTTAAACCTAACCTAATTGGATCCGTTCAACTTTAAACCCAACCCAATTGGATCCATTCAACTTTAAGCCCAACCTAATTGGATCCAACCCACTTTAAGCCCAACCTACTTTAAGCCCAACCCAATTGGATCCATTCAATTATTAGCCCAACCCAATTGGATCCATTCAACTTTAAACCAAACCCAATTGGATCCAACCCACTTTAAGCCCTACCCAATTGGATCTATTCAATTTTAAGCCCAACACAATTAGATCCATTCAACTTTATACCCAACCCAATTGGATCCATTAAACTTTAAACCCAATCCAATTGGATCCAACCCAATTTAAGCCCAACACAATTGGATCCATTCAATTTTAAACCTAACCCACTTTAAGTCCAACTCAATTGGATCCATTCAACTTTTAGCCCAACCCACTTTAAGCCCAACCCAGTTGGATCCAATCAACTTTAAGCCCAACCCATTTTAAGCCCAACCCAATTGGATCCATTCAATTTTAAACCCAACCCAATTGGATCCAACCCACTTTAAGCCCAACCCAATTGGATCCATTCAATTTTAAGCCCAACCCAATTGGATCCATTTAACTTTAAACCCAACCCAATTGGATCCATTCAACTTTAAACCCAACACAATTGGATTCAACCCACTTTAAGCCCAACCCAATTAGATCCATTCAATTTTAAGCCCAACCCAATTGGATCCATTCAACTTTAGACCCGACCCAATTGGATCCATTCAACTTTAAACCCAACCCAATTGGATCCAACCCAATTTAAGCCCAACACAATTGGATCCATTCAATTTTAAACCCAACCAACTTTAAGCCCAACCCAATTGGATACATTCAATTTTAAGCCCAACCCAATTGGATCCATTCAACTTTAAACCAAAACCAATTGGATCCATTCAACTTTAAACCCAACCCAATTGGATCCATTCAACTTTAAACCCAACCCAATTGGATCCAACCCACTTTAAGCCCAATCAAATTGGATCCAACCCACTTTAACCCCAACCCAATTGGATCCATTAAATTTTAAGCCCAACCCAATTGGGTCCATTCAACTTTAAACCCAACCCAATTGGATCCAACCCACTTTGAGCCCATCCCAATTGGATGCATTCAACTTTAAAACCAACTCAATTGGATCCAACCCACTTTAAGCCCAACCCAATTGGATCGATTCAATTTTAAGCACAACCCAATTGGATCCATTCAACTTTAAACCCAACCCAATTGGATCCATTCAACTTTAAACCCAACTCAATTGGATCCAACCCAATTTAAGCCCAATCCAATTGGATCCATTCAATTTTAAACCCAACCCACATTAAGTCCAACCCAATTGGATCCTTTCAATTTTAAGCCCAACCCACTTTAAGCCCAACCCAATTGGATCCAATCAACTTTTAAGACCAACCCACTTTAAGCCCAACCAATTGGATCCATTAAATTTTAAGCCCAACCCAATTGGATCCATTCAATTTTAAACCCAACCCAATTGGATCCAACCCACTTTAAGCCCAACCCAATTGGATCCATTCAATTTTAAGCCCAACCCAATTGGATCCATTCAATTTTAAGCCCAACCCAATTGGATCCATTCAACTTTAGACCCGACCCAATTGGATCCATTCAACTTTAAACCCAACCCAATTGGATCCAACCCAATTTAAGCCCAACACAATTGGATCCATTCAATTTTAAACCCAACCAACTTTAAGCCCAACCCAATTGGATACATTCAATTTTAAGCCCAACCCAATTGAATCCATTCAACTTTAAACCAATACCAATTGGATCCATTCAACTTTAAACCCAACCCAATTGGATCCATTCAACTTTAAACCCAACCCAATTGGATCCAACCCACTTTAAGCCCAATCAAATTGGATCCAACCCACTTTAACCCCAACCCAATTGCATCCATTAAATTTTAAGCCCAACCCAATTGGGTCCATTCAACTTTAAACCCAACCCAATTGGATCCAACCCACTTTGAGCCCAACCCAATTAGATCCATTCAACTTTAAGCCCAACCCAATTGGATCCATTCAACTTTAAACCCAACCTAATTGGATCCATTCAACTTTAAACCTAACCCAATTGGATCCATTCAACTTTAAACCCACCCCAATTGGATCCATACAATTTTAAGCCCAATCCAATTGGATCCAATCCACTTTAAGCCCAACCCACTTTAAGCCCAACCCAATTGGATCCATTCAATTTTAAGCCCAACCCAATTGGATCCATTCAACTTTAAACCCAACCCAATTATATCCAACCCACTTTAAGTCCAACCCAATTGGATCCATTCAATTTTAAGCCCAACCCAATTGGATCCATTTAACTTTAAGCCCAACCCAATTGGATCCATTCAACTTTAAACCCGACCTAATTGGATCCATTCAAATTTCAACCCAACCCAATTGAATCCAATCAACTTTAAGCCCAACCCACTTTAAGCCCAACCCAATTGGATCCATTCATTTTTAAGCCCATCCCAATTGGATGCATTCAACTTTAAAACCAACCCAATTGGATCTAACCCACTTTAAGCCCAACCCAATTGGATCGATTCAATTTTAAGCACAACCCAATTGGATCCATTCAACTTTAAACCCAACCCAATTGGATCCATTCAACTTTAAACCCAACTCAATTGGATCCAACCCAATTTAAGCCAAATCCAATTGGATCCATTCAATTTTAAACCCAACCCACATTAAGTCCAACCCAATTGGATCCTTTCAATTTTAAGCCCAACCCACTTTAAGCCCAACCCAATTGGATCCAATCAACTTTTAAGACCAACCCACTTTAAGCCCAACCAATTGGATCCATTAAATTTTAAGCCCAACCCAATTGGATCCATTCAATTTTAAACCCAACCCACTTTAAGCCAAACCCAATTGGATCCATTCAACTTTAAACCCAACCGAATTGGATCCATTCAACTTTAAACCCAACCCAATTGGATCCAACCCAATTTAAGCCCAACCCAATTGGATCCATTCAATTTTAAACCGAACCCACTTTAAGCCCAACCCAATTGAATCCATTCAACTTTAAGCCCAACCCACTTTAAGCCGAACCCAATTGGATCCAATCAACTTTAAGCCCAACCCACTTTAAGCCCAACCCAATTGGATCCATTCAACTTTAGACCCGACCCAATTGGATCCATTCAACTTTAAACCCAACCCAATTGGATCCAACCCAATTTAAGCCCAACACAATTGGATCCATTCAATTTTAAAGCCAACCAACTTTAAGCCCAACCCAATTGGATACATTCAATTTTAAGACCAACCCAATTGGATCCATTCAACTTTAAACCAAAACCAATTGGATCCATTCAACTTTAAACCCAACCCAATTGGATCCATTCAACTTTAAACCCAACCCAATTGGATCCAACCCACTTTAAGCCCAATCAAATTGGATCCAACCCACTTTAACCCCAACCCAATTGGATCCATTAAATTTTAAGCCCAACCCAATTGGGTCCATTCAACTTTAAACCCAACCCAATTGGATCCAACCCACTTTGAGCCCAACCCAATTGGATCTATTCAACTTTAAGCCCAACCCAAATGGATCCATTCAACTTTAAACCCAACCTAATTGGATCCATTCAACTTTAAACCTAACCCAATGGGATCCATTCAACTTTAAACCCAACCTAATTGGATCCATTCAATTTTAAGCCCAGCCCACTTTAAGCCCAACCAAATTGGATCCAATCAACTTTAAGCCCTACCCAATTTAAGCCCAACCCAATTGGATCCATTCAATTTTAAGCCCTACCTAATTGGATCCATTCAACTTTAAACCCAACCCAATTGGATCCAACCCACTTTAAGCCCAATCCAATTGGAACCATTCAATTTTAAGCCCAACCCAATTGGATCCATTCAACTTTAAACCCAACCCAATTAGATCTATTCAACTTTAAACCCAACCCAATTGGATCCAACCCAATTTAAGCACAACCCAATTGGATCCATTCAATTTTAAACCCAACCCAATTGGATCCATTCAACTTTAAGCCCAACCCACTTTAAGCCCAACCCAGTTGGATCCAATCAACTTTAAGCCCAACCCATTTTAAGCCCAACCCAATTGGATCCATTCAATTTTAAACCCAACCCAATTGGATCCAACCCACTTTAAGCCCAACCCAATTGGATCCATTCAATTTTAAGCCCAACTCAATTGGATCCATTCAATTTTAAGCCCAACCCCATTGGATCCATTCAATTTTAAGCCCAACCCAATTGGATCCATTCAACTTTAGACCCGACCCAATTGGATCCATTCAACTTTAAACCCAACCCAATTGGATCCAACCCAATTTAAGCCCAACACAATTGGATCCATTCAATTTTAAACCCAACCAACTTTAAGCCCAACCCAATTGGATACATTCAATTTTAAGCCCAACCCAATTGGATCCATTCAACTTTAAACCAATACCAATTGGATCCATTCAACTTTAAACCCAACCCAATTGGATCCATTCAACTTTAAACCCAACCCAATTGGATCCAACCCACTTTAAGCCCAATCAAATTGGATCCAACCCACTTTAACCCCAACCCAATTGCATCCATTAAATTTTAAGCCCAACCCAATTGGGTCCATTCAACTTTAAACCCAACCCAATTGGATCCAACCCACTTTGAGCCCAACCCAATTAGATCCATTCAACTTTAAGCCCAACCCAATTGGATCCATTCAACTTTAAACCCAACCTAATTGGATCCATTCAACTTTAAACCTAACCCAATTGGATCCATTCAACTTTAAACCCACCCCAATTGGATCCATACAATTTTAAGCCCAATCCAATTGAATCCAATCCACTTTAAGCCCAACCCACTTTAAGCCCAACCCAATTGGATCCATTCAATTTTAAGCCCAACCCAATTGGATCCATTCAACTTTAAACCCAACCCAATTATATCCAACCCACTTTAAGTCCAACCCAATTGGATCCATTCAATTTTAAGCCCAACCCAATTGGATCCATTTAACTTTAAGCCCAACCCAATTGGATCCATTCAACTTTAAACCCGACCTAATTGGATCCATTCAAATTTCAACCCAACCCAATTGAATCCAATCAACTTTAAGCCCAACCCACTTTAAGCCCAACCCAATTGGATCCATTCATTTTTAAGCCCATCCCAATTGGATGCATTCAACTTTAAAACCAACCCAATTGGATCTAACCCACTTTAAGCCCAACCCAATTGGATCGATTCAATTTTAAGCACAACCCAATTGGATCCATTCAACTTTAAACCCAACCCAATTGGATCCATTCAACTTTAAACCCAACTCAATTGGATCCAACCCAATTTAAGCCAAATCCAATTGGATCCATTCAATTTTAAACCCAACCCACATTAAGTCCAACCCAATTGGATCCTTTCAATTTTAAGCCCAACCCACTTTAAGCCCAACCCAATTGGATCCAATCAACTTTTAAGACCAACCCACTTTAAGCCCAACCAATTGGATCCATTAAATTTTAAGCCCAACCCAATTGGATCCATTCAATTTTAAACCCAACCCACTTTAAGCCAAACCCAATTGGATCCATTCAACTTTAAACCCAACCGAATTGGATCCATTCAACTTTAAACCCAACCCAATTGGATCCAACCCAATTTAAGCCCAACCCAATTGGATCCATTCAATTTTAAACCGAACCCACTTTAAGCCCAACCCAATTGAATCCATTCAACTTTAAGCCCAACCCACTTTAAGCCGAACCCAATTGAATCCAATCAACTTTAAGCCCAACCCACTTTAAGCCCAACCCAATTGGATCCATTCAACTTTAGACCCGACCCAATTGGATCCATTCAACTTTAAACCCAACCCAATTGGATCCAACCCAATTTAAGCCCAACACAATTGGATCCATTCAATTTTAAAGCCAACCAACTTTAAGCCCAACCCAATTGGATACATTCAATTTTAAGACCAACCCAATTGGATCCATTCAACTTTAAACCAAAACCAATTGGATCCATTCAACTTTAAACCCAACCCAATTGGATCCATTCAACTTTAAACCCAACCCAATTGGATCCAACCCACTTTAAGCCCAATCAAATTGGATCCAACCCACTTTAACCCCAACCCAATTGGATCCATTAAATTTTAAGCCCAACCCAATTGGGTCCATTCAACTTTAAACCCAACCCAATTGGATCCAACCCACTTTGAGCCCAACCCAATTGGATCTATTCAACTTTAAGCCCAACCCAAATGGATCCATTCAACTTTAAACCCAACCTAATTGGATCCATTCAACTTTAAACCTAACCCAATGGGATCCATTCAACTTTAAACCCAACCTAATTGGATCCATTCAATTTTAAGCCCAGCCCACTTTAAGCCCAACCAAATTGGATCCAATCAACTTTAAGCCCTACCCAATTTAAGCCCAACCCAATTGGATCCATTCAATTTTAAGCCCTACCTAATTGGATCCATTCAACTTTAAACCCAACCCAATTGGATCCAACCCACTTTAAGCCCAATCCAATTGGAACCATTCAATTTTAAGCCCAACCCAATTGGATCCATTCAACTTTAAACCCAACCCAATTAGATCTATTCAACTTTAAACCCAACCCAATTGGATCCAACCCAATTTAAGCACAACCCAATTGGATCCATTCAATTTTAAACCCAACCCAATTGGATCCATTCAACTTTAAGCCCAACCCACTTTAAGCCCAACCCAGTTGGATCCAATCAACTTTAAGCCCAACCCATTTTAAGCCCAACCCAATTGGATCCATTCAATTTTAAACCCAACCCAATTGGATCCAACCCACTTTAAGCCCAACCCAATTGGATCCATTCAATTTTAAGCCCAACCCAATTGGATCCATTCAATTTTAAGCCCAACCCAATTGGATCCATTCAATTTTAAGCCCAACCCAATTGGATCCATTCAACTTTAGACCCGACCCAATTGGATCCATTCAACTTTAAACCCAACCCAATTGGATCCAACCCAATTTAAGCCCAACACAATTGGATCCATTCAATTTTAAACCCAACCAACTTTAAGCCCAACCCAATTGGATACATTCAATTTTAAGCCCAACCCAATTGGATCCATTCAACTTTAAACCAATACCAATTGGATCCATTCAACTTTAAACCCAACCCAATTGGATCCATTCAACTTTAAACCCAACCCAATTGGATCCAACCCACTTTAAGCCCAATCAAATTGGATCCAACCCACTTTAACCCCAACCCAATTGCATCCATTAAATTTTAAGCCCAACCCAATTGGGTCCATTCAACTTTAAACCCAACCCAATTGGATCCAACCCACTTTGAGCCCAACCCAATTAGATCCATTCAACTTTAAGCCCAACCCAATTGGATCCATTCAACTTTAAACCCAACCTAATTGGATCCATTCAACTTTAAACCTAACCCAATTGGATCCATTCAACTTTAAACCCACCCCAATTGGATCCATACAATTTTAAGCCCAATCCAATTGAATCCAATCCACTTTAAGCCCAACCCACTTTAAGCCCAACCCAATTGGATCCATTCAATTTTAAGCCCAACCCAATTGGATCCATTCAACTTTAAACCCAACCCAATTATATCCAACCCACTTTAAGTCCAACCCAATTGGATCCATTCAATTTTAAGCCCAACCCAATTGGATCCATTTAACTTTAAGCCCAACCCAATTGGATCCATTCAACTTTAAACCCGACCTAATTGGATCCATTCAAATTTCAACCCAACCCAATTGAATCCAATCAACTTTAAGCCCAACCCACTTTAAGCCCAACCCAATTGGATCCATTCATTTTTAAGCCCATCCCAATTGGATGCATTCAACTTTAAAACCAACCCAATTGGATCTAACCCACTTTAAGCCCAACCCAATTGGATCGATTCAATTTTAAGCACAACCCAATTGGATCCATTCAACTTTAAACCCAACCCAATTGGATCCATTCAACTTTAAACCCAACTCAATTGGATCCAACCCAATTTAAGCCAAATCCAATTGGATCCATTCAATTTTAAACCCAACCCACATTAAGTCCAACCCAATTGGATCCTTTCAATTTTAAGCCCAACCCACTTTAAGCCCAACCCAATTGGATCCAATCAACTTTTAAGACCAACCCACTTTAAGCCCAACCAATTGGATCCATTAAATTTTAAGCCCAACCCAATTGGATCCATTCAATTTTAAACCCAACCCACTTTAAGCCAAACCCAATTGGATCCATTCAACTTTAAACCCAACCGAATTGGATCCATTCAACTTTAAACCCAACCCAATTGGATCCAACCCAATTTAAGCCCAACCCAATTGGATCCATTCAATTTTAAACCGAACCCACTTTAAGCCCAACCCAATTGAATCCATTCAACTTTAAGCCCAACCCACTTTAAGCCGAACCCAATTGGATCCAATCAACTTTAAGCCCAACCCACTTTAAGCCCAACCCAATTGGATCCATTCAACTTTAGACCCGACCCAATTGGATCCATTCAACTTTAAACCCAACCCAATTGGATCCAACCCAATTTAAGCCCAACACAATTGGATCCATTCAATTTTAAAGCCAACCAACTTTAAGCCCAACCCAATTGGATACATTCAATTTTAAGACCAACCCAATTGGATCCATTCAACTTTAAACCAAAACCAATTGGATCCATTCAACTTTAAACCCAACCCAATTGGATCCATTCAACTTTAAACCCAACCCAATTGGATCCAACCCACTTTAAGCCCAATCAAATTGGATCCAACCCACTTTAACCCCAACCCAATTGGATCCATTAAATTTTAAGCCCAACCCAATTGGGTCCATTCAACTTTAAACCCAACCCAATTGGATCCAACCCACTTTGAGCCCAACCCAATTGGATCTATTCAACTTTAAGCCCAACCCAAATGGATCCATTCAACTTTAAACCCAACCTAATTGGATCCATTCAACTTTAAACCTAACCCAATGGGATCCATTCAACTTTAAACCCAACCTAATTGGATCCATTCAATTTTAAGCCCAGCCCACTTTAAGCCCAACCAAATTGGATCCAATCAACTTTAAGCCCTACCCAATTTAAGCCCAACCCAATTGGATCCATTCAATTTTAAGCCCTACCTAATTGGATCCATTCAACTTTAAACCCTACCCAATTGGATCCAACCCACTTTAAGCCCAATCCAATTGGAACCATTCAATTTTAAGCCCAACCCAATTGGATCCATTCAACTTTAAACCCAACCCAATTAGATCTATTCAACTTTAAACCCAACCCAATTGGATCCAACCCAATTTAAGCACAACCCAATTGGATCCATTCAATTTTAAACCCAACCCAATTGGATCCATTCAACTTTAAGCCCAACCCACTTTAAGCCCAACCCAGTTGGATCCAATCAACTTTAAGCCCAACCCATTTTAAGCCCAACCCAATTGGATCCATTCAATTTTAAACCCAACCCAATTGGATCCAACCCACTTTAAGCCCAACCCAATTGGATCCATTCAATTTTAAGCCCAACCCAATTGGATCCATTCAATTTTAAGCCCAACCCAATTGGATCCATTTAACTTTAAACCCAACCCAATTGGATCCATTCAACTTTAAACCCAACACAATTGGATCCAATCCACTTTAAGCCCAACCCAATTAGATCCATTCAATTTTAAGCCCAACCCAATTGGATCCATTCAACTTTAGACCCGACCCAATTGGATCCATTCAACTTTAAACCCAACCCAATTGGATCCAACCCAATTTAAGCCCAACACAATTGGATCCATTCAATTTTAAACCCAACCAACTTTAAGCCCAACCCAATTGGATACATTCAATTTTAAGCCCAACCCAATTGGATCCATTCAACTTTAAACCAAAACCAATTGGATCCATTCAACTTTAAACTCAACCCAATTGGATCCATTCAACTTTAAACCCAACCCAATTGGATCCAACCCACTTTAAGCCCAATCAAATTGGATCCAACCCACTTTAACCCCAACCCAATTGCATCCATTAAATTTTAAGCCCAACCCAATTGGGTCCATTCAACTTTAAACCCAACCCAATTGGATCCAACCCACTTTGAGCCCAACCCAATTGGATCCATTCAACTTTAAGCCCAACCCAATTGGATCCATTCAACTTTAAACCCAACCTAATGGGATCCATTCAACTTTAAACCTAACCCAATTGGATCCATTCAACTTTAAACCCACCCCAATTGGATCCATACAATTTTAAGCCCAACCCAATTGGATCCAATCAACTTTAAGCCCAACCCACTTTAAGCCCAACCCAATTGGATCCATTCAATTTTAAGCCCAACCCAATTGGATCCATTCAACTTTAAACCCAACCCAATTATATCCAACCCACTTTAAGTCCAACCCAATTGGATCCATTCAATTTTAAGCCCAACCCAATTGGATCCATTCAACTTTAAGCCCAACCCAATTGGATCCATTCAACTTTAAACCCGACCTAATTGGATCCATTCAAATTTCAACCCAACCCAATTGAATCCAATCAACTTTAAGCCCAACCCACTTTAAGCCCAACCCAATTGGGTCCATTCAACTTTAAACCCAACCCAATTGGATCCAACCCACTTTGAGCCCAACCCAATTGGATCCATTCAACTTTAAGCCCAACCCAATTGGATCCATTCAACTTTAAACCCAACCTAATTGGATCCATTCAACTTTAAACCTAACCCAATTGGATCCATTCAACTTTAAACCCACCCCAATTGGATCTATTCAACTTTAAGCCCAACCCAAATGGATCCATTCAACTTTAAACCCAACCTAATTGGATCCATTCAACTTTAAACCTAACCCAATGGGATCCATTCAACTTTAAACCCAACCTAATTGGATCCATTCAATTTTAAGCCCAGCCCACTTTAAGCCCAACCAAATTGGATCCAATCAACTTTAAGCCCTACCCAATTTAAGCCCAACCCAATTGGATCCATTCAATTTTAAGCCCTACCTAATTGGATCCATTCAACTTTAAACCCAACCCAATTGGATCCAACCCACTTTAAGCCCAATCCAATTGGAACCATTCAATTTTAAGCCCAACCCAATTGGATCCATTCAACTTTAAACCCAACCCAATTAGATCTATTCAACTTTAAACCCAACCTAATTGGATCCAACCCAATTTAAGCACAACCCAATTGGATCCATTCAATTTTAAACCCAACCCAATTGGATCCATTCAACTTTAAGCCCAACCCACTTTAAGCCCAACCCAGTTGGATCCAATCAACTTTAAGCCCAACCCATTTTAAGCCCAACCCAATTGGATCCATTCAATTTTAAACCCAACCCAATTGGATCCAACCCACTTTAAGCCCAACCCAATTGGATCCATTCAATTTTAAGCCCAACCCAATTGGATCCATTCAATTTTAAGCCCAACCCAATTGGATCCATTTAACTTTAAACCCAACCCAATTGGATCCATTCAACTTTAAACCCAACACAATTGGATCCAATCCACTTTAAGCCCAACCCAATTAGATCCATTCAATTTTAAGCCCAACCCAATTGGATCCATTCAACTTTAGACCCGACCCAATTGGATCCATTCAACTTTAAACCCAACCCAATTGGATCCAACCCAATTTAAGCCCAACACAATTGGATCCATTCAATTTTAAACCCAACCAACTTTAAGCCCAACCCAATTGGATACATTCAATTTTAAGCCCAACCCAATTGGATCCATTCAACTTTAAACCAAAACCAATTGGATCCATTCAACTTTAAACTCAACCCAATTGGATCCATTCAACTTTAAACCCAACCCAATTGGATCCAACCCACTTTAAGCCCAATCAAATTGGATCCAACCCACTTTAACCCCAACCCAATTGCATCCATTAAATTTTAAGCCCAACCCAATTGGGTCCATTCAACTTTAAACCCAACCCAATTGGATCCAACCCACTTTGAGCCCAACCCAATTGGATCCATTCAACTTTAAGCCCAACCCAATTGGATCCATTCAACTTTAAACCCAACCTAATTGGATCCATTCAACTTTAAACCTAACCCAATTGGATCCATTCAACTTTAAACCCACCCCAATTGGATCCATACAATTTTAAGCCCAACCCAATTGGATCCAATCAACTTTAAGCCCAACCCACTTTAAGCCCAACCCAATTGGATCCATTCAATTTTAAGCCCAACCCAATTGGATCCATTCAACTTTAAACCCAACCCAATTATATCCAACCCACTTTAAGTCCAACCCAATTGGATCCATTCAATTTTAAGCCCAACCCAATTGGATCCATTCAACTTTAAGCCCAACCCAATTGGATCCATTCAACTTTAAACCCGACCTAATTGGATCCATTCAAATTTCAACCCAACCCAATTGAATCCAATCAACTTTAAGCCCAACCCACTTTAAGCCCAACCCAATTGGGTCCATTCAACTTTAAACCCAACCCAATTGGATCCAACCCACTTTGAGCCCAACCCAATTGGATCCATTCAACTTTAAGCCCAACCCAATTGGATCCATTCAACTTTAAACCCAACCTAATTGGATCCATTCAACTTTAAACCTAACCCAATTGGATCCATTCAACTTTAAACCCACCCCAATTGGATCCATACAATTTTAAGCCCAACCCAATTGGATCCAATCAACTTTAAGCCCAACCCACTTTAAGCCCAACCCAATTGGATCCATTCAATTTTAAGCCCATCCCAATTGGATGCATTCAACTTTAAAACCAACCCAATTGGATCCAACCCACTTTAAGCCCAACCCAATTGGATCGATTCAATTTTAAGCACAACCCAATTGGATCCATTCAACTTTAAACCCAACCCAATTGGATCCATTCAACTTTAAACCCAACTCAATTGGATCCAACCCAATTTAAGCCCAATCCAATTGGATCCATTCAATTTTAAACCCAACCCACATTAAGTCCAACCCAATTGGATCCTTTCAATTTTAAGCCCAACCCACTTTAAGCCCAACCCAATTGGATCCAATCAACTTTTAAGACCAACCCACTTTAAGCCCAACCAATTGGATCCATTAAATTTTAAGCCCAACCCAATTGGATCCATTCAATTTTAAACCCAACCCAATTGGATCCAACCCACTTTAAGCCCAACCCAATTGGATCCATTCAATTTTAAGCCCAACCCAATTGGATCCATTCAATTTTAAGCCCAACCCAATTGGATCCATTTAACTTTAAACCCAACCCAATTGGATCCATTCAACTTTAAACCCAACACAATTGGATCCAATCCACTTTAAGCCCAACCCAATTAGATCCATTCAATTTTAAGCCCAACCCAATTGGATCCATTCAACTTTAGACCCGACCCAATTGGATCCAACCCACTTTGAGCCCAACCCAATTGGATCCATTCAACTTTAAGCCCAACCCAATTGGATCCATTCAACTTTAAACCCAACCTAATTGGATCCATTCAACTTTAAACCTAACCCAATTGGATCCATTCAACTTTAAACCCACCCCAATTGGATCCATACAATTTTAAGCACAACCCAATTGGATCCATTCAACTTTAAACCCAACCCAATTGGATCCATTCAACTGTAAACCCAACTCAATTGGATCCAACCCAATTTAAGCCCAATCCAATTGGATCCATTCAATTTTAAACCCAACCCACATTAAGTCCAACTCAATTGAATCCATTTAATTTTAAGCCCAACCCAATTGGATCCATTCAACTTTAAACCCAACCCAATTATATCCAACCCACTTTAAGTCCAACCCAATTGGATCCATTCAATTTTAAGCCCAACCCAATTGGATCCATTCAACTTTAAGCCCAACCCAATTGGATCCATTCAACTTTAAACCCGACCTAATTGGATCCATTCAAATTTCAACCCAACCCAATTGAATCCAATCAACTTTAAGCCCAACCCACTTTAAGCCCAACCCAATTGGGTCCATTCAACTTTAAACCCAACCCAATTGGATCCAACCCACTTTGAGCCCAACCCAATTGGATCCATTCAACTTTAAGCCCAACCCAATTGGATCCATTCAACTTTAAACCCAACCTAATTGGATCCATTCAACTTTAAACCTAACCCAATTGGATCCATTCAACTTTAAACCCACCCCAATTGGATCCATACAATTTTAAGCCCAACCCAATTGGATCCAATCAACTTTAAGCCCAACCCACTTTAAGCCCAACCCAATTGGATCCATTCAATTTTAAGCCCATCCCAATTGGATGCATTCAACTTTAAAACCAACCCAATTGGATCCAACCCACTTTAAGCCCAACCCAATTGGATCGATTCAATTTTAAGCACAACCCAATTGGATCCATTCAACTTTAAACCCAACCCAATTGGATCCATTCAACTTTAAACCCAACTCAATTGGATCCAACCCAATTTAAGCCCAATCCAATTGGATCCATTCAATTTTAAACCCAACCCACATTAAGTCCAACCCAATTGGATCCTTTCAATTTTAAGCCCAACCCACTTTAAGCCCAACCCAATTGGATCCAATCAACTTTTAAGACCAACCCACTTTAAGCCCAACCAATTGGATCCATTAAATTTTAAGCCCAACCCAATTGGATCCATTCAATTTTAAACCCAACCCACTTTAAGCCAAACCCAATAGGATCCATTCAACTTGAAACCCAACCGAATTGGATCCATTCAACTTTAAACCCAACCCAATTGGATCCAACTCAATTTAAGCCCAACCCAATTGGATCCATTCAATTTTAAACCCAACCCACTTTAAGCCCAACCCAATTGAATCCATTCAACTTTAAGCCCAACCCACTTTAAGCCGAACCCAATTGGATCCAATCAACTTTAAGCCCAACCCACTTTAAGCACTACCCAATTGGATCCATTCAATTTTAAACCCAACCCACTTTAAGCCCAACCCAATTGGACCCAACCAACTTTAAGCCCAACCCAATTGGATCCATTCAATTTTAAGCCCAACCCAATTGGATCCATTAGACTTTAAACCCAACCCAATTGGATCCAACCCAGTTTAAGCCTAACCCAATTGGATCCATTCAATTTTAAGCCCTACCCAATTGGATCCATTCAACTTTAAACCCAACTAAATAGGATCCATTCAACTTTAATCCCAAACCAATTGGATCCAACCCAATTTAAGCCCAACCCAATTGGATCCATTCAATTTTAAACCCAACCCACTTTAAGCCCAACCCACTTTAAGCCCAACTCAATTGAATCCATTTAATTTTAAGCCCAACCCAATTGGATCCATTCAACTTTAAACCCAACCCAATTGGATCATACCCACTTTAAGCCCAACCCAATTGGAACTATTCAATTTTAAGCCCAACCCAATTGGATCCATTCAACTTTAAACCCAACCCAATTGGATCCATTCAACTTTAAACCCAACCTAATTGGATCCATTCAATTTTAAACCCAACCCAATTATATCCAACCCACTTTAAGCCCAACCCAATTGGATCCATTCAACTTTAAGCCCAACCCAATTTGATCCATTCAACTTTAAACCCGACCTAATTGGATCCATTCAAATTTCAACCCAACCCAATTGAATCCAATCAACTTTAAGCCCAACCCACTTTAAGCCCAACCCAATTGGATCCATTCATTTTTAAGCCCATCCCAATTGGATGCATTCAACTTTAAAACCAACCCAATTGGATCCAACCCACTTTATGCCCAACCCAATTGGATCGATTCAATTTTAAGCACAACCCAATTGGATCCATTCAACTTTAAACCCAACCCAATTGGATCCATTCAACTTTAAACCCAACTCAATTGGATCCAACCCAATTTAAGCCCAATCCAATTGGATCCATTCAATTTTAAACCCAACCCACATTAAGTCCAACCCAATTGGATCCTTTCAATTTTAAGCCCAACCCACTTTAAGCCCAACCCAATTGGATCCAATCAACTTTTAAGACCAACCCACTTTAAGCCCAATCAATTGGATCCATTAAATTTTAAGCCCAACCCAATTGGATCCATTCAATTTTAAACCCAACCCACTTTAAGCCAAACCCAATAGGATCCATTCAACTTTAAACCCAACCGAATTGGATCCATTCAACTTTAAACCCAACCCAATTGGATCCATTCAACTTTAAACCCGACCTAATTGGATCCATTCAAATTTCAACCCAACCCAATTGAATCCAATCAACTTTAAGCCCAACCCACTTTAAGCCCAACCCAATTGGATCCATTCATTTTTAAGCCCATCCCAATTGGATGCATTCAACTTTAAAACCAACCCAATTGGATCCAACCCACTTTAAGCCCAACCCAATTGGATCGATTCAATTTTAAGCACAACCCAATTGGATCCATTCAACTTTAAACCCAACCCAATTGGATCCATTCAACTTTAAACCCAACTCAATTGGATCAAACCCAATTTAAGCCCAATCCAATTGGATCCATTCAATTTTAAACCCAACCCACATTAAGTCCAACCCAATTGGATCCTTTCAATTTTAAGCCCAACCCACTTTAAGCCCAACCCAATTGGATCCAATCAACTTTTAAGACCAACCCACTTTAAGCCCAACCAATTGGATCCATTAAATTTTAAGCCCAACCCAATTGGATCCATTCAATTTTAAACCCAACCCACTTTAAGCCAAACCCAATAGGATCCATTCAACTTTAAACCCAACCGAATTGGATCCATTCAACTTTAAACCCAACCCAATTGGATCCAACCCAATTTAAGCCCAACCCAATTGGATCCATTCAATTTTAAACCCAACCCACTTTAAGCCCAACCTAATTGAATCCATTCAACTTTAAGCCCAACCCACTTTAAGCCGAACCCAATTGGATCCAATCAACTTTAAGCCCAACCCACTTTAAGCCCTACCCAATTGGATCCATTCAATTTTAAACCCAACCCACTTTAAGCCCAACCCAATTGGATCCAATCAACTTTAAGCCCAACCCAATTGGATCCATTCAATTTTAAACCCAACCCAATTGGATCCATTAGACTTTAAACCCAACCCAATTGGATCCAACCCAGTTTAAGCCTAACCTAATTGGATCCATTCAATTTTAAGCCCTACCCAATTGGATCCATTCAACTTTAAACCCAACTAAATAGGATCCATTCAACTTTAATCCCAAACCAATTGGATCCAACCCAATTTAAGCCCAACCCAATTGGATCCATTCAATTTTAAACCCAACCCACTTTAAGCCCAACCCACTTTAAGCCCAACTCAATTAAATCCATTTAATTTTAAGCCCAACCCAATTGGATCCATTCAACTTTAAACCCAACCCAATTGGATCATACCCACTTTAAGCCCAACCCAATTGGAACTATTCAATTTTAAGCCCAACCCAATTGGATCCATTCAACTTTAAACCCAACCCAATTGGATCCATTCAACTTTAAACCCAACCTAATTGGATCCATTCAATTTTAAACCCAACCGAATTGGATCCAACCCAATTTAAGCCCAACCCAATTGGATCCATTCAATTTTAAACCCAACCAACTTTAAGGCCAACCCAATTGGATCCAATCAACTTTAAGCCCAACCCAATTTGAGCCCAACCCAATTGGATCCATTCAATTTTAAGCCCAACCCAATTGGATCCATTTAACTTTAAACCCAACCCAATTGGATCCAACCCACTTTAAGCCCAACCCAATTGGATTCATTCAATTTTAAGCCCAACCCAATTGGATCCATTCAACTTTAAACCCAACCCAATTGGATCCATTCAACTTTAAACCCTACCCAATTGGATCCATTCAACTTTAAACCCTACCCAATTGGATCCAAACCAATTAAAGCCCAACCCAACTAGATCCAATCAACTTTATGCCAAACCCACTTTAAGTCCAACCCAATTGGATCCATTCAATTTTAAGCCCAACCCAGTTGGATCCATTCAACTTTAAACCCAACCCAATTGGATCCAACCCACTTTAAGCGCAACTCAATTTGATCCATTCAAATTTAAGCCCAACCCAATTGGATCCATTCAACTTTAAACCTAACCTAATTGGATCCGTTCAACTTTAAACCCAACCCAATTGGATCCATTCAACTTTAAGCCCAACCTAATTGGATCCAACCCACTTTAAGCCCAACCCACTTTAAGCCCAACCCAATTGGATCCATTCAATTATTAGCCCAACCCAATTGGATCCATTCAACTTTAAACTAAACCCAATTGGATCCAACCCACTTTAAGTCCTACCCAATTGGATCTATTCAATTTTAAGCCCAACACAATTAGATCCATTCAACTTTATACCCAACCCAATTGGATCCATTCAACTTTAAACCCAATCCAATTGGATCCAACCCAATTTAAGCCCAACACAATTGGATCCATTCAATTTTAAACCTAACCCACTTTAAGTCCAACTCAATTGGATCCATTCAACTTTTAGCCCAACCCACTTTAAGCCCAACCCAGTTGGATCCAATCAACTTTAAGCCCAACCCATTTTAAGCCCAACCCAATTGGATCCATTCAATTTTAAACCCAACCCAATTGGATCCAACCCACTTTAAGCCCAACCCAATTGGATCCATTCAATTTTAAGCCCAACCCAATTGGATCCATTCAATTTTAAGCCCAACCCAATTGGATCCATTTAACTTTAAACCCAACCCAATTGGATCCATTCAACTTTAAACCCAACACAATTGGATCCAACCCACTTTAAGCCCAACCCAATTAGATCCATTCAATTTTAAGCCCAACCCAATTGGATCCATTCAACTTTAGACCCGACCCAATTGGATCCATTCAACTTTAAACCCAACCCAATTGGATCCAACCCAATTTAAGCCCAACACAATTGGATCCATTCAATTTTAAACCCAACCAACTTTAAGCCCAATCCAATTGGATACATTCAATTTTAAGCCCAACCCAATTGGATCCATTCAACTTTAAACCAAAACCAATTGGATCCATTCAACTTTAAACCCAACCCAATTGGATCCATTCAACTTTAAACCCAACCCAATTGGATCCAACCCACTTTAAGCCCAATCAAATTGGATCCAACCCACTTTAACCCCAACCCAATTGGATCCATTAAATTTTAAGCCCAACCCAATTGGGTCCATTCAACTTTAAACCCAACCCAATTGGATCCAACCCACTTTGAGCCCAACCCAATTGGATCCATTCAACTTTAAGCCCAACCCAATTGGATCCATTCAACTTTAAACCCAACCTAATTGGATCCATTCAACTTTAAACCTAACCCAATTGGATCCATTCAACTTTAAACCCACCCCAATTGGATCCATACAATTTTAAGCCCAACCCAATTGGATCCAATCAACTTTAAGCCCAACCCACTTTAAGCCCAACCCAATTGGATCCATTCAATTTTAAGCCCAACCCAATTGGATCCATTCAACTTTAAACCCAACCCAATTATATCCAACCCACTTTAAGTCCAACCCAATTGGATCCATTCAATTTTAAGCCCAACCCAATTGGATCCATTCAACTTTAAGCCCAACCCAATTGGATCCATTCAACTTTAAACCCGACCTAATTGGATCCATTCAAATTTCAACCCAACCCAATTGAATCCAATCAACTTTAAGCCCAACCCACTTTAAGCCCAACCCAATTGGATCCATTCATTTTTAAGCCCATCCCAATTGGATGCATTCAACTTTAAAACCAACCCAATTGGATCCAACCCACTTTAATCCCAACCCAATTGGATCGATTCAATTTTAAGCACAACCCAATTAGATCCATTCAACTTTAACCCCAACCCAATTGGATCCATTCAACTTTAAACCCAACTCAATTGGATCCAACCCAATTTAAGCCCAATCCAATTGGATCCATTCAATTTTAAACCCAACCCACATTAAGTCCAACTCAATTGAATCCATTTAATTTTAAGCCCAACCCAATTGGATCCATTCAACTTTAAACCCAACCCAATTGGATCATACCCACTTTAAGCCCAACCCAATTGGAACTATTCAATTTTAAGCCCAACCCAATTGGATCCATTCAACTTTAAACCCAACCCAATTGGATCCATTCAACTTTAAACCCAACCTAATTGGATCCATTCAATTTTAAACCCAACCGAATTGGATCCAACCCAATTTAAGCCCAACCCAATTGGATCCATTCAATTTTAAACCCAACCAACTTTAAGGCCAACCCAATTGGATCCAATCAACTTTAAGCCCAACCCAATTTGAGCCCAACCCAATTGGATCCATTCAATTTTAAGCCCAACCCAATTGGATCCATTTAACTTTAAACCCAACCCAATTGGATCCAACCCACTTTAAGCCCAACCCAATTGGATTCATTCAATTTTAAGCCCAACCCAATTGGATCCATTCAACTTTAAACCCAACCCAATTGGATCCATTCAACTTTAAACCCTACCCAATTGGATCCATTCAACTTTAAACCCTACCCAATTGGATCCAAACCAATTAAAGCCCAACCCAACTAGATCCAATCAACTTTAAGCCAAACCCACTTTAAGTCCAACCCAATTGGATCCATTCAATTTTAAGCCCAACCCAGTTGGATCCATTCAACTTTAAACCCAACCCAATTGGATCCAACCCACTTTAAGCGCAACCCAATTTGATCCATTCAAATTTAAGCCCAACCCAATTGGATCCATTCAACTTTAAACCTAACCTAATTGGATCCGTTCAACTTTAAACCCAACCCAATTGGATCCATTCAACTTTAAGCCCAACCTAATTGGATCCAACCCACTTTAAGCCCAACCCACTTTAAGCCCAACCCAATTGGATCCATTCAATTATTAGCCCAACCCAATTGGATCCATTCAACTTTAAACCAAACCCAATTGGATCCAACCCACTTTAAGCCCTACCCAATTGGATCTATTCAATTTTAAGCCCAACACAATTAGATCCATTCAACTTTATACCCAACCCAATTGGATCAATTCAACTTTAAACCCAATCCAATTGGATCCAACCCAATTTAAGCCCAACACAATTGGATCCATTCAATTTTAAACCTAACCCACTTTAAGTCCAACTCAATTGGATCTATTCAACTTTTAGCCCAACCCACTTTAAGCCCAACCCAGTTGGATCCAATCAACTTTAAGCCCAACCCATTTTAAGCCCAACCCAATTGAATCCATTCAATTTTAAACCCAACCCAATTGGATCCAACACACTTTAAGCCCAACCCAATTGGATCCATTCAATTTTAAGCCCAACCCAATTGGATCCATTCAATTTTAAGCCCAACCCAATTGGATCCATTTAACTTTAAACCCAACCCAATTGGATCCATTCAACTTTAAACCCAACACAATTGGATCCAACCCACTTTAAGCCCAACCCAATTAGATCCATTCAATTTTAAGCCCAACCCAATTGGATCCATTCAACTTTAGACCCGACCCAATTGGATCCATTCAACTTTAAACCCAACCCAATTGGATCCAACCCAATTTAAGCCCAACACAATTGGATCCATTCAATTTTAAACCCAACCAACTTTAAGCCCAACCCAATTGGATCCATACAATTTTAAGCCCAACCCAATTGGATCCAATCAACTTTAAGCCCAACCCACTTTAAGCCCAACCCAATTGGATCCATTCAATTTTAAGCCCAACCCAATTGGATCCATTCAACTTTAAACCCAACCCAATTATATCCAACCCACTTTAAGTCCAACCCAATTGGATCCATTCAATTTTAAGCCCAACCCAATTGGATCCATTCAACTTTAAGCCCAACCCAATTGGATCCATTCAACTTTAAACCCGACCTAATTGGATCCATTCAAATTTCAACCCAACCCAATTGAATCCAATCAACTTTAAGCCCAACCCACTTTAAGCCCAACCCAATTGGATCCATTCATTTTTAAGCCCATCCCAATTGGATGCATTCAACTTTAAAACCAACCCAATTGGATCCAACCCACTTTAAGCCCAACCCAATTGGATCGATTCAATTTTAAGCACAACCCAATTGGATCCATTCAACTTTAAACCCAACCCAATTGGATCCATTCAACTTTAAACCCAACTCAATTGGATCCAACCCAATTTAAGCCCAATCCAATTGGATCCATTCAATTTTAAACCCAACACACATTAAGTCCAACCCAATTGGATCCTTTCAATTTTAAGCCCAACCCACTTTAAGCCCAACCCAATTGGATCCAATCAACTTTTAAGACCAACCCACTTTAAGCCCAACCAATTGGATCCATTAAATTTTAAGCCCAACCCAATTGGATCCATTCAATTTTTAACCCAACCCACTTTAAGCCAAACCCAATAGGATCCATTCAACTTTAAACCCAACCGAATTGGATCCATTCAACTTTAAACCCAACCCAATTGGATCCAACCCAATTTAAGCCCAACCCAATTGGATCCATTCAATTTTAAACCCAACCCACTTTAAGCCCAACCCAATTGAATCCATTCAACTTTAAGCCCAACCCACTTTAAGCCGAACCCAATTGAATCCAATCAACTTTAAGCCCAACCCACTTTAAGCCCAACCCAATTGGATCCATTCAATTTTAAACCCAACCCACTTTAAGCCCAACCCTATTGGATCCAATCAACTTTAAGCCCAACCCAATTGGATCCATTCAATTTTAAGCCCAACCCAATTGGATCCATTAGACTTTAAACCCAACCCAATTGGATCCAACCCAGTTTAAGCCTAAACCAATTGGATCCATTCAATTTTAAGCCCTACCCAATTGGATCCATTCAACTTTAAACCCAACTAAATAGGATCCATTCAACTTTAATCCCAAACCAATTGGATCCAACCCAATTTAAGCCCAACCCAATTGGATCCATTCAATTTTAAACCCAACCCACTTTAAGCCCAACCCACTTTAAGCCCAACTCAATTGAATCCATTTAATTTTAAGCCCAACCCAATTGGATCCATTCAACTTTAAACCCAACCCAATTGGATCATACCCACTTTAAGCCCAACCCAATTGGAACTATTCAATTTTAAGCCCAACCCAATTGGATCCATTCAATTTTAAGCCCAACCCAATTGGATCCATTCAATTTTAAGCCCAACCCAATTGGATCCATTTAACTTTAAACCCAACCCAATTGGATCCATTCAACTTTAAACCCAACACAATAGGATCCAACCCAATTTAAGCCCAACCCAATTGGATCCATTCAATTTTAAACCCAACCCACTTTAAGCCCAACCCAATTGAATCCATTCAACTTTAAGCCCAACCCACTTTAAGCCGAACCCAATTGGATCCAATCAACTTTAAGCCCAACCCACTTTAAGCCCAACCCAATTGGATCCATTCAATTTTAAACCCAACCCAATTTAAGCCCAACCCAATTGGATCCAATCAACTTTAAGCCCAACCCAATTGGATCCATTCAATTTTAAGCCCAACCCAATTGGATCCATTAGACTTTAAACCCAACCCAATTGGATCCAACCCAGTTTAAGCCTAACCCAATTGGATCCATTCAATTTTAAGCCCTACCCAATTGGATCCATTCAACTTTAAACCCAACTAAATAGGATCCATTCAACTTTAATCCCAAACCAATTGGATCCAACCCAATTTAAGCCCAACCCAATTGGATCCATTCAATTTTAAACCCAACCCACTTTAAGCCCAACCCACTTTAAGCCCAACTCAATTGAATCCATTTAATTTTAAGCCCAACCCAATTGGATCCATTCAACTTTAAACCCAACCCAATTGGATCATACCCACTTTAAGCCCAACCCAATTGGAACTATTCAATTTTAAGCCCAACCCAATTGGATCCATTCAACTTTAAACCAAACCCAATTGGATCCATTCAACTTTAAACCCAACCTAATTGGATCCATTCAATTTTAAACACAACCGAATTGGATCCAACCCAATTTAAGCCCAACCCAATTGGATGCATTCAATTTTAAACCCAACCAACTTTAAGGCCAACCCAATTGGATCCAATCAACTTTAAGCCCAACCCAATTTGAGCCCAACCCAATTGGATCCATTCAATTTTAAGCCCAACCCAATTGGATCCATTTAACTTTAAACCCAACCCAATTGGATCCAACCCACTTTAAGCCCAACCCAATTGGATTCATTCAATTTTAAGCCCAACCCAATTGGATCCATTCAACTTTAAACCCAACCCAATTGGATCCATTCAACTTTAAATCCTACCCAATTGGATCCATTCAACTTTAAACCCTACCCAATTGGATCCAAACCAATTCAAGCCCAACCCAACTAGATCCAATCAACTTTAAGCCAAACCCACTTTAAGTCCAACCCAATTGGATCCATTCAATTTTAAGCCCAACCCAGTTGGATCCATTCAACTTTAAACCCAACCCAATTGGATCCAACCCACTTTAAGCGCAACCCAATTTGATCCATTCAAATTTAAGCCCAACCCAATTGGATCCATTCAACTTTAAACCTAACCTAATTGGATCCGTTCAACTTTAAACCCAACCCAATTGGATCCATTCAACTTTAAGCCCAACCTAATTGGATCCAACCCACTTTAAGCCCAACCCACTTTAAGCCCAACCCACTTTAAGCCCAACCCAATTGGATCCATTCAATTATTAGCCCAACCCAATTGGATCCATTCAACTTTAAACCCTACCCAATTGGATCCATTCAACTTTAAACCCTACCCAATTGGATCCAAACCAATTAAAGCCCAACCCAACTAGATCCAATCAACTTTATGCCAAACCCACTTTAAGTCCAACCCAATTGGATCCATTCAATTTTAAGCCCAACCCAGTTGGATCCATTCAACTTTAAACCCAACCCAATTGGATCCAACCCACTTTAAGCGCAACCCAATTTGATCCATTCAAATTTAAGCCCAACCCAATTGGATCCATTCAACTTTAAACCTAACCTAATTGGATCCGTTCAACTTTAAACCCAACCCAATTGGATCCATTCAACTTTAAGCCCAACCTAATTGGATCCAACCCACTTTAAGCCCAACCCACTTTAAGCCCAACCCAATTGGATCCATTCAATTATTAGCCCAACCCAATTGGATCCATTCAACTTTAAACTAAACCCAATTGGATCCAACCCACTTTAAGTCCTACCCAATTGGAACTATTCAATTTTAAGCCCAACACAATTAGATCCATTCAACTTTATACCCAACCCAATTGGATCCATTCAACTTTAAACCCAATCCAATTGGATCCAACCCAATTTAAGCCCAACACAATTGGATCCATTCAATTTTAAACCTAACCCACTTTAAGTCCAACTCAATTGGATCCATTCAACTTTTAGCCCAACCCACTTTAAGCCCAACCCAGTTGGATCCAATCAACTTTAAGCCCAACCCATTTTAAGCCCAACCCAATTGGATCCATTCAATTTTAAACCCAACCCAATTGGATCCAACCCACTTTAAGCCCAACCCAATTGGATCCATTCAATTTTAAGCCCAACCCAATTGGATCCATTCAATTTTAAGCCCAACCCAATTGGATCCATTTAACTTTAAACCCAACCCAATTGGATCCATTCAACTTTAAACCCAACACAATTGGATCCAACCCACTTTAAGCCCAACCCAATTAGATCCATTCAATTTTAAGCCCAACCCAATTGGATCCATTCAACTTTAGACCCGACCCAATTGGATCCATTCAACTTTAAACCCAACCCAATTGGATCCAACCCAATTTAAGCCCAACACAATTGGATCCATTCAATTTTAAACCCAACCAACTTTAAGCCCAACCCAATTGGATACATTCAATTTTAAGCCCAACCCAATTGGATCCATTCAACTTTAAACCAAAACCAATTGGATCCATTCAACTTTAAACCCAACCCAATTGGATCCATTCAACTTTAAACCCAACCCAATTGGATCCAACCCACTTTAAGCCCAATCAAATTGGATCCAACCCACTTTAACCCCAACCCAATTGGATCCATTAAATTTTAAGCCCAACCCAATTGGGTCCATTCAACTTTAAACCCAACCCAATTGGATCCAACCCACTTTGAGCCCAACCCAATTGGATCCATTCAACTTTAAGCCCAACCCAATTGGATCCATTCAACTTTAAACCCAACCTAATTGGATCCATTCAACTTTAAACCTAACCCAATTGGATCCATTCAACTTTAAACCCACCCCAATTGGATCCATACAATTTTAAGCCCAACCCAATTGGATCCAATCAACTTTAAGCCCAACCCACTTTAAGCCCAACCCAATTGGATCCATTCAATTTTAAGCCCAACCCAATTGGATCCATTCAACTTTAAACCCAACCCAATTATATCCAACCCACTTTAAGTCCAACCCAATTGGATCCATTCAATTTTAAGCCCAACCCAATTGGATCCATTCAACTTTAAGCCCAACCCAATTGGATCCATTCAACTTTAAACCCGACCTAATTGGATCCATTCAAATTTCAACCCAACCCAATTGAATCCAATCAACTTTAAGCCCAACCCACTTTAAGCCCAACCCAATTGGATCCATTCATTTTTAAGCCCATCCCAATTGGATGCATTCAACTTTAAAACCAACCCAATTGGATCCAACCCACTTTAATCCCAACCCAATTGGATCGATTCAATTTTAAGCACAACCCAATTAGATCCATTCAACTTTAACCCCAACCCAATTGGATCCATTCAACTTTAAACCCAACTCAATTGGATCCAACCCAATTTAAGCCCAATCCAATTGGATCCATTCAATTTTAAACCCAACACACATTAAGTCCAACCCAATTGGATCCTTTCAATTTTAAGCCCAACCCACTTTAAGCCCAACCCAATTGGATCCAATCAACTTTTAAGACCAACCCACTTTAAGCCCAACCAATTGGATCCATTAAATTTTAAGCCCAACCCAATTGGATCCATTCAATTTTAAACCCAACCCACTTTAAGCCAAACCCAATAGGATCCATTCAACTTTAAACCCAACCGAATTGGATCCATTCAACTTTAAACCCAACCGAATTGGATCCATTCAACTTTAAACCCAACTCAATTGGATCCAACCCAATTTAAGCCCAACGCAATTGGATCTATTCAATTTTAAATCCAACCCACTTTAAGCCCAACCCAATTGGATCCAATCAACTTTAAGCCCAATCCAATTGGATCCATTCAATTTTAAGCCCAACCCAATTGGATCCATTAGACTTTAAACCCAACCCAATTGGATCCAACCCAGTTTAAGCCTAACCCAATTGGATCCATTCAATTTTAAGCCCTACCCAATTGGATCCATTCAACTTTAAACCCAACTAAATAGGATCCATTCAACTTTAATCCCAAACCAATTGGATCCAACCCAATTTAAGCCCAACCCAATTGGATCCATTCAATTTTAAACCCAACCCACTTTAAGCCCAACTCAATTGAATCCATTTAATTTTAAGCCCAACCCAATTGGATCCATTCAACTTTAAACCCAACCCAATTGGATCATACCCACTTTAAGCCCAACCCAATTGGAACTATTCAATTTTAAGCCCAACCCAATTGGATCCATTCAACTTTAAACCCAACCCAATTGGATCCATTCAACTTTAAACCCAACCTAATTGGATCCATTCAATTTTAAACCCAACCGAATTGGATCCAACCCAATTTAAGCCCAACCCAATTGGATCCATTCAATTTTAAACCCAACCAACTTTAAGGCCAACCCAATTGGATCCAATCAACTTTAAGCCCAACCCAATTTGAGCCCAACCCAATTGGATCCATTCAATTTTAAGCCCAACCCAATTGGATCCATTTAACTTTAAACCCAACCCAATTGGATCCAACCCACTTTAAGCCCAACCCAATTGGATTCATTCAATTTTAAGCCCAACCCAATTGGATCCATTCAACTTTAAACCCAACCCAATTGGATCCATTCAACTTTAAACCCTACCCAATTGGATCCATTCAACTTTAAACCCTACCCAATTGGATCCAAACCAATTAAAGCCCAACCCAACTAGATCCAATCAACTTTAAGCCAAACCCACTTTAAGTCCAACCCAATTGGATCCATTCAATTTTAAGCCCAACCCAGTTGGATCCATTCAACTTTAAACCCAACCCAATTGGATCCAACCCACTTTAAGCGCAACCCAATTTGATCCATTCAAATTTAAGCCCAACCCAATTGGATCCATTCAACTTTAAACCTAACCTAATTGGATCCGTTCAACTTTAAACCCAACCCAATTGGATCCATTCAACTTTAAGCCCAACCTAATTGGATCCAACCCACTTTAAGCCCAACCCACTTTAAGCCCAACCCAATTGGATCCATTCAATTATTAGCCCAACCCAATTGGATCCATTCAACTTTAAACCAAACCCAATTGGATCCAACCCACTTTAAGCCCTACCCAATTGGATCTATTCAATTTTAAGCCCAACACAATTAGATCCATTCAACTTTATACCCAACCCAATTGGATCAATTCAACTTTAAACCCAATCCAATTGGATCCAACCCAATTTAAGCCCAACACAATTGGATCCATTCAATTTTAAACCTAACCCACTTTAAGTCCAACTCAATTGGATCCATTCAACTTTTAGCCCAACCCACTTTAAGCCCAACCCAGTTGGATCCAATCAACTTTAAGCCCAACCCATTTTAAGCCCAACCCAATTGAATCCATTCAATTTTAAACCCAACCCAATTGGATCCAACACACTTTAAGCCCAACCCAATTGGATCCATTCAATTTTAAGCCCAACCCAATTGGATCCATTCAATTTTAAGCCCAACCCAATTGGATCCATTTAACTTTAAACCCAACCCAATTGGATCCATTCAACTTTAAACCCAACACAATTGGATCCAACCCACTTTAAGCCCAACCCAATTAGATCCATTCAATTTTAAGCCCAACCCAATTGGATCCATTCAACTTTAGACCCGACCCAATTGGATCCATTCAACTTTAAACCCAACCCAATTGGATCCAACCCAATTTAAGCCCAACACAATTGGATCCATTCAATTTTAAACCCAACCAACTTTAAGCCCAACCCAATTGGATCCATACAATTTTAAGCCCAACCCAATTGGATCCAATCAACTTTAAGCCCAACCCACTTTAAGCCCAACCCAATTGGATCCATTCAATTTTAAGCCCAACCCAATTGGATCCATTCAACTTTAAACCCAACCCAATTATATCCAACCCACTTTAAGTCCAACCCAATTGGATCCATTCAATTTTAAGCCCAACCCAATTGGATCCATTCAACTTTAAGCCCAACCCAATTGGATCCATTCAACTTTAAACCCGACCTAATTGGATCCATTCAAATTTCAACCCAACCCAATTGAATCCAATCAACTTTAAGCCCAACCCACTTTAAGCCCAACCCAATTGGATCCATTCATTTTTAAGCCCATCCCAATTGGATGCATTCAACTTTAAAACCAACCCAATTGGATCCAACCCACTTTAAGCCCAACCCAATTGGATCGATTCAATTTTAAGCACAACCCAATTGGATCCATTCAACTTTAAACCCAACCCAATTGGATCCATTCAACTTTAAACCCAACTCAATTGGATCCAACCCAATTTAAGCCCAATCCAATTGGATCCATTCAATTTTAAACCCAACACACATTAAGTCCAACCCAATTGGATCCTTTCAATTTTAAGCCCAACCCACTTTAAGCCCAACCCAATTGGATCCAATCAACTTTTAAGACCAACCCACTTTAAGCCCAACCAATTGGATCCATTAAATTTTAAGCCCAACCCAATTGGATCCATTCAATTTTTAACCCAACCCACTTTAAGCCAAACCCAATAGGATCCATTCAACTTTAAACCCAACCGAATTGGATCCATTCAACTTTAAACCCAACCCAATTGGATCCAACCCAATTTAAGCCCAACCCAATTGGATCCATTCAATTTTAAACCCAACCCACTTTAAGCCCAATCCAATTGAATCCATTCAACTTTAAGCCCAACCCACTTTAAGCCGAACCCAATTGAATCCAATCAACTTTAAGCCCAACCCACTTTAAGCCCAACCCAATTGGATCCATTCAATTTTAAACCCAACCCACTTTAAGCCCAACCCAATTGGATCCAATCAACTTTAAGCCCAACCCAATTGGATCCATTCAATTTTAAGCCCAACCCAATTGGATCCATTAGACTTTAAACCCAACCCAATTGGATCCAACCCAGTTTAAGCCTAAACCAATTGGATCCATTCAATTTTAAGCCCTACCCAATTGGATCCATTCAACTTTAAACCCAACTAAATAGGATCCATTCAACTTTAATCCCAAACCAATTGGATCCAACCCAATTTAAGCCAAACCCAATTGGATCCATTCAATTTTAAACCCAACCCACTTTAAGCCCAACCCACTTTAAGCCCAACTCAATTGAATCCATTTAATTTTAAGCCCAACCCAATTGGATCCATTCAACTTTAAACCCAACCCAATTGGATCATACCCACTTTAAGCCCAACCCAATTGGAACTATTCAATTTTAAGCCCAACCCAATTGGATCCATTCAATTTTAAGCCCAACCCAATTGGATCCATTCAATTTTAAGCCCAACCCAATTGGATCCATTTAACTTTAAACCCAACCCAATTGGATCCATTCAACTTTAAACCCAACACAATAGGATCCAACCCAATTTAAGCCCAACCCAATTGGATCCATTCAATTTTAAACCCAACCCACTTTAAGCCCAACCCAATTGAATCCATTCAACTTTAAGCCCAACCCACTTTAAGCCGAACCCAATTGGATCCAATCAACTTTAAGCCCAACCCACTTTAAGCCCAACCCAATTGGATCCATTCAATTTTAAACCCAACCCAATTTAAGCCCAACCCAATTGGATCCAATCAACTTTAAGCCCAACCCAATTGGATCCATTCAATTTTAAGCCCAACCCAATTGGATCCATTAGACTTTAAACCCAACCCAATTGGATCCAACCCAGTTTAAGCCTAACCCAATTGGATCCATTCAATTTTAAGCCCTACCCAATTGGATCCATTCAACTTTAAACCCAACTAAATAGGATCCATTCAACTTTAATCCCAAACCAATTGGATCCAACCCAATTTAAGCCCAACCCAATTGGATCCATTCAATTTTAAACCCAACCCACTTTAAGCCCAACCCACTTTAAGCCCAACTCAATTGAATCCATTTAATTTTAAGCCCAACCCAATTGGATCCATTCAACTTTAAACCCAACCCAATTGGATCATACCCACTTTAAGCCCAACCCAATTGGAACTATTCAATTTTAAGCCCAACCCAATTGGATCCATTCAACTTTAAACCCAACCCAATTGGATCCATTCAACTTTAAACCCAACCTAATTGGATCCATTCAATTTTAAACCCAACCGAATTGGATCCAACCCAATTTAAGCCCAACCCAATTGGATGCATTCAATTTTAAACCCAACCAACTTTAAGGCCAACCCAATTGGATCCAATCAACTTTAAGCCCAACCCAATTTGAGCCCAACCCAATTGGATCCATTCAATTTTAAGCCCAACCCAATTGGATCCATTTAACTTTAAACCCAACCCAATTGGATCCAACCCACTTTAAGCCCAACCCAATTGGATTCATTCAATTTTAAGCCCAACCCAATTGGATCCATTCAACTTTAAACCCAACCCAATTGGATCCATTCAACTTTAAATCCTACCCAATTGGATCCATTCAACTTTAAACCCTACCCAATTGGATCCAAACCAATTCAAGCCCAACCCAACTAGATCCAATCAACTTTAAGCCAAACCCACTTTAAGTCCAACCCAATTGGATCCATTCAATTTTAAGCCCAACCCAGTTGGATCCATTCAACTTTAAACCCAACCCAATTGGATCCAACCCACTTTAAGCGCAACCCAATTTGATCCATTCAAATTTAAGCCCAACCCAATTGGATCCATTCAACTTTAAACCTAACCTAATTGGATCCGTTCAACTTTAAACCCAACCCAATTGGATCCATTCAACTTTAAGCCCAACCTAATTGGATCCAACCCACTTTAAGCCCAACCCACTTTAAGCCCAACCCAATTGGATCCATTCAATTATTAGCCCAACCCAATTGGATCCATTCAACTTTAAACCAAACCCAATTGGATCCAACCCACTTTAAGCCCTACCCAATTGGATCTATTCAATTTTAAGCCCAACACAATTAGATCCTTTCAACTTTATACCCAACCCAATTGGATCCATTCAACTTTAAACCCAATCCAATTGGATCCAACCCAATTTAAGCCCAACACAATTGGATCCATTCAATTTTAAACCTAACCCACTTTAAGTCCAACTCAATTGGATCCATTCAACTTTTAGCCCAACCCACTTTAAGCCCAACCCAGTTGGATCCAATCAACTTTAAGCCCAACCCATTTTAAGCCCAACCCAATTGGATCCATTCAATTTTAAACCCAACCCAATTGGATCCAACCCACTTTAAGCCCAACCCAATTGGATCCATTCAATTTTAAGCCCAACCCAATTGGATCCATTCAATTTTAAGCCCAACCCAATTGGATCCATTCAACTTTAGACCCGACCCAATTGGATCCATTCAACTTTAAACCCAACCCAATTGGATCCAACCCAATTTAAGCCCAACACAATTGGATCCATTCAATTTTAAACCCAACCAACTTTAAGCCCAACCCAATTGGATACATTCAATTTTAAGCCCAACCCAATTGGATCCATTCAACTTTAAACCAATACCAATTGGATCCATTCAACTTTAAACCCAACCCAATTGGATCCATTCAACTTTAAACCCAACCCAATTGGATCCAACCCACTTTAAGCCCAATCAAATTGGATCCAACCCACTTTAACCCCAACCCAATTGCATCCATTAAATTTTAAGCCCAACCCAATTGGGTCCATTCAACTTTAAACCCAACCCAATTGGATCCAACCCACTTTGAGCCCAACCCAATTGGATCCATTCAACTTTAAGCCCAACCCAATTGGATCCATTCAACTTTAAACCCAACCTAATTGGATCCATTCAACTTTAAACCTAACCCAATTGGATCCATTCAACTTTAAACCCACCCCAATTGGATCCATACAATTTTAAGCCCAATCCAATTGGATCCAATCAACTTTAAGCCAAACCCACTTTAAGCCCAACCCAATTGGATCCATTCAATTTTAAGCCCAACCCAATTGGATCCATTCAACTTTAAACCCAACCCAATTATATCCAACCCACTTTAAGTCCAACCCAATTGGATCCATTCAATTTTAAGCCCAACCCAATTGGATCCATTTAACTTTAAGCCCAACCCAATTGGATCCATTCAACTTTAAACCCGACCTAATTGGATCCATTCAAATTTCAACCCAACCCAATTGAATCCAATCAACTTTAAGCCCAACCCACTTTAAGCCCAACCCAATTGGATCCATTCATTTTTAAGCCCATCCCAATTGGATGCATTCAACTTTAAAACCAACCCAATTGGATCTAACCCACTTTAAGCCCAACCCAATTGGATCGATTCAATTTTAAGCACAACCCAATTGGATCCATTCAACTTTAAACCCAACCCAATTGGATCCATTCAACTTTAAACCCAACTCAATTGGATCCAACCCAATTTAAGCCCAATCCAATTGGATCCATTCAATTTTAAACCCAACCCACATTAAGTCCAACCCAATTGGATCCTTTCAATTTTAAGCCCAACCCACTTTAAGCCCAACCCAATTGGATCCAATCAACTTTTAAGACCAACCCACTTTAAGCCCAACCAATTGGATCCATTAAATTTTAAGCCCAACCCAATTGGATCCATTCAATTTTAAACCCAACCCACTTTAAGCCAAACCCAATTGGATCCATTCAACTTTAAACCCAACCGAATTGGATCCATTCAACTTTAAACCCAACCCAATTGGATCCAACCCAATTTAAGCCCAACCCAATTGGATCCATTCAATTTTAAACCCAACCCACTTTAAGCCCAACCCAATTGAATCCATTCAACTTTAAGCCCAACCCACTTTAAGCCGAACCCAATTGGATCCAATCAACTTTAAGCCCAACCCACTTTAAGCCCAACCCAATTGGATCCATTCAACTTTAGACCCGACCCAATTGGATCCATTCAACTTTAAACCAAACCCAATTGGATCCAACCCAATTTAAGCCCAACACAATTGGATCCATTCAATTTTAAACCCAACCAACTTTAAGCCCAACCCAATTGGATACATTCAATTTTAAGCCCAACCCAATTGGATCCATTCAACTTTAAACCAAAACCAATTGGATCCATTCAACTTTAAACCCAACCCAATTGGATCCATTCAACTTTAAACCCAACCCAATTGGATCCAACCCACTTTAAGCCCAATCAAATTGGATCCAACCCACTTTAACCCCAACCCAATTGGATCCATTAAATTTTAAGCCCAACCCAATTGGGTCCATTCAACTTTAAACCCAACCCAATTGGATCCAACCCACTTTGAGCCCAACCCAATTGGATCTATTCAACTTTAAGCCCAACCCAAATGGATCCATTCAACTTTAAACCCAACCTAATTGGATCCATTCAACTTTAAACCTAACCCAATGGGATCCATTCAACTTTAAACCCAACCCAATTGGATCCATTCAATTTTAAGCCCAGCCCACTTTAAGCCCAACCAAATTGGATCCAATCAACTTTAAGCCCTACCCAATTTAAGCCCAACCCAATTGGATCCATTCAATTTTAAGCCCTACCTAATTGGATCCATTCAACTTTAAACCCAACCAAATTGGATCCAACCCACTTTAAGCCCAATCCAATTGGAACCATTCAATTTTAAGCCCAACCCAATTGGATCCATTCAACTTTAAACCCAACCCAATTAGATCTATTCAACTTTAAACCCAACCCAATTGGATCCAACCCAATTTAAGCACAACCCAATTGGATCCATTCAATTTTAAACCCAACCCAATTGGATCCATTCAACTTTAAGCCCAACCCACTTTAAGCCCAACCCAATTGGATCCAATCAATTTTAAGCCCAACCCACTTTAAGCCCAACCCAATTGGATCCATTCAATTTTAAGCCCAACCCAATTGGATCCATTCAACTTTAAACCCAACCTAATTGGATCCATTCAACTTTAAACCTAACCCAATTGGATCCATTCAACATTAAACCCAACCCAATTGGATCCATTCAATTTTAAGCCCAACCCACTTTAAGCCCAACCAAATTGGATCCAATCAACTTTAAGCCCAACCCAATTGGATCCATTCAATTTTAAGCCCTACCTAATTGGATCCTTTCAACTTTAAACCCAACCCAATTGGATCCAACCCACTTTAAGCCCAACCCAATTGGAACCATTGAATTTTAAGCCCAACACAATTGGATCCATTCAACTTTAAACCCAACCCAATTGGATCTATTCAACTTTAAACCCAACCCAATTGGATCCAACCCAATTTAAGCGCAACCCAATTGGATCCATTCAATTTTAAACCCAACCCAATTGGATCCATTCAACTTTAAACCCAATCCAATTGGATCCATTCAACTTTAAACCCAACCCAATTGGATCCAACCAAATTTAAGCCCAACCAAATTGGATCCATTCAATTTTAAACCCAACCCACTTTAAGCCCAACCTAATTGGATCCAATCAACTTTAAGCCCAACCCACTTTAAGCCCAACCCAATTGGATCAATTCAATTTTAAGCCCAACCCAATTGGATCCATTCAACTTTAAACCAAACTCAATTGGATCCAACCCACTTTAAGCCCTACCCAATTGGATCTATTCAATTTTAAGCCCAACACAATTAGATCCATTCAACTTTATACCCAACCCAATTGGATCCATTCAACTTTAAACCCAATCTAATTGGATCCAACCCAATTTAAGCCCAACACAATTGGATCCATTCAATTTTAAACCCAACCCACTTTAAGTCCAACCCAATTGGATCCATTCAACTTTTAGCCCAACCCACTTTAAGCCCAACCCAGTTGGATCCAATCAACTTTAAGCCCAACCCATTTTAAGCCCAACCCAATTGAATCCATTCAATTTTAAACCCAACCCAATTGGATCCAACCCACTTTAAGCCCAACCCAATTGGATCCATTCAATTTTAAGCCCAACCCAATTGGATCCATTCAGTTTTAACCCCAACCCAATTGGATCCATTCAGTTTTAAGCCCAACCCAATTGGATCCATTTAACTTTAAACCCAACACAATTGGATCCAACCCACTTTAAGCCCAACCCAATTAGATCCATTCAATTTTAAGCCCAACCCAATTAGATCCATTCAACTTTAGACCCGACCCAATTGGATCCATTCAACTTTAAACCCAACCCAATTGGATCCAACCCAATTTAAGCCCAACACAATTGGATCCATTCAATTTTAAACCCAACTAACTTTAAGCCCAACCCAATTGGATACATTCAATTTTAAGCCCAACCCAATTGGATCCATTCAACTTTAAACCAAAACCAATTGGATCCATTCAACTTTAAACCCAACCCAATTGGATCCATTCAACTTTAAACCCAACCCAATTGGATCCAACCCACTTTAAGCCCAATCAAATTGGATCCAACCCACTTTAACCCCAACCCAATTGGATCCATTAAATTTTAAGCCCAACCCAATTGGGTCCATTCAACTTTAAACCCAACCCAATTGGATCCAACCCACTTTGAGCCCAACCCAATTGGATCCATTCAACTTTAAGCCCAACCCAATTGGATCCATTTAACTTTAAACCCAACCTAATTGGATCCATTCAACTTTAAACCTAACCCAATTGGATCCATTCAACTTTAAACCCAACCCAATTGGATCCATACAATTTTAAGCCCAACCCACTTTAAACCCAACCCAATTGGATCCAATCAACTTTAAGCCCAACCCACTTTAAGCCCAACCCAATTGGATCCATTCAATTTTAAGCCCAACCCAATGGATCCATTCAACTTTAAACCCAACCCAATTATATCCAACCCACTTTAAGTCCAACCCAATTGGATCCATTCAATTTTAAGCCCAACCCAATTGGATCCATTCAACTTTAAGCCCAACCCAATTGGATCCATTCAACTTTAAACCAAACCTAATTGGATCCATTCAAATTTCAACCCAACCCAATTGAATCCAATCAACTTTAAGCCCAACCCAATTGGATCCATTCATTTTAAAGCCCATCCCAATTGGATGCATTCAACTTTAAAACCAACCCAATTGGATCCAACCCACTTTAAGCCCAACCCAATTGGATCGATTCAATTTTAAGCACAACCCAATTGGATCCATTAAACTTTAAACCCAACCCAATTGGATCCATTCAACTTTAAACCCAACTCAATTGGATCCAACCCAATTTAAGCCCAATCCAATTGGATCCATTCAATTTTAAACCCAACCCACATTAAGTCCAACCCAATTGGATCCTTTCAATTTTAAGCCCAACCCACTTTAAGCCCAACCCAATTGGATCCAATCAACTTTTAAGACCAACCCACTTTAAGCCCAACCAATTGGATCCATTAAATTTTAAGCCCAACCCAGTTGGATCCATTCAATTTTAAACCCAACCCACTTTAAGCCCAACCCAATAGGATCCATTCAACTTTAAACCCAACCGAATTGGATCCATTCAACTTTAAACCTAACCCAATTGGATCCAACCCAATTTAAGCCCAACCCAATTGGATCCATTCAATTTTAAACCCAACACACTTTAAGCCCAACCCAATTGGATCCATTCAACTTTAAGCCCAACCCACTTTAAGCCGAACCCAATTGGATCCAATCAACTTTAAGCCAACCCACTTTAAGCCCAACCCAATTGGATCCATTCAATTTTAAGCCCAACCCAATTGGATCCATTTAACTTTAAACCCAACCCAATTGGATCCATTCAACTTTAAACCCAACACAATTGGATCCAACCCTCTTTAAACCCAACCCAATTAGATCCATTCAATTTTAAGCCCAACCAAATTGGATCCATTCAACTTTAGACCCGACCCAATTGGATCCATTCAACTTTAAACCCAATCCAATTGGATCCAACCCAATTTAAGCCCAACACAATTGGATCCATTCAATTTTAAACCCAACCAACTTTAAGCCCAACCCAATTGGATACATTCAATTTTAAGCCCAACCTAATTGGATCCATTCAACTTTAAACCAAAACCAATTGGATCCATTCAACTTTAAACCCAACCGAATTGGATCCATTCAACTTTAAACCCAACCCAATTGGATCCAACCCACTTTAAGCCCAATCAAATTGGATCCAACCCACTTTAACCCCAACCCAATTGGATCCATTAAATTTTAAGCCCAACCCAATTGGGTACATTCAACTTTAAACCCAACCCAATTGGATCCAACCCACTTTGAGCCCAACCCAATTGGATCCATTCAACTTTAAGCCCAACCCAATTGGATCCATTCAACTTTAAAACCAACCTAATTGGATCCATTCAACTTTAAACCTAACCCAATTGAATCCAATCAACTTTAAGCCCAACCCACTTTAAGCCGAACCCAATTGGATCCAATCAACTTTAAGCCCAACCCACTTTAAGCCGAACCCAATTGGATCCAATCAACTTTAAGCCCAACCCAATTGGATCCAATCAACTTTTAAGACCAACCCACTTTAAGCCCAACCAATTGGATCCATTAAATTTTAAGCCCAACCCAATTGGGTCCATTCAATTTTAAACCCAACCCAATTGGATCCAACCCACTTTGAGCCCAACCCAATTGGATCCATTCAACTTTAAGCCCAACCCAATTGGATCCAATCAACTTTAAACCCAACCTAATTGGATCCATTCAACTTTAAACCTAACCCAATTGGATCCATTCAACTTTAAACCCAACCCAATTGGATCCATACAATTTTAAGCCCAACCCACTTTAAGCCCAACCCAATTGGATCCAATCAACTTTAAGCCCAACCCACTTTAAGCCCAACCCAATTGGATCCATTCAATTTTAAGCCCAACCCAATTAGATCCATTCAACTTTAAATCCAACCCAATTATATCCAACCCACTTTAAGTCCAACCCAATTGGATCCATTCAATTTTAAGCCCAGCCCAATTGGATCCATTCAACTTTAAGCCCAACCCAATTGGATCCATTCAACTTTAAACCCAACCTAATTGGATCCATTCAAATTTCAACCCAACCCAATTGAATCCAATCAACTTTAAGCCCAACCCACTTTAAGCCCAACCCAATTGGATCCATTCATTTTTAAGCCCATCCCAATTGGATGCATTCAACTTTAAAACCAACCCAATTGGATCCAACCCACTTTAAGCCCAACCCAATTGGATCGATTCAATTTTAAGCACAACCCAATTGGATCCATTCAACTTTAAACCCAACCCAATTAGATCCATTCAACTTTGAACCCAACCCAATTGGATCTAACCCAATTTTAGCCCAACCCAATTGGATACATTCAATTTTAAACCCAACCCATTTTAAGCCCAACCCAATTTGATCCATTCAACTTTAAGCCCCAACCCACTTTAAGCCCAACCCAATTGGATCCAATCAACTTTAAGCCCAACCCACTTTAAGCCGAACCCAATTGGGTCCATTCAACATTAAACCCAACCCAATTGGATCCAACCCACTTTAAGCCCAACCCAATTGGATCCATTCAAATTTTAGACGACCCAATTGGATCCATTCAACTTTAAACCCAACCTAATTGGATCCATTCAACTTTAAACCAAACCCAATTGGATCCATTCACCTTTAAACCCAACCCAATTGGATCCAACACAATTTAAGGCCAACTCAATTGGATCCATTCAATTTTAAACCCAACCCACTTTAAGCCCAACTCAATTGGATCCATTCAACTTTAAGCCCAACCCAATTGGATCCAATCAACTTTAAGCCCAACCCACTTTAAGCCCAACTCAATTGGATCCATTCAATTTTAAGCCCAATCAAATTGGATCCATTCAACTTTAAACCCAATCCAATTGGATCCAACCCACTTTAAGCCCAACCCAATTGGATCCATTCAATTTTAAGCCTAACCCAATTGGATCCATTCAACTTTAAGCCCAAACCAATTGGATCCATTCAACTTTGAACCCAACCCAATTAGATCCATTCAACTTTGAACCCAACCCAATTGGATCCAACCGACTTTAATCCCAACCCAATTGGATCCATTCAATCTTAAGCCCAACCCAATTAGATCCTTTCAACTTTAAACCCAACCCAATTGGATCCATTCACCTTTAAACCCAACCCAATTGGATCCAACCCAATTTAAGGCCAACTCAATTGGATCCAACCCCCTTTAAGCCTAACCCAATTGGATCCATTCAATTTTAAGCCCAACCAAATTGGATCCAATCAACTTTAAACCCAACCCAATTGGATCCAACCCACTTTAAGCTCAACCCAATTGGATCCAACCCCCTTTAAGCCCAACCCAATTGGATCCATTCAATTTTAAGCACAACCCAATTGGATCCATTCAATTTTAAGCCCAACCCAATTGGATCCTTTCAACTTTAAATCCAACCCAGTTGGATCCATTCAACTTTAAACCCAACCCGATTGGATCCATTCAACTTTAAACCCAACCCAATTGGATCCAACCCAATTTAAGCCCAACCCAATTGGATCCTTTCAATTTTAAACCCAACCCACTTTAAGCCCAACCCAATTGGATCCAATCAACTTTAACCTAACCCACTTTAGGCCCAACCCAATTGGATCCATTCAATTTTAAGCCCAACCCAATTGGATCCGTTCAACTTTAAACCCAACCCAATTAGATCCAACCCCCTTTAAGCCAACCCAATTGGATCCATTCATCTTTAAGCCCAACCCAATTGGATCCATTCAACTTTAAACCCAACCCAATTGGATCTATTCAACTTTAAACACAACCCAATTTAAGCCCAACCCAATTGGATCCATTCAATTTTAAACCCAACCCACTTTAAGTCCAACCCAATTGGATCCATTCAACTTTAAGCCCAACCCAATTGGATTCAATCAACTTTAAGCCCAACCCACTTTAAGCCCAACCCAATTGGATCCATCCAATTTTAAGCCCAACCCAATTGGATCCATTCAACTTGAAACCCAACCCAATTGGATCCCATCCACTTTAAGCCCAACCCAATTGGATCCATTCAATTTTATGCCCAACCTAATTGGATCCATTCAACTTTAAATTCAACCTAGTTGGATCCATTCAACTTTAAACCCAACCCAATTGGATCTATTCAACTTTAAACCCAACCCAATTGGATCCAGCCCACTTTAAGCCCAACCTAATTGGATCCATTCAATTTTAAGCCCAACCTAATTGGATCCATTCAACTTTAAACCCAACTCAATTGGATCCAACCCACTTTAAGCCCAACCCAATTGGATCCATTCAATTTTAAGCCCAACCCAATTGGATCCATTCAACTTTAAACCCAACCCAATTGGATCCATTCAAATTTAAACCCAACCCAATCTAAGCTCAACCCAATTGGATCCATTCAATTTTAAACCCAACCCACCTTAAGCCCAACCCAATTGAATCCATTCAACTTTAAGCCCAACCCATTTTAAGCCCAACCCAATTGGATCCATTCAACTTTAAACCCAACCCACTTTAAGCCCAACCCAATTGGATCCGTTCAAATTTAAACCCAACCCAATCTAAGCCCAACCCAATTGGATCCATTCAATTTTAAACCCAACCCACCTTAAGCCCAACCCAATTGAATCCATTCAACTTTAAGCCCAACCCACTTTAAGCCCAACCCAATTGGATCCAATCAACTTTAAGCCCAACCCACTTTAAGCCCAACCCAATTGGATCCATTCAATTTTAAGCCCAACCCAATTGGATCCATTCAACTTTAAACCCAACCCAATTGGATCCAACCGACTTTAATCCCAACCCAATTGGATCCATTCAATCTTAAGCCCAACCCAATTAGATCCTTTCAACTTTAAACCCAACCCAATTGGATCCATTCACCTTTAAACCCAACCCAATTGGATCCAACCCAATTTAAGGCCAACTCAATTGGATCCATTCAATTTTAAACCCAACCCACTTTAAGCCCAACTCAATTGGATCCATTCAACTTTAAGACCTACCCAATTGGATCCAATCAACTTTAAGCCCAACCCACTTTAAGCCCAACTCAATTGGATCCATTCAATTTTAAGCCCAATCAAATTGGATCCATTCAACTTTAAACCCAATCCAATTGGATCCAACCCACTTTAAGCCCAACCCAATTGGATCCATTCAATTTTAAGCCTAACCCAATTGATTCCATTCAACTTTAAACCCAAACCAATTGGATCCATTCAACTTTGAACCCAACCCAATTAGATCCATTCAACTTTGAACCCAACCCAATTGGATCTAACCCAATTTTAGCCCAACCCAATTGGATACATTCAATTTTAAACCCAACCCATTTTAAGCCATACCCAATTGGATCCATTTAACTTTAAGCCCAACCCACTTTAAGACCAAACCAATTGGATCTAATCAACTTTAAGCCCAACCCACTTTAAGCCTAACCCAATTGGATCCATTCAGTTTTAAGCCCAACCCAATTGGATCCATTCAACTTTAATCCCAACCCAATTGGATCCAACCCAATTGGATCCATTTAATTTTAAGCCCAACCCAATTGGATCCAATCAACTGTAAACCCAACCTAATTGGATCCATTCAACTTTAAACTCAACCCAATTGGATCCATTCAACTTTAAACGCAACCCAATTGGATCCATTCAACTTTAAACGCAACCCAATTGGATCCATTCAACTATAAACCCAATCCAATTGGATCCAATCCACTTTAAGCCCAACCCAATTGGATCCAATCCACTTTAAGCCCAACCCAATTGGATCCAATCCACTTTAAGCCCAACTCAATTGGATCCATTCAATTTTAAGCCCAACCCAATTGGATCCATTCAACTTTAAACTCAACCCAATTGGATCCAACCCACTTTAAGCCCAACTCAACTAGATCCATTCAATTTTAAGCCCAACCCAATTGGATACATTCAATTTTAAACCCAAATCAATTGGATCCATTCAACTTTAAACCCAACCCAATTGGATCCATTCAACTTTAAACCCAACCCAATTGGATCCAACCCAATTGGATCCATTCAATTTTAAACCCACCCACTTTAAGCCCAATTCAATTTGATCCAATCAACTTTAAGCCCAACCCACTTTAAGCCCAAATAAATTTTATCCATTCAATTTTAATCCCAACCCAATTGGATCCATTCAACTTTAAACCCAACCCAATTGGATCCAACCCACTTTAAGCCCAACCCATTTGGATCCATTCAATTCTAAGCCCAATCCAATTGAATCCATTCAACTTTAAACACAACCCAATCGGATCCAACCCACTTTATGCCCAACCCAATTGGATCCATTCAATTTTAAGCCCAACCCAATTGGATCCATTCAACTTTAAATCCAACCCAATTGGATCCAACCCACTTTAAGCCCAACCCAATTGGATCCATTCAATTTTAAGCCCAACCTAATTGGATCCATTCAACTTTAAACCCAACCCAATTGGATCCATTCACCTTTAAACCCAACCCAATTGGATTCATTCAACTTTAAACCCAACCCAATTGGATCTAACCCAATTTAAGCCCAACCCAATTGTATACATTCAATTTTAAACCCAACCCACTTTAAGCCAAATCCAATTGGATCCATTCAACTTTAAGCCCAACCCACTTTAAGACCAACCCAATTGGATCTAATCAACTTTAAGCCCAACCCACTTTAAGCCTAACCCAATTGGATCCATTCAATTTTAAGCCCAACCCAATTGGATCCATTCAATTTTAAACCCAACCCACGTTAAGCCCAACCCAATTGGATCCAATCAACTTGAAGCCCAACCAAATTGGATCCATTCAATTTTAAGCCCAACCCAAATGGATCCAACCTACTTTAAGACAACTCAATTGGATTCATTCAATTTTAAGCCCAACCCAATTGGATCCATTCAACTTTAAACCTAACCCAATTGGATCCATTCAACTTTAAACCCAACCCAATTTAAGCCCAATCCAATTGGATCCATTCAACTTTAAACCCAACCCAATTGGATCCATTCAACTTTAAACCCAACCCAATTGGATCCAAGCCAATTTAAGCCAACCCAATTGGATCCATTCCATTTTAAACCCAACTCACTTTAAGCCCAACCCAATTGGATCCATTCAACTTTAAACTCAACCCAGTTGGATCAAACCCACTTTAAGCCCAACCCAATTGGATCCATTCAATTTTAAGCCCAACCCAATTGGATCCATTCTACTTTAAACCCAACCCAATTGGATTCACTCAACGTTAAACCCAACCTAATTTAAGCTCAACCCAATTGGATCTATTCAATTTTAATCCCAACCCACTTTAAGCCCAACCCAATTGGATCCATTCAACTTTAAGCCCACTTTAAGCCCAACCCAATTGGATCCAATCAACTTTAAGCCCAACCCACTTTAAGCCCAACCAATTGGATCGATTCAATTTTAAGCCCAACTCAATTGGATCCATTCAACTTTAAACCCAACCCAATTGGATCCAACCCACTTTAAGCCCAACCCAATTCGATCCATTCAATTTTAAGCCCAACCCAATTGGATCCATTCAACTTTAAACCCAACCCAATTGGATCCATTCAACTTTAAACCCAACCCAATTGGATCCAACCCAATTTAAGCCCAACCCAATAGGATCCATTCAATTTTAAACCCAATCCACTTTAAGCCCAACCCAATTGGACCCAATCAACTTTAAGCTCAACCCACTTTAAGCACAACCCAATTGGACGCAATCAACTTTAAGCCCAACCCACTTTAAGCCCAACTCAATTGGATCCAATCAACTTTAAGTCCAACCCACTTTAAGCCCAACCCAATTGGATCCATTCAATTTTAAGCCCAACCCAATGGGATCCATTCAACTTTAAACCCAACCCAATGGGATCCATTCAACTTTAAACCCAACCTAACTGGATCCATTCAACTTTAAGCCCAACCCAATTGGATCCATTCAACTTTAAACCCAACCCAATTGGATCCATTCAACTTTAAACCCAACCCACTTTAAGCCCAACCCAATAAGATCCAATCAACTTTAAGCTCAACCCAAATGGATCCATTCAATTTTAAGCCCAACCTAATTGGATCCATTCAACTTTAAGCCCAACTCACTTTAAGCCCAACCCAATTGGATCCATTCAATTGTAAGCCTAACCCAATCGAATCCATTCAACTTTAAACCCAACTCAATTGGATATAACCCACTTTAAGCCCAACCCAATTGGATCCATTCAACTTTAAACCCAACCCAATTGGATCCAACCCACTTTAAGCCCAACCCAATTGGATCCATTCAATTTTAAGCCCAACCCAATTAGATCCATTCAACTTTAAACCCAACCCAATTAGATCCATTCCACTTTGAACCCGACCCAATTGGATCCCACCCAATTTAAGCCCAATCCAATTGGATCCATTCAATTTTAAGCCCAACCCACTTTAAGCTCAACCCAATTAGATCCATTCAACTTTAATGCCAACCCACTTTAAGCCCAACCCAATTGGGTCCAATCAACTTTAAGCCCAACCCACTTTAAGCCCAACCCAATTCGATCCATTCAATTTTAAGCCCAACCCAATTGGATCCATTCAACATTAAACCCAACCCAATTGGATCCAACCCACTTTAAGCCCAACCCAATTGGATCCATTCAATTTTAAGCCCAACCCAATTGGATCCATTCAACTTTAAACCCAACCCAATTGGATCCATTCAACTTTAAACCCAACCCAATTGGATCCAACCCAATTTAACCCCAATCCAATTGGATCCATTCAATTTTAAACCCAACCCAATTGGATCCGTTCAACCTCAAGCCCAACCCACTTTAAGCCCAACCCAATTGGATCCATTCAACTTTAAACCCAACCCAATTGGATCCAACCCACTTTAAGCACAACCCAATTGGATCCATTCAATTTTAAGCCCTACCCAATTGGATCTATTCAACTTTAAACCCAACCCAATTGGATCCATTCAACTTTAAATCCAACCCAATTGGATCCATTCAACTTTAAACCCAACCCAATTGGATCCAACCCAATTTAAGCCCAACCAATAGGGTCCATTCAGTTTTAAACCCAACCCACTTTAAGCCCAACCCAATTGGACCCAATCAACTTTGACCCCAACCACTTTAAGCCCAACCCAATTGGATCAATTCAACTTTAAACCCAACCCAATGTGATCCATTCAACTTTAAACCCAACCTAACTGGATCCATTCAACTTTAAGCCCAACCCAATTGGATCCATTCAACTTTAAACCCAACCCAATTGGATCCATTCAACTTTAAACCCAACCCAATTGGATCCATTCAACTTTAAACCCAACCCAATTGGATCCAACCCAATTTAAGCCCAACCAATAGGGTCCATTCAGTTTTAAACCCAACCCACTTTAAGCCCAACCCAATTGGACCCAATCAACTTTGACCCCAACCCACTTTAAGCCCAACCCAATTGGATCAATTCAACTTTAAACCCAACCCAATGTGATCCATTCAACTTTAAACCCAACCTAACTGGATCCATTCAACTTTAAGCCCAACCCAATTGGATCCATTCAACTTTAAACCCAACCCAATTGGATCCATTCAACTTTAAACCCAACCCAATTGGATCCAACCCAATTTAAGCCCAACCCAATTGGATCCATTCAACTTTAATCCCAACCCACTTTAAGACCAACCCAATTGGATCCAATCAACTGTAAGCCCAACTCACTTTAAGCCCAACCCAATTGGATCCATTCAATTTTAAGCCCAACCCAATTGGATCCATTCAACTTTGAACCCAACCCAATTGGATCCAACCCAATTTAAGCCAACCCAATTGGATCCATTCCATTTTAAATCCAACTCACTTTAAGCCCAACCCAATTGGATCCATTCAACTTTAAACCCAACCTACTTGGATCAAACCCACTTTAAGCCCAACCCAATTGGATCCATTCAATTTTAAGCCCAACCCAATGGATCCATTCTACTTTAAACCCAACCCAATTGGATTCACTCAACGTTAAACCCAACCCAATTTAAGCTCAACCCAATTGGATCTATTCAATTTTAATCCCAACCTACTTTAAGCTCAACCCAATTGGATCCATTCAACTTTAAGCCCACTTTAAGCCCAACCCACTTTTAGCCCATCCCAATTGGATCGATTCAATTATAAGCCCAACTCAATTGGATCCATTCAACTTTAAACCCAACCCAATTGGATCCAACCCACTTAAAGCCCAACCCAATTCTATCCATTCAATTTAAAGCCCAACCCAATTGGATCTATTCAACTTTAAACCCAACTCAATTGGATCCATTCAACTTTAAACCCAACCCAATTGGATCTAATCCAATTTATGCCCAACCCAATTGGATCCATTCAATTTTAAACCCAACCCACTTTAAGCCCAACCCAATTGGACCCAATCAACTTTAAGCCCAACCCAATTGGACCCAATCAACTTTAAGCCCAACCCACTTTAAGCCCAACCCAATTGGACCCAATCAACTTTAAGCCCAACCCACTTTAAGCCCAACTCAATTGGATCCAATCAACTTTAAGCCCAACCCACTTTAAGCCCAACCCAATTCGATCCATTCAATTTTAAGCCCAACCCAATTGGATCAATTCAACTTTAAACCCAACCCAATGGGATCCATTCAACTTTAAACCCAACCTAACTGGATCCATTCAACTTTAAGCCCAACCCAATTGGATCCATTCAACTTTAAACCCAACCCAATTGGATCCAACCCAATTTAAGCCCAACCCAATTGGATCCATTCAACTTTAATCCCAACCCACTTTAAGACCAACCCAATTGGATCCAATCAATTTTATGCCCAACTCACTTTAAGCCCAACCCCAATTGGATCCATTCAATTTTAAGCCCAACCCAATTGAATCCATTCAACTTTAAACCCAACTCAATTAGATCTAACCCAATTTAAGCCCAATCCAATTCGATCCATTCAACTTTAAACCCAACCCAATTGGATCCATTCAATTTTAAGCCCAACCCAATTGGATCCATTCAACTTTAAACCCAACCCAATTGGATCTATTCAACTTTAAACCCAACCCAATTGGATCCAACCCAATTTAAGCCCAATCCAATTGGATCCATTCAATTTTAATCCCAACACACTTTAAGCTCAATCCAATTAGATCCATTCAACTTTAAGCCCAACCCACTTTAAGCCCAACCCAATTGGGTCCAATCAACTTTAAGCCCAACCCACATTAAGCCCAACCCAATTGGATCCATTCAATTTTAAGCCCAACCCAATTGGATCCATTCAACATTAAACCCAACCCAATTGGATCCAACCCACTTTAAGCCCAACCCAATTGGATCCATTCAATTTTAAGCCCAACCCAATTGGATCCATTCAACTTTAAACCCAACCCAATTGGATCCATTCAACTTTAAACCCAACCCAATTGGATCCAACCCAATTTAACCCCAATCCAATTGGATCCATTCAATTTTAAACCCAACCCACTTTAAACCCAACCCAATTGGATCCATTCAACTTCAAGCCCAACCCACATTAAGCCCAACCCAATTGGATCCATTCAACTTTAAACCCAACCCAATTGGATCCAACCCACTTTAAGCCCAACCCAATTGGATCCATTCAATTTTAAGCCCTACCCAATTGGATCTATTCAACTTTAAACCCAACCCAATTGGATCCATTCAACTTTAAACCCAACCCAATTAGATCCAACCCAATTTAACCCCAATCCAATTGGATCCATTCACTTTTAAACCCAACCCACTTGAAGCCCAACCCAATTGGATCCATTCAAATTCAAGCCCAACCCACTATAAGCCCAACCCAATAAGATCCAATCAACTTTAAGCCCAACCCAAATGGATCCATTCAATTTTAAGCCCAACCTAATTGGATCCATTCAACTTTGAACCCTACCCAATTGTATCCAACCCACTTTAACCCCACCCCAATAGGATCCATTCAATTTTAAGCCCAACCCAATTGGATCCATTCAACTTTAAACCCAACCCAATTGGATCCATTCAACTTTAAACCCAACCCAATTAAAATTGGCATACAAAGATTCATTTCTTAAGGTGTCTAACACAATTCGAACATGATCAAGATGTTCTTCTATGCTTTTGCTATAGATAAGGATATCGTCAAAATACACAACAACAAACTTTCCAATAAAGTTACGCAAAACATGGTTCATTAATCTCATGAAAGTGCTCGGTGCATTAGTTAAGCCAAACGGCATTACCAACCATTCATATAAACCATATTTTGTTTTGAAAGCTGTTTTTCATTCATCACCTTCTTTGATTCGTATTTGATGATATCCACTTTTCATATCAATTTTAGAAAAAATTAAAGCACCATACAATTCATCAAGCATATCATCTAACCTAGGAATGGAGTAGCGATACTTCACCGTGATTTTATTAACGGCGCGACAATCTGTGCACATTCTCCATGTTCCATCTTTCTTTGGGACTACAATCACCGGTACAGCGCATGGACTCATGCTTTCTCGAACTTTGCCTTTAGTCATCAACTCCTCCACTTGTCTTTGGATTTCTTTTGTTTCCTCGGGATTAGCTCTATAAGCTGGTCGGTTTGGAAGTGTTGCACCGGGAATGAAATCAATTTGATGTTCAATGCCCCTTAATGGTGGTAAACCATTCGGTTCTTCATCCGGAAAAACATCTTCATATTCTTGTAAAAGAGATACAAAAGAACTAGGCAAAGAAGGTGTTAGTTCGTTAGTGCTCAAATATGATTGTTTATGTACCAACACCAACACACTCTTTTTTTCAACCAAAACTCTTTTTAACTCACTCCCTCTAGCAAAGAAATTCACTATTTTTGTGGCCTCACTTACTTCCAGTTTTTTTTCTCCCTCGGAACACAAAATTCAACCCTCTTATTTTTCTCTCCACTCTTTTTCTTGCTCACATGTCGTTGTTCATTTTCTATCTTTCTTCTTGTTTCAGACATTTTAATTTGATCTTCATGAACCTGTTGTGGAGTTAAAGATATAAGCATGATGGTTTTATTTTTATGTTTCAATGTGAAACGATTAAGGTATCCATCATATATCACTCGCCGATCGAACTGCCATGGCCTTCCCAATAGAATATGACTTGCATGCATTGGTATCACATCGCATAGAACTTCATCCTCATATTTTCCAATAGAAAATGGCACCAAAACCTGCTTAGTAACTCGTATTTCTCCACATTCATTAAGCCACTGAAGATTATATGGATTAGGATGTTTCAATGTAGTCAATTTCAATTTCTGCACCATATCCATACTAGCCACATTAGTACAACTCCCACTATCAATAATCAACATGCATACCTTCTTTTGCACCAAACATCTTGTATGGAAGATGTTTTCTCTTTGTTGTTCCGCTTCTCCAAACTTTGCTTGCATGTTTAGGGCTCTTCTTACCACTAAAAGTTCTCCCGATTCAGCATTAACTTTCTCCACTTCCTCGTCACTCTCTTCATCACTTTCAACTTCAGATTCAATCTCCCCATTGTCTCTAAGAATCATCACTCTTTTGTTTGGGCATTCAGATGCAATATGCCCATGTCCCTGACAACGAAAGCATTTAATATCACGACTTCGAGAAGATGAAGTAATATTACCTTTTCCCTTTTCAACCTCATTAGGCTTGACTCGTGATGTCTCATTTTGTGACTTTGATGTATTACCAAAGGTAGCCTTAGGTACTACTTCCTTCATCTTGTTTGAAGATTGGAAACGTTGCGGATAACTCCTTTGTAAAGAACCCTCCCTCTTCAGTTGTCTTTCCACTTTCATGGCTGTATGTACCATGTCTTCAAGCTCCACATAGTGTTGAAGTTCTACAATGTTAGCAATCTCTCGTTTCAACCCATTTAGAAAACGAGCCATTGTTGCCTCTCGATCTTCTTCAACATTTGCTCTAATCATGGAAATCTCCATTTCCTTATAGTATTCATCCACGCTTTTTGTGCCCTGAGTCATAGATTGAAGTTTTTGATATAATTCTCGAAAATAATGTGATGGCACAAACCTTTTACGCATGATTGACTTCATTTCAGCCCATGTAGTAACCGGCCTTTCTCCATATCGCCTTCGATTTGTAACAAGTTGATCCCACCATACTATTGCATAGTCGGTGAACTCGATAGCCGCAAGCCTTACTTTCTTTTCTTCGGAGTAATTATGACAGTCAAAAATCAAATCTACCTTCTTTTCCCACTCCAAGTAGGCTTCTGGATTACTTCTTCCATGGAAAGTAGGGATGTTTATTTTGATGTTTCCCAAGTCTCGATCAACTTCATCATTTCTCCTTCTTCTACCTCCTCGCCTTTGGAATTCATGAGCAGCCCCAATATCATCATCTTCTTCCTCCTCGTCCCACTCCTCATATCTTCGTTGTTGGGGTACATTAGGATTTCTACGTTCCCTTGGAGCATGTTGTTCTAATCGATCTAACCGATCTGTTATGCCTTCAAGGACAATACTCAATCTTGCCAATTGTTGTTGCATAGCTTGAAGTGTGAAAGCTTCTTGTTGGTTATTGTGTGTTTCCTCCATGATATATAATTTTCTCACAAAAACACTCGTGTATCACTCAAAAAGATACCTCACAATCCACTCGTGTATCACTCTTTAGCTTTTACCTCCCCTCTAATGAACTCACCACTCAAGCCTTTTACCACTCTAATTTTTTAGAACAAATATAAGTTTGAACAATATCTTGAACCATCAACAATCCCTTAGTCCTATAGATGTAGGGAACAAGGTATTCTTGAGTTGATTCTTTAGAGTACTAACTCAACAAAACGTAAATTTTTTTTTTTTTTCGATTTTTTTTTTCTCCTTTTTTTTTATACTTGAACGAAAAAAACAATAAAAATAAAATTCAGATCAATACCAGATTGCTCTGATACCAAACTGATGTGGATACGACGAAGGACCCATTAGATATATTGATCTAAGAACCCAACGTATAAGATAAGAATCTCCCCAAAATCGAAAATCTGGTTTGATCTTATATAGAGCTTAAAAACCTCGACCCGTTGGCTATAGAATGAGCCAAGAACCTCGGTATGTTGAACGCCACAAGATTTGCTCAAGAATCTTGATAAGTTCTCAAAAGAAAATACTCTCACAAGAGATAGTAAATTCAAAGAAATTTTTGCGCTTCAAATTGTTGATGGTTTACAAATGTTTACATGGTCTATTTATAGGCTACAAAAGACTCTTAGGATGCTTGAAAACATCTTGATGACACTTTTAAACTTACTTATTCACTCAAAGACTAGTCAAAAGATCCTCTACTATGTTCTAGGATTCTTTTAAAAGTTTAAGCATTACATTTGATTATCTAGAAATGTCCATTTTGTAGGCCTTTAGCATATGGACGAAATTATCTTCAACTTGGGCCTTAATTTTGGATAAGAAATAAGCCCAATTCTTGTAGGATTCTTGATTGTAATAAATAAGCCCAACTCCTTCATTAAAACTCTAGCCCACCAACTTGAATAATATTCATAATTTGGCCCTCTTGGACTTTAACTTTTACTTCATTTACAAGGACCATCATGCCTTCCTTGATCTTCTTAGCACGTGCTCTTGTAATTGGTCCATCTTTAATGATCAACGGATCCGTCTTGTTTGTAAGATTTTGCATGGGTTGATTTCCATCAATCGTACATTGGAATTTTGAGGTATTCCTGTCTATCACATGCTCACAAAACTTATGGCTTTGGTTCCAATGCATTCCCCGTTTGGTGCTTCAAATCACCATTCGAAGTTTCGTATGGGTATCTTTGTAATTTTCACCATAAATCGTACATTGGGATTTTGAAGTATTCTTGTCTATCACATGCTCACAAAGCTTATGGCTTTGGTTCCAAAGCATCCCGACATCGTTTGGTGCCTCAAATCACCATTCGAAGTTTTGTAGGGGTATAGTTGTAATTTTCACCGAAAAGCGTACATTGGAATTTTGAGGTATTCTTGTCTATTACATGCTCGAAAAGCTTATGGCTTTGGTTCCAATGCATTCCGACATCGTTTGGTGCCTCAAATCACCATTCGAAGTTTCGTAGGGGTATAGTTGTAAATTTCACCGAAAATCGTATATTGGGATTTTGACGTATTCTTGTCTATCACATGCTCACAAAGCTTATGGCTTTGGTTCCAAAGCATTCCGACATCGTTTGGTGCCTCAAATCACCATTCGAAGTTTTGTAGGGGTATAGTTGTAATTTTCACCGAAAATCGTACATTCGGATTTTGAGGTATTCTTGTCTATCACATGCTCACAAATCTTATGGCTTTGGTTCCAATGCATTCCGACATCGTTCGGTGCCTCAAATCACCATTCGAAGTTTCGTAGGGTACAGTTGTAATTTTCACCGAAAATCGTACATTTGGATTTTGAGGTGTTCTTGTCTATCACATGCTCACAAAGTTTATGGCTTTGGTTCCAATGCATTCCGACATCGTTTGGTGCCTCAAACCACCATTTGATGTTTCGTACGGGTATAGTTGTAATTTTGACCGAAAATCGTACATTGGGATTTTGTGGTATTCTTCTCTATCACATGCTCACAAAGCTTATGGTTTTGGTTCCAATGCATTCCGACATCGTTTGGTGCCTCAAATCACCATTCGAAGTTTTGCAGGGGTATAGTTGTAAATTTCACCGAAAATCGTACATTGGGATTTTGACGTATTATTGTCTATCACATGCTCACAAAGCTTATGGCTTTGGTTCCAAAGCATTCCGACATCGTTTGGTGCCTCAAATCATCATTCGAAGTTTTGTAGGGGTGTATAGTTGTAATTTTCACCGAAAATCGTACATTGGGATTTTGAGGTATTCTTGTCTATTACATTCTCACAAAGCTTATGGCTTTGGTTCCAATGCATTCCGACATCGTTCGGTGCCTCACATCACCATTCGAAGTTTCGTAGGGTACAGTTGTAATTTTCACCGAAAATCGTACATTTGGATTTTGAGGTATTCTTGTCTATCACATGCTCACAAAGTTTATGGCTTTGGTTCCAATGCATTCCGACATCGTTTGGTGCCTCAAACCACCATTTGATGTTTCGTACGGGTATAGTTGTAATTTTGACCGAAAATCGTACATTGGGATTTTGTGGTATTCTTGTCTATCACATGCTCACAAAGCTTATGGCTTTGGTTCGAATGCATTCCGACATCGTTCGGTACCTCAAATCACCATTCGAAGTTTCGTATGGGTATAGTTGTAATTTTCACCGAAAATCGTACATTGGGATTTTGAGGTATTCTTGTCTATCACATGCTCACAAAGCTTATGGCTTTGGTTCCAAAGCATTCCGACATCATTTGGTGCCTCAAATAACCATTCGATGTTTCGTAGGGGTATAGTTGTAATCGTACATTGGGCTTTTGAGGTATTCTTGTCTATCACATGCTCACAAAGCTTATGGCTTTGGTTCCAAAGCATTCCGACATCGTTTGGTGCCTCAAATCACCATTCGATGTTTCGTAGGGGTATAGTTGTAAATTTCACCGAAAATCGTACATTGGGCTTTTGAGGTATTCTTATCTATCACATGCTCACAAATCTTATGGCTTTGGTTCCAATGCATTCCGACATCATTTGGTGCCTCAAATCACCATTCGAAGTTTCGTAGGGGTACAGTTGTAATTTTAACCGAAAATCGTACATTGAGATTTTGAGGTATTTTTGTCTATTACATGCTCACAAAGCTTATGGCTTTGGTTCCAATGCATTCCGACATCGTTTGGTGCCTCAAACCAACATTCGAAGTTTCGTAGGGTATAGTTGTAAATTTCACCGAAAATCGAACATTCGGATTTTGACGTATTTTTGTCTATCACATGCTCACAAAGCTTATGGCTTTGGTTCCCAAGCATTCCGACATCGTTTGGTGCCTCAAATCACCATTCGAAGTCTTGCAGGGGTATAGTTGTAATTTTCACCGAAAATCGTACATTGGGATTTTGAGGTATTCTTGTCTATCACATGCTCACAAACCTTATGGCTTTGGTTCCAATGCATTCCGACATCGTTCGTTGCCTCAAATCACCATTCGAAGTTTCGTAGGGGTATAGTTGTAATTTTCACCGAAATCGTACATTGGGATTTTGAGGTATTCTTGTCTATTACATGCTCACAAAGCTTATGGCTTTGGTTCCAATGCATTCCGACATCGTTCGGTGCCTTAAATCACCATTCGAAGTTTCGTATGGGTATAGTGTTAATTTTTACCGAAAATCGTACATTGGGATTTTGAGGTAATCTTGTCTATGACATGCTCACAAAGCTTTTGGCTTTGGTTCTAATGCATTACGACATTGTTTATTGGCTCAAATCACCATTCGAAGTTTCGTAGGGGTATAGTTATAATTTTCACCGAAAATCGTACATTGGGCTTTTGAGGTATTCTTGTCTATCACATGCTCAAAAATCTTATGGCTTTGGTTCCAATGCATTCCGACATCGTTTGGTGCCTCAAATCACCATTCGAAGTTTCGTAGGGGGTACAGTTGTAATTTTCACCAAAAATCGTACATTGGGATTTTGAGGTATTCTTGTCTATCACATGCTCACAAAGCTTATGGCTTTGGTTCCAAAGCATTCCGACATCGTTTGGTGCCTCAAATCACCATTCGATGTTTCCTAGGGGTACAGTTGTAATTTTCACCGAAAATCGTACATTGGGATTTTGAGGTATTGTTGTCTATCACATGCTCACAAAGCTTATGGCTTTGGTTCCAATGCATTTTTTGGCTTTGGTTCCAAACCATTCCGACATCGTTTGGTGCCTCAAACCACCATTCGAAGTTTCGTATGGGGTATAGTTGTAATTTTCACCGAAAATCGTACATTGGGATTTTGAGGTATTCTTGTCTATCACATGCTCACAAAGCTTATGGCTTTGGTTCCAATGCATTCCGACATCGTTTGGTGCCTCAAATCACCATTCGAAGTTTCGTAGGGGTATAGTTATAATTTTCACCGAAAATCGTACATTGGGATTTTGTGGTATTCTTGTCTATCACATGCTCACAAAGCTTATGGCTTTGGTTCCAATGCATTCCGACAACGTTTGGTGGCTCAAATAACCATTCGAAGTTTCGTAGGGGTATAGTTGTAATTTTCATCGAAAATCGTACATTGGGCTTTTGATGTATTCTTGTCTATCACATGCTCACAAATCTTATGGCTTTGGTTCCAATGCATTCCGACATCGTTGGTGCCTCAAATCACCATTCGAAGTTTCGTAGGGGTACAGCTGTAATTTTCACCGAAAATCATACGATGGGATTTTGAGGTATTCTTGTCTATCACATGCTCACAAAGCTTATGGTTTTGGTTCCAATGCATTCCGACATCGTTTGGTGCCTCAAACCACCATTCGAAGTTTCGTAGGGGTATAGTTGAAAATTTCACCAAAAATCGTACATTCGGATTTTGACGTATTCTTGTCTATCACATGCTCACAAAGCTTATGGCTTTGGTTCCAAAGCATTCCGACATCGTTTGGTGCCTCAAATCACCATTCGAAGTTTTGCAGGGGTATAGTTGTAATTTTCACTGAAAATCGTACATTGGAATTTTGAGGTATTCTTGTCTATCACATGCTCACAAAGCTTATGGATTTGGTTCCAATGCATTCCGACATCGTTTGGTTCCTCAAACCACCATTCGAAGTTTTGTACGGGATATAGTTGTAATTTTCACCGAAAATCGTACATTGGGATTTTGAGGTATTCCTGTCTATCACATGCTCACAAAGCTTATGGCTTTGGTTACAATGCATTCCGACATCGTTTGGTGCCTCAAATCACCATTCGAAGTTTCGTACGGGTATCTTTGTAATTTTCACCAAAAATCGTACATTGGGATTTCGAAGTATTTTTGTCTATCACATGCTCACAAAGCTTATGGCTTTGGTTCCAAAGCATTCCGACATCGTTTGGTGCCTCAAATCACCATTCAAAGTTTTGTAGGGGTATATTTTTAATTTTCACCGAAAATCATACATTGGGATTTTGAGGTATTCTTGTCTTATTACATGCTCACAAAGCTTATGGCTTTGGTTCCAATGCATTCCGACATCGTTCGGTGCCTCAAATCACCATTCGAAGTTTCATATGGGTACAATTGTAATTTTCACCGAAAATCGTACATTGGGATTTTGAGGTATTCTTGTCTATCACATGCTCACAAAGCTTATGGATTTGGTTCCAATGCATTCTGACATCGTTTGGTTCCTCACACCATCATTCGAAATTTCATACGGGGTATAGTTGTAATTTTCACCGAAAATCGTACATTGGGATTTTGAGGTATTCCTGTCTATCACATGCTCACAAAGCTTATGTCTTTGGTTTCAATGCATTCCGACATCGTTTGGTGCCTCAAATCACCATTCGAAGTTTCGTAGGGGTATAGTTGTAAATTTCACCAAAAATCGTACATTCGGATTTTGACGTATTCTTGTCTATCACTTGCTCACAAAGCTTATGGCTTTGGTTCCAATGCATTCCGACATCGTTTGGTGCCTCAAATCACCATTCTAAGTTTCGTAGGGGTACAGCTGTAATTTTCACCGAAAATCATACAATAGGATTTTGAGGTATTCTTGTCTATCACATGCTCACAAAGCTTATGGTTTTGGTTCCAATGCATTCCGACATCGTTTGGTGCCTCAAACCACCATTCGAAGTTTCGTAGGGGTATAGTTGTAAATTTCACCAAAAATCGTACATTCGGATTTTGACGTATTCTTGTCTATCACATGCTCACAAAGCTTATGGCTTTGGTTCCAATGCATTCCGACATCGTTCGGTGCCTCAAATCACCATTCGAAGTTTCATATGGGTACAGTTGTAATTTTCACCGAAAATTGTACATTGGGATTTTGAGGTATTCTTGTCTATCACATGCTCACAAAGCTTATGGATTTGGTTCCAATGCATTCCGACATCGTTTGGTTCCTCACACCACCATTCGAAGTTTCGTACGGGGTATAGTTGTAATTTTCACCGAAAATCGTACATTGGGATTTTTAGGTATTCTTGTCTATCACATGCTCACAAAGCTTATGGATTTGGTTCCAATGCATTCCGACATCGTTTGGTTCTTCACACCACCATTCGAAGTTTCGTACGGGGTATAGTTGTAATTTTCACCGAAAATCGTACATTGGGATTTTGAGGTATTCCTGTCTATCACATGCTCACAAAGTTTATGGCTTTGGTTTCAATGCATTCCGACATCGTTTGGTGCCTCAAATCACCATTCGAAATTTCGTAGGGGTATAGTTGTAATTTTCACCGAAAATCGTACATTGGGATTTTGTGGTATTCTTTTCTATCACATGCTCACAAAGCTTATGGCTTTGGTTCCAATGCATTCTGACATTGTTTGGTGCCTCAAATCACCATTCGAAGTTTCGTAGGGGTATAGTTGTAAATTTCACCAAAAATCGTACATTCGGATTTTGACGTATTCTTGTCTATCACATGCTCACAAAGCTTATGGCTTTGGTTCCAATGCATTCCGACATCGTTTGGTGCCTCAAATCACCATTCTAAGTTTCGTAGGGGTACAGCTGTAATTTTCACCGAAAATCATACAATAGGATTTTGAGGTATTCTTGTTTATCACATGCTCACAAAGCTTATGGTTTTGGTTCCAATGCATTCCGACATCGTTTGGTGCCTCAAACCACCATTCGAAGTTTCGTAGGGGTATAGTTGTAAATTTCACCAAAAATCGTACATTCGGATTTTGACGTATTCTTGTCTATCACATGCTCACAAAGCTTATGGCTTTGGTTCCAATGCATTCCGACATCGTTCGGTGCCTCAAATCACCATTCGAAGTTTCATATGGGTACAGTTGTAATTTTCACCGAAAATTGTACATTGGGATTTTGAGGTATTCTTGTCTATCACATGCTCACAAAGCTTATAGATTTGGTTCCAATGCATTCCGACATCGTTTGGTTCCTCACACCACCATTCGAAGTTTCGTACGGGGTATAGTTGTAATTTTCACCGAAAATCGTACATTGGGATTTTGAGGTATTCTTGTCTATCACATGCTCACAAAGCTTATGGATTTGGTTCCAATGCATTCCGACATCGTTTGGTTCCTCAAACCACCATTCGAAGTTTTGTACGGGATATAGTTGTAATTTTCACCAAAAATCGTACATTGGGATTTTGAGGTATTCTTGTCTATCACAAGCTCACAAAGCTTATGGCTTTGGTTCCAATGCATTCCGACATCTTTGGGTGCCTCAAACCACCATTCGAACTTTCGTACGGGTATAGTTGTAATTTTCACCGAAAATCGTACATTGGGATTTTGAGGTATTCTTATCTATCACATGCTCACAAAGCTTATGGCTTTGGTTCCAATGCATTCCGACATCGTTTGGTGCCTCAAATCACCATTCGAAGTTTCGTAGGGGTATAGTTGTAAATTTCACCGAAAATCGTACAATGGGATTTTGACGTATTCTTGTCTATCACATGCTCACAAAGCTTATGGCTTTGGATCCAAAACATTCCGACATCGTTTGGTGCCTCAAATCACCATTCGAAGTTTTGTAGGGGTATGTATAGTTGTAATTTTCACCGAAAATCGTACATTGGGATTTTGAGGTATTCTTGTCTATCACAAGCTCACAAAGCATATGGCTTTGGTTTGAATGCATTCCGACATCGTTTGGTGCCACTAATCACCATTCAAAGTTTCGTACGGGTATAGTTGTAATTTTCACCAAAAATCGTACATTGGGATTTTGAGGTATTCTTGTCTATCACATGCTCACAAAGCTTATGGCTTTGGTTCCAATGCATTCCGACATCGTTTGGTGCCTCAAACCACCATTCTAACTTTTGTACGGGTATAGTTGTAATTTTCACCGAAAATCGTACATTGGGATTTTGAGGTATTCTTGTCTATCACATGCTCACAAAGCTTATGGATTTGGTTCCAATGCATTCCGACATCGTTTGGTGCCTCAAATCACCATTCGAAGTTTCGTAGGTTAGAGTTGTAATTTTCACCGAAAATCGTACGTTGGGATTTTGAGGTATTCTTGTCTATCACATGCTCACATAGCTTATGGCTTTGGTTCCAATGCATTCTGACATCGTTTGGTGCCTCTAATCACCATTCAATGTTTCGTATGGGTATAGTTGTAATTTTCACCAAAAATCGTACATTGGGCTTTTGAGGTATTCTTGTCTATCACATGCTCACAAATCTTATGGCTTTGATTCCAATGCATTCCGACATCTGGTGCCTCAAATCACCATTCGAAGTTTCGTATAGGTATTGTTGTAATTTTCACCGAAAATCGTACATTGGGATTTTGACGTATTCTTGTCTATCACGTGCTCACAAATCTTATGGCTTTGGTTCCAATGCATTCCGACATCGTTTGGTGCCTCAAATCACCATTCGAAGTTTCGTAGGAGTACAGTTATAATTTTCACCGAAAATCGTACATTGGGATTTTGAGGTATTCTGGTCTATCACATGCTCACAGAGCTTATGGCTTTGTTCCAATGCATTCCGACATCGTTTGGTGCCTCAAATCACCATTCCAAGTTTCGTAGGGGTACAGTTGTAATTTTCACCGAAAATCGAACATTGGGATTTTGAGGTATTCTAGTCTATCACATGCTCACAAAGCTTATTGCTTTGGTTCCAATGCATTCCGACATCGTTTGGTGCCTCAAACCACCATTCGAAGTTTCGTATGGGTATAGTTGTAATTTTCACCGAAAATCGTACATTGGGATTTTGAGGTATTCTTGTCTATCACATGCTCACAAAGCTTATGGCTTTGGTTCCAATGCATTCCGACATCGTTTGGTGCCTCAAACCACCATTCGAAGTTTCGTACAGGTATATAGTTGTAATTTTCACCGAAAATCGTACATTGGGATTTTGAGGTATTCTTGTCTATCACAAGCTCACAAAGCTTATGGCTTTGTTTCCAATGCATTCCGACATCGTTTGGTGCCTCAAATCACCATTCGAAGTTTCGAAGGGGTATAGTTGTAATTTTCACCAAAAATCGTACATTAGGATTTTCAGGTATCTTGTCTATCACATGCTCACATAGCTTATGGCTTTGGTTCCAATGCATTCCAACATCGTTTGGTTCCTAAAATCACCATTCGAAGTTTCGTACGGGTATAATTGTAATTTTCACCGAAAAATCGTACATTGGGATTTTGAGGTATTCTTCTCTATCACATGCTCACAAAGCTTATGGCTTTGGTTCCAATGCATTCCGACATCGTTTGGTGCCTCTAATCACTATTCAAAGTTTCGTACGGGTATAGTTGTAATTTTCACCAAAAATCATACATTGGGCTTTGGAGGTATTCTTGTCTATCACATGCTCACAAATCTTATGGCTTTGATTCCAATGCATTCAGACATCGTTTGGTTCCTCAAACCACCATTCGAAGTTTCGTACTGGTATAGTTGTAATTTTTACCGAAAAATCGTACATTGGGATTTTGAGGTATTCTTGTCTATCACATGCTCACAAAGCTTATGGCTTTGGTTCCAATGTATTCCGACATCGTTTGGTGCCTCTAATCACCATTCGAAGTTTCGTACGGGTATAGTTGTAGTTTTCACCAAAAATCGTACATTGGGCTTTTGAGGTATTCTTGTCTATCACATGATCACAAATCTTATGGCTTTGATTCCAATGCATTCCGACATCGTTTGGTGCCTCAAATCACCATTCGAAGTTTCGTAGTGGTATAGTTGTAATTTTCACCGAAAATCGTACATTGGGCTTTTGAGGTATTCTTGTCTATCACATGCTCACAAATCTTAAGGCTTTGGTTCCAATGCATTCCGACATCGTTTGGTGCCTCAAATCACCATTCGAAGTTTCGTAGGGGTATAGTTGTAAATTTCACCGAAAATCGTACAATGGGATTTTGACGTATTCTTGTCTATCACATGCTCACAAAGCTTATGGCTTTGGATCCAAAACATTCCGACATCGTTTGGTGCCTCAAATCACCATTCGAAGTTTTGTAGGGGTATGTATAGTTGTAATTTTTACCCAAAATCGTACATTGGGATTTTGAGGTATTCTTGTCTATCACAAGCTCACAAAGCATATGGCTTTGGTTCCAATGCATTCCGACATCGTTTGGTGCCTCTAATCACCATTCGAAGTTTTGTAGGGGTATGTATAGTTGTAATTTTAACCGAAAATCGTACATTGGGATTTTGAGGTATTCTTGTCTATCACAAGCTCACAAAGCATATGGCTTTGGTTCAAATGCATTCCGACATTGTTTGGTGCCTCTAATCACCATTCAAAGTTTCGTACGGGTATAGTTGTAATTTTCACCAAAAATCGTACATTGGGATTTTGAGGTATTGTTGTCTATCACATGCTCACAAAGCTTATGGCTTTGGTTCCAATGCATTCCGACATCGTTTGGTGCCTCAAACCACCATTCTAACTTTCGTACGGGTATAGTTGTAATTTTCACCGAAAATCGTACATTGGGATTTTGAGGTATTCTTGTCTATCACATGCTCACAAAGCTTATGGCTATGGTTCCAATGCATTCCGACATCGTTTGGTGCCTCAAACCACCATTCGAAGTTTCGAAGGGGTATAGTTGTTATTTTCACCAAAAAATCGTACATTAGGATTTTCAGGTATCTTGTCTATCACATGCTCACATAGCTTATGGCTTTGGTTCCAATGCATTCCGACATCGTTTGGTTCCTAAAATCACTATTCGAAGTTTCGTACGGGTATAATTGTAATTTTCACCGAAAAATCGTACATTGGGATTTTGAGGTATTCTTCTCTATCACATGCTCACAAAGCTTATGGCTTAGGTTCCAATGCATTCCGACATCGTTTGGTGCCTCTAATCACTATTCGAAATTTCGTACGGGTATAGTTGTAATTTTCACCAAAAATCATACATTGGGCTTTTGAGGTATTCTTGTCTATCACATGCTCACAAATCTTATGGCTTTGATTCCAATGCATTCAGACATCGTTTGGTTCCTCAAACCACCATTCGAAGTTTCGTACTAGTATAGTTGTAATTTTCACCGAAAAATCGTACATTGGGATTTTGAGGTATTCTTGTCTATCACATGCTCACAAAGCTTATGGCTTTGGTTCCAATGTATTCCGACATCGTTTGGTGCCTCTATTCACCATTCGAAGTTTCGTACGGGTATAGTTGTAGTTTTCACCAAAAATCGTACATTGGGCTTTTGAGGTATTCTTGTCTATCACATGATCACAAATCTTATGGCTTTGATTCCAATGCATTCCGACATCGTTTGGTGCCTCAAATCACCATTCGAAGTTTCGTAGGGGTATAGTTGTAATTTTCACCGAAAATCGTACATTTGGCTTTTGAGGTATTCTTGTCTATCACATGCTCACAAATCTTAAGGCTTTGGTTCCAATGCATTCCGACATCGTTTGGTGCCTCAAATCACCATTCGAAGTTTCGTAGGGGTATAGTTGTAAATTTCACCGAAAATCGTACAATGGGATTTTGACGTATTCTTGTCTATCACATGCTCACAAAGCTTATGGCTTTGGATCCAAAACATTCCGACATCGTTTGGTGCCTCAAATCACCATTCGAAGTTTTGTAGGGGTATGTATAGTTGGAATTTTCACCGAAAATCGTACATTGGGATTTTGAGGTATTCTTGTCTATCACAAGCTCACAAAGCATATGGCTTTGGTTCCAATGCATTCCGACATCGTTTGGTGCCTCTAATCACCATTCAAAGTTTCGTACGGGTATAGTTGTAATTTTCACCAAAAATCGTACATTGGGATTTTGAGGTATTCTTGTCTATTTCATGCTCACAAAGCTTATGGCTTTGGTTCCAATGCATTCCGACATCGTTTGGTGCCTCAAACCACCATTCTAACTTTCGTACGGGTATAGTTGTAATTTTCACCGAAAATCGTACAATGGGATTTTGAGGTATTCTTGTCTATCACATGCTCACAAAGCTTATGGATTTGGTTCCAATGCATTCCGACATCGTTTGGTGCATCAAATCACCATTCGAAGTTTCGTAGGTTATAGTTGTAATTTTCACCGAAAATCGTACATTGGGATTTTGAGGTATTCTTGTCTATCACAAGCTCACAAAGCATATGGCTTTGGTTCCAATGCATTCCGACATCGTTTGGTGCCTCTAATCACCATTCAAAGTTTCGTACGGGTATAGTTGTAATTTTCACCAAAAATCGTACATTGGGATTTTGAGGTATTCTTGTCTATTTCATGCTCACAAAGCTTATGGCTTTGGTTCCAATGCATTCCGACATCGTTTGGCGCCTCAAACCACCATTCTAACTTTCGTACGGGTATAGTTGTAATTTTCACCGAAAATCGTACATTGGGATTTTGAGGTATTCTTGTCTATCACATGCTCACAAAGCTTATGGATTTGGTTCCAATGCATTCCGACATCGTTTGGTGCATCAAATCACCATTCGAAGTTTCGTAGGTTATAGTTGTAATTTTCACCGAAAATCGTACATTGGGATTTTGAGGTATTCTTGTCTATCACATGCTCACAAAGCTTATGGCTTTGGTTCCAATGTATTCCGACATCGTTTGGTGCCTCTATTCACCATTCGAAGTTTCGTACGGGTATAGTTGTAGTTTTCACCAAAAATCGTACATTGGGCTTTTGAGGTATTCTTGTCTATCACATGATCACAAATCTTATGGCTTTGATTCCAATGCATTCCGACATCGTTTGGTGCCTCAAATCACCATTCGAAGTTTCGTAGGGGTATAGTTGTAATTTTCACCGAAAATCGTACATTGGGATTTTGAGGTATTCTTGTCTAACACATGCTCACAAAGCTTATGGCTTTGGTTCCAATGCATTCCGGCATCGTTTGGTGCCTCAAATCATCATTCGAAGTTTCGTAGGGGTATAGTTGTAATTTTCACCAAAAATCATACATTGGGCTTTTGAGGTATTCTTGTCTATCACATGCTCACAAATCTTATGGCTTTGATTCCAATGCATTCAGACATCGTTTGGTTCCTCAAACCACCATTCGAAGTTTCGTACTAGTATAGTTGTAATTTTCACCGAAAAATCGTACATTGGGATTTTGAGGTATTCTTGTCTATCACATGCTCACAAAGCTTATGGCTTTGGTTCCAATGTATTCCGACATCGTTTGGTGCCTCTATTCACCATTCGAAGTTTCGTACGGGTATAGTTGTAGTTTTCACCAAAAATCGTACATTGGGCTTTTGAGGTATTCTTGTCTATCACATGATCACAAATCTTATGGCTTTGATTCCAATGCATTCCGACATCGTTTGGTGCCTCAAATCACCATTCGAAGTTTCGTAGGGGTATAGTTGTAATTTTCACCAAAAATCGTACATTTGGCTTTTGAGGTATTCTTGTCTATCACATGCTCACAAATCTTAAGGCTTTGGTTCCAATGCATTCCGACATCGTTTGGTGCCTCAAATCACCATTCGAAGTTTCGTAGGGGTATAGTTGTAAATTTCACCGAAAATCGTACAATGGGATTTTGACGTATTCTTGTCTATCACATGCTCACAAAGCTTATGGCTTTGGATCCAAAACATTCCGACATCGTTTGGTGCCTCAAATCACCATTCGAAGTTTTGTAGGGGTATGTATAGTTGTAATTTTCACCGAAAATCGTACATTGGGATTTTGAGGTATTCTTGTCTATCACAAGCTCACAAAGCATATGGCTTTGGTTCCAATGCATTCCGACATCGTTTGGTGCCTCTAATCACCATTCAAAGTTTCGTACGGGTATAGTTGTAATTTTCACCAAAAATCGTACATTGGGATTTTGAGGTATTCTTGTCTATTTCATGCTCACAAAGCTTATGGCTTTGGTTCCAATGCATTCCGACATCGTTTGGTGCCTCAAACCACCATTCTAACTTTCGTACGGGTATAGTTGTAATTTTCACCGAAAATCGTACATTGGGATTTTGAGGTATTCTTGTCTATCACATGCTCACAAAGCTTATGGATTTGGTTCCAATGCATTCCGACATCGTTTGGTGCATCAAATCACCATTCGAAGTTTCGTAGGTTATAGTTGTAATTTTCACCGAAAATCGTACATTGGGATTTTGAGGTATTCTTGTCTATCACATGCTCACATAGCTTATGGCTTTGGTTCCAATGCATTCTGACATCGTTTGGTGCCTCTAATCACCATTCAAAGTTTCGTACGGGTATAGTTGTAATTTTCACCAAAAATCGTACATAGGGCTTTTGAGGTATTCTTGTCTATCACATGCTCACAAATCTTATGGCTTTGATTCCAATGCATTCCGACATCTGGTGCCTCAAATCACCATTCGAAGTTTCGTATAGGTATTGTTGTAATTTTCACCGAAAATCGTACATTGGGATTTTGACGTATTCTTGTCTATCACGTGCTCACAAATCTTATGGCTTTGGTTCTAATGCATTCCGACATCGTTTGGTGCCACAAATCACCATTCGAAGTTTCGTAGGAGTACAGTTGTAATTTTCACCGAAAATCGTACATTGGAATTTTGAGGTATTCTGGTCTATCACATGCTCACAGAGCTTATGGCTTTGTTCCAATGCATTCCGACATCGTTTGGTGCCTCAAATCACCATTCCAAGTTTCGTAGGGGTACAGTTGTAATTTTCACCGAAAATCGAACATTGGGATTTTGAGGTATTCTAGTCTATCACATGCTCACAAAACTTATTGCTTTGGTTCCAATGCATTCCGACATCGTTTGGTGCCTCAAACCACCATTCGAAGTTTCGTACGGGTATAGTTGTAATTTTCACCGAAAATCGTACATTGGGATTTTGAGGTATTCTTGTCTATCACATGCTCACAAAGCTTATGGCTTTGGTTCCAATGCATTCCGACATCGTTTCGTGCCTCAAACCACCATTCGAAGTTTCGTACAGGTATATAGTTGTAATTTTCACCGAAAATCGTACATTGGAATTTTGAGGTATTCTTGTCTATCACAAGCTCACAAAGCTTATGGCTTTGTTTCCAATGCATTCCGACATCGTTTGGTGCCTCAAATCACCATTCGAAGTTTCGTAGGGGTATAGTTGTAATTTTCACCAAAAATCGTACATTAGGATTTTCAGGTATCTTGTCTATCACATGCTCACATAGCTTATGGCTTTGGTTCCAATGCATTCCGACATCGTTTGGTTCCTAAAATCACCATTCGAAGTTTCGTACTGGTATAGTTGTAATTTTCACCGAAAAATCGTACATTGAGATTTTGAGGTATTCTTCTCTATCACATGCTCACAAAGCTTATGGCTTTGGTTCCAATGCATTCCGACATCGTTTGGTGCCTCTAATCACTATTCGAAGTTTCGTACGGGTATAGTTGTAATTTTCACCAAAAATCGTACATTAGGCTTTTGAGGTATTCTTGTCTATCACATGCTCACAAAGCTTATGGCTTTGGTTCCAATGTATTCCGACATCGTTTGGTGCCTCTAATCACCATTCGAAGTTTCGTACGGGTATAGTTGTAGTTTTCACCAAAAATCGTACATTGGGCTTTTGAGGTATTCTTGTCTATCACATGATCACAAATCTTATGGCTTTGATTCCAATGCATTCCGACATCGTTTGGTGCCTCAAATCACCATTCGAAGTTTCGTAGGGGTATAGTTGTAATTTTCACCGAAAATCGTACATTGGGCTTTTGAGGTATTCTTGTCTATCACATGCTCACAAATCTTAAGGCTTTGGTTCCAATGCATTCCGACATCGTTTGGTGCCTCAAATCACCATTGAAAGTTTCGTAGGAGTACAGTTGTAATTTTCACCAAAAATCGTACATTGGGATTTTGAGGTATTCTTGTCTATCACAAGCTCACAAAGCTTATGGCTTTGGTTCCAATGCATTCCGACATCTTTTGGTGCCTCAAACCACCATTCGAAGTTTCGTACGGGTATAGTTGTAATTTTCACCGAAAATTGTACATTGGGATTTTGAGGTATTCTTGTCTATCACATGCTCACAAAGCTTATGGCTTTGGTTCCAATGCATTCCGACATCGTTTGGTGCCTTAAATCACCATTCGAAGTTTTGTAGGGGTATGTATAGTTGTAATTTTCACCGAAAATCGTACATTGGGATTTTGAGGTATTCTTGTCTATCACATGCTCACAAAGCTTATGACTTTGGTTCCAATGCATTCCGACATCGTTTGGTGCCTCTAATCACCATTCGAAGTTTCGTACGGGCATAGTTGTAATTTTTACCAAAAATCGTACATTGGGCTTTTGAGGTATTCTTGTCTATCACATGCTCACAAATCTTATGGCTTTGATTCCAATGCATTCCGACATCGTTTGGTTCCTCAAACCACCATTCGAAGTTTCGTACGGGTATAGTTGTAATTTTCACCAAAAAATCATACATTGGGATTTTGAGGTATTCTTGTCTATCACATGCTCACAAATCTTATGGCTTTGGTTCCAATGCATTCCGACATCGTTTGGTGCCTCTAATCACCATTCGAAGTTTCGTACGGGTATAGTTGTAATTTTCACCAAAAATCGTACATTGGGCTTTTGAGGTATTCTTTTCTATCACATGCTCACAAATCTTATGGCTTTGATTCCAATGCATTCCGACATCGTTTGGTGCCTCAAATCACCATTCGAATTTTCGTAGGGGTATAGTTGTAATTTTCACCGAAAATCGTACATTTGGATTTTGTGGTATTCTTGCCTATCACATGCTCACAAAGCTTATGGCTTTGGTTCCAATGCATTCCGACATCGTTTGGTGCCTCTAACCACCATTCGAAGTTTCGTACGGGTATAGTTGTAATTTTTACCGAAAATCGTACATTGGGATTTTGAGGTATTCTTGTCTATCATCGGCCAAAAGGTCGGTATGAAAACCCCGCGATGCTTCTTTTATTGGCCAAATATGAACAAGTTCCAAAAACAGACGCCTATCATCATCAGTCGAATACCATACTTCGAGGGTACCCATAAGAGGAAAAAGATAATATTTTTAAATGAACTATGCATTATTGACTGTATTATGTGCTACGTGATATATTGTTATAACTGAGTTTCTTCTTACTGAGCCATTAGCTCATTAGGTTCTTATGATGCAGGTGATGTTTGATGTATATACATGAAGGTTGTCCAAGCATCCCGAGCGGTCAGACAGAGCTATGTTCATGTGCCGTGTTTCGAGCATTTTGTAGCTCAAAAACTCTGATTTTATGTTTAAATAGCCGCTCTGTTATGGTTTTGTAAACGAATGTTTGTTTATGTACAATGTTTGAATTTGCAAAGAAAAAATGATTTATTTTCATTTCCAAAGAATAAATTTTATTATTTTAGAAAACCATAACATTTACGAAAGAAAAAAGGGTCATCGTCACGGGCCCGGTCCGGGGGCGTGACATTTTATGGTATCAGAGCGGATCTTTCCTGTAGACAAAAGAAGGCATATGAACATATCCTGCTTGGAGAAACTTGGTCAACTTCTTATTTTATGCTTTTATGTTTGATTAATGCATATTGTTATCAATCTTGTGCATTCATTTACTAATGAATGGGATAATTTAGGTATGCCAAATTTCGAGGACGAAATTTTTGTAAGGAGGTAATAATTGTAATACCCGAATAAGCTCTCACCTATTAGCATTTACTATTAATTGTGTAGCATATAAATTATCACAAGTTAATTAACGAACGAAAAATTGAGCTGCTTCCCAGGAGGTCACCCATCTTGTTATTGCTCTCGTACGAGCACGCTTAACTTTAGAATTTTGATTAAATACGGTACATTAAGCCTTCCCGTTAATTATTGGGTAAATATATTTTACACACTACGCATCACTTACGTGTTACCTATATGTGCCGATTAGTTTAAATACATGACACGTAAAAATATAACGTACAAATGTAGCAGCTATAAATAATTTATATCATATAATAATATATATTTATCAAATGGCCACCTAAACTTAGCTTCCAAGTTTTCTTGCCGACTTACCTTTCAAGTTAATATATATATATATATATATAAAGAGGTCATCAAAAACTTAGTCCATATGTTTTGTTCCTGCCGCCTCACTTTGTCTATAAATAAATGAAAGAAGAAGGAAAAATCATAGGAAAAGAGAGAAAAATATAGAAAGAAAATAGAAAGAAAAGAAAGAAAAAGAGAGAAAGAAAATTTGGGAAAAATATACGAATCAACATACGCGTTACAAGTAAGTATTTTATCGATAGTTTATTTGATTTAATCGGTGAATATAGAATATTAGTCGAAAATTGTATTTAGATATGCTATATACGTTTTATAGGTTATCAAACAACTAGAGTTAGACGAAGTACTATAGATAGTTGCGGTAGCGACACCGTTATCGATTTCACTACTAACGACTTAAGGTAAGTAGAAGCTTTTCTTGACGTATCATAAGAATCAGTATTATGCATGTCTATGGATATGTATGTTGATGTGTTATTATGTGCCAATTGTGTTAAGTGTTATTTATTACATGTAATAATGGAAATGAATGTTATATGATGTGAAAATATTGAGGTATTTATGATTGTGTTGCATCATATTGAATACATGTAAAGAAGATATTTTCGAAAGAGAGGTTTGGTATTTGATTGGCGGTCGGGTAGGCACGGGATGTAGGAGGGACCGCCGGACCCACAGAGGGTGGTGAATACCTTGAGGTGTAAAAACCAAGATAGATAAAGCCACAATATATAAGGGAGCCAGCGGCTAATATCATCGGCCAAAAGGTCGGTATGAGAACCCACGCGATGCTTTCTTTATTGGCCAATTATGAACAGGTTCCGAAAACAGACGCCTATCATCATCAGTCGAATACCATACTTCGAGGGTACCCATAAGAGGAAAAAGATAATATTTTTAAATGAACTATGCATTATTGACTGTATTATGTGCTACGTGATATATTGTTATAACTGAGCTTCTTCTTACTGAGCCATTAGCTCATTAGGTTCTTATGATGCAGGTGATGTTTGATGTATATACATGAAGGTTGTCCAAGCATCCCGAGCGGTCAGACAGAGCTATGTTCATGTGCCGTGTTTCGAGCATTTTGTAGCTCAAAAACTCTAATTTTATGTTTAAATAGCCGCTCTGTTATGGTTTTGTAAACGAATGTTTGTTTAAGTAAAAGGTTTGAATTTGCAAAGAAAAAATGATTTATTTTCATTTTCAAAGAATAAATTTTATTATTTTAGAAAACCATAACATTTACGAAAGAAAAAGGGTCATCGTCACGGGCCCGGTCCGGGGGCGTGACACTTTGATTCCAATGCATTCCGACATCGTTTGGTTCCTCAAACTACCATTCGAAATTTCGTACGGGTATAGTTGTAATTTTCACCGAAAAATCGTACATTGGGATTTTGAGGTATTCTTGTCTATCACATGCTCACAAAGCTTATGGCTTTGGTTCGAATGCATTCCGACATCGTTTGGTGCCTCTAATCACCATTCAAAGTTTCGTACGGGTATAGTTGTAGTTTTCACCAAAAATTGTACATTGGGCTTTTGAGGTATTCTTGTCTATCACATGCTCACAAATCTTATGGCTTTGGTTCCAATGCATTCCGACATCGTTTGGTGCCTCTAATCACCATTCGAAGTTTCGTAAGGGTATAGTTGTAATTTTCACCGAAAATCGTACATTGGGCTTTTGTGGTATTCTTGTCTATCACATGCTCACAAATCTTATGGCTTTGGTTCCAATGCATTCCGACATCGTTTGGTGCCTCAAATCACCATTCAAAGTTTCGTAGCGGTACACTTGTAATTTTCACCAAAAATCGTACATTGGGATTTTGAGGTATTCTTGTCTATCACAAGCTCACAAAGCTTATGGCTTTGGTTCCAATGCATTCTGACATCGTTTGGTGCCACTAATCACCATTCGAAGTTTCGTACGGGTATAGTTGTAATTTTCACCAAAAATCGTACATTAGGCTTTTGAGGTATTCTTGTCTATCACATGCTCACAAATCTTATGGCTTTGATTCCAATGCATTCCGACATCGTTTGGTTCCTCAAATCACCATTCGAAGTTTCGTACGGGTATAGTTGTAATTTTCACCGAAAAATCGTACATTGGGATTTTGAGGTATTCTTGTCTATCACATGCTCACAAAGCTTATGGCTTTGGTTCCAATGCATTCCGACATCGTTTGGTGCCTCTAATCACCATTCGAAGTTTCGTACGGGTATAGTTGTAGTTTTCACCAAAAATTGTACATTGGGCTTTTGAGGTATTCTTGTCTATCACATGCTCACAAATCTTATGGCTTTGATTCCAATGCATTCCGACATCGTTTGGTGCCACAAATCACCATTCGAAGTTTCGTAGGGGTATAGTTGTAATTTTCACCGAAAATCGTACATTGGTCTTTTGAGGTATTCCTGTCTATCACATGCTCACAAATCTTATGGCTTTGGTTCCAATGCATTCCGACATCGTTTGGTGCCTCAAATCACCATTCAAAGTTTCGTAGGGGTACAGTTGTAATTTTCACCAAAAATCGTACATTGGGATTTTGAGGTATTCTTGTCTATCACAAGCTCACAAAGCTTATGGCTTTGGTTCCAATGCATTCCGACATCTTTTGGTGCCTCAAACCACCATTCGAAGTTTAGTACGGGTATAGTTGTAATTTTCACCAAAAATCGTACATTGGGATTTTGAGGTATTCTTGTCTATCACATGCTCACAAAGCTTACGGCTTTGGTTCCAATGCATTCCGACATCGTTTGGTGCCTCAAATCACCATTCGAAGTTTTGTAGGGGTATAGTTGTAATTTTCACCGAAAATCGTACAATGGAATTTTGACGTATTCTTGTCTATCACATGCTCACAAAACTTATGGCTTTGGATCCAAAGCATTCCGACATCGTTTGGTGCCTCAAATCACCATTCGAAGTTTTGTAGGGGTATGTATAGATGTAATTTTCACCGAAAATCGTACATTGGGATTTTGAGGTATTCTTGTCTATCACATGCTCACAAAGCTTATGGCTTTGGTTCCAATGCATTCCGACATCGTTTGGTGCCTCTAATCACCATTCGAAGTTTCGTAAGGGCATAGTTGTAATTTTCACCAAAAATCGTACATTGGGCTTTTGAGGTATTCTTGTCTATCACATGCTCACAAATCTTATGGCTTTGATTCCAATGCATTCCGACATCGTTTGGTTCCTCAAACCACCATTCGAAGTTTCGTACGGGTATAGTTGTAATTTTCACCGAAAAATCGTACATTGGGATTTTGAGGTATTCTTGTCTATCACATGCTCACAATGCTTATGGCTTTGGTTCCAATGCATTCCGACATCGTTTGGTGCCTCTAATCACCATTCGAAGTTTCGTACGGGTATAGTTGTAATTTTCACCAAAAATCGTACATTGGGCTTTTGAGGTATTCTTGTCTATCACATGCTCACAAATCTTATGGCTTTGATTCCAATGCATTCCGACATCGTTTGGTGCCTCAAATCACCATTCGAAGTTTCGTAGGGGTATAGTTGTAATTTTCACCGAAAATCGTACATTGGGATTTTGACGTATTCTTGTCTATCACATGCTCACAAATCTTATGGCTTTGGTTCCAATGCATTCTGACATCGTTTGGTGCCTCAAATCACCATTCGAAATTTCGTTGGGGTACAGTTGTAATTTTCACCGAAAATCGTACATTGGGATTTTGAGGTATTCTTGTCTATCACATGCTCACAAAGCTTATGGCTTTGGTTCCAATGCATTCCGACATCGTTTGGTGCCTCAAACCACCATTCTAACTTTCGTACGGGTATAGTTGTAATTTTCACCGAAAATCGTACATTGGGATTTTGAGGTATTCTTGTCTATCACATGCTCACAAAGCTTATGGATTTGGTTCCAATGCATTCCGACATCGTTTGGTGCCTCAAATCACCATTCGAAGTTTCGTAGGTTATAGTTGTAATTTTCACCGAAAATCGTACATTGGGATTTTGAGGTATTCTTGTCTATCACATGCTCACATAGCTTATGGCTTTGGTTCCAATGCATTCTAACATCGTTTGGTGCCTCTAATCACCATTCAAAGTTTCGTACGGGTATAGTTGTAATTTTCACCAAAAATCGTACATTGGGCTTTTGAGGTATTCTTGTCTATCACATGCTCACAAATCTTATGGCTTTGATTCCAATGCATTCCGACATCTGGTGCCTCAAATCACCATTCGAAGTTTCGTATGGGTATAGTTGTAATTTTCACCGAAAATCGTACATTGGGATTTTGACGTATTCTTGTCTATCACGTGCTCACAAATCTTATGGCTTTGGTTCCAATGCATTCCGACATCGTTTGGTGCCACAAATCTGATGGAAATCAGCCCATGCAAAATCCTACAAACAAGACGAATCCGTTGATCATTAAAGATGGACCAATTACAAGAGCACGTGCTAAGAAGATAAAGGAAGCCATGATGATCCTTGTAAATGAAGTAAAAGTTAAAGTCCAAGAGACCTCTTCAATGGGCCAAATTATGAATATTATTCAAGTTGGTGGGCTAGAGTTTTAATGAAGGAGTTGGGCTTATTTATTACAATCAAGAATCCTACAAGAATTGGGCTTATTTCTTATCCAAAATTAAAGCCCAAGTTGAAGATAATTTCGTCCATATGCTAAAGGCCTAAAAATGGACATTTCTAGATAATCAAATGTAATGCTTAAGCTTTTAAAAGAATCCTAGAACATAGTAGAGGATCTTTTGACTAGTCTTTGAGTGAATAAGTAAGTTTAAAAGTGTAATTAAGATGTTTAGGGTAAATATGGCCTAAAGTGTCATCAAGATGTTTTCAAGCATCCTAAGAGTCTTTTGTAGCCTATAAATAGACCATGTAAACATTTGTAAACCATCAACAATTTGAAGCACAAAAATTTCTTTGAATTTACTATCTCTTGTGAGAGTATTTTCTTTTGAGAACTTATCAAGATTCTTGAGCAAATCTTGTGGCGTTCAACATACCGAGGTTCTTGGCTCATCCTATAGCCAACGGGTCGAGGTTTTTAAGCTCTATATAAGATCAAACCAGATTTTCGATTTTGGGGAGATTCTTATCTTATACGTTGGGTTCTTACATCAATATATCTAATGGGTCCTTCGTCGTATCCACATCAGTTTGGTATCAGAGCAATCTGATATTGATCTGAATTTTATTTTTATTGTTTTTTTCGTTCAAGTATAAAAAAAAAAAAGGAAAAAAAAAATCGAACAAAAAAAAAATTTACGTTTTGTTGAGTTAGTACTCTAAAGAATCAACTCAAGAATACCTTGTTCCCTACATCTATAGGACTAAGGGATTGTTGATGGTTCAAGATATTGTTCAAACTTATATTTGTTCTAAAAAATTAGAGTGGTAAAAGGCTTGAGTGGTGAGTTCATTAGAGGGGAGGTAAAAGCTAAAGAGTGATACACGAGTGGATTGTGAGGTATCGTTTTGAGTGATACACGAGTGTTTTTGTGAGAAAATTATATATCATGGAGGAAACACACAATAACCAACAAGAAGCTTTCACACGTCAAGCTATGCAACAACAATTTGCAAGATTGAGTATTGTCCTTGAAGGCATAACAGATCGGTTAGATCGATTAGAACAACATGCTCCAAGGGAACGTAGAAATCCTAATGTACCCCAACAACGAAGATATGAGGAGTGGGACGAGGAGGAAGAAGATGATGATATTGGGGCTGCTCATGAATTCCAAAGGCGAGGAGGTAGAAGAAGGAGAAATGATGAAGTTGATCGAGACTTGGGAAACATCAAAATAAACATCCCTACTTTCCATGGAAGAAGTAATCCAGAAGCCTACTTGGAGTGGGAAAAGAAGGTAGATTTGATTTTTGACTGTCATAATTACTCTGAGGAAAAGAAAGTAAGGCTTGCGGCTATCGAGTTCACCGACTATGCAATAGTATGGTGGGATCAACTTGTTACAAATCGAAGGCGATATGGAGAAAGGCCGGTTACTACATGGGCTGAAATGAAGTCAATCATGCGTAAAAGGTTTGTGCCATCACATTATTTTCGAGAATTATATCAAAAACTTCAATCTATGACTCAGGGCACAAAAAGCGTGGATGAATACTATAAGTAAATGGAGATTTCCATGATTAGAGCAAATGTTGAAGAAGATCGAGAGGCAACAATGGCTCGTTTTCTAAATGGGTTGAAACGAGAGATTGCTAACATTGTAGAACTTCAACCCTATGTGGAGCTTGAAGACATGGTACATACAGCCATGAAAGTGGAAAGACAACTGAAGAGGGAGGGTTCTTTACAAAGGAGTTATCCGCAACGTTTCCAATCTTCAAACAAGATGAAAGAAGTAGTACCTAAGGCTACCTTTGGTAATACATCAAAGTCACAAAATGAGACATCACGAGTCAAGCCTAATGAGGCTGAAAAGGGAAAAGGTAATATTACTTCATCTTCTCGAAGTCGTGATATTAAATGCTTTCATTGTCAGGGACATGGGCATATTGCATCTGAATGCCCAAACAAAAGAGTGATGATTCTTAGAGACAATGGAGAGATTGAATCTGAAGTTGAAAGTGATGAAGAGAGAGACGAGGAAGTGGAGAAAGTTAATGCTGAATCGGGAGAACTTTTAGTGGTAAGAAGAGCCCTAAACATGCAAGCAAAGTTTGGAGAAGCGGAACAACAAAGAGAAAACATCTTCCATACAAGATGTTTGGTGCAAAAGAAGGTATGCATGTTGATTATTGATAGTGGGAGTTGCACTAATGTGGCTAGTATGGATATGGTGGAGAAATTGAAATTGACTACATTGAAACATCCTAATCCATATAATCTTCAGTGGCTTAATGAATGTGGAGAAATACGAGTTACTAAGCAAGTTTTGGTGCCATTTTCTATTAAAAAATATGAGGATGAAGTTCTATGCGATGTGATACCAATGCATGTAAGTCATATTCTATTGGGAAGGCCATGGCAGTTCGATCGGCGAGTGATATATGATGGATACCTTAATCGTTTCACATTGAAACATAAAAATAAAACCATCATGCTTATATCTTTAACTCCACAACAGGTTCATGAAGATCAAATTAAAATGTCTGAAACAAGAAGAAAGATAGAAAATGAACAACGACATGTGAGCAAGAAAAAGAGTGGAGAGAAAAATAAGAGGGTTGAATTGAGTGTTCCCGAGGGAGAAAAAAAACTGTAAGTAAGTGAGGCCACAAAAAGAGTGAATTTCTTTGCTAGAGGGAGTGAGTTAAAAAGAGCTTTGGTTGAAAAAAAGAGTGTGTTGATGTTGGTACATAAACAATCATATTTGAGCACTAACGAACTAACACCTTCTTTGCCTAGTTCTTTTGTATCTCTTTTACAGGAATATGAAGATGTTTTTCCGGATGAAGAACCGAATGGTTTACCACCATTAAGGGGCATTGAACATTAAATTGATTTCATTCCCGGTGCAAAACTTCCAAACCGACCAGCTTATAGAGCTAATCCCGAGGAAACAAAAGAAATCCCAAGACAAGTGGAGGAGTTGATGACTAAAGGCAAAGTTCGAGAAAGCATGAGTCCATGCGCTGTACCGGTGATTATAGTCCCAAAGAAAGATGGAACATGGAGAATGTGCACAGATTGTCGCGCCGTTAATAAAATCACGGTGAAGTATCGCTACCCCATTCCTAGGTTAGATGATATGCTTGATGAATTATATGGTGCTTTAATTTATTCTAAAATTGATTTGAAAAGTGGATATCATCAAATACGAATCAAAGAAGGTGATGAATGGAAAACAGCTTTCAAAACAAAATATGGTTTATATGAATGGTTGGTAATGCCGTTTGGCTTAACTAATGCACCGAGCACTTTCATGAGATTAATGAACCATGTTTTGCGTAACTTTATTGGAAAGTTTGTTGTTGTGTATTTTGACGATATCCTTATCTATAGCAAAAGCATAGAAGAACATCTTGATCATGTTCGATTTCTGTTAGACACCTTAAGAAATGAATCTTTGTATGCCAATTTTAAGAAGTGTTCTTTTTGCATGGACAAAGTTGTTTTTCTTGGTTTTGTTGTAAGTGCTAATGGAAATGAAATGGAAAATGACAAGGTCAATGCTATTTTAGATTGCCCAACTCCTAAAAATATTGCTGAAGTAAGAAGTTTTCATGGTCTCGCTAGTTTCTATCGAATATTTGTTAGAGACTTTAGTACCATTGCTGCACCACTAAATGAAATTATGAAAAAAGATGTTGGATTTCATTGGGGAGAAAAACAAGAGCATGCATTCAATCTATTGAAAGAAAAACTCACTACTGCTCCAATTCTTGCATTGCCTAACTTTAACAAAAGTTTTGAACTTGAATGTGATGCATCTGGAGTAGGTATAGGGGTTGTTTTAATGCAGGATGGAAAGCCGATTGCATACTTTAGTGAGAAGTTGAAGGGAGCTCAATTGAACTATCCAACTTATGATAAGGAATTATATGCTTTGGTAAGAGCATTGGAGACGTGGCAGCATTACTTGTGGTCTCGAGAGTTCGTTATCCACACCGATCATAAATCTCTCAAGTACCTCAAAGGGCAAGGTAAACTTAGTAAAAGGCATGCTAAGTGGGTGGAATTCATTGAATCATTTCCCTATGTGATTATGTATAAAAAAGGGAAAGAAAATATTGTTGCTGATGCATTATCAAGAAGGCATGCATTAATCACTACTTTGAGTTCTAAACTTTTAGGTTTTGAATCAATTAAAGAACTTTATGCTAACGATTCTGATTTTGATTCAATTTTTTTGGCCTGTGAAAATGGTGCATTCGAAAAATTCTATAAGCATGATGGGTATTTATTTCGTGAACGGAAACTATGCATTCCTAAATGTTCTATGCGTGAATTGCTTGTTAGAGAAGCCCATGGGGGAGGGCTAATGGGGCATTTTGGAATACATAAAACTTTGAGTGTTTTGAGTGATCATTTCTTTTGGCCTAAAATGCGTATTGATGTTGAAAGAATTTGTGAAAGATGCATAACTTGCTTGAAAGCTAAATCAAGAGCGCAACCACATGAATTGTACAAACCATTACCTATACCAAATGAACCTTGGGTAGACATATCCATGGACTTTGTTTTGGGTTTACCAAGAACAAAAAAAGGTAAAGACTTTGTGTTTGTGGTTGTTGATAGATTTTCCAAAATGGCACACTTCATTCCATGTAATAAGACCAATGATGCAACTTACATTGCTGATTTATTCTTTAAGAAAATTGTTCGTTTGCATGGAGTACCAAGGACTATAGTGAGTGATAGAGATGCAAAATTTTTGAGTCACTTTTGGCGTGTTTTGTGGGGTAAATTAGGAACTAAACTTCTATTTTCTACTACATGTCACCCCCAAACAGATGGACAAACTGAAGCTGTCAATAGAACATTATCTCAATTGCTTAGAATTTTAATTCAAAAGAACTTGAAAAATTGGGAAGACTGTTTATCCTTTGCTGAATTTGCATATAATAGAAGTGTCCATTCAGCTACTAATCACTCTCCATTTGAAGTTGTATATGGTTTTAATCCACTAAGTCCACTTGATCTTATTCCAATACCTATCGACGAACGTGCAAGCCTTGATGGAAAAGCGAAGGCTGAGATGATTAAGAAATTGCATGAAAAGGTGAGACTCAACATTGAAAAGAGAACTGAGCAGTATGCCAAGCAAGCTAACAAAGGTCGTAAACAAATCATATTTGAGCCCGGAGATTGGGTTTGGTTACACTTGAGAAAGGAGAGATTTTCAGGCCAGAGAAAGTCAAAATTGCAACCACGAGGAGATGGACCATTTCAAGTGATTGCACGAATCAATTACAATGCCTATAAACTAGACCTTCTAGGTGAATATAATGTAAGTGCAACTTTCAATGTTACTGATCTTTCTCCTTATTTTGGTGATATAGATTCGAGGACGAATCCTTTTGAAGAGGAAGGGAATGATGGAAATCAGCCCATGCAAAATCCTACAAACAAGACAGATCCGTTGATCATTAAAGATGGACCAATTACAAGAGCACGTGCTAAGAAGATCAAGGAAGCCATGATGGTCCTTGTAAATGAAGTAAAAGTTAAAGTCCAAGAGACCTCTTCAATGGGCCAAATTATGAATATTATTCAAATTGGTGGGCTAGAGTTTTAATGAAGGAGTTGGGCTTATTTATTACAATCAAGAATCCTACAAGAATTGGGCTTATTTCTTATCCAAAATTAACGCCCAAGTTGAAGATAATTTCGTCCATATGCTAAAGGCCTACAAAATGGACATTTCTAGATAATCAAATGTAATGCTTAAGCTTTTAAAAGAATCCTAGAATATAGTAGAGGATCTTTTGACTAGTCTTTGAGTGAATAAGTAAGTTTAAACGTGTAATTAAGATGTTTAGGGTAAATATGGCCTAAAGTGTCATCAAGATGTTTTCAAGCATCCTAAGAGTCTTTTGTAGCCTATAAATAGACCATGTAAACATTTGTAAACCATCAACAATTTGAAGCACAAAAATTTCTTTGAATTTACTATCTCTTGTGAGAGTATTTTCTTTTGAGAACTTATCAAGATTCTTGAGCAAATCTTGTGGCGTTCAACATACCGAGGTTCTTGGCTCATCCTATAGCCAACGGGTCGAGGTTTTTAAGCTCTATATAAGATCAAACCAGATTTTTGATTTTGGAGAGATTCTTATCTTATACGTTGGGTTCTTAGATCAATATATCTAATGGGTCCTTCTTCGTATCCACATCAAAATCACCATTCGAAGTTTCATAGGGGTACAGTTGTAATTTTCACCGAAAATCGTACATTGGGATTTTGAGGTATTCTTGTCTATCACATGCTCACAAATCTTATGACTTTGCTTATAATGCATTCCGACATTGTTTGGTGCCTCAAATCACCATTCGAAGTTTCGTAGGGGTTCAGTTGTAATTTTCACAGAAAATCGAACATTGGGATTTTGAGGTATTCTAGTCTATCACATGCTCACAAAGCTTATTTCTTTGGTTCCAATGCATTCCGACATCGTTTGGTGCCTCAAACCACCATTCGAAGTTTCGTACGGGTATAGTTGTAATTTTCACCAAAAATCTTACATTGGGCTTTTGAGGTATTCTTGTCTATCACATGCTCACAAATCTTATGGCTTTGATTCCAATGCATGCCGACATCGTTTGGTGCCTCAAATCACCATTCGAAGTTTCGTATGGGTATAGTTGTAATTTTCACCGAAAATCGTACATTGGGATTTTGACGTATTCTTGTCTATCTCGTGCTCACAAATCTTATGGCTTTGGTTCCAATGCATTCCGACATCGTTTGGTGCCACAAATCACCATTCAGAGTTTCGTAGGGGTACAGTTGTAATTTTCACCGAAAATCGTACATTGAGATTTTGAGGTATTCTTGTCTATCACAAGCTCACAAAGCTTATGGCTTTGGTTTCAATGCATTCCGACATCGTTTGGTGCCTCAAACCACCATTCTAAGTTTTGTACGGGTATAGTTGTAATTTTCACCGAAAATCGTACATTGGGATTTTGAGGTATTCTTGTCTATCACATGCCCACAAATCTTATGGCTTTGGTTTCAATGCATTCCGACATCGTTTGGTGCCTCAAATCACCATTCGAAGTTTCGTAGGGGTACAGTTGTAATTTCATTGAAAATCATACATCGGGATTTTGAGGTATTCTTGTCAATCACATGCTCACAAAGTTTATGGCTTTGGTTCCAATGTATTCCGACATCATTTGGTGCCTCTAATCACCATTCGAAGTTTCGTACAAGTATAGTCGTAATTTTCACCAAAAATCGTACATTGGGCTTTTGAGGTATTCTTGTCTATCACATGCTCACAAATCTTATGGCTTTGATTCCAATGCATTCCGACATCGTTTGGTTCCTCAAACCAACATTTGAAGTTTCGTACGGGTGTAGTTGTAATTTTCACCGAAAAATCGTACATTGGGATTTTGAGGTATTCTTGTCCATCACATGCTCACAAAGCTTATGGCTTTGGTTCCAATGCATTCCGACATCGTTTGGTGCCTCTAATCACCATTCGAAGTTTCGTACGGGTATAGTTGTAATTTTCACCAAAAATCGTACATTGGGCTTTTGAGGTATTCTTGTCTATCACATGCTCACAAATCTTATGGCTTTGATTCCAATGCATTCCGACATCGTTTGGTGCCTCAAATCACCATTCGAAGTTTCGTAGGGGTATAGTTGTAATTTTCACCGAAAATCGTACATTGATTTTAATGTATTCTTGTCTATCACATGCTCACAAATCTTATGGCTTTGGTTCCAATGCATTCCGACATCGTTTGGTGCCTCTAATCACCATTCAAAGTTTTGTACGCGTATAGTTGTAATTTTCACCAAAAATCGTACATTGGGATTTTGAGGTATTCTTGTCTATCACATGCTCACAAATCTTATGGCTTTGATTCCAATGCATTCCGACATTGTTTGGTGCCTCAAATCACCATTCGAAGTTTCGTATGGGTATAGTTGTAATTTTCACCGAAAATCGTACATTGGGATTTTGAGGTATTCTTGTCTATCACGTGCTCACAAATCTTATGCCTTTGGTTCCAATGCATTCCGACATCGTTTGGTGCCACAAATCACCATTCGAAGTTTCGTAAGGGTATAGTTGTAATTTTCACCGAAAATCGTACATTGGGATTTTGAGGTATTCTTGTCTATCACATGCTCACAAAGCTTATGGCTTTGGTTCCAATGCATTCCGACATCGTTTGGTGCCTCAAACCACCATTCTAAGTTTCGTATGGGTATAGTTGTAATTTTCACCGAAAATCGTACATTGGGATTTTGAGGTATTCTTGTCTATCACATGCTCACAAAGCTTATGGCTTTGGTTCCAATGCATTCTAACATCGTTTGGTGCCTCTAATCACCATTCAAAGTTTCGTACGGGTATAGTTGTAATTTTCACCAAAAATCATACATTGGGCTTTTGAGGTATTCTTGTCTATCACATGCTCAAAAATCTTATGGCTTTGATTCCAATGCATTCCGACATTGTTTGGTGCCTCAAATCACTATTCGAAGTTTCGTACGGGTATAGTTGTAATTTTCACCAAAAATCGTACATTGGGATTTTGAGGTATTCTTGTCTATTACATGCTCACAAAGCTTATGGCTTTGGTTCCAATGCATTCCGACATCGTTTGGTGCCTCAAATCACCATTCGAAGTTTTGTAGGGGTATAGTTGTAATTTTCACCGAAAATCGTACATTGGGCTTTTGAGGTATCTTGTCTATCACATGCTTACAAAGCTTTTGGCTATGGTTCCAATGCATTCCGACATCATTTGGTTCCTCAAACCACCATTCGAAGTTTCGTACGGGTATAGTTGTAATTTTCACCGAAAAATCGTACATTGGGATTTTGAGGTATTCTTGTCTATCACATGCTCACAAAGCTTATGGCTTTGGTTCCAATGCATTCTAACATCGTTTGGTGCCTCTAATCACCATTCAAAGTTTCGTACGGGTATAGTTGTAATTTTCACCAAAAATCATACATTGGGCTTTTGAGGTATTCTTGTCTATCACATGCTCAAAAATCTTATGGCTTTGATTCCAATGCATTCCGACATTGTTTGGTGCCTCAAATCACTATTCGAAGTTTCGTACGGGTATAGTTGTAATTTTCACCAAAAATCGTACATTGGGATTTTGAGGTATTCTTGTCTATTACATGCTCACAAAGCTTATGGCTTTGGTTCCAATGCATTCCGACATCGTTTGGTGCCTCAAATCACCATTCGAAGTTTTGTAGGGGTATAGTTGTAATTTTCACCGAAAATCGTACATTGGGCTTTTGAGGTATCTTGTCTATCACATGCTTACAAAGCTTTTGGCTATGGTTCCAATCCATTCCGACATCGTTTGGTGCCTCAAATCACCATTCGAAGTTTCGTAGGGGTATAGTTGTAATTTTCACCGAAAATCGTACATTGGGATTTTGAGGTATTCTTGTCTATCACATGCTCACAAAGATTATGGCTTTGTTCCCAATGCATTCCGACATCGTTTGGTGCCTCAAATCACCATTCGAAGTTTTGTAGGGGTGTAGTTGTAATTTTCACCGAAAATCGTACATTGGAATTTTGAGGTATCTTGTCTATCACATGCTGACAAAGCTTATGGCTTTGGTTCAATGCATTCCGACATCGTTTGGTGCCTCAAATCACCATTCGAAGTTTCGTAGAGGTATAGTTGTAATTTTCAACGAAAATTGTACATTGGGCATTTGAGGTATCTTGTCTATCACATGCTTACAAAGCTTATGGCTTTGGTTCCAATGCATTCCGACATCGATTGGTGCCTCAAATCACCATTCGAAGTTTCGTAGGGGTGTAGTTGTAATTTTTACCGAAAATCGTACATTGGGATTTTGAGGTATTCTTGTCTATCACATGCTCACAATGCTTATGGCTTTGGTTCCAATGCATTCCGACATCGTTTGGTGCCTCAAATCACTATTCAAAGTTTCGTAGGGGTATAAGTTGTAATTTTCACCGAAAATCGTACATTGGGCTTTTGAGGTATTCTTGTCTATCACATGCTCACAAAGCTTATGGCTTTGGTTCCAAAGCATTCTGACATCGTTTGGTGCCTCTAATCACCATTCAAAGTTTCGTACGGGTATAGTTGTAATTTTCACCAAAAATCGTACATTGGGCTTTTGAGGTATTCTTGTCTATCACATGCTCACAAATCTTATGGCTTTGATTTCAATGCATTCCGACATCGTTTGGTGCCTCAAATCACCATTCGAAGTTTCGTATGGGTATAGTTGTAATTTTCACCGAAAATAGTACATTGAGATTTTGACGTATTCTTGTCTATCTCGTGCTCACAAATCTTATAGCTTTGGTTCCAATGCATTCCGACATCGTTTGGTGCCACAAATCACCATTCGGAGTTTCGTAGGGGTACAGTTTGAATTTTCACCGAAAATCGTACATTGGGATTTTGAGGTATTCTTGTCTATCACAAGCTCACAAAGCTTATGGCTTTGGTTCCAATGCATTCCGACATCGTTTGGTGCCTCAAACCACCATTCTAAGTTTTGTACGGGTATAGTTGTAATTTTCACCGAAAATCGTACATTGGGATTTTGAGGTATTCTTGTCTATCACATGCCCACAAATCTTATGGCTTTGGTTTCAATGCATTCCGACATCGTTTGGTGCCTCAAATCACCATTCGAAGTTTCGTAGGGGTACAGTTGTAATTTCATCGAAAATTATACATCGGGATTTTGAGGTATTCTTGTCAATCACATGCTCACAAAGCTTATGGCTTTGGTTCCAATGTATTCCGACATCATTTGGTGCCTCTAATCACCATTCGAAGTTTCGTACAGGTATAGTCGTAATTTTCACCAAAAATCGTACATTGGGCTTTTGAGGTATTCTTGTCTATCACAAGCTCACAAATCTTATGGCTTTGGTTCCAATGCATTCCGACATCGTTTGGTTCCTCAAACCACCATTTGAAGTTTCGTACGGGTATAGTTGTAATTTTCACCGAAAAATCGTACATTGGGATTTTGAGGTATTCTTGTCCATCACATGCTCACAAAGCTTATGGCTTTGGTTCCAATGCATTCCGACATCGTTTGGTGCCTCTAATCACCATTCGAAGTTTCGTACGGGTATAGTTGTAATTTTCACCAAAAATCGTACATTGGGTTTTTGAGGTATTCTTGTCTATCACATGCTCACAAATCTTATGGCTTTGATTCTAATGCATTCCGACATCGTTTGGTGCCTCAAATCACCATTCGAAGTTTCGTAGGGGTACAGTTGTAATTTTCACCGAAAATCGTACATTGATTTTGACGTATTCTTGTCTATCACATGCTCACAAATCTTATGGTTTTGGTTCCAATGCATTTCGACATCGTTTGGTGCCTCTAATCACCATTCAAAGTTTCGTACGGGTATAGTTGTAATTTTCACCAAAAATCGTACATTGGGCTTTTGAGGTATTCTTGTCTATCACATGCTCACAAATCTTATGGCTTTGATTCCAATGCATTAGGACATTGTTTTGTGCCTCAAATCACCATTCGAAGTTTCGTATGGGTATAGTTGTAATTTTCACCGAAAATCGTACATTGGGATTTTAAGGTATTCTTGTCTATCACGTGCTCACAAATCTTATGCCTTTGGTTCCAATGCATTCCGACATCGTTTAGTGCCACAAATCACCATTCGAAGTTTTGTAAGGGTATAGTTGTAATTTTCAACGAAAATCGTACATTGGGATTTTGAGGTATTCTTGTCTATCACATGCTAATAAAGCTTATGGCTTTGGTTCCAATGCATTCTGACATCGTTTGGTGCCTCTAATCACCATTCAAAGTTTCGTATGGGTATAGTTGTAATTTTCACCAAAAATCGTACATTGGACTTTTGAGGTATTCTTGTCTATCACATGCTCAAAAATCTTATGGCTTTGATTCCAATGCATTCCGACATTGTTTGGTGCCTCAAATCACTATTCGAAGTTTCGTACGGGTATAGTTGTAATTTTCACTGAAAATCGTACATTGGGATTTTGAGGTATTCTTGTCTATCACAAGCTCACAAAGCTTATGGCTTTGGTTCCAATGCATTCCGACATCGTTTGGTGCCTCAAATCACCATTCGAAGTTTTGTAGGGGTATAGTTGTAATTTTCACCGAAAATCGTACATTGGGATTTTGAGGTATTCTTGTCTATCACATGCTCACAAAGATTATGGCTTTGTTCCCAATGCATTCCGACATCGTTTGGTGCCTCAAATCACCATTCGAAGTTTCGTAGGGTGTAGTTGTAATTTTCACCGAAAATAGTACATTGAGATTTTAAGGTATCTTGTCTATCACATGCTGACAAAGCTTATGGCTTTGGTTCAATGCATTCCGACATCGTTTGGTGCCTCAAATCACCATTCGAAGTTTCGTAGAGGTATAGTTGTAATTTTCACCGAAAATTGTACATTGGGCATTTGAGGTATCTTGTCTATCACATGCTTACAAAGCTTATGGCTTTGGTTCCAATGCATTCCGACATCGATTGGTGCCTCAAATCACCATTCGAAGTTTCGTAGGGGTGTAGTTGTAATTTTTACCGAAAATCGTACATTGGGATTTTGAAGTATTCTTGTCTATCACATGCTCACAAAGCTTATGGCTTTGGTTCCAACGCATTCCGACATCGTTTGGTGCCTCAAACCACCATTCGAAGTTTCGTACGTGTATAGTTGTAATTTTCACCGAAAATCGTACATTGGGATTTTGAGGTATTCTTGTCTATCACATGCTCACAAACCTTATGGCTTTGGTTCCAATGCATTCCGACATCGTTTGGTGCCTCAAATCACTATTCTAAGTTTCGTAGGGGTATAGTTGTAATTTTCACCAAAATCGTACATTGGGCTTTTGAGGTATTCTTGTCTATCACATGCTCACAAATCTTATGGCTTTGATTCCAATGCATTCCGACATTGTTTGGTGCCTCAAATCACCATTCGAAGTTTCGTATGGGTATAGTTGTAATTTTCACCGAAAATCGTACATTGGGATTTTGAGGTATTCTTGTCTATCACGTGCTCACAAATCTTATGCCTTTGGTTCCAATGAATTCCGACATCGTTTGGTGCCACAAATCACCATTCGAAATTTCGTAAGGGTATAGTTGTAATTTTCACCGAAAATCGTACATTGGGATTTTGAGGTATTCTTGTCTATCACATGCTCCCAAAGCTTATGGCTTTGGTTCCAATGCATTCCGACATCGTTTGGTGCCTCAAACCACCATTCTAAGTTTCGTATGGGTATAGTTGTAATTTTCACCGAAAATCGTACATTGGGATTTTGAGGTATTCTTGTCTATCACATGCCCACAAATCTTATGGCTTTGGTTCCAATGCATTCCGACATCGTTTGGTGCCTCAAATCACCATTCGAAGTTTCGTAGGGGTACAATTGTAATTTCATCGAAAATCGTATATCGGGATTTTGAGGTATTCTTGTCTATCACATGCTCACAAAGCTTATGACTTTGGTTCCAATGCATTCCGACATCGTTTGGTGCCTCTAATCACCATTCGAAGTTTCGTACGGGTATAGTTGTAATTTTCACCAAAAATCGTACATTGGGCTTTTGAGGTATTCTTGTCTATCACATGCTCACAAATCTTATGGCTTTGATTCCAATGCATTCCGACATTGTTTGGTTCCTCAAACCACCATTCGAAGTTTCGTACAGGTATAGTTGTAATTTTCACCGAAAAATCGTACATTGGAATTTTGAGGTATTCTTGTCTATCACATGCTCACAAAGCTTATGGCTTTGGTTCCAATGCATTCTGACATCGTTTGGTGCCTCTAATCACCATTCAAAGTTTCGTACGTGTATAGTTGTAATTTTCACCAAAAATCGTACATTGGGCTTTTGAGGTATTCTTGTCTATCACATGCTCAAAAATCTTATGGCTTTGATTCCAATGCATTCCGACATTGTTAGGTGCCTCAAATCACTATTCGAAGTTTCGTACGGGTATAGTTGTAATTTTCACCGAAAATCGTACATTGGGATTTTGATTTATTCTTGTCTATTACATGCTCACAAAGCTTATGGCTTTGGTTCCAATGCATTCCGACATCGTTTGGTGCTTCAAATCACCATTCGAAGGTTTGTAGGGGTATAGTTGTAATTTTCACCGAAAATCGTACATTGGGCTTTTGAGGTATCTTGTCTATCACATGCTTGCAAAGCTTATGGCTATGGTTCCAATCCATTTCGACATCGTTTGGTGCCTCAAATCACCATTCGAAGTTTCGTAGGGGTATAGTTGTAATTTTCACCGAAAATCGTACATTGATTTTGACGTATTCTTGTCTATCACATGCTCACAAATCTTATGGCTTTGGTTCCAATGCATTTCGACATCGTTTGGTGCCTCTAATCACCATTCAAAGTTTCGTACGGGTATAGTTGTAATTTTCACCAAAAATCGTACATTGGGCTTTTGAGGTATTCTTGTCTATCACATGCTCACAAATCTTATGGCTTTGATTCCAATGCATTCCGACATTGTTTGGTGCCTCAAATCACCATTCGAAGTTTCGTATGGGTATAGTTGTAATTTTCACCGAAAATCGTACATTGGGATTTTGAGGTATTCTTGTCTATCACGTGCTCACAAATCTTATGGCTTTGTTCCCAATGCATTCCGACATCGTTTGGTTCCTCAAACCACCATTTGAAGTTTCGTACGGGTATAGTTGTAATTTTCACCGAAAAATCGTACATTGGGATTTTGAGGTATTCTTGTCCATCACATGCTCACAAAGCTTATGGCTTTGGTTCCAATGCATTCCGACATCGTTTGGTGCCTCTAATCACCATTCGAAGTTTCGTACGGGTATAGTTGTAATTTTCACCAAAAATCGTACATTGGGCTTTTGAGGTATTCTTGTTTATCACATGCTCACAAATCTTATGGCTTTGATTCCAATGCATTCCGACATCGTTTGGTGCCTCAAATCACCATTCGAAGTTTCGTAGGGGTATAGTTGTAATTTTCACCGAAAATCGTACATTGATTTTGACGTATTCTTGTCTATCACATGCTCACAAATCTTATGGCTTTGGTTCCAATGCATTTCGACATCGTTTGGTGCCTCTAATCACCATTCCAAGTTTCGTACGGGTATAGTTGTAATTTTCACCAAAAATCGTACATTGGGCTTTTGAGGTATTCTTGTCTATCACATGCTCACAAATCTTATGGCTTTGATTCCAATGCATTCCGACATTTATTGGTGCCTCAAATCACCATTCGAAGTTTCGTATGGGTATAGTTGTAATTTTCACCGAAAATCGTACATTGGGATTTTGAGGTATTCTTGTCTATCACATGCTCACAAATCTTATGCCTTTGGTTCCAATACATTCCGACATCGTTTGGTGCCACAAATCACCATTCGAAGTTTTGTAAGGGTATAGTTGTAATTTTCACCAAAAATCGTACATTGGGATTTTGAGGTATTCTTGTCTATCACATGCTCACAAAGCTTATGGCTTTGGTTCCAATGCATTCCGACATCGTTTGGTGCCTCAAACCACCATTCTAAGTTTCGTATGGGTATAGTTGTAATTTTCACCGAAAATCGTACATTGGGATTTTGAGGTATTCTTGTCTATCACATGCTCACAAAGCTTATGGCTTTGGTTCCAATGCATTCCGACATTGTTTGGTGCCTCAAATCACTATTCGAAGTTTAGTACGGGTATAGTTGTAATTTTCACCGAAAATCGTACATTGGGATTTTGAGGTATTCTTGTCTATTACATGCTCACAAAGCTTATGGCTTTGGTTCCAATGCATTCCGACATCGTTTGGTGCCTCAAATCACCATTCGAAGTTTTGTAGGGGTATACTTGTAATTTTCACCGAAAATCGTACATTGGGCTTTTGAGGTATCTTGTCTATCACATGCTTACAAAGCTTATGGCTATGGTTCCAATCCATTTCGACATCGTTTGGTGCCTCAAATCACCATTCGAAGTTTCGTAGGGGTATAGTTGTAATTTTCACCGAAAATCGTACATTGATTTTGACGTATTCTTGTCTATCACATGCTCACAAATCTTATGGCTTTGGTTCCAATGCATTTCGACATCGTTTGGTGCCTCTAATCACCATTCCAAGTTTCGTACGGGTATAGTTGTAATTTTCACCAAAAATCGTACATTGGGCTTTTGAGGTATTCTTGTCTATCACATGCTCACAAATCTTATGGCTTTGATTCCAATTCATTCCGACATTGTTTGGTGCCTCAAATCACCATTCGAAGTTTCGTATGGGTATAGTTGTAATTTTAACCGAAAATCGTACATTGGGATTTTGAGGTATTCTTGTCTATCACGTGCTCACAAATCTTATGGCTTTGTTCCCAATGCATTCCGACATCGTTTGGTTCCTCAAACCACCATTTGAAGTTTCGTACGGGTATAGTTGTAATTTTCACCGAAAAATCGTACATTGGGATTTTGAGGTATTCTTGTCCATCACATGCTCACAAAGCTTATGGCTTTGGTTCCAATGCATTCCGACATCGTTTGGTGCCTCTAATCACCATTCGAAGTTTCGTACGGGTATAGTTGTAATTTTCACCAAAAATCGTACATTGGGCTTTTGATGTATTCTTGTTTATCACATGCTCACAAATCTTATGGCTTTGATTCCAATGCATTCCGACATCGTTTGGTGCCTCAAATCACCATTCGAAGTTTCGTAGGGGTATAGTTGTAATTTTCACCGAAAATCGTACATTGATTTTAACGTATTCTTGTCTATCACATGCTCACAAATCTTATGGCTTTGGTTCCAATGCATTTCGACATCGTTTGGTGCCTCTAATCACCATTCAAAATTTCGTACGGGTATAGTTGTAATTTTCACCAAAAATCGTACATTGGGCTTTTGAGGTATTCTTGTCTATCACATGCTCACAAATCTTATGGCTTTGATTCCAATGCATTTCGACATTGTTTGGTGCCTCAAATCACCATTCGAAGTTTCGTATGAGTATAGTTGTAATTTTCACCGAAAATCGTACATTGGGATTTTGAGGTATTCTTGTCTATCACGTGCTCACAAATCTTATGCCTTTGGTTCCAATGCATTCCGACATCGTTTGGTGCCACAAATCACCATTCGAAGTTTTGTAAGGGTATAGTTGTAATTTTCACCGAAAATCGTACATTGGGATTTTGAGGTATTCTTGTCTATCACATGCTCACAAAGCTTATGGCTTTGGTTCCAATGCATTCCGACATCGTTTGGTGCCTCAAACCACCATTCTAAGTTTCGTATGGGTATAGTTGTAATTTTCACCAAAAATCGTACATTGGAATTTTGAGGTATTCTTGTCTATCACATGCCCACAAATCTTATGGCTTTGGTTCCAATGCATTCCGACATCGTTTGGTGCCTCAAATCACCATTCGAAGTTTCGTAGGGGTACAATTGTAATTTCATCGAAAATCGTACATCGGGATTTTGAGGTATTCTTGTCTATCACATGCTCACAAAGCTTATGGCTTTGGTTCCAATGCATTCCGACATCGTTTGGTGCCTCTAATCACCATTCGAAGTTTCGTACGGGTATAGTTGTAATTTTCACCAAAAATCGTACATTGGGCTTTTGAGGTATTCTTGTCTATCACATGCTCACAAATCTTATGGCTTTGATTCCAATGCATTCCGACATCGTTTGATTCCTCAAACCACCATTCGAAGTTTCGTACGGGTGTAGTTGTAATTTTCACCAAAAAATCGTACATTGGAATTTTGAGGTATTCTTGTCTATCACATGCTCACAAAGCTTATGGCTTTGGTTCCAATGCATTCTGACATCGTTTGGTGCCTCTAATCACCATTCAAAGTTTCGTACGGGTATAGTTGTAATTTTCACCAAAAATCGTACATTGGGCTTTTGAGGTATTCTTGTCTATCACATGCTCAAAAATCTTATGGCTTTGATTCCAATGCATTCCGACATTGTTTGGTGCCTCAAATCCCCATTCGAAGTTTCGTAGGGGAGTAGTTGTAATTTTCACCGAAAATCGTACATTGGGATTTTGAAGTATTCTTGTCTAACAAATGCTCACAAAGCTTATGGCTTTGGTTCGATTTCCTTCATGACATCGTTTGGTGCCTCAAACCACCATTCGTAGTTTCGTACGGGTATAGTTGTAATTTTCACCGAAAATCTTATATTGGGATTTGAGGTATTCTTGTCTATCACATGCGCACAAATCTTATGGCTTTGGTTCCAATGCATTTCGACATCGTTTGGTGCCTCAAATCACTTTTCGAATTTTCGTACATGTATAGTTGTAATTTTCACCGAAAATCGTACATTGAGATTTTGAGGTATTCTTGTCTATCACATGCTCACAAAGCTTATGGCTTTGGTTCCAATGCATTCCGACATCGTTTGGTGCCTCAAATCACCATTCGAAGTTTCGTAGGGGTATAGTTGTAATTTTCACCGAAAATTGTGCATTGGGATTTTGAGGTATTCTTGTCTATCACATGCTCACAAAGCTTATGGCTTTGGTTCCAATGCATTCCGACATCGTTTGGTGCCTCAAACCACCATTCTAAGTTTCGTATGGGTATAGTTGTAATTTTCACCAAAAATCGTACATTGGGATTTTGAGGTATTCTTGTCTATCACATGCCCACAAATCTTATGGCTTTGGTTCCAATGCATTCCGACATCGTTTGGTGCCTCAAATCACCATTCGAAGTTTCGTAGGGGTACAATTGTAATTTCATCGAAAATCGTACATCGGGATTTTGAGGTATTCTTGTCTATCACATGCTCACAAAGCTTATGGCTTTGGTTCCAATGCATTCCGACATCGTTTGGTGCCTCTAATCACCATTCGAAGTTTCGTACGGGTATAGTTGTAATTTTCACCAAAAATCGTACATTGGGCTTTTGAGGTATTCTTGTCTATCACATGCTCACAAATCTTATGGCTTTGATTCCAATGCATTCCGACATCGTTTGATTCCTCAAACCACCATTCGAAGTTTCGTACGGGTGTAGTTGTAATTTTCACCAAAAAATCGTACATTGGAATTTTGAGGTATTCTTGTCTATCACATGCTCACAAAGCTTATGGCTTTGGTTCCAATGCATTCTGACATCGTTTGGTGCCTCTAATCACCATTCAAAGTTTCGTACGGGTATAGTTGTAATTTTCACCAAAAATCGTACATTGGGCTTTTGAGGTATTCTTGTCTATCACATGCTCAAAAATCTTATGGCTTTGATTCCAATGCATTCCGACATTGTTTGGTGCCTCAAATCCCCATTCGAAGTTTCGTAGGGGAGTAGTTGTAATTTTCACCGAAAATCGTACATTGGGATTTTGAAGTATTCTTGTCTAACAAATGCTCACAAAGCTTATGGCTTTGGTTCGATTTCCTTCATGACATCGTTTGGTGCCTCAAACCACCATTCGTAGTTTCGTACGGGTATAGTTGTAATTTTCACCGAAAATCGTATATTGAGATTTGAGGTATTCTTGTCTATCACATGCGCACAAATCTTATGGCTTTGGTTCCAATGCATTCCGACATCGTTTGGTGCCTCAAATCACTTTTCGAAGTTTCGTACATGTATAGTTGTAATTTTCACCGAAAATCGTACATTGAGATTTTGAGGTATTCTTGTCTAACACATGCTCACAAAGCTTATGGCTTTGGTTCCAATGCATTCCGACATCGTTTGGTGCCTCAAATCACCATTCGAAGTTTCGTAGGGGTATAGTTGTAATTTTCACCGAAAATCGTACATTGGGATTTTGAGGTATTCTTGTCTATCACGTGCTCACAAATCTTATGGCTTTGTTCCCAATGCATTCCGACATCGTTTGGTTCCTCAAACCACCATTTGAAGTTTCGTACGGGTATAGTTGTAATTTTCACCGAAAAATCGTACATTGGGATTTTGAGGTATTCTTGTCCATCACATGCTCACAAAGCTTATGGCTTTGGTTCCAATGCATTCCGACATCGTTTGGTGCCTCTAATCACCATTCGAAGTTTCGTACGGGTATAGTTGTAATTTTCACCAAAAATCGTACATTGGGCTTTTGAGGTATTCTTGTCTATCACATGCTCAAAAATCTTATGGCTTTGATTCCAATGCATTCCGACATTGTTTGGTGCCTCAAATCCCCATTCGAAGTTTCGTAGGGGAGTAGTTGTAATTTTCACCGAAAATCGTACATTGGGATTTTGAAGTATTCTTGTCTAACAAATGCTCACAAAGCTTATGGCTTTGGTTCGATTTCCTTCATGACATCGTTTGGTGCCTCAAACCACCATTCGAAGTTTCGTACGGGTATAGTTGTAATTTTCACCGAAAATCTTATATTGGGATTTGAGGTATTCTTGTCTATCACATGCGCACAAATCTTATGGCTTTGGTTCCAATGCATTCCGACATCGTTTGGTGCCTCAAATCACTTTTCGAATTTTCGTACATGTATAGTTGTAATTTTCACCGAAAATCGTACATTGAGATTTTGAGGTATTCTTGTCTATCACATGCTCACAAAGCTTATGGCTTTGGTTCCAATGCATTCCGACATCGTTTGGTGCCTCAAATCACCATTCGAAGTTTCGTAGGGGTATAGTTGTAATTTTCACCGAAAATTGTGCATTGGGATTTTGAGGTATTCTTGTCTATCACATGCTCACAAAGCTTATGGCTTTGGTTCCAATGCATTTCGACATCGTTTGGTGCCTCAAATCACTATTCAAAGTTTCGTACGGGAATAGTTGTAAATTTCACCGAAAATCGTACATAGGGATTTTGAGGTATTCTTGTCTAACACATGCTCACAAAGCTTATGGCTTTGGTTCCAATGCATTCCGACATCGTTTGGTGCCTCAAATCACCATTCGAAGTTTCGTAGGGGTATAGTTGTAATTTTCACCGAAAATCGTGCATTGGGAATTTGAGGTATTCTTGTCTATCACATGCTCACAAAGCTTATGGCTTTGGTTCCAATGCATTCCGACATCGTTTGGTGCCACAAATCACCATTCGAAGTTTCGTACGGGTATGTATAGTTGTAATTTTCACCAAAAATCGTACATTGGGCTTTTGAGGTTTTCTCATCTATCACATGCTCACAAAGCTTATGGCTTTGGTTCCAATACATTCCGACATCGTTTGGTACCTCAAATCACCATTCGAAGTTTCGTAGGGGTATAGTTGTAATTTTCACCAAAAATGGTACATTGGGATTTTGAGGTATTCTTGTCTATCACATGCTCACAAAGCTTATGGCTTTGGTTTCAATGCATTCCGACATCGTTTGGTTCCTCAAATCACTATTTAAAGTTTCGTAGGGGAGTTGTAATTTTCACCGAAAATCGTACATTGGGATTTTGAGGTATTCTTGTCTATCACATGCTCACAAAGCTTATGGCTTTGGTTCCAATGCATTTCGACATCGTTTGGTGCCTCAAACCACCATTTCAAGTTTCGTACGGGGATAGTTGTAATTTTCACCGAAAATCGTACATTGGAATTTGAGGTATTCTTGTCTATCACATGCTCACAAAGCTTATGGCTTTGGTTCCAATGCATTGCGACATCGTTTGGTGCCTCAAATCATCATTCGAAGTTTCGTAGGGGGTATAGTTGTAATTTTCACCGAAAATCGTACATTGGGCTTTTGAGGTATCTTGTCTATCCCATGCTCACAAAGCTTATGGCTTTGGTTCCAATGCATTCCGACATCGTTTGGTACCTCAGATCACCATTCGAAGTTTCGTAGGGGTATAGTTGTAATTTTCACCGAAAATCGTACATTGGGATTTTGAGGTATTCTTGTCTATTACATGCTCACAAAGCTTATGGCTTTGGTCCCAATGCATTCCGACATCGTTTGTTGCCTCATATCACCATTCGAAGTTTCGTAGGGGTACAGTTGTAATTTTCACCGAAAATCGTACATTGGAATTTTGAGGTATTCTTGTCTAACACATGCTCACAAAGCTTATGGCTTTGGTTCCAATGCCTTCCGGCATCGTTTGGTGCCTCAAATCACCATTCGAAGTTTCGTAGGGGTATAGTCGTAATTTTCACCGAAAATCGTACATTGAGATTTTGAGGTATTCTTGTCTATCACATGCTCACAAAGCTTATGGCTTTGGTTCCAATGCATTCCGACATCGTATGGTGCCTCAAATCACCATTCGAAGTTTCGTACGGGTATGTATAGTTGTAATTTTCACAGAAAATCGTACATTGGGATTTTGAGGTATTCTTGTCTATCACATGCTCACAAAGCTTATGGATTTGGTTCCAATGCATTCCGACATTATTTGGTGCCTCAAATCAACATTCGAAGTTTCGTAGGGGTGTATAGTTGTAATTTTCACCGAAAATCGTACATTGGGATTTTGAGGTATTCTTGTCTATCACATGCTCACAAAGCTTATGGCTTTGGTTCCAATGCATTCCGACATCGTTTGGTGCCTCAAACCACCATTCGAAGTTTCGTACGGGTATAGTTGTAATTTTCACCAAAAATCGTACATTGGACTTTTGAGGTATTCTTGTCTATCACATGCTCACAAATCTTATGGCTTTGGTTTCAATGCATTCCGACATCGTTTGATGCCTCAAATCACCATTCGAAGTTGCGTAGGGGTATTGTTGTAATTTTCACCGAAAATCGTACATTGGGATTTTGTGGTATTCTTGTATATCACATGCTCACTAAGCTTATGGCTTTGGTTCCAATGCATTCCGACATCGTTTGGTGCCTCAAATCACCATTCGAAGTTTCGTACGGGTATAGTTGTAATTTTCACCGAAAAACGTATATTGGGATTTTGAGGTATTTTTTTCTATCACATGCTCACAAAGCTTATGGCTTTGGTTCCAATGCATTCCGACATCGTTTGGTGCCTCAAATCACCATTTGAAGTTTCGTAGCGGTATAGTTGTAATTTTCACCGAAAATCGTACATTGGGATTTTGAGGTATTCTTGTCTATCACATGCTCACAAAGCTTATGGCATTGGTTCCAATGCATTCCGATATCGTTTGGTGCCTCAAATCACCATTCGAAGTTTCGCAGGGGTATAGTTGTAGTTTTTACCGAAAATCGTACATTGGAATTTTGAGGTAATCTTGTCTATCACATGCTCACAAAGCTTATGGCTTTGGTTCCAATGCATTCCGACATCGTTTGGTGCCTCAAATCACCATTCGAAGTTTCGTAGGGGTATAGTTGTAATTTTCACCAAAAATCGTACATTGAGATTTTGAGGTATTCTTGTCTATCACATGCTCACAAATCTTATGGCTTTGGTTCCAACGCATTCCTACATCGTTTGGTTCCTCAAATCACCATTCGAAGTTGCGTTGGGGTATAGTTGTAATTTTCACCGAAAATCGTACGTTGGGATTTTGAGGTATTCTTGTCTATCACATGCTCACAAAGCTTATGGCTTTGGTTCCAATACATTCCGACATCGTTTGGTACGACAAATCACCATTCGAAGTGTCGTACGGGTATAGTTGTAATTTTCACCGAAAATCGTATATTGGGATTTTGTCGTATTCTTGTCTAAAACATGCTCAAAAAGCTTATGGCTTTGGTTCCAATGCATTTCGACATCGTTTGGTGCCTCAAATCACCATTCGAAGTTTCGTACGGGTATAGTTGTCACGCCCCCGGACCGAGCCCAAGGACGATGACCCTTTTTCTTTCGTAAACGTTATGATTTTCTAAAATAATAAAATTTATTCTTTAGAAATGAAAATAAATAATTTTTCCTTTGAAAATTCAAACCTTGTACATAAACAAACATTCGTTTACAAAACCATAGCAGAGCGGCTATTTAAACATAAAATCAGAGTTTTTGAGCTGCAAAACGCTCGAAACACGGCATATGAACATAACTCTTGTCTGACCGCTCGGGATACTTGGGCAACCTTCATATATTGTACATGATCATCACCTGCATCATAAGAATCTAATGAGCTAATGCCTCAGTAAGAAGAAGCTCGATTATAACAATATTCATAAGACAGTCAATAATGCATAGTTCATTTAAAAACATTATCTTTTCCCCTTGGGTACCCCGAAGTATGGTATTCGACTGATGATGATAGGCATCTGTTTTCGGAACCTGTTCATAATTGGCCAATAAAAGAAGCATCGTGGGGGTTCTCATACCGACCTTTCGGCCGATGATATTAGCCGCTAGCTCCTTCGTATATCATGACTTTATCTATCTTGGTTTTTACACCTCAAGGTATTCACCACTGTGGCTTTATCTATCTTGGCTTTTACACCTCAAGGTATTCACCACCCTCTGTGGGTCCGCCGGTCCCTCCCGCGTCCCGTGCCTACCCGACCGCCAATCAAATACCAAACCTCACTTTTGAAAACGTATTCTTCACATGTATAGCATAATAATGCCACGTAATCACATATGCCTCAACATTTTACATCATATAACATTCTTTTCAATATCACATATAATAAATCATAAATCATCAACATATACACACAATCAGCACATAATACATTCATTTTGACAATTAACTCACATAATCATAAACATGGATAATATGATGCATAATACTGATTCTTATGATACGTCAAGAAAAGCTTCTACTTACCTTAGGTCGTTAGTACTGAAATCGATGACAGTGTCGCTACCACAACTATCTATAATACTTCGTCTAATTCTAGTTGTTCAATAACCTGTAAAACGATATATATACGATAGCTAAATACGATTTTCGACTAATATTCTAAATTTATCGATTAACTTGAAGAAACTATTGATAAAATACTTACTTGTAACGTGTACATTGGTTCGTATATTTTTCCCGAATTTTCTTCTCTTTTCTCCCTATTTTTCTTTCTTTTCTTCTCTCAACTCTTTCTTTTCTTTCTATTACTTTTTCTTTCCTATAGTATTGTACTAAGGTTTTACATGTATATACATATATATAACTTAAAAGTAAGTAAAATGGTGACTAAGTCGGCAGGTTACACTTGGAGCTAATTGGTGACTATTGGTGACTAATGAGATTGATTGGGTGACTAATGATATTGATACATATATTATATACATATATTTATTGGTGACTAATGATATTGGTGACTAATGGTATTGGTGCATATATATATATATATAAAATATATGTAATGGAAAAGTAAGTCGGCATAAACTTTGCTTAGTGTGGAAATTAATATATATTATATAATCTTATTATATTCATATGAATTATTCGCCGCGGCTAGCTTATTACGTGTTATATATTTGTACGTTATATATTCTACGTATCATGTATTTAAGCTAATCGGGATATACCGGTAAAACGTAAGTGACGCGTAGTGTGTAAAACATATTTACCCGATAACTATCCGGAATGCTTAATGTACCGTATCCAATCAAAACTCTAAAGTTAAGCGTGCTCGTACGAGAGCAATAACAGGATGGGTGACCGCCTGGGAAGCAGCTCAATTTTTCGTTCATTAATTAACTTGTGATAATTTATATGCTACACAATTAATAGTAAGTGCTAATAGGTGAGAGCTTATTGGGGTATTACAATAGTTGTAATTTTCACCGAAAATCGTACATTGGGTTTTGAGGTATTCTTGTCTATCACATGCTCACAAAGCTTATGGCTTTGGTTCCAATGCATTCTGACATCGTTTGGTGCCTCAAATCACCATTCGAAGTTTCGTACGGGTATGTATAGTTGTAATTTTCACCAAAAATCGTACATTTGGATTTTTAGGTATTCTTGTCTATCACATGCTCACAAAGCTTATGGCTTTGGTTCCAATGCATTCCGACATCGTTTGGTGCCTCAAATCACCATTCGAAGTTTCGTAAGGGTATAGTTGTAATTTTCACCGAAAATCGTACATTGAGATTTTGAGGTATTCTTGTCTAGCACATGCTCACAAAGCTTATGGCTTTCGTTCCAATGCATTCCGACATCGTTTGGTGCCTCAAATCACCATTCGAAGTTTCGTAGGGGTATAGTTGTAATTTTCACCGAAAATCGTACATTGGGATTTTGAGATATTCTTGTCTATCACATGCTCACAAAGCTTATGGCTTTGGTTCCAATGCATTCCGACATCGTTTGGTGCCTCAAATCACCATTCGAAGTTTCGTAGGGGTATAGTTGTAATTTTCACAAAAAATCGTACACTGAGATTTTGAGGTATTCTTGTCAATCACTTGCTCACAAAGCTTATGGATTTGGTTCCAATGCATTCCGACATCGTTTGGTGCCTCAAATCACCATTCGAAGTTTCGTAGGGGTATAGTTGTAATTTTCACCAAAAATCGTACATTGGGCTTTTGAGGTATTCTTGTCTATCACATGCTCACAAAGCTTATGGCTTTGGTTCCAATGCATTCCAACATTATTTGGTGCCTCAAATCACCATTCGAAGTTTCGTAGGAGTATAGATGTAATTTTCACCGAAAATCGTATATTGGAATTTTGAGGTATTCTTGTCTATCACGTGCTCACAAAGCTTATGGCTTTGGTTCCAAAGCATTCCGACATCATTTGGTGCCTCAAATCACCATTCGATGTTTTGTAGGGGTGTAGTTGTAATTTTCATCGAAAATCGTACATTGAGATTTTGAGGTATTCTTATCTATCACATGCTCACAAAGCTTATGGCTTTGGTTCCAATGCATTGCGACATCGTTTGGTGCCTCAAATCATCATTCGAAGTTTTGTAGGGGGTATATGATGTGGATACGACGAAGGACCCATTAGATATAATGATCTAAGAACCCGACGTATAAGATAAGAATCTCTCCAAAATCGAAAATCTGGTTTGATCTAATATCAAGCTTAAAAACCTTAACCCGTTGGCTATAGAATGAGCCAAGAACCTCGGTATGTTGAACGCCACAAGATCTTGCTCAAGAATCTTGATAAGTTCTCAAAAGGAATTACTCTCACAAGAGATAGTAAATTCAAGAGGAATTTTTATACTTAAAAATGTTGATGATTTACAAATGTTTACAAGGCCTATTTATAGGCTACAAAAGACTCTTAAGATGCTTGAAAACATCTTGATTACACTTTTGACCACTTTTACCCTAAACATCTTGATGACACTTCTTTTACCACATTTATTCACTCAAAGACTAGTCAAAAGATCCCTTGATAGTACACTATGTTCTAGGATTCCTTTAAGCACTAAAACAATACATTTTATTATCTTGAAGAGACATTTTTATATGCCTTTGGAATATGGATGAAAATCCTTCAACTTGGGCCTTAATTTGGATAAGAAAATAAGCCCAACTCATCCTTCAACTTGGGCCTTAATTTTGGATAAGAAATAAGCCCAACTCTTCATTAAAACTCTAGCCCACCAACTTGAATAATATTCATTATTTGGCCCATTGAAGAGGCCTCTTGGACTTGTTCTTTTATTTTAGCTACAAGAACCATCATGGCTTCCTTGATCTTCTTAGCCCGTGCTCTTGTAATTGGCCCATCTTTCATGATCAAAGGATCCGTCTTGTTTGCATGGTTTTGCATGGGTAGATATCCATCATTCCCTTCCTCTTCAAAAGGATTCGTCCTCGAATCTACATCACCAAAATAAGGAGAAAGATCAGAAACATTGAAAGTTGCACTTACGCTATACTCACCTGGAAGGTCTAGTTTATAGGCATTGTCATTGATTCTTGCAATCACTTGAAATGGTCCATCTCCTCTTGATTGCAATTTTGACTTTCTCTTAATTGGGAATCTTTCCTTCCTCAAGTGTAACCAAACCCAATCGTCGGGCTCAAAGATGAGTTGTTTACGGCCTTTGTTAGCTTGCTTGACGTACTGCTCAGTTCTCTTTTCAATATTGAGTCTTACCTTTTCATGTAATTTCTTAATCATCTCAGCTTTAGCTTTTCCATCAAGGCTTGCACGTTCGTCAACAGGTATTGGGATAAGACTCAGTGGGATTATTGGATTAAAGCCATATATACAACTTCAAATGGAGAGTGATTAGTAGCAGAATGGACACTTCTATTATATGCAAATTCAGCAAAGGACAAACAATCTTCCCAAATTTTCAAGTTTTTTTGAATTAAAACTCTAAGCAATTGAGACAAAGTTCTGTTGACAACTTCAGTTTGTCCATCTGTTTGGAGGTGACATGTAGTAGAAAATAGCAGTTTAGTTCCCAATTTACCCCACAAAACACGCCAAAAGTGACTCAAAAATTTTGCATCTCTATCACTCACTATAGTCCTTGGTACTCCATGAAAACGAACAATTTCCTTAAAAAATAAATCAGCAATATGAGTTGCATCATTGGTCTTATTACATGGAATGAAGTGTGCCATTTTGGAAAATCTATCAACAACCACAAACACAGAGTCTTTACCTTTCTTTGTTCTTGGTAAACCCAAAACAAAGTCCATGGATATGTCTACCCAAGGTTCATTTGGTATAGGTAAAGGTTTGTACAATCCATGTGGTTGCGCTCTTGATTTAGCTTTCATGCAAGTTATGCATCTTTCACAAATTCTTTCAACATCAATACGCATTTTAGGCCAAAAGAAATGATCACTCAAAACACTCAAAGTTCTATGTATTCCAAAATGCCCCATTAGCCCTCCCCCATGGGCTTCTCTAACAAGCAATTCACGTATAGAACATTTAGGAATGCATAGTTTACGTTCACGAAATAGATATCCTTCATGACTATAGAACTTTTCGAATGCACCATTTTCACAAGCCAAGTAAATTGAAGCAAAATCAGAATCGTTAGCATAAAGTCCCTTAATTGACTCAAAACCTAAAAGTTTAGAACTTAATGTAGTGATCAATGCATGCCTTCTTGATAATGCATCAGCAACAATATTTTCTTTCCCTTTTTTATACTTAATCACATAGGGAAATGATTCAAAGAATTCCACCCACTTAGCATGCCTCTTACTAAGCTTACATTGCCCTTTGAGGTACTTGAGAGATTCATGATCGGTGTGGACAATAAACTCTCGAAACCACAAGTAATGCTGCCACGTCTCCAATGCTCTTACCAAAGCGTACAATTCCTTATCATAAGTTGGATAGTTCAATTGAGCTCCCTTCAACTTCTCACTAAAGTATGCTATCGGCTTTCCATCCTGCAATAAAACAGCCCCTATACCTACTCCAGATGCATCACATTCAAGTTCAAAACTTTTGTTAAAGTTAGGCAATGCAAGAATTGGAGCAGTAGTGAGTTTTTCTATCAAAAGATTAAATGCATGTTCTTGCTTTTCTCCCCAATGAAATCCAACATCTTTTTTCACAATTTCATTTAGTGGTGCAGCAATGGTACTAAAGTCTCTAACAAATCTTCGATAGAAACTAGCGAGACCATGACAACTTCTTACTTCAGCAATGTTTTTAGGTGTTGGCCAATCTAAAATAGCATTAACCTTGTCTTTTTCCATTTCAATTCCATTAGCACTTACAACAAAACCAAGAAAAACAACTTTTTTTTTTGGATGACGGGGGAAACCCGCAGCCGCTACCCTTTCGGGTGCGCACTGGGTAAACCTCGCTCTTGTGTAATAGCCTGCAAACCACACAAGAGAGTTAAACCAGCCTAGGTTGCCCATAGCTGACAGACTCATAGTAGAGAAGGCAAATAGACATTCCCACAATGGGATTCGAACCCGTGACCTAAGCCACAAGTTCAAATGCCCTTACCAACTCTACTAGGGGTTGCCCCCAAGAAAAACAACTTTGTCCATGCAAAAAGAACACTTCTTAAGATTGGCATACAAAGATTCATTTCTTAAGGTGTCTAACACAATTCGCACATGATCAAGATGTTCTTCTATGCTTTTGCTATAGATAAGGATATCGTCAAAATACACAACAAAAAACTTTCCAATGAAGTTACGCAAAACATGGTTCATTAATCTCATGAAAGTGCTCGGTGCATTAGTTAAGCCAAACGACATTACCAACCACTCATATAAACCATATTTTGTTTTGAAAGCTGTTTTCCATTCATCACCTTCTTTTATTCGTATTTGATGATATCCACTTTTCAAATCAATTTTAGAGAAAATTAAAGCACCATACAACTCATCAAGCATATCATCTAACCTAGGAATAGGGTAGCGATATGTCACGCCCCCAGACCGGGACCCGGGAACGATGACCCTTTTCCTTTTGCAAACTGTTATGGTTTTCTAAAATAATAAAAATACATCATTTGAAATAAAACAAACCATTTTTCCTTTGCAATACCAAACCCTGTACATAAACATAAGTTTGTTTACAAAACCATAACAGAGCGGCTATTTACACAAAAATCAGAGTTCTTTGAGCTACAAAGTGCTCGAAACACGGCATATGAACATAGCTCTGTCTGACCGCTCGGGATCCTTGGGCAACCTTCACATATCTACATCAAACATCACCTGCATCATAAGAATCTAATGAGCTAATGGCTCAGTAAGAAGAAGCTGAATTATAACAATATATCACGTAGTACATAAGACAGTCAATAATGCATAGTTCATTTAAAACATTATCTTTTCCTCTTGGGTACCCCGAAGTATGGTATTCGACTGATGATGATAGGCGTCTGTTTTCGGAACCTGTTCATAAATGGCCATAAAAAGAAGCATTGCGGGGGTTCTCATACCGACCTTTCGGCCGATGATATTAGCCGCTAGCTCCATCATATATCGTGGCTTTATCTATCTTGGTTTTTACACCTCAAGGTATTCACCACCCTCTGTGGGTCCGCCAGTCCCTCCCGCGTCCCGTGCCTACCCAACCGCCAATCAAATACCAAACCTCACCTTTAAAAACGTGTTCTTTCCGTATGTATCAATATAATGCAACATAATCCATATGCCTCAACATTTCACATCAAATAACATTCATTTCCATTTTCACACGTTACAATTAACATTTAACACAATCGGCACATAATCACGTTCATTTTCAAACAATCAACATAAATCATAATAAACATGTATAATATTGATTCTTATGACACGTCAAGAAAAGCTTCTACTTACCTTAAGTCGTTACTAATAAAATTGCTAACGCTGACGCTACCGCAAGCTACCGATAGTGCTAGTTCAAATTCTAGTCGTTCAATAACCTGTAAAACGATATTTATACGATACCTAATTACGATTTTTGACTAATATTCTAAATTCACCCATTAATTTGAAGAAACTATCGATAAAATACTTACGTGTAACGCGTACAACAGTTCGTATATTTTCTGCGAATTTTCTCTTTCTTTTCCTTTTCTTTTCTTCTTTCCTCTACTCTCTCTTCTCTCTTATTTTTCTTACTGTTCTCCTTTCATTCTTACGATTTTCCTTGCTTTTGTTCTTAGAAAAGTGTCATATATATATATATATATATTAGATAAATTTGAGCAAAAGTTGAGGCGGCTAAGTTGGGCAAATTAGGAGCTTAGTGTCCAATGGTGACTAATCATGTATATATATATTATTATATTCATATAATTATTTGCAGCTGCTAGCTTATTACGTGTTATACATTTATGCGTTATATATTCTACGTGTCGTGTATTTAAACTAAATGGGACATACCGGTAACACGTAAGTGACGCGTAGTGTGTAAAACATATTTATCCGATAATTAACGGGAAGGTTTAGTGTACCGTATTCGATCAAAACTCTAAAGTTAAGCGTGCTCGTACGAGAGCAATAACAAGATGGGTGACCTCCTGGGAAGCAGCTCGAATTTTCCATTCGTTAATTAATTCGTGATTAGTGCTAGACGTCATGCCTACCTAATCTAACTCGTTAATTGTCTAAACGTCGTGCCTGCTTAACCGTCAAATCTGCTTAACTAGTAGAGAATGCTAATTAAATGCATTATAAATGCACGTATCACATAAGTAGCACATACGCATTTTCGTAAAATCATGTTATTATCATATAATTAACAATTAGTCATATTCATGCAATCCTGCCATTCATATGCCGTAAATCAATAAATGCATCATATATGACATGCTTGTTGTTGGCCGGGTGTGAGATCATTGGGCATTACAATCATATCCTCCTTACAAAAATTTTGTCCTCAAAATTTGACATACCGAAATAATTCAGGATATTTGCTCCGCATTTCTTCTTCCCTTTCCCAAGTAGCTTCTTCTACAGCATGATTTCTCCACAAAACCTTTACCAAATTGATATTCTTGTTTCTCAATTGTTTGACCTTCTGATCAAGAATTTGCACTGGTTTCTCCTCGTAAGCTAAATCTGAGGATAGTTCTAATGGCTCATAACTTAACACGTGAGAAGGATTGGAAACGTATTTCTTCAACATCGACACATGAAAAACATTGTGAACACCGGTTAACGAAGGAGGTAAGGCTAATCTGTAAGCTCTATCCCCAATTCTTTCGAGAATTTCAAACGGACCAACATACCTCGGACTCAATTTTCCCTTCTTCCCGAATCTCATAATTCCCTTCATTGGAGCCACTTTCAGAAACACATGATCTCCAATAGCGAATTCTAATTCTCTTCTCCGTACGTCTGCGTAACTTTTCTGTCTACTTTGTGCCGTCTTCATTCTTTCACGTATTTTCTCTACCACTGTGGTTGTTTGTTGTACCAATTCTGGACCAAGTAGTCTTCTTTCTCCAACTTCATCCCAATGAACTGGAGATCTGCATTTTCTTCCATATAACGCTTCATAAGGTGCCATTCCAATTGTAGATTGATAGCTATTGTTATAAGTGAATTCCACCAATGGTAGTTTCACATCCCAACTCCCTTGGAAATCCAATGTGCACGCTCTTAGCATATCTTCAAGTATCTGAATAACCCTTTCTGATTGTCCATCACTCTGTGGATGAAATGCTGTACTGAATGCAAGTTTTGTTCCCATGGCACTGTGTAAACTCTTCCAAAATGTAGACGTGAATTTAGGATCTCGATCAGATACTATAGAAATTGGCACTCCGTGTAATCTGACTATTTCATTAATGTATTGTTGAGCGTACTGATCCATATTATATGTCGACTTCACTGCAAGAAAGTGGGCTGATTTCGTTAATCTATCGACAATCACCCATATGGAATTGTACCCTTTCTGAGTCCTCGGTAATCCCAGCACAAAATCCATAGTAATATGTTCCCATTTCCATTCTGGTATCGGTAGAGGCTTTAGCAAACCCGCTGGTCTTTGGTGTTCAACTTTAACCTGTTGACAAGTCAAGCATTCTGCCACAAATGTCGCTATATCTTTCTTCATACCGGTCCACCAATAATGTTGTTGCAGATCTTTATACATCTTTGTACTACCGGGGTGTACTGAATAAGGACTACTATGAGCTTCTTTTAAAATGTCTTCTTTGATCGCCTGATCAAATGGCACACATAATCTATCTTTGTATTTCATAACCCCATCATCAGAAATTGTGAATTCAGTCTTCTTCCCTTCGTCTATCTTTCTCTTTATCTCAATCAGATACGCATCATTTTTCTGAGCTTCGATGATTTTGTCACGAAGTACAGACTTTAACGTCAGGGCTGACAAATAGCATACCTCCCCTTTGGGTACAAGTTCAAGTTCTAATTTCTGCAAATCCTGTAATAATGACTTCTGTGTGATAATGAGAGAAGACATAGACTTTCTGCTTAATGCATCAGCTACCACATTTGCTTTACCAGGATGATAGTTAATCACACAGTCATAATCTTTAACGAGTTCTAACCATCTCCGCTGTCTCATATTCAGCTCCTTCTGGGTGAAGAAATATTTCAAGCTTTTATGATTCGTGTATATCTCACATTTTTCACCATATAAATAATGTCTCCAAATCTTCAGGGCGAAAACAACAGCGGCAAGTTCCAAATCATGGGTTGGGTAATTCTTTTCATACTCTTTCAATTGTCTTGATGCATAGGAAATTACCTTTCCATTCTGCATTAATACAGCACCCAAACTATTTTTAGAAGCATCACTGTATACAACAAATCCACCGGTTCCAGTTGGAGCAGAAAGAATAGGAGCTGTAGTCAGTCGGCGTTTCAATTCTTGGAAACTCTTTTCGCAAGCATCGGTCCAAATAAACTTCACGTTCTTTCTCGTCAATGTCGTTAGTGGAACCGCCAATTTTGAGAATCCCTGAACAAATCTTCTATAATATCCCGCCAATCCTAAGAAACTCCGAACTTCTGACACGGTTGTTGGTGTTTGCCAGTTATTCACAGCTTCTATTTTACTCGGATCAACTGATATTCCATTCTTTGATACCACGTGCCCTAAAAATACCACTTGTTCAAGCCAAAATTCACACTTCTTGAATTTTGCATATAGTTGTTTCTCCTTCAGAACTTGCAACACAAGTCTCAAATGTTCCTTGTGTTCACATTTGTCACGTGAGTAGATCAGGATATCATCGATAAACACAATTACGAACTTGTCAAGAAAAGCTTTAAATACCCGATTCATCAAATCCATGAAGGCTGCAGGAGCATTTGTTAAACCAAACGGCATTACTAGAAACTCATAATGGCCATACCTTGTTCTGAATGCAGTTTTCTGTATATCTCCCTCTTTGACTTTTAATTGATGATAACCCGAACGTAAATCTATTTTAGAAAATACTGATGCACCTTGTAATTGATCAAACAAATCATCTATTCTGGGAAGAGGATACTTATTCTTGATTGTTACTTTGTTCAGCTCTCTGTAATCAATGCATAGTCGCATTGTTCCGTCTTTCTTCTTAACAAACAACACTGGAGCTCCCCAAGGAGAAAAACTTGGACGAATGAAACCCTTATCAAGTAGATCTTGCAATTGTACTTTCAACTCTTTCAATTCAGTTGGGGCCATCCTATACGGTGCTTTAGAAATAGGAGCAGTTCCTGGCACAACATCAATCACAAACTCAATTTCTCGATCTGGTGGTAGCCCTGGTAAATCATCCGGAAATACTTCTGGAAATTCTTTGACCACTTCCACATCTTCAGGCTTTACATCTATCTCAATTGAAGTATCTACCACGCTTGCCAAGTATCCAACACAACCTTTATTCAACATCTTTTGGGCCTTCAACGCAGAAATCACTGGTAATAAAAATGAACCTGAAGTACCGCTAAACATAAACTGCTCTTTTCCAGGTGGCTGAAAGATCACAACCTTTTTATTGCAATCGATGGTGGCATGATATTTTGTAAGCCAATCCATACCCAGTATAACCTCAAAATTTGAAATCGGCAAGACCACGAGATCAGCGTTTAGCACTCTGTTACCAATCTGAATAGAACAAGCCCTCAATACCTGACTCGAAACCAATTCTTCTCCCGATGGAATGGTCACACTGTAACTTATTCTCAGCATGTCCGGTGTAATGTCCAATTTTCTCACAAATGCATTCGATACAAATGAATGTGTAGAACCTGAATCTATCAATGCAAATGCAGGCATTCCAGAAATCAAAATAGTACCTGAAACAACTGAGGGGTCTGCAGCGGCTTGTTCGTTTGTCATCGAGTAAACTCTGCCCTGCACTTTGTTCTGGAGGATTGGGCAATCTTTTGCAAAATGTCCAGGCTTCTTACATTTAAAACAGTTATTCGAACCTAGTCGACATTCCCCAAAATGATTCCTGCCACATATATTACATCTTGGTCTTTCGACTTCATTGGAGGTCTGTCCAATTCTTGGACGCTTGTCATTATTCCTCTGGCCTGGTTTCTGCTCTGGCTTCTTCCACGGTGTTGAGTTTCTCGAGGTGAATATTTGCCTCTTTTGCTGATAAGATTTTTGAATTTCTTTTTCATCCAAGTCGGCCATCAAAGCTTTATCCACAATTTCTCTGAATTCAATAGCTGAAGACATTCTGACATCCCGTCTAATTTCAGGCTTCAGTCCCCTCAAGAAGTGATCGATCTTTTCGGTGTTATCTCTTGCAATATAAGGCACGTATCTGCAACCCTCTTCGAACTTTCTCACATAGTCACAAACCGTCATATCTCCCTGTTTTAGCTCCAAGAACTCTTTAACCTTGAGGGATCTGGCATCTCGAGTGAAGTATTTGTCATAAAAGATCACCTTGAACCTTTCCCATGTTAATGTCTCCATATCGACAGCAAGTTTTGCTCCTTCCCACCAGATTCTTGCCTCTTTCTTCAGTAAGAATATTGCACAAAGCACCTTATCGGCGTCGTCGATACGCATGTAGTCGAAGATGACATCTAATGATTTAACCCACTCTTCTGCAACTACGGGATCTGAACCACCATAGAAGTCAGATGGTTCCATCTTTCTGAATTTTTCATACACGGCTTGTGGATTTTCAGGACGAGCAGGTGGTGCATGAGCTTGGTTGTTCTGTTCTTGATTTCTCTGTTGCATATCTAATAATTGTTGGATCTGTTCGCCATGCATTCTGGTTTGTTGCTGTATCAGATTAGTCAAATTATTCACCACATTGTTACCACCCTCTTCGGCACCCATAGCTTTACGTTTCGGCGGCATGATTTCCTATATATTACCCAATTTATCCCTTTCACCAGCCAATAATGAATGTACAATCATGACAATAATATGCGTTAATCAAACATAAAGAAATAAACAAAAGAGTTGACCAAGTTTCCCCAGCCAGACTATGTTCATATGCCTTCATCTGTCTTCAGGAAAGACTAAACCTCCGCTCTGATACCACAAAAACTGTCACGCCCCCAGACCGGGACCCGGGAACGATGACCCTTTTCCTTTTGCAAACTGTTATGGTTTTCTAAAATAATAAAAATACATCATTTGAAATAAAACAAACCATTTTTCCTTTGCAATACCAAACCCTGTACATAAACATAAGTTTGTTTACAAAATCATAACAGAGCGGCTATTTACACAAAAATCAGAGTTCTTTGAGCTACAAAGTGCTCGAAACACGGCATATGAACATAGCTCTGTCTGACCGCTCGGGATCCTTGGGCAACCTTCACATATCTACATCAAACATCACCTGCATCATAAGAATCTAATGAGCTAATGGCTCAGTAAGAAGAAGCTGAATTATAACAATATATCACGTAGTACATAAGACAGTCAATAATGCATAGTTCATTTAAAACATTATCTTTTCCTCTTGGGTACCCCGAAGTATGGTATTCGACTGATGATGATAGGCGTCTGTTTTCGGAACCTGTTCATAAATGGCCATAAAAAGAAGCATTGCGGGGGTTCTCATACCGACCTTTCGGCCGATGATATTAGCCGCTAGCTCCATCATATATCGTGGCTTTATCTATCTTGGTTTTTACACCTCAAGGTATTCACCACCCTCTGTGGGTCCGCCGGTCCCTCCCGCGTCCCGTGCCTACCCGACCGCCAATCAAATACCAAACCTCACCTTTAAAAACGTGTTCTTTCCGTATGTATCAATATAATGCAACATAATCCATATGCCTCAACATTTCACATCAAATAACATTCATTTCCATTTTCACACGTTACAATTAACATTTAACACAATCGGCACATAATCACGTTCATTTTCAAACAATCAACATAAATCATAATAAACATGTATAATATTGATTCTTATGACACGTCAAGAAAAGCTTCTACTTACCTTAAGTCGTTACTAATAAAATTGCTAACGCTGACGCTACCGCAAGCTACCGATAGTGCTAGTTCAAATTCTAGTCGTTCAATAACCTGTAAAACGATATTTATACGATACCTAATTACGATTTTTGACTAATATTCTAAATTCACCGATTAATTTGAAGAAACTATCGATAAAATACTTACGTGTAACGCGTACAACAGTTCATATATTTTCTGCGAATTTTCTCTTTCTTTTCCTTTTCTTTTCTTCTTTCCTCTACTCTCTCTTCTCTCTTATTTTTCTTACTGTTCTCCTTTCATTCTTACGATTTTCCTTGCTTTTGTTCTTAGAAAAGTGTCATATATATATATATATATTAGATAAATTTGAGCAAAAGTTGAGGCGGCTAAGTTGGGCAAATTAGGAGCTTAGTGTCCAATGGTGACTAATCATGTATATATATATTATTATATTCATATAATTATTTGCAGCTGCTAGCTTATTACGTGTTATACATTTATGCGTTATATATTCTACGTGTCGTGTATTTAAACTAAATGGGACATACCGGTAACACGTAAGTGACGCGTAGTGTGTAAAACATATTTATCCGATAATTAACGGGAAGGTTTAGTGTACCGTATTCGATCAAAACTCTAAAGTTAAGCGTGCTCGTACGAGAGCAATAACAGGATGGGTGACCTCCTGGGAAGCAGCTCGAATTTTCCATTCGTTAATTAATTCGTGATTAGTGCTAGACGTCATGCCTACCTAATCTAACTCGTTAATTGTCTAAACGTCGTGCCTGCTTAACCGTCAAATCTGCTTAACTAGTAGAGAATGCTAATTAAATGCATTATAAATGCACGTATCACATAAGTAGCACATACGCATTTTCGTAAAATCATGTTATTATCATATAATTAACAATTAGTCATATTCATGCAATCCTGCCATTCATATGCCGTAAATCAATAAATGCATCATATATGACATGCTTGTTGTTGGCCGGGTGTGAGATCATTGGGCATTACACGATACTTCACCGTGATTTTATTGACGGCGCGACAATCTGTGCACATTCTCCATGTTCCATCTTTCTTTGGGACTACAATCACTGGTACAGCGCATGGACTCATGCTTTCTCGAACCTTGCCTTTAGTCATCAACTCCTCCACTTGTCTTTGAATTTCTTTTGTTTCCTCGGGATTAGCTCGATAAGCTGGTCGGTTTAGAAGTGTTGCACTGGGAATGAAATTAATTTGATGTTCAATGCCTCTCAATGGTGGTAAACCATTCAGTTCTTCGTCCGGAAAAACATCTTCATATTCCTGCAAAAGAGATACAAAAGAACTAGGCAAAGAAGATGTTAGTTCGTTAGTGCTCAAATATGATTGTTTATGTACCAACACCAACACACTCTTTTTTTCAACAAAAGCTCTTTTTAACTCATTCCCTCTAGGAAAAAAAATCACTCTTTTTGTGGCCTCACTTACTTCCAATTTCTTTTCTCCCTTGGGAACACTCAATTCAGCCCTCTTATTTTTCTCTCCACTCTTTTTTTTGCTCACATTTTGTTGCTCATTTTCTATCTTTCTTCCCTCAACCTCTTTTTCTCTTTTTGTTTGAGACATTTTGATTTGATCTTCATGAACTTGTTGTGGAGTTAAGGATATAAGCATGATGGTTTTATTTTTATGCTTCAATGTGAAACGATTAAGGTACCCATCATATACCACTCGCCGATCAAACTGCCATGGCCTTCCTAAAAGAATATGACTTGCATGCATTGGTACCACATCGTATAGAACTTCATCCTCGTATTTTCCAATAGAGAATGGCACCAAAACCTGCTTAGTAACTCGGATTTCTCCACATTCATTAAGCCATTGAAGCTTATATGGATTAGGATGTTTCGATGTAGTCAAACTCAATTTCTCCACCATATTCATACTAGCCACATTGGTACAGCTCCCACTATCAATAATCAACATGCATACCTTTTTTTGCACCAAACATCTTGTATGGAAGATGTTTTCTCTTTGTTGTTCCGCTTCTCCAAACTTTGCTTGCATGTTTAGGGCTCTTCGTACCACCAAAAGTTCTCCCGATTCAGCATTAACTTTCTCCATTTCTTCATCACTCTCTTCGTCACTTTCCACTTCAGATTCAATCTCTCCATTGTCTCTAAGAATCATCACTCTTTTGTTTGGGCACTCAGATGCAATATGCCCATGTCCCTGACAACGAAAGCATTTAATATCACGACTTCGAGAAGATGAAGTAATATTACCTTTTCCTTTTTCAGCCTCGCTAGGCTTGACTCGTGATGTCTCATTTTGTGACTTTGATGTATTTCCAAAGGTAGTCTTGGGTACTCTTTCCTTCATCTTGTTTGAAGATTGGAAACGTTGCGGATAACTCCTTTGTAGAGAACCCTCCCTCTTTAGTTGTCTTTCTACTTTCATGGCTGTATGTACCATGTCTTCAAGCTCCACACAGTGTTGAAGTCCACAATATTAGCAATCTCTCTTTTCAAGCCATTTAGGAAACGAGCCATTGTTGCCTCCCGATCTTCTTCAACATTTGCTCTAATCATGGCAATCTTCATTTTCTTATAATACTCGTCCACGCTTTTTGTGCCCTGAGTCATAGATTGAAGTTTTTGATATAATTCTCGAAAGTAATGAGATGGCACAAACCTCTTACACATAATTGACTTCATTTCAGCCCACGTAGTAATCGGCCTTTCTCCATATCGCCTTCGATTTATAACTAACTGATCCCACCATACTATAGCATAGTGAACTCGATAGCTGCAAGCCGTACTTTCTTTTCCTCAGAGTAATTATGACAGTCAAAAATTAAATCTACCTTCTTTTCCCACTCCAAGTAGGCTTCGGGATCACTTCTTCCATGGAAAGTAGGGATGTTTATTTTGATGTTTCCCAAGTCTCGATCCACTTCATCATTTCTCCTTCTTCTACCTCTTCGCCTTTGGAATTCATGAGCAGCCCCAATATCATCATCTTCTTCCTCCTCTTCCCACTCCTCATATCTTCGTTGTGCTACATTAGGATTTCTACGTTCCCTTGGTGCAGCTTGTTCTAATCTCTCTAGCCAATCCGTGATGCCTTAAAGAACTACACTCAATCTTGCAAATTGTTGTTGCATAGCTTGAAGTGTGAAAGCTTCTTGTGGGTTATTGTGTGTTTCGTCCATGGTATATAATTTTCTCACAAAAACACTCGTGTATCACTCAAAAAGATACCTCACAATCCACTCGTGTATCACTCTTAGGCTTTTACCTCCCCTCTAATGAACTCGCCACTCAAGCCTTTTACCACTCAAATTTTGAGAACAAAATCAAGTTTGAACAATTTCTAGAACCTTCAACAATCCCTTAGTCCTATAGATGTAGGGAACAAGGAATTCTTGAAATTGATTCTTTCGAGTACTAACTCAACAAAACGTATTTTTTTTTTCGATTTTTTTTTTTGAATTTTTTTTCGATTTTTTTTTTTTACACTTGAACGAAATAACAAAAAAATAAAATTCAAATCAATACCAGATTGCTCTGATACCAAACTGATGTGGATATGACGAAGGACCCATTAGATATAATGATCTAAGAACCCGACGTATAAGATAAGAATCTCCCCAAAATCGAAAATCTGGTTTGATCTAATATCAAGCTTAAAAACCTCGACCCGTTGGCTATAGAATGAGCCAAGAACCTCGGTATGTTGAATGCCACAAGATCTTGCTCAAGAATCTTGATAAGTTCTCAAAAGGAATTACTCTCACAAGAGATAGTAAATTCAAGAGGAATTTTTATACTTAAAAATGTTGATGATTTACAAATGTTTACAAGGCCTATTTATAGGCTACAAAAGACTCTTAAGATGCTTGAAAACATCTTGATTACACTTTTGACCACTTTTACCCTAAACATCTTGATGACACTTCTTTTACCACATTTATTCACTCAAAGACTAGTCAAAAGATCCCTTGATAGTACACTATGTTCTAGGATTCCTTTAAGCACTAAAACAATACATTTTATTATCGTTTGGTGCCTCAAATCACCATTCGAAGTTTCGTACGGGTATGTATAGTTGTAATTTTCACCGAAAATCGTACATTGGGATTTTGAGGTATTCTTGTCTATCACGTGCTCACAAAGCTTATGGCTTTGGTTCCAATGCATTCCGACATCGTTTGGTGCCTCAAATCACCATTCAAAGTTTCGTAGGGGTATAGTTGTAATTTTCACAGAAAATTGTACATTGGGATTTTGAGGTATTCTTGTCTATCACGTGCTCACAAAGCTTATGGCTTTGGTTCCAATGCATTCCGACATCGTTTGGTGCCTCAAATCACCATTCGAAGTTTCATAGGGGTATAGTTGTAATTTTCACCGAAAATCGTACATTGGAATTTTGAGGTATTCTTGTCTATCACGTGCTCACAAAGCTTATGGCTTTGGTTCCAAAGCATTCCAACATCGTTTGGTGCCTCAAATCACCATTCGAAGTTTCGTACAGGTATAGTTGTAATTTTCACCGAATATCGTACATTGGGATTTATAGGTATTCTTGTCTATCACATGCTCACAAAGCTTATGGCTTTGGTTCCAATGCATTGCGACATCGTTTGGTGCCTCAAATCATAATTCGAAGTTTCGTAGGGGGTATAGTTGTAATTTTCACCGAAAATCGTATATTGGGCTTTTGAGGTATCTTGTCTATCACATGCTCACAAAGCTTATGGCTTTGGTTCCAATGCATTCAGACATCGTTTGTTGCCTCAAATCATCATTCGAAGTTTCGTAGGGGTACAGTTGTAATTTTCATTGAAAATCGTACATTGGGATTTTGAGGTATTCTTGTCTAACACATGCTCACAAAGCTTATGGCTTTGGTTCCAATGCATTCCGGCATCGTTTGGTGCCTCAAATCATCATTCGAAGTTTCGTAGGGGTATAGTTGTAATTTTCACCGAAAATCGTACATTGGGATTTTGAGGTATTCTTGTCTATCACATGCTCACAAAGCTTATGGCTTTGGTTCCAATGCATTCCGACATCGTTTGGTGCCTCAAATCACCATTCGAAATTTCGTATGGGTATGTATAGTTGTAATTTTCACCGAAAACCGTACATTGGGATTTTGAGGTATTCTTGTCTATCACATGCTCACAAAGCTTATGGCTTTGGTTCCAATGCATTCCGACATTGTTTGGTGCCTCAAACCACCATTCGAAGTTTCGTACGGGTATAGTTGTAATTTTCACCGAAAATCGTACATTGGACTTTTGAGGTATTCTTGTCTATCACATGCTCACAAATCTTATGGCTTTGGTTCCAATGCATTCCGACATCGTTTGATGCCTCGAATCACCATTTGAAGTTGCGTAGTGGTATAGTTGTAATTTTCACCAAAAATCGTACATTGGGATTTTGAGGTATTCTTGTCTATCACATGCTCACAAAGCTTATGGCTTTGGTTCCAATGCATTCCGACATCGTTTGGTGCCTCAAATCACCATTCGATGTTTTGTAGTGGTGTAGTTGTAATTTTCACCGAAAATCGTACATTGGGATTGATGGATATCTACCCATGCAAAACCATACAAACAAGACGGATCCTTTGATCATGAAAGATGGGCCAATTACAAGAGCACGGGCTAAGAAGATCAAGGAAGCCATGATGGTTCTTGTAGCTAAAATAAAAGGACAAGTCCAAGAGGCCTCTTCAATGGGCCAAATGATGAATATTATTCAAGTTGGTTGGCTAAAGTTTTAATGAAGAGTTGGGCTTAATTCTTATCCAAAATTAAGGCCCAAGTTGAAGGATAAGTTGGGCTTATTTTCTTATCCAAATTAAGGCCCAAGTTGAAGGATTTTCGTCCATATTCCTTTAAGCATTTAAAAGTGTCTCTTCAAGATAATAAAATGTATTGTTTTAGTGCTTAAAGGGATCCTAGAACATAGTGTACCATAGTAGGCATCTTTTGACTAGTCTTTAAGTGAATAAATGTGGTAAAAGAAGTGTCATCAAGATGTTTAGGGTAAAAGTGGTCAAAAGTGTAATCAAGATGTTTTTAAGCATCTTAAGAGTCTTTTGTAGCCTATAAATAGGCCATGTAAACATTTGTAAATCATCAACATTTTTAAGCATAAAATTTCCTTTGAATTTATTATCTCTTGTGAGAGTATTTTCTTTTGAGAACTTATCAAGATTCTTGAGCAAGATCTTGTGGCGTTCAACATACCGAGGTTCTTGGCTCATTCTATAGCCAACGGGTCGAGGTTTTTAAGCTCTATATAAGATCAAACCAGATTTCGATTTTGGGGAGATTCTCATCTTATACGTTGGGTTCTTAGATCATTATATCTAATGGGTCCTTCGTCGTATCCACATCAAGGGGTATAGTTGTAAATTTCACAGAAAATCGTACATTGGGATTTTGAGGTATTCTTGTTTATCACGTGCTCAAAAAGCTTATGGCTTTGGTTCCAATGCATTCCGACATCGTTTGGTGCCTCAAATCACCATTCGAAGTTTCGTACGGTTATGTATAGTTGTAATTTTCACCGAAAATCGTACATTGGGATTTTGAGGTATTCTTGTCTATCACGTGCTCACAAAGCTTATGGCTTTGGTTCCAAAGCATTCCGACATCGTTTGGTGCCTCAAATCACCATTCGAAGTTTCGTACAGGTATAGTTGTAATTTTCACCGAATATCGTACATTGGGATTTATAGGTATTCTTGTCTATCACATGCTCACAAAGCTTATGGCTTTGGTTCCAATGCATTGCGACATCGTTTGGTGCCTCAAATCATAATTCGAAGTTTCGTAGGGGGTATAGTTGTAATTTTCACCGAAAATCGTATATTGGGCTTTTGAGGTATCTTGTCTATCACATGCTCACAAAGCTTATGGCTTTGGTTCCAATGCATTCCGACATCGTTTGTTGCCTCAAATCATCATTCGAAGTTTCGTAGGGGTACAGTTGTAATTTTCACCGAAAATCGTACATTGGGATTTTGAGGTATTCTTGTCAAACACATGCTCACAAAGCTTATGGCTTTGTTTCCAATGCATTCCGGCATCGTTTGGTGCCTCAAATCATCATTCGAAGTTTCGTAGCGGTATAGTTGTAATTTTCACCGAAAATCGTACATTGGGATTTTGAGGTATTCTTGTCTATCACATGCTCACAAAGCTTATGGCTTTGGTTCCAATGCATTCCGACATCGTTTGGTGCCTCAAATCACCATTCGAAGTTTCGTATGGGTATGTATAGTTGTAATTTTCATCGAAAACCGTACATTGGGATTTTGAGGTATTCTTGTCTATCACATGCTCACAAAGCTTATGGCTTTGGTTCCAATGCATTCCGACATTGTTTGGTGCCTCAAACCACCATTCGAAGTTTCGTATGGGTATAGTTGTAATTTTCACCGAAAATCGTGCATTGGACTTTTGAGGTATTCTTGTCTATCACATGCTCACAAATCTTACGGCTTTGGTTCCAATGCATTCCGACATCGTTTGATGCCTCAAATCACCATTTGAAGTTGCGTAGGGGTATAGTTGTAATTTTCACCAAAAATCGTACATTGGGATTTTGAGGTATTCTTGTCTATCACATGCTCACAAAGCATATGGCTTTGGTTCCAATGCATTCCGACATCGTTTGGTGCCTCAAATCACCATTCGATGTTTTGTAGGGGTGTAGTTGTAATTTTCACCGAAAATCGTACATTGGGATTGATGGATATCTACCCATGCAAAACCATACAAACAAGACGGATCCTTTGATCATGAAAGATGGGCCAATTACAAGAGCACGGGCTAAGAAGATCAAGGAAGCCATGATGGTTCTTGTAGCTAAAATAAAAGGACAAGTCCAAGAGGCCTCTTCAATGGGCCAAATGATGAATATTATTCAAGTTGGTGGGCTAGAGTTTTAATGAAGAGTTGGGCTTAATTCTTATCCAAAATTAAGGCCCAAGTTGAAGGATAAGTTGGGCTTATTTTCTTATCCAAATTAAGGCCCAAGTTGAAGGATTTTCGTCCATATTCCTTTAAGCATTTAAAAGTGTCTCTTCAAGATAATAAAATGTATTGTTTTAGTGCTTAAAGGGATCCTAGAACATAGTGTACCATAGTAGGCATCTTTTGACTAGTCTTTAAGTGAATAAATGTGGTAAAAGAAGTGTCATCAAGATGTTTAGGGTAAAAGTGGTCAAAAGTGTAATCAAGATGTTTTTAAGCATCTTAAGAGTCTTTTGTAGCCTATAAATAGGCCATGTAAACATTTGTAAATCATCAACATTTTTAAGCATAAAATTTCCTTTGAATTTATTATCTCTTGTGAGAGTATTTTCTTTTGAGAACTTATCAAGATTCTTGAGCAAGATCTTGTGGCGTTCAACAAACCGAGGTTCTTGGCTCATTCTATAGCCAACGGGTCGAGGATTTTAAGCTCTATATAAGATCAAACTAGATTTCGATTTTGGGGAGATTCTCATCTTATACGTTGGGTTCTTAGATCATTATATCTAATGGGTCCTTCGTCGTATCCACATCAAGGGGTATAGTTGTAAATTTCACAGAAAATCGTACATTGGGATTTTGAGGTATTCTTGTTAATCACTTGCTCACAAAGCTTATGGCTTTGGTTCCAATGCATTCCGACATCGTTTGGTGCCTCAAATCACCAATCGAAGTTTCGTACGGGTATAGTTGTAATTTTCACCGAAAATCGTACATTGGGATTTCGAGGTATTCTTGTGTAACACATGCTCACAAAGCTTATGGCTTTGGTTCCAATGCATTCCGACATCGTTTGGTGCCTCACATCACCATTCGAAGTTTCGTAGAGGTATAGTTGTAATTTTCACCGAAAATCATACATTGGGATTTTGAGGTATTCTTGTCTATCACATGCTCACAAAGCTTATGGCTTTGGTTCCAATGCATTCCGACATCGTTTGGTGCCTCAAATCACCATTCGAAGTTTCGTACGGGTATGTATAGATGTAATTTTCACCGAAAATGGTACATTGGGATTTGGAGGTATTCTTGTCTATCACTTGCTTGCAAAGATTATGGCTTTGGTTCCAATGCATTCCGACATCGTTTGGTGCCTGAAATCACCATTCGAAGTTTCGTAGGGGTATAGTTATAATTTTCACCAAAAATGGTACATTGGGATTTTGAGGTATTCTTGTCTATCACATGCTTACAAAGCTTATGGCTTTGGTTCCAATGCATTCCGACATCGTTTGGTGCCTCAAATCACCATTCGAAGTTTCGTACGGGTATAGTTGTAATTTTCACCGAAAATCGTACATTGGGATTTTGAGGTATTCTTGTCTAACACATGCTCACAAAGCTTATGGCTTTGGTTCCAATGCATTCCGACATCGTTTGGTGCCTCAAATCACCATTCGAAGTTTCGTAGGGGTATAGTTGTAATTTTCACCGAAAATCGTACATTGGGATTTTGAGGTATTCTTGTCTATCACGTGCTCACAAAGCTTATGGCTTTGGTTCCAAAGCATTCCGACATCGTTTGGTGCCTCAAATCACCATTCGAAGTTTCGTACAAGTACAGTTGTAATTTTCACCGAATATCGTACATTGGGATTTATAGGTATTCTTGTCTATCACATGCTCACAAAGCTTATGGCTTTGGTTCCAATGCATTGCGACATCGTTTGGTGCCTCAAATCATAATTCGAAGTTTCGTAGGGGGTATAGTTGTAATTTTCACCGAAAATCGTATATTGGGCTTTTGAGGTATCTTGTCTATCACATGCTCACAAAGCTTATGGCTTTGGTTCCAATGCATTCCGACATCGTTTGTTGCCTCAAATCATCATTCGAAGTTTCGTAGGGGTACAGTTGTAATTTTCACCGAAAATCGTACATTGGGATTTTGAGGTATTCTTGTCTAACACATGCTCACAAAGCTTATGGCTTTGGTTCCAATGCATTCCGGCATCGTTTGGTGCCTCAAATCATCATTCGAAGTTTCGTACGGGTATAGTTGTAATTTTCACCGAAAATCGTACATTGGGATTTTGAGGTATTCTTGTCTATCACATGCTCACAAAGCTTATGGCTTTGGTTCCAATGCATTCCGACATCGTTTGGTGCCTCAAATCACCATTCGAAGTTTCGTATGGGTATGTATAGTTGTAATTTTCACCGAAAATCGTACATTGGGATTTTGAGGTATTCTTGTCTATCACGTGCTCACAAAGCTTATGGCTTTGGTTCCAAAGCATTCCGACATCGTTTGGTGCCTCAAATCACCATTCGAAGTTTCGTACAGGTACAGTTGTAATTTTCACCGAATATCGTACATTGGGATTTATAGGTATTCTTGTCTATCACATGCTCACAAAGCTTATGGCTTTGGTTCCAATGCATTCCGACATCGTTTGGTGCCTCAAATCACCATTCGAAGTTTCGTATGGGTATGTATAGTTGTAATTTTCACCGAAAACCGTACATTGGGATTTTGAGGTATTCTTGTCTATCACATGCTCACAAAGCTTATGGCTTTGGTTTCAATGCATTCCGACATTGTTTGGTGCCTCAAATCACCATTCGAAGTTTCGTACGGGTATAGTTGTAATTTTCACCGAAAATCGTACATTGGACTTTTGAGGTATTCTTGTCTATCACATGCTCACAAATCTTATGGCTTTGGTTCCAATGCATTCCGACATCGTTTGATGCCTCAAATCACCATTTGAAGTTGCGTAGTGGGATAGTTGTAATTTTCACCAAAAATCGTACATTGGGATTTTGAGGTATTCTTGTCTATCACATGCTCACAAAGCTTATGGCTTTGGTTCCAATGCATTCCGACATCGTTTGGTGCCTCTAATCACCATTCGATATTTTGTAGTGGTGTAGTTGTAATTTTCACCGAAAATCGTACATTGGGATTGATGGATATCTACCCATGCAAAACCATACAAACAAGACGGATCCTTTGATCATGAAAGATGGGCCAATTACAAGAGCACGGGCTAAGAAGATCAAGGAAGTCATGATGGTTCTTGTAGCTAAAATAAAAGGACAAGTTCAAGAGGCCTCTTCAATGGGCCAAATGATGAATATTATTCAAGTTGGTGGGCTAGAGTTTTAATGAAGAGTTGGGCTTAATTCTTATCCAAAATTAAGGCCCAAGTTGAAGGATAAGTTGGGCTTATTTTCTTATCCAAATTAAGGCCCAAGTTGAAGGATTTTCGTCCATATTCCTTTAAGCATTTAAAAGTGTCTCTTCAAGATAATAAAATGTATTGTTTTAGTGCTTAAAGGGATCCTAGAACATAGTGTACCATAGTAGGCATCTTTTGACTAGTCTTTAAGTGAATAAATGTGGTAAAAAAAGTGTCATCAAGATGTTTAGGGTAAAAGTGGTCAAAAGTGTAATCAAAATGTTTTTAAGCATCTTAAGAGTCTTTTGTAGCCTATAAATAGGCCATGTAAACATTTGTAAATCATCAACATTTTTAAGCATAAAATTTCCTTTGAATTTATTATCTCTTGTGAGAGTATTTTCTTTTGAGAACTTATCAAGATTCTTGAGCAAGATCTTGTGGCGTTCAACATACCGAGGTTCTTGGCTCATTCTATAGCCAACGGGTCGAGGTTTTTAAGCTCTATATAAGATCAAACCAGATTTCGATTTTGGGGAGATTCTCATCTTATACGTTGGGTTCTTAGATCATTATATCTAATGGGTCCTTCGTCGTATCCACATCAAGGGGTATAGTTGTAAATTTCACAGAAAATTGTACATTGGGATTTTGAGGTATTCTTGTCTATCACGTGTTCACAAAGCTTATGGCTTTGGTTCCAATGCATTCCGACATCGTTTGGTGCCTCAAATCACCATTCGAAGTTTCGTACGGGTATGTATAGTTGTAATTTTCACCGAAAATCGTACATTGGGATTTTGAGGTATTCTTGTCTATCACGTGCTCACAAAGCTTATGGCTTTGGTTCCAAAGCATTCCGACATCGTTTGGTGCCTCAAATCACCATTCAAAGTTTCGTACAGGTATAGTTGTAATTTTTACCGAATATCGTACATTGGGATTTATAGGTATTCTTGTCTATCACATGCTCACAAAGCTTATGGCTTTGGTTCCAATGCATTGCGACATCGTTTGGTGCCTCAAATCATAATTCGAAGTTTCGTAGGGGGTATAGTTGTAATTTTCACCGAAAATTGTATATTGGGCTTTTGAGGTATCTTGTCTATCACATGCTCACAAAGCTTATGGCTTTGGTTCCAATGCATTCCGACATCGTTTGTTGCCTCAAATCATCATTCGAAGTTTCGTAGGGGTACAGTTGTAATTTTCACCGAAAATCGTACATTGGGATTTTGAGGTATTCTTGTCTAACACATGCTCACAAAGCTTATGGCTTTGGTTCCAATGCATTCCGGCATCGTTTGGTGCCTCAAATCATCATTCGAAGTTTCGTAGGGGTATAGTTGTAATTTTCACCGAAAATCGTACATTGGGATTTTGAGGTATTCTTGTCTATCACATGCTCACAAAGCTTATGGCTTTGGTTCCAATACATTCCGACATCGTTTGGTGCCTCAAATCACCATTCGAAGTTTCGTATGGGTATGTATAGTTGTAATTTTCACCGAAAACCGTACATTGGGATTTTGAGGTATTCTTGTCTATCACATGCTCACAAAGCTTATGGCTTTGGTTCCAATGCATTCCGACATTGTTTGGTGCCTCAAACCACCATTCGAAGTTTCGTATGGGTATAGTTGTAATTTTCACCGAAAATCGTGCATTGGACTTTTGAGGTATTCTTGTCTATCACATGCTCACAAATCTTATGGTTTTGATTCCAATGCATTCCGACATCGTTTGATGCCTCAAATCACCATTTGAAGTTGCGTAGGGGTATAGTTGTAATTTTCACCAAAAATCGTACATTGAAATTTTGAGGTATTCTTGTCTATCACATGCTCACAAAGCTTATGGCTTTGGTTCCAATGCATTCCGACATCGTTTGGTGCCTCAAATCACCATTCGATGTTTTGTAGGGGTGTAGTTGTAATTTTCACCGAAAATCGTACATTGGGATTGATGGATATCTACCCATGCAAAACCATACAAACAAGACGGATCCTTTGATCATGAAAGATGGGCCAATTACAAGAGCACGGGCTAAGAAGATCAAGGAAGCCATGATGGTTCTTGTAGCTAAAATAAAAGGACAAGTCCAAGAGGCTCTTCAATGGGCCAAATGATGAATATTATTCAAGTTGGTGGGCTAGAGTTTTAATGAAGAGTTGGGCTTAATTCTTATCCAAAATTAAGGCCCAAGTTGAAGGATAAGTTGGGCTTATTTTCTTATCCAAATTAAGGCCCAAGTTGAAGGATTTTCGTCCATATTCCTTTAAGCATTTAAAAGTGTCTCTTCAAGATAATAAAATGTATTGTTTTAGTGCTTAAAGGGATCCTAGAACATAGTGTACCATAGTAGGCATCTTTTGACTAGTCTTTAAGTGAATAAATGTGGTAAAAGATGTGTCATCAAGATGTTTAGGGTAAAAGTGGTCAAAAGTGTAATCAAGATGTTTTTAAGCATCTTAAGAGTCTTTTGTAGCCTATAAATAGGCCATGTAAACATTTGTAAATCATCAACATTTTTAAGCATAAAATTTCCTTTGAATTTATTATCTCTTGTGAGAGTATTTTCTTTTGAGAACTTATCAAGATTCTTGAGCAAGATCTTGTGGCGTTCAACATACCGAGGTTCTTGGCTCATTCTATAGCCAACGGGTCGAGGTTTTTAAGCTCTATATAAGATCAAACCAAATTTCGATTTTGGGGAGATTCTCATCTTATACGTTGGGTTCTTAGATCATTATATCTAATGGGTCCTTCGTCGTATCCACATCAAGGGGTATAGTTTTAAATTTCACAGAAAATCGTACATTGGGATTTTGAGGTATTCTTGTCAATCACTTGCTCACAAAGCTTATGGCTTTGGTTCCAATGCATTCCGACATCGTTTGGTGCCTCAAATCACCAATCGAAGTTTCGTACGGGTATAGTTGTAATTTCCACCGAAAATCGTACATTGGGATTTCGAGGTATTCTTGTCTAACACATGCTCACAAAGCTTATGGCTTTGGTTCCAATGCATTCCGACATCGTTTGGTGCATCAAATCACCATTCGAAGTTTCGTAGGGGTATAGTTGTAATTTTCACCGAAAATCGTACATTGGGATTTTGAGGTATTCTTGTCTATCACATGCTCACAAAGCTTATGGCTTTGGTTCCAATGCATTCCGACATCGTTTGGTACCTCAAATCACCATTCGAAGTTTCGTACGGGTATGTATAGATGTAATTTTCACCGAAATTGGTACATTGGGATTTGGAGGTATTCTTGTCTATCACTTGCTTGCAAAGATTATGGCTTTGGTTCCAATGCATTCCGACATCGTTTGGTGCCTGAAATCACCTTTCGAAGTTTCTTAGGGGTATAGTTGTAATTTTCACCAAAAATGGTACATTGGGATTTTGAGGTATTCTTGTCTATCACATGCTTACAAAGCTTATGGCTTTGGTTCCAATGCATTCCGACATCGTTTGGTGCCTCAAATCACCATTCGAAGTTTCGTACGGGTATAGTTGTAATTTTCACCGAAAATCGTACATTGGGATTTTGAGGTATTCTTGTCTAACACATGCTCACAAAGCTTATGGCTTTGGTTCCAATACATTCCGTCATCGTTTGGTGCCTCAAATCACCATTCGAAGTTTCGTAGGGGTGTATAGTTGTAATTTTCACAGAAAATCATACATTGGGATTTTGAGGTATTATTGTCTATCACATTATCACAGACTTCAATAAAAAAATATCTAGATAAAGGTTTTAGATATATTCATTTTGGGCTTATACAAATTGCTGTTAAACCCCTTGTTCATATCGGTGTCAATGCTCCAGTCTATTTAGCTCTTAAAGACAATAGATTAAAAAAATATAAAAGCTCCTTATTAGCTATGATTCAAACTAATATTTGTAATGGGCTAATTTACTTTAATTGTGCTCCAAATTATTCTATAGATCTATCTGACCCTCTGATATTAGACTCCCTAATATTAGACATACATCTTCAAGGGGATGAATTCAAAAACTTAAGCAAAAACTTTGCTGTCATTTATCGGGTTTATTTCCGTATAATGTCTTCTCAGTTGAATCCAAAATTTATATTAACTCCAACCTCTAAAGATGAAACTGTCATGCTCCAACTAGAAGCAGACAATTCAACTTACTTTGTCCCTAAAAGATTAAAATGGAATGAAATTACCATTCCTAAAGAATTTATAATTAATAACCCCCAAATCCCTCGTGGTGTTGAAAGGCATGAAGTCTCAGATATAGAAGAAGACTCTGATGGTAGAGTCCTACTTCGATTCAATTCCCTTAGGATAAACGAACATCCTAGAATGAGAATTCAAGAAGTTAATTCTAGGGCTTCCTTTTCCAATAATAATTCTAGGGCATCCTTTTCAGAAGGCGCAAACATGAGTTTTCAAAATGTTAAAGTTGATTTTAAATCCCCTATTCCTTCTACTTCATATCAACAGGAAGATGAATCTTTTCATATAGGTTCTCCCACTACTTCTCAAATGGAAGATCATATTAATATGATTTCCTTTGCTAGCTTTACTCCAAATTTCGGATATCTTGAACGAGAGTTCAACGATCCGGATGAAAGAATCAGAAGAGATTGGTATCTCAAATTTGACCAAGATTTTTGTGGTAAACTTCACGAAGAATGGTTAAAAGGTCTTCAAAAATTTAAAACTAATATTACATTACTAAATTGGTTTGACGCATACTGTCAACTAAACAACATTTCAAATGTTTATTCCCTTGATCAAATTAATGTTCAAACTAACCTATACAAAAAATGGAAACTATCTTCAGGTTCCATTATCAACTCTATTCATCCTCCTTTACAAAATATTAAAATTCCTCACGATAAAGGTGAATTCTTAGCTACTCCTTTCCGAACGGGAAAAGATGGTGAAGGAACGATTAACATGGCAGATATCAGAAAACTTCACGAACAAAATAATTATTCAAATCAAATTTTACATACTATTGCCGAACAGGTTGATAACCTATCAGTTAAAATAGATTCTAAGAGTAATGTTCCTAATGTTCCTAAATTTCCTAATGAAACCTCTTATCCTCGTTTTAATAATAGAAGTTTACCTGAAAAAATAGAAAGTAAACTAAAACTTCCTGCTAGCTCTTATCTAATTGATAAAATTTCTCAAAAACTTATTGGAGAATCATCTTCAATTTCGAACATAAATTGTTTAAAAAGGGCTGATTCAAATACTGAATCTGAAGCGGAAATTAATAAAGTTTATTTCAAACCAGGAACAAAGACCTATTATAATAATAGATACACTCCTCCCGATATTCTCTTTGAAGAGAGAAGTCAATTCAAAACTGGATCTAAATATGATGGTCATTCCATTCATGAATAAAATATCGATGGAAAATCCGAATATGAAGTGTTAAATACACTTCAAGAAATGGGTATGGCTCGAACAGACTACAAAGTTCAAAATCAAAGTGAAGGAAATGCTGCAACATTAATTGTCACTGGCTTTACTGGTCAGTTAAAAAATTGGTGGGACAATTCCCTAACTCTTCAAGATAAACAAGATATACTCCAACATACTACCACCTTCGAAGAAGAGGATGGTACTATGGTTGATAAAAATGATGCCTGTGACATGCTTATCATTACAATTGGTATGTATTTTATAGGCAACCCTAAAGAAGAAATTGATTCTACTCAAATTGTTCTTTCAAATCTTAGATGTCCTACTCTGTCTGATTACAGATGGTACAAAGATATTTTTCTAACTTATATTCTCAAAAGATCTGATTGCAATGCCTCTTTCTGGAAAGAAAGATTTATTGCGGGATTACCCAAACTCTTCGGTGATAGAATTCACCAAAAACTTAAAGATGCTACTGGTCTGACAGAGATCAAGTTCGAAGTAATAACTTACGGGCAATTATTCGCCTTTATTAAGAAAGAAGCTATTGCTTTATGTTCAGAACTCAAAATACAATCCAAATATGGATATGAGAAATCCAAATTTAGAAAAGAGGTAGGAACCTTCTGCGAGTCCTTCAGATTACAAAAGGTCCAAGCCCCATCTTCAAAAATGAAAAATAATGTTAGACATTTTCCAAAACAAAAGCATCACAAGAAAAGGTTTAAATCAAAAACTTATCCAACGAATCAAAATCATCAAAAGTATCCCAGACGTAAATCCTTTAAAAAGAATTATGATAACAAATTTCAAGTCACTTGTTTCAAATGCAACAGAAAAGGATATAAGGCTGATGCTTGTCCTTTAAGAAAAAAGATTGATGAAATCTTTCATGACGATGAAGATCTTAGAAATAAAATATCTTCTCTTCTTATATCAGATGATAAACCTTCTGATAGTGAAGAATCTTTTAGTTCAAGTTCTGAAGACAACTCTTTAGAACAAATATTTCAAGGAACTGATTCAGAAAGTGAGAATGATTCATGTCAAGGATTCTGTCCTCTGAATATTAATGTCATTTCTAAAGATAAGACTGAACAAGAACTCTTGTTTGACTTAATCGATAAAGTCCCCGATCAAGACGACAAACAAAAATATCTTTTAAGATTAAGAGATCTAATCCTTAAAGATGATACTCCTAAAAGAAACAAGTCATTAATAGTTGAACCATTTAGCATTTCAAAGCTTTTTGATAAAGCACCATCATCTTCGGTTTGTAAAAACTATATCAACACAAATGATCTCCATAGAGAAGTCAACATTCTCAAAAGAGAAGTTAACGATCTTCAAAAAGAGATAAACCATCTCCATACAAAAGATCTGGAACTCGAAACCAAACTTACCCTTCTAAAAGATATTCCTGAATCCTCAAACAAAGAAATAATTGAAGACTTACCAACTAATGTTCTCAGTGATGAAACTATTCAAAGTATTAATCAAATTACTTTTCAAAAATGGTATTCAATTATAACTTTTGTTATAAAAGATTTCCAAATCAATGTATCATGTCTCATAGACAGTGGTGCTGATCAAAATTGTATCCGTGAAGGTCTTATTCCTACAAAATATTATGAAAAGACTAATGAAAGACTATTAGCAGCTAATGCTACTCCTCTTCATATTAGATACAAACTTTCGAATGCTTATCTGCAATGGTGGATATTGTTTCAAAACACCCTTTATATTGGTTAAAAACCTTAGTCAAGATGTTATTTTAGGAAACCCTTTTCTAACAACCATCTACCCTTTCAAAGTTGATGGAACCGGTATCACTACCGACATAATGGGAACATCAATAAGATTCAGTTTTCTTAATTCTATAAACGAACGAGAGGTTTCTCTCTTACAAAAACATTATATCTCTCAGATTAATGCTATTAATTTTAAGAAATCTCACATAAATTCTAATAAGGAAGAAATTCCTTATCTTAAAATAGAAGAAGAATTACTTCAAAAAACTCTACAAAATAAAATTCAAGACTTTGAAGCAATTCTAAAAGCCGAGGTATGTTCTGATCTACCTAATGCTTTTTGGGAAAGAAAAAAACACACTGTTTCTCTCCCCTATATTGCTAGTTTCAACGAAAAGGCCATACCTACCAAAGCAAGGCCAATTCAAATGAATCACGAACTTATGAACACTTGCAAGGAAGAAATCAATTCTCTTCTTGTTAAAAAATTAATAAGGCCTTCCAAGTCCCCTTGGAGCTGTGCTGCTTTCTATGTCAACAACCAAGCCGAGAAAGAACGAGGAGTTCCCAGGCTTGTAATAAATTACAAACCCTTAAATGAGGTACTCGAATGGATTAGGTATCCTATTCCAAACAAAAGAGATCTCATTAACAGACTTCATAATGCTCGTATCTTTTCAAAATTCGACCTCAAATCAGGATTTTGGCAAATCCAAATTGATGAAAAGGATAAATACAAAACAGCATTCACAGTACCCTTTGGACATTACGAATGGAACGTAATGCCCTTCGGTTTAAAAAATGCTCCCTCCGAATTCCAAAATATTATGAATGACATATTCAACAGTCAATCGGACTATTCTTTAGTCTATATTGATGATGTTCTAATTTTTTTCCAAAACATCGATCAACATTTCAAACATCTTAATTCATTTCTCAATATTGTTAAGAAAAATGGGTTAGCCATTTCAGCCCCCAAAGTCAAATTATTTCAAACCAAAATAAGATTTCTCGGCCATGAAATTAACCGAGGTACAATTAAACCTATTGCTAGAGCAATTGAATTTGCCAATAAATTTCCAAATGAAATTAAAGAAAAGAATCAACTCCAAAGATTCCTTGGATGTCTAAATTACATATCTGATTTCTTCCCAAAAATGAGATTAATATGTAAACCCCTTTTTCAAAGACTCCAAAAGGACCCAATTCCTTGGTCCAATATTCATACCGAAATTGTTAAAAAAATAAAAACTCAAATTCATTCCCTACCTTGTTTAGGCATACCAAAACCAAACTCATTCATGATAATTGAAACCGATGCCTCTGATTTTGGCTATGGTGGAATTTTAAAACAATGCATGCATGCACCGCATACATCCCATGCATTTATTTCTAAGAATGACGAACAACTTGTTCGATTCCATTCTGGCGTTTGGCTAGGGCCTCAAAAGAATTATTCAACAATTAAAAAAGAAATACTTTCTATTGTATTATGTATTTCAAAATTTCAAGACGATATTTTCAACAAAAAATTCCTACTAAGAATAGATTGCAAATCTGCTAAAGAAGTACTTCAAAAGGATGTCAAGAATATTGTTTCAAAACAAATATTTGCCAGATGGCAAGCTATCCTCTCTAGTTTTGATTTCGAAATTGATTACATTAAAGGAGAGAATAATTCATTACCCGATTTTCTAACTCGAGAATTTCTTCAAAATAATACAGAAACATGAGTTGGCCAAGGTTGCAGACTCCACATCATTACTCAAACACCCTACCAATCAAAAATCAGTTCAATGTAATAGCCGTAACCCCAGATATACCTTACTCTCAAATAGCTCGAGCACCTGCTCCAATCACTCCAACAAAACCAATTGCCTCAAATTCTACCACTCAAAAACATGAACCCACTGTTGGGTATTTTACCAAACCACAATGTCATAATGTCACTCTCACAAACTTCAAAAAAGCCCCAGATATTAAAACACTCAAGAGTATTATTTCAAGATACTTTTCTGAAGGTTGCCAATGGTACACCGATAATACTCAAAAAACCCAAACCTTTTATGAATTCATTCTTGTTGATTCTGGATCAATAGAGTTAGTTCATACTCCTGACCCTAAAGACCCTTTAAGAATATCATTCTCAAAATGTATTATTAAAAGAGTATTCAAATCTGATGAATGGCTTGCTCCTTTCTCAGAAAAGGGTTTCTCAAAACCATTTATTCCAAAGGGGTACAATTACCCTGATTACAAACAAGCCTGGTTCAGGACCTTTTTCCTGAGACCCTTTGACCATTCATGGTTTTTTACATTTCATACAGATTTCATAAAACACATGTTCCCCATCTGGTTTTTAGAATGGTGGATGGATTTCGGACCTGTACCCGACATACACCCTCCAATTATTCAAGAAGCCTATTCCTATTATATTTCAAAAAATCTTATCGATGGCATCTCTAAAGCCCCTATCGATACTCATCTCAAACCGATACGGTTTTACGCCGAATTCAAAGTACCATGGATCCTATGTTGGAACTTCGCATTTGACTAGTTCTTTCAGGCTCCTTTCCCTATCTCAATAATCAGAGAATTTAAAGTTAAATGGTGGCAGAATTATTCTACACAATTCTGCAACATTCAAGTCATCAAGAATTTTCTCCTAACCGGTAATAAACCAAAATGGGAGAAACAAATTTTAACTTCCTCCTCTACCGAAAAGAAAAAGAAGAAAAGTTCAAAGGATGATCCCCCTCAAAGCAGTTCTCTTACACAACAACAAATCAAAATGTTCCAGCTACTCGAAGAAGATCCTGAGATCGCTAAGGACTACCTCCAGTTCATCACGATGAAGAAGACTAATTCTGATAAAGAACTTCAAAAAGATGTCAAGAATATTGTTTTAAAACAAATATTTGCCAGATGGCAAGCTATCCTCTCTAGTTTTGATTTCGAAATTGATTACATTAAAGGAGAGAATAATTCATTACCCGATTTTCTAACTCGAGGTAAAATACCCAACAGTGGGTTCATGTTTTTGAGTGGTAGAATTTGAGGCAATTGGTTTTGTTGGAGTGATTGGAGCAGGTGAGATGGTTGATCTCTTTTTGAAGATCGTTAACTTCTCTTTTGAGAATGTTGACTTCTCTATGGAGATCATTTGTGTTGATATAGTTTTTACAAACCGAAGATGATGGTGCCTCAAATCACCATTCGAAGTTTCGTACGTGTATGTATAGATGTAATTTTCACCAAAAATGGTACATTGGGATTTGGAGGTATTCTTGTCTATCACATGCTTGCAAAGATTATGGCTTTGGTTCCAATGCATTCCGACATCGTTTGGTGCCTGAAATCACCATTCGAAGTTTCGTAGGGGTATAGTTGTAATTTTCACCGAAAAATCGTACATTGAGATTTTGAGGTATTCTTGTCTAACACATGCTGACAATGCTTATGGCTTTGGTTCCAACGCATTCCGACATCGTTTGGTGTCTCAAATCACCATTCGAAGTTTCGTAGGGGTATAGTTGTAATTCCACCGAAAATCGTACATTGGGATTTTGAGGAATTCTTGTCTATCACATGCTCACAAAGCTTATGGCTTTGGTTCCAATGCATTCCGACATCGTTTGGTGCCTCAAATCACCATTCGAAGTTTCGTACGGGTATGTATAGTTGTAATTTTCACCAAAAATCGTAAATTGGGCTTTTGAGGTATTCTTATCTATCACATGCGCACAAAGCTTATGGCTTTGGTTCCAATGCATTCCGACATCGTTTGGTGTCTCAAATCACCATTCGATGTTTCGTACGGGCATAGTTGTAATTTTCACCAAAAATCGTACATTGGGGTTTTGAGGTATTCTTGTCTATCACATGCTCACAAAGCTTATGGCTTTGGTTCCAATGTATTCCGACATCGTTTGGTGCCTCAAATCACCGTTCGAAGTTTCGTACGGGTATGTATAGTTGTAATTTTCACAAAAAATCGTACATTGGGATTTTGAGGTATTCTTGTCTATCACATGCTCACAGAGCTTATGGATTTGGTTCCAATGCATTCCGACATCGTTTGGTGCCTCAAATCACCATTCGAAGTTTCGTAGGGGTATAGTTGTAATTTTCACCGAAAATCGTACATTGGGCTTTTGAGGTATTCTTGTCTATCACATGCTCACAAAGCTTATGGCTTTGGTTCCAATGCATTCCGACATTGTTTGGTGCCTCAAATCACCATTCGAAATTTCGTAGGGGCATATTTGTAATTTTCACCGAAAACCGTACATTGGGATTTTGAGGTATTCTTGTCTATCACATGCTCACAAAGCTTATGGCTTTGGTTCCAATGCATTCCGACATCGTTTGGTGCCTCAAATCACCATTCAAAGTTTCGTAGGGGTATATTTGTAATTTTCACCGAAAATCGTACATTGGGATTTTGAGGTATTCTTGTCTATCACATGCTCACAAAGCTTATGGCTTTGGTTCCAATGCATTCCGACATCGTTTGGTGCTCAAATCACCATTCGAAGTTTCGTACGGGTATAGTTGTAATTTTCACCAAAAATCGTACATTCGGATTTTGAGGTATTCATGTCTATCACATGCTCACAAAGCTTATGGCTTTGGTTCCAATGCATTCCGACATCGTTTGGTGCCTCAAATCACTATTCGAAGTTTCGTACGGGTATATTTGTAATTTTCACCGAAAATCGTACATTGAGATTTTGAGGTATTCTTGTCTATCACATGCTCACAAAGCTTATGGCTTTGGTTCCAATACATTCCGACATCGTTTGGTGCCTCAAATCACCATTCGAAGTTTCGTAGGGGTATAGTTGTAATTTTCACCAAAAATGGTACATTGGGATTTTGAGGAATTCTTGTCTATCACATGCTCACAAAGCTTATGGCTTTGGTTCCAATGCATTCCGACATCGTTTGGTGCCTCAAATCACCATTCGAAGTTTCGTACGGGTATGTATAGTTGTAATTTTCACCAAAAATCGTAAATTGGGCTTTTGAGGTATTCTTATCTATCACATGCGCACAAAGCTTATGGCTTTGGTTCCAATGCATTCCGACATCGTTTGGTGTCTCAAATCACCATTCGATGTTTCGTACGGGCATAGTTGTAATTTTCACCAAAAATCGTACATTGGGGTTTTGAGGTATTCTTGTCTATCACATGCTCACAAAGCTTATGGCTTTGGTTCCAATGTATTCCGACATCGTTTGGTGCCTCAAATCACCGTTCGAAGTTTCGTACGGGTATGTATAGTTGTAATTTTCACAAAAAATCGTACATTGGGATTTTGAGGTATTCTTGTCTATCACATGCTCACAGAGCTTATGGCTTTGGTTCCAATGCATTCCGACATCGTTTGGTGCCTCAAATCACCATTCGAAGTTTCGTAGGGGTATAGTTGTAATTTTCACCGAAAATCGTACATTGGGCTTTTGAGGTATTCTTGTCTATCACATGCTCACAAAGCTTATGGCTTTGGTTCCAATGCATTCCGACATTGTTTGGTGCCTCAAATCACCATTCGAAATTTCGTAGGGGCATATTTGTAATTTTCACCGAAAACCGTACATTGGGATTTTGAGGTATTCTTGTCTATCACATGCTCACAAAGCTTATGGCTTTGGTTCCAATGCATTCCGACATCGTTTGGTGCCTCAAATCACCATTCAAAGTTTCGTAGGGGTATATTTGTAATTTTCACCGAAAATCGTACATTGGGATTTTGAGGTATTCTTGTCTATCACATGCTCACAAAGCTTATGGCTTTGGTTCCAATGCATTCCGACATCGTTTGGTGCTCAAATCACCATTCGAAGTTTCGTACGGGTATAGTTGTAATTTTCACCAAAAATCGTACATTCGGATTTTGAGGTATTCATGTCTATCACATGCTCACAAAGCTTATGGCTTTGGTTCCAATGCATTCCGACATCGTTTGGTGCCTCAAATCACTATTCGAAGTTTCGTACGGGTATATTTGTAATTTTCACCGAAAATCGTACATTGAGATTTTGAGGTATTCTTGTCTATCACATGCTCACAAAGCTTATGGCTTTGGTTCCAATACATTCCGACATCGTTTGGTGCCTCAAATCACCATTCGAAGTTTCGTAGGGGTATAGTTGTAATTTTCACCAAAAATGGTACATTGGGATTTTGAGGTATTCTTGTCTATCACATGCTTACAAAGCTTATGGCTTTGGTTCCAAAGCATTCCGACATCGTTTGGTGCCTCAAATCACCATTCGAAGTTTCGTACGGGTATAGTTGTAATTTTCACCGAAAATCGTACATTGGGATTTTGAGGTATTCTTGTCTAACACATGCTCACAAAGCTTATGGCTTTGGTTCCAATACATTCCGTCATCGTTTGGTGCCTCAAATCACCATTCGAAGTTTCGTAGGGGTGTATAGTTGTAATTTTCACAGAAAATCATACATTGGGATTTTGAGGTATTATTGTCTATCACATGCTCACAAAGCTTATGGCTTTGGTTCCAATGCATTCCGACATCGTTTGGTGCCTCAAATCACCATTCGAAGTTTCGTAGGGGTATAGTTGTAATTTTCACCGAAAATCGTACATTGGGATTTTGAGGTATTCTTGTCTATCACATGCTCACAAAGCTTATAGCTTTGGTTCCAATGCATTCAGACATCGTTTGGTGCCTCAAATCACAATTCGAAGTTTCGTAGGGGTATAGTTGTAATTTTCACCAAAAATCGTACATTGGGATTTGGTGGTATTCTTGTCTATCACATTCTCACAAAGCTTATGGCTTTGGTTCCAATGCATTCCGACATCGTTTGGTGCCTCAAATCACCATTCGAAGTTTCGTACGGGTATGTATAGTTGTAATTTTCACCAAAAATCGTAAATTGGGCTTTTGAGGTATTCTTATCTATCACATGCGCACAAAGCTTATGGCTTTGGTTCCAATGCATTCCGACATCGTTTGGTGTCTCAAATCACCATTCGATGTTTCGTACGGGTATAGTTGTAATTTTCACCAAAAATCGTACATTGGGGTTTTGAGGTATTCTTGTTTATCACATGCTCACAAAGCTTATGACTTTGGTTCCAATGTATTCCGACATCGTTTGGTGCCTCAAATCACCGTTCGAAGTTTCGTACGGGTATGTATAGTTGTAATTTTCACAAAAAATCGTACATTGGGATTTTGAGGTATTCTTGTCTATCACATGCTCACAGAGCTTATGGCTTTGGTTCCAATGCATTCCGACATCGTTTGGTGCCTCAAATCACCATTCGAAGTTTCGTAGGGGTATAGTTGTAATTTTCACCGAAAATCGTACATTGGGCTTTTGAGGTATTCTTGTCTATCACATGCTCACAAAGCTTATGGCTTTGGTTCCAATGCATTCCGACATTGTTTGGTGCCTCAAATCACCATTCGAAATTTCGTAGGGGCATATTTGTAATTTTCACCGAAAACCGTACATTGGGATTTTGAGGTATTCTTGTCTATCACATGCTCACAAAGCTTATGGCTTTGGTTCCAATGCATTCCGACATCGTTTGGTGCCTCAAATCACCATTCAAAGTTTCGTAGGGGTATATTTGTAATTTTCACCGAAAATCGTACATTGGGATTTTGAGGTATTCTTGTCTATCACATGCTCACAAAGCTTATGGCTTTGGTTCCAATGCATTCCGACATCGTTTGGTGCTCAAATCACCATTCGAAGTTTCGTACGGGTATAGTTGTAATTTTCACCAAAAATCGTACATTCGGATTTTGAGGTATTCATGTCTATCACATGCTCACAAAGCTTATGGCTTTGGTTCCAATGCATTCCGACATCGTTTGGTGCCTCAAATCACTATTCGAAGTTTCGTACGGGTATATTTGTAATTTTCACCGAAAATCGTACATTGAGATTTTGAGGTATTCTTGTCTATCACATGCTCACAAAGCTTATGGCTTTGGTTCCAATACATTCCGACATCGTTTGGTGCCTCAAATCACCATTCGAAGTTTCGTAGGGGTATAGTTGTAATTTTCACCAAAAATGGTACATTGGGATTTTGAGGTATTCTTGTCTATCACATGCTTACAAAGCTTATGGCTTTGGTTCCAAAGCATTCCGACATCGTTTGGTGCCTCAAATCACCATTCGAAGTTTCGTACGGGTATAGTTGTAATTTTCACCGAAAATCGTACATTGGGATTTTGAGGTATTCTTGTCTAACACATGCTCACAAAGCTTATGGCTTTGGTTCCAATACATTCCGTCATCGTTTGGTTCCTCAAATCACCATTCGAAGTTTCGTAGGGGTGTATAGTTGTAATTTTCACAGAAAATCATACATTGGGATTTTGAGGTATTATTGTCTATCACATGCTCACAAAGCTTATGGCTTTGGTTCCAATGCATTCCGACATCGTTTGGTGCCTCAAATCACCATTCGAAGTTTCGTAGGGGTATAGTTGTAATTTTCACCGAAAATCGTACATTGGGATTTTGAGGTATTCTTGTCTATCACATGCTCACAAAGCTTATAGCTTTGGTTCCAATGCATTCAGACATCGTTTGGTGCCTCAAATCACAATTCGAAGTTTCGTAGGGGTATAGTTGTAATTTTCACCAAAAATCGTACATTGGGATTTGGTGGTATTCTTGTCTATCACATTCTCACAAAGCTTATGGCTTTGGTTCCAATGCATTCCGACATCGTTTGGTGCCTCAAATCACCATTCGAAGTTTCGTACGGGTATGTATAGTTGTAATTTTCACCAAAAATCGTAAATTGGGCTTTTGAGGTATTCTTATCTATCACATGCGCACAAAGCTTATGGCTTTGGTTCCAATGCATTCCGACATCGTTTGGTGTCTCAAATCACCATTCGATGTTTCGTACGGGTATAGTTGTAATTTTCACCAAAAATCGTACATTGGGGTTTTGAGGTATTCTTGTCTATCACATGCTCACAAAGCTTATGACTTTGGTTCCAATGTATTCCGACATCGTTTGGTGCCTCAAATCACCGTTCGAAGTTTCGTACGGGTATGTATAGTTGTAATTTTCACAAAAAATCGTACATTGGGATTTTGAGGTATTCTTGTCTATCACATGCTCACAGAGCTTATGGCTTTGGTTCCAATGCATTCCGACATCGTTTGGTGCCTCAAATCACCATTCGAAGTTTCGTAGGGGTATAGTTGTAATTTTCACCGAAAATCGTACATTGGGATTTTGAGGTATTCTTGTCTATCACATGCTCACAAAGCTTATAGCTTTGGTTCCAATGCATTCAGACATCGTTTGGTGCCTCAAATCACAATTCGAAGTTTCGTAGGGGTATAGTTGTAATTTTCACCAAAAATCGTACATTGGGATTTGGTGGTATTCTTGTCTATCACATTCTCACAAAGCTTATGGCTTTGGTTCCAATGCATTCCGACATCGTTTGGTGCCTCAAATCACCATTCGAAGTTTCGTACGGGTATGTATAGTTGTAATTTTCACCAAAAATCGTAAATTGGGCTTTTGAGGTATTCTTATCTATCACATGCGCACAAAGCTTATGGCTTTGGTTCCAATGCATTCCGACATCGTTTGGTGTCTCAAATCACCATTCGATGTTTCGTACGGGTATAGTTGTAATTTTCACCAAAAATCGTACATTGGGGTTTTGAGGTATTCTTGTCTATCACATGCTCACAAAGCTTATGACTTTGGTTCCAATGTATTCCGACATCGTTTGGTGCCTCAAATCACCGTTCGAAGTTTCGTACGGGTATGTATAGTTGTAATTTTCACAAAAAATCGTACATTGGGATTTTGAGGTATTCTTGTCTATCACATGCTCACAGAGCTTATGGCTTTGGTTCCAATGCATTCCGACATCGTTTGGTGCCTCAAATCACCATTCGAAGTTTCGTAGGGGTATAGTTGTAATTTTCACCGAAAACCGTACATTGGGATTTTGAGGTATTCTTGTCTATCACATGCTCACAAAGCTTATGACTTTGGTTCCAATGTATTCCGACATCGTTTGGTGCCTCAAATCACCATTCGAAGTTTCGTACGGGTATGTATAGTTGTAATTTTCACCAAAAATCGTAAATTGGGCTTTTGAGGTATTCTTATCTATCACATGCGCACAAAGCTTATGGCTTTGGTTCCAATGCATTCCGACATCGTTTGGTGTCTCAAATCACCATTCGATGTTTCGTACGGGCATAGTTGTAATTTTCACCAAAAATCGTACATTGGGGTTTTGAGGTATTCTTGTCTATCACATGCTCACAAAGCTTATGGCTTTGGTTCCAATGTATTCCGACATCGTTTGGTGCCTCAAATCACCGTTCGAAGTTTCGTACGGGTATGTATAGTTGTAATTTTCACAAAAAATCGTACATTGGGATTTTGAGGTATTCTTGTCTATCACATGCTCACAGAGCTTATGGCTTTGGTTCCAATGCATTCCGACATCGTTTGGTGCCTCAAATCACCATTCGAAGTTTCGTAGGGGTATAGTTGTAATTTTCACCGAAAATCGTACATTGGGCTTTTGAGGTATTCTTGTCTATCACATGCTCACAAAGCTTATGGCTTTGGTTCCAATGCATTCCGACATTGTTTGGTGCCTCAAATCACCATTCGAAATTTCGTAGGGGCATATTTGTAATTTTCACCGAAAACCGTACATTGGGATTTTGAGGTATTCTTGTCTATCACATGCTCACAAAGCTTATGGCTTTGGTTCCAATGCATTCCGACATCGTTTGGTGCCTCAAATCACCATTCAAAGTTTCGTAGGGGTATATTTGTAATTTTCACCGAAAATCGTACATTGGGATTTTGAGGTATTCTTGTCTATCACATGCTCACAAAGCTTATGGCTTTGGTTCCAATGCATTCCGACATCGTTTGGTGCTCAAATCACCATTCGAAGTTTCGTACGGGTATAGTTGTAATTTTCACCAAAAATCGTACATTCGGATTTTGAGGTATTCATGTCTATCACATGCTCACAAAGCTTATGGCTTTGGTTCCAATGCATTCCGACATCGTTTGGTGCCTCAAATCACTATTCGAAGTTTCGTACGGGTATATTTGTAATTTTCACCGAAAATCGTACATTGAGATTTTGAGGTATTCTTGTCTATCACATGCTCACAAAGCTTATGGCTTTGGTTCCAATACATTCCGACATCGTTTGGTGCCTCAAATCACCATTCGAAGTTTCGTAGGGGTATAGTTGTAATTTTCACCAAAAATGGTACATTGGGATTTTGAGGTATTCTTGTCTATCACATGCTTACAAAGCTTATGGCTTTGGTTCCAAAGCATTCCGACATCGTTTGGTGCCTCAAATCACCATTCGAAGTTTCGTACGGGTATAGTTGTAATTTTCACCGAAAATCGTACATTGGGATTTTGAGGTATTCTTGTCTAACACATGCTCACAAAGCTTATGGCTTTGGTTCCAATACATTCCGTCATCGTTTGGTGCCTCAAATCACCATTCGAAGTTTCGTAGGGGTGTATAGTTGTAATTTTCACAGAAAATCATACATTGGGATTTTGAGGTATTATTGTCTATCACATGCTCACAAAGCTTATGGCTTTGGTTCCAATGCATTCCGACATCGTTTGGTGCCTCAAATCACCATTCGAAGTTTCGTAGGGGTATAGTTGTAATTTTCACCGAAAATCGTACATTGGGATTTTGAGGTATTCTTGTCTATCACATGCTCACAAAGCTTATAGCTTTGGTTCCAATGCATTCAGACATCGTTTGGTGCCTCAAATCACAATTCGAAGTTTCGTAGGGGTATAGTTGTAATTTTCACCAAAAATCGTACATTGGGATTTGGTGGTATTCTTGTCTATCACATTCTCACAAAGCTTATGGCTTTGGTTCCAATGCATTCCGACATCGTTTGGTGCCTCAAATCACCATTCGAAGTTTCGTACGGGTATGTATAGTTGTAATTTTCACCAAAAATCGTAAATTGGGCTTTTGAGGTATTCTTATCTATCACATGCGCACAAAGCTTATGGCTTTGGTTCCAATGCATTCCGACATCGTTTGGTGTCTCAAATCACCATTCGATGTTTCGTACGGGTATAGTTGTAATTTTCACCAAAAATCGTACATTGGGGTTTTGAGGTATTCTTGTCTATCACATGCTCACAAAGCTTATGACTTTGGTTCCAATGTATTCCGACATCGTTTGGTGCCTCAAATCACCGTTCGAAGTTTCGTACGGGTATGTATAGTTGTAATTTTCACAAAAAATCGTACATTGGGATTTTGAGGTATTCTTGTCTATCACATGCTCACAGAGCTTATGGCTTTGGTTCCAATGCATTCCGACATCGTTTGGTGCCTCAAATCACCATTCGAAGTTTCGTAGGGGTATAGTTGTAATTTTCACCGAAAATCGTACATTGGGCTTTTGAGGTATTCTTGTCTATCACATGCTCACAAAGCTTATGGCTTTGGTTCCAATGCATTCCGACATTGTTTGGTGCCTCAAATCACCATTCGAAATTTCGTAGGGGCATATTTGTAATTTTCACCGAAAACCGTACATTGGGATTTTGAGGTATTCTTGTCTATCACATGCTCACAAAGCTTATGGCTTTGGTTCCAATGCATTCCGACATCGTTTGGTGCCTCAAATCACCATTCAAAGTTTCGTAGGGGTATATTTGTAATTTTCACCGAAAATCGTACATTGGGATTTTGAGGTATTCTTGTCTATCACATGCTCACAAAGCTTATGGCTTTGGTTCCAATGCATTCCGACATCGTTTGGTGCTCAAATCACCATTCGAAGTTTCGTACGGGTATAGTTGTAATTTTCACCAAAAATCGTACATTCGGATTTTGAGGTATTCATGTCTATCACATGCTCACAAAGCTTATGGCTTTGGTTCCAATGCATTCCGACATCGTTTGGTGCCTCAAATCACTATTCGAAGTTTCGTACGGGTATATTTGTAATTTTCACCGAAAATCGTACATTGAGATTTTGAGGTATTCTTGTCTATCACATGCTCACAAAGCTTATGGCTTTGGTTCCAATACATTCCGACATCGTTTGGTGCCTCAAATCACCATTCGAAGTTTCGTAGGGGTATAGTTGTAATTTTCACCAAAAATGGTACATTGGGATTTTGAGGTATTCTTGTCTATCACATGCTTACAAAGCTTATGGCTTTGGTTCCAAAGCATTCCGACATCGTTTGGTGCCTCAAATCACCATTCGAAGTTTCGTACGGGTATAGTTGTAATTTTCACCGAAAATCGTACATTGGGATTTTGAGGTATTCTTGTCTAACACATGCTCACAAAGCTTATGGCTTTGGTTCCAATACATTCCGTCATCGTTTGGTTCCTCAAATCACCATTCGAAGTTTCGTAGGGGTGTATAGTTGTAATTTTCACAGAAAATCATACATTGGGATTTTGAGGTATTATTGTCTATCACATGCTCACAAAGCTTATGGCTTTGGTTCCAATGCATTCCGACATCGTTTGGTGCCTCAAATCACCATTCGAAGTTTCGTAGGGGTATAGTTGTAATTTTCACCGAAAATCGTACATTGGGATTTTGAGGTATTCTTGTCTATCACATGCTCACAAAGCTTATAGCTTTGGTTCCAATGCATTCAGACATCGTTTGGTGCCTCAAATCACAATTCGAAGTTTCGTAGGGGTATAGTTGTAATTTTCACCAAAAATCGTACATTGGGATTTGGTGGTATTCTTGTCTATCACATTCTCACAAAGCTTATGGCTTTGGTTCCAATGCATTCCGACATCGTTTGGTGCCTCAAATCACCATTCGAAGTTTCGTACGGGTATGTATAGTTGTAATTTTCACCAAAAATCGTAAATTGGGCTTTTGAGGTATTCTTATCTATCACATGCGCACAAAGCTTATGGCTTTGGTTCCAATGCATTCCGACATCGTTTGGTGTCTCAAATCACCATTCGATGTTTCGTACGGGTATAGTTGTAATTTTCACCAAAAATCGTACATTGGGGTTTTGAGGTATTCTTGTCTATCACATGCTCACAAAGCTTATGACTTTGGTTCCAATGTATTCCGACATCGTTTGGTGCCTCAAATCACCGTTCGAAGTTTCGTACGGGTATGTATAGTTGTAATTTTCACAAAAAATCGTACATTGGGATTTTGAGGTATTCTTGTCTATCACATGCTCACAGAGCTTATGGCTTTGGTTCCAATGCATTCCGACATCGTTTGGTGCCTCAAATCACCATTCGAAGTTTCGTAGGGGTATAGTTGTAATTTTCACCGAAAATCGTACATTGGGCTTTTGAGGTATTCTTGTCTATCACATGCTCACAAAGCTTATGGCTTTGGTTCCAATGCATTCCGACATTGTTTGGTGCCTCAAATCACCATTCGAAATTTCGTAGGGGCATATTTGTAATTTTCACCGAAAACCGTACATTGGGATTTTGAGGTATTCTTGTCTATCACATGCTCACAAAGCTTATGGCTTTGGTTCCAATGCATTCCGACATCGTTTGGTGCCTCAAATCACCATTCAAAGTTTCGTAGGGGTATATTTGTAATTTTCACCGAAAATCGTACATTGGGATTTTGAGGTATTCTTGTCTATCACATGCTCACAAAGCTTATGGCTTTGGTTCCAATGCATTCCGACATCGTTTGGTGCTCAAATCACCATTCGAAGTTTCGTACGGGTATAGTTGTAATTTTCACCAAAAATCGTACATTCGGATTTTGAGGTATTCATGTCTATCACATGCTCACAAAGCTTATGGCTTTGGTTCCAATGCATTCCGACATCGTTTGGTGCCTCAAATCACTATTCGAAGTTTCGTACGGGTATATTTGTAATTTTCACCGAAAATCGTACATTGAGATTTTGAGGTATTCTTGTCTATCACATGCTCACAAAGCTTATGGCTTTGGTTCCAATACATTCCGACATCGTTTGGTGCCTCAAATCACCATTCGAAGTTTCGTAGGGGTATAGTTGTAATTTTCACCAAAAATGGTACATTGGGATTTTGAGGTATTCTTGTCTATCACATGCTTACAAAGCTTATGGCTTTGGTTCCAAAGCATTCCGACATCGTTTGGTGCCTCAAATCACCATTCGAAGTTTCGTACGGGTATAGTTGTAATTTTCACCGAAAATCGTACATTGGGATTTTGAGGTATTCTTGTCTAACACATGCTCACAAAGCTTATGGCTTTGGTTCCAATACATTCCGTCATCGTTTGGTGCCTCAAATCACCATTCGAAGTTTCGTAGGGGTGTATAGTTGTAATTTTCACAGAAAATCATACATTGGGATTTTGAGGTATTATTGTCTATCACATGCTCACAAAGCTTATGGCTTTGGTTCCAATGCATTCCGACATCGTTTGGTGCCTCAAATCACCATTCGAAGTTTCGTAGGGGTATAGTTGTAATTTTCACCGAAAATCGTACATTGGGATTTTGAGGTATTCTTGTCTATCACATGCTCACAAAGCTTATAGCTTTGGTTCCAATGCATTCAGACATCGTTTGGTGCCTCAAATCACAATTCGAAGTTTCGTAGGGGTATAGTTGTAATTTTCACCAAAAATCGTACATTGGGATTTGGTGGTATTCTTGTCTATCACATTCTCACAAAGCTTATGGCTTTGGTTCCAATGCATTCCGACATCGTTTGGTGCCTCAAATCACCATTCGAAGTTTCGTACGGGTATGTATAGTTGTAATTTTCACCAAAAATCGTAAATTGGGCTTTTGAGGTATTCTTATCTATCACATGCGCACAAAGCTTATGGCTTTGGTTCCAATGCATTCCGACATCGTTTGGTGTCTCAAATCACCATTCGATGTTTCGTACGGGTATAGTTGTAATTTTCACCAAAAATCGTACATTGGGGTTTTGAGGTATTCTTGTCTATCACATGCTCACAAAGCTTATGACTTTGGTTCCAATGTATTCCGACATCGTTTGGTGCCTCAAATCACCGTTCGAAGTTTCGTACGGGTATGTATAGTTGTAATTTTCACAAAAAATCGTACATTGGGATTTTGAGGTATTCTTGTCTATCACATGCTCACAGAGCTTATGGCTTTGGTTCCAATGCATTCCGACATCGTTTGGTGCCTCAAATCACCATTCGAAGTTTCGTAGGGGTATAGTTGTAATTTTCACCGAAAATCGTACATTGGGCTTTTGAGGTATTCTTGTCTATCACATGCTCACAAAGCTTATGGCTTTGGTTCCAATGCATTCCGACATTGTTTGGTGCCTCAAATCACCATTCGAAATTTCGTAGGGGCATATTTGTAATTTTCACCGAAAACCGTACATTGGGATTTTGAGGTATTCTTGTCTATCACATGCTCACAAAGCTTATGGCTTTGGTTCCAATGCATTCCGACATCGTTTGGTGCCTCAAATCACCATTCAAAGTTTCGTAGGGGTATAGTTGTAATTTTCACCGAAAATCGTACATTGGGATTTTGAGGTATTCTTGTCTATCACATGCTCACAAAGCTTATGGCTTTGGTTCCAATGCATTCCGACATCGTTTGGTGCTCAAATCACCATTCGAAGTTTCGTACGGGTATAGTTGTAATTTTCACCAAAAATCGTACATTCGGATTTTGAGGTATTCATGTCTATCACATGCTCACAAAGCTTATGGCTTTGGTTCCAATGCATTCCGACATCGTTTGGTGCCTCAAATCACCATTCGAAGTTTCGTACGGGTATATTTGTAATTTTCACCGAAAATCGTACATTGAGATTTTGAGGTATTCTTGTCTATGACATGCTCACAAAGCTTATGGCTTTGGTTCCAATACATTCCGACATCGTTTGGTGCCTCAAATCACCATTCGAAGTTTCGTAGGGGTATAGTTGTAATTTTCACCAAAAATGGTACATTGGGATTTTGAGGTATTCTTGTCTATCACATGCTTACAAAGCTTATGGCTTTGGTTCCAAAGCATTCCGACATCGTTTGGTGCCTCAAATCACCATTCGAAGTTTCGTACGGGTATAGTTGTAATTTTCACCGAAAATCGTACATTGGGATTTTGAGGTATTCTTGTCTAACACATGCTCACAAAGCTTATGGCTTTGGTTCCAATACATTCCGTCATCGTTTGGTGCCTCAAATCACCATTCGAAGTTTCGTACGGGTATAGTTGTAATTTTCACCAAAAATCGTACATTCGGATTTTGAGGTATTCATGTCTATCACATGTTCACAAAGCTTATGGCTTTGGTTCCAATGCATTCCGACATCGTTTGGTGCCTCAAATCACCATTCGAAGTTTCGTACGGGTATATTTGTAATTTTCACCGAAAATCGTACATTGAGATTTTGAGGTATTCTTGTCTATGACATGCTCACAAAGCTTATGGCTTTGGTTCCAATACATTCCGACATCGTTTGGTGCCTCAAATCACCATTCGAAGTTTCGTAGGTGTATAGTTGTAATTTTCACCAAAAATGGTACATTGGGATTTTGAGGTATTCTTGTCTATCACATGCTTACAAAGCTTATGGCTTTGGTTCCAATGAATTCCGACATCGTTTGGTGCCTCAAATCAGCATTCGAAGTTTCGTACGGGTATAGTTGTAATTTTCACCGAAAATCATACATTGGGATTTTGAGGTATTCTTGTCTAACACATGCACACAAAGCTTATGGCTTTGGTTCCAATGCATTTCGACATCGTTTGGTGCCTCAAATCACCATTCGAAGTTTCGTACGGGTATAGTTGTAATTTTCACCGAAAATTGTACATTGGGATTTCGAGGTATTCTTGTCTATCACATGCTCACAAAGCTTATGGCTTTGTTTCCAATGCATTCCGACATCGTTTGGTGCCTCAAATCACCATTCGAAGTTTCGTAGGGGTATAGTTGTAATTTTCACCAAAAATCGTACATTGGGATTTGGTGGTATTCTTGTCTATCACATTCTCACAAAGCTTATGGCTTTGGTTCCAATGCATTCCGACATCGTTTGGTGTCTCAAATCACCATTCGAAGTTTCGTACGGGTATAGTTGTAATTTTCACCGAAAATCGTACATTGGGATTTTGAGGTATTCTTGTCTGACACATGCTCACAAAGCTTATGGCTTTGGTTCCAATACATTCCGACATCGTTTGGTGCCTCAAATCACCATTCGAAGTTTCGTAGGGGTATAGTTGTAATTTTCACCAAAAATCGTACATTGGGATTTGGAGGTATTCTTGTCAATCACATGCTCACAAAGCTTATGGCTTTGGTTCCAATGAATTCCGACATCGTTTGGTGCCTCAAATCAGCATTCGAAGTTTCGTACGGGTATAGTTGTAATTTTCACCGAAAATCATACATTGGGATTTTGAGGTATTCTTGTCTAACACATGCTCACAAAGCTTATGGCTTTGGTTCCAATGCATTTCGACATCGTTTGGTGCCTCAAATCACCATACGAAGTTTCGTACGGGTATAGTTGTAATTTTCACCGAAAATTGTACATTGGGATTTCGAGGTATTCTTGTCTATCACATGCTCACAAAGCTTATGGCTTTGGTTCCAATGCATTCCGACATTGTTTGGTGCCTCAAATCACCATTCGAAATTTCGTAGGGGCATATTTGTAATTTTCACCGAAAACCGTACATTGGGATTTTGAGGTATTCTTGTCTATCACATGCTCACAAAGTTTATGGCTTTGGTTCCAATGCATTCCGACATCGTTTGGTGCCTCAAATCACCATTCAAAGTTTCGTAGGGGTATAGTTGTAATTTTCACCGAAAATCGTACATTGGGATTTTGAGGTATTCTTGTCTATCACATGCTCACAAAGCTTATGGCTTTGGTTCCAATGCATTCCGACATCGTTTGGTGCTCAAATCACCATTCGAAGTTTCGTACGGGTATAGTTGTAATTTTCACCAAAAATCGTACATTCGGATTTTGAGGTATTCATGTCTATCACATGCTCACAAAGCTTATGGCTTTGGTTCCAATGCATTCCGACATCGTTTGGTGCCTCAAATCACCATTCGAAGTTTCGTACGGGTATATTTGTAATTTTCACCGAAAATCGTACATTGAGATTTTGAGGTATTCTTGTCTATGACATGCTCACAAAGCTTATGGCTTTGGTTCCAATACATTCCGACATCGTTTGGTGCCTCAAATCACCATTCGAAGTTTCGTAGGGGTATAGTTGTAATTTTCACCAAAAATGGTACATTGGGATTTTGAGTTATTCTTGTCTATCACATGCTCACAAAGCTTATGGCTTTGGTTCCAATGCATTCCGACATCGTTTGGTGCCTCAAATCACCATTCGAAGTTTCGTACGGGTATGTATAGATGTAATTTTCACCAAAAATCGTACATTGGGATTTGGAGGTATTCTTGTCTATCACATGCTCACAAAGCTTATGGATTTGGTTCCAATGCATTCCGACATCGTTTGGTGCCTCAAATCAACATTCGAAGTTTCGTACGGGTATGTATAGATGTAATTTTCACCAAAAATCGTACATTGGGATTTGGAGGTATTCTTGTCTATCACATGCTCACAAAGCTTATGGCTTTGGTTCCAATGCATTCCGACATCGTTTGGTGCCTCAAATCACCATTCGAAGTTTCGTACGGGTATGTATAGATGTAATTTTCACCAAAAATCGTACATTGGGATTTGGAGGTATTCTTGTCTATCACATGCTCACAAAGCTTATGGCTTTGGTTCCAATGCATTCCGACATCGTTTGGTGCCTCAAATCACCATTCGAAGTTTCGTAGGGGTATAGTTGTAATTTTCATCAAAAATCGTACATTGGGATTTGGAGGTATTCTTGTCTATCACATGCTCACAAAGCTTATGGCTTTGGTTCCAATACATTCCGACATCGTTTGGTGCCTCAAATCACCATTCGAAGTTTCGTAGGGGTATAGTTGTAATTTTCACCAAAAATCGTACATTGGAATTTGGAGATATTCTTTTCTATCACATGCTCACAAAGCTTATGGCTTTGATTCCAATGCATTCCGACATCGTTTGGTGCCTCAAATCACCATTCGAAGTTTCGTACGGGTATAGTAGTAATTTTCACCGAAAATCGTACATTGGGATTTTGAGGTATTCTTGTCTGACACATGCTCACAAAGCTTATGGCTTTGGTTCCAATGCATTCCGACATCGTTTGGTTCCTCAAATCACCATTCGAAGTTTCTTACGGGTATGTATAGATGTAATTTTCACCAAAAATCGTACATTGGGATTTGGAGGTATTCTTGTCTATCACATGCTCACAAAGCTTATGGCTTTGGTTCCAATGCATTTCGACATCGTTTGGTGCCTCAAATCACCATTCGAAGTTTCGTAGGGGTATAGTTGTAATTTTCATCAAAAATCGTACATTGGGATTTGGAGGTATTCTTGTCTATCACATGCTCACAAAGCTTATGGCTTTGGTTCCAATGCATTCCGACATCGTTTGGTGCCTCAAATCACCATTCGAAATTTCGTACGGGTGTGTATAGATGTAATTTTCACCAAAAATCGTACATTGGGATTTGGAGGTATTCTTGTCTATCACATGCTCACAAAGCTTATGGCTTTGGTTCCAATGCATTCCGACATCGTTTGGTGCCTCAAATCACCATTCGAAGTTTCATAGGGTTATATTTGTAATTTTCACCAAAAATCGTACATTGGGATTTGGAGGTATTCTTGTCTATCACATGCTCACAAAGCTTATGGCTTTGGTTCCAATGCATTCCGACATCGTTTGGTGCCTCAAATCACCATTCGAAGTTTCGTACGGGTATAGATGTAATTTTTACCGAAAATCATACATTGGGATTTGGAGGTATTCTTGTCTATCACATGCTCACAAAGCTTATGGCTTTGGTTCCAATGCATTCCGACATCGTTTGGTGCCTCAAATCACCATTCGAAGTTTCGTAGGGTTATATTTGTAATTTTCACCAAAAATCGTACATTGGGATTTGGAGGTATTCTTGTCTATCACATGCTCACAAAGCTTATGGCTTTGGTTCCAATGCATTCCGACATCGTTTGGTGCCTCAAATCACCATTCGAAGTTTCGTACGGGTATGTATAGATGTAATTTTCACCAAAAATCGTACATTGGGATTTGGAGGTATTCTTGTCTATCACATGCTCACAAAGCTTATGGCTTTGGTTCCAATGCATTCCGACATCGTTTGGTGCCTCAAATCACCATTCGAAGTTTCGTAGGGGTATAGTTGTAATTTTCATCAAAAATCGTACATTGGGATTTTGAGGTATTCTTGTCTATCACATGCTCACAAAGCTTATGGCTTTGGTTCCAATGCATTCCGACATCGTTTGGTGCCTCAAATCACCATTCGAAGTTTCGTAGGGTTATATTTGTAATTTTCACCAAAAATCGTACATTGGGATTTGGAGGTATTCTTGTCTATCACATGCTCACAAAGCTTATGGCTTTGGTTCCAATGCATTCCGACATCGTTTGGTGCCTCAAATCACCATTCGAAGTTTCGTAGGGGTATAGTTGTAATTTTCATCAAAAATCGTACATTGGGATTTGGAGGTATTCTTGTCTATCACATGCTCACAAAGCTTATGGCTTTGGTTCCAATGCATTCCGACATCGTTTGGTGCCTCAAATCACCATTCGAAATTTCGTACGGGTGTGAATAGATGTAATTTTCACCGAAAATCGTACATTGGGATTTTGAGGTATTCTTGTCTGACACATGCTCACAAAGCTTATGGCTTTGGTTCCAATACATTCCAACATCGTTTGGTGCCTCAAATCACCATTCGAAGTTTCGTAGGGGTATAGTTGTAATTTTCACCAAAAATCGTACATTGGGATTTGGAGGTATTCTTTTCTATCACATGCTCACAAAGCTTATGGCTTTGATTCCAATGCATTCCGACATCGTTTGGTGCCTCAAATCATCATTCGAAGTTTCGTACGGGTATGTATAGATGTAATTTTCACCAAAAATCGTACATTGGGATTTGGAGGTATTCTTGTCTATCACATGCTCACAAAGCTTATGGCTTTGGTTCCAATGCATTCCGACATCGTTTGGTGCCTCAAATCACCATTCGAAGTTTCGTAGGGGTATAGTTGTAATTTTCATCAAAAATCGTACATTGGGATTTGGAGGTATTCTTGTCTATCACATGCTCACAAAGCTTATGGCTTTGGTTCCAATACATTCCGACATCGTTTGGTGCCTCAAATCACCATTCGAAGTTTCGTAGGGGTATAGTTGTAATTTTCACCAAAAATCGTACATTGGAATTTGGAGATATTCTTTTCTATCACATGCTCACAAAGCTTATGGCTTTGATTCCAATGCATTCCGACATTGTTTGGTGCCTCAAATCACCATTCGAAGTTTCGTACGGGTATAGTAGTAATTTTCACCGAAAATCGTACATTGGGATTTTGAGGTATTCTTGTCTGACACATGCTCACAAAGCTTATGGCTTTGGTTCCAATGCATTCCGACATCGTTTGGTTCCTCAAATCACCATTCGAAGTTTCTTACGGGTATGTATAGATGTAATTTTCACCAAAAATCGTACATTGGGATTTGGAGGTATTCTTGTCTATCACATGCTCACAAAGCTTATGGCTTTGGTTCCAATGCATTCCGACATCGTTTGGTGCCTCAAATCACCATTCGAAGTTTCGTAGGGGTATAGTTGTAATTTTCATCAAAAATCGTACATTGGGATTTGGAGGTATTCTTGTCTATCACATGCTCACAAAGCTTATGGCTTTGGTTCCAATGCATTCCGACATCGTTTGGTGCCTCAAATCACCATTCGAAATTTCGTACGGGTGTGTATAGATGTAATTTTCACCAAAAATCGTACATTGGGATTTGGAGGTATTCTTGTCTATCACATGCTCACAAAGCTTATGGCTTTGGTTCCAATGCATTCCGACATCGTTTGGTGCCTCAAATCACCATTCGAAGTTTCATAGGGTTATATTTGTAATTTTCACCAAAAATCGTACATTGGGATTTGGAGGTATTCTTGTCTATCACATGCTCACAAAGCTTATGGCTTTGGTTCCAATGCATTCCGACATCGTTTGGTGCCTCAAATCACCATTCGAAGTTTCGTACGGGTATAGATGTAATTTTTACCGAAAATCATACATTGGGATTTGGAGGTATTCTTGTCTATCACATGCTCACAAAGCTTATGGCTTTGGTTCCAATGCATTCCGACATCGTTTGGTGCCTCAAATCACCATTCGAAGTTTCGTAGGGTTATATTTGTAATTTTCACCAAAAATCGTACATTGGGATTTGGAGGTATTCTTGTCTATCACATGCTCACAAAGCTTATGGCTTTGGTTCCAATGCATTCCGACATTGTTTGGTGCCTCAAATCACCATTCGAAGTTTCGTACGGGTATGTATAGATGTAATTTTCACCAAAAATCGTACATTGGGATTTGGAGGTATTCTTGTCTATCACATGCTCACAAAGCTTATGGCTTTGGTTCCAATGCATTCCGACATCGTTTGGTGCCTCAAATCACCATTCGAAGTTTCGTAGGGTTATATTTGTAATTTTCACCAAAAATCGTACATTGGGATTTGGAGGTATTCTTGTCTATCACATGCTCACAAAGCTTATGGCTTTGGTTCCAATGCATTCCGACATCGTTTGGTGCCTCAAATCACCATTCGAAGTTTCGTAGGGGTATAGTTGTAATTTTCATCAAAAATCGTACATTGGGATTTGGAGGTATTCTTGTCTATCACATGCTCACAAAGCTTATGGCTTTGGTTCCAATGCATTCCGACATCGTTTGGTGCCTCAAATCACCATTCGAAATTTCGTACGGGTGTGAATAGATGTAATTTTCACCAAAAATCGTACATTGGGATTTGGAGGTATTCTTGTCTATCACATGCTCACAAAGCTTATGGCTTTGCTTCCAATGCATTCCGACATCGTTTGGTGCCTCAAATCACCATTCGAAGTTTCGTAGGGTTATATTTGTAATTTTCACCAAAAATCGTACATTGGGATTTGGAGGTATTCTTGTCTATCACATGCTCACAAAGCTTATGGCTTTGGTTCCAATGCATTCCGACATCGTTTGGTGCCTCAAATCACCATTCGAAGTTTCGTACGGGTATGTATAGATGTAATTTTCACCAAAAATCGTACATTGGGATTTGGAGGTATTCTTGTCTATCACATGCTCACAAAGCTTATGGTTTTGGTTCCAATGCATTCCGACATCGTTTGGTGCCTCAAATCACCATTCGAAGTTTCGTAGGGGTATAGTTGTAATTTTCATCAAAAATCGTACATTGAGATTTGGAGATATTCTTGTCTATCACATGCTCACAAAGCTTATGGCTTTGGTTCCAATGCATTCCGACATCGTTTGGTGCCTCAAATCACCATTCGAAATTTCGTACGGGTGTGTATAGATGTAATTTTCACCAAAAATCGTACATTGGGATTTGGAGGTATTCTTGTCTATCACATGCTCACAAAGCTTATGGCTTTGGTTCCAATGCATTCCGACATCGTTTGGTGCCTCAAATCACCATTCGAAGTTTCGTAGGGGTATAGTTGTAATTTTCACCAAAAATCGTACATTGGGATTTTGAGGTATTCTTGTCTATCACATGCTCACAAAGCTTATGGCTTTGGTTCCAATGCATTCCGACATCGTTTGGTGCCTCCAATCACCATTCGAAGTTTCGTACGGGTATGTATAGATGTAATTTTCACCAAAACTCGTACATTGGGATTTGGAGGTATTCTTGTCTATCACATGCTCACAAAGCTTATGGCTTTGGTTCCAATGCATTCCGACATCGTTTGGTGCCTCAAATCACCATTCGAAGTTTCGTAGGGGTATAGTTGTAATTTTCATCAAAAATCGTACATTGGGATTTGGAGGTATTCTTGTCTATCACATGCTCACAAAGCTTATGGCTTTGGTTCCAATACATTCCGACATCGTTTGGTGCCTCAAATCACCATTCGAAGTTTCGTAGGGGTATAGTTGTAATTTTCACCAAAAATCGTACATTGGGATTTTGAGGTATTCTTGTCTATCACATGCTCACAAAGCTTATGGCTTTGGTTCCAATGCATTCCGACATCGTTTGGTGCCTCAAATCACCATTCGAAGTTTCGTACGGGTATGTATAGATGTAATTTTCACCAAAACTCGTACATTGGGATTTGGAGGTATTCTTGTCTATCACATGCTCACAAAGCTTATGGCTTTGGTTCCAATGCATTCCGACATCGTTTGGTGCCTCAAATCACCATTCGAAGTTTCGTACGGGTATAGTTGTAATTTTCACCGAAAATCGTACATTGGGATTTTGAGGTATTCTTGTCTATCACATGCTCACAAAGCTTATGGCTTTGGTTCCAATGCATTCCGACATCGTTTGGTGCCTCAAATCACCATTCGAAGTTTCGTACGGGTATAGTTGTAATTTTTACCGAAAATCATACATTGGGATTTGGAGGTATTCTTGTCTATCACATGCTCACAAAGCTTATGGCTTTGGTTCCAATGCATTCCGACATCGTTTGGTGCCTCAAATCACCATTCGAAGTTTCGTAGGGTTATATTTGTAATTTTCACCAAAAATCGTACATTGGGATTTGGAGGTATTCTTGTCTATCACATGCTCACAAAGCTTATGGCTTTGGTTCCAATGCATTCCGACATCGTTTGTTGCCTCAAATCACCATTCGAAGTTTCGTACGGGTATGTATAGATGTAATTTTCACCAAAACTCGTACATTGGGATTTGGAGGTATTCTTGTCTATCACATGCTCACAAAGCTTATGGCTTTGGTTCCAATGCATTCCGACATCGTTTGGTGCCTCAAATCACCATTCGAAGTTTCGTACGGGTATAGTTGTAATTTTTACCGAAAATCATACATTGGGATTTGGAGGTATTCTTGTCTATCACATGCTCACAAAGCTTATGGCTTTGGTTCCAATGCATTCCGACATCGTTTGGTGCCTCAAATCACCATTCGAAATTTCGTACGGGTATGTATAGATGTAATTTTCACCAAAAATCGTACATTGGGATTTGGAGGTATTCTTGTCTATCACATGCTCACAAAGCTTATGGCTTTGGTTCCAATGCATTCCGACATCGTTTGGTGCCTCAAATCACCATTCGAAGTTTCGTAGGGTTATATTTGTAATTTTCACCAAAAATCGTACATTGGGATTTGGAGGTATTCTTGTCTATCACATGCTCACAAAGCTTATGGCTTTGGTTCCAATGCATTCCGACATCGTTTGGTGCCTCAAATCACCATTCGAAGTTTCGTACGGGTATGTATAGATGTAATTTTCACCAAAAATCGTACATTGGGATTTGGAGGTATTCTTGTCTATCACATGCTCACAAAGCTTATGGCTTTGGTTCCAATGCATTCCGACATCGTTTGGTGCCTCAAATCACCATTCGAAGTTTCGTAGGGGTATAGTTGTAATTTTCATCAAAAATCGTACATTGGGATTTGGAGGTATTCTTGTCTATCACATGCTCACAAAGCTTATGGCTTTGGTTCCAATGCATTCCGACATCGTTTGGTGCCTCAAATCACCATTCGAAATTTCGTACGGGTGTGAATAGATGTAATTTTCACCAAAAATCGTACATTGGGATTTGGAGGTATTCTTGTCTATCACATGCTCACAAAGCTTATGGCTTTGGTTCCAATGCATTCCGACATCGTTTGGTGCCTCAAATCACCATTCGAAGTTTCGTAGGGTTATATTTGTAATTTTCACCAAAAATCGTACATTGGGATTTGGAGGTATTCTTGTCTATCACATGCTCACAAAGCTTATGGCTTTGGTTCCAATGCATTCCGACATCGTTTGGTGCCTCAAATCACCATTCGAAGTTTCGTACGGGTATGTATAGATGTAATTTTCACCAAAAATCGTACATTGGGATTTGGAGGTATTCTTGTCTATCACATGCTCACAAAGCTTATGGTTTTGGTTCCAATGCATTCCGACATCGTTTGGTGCCTCAAATCACCATTCGAAGTTTCGTAGGGGTATAGTTGTAATTTTCATCAAAAATCGTACATTGAGATTTGGAGATATTCTTGTCTATCACATGCTCACAAAGCTTATGGCTTTGGTTCCAATGCATTCCGACATCGTTTGGTGCCTCAAATCACCATTCGAAATTTCGTACGGGTGTGTATAGATGTAATTTTCACCAAAAATCGTACATTGGGATTTGGAGGTATTCTTGTCTATCACATGCTCACAAAGCTTATGGCTTTGGTTCCAATGCATTCCGACATCGTTTGGTGCCTCAAATCACCATTCGAAGTTTCGTAGGGGTATAGTTGTAATTTTCACCAAAAATCGTACATTGGGATTTTGAGGTATTCTTGTCTATCACATGCTCACAAAGCTTATGGCTTTGGTTCCAATGCATTCCGACATCGTTTGGTGCCTCCAATCACCATTCGAAGTTTCGTACGGGTATGTATAGATGTAATTTTCACCAAAACTCGTACATTGGGATTTGGAGGTATTCTTGTCTATCACATGCTCACAAAGCTTATGGCTTTGGTTCCAATGCATTCCGACATCGTTTGGTGCCTCAAATCACCATTCGAAGTTTCGTAGGGGTATAGTTGTAATTTTCATCAAAAATCGTACATTGGGATTTGGAGGTATTCTTGTCTATCACATGCTCACAAAGCTTATGGCTTTGGTTCCAATACATTCCGACATCGTTTGGTGCCTCAAATCACCATTCGAAGTTTCGTAGGGGTATAGTTGTAATTTTCACCAAAAATCGTACATTGGGATTTTGAGGTATTCTTGTCTATCACATGCTCACAAAGCTTATGGCTTTGGTTCCAATGCATTCCGACATCGTTTGGTGCCTCAAATCACCATTCGAAGTTTCGTACGGGTATGTATAGATGTAATTTTCACCAAAACTCGTACATTGGGATTTGGAGGTATTCTTGTCTATCACATGCTCACAAAGCTTATGGCTTTGGTTCCAATGCATTCCGACATCGTTTGGTGCCTCAAATCACCATTCGAAGTTTCGTACGGGTATAGTTGTAATTTTCACCGAAAATCGTACATTGGGATTTTGAGGTATTCTTGTCTATCACATGCTCACAAAGCTTATGGCTTTGGTTCCAATGCATTCCGACATCGTTTGGTGCCTCAAATCACCATTCGAAGTTTCGTACGGGTATAGTTGTAATTTTTACCGAAAATCATACATTGGGATTTGGAGGTATTCTTGTCTATCACATGCTCACAAAGCTTATGGCTTTGGTTCCAATGCATTCCGACATCGTTTGGTGCCTCAAATCACCATTCGAAGTTTCGTAGGGTTATATTTGTAATTTTCACCAAAAATCGTACATTGGGATTTGGAGGTATTCTTGTCTATCACATGCTCACAAAGCTTATGGCTTTGGTTCCAATGCATTCCGACATCGTTTGTTGCCTCAAATCACCATTCGAAGTTTCGTACGGGTATGTATAGATGTAATTTTCACCAAAACTCGTACATTGGGATTTGGAGGTATTCTTGTCTATCACATGCTCACAAAGCTTATGGCTTTGGTTCCAATGCATTCCGACATCGTTTGGTGCCTCAAATCACCATTCGAAGTTTCGTACGGGTATAGTTGTAATTTTTACCGAAAATCATACATTGGGATTTGGAGGTATTCTTGTCTATCACATGCTCACAAAGCTTATGGCTTTGGTTCCAATGCATTCCGACATCGTTTGGTGCCTCAAATCACCATTCGAAATTTCGTACGGGTATGTATAGATGTAATTTTCACCAAAAATCGTACATTGGGATTTGGAGGTATTCTTGTCTATCACATGCTCACAAAGCTTATGGCTTTGGTTCCAATGCATTCCGACATCGTTTGGTGCCTCAAATCACCATTCGAAGTTTCGTAGGGTTATATTTGTAATTTTCACCAAAAATCGTACATTGGGATTTGGAGGTATTCTTGTCTATCACATGCTCACAAAGCTTATGGCTTTGGTTCCAATGCATTCCGACATCGTTTGGTGCCTCAAATCACCATTCGAAGTTTCGTACGGGTATGTATAGATGTAATTTTCACCAAAAATCGTACATTGGGATTTGGAGGTATTCTTGTCTATCACATGCTCACAAAGCTTATTGTTTTGGTTCCAATGCATTCCGACATCGTTTGGTGCCTCAAATCACCATTCGAAGTTTCGTAGGGGTATAGTTGTAATTTTCATCAAAAATCGTACATTGGGATTTGGAGGTATTCTTGTCTATCACATGCTCACAAAGCTTATGGCTTTGGTTCCAATGCATTCCGACATCGTTTGGTGCCTCAAATCACCATTCGAAATTTCGTACGGGTGTGAATAGATGTAATTTTCACCAAAAATCGTACATTGGGATTTGGAGGTATTCTTGTCTATCACATGCTCACAAAGCTTATGGCTTTGGTTCCAATGCATTCCGACATCGTTTGGTGCCTCAAATCACCATTCGAAGTTTCGTAGGGTTATATTTGTAATTTTCACCAAAAATCGTACATTGGGATTTGGAGGTATTCTTGTCTATCACATGCTCACAAAGCTTATGGCTTTGGTTCCAATGCATTCCGACATCGTTTGGTGCCTCAAATCACCATTCGAAGTTTCGTACGGGTATGTATAGATGTAATTTTCACCAAAAATCGTACATTGGGATTTGGAGGTATTCTTGTCTATCACATGCTCACAAAGCTTATGGTTTTGGTTCCAATGCATTCCGACATCGTTTGGTGCCTCAAATCACCATTCGAAGTTTCGTAGGGGTATAGTTGTAATTTTCATCAAAAATCGTACATTGGGATTTGGAGGTATTCTTGTCTATCACATGCTCACAAAGCTTATGGCTTTGGTTCCAATGCATTCCGACATCGTTTGGTGCCTCAAATCACCATTCGAAATTTCGTACGAGTGTGTATAGATGTAATTTTCACCAAAAATCGTACATTGGGATTTGGAGGTATTCTTGTCTATCACATGCTCACAAAGCTTATGGCTTTGGTTCCAATGCATTCCGACATCGTTTGGTGCCTCAAATCACCATTCGACGTTTCGTAGGGGTATAGTTGTAATTTTCACCAAAAATCGTACATTGGGATTTTGAGGTATTCTTGTCTATCACATGCTCACAAAGCTTATGGCTTTGGTTCCAATGCATTCCGACATCGTTTGGTGCCTCAAATCACCATTCGAAGTTTCGTACGGGTATGTATAGATGTAATTTTCACCAAAACTCGTACATTGGGATTTGGAGGTATTCTTGTCTATCACATGCTCACAAAGCTTATGGCTTTGGTTCCAATGCATTCCGACATCGTTTGGTGCCTCAAATCACCATTCGAAGTTTCGTAGGGGTATAGTTGTAATTTTCATCAAAAATCGTACATTGGGATTTGGAGGTATTCTTGTCTATCACATGCTCACAAAGCTTATGGCTTTGGTTCCAATACATTCCGACATCGTTTGGTGCCTCAAATCACCATTCGAAGTTTCGTAGGGGTATAGTTGTAATTTTCACCAAAAATCGTACATTGGGATTTTGAGGTATTCTTGTCTATCACATGCTCACAAAGCTTATGGCTTTGGTTCCAATGCATTCCGACATCGTTTGGTGCCTCAAATCACCATTCGAAGTTTCGTACGGGTATGTATAGATGTAATTTTCACCAAAACTCGTACATTGGGATTTGGAGGTATTCTTGTCTATCACATGCTCACAAAGCTTATGGCTTTGGTTCCAATGCATTCCGACATCGTTTGGTGCCTCAAATCACCATTCGAAGTTTCGTACGGGTATAGTTGTAATTTTCACCGAAAATCGTACATTGGGATTTTGAGGTATTCTTGTCTATCACATGCTCACAAAGCTTATGGCTTTGGTTCCAATGCATTCCGACATCGTTTGGTGCCTCAAATCACCATTCGAAGTTTCGTACGGGTATAGTTGTAATTTTTACCGAAAATCATACATTGGGATTTGGAGGTATTCTTGTCTATCACATGCTCACAAAGCTTATTGCTTTGGTTCCAATGCATTCCGACATCGTTTGGTGCCTCAAATCACCATTCGAAGTTTCGTAGGGTTATATTTGTAATTTTCACCAAAAATCGTACATTGGGATTTGGAGGTATTCTTGTCTATCACATGCTCACAAAGCTTATGGCTTTGGTTCCAATGCATTCCGACATCGTTTGTTGCCTCAAATCACCATTCGAAGTTTCGTACGGGTATGTATAGATGTAATTTTCACCAAAACTCGTACATTGGGATTTGGAGGTATTCTTGTCTATCACATGCTCACAAAGCTTATGGCTTTGGTTCCAATGCATTCCGACATCGTTTGGTGCCTCAAATCACCATTCGAAGTTTCGTACGGGTATAGTTGTAATTTTTACCGAAAATCATACATTGGGATTTGGAGGTATTCTTGTCTATCACATGCTCACAAAGCTTATGGCTTTGGTTCCAATGCATTCCGACATCGTTTGGTGCCTCAAATCACCATTCGAAATTTCGTACGGGTATGTATAGATGTAATTTTCACCAAAAATCGTACATTGGGATTTGGAGGTATTCTTGTCTATCACATGCTCACAAAGCTTATGGCTTTGGTTCCAATGCATTCCGACATCGTTTGGTGCCTCAAATCACCATTCGAAGTTTCGTAGGGTTATATTTGTAATTTTCACCAAAAATCGTACATTGGGATTTGGAGGTATTCTTGTCTATCACATGCTCACAAAGCTTATGGCTTTGGTTCCAATGCATTCCGACATCGTTTGGTGCCTCAAATCACCATTCGAAGTTTCGTACGGGTATGTATAGATGTAATTTTCACCAAAAATCGTACATTGGGATTTGGAGGTATTCTTGTCTATCACATGCTCACAAAGCTTATGGCTTTGGTTCCAATGCATTCCGACATCGTTTGGTGCCTCAAATCACCATTCGAAGTTTCGTAGGGGTATAGTTGTAATTTTCATCAAAAATCGTACATTGGGATTTGGAGGTATTCTTGTCTATCACATGCTCACAAAGCTTATGGCTTTGGTTCCAATGCATTCCGACATCGTTTGGTGCCTCAAATCACCATTCGAAATTTCGTACGGGTGTGTATAGATGTAATTTTCACCAAAAATCGTACATTGGGATTTGGAGGTATTCTTGTCTATCACATGCTCACAAAGCTTATGGCTTTGGTTCCAATGCATTCCGACATCGTTTGGTGCCTCAAATCACCATTCGAAGTTTCGTAGGGTTATATTTGTAATTTTCACCAAAAATCGTACATTGGGATTTGGAGGTATTCTTATCTATCACATGCTCACAAAGCTTATGGCTTTGGTTCCAATGCATTCCGACATCGTTTGGTGCCTCAAATCACCATTCGAAGTTTCGTACGGGTATGTATAGATGTAATTTTCACCAAAAATCGTACATTGGGATTTGGAGGTATTCTTGTCTATCACATGCTCACAAAGCTTATGGCTTTGGTTCCAATGCATTCCGACATCGTTTGGTGCCTCAAATCACCATTCGAAGTTTCGTAGGGGTATAGTTGTAATTTTCATCAAAAATCGTACATTGGGATTTGGAGGTATTCTTGTCTATCACATGCTCACAAAGCTTATGGCTTTGGTTCCAATACATTCCGACATCGTTTGGTGCCTCAAATCACCATTCGAAGTTTCGTAGGGGTATAGTTGTAATTTTCACCAAAAATCGTACATTGGGATTTTGAGGTATTCTTGTCTATCACATGCTCACAAAGCTTATGGCTTTGGTTCCAATGCATTCCGACATCGTTTGGTGCCTCAAATCACCATTCGAAGTTTCGTACGGGTATGTATAGATGTAATTTTCACCAAAACTCGTACATTGGGATTTGGAGGTATTCTTGTCTATCACATGCTCACAAAGGTTATGGCTTTGGTTCCAATGCATTCCGACATCGTTTGGTGCCTCAAATCACCATTCGAAGTTTCGTACGGGTATAGTTGTAATTTTCACCGAAAATCGTACATTGGGATTTTGAGGTATTCTTGTCTATCACATGCTCACAAAGCTTATGGCTTTGGTTCCAATGCATTCCGACATCGTTTGGTGCCTCAAATCACCATTCGAAGTTTCGTACGGGTATAGTTGTAATTTTTACCGAAAATCATACATTGGGATTTGGAGGTATTCTTGTCTATCACATGCTCACAAAGCTTATGGCTTTGGTTCCAATGCATTCCGACATCGTTTGGTGCCTCAAATCACCATTCGAAGTTTCGTAGGGTTATATTTGTAATTTTCACCAAAAATCGTACATTGGGATTTGGAGGTATTCTTGTCTATCACATGCTCACAAAGCTTATGGCTTTGGTTCCAATGCATTCCGACATCGTTTGGTGCCTCAAATCACCATTCGAAGTTTCGTACGGGTATGTATAGATGTAATTTTCACCAAAAATCGTACATTGGGATTTGGAGGTATTCTTGTCTATCACATGCTCACAAAGCTTATGGCTTTGGTTCCAATGCATTCCGACATCGTTTGGTGCCTCAAATCACCATTCGAAGTTTCGTAGGGGTATAGTTGTAATTTTCATCAAAAATCGTACATTGGGATTTGGAGGTATTCTTGTCTATCACATGCTCACAAAGCTTATGGCTTTGGTTCCAATGCATTCCGACATCGTTTGGTGCCTCAAATCACCATTCGAAATTTCGTACGGGTGTGTATAGATGTAATTTTCACCAAAAATCGTACATTGGGATTTGGAGGTATTCTTGTCTATCACATGCTCACAAAGCTTATGGCTTTGGTTCCAATGCATTCCGACATCGTTTGGTGCCTCAAATCACCATTCGAAGTTTCGTAGGGTTATATTTGTAATTTTCACCAAAAATCGTACATTGGGATTTGGAGGTATTCTTGTCTATCACATGCTCACAAAGCTTATGGCTTTGGTTCCAATGCATTCCGACATCGTTTGATGCCTCAAATCACCATTCGAAGTTTCGTACGGGTATGTATAGATGTAATTTTCACCAAAAATCGTACATTGGGATTTGGAGGTATTCTTGTCTATCACATGCTCACAAAGCTTATGGCTTTGGTTCCAATGCATTCCGACATCGTTTGGTGCCTCAAATCACCATTCGAAGTTTCGTAGGGGTATAGTTGTAATTTTCATCAAAAATCGTACATTGGGATTTGGAGGTATTCTTGTCTATCACATGCTCACAAAGCTTATGGCTTTGGTTCCAATACATTCCGACATCGTTTGGTGCCTCAAATCACCATTCGAAGTTTCGTAGGGGTATAGTTGTAATTTTCACCAAAAATCGTACATTGGGATTTTGAGGTATTCTTGTCTATCACATGCTCACAAAGCTTATGGCTTTGGTTCAATGCATTCCGACATCGTTTGGTGCCTCAAATCACCATTCGAAGTTTCGTACGGGTATGTATAGATGTAATTTTCACCAAAACTCGTACATTGGGATTTGGAGGTATTCTTGTCTATCACATGCTCACAAAGCTTATGGCTTTGGTTCCAATGCATTCCGACATCGTTTGGTGCCTCAAATCACCATTCGAAGTTTCGTACGGGTATAGTTGTAATTTTCACCGAAAATCGTACATTGGGATTTTGAGGTATTCTTGTCTATCACATGCTCACAAAGCTTATGGCTTTGGTTCCAATGCATTCCGACATCGTTTGGTGCCTCAAATCACCATTCGAAGTTTCGTACGGGTATAGTTGTAATTTTTACCGAAAATCGTACATTGGGATTTGGAGGTATTCTTGTCTATCACATGCTCACAAAGCTTATGGCTTTGGTTCCAATGCATTCCGACATCGTTTGGTGCCTCAAATCACCATTCGAAATTTCGTACGGGTGTGTATAGATGTAATTTTCACCAAAAATCGTACATTGGGATTTGGAGGTATTCTTGTCTATCACATGCTCACAAAGCTTATGGCTTTGGTTCCAATGCATTCCGACATCGTTTGGTGCCTCAAATCACCATTCGAAGTTTCGTAGGGTTATATTTGTAATTTTCACCAAAAATCGTACATTGGGATTTGGAGGTATTCTTGTCTATCACATGCTCACAAAGCTTATGGCTTTGGTTCCAATGCATTCCGACATCGTTTGGTGCCTCAAATCACCATTCGAAGTTTCGTACGGGTATGTATAGATGTAATTTTCACCAAAAATCGTACATTGGGATTTGGAGGTATTCTTGTCTATCACATGCTCACAAAGCTTATGGCTTTGGTTCCAATGCATTCCGACATCGTTTGGTGCCTCAAATCACCATTCGAAGTTTCGTAGGGGTATAGTTGTAATTTTCATCAAAAATCGTACATTGGGATTTGGAGGTATTCTTGTCTATCACATGCTCACAAAGCTTATGGCTTTGGTTCCAATACATTCCGACATCGTTTGGTGCCTCAAATCACCATTCGAAGTTTCGTAGGGGTATAGTTGTAATTTTCACCAAAAATCGTACATTGGGATTTTGAGGTATTCTTGTCTATCACATGCTCACAAAGCTTATGGCTTTGGTTCCAATGCATTCCGACATCGTTTGGTGCCTCAAATCACCATTCGAAGTTTCGTACGGGTATGTATAGATGTAATTTTCACCAAAACTCGTACATTGGGATTTGGAGGTATTCTTGTCTATCACATGCTCACAAAGCTTATGGCTTTGGTTCCAATGCATTCCGACATCGTTTGGTGCCTCAAATCACCATTCGAAGTTTCGTACGGGTATAGTTGTAATTTTCACCGAAAATCGTACATTGGGATTTTGAGGTATTCTTGTCTATCACATGCTCACAAAGCTTATGGCTTTGGTTCCAATGCATTCCGACATCGTTTGGTGCCTCAAATCACCATTCGAAGTTTCGTACGGGTATAGTTGTAATTTTTACCGAAAATCATACATTGGGATTTGGAGGTATTCTTGTCTATCACATGCTCACAAAGCTTATGGCTTTGGTTCCAATGCATTCCGACATCGTTTGGTGCCTCAAATCACCATTCGAAGTTTCGTAGGGTTATATTTGTAATTTTCACCAAAAATCGTACATTGGGATTTGGAGGTATTCTTGTCTATCACATGCTCACAAAGCTTATGGCTTTGGTTCCAATGCATTCCGACATCGTTTGGTGCCTCAAATCACCATTCGAAGTTTCGTACGGGTATGTATAGATGTAATTTTCACCAAAAATCGTACATTGGGATTTGGAGGTATTCTTGTCTATCACATGCTCACAAAGCTTATGGCTTTGGTTCCAATGCATTCCGACATCGTTTGGTGCCTCAAATCACCATTCGAAGTTTCGTAGGGGTATAGTTGTAATTTTCATCAAAAATCGTACATTGGGATTTGGAGGTATTCTTGTCTATCACATGCTCACAAAGCTTATGGCTTTGGTTCCAATGCATTCCGACATCGTTTGGTGCCTCAAATCACCATTCGAAATTTCGTACGGGTGTGTATAGATGTAATTTTCACCAAAAATCGTACATTGGGATTTGGAGGTATTCTTGTCTATCACATGCTCACAAAGCTTATGGCTTTGGTTCCAATGCATTCCGACATCGTTTGGTGCCTCAAATCACCATTCGAAGTTTCGTAGGGTTATATTTGTAATTTTCACCAAAAATCGTACATTGGGATTTGGAGGTATTCTTGTCTATCACATGCTCACAAAGCTTATGGCTTTGGTTCCAATGCATTCCGACATCGTTTGGTGCCTCAAATCACCATTCGAAGTTTCGTACGGGTATGTATAGATGTAATTTTCACCAAAAATCGTACATTGGGATTTGGAGGTATTCTTGTCTATCACATGCTCACAAAGCTTATGGCTTTGGTTCCAATGCATTCCGACATCGTTTGGTGCCTCAAATCACCATTCGAAGTTTCGTAGGGGTATAGTTGTAATTTTCATCAAAAATCGTACATTGGGATTTGGAGGTATTCTTGTCTATCACATGCTCACAAAGCTTATGGCTTTGGTTCCAATACATTCCGACATCGTTTGGTGCCTCAAATCACCATTCGAAGTTTCGTAGGGGTATAGTTGTAATTTTCACCAAAAATCGTACATTGGGATTTTGAGGTATTCTTGTCTATCACATGCTCACAAAGCTTATGGCTTTGGTTCAATGCATTCCGACATCGTTTGGTGCCTCAAATCACCATTCGAAGTTTCGTACGGGTATGTATAGATGTAATTTTCACCAAAACTCGTACATTGGGATTTGGAGGTATTCTTGTCTATCACATGCTCACAAAGCTTATGGCTTTGGTTCCAATGCATTCCGACATCGTTTGGTGCCTCAAATCACCATTCGAAGTTTCGTACGGGTATAGTTGTAATTTTCACCGAAAATCGTACATTGGGATTTTGAGGTATTCTTGTCTATCACATGCTCACAAAGCTTATGGCTTTGGTTCCAATGCATTCCGACATCGTTTGGTGCCTCAAATCACCATTCGAAGTTTCGTACGGGTATAGTTGTAATTTTTACCGAAAATCATACATTGGGATTTGGAGGTATTCTTGTCTATCACATGCTCACAAAGCTTATGGCTTTGGTTCCAATGCATTCCGACATCGTTTGGTGCCTCAAATCACCATTCGAAATTTCGTACGGGTATGTATAGATGTAATTTTCACCAAAAATCGTACATTGGGATTTGGAGGTATTCTTGTCTATCACATGCTCACAAAGCTTATGGCTTTGGTTCCAATGCATTCCGACATCGTTTGGTGCCTCAAATCACCATTCGAAGTTTCGTAGGGTTATATTTGTAATTTTCACCAAAAATCGTACATTGGGATTTGGAGGTATTCTTGTCTATCACATGCTCACAAAGCTTATGGCTTTGGTTCCAATGCATTCCGACATCGTTTGGTGCCTCAAATCACCATTCGAAGTTTCGTACGGGTATGTATAGATGTAATTTTCACCAAAAATCGTACATTGGGATTTGGAGGTATTCTTGTCTATCACATGCTCACAAAGCTTATGGCTTTGGTTCCAATGCATTCCGACATCGTTTGGTGCCTCAAATCACCATTCGAAGTTTCGTAGGGGTATAGTTGTAATTTTCATCAAAAATCGTACATTGGGATTTGGAGGTATTCTTGTCTATCACATGCTCACAAAGCTTATGGCTTTGGTTCCAATGCATTCCGACATCGTTTGGTGCCTCAAATCACCATTCGAAATTTCGTACGGGTGTGTATAGATGTAATTTTCACCAAAAATCGTACATTGGGATTTGGAGGTATTCTTGTCTATCACATGCTCACAAAGCTTATGGCTTTGGTTCCAATGTATTCCGACATCGTTTGGTGCCTCAAATCACCATTCGAAATTTCGTACGGGTATGTATAGATGTAATTTTCACCAAAAATCGTACATTGGGATTTGGAGGTATTCTTGTCTATCACATGCTCACAAAGCTTATGGCTTTGGTTCCAATGCATTCCGACATCGTTTGGTGCCTCAAATCACCATTCGAAGTTTCGTAGGGTTATATTTGTAATTTTCACCAAAAATCGTACATTGGGATTTGGAGGTATTCTTGTCTATCACATGCTCACAAAGCTTATGGCTTTGGTTCCAATGCATTCCGACATCGTTTGGTGCCTCAAATCACCATTCGAAGTTTCGTACGGGTATGTATAGATGTAATTTTCACCAAAAATCGTACATTGGGATTTGGAGGTATTCTTGTCTATCACATGCTCACAAAGCTTATGGCTTTGGTTCCAATGCATTCCGACATCGTTTGGTGCCTCAAATCACCATTCGAAGTTTCGTAGGGGTATAGTTGTAATTTTCATCAAAAATCGTACATTGGGATTTGGAGGTATTCTTGTCTATCACATGCTCACAAAGCTTATGGCTTTGGTTCCAATGCATTCCGACATCGTTTGGTGCCTCAAATCACCATTCGAAATTTCGTACGGGTGTGTATAGATGTAATTTTCACCAAAAATCGTACATTGGGATTTGGAGGTATTCTTGTCTATCACATGCTCACAAAGCTTATGGCTTTGGTTCCAATGCATTCCGACATCGTTTGGTGCCTCAAATCACCATTCGAAGTTTCGTAGGGTTATATTTGTAATTTTCACCAAAAATCGTACATTGGGATTTGGAGGTATTCTTACCTATCACATGCTCACAAAGCTTATGGCTTTGGTTCCAATGCATTCCGACATCGTTTGGTGCCTCAAATCACCATTCGAAGTTTCGTACGGGTATGTATAGATGTAATTTTCACCAAAAATCGTACATTGGGATTTGGAGGTATTCTTGTCTATCACATGCTCACAAAGCTTATGGCTTTGGTTCCAATGCATTCCGACATCGTTTGGTGCCTCAAATCACCATTCGAAGTTTCGTAGGGGTATAGTTGTAATTTTCATCAAAAATCGTACATTGGGATTTGGAGGTATTCTTGTCTATCACATGCTCACAAAGCTTATGGCTTTGGTTCCAATACATTCCGACATCGTTTGGTGCCTCAAATCACCATTCGAAGTTTCGTAGGGGTATAGTTGTAATTTTCACCAAAAATCGTACATTGGGATTTGGAGGTATTCTTGTCTATCACATGCTCACAAAGCTTATGGATTTGATTCCAATGCATTCCGACATCGTTTGGTGCCTCAAATCACCATTCGAAGTTTCGTACGGGTGTAGTAGTAATTTTCACCGAAAATCGTACATTGGGATTTTGAGGTATTCTTGTCTGACACATGCTCACAAAGCTTATGGCTTTGGTTCCAATGCATTCCGACATCGTTTGGTGCCTCAAATCACCATTCGAAGTTTCTTACGGGTATGTATTGTTGTAATTTTCACCAAAAATCGTAAATTGGGCTTTTGAGGTATTCTTATCTATCACATGCTCACAAAGCTTATGGCTTTGGTTCCAATGCATTCCGACATCGTTTGGTGCCTCAAATCACCATTCGAAGTTTCGTACGAGTATGTATAGATGTAATTTTAACCAAAAATCGTACATTGGGATTTGGAGGTATTCTTGTCTATCACATGCTCACAAAGCTTATGGCTTTGGTTCCAATGCATTCCGACATCGTTTGGTGCCTCAAATCACCATTCGAAGTTTCGTAGGGGTATAGTTGTAATTTTCATCAAAAATCGTACATTGGAATTTGGAGGTATTCTTGTCTATCACATGCTCACAAAGCTTATGGCTTTGGTTCCAATACATTCCGACATCGTTTGGTGCCTCAAATCACCATTCGAAGTTTCGTAGGGGTATAGTTGTAATTTTCACCAAAAATCGTACATTGGGATTTGGAGGTATTCTTGTCTATCACATGCTCACAAAGCTTATGGCTTTGATTCCAATGCATTCCGACATCGTTTGGTGCCTCAAATCACCATTCGAAGTTTCGTACGGGTATAGTTGTAATTTTCACCAAAAATCGTACATTGGGATTTTGAGGTATTCTTGTCTGACACATGCTCACAAAGCTTATGGCTTTGGTTCCAATACATTCCAACATCGTTTGGTGCCTCAAATCACCATTCGAAGTTTCGTAGGGGTATAGTTGTAATTTTCACCAAAAATCGTACATTGAGATTTGGAGGTATTCTTTTCTATCACATGCTCACAAAGCTTATGGCTTTGATTCCAATGCATTCCGACATCGTTCGGTGCCTCAAATCACCATTCGAAGTTTCGTACGGGTATGTATAGATGTAATTTTCACCAAAAATCGTACATTGGGATTTGGAGGTATTCTTGTCTATCACATGCTCACAAAGCTTATGGCTTTGGTTCCAATGCATTCCGACATCGTTTGGTGCCTCAAATCACAATTCGAAGTTTCGTAGGGGTATAGTTGTAATTTTCATCAAAAATCGTACATTGAGATTTGGAGGTATTCTTGTCTATCACATGCTCACAAAGCTTATGGCTTTGGTTCCAATACATTCCGACATCGTTTGGTGCCTCAAATCACCATTCGAAGTTTCGTAGGGGTATAGTTGTAATTTTCACCAAAAATCGTACATTGGAATTTGGAGATATTCTTGTCTATCACATGCTCACAAAGCTTATGGCTTTGATTCCAATGCATTCCGACATCGTTTGGTGCCTCAAATCACCATTCGAAGTTTCGTACGGGTATAGTAGTAATTTTCACCGAAAATCGTACATTGGGATTTTGAGGTATTCTTGTCTGACACATGCTCACAAAGCTTATGGCTTTGGTTCCAATGCATTCCGACATCGTTTGGTTCCTCAAATCACCATTCGAAGTTTCTTACGGGTATGTATTGTTGTAATTTTCACCAAAAATCGTAAATTGGGCTTTTGAGGTATTCTTATCTATCACATGCTCACAAAGCTTATGGCTTTGGTTCCAATGCATTCCGACATCGTTTGGTGCCTCAAATCACAATTCGAAGTTTCATATGGGTATAGTTGTAATTTTCACCGAAAATCGTACATTGGGATTTTGAGGTATTCTTGTCTATCACATGCTCACAAAGCTTATGGCTTTGGTTCCAATGCATTCCGACATCGTTTGGTGCCTCAAATCACCATTCGAAGTTTCGTACGGGTATAGTTGTAATTTTCACCGAAAATCATACATTGGGATTTTGTGGTATTCTTGTCTAACACATGCTCACAAAGCTTATGGCTTTGGTTCCAATGCATTCCGACATAGTTTGGTGCCTCAAATCACCATTCGAAGTTTCGTACGGGTATAGTTGTATTTTTCACCGAAAATCGTACATTGGGATTTTGAGGTATTCTTGTCTATCACATGCTCACAAAGCTTATGGCTTTGGTTCCAATGCATTCCGACATCGTTTGGTGCCTCAAATCACCATTCGAAGTTTCGTACGGGTATGTATAGATGTAATTTTCACCAAAACTCGTACATTGGGATTTGGAGGTATTCTTGTCTATCACATGCTCACAAAGCTTATGGCTTTGGTTCCAATGCATTCCGACATCGTTTGGTGCCTCAAATCACCATTCGAAGTTTCGTACGGGTATAGTTGTAATTTTCACCGAAAATCGTACATTGGGATTTGGAGGTATTCTTGTCTATCACATGCTCACAAAGCTTATGGATTTGATTCCAATGCATTCCGACATCGTTTGGTGCCTCAAATCACCATTCGAAGTTTCGTACGGGTGTAGTAGTAATTTTCACCGAAAATCGTACATTGGGATTTTGAGGTATTCTTGTCTGACACATGCTCACAAAGCTTATGGCTTTGGTTTCAATGCATTCCGACATCGTTTGGTGCCTCAAATCACCATTCGAAGTTTTTTACGGGTATGTATTGTTGTAATTTTCACCAAAAATCGTAAATTGGGCTTTTGAGGTATTCTTATCTATCACATGCTCACAAAGCTTATGGCTTTGGTTCCAATGCATTTCGACATCGTTTGGTGCCTCAAATCACCATTCGATGTTTCGTACGGGTATGTATAGATGTAATTTTCACCAAAAATCGTACATTGGGATTTGGAGGTATTCTTGTCTATCACATGCTCACAAAGCTTATGGCTTTGGTTCCAATGCATTCCGACATCGTTTGGTGCCTCAAATCACCATTCGAAGTTTCGTAGGGGTATAGTTGTAATTTTCATCAAAAATCGTACATTGGAATTTGGAGGTATTCTTGTCTATCACATGCTCACAAAACTTATGGCTTTGGTTCCAATACATTCCGACATCGTTTGGTGCCTCAAATCACCATTCGAAGTTTCGTAGGGGTATAGTTGTAATTTTCACCAAAAATCGTACATTGGGATTTGGAGGTATTCTTGTCTATCACATGCTCACAAAGCTTATGGCTTTGATTCCAATGCATTCCGACATCGTTTGGTGCCTCAAATCACCATTCGAAGTTTCGTACGGGTATAGTTGTAATTTTCACCAAAAATCGTACAATGGGATTTTGAGGTATTCTTGTCTGACACATGCTCACAAAGCTTATGGCTTTGGTTCCAATACATTCCAACATCGTTTGGTGCCTCAAATCACCATTCGAAGTTTCGTAGGGGTATAGTTGTAATTTTCACCAAAAATCGTACATTGGGATTTGGAGGTATTCTTTTCTATCACATGCTCACAAAGCTTATGGCTTTGATTCCAATGCATTCCGACATCGTTTGGTGCCTCAAATCACCATTCGAAGTTTCGTACGGGTATGTATAGATGTAATTTTCACCAAAAATCGTACATTGGGATTTGGAGGTATTCTTGTCTATCACATGCTCACAAAGCTTATGGCTTTGGTTCCAATGCATTCCGACATCGTTTGGTACCTCAAATCACCATTCGAAGTTTCGTAGGGGTATAGTTGTAATTTTCATCAAAAATCGTACATTGGGATTTGGAGGTATTCTTGTCTATCACATGCTCACAAAGCTTATGGCTTTGGTTCCAATACATTCCGACATCGTTTGGTGCCTCAAATCACCATTCGAAGCTTCGTACGGGTATAGTAGTAATTTTCATCGAAAATCGTACATTGGGATTTTGAGGTATTCTTGTCTGACACATGCTCACAAAGCTTATGGCTTTGGTTCCAATGCATTCCGACATCGTTTGGTTCCTCAAATCACCATTCGAAGTTTCTTACGGGTATGTATTGTTGTAATTTTCACCAAAAATCGTAAATTGGGCTTTTGAGGTATTCTTATCTATCACATGCTCACAAAGCTTATGGCTTTGGTTCCAATGCATTCCGACATCGTTTGGTGCCTCAAATCACAATTCGAAGTTTCATATGGGTATAGTTGTAATTTTCACCGAAAATCGTACATTGGGATTTTGAGGTATTCTTGTCTATCACATGCTCACAAAGCTTATGGCTTTGGTTCCAATGCATTCCGACATCGTTTGGTGCCTCAAATCACCATTCGAAGTTTCGTACGGGTATAGTTGTAATTTTCACCGAAAATCATACATTGGGATTTTGTGGTATTCTTGTCTAACACATGCTCACAAAGCTTATGGCTTTGGTTCCAATGCATTCCGACATAGTTTGGTGCCTCAAATCACCATTCGAAGTTTCGTACGGGTATAGTTGTATTTTTCACCGAAAATCGTACATTGGGATTTTGAGGTATTCTTGTCTATCACATGCTCACAAAGCTTATGTCTTTGGTTCCAATGCATTCCGACATCGTTTGGTGCCTCAAATCACCATTCGAAGTTTCGTACGGGTATGTATAGATGTAATTTTCACCAAAAATCGTACATTGGGATTTGGAGGTATTCTTGTCTATCACATGCTCACAAAGCTTATGGCTTTGGTTCCAATGCATTCCGACATCGTTTGGTGCCTCAAATCACCATTCGAAGTTTCGTTGGGGTATAGTTGTAATTTTCATCAAAAATCGTACATTGGGATTTGGAGGTATTCTTGTCTATCACATGCTCACAAAGCTTATGGCTTTGGTTCCAATACATTCCGACATCGTTTGGTGCCTCAAATCACCATTCGAAGTTTCGTAGGGGTATAGTTGTAATTTTCACCAAAAATCGTACATTGGGATTTGGAGGTATTCTTGTCTATCACATGCTCACAAAGCTTATGGATTTGATTCCAATGCATTCCGACATCGTTTGGTGCCTCAAATCACCATTCGAAGTTTCGTACGGGTGTAGTAGTAATTTTCACCGAAAATCGTACATTGGGATTTTGAGGTATTCTTGTCTGACACATGCTCACAAAGCTTATGGCTTTGGTTCCAATGCATTCCGACATCGTTTGGTGCCTCAAATCACCATTCGAAGTTTCTTACGGGTATGTATTGTTGTAATTTTCACCAAAAATCGTAAATTGGGCTTTTGAGGTATTCTTATCTATCACATGCTCACAAAGCTTATGGCTTTGGTTCCAATGCATTCCGACATCGTTTGGTGCCTCAAATCACCATTCGAAGTTTCGTACGGGTATGTATAGATGTAATTTTCACCAAAAATCGTACATTGGGATTTGGAGGTATTCTTGTCTATCACATGCTCACAAAGCTTATGGCTTTGGTTCCAATGCATTCCGACATCGTTTGGTGCCTCAAATCACCATTCGAAGTTTCGTAGGGGTATAGTTGTAATTTTCATCAAAAATCGTACATTGGAATTTGGAGGTATTCTTGTCTATCACATGCTCACAAAGCTTATGGCTTTGGTTCCAATACATTCCGACATCGTTTGGTGCCTCAAATCACCATTCGAAGTTTCGTAGGGGTATAGTTGTAATTTTCACCAAAAATCGTACATTGGGATTTGGAGGTATTCTTGTCAATCACATGCTCACAAAGCTTATGACTTTGGTTCCAATGAATTCCGACATCGTTTGGTGCCTCAAATCAGCATTCGAAGTTTCGTACGGGTATAGTTGTAATTTTCACCGAAAATCATACATTGGGATTTTGAGGTATTCTTGTCTAACACATGCTCACAAAGCTTATGGCTTTGGTTCCAATGCATTTCGACATCGTTTGGTGCCTCAAATCACCATTCGAAGTTTCGTACGGGTATAGTTGTAATTTTCAACGAAAATCGTACATTGGGATTTCGAGGTATTCTTGTCTATCACATGCTCACAAAGCTTATGGCTTTGTTTCCAATGCATTCCGACATCGTTTGGTGCCTCAAATCACCATTCGAAGTTTCGTACGGGTATGTATTGTTGTAATTTTCACCAAAAATCGTAAATTGGGCTTTTGAGGTATTCTTATCTATCACATGCTCACAAAGCTTATGGCTTTGGTTCCAATGCATTCCGACATCGTTTAGTGCCTCAAATCACCATTCGAAGTTTCGTAGGGGTATAGTTGTAATTTTCACCAAAAATCGTACATTGGGATTTGGAGGTATTCTTGTCTATCACATGCTCACAAAGCTTATGGCTTTGGTTCCAATGCATTCCGATATCGTTTGGTGCCTCAAATCACCATTCGAAGTTTCGTATGGGTATGTATAGATGTAATTTTCACCAAAAATCGTACATTGGGATTTGGAGGTATTCTTGTCTATCACATGCTCACAAAGCTTATGGCTTTGGTTCCAATGCATTCCGACATCGTTTGGTGCCTCAAATCACCATTCGAAGTTTCGTACGGGTATGTATAGATGTAATTTTCACCAAAACTCGTACATTGGGATTTGGAGGTATTCTTGTCTATCACATGCTCACAAAGCTTATGGCTTTGGTTCCAATGCATTCCGACATCGTTTGGTGCCTCAAATCACCATTCGAAGTTTCGTACGGGTATAGTTGTAATTTTCACCGAAAATCGTACATTGGGATTTGGAGGTATTCTTGTCTATCACATGCTCACAAAGCTTATGGATTTGATTTCAATGCATTCCGACATCGTTTGGTGCCTCAAATCACCAATCGAAGTTTCGTAGGGGTATAGTTGTAATTTTCACCAAAAATCGTACATTGGGATTTGGAGGTATTCTTGTCTATCACATGCTCACAAAGCTTATGGCTTTGGTTCCAATGCATTCCGACATCGTTTGGTGCCTCAAATCACCATTCGAACTTTCGTAGGGGTATAGTTGTAATTTTCACCGAAAATCGTACATTGGGATTTTGAGGTATTCTTGTCTAACACATGCTCACAAAGCTTATGGCTTTGGTTCCAATACATTCCGACATCGTTTGGTGCCTCAAATCACCATTCGAAGTTTCGTAGGGGTATAATTGTAATTTTCACCAAAAATCGTACATTGGGATTTGGAGGTATTCTTGTCTATCACATGCTCACAAAGCTTATGGCTTTGATTCCAATGCATTCCGACATCGTTTGGTGCCTCAAATCACCATTCGAAGTTTCGTACGGGTATAGTTGTAATTTTCACCGAAAATCGTACATTGGGATTTTGAGGTATTCTTGTCTGACACATGCTCACAAAGCTTATGGCTTTGGTTCCAATACATTCCAACATCGTTTGGTGCCTCAAATCACCATTCGAAGTTTCGTAGGGGTATAGTTGTAATTTTCACCAAAAATCGTACATTGGGATTTGGAGGTATTCTTTTCTATCACATGCTCACAAAGCTTATGGCTTTGATTCCAATGCATTCCGACATCGTTTGGTGCCTCAAATCACCATTCGAAGTTTCGTACGGGTATGTATAGATGTAATTTTCACCAAAAATCGTACATTGGGATTTGGAGGTATTCTTGTCTATCACATGCTCACAAAGCTTATGGCTTTGGTTCCAATGCATTCCGACATCGTTTGGTGCCTCAAATCACCATTCGAAGTTTCGTAGGGGTATAGTTGTAATTTTCATCAAAAATCGTACATTGGGATTTGGAGGTATTCTTGTCTATCACATGCTCACAAAGCTTATGGCTTTGGATCCAATGCATTCCGACATCGTTTGGTGCCTCAAATCACCATTCGAAGTTTCGTAGGGGTATAGTTGTAATTTTCACCAAAAATCGTACATTGGGATTTGGAGGTATTCTTGTCTATCACATGCTCACAAAGCTTATGGCTTTGGTTCCAATGCATTTCGACATCGTTTGGTGCCTCAAATCACCATTCGAAGTTTCGTACGGGTATAGTTGTAATTTTCACCGAAAATCGTACATTGGGATTTGGAGGTATTCTTGTCTGACACATGCTCACAAAGCTTATGGCTTTGGTTCCAATGCATTCCGACATCGTTTGGTTCCTCAAATCACCATTCGAAGTTTCTTACGGGTATGTATTGTTGTAATTTTCACCAAAAATCGTAAATTGGGCTTTTGAGGTATTCTTATCTATCACATGCTCACAAAGCTTATGGCTTTGGTTCCAATGCATTCCGACATCGTTTGGTGCCTCAAATCACAATTCGAAGTTTCATATGGGTATAGTTGTAATTTTCACCGAAAATCGTACATTGGGATTTTGAGGTATTCTTGTCTATCACATGCTCACAAAGCTTATGGCTTTGGTTCCAATGCATTCCGACATCGTTTGGTGCCTCAAATCACCATTCGAAGTTTCGTACGGGTATAGTTGTAATTTTCACCGAAAATCATACATTGGGATTTTGTGGTATTCTTGTCTAACACATGCTCACAAAGCTTATGGCTTTGGTTCCAATGCATTCCGACATAGTTTGGTGCCTCAAATCACCATTCGAAGTTTCGTACGGGTATAGTTGTATTTTTCACCGAAAATCGTACATTGGGATTTTGAGGTATTCTTGTCTATCACATGCTCACAAAGCTTATGGCTTTGATTCCAATGCATTCCGACATCGTTTGGTGCCTCAAATCACCATTCGAAGTTTCGTACGGGTATGTATAGATGTAATTTTCACCAAAAATCGTACATTGGGATTTGGAGGTATTCTTGTCTATCACATGCTCACAAAGCTTATGGCTTTGGTTCCAATGCATTCCGACATCGTTTGGTACCTCAAATCACCATTCGAAGTTTCGTAGGGGTATAGTTGTAATTTTCATCAAAAATCGTACATTGGGATTTGGAGGTATTCTTGTCTATCACATGCTCACAAAGCTTATGGCTTTGGTTCCAATACATTCCGACATCGTTTGGTGCCTCAAATCACCATTCGAAGCTTCGTACGGGTATAGTAGTAATTTTCATCGAAAATCGTACATTGGGATTTTGAGGTATTCTTGTCTGACACATGCTCACAAAGCTTATGGCTTTGGTTCCAATGCATTCCGACATCGTTTGGTTCCTCAAATCACCATTCGAAGTTTCTTACGGGTATGTATTGTTGTAATTTTCACCAAAAATCGTAAATTGGGCTTTTGAGGTATTCTTATCTATCACATGCTCACAAAGCTTATGGCTTTGGTTCCAATGCATTCCGACATCGTTTGGTGCCTCAAATCACAATTCGAAGTTTCATATGGGTATAGTTGTAATTTTCACCGAAAATCGTACATTGGGATTTTGAGGTATTCTTGTCTATCACATGCTCACAAAGCTTATGGCTTTGGTTCCAATGCATTCCGACATCGTTTGGTGCCTCAAATCACCATTCGAAGTTTCGTACGGGTATAGTTGTAATTTTCACCGAAAATCATACATTGGGATTTTGTGGTATTCTTGTCTAACACATGCTCACAAAGCTTATGGCTTTGGTTCCAATGCATTCCGACATAGTTTGGTGCCTCAAATCACCATTCGAAGTTTCGTACGGGTATAGTTGTATTTTTCACCGAAAATCGTACATTGGGATTTTGAGGTATTCTTGTCTATCACATGCTCACAAAGCTTATGTCTTTGGTTCCAATGCATTCCGACATCGTTTGGTGCCTCAAATCACCATTCGAAGTTTCGTACGGGTATGTATAGATGTAATTTTCACCAAAAATCGTACATTGGGATTTGGAGGTATTCTTGTCTATCACATGCTCACAAAGCTTATGGCTTTGGTTCCAATGCATTCCGACATCGTTTGGTGCCTCAAATCACCATTCGAAGTTTCGTTGGGGTATAGTTGTAATTTTCATCAAAAATCGTACATTGGGATTTGGAGGTATTCTTGTCTATCACATGCTCACAAAGCTTATGGCTTTGGTTCCAATACATTCCGACATCGTTTGGTGCCTCAAATCACCATTCGAAGTTTCGTAGGGGTATAGTTGTAATTTTCACCAAAAATCGTACATTGGGATTTGGAGGTATTCTTGTCTATCACATGCTCACAAAGCTTATGGATTTGATTCCAATGCATTCCGACATCGTTTGGTGCCTCAAATCACCATTCGAAGTTTCGTACGGGTGTAGTAGTAATTTTCACCGAAAATCGTACATTGGGATTTTGAGGTATTCTTGTCTGACACATGCTCACAAAGCTTATGGCTTTGGTTCCAATGCATTCCGACATCGTTTGGTGCCTCAAATCACCATTCGAAGTTTCTTACGGGTATGTATTGTTGTAATTTTCACCAAAAATCGTAAATTGGGCTTTTGAGGTATTCTTATCTATCACATGCTCACAAAGCTTATGGCTTTGGTTCCAATGCATTCCGACATCGTTTGGTGCCTCAAATCACCATTCGAAGTTTCGTACGGGTATGTATAGATGTAATTTTCACCAAAAATCGTACATTGGGATTTGGAGGTATTCTTGTCTATCACATGCTCACAAAGCTTATGGCTTTGGTTCCAATGCATTCCGACATCGTTTGGTGCCTCAAATCACCATTCGAAGTTTCGTAGGGGTATAGTTGTAATTTTCATCAAAAATCGTACATTGGAATTTGGAGGTATTCTTGTCTATCACATGCTCACAAAGCTTATGGCTTTGGTTCCAATACATTCCGACATCGTTTGGTGCCTCAAATCACCATTCGAAGTTTCGTAGGGGTATAGTTGTAATTTTCACCAAAAATCGTACATTGGGATTTGGAGGTATTCTTGTCAATCACATGCTCACAAAGCTTATGACTTTGGTTCCAATGAATTCCGACATCGTTTGGTGCCTCAAATCAGCATTCGAAGTTTCGTACGGGTATAGTTGTAATTTTCACCGAAAATCATACATTGGGATTTTGAGGTATTCTTGTCTAACACATGCTCACAAAGCTTATGGCTTTGGTTCCAATGCATTTCGACATCGTTTGGTGCCTCAAATCACCATTCGAAGTTTCGTACGGGTATAGTTGTAATTTTCAACGAAAATCGTACATTGGGATTTCGAGGTATTCTTGTCTATCACATGCTCACAAAGCTTATGGCTTTGTTTCCAATGCATTCCGACATCGTTTGGTGCCTCAAATCACCATTCGAAGTTTCGTACGGGTATGTATTGTTGTAATTTTCACCAAAAATCGTAAATTGGGCTTTTGAGGTATTCTTATCTATCACATGCTCACAAAGCTTATGGCTTTGGTTCCAATGCATTCCGACATCGTTTAGTGCCTCAAATCACCATTCGAAGTTTCGTAGGGGTATAGTTGTAATTTTCACCAAAAATCGTACATTGGGATTTGGAGGTATTCTTGTCTATCACATGCTCACAAAGCTTATGGCTTTGGTTCCAATGCATTCCGATATCGTTTGGTGCCTCAAATCACCATTCGAAGTTTCGTATGGGTATGTATAGATGTAATTTTCACCAAAAATCGTACATTGGGATTTGGAGGTATTCTTGTCTATCACATGCTCACAAAGCTTATGGCTTTGGTTCCAATGCATTCCGACATCGTTTGGTGCCTCAAATCACCATTCGAAGTTTCGTACGGGTATGTATAGATGTAATTTTCACCAAAACTCGTACATTGGGATTTGGAGGTATTCTTGTCTATCACATGCTCACAAAGCTTATGGCTTTGGTTCCAATGCATTCCGACATCGTTTGGTGCCTCAAATCACCATTCGAAGTTTCGTACGGGTATAGTTGTAATTTTCACCGAAAATCGTACATTGGGATTTGGAGGTATTCTTGTCTATCACATGCTCACAAAGCTTATGGATTTGATTTCAATGCATTCCGACATCGTTTGGTGCCTCAAATCACCAATCGAAGTTTCGTAGGGGTATAGTTGTAATTTTCACCAAAAATCGTACATTGGGATTTGGAGGTATTCTTGTCTATCACATGCTCACAAAGCTTATGGCTTTGGTTCCAATGCATTCCGACATCGTTTGGTGCCTCAAATCACCATTCGAACTTTCGTAGGGGTATAGTTGTAATTTTCACCGAAAATCGTACATTGGGATTTTGAGGTATTCTTGTCTAACACATGCTCACAAAGCTTATGGCTTTGGTTCCAATACATTCCGACATCGTTTGGTGCCTCAAATCACCATTCGAAGTTTCGTAGGGGTATAATTGTAATTTTCACCAAAAATCGTACATTGGGATTTGGAGGTATTCTTGTCTATCACATGCTCACAAAGCTTATGGCTTTGATTCCAATGCATTCCGACATCGTTTGGTGCCTCAAATCACCATTCGAAGTTTCGTACGGGTATAGTTGTAATTTTCACCGAAAATCGTACATTGGGATTTTGAGGTATTCTTGTCTGACACATGCTCACAAAGCTTATGGCTTTGGTTCCAATACATTCCAACATCGTTTGGTGCCTCAAATCACCATTCGAAGTTTCGTAGGGGTATAGTTGTAATTTTCACCAAAAATCGTACATTGGGATTTGGAGGTATTCTTTTCTATCACATGCTCACAAAGCTTATGGCTTTGATTCCAATGCATTCCGACATCGTTTGGTGCCTCAAATCACCATTCGAAGTTTCGTACGGGTATGTATAGATGTAATTTTCACCAAAAATCGTACATTGGGATTTGGAGGTATTCTTGTCTATCACATGCTCACAAAGCTTATGGCTTTGGTTCCAATGCATTCCGACATCGTTTGGTGCCTCAAATCACCATTCGAAGTTTCGTAGGGGTATAGTTGTAATTTTCATCAAAAATCGTACATTGGGATTTGGAGGTATTCTTGTCTATCACATGCTCACAAAGCTTATGGCTTTGGATCCAATGCATTCCGACATCGTTTGGTGCCTCAAATCACCATTCGAAGTTTCGTAGGGGTATAGTTGTAATTTTCACCAAAAATCGTACATTGGGATTTGGAGGTATTCTTGTCTATCACATGCTCACAAAGCTTATGGCTTTGGTTCCAATGCATTTCGACATCGTTTGGTGCCTCAAATCACCATTCGAAGTTTCGTACGGGTATAGTTGTAATTTTCACCGAAAATCGTACATTGGGATTTGGAGGTATTCTTGTCTGACACATGCTCACAAAGCTTATGGCTTTGGTTCCAATGCATTCCGACATCGTTTGGTTCCTCAAATCACCATTCGAAGTTTCTTACGGGTATGTATTGTTGTAATTTTCACCAAAAATCGTAAATTGGGCTTTTGAGGTATTCTTATCTATCACATGCTCACAAAGCTTATGGCTTTGGTTCCAATGCATTCCGACATCGTTTGGTGCCTCAAATCACAATTCGAAGTTTCATATGGGTATAGTTGTAATTTTCACCGAAAATCGTACATTGGGATTTTGAGGTATTCTTGTCTATCACATGCTCACAAAGCTTATGGCTTTGGTTCCAATGCATTCCGACATCGTTTGGTGCCTCAAATCACCATTCGAAGTTTCGTACGGGTATAGTTGTAATTTTCACCGAAAATCATACATTGGGATTTTGTGGTATTCTTGTCTAACACATGCTCACAAAGCTTATGGCTTTGGTTCCAATGCATTCCGACATAGTTTGGTGCCTCAAATCACCATTCGAAGTTTCGTACGGGTATAGTTGTATTTTTCACCGAAAATCGTACATTGGGATTTTGAGGTATTCTTGTCTATCACATGCTCACAAAGCTTATGTCTTTGGTTCCAATGCATTCCGACATCGTTTGGTGCCTCAAATCACCATTCGAAGTTTCGTACGGGTATGTATAGATGTAATTTTCACCAAAAATCGTACATTGGGATTTGGAGGTAATCTTGTCTATCACATGCTCACAAAGCTTATGGCTTTGGTTCCAATGCATTCCGACATCGTTTGGTGCCTCAAATCACCATTCGAAGTTTCGTTGGGGTATAGTTGTAATTTTCATCAAAAATCGTACATTGGGATTTGGAGGTATTCTTGTCTATCACATGCTCACAAAGCTTATGGCTTTGGTTCCAATACATTCCGACATCGTTTGGTGCCTCAAATCACCATTCGAAGTTTCGTAGGGGTATAGTTGTAATTTTCACCAAAAATCGTACATTGGGATTTGGAGGTATTCTTGTCTATCACATGCTCACAAAGCTTATGGATTTGATTCCAATGCATTCCGACATCGTTTGGTGCCTCAAATCACCATTCGAAGTTTCGTACGGGTGTAGTAGTAATTTTCACCGAAAATCGTACATTGGGATTTTGAGGTATTCTTGTCTGACACATGCTCACAAAGCTTATGGCTTTGGTTCCAATGCATTCCGACATCGTTTGGTGCCTCAAATCACCATTCGAAGTTTCTTACGGGTATGTATTGTTGTAATTTTCACCAAAAATCGTAAATTGGGCTTTTGAGGTATTCTTATCTATCACATGCTCACAAAGCTTATGGCTTTGGTTCCAATGCATTCCGACATCGTTTGGTGCCTCAAATCACCATTCGAAGTTTCGTACGGGTATGTATAGATGTAATTTTCACCAAAAATCGTACATTGGGATTTGGAGGTATTCTTGTCTATCACATGCTCACAAAGCTTATGGCTTTGGTTCCAATGCATTCCGACATCGTTTGGTGCCTCAAATCACCATTCGAAGTTTCGTAGGGGTATAGTTGTAATTTTCATCAAAAATCGTACATTGGAATTTGGAGGTATTCTTGTCTATCACATGCTCACAAAGCTTATGGCTTTGGTTCCAATACATTCCGACATCGTTTGGTGCCTCAAATCACCATTCGAAGTTTCGTAGGGGTATAGTTGTAATTTTCACCAAAAATCGTACATTGGGATTTGGAGGTATTCTTGTCAATCACATGCTCACAAAGCTTATGACTTTGGTTCCAATGAATTCCGACATCGTTTGGTGCCTCAAATCAGCATTCGAAGTTTCGTACGGGTATAGTTGTAATTTTCACCGAAAATCATACATTGGGATTTTGAGGTATTCTTGTCTAACACATGCTCACAAAGCTTATGGCTTTGGTTCCAATGCATTTCGACATCGTTTGGTGCCTCAAATCACCATTCGAAGTTTCGTACGGGTATAGTTGTAATTTTCAACGAAAATCGTACATTGGGATTTCGAGGTATTCTTGTCTATCACATGCTCACAAAGCTTATGGCTTTGTTTCCAATGCATTCCGACATCGTTTGGTGCCTCAAATCACCATTCGAAGTTTCGTACGGGTATGTATTGTTGTAATTTTCACCAAAAATCGTAAATTGGGCTTTTGAGGTATTCTTATCTATCACATGCTCACAAAGCTTATGGCTTTGGTTCCAATGCATTCCGACATCGTTTAGTGCCTCAAATCACCATTCGAAGTTTCGTAGGGGTATAGTTGTAATTTTCACCAAAAATCGTACATTGGGATTTGGAGGTATTCTTGTCTATCACATGCTCACAAAGCTTATGGCTTTGGTTCCAATGCATTCCGATATCGTTTGGTGCCTCAAATCACCATTCGAAGTTTCGTATGGGTATGTATAGATGTAATTTTCACCAAAAATCGTACATTGGGATTTGGAGGTATTCTTGTCTATCACATGCTCACAAAGCTTATGGCTTTGGTTCCAATGCATTCCGACATCGTTTGGTGCCTCAAATCACCATTCGAAGTTTCGTACGGGTATGTATAGATGTAATTTTCACCAAAACTCGTACATTGGGATTTGGAGGTATTCTTGTCTATCACATGCTCACAAAGCTTATGGCTTTGGTTCCAATGCATTCCGACATCGTTTGGTGCCTCAAATCACCATTCGAAGTTTCGTACGGGTATAGTTGTAATTTTCACCGAAAATCGTACATTGGGATTTGGAGGTATTCTTGTCTATCACATGCTCACAAAGCTTATGGATTTGATTTCAATGCATTCCGACATCGTTTGGTGCCTCAAATCACCAATCGAAGTTTCGTAGGGGTATAGTTGTAATTTTCACCAAAAATCGTACATTGGGATTTGGAGGTATTCTTGTCTATCACATGCTCACAAAGCTTATGGCTTTGGTTCCAATGCATTCCGACATCGTTTGGTGCCTCAAATCACCATTCGAACTTTCGTAGGGGTATAGTTGTAATTTTCACCGAAAATCGTACATTGGGATTTTGAGGTATTCTTGTCTAACACATGCTCACAAAGCTTATGGCTTTGGTTCCAATACATTCCGACATCGTTTGGTGCCTCAAATCACCATTCGAAGTTTCGTAGGGGTATAATTGTAATTTTCACCAAAAATCGTACATTGGGATTTGGAGGTATTCTTGTCTATCACATGCTCACAAAGCTTATGGCTTTGATTCCAATGCATTCCGACATCGTTTGGTGCCTCAAATCACCATTCGAAGTTTCGTACGGGTATAGTTGTAATTTTCACCGAAAATCGTACATTGGGATTTTGAGGTATTCTTGTCTGACACATGCTCACAAAGCTTATGGCTTTGGTTCCAATACATTCCAACATCGTTTGGTGCCTCAAATCACCATTCGAAGTTTCGTAGGGGTATAGTTGTAATTTTCACCAAAAATCGTACATTGGGATTTGGAGGTATTCTTTTCTATCACATGCTCACAAAGCTTATGGCTTTGATTCCAATGCATTCCGACATCGTTTGGTGCCTCAAATCACCATTCGAAGTTTCGTACGGGTATGTATAGATGTAATTTTCACCAAAAATCGTACATTGGGATTTGGAGGTATTCTTGTCTATCACATGCTCACAAAGCTTATGGCTTTGGTTCCAATGCATTCCGACATCGTTTGGTGCCTCAAATCACCATTCGAAGTTTCGTAGGGGTATAGTTGTAATTTTCATCAAAAATCGTACATTGGGATTTGGAGGTATTCTTGTCTATCACATGCTCACAAAGCTTATGGCTTTGGATCCAATGCATTCCGACATCGTTTGGTGCCTCAAATCACCATTCGAAGTTTCGTAGGGGTATAGTTGTAATTTTCACCAAAAATCGTACATTGGGATTTGGAGGTATTCTTGTCTATCACATGCTCACAAAGCTTATGGCTTTGGTTCCAATGCATTTCGACATCGTTTGGTGCCTCAAATCACCATTCGAAGTTTCGTACGGGTATAGTTGTAATTTTCACCGAAAATCGTACATTGGGATTTGGAGGTATTCTTGTCTATCACATGCTCACAAAGCTTATGGATTTGATTTCAATGCATTCCGACATCGTTTGGTGCCTCAAATCACCAATCGAAGTTTCGTAGGGGTATAGTTGTAATTTTCACCAAAAATCGTACATTGGGATTTGGAGGTATTCTTGTCTATCACATGCTCACAAAGCTTATGGCTTTGGTTCCAATGCATTCCGACATCGTTTGGTGCCTCAAATCACCATTCGAACTTTCGTAGGGGTATAGTTGTAATTTTCACCGAAAATCGTACATTGGGATTTTGAGGTATTCTTGTCTAACACATGCTCACAAAGCTTATGGCTTTGGTTCCAATACATTCCGACATCGTTTGGTGCCTCAAATCACCATTCGAAGTTTCGTAGGGGTATAATTGTAATTTTCACCAAAAATCGTACATTGGGATTTGGAGGTATTCTTGTCTATCACATGCTCACAAAGCTTATGGCTTTGGTTCCAATGCATTCCGACATCGTTTGGTGCCTCAAATCACCATTCGAAGTTTCGTACGGGTATAGTTGTAATTTTCACCGAAAATCGTACATTGGGATTTGGAGGTATTCTTGTCTATCACATGCTCACAAAGCTTATGGATTTGATTTCAATGCATTCCGACATCGTTTGGTGCCTCAAATCACCAATCGAAGTTTCGTAGGGGTATAGTTGTAATTTTCACCAAAAATCGTACATTGGGATTTGGAGGTATTCTTGTCTATCACATGCTCACAAAGCTTATGGCTTTGGTTCCAATGCATTCCGACATCGTTTGGTGCCTCAAATCACCATTCGAACTTTCGTAGGGGTATAGTTGTAATTTTCACCGAAAATCGTACATTGGGATTTTGAGGTATTCTTGTCTAACACATGCTCACAAAGCTTATGGCTTTGGTTCCAATACATTCCGACATCGTTTGGTGCCTCAAATCACCATTCGAAGTTTCGTAGGGGTATAATTGTAATTTTCACCAAAAATCGTACATTGGGATTTGGAGGTATTCTTGTCTATCACATGCTCACAAAGCTTATGGCTTTGATTCCAATGCATTCCGACATCGTTTGGTGCCTCAAATCACCATTCGAAGTTTCGTACGGGTATAGTTGTAATTTTCACCGAAAATCGTACATTGGGATTTTGAGGTATTCTTGTCTGACACATGCTCACAAAGCTTATGGCTTTGGTTCCAATACATTCCAACATCGTTTGGTGCCTCAAATCACCATTCGAAGTTTCGTAGGGGTATAGTTGTAATTTTCACCAAAAATCGTACATTGGGATTTGGAGGTATTCTTTTCTATCACATGCTCACAAAGCTTATGGCTTTGATTCCAATGCATTCCGACATCGTTTGGTGCCTCAAATCACCATTCGAAGTTTCGTACGGGTATGTATAGATGTAATTTTCACCAAAAATCGTACATTGGGATTTGGAGGTATTCTTGTCTATCACATGCTCACAAAGCTTATGGCTTTGGTTCCAATGCATTCCGACATCGTTTGGTGCCTCAAATCACCATTCGAAGTTTCGTAGGGGTATAGTTGTAATTTTCATCAAAAATCGTACATTGGGATTTGGAGGTATTCTTGTCTATCACATGCTCACAAAGCTTATGGCTTTGGATCCAATGCATTCCGACATCGTTTGGTGCCTCAAATCACCATTCGAAGTTTCGTACGGGTATAGTAGTAATTTTCACCGAAAATCGTACATTGGAATTTTGAGGTATTCTTGTCTGACACATGCTCACAAAGCTTATGGCTTTGGTTCCAATGCATTCCGACATCGTTTGGTTCCTCAAATCACCATTCGAAGTTTCTTACGGGTATGTATTGTTGTAATTTTCACCAAAAATCATAAATTGGGCTTTTGAGGTATTCTTATCTATCACATGCTCACAAAGCTTATGGCTTTGGTTCCAATGCATTCCGACATCGTTTGGTGCCTCAAATCACAATTCGAAGTTTCATATGGGTATAGTTGTAATTTTCACCGAAAATCGTACATTGGGATTTTGAGGTATTCTTGTCTATCACATGCTCACAAAGCTTATGGCTTTGGTTCCAATGCATTCCGACATCGTTTGGTGCCTCAAATCACCATTCGAAGTTTCGTACGGGTATAGTTGTAATTTTCACCGAAAATCATACATTGGGATTTTGTGGTATTCTTGTCTAACACATGCTCACAAAGCTTATGGCTTTGGTTCCAATGCATTCCGACATAGTTTGGTGCCTCAAATCACCATTCGAAGTTTCGTACGGGTATAGTTGTATTTTTCACCGAAAATCGTACATTGGGATTTTGAGGTATTCTTGTCTATCACATGCTCACAAAGCTTATGGCTTTGGTTCCAATGCATTCCGACATCGTTTGGTGCCTCAAATCACCATTCGAAGTTTCGTACGGGTATGTATAGATGTAATTTTCACCAAAACTCGTACATTGGGATTTGGAGGTATTCTTGTCTATCACATGCTCACAAAGCTTATGGCTTTGGTTCCAATGCATTCCGACATCGTTTGGTGCCTCAAATCACCATTCGAAGTTTTGTACGGGTATAGTTGTAATTTTCACCGAAAATCGTACATTGGGATTTTGAGGTATTCTTGTCTATCACATGCTCACAAAGCTTATGGCTTTGGTTCCAATGCATTCCGACATCGTTTGGTGCCTCAAATCACCATTCGAAGTTTCGTACGGGTATAGTTGTAATTTTTACCGAAAATCATACATTGGGATTTGGAGGTATTCTTGTCTATCACATGCTCACAAAGCTTATGGCTTTGGTTCCAATGCATTCCGACATCGTTTGGTGCCTCAAATCACCATTCGAAATTTCGTACGGGTATGTATAGATGTAATTTTCACCAAAAATCGTACATTGGGATTTGGAGGTATTCTTGTCTATCACATGCTCACAAAGCTTATGGCTTTGGTTCCAATGCATTCCGACATCGTTTGGTGCCTCAAATCACCATTCGAAGTTTCGTACGGTTATATTTGTAATTTTCACCACCAATCGTACATTGGGATTTGGAGGTATTCTTGTCTATCACATGCTCACAAAGCTTATGGCTTTGGTTCCAATGCATTCCGACATCGTTTGGTGCCTCAAATCACCATTCGAAGTTTCGTACGGGTATGTATAGATGTAATTTTCACCAAAAATCGTACATTGGGATTTGGAGGTATTCTTGTCTATCACATGCTCACAAAGCTTATGGCTTTGGTTCCAATGCATTCCGACATCGTTTGGTGCCTCAAATCACCATTCGAAGTTTCGTAGGGGTATAGTTGTAATTTTCATCAAAAATCGTACATTGGGATTTGGAGGTATTCTTGTCTATCACATGCTCACAAAGCTTATGGCTTTGGTTCCAATACATTCCGACATCGTTTGGTGCCTCAAATCACCATTCGAAGTTTCGTAGGGGTATAGTTGTAATTTTCACCAAAAATCGTACATTGGGATTTGGAGGTATTCTTGTCTATCACATGCTCACAAAGCTTATGGATTTGATTCCAATGCATTCCGACATCGTTTGGTGCCTCAAATCACCATTCGAAGTTTCGTAGGGGTATAGTTGTAATTTTCACCAAAAATCGTACATTGGGATTTGGAGGTATTCTTGTCTATCACATTCTCACAAAGCTTATGGATTTGATTCCAATGCATTCCGACATCGTTTGGTGCCTCAAATCACCATTCGAAGTTTCGTACGGGTGTAGTAGTAATTTTCACCGAAAATCGTAAATTGGGCTTTTGAGGTATTCTTATCTATCACATGCTCACAAAGCTTATGGCTTTGGTTCCAATGCATTCCGACATCGTTTGGTGCCTCAAATCACCATTCGAAGTTTCGTACGGGTATGTATAGATGTAATTTTCACCAAAAATCGTACATTGGGATTTGGAGGTATTCTTGTCTATCACATGCTCACAAAGCTTATGGCTTTGGTTCCAATGCATTCCGACATCGTTTGGTGCCTCAAATCACCATTCGAAGTTTCGTAGGGGTATAGTTGTAATTTTCATCAAAAATCGTACTGGAATTTGGAGGTATTCTTGTCTATCACATGCTCACAAAGCTTATGGCTTTGGTTCCAATACATTCCGACATCGTTTGGTGCCTCAAATCACCATTCGAAGTTTCGTAGGGGTATAGTTGTAATTTTCACCAAAAATCGTACATTGAGATTTGGAGGTATTCTTGTCTATCACATTCTCACAAAGCTTATGGATTTGATTCCAATGCATTCCGACATCGTTTGGTGCCTCAAATCACCATTCGAAGTTTCGTACGGGTGTAGTAGTAATTTTCACCGAAAATCGTACATTGGGATTTTGAGGTATTCTTGTCTGACACATGCTCACAAAGCTTATGGCTTTGGTTCCAATGCATTCCGACATCGTTTGGTTCCTCAAATCACCATTCGAAGTTTCTTACGGGTATGTATTGTTGTAATTTTCACCAAAAATCGTAAATTGGGCTTTTGAGGTATTCTTATCTATCACATGCTCACAAAGCTTATGGCTTTGGTTCCAATGCATTCCGACATCGTTTGGTGCCTCAAATCACAATTCGAAGTTTCATATGGGTATAGTTGTAATTTTCACCGAAAATCGTACATTGGGATTTTGAGGTATTCTTGTCTATCACATGCTCACAAAGCTTATGGCTTTGGTTCCAATGCATTCCAACATCGTTTGGTGCCTCAAATCACCATTCGAAGTTTCGTAGGGGTATAGTTGTAATTTTCATCAAAAATCGTACATTGGAATTTGGAGGTATTCTTGTCTATCACATGCTCACAAAGCTTATGGCTTTGGTTCCAATACATTCCGACATCGTTTGGTGCCTCAAATCACCATTCGAAGTTTCGTAGGGGTATAGTTGTAATTTTCACCAAAAATCGTACATTGGGATTTGGAGGTATTCTTGTCTATCACATGCTCACAAAGCTTATGGATTTGATTCCAATGGATTCCGACATCGTTTGGTGCCTCAAATCACCATTCGAAGTTTCGTACGGGTGTAGTAGTAATTTTCACCGAAAATCGTACATTGGGATTTTGAGGTATTCTTGTCTGACACATGCTCACAAAGCTTATGGCTTTGGTTCCAATGCATTCCGACATCGTTTGGTGCCTCAAATCACCATTCGAAGTTTCTTACGGGTATGTATTGTTGTAATTTTCACCAAAAATCGTAAATTGGGCTTTTGAGGTATTCTTATCTATCACATGCTCACAAAGCTTATGGCTTTGGTTCCAATGCATTCCGACATCGTTTGGTGCCTCAAATCACCATTCGAAGTTTCGTACGGGTATGTATAGATGTAATTTTCACCAAAAATCGTACATTGGGATTTGGAGGTATTCTTGTCTATCACATGCTCACAAAGCTTATGGCTTTGGTTCCAATGCATTCCGACATCGTTTGGTGCCTCAAATCACCATTCGAAGTTTCGTAGGGGTATAGTTGTAATTTTCATCAAAAATCGTACTGGAATTTGGAGGTATTCTTGTCTATCACATGCTCACAAAGCTTATGGCTTTGGTTCCAATACATTCCGACATCGTTTGGTGCCTCAAATCACCATTCGAAGTTTCGTAGGGGTATAGTTGTAATTTTCACCAAAAATCGTACATTGGGATTTGGAGGTATTCTTGTCTATCACATTCTCACAAAGCTTATGGATTTGATTCCAATGCATTCCGACATCGTTTGGTGCCTCAAATCACCATTCGAAGTTTCGTACGGGTGTAGTAGTAATTTTCACCGAAAATCGTACATTGGGATTTTGAGGTATTCTTGTCTGACACATGCTCACAAAGCTTATGGCTTTGGTTCCAATGCATTCCGACATCGTTTGGTTCCTCAAATCACCATTCGAAGTTTCTTACGGGTATGTATTGTTGTAATTTTCACCAAAAATCGTAAATTGGGCTTTTGAGGTATTCTTATCTATCACATTCTCACAAAGCTTATGGCTTTGGTTCCAATGCATTCCGACATCGTTTGGTGCCTCAAATCACAATTCGAAGTTTCATATGGGTATAGTTGTAATTTTCACCGAAAATCGTACATTGGGATTTTGAGGTATTCTTGTCTATCACATGCTCACAAAGCTTATGGCTTTGGTTCCAATGCATTCCAACATCGTTTGGTGCCTCAAATCACCATTCGAAGTTTCGTACGGGTATAGTTGTAATTTTCACCGAAAATCATACATTGGGATTTTGTGGTATTCTTGTCTAACACATGCTCACAAAGCTTATGGCTTTGGTTCCAATGCATTCCGACATAGTTTGGTGCCTCAAATCACCATTCGAAGTTTCGTACGGGTATAGTTGTATTTTTCACCGAAAATCGTACATTGGGATTTTGAGGTATTCTTGTCTATCACATGCTCACAAAGCTTATGGCTTTGGTTCCAATGCATTCCGACATCGTTTGGTGCCTCAAATCACCATTCGAAGTTTCGTACGGGTATGTATAGATGTAATTTTCACCAAAACTCGTACATTGAGATTTGGAGGTATTCTTGTCTATCACATGCTCACAAAGCTTATGGCTTTGGTTCCAATGCATTCCGACATCGTTTGGTGCCTCAAATCACCATTCGAAGTTTCGTAGGGGTATATTTGTAATTTTCACCAAAAATCGTACATTGGGATTTGGAGGTATTCTTGTCTATCACATGCTCACAAAGCTTATGGCTTTGGTTCCAATGCATTCCGACATCGTTTGGTGCCTCAAATCACCATTCGAAGTTTCGTACGGGTATAGTTGTAATTTTCACCAAAAATCGTACATTGGGATTTGGAGGTATTCTTGTCTATCACATGCTCACAAAGCTTATGGCTTTGATTCCAATGCATTCCGACATCGTTTGGTGCCTCAAATCACCATTCGAAGTTTCGTACGGGTATAGTTGTAATTTTCACCGAAAATCGTACATTGGGATTTTGAGGTATTCTTGTCTGACAGATGCTCACAAAGATTATGGCTTTGGTTCCAGTGCATTCCGACATCGTTTGGTGCCTCAAATCACCATTCGAAGTTTCGTACGGGTATGTATTGTTGTAATTTTCACCAAAAATCGTAAATTGGGCTTTTGAGGTATTCTTATCTATCACATGCTCACAAAGCTTATGGCTTTGGTTCCAATGCACTCCGACTTCGTTTGGTGCCTCAAATCACAATTCGAAGTTTCGTACGGGTATAGTTGTAATTTTCACCGAAAATTATTGTAATGCCCAATGATCTCACACCAAGCCAACAATAAGCATGTCATATAGTTAGCATTTATTGATTTATAGCATATGAATGGCATGATTGCACGAATATGAGTATTTGCTAATTATATGATAAATGCATGATTTTACAAAAATACTTGCGCGCTCATATGTGATACCTGCATTTAGAATGCATTTAATTTGCATCCTCTACTAGTTAAGCGAAAGTGACGACTAAGCAGGCATGACGTTTAGACAATTAACGAACTAGATTAAGCAGGGTTGACGTCTAGCACTTATCACGAATTAATTAACGAACAAAAAATTTGAGGTGCTTCCCAGGAGGTCACTCATCTTAGGATTTCTCTGGTATGAGCACGCTTAACTTTAGAGTTTCGATCGAATACGGTACATTAAACCTTCCCGTTAATTATCGGGTAAATATATTTTACACACTACGCGTCACTTACGTGTTACCTATATGTCCCGATTAGTTTAAATACATGACACGTAGAAAATATAACGTATAAATGTATAACACGTAATAAGCTAGCAGCTGCAAATAATTCAATTAATATAATAATATTATTTTTTCAAACTTGGTCACCAAGCTTGCTTAGCCGACATACCTTTTTAGTATATATATACATATAAGTCATTTTTCCAAGTGCAAATGTTAGAAGGAAAGAAAGAGAGGAACAGCAAAGAAAAATAGAGGAAAGGAGAAGAAAGAAAAAAAAAAAGAGAGAAAAGAGAGGGAAAAATTTTGGGAAAAATAGGAAAGGATTAGTAGCGCGTGAAACAAGCTATGCGAATCGACGTATTCGTTACAAGTAAGTAATTTATCGATAGTTTCTTCAATTTAATCGGTGAATTTAGAATATTAGTCGAAAATCGTATTTAGGCATCGTATATATATCATTTTACAGGTTAGTTCCTATAGGTAGCTTGCGATATCGTCACCGTCATTGATTTCAATAATAACGACTTAAGGTAAGTACAAGCTTTTCTTGATGTGTCATAAGAATCAATATTATGCATTTTTATGATTATTTATGTTGACTGTGTGAAAATGAATGTATTATGTGCCAATTGTGTTAAATGTTGATGATTTATGATTTATTATACGTGATATTGAAAATGAAGGTTTTATGATATGAAATGTTGAGGTACATATGATTATCTTGCATTATTATGCTATACATGTGAAGAACACGTTTTCGAAAGTGAGGTTTGGTATTTGGCGGTCGGGTAGGCACGGGACGCGGGAGGGACCGGCGGACCCACAGAGGGTGGTGAATACCTTGAGGTGTAAAAACCAAGATAGATAAAGCCACGATATATGATGAAGCTAGCAGCTAATATCATCGGCCGAAAGGTCGGTATGAGAACCCCCGCGATGCTTCTTTTTATGGCCATATATGAACAGGTTCCGAAAACAGACGCCTATCATCATCAGTCGAATACCATACTTCGGGGTACCCAAGAGGAAAAAGATAATGTTTTAAATGAACTATGCATTATTGACTGTCTTACGTGTTACGTGATATATTGTTATAACTGAGCTTCTTCTTACTGAGCCATTAGCTCATTAGATTCTTATGATGCAGGTGATGATCATGTACATATGTGAAGGTTGCCCAAGTATCCCGAGCGGTCAGACAGAGCTATGTTCATATGCCGTGTTTCGAGCGTTTTGTAGCTCAAAAACTCTGATTTTTGTTTTTAATAGCCGCTCTGTTATGGTTTTGTAAACAAACTTATGTTTATGTACAGGGTTTAGTTTGTAAAAGAAAAATGGTTTGTTTTATTTAAAAGATGTATTTTTATTATTTCAGAAAACCATAACATTTACGAAAGAAAAGGGTCATCGTCCCCGGGCCCCGGTCTGGGGGTGTGACAATTGTACATTGGGATTTTGAGGTATTCTTGTCTATCACATGCTCACAAAGCTTATGGCTTTGGTTCCAATGCATTCCGACATCGTTTGGTGCCTCAAATCACCATTCGAAGTTTCGTACGGGTATAGTTGTAATTTTCACCGAAAATCGAACATTGGGATTTTGAGGTATTCTTGTCTGACACATGCTCACAAAGCTTATGGCTTTGGTTCCAATGCATTCCGACATCGTTTGGTGCCTCAAATCACCATTCGAAGTTTCGTACGGGTATGTATTGTTGTAATTTTCACCAAAAATCGTAAATTGGGCTTTTGAGGTATTCTTATCTATCACATGCTCACAAAGCTTATGGCTTTGGTTCCAATGCATTCCGACATCGTTTGGTGCCTCAAATCACAATTCGAAGTTTCGTACGGGTATAGTTGTAATTTTCACAGAAAATCGTACATTGGGATTTTGAGGTATTCTTGTCTATCACATGCTCACAAAGCTTATGGCTTTGGTTCCAATGCATTCCGACATCGTTTGGTGCCTCAAATCACCATTCGAAGTTTCGTACGGGTATAGTTGTAATTTTCACCGAAAATCATACATTGGGATTTTGAGGTATTCTTGTCTAACACATGCTCACAAAGCTTATGGCTTTGGTTCCAATGCATTCTGACATCGTTTGGTGCCTCAAATCACCATTCGAAGTTTCGTACGGGTATAGTTGTATTTTTCACCGAAAATCGTACATTGGGATTTTGAGGTATTCTTGTCTATCACATGCTCACAAAGCTTATGGCTTTGGTTGCAATGCATTCCGACATCGTTTGGTGCCTCAAATCACCATTCGAAGTTTCGCGGGTATGTATAGATGTAATTTTCACCAAAAATCGTACATTGGGATTTGGAGGTGTTCTTGTCTATCACATGCTCACAAAGCTTTTGGCTTTGGTTCCAATGCATTCCGACATCGTTTGGTGCCTCAAATCACCATTCGAAGTTTCGTACGGGTATAGTTGTAATTTTCACCGAAAATCGTACATTGGGATTTTGAGGTATTCTTGTCTATCACATGCTCACAAAGCTTATGGCTTTGATTCCAATGCATTCCGACATCGTTTGGTGCCTCAAATCACCATTCGAAGTTTCGTACGGGTATGTATAGATGTAATTTTCACCAAAAATCGTACATTGGGATTTGGAGGTATTCTTGTCTATCACATGCTCACAAAGCTTATGGCTTTGGTTCCAATGCATTCCGACATCGTTTGGTGCCTCAAATCACCATTTGAAGTTTCATAGGGGTATATTTGTAATTTTCACCAAAAATCGTACATTGGGATTTGGAGGTATTCTTGTCTATCACATGCTCACAAAGCTTATGGCTTTGGTTCCAATGCATTCCGACATCGTTTGGTGCCTCAAATCACCATTCGAACTTTCGTAGGGGTATAGTTGTAATTTTCACCAAAAATCGTACATTGGGATTTGGAGGTATTCTTGTCTATCACATGCTCACAAAGCTTATGGCTTTGGTTCCAATGCATTCCGACATCGTTTGGTGCCTCAAATCACCATTCGAAGTTTCGTACGGGTATGTATAGATGTAATTTTCACCAAAAATCGTACATTGGGATTTGGAGATATTCTTGTCTATCACATGCTCACAAAGCTTATGGCTTTGGTTTCAATGCATTCCGACATCGTTTGGTGCCTCAAATCACCATTCGAAGTTTCGTAGGGGTATAGTTGTAATTTTCACCAAAAATCGTACATTGGGATTTGGAGGTATTCTTGTCTATCACATGCTCACAAAGCTTATGGCTTTGGTTCCAATGCATTCCGACATCGTTTGGTGCCTCAAATCACCATTCGAACTTTCGTAGGGGTATAGTTGTAATTTTCACCGAAAATCGTACATTGGGATTTTGAGGTATTCTTGTCTGACACATGCTCACAAAGTTTATGGCTTTGGTTCCAATACATTCCGACATCGTTTGGTGCCTCAAATCACCATTCAAAGTTTCGTAGGGGTATAGTTGTAATTTTCACCAAAAATCGTACATTGGGATTTGGAGGTATTCTTGTCTATCACATGCTGACAAAGCTTATGGCTTTGATTCCAATGCATTCCGACATCGTTTGGTGCCTCAAATCACCATTCGAAGTTTCGTACGGGTGTAGTAGTAATTTTCACCGAAAATCGTACATTGGGATTTTGAGGTATTCTTGTCTGACACATGCTCACAAAGCTTTTGGCTTTGGTTCCAATGCATTCCGACATCGTTTGGTGCCTCAAATCACCATTCGAAGTTTCTTACGGGTATGTATTGTTGTAATTTTCACCAAAAATCGTAAATTGGGCTTTTGAGGTATTCTTATCTATCACATGCTCACAAAGCTTATGGCTTTGGTTCCAATGCATTCCGACATCGTTTGGTGCCTCAAATCACCATTCGAAGTTTCGTACGGGTATGTATAGATGTAATTTTCACCGAAAATCGTACATTGGGATTTTGTGGTATTCTTGTCTGACACATGCTCACAAAGCTTATGGCTTTGGTTCCAATACATTCTAACATCGTTTGGTGCCTCAAATCACCATTCGAAGTTTCGTAGGGGTATAGTTGAAATTTTCATCAAAAATCGTACATTGGGATTTGGAGGTATTCTTGTCTATCACATGCTCACAAAGCTTATGGCTTTGGTTCCAATGCATTCTGACATCGTTTGGTGCCTCAAATCACCATTCGAAGTTTCGTACGGGTATAGTTGTATTTTTCACCGAAAATCGTACATTGGGATTTTGAGGTATTCTTGTCTATCACATGCTCACAAAGCTTATGGCTTTGGTTGCAATGCATTCCGACATCGTTTGGTGCCTCAAATCACCATTCGAAGTTTCGCGGGTATGTATAGATGTAATTTTCACCAAAAATCGTACATTGGGATTTGGAGGTGTTCTTGTCTATCACATGCTCACAAAGCTTATGGCTTTGGTTCCAATGCATTCCGACATCGTTTGGTGCCTCAAATCACCATTCGAAGTTTCGTACGGGTATAGTTGTAATTTTCACCGAAAATCGTACATTGGGATTTTGAGGTATTCTTGTCTATCACATGCTCACAAAGCTTATGGCTTTGATTCCAATGCATTCCGACATCGTTTGGTGCCTCAAATCACCATTTGAAGTTTAATAGGGGTATATTTGTAATTTTCACCAAAAATCGTACATTGGGATTTGGAGGTATTCTTGTCTATCACATGCTCACAAAGCTTATGGCTTTGGTTCCAATGCATTCCGACATCGTTTGGTGCCTCAAATCACCATTCGAACTTTCGTAGGGGTATAGTTGTAATTTTCACCAAAAATCGTACATTGGGATTTGGAGGTATTCTTGTCTATCACATGCTCACAAAGCTTATGGCTTTGGTTCCAATGCATTCCGACATCGTTTGGTGCCTCAAATCACCATTCGAAGTTTCGTACGGGTATGTATAGATGTAATTTTCACCAAAAATCATACATTGGGATTTGGAGATATTCTTGTCTATCACATGCTCACAAAGCTTATGGCTTTGGTTTCAATGCATTCCGACATCGTTTGGTGCCTCAAATCACCATTCGAAGTTTCGTAGGGGTATAGTTGTAATTTTCACCAAAAATCGTACATTGGGATTTGGAGGTATTCTTGTCTATCACATGCTCACAAAGCTTATGGCTTTGGTTCCAATGCATTCCGACATCGTTTGGTGCCTCAAATCACCATTCGAACTTTCGTAGGGGTATAGTTGTAATTTTCACCGAAAATCGTACATTGGGATTTTGAGGTATTCTTGTCTGACACATGCTCACAAAGTTTATGGCTTTGGTTCCAATACATTCCGACATCGTTTGGTGCCTCAAATCACCATTCAAAGTTTCGTAGGGGTATAGTTGTAATTTTCACCAAAAATCGTACATTGGGATTTGGAGGTATTCTTGTCTATCACATGCTGACAAAGCTTATGGCTTTGATTCCAATGCATTCCGACATCGTTTGGTGCCTCAAATCACCATTCGAAGTTTCGTACGGGTGTAGTAGAATTTTCACCGAAAATCGTACATTGGGATTTTGAGGTATTCTTGTCTGACACATGCTCACAAAGCTTTTGGCTTTGGTTCCAATGCATTCCGACATCGTTTGGTGCCTCAAATCACCATTCGAAGTTTCTTACGGGTATGTATTGTTGTAATTTTCACCAAAAATCGTAAATTGGGCTTTTGAGGTATTCTTATCTATCACATGCTCACAAAGCTTATGGCTTTGGTTCCAATGCATTCCGACATCGTTTGGTGCCTCAAATCACCATTCGAAGTTTCGTACGGGTATGTATAGATGTAATTTTCACCGAAAATCGTACATTGGGATTTTGTGGTATTCTTGTCTGACACATGCTCACAAAGCTTATGGCTTTGGTTCCAATACATTCTAACATCGTTTGGTGCCTCAAATCACCATTCGAAGTTTCGTAGGGGTATAGTTGAAATTTTCATCAAAAATCGTACATTGGGATTTGGAGGTATTCTTGTCTATCACATGCTCACAAAGCTTATGGCTTTGGTTCCAATGCATTCTGACATCGTTTGGTGCCTCAAATCACCATTCGAAGTTTCGTACGGGTATAGTTGTATTTTTCACCGAAAATCGTACATTGGGATTTTGAGGTATTCTTGTCTATCACATGCTCACAAAGCTTATGGCTTTGGTTGCAATGCATTCCGACATCGTTTGGTGCCTCAAATCACCATTCGAAGTTTCGCGGGTATGTATAGATGTAATTTTCACCAAAAATCGTACATTGGGATTTGGAGGTGTTCTTGTCTATCACATGCTCACAAAGCTTATGGCTTTGGTTCCAATGCATTCCGACATCGTTTGGTGCCTCAAATCACCATTCGAAGTTTCGTACGGGTATAGTTGTAATTTTCACCGAAAATCGTACATTGGGATTTTGAGGTATTCTTGTCTATCACATGCTCACAAAGCTTATGGCTTTGATTCCAATGCATTCCGACATCGTTTGGTGCCTCAAATCACCATTTGAAGTTTAATAGGGGTATATTTGTAATTTTCACCAAAAATCGTACATTGGGATTTGGAGGTATTCTTGTCTATCACATGCTCACAAAGCTTATGGCTTTGGTTCCAATGCATTCCGACATCGTTTGGTGCCTCAAATCACCATTCGAACTTTCGTAGGGGTATAGTTGTAATTTTCACCAAAAATCGTACATTGGGATTTGGAGGTATTCTTGTCTATCACATGCTCACAAAGCTTATGGCTTTGGTTCCAATGCATTCCGACATCGTTTGGTGCCTCAAATCACCATTCGAAGTTTCGTACGGGTATGTATAGATGTAATTTTCACCAAAAATCATACATTGGGATTTGGAGATATTCTTGTCTATCACATGCTCACAAAGCTTATGGCTTTGGTTTCAATGCATTCCGACATCGTTTGGTGCCTCAAATCACCATTCGAAGTTTCGTAGGGGTATAGTTGTAATTTTCACCAAAAATCGTACATTGGGATTTGGAGGTATTCTTGTCTATCACATGCTCACAAAGCTTATGGCTTTGGTTCCAATGCATTCCGACATCGTTTGGTGCCTCAAATCACCATTCGAACTTTCGTAGGGGTATAGTTGTAATTTTCACCGAAAATCGTACATTGGGATTTTGAGGTATTCTTGTCTGACACATGCTCACAAAGTTTATGGCTTTGGTTCCAATACATTCCGACATCGTTTGGTGCCTCAAATCACCATTCAAAGTTTCGTAGGGGTATAGTTGTAATTTTCACCAAAAATCGTACATTGGGATTTGGAGGTATTCTTGTCTATCACATGCTGACAAAGCTTATGGCTTTGATTCCAATGCATTCCGACATCGTTTGGTGCCTCAAATCACCATTCGAAGTTTCGTACGGGTGTAGTAGTAATTTTCACCGAAAATCGTACATTGGGATTTTGAGGTATTCTTGTCTGACACATGCTCACAAAGCTTATGGCTTTGGTTCCAATGCATTCCGACATCGTTTGGTGCCTCAAATCACCATTCGAAGTTTCTTACGGGTATGTATTGTTGTAATTTTCACCAAAAATCGTAAATTGGGGCTTTTGAGGTATTCTTATCTATCACATGCTCACAAAGCTTATGGCTTTGGTTCCAATGCATTCCGACATCGTTTGGTGCCTCAAATCACCATTCGAAGTTTCGTACGGGTATGTATAGATGTAATTTTCACCGAAAATCGTACATTGGGATTTTGTGGTATTCTTGTCTGACACATGCTCACAAAGCTTATGGCTTTGGTTCCAATACATTCTAACATCGTTTGGTGCCTCAAATCACCATTCGAAGTTTCGTAGGGGTATAGTTGAAATTTTCATCAAAAATCGTACATTGGGATTTGGAGGTATTCTTGTCTATCACATGCTCACAAAGCTTATGGCTTTGGTTCCAATGCATTCTGACATCGTTTGGTGCCTCAAATCACCATTCGAAGTTTCGTACGGGTATAGTTGTATTTTTCACCGAAAATCGTACATTGGGATTTTGAGGTATTCTTGTCTATCACATGCTCACAAAGCTTATGGCTTTGGTTGCAATGCATTCCGACATCGTTCGGTGCCTCAAATCACCATTCGAAGTTTCGCGGGTATGTATAGATGTAATTTTCACCAAAAATCGTACATTGGGATTTGGAGGTGTTCTTGTCTATCACATGCTCACAAAGCTTATGGCTTTGGTTCCAATGCATTCCGACATCGTTTGGTGCCTCAAATCACCATTCGAAGTTTCGTACGGGTATAGTTGTAATTTTCACCGAAAATCGTACATTGGGATTTTGAGGTATTCTTGTCTATCACATGCTCACAAAGCTTATGGCTTTGATTCCAATGCATTCCGACATCGTTTGGTGCCTCAAATCACCATTCGAAGTTTCGTACGGGTATGTATAGATGTAATTTTCACCAAAAATCGTACATTGGGATTTGGAGGTATTCTTGTCTATCACATGCTCACAAAGCTTATGGCTTTGGTTCCAATGCATTCCGACATCGTTTGGTGCCTCAAATCACCATTTGAAGTTTCATAGGGGTATATTTGTAATTTTCACCAAAAATCGTACATTGGGATTTGGAGGTATTCTTGTCTATCACATGCTCACAAAGCTTATGGCTTTGGTTCCAATGCATTCCGACATCGTTTGGTGCCTCAAATCACCATTCGAACTTTCGTAGGGGTATAGTTGTAATTTTCACCAAAAATCGTACATTGGGATTTGGAGGTATTCTTGTCTATCACATGCTCACAAAGCTTATGGCTTTGGTTCCAATGCATTCCGACATCGTTTGGTGCCTCAAATCACCATTCGAAGTTTCGTACGGGTATGTATAGATGTAATTTTCACCAAAAATCGTACATTGGGATTTGGAGATATTCTTGTCTATCACATGCTCACAAAGCTTATGGCTTTGGTTTCAATGCATTCCGACATCGTTTGGTGCCTCAAATCACCATTCGAAGTTTCGTAGGGGTATAGTTGTAATTTTCACCAAAAATCGTACATTGGGATTTGGAGGTATTCTTGTCTATCACATGCTCACAAAGCTTATGGCTTTGGTTCCAATGCATTCCGACATCGTTTGGTGCCTCAAATCACCATTCGAACTTTCGTAGGGGTATAGTTGTAATTTTCACCGAAAATCGTACATTGGGATTTTGAGGTATTCTTGTCTGACACATGCTCACAAAGTTTATGGCTTTGGTTCCAATACATTCCGGCCACGTTTGGTGCCTCAAATCACCATTCAAAGTTTCGTAGGGGTATAGTTGTAATTTTCACCAAAAATCGTACATTGGGATTTGGAGGTATTCTTGTCTATCACATGCTGACAAAGCTTATGGCTTTGATTCCAATGCATTCCGACATCGTTTGGTGCCTCAAATCACCATTCGAAGTTTCGTACGGGTATAGTTGTAATTTTCACCGAAAATCGTACATTGGGATTTTGTGGTATTCTTGTCTGACACATGCTCACAAAGCTTATGGCTTTGGTTCCAATACATTCTAACATCGTTTGGTGCCTCAAATCACCATTCGAAGTTTCGTAGGGGTATAGTTGAAATTTTCATCAAAAATCGTACATTGGGATTTGGAGGTATTCTTGTCTATCACATGCTCACAAAGCTTATGGCTTTGGTTCCAATGCATTCGGACATCGTTTGGTGCCTCAAATCACCATTCGAAGTTTCGTACGGGTATGTATAGATGTAATTTTCACCAAAAATCGTACATTGGGATTTGGAGGTATTCTTGTCTATCACATGCTCACAAAGCTTATGGCTTTGGTTCCAATGCATTCCGACATCGTTTGGTGCTCAAATCACCATTCGAACTTTCGTAGGGGTATAGTTGTAATTTTCACCAAAAATCGTACATTGGGATTTGGAGGTATTCTTGTCTATCACATGCTCACAAAGCTTATGGCTTTGGTTCCAATGCATTCCGACATCGTTTGGTGCCTCAAATCACCATTCGAAGTTTCGTACGGGTATGTATAGATGTAATTTTCACCAAAAATCATACATTGGGATTTGGAGATATTCTTGTCTATCACATGCTCACAAAGCTTATGGCTTTGGTTCCAATGCATTCCGACATCGTTTGGTGCCTCAAATCACCATTCGAAGTTTCGTAGGGGTATAGTTGTAATTTTCACCGAAAATCGTACATTGGGATTTGGAGGTATTCTTGTCTATCACATGCTCACAAAGCTTATGGCTTTGGTTCCAATGCATTCCGACATCGTTTGGTGCCTCAAATCACCATTCGAACTTTCGTAGGGGTATAGTTGTAATTTTCACCGAAAATCGTACATTGGGATTTTGAGGTATTCTTGTCTGACACATGCTCACAAAGCTTATGGCTTTGGTTCCAATACATTCCGACATCGTTTGGTGCCTCAAATCACCATTCAAAGTTTCGTATGGGTATAGTTGTAATTTTCACCAAAAATCGTACATTGGGATTTGGAGGTATTCTTGTCTATCACATGCTGACAAAGCTTATGGCTTTGATTCCAATGCATTCCGACATCGTTTGGTGCCTCAAATCACCATTCGAAGTTTCGTACGGGTATAGTTGTAATTTTCACCGAAAATCGTACATTTGGATTTAGTGGTATTCTTGTCTGACACATGCTCACAAAGCTTATGGCTTTGGTTCCAATACATTCTAACATCGTTTGGTGCCTCAAATCACCATTCGAAATTTCTTAGGGGTATAGTTGAAATTTTCATCAAAAATCGTACATTGGGATTTGGAGGTATTCTTGTCTATCACATGCTCACAAAGCTTATGGCTTTGGTTCCAATGCATTCGGACATCGTTTGGTGCCTCAAATCACCATTCGAAGTTTCGTACGGGTATGTATAGATGTAATTTTCACCAAAAATCGTACATTGGGATTTGGAGGTATTCTTGTCTATCACATGCTCACAAAGCTTATGACTTTGGTTCCAATGCATTCCGACATCGTTTGGTGCTCAAATCACCATTCGAACTTTCATAGGGGTATAGTTGTAATTTTCACCGAAAATCGTACATTGGGCTTTTAAGGTATTCTTGTCTATCACATGCTCACAAACCTTATGGCTTTGGTTCCAATGCATTCCGACATTGTTTGGTGCCTCAAATCACCATGCGAAGTTTCGTACGGGTATAGTTGTAATTTTCACCGAAAATCGTACATTGGGATTTTGAGGTATTCTTGTCTATCACATGCTCACAAAGCTTATGGCTTTGGTTCCAATGCATTCCGACATCGTTTGGTGCCTCAAATCACCATTTGAACTTTCGTAGGGGCATAGTTGTAATTTTCACCAAAAATCGTACATTGGGCTTTTGAGGTATTCTTGTCTATCACATGCTCACAAAGCTTATGGCATTGGTTGCAATGCATTCCGACATCGTTTGGTGCCTCAAATCACCATTCGAAGTTTCGTACGGGTATGTATAGATGTAATTTTCACCAAAAATCGTACATTCGGATTTGGAGGTATTCTTGTCTATCACATGCTCACAAATCTTATGGCTTTGGTTCCAATGCATTCCGACATCGTTTGGTGCCTCAAAACACCATTCGAACTTTCGTAGGGGTACAGTTGTAATTTTCACCGAAAATCGTACATTGGGCTTTTGAGGTATTCTTGTCTATCACATGCTCACAAAGCTTATGGCTTTGGTTGCAATGCATTCCGACATCGTTTGGTGCCTCAAATCACCATTCGAAGTTTCGTACGGGTATGTATAGATGTAATTTTCACCAAAAATCGTACATTCGGATTTGGAGGTATTCTTGTCTATCACATGCTCACAAATCTTATGGCTTTGGTTCCAATGCATTCCGACATCGTTTGGTGCCTCAAAACACCATTCGAACTTTCGTAGGGGTACAGTTGTAATTTTCACCGAAAATCATACATTGGGCTTTTGAGGTATTCTTGTCTATCACATGCTCACAAAGCTTATGGCTTTGGTTCCAATGCATTCCGACATCGTTTGGTGCCTCAAATCACCATTCGAAGTTTCGTACGGGTATAGTTGTAATTTTCACCGAAAATCGTACATTGGGATTTTGAGGTATTCTTGTCTAACACATGCTCACAAAACTTATGGCTTTGGTTCTAATGCATTCCAACATCGTTTGGTGCCTCAAATCACCATTCGAAGTTTCGTACGGGTATAGTTGTAATTTTCACCGAAAATCGTACATTGGGATTTTGAGGAATTCTTGTCTATCACATGCTGACAAAGCTTATGGCTTTGGTTCCAACGCATTCCGACATCGTTTGGTACCTCAAATCACCATTCGAAGTTTCGTAGGGGTATAGTTGTAATTTTCATAGAAAATCGTACATTGGGATTTTGAGGAATTCTTGTCTATCATATGCTCACAAAGCTTATGTCTTTGGTTCCAATGCATTCTGACATCGTTTGGTGCCTCAAATCACCATTCGAAGTTTCATACGGGTGTGTATAGTTGTAATTCTCACCAAAAATCGTACATTGGGATTTTGAGGTATTTTTGTCTATCACATGCTCACAAAGCTTATGGCTTTGGTTCCAATGCATTCCGACATTGTTTGGTGCCTCAAATCACCATTCGAAGTTTCGTACGAGTATGTATTGATGTAATTTTCACCAAAAATCGTACATTGGGATTTGGAGGTATTCTTGTCTATCACATGCTCACAAAGCTTATGGCTTTGGTCACAATGCATTCCGACATCGTTTGGTGTCTCAAATCACCATTCGAAGTTTCGTAGGGGTATAGTTGTAATTTTCACCAAATATCGTACATTGGGATTTGGAGGTATTCTTGTCTATCACATGCTCACAAAGCTTATGGCTTTGGTTCCAATGCATTCCGACATCGTTTGGTGCCTCAAATCAACATTCGAAGTTTCGTAGGGGTATAGTTGTAATTTTCACCGAAAATCGTACATTGGGCTTTTGAGGTATTCTTGTCTATCACATGCTCACAAAGCTTATGGCTTTGGTTCCAATGCATTCCGACATTGTTTGGTGCCTCAAATCACAATTCGAACTTTCGTAGGGGTATAGTTATAATTTTCACCAAAAATCGTACATTGGTATTTTGAGGTATTCTTGTCTATCACATGCTCACAAAGCTTATGGCTTTGGTTCCAATGCATTCCGACATCGTTTGGTGCCTCAAATCACCATTCGAAGTTTCGTAGGGGTATAGTTATAATTTTCACCGAAAATCGTACATTGGGATTTTGAGGTAATCTTGTCTATCACATGCTCACAAAGCTTATGGCTTTGGTTCCAATGCATTCCGACATCGTTTGGTGCCTCAAATCACCATTCGAAGTTTCGTACGGCTATAGTTGTAATTTTCACCGAAAATCGTACATTTGGATTTTGAGGTATTCTTGTCTATCACATGCTCACAAAGCTTATGTCTTTGGTTCTAATGCATTCCGACATCGTTTGGTGCCTCAAATCACCATTCGAAGTTTCGTACAGTTATAGTTGTAATTTTCACCGAAAATCGTACATTGGGATTTTGAGGTATTCTTGTCTAACACATGCTGACAAAGCTTATGGCTTTGGTTCCAACGCATTCCGACATCGTTTGGTACCTCAAATCATCATTCGAAGTTTCGTAGGGGTATAGTTGTGATTTTCAACAAAAATCGTACATTGGGATTTTGAGGAATTCTTATCTATCACATGCTCACAAAGCTTATGTCTTTGGTTCCAATGCATTCCGACATCGTTTGGTGCCTCAAATCACCATTCGAAGTTTCGTATGGGTATGTATAGTTGTAATTCTCACCAAAAATCGTACATTGGGATTTGGAGGTATTCTTGTCTATCACATGCTCACAAAGCTTATGGCTTTGGTTCCAATGCATTCCGACATCGGTTGGTGCCTCAAATCACCATTCGAAGTTTCGTACGGGTATGTATATATGTAATTTTCACCGAAAATCGTACATTGGGATTTGGAGGTATTCTTGTCTATCACATGCTCACAAAGCTTATGGCTTTGGTTCCAATGCATTCCGACATCGTTTGGTGCCTCAAATCACCATTCGAAGTTTCGTAGGGGTATAGTTGTAATTTTCACCGAAAATCGTACATTGGGCTTTTGAGGTATTCTTGTCTATCACATGCTCACAAAGCTTATGGCTTTGGTTCCAATGCATTCCGACATTGTTTGGTGCCTCAAATCACCATTCGGAGTTTCGTAGGGGTATAGTTGTAATTTTCTCCGAAAATCGTACATTGAGATTTTGAGGTATTCTTGTCTATCACATGCTCACAAAGCTTATGGCTTTGGTTCCAATGCATTCCGACATCGTTTGGTGCCTCAAATCACCATTCGAAGTTTCGTACGGGTATGTATATATGTAATTCTCACCAAAAATCGTAAATTGGGATTTTGAGGTATTCTTGTCTATCACAGGCTCACAAAGCTTATGGCTTTGGTTCCAATGCATTCCGACATCGTTTGGTGCCTCAAATCACCATTCGAAGTTTCGTACGGGTATGTATATATGTAATTTTCACCAAAAATCGTACATTGGGATTTGGAGGTATTCTTGTCTATCACATGCTCACAAAGCTTATGGCTTTGGTTCCAATGCATTCCGACATCGTTTGGTGCCTCAAATCACCATTCGAAGTTTCGTAGGGGTATAGTTGTGATTTTCAACAAAAATCGTACATTGGAATTTTGAGGAATTCTTATCTATCACATGCTCACAAAGCTTATGTCTTTGGTTCCAATGCATTCCGACATCGTTTGGTGCCTCAAATCACCATTCGAAGTTTCGTATGGGTATGTATAGTTGTAATTCTCACCAAAAATCGTACATTGGGATTTGGAGGTATTCTTGTCTATCACATGCTCACAAAGCTTATGGCTTTGGTTCCAATGCATTCCGACATCGTTTGGTGCCTCAAATCACCATTCGAAGTTTCGTACGGGTATGTATATATGTAATTTTCACCGAAAATCGTACATTGGGATTTGGAGGTATTCTTGTCTATCACATGCTCACAAAGCTTATGGCTTTGGTTCCAATGCATTCCGACATCGTTTGGTGCCTCAAATCACCATTCGAAGTTTCATAGGGGTATAGTTGTAATTTTCACCAAAAATCGTACATTGAGATTTGGAGGTATTCTTGTCTATCACATGCTCACAAAGCTTATGGCTTTGGTTCCAATGCATTCCGACATCGTTTGGTGCCTCAAATCACCATTCGAAGTTTCGTAGGGGTATAGTTGTAATTTTCACCGAAAATCGTACATTGGGCTTTTGAGGTATTCTTGTCTATCACATGCTCACAAAGCTTATGGCTTTGGTTCCAATGCATTCCGACATCGTTTGGTGCCTCAAATCACCATTCGAAGTTTCATAGGGGTATAGTTGTAATTTTCACCAAAAATCGTACATTGGGATTTGGAGGTATTCTTGTCTATCACATGCTCACAAAGCTTATGGCTTTGGTTCCAATGCATTCCGACATCGTTTGGTGCCTCAAATCACCATTCGAAGTTTCGTAGGGGTATAGTTGTAATTTTCACCGAAAATCGTACATTGGGCTTTTGAGGTATTCTTGTCTATCACATGCTCACAAAGCTTATGGCTTTGGTTCCAATGCATTCCGACATTGTTTGGTGCCTCAAATCACAATTCGAACTTTCGTAGGGGTATAGTTATAATTTTCACCAAAAATCGTACATTGGGATTTTGAGGTATTCTTGTCTATCACATGCTCACAAAGCTTATGGCTTTGGTTCCAATGCATTCCGACATCGTTTGGTGCCTCAAATCACCATTCGAAGTTTCGTAGGGGTATAGTTATAATTTTCACCGAAAATCGTACATTGGGATTTTGAGGTAATCTTGTCTATCACATGCTCACAAAGCTTATGGCTTTGGTTCCAATGCATTCCGACATCGTTTGGTGCCTCAAATCACCATTCGAAGTTTCGTACGGGTATAGTTGTAATTTTCACCGAAAATCGTACATTTGGATTTTGAGGTATTCTTGTCTATCACATGCTCACAAAGCTTATGTCTTTGGTTCTAATGCATTCCGACATCGTTTGGTGCCTCAAATCACCATTCGAAGTTTCGTACAGTTATAGTTGTAATTTTCACCGAAAATCGTACATTGAGATTTTGAGGTATTCTTGTCTAACACATGCTGACAAAGCTTATGGCTTTGGTTCCAACGCATTCCGACATCGTTTGGTACCTCAAATCATCATTCGAAGTTTCGTGGGGGTATAGTTGTGATTTTCAACAAAAATCGTACATTGGGATTTTGAGGAATTCTTATCTATCACATGCTCACAAAGCTTATGTCTTTGGTTCCAATGCATTCCGACATCGTTTGGTGCCTCAAATCACCATTCGAAGTTTCGTATGGGTATGTATAGTTGTAATTCTCACCAAAAATCGTACATTGGGATTTGGAGGTATTCTTGTCTATCACATGCTCACAAAGCTTATGGCTTTGGTTCCAATGCATTCCGACATCGTTTGGTGCCTCAAATCACCATTCGAAGTTTCGTACGGGTATGTATATATGTAATTTTCACCGAAAATCGTACATTGGGATTTGGAGGTATTCTTGTCTATCACATGCTCACAAAGCTTATGGCTTTGGTTCCAATGCATTCCGACATCGTTTGGTGCCTCAAATCACCATTCGAAGTTTCATAGGGGTATAGTTGTAATTTTCACCAAAAATCGTACATTGGGATTTGGAGGTATTCTTGTCTATCACATGCTCACAAAGCTTATGGCTTTGGTTCCAATGCATTCCGACATCGTTTGGTGCCTCAAATCACCATTCGAAGTTTCGTATGGGTATAGTTGTAATTTTCACCAAAAATCGTACATTGGGATTTGGAGGTATTCTTGTCTATCACATGCTGACAAAGCTTATGGCTTTGATTCCAATGCATTCCGACATCGTTTGGTGCCTCAAATCACCATTCGAAGTTTCGTACGGGTATAGTTGTAATTTTCACCGAAAATCGTACATTTGGATTTTGTGGTATTCTTGTCTGACACATGCTCACAAAGCTTATGGCTTTGGTTCCAATACATTCTAACATCGTTTGGTGCCTCAAATCACCATTCGAAGTTTCGTAGGGGTATAGTTGAAATTTTCATCAAAAATCGTACATTGGGATTTGGAGGTATTCTTGTCTATCACATGCTCACAAAGCTTATGGCTTTGGTTCCAATGCATTCGGACATCGTTTGGTGCCTCAAATCACCATTCGAAGTTTCGTACGGGTATGTATAGATGTAATTTTCACCAAAAATCGTACATTGGGATTTGGAGGTATTCTTGTCTATCACATGCTCACAAAGCTTATGACTTTGGTTCCAATGCATTCCGACATCGTTTGGTGCTCAAATCACCATTCGAACTTTCATAGGGGTATAGTTGTAATTTTCACCGAAAATCGTACATTGGGCTTTTAAGGTATTCTTGTCTATCACATGCTCACAAACCTTATGGCTTTGGTTCCAATGCATTCCGACATTGTTTGGTGCCTCAAATCACCATGCGAAGTTTCGTACGGGTATAGTTGTAATTTTCACCGAAAATCGTACATTGGGATTTTGAGGTATTCTTGTCTATCACATGCTCACAAAGCTTATGGCTTTGGTTCCAATGCATTCCGACATCGTTTGGTGCCTCAAATCACCATTCGAACTTTCGTAGGGGCATAGTTGTAATTTTCACCAAAAATCGTACATTGGGCTTTTGAGGTATTCTTGTCTATCACATGCTCACAAAGCTTATGGCTTTGGTTGCAATGCATTCCGACATCGTTTGGTGCCTCAAATCACCATTCGAAGTTTCGTACGGGTATGTATAGATGTAATTTTCACCAAAAATCGTACATTCGGATTTGGAGGTATTCTTGTCTATCACATGCTCACAAATCTTATGGCTTTGGTTCCAATGCATTCCGACATCGTTTGGTGCCTCAAAACACCATTCGAACTTTCGTAGAGGTACAGTTGTAATTTTCACCGAAAATCGTACATTGGGCTTTTGAGGTATTCTTGTCTATCACATGCTCACAAAGCTTATGGCTTTGGTTGCAATGCATTCCGACATCGTTTGGTGCCTCAAATCACCATTCGAAGTTTCGTACGGGTATGTATAGATGTAATTTTCACCAAAAATCGTACATTCGGATTTGGAGGTATTCTTGTCTATCACATGCTCACAAATCTTATGGCTTTGGTTCCAATGCATTCCGACATCGTTTGGTGCCTCAAAACACCATTCGAACTTTCGTAGGGGTACAGTTGTAATTTTCACCGAAAATCATACATTGGGCTTTTGAGGTATTCTTGTCTATCACATGCTCACAAAGCTTATGGCTTTGGTTCCAATGCATTCCGACATCGTTTGGTGCCTCAAATCACCATTCGAAGTTTCGTACGGGTATAGTTGTAATTTTCACCGAAAATCGTACATTGGGATTTTGAAGTATTCTTGTCTAACACATGCTCACAAAACTTATGGCTTTGGTTCTAATGCATTCCAACATCGTTTGGTGCCTCAAATCACCATTCGAAGTTTCGTACGGGTATAGTTGTAATTTTCACCGAAAATCGTACATTGGGATTTTGAGGAATTCTTGTCTATCACATGCTGACAAAGCTTATGGCTTTGGTTCCAACGCATTCCGACATCGTTTGGTACCTCAAATCACCATTCGAAGTTTCGTAGGGGTATAGTTGTAATTTTCATAGAAAATCGTACATTGGGATTTTGAGGAATTCTTGTCTATCATATGCTCACAAAGCTTATGTCTTTGGTTCCAATGCATTCTGACATCGTTTGGTGCCTCAAATCACCATTCGAAGTTTCATACGGGTGTGTATAGTTGTAATTCTCACCAAAAATCGTAAATTGAGATTTTGAGGTATTCTTGTCTATCACATGCTCACAAAGCTTATGGCTTTGGTTCCAATGCATTCCGACATCGTTTGGTGCCTCAAATCACCATTCGAAGTTTCGTACGGGTATGTATAGTTGTAATTTTCACCAAAAATCGTACATTGGGATTTTGAGGTATTCTTGTCTATCACATGCTCACAAAGCTTATGGCTTTGGTTTCAATGCATTCCGACATTGTTTGGTGCCTCAAATCACCATTCGAAGTTTCGTACGAGTATGTATTGATGTAATTTTCACCAAAAATCGTACATTGGGATTTGGAGGTATTCTTGTCTATCACATGCTCACAAAGCTTATGGCTTTGGTCACAATGCATTCCGACATCGTTTGGTGTCTCAAATCACCATTCGAAGTTTCGTAGGGGTATAGTTGTAATTTTCACCAAATATTGTACATTGGGATTTGGAGGTATTCTTGTCTATCACATGCTCACAAAGCTTATGGCTTTGGTTCCAATGCATTCCGACATCGTTTGGTGCCTCAAATCAACATTCGAAGTTTCGTAGGGGTATAGTTGTAATTTTCACCGAAAATCGTACATTGGGCTTTTGAGGTATTCTTGTCTATCACATGCTCACAAAGCTTATAGCTTTGGTTCCAATGCATTCCGACATTGTTTGGTGCCTCAAATCACAATTCGAACTTTCGTAGGGGTATAGTTATAATTTTCACCAAAAATCGTACATTGGGATTTTGAGGTATTCTTGTCTATCACATGCTCACAAAGCTTATGGCTTTGGTTCCAATGCATTCCGACATCGTTTGGTGCCTCAAATCACCATTCGAAGTTTCGTAGGGGTATAGTTATAATTTTCACCGAAAATCGTACATTGGGATTTTGAGGTAATCTTGTCTATCACATGCTCACAAAGCTTATGGCTTTGGTTCCAATGCATTCCGACATCGTTTGGTGCCTCAAATCACCATTCGAAGTTTCGTACGGCTATAGTTGTAATTTTCACCGAAAATCGTACATTTGGATTTTGAGGTATTCTTGTCTATCACATGCTCACAAAGCTTATGTCTTTGGTTCTAATGCATTCCGACATCGTTTGGTGCCTCAAATCACCATTCGAAGTTTCGTACAGTTATAGTTGTAATTTTCACCGAAAATCGTACATTGGGATTTTGAGGTATTCTTGTCTAACACATGCTGACAAAGCTTATGGCTTTGGTTCCAACGCATTCCGACATCGTTTGGTACCTCAAATCATCATTCGAAGTTTCGTAGGGGTATAGTTGTTATTTTCAACAAAAATCGTACATTGGGATTTTGAGGAATTCTTATCTATCACATGCTCACAAAGCTTATGTCTTTGGTTCCAATGCATTCCGACATCGTTTGGTGCCTCAAATCACCATTCGAAGTTTCGTATGGGTATGTATAGTTGTAATTCTCACCAAAAATCGTACATTGGGATTTGGAGGTATTCTTGTCTATCACATGCTCACAAAGCTTATGGCTTTGGTTCCAATGCATTCCGACATCGTTTGGTGCCTCAAATCACCATTCGAAGTTTCGTACGGGTATGTATATATGTAATTTTCACCGAAAATCGTACATTGGGATTTGGAGGTATTCTTGTCTATCACATGCTCACAAAGCTTATGGCTTTGGTTCCAATGCATTCCGACATCGTTTGGTGCCTCAAATCACCATTCGAAGTTTCGTAGGGGTATAGTTGTAATTTTCACCGAAAATCGTACATTGGGCTTTTGAGGTATTCTTGTCTATCACATGCTCACAAAGCTTATGGCTTTGGTTTCAATGCATTCCGACATTGTTTGGTGCCTCAAATCACCATTCGGAGTTTCGTAGGGGTATAGTTGTAATTTTCTCCGAAAATCGTACATTGAGATTTTGAGGTATTCTTGTCTATCACATGCTCACAAAGCTTATGGCTTTGGTTCCAATGCATTCCGACATCGTTTGGTGCCTCAAATCACCATTCGAAGTTTCGTACGGGTATGTATAGTTGTAATTCTCACCAAAAATCGTAAATTTGGATTTTGAGGTATTCTTGTCTATCACAGGCTCACAAAGCTTATGGCTTTGGTTCCAATGCATTCCGACATCGTTTGGTGCCTCAAATCACCATTCGAAGTTTCGTACGGGTATGTATATATGTAATTTTCACCAAAAATCGTACATTGGGATTTGGAGGTATTCTTGTCTATCACATGCTCACAAAGCTTATGGCTTTGGTTCCAATGCATTCCGACATCGTTTGGTGCCTCAAATCACCATTCGAAGTTTCGTAGGGGTATAGTTGTGATTTTCAACAAAAATCGTACATTGGGATTTTGAGGAATTCTTATCTATCACATGCTCACAAAGCTTATGTCTTTGGTTCCAATGCATTCCGACATCGTTTGGTGCCTCAAATCACCATTCGAAGTTTCGTATGGGTATGTATAGTTGTAATTTTCACCGAAAATCGTACATTGTGCTTTTGAGGTATTCTTGTCTATCACATGCTCACAAAGCTTATGGCTTTGGTTCCAATGCATTCCGACATTGTTTGGTGCCTCAAATCACAATTCGAACTTTCGTAGGGGTATAGTTATAATTTTCACCAAAAATCGTACATTGGGATTTTGAGGTATTCTTGTCTATCACATGCTCACAAAGCTTATGGCTTTGGTTCCAATGCATTCCGACATCGTTTGGTGCCTCAAATCACCATTCGAAGTTTCGTACGGGTATGTATATATGTAATTTTCACCGAAAATCGTACATTGGGATTTGGAGGTATTCTTGTCTATCACATGCTCACAAAGCTTATGGCTTTGGTTCCAATGCATTCCGACATCGTTTGGTGCCTCAAATCACCATTCGAAGTTTCGTAGGGGTATAGTTGTAATTTTCACCGAAAATCGTACATTGGGCTTTTGAGGTATTCTTGTCTATCACATGCTCACAAAGCTTATGGCTTTGGTTCCAATGCATTCCGACATTGTTTGGTGCCTCAAATCACCATTCGGAGTTTCGTAGGGGTATAGTTGTAATTTTCTCCGAAAATCGTACATTGAGATTTTGAGGTATTCTTGTCTATCACATGCTCACAAAGCTTATGGCTTTGGTTCCAATGCATTCCGACATCGTTTGGTGCCTCAAATCACCATTCGAAGTTTCGTACGGGTATGTATAGTTGTAATTCTCACCAAAAATCGTAAATTGGGATTTTGAGGTATTCTTGTCTATCACAGGCTCACAAAGCTTATGGCTTTGGTTCCAATGCATTCCGACATCGTTTGGTGCCTCAAATCACCATTCGAAGTTTCGTAGGGGTATAGTTGTGATTTTCAACAAAAATCGTACATTGGGATTTTGAGGAATTCTTATCTATCACATGCTCACAAAGCTTATGTCTTTGGTTCCAATGCATTCCGACATCGTTTGGTGCCTCAAATCACCATTCGAAGTTTCGTATGGGTATGTATAGTTGTAATTTTCACCGAAAATCGTACATTGTGCTTTTGAGGTATTCTTGTCTATCACATGCTCACAAAGCTTATGGCTTTGGTTCCAATGCATTCCGACATTGTTTGGTGCCTCAAATCACAATTCGAACTTTCGTAGGGGTATAGTTATAATTTTCACCAAAAATCGTACATTGGGATTTTGAGGTATTCTTGTCTATCACATGCTCACAAAGCTTATGGCTTTGGTTCCAATGCATTCCGACATCGTTTGGTGCCTCAAATCACCATTCGAAGTTTCGTACGGGTATGTATATATGTAATTTTCACCGAAAATCGTACATTGGGATTTGGAGGTATTCTTGTCTATCACATGCTCACAAAGCTTATGGCTTTGGTTCCAATGCATTCCGACATCGTTTGGTGCCTCAAATCACCATTCGAAGTTTCGTAGGGGTATAGTTGTAATTTTCACCGAAAATCGTACATTGGGCTTTTGAGGTATTCTTGTCTATCACATGCTCACAAAGCTTATGGCTTTGGTTCCAATGCATTCCGACATTGTTTGGTGCCTCAAATCACCATTCGGAGTTTCGTAGAGGTATAGTTGTAATTTTCTCCGAAAATCGTACATTGAGATTTTGAGGTATTCTTGTCTATCACATGCTCACAAAGCTTATGGCTTTGGTTCCAATGCATTCCGACATCGTTTGGTGCCTCAAATCACCATTCGAAGTTTCGTACGGGTATGTATAGTTGTAATTCTCACCAAAAATCGTAAATTGAGATTTTGAGGTATTCTTGTCTATCACAGGCTCACAAAGCTTATGGCTTTGGTTCCAATGCATTCCGACATCGTTTGGTGCCTCAAATCACCATTCGAAGTTTCGTAGGGGTATAGTTGTAATTTTCACCGAAAATCGTACATTGGGCTTTTGAGGTATTCTTGTCTATCACATGCTCACAAAGCTTATGGCTTTGGTTCCAATGCATTCCGACATCGTTTGGTGCCTCAAATCACCATTCGAAGTTTCATAGGGGTATAGTTGTAATTTTCACCAAAAATCGTACATTGGGATTTGGAGGTATTCTTGTCTATCACATGCTCACAAAGCTTATGGCTTTGGTTCCAATGCATTCCGACATCGTTTGGTGCCTCAAATCACCATTCGAAGTTTCGTAGGGGTATAGTTGTAATTTTCACCGAAAATCGTACATTGTGCTTTTGAGGTATTCTTGTCTATCACATGCTCACAAAGCTTATGGCTTTGGTTCCAATGCATTCCGACATTGTTTGGTGCCTCAAATCACAATTCGAACTTTCGTAGGGGTATAGTTATAATTTTCACCAAAAATCGTACATTGGGATTTTGAGGTATTCTTGTCTATCACATGCTCACAAAGCTTATGGCTTTGGTTCCAATGCATTCCGACATCGTTTGGTGCCTCAAATCACCATTCGAAGTTTCGTAGGGGTATAGTTGTAATTTTCACCAAAAATCGTACATTGGGATTTGGAGGTATTCTTGTCTATCACATGCTCACAAAGCTTATGGCTTTGGTTCCAATGCATTCCGACATCGTTTGGTGCCTCAAATCACCATTCGAAGTTTCGTAGGGGTATAGTTGTAATTTTCACCGAAAATCGTACATTGTGCTTTTGAGGTATTCTTGTCTATCACATGCTCACAAAGCTTATGGCTTTGGTTCCAATGCATTCCGACATTGTTTGGTGCCTCAAATCACAATTCGAACTTTCGTAGGGGTATAGTTATAATTTTCACCAAAAATCGTACATTGGGATTTTGAGGTATTCTTGTCTATCACATGCTCACAAAGCTTATGGCTTTGGTTCCAATGCATTCCGACATCGTTTGGTGCCTCAAATCACCATTCGAAGTTTCGTAGGGGTATAGTTATAATTTTCACCGAAAATCGTACATTGGGATTTTGAGGTAATCTTGTCTATCACATGCTTACAAAGCTTATGGCTTTGGTTCCAATGCATTCCGACATCGTTTGGTGCCTCAAATCACCATTCGAAGTTTCGTAGGGGTATAGTTGTAATTTTCACCAAAAATCGTACATTGGGATTTGGAGGTATTCTTGTCTATCACATGCTCACAAAGCTTATGGCTTTGGTTCCAATGCATTCCGACATCGTTTGGTGCCTCAAATCACCATTCGAAGTTTCGTAGGGGTATAGTTGTAATTTTCACCGAAAATCGTACATTGTGCTTTTGAGGTATTCTTGTCTATCACATGCTCACAAAGCTTATGGCTTTGGTTCCAATGCATTCCGACATTGTTTGGTGCCTCAAATCACAATTCGAACTTTCGTAGGGGTATAGTTATAATTTTCACCAAAAATCGTACATTGGGATTTTGAGGTATTCTTGTCTATCACATGCTCACAAAGCTTATGGCTTTGGTTCCAATGCATTCCGACATCGTTTGGTGCCTCAAATCACCATTCGAAGTTTCGTAGGGGTATAGTTGTAATTTTCACCGAAAATCGTACATTGAGATTTTGAGGTATTCTTGTCTATCACATGCTCACAAAGCTTATGGCTTTGGTTCCAATGCATTCCGACATCGTTTGGTGCCTCAAATCACCATTCGAAGTTTCGTACGGGTATGTATAGTTGTAATTCTCACCAAAAATCGTAAATTGGGATTTTGAGGTATTCTTGTCTATCACAGGCTCACAAAGCTTATGGCTTTGGTTCCAATGCATTCCGACATCGTTTGGTGCCTCAAATCACCATTCGAAGTTTCGTAGGGGTATAGTTGTAATTTTCACCGAAAATCGTACATTGGGCTTTTGAGGTATTCTTGTCTATCACATGCTCACAAAGCTTATGGCTTTGGTTCCAATGCATTCCGACATCGTTTGGTGCCTCAAATCACCATTCGAAGTTTCATAGGGGTATAGTTGTAATTTTCACCAAAAATCGTACATTGGGATTTGGAGGTATTCTTGTCTATCACATGCTCACAAAGCTTATGGCTTTGGTTCCAATGCATTCCGACATCGTTTGGTGCCTCAAATCACCATTCGAAGTTTCGTAGGGGTATAGTTGTAATTTTCACCGAAAATCGTACATTGTGCTTTTGAGGTATTCTTGTCTATCACATGCTCACAAAGCTTATGGCTTTGGTTCCAATGCATTCCGACATTGTTTGGTGCCTCAAATCACAATTCGAACTTTCGTAGGGGTATAGTTATAATTTTCACCAAAAATCGTACATTGGGATTTTGAGGTATTCTTGTCTATCACATGCTCACAAAGCTTATGGCTTTGGTTCCAATGCATTCCGACATCGTTTGGTGCCTCAAATCACCATTCGAAGTTTCGTAGGGGTATAGTTATAATTTTCACCGAAAATCGTACATTGGGATTTTGAGGTAATCTTGTCTATCACATGCTTACAAAGCTTATGGCTTTGGTTCCAATGCATTCCGACATCGTTTGGTGCCTCAAATCACCATTCGAAGTTTCGTACGGGTATAGTTGTAATTTTCACCGAAAATCGTACATTTGGATTTTGAGGTATTCTTGTCTATCACATGGTCACAAAGCTTATGTCTTTGGTTCTAATGCATTCCGACATCGTTTGGTGCCTCAAATCACCATTCGAAGTTTCGTACAGTTATAGTTGTAATTTTCACCGAAAATCGTACATTGGGATTTTGAGGTATTCTTGTCTAACACATGCTGACAAAGCTTATGGCTTTGGTTCCAACGCATTCCGACATCGTTTGGTACCTCAAATCATCATTCGAAGTTTCGTGGGGGTATAGTTGTGATTTTCAACAAAAATCGTACATTGGGATTTTGAGGAATTCTTATCTATCACATGCTCACAAAGCTTATGTCTTTGGTTCCAATGCATTCCGACATCGTTTGGTGCCTCAAATCACCATTCGAAGTTTCGTATGGGTATGTATAGTTGTAATTCTCACCAAAAATCGTACATTGGGATTTGGAGGTATTCTTGTCTATCACATGCTCACAAAGCTTATGGCTTTGGTTCCAATGCATTCCGACATCGTTTGGTGCCTCAAATCACCATTCGAAGTTTCGTACGGGTATGTATATATGTAATTTTCACCGAAAATCGTACATTGGGATTTGGAGGTATTCTTGTCTATCACATGCTCACAAAGCTTATGGCTTTGGTTCCAATGCATTCCGACATCGTTTGGTGCCTGAAATCACCATTCGAAGTTTCATAGGGGTATAGTTGTAATTTTCACCAAAAATCGTACATTGGGATTTGGAGGTATTCTTGTCTATCACATGCTCACAAAGCTTATGGCTTTGGTTCCAATGCATTCCGACATCGTTTGGTGCCTCAAATCACCATTCGAAGTTTCGTAGGGGTATAGTTGTAATTTTCACCGAAAATCGTACATTGGGCTTTTGAGGTATTCTTGTCTATCACATGCTCACAAAGCTTATGGCTTTGGTTCCAATGCATTCCGACATCGTTTGGTGCCTCAAATCACCATTCGAAGTTTCATAGGGGTATAGTTGTAATTTTCACCAAAAATCGTACATTGGGATTTGGAGGTATTCTTGTCTATCACATGCTCACAAAGCTTATGGCTTTGGTTCCAATGCATTCCGACATCGTTTGGTGCCTCAAATCACCATTCGAAGTTTCGTACGGGTATAGTTGTAATTTTCACCGAAAATCGTACATTGGGCTTTTGAGGTATTCTTGTCTATCACATGCTCACAAAGCTTATGGCTTTGGTTCCAATGCATTCCGACATTGTTTGGTGCCTCAAATCACCATTCGGAGTTTCGTAGGGGTATAGTTGTAATTTTCTCCCAAAATCGTACATTGGGATTTTGAGGTATTCTTGTCTATCACATGCTCACAAAGCTTATGGCTTTGGTTCCAATGCATTCCGACATCGTTTGGTGCCTCAAATCACCATTCGAAGTTTCGTACGGGTATGTATATATGTAATTTTCACCAAAAATCGTACATTGGGATTTGGAGGTATTCTTGTCTATCACATGCTCACAAAGCTTATGGCTTTGGTTCCAATGCATTCCGACATCGTTTGGTGCCTCAAATCACCATTCGAAGTTTCGTACGGGTATGTATATATGTAATTTTCACCGAAAATCGTATATTGGGATTTGGAGGTATTCTTGTCTATCACATGCTCACAAAGCTTATGGCTTTGGTTTCAATGCATTCCGACATCGTTTGGTGCCTCAAATCACCATTCGAAGTTTCATAGGGGTATAGTTGTAATTTTCACAAAAAATCGTACATTGAGATTTGGAGGTATTCTTGTCTATCACATGCTCACAAAGCTTATGGCTTTGGTTCCAATGCATTCCGACATCGTTTGGTGCCTCAAATCACCATTCGAAGTTTCGTAGGGGTATAGTTGTAATTTTCACCGAAAATCGTACATTGGGCTTTTGAGGTATTCTTGTCTATCACATGCTCACAAAGCTTATGGCTTTGGTTCCAATGCATTCCGACATTGTTTGGTGCCTCAAATCACCATTCGGAGTTTCGTAGGGGTATAGTTGTAATTTTCTCCGAAAATCGTACATTGGGATTTTGAGGTATTCTTGTCTATCACATGCTCACAAAGCTTATGGCTTTGGTTCCAATGCATTCCGACATCGTTTGGTGCCTCAAATCACCATTCGAAGTTTCGTACGGGTATGTATAGTTGTAATTCTCACCAAAAATCGTAAATTGGGATTTTGAGGTATTCTTGTCTATCACAGGCTCACAAAGCTTATGGCTTTGGTTCCAATGCATTCCGACATCGTTTGGTGCCTCAAATCTCCATTCGAAGTTTCGTATGGGTATGTATAGTTGTAATTCTCACCAAAAATCGTACATTGGGATTTGGAGGTATTCTTGTCTATCACATGCTCACAAAGCTTATGGCTTTGGTTCCAATGCATTCCGACATCGTTTGGTGCCTCAAATCACCATTCGAAGTTTCGTACGAGTATGTATATATGTAATTTTCACCGAAAATCGTATATTGGGATTTGGAGGTATTCTTGTCTATCACATGCTCACAAAGCTTATGGCTTTGGTTTCAATGCATTCCGACATCGTTTGGTGCCTCAAATCACCATTCGAAGTTTCATAGGGGTATAGTTGTAATTTTCACAAAAAATCGTACATTGAGATTTGGAGGTATTCTTGTCTATCACATGCTCACAAAGCTTATGGCTTTGGTTCCAATGCATTCCGACATCGTTTGGTGCCTCAAATCACCATTCGAAGTTTCGTAGGGGTATAGTTGTAATTTTCACCGAAAATCGTACATTGGGCTTTTGAGGTATTCTTGTCTATCACATGCTCACAAAGCTTATGGCTTTGGTTCCAATGCATTCCGACATCGTTTGGTGCCTCAAATCACCATTCGAAGTTTCATAGGGGTATAGTTGTAATTTTCACCAAAAATCGTACATTGGGATTTGGAGGTATTCTTGTCTATCACATGCTCACAAAGCTTATGGCTTTGGTTCCAATGCATTCCGACATCGTTTGGTGCCTCAAATCACCATTCGAAGTTTCGTAGGGGTATAGTTGTAATTTTCACCGAAAATCGTACATTGGGCTTTTGAGGTATTCTTGTCTATCACATGCTCACAAAGCTTATGGCTTTGGTTCCAATGCATTCCGACATTGTTTGGTGCCTCAAATCACCATTCGGAGTTTCGTAGGGGTATAGTTGTAATTTTCTCCGAAAATCGTACATTGGGATTTTGAGGTATTCTTGTCTATCACATGCTCACAAAGCTTATGGCTTTGGTTCCAATGCATTCCGACATCGTTTGGTGCCTCAAATCACCATTCGAAGTTTCGTACGGGTATGTATAGTTGTAATTCTCACCAAAAATCGTAAATTGGGATTTTGAGGTATTCTTGTCTATCACAAGCTCACAAAGCTTATGGCTTTGGTTCCAATGCATTCCGACATCGTTTGGTGCCTCAAATCACCATTCGAAGTTTCGTACGGGTTGTATATATGTAATTTTCACCAAAAATCGTACATTGGGATTTGGAGGTATTCTTGTCTATCACATGCTCACAAAGCTTATGGCTTTGGTTCCAATGCATTCCGACATCGTTTGGTGCCTCAAATCACCATTCGAAGTTTCGTAGGGGTATAGTTGTAATTTTCACCAAAAATCGTACATTGGGATTTGGAGGTATTCTTGTCTATCACATGCTCGCAAAGCTTATGGCTTTGGTTCCAATGCATTCCGACATCGTTTGGTGCTTCAAATCACCATTCGAAGTTTCGTAGGGGTATAGTAATTTTCACCGAAAATCGTACATTGGGCTTTTGAGGTATTCTTGTCTATCACATGCTCACAAAGCTTATGGCGTTGGTTCCAATGCATTCCGACATTGTTTGGTGCCTCAAATCACCATTCAGAGTTTCGTAGGGGTATAGTTGTAATTTTCTCCGAAAATCGTACATTGGGATTTTGAGGTATTCTTGTCTATCACATGCTCACAAAGCTTATGGCTTTGGTTCCAATGCATTCCGACATCGTTTGGTGCCTCAAATCACCATTCGAAGTTTCGTACGGGTATGTATAGTTGTAATTCTCACCAAAAATCGTAAATTGGGATTTTGAGGTATTCTTGTCTATCACAGGCTCACAAAGCTTATGGCTTTGGTTCCAATGCATTCCGACATCGTTTGGTGCCTCAAATCTCCATTCGAAGTTTCGTATGGGTATGTATAGTTGTAATTCTCACCAAAAATCGTACATTGGGATTTGGAGGTATTCTTGTCTATCACATGCTCACAAAGCTTATGGCTTTGGTTCCAATGCATTCCGACATCGTTTGGTGCCTCAAATCACCATTCGAAGTTTCGTACGAGTATGTATATATGTAATTTTCACCGAAAATCGTATATTGGGATTTGGAGGTATTCTTGTCTATCACATGCTCACAAAGCTTATGGCTTTGGTTTCAATGCATTCCGACATCGTTTGGTGCCTCAAATCACCATTCGAAGTTTCATAGGGGTATAGTTGTAATTTTCACAAAAAATCGTACATTGAGATTTGGAGGTATTCTTGTCTATCACATGCTCACAAAGCTTATGGCTTTGGTTCCAATGCATTCCGACATCGTTTGGTGCCTCAAATCACCATTCGAAGTTTCGTAGGGGTATAGTTGTAATTTTCACCGAAAATCGTACATTGGGCTTTTGAGGTATTCTTGTCTATCACATGCTCACAAAGCTTATGGCTTTGGTTCCAATGCATTCCGACATCGTTTGGTGCCTCAAATCACCATTCGAAGTTTCATAGGGGTATAGTTGTAATTTTCACCAAAAATCGTACATTGGGATTTGGAGGTATTCTTGTCTATCACATGCTCACAAAGCTTATGGCTTTGGTTCCAATGCATTCCGACATCGTTTGGTGCCTCAAATCACCATTCGAAGTTTCGTAGGGGTATAGTTGTAATTTTCACCGAAAATCGTACATTGGGCTTTTGAGGTATTCTTGTCTATCACATGCTCACAAAGCTTATGGCTTTGGTTCCAATGCATTCCGACATTGTTTGGTGCCTCAAATCACCATTCGGAGTTTCGTAGGGGTATAGTTGTAATTTTCTCCGAAAATCGTACATTGGGATTTTGAGGTATTCTTGTCTATCACATGCTCACAAAGCTTATGGCTTTGGTTCCAATGCATTCCGACATCGTTTGGTGCCTCAAATCACCATTCGAAGTTTCGTACGGGTATGTATAGTTGTAATTCTCACCAAAAATCGTAAATTGGGATTTTGAGGTATTCTTGTCTATCACAAGCTCACAAAGCTTATGGCTTTGGTTCCAATGCATTCCGACATCGTTTGGTGCCTCAAATCACCATTCGAAGTTTCGTACGGGTTGTATATATGTAATTTTCACCAAAAATCGTACATTGGGATTTGGAGGTATTCTTGTCTATCACATGCTCACAAAGCTTATGGCTTTGGTTCCAATGCATTCCGACATCGTTTGGTGCCTCAAATCACCATTCGAAGTTTCGTAGGGGTATAGTTGTAATTTTCACCAAAAATCGTACATTGGGATTTGGAGGTATTCTTGTCTATCACATGCTCGCAAAGCTTATGGCTTTGGTTCCAATGCATTCCGACATCGTTTGGTGCTTCAAATCACCATTCGAAGTTTCGTAGGGGTATAGTAATTTTCACCGAAAATCGTACATTGGGCTTTTGAGGTATTCTTGTCTATCACATGCTCACAAAGCTTATGGCGTTGGTTCCAATGCATTCCGACATTGTTTGGTGCCTCAAATCACCATTCAGAGTTTCGTAGGGGTATAGTTGTAATTTTCTCCGAAAATCGTACATTGGGATTTTGAGGTATTCTTGTCTATCACATGCTCACAAACCTTATGGCTTTGGTTCCAATGCATTCCGACATCGTTTGGTGCCTCAAATCACCATTCGAACTTTCGTATGGGTATAGTTGTAATTTTCACCGAAAATCGTACATTGGGATTTTGAGGTATTCTTGTCTAACACATGCTCACAAAGCTTATGGCTTTGGTTCCAATACATTCCGACATCATTTGGTGCCTCAAATCACCATTCGAAGTTTCGTAGGGGTATAGTTGTAATTTTCACCGAAAATCGTGCATTGAAATTTTGAGGTATTCTTGTCTATCACATGCTCACAAAGCTTATGGCTTTGGTTCCAATGCATTCCGACATCGTTTGGTGCCTCAAATCACCATTCGAAGTTTCGTACGGGTATAGTTGTAATTTTCACCGAAAATCGTACATTTGGATTTTGAGGTATTCTTGTCTATCACATGCTCACAAAGCTTATGTCTTTGGTTCTAATGCATTCCGACATCGTTTGGTGCCTCAAATCACCATTCGAAGTTTCGTACAGTTATAGTTGTAATTTTCACCGAAAATCGTACATTGGGATTTTGAGGTATTCTTGTCTAACACATGCTGACAAAGCTTATGGCTTTGGTTCCAACGCATTCCGACATCGTTTGGTACCTCAAATCATCATTCGAAGTTTCGTAGGGGTATAGTTGTGATTTTCAACAAAAATCGTACATTGGGATTTTTAGGAATTCTTATCTATCACATGCTCACAAAGCTTATGTCTTTGGTTCCAATGCATTACGACATCGTTTGGTGCCTCAAATCACCATTCGAAGTTTCGTATGGGTATGTATAGTTGTAATTCTCACCAAAAATCGTACATTGGGATTTGGAGGTATTCTTGTCTATCACATGCTCACAAAGCTTATGGCTTTGGTTCCAATGCATTCCGACATCGTTTGGTGCCTCAAATCACCATTCGAAGTTTCGTACGGGTATGTATATATGTAATTTTCACCGAAAATCGTACATTGGGATTTAGAGGTATTCTTGTCTATCACATGCTCACAAAGCTTATGGCTTTGGTTCCAATGCATTCCGACATCGTTTGGTGCCTCAAATCACCATTCGAAGTTTCATAGGGGTATAGTTGTAATTTTCACCAAAAATCGTACATTGAGATTTGGAGGTATTCTTGTCTATCACATGCTCACAAAGCTTATGGCTTTGGTTCCAATGCATTCCGACATCGTTTGGTGCCTCAAATCACCATTCGAAGTTTCGTAGGGGTATAGTTGTAATTTTCACCGAAAATCGTACATTGTGCTTTTGAGGTATTCATGTCTATCACATGCTCACAAAGCTTATGGCTTTGGTTCCAATGCATTCCGACATCGTTTGGTGCCTCAAATCACCATTCGAAGTTTCATAGGGGTATAGTTGTAATTTTCACCAAAAATCGTACATTGGGATTTGGAGGTATTCTTGTCTTTCACATGCTCACAAAGCTTATGGCTTTGGTTCCAATGCATTCCGACATCGTTTGGTGCCTCAAATCACCATTCGAAGTTTCGTAGGGGTTTAGTTGTAATTTTCACCGAAAATCGTACATTGGGCTTTTGAGGTATTCTTGTCTATCACATGCTCACAAAGCTTATGGCTTTGGTTCCAATGCATTCCGACATTGTTTGGTGCCTCAAATCACCATTCGGAGTTTCGTAGGGGTATAGTTGTAATTTTCTCCGAAAATCGTACATTGGGATTTTGAGGTATTCTTGTCTATCACATGCTCACAAAGCTTATGGCTTTGGTTCCAATGCATTCCGACATCGTTTGGTGCCTCAAATCACCATTCGAAGTTTCGTACGGGTATGTATAGTTGTAATTCTCACCAAAAATCGTAAATTGGGATTTTGAGGTATTCTTGTCTATCACAGGCTCACAAAGCTTATGGCTTTGGTTCCAATGCATTCCGACATCGTTTGGTGCCTCAAATCACCATTCGAAGTTTCGTACGGGTATGTATATATGTAATTTTCACCAAAAATCGTACATTGGGATTTGGAGGTATTCTTGTCTATCACATGCTCACAAAGCTTATGGCTTTGGTTCCAATGCATTCCGACATCGTTTGGTGCCTCAAATCACCATTCGAAGTTTCGTAGGGGTATAGTTGTAATTTTCACCAAAAATCGTATATTGGGATTTGGAGGTATTCTTGTCTATCACATGCTCGCAAAGCTTATGGCTTTGGTTCCAATGCATTCCGACATCGTTTCGTGCTTCAAATCACCATTCGAAGTTTCGTAGGGGTATAGTAATTTTCACCGAAAATCGTACATTGGGCTTTTGAGGTATTCTTGTCTATCACATGCTCACAAAGCTTATGGCTTTGGTTCCAATGCATTCCGACAATGTTTGGTGCCTCAAATCACCATTCGGAGTTTCGTAGGGGTATAGTTGTAATTATGTACGAAAATCGTACATTGGGATTTTGAGGTATTCTTGTCTATCACATGCTCACAAAGCTTATGGCTTTGGTTCCAATGCATTCCGACATCGTTTGGTGCCTCAAATCACCATTCGAAGTTTCGTATGGGTATAGTTGTAATTTTCACCGAAAATCGTACATTGGGATTTTGAGGTATTCTTGTCTAACACATGCTCACAAAGCTTATGGCTTTGGTTCCAATACATTCCGACATCGTTTGGTGCCTCAAATCACCATTCGAAGTTTCGTAGGGGTATAGTTGTAATTTTCACCGAAAATCGTGCATTGAAATTTTGAGGTATTCTTGTCTATCACATGCTCACAAAGCTTATGGCTTTGGTTCCAATGCATTCCGACATCGTTTGGTGCCTCAAATCACCATTCGAAGTTTCGTAGGGGTATAGTTGTAATTTTCACCGAAAATCGTACATTGGGATTCTGAGGTATTCTTATCTATCACATGCTCACAAAGCTTATGGCTTTGGTTCCAATGCATTCCGACATCGTTTGGTGCCTCAAATCACCATTCGAAGTTTCGTAGGGGTATAGTTGTTATTTTCACCGAAAATCGTACATTGGGATTTTGAGGAATTCTTGTCTATCACATGCTCACAAAGCTTATGTCTTTGGTTCCAATGCATTTCGACATCGTTTGGTGCCTCAAATCACCATTCGAAGTTTCGTACGGGTATGTATAGTTGTAATTTTCACCAAAAATCGTAAATTGGGCTTTTGAGGTATTCTTATCTATCACATGCTCACAAAGCTTATGGCTTTGGTTCCAATGCATTCCGACATCGTTTGGTGCCTCAAATCACCATTCGAAGTTTCGTACGGGTATACTTGTAATTTTCACCAAAAATCATACATTGGGATTTTGAGGTATTCTTGTCTATCACATGCTCACAAAGCTTTATGGCTTTGGTTCCAATGCATTCCAATATCGTTTGGTGCCTCAAATCACCATTCGAAGTTTCGTACGGGTATAGTTGTAATTTTCACCGAAAATTGTACATTGGAATTTTGAGGTATTCTTGTCTAACGCATGCTCACAAAGCTTATGGCTTTGGTTCCAATGCGTGCCGACATCGTTCGGTGCCCCAAATCACCATTCGAAGTTTCGTACGGGTATAGTTGTAATATTCACCGAAAATCGTACATTGGGATTTTGAGGTATTCTTGTCTATCACATGCTCACAAAGCTTATGGCTTTGGTTCCAATGCATTTCGACATCGTTTGGTGCCTCAAATCACCATTCGAAGTTTAGTACGGGTATGTATAGATGTAATTTTCACCAAAAATCGTACATTGGGATTTGGAGGTATTCTTGTCTATCACATGCTCACAAAGCGTATGGCTTTGGTTCTAATGCATTGCGACATCGTTTGGTGCCTCAAATCACCATTCGATGTTTCGTACGGGTATAGTTGTAATTTTCACCGAAAATCGTACATTGGGATTTTGAGGTATTCTTGTCTATCACATGCTCACAAAGCTTATGGCTTTGGTTCCAATACATTCCGACATCGTTTCGTGCCTCAAATCACCATTCGAAGTTTCGTAGGGTATAGTTGTAATTTTCACCGAAAATCATACATTGGGATTTTGAGGTATTCTTGTCTATCACATGCTCACAAAGCTTATGGCTTTGGTTCCAATGCATTCCGACATCGTTTGGTGTCTCAAATCACCAATTGAAGTTTCGTAGGGGTATAGTTGTAATTTTCACCGAAAATCGTCAATTGAGATTTTGAGGTATTCTTGTCTATCACATGCTCACAAAGCTTATGGCTTTGTTTTCAATGCTTTCCGATATCGTTTGGTGCCTCAAATCTCCATTCGAAGTTTCGGACGGGTATAGTTGTAATTTTCACCGAAAATCGTACGTTGGGATTTTGAGGTATTCTTGTCTATCACATGCTCACAAAGCTTATGGCTTTGGTTCCAATGCATTCCAACATCATTTGGTGCCTCAAATCACCATTCGAAATTTCGTGAGGTTTTGTTGTAATTTTCACCAAAAAATCGTACATTGGGATTTTGAGGTATTCTTGTCTATCACATGCTCACCAAGCTTATCGCTTTGGTTCCAATGCATTCCGACATCGTTTGGTGCCTCAACTCACCATTCGAAGTTTCGTACGGGTACAGTTGTAATTTTCACCAAAAATCGTACATTGAGATTTTGAGGTATTCTTGTCTATCACATGCTCAAAAAGCTTATGGCTTTGGTTCCAAAGCATTCCGACATCGTTTGGTGCCTCAAATCACCATTCGATGTTTTGTAGGGGTGTAGTTGTAATTTTCACCGAAAATCGTATATTGGGATTTTGAGGTATTCTTGTCTATCACATGCTCACAAAGCTTATGGCTTTGGTTCCAATGCATTCTGAAATCGTTTGGCGCCTCAAATCACCATTCGAAGTTTCGTACGGGTATGTATAGTTGTAATTTTCACCGAAAATCGTACATTGGGATTTTGAGGTATTCTTGTCTATCACATGCTCACAAAGCTTATGGCTTTGGTTCCAATTGATTTGGATACGACGAAGGACCCATTAGATATAATGATCTAAGAACCCAACGTATAAGATAAGAATCTCCCCAAAATCGAAAATCTGGTATTGATCTGAATTTTATTTTTCTTGTTATTTCGGTAAAAAAAAAAAGAGAGAGAAAAAAAAATCGAAAAAAAAAATTCGAAAAAATAATGCGATTTGTTGAGTAAGTACTCTAAAGAATCAATTTCAAGAATTCCTTGTTCCCTACATCTATAGGACTAAGGGGTTGTTGAAGGTTCTAGAAATTGTTCAAACTTGATTTTGTTCTCAAAATTTGAGTGGTAAAAGGCTTGAGTGGTGAGTTCATTAGAGGGGAGGTAAAAGCCTAAGAATGATACACGAGTGGATTGTGAGGTATCTTTTTGAGTGATACACGAGTTTTTTTGTGAGAAAATTATATACCATGGACGAAACACACAATAACCCACAAAAAGCTTTCACAATTCAAGCTATGCAACAACAATTTGCAAGATTGAGTGTAGTTCTTGAAGGCATCACGGACCGGCTAGAGAGATTAGAACAAGCTGCACCAAGGGAACGTAGAAATCCTAATGTAGCCCAACGAGGATATGAGGAGTCAAAATAAACATCCCTTCTTTCCATGGAAGAAGTGATCCCGAAGCCTACTTGGAGTGGGAAAAGAAGGTAGATTTAATTTTTGACTGTCATAATTACTCTGAGGAAAAGAAAGTACGGCTTGCAGCTATCGAGTTCACCGACTATGCTATAGTATGGTGGGATCAACTAGTTACAAATCGAAGGCGATATGGAGAAAGGCCGGTTGCTACATGGGCTGAAATGAAGTCAATCATGCGTAAGAGGTTTGTGCCATCTCATTACTTTCGAGAATTATATCAAAAACTTCAATCTATGACTCAGGGCACAAAAAGCGTTGACGGATATTATAAAGAAATGGAGATTGCCATGATTAGAGCAAATGGTGAAAAAGATCGGGAGGCAACAATGGCTCGTTTCCTAAATGGGTTGAAAAGAGAGATTGCTAATATTGTGGAACTTCAACACTATGTGGAGCTTGAAGACATGGTACATACAGCCATGAAAGTGGAAAGACAACTGAAGAGGGATGGTTCTCTACAAAGGAGTTATCCGCAACGTTTCCAATCTTCAAACAAGATGAAGGAAGGAGTACCCAAGGTTACTTTTGGAAATACATCAAAGGCACAAAATGAGACATCACGAGTCAAGCCTAGCGAGGCTGAAAAAAGAAAAGGTAATATTACTTCATCCTCTCGAAGTCGTGATATTAAATGCTATCGTTGTCAGGGACATGGGCATATTGCATCTGAGTGCCCAAACAAAAGAGTGATGATCCTTAGAGACAATGGAGAGATTGAATCTAAAGTTGAAAGTGAAGAAGAGAGTGACGAGGAAGTGGAGAAAGTTAATGCCAAATCGGGAGAACTTTTGGTACTAAGAAGAGCTCTAAACATGCAAGCAAAGTTTGGAGAGGCAGAACAACAAAGAGAAAACATCTTCCATACAAGATGTTTAGTGCAAAAAAAGGTATGCATGTTGATTATTGATAGTGGGAGCTGTACCAATGTGGCTAGTATGGATATGGTGGAGAAATTAAATTTGTCTACAACAAAACATCCTAATCCATATAAACTTCAATAGCTTAATGAATGTGGAGAAATTCGAGTTACTAAGCAGGTTTTGGTGCCATTCTCTATTGGGAAATACAACGATGAGGTTCTATGCGATGTGGTACCAATACATGCAAGTCATATTCTTTTGGGAAGGCCATGGCAGTTCGATCGGCGAGTGGTGTATGATGGATACCTTAATCGTTTCACATTGAAGCATAAAAATAAAACCATCATGCTTATATCTTTAACTCCACAACAGGTTCATGAAGATCAAATCAAAATGTCTCAAACAAGAAGAGAAAAAGAAGTTGAGGAACAAAATGTGAGCAAAAAAAAGAGTGGAGGGAAAAATAAGAGGGCTGAATTGAGTGTTCCCGAAGGAGAAAAGAAATTGGAAGTAAGTGAGGCCACAAAAAGAGTGAATTTTTTTGCTAGAGGGAGTGAGTTAAAAAGAGCTTTGGTTGAAAAAAAGAGTGTGTTGGTGTTGATACATAAACAGTCATATTTGAACACTAACGAACTAACATCTTCTTTGCCTAGTTCTTTTGTATCTCTTTTACAGGAATATGAAGATGTTTTTCCGGATGAAGAACCGGATGGTTTACCATCATTGAGGGGCATTGAACATCAAATTGATTTCATTCCCGGTGCAACACTTCCAAACCGACCAGCCTATAGAGCTAATCCCGAGGAAACAAAAGAAATCCAAAGACAAGTGGAGGAGTTGATGACTAAAGGCAAAGTTCGAGAAAGCATGAGTCCATGCGCTGTACCGGTGATTATAGTCGCAAAAAAGGATGGAACATGGAGAATGTGCACAGATTGTCACGCCGTCAACAAAATCACGGTGAAGTATCGCTACCCTATTCCTAGGTTAGATGATATGCTTGATGAATTGTATGGTGCTTTAATTTTCTCTAAAATTGATTTGAAAAGTGGATATCATCAAATACGAATCAAAGAAGGTGATGAATGGAAAACATCTTTCAAAATAAAATATGGTTTATATGAGTGGTTGGTAATGTCGTTTGGCTTAACTAATGCACCGAGCACTTTCATGAGATTAATGAACCATGTTTTGCGTAACTTCATTGGAAAGTTTGTTGTTGTGTATTTTGACGATATCCTTATCTATAACAAAAGTATAGAAGAACATCTTGAACATGTGCGTATAGTGTTAGACACCTTAAGAAAAAAATCTTTGTATGCCAATCTTAAGAAATGTTCTTTTTGCATGGAAAAAGTTGTTTTTCTTGGTTTTGTTGTAAGTGCTAATGGAATTGAAATGAAAAAGGATAAGGTTAATGCTATTCTAGATTGGCCAACTCCTAAAAACATTGCTGAAGTAAGAAGTTTTCATGGTCTCGCGAGTTTCTATCGAAGATTTGTTAGAGACTTTAGTACCATTGCTGCACCACTAAATGAAATTGTGAAAAAAGATGTTGGATTTCATTGGGGAGAAAAGCAAGAACATGCATTTAATCTTTTGAAAGAAAAACTCACTACTACTCCAATTCTTGCATTGCCTAACTTTAACAAAAGTTTTGAACTTGAATGTGATGCATCTGGAGTAGGTATAGGTGCTGTTTTATTGCAGGATGGAAAGCCGATTGCATACTTTAGTGAGAAGTTGAAGGGAGCTCAATTGAACTATCCAACTTATGATAAGGAATTGTACGCTTTGGTAAGAGCAAAAAGACGTGGCAGCATTACTTGTGGTCTCGAGAGTTTGTTATCCACACCGATCATGAATCTCTCAAGTACCTCAAAGGGCAAGGTAAGCTTAGTAAGAGGCATGCTAAGTGGGTGGAATTCATTGAATCATTTCCCTATGTGATTAAGTATAAAAAAAGGAAAGAAAATATTGTTGCTGATGCATTATCAAGAACGCATGCATTGATTACTACATTAAGTTCTAAACTTTTAGGTTTTGAGTCAATTAAGGGACTTTATGCTAACGATTCTGATTTTGCTTCAATTTACTTGGCTTGTGAAAATGGTGCATTCGAAAAGTTCTATAGGCATGAAGGATATCTATTTCGTGAACGTAAACTATGCATTCCTAAATGTTTTATACGTGAATTGCTTGTTAGAGAAGCCCATGGGGGAGGGCTAATGGGGCATTTTGGAATACATAAAACTTTGAGTGTTTTGAGTGATCATTTCTTTTGGCCTAAAATGCGTATTGATGTTGAAAGAATTTGTGAAAGATGCATAACTTGCATGAAAGCTAAATCAAGAGCGCAACCACATGGATTGTACAAACCTTTACCTATACCAAATGAAACTTGAGTAGACATATCCATGGACTTTGTTTTGGGTTTACCAAGAACAAAGAAAGGTAAAGACTCTGTGTTTGTGGTTGTTGATAGATTCTCCAAAATGGCACACTTCATTCTATGTAATAAGACCAATGATGCAACTCATATTGCTGATTTATTTTTTAAGGAAATTGTTCGTTTGCATGGACTAAGGACTATAGTGAGTGATAGAGATGCAAAATTTTTGAGTCACTTTTGGCGTGTTTTGTGGGGTAAATTGGGAACTAAACTGCTATTTTCTACTACATGTCACCCCCAAACAGATGGACAAACTGAAGTTGTCAACAGAACTTTATCTCAATTGCTTAGAGTTTTAATTCAAAAGAACTTGAAAAAAAGGGAAGATTGTTTGTCCTTTGCTGAATTTGCATATAATAGAAGTGTTCATTCTGCTACTAATCACTCTCCTTTTGAAGTTGTATATGGCTTTAATCCATTAAGCCCACTTGATCTTATCCTAATACCTGTTGACGAACGTGCAAGCCTTGATGGCTTTGGTTCCAATGTATTCCGACATCGTTTGGTGCCTCAAATCACCATTCGAAGTTTCGTAGAGGTATAGTTGTAATTTCACCGAAAATCGTACATTGGACTTATGAGGTATTCTTGTTTATCACATGCTCACAAACCTTATGGCTTTGGTTCCAATGCATTCCGACATCGTTTGGTTCCTGAAATCACCATTCAAAGTTGCGTAGGGGTATAGTTGTAATTTTCACCGAAAATCGTACGTTGGGATTTTGAGGTATTCTTGTCTATCACATGCTCACAAAGCTTATAGCTTTGGTTCCAATGCATTCCCACATCGTTTGGTGCCTCAAATCACCATTCGAAGTTTCGTATGGGTATAGTTGTAATTTTCACCAAAAATCGAACATTGGGATTTTGAGGTATTCTTGTCTAACACATGCTCACAAAGCTTATGGCTTTGGTTCCAATACATTCCGACATCGTTTGGTGCCTCAAATCACCATTCGAAGTTTCGTACGGTATAGTTGTAATTTTTACCGAAAATCGTACATTGGAATTTTGTAGTATTCTTGTCTAACACATGCTCACAAAGCTTATGGCTTTGGTTCCAATGCATTTCGACATAGTTTGGTGCCTCAAATCACCATTTGAAGTTTCGTACGGGTATAGTTGTAATTTTCACCGAAAATCGTACATTGGGATTTTGAGGTATTCTTGTCTATCACATGCTCACAAAGCTTATGGCTTTGGTTTCAATGCATTCTGACATCGTTTGGTGCCTCAAATCACCATTCGAAGTTTCGTACGGGTATGTATAGTTGTAATTTTCACCAAAAATCGTACATTGGGATTTTGAGGCATTCTTGTCTATCACATGCTCACAAAGCTTATGGCTTTGGTTCCAATGCATTCCCACATCGTTTGGTGCCTCAAATCACCATTCGAAGTTTCGTAGGGTATAGTTGTAATTTTCACAAAAAATCGTACATTGGGATTTTGAGGTATTCTTGTCAATCACTTTCTCACAAAGCTTATGGCTTTGGTTCCAATGCATTCCGACATCGTTTGGTGCCTCAAATCACCATTCGAAGTTTCGTACGGGTATAGTTGTAATTTTCACCGAAAATCGTACATTGGGATTTTGAGGTATTCTTGTCTTGCACATGCTCACAAAGCTTATGGCTTTGGTTCCAATGCTTTCCGACATCGTTTGGTGCCTCAAATCTCCATTCGAAGTTTCGTTGGGGTATAGTTGTAATTTTCACCGAAAATCGTACATTGGGATTTTGAGATATTCTTGGCTATCACATGCTCACAAAGCTTATGGCTTTGGTTCCAATGCATTCCGACATCGTTTGGTGCCTCAAATCACCATTTGAAGTTTCGTACGGGAATAGTTGTAATTTTCACCGAAATTCGTACATTGGGATTTTGAGGTATTCTTGTCTATCACATGCTCACAAAGCTTATGACTTTGGTTCCAATGCATTCCGACATTGTTTGGTGCCTCAAATCACCATTCGAAGTTTTGTAGGCGTATAGTTGTAATTTTCACAAAAAATCGTACATTGGGATTTTGAGGTATTCTTGTCTATCACATGCTCACAAAGCTTATGGCTTTGGTTCTAATGCATTCCGACATCGTTTGGTGTCTCAAATCACCATTCGAAGTTTCGTACGGGAATAGTTGTAATTTTCACCGAAATTCGTACATTGGGATTTTGAGGTATTCATGTCTATCACATGCTCACAAAGCTTATGGCTTTGGTTCCAATGCATTCCGACATTGTTAGGTGCCTCAAATCACCATTCGAAGTTTCGTAGGGGTATAGTTGTAATTTTCACCGAAAATCGTACGTTGGGATTTTGAGGTATTCTTGTCTATCACATGCTCACAAAGCTTATAGCTTTGGTTCCAATGCATTCCCATATCGTTTGGTGCCTCAAATCACCATTCGAAGTTTCGTATGGGTATAGTTGTAATTTTCACCGAAAATCGTACATTGGGATTTTGAGGTATTCTTGTCTAACACATGCTCACAAAGCTTATGGCTTTGGTTCCAATACATTCCGACATCGTTTGGTGCCTCAAATCACCATTCGAAGTTTCGTACGCGTATAGTTGTAATTTTTACCGAAAATCGTACATTGGGATTTTGTAGTATTCTTGTCTAACACATGCTCACAAAGCTTATGGCTTTGGTTCCAATGCATTTCGACATCGTTTGGTGCCTCAAATCACCATTTGAAGTTTCGTACGGGTATAGTTGTAATTTTTACCGAAAATCGTACATTGGGATTTTGTAGTATTCTTGTCTAACAGATGCTCACAAAGCTTATGGCTTTGGTTCCAATGCATTTCGACATCGTTTGGTGCCTCAAATCACCATTTGAAGTTTCGTACGGGTATAGTTGTAATTTTCACCGAAAATCGTACATTGGGATTTTGAGGTATTCTTGTCTATCACATGCTCACAAAGCTTATGGCTTTGGTTTCAATGCATTCTGACATCGTTTGGTGCCTCAAATCACCATTCGAAGTTTCGTACGGGTATGTATAATTGTAATTTTCACAAAAAATCGTACATTGGGATTTTGAGGCATTCTTGTCTATCACATGCTCACAAAGCTTATGGCTTTGGTTCCAATGCATTCCCACATCGTTTGGTGCCTCATATCACCATTCGAAGTTTCGTAGGGTATAGTTGTAATTTTCACAAAATCTCGTACATTGGGATTTTGAGGTATTCTTGTCAATCACTTTCTCACAAAGCTTATGGCTTTGGTTCCAATGCATTCCGACATCGTTTGGTGCCTCAAATCACCATTCGAAGTTTCGTAGGCGTATAGTTGTAATTTTCACAAAAAATCGTACATTGGGATTTTGAGGTATTCTCGTCAATCACTTGCTCACAAAGCTTATGGCTTTGGTTCCAATGCATTCCGACATCGTTTGGTGCCTCAAATCACTATTCGAAGTTTCGTACGGGTATAGTTGTAATTTTCACCGAAAATTGTACATTAGAATTTTGAGGTATTCTTGTCTATCACATGCTCACAAGGCTTATGGCTTTGGTTCCAATGCATTCCAACATCGTTTGGTGCCTCAAATCACAATTTAAAGTTTCGTAGGGGTATAGTTGTAATTTTCACCGAAAATCGTACATTGGACTTTGGAGGTATTCTTGTCTATCACATGCTCACAAATCTTATGGCTTTGGTTCCAATGCATTTCGACATCGTTTGGTTTCTCAAGTCACCATTCGAAGTTGTGTAGGGGTATAGTCGTAATTTTCACCGAAAATCGTACATTAGGATTTTGAGGTATTCTTGTCTATCACATGCTCACAAAGCTTATGGCTTTGGTTCCAATGCATTCCGACATTGTTTGGTGCGTTAAATCACCATTCGAAGTTTCATAGGGGTATAGTTGTAATTTTCACAAAAAATTGTACATTGGGATTTTGAGGTATTCTTGTCTATCACATGCTCACAAAGCTTATGGCTCTGGTTCCAATGCATTTCGACATTGTTTGGTGCCTCAAATCACCATTCGAAGTTTCGTAGGGGTATAGTTGTAATTTTCACCGAAAATCGTACATTGGGATTTTGTGGTATTCTTGTCTAACACATGCTCACAAAGCTTATGGCTTTGGTTCCAATGCATTTCGACATCGTTTGGTGCCTCAAATCACCATTTGAAGTTTCGTACGGGTATAGTTGTAATTTTTACCGAAAATCGTACATTGGGATTTTGTAGTATTCTTGTCTAACACATGCTCACAAAGCTTATGGCTTTGGTTCCAATGCATTTCGACATCGTTTGGTGCCTCAAATCACCATTTGAAGTTTCGTACGGGTATAGTTCTAATTTTCACCGAAAATCGTACATTGGGATTTTGAGGTATTCTTGTCTATCACATGCTCACAAAGCTTATGGCTTTGGTTTCAATGCATTCTGACATCGTTTGGTGCCTCAAATCACCATTCAAAGTTTCGTACGGGTATGTATAATTGTAATTTTCACAAAAAATCGTACATTGGGATTTTGAGGCATTCTTGTCTATCACATGCTCACAAAGCTTATGGCTTTGGTTCCAATGCATTCCCACATCGTTTGGTGCCTCATATCACCATTCGAAGTTTCGTAGGGTATAGTTGTAATTTTCACAAAATCTCGTACATTGGGATTTTGAAGTATTCTTGTCAATCACTTTCTCACAAAGCTTATGGCTTTGGTTCCAATGCATTCCGACATCGTTTGGTGCCTCAAATCACCATTCGAAGTTTCGTAGGCGTATAGTTGTAATTTTCACAAAAAATCGTATATTGAGATTTTGAGGTATTCTTGTCTATCACATGCTCACAAAGCTTATGGCTTTGGTTCTAATGCATTCCGACATCGTTTGGTGTCTCTAATCACCATTCGAAGTTTCGTACGGGAATAGTTGTAATTTTCACCGAAAATTGTACATTGAGATTTTGAGGTATTCTTGTCTGTCACATGCTCACAAAGCTTATGGCTTTGGTTCCAATGCATTTCGACATCGTATGGTGCCTCAAATCACCATTCGAAGTTTCGTAGGGGTATAGTTGTAATTTTCACCGAAAATCGTACATTGAGATTTTGAGGTATTCTTGTCTATCACATGCTCACAAAGCTTATGACTTTGGTTCCAATGCATTCCGACATTGTTTGGTGCCTCAAATCACCATTCGAAGTTTTGTAGGCGTATAGTTGTAATTTTCACAAAAAATCGTACATTGGGATTTTGAGGTATTCTTGTCTATCACATGCTCACAAAGCTTATGGCTTTGGTTCCAATGCATTCCAACATCGTTTGGTGCCTCAAATCACCATTCGAAGTTTCGTAGGGGTATAGTTGTAATTTTCACCGAAAATCGTACATTGGGATTTTGAGGTATTCTTGTCTATCACATGCTCACAAAGCTTATGGCTTTGGTTCCAATGCATTTCGACATTGTTTGGTGCCTCAAATCACCATTCGAAGTTTCGTAGGGGTATAGTTGTAATTTTCACCGAAAATCGTACATTGGGATTTTGTAGTATTCTTGTCTAACACATGCTCACAAAGCTTATGGCTTTGGTTCCAATGCATTTCGACATCGTTTGGTGCCTCAAATCACCATTTGAAGTTTCGTACGGGTATAGTTGTAATTTTTACCGAAAATCGTACATTGAGATTTTGAGGTATTCTTGTCTATCACATGCTCACAAAGCTTATGACTTTGGTTCCAATGCATTCCGACATTGTTTGGTGCCTCAAATCACCATTCGAAGTTTTGTAGGCGTATAGTTGTAATTTTCACAAAAATTCGTACATTGGGATTTTGAGGTATTCTTGTCTATCACATGCTCACAAAGCTTATGGCTTTGGTTCTAATGCATTCTGACATCGTTTGGTGTCTCAAATCACCATTCGAAGTTTCGTACGGGAATAGTTGTAATTTTCACCGAAATTCGTACATTGGAATTTTGAGGTATTCTTGTCTATCACATGCTCACAAAGCTTATGGCTTTGGTTCCAATGCATTCCGACATTGTTAGGTGCCTCAAATCACCATTCGAAGTTTCGTAGGGGTATAGTTGTAATTTTCACCGAAAATCGTACATTGGGATTTTGAGGTATTCTTATCTATCACATGCTCACAAAGCTTATGGCTTTGGTTCCAATGCATTCCCACATCGTTTGGTGCCTCATATCACCATTCGAAGTTTCGTAGGGTATAGTTGTAATTTTCACAAAATCTCGTACATTGGGATTTTGAGGTATTCTTGTCAATCACTTTCTCACAAAGCTTATGGCTTTGGTTCCAATGCATTCCGACATCGTTTGGTGCCTCAAATCACCATTCGAAGTTTCGTAGGCGTATAGTTGTAATTTTCACAAAAAATCGTATATTGAGATTTTGAGGTATTCTTGTCTGTCACATGCTCACAAAGCTTATGGCTTTGGTTCCAATGCATTTCGACATCGTTTGGTGCCTCAAATCACCATTCGAAGTTTCGTAGGGGTATAGTTGTAATTTTCACCGAAAATCGTACATTGAGATTTTGAGGTATTCTTGTCTATCACATGCTCACAAAGCTTATGACTTTGGTTCCAATGCATTCCGACATTGTTTGGTGCCTCAAATCACCATTCGAAGTTTTGTAGGCGTATAGTTGTAATTTTCACAAAAAATCGTACATTGGGATTTTGAGGTATTCTTGTCTATCACATGCTCACAAAGCTTATGGCTTTGGTTCCAATGCATTCCAACATCGTTTGGTGCCTCAAATCACCATTCGAAGTTTCGTAGGGGTATAGTTGTAATTTTCACCGAAAATCGTACATTGGGATTTTGAGGTATTCTTGTCTATCACATGCTCACAAAGCTTATGGCTTTGGTTCCAATGCATTTCGACATTGTTTGGTGCCTCAAATCACCATTCGAAGTTTCGTAGGGGTATAGTTGTAATTTTCACCGAAAATCGTACATTGGGATTTTGTGGTGTTCTTGTCTAACACATGCTCACAAAGCTTATGGCTTTGGTTCCAATGCATTTCGACATCGTTTGGTGCCTCAAATCACCATTTGAAGTTTCGTACGGGTATAGTTGTAATTTTTACCGAAAATCGTACATTGAGATTTTGAGGTATTCTTGTCTATCACATGCTCATAAAGCTTATGACTTTGGTTCCAATGCATTCCGACATTGTTTGGTGCCTCAAATCACCATTCGAAGTTTTGTAGGCGTATAGTTGTAATTTTCACAAAAAATCGTACATTGGGATTTTGAGGTATTCTTGTCTATCACATGCTCACAAAGCTTATGGCTTTGGTTCTAATGCATTCCGACATCGTTTGGTGTCTCAAATCACCATTCGAAGTTTCGTACGGGAATAGTTGTAATTTTCACCGAAATTCGTACATTGGGATTTTGAGGTATTCATGTCTATCACATGCTCACAAAGCTTATGGCTTTGGTTCCAATGCATTCCGACATTGTTAGGTGCCTCAAATCACCATTCGAAGTTTCGTAGGGGTATAGTTGTAATTTTCACTGAAAATCGTACGTTGGGATTTTGAGGTATTCTTGTCTATCACATGCTCACAAAGCTTATAGCTTTGGTTCCAATGCATTCCCATATCGTTTGGTGCCTCAAATCACCATTCGAAGTTTCGTATGGGTATAGTTGTAATTTTCACCGAAAATCGTACATTGGGATTTTGAGGTATTCTTGTCTAACACATGCTCACAAAGCTTATGGCTTTGGTTCCAATACATTCCGACATCGTTTGGTGCCTCAAATCACCATTCGAAGTTTCGTACGGGTATAGTTGTAATTTTTACCGAAAATCGTACATTGGGATTTTGTAGTATTCTTGTCTAACACATGCTCACAAAGCTTATGGCTTTGGTTCCAATGCATTTTGACATCGTTTGGTGCCTCAAATCACCATTTGAAGTTTCGTACGGGTATAGTTGTAATTTTTACCGAAAATCGTACATTGGGATTTTGTAGTATTCTTGTCTAACACATGCTCACAAAGCTTATGGCTTTGGTTCCAATGCATTTCGACATCGTTTGGTGCCTCAAATCACCATTTGAAGTTTCGTACGGGTATAGTTGTAATTTTCACCGAAAATCGTACATTAGGATTTTGAGGTATTCTTGTCTATCACATGCTCACAAAGCTTATGGCTTTGGTTTCAATGCATTCTGACATCGTTTGGTGCCTCAAATCACCATTCGAAGTTTCGTACGGGTATGTATAATTGTAATTTTCACCAAAAATCGTACATTGGGATTTTGAGGCATTCTTGTCTATCACATGCTCACAAAGCTTATGGCTTTGGTTTCCAATGCATTCCTACATCGTTTGGTGCCTCATATCACCATTCGAAGTTTCGTAGGGTATAGTTGTAATTTTCACAAAATCTCGTACATTGGGATTTTGAGGTATTCTTGTCAATCACTTTCTCACAAAGCTTATGGCTTTGGTTCCAATGCATTCCGACATCGTTTGGTGCCTCAAATCACCATTCGAAGTTTCGTAGGCGTATAGTTGTAATTTTCACAAAAAATCGTATATTGAGATTTTGAGGTATTCTTGTCTATCACATGCTCACAAAGCTTATGGCTTTGGTTCTAATGCATTCCGACATCGTTTGGTGTCTCTAATCACCATTCGAAGTTTTGTACGGGAATAGTTGTAATTTTCACCGAAAATTGTACATTGAAATTTTGAGGTATTCTTGTCTGTCACATGCTCACAAAGCTTATGGCTTTGGTTCCAATGCATTTCGACATCGTTTGGTGCCTCAAATCACCATTCGAAGTTTCGTAGGGGTATAGTTGTAATTTTCACCGAAAATCGTACATTGACATTTTGAGGTATTCTTGTCTATCACATGCTCACAAAGCTTATGACTTTGGTTCCAATGCATTCCGACATTGTTTGGTGCCTCAAATCACCATTCGAAGTTTTGTAGGCGTATAGTTGTAATTTTCACAAAAAATCGTACATTGGGATTTTGAGGTATTCTTGTCTATCACATGCTCACAAAGCTTATGGCTTTGGTTCCAATGCATTCCAACATCGTTTGGTGCCTCAAATCACCATTCGAAGTTTCGTAGGGGTATAGTTGTAATTTTCACCGAAAATCGTACATTGGGATTTTGAGGTATTCTTGTCTATCACATGCTCACAAAGCTTATGGCTTTGGTTCCAATGCATTTCGACATTGTTTGGTGCCTCAAATCACCATTCGAAGTTTCGTAGGGGTATAGTTGTAATTTTCACCGAAAATCGTACATTGGGATTTTGTGGTATTCTTGTCTAACACATGCTCACAAAGCTTATGGCTTTGGTTCCAATGCATTTCGACATCGTTTGGTGCCTCAAATCACCATTTGAAGTTTCGTACGGGTATAGTTGTAATTTTTACCGAAAATCGTACATTGAGATTTTGAGGTATTCTTGTCTATCACATGCTCACAAAGCTTATGGCTTTGGTTCCAATGCATTCCAACATCGTTTGGTGCCTCAAATCACCATTCGAAGTTTCGTAGGGGTATAGTTGTAATTTTCACCGAAAATCGTACATTGGGATTTTGAGGTATTCTTGTCTATCACATGCTCACAAAGCTTATGGCTTTGGTTCCAATGCATTTCGACATTGTTTGGTGCCTCAAATCACCATTCGAAGTTTCGTAGGGGTATAGTTGTAATTTTCACCGAAAATCGTACATTGGGATTTTGTGGTATTCTTGTCTAACACAAGCTCACAAAGCTTATGGCTTTGGTTCCAATGCATTTCGACATCGTTTGGTGCCTCAAATCACCATTTGAAGTTTCGTACGGGTATAGTTGTAATTTTTACCGAAAATCGTACATTGAGATTTTGAGGTATTCTTGTCTATCACATGCTCACAAAGCTTATGACTTTGGTTCCAATGCATTCCGACATTGTTTGGTGCCTCAAATCACCATTCGAAGTTTTGTAGGCATACGTATAGTTGTAATTTTCACAAAAAATCGTACATTGAGATTTTGAGGTATTCTTGTCTATCACATGCTCACAAAGCTTATGGCTTTGGTTCCAATGCATTCCGACATCGTTTGGTGCCTCAAATCACCATTCGAAGTTTCGTACGGGAATAGTTGTAATTTTCACCGAAATTCGTACATTGGGATTTTGAGGTATTCTTGTCTATCACATGCTCACAAAGCTTATGGCTTTGGTTCCAATGCATTCCGACATTGTTAGGTGCCTCAAATCACCATTCGAATTTTCGTAGGGGTATAGTTGTAATTTTCACCGAAAATCGTACATTGGGATTTTGAGGTATTCTTATCTATCACATGCTCACAAAGCTTATGGCTTTGGTTCCAATGCATTCCGATATCGTTTGGTGCCTCAAATCACCATTCAAAGTTTCGTAGGGGTATAGTTGTAATTTTCACCGAAAATCGTACATTGGGATTTTGAGGTATTCTTGTCTATCACATGCTCACAAAGCTCATAGCTTTGGTTCCAATGCATTCTGACATCGTTTGGTGCCTCAAATCACCATTCGAAGTTTCGTACGGGTATAGTTGTAATTTTCACCGAAAATCGTACATTGGGATTTTGAGGTATTCTTGTCTATCACATGCTCACAAAGCTTATGGCTTTGGTTCCAATGCATTCCCACATCGTTTGGTGCCTCAAATCACCATTCGAAGTTTCGTACGGGTATTGTTGTAATTTTCACCGAAAATCGTACATTTGGATTTTGAGGTATTCTTGTCTATCACATGCTCACAAAGCTTATGGCTTTGGTTCCAATGCATTCCGACATCGTTTGGTGCCTCAAATCACCATTCGAAGTTTTGTAGGCGTATAGTTGTAATTTTCACAAAAAATCGTACATTGAGATTTTGAGGTATTCTTGTCTATCACATGCTCACAAAGCTTATGGCTTTGGTTCTAATGCATTCCGACATCGTTTGGTGTCTCAAATCACCATTCGAAGTTTCGTACGGGAATAGTTGTAATTTTCACCGAAATTCGTACATTGGGATTTTGAGGTATTCTTGTCTATCACATGCTCACAAAGCTTATGGCTTTGGTTCCAATGCATTCCAACATCGTTTGGTGCCTCAAATCACCATTCGAAGTTTCGTAGGGGTATAGTTGTAATTTTCACCGAAAATCGTACATTGGGATTTTGAGGTATTCTTGTCTATCACATGCTCACAAAGCTTATGGCTTTGGTTCCAATGCATTTCGACATTGTTTGGTGCCTCAAATCACCATTCGAAGTTTCGTAGGGGTATAGTTGTAATTTTCACCGAAAATCGTACATTGAAATTTTGTGGTATTCTTGTCTAACACATGCTCACAAAGCTTATGGCTTTGGTTCCAATGCATTTCGACATCGTTTGGTGCCTCAAATCACCATTTGAAGTTTCGTACGGGTATAGTTGTAATTTTTACCGAAAATCGTACATTGAGATTTTGAGGTATTCTTGTCTATCACATGCTCACAAAGCTTATGACTTTGGTTCCAATGCATTCCGACATTGTTTGGTGCCTCAAATCACCATTCGAAGTTTTGTAGGCATACGTATAGTTGTAATTTTCACAAAAAATCGTACATTGAGATTTTGAGGTATTCTTGTCTATCACATGCTCACAAAGCTTATGGCTTTGGTTCCAATGCATTCCGACATCGTTTGGTGCCTCAAATCACCATTCGAAGTTTCGTACGGGAATAGTTGTAATTTTCACCGAAATTCGTACATTGGGATTTTGAGGTATTCTTGTCTATCACATGCTCACAAAGCTTATGGCTTTGGTTCCAATGCATTCCGACATTGTTAGGTGCCTCAAATCACCATTCGAATTTTCGTAGGGGTATAGTTGTAATTTTCACCGAAAATCGTACATTGGGATTTTGAGGTATTCTTATCTATCACATGCTCACAAAGCTTATGGCTTTGGTTCCAATGCATTCCGATATCGTTTGGTGCCTCAAATCACCATTCAAAGTTTCGTAGGGGTATAGTTGTAATTTTCACCGAAAATCGTACATTGGGATTTTGAGGTATTCTTGTCTATCACATGCTCACAAAGCTCATAGCTTTGGTTCCAATGCATTCCGACATCGTTTGGTGCCTCAAATCACCATTCGAAGTTTCGTACGGGTATAGTTGTAATTTTCACCGAAAATCGTACATTGGGATTTTGAGGTATTCTTGTCTATCACATGCTCACAAAGCTTATGGCTTTGGTTCCAATGCATTCCCACATCGTTTGGTGCCTCAAATCACCATTCGAAGTTTCGTACGGGTATTGTTGTAATTTTCACCGAAAATCGTACATTTGGATTTTGAGGTATTCTTGTCTATCACATGCTCACAAAGCTTATGGCTTTGGTTCCAATGCATTCCGACATCGTTTGGTGCCTCAAATCACCATTCGAAGTTTTGTAGGCGTATAGTTGTAATTTTCACAAAAAATCGTACATTGAGATTTTGAGGTATTCTTGTCTATCACATGCTCACAAAGCTTATGGCTTTGGTTCTAATGCATTCCGACATCGTTTGGTGTCTCAAATCACCATTCGAAGTTTCGTACGGGAATAGTTGTAATTTTCACCGAAATTCGTACATTGGGATTTTGAGGTATTCTTGTCTATCACATGCTCACAAAGCTTATGGCTTTGGTTCCAATGCATTCCAACATCGTTTGGTGCCTCAAATCACCATTCGAAGTTTCGTAGGGGTATAGTTGTAATTTTCACCGAAAATCGTACATTGGGATTTTGAGGTATTCTTGTCTATCACATGCTCACAAAGCTTATGGCTTTGGTTCCAATGCATTTCGACATTGTTTGGTGCCTCAAATCACCATTCGAAGTTTCGTAGGGGTATAGTTGTAATTTTCACCGAAAATCGTACATTGAAATTTTGTGGTATTCTTGTCTAACACATGCTCACAAAGCTTATGGCTTTGGTTCCAATGCATTTCGACATCGTTTGGTGCCTCAAATCACCATTTGAAGTTTCGTACGGGTATAGTTGTAATTTTTACCGAAAATCGTACATTGAGATTTTGAGGTATTCTTGTCTATCACATGCTCACAAAGCTTATGACTTTGGTTCCAATGCATTCCGACATTGTTTGGTGCCTCAAATCACCATTCGAAGTTTTGTAGGCGTATAGTTGTAATTTTCACAAAAAATCGTACATTGGGATTTTGAGGTATTCTTGTCTATCACATGCTCACAAAGCTTATGGCTTTGGTTCTAATGCATTCCGACATCGTTTGGTGTCTCAAATCACCATTCGAAGTTTCGTACGGGAATAGTTGTAATTTTCACCGAAATTCGTACATTGGGATTTTGAGGTATTCTTGTCTATCACATGCTCACAAAGCTTATGACTTTGGTTCCAATGCATTCCGACATTGTTAGGTGCCTCAAATCACCATTCGAAGTTTCGTAGGGGTATAGTTGTAATTTTCACCGAAAATCGTACATTGGGATTTTGAGGTATTCTTATCTATCACATGCTCACAAAGCTTATGGCTTTGGTTCCAATGCATTCCGACATCGTTTGGTGCCTCAAATCACCATTCGAAGTTTCGTACGGGTATAGTTGTAATTTTCACCGAAAATCGTACATTGGGATTTTGAGGTATTCTTGTCTATCACATGCTCACAAAGCTTATGGCTTTGGTTCCAATGCATTCCCACATCGTTTGGTGCCTCAAATCACCATTCGAAGTTTCGTACGGGTATAGTTGTAATTTTCACCGAAAATCGTACATTTGGATTTTGAGGTATTCTTGTCTATCACATGCTCACAAAGCTTATGGCTTTGGTTCCAATGCATTCCGACATCGTTTGGTGCCTCAAATCACCGAAGTATCGTACGGGTATAGTTGTAATTTTCACCGAAAATCGTACATTGGGATTTTGTGGTATTCTTGTCTAACACATGCTTACAAAGCTTATGGCTTTGGTTCGAATGCATTTCGACATTGTTTGGTGCCTCAAATCACCATTCGAAGTTTCGTAGGGGTATAGTTGTAATTTTCACCGAAAATCGTACATTGGGATTTTGAGGTATTCTTGTCTATCACATGCTCACAAAGCTTATGGCTTTGGTTCCAATGCATTTCGACATCGTTTGGTGCCTCAAATCACCATTCGAAGTTTCGTAGGGGTATAGTTGTAATTTTCACCGAAAATCGTACATTGGGATTTTGAGGTATTCTTATCTATCACATGCTCACAAAACTTATGACTTTGGTTCCAATGCATTCCAACATCGTTTGGTGCCTCAAATCACCATTCGAAGTTTCGTAGGCGTATAGTTGTAATTTTCACAAAAAATCGTACATTGGGATTTTGAAGTATTCTTGTCTATCACATGCTCACAAAGCTTATGGCTTTGGTTCTAATGCATTCCTACATCGTTTGGTGTCTCAAATCACCATTCGAAGTTTCGTACGGGAATAGTTGTAATTTTCACCGAAATTCGTACATTGGGATTTTGAGGTATTCTTATCTATCACATGCTCACAAAGCTTATGGCTTTGGTTCCAATGCATTCCGACATCGTTTGGTGCCTCAAATCACCGTTTGAAGTTTCTTATGGGTATAGTTGTAATTTTCACAGAAAATCGTACATTGGGACTCTGAGGTATTCTTGTCTATCACATGCTCACAAAGCTTATGGCTTTGGTTCCAATGCATTCCGACTTCATTTGGTGCCTCAAATCACCATTCGAATTTTCGTAGGGGTATAGTTGTAATTTTCACCGAAAATCGTACATTGGGCTTTTGAGGTATTCTTGTCTATCACATGCTCACAAAGCTTATGGCTTTGGTTCCAATGCATTCCGACATTGTTAGGTGCCTCAAATCACCATTCGAAGTTTCGTAGGGGTATAGTTGTAATTTTCACCGAAAATCGTACATTGGGATTTTGAGGTATTCTTATCTATCACATGCTCACAAAGCTTATGGCTTTGGTTCCAATGAATTCCGATATCGTTTGGTGCCTCAAATCACCATTCAAAGTTTCGTAGGGGTATAGTTGTAATTTTCACCGAAAATCGTACATTGGGATTTTGAGATATTCTTGTCTATCACATGCTCACAAAGCTTATGGCTTTGGTTCCAATGCATTCCAACATCGTTTGGTGCCTCAAATCACCATTCGAAGTTTCGTAGGGGTATAGTTGTAATTTTCACCGAAAATCGTACATTGGGATTTTGAGGTATTCTTGTCTATCACATGCTCACAAAGCTTATGGCTTTGGTTCCAATGCATTTCGACATTGTTTGGTGCCTCAAATCACCATTCGAAGTTTCGTAGAGGTATAGTTGTAATTTTCACCGAAAATCGTACATTGGGATTTTGTGGTATTCTTGTCTAACACATGCTCACAAAGCTTATGGCTTTGGTTCCAATGCATTTCGACATCGTTTGGTGCCTCAAATCACCATTTGAAGTTTCGTACGGGTATAGTTGTAATTTTTACCGAAAATCGTACATTGGGATTTTGTAGTATTCTTGTCTAACACATGCTCACAAAGCTTATGGCTTTGGTTCCAATGCATTTCGACATCGTTTGGTGCCTCAAATCACCATTTGAAGTTTCGTACGGGTATAGTTGTAATTTTCACCGAAAATCGTACATTGGGATTTTGAGGTATTCTTGTCTATCACATGCTCACAAAGCTTATGGCTTTGGTTTCAACGCATTCTGACATCGTTTGGTGCCTCAAATCAACAATCGAAGTTTCGTACGGGTATGTATTGTTGTAATTTTCACCAAAAATCGTACATTGGGATTTTGAGGCATTCTTGTCTATCACATGCTCACAAAGCTTATGGCTTTGGTTCCAATGCATTCCCACATCGTTTGGTGCCTCATATCACCATTCGAAGTTTCGTAGGGTATAGTTGTAATTTTCACAAAATCTCGTACATTGGGATTTTGAGGTATTCTTGTCAATCACTTTCTCACAAAGCTTATGGCTTTGGTTCCAATGCATTCCGACATCGTTTGGTGCCTCAAATCACCATTCGAAGTTTCGTACGGGAATAGTTGTAATTTTCACCGAAATTCGTACATTGGGATTTTGAGGTATTCTTGTCTATCACATGCTCACAAAGCTTATGGCTTTGGTTCCAATGCATTCCGACATTGTTAGGTGCCTCAAATCACCATTCGAATTTTCGTAGGGGTATAGTTGTAATTTTCACCGAAAATCGTACATTGGGATTTTGAGGTATTCTTATCTATCACATGCTCACAAAGCTTATGGCTTTGGTTCCAATGCATTCCGATATCGTTTGGTGCCTCAAATCACCATTCGAAGTTTCGTAGGGGTATAGTTGTAATTTTTACCGAAAATCGTACATTGGGATTTTGAGGTATTCTTGTCTATCACATGCTCACAAAGCTCATAGCTTTGGTTCCAATGCATTCCGACATCGTTTGGTGCCTCAAATCACCATTCAAAGTTTCGTACGGGTATAGTTGTAATTTTCACCGAAAATCGTACATTGGGATTTTGAGGTATTCTTGTCTATCACATGCTCACAAAGCTTATGGCTTTGGTTCCAATGCATTCCCACATCGTTTGGTGCCTCAAATCACCATTCGAAGTTTCGTACGGGTATAGTTGTAATTTTCACCGAAAATCGTACATTTGGATTTTGAGGTATTCTTGTCTATCACATGCTCACAAAGCTTATGGCTTTGGTTTCAATGCATTCCGACATCGTTTGGTGCCTCAAATCACCATTCGAAGTTTTGTAGGCGTATAGTTGTAATTTTCACAAAAAATCGTACATTGGGATTTTGAGGTATTCTTGTCTATCACATGCTCACAAAGCTTATGGCTTTGGTTCTAATGCATTCCGACATCGTTTGGTGTCTCAAATCACCATTCGAAGTTTCGTACGGGAATAGTTGTAATTTTCACCGAAATTCGTACATTGGGATTTTGAGGTATTCTTGTCTATCACATGCTCACAAAGCTTATGGCTTTGGTTCCAATGCATTCCAACATCGTTTGGTGCCTCAAATCACCATTCGAAGTTTCGTAGGGGTATAGTTGTAATTTTCACCGAAAATCGTACATTGGGATTTTGAGGTATTCTTGTCTATCACATGCTCACAAAGCTTATGGCTTTGGTTCCAATGCATTTCGACATTGTTTGGTGCCTCAAATCACCATTCGAAGTTTCGTAGAGGTATAGTTGTAATTTTCACCGAAAATCGTACATTGGGATTTTGTGGTATTCTTGTCTAACACATGCTCACAAAGCTTATGGCTTTGGTTCCAATGCATTTCGACATCGTTTGGTGCCTCAAATCACCATTTGAAGTTTCGTACGGGTATAGTTGTAATTTTTACCGAAAATCGTACATTGGGATTTTGTAGTATTCTTGTCTAACACATGCTCACAAAGCTTATGGCTTTGGTTCCAATGCATTTCGACATCGTTTGGTGCCTCAAATCACCATTTGAAGTTTCGTACGGGTATAGTTGTAATTTTCACCGAAAATCGTACATTGGGATTTTGAGGTATTCTTGTCTATCACATGCTCACAAAGCTTATGGCTTTGGTTTCAACGCATTCTGACATCGTTTGGTGCCTCAAATCAACAATCGAAGTTTCGTACGGGTATGTATTGTTGTAATTTTCACCAAAAATCGTACATTGGGATTTTGAGGCATTCTTGTCTATCACATGCTCACAAAGCTTATGGCTTTGGTTCCAATGCATTCCCACATCGTTTGGTGCCTCATATCACCATTCGAAGTTTCGTAGGGTATAGTTGTAATTTTCACAAAATCTCGTACATTGGGATTTTGAGGTATTCTTGTCAATCACTTTCTCACAAAGCTTATGGCTTTGGTTCCAATGCATTCCGACATCGTTTGGTGCCTCAAATCACCATTCGAAGTTTCGTACGGGAATAGTTGTAATTTTCACCGAAATTCGTACATTGGGATTTTGAGGTATTCTTGTCTATCACATGCTCACAAAGCTTATGGCTTTGGTTCCAATGCATTCCGACATTGTTAGGTGCCTCAAATCACCATTCGAATTTTCGTAGGGGTATAGTTGTAATTTTCACCGAAAATCGTACATTGGGATTTTGAGGTATTCTTATCTATCACATGCTCACAAAGCTTATGGCTTTGGTTCCAATGCATTCCGATATCGTTTGGTGCCTCAAATCACCATTCGAAGTTTCGTAGGGGTATAGTTGTAATTTTTACCGAAAATCGTACATTGGGATTTTGAGGTATTCTTGTCTATCACATGCTCACAAAGCTCATAGCTTTGGTTCCAATGCATTCCGACATCGTTTGGTGCCTCAAATCACCATTCAAAGTTTCGTACGGGTATAGTTGTAATTTTCACCGAAAATCGTACATTGGGATTTTGAGGTATTCTTGTCTATCACATGCTCACAAAGCTTATGGCTTTGGTTCCAATGCATTCCCACATCGTTTGGTGCCTCAAATCACCATTCGAAGTTTCGTACGGGTATAGTTGTAATTTTCACCGAAAATCGTACATTTGGATTTTGAGGTATTCTTGTCTATCACATGCTCACAAAGCTTATGGCTTTGGTTTCAATGCATTCCGACATCGTTTGGTGCCTCAAATCACCATTCGAAGTTTTGTAGGCGTATAGTTGTAATTTTCACAAAAAATCGTACATTGGGATTTTGAGGTATTCTTGTCTATCACATGCTCACAAAGCTTATGGCTTTGGTTCTAATGCATTCCGACATCGTTTGGTGTCTCAAATCACCATTCGAAGTTTCGTACGGGAATAGTTGTAATTTTCACCGAAATTCGTACATTGGGATTTTGAGGTATTCTTGTCTATCACATGCTCACAAAGCTTATGGCTTTGGTTCCAATGCATTCCAACATCGTTTGGTGCCTCAAATCACCATTCAAAGTTTCGTAGGGGTATAGTTGTAATTTTCACCGAAAATCGTACATTGGAATTTTGAGGTATTCTTTTTTATCAAATGCTCACAAAGCTTATGGCTTTGGTTCCAATGCATTTCGACATTGTTTGGTGCCTCAAATCACCATTCGAAGTTTCGTAGAGGTATAGTTGTAATTTTCACCGAAAATCGTACATTGGAATTTTGTGGTATTCTTGTCTAACACATGCTCACAAAGCTTATGGCTTTGGTTCCAATGCATTTCGACATCGTTTGGTGCCTCAAATCACCATTTGAAGTTTCGTACGGGTATAGTTGTAATTTTTACCGAAAATCGTACATTGAGATTTTGAGGTATTCTTGTCTATCACATGCTCACAAAGCTTATGACTTTGGTTCCAATGCATTCCGACATTGTTTGGTGCCTCAAATCACCATTCGAAGTTTTGTAGGCGTATAGTTGTAATTTTCACAAAAAATCGTACATTGGGATTTTGAGGTATTCTTGTCTATCACATGCTCACAAAGCTTATGGCTTTGGTTCTAATGCATTCCGACATCGTTTGGTGTCTCAAATCACCATTCGAAGTTTCGTACGGGAATAGTTGTAATTTTCACCGAAATTCGTACATTGGGATTTTGAGGTATTCTTGTCTATCACATGCTCACAAAGCTTATGACTTTGGTTCCAATGCATTCCGACATTGTTAGGTGCCTCAAATCACCATTCGATGTTTCGTAGGGGTATAGTTGTAATTTTCACCGAAAATCGTACATTGGGATTTTGAGGTATTCTTATCTATCACATGCTCACAAAGCTTATGGCTTTGGTTCCAATGCATTCCGATATCGTTTGGTGCCTCAAATCACCATTCAAAGTTTCGTAGGGGTATAGTTGTAATTTTCACCGAAAATCGTACATTGGGATTTTGAGGTATTCTTGTCTATCACATGCTCACAAAGCTCATAGCTTTGGTTCCAATGCATTCCGACATCGTTTGGTGCCTCAAATCACCATTCGAAGTTTGGTACGGGTATAGTTGTAATTTTCACCGAAAATCGTACATTGGGATTTTGAGGTATTCTTGTCTATCACATGCTCACAAAGCTTATGGCTTTGGTTCCAATGCATTCCCACATCGTTTGGTGCCTCAAATCACCATTCGAAGTTTCGTAGGGGTATAGTTGTAATTTTCACCGAAAATCGTACATTGGGATTTTGAGGTATTCTTGTCTATCACATGCTCACAAAGCTTATGGCTTTGGTTCCAATGCATTTCGACATTGTTTGGTGCCTCAAATCACCATTCGAAGTTTCGTAGGGGTATAGTTGTAATTTTCACCGAAAATCGTACATTGGGATTTTGTGGTATTCTTGTCTAACACATGCTCACAAAGCTTATGGCTTTGGTTCCAATGCATTTCGACATCGTTTGGTGCCTCAAATCACCATTTGAAGTTTCGTACGGGTATAGTTGTAATTTTTACCGAAAATCGTACATTGGGATTTTGTAGTATTCTTGTCTAACACATGCTCACAAAGCTTATGGCTTTTGTTCCAATGCATTTCGACATCGTTTGGTGCTTCAAATCACCATTTGAAGTTTCGTACGGGTATAGTTGTAATTTTCACCGAAAATCGTACATTGGGATTTTGAGGTATTCTTGTCTATCACATGCTCACAAAGCTTATGACTTTGGTTCCAATGCATTCCGACATTGTTTGGTGCCTCAAATCACCATTCGAAGTTTTGTAGGCGTATAGTTGTAATTTTCACAAAAAATCGTACATTGGGATTTTGAGGTATTCTTGTCTATCACATGCTCACAAAGCTTATGGCTTTGGTTCTAATGCATTCCGACATCGTTTGGTGTCTCAAATCACCATTCGAAGTTTCGTACGGGAATAGTTGTAATTTTCACCGAAATTCGTACATTGGGATTTTGAGGTATTCTTGTCTATCACATGCTCACAAAGCTTATGACTTTGGTTCCAATGCATTCCGACATTGTTAGGTGCCTCAAATCACCATTCGATGTTTCGTAGGGGTATAGTTGTAATTTTCACCGAAAATCGTACATTGGGATTTTGAGGTATTCTTATCTATCACATGCTCACAAAGCTTATGGCTTTGGTTCCAATGCATTCCGATATCGTTTGGTGCCTCAAATCACCATTCAAAGTTTCGTAGGGGTATAGTTGTAATTTTCACCGAAAATCGTACATTGGGATTTTGAGGTATTCTTGTCTATCACATGCTCACAAAGCTTATGGCTTTGGTTCCAATGCATTTCGACATTGTTTGGTGCCTCAAATCACCATTCGAAGTTTCGTAGGGGTATAGTTGTAATTTTCACCGAAAATCGTACATTGGGATTTTGTGGTATTCTTGTCTAACACATGCTCACAAAGCTTATGGCTTTGGTTCCAATGCATTTCGACATCGTTTGGTGCCTCAAATCACCATTTGAAGTTTCGTACGGGTATAGTTGTAATTTTTACCGAAAATCGTACATTGGGATTTTGTAGTATTCTTGTCTAACACATGCTCACAAAGCTTATGGCTTTTGTTCCAATGCATTTCGACATCGTTTGGTGCCTCAAATCACCATTTGAAGTTTCGTACGGGTATAGTTGTAATTTTCACCGAAAATCGTACATTGGGATTTTGAGGTATTCTTGTCTATCACATGCTCACAAAGCTTATGACTTTGGTTCCAATGCATTCCGACATTGTTTGGTGCCTCAAATCACCATTCGAAGTTTTGTAGGCGTATAGTTGTAATTTTCACAAAAAATCGTACATTGGGATTTTGAGGTATTCTTGTCTATCACATGCTCACAAAGCTTATGGCTTTGGTTCTAATGCATTCCGACATCGTTTGGTGTCTCAAATCACCATTCGAAGTTTCGTACGGGAATAGTTGTAATTTTCACCGAAATTCGTACATTGGGATTTTGAGGTATTCTTGTCTATCACATGCTCACAAAGCTTATGACTTTGGTTCCAATGCATTCCGACATTGTTAGGTGCCTCAAATCACCATTCGATGTTTCGTAGGGGTATAGTTGTAATTTTCACCGAAAATCGTACATTGGGATTTTGAGGTATTCTTATCTATCACATGCTCACAAAGCTTATGGCTTTGGTTCCAATGCATTCCGATATCGTTTGGTGCCTCAAATCACCATTCAAAGTTTCGTAGGGGTATAGTTGTAATTTTCACCGAAAATCGTACATTGGGATTTTGAGGTATTCTTGTCTATCACATGCTCACAAAGCTCATAGCTTTGGTTCCAATGCATTCCGACATCGTTTGGTGCCTCAAATCACCATTCGAAGTTTGGTACGGGTATAGTTGTAATTTTCACCGAAAATCGTACATTGGGATTTTGAGGTATTCTTGTCTATCACATGCTCACAAAGCTTATGGCTTTGGTTCCAATGCATTCCCACATCGTTTGGTGCCTCAAATCACCATTCGAAGTTTCGTAGGGGTATAGTTGTAATTTTCACCGAAAATCGTACATTGGGATTTTGAGGTATTCTTGTCTATCACATGCTCACAAAGCTTATGGCTTTGGTTCCAATGCATTTCGACATTGTTTTTGGGCCTCAAATCACCATTCGAAGTTTCGTAGGGGTATAGTTGTAATTTTCACCGAAAATCGTACATTGGGATTTTGTGGTATTCTTGTCTAACACATGCTCACAAAGCTTATGGCTTTGGTTCCAATGCATTTCGACATCGTTTGGTGCCTCAAATCACCATTTGAAGTTTCGTACGGGTATAGTTGTAATTTTTACCGAAAATCGTACATTGGGATTTTGTAGTATTCTTGTCTAACACATGCTCACAAAGCTTATGGCTTTTGTTCCAATGCATTTCGACATCGTTTGGTGCCTCAAATCACCATTTGAAGTTTCGTACGGGTATAGTTGTAATTTTCACCGAAAATCGTACATTGGGATTTTGAGGTATTCTTGTCTATCACATGCTCACAAAGCTTATGACTTTGGTTCCAATGCATTCCGACATCGTTTGGTGCCTCAAATCACCATTCGAAGTTTGGTACGGGTATAGTTGTAATTTTCACCGAAAATCGTACATTGGGATTTTGAGGTATTCTTGTCTATCACATGCTCACAAAGCTTATGGCTTTGGTTCCAATGCATTCCCACATCGTTTGGTGCCTCAAATCACCATTCGAAGTTTCGTAGGGGTATAGTTGTAATTTTCACCGAAAATCGTACATTGGGATTTTGAGGTATTCTTGTCTATCACATGCTCACAAAGCTTATGGCTTTGGTTCCAATGCATTTCGACATTGTTTTTGGGCCTCAAATCACCATTCGAAGTTTCGTAGGGGTATAGTTGTAATTTTCACCGAAAATCGTACATTGGGATTTTGTGGTATTCTTGTCTAACACATGCTCACAAAGCTTATGGCTTTGGTTCCAATGCATTTCGACATCGTTTGGTGCCTCAAATCACCATTTGAAGTTTCGTACGGGTATAGTTGTAATTTTTACCGAAAATCGTACATTGGGATTTTGTAGTATTCTTGTCTAACACATGCTCACAAAGCTTATGGCTTTTGTTCCAATGCATTTCGACATCGTTTGGTGCCTCAAATCACCATTTGAAGTTTCGTACGGGTATAGTTGTAATTTTCACCGAAAATCGTACATTGGGATTTTGAGGTATTCTTGTCTATCACATGCTCACAAAGCTTATGACTTTGGTTCCAATGCATTCCGACATTGTTTGGTGCCTCAAATCACCATTCGAAGTTTTGTAGGCGTATAGTTGTAATTTTCACAAAAAATCGTACATTGGGATTTTGAGGTATTCTTGTCTATCACATGCTCACAAAGCTTATGGCTTTGGTTCTAATGCATTCCGACATCGTTTGGTGTCTCAAATCACCATTCGAAGTTTCGTACGGGAATAGTTGTAATTTTCACCGAAAATCGTACATTGGGATTTTGAGGTATTCTTGTCTATCACATGCTCACAAAGCTCATAGCTTTGGTTCCAATGCATTCCGACATCGTTTGGTGCCTCAAATCACCATTCGAAGTTTGGTACGGGTATAGTTGTAATTTTCACCGAAAATCGTACATTGGGATTTTGAGGTATTCTTGTCTATCACATGCTCACAAAGCTTATGGCTTTGGTTCCAATGCATTCCCACATCGTTTGGTGCCTCAAATCACCATTCGAAGTTTCGTAGGGGTATAGTTGTAATTTTCACCGAAAATCGTACATTGGGATTTTGAGGTATTCTTGTCTATCACATGCTCACAAAGCTTATGGCTTTGGTTCCAATGCATTTCGACATTGTTTGGTGCCTCAAATCACCATTCGAAGTTTCGTAGGGGTATAGTTGTAATTTTCACCGAAAATCGTACATTGGGATTTTGTGGTATTCTTGTCTAACACATGCTCACAAAGCTTATGGCTTTGGTTCCAATGCATTTCGACATCGTTTGGTGCCTCAAATCACCATTTGAAGTTTCGTACGGGTATAGTTGTAATTTTTACCGAAAATCGTACATTGGGATTTTGTAGTATTCTTGTCTAACACATGCTCACAAAGCTTATGGCTTTTGTTCCAATGCATTTCGACATCGTTTGGTGCCTCAAATCACCATTTGAAGTTTCGTACGGGTATAGTTGTAATTTTCACCGAAAATCGTACATTGGGATTTTGAGGTATTCTTGTCTATCACATGCTCACAAAGCTTATGGCTTTGGTTTCAATGCATTCTGACATCGTTTGGTGCCTCAAATCACCAATCGAAGTTTCGTAGGGTATAGTTGTAATTTTCACAAAATCTCGTACATTGGGATTTTGAGGTATTCTTGTCAATCACTTTCTCACAAAGCTTATGGCTTTGGTTCCAATGCATTCCGACATCGTTTGGTGCCTCAAATCACCATTCGAAGTTTCGTAGGCGTATAGTTGTAATTTTCACAAAAAATCGTATATTGAGATTTTGAGGTATTCTTGTCTATCACATGCTCACAAAGCTTATGGCTTTGGTTCTAATGCATTCCGACATCGTTTGGTGTCTCAAATCACCATTCGAAGTTTCGTACGGGAATAGTTGTAATTTTCACCGAAAATCGTACATTGAGATTTTGAGGTATTCTTGTCTGTCACATGCTCACAAAGCTTATGGCTTTGGTTCCAATGCATTTCGACATCGTTTGGTGCCTCAAATCACCATTCGAAGTTTCGTAGGGGTATAGTTGTAATTTTCACCGAAAATCGTACATTGAGATTTTGAGGTATTTTTGTCTATCACATGCTCACAAAGCTTATGACTTTGGTTCCAATGCATTCCGACATCGTTTGGTGCCTCAAATCACCATTCGAAGTTTTGTAGGCGTATAGTTGTAATTTTCACAAAAAATCGTACATTGGGATTTTGAGGTATTCTTGTCTATCACAAGCTCACAAAGCTTATGGCTTTGGTTCTAATGCATTCCGACATCGTTTGGTGTCTCAAATCACCATTCGAAGTTTCGTACGGGAATAGTTGTAATTTTCACCGAAATTCGTACATTGGGATTTTGAGGTATTCTTGTCTATCACATGCTCACAAAGCTTATGGCTTTGGTTCCAATGCATTCCGACATTGTTAGGTGCCTCAAATCACCATTCGAAGTTTCGTAGGGGTATAGTTGTAATTTTCACCGAAAATCGTACATTGGGATTTTGAGGTATTCTTATCTATCACATGCTCACAAAGCTTATGGCTTTGGTTCCAATGCATTCCGATATCGTTTGGTGCCTCAAATCACCATTCGAAGTTTCGTAGGGGTATAGTTGTAATTTTCACCGAAAATCGTACATTGGGATTTTGAGGTATTCTTGTCTATCACATGCTCACAAAGCTTATAGCTTTGGTTCCAATGCATTCCGACATCGTTTGGTGCCTCAAATCACCATTCAAAGTTTCGTACGGGTATAGTTGTAATTTTCACCGAAAATCGTACATTGGGATTTTGAGGTATTCTTGCCTATCACATGCTCACAAAGCTTATGGCTTTGGTTCCAATGCATTCCCACATCGTTTGGTGCCTCAAATCACCATTCGAAGTTTCGTACGGGTATAGTTGTAATTTTCACCGAAAATCGTACATTTGGATTTTGAGGTATTATTGTCTATCACATGCTCACAAAGCTTATGGCTTTGGTTCTAATGCATTCCGACATCGTTTGGTGCCTCAAATCACCGAAGTATCGTACGGGTATAGTTGTAATTTTCACCGAAAATCGTACATTGGGATTTTGTGGTATTCTTGTCTAACACATGCTCACAAAGCTTATGGCTTTGGTTCTAATGCATTTCGACATCGTTTGGTGCATCAAATCACCATTCGAAGTTTCGTAGGGGTATAGTTGTAATTTTCACCGAAAATCGTACATTGGGATTTTGTGGTATTCTTGTCTATCACATGCTCACAAAGCTTATGGCTTTGGTTCCAATGCATTCCGACATCGTTTGGTGCCTCAAATCACCATTCGAAGTTTTGTAGGCATATAGTTGTAATTTTCACAAAAAATCGTACATTGAGATTTTGAGGTATTCTTGTCTATCACATGCTCACAAAGCTTATGGCTTTGGTTCTAATGCATTCCGACATCGTTTGGTGTCTCAAATCACCATTCGAAGTTTCGTACGGGAATAGTTGTAATTTTCACCGAAATTCGTACATTGGGATTTTGAGGTATTCTTGTCTATCACATGCTCACAAAGCTTATGGCTTTGGTTCCAATGCATTCCAACATCGTTTGGTGCCTCAAATCACCATTCGAAGTTTCGTAGGGGTATAGTTGTAATTTTCACCGAAAATCGTACATTGGGATTTTGAGGTATTCTTGTCTATCACATGCTCACAAAGCATATGGCTTTGGTTCCAATGCATTTCGACATTGTTTGGTGCCTCAAATCACCATTCGAAGTTTCGTAGGGGTATAGTTGTAATTTTCACCGAAAATCGTACATTGGAATTTTGTGGTATTCTTGTCTAACACATGCTCACAAAGCTTATGGCTTTGGTTCCAATGCATTTCGACATCGTTTGGTGCCTCAAATCACCATTTGAAGTTTCGTACGGGTATAGTTGTAATTTTTACCGAAAATCGTACATTGAGATTTTGAGGTATTCTTGTCTATCACATGCTCACAAAGCTTATGACTTTGGTTCCAATGCATTCCGACATTGTTTGGTGCCTCAAATCACCATTCGAAGTTTTGTAGGCGTATAGTTGTAATTTTCACAAAAAATCGTACATTGGGATTTTGAGGTATTCTTGTCTATCACATGCTCACAAAGCTTATGGCTTTGGTTCTAATGCATTCCGACATCGTTTGGTGTCTCAAATCACCATTCGAAGTTTCGTACGGGAATAGTTGTAATTTTCACCGAAATTCGTACATTGGGATTTTGAGGTATTCTTGTCTATCACATGCTCACAAAGCTTATGACTTTGGTTCCAATGCATTCCGACATTGTTAGGTGCCTCAAATCACCATTCGAAGTTTCGTAGGGGTATAGTTGTAATTTTCACCGAAAATCGTACATTGGGATTTTGAGGTATTCTTATCTATCACATGCTCACAAAGCTTATGGCTTTGGTTCCAATGCATTCCGACATCGTTTGGTGCCTCAAATCACCATTCGAAGTTTCGTACGGGTATAGTTGTAATTTTCACCGAAAATCGTATATTGGGATTTTGAGGTATTCTTGTCTATCACATGCTCACAAAGCTTATGGCTTTGGTTCCAATGCATTCCCACATCGTTTGGTGCCTCAAATCACCATTCGAAGTTTCGTACGGGTATAGTTGTAATTTTCACCGAAAATCGTACATTTGGATTTTGAGGTATTCTTGTCTATCACATGCTCACAAAGCTTATGGCTTTGGTTCCAATGCATTCCGACATCGTTTGGTGCCTCAAATCACCGAAGTATCGTACGGGTATAGTTGTAATTTTCACCGAAAATCGTACATTGGGATTTTGTGGTATTCTTGTCTAACACATGCTTACAAAGCTTATGGCTTTGGTTCGAATGCATTTCGACATTGTTTGGTGCCTCAAATCACCATTCGAAGTTTCGTAGGGGTATAGTTGTAATTTTCACCGAAAATCGTACATTGGGATTTTGAGGTATTCTTGTCTATCACATGCTCACAAAGCTTATGGCTTTGGTTCCAATGCATTTCGACATCGTTTGGTGCCTCAAATCACCATTCGAAGTTTCGTAGGGGTATAGTTGTAATTTTCACCGAAAATCGTACATTGGGATTTTGAGGTATTCTTATCTATCACATGCTCACAAAACTTATGACTTTGGTTCCAATGCATTCCAACATCGTTTGGTGCCTCAAATCACCATTCGAAGTTTCGTAGGCGTATAGTTGTAATTTTCACAAAAAATCGTACATTGGGATTTTGAAGTATTCTTGTCTATCACATGCTCACAAAGCTTATGGCTTTGGTTCTAATGCATTCCGACATCGTTTGGTGTCTCAAATCACCATTCGAAGTTTCGTACGGGAATAGTTGTAATTTTCACCGAAATTCGTACATTGGGATTTTGAGGTATTCTTATCTATCACATGCTCACAAAGCTTATGGCTTTCGTTCCAATGCATTCCGACATCGTTTGGTGCCTCAAATCACCGTTTGAAGTTTCTTATGGGTATAGTTGTAATTTTCACAGAAAATCGTACATTGGGACTCTGAGGTATTCTTGTCTATCACATGCTCACAAAGCTTATGGCTTTGGTTCCAATGCATTCCGACTTCATTTGGTGCCTCAAATCACCATTCGAATTTTCGTAGGGGTATAGTTGTAATTTTCACCGAAAATCGTACATTGGGCTTTTGAGGTATTCTTGTCTATCACATGCTCACAAAGCTTATGGCTTTGGTTCCAATGCATTCCGACATTGTTAGGTGCCTCAAATCACCATTCGAAGTTTCGTAGGGGTATAGTTGTAATTTTCACCGAAAATCGTACATTGGGATTTTGAGGTATTCTTATCTATCACATGCTCACAAAGCTTATGCCTTTGGTTCCAATGAATTCCGATATCGTTTGGTGCCTCAAATCACCATTCAAAGTTTCGTAGGGGTATAGTTGTAATTTTCACCGAAAATCGTACATTGGGATTTTGAGATATTCTTGTCTATCACATGCTCACAAAGCTTATGGCTTTGGTTCCAATGCATTCCAACATCGTTTGGTGCCTCAAATCACCATTCGAAGTTTCGTAGGGGTATAGTTGTAATTTTCACCGAAAATCGTACATTGGGATTTTGAGGTATTCTTGTCTATCACATGCTCACAAAGCTTATGGCTTTGGTTCCAATGCATTTCGACATTGTTTGGTGCCTCAAATCACCATTCGAAGTTTCGTAGGGGTATAGTTGTAATTTTCACCGAAAATCGTACATTGGGATTTTGTGGTATTCTTGTCTAACACATGCTCACAAAGCTTATGGCTTTGGTTCCAATGCATTTCGACATCGTTTGGTGCCTCAAATCACCATTTGAAGTTTCGTACGGGTATAGTTGTAATTTTTACCGAAAATCGTACATTGGGATTTTGTAGTATTCTTGTCTAACACATGCTCACAAAGCTTATGGCTTTGGTTCCAATGCATTTCGACATCGTTTGGTGCCTCAAATCACCATTTGAAGTTTCGTACGGGTATAGTTGTAATTTTCACCGAAAATCGTACATTGGGATTTTGAGGTATTCTTGTCTATCACATGCTCACAAAGCTTATGGCTTTGGTTTCAACGCATTCTGACTTCGTTTGGTGCCTCAAATCAACAATCGAAGTTTCGTACGGGTATGTATTGTTGTAATTTTCACCAAAAATCGTACATTGGGATTTTGAGGCATTCTTGTCTATCACATGCTCACAAAGCTTATGGCTTTGGTTCCAATGCATTCCCACATCGTTTGGTGCCTCATATCACCATTCGAAGTTTCGTAGGGTATAGTTGTAATTTTCACAAAATCTCGTACATTGGGATTTTGAGGTATTCTTGTCAATCACTTTCTCACAAAGCTTATGGCTTTGGTTCCAATGCATTCCGACATCGTTTGGTGCCTCAAATCACCATTCGAAGTTTCGTACGGGAATAGTTGTAATTTTCACCGAAATTCGTACATTGGGATTTTGAGGTATTCTTGTCTATCACATGCTCACAAAGCTTATGGCTTTGGTTCCAATGCATTCCGACATTGTTAGGTGCCTCAAATCACCATTCGAATTTTCGTAGGGGTATAGTTGTAATTTTCACCGAAAATCGTACATTGGGATTTTGAGGTATTCTTATCTATCACATGCTCACAAAGCTTATGGCTTTGGTTCCAATGCATTCCGATATCGTTTGGTGCCTCAAATCACCATTCAAAGTTTCGTAGGGGTATAGTTGTAATTTTCACCGAAAATCGTACATTGGGATTTTGAGGTATTCTTGTCTATCACATGCTCACAAAGCTCATAGCTTTGGTTCCAATGCATTCCGACATCGTTTGGTGCCTCAAATCACCATTCAAAGTTTCGTACGGGTATAGTTGTAATTTTCACCGAAAATCGTACATTGGGATTTTGAGGTATTCTTGTCTATCACATGCTCACAAAGCTTATGGCTTTGGTTCCAATGCATTCCCACATCGTTTGGTGCCTCAAATCACCATTCGAAGTTTCGTACGGGTATAGTTGTAATTTTCACCGAAAATCGTACATTTGGAGTTTGAGGTATTCTTGTCTATCACATGCTCACAAAGCTTATGGCTTTGGTTCTAATGCATTCCGACATCGTTTGGTGCCTCAAATCACCATTCGAAGTTTTGTAGGCGTATAGTTGTAATTTTCACAAAAAATCGTACATTGGGATTTTGAGGTATTCTTGTCTATCACATGCTCACAAAGCTTATGGCTTTGGTTCTAATGCATTCCGACATCGTTTGGTGTCTCAAATCACCATTCGAAGTTTCGTACGGGAATAGTTGTAATTTTCACCGAAATTCGTACATTGGGATTTTGAGGTATTCTTGTCTATCACATGCTCACAAAGCTTATGGCTTTGGTTCCAATGCATTCCAACATCGTTTGGTGCCTCAAATCACCATTCAAAGTTTCGTAGGGGTATAGTTGTAATTTTCACCGAAAATCGTACATTGGAATTTTGAGGTATTCTTGTCTATCAAATGCTCACAAAGCTTATGGCTTTGGTTCCAATGCATTTCGACATTGTTTGGTGCCTCAAATCACCATTCGAAGTTTCGTAGGGGTATAGTTGTAATTTTCACCGAAAATCGTACATTGGAATTTTGTGGTATTCTTGTCTAACACATGCTCACAAAGCTTATGGCTTTGGTTCCAATGCATTTCGACATCGTTTGGTGCCTCAAATCACCATTTGAAGTTTCGTACGGGTATAGTTGTAATTTTTACCGAAAATCGTACATTGAGATTTTGAGGTATTCTTGTCTATCACATGCTCACAAAGCTTATGACTTTGGTTCCAATGCATTCCGACATTGTTTGGTGCCTCAAATCACCATTCGAAGTTTTGTAGGCGTATAGTTGTAATTTTCACAAAAAATCGTACATTGGGATTTTGAGGTATTCTTGTCTATCACATGCTCACAAAGCTTATGGCTTTGGTTCTAATGCATTCCGACATCGTTTGGTGTCTCAAATCACCATTCGAAGTTTCGTACGGGAATAGTTGTAATTTTCACCAAAATTCGTACATTGGGATTTTGAGGTATTCTTGTCTATCACATGCTCACAAAGCTTATGACTTTGGTTCCAATGCATTCCGACATTGTTAGGTGCCTCAAATCACCATTCGATGTTTCGTAGGGGTATAGTTGTAATTTTCACCGAAAATCGTACATTGGGATTTTGAGGTATTCTTATCTATCACATGCTCACAAAGCTTATGGCTTTGGTTCCAATGCATTTCGATATCGTTTGGTGCCTCAAATCACCATTCAAAGTTTCGTAGGGGTATAGTTGTAATTTTCACCGAAAATCGTACATTGGGATTTTGAGGTATTCTTGTCTATCACATGCTCACAAAGCTCATAGCTTTGGTTCCAATGCATTCCGACATCGTTTGGTGCCTCAAATCACCATTCGAAGTTTCGTACGGGTATAGTTGTAATTTTCACCGAAATTCGTACATTGGGATTTTGAGGTATTCTTGTCTATCACATGCTCACAAAGCTTATGGCTTTGGTTCCAATGCATTCCCACATCGTTTGGTGCCTCAAATCACCATTCGAAGTTTCGTAGGGGTATAGTTGTAATTTTCACCGAAAATCGTACATTGGGATTTTGAGGTATTCTTGTCTATCACATGCTCACAAAGCTTATGGCTTTGGTTCCAATGCATTTCGACATTGTTTGGTGCCTCAAATCACCATTCGAAGTTTCGTAGGGGTATAGTTGTAATTTTCACCGAAAATCGTACATTGGGATTTTGTGGTATTCTTGTCTAACACATGCTCACAAAGCTTATGGCTTTGGTTCCAATGCATTTCGACATCGTTTGGTGCCTCAAATCACCATTTGAAGTTTCGTACGGGTATAGTTGTAATTTTTACCGAAAATCGTACATTGGGATTTTGTAGTATTCTTGTCTAACACATGCTCACAAAGCTTATGGCTTTTGTTCCAATGCATTTCGACATCGTTTGGTGCTTCAAATCACCATTTGAAGTTTCGTACGGGTATAGTTGTAATTTTCACCGAAAATCGTACATTGGGATTTTGAGGTATTCTTGTCTATCACATGCTCACAAAGCTTATGGCTTTGGTTTCAATGCATTCTGACATCGTTTGGTGCCTCAAATCACCAATCGAAGTTTCGTACGGGTATGTATTGTTGTAATTTTCACCAAAAATCGTACATTGGGATTTTGAGGCATTCTTGTCTATCACATGCTCACAAAGCTTATGGCTTTGGTTTCAATGCATTCCCACATCGTTTGGTGCCTCATATCACCATTCGAAGTTTCGTAGGGTATAGTTGTAATTTTCACAAAATCTCGTACATTGGGATTTTGAGGTATTCTTGTCAATCACTTTCTCACAAAGCTTATGGCTTTGGTTCCAATGCATTCCGACATCGTTTGGTGCCTCAAATCACCATTCGAAGTTTCGTAGGCGTATAGTTGTAATTTTCACAAAAAATCGTATATTGAGATTTTGAGGTATTCTTGTCTATCACATGCTCACAAAGCTTATGGCTTTGGTTCTAATGCATTCCGACATCGTTTGGTGTCTCAAATCACCATTCGAAGTTTCGTACGGGAATAGTTGTAATTTTCACCGAAAATCGTACATTGAGATTTTGAGGTATTCTTGTCTGTCACATGCTCACAAAGCTTATGGCTTTGGTTCCAATGCATTTCGACATCGTTTGGTGCCTCAAATCACCATTCGAAGTTTCGTAGGGGTATAGTTGTAATTTTCACCGAAAATCGTACATTGAGATTTTGAGGTATTTTTGTCTATCACATGCTCACAAAGCTTATGACTTTGGTTCCAATGCATTCCGACATCGTTTGGTGCCTCAAATCACCATTCGAAGTTTTGTAGGCGTATAGTTGTAATTTTCACAAAAAATCATACATTGGGATTTTGAGGTATTCTTGTCTATCACATGCTCACAAAGCTTATGGCTTTGGTTCTAATGCATTCCGACATCGTTTGGTGTCTCAAATCACCATTCGAAGTTTCGTACGGGAATAGTTGTAATTTTCACCGAAATTCGTACATTGGGATTTTGAGGTATTCTTGTCTATCACATGCTCACAAAGCTTATGGCTTTGGTTCCAATGCATTCCGACATTGTTAGGTGCCTCAAATCACCATTCGAAGTTTCGTAGGGGTATAGTTGTAATTTTCACCGAAAATCGTACATTGGGATTTTGAGGTATTCTTATCTATCACATGCTCACAAAGCTTATGGCTTTGGTTCCAATGCATTCCGATATCGTTTGGTGCCTCAAATCACCATTCGAAGTTTCGTAGGGGTATAGTTGTAATTTTCACCGAAAATCGTACATTGGGATTTTGAGGTATTCTTGTCTATCACATGCTCACAAAGCTTATAGCTTTGGTTCCAATGCATTCCGACATCGTTTGGTGCCTCAAATCACCATTCGAAGTTTCGTACGGGTATAGTTGTAATTTTCACCGAAAATCGTACATTGGGATTTTGAGGTATTCTTGTCTATCACATGCTCACAAAGCTTATGGCTTTGGTTCTAATGCATTCCGACATCGTTTGGTGCCTCAAATCACCGAAGTATCGTACGGGTATAGTTGTAATTTTCACCGAAAATCGTACATTGGGATTTTGTGGTATTCTTGTCTAACACATGCTCACAAAGCTTATGGCTTTGGTTCTAATGCATTTCGACATCGTTTGGTGCATCAAATCACCATTCGAAGTTTCGTAGGGGTATAGTTGTAATTTTCACCGAAAATCGTACATTGGGATTTTGAGGTATTCTTGTCTATCACATGCTCACAAAGCTTATGGCTTTGGTTCCAGTGCATTTCGACATCGTTTGGTGCCTCAAATCACCATTCGAAGTTTCGTAGGGGTATAGTTGTAATTTTCACCGAAAATCGTACATTGGGATTTTGATGTATTCTTGTCTATCACATGCTCACAAAGCTTATGACTTTGGTTCCAATGCATTCCGACATCGTTTGGTGCCTCAAATCACCATTCGAAGTTTCGTAGGCGTAGTTGTAATTTTCACAAAAAATCGTACATTGGGATTTTGAGGTATTCTTGTCTATCACATGCTCACAAAGCTTATGGCTTTGGTTCTAATGCATTCCGACATCGTTTGGTGTCTCAAATCACCATTCGAAGTTTCGTACGGGAATAGTTGTAATTTTCACCGAAATTCGTACATTGGGATTTTGAGGTATTCTTATCTATCACATGCTCACAAAGCTTATGGCTTTGGTTCCAATGCATTCCGACATCGTTTGGTGCCTCAAATCACCGTTTGAAGTTTTTTATGGGTATAGTTGTAATTTTCACAGAAAATCGTACATTGGGACTCTGAGGTATTCTTGTCTATCACATGCTCACAAAGCTTATGGCTTTGGTTCCAATGCATTCCGACTTCGTTTGGTGCCTCAAATCACCATTCGAATTTTCGTAGGGGTATAGTTGTAATTTTCACCGAAAATCGTACATTGGGCTTTTGAGGTATTCTTGTCTATCACATGCTCACAAAGCTTATGGCTTTGGTTCCAATGCTTTCCGACATTGTTAGGTGCCTCAAATCACCATTTGAAGTTTCGTAGAGGTTTAGTTGTAATTTTCACCGAAAATCGTACATTGGGATTTTGAGGTATTCTTATCTATCACATGCTCACAAAGCTTATGGCTTTGGTTCCAATGCATTCCGATATCGTTTGGTGCCTCAAATCACCATTCAAAGTTTCGTAGGGGTATAGTTGTAATTTTCACCGAAAATCGTACATTGGAATTTTGAGATATTCTTGTCTATCACATGCTCACAAAGCTTATGGCTTTGGTTCCAATGCATTCCGACATCGTTTGGTGCCTCAAATCACCATTCGAAGTTTCGTACGGGTATATTTGTAATTTTCACCGAAAATCGTACATTGGGATTTTGAGTTATTCTTGTCTATCACATGCTCACAAAGCTTATGGCTTTGGTTCCAATGCATTCCCACATCGTTTGGTGCCTCAAATCACCATTCGAAGTTTCGTACGGGTATAGTTGTAATTTTCACCGAAAATCGTACATTTGGATTTTGAGGTATTCTTGTCTATCACATGCTCACAAAGCTTATGGCTTTGGTTCCAATGCATTCCGACATCGTTTGGTGCCTGAAATCACCATTTGAAGTTTCGTACGGGTATAGTTGTAATTTTCACCGAAAATCGTACATTGGGATTTTGAGGTATTCTTGTCTATCACATGCTCACAAAGCTTTTGGCTTTGGTTTCAATGCATTCTGACATCGTTTGGTGCCTCAAATCACCATTCGAAGTTTCGTACGGGTATGTATAGTTGTAATTTTCACCGAAAATCGTACATTGAGATTTTGAGGTATTCTTGTCTATCACATGCTCACAAAACTTATGGCTTTGGTTCCAATGCATTCCGACATCGTTTGGTGCCTCAAATCACCATTCAAAATTTCGTAGGGTTATAGTTGTAATTTTCACCGAAAATCGTACATTGGGATTTTGAGGTATTCTTGTCTATCACATGCTCACAAAGCTTATGGCTTTGGTTCCAATGCATTCCGACATCGTTTGGTGCCTCAAATCACCATTCGAAGTTTCGTAGGGTATAGTTGTAATTTTCACAAAAAATCGTACATTGGGATTTTGAGGTATTCTTGTCAATCACTTTCTCACAAAGCTTTATGGCTTTGGTTCCAATGCATTCCGACATCGTTTGGTGCCTCAAATCACCATTCGATGTTTCGTACGGGTATAGTTGTAATTTTCACCAAAAATCGTACATTGGGATTTTGAGGTATTCTTGTCTAGCACATGCTCACAAAGCTTATGGCTTTGGTTCCAATGCATTCCGACATCGTTTGGTGCCTCAAATCACCATTCGATGTTTCGTAGGGGTATAGTTGTAATTTTCACCGAAAATCGTACATTGGGATTTTGAGATATTCTTGTCTATCACATGCTCACAAAGGTTATGGCTTTGGTTCCAATGCATTCCGACATCGTTTGGTGCCTCAAATCACCATTTGAAGTTTCGTAGGGATATAGTTGTAATTTTCACAAAAAATCGTACATTGGGATTTTGAGGTATTCTCGTCAATCACTTGCTCACAAAGCTTATGGCTTTGGTTCCAATGCATTCCGACATCGTTTGGTGCCTCAAATCACTATTCGAAGTTTCGTACGGGTGATGCGGGATCAAATAGTAAGGTCACGTGAAAGTCACGTGGGGATGGGATCCGACCCGGCTCACGACAAACTAAATTGGGTGTTTTTAGATAGTGGGGCTGCGCTTAGTAACTTCGAGCTGCCTACGTACCTATTTTGATAGGATCAAGCCTCTTCGTAGTTCTCAGATGTTATACTCCTCAATCTCATGGATTTGGAGAGTATTTAATAGTTCTAGTTTTTGGAGTGTCAACCAGATAATCCTCAATTAGCTGATTGAGATGGTATTTATACTGCTTGTTTAGGTTGTGGGCTCTCTTGTTGGGTTTGGGCCCACGTTATATTGTGCTTTGGTCCACTAGATTATTTGACGCTTTATGGGCCTAAACCCATTGGGTATTATTTAATTACAATTATGGCCCGAGTTTAATTGAGGCCCATCATATGCCCCCCAACTCCCGAGAACTTACGGAGTCAAAGAGATCGGGAGTTATATCTAATACTGCCAAGAGAGTGACGAGCTCGCGCCTAACGGGCTTCAAGCCTAGGGATAGGAGTTATGGGGAAGATAAGACTTTCATTCTTTGCGAAAGTCCTCTCTCTCAACCATGTTCCTCCTTAAACCTTCTTCAGGATGTTGGTGGCCATGGTGAACTCTAGTAAACAAAGATCAGCGTGATAGGCCGCGGCCGTGGAGCTCTGGCCGAGGCTGAAGGAGCTCGGCTCGGTCGAGACAAGATGTCTCGGCCGAAGCTTGTCTCGGCCGAGACAAGGAGCTCGGCCGAGATAGCCCTCTCGGTCGAGACAAGGGTTGTCTCGGCCGAGACAGCCCTCTCGGCCGAGACACTTGTCTCGGCCGAGATATGGGTCTTGGCCGAGACTCCATGTCCCGGCTGAGACTCCATGTCCCGGCCGAGACATCATGTCTCGGCCGAGACGCCCGATGGTGGGTTATCTCGGCCGAGGCGCCCTCTCGCTTCTCGGCCGAGACTGCTCGTCTCCGGCCGGGGCTCTTCAAAATTGAGAGCTCGCTAGTGTTACGCCAGCACGTTAAGGAAGCCAGTAATGGCGGAGGGCGCGACGCGCAGAGACAAAGGTAAGAAAGTGTTGATCAACACGATCTCTCGACCCAATCAGGACACCGACGATGACCCCCACGATGAAATCCGTGCCGAGGCCATCGAGGAGCTCAAGGAGATAGAATTGGCGCCTGGAGAGCCCGATAAAGTCATTAAGATCGGGGGCTCCTTAGGCAAAGACCTCGAGGAGGAGCTCGTGGCTTTCTTGAGGCGTAACCTGGACGGGTTCTCATGGAGTGTCGAGGACATCCATGGAGTTGATCCCCAAGTCATCACCCATCTCTCACGGTTGGGAAGCCTCAAACCTCAAGTAGTAGTGGGGGCTACCATCTTGTGGTCTTCCACCCATGGGAGCTTTGAGAAAAAACTTGGTGGCGTCGACCTTTGGGGGCTTCCTCTCTTGGGAGCCTCTTCTGAGGAGGGCGTCCACCATTGGGAACTTCCACCCTCGGGAGCCTCGAATCTTAAAGGGGGCACCCACCTTGGGAGCTTCCTCCCTTGGGAGCCTTCTCTAAGAGGGCATCCATCTTTGGGAGCTTCCACCCTTGGGAGCCCCGAACTTTATAGGGGAGGCGTCCTCCTTGGGGGCTTCCACCCTTGGGAACCTCGAACGGGGGTGTCCACCCTGGGGGCTTCCACCCTTGGGAGCTTTCAGGAAAATCTTGGTGGCGTCCACCCTTGGGGGCTTTCCCCCCTGGGAGCCTCAACCTTAGCGTTGGAGGGGGCGCCGAACTTCGGATATCCTCAAACCTCAAGTGGAAGGGGGCTCCCATAGTTGGGAAGCCTCGACCCTTAGCATTGGATGGGGGGCGTTGGAGCTCCACTGACAACCTCTGATCTTTCGTCCATAACCTGGGATACGATTGTCGAGACGCCACGATTCAAAAGGCGTTGCGACGCTAAAGTTTGTCCTTAAACCTTTGTTGAGGTCTGACTTTAAATCCTTGTTGCTCACGACAACTTTCAGTCCACTCCCTATAGGGATGAGGGTGCGAAAACTTAAGGACACATGCACCTAGTGGTGGCTATCTCCCCCATTCATATGATAAACGCGGACTTTATTGACAGTGCGTGGTGATGCTTGGGAGTATTTACTCGAGGTATCTGATTAGGGAAGGCTCATACACTTATGAGCCCCGTTCCTCCCTCCTCAAACCTCTAAAATGCTCGTATGGGTGTTACTCAAGGTAACCTCAACCTAGAGTCTTCTTATCGAGGGAAGCTCTCACATTTGGGAGCTTCAAGCCTCATCACGCTCGTAGGGGGTTACCATGACTTGAATATATATATATTTTTTTATTGCACGAACGTTTTCACTGTGTTCATTCATGTACTCTCTTGCGGGCTCACATGTGGCTTTTCTTAATGTTACTTCCCCGGTCCTATGCCCCCCATGTCGAACGCATTGGGCGTGCATGTTATCGTCGGAGCTCGATGGGTTTGGCATTGAGTGTGGACCAAAGGTCTATGTTTGTGTCGAGGTGGACCCAAAATGTCGGTGAGCCTAGAGCCTCAAGTGGCAGATGCTGCAATGTTGGGGCACCTCGAACCTTAAGTTGGAGGAGGGCTCCCCGTGATGGGAGCCTTGGACCTCAAGAAATAGATGGGTTCCCAGCGTCGGGGGCATCCACCTTTGAGAGCTTTGAATCTTAGAGAGGGTGTCTACACTTGGGCGTCCACTTTTGTGAGCCTCGGATGAGGTGGGCGTCCACACTTGGACGTCCACCTTTGGCAGTATTGGAGGCGGGCATCCATCCTTGGCCGGTCCCCTCTTGGAAGCCTCAGAGGTGGGCGTCCACCCTTGGGAGCCTCGGAGGAGGTGGGCCTCAGAGGTGGACATCGACACTTGGGCATCCTCTCTTGGGAACCTCAAAGGTAGGCTTCCATGGTTGGGAGCGTCCACCCTTGGGAGCCTCGGAGGAGGTGACCGGAGGTGGGTCTCAGAGGTGGACATCCACACTTGGGCATCTGCCCTTGGGAACCTCAGAGGTAGGCTTCCATGGTTGGGAGCGTCCACCCTTGGGAGCCTCGGAGGAGGTGGGTCTCAGATGTGGACATTCACACTTAGGCATCTGCCCTTGGGAACCTCCAACTTCATAAGCGCTCGAGGAGGGGTAACCTGGGGGTGACCTCAACCTAGAGTTTAAGTTTAGTTGAGGGGAGCTCTCCGATTGGGGAGCCTCAATCCTCAAGCAGCAAGGGCTTTCTTGGTTCTGAGCCCGGGAAGGAGGCCCTCAGAGGTGCCATCTTGGTCTTCAGACGTGGGCGTACTTTTCTGAGGAGGTCCGCTTGAAGGCGAATGAGATGGCTCAGAGGTACGTGACGTTGACTACCCGCCGGTGCCCTGTGGCCTGGGTGGTGGCTCGGAGGATGGATCACCTCGAGAGCGTTAGGTAGTGACGTAGGGTCTGTTTAGTTTTAGTCACTTCATGTTGTTCATGTAAGACTCATTCGATTTGTCGTTGACCTTTGTTTGGTTTAGTTCATGATTAACTTGCTTTTAAGCACCACGTGTTATTCTGTCTTGGTATCGTCTCAACTTTAAAGTATGTCGAGTCCTCATCCACTAGGGAGGGCGATGAGCCTCAACCTCTACCGGTTAAGTAGTGGGGGCGATGAGCCTCATCCGCTAGGAGGGGCGATGAGCCTCAGTCTCTAGCGGTTAAGTAGTGGGGGCGATGAGCCTCATCCGCTAGGGGAGCGATGAGCCTCAGCCTCTAGCGGTTAAATAGTAGGGGGCGATGAGCCTCGTCCGCTAGGGGGAGCGATGAGCCTCAGCCTCTAGCGGTTAAATAGTGGGGGGCGATGAGCCTCGTCCGCTAGGGGGGGCGATGAGCCTCAGCCTCTAGCGGTTAAATAGTGGGGGGCGATGAGCCTCATCCGCTAGGGGGGCGATGAGCCTCAGCCTCTAGCGGTTAAATAATAGGGGGCGATGAGCCTCATCCGCTAGGGGGGGCGATGAGCCTCAGCCTCAGCCTCTAGCGGTTAAATAGTGGGGGGCGATGAGCCTCATCCGCTAGGGGGGCGATCAGCCTCAGCCTCTAGCGGTTAAATAGTGGGGGGCGATGAGCCTCGTCCGCTAGGGGGCAATGAGCCTCAGCCTCTAGCGGTTAAATAGTGGGGGGCGATGAGCCTCATCCGCTAGGGGGGCGATGAGCCTCAGCCTCTAGCGGCTAAATGATAGGGGGCGATGAGCCTTATCCGCTAGGGGGGGCGATGAGCCTTAGCCTCAACCTCTAGCGGTTAAATAGTGGGGGCGATGGGCCTCGTCCCCTAATGAAAGAGAACAGGCCGCATAAGCATAACATGATGCGATGAGTAGTTTTATTATTGGTACTGGCGGTTGAGGTTGGCGATGTTCCGTGTGCGAGGTACCTCCGTCCTTAGTGACTTCATCGGGCTCCCCGGGCACCAACTCTACCTTCCCCAGCTCTTTGACGTCCTCGGTGCGGGTCTCCCGCGGGGGTCCTCGGCGAGCTTCAGCTCCTAGTCTTGGCGAGAACGGAAATAGTCATTTGACCTCCGCCTGGTAGTATTGTCTTTCATCTTCTCTGGCCAACTGACCAGCCTCTGCTGCTCCGCTATGGCGAGCACCTGTTCGCTAGATAGGGTGAGCGGCCTGTCCTTGATGAATTCCTGAGGGAAAATCGACTTGCACTCATTGGGCTCCAGAAGCTTGTCATCCTCTCGTACCTTCCGTTTGCTAGCGCCTGCCTTGGCCCTAACCTCGGCGAGGAGACCCCCGAGAGCCACGCTCTCTGGTACGGCCGTGTGGGGGGGGGGGGTTCCTAGAGGGAGTCGACATTGCCCTCAGGCTGTTCGCGATGCCAGTTCTTACTTCGAAAACCTGAGAGCCACGATGCCACCTTTGTGGGGGTCGAAGACCTCTGACCTCAGCGTGGGATGGAGGGGCCTGGCGCCTTGAAGTGCGCTCGTGGTTGTCACGTGCCAGCATTGCGTGCGACCGTGGGGCTTCGAACCTTAGCGTTGGAGGGGCGCCGAACTTCGGAAAGCCTCAAACCTCAAGTCGAAGCGGGGCTCCCGTAGTTGGGAAGCCCCGAACCTAGCATTGGGGGGGCCCCCAACTTGGAAAGCCTCGAACCTCAGCGAGATGATTTGCCTCGAGATGAATTGCCTCGAGATGATTTTCCTCGAGATGAGTTGTCTCGAGATGATTGCCTCGAGAAGATTGTCTCGAGATGATTGCCTCGATGATTTGCCTCGAGGTGACTGCCTCGAGATGATTTGCCTCGAGATGATCTTCTTGGGTAGGTGTTTGAGGCTCTCCTGGCAACCTCTTGGCAACCTCTCCTTTGATCAGTACGTGGTTGAGATCTGGTCTGCAATCTCAGTGAGCGAATCTGGTTTCCCACAGACGGCGCCAAAATGATGCGGGATCAAATAGTAAGGTCACGTGAAAGTCACGTGGGGATGGGATCCGACCCGGCTCACGACAAACCAGATTGGGTGTTTTTAAATAGTGGGGCTGCGCTCAGTAACTTCGAGCTGCCTACGTACCTATTTAGATAGGATCAAGCCTCTTCGTAGTTCTCAGATGTTATACTCCTCAATCTCATGGATTTGGAGAGTATTTAATAGTCTAGTTTTTGGAGTGTCAACCAGATAATCCTCAATTAGCTGATTGAGATGGTATTTATACTGCTTGTTTAGGTTGTGGGCTCGCTTGTTGGGTTTGGGCCCACGTTATATTGTGCTTTAGTCCACTAGATTATTTGACGCTTTATGGGCCTAAACCCGTTGGGTATTATTTAATTACGATTATGGCCCGAGTTTAATTGAGGCCCATCAACGGGTATAGTTGTAATTTTCACCGAAAATCGTACATTGGGATTTTGATTTATTCTTGTCTAACACATGCTCACAAAGCTTATGGGTTTGGTTCCAATGCATTCCGACATCGTTTGGTGCCTCAAATCACCATTCGAAGTTTCCTAGAGGTATAGTTGTAATTTTCACAGAAAATCGTACATTGGGATTTTGAGGTATTATTGTCTATCACGTGCTCACAAAGCTTATGGCATTGGTTCCAAAGCATTCCGACATCGTTTGGTGCCCCAAATCACCATTCGATTTTTTGTAGGGATGTAGTTGTAATTTTCATCGAAAATCGTACATTGGGATTTTGAGGTATTCTTGTCTATCACATGCTCACAAAGCTTATGGCTTTGGTTCCAATGCATTCCGACATCGTTTGGTGCCTCAAATCACAATTTAAAGTTTCGTAGGGGTATAGTTGTAATTTTCACCGAAAATCGTACATTGGACTTTTGAGGTATTCTTGTCTATCACATGCTCACAAATCTTATGGCTTTGGTTCCAATGCATTTCGACATCGTTTGGTTCCTCAAGTCACCATTCGAAGTTGCGTAGGGGTATAGTTGTAATTTTTACCGAAAATCGTACATTGGGATTTTGAGGTATTCTTATCTATCAGATGCTCACAAAGCTTATGGCTTTGGTTCCAATGCATTCCGACATCGTTTGGTGAGTCAAATCACCATTCGAAGTTTCGTAGTGGTATAGTTGTAATTTTCACAAAAAATCGTACATTGGGATTTTGAGGTATTCTTGTCTGTCACATGCTCACAAAGCTTATGGCTCTGGTTCCAATGCATTCCGACATTGTTTGGTGTCTCAAATCACCATTCGAAGTTTCGTACGGGTATAGGTGTAATTTTCACCGAAAATCGTACATTGGGATTTTGAGGTATTCTTGTCTATCACTTGCTCACAAAGCTTATGGCTTTGGTTCCAATGCATTCCGACATCGTTTGGTGCCTCAAATCTCCATTCGAAGTTTCGTAGGGGTATAGTTGTAATTTTCAACGAAAATCGTACATTGGGATTTTGAGGTATTCTTGTCTAACACATGCTCACAAAGCTTATGGCTTTGGTTCCAATGCATTCCGACATCGTTTGGTGCCTCAAATCACCATTCGAAGTTTCGTAGGCGTATAGTTGTAATTTTCACCGAAAATCGTACATTGGAATTTTGAGGTATTCTTGTCTATCACATGCTCACAAAGCTTATGGCTTTGGTTCTAATGCATTTCGACATCGTTTGGTGCCTCAAATCACCATTCAAAGTTTCGTACGGGAATAGTTGTAATTTTCACCGAAATTCGTACATTGGGATTTTGAGGTATTCTTATCTATCACATGCTCACAAAGCTTATGGCTTTGGTTCCAATGCATTCCGACATCGTTTGGTGCCTCAAATCACCATTCGAAGTTTCGTAGGGGTATAGTTGTAATTTTCACCGAAAATTGTACATTGGACTTTTGAGGTATTCTTGTCTATCACATGCTCACAAAGCTTATGGCTTTGGTTCCAATGCATTTCGACATTGTTTGGTGCCTCAAATCACCATTCGAAGTTTCGTAGGGGTATAGTTGTAATTTTCACCGAAAATCGTACATTGGGATTTTGAGGTATTCTTGTCTAACACATGCTCACAAAGCTTATGGCTTTGGTTTCAATGAATTCCTACATCGTTTGGTGCCTCAAATCACCATTCGAAGTTTCATAGGGGTATAGTTGTAATTTTCACCGAAAATCGTACATTGGGCTTTTGAGGTATTCTTGTCTATCACATGCTCACAAAGCTTATGGCTTTGGTTCCAATGCATTTCGACATTGTTTGGTGCCTCAAATCACCATTCGAAGTTTCGTACGGGTATAGTTGTAATTTTCACCGAAAATCGTACATTGGGATTTTGAGGTATTCTTGTCTATCACATGCTCACAAAGCTTATGGCTTTGGTTCCAATGCATTCCGACATCGTTTGGTGCCTCAAATCACCATTCAAAGATTCGTAGGGGTATAGTTGTAATTTTCACCGAAAATCGTACATTGGGATTTTGAGGTATTCTTGTCTAACACATGCTGACAAAGCTTATGGCTTTGGTTCCAACGCATTCCGACATCGTTTGGTGCTTTAAATCACCATTCGAAGTTTCGTAAGGGTATAGTTGTAATTTTCACCGAAAATCGTACATTGGGATTTTGAGGAATTCTTGTCTATCACATGCTCACAAAGCTTATGGCTTTTGTTCCAATGCATTCCGACATCGTTTGGTGCCTCAAATCACCATTCGAAGTTTCGTACGGGTATGTATAGTTGTAATTTTCACCAAAAATCGTACATTGGGCTTTTGAGGTATTCTTATCTATCACATGCTCACAAAGCTTATGGCTTTGGTTCCTATGCATTCCGACATCGTTTGGTGCCTCAAATCACCATTCGAAGTTTCGTAAGGGTATAGTTGTAATTTTCACCGAAAATCGTACATTGGGATTTTGAGGTATTCTTGTCTATCACATGCTCACAAAGCTTTTGGCTTTGGTTCCAATGCATTTCGACATCGTTTGGTGCCTCAAATCACCATTCAAAGTTTCGTAGGGGTATAGTTGTAATTTTCACCGAAAATCGTACATTGGGATTTTGAGGTATTCTGGTCTATCACATGCTCACAGAGCTTATGCTTTGGTTCCAATGCATTCCGACATCGTTTGGTGCCTCAAATCACCATTCGAAGTTTCGTTTGGGCTTTTGAGGTATTCTTGTCTATCACATGCTCACAAAGCTTATGGCTTTGGTTCCAATGGATTCCGACATCGTATGGTGCCTCAAATCACCATTCGAAGTTTCGTACGGGTGTGTATAGTTGTAATTTTCACCAAAAATCGTACATTGAGATTTTGAGGTATTATTGTCTATCACATGCTCACAAAGCTTATGGCTTTGGTTCCAATGTATTCCGACATCGTTTGGTGCCTCAAATCACCATTCGAAGTTTCGTAGGGGTATAGTAGTAATTTTCACCGAAAATAGTACATTGGGCTTTTGAGGTATTCTTGTCTATCACATGCTCACAAAGCTTATGGCTTTGGTTCCAATGCATTCCGACATCGTTTGGTGCCTCAAATCACCATTCGAAGTTTCGTACGGGTATGTATAGTTGTAATTTTTACAAAAAATTGTACATTGGGATTTTGAGGTATTCTTGTCTATCACATGCTCACAAAGCTTTTGGCTTTGGTTCCAATGCATTTCGACATCGTTAGGTGCCTCAAATCACCATTCGAAGTTTCATAGGGGTATAGTTGTAATTTTCACGAAAAATCGTACATTGGGATTTTGAGGTATTCTTGTCTATCACATGCTCACAAAGCTTATGGCTTTGGTTCCAATGCATTCCGACATCGTTTGGTGCCTCAAATCACCATTCGAAGTTTCGTACGGGTATAGTTTTAATTTTCACCGAAAATCATTCATTGGGATTTTGAGGTATTCTTGTCTATCACATGCTCACAAAGCTTATGTCTTTGGTTCCAATGCATTCCGACATCGTTTGGTGCCTCAAATCACCATTCGAAGTTTCGTACGGGCATAGTTGTAATTTTCACCGAAAATCGTACATTGGGATTTTGAGGTATTCTTGTCTATCACATGCTCACAAAGCTTATGGCTTTGGTTCCAATGCATTCCGACATCGTTTGGTTCCTCAAATCACCATTCGAAGATTCGTAGGGGTATAGTTGTAATTTTTACCGAAAATCGTACAATGGGCTTTTGAGGTATTCTTCTCTATCACATGCTCACAAAGCTTATGGCTTTGGTTCCAATGCATTCCGACATCGTTTGGTGCCTCAAATCACCATTCGAAGTTTCGTAGGGGTATAGTTGTAATTTTCACCGAAAATCGTACATTGGGCTTTTGAGGTATTCTTGTCTATCACATGCTCACAAAGCTTATGGCTTTGGTTCCAATGCATTCCGACATCGTTTGGTGCCTCAAATCACCATTCAAAGTTTCGTAGGGGTATAGTTGTAATTTTCACCGAAAATCGTACATTGGGATTTTGAGGTATTCTGGTCTATCACATGCTCACAAAGCTTATGGCTTTGGTTCCAATGCATTCCGACATCGTTTGGTGCCTCAAATCACCATTCAAAGTTTCGTAGGGGTATAGTTGTAATTTTCACCGAAAATCGTACATTGGGATTTTGAGGTATTCTGGTCTATCACATGCTCACAGAGCTTATGCTTTGGTTCCAATGCATTCCGACATCGTTTGGTGCCTCAAATCACCATTCGAAGTTTCGTTTGGGCTTTTGAGGTATTCTTGTCTATCACATGCTCACAAAGCTTATGGCTTTGGTTCCAATGGATTCCGACATCGTATGGTGCCTCAAATCACCATTCGAAGTTTCGTACGGGTGTGTATAGTTGTAATTTTCACCAAAAATCGTACATTGAGATTTTGAGGTATTATTGTCTATCACATGCTCACAAAGCTTATGGCTTTGGTTCCAATGTATTCCGACATCGTTTGGTGCCTCAAATCACCATTCGAAGTTTCGTAGGGGTATAGTAGTAATTTTCACCGAAAATAGTACATTGGGCTTTTGAGGTATTCTTGTCTATCACATGCTCACAAAGCTTATGGCTTTGGTTCCAATGCATTCCGACATCGTTTGGTGCCTCAAATCACCATTCGAAGTTTCGTACGGGTATGTATAGTTGTAATTTTTACAAAAAATTGTACATTGGGATTTTGAGGTATTCTTGTCTATCACATGCTCACAAAGCTTTTGGCTTTGGTTCCAATGCATTTCGACATCGTTAGGTGCCTCAAATCACCATTCGAAGTTTCATAGGGGTATAGTTGTAATTTTCACGAAAAATCGTACATTGGGATTTTGAGGTATTCTTGTCTATCACATGCTCACAAAGCTTATGGCTTTGGTTCCAATGCATTCCGACATCGTTTGGTGCCTCAAATCACCATTCGAAGTTTCGTACGGGTATAGTTTTAATTTTCACCGAAAATCATTCATTGGGATTTTGAGGTATTCTTGTCTATCACATGCTCACAAAGCTTATGTCTTTGGTTCCAATGCATTCCGACATCGTTTGGTGCCTCAAATCACCATTCGAAGTTTCGTACGGGCATAGTTGTAATTTTCACCGAAAATCGTACATTGGGATTTTGAGGTATTCTTGTCTATCACATGCTCACAAAGCTTATGGCTTTGGTTCCAATGCATTCCGACATCGTTTGGTTCCTCAAATCACCATTCGAAGATTCGTAGGGGTATAGTTGTAATTTTTACCGAAAATCGTACAATGGGCTTTTGAGGTATTCTTCTCTATCACATGCTCACAAAGCTTATGGCTTTGGTTCCAATGCATTCCGACATCGTTTGGTGCCTCAAATCACCATTCAAAGTTTCGTAGGGGTATAGTTGTAATTTTCACCGAAAATCGTACCTTCAAATCACCCTTCGAAGTTTCGTAGGGGTATAGTTGTAATTTTCACCAAAAATCGTACATTGGGATTTTGAGGAATTCTTGTCTATCACATGCTCACAAAGCTTATGGCTTTGGTTCCAATGCATTCCAACATCGTTTGGTGCCTCAAATCACCATTTGAAGTTTCGTACGGGTATGTATAGTTGTAATTTCACAAAAATCGTACATTGGGCTTTTGAGGTATTCTTATCTATCACATGCTCACAAAGCTTATGGCTTTGGTTCCTATGCATTCCGACATTGTTTGGTGCCTCAAATCACCATTCGAAGTTTCGTACGGGTATAGTTGTAATTTTCACCAAAAATCGTACATTGAGATTTTGAGGTATTTTTGTCTAACACATATGCTCACAAAGCTTATGGCTTTGGTTCCAATGTATTCCGACATCGTTTGGTGCCTCAAATCACCATTCGAAGTTTCGTAGGGGTATAGTAGTAATTTTCACCGAAAATAGTACATTGGGCTTTTGAGGTATTCTTGTCTATCACATGCTCACAAAGCTTATGGCTTTGGTTCCAATGCATTCCGACATCGTTTGGTGCCTCAAATCACCATTCGAAGTTTCGTACGGGTATGTATAGTTGTAATTTTTACAAAAAATTGTACATTGGGATTTTGAGGTATTCTTGTCTATCACATGCTCACAAAGCTTTTGGCTTTGGTTCCAATGCATTTCGACATCGTTAGGTGCCTCAAATCACCATTCGAAGTTTCATAGGGGTATAGTTGTAATTTTCACGAAAAATCGTACATTGGGATTTTGAGGTATTCTTGTCTATCACATGCTCACAAAGCTTATGGCTTTGGTTCCAATGCATTCCGACATCGTTTGGTGCCTCAAATCACCATTCGAAGTTTCGTACGGGTATAGTTTTAATTTTCACCGAAAATCATTCATTGGGATTTTGAGGTATTCTTGTCTATCACATGCTCACAAAGCTTATGTCTTTGGTTCCAATGCATTCCGACATCGTTTGGTGCCTCAAATCACCATTCGAAGTTTCGTACGGGCATAGTTGTAATTTTCACCGAAAATCGTACATTGGGATTTTGAGGTATTCTTGTCTATCACATGCTCACAAAGCTTATGGCTTTGGTTCCAATGCATTCCGACATCGTTTGGTTCCTCAAATCACCATTCGAAGATTCGTAGGGGTATAGTTGTAATTTTCACCGAAAATCGTACAATGGGCTTTTGAGGTATTCTTCTCTATCACATGCTCACAAAGCTTATGGCTTTGGTTCCAATGCATTCCGACTTCGTTTGGTGCCTCAAATCACCATTCAAAGTTTCGTAGGGGTATAGTTGTAATTTTCACCGAAAATCGTACCTTCAAATCACCATTCGAAGTTTCGTAGGGGTATAGTTGTAATTTTCACCAAAAATCGTACATTGGGATTTTGAGGAATTCTTGTCTATCACATGCTCACAAAGCTTATGGCTTTGGTTCCAATGCATTCCAACATCGTTTGGTGCCTCAAATCACCATTTGAAGTTTCGTACGGGTATGTATAGTTGTAATTTCACAAAAATCGTACATTGGGCTTTTGAGGTATTCTTATCTATCACATGCTCACAAAGCTTATGGCTTTGGTTCCTATGCATTCCGACATTGTTTGGTGCCTCAAATCACCATTCGAAGTTTCGTACGGGTATAGTTGTAATTTTCACCAAAAATCGTACATTGAGATTTTGAGGTATTTTTGTCTAACACATATGCTCACAAAGCTTATGGCTTTGGTTCCAATGCATTCCAACATCGTTTGGTGCCTCAAATCACCATTCGAAGTTTCGTACGGGTATAGTTGTAATTTTCACCGAAAATCGTTCATTGGGATTTTGAGGTATTCTTGTCTATCACATGCTCACAAAGCTTATGGCTTTGGTTCCAATGCATTCCGACATCGTTTGGTGCCTCAAATCACCATTCGAAGTTTCGTACGGGTATAGTTGTAATTTTCACCGAAAATCGTACATTGGAATTTTGAGGTATTCTTGTCTATCACATGCTCACAAAGCTTATGGCTTTGGTTCCAATGCATTCCGACATCGTTTGGTGCCTCAAATCACCATTCGAAGTTTCGTACGGGTATGTATAGTTGTAATTTTCACCAAAAATCGTACATTGGGATTTTGAGGTATTCTTGTCTATCACATGCTCACAAAGCTTATGGCTTTGGTTCCAATGCATTCCGACATCGTTTGGTGCCTCAAATCACCATTCGAAGTTTCGTAGGGGTATAGTTGTAATTTTCACCGAAAATCGTACATTGGGCTTTTGAGGTAATCTTGTCTATCACATGCTCACAAAGCTTATGGCTTTGGTTCCAATGCATTCCGACATTGTTTGGTGCCTCAAATCACCATTCGAAATTTTGTAGGGGTATAGTTGTAATTTTCACCGAAAATCGTACATTGGGATTTTGAGGTATTCTTGTCTATCATATGCTCACAAAGCTTATGGCTTTTGTTCCATTGCATTCCGACATCGTTTGGTGCCTCAAATCACCATTCAAAGTTTCGTAGGGGTATAATTGTAATTTTCACCGAAAATCGTACATTGGGATTGTGAGGTATTCTTGTCTATCACATGCTCACAAAGCGTATGGCTTTGGTTCCAATGCATTCCGACATCGTTTGGTGCCTCAAATCACCATTCAAAGTTTCGTACGGGTATAGTTGTAATTTTCACCGAAAATCGTACATTGGGATTTTGAGGTATTCTTGTCTATCACATGCTCACAAAGCTTATGGCTTTGGTTTCAATGCATTCCGACATCGTTTGGTGCCTCAAATCACCATTCGAAGTTTCGTACGGGTAGAGTTGTAATTTTCACCGAAAATCGTACATTGGGATTTTGAGGTATTCTTGTCTATCACATGCTCACAAAGCTTTATGGCTTTGGTTCCAATGCATTCCGACATCGTTTGGTGCCTCAAATCACCATTCGAAGTTTCGTACGGGTATGTATAGTTGTAATTTTCACCAAAAATCGTACATTGGGCTTTTGAGGTATTCTTATCTATCACATGCTCACAAAGCTTATGGCTTTGGTTCCTATGCATTCCGACATCGTTTGGTGCCGCATATCACCATTCGAAGTTTCGTACGGGTATAGTTGTAATTTTCACCGAAAATCGTACATTGGGATTTTGAGGTATTCTTGTCTATCACATGCTCACAAAGCTTTTGGCTTTGGTTCCAATGCATTCCGACATCGTTTAGTGCCTCAAATCACCATTCGAAGTTTCGTACGGGTATGTATAGTTGTAATTTTCACCAAAAATAGTACATTGGGCTTTTGAGTTATTCTTATCTATCACATGCTCACAAAGCTTATGCCTTTGGTTTCTATGCATTCCGACATTGTTTGGTGCCTCAAATCACCATTCGAAGTTTCGTACGTGTATAGTTGTAATTTTCACCAAAAATCGTACATTGGGATTTTGAGGTATTCTTGTCTAACACATGCTCACAAAGCTTATGGCTTTGGTTCCAATGCATTCCAAAATCGTTTGGTGCCTCAAATCACCATTCGAAGTTTCGTATGGGTATAGTTTTAATTTTCACCGAAAATCATTCATTGGGATTTTGAGGTATTCTTGTCTATCACATGCTCACAAAGCTTATGTCTTTGGTTCCAATGCATTCCGACATCGTTTGGTGCCTCAAATCACCATTCGAAGTTTCGTACGGGTATAATTGTAATTTTCACCGAAAATCGTACATTGGGATTTTGAGGTATTCTTGTTGATGTGAATCTTCCCAAGATGAGTTGATTCATTGCGGAATTTCCCATGATCTTAATTTGCACACGAGTTGAATGATGGATGGATATCTTTAACCCGAATTCAATTGCGACAACGAACCTTGGTATAGAAGACCTCGACCCGATGAAGTCAATGAAGACGAACCTCAGAACGAAATTATGATGACGCCACAAACGGTATGGATTGCCGCTTGATAAGTCGGGAACGAACGCCACGGATAAAATCCGATAAGTTCAAAAGTTCTTAAAGAACGACGAGAGAATAAACTCACGAATTTTAATCAAAAATATTCTCCAATTTTATTAATGAAAACGTAGCCTATTTATAGGCTAAAATAAAAGTCCTAATTTGGTAAGATTCCTTATAGAAAAAGGATATCTTTCCAAATCAAGTTTCCTACTAAAATAAGACTTTGCTAACTAAGTAAACTTCTCAAATAAAGGAAACCTAATAAAAGGTAAACAATCAGATTTGAATCTTAATAAAAGGAAAGTTATCAGATTCAAATCCTAATAAAAAGGAAACAAACTATAATATAAAACGACATAAAAGGAAATAAAATATTGCTAATAATATTCATATCATTCCCCTCCTCTTGAAAGGGATTTGTCCTCAAATCCAAAGCGTCATTTGTATGCAGTATCGTCGATGCGTTGTTGAAATTGAACATGATCACCATTGAAATTTTGTCCACCCATGTGCTTTGGCTCAGTCTTTTTCATTACCCTCACTTGATCTTCATAAACTTGTTGAGGTGTGAGTGCAACAATCACTTGTTCGTTCATTTTTGTCTCATCACTATCATTGACCCATTGTAGCTTGTATGGTTTAGGTTGCTCCAAAACAGATATTTCTAACTTGTCAACCATAGATGTATTAACGATTTTTGGGCAATTATCACCAATAGTCCCGTTACATACCTTATCTTCAACCACATTCACGTGTGTGCTCAAATTTCTTGTCGAAACTAAAGTAAATGCATCATGCACTATACACGTTTCACTCGTGTCCTCCAATGATGGCATCTCATTAATGTCGGAACCTTTATCGTCTTGGCTATTATGGTGGGTCGTCTCTTCTTTGTGTTCCATCTTTGATTCATCGTTTTGATTTTTATGGTGGCTTATCTCTTGTTTGTGCTCCATCTTTGATTTTTGTTTGCCTTGCCACTCATTCTTTTTCCATTGGTATGCTTCCCAAGCATTTTCCCAAGCATGGTCCCAAGCATGTTTCCATGTATGTGTATTTTGAAAAAAACTACTCCTTTCAAACTCATCACGTACTCTCACTTCCCTTCGTGGCACAACCCTTCTAGTCACATATGGAAAGTTATGGGTGTAGTTTACCTGAGACTGTTCCATGCGATCCATTCGCTCATTAATGTTTTCCCTAAACCTCTCCATCTCTGCTTTTAATGCTTCGATCATAAATTTGGTCTGTGCATCACCTTCTGTGGAGTTTTGTTTAGACATATTTTCGAATCCTTTTTTTTTTTTTTTTTTTTTTGAATTTCTTTTTTTTTTGAATTTCTTTTTTTTTTTTTTTGATTTTTTTTTAATTTATTTTTTTTTTCGATTTTTTGACTTTTTTTTTTTTTTTAAACTCGATTTTTTTTTCTTTTTTTTTTTGTGAAAAATTAACCTAGACAGAATTTAAAAAAAACAAAAACTAGAAAAAAATTAAATAAAATAAAAATACTTTCTATTTGAAATAGAAAAGACTTCTACCTCAAATAAGGGATAACTGCCGGTAGGGCTTTCCAGAAACTACGTGGCAAACGTAGCTCTGATACCACTTGATGTGAATCTTCCCAAGATGAGTTGATTCATTGCGGAATTTCCCATGATCTTAATTTGCACACGAGTTGAATGATGGATGGATATCTTTAACCCGAATTCAATTGCGACAACGAACTTTGGTATAGAAGACCTCGACCCGATGAAGTCAATGAAGACGAACCTCAGAACGAAATTATGATGACGCCACAAACGGTATGGATTGCCGCTTGATAAGTCGGGAACGAACGCCACGGATAAAATCCGATAAGTTCAAAAGTTCTTAAAGAACGACGAGAGAATAACCTCACGAATTTTAATCAAAAATATTCTCCAATTTTATTAATGAAAACGTAGCCTATTTATAGGCTAAAATAAAAGTCCTAATTTGGTAAGATTCCTTATAGAAAAAGGATATCTTTCCAAATCAAGTTTCCTGCTAAAATAAGACTTTGCTAACTAAGTAAACTTCTCAAATAAAGGAAACCTAATAAAATGTAAACAATCAGATTTGAATCTTGATAAAAGGAAAGTTATCAGATTCAAATCCTAATAAAAAGGAAACAAACTATAATATAAAACGACATAAAAGGAAATAAAATATTGCTAATAATATTCATATCACTTGTCTATCACATGCTCACAAAGCTTATGGCTTTGGTTCCAATGCATTCCGACATCGTTTGGTTCCTCAAATCACCATTCGAAGATTCGTAGGGGTATAGTTGTAATTTTCACCGAAAATCGTACATCGGGCTTTTGAGGTATTCTTCTCTATCACATGCTCACAAAGCTTATGGCTTTGGTTCCAATGCATTCCGACATCGTTTGGTGCCTCAAATCACCATTCAAAGTTTCGTAGGGGTATAGTTGTAATTTTCACCGAAAATCGTACCTTCAAATCACCATTCGAAGTTTCGTAGGGGTATAGTTGTAATTTTCACCAAAAATCGTACATTGGGATTTTGAGGAATTCTTGTCTATCACATGCTCACAAAGCTTATGGCTTTGGTTCCAATGCATTCCGACATCGTTTGGTGCCTCAAATCACCATTTGAAGTTTCGTACGGGTATGTATAGTTGTAATTTCACAAAAATCGTACATTGGGCTTTTGAGGTATTCTTATCTATCACATGCTCACAAAGCTTATGGCTTTGGTTCCTATGCATTCCGACATTGTTTGGTGCCTCAAATCACCATTTGAAGTTTCGTACGGGTATCGTTGTAATTTTCACCAAAAATCGTACATTGAGATTTTGAGGTATTCTTGTCTAACACATATGCTCACAAAGCTTATGGCTTTGGTTCCAATGCATTCCAACATCGTTAGGTGCCTCAAATCACCATTCGAAGTTTCGTACGGGTATAGTTGTAATTTTCACCGAAAATCGTACATTGGGATTTTGAGGTATTCTTGTCTATCACATGCTCACAAAGCATATGGCTTTGGTTCCAATGCATTTCGACATCGTTTGGTGCCTCAAGTCATCATTCGAAGTTTCGTACGGGTATGTATAGTTGTAATTTTCACCAAAAATCGTACATTGGGATTTTGAGGTATTCTTGTCTATCACATGCTCACAAAGCTTATGGCTTTGGTTCCAATGCATTCCGACATCGTTTGGTGCCTCAAATCACCATTCAAAATTTCGTAGGGGTATAGTTGTAATTTTCACCGAAAATCGTACATTGGGATTTTGAGGTATTCTTGTCTAACCCATGCTCACAAAGCTTATGGCTTTGGTTCCAATGCATTCCAACATCGTTTGGTGCCTCAAATCACCATTCAAAGTTTCGTACGGGTATAGTTGTAATTTTCACCGAAAATCGTTCATTGGGATTTTGAGGTATTCTTGTCTATCACATGCTCACAAAGCTTATGGCTTTGGTTCCAATGCATTCCGACATCGTTTGGTGCATCAAATCACCATTCGAAGTTTCGTACGGGTATAGTTGTAATTTTCACCGAAAATCGTACATTGGGATTTTGAGGTATTCTTGTCTATCACATGCTCACAAAGCATATGGCTTTGGTTCCAATGCATTTCGACATCGTTTGGTGCCTCAAATCACCATTCGAAGTTTCATACGGGTATGTATAGTTGTAATTTTCACCAAAAATCGTACATTGGGATTTTGAGGTATTCTTGTCTATCACATGCTCACAAAGCTTATGGCTTTGGTTCCAATGCATTCCGACATCGTTTGGTGCCTCAAATCACCATTCAAAGTTTCGTAGGGGTATAGTTGTAATTTTCACCGAAAATCGTACATTGGGCTTTTGAGGTAATCTTGTCATATTATTCATCTTATTCAACAATTACGGTAATGTTTGATTTTGTTTTGATTGGGTGTTTCAATGAGAAATTTATTGGTACAAATGCATATTTTATGAGAATTGTGTTTTGGTTTTATTTGATAGTTGATTTTTGAATTTTTTTGGTGAGATATTCTTGGGTTTTGTTTCAAAGAGAACATAAATTACTATAACAGTCAAATCATTAAGTTTTTGTCTGTTACTAATTAAATAATGGTTAAAAGTTATAAAATAATATTGAGATTGTAAAAATAATTATATATAAATTAGTATCCATATGTATGTAATAGTAATTGATATTTTTTATATATTAATTTTTTTATTAATACATATAAATATATTAATAAATATTTATACTTATTATATATATATATAAATTATATAAATATAATAATGGATTTTATTATATATATCCTACTTTGATTTGGTTACTAAGTATTAAGTATTAACTGTTAAGTGTCTCAAAGGTGAGTCGATATGTTACCCTTAAAAAAAATTAGTAAATTTTAAGTGTTTTATGTTGAGGTTGTAAGTGTCACTTGTATTAATAAGTAAAAGTCATAATCAATTTAGCAACGAAAAAAAAACATTTGTGAACGTTCTAAATATTTATATGCTTTAATTTCTGATTTAATGAATTGAGTAAGTTATAATAATTAGTTAATGACTGAATTATAATAAAATATAATAATCGTCATATAGATTAATATATATATGAATTTATGTAATGGTGGTTGATATGTGCTTTAATATTATGTATGAAAACATATAAATAATTTATTACATATTTATATGTAATGCTTTATTTTGTATAAATTTGTGTTGGTGTTTAAAATATATATCCATTATAAAATTTATCAATGTGGTTTATATAAATTACATTATAATGATTTGCATTATTATACATACATGTAATATATATACTAATCTAAAATAACATGGAATATTTTGTATATGTATATATAATCTATATATGTGTGAATATGTGTATACGTGTGTATCTGTGTGTACATATATTCCATTGCATATATCTACCTATCAAATCACCATTCAAAGTTTCGTAGGGGTATAGTTGTAATTTTCACCGAAAATCGTACATTGGGATTTTGAGGTATTCTTGTCTAACACATGCTGAGAAAGCTTATGGCTTTGGTTCCAACGCATTCCGACATCGTTTGGTGCTTTAAATCACCATTCGAAGTTTCGTAGGGGTATAGTTGTAATTTTCACCGAAAATCGTACATTGGGCTTTTGAGGTATTCTTCTCTATCACATGCTCACAAAGCTTATGGCTTTGGTTCCAATGCATTCCGACATCGTTTGTTGCCTCAAATCACCATTCAAAGTTTCATAGGGGTATAGTTGTAATTTTCACCGAAAATCGTACCTTCAAATCACCATTCGAAGTTTCGTAGGGGTATAGTTGTAATTTTCACCAAAAATCGTACATTGGGATTTTGAGGAATTCTTGTCTATCACATGCTCACAAAGCTTATGGCTTTGGTTCCAATGCATTCCGACATCGTTTGGTGCCTCAAATCACCATTTGAAGTTTCGTACGGGTATGTATAGTTGTAATTTCACAAAAATCGTACATTGGGCTTTTGAGGTATTCTTATCTATCACATGCTCACAAAGCTTATGGCTTTGGTTCCTATGCATTCCGACATTGTTTGGTGCCTCAAATCACCATTTGAAGTTTCGTACGGGTATCGTTGTAATTTTCACCAAAAATCGTACATTGAGATTTTGAGGTATTCTTGTCTAACACATATGCTCACAAAGCTTATGGCTTTGGTTCCAATGCATTCCAACATCGTTTGGTGCCTCAAATCACCATTCAAAATTTCGTACGGGTATAGTTGTAATTTTCACCGAAAATCGTTCATTGGGATTTTGAGGTATTCTTGTCTATCACATGCTCACAAAGCTTATGGCTTTGGTTCCAATGCATTCCGACATCGTTTGGTGCATCAAATCACCATTCGAAGTTTCGTACGGGTATAGTTGTAATTTTCACCGAAAATCGTACATTGGGATTTTGAGGTATTCTTGTCTATCACATGCTCACAAAGCATATGGCTTTGGTTCCAATGCATTTCGACATCGTTTGGTGCCTCAAATCACCATTCGAAGTTTCATACGGGTATGTATAGTTGTAATTTTCACCAAAAATCGTACATTGGGATTTTGAGGTATTCTTGTCTATCACATGCTCACAAAGCTTATGGCTTTGGTTCCAATGCATTCCGACATCGTTTGGTGCCTCAAATCACCATTCGAAGTTTCGTAGGGGTATAGTTGTAATTTTCACCGAAAATCGTACATTGGGCTTTTGAGGTAATCTTGTCTATCACATGCTCACAAAGCTTATGGCTTTGTTTCCAATGCATTCCGACATTGTTTGGTGCCTCAAATCACCATTCGAAGTTTCGTACGGGTAGAGTTGTAATTTTCACCGAAAATCGTACATTGGGATTTTGAGGTATTCTTGTCTATCACATGCTCACAAAGCTTTATGGCTTTGGTTCCAATGCATTCCGACATCGTTTGGTGCCTCAAATCACCATTCGAAGTTTCGTACGGGTATGTATAGTTGTAATTTTCACCAAAAATCGTACATTGGGCTTTTGAGGTATTCTTATCTATCACTTGCTCACAAAGCTTATGGCTTTGGTTCCTATGCATTCCGACATCGTTTGGTGCCTCAAATCACCATTCGAAGTTTCGTAGGGGTATAGTTGTAATTTTCACCGGAAATCGTACATTGGGCTTTTGAGGTATTCTTGTCTATCACATGCTCACAAAGCTTATGGCTTTGGTTCCAATGCATTCCGACATCGTTTGGTGCCTCAAATCACAATTCAAAGTTTCGTAGGGGTATAGTTGTAATTTTCACCGAAAATCGTACATTGGGATTTTGAGGTATTCTTGTCTAACACATGCTGAGAAAGCTTATGGCTTTGGTTCCAACGCATTCCGACATCGTTTGGTGCTTTAAATCACCATTCGAAGTTTCGTAGGGGTATAGTTGTAATTTTCACCGAAAATCGTACATTGGGCTTTTGAGGTATTCTTCTCTATCACATGCTCACAAAGCTTATGGCTTTGGTTCCAATGCATTCCGACATCGTTTGGTGCCTCAAATCACCATTCAAAGTTTCATAGGGGTATAGTTGTAATTTTCACCGAAAATCGTACCTTCAAATCACCATTCGAAGTTTCGTAGGGGTATAGTTGTAATTTTCACCAAAAATCGTACATTGGGATTTTGAGGAATTCTTGTCTATCACATGCTCACAAAGCTTATGGCTTTGGTTCCAATGCATTCCGACATCGTTTGGTGCCTCAAATCACCATTTGAAGTTTCGTACGGGTATGTATAGTTGTAATTTCACAAAAATCGTACATTGGGCTTTTGAGGTATTCTTATCTATCACATGCTCACAAAGCTTATGGCTTTGGTTCCTATGCATTCCGACATTGTTTGGTGCCTCAAATCACCATTTGAAGTTTCGTACGGGTATCGTTGTAATTTTCACCAAAAATCGTACATTGAGATTTTGAGGTATTCTTGTCTAACACATATGCTCACAAAGCTTATGGCTTTGGTTCCAATGCATTCCAACATCGTTTGGTGCCTCAAATCACCATTCAAAGTTTCGTACGGGTATAGTTGTAATTTTCACCGAAAATCGTTCATTGGGATTTTGAGGTATTCTTGTCTATCACATGCTCACAAAGCTTATGGCTTTGGTTCCAATGCATTCCGACATCGTTTGGTGCATCAAATCACCATTCGAAGTTTCGTACGGGTATAGTTGTAATTTTCACCGAAAATCGTACATTGGGATTTTGAGGTATTCTTGTCTATCACATGCTCACAAAGCATATGGCTTTGGTTCCAATGCATTTCGACATCGTTTGGTGCCTCAAATCACCATTCGAAGTTTCATACGGGTATGTATAGTTGTAATTTTCACCAAAAATCGTACATTGGGATTTTGAGGTATTCTTGTCTATCACATGCTCACAAAGCTTATGGCTTTGGTTCCAATGCATTCCGACATCGTTTGGTGCATCAAATCACCATTCGAAGTTTCGTACGGGTATAGTTGTAATTTTCACCGAAAATCGTACATTGGGATTTTGAGGTATTCTTGTCTAACCCATGCTCACAAAGCTTATGGCTTTGGTTCCAATGCATTCCGACATCGTTTGGTGCCTCAAATCACCATTCGAAGTTTCGTAGGGGTATAGTTGTAATTTTCACCGAAAATTGTACATTGGGCTTTTGATGTATTCTTGTCTATCACATGCTCACAAAGCTTATGGCTTTGGTTCCAATGCATTTCGACATTGTTTGGTGCCTCAAATCACCATTCGAAGTTTCGTAGGGGTATAGTTGTAATTTTCACCGAAAATCGTACATTGGGATTTTGAGGTATTCTTGTCTAACACATGCTCACAAAGCTTATGGCTTTGGTTCCAATGAATTCCGACATCGTTTGGTGCCTCAAATCACCATTCGAAGTTTCATAGGGATATAGTTGTAATTTTCACCGAAAATCGTACATTGGGCTTTTGAGGTATTCTTCTCTATCACATGCTCACAAAGCTTATGGCTTTGGTTCCAATGCATTCCGACATCGTTTGGTGCCTCAAATCACCATTCAAAGTTTCATAGGGGTATAGTTGTAATTTTCACCGAAAATCGTACCTTCAAATCACCATTCGAAGTTTCGTAGGGGTATAGTTGTAATTTTCACCAAAAATCGTACATTGGGATTTTGAGGAATTCTTGTCTATCACATGCTCACAAAGCTTATGGCTTTGGTTCCAATGCATTCCGACATCGTTTGGTGCCTCAAATCACCATTTGAAGTTTCGTACGGGTATGTATAGTTATAATTTCACAAAAATCGTACATTGGGCTTTTGAGGTATTCTTATCTATCACATGCTCACAAAGCTTATGGCTTTGGTTCCTATGCATTCCGACATTGTTTGGTGCCTCAAATCACCATTTGAAGTTTCGTACGGGTATCGTTGTAATTTTCACCAAAAATCGTACATTGAGATTTTGAGGTATTCTTGTCTAACACATATGCTCACAAAGCTTATGGCTTTGGTTCCAATGCATTCCAACATCGTTAGGTGCCTCAAATCACCATTCGAAGTTTCGTACGGGTATAGTTGTAATTTTCACCGAAAATCATTCATTGGACTTTTGAGGTATTCTTGTCTATCACATGCTCACAAAGCTTATGGCTTTGGTTCCATTGCATTCCGACATTGTTTGGTGCCTCAAATCACCATTCAAAATTTCGTAGGGGTATAGTTGTAATTTTCACCGAAAATCGTACATTGGGATTTTGAGGTATTCTTGTCTAACCCATGCTCACAAAGCTTATGGCTTTGGTTCCAATGCATTCCAACATCGTTTGGTGCCTCAAATCACCATTCAAAGTTTCGTACGGGTATAGTTGTAATTTTCACCGAAAATCGTTCATTGGGATTGTGAGGTATTCTTGTCTATCACATGCTCACAAAGCTTATGGCTTTGGTTCCAATGCATTCCGACATCGTTTGGTGCATCAAATCACCATTCGAAGTTTCGTACGGGTATAGTTGTAATTTTCACCGAAAATCGTACATTGGGATTTTGAGGTATTCTTGTCTATCACATGCTCACAAAGCATATGGCTTTGGTTCCAATGCATTTCGACATCGTTTGGTGCCTCAAATCACCATTCGAAGTTTCGTACGGGTATGTATAGTTGTAATTTTCACCAAAAATCGTACATTGGGATTTTGAGGTATTCTTGTCTATCACATGCTCACAAAGCTTATGGCTTTGGTTCCAATGCATTCCGACATCGTTTGGTGCCTCAAATCACCATTCGAAGTTTCGTAGGGGTATAGTTGTAATTTTCACCGAAAATCGTACATTGGGCTTTTGAGGTAATCTTGTCTATCACATGCTCACAAAGCTTATGGCTTTGGTTCCAATGCATTCCGACATTGTTTGGTGCCTCAAATCACCATTCGAAGTTTCGTACGGGTAGAGTTGTAATTTTCACCGAAAATCGTACATTGGGATTTTGAGGTATTCTTGTCTATCACATGCTCACAAAGCTTTATGGCTTTGGTTCCAATGCATTCCGACATCGTTTGGTGCCTCAAATCACCATTCGAAGTTTCGTACGGGTATGTATAGTTGTAATTTTCACCAAAAATCGTACATTGGGCTTTTGAGGTATTCTTATCTATCACTTGCTCACAAAGCTTTTGGCTTTGGTTCCTATGCATTCCGACATCGTTTGGTGCCTCAAATCACCATTCGAAGTTTCGTAGGGGTATAGTTGTAATTTTCACCGAAAATCGTACATTGGGCTTTTGAGGTATTCTTGTCTATCACATGCTCACAAAGCTTATGGCTTTGGTTCCAATGCATTCCGACATCGTTTGGTGCCTCAAATCACCATTCAAAGTTTCGTAGGGGTATAGTTGTAATTTTCACCGAAAATCGTACATTGGGATTTTGAGGTATTCTTGTCTAACACATGCTGAGAAAGCTTATGGCTTTGGTTCCAACGCATTCCGACATCGTTTGGTGCTTTAAATCACCATTCGAAGTTTCGTAGGGGTATAGTTGTAATTTTCACCGAAAATTGTACATTGGGCTTTTGATGTATTCTTGTCTATCACATGCTCACAAAGCTTATGGCTTTGGTTCCAATGCATTTCGACATTGTTTGGTGCCTCAAATCACCATTCGAAGTTTCGTAGGGGTATAGTTGTAATTTTCACCGAAAATCGTACATTGGGATTTTGAGGTATTCTTGTCTAACACATGCTCACAAAGCTTATGGCTTTGGTTCCAATGAATTCCGACATCGTTTGGTGCCTCAAATCACCATTCGAAGTTTCATAGGGATATAGTTGTAATTTTCACCGAAAATCGTACATTGGGCTTTTGAGGTATTCTTCTCTATCACATGCTCACAAAGCTTATGGCTTTGGTTCCAATGCATTCCGACATCGTTTGGTGCCTCAAATCACCATTCAAAGTTTCATAGGGGTATAGTTGTAATTTTCACCGAAAATCGTACCTTCAAATCACCATTCGAAGTTTCGTAGGGGTATAGTTGTAATTTTCACCAAAAATCGTACATTGGGATTTTGAGGAATTCTTGTCTATCACATGCTCACAAAGCTTATGGCTTTGGTTCCAATGCATTCCGACATCGTTTGGTGCCTCAAATCACCATTTGAAGTTTCGTACGGGTATGTATAGTTATAATTTCACAAAAATCGTACATTGGGCTTTTGAGGTATTCTTATCTATCACATGCTCACAAAGCTTATGGCTTTGGTTCCTATGCATTCCGACATTGTTTGGTGCCTCAAATCACCATTTGAAGTTTCGTACGGGTATCGTTGTAATTTTCACCAAAAATCGTACATTGAGATTTTGAGGTATTCTTGTCTAACACATATGCTCACAAAGCTTATGGCTTTGGTTCCAATGCATTCCAACATCGTTAGGTGCCTCAAATCACCATTCGAAGTTTCGTACGGGTATAGTTGTAATTTTCACCGAAAATCATTCATTGGACTTTTGAGGTATTCTTGTCTATCACATGCTCACAAAGCTTATGGCTTTGGTTCCAATGCATTCCGACATCGTTTGGTGCCTCAAATCACCATTCAAAGTTTCATAGGGGTATAGTTGTAATTTTCACCGAAAATCGTACCTTCAAATCACCATTCGAAGTTTCGTAGGGGTATAGTTGTAATTTTCACCAAAAATCGTACATTGGGATTTTGAGGAATTCTTGTCTATCACATGCTCACAAAGCTTATGGCTTTGGTTCCAATGCATTCCGACATCGTTTGGTGCCTCAAATCACCATTTGAAGTTTCGTACGGGTATGTATAGTTGTAATTTCACAAAAATCGTACATTGGGCTTTTGAGGTATTCTTATCTATCACATGCTCACAAAGCTTATGGCTTTGGTTCCTATGCATTCCGACATTGTTTGGTGCCTCAAATCACCATTTGAAGTTTCGTACGGGTATCGTTGTAATTTTCACCAAAAATCGTACATTGAGATTTTGAGGTATTCTTGTCTAACACATATGCTCACAAAGCTTATGGCTTTGGTTCCAATGCATTCCAACATCGTTTGGTGCCTCAAATCACCATTCAAAGTTTCGTACGGGTATAGTTGTAATTTTCACCGAAAATCGTTCATTGGGATTTTGAGGTATTCTTGTCTATCACATGCTCACAAAGCTTATGGCTTTGGTTCCAATGCATTCCGACATCGTTTGGTGCATCAAATCACCATTCGAAGTTTCGTACGGGTATAGTTGTAATTTTCACCGAAAATCGTACATTGGGATTTTGAGGTATTCTTGTCTATCACATGCTCACAAAGCATATGGCTTTGGTTCCAATGCATTTCGACATCGTTTGGTGCCTCAAATCACCATTCGAAGTTTCATACGGGTATGTATAGTTGTAATTTTCACCAAAAATCGTACATTGGGATTTTGAGGTATTCTTGTCTATCACATGCTCACAAAGCTTATGGCTTTGGTTCCAATGCATTCCGACATCGTTTGGTGCATCAAATCACCATTCGAAGTTTCGTACGGGTATAGTTGTAATTTTCACCGAAAATCGTACATTGGGATTTTGAGGTATTCTTGTCTAACCCATGCTCACAAAGCTTATGGCTTTGGTTCCAATGCATTCCGACATCGTTTGGTGCCTCAAATCACCATTCGAAGTTTCGTAGGGGTATAGTTGTAATTTTCACCGAAAATTGTACATTGGGCTTTTGATGTATTCTTGTCTATCACATGCTCACAAAGCTTATGGCTTTGGTTCCAATGCATTTCGACATTGTTTGGTGCCTCAAATCACCATTCGAAGTTTCGTAGGGGTATAGTTGTAATTTTCACCGAAAATCGTACATTGGGATTTTGAGGTATTCTTGTCTAACACATGCTCACAAAGCTTATGGCTTTGGTTCCAATGAATTCCGACATCGTTTGGTGCCTCAAATCACCATTCGAAGTTTCATAGGGATATAGTTGTAATTTTCACCGAAAATCGTACATTGGGCTTTTGAGGTATTCTTCTCTATCACATGCTCACAAAGTTTATGGCTTTGGTTCCAATGCATTCCGACAGCGTTTGGTGCCTCAAATCACCATTCAAAGTTTCATAGGGGTATAGTTGTAATTTTCACCGAAAATCGTACCTTCAAATCACCATTCGAAGTTTCGTAGGGGTATAGTTGTAATTTTCACCAAAAATCGTACATTGGGATTTTGAGGAATTCTTGTCTATCACATGCTCACAAAGCTTATGGCTTTGGTTCCAATGCATTCCGACATCGTTTGGTGCCTCAAATCACCATTTGAAGTTTCGTACGGGTATGTATAGTTATAATTTCACAAAAATCGTACATTGGGCTTTTGAGGTATTCTTATCTATCACATGCTCACAAAGCTTATGGCTTTGGTTCCTATGCATTCCGACATTGTTTGGTGCCTCAAATCACCATTTGAAGTTTCGTACGGGTATCGTTGTAATTTTCACCAAAAATCGTACATTGAGATTTTGAGGTATTCTTGTCTAACACATATGCTCACAAAGCTTATGGCTTTGGTTCCAATGCATTCCAACATCGTTAGGTGCCTCAAATCACCATTCGAAGTTTCGTACGGGTATAGTTGTAATTTTCACCGAAAATCATTCATTGGACTTTTGAGGTATTCTTGTCTATCACATGCTCACAAAGCTTATGGCTTTGGTTCCATTGCATTCCGACATTGTTTGGTGCCTCAAATCACCATTCAAAATTTCGTAGGGGTATAGTTGTAATTTTCACCGAAAATCGTACATTGGGATTTTGAGGTATTCTTGTCTAACCCATGCTCACAAAGCTTATGGCTTTGGTTCCAATGCATTCCAACATCGTTTGGTGCCTCAAATCACCATTCAAAGTTTCGTACGGGTATAGTTGTAATTTTCACCGAAAATCGTTCATTGGGATTGTGAGGTATTCTTGTCTATCACATGCTCACAAAGCTTATGGCTTTGGTTCCAATGCATTCCGACATCGTTTGGTGCATCAAATCACCATTCGAAGTTTCGTACGGGTATAGTTGTAATTTTCACCGAAAATCGTACATTGGGATTTTGAGGTATTCTTGTCTATCACATGCTCACAAAGCATATGGCTTTGGTTCCAATGCATTTCGACATCGTTTGGTGCCTCAAATCACCATTCGAAGTTTCGTACGGGTATGTATAGTTGTAATTTTCACCAAAAATCGTACATTGGGATTTTGAGGTATTCTTGTCTATCACATGCTCACAAAGCTTATGGCTTTGGTTCCAATGCATTCCGACATCGTTTGGTGCCTCAAATCACCATTCGAAGTTTCGTAGGGGTATAGTTGTAATTTTCACCGAAAATCGTACATTGGGCTTTTGAGGTAATCTTGTCTATCACATGCTCACAAAGCTTATGGCTTTGGTTCCAATGCATTCCGACATTGTTTGGTGCCTCAAATCACCATTCGAAGTTTCGTACGGGTAGAGTTGTAATTTTCACCGAAAATCGTACATTGGGATTTTGAGGTATTCTTGTCTATCACATGCTCACAAAGCTTTATGGCTTTGGTTCCAATGCATTCCGACATCGTTTGGTGCCTCAAATCACCATTCGAAGTTTCGTACGGGTATGTATAGTTGTAATTTTCACCAAAAATCGTACATTGGGCTTTTGAGGTATTCTTATCTATCACTTGCTCACAAAGCTTTTGGCTTTGGTTCCTATGCATTCCGACATCGTTTGGTGCCTCAAATCACCATTCGAAGTTTCGTAGGGGTATAGTTGTAATTTTCACCGAAAATCGTACATTGGGCTTTTGAGGTATTCTTGTCTATCACATGCTCACAAAGCTTATGGCTTTGGTTCCAATGCATTCCGACATCGTTTGGTGCCTCAAATCACCATTCAAAGTTTCGTAGGGGTATAGTTGTAATTTTCACCGAAAATCGTACATTGGGATTTTGAGGTATTCTTGTCTAACACATGCTGAGAAAGCTTATGGCTTTGGTTCCAACGCATTCCGACATCGTTTGGTGCTTTAAATCACCATTCGAAGTTTCGTAGGGGTATAGTTGTAATTTTCACCGAAAATTGTACATTGGGCTTTTGATGTATTCTTGTCTATCACATGCTCACAAAGCTTATGGCTTTGGTTCCAATGCATTTCGACATTGTTTGGTGCCTCAAATCACCATTCGAAGTTTCGTAGGGGTATAGTTGTAATTTTCACCGAAAATCGTACATTGGGATTTTGAGGTATTCTTGTCTAACACATGCTCACAAAGCTTATGGCTTTGGTTCCAATGAATTCCGACATCGTTTGGTGCCTCAAATCACCATTCGAAGTTTCATAGGGATATAGTTGTAATTTTCACCGAAAATCGTACATTGGGCTTTTGAGGTATTCTTCTCTATCACATGCTCACAAAGCTTATGGCTTTGGTTCCAATGCATTCCGACATCGTTTGGTGCCTCAAATCACCATTCAAAGTTTCATAGGGGTATAGTTGTAATTTTCACCGAAAATCGTACCTTCAAATCACCATTCGAAGTTTCGTAGGGGTATAGTTGTAATTTTCACCAAAAATCGTACATTGGGATTTTGAGGAATTCTTGTCTATCACATGCTCACAAAGCTTATGGCTTTGGTTCCAATGCATTCCGACATCGTTTGGTGCCTCAAATCACCATTTGAAGTTTCGTACGGGTATGTATAGTTATAATTTCACAAAAATCGTACATTGGGCTTTTGAGGTATTCTTATCTATCACATGCTCACAAAGCTTATGGCTTTGGTTCCTATGCATTCCGACATTGTTTGGTGCCTCAAATCACCATTTGAAGTTTCGTACGGGTATCGTTGTAATTTTCACCAAAAATCGTACATTGAGATTTTGAGGTATTCTTGTCTAACACATATGCTCACAAAGCTTATGGCTTTGGTTCCAATGCATTCCAACATCGTTAGGTGCCTCAAATCACCATTCGAAGTTTCGTACGGGTATAGTTGTAATTTTCACCGAAAATCATTCATTGGACTTTTGAGGTATTCTTGTCTATCACATGCTCACAAAGCTTATGGCTTTGGTTCCATTGCATTCCGACATTGTTTGGTGCCTCAAATCACCATTCAAAATTTCGTAGGGGTATAGTTGTAATTTTCACCGAAAATCGTACATTGGGATTTTGAGGTATTCTTGTCTAACCCATGCTCACAAAGCTTATGGCTTTGGTTCCAATGCATTCCAACATCGTTTGGTGCCTCAAATCACCATTCAAAGTTTCGTACGGGTATAGTTGTAATTTTCACCGAAAATCGTTCATTGGGATTTTGAGGTATTCTTGTCTATCACATGCTCACAAAGCTTATGGCTTTGGTTCCAATGCATTCCGACATCGTTTGGTGCATCAAATCACCATTCGAAGTTTCGTACGGGTATAGTTGTAATTTTCACCGAAAATCGTACATTGGGATTTTGAGGTATTCTTGTCTATCACATGCTCACAAAGCATATGGCTTTGGTTCCAATGCATTTCGACATCGTTTGGTGCCTCAAATCACCATTCGAAGTTTCGTACGGGTATGTATAGTTGTAATTTTCACCAAAAATCGTACATTGGGATTTTGAGGTATTCTTGTCTATCACATGCTCACAAAGCTTATGGCTTTGGTTCCAATGCATTCCGACATCGTTTGGTGCCTCAAATCACCATTCGAAGTTTCGTAGGGGTATAGTTGTAATTTTCACCGAAAATCGTACATTGGGCTTTTGAGGTAATCTTGTCTATCACATGCTCACAAAGCTTATGGCTTTGGTTCCAATGCATTCCGACATTGTTTGGTGCCTCAAATCACCATTCGAAGTTTCGTACGGGTAGAGTTGTAATTTTCACCGAAAATCGTACATTGGGATTTTGAGGTATTCTTGTCTATCACATGCTCACAAAGCTTTATGGCTTTGGTTCCAATGCATTCCGACATCGTTTGGTGCCTCAAATCACCATTCGAAGTTTCGTACGGGTATGTATAGTTGTAATTTTCACCAAAAATCGTACATTGGGCTTTTGAGGTATTCTTATCTATCACTTGCTCACAAAGCTTATGGCTTTGGTTCCTATGCATTCCGACATCGTTTGGTGCCTCAAATCACCATTCGAAGTTTCGTAGGGGTATAGTTGTAATTTTCACCGAAAATCGTACATTGGGCTTTTGAGGTATTCTTGTCTATCACATGCTCACAAAGCTTATGGCTTTGGTTCCAATGCATTCCGACATCGTTTGGTGCCTCAAATCACCATTCAAAGTTTCGTAGGGGTATAGTTGTAATTTTCACCGAAAATCGTACATTGGGATTTTGAGGTATTCTTGTCTAACACATGCTGAGAAAGCTTATGGCTTTGGTTCCAACGCATTCCGACATCGTTTGGTGCTTTAAATCACCATTCGAAGTTTCGTAGGGGTATAGTTGTAATTTCACCAAAAATCGTACATTGGGATTTTGAGGAATTCTTGTCTATCACATGCTCACAAAGCATATGGCTTTGGTTCCAATGTATTTCGACATCGTTTGGTGCCTCAAATCACCATTCGAAGTTTCGTACGGGTATGTATAGTTGTAATTTTCACCAAAAATCGTACATTGGGATTTTGAGGTATTCTTGTCTATCACATACTCACAAAGCTTATGGCTTTGGTTCCAATGCATTCCGACATCGTTTGGTGCCTCAAATCACCATTCGAAGTTTCGTAGGGGTATAGTTGTAATTTTCACCGAAAATCGTACATTGGGATTTTGAGGTATTCTTGTCTAACACATGCTCACAAAGCTTATGGCTTTGGTTCGAATGAATTCCGACATCGTTTGGTGCCTCAAATCACCATTCGAAGTTTCATAGGGATATAGTTGTAATTTTCACCGAAAATCGTACATTGGGCTTTTGAGGTATTCTTGTCTATCATATGCTCACAAAGCTTATGGCTTTGGTTCCAATGCATTTCGACATTGTTTGGTGCCTCAAATCACCATTCGAAGTTTCGTAGGGGTATAGTTGTAATTTTCACCGAAAATCGTACATTGGGATTTTGAGGTATTCTTGTCTATCACATGCTCACAAAGCTTATGGCTTTGGTTCCAATGCATTCCGACATCATTTGGTGCCTCAAATCACCATTCAAAGTTTCGTAGGGGTATAGTTGTAATTTTCACCGAAAATCGTACATTGGGATTTTGAGGTATTCTTGTCTATCACATGCTCACAAAGCTTATGACTTTGGTTCCAATGCATTCCGACATCGTTTGGTGCCTCAAATCACCATTCAAAGTTTCGTAGGGGTATAGTTGTAATTTTCACCGAAAATCGTACATTGGGATTTTGAGGTATTCTTGTCTAACACATGCTGAGAAAGCTTATGGCTTTGGTTCCAACGCATTCCGACATCGTTTGGTGCTTTAAATCACCATTCGAAGTTTCGTAGGGGTATAGTTGTAATTTTCACCGAAAATCGTACATTGGGATTTTGAGCAATTCTTGTCTATCACATGCTCACAAAGCTTATGGCTTTGGTTCCAATCCATTCCGACATCGTTTGGTGCCTCAAATCACCATTCAAAGTTTCGTAGGGGTATAGTTGTAATTTTCACCGAAAATCGTACCTTCAAATCACCATTCGAAGTTTCGTAGGGGTATAGTTGTAATTTTCACCAAAAATCGTACATTGGGATTTTGAAGAATTCTTGTCTATCACATGCTCACAAAGCTTATGGCTTTGGTTCCAATGCATTCCGACATCGTTTGGTGCCTCAAATCACCATTTGAAGTTTCGTACGGGTATGTATAGTTGTAATTTCACAAAAATCGTACATTGGGCTTTTGAGGTATTCTTATCTATCACATGCTCACAAAGCTTATGGCTTTGGTTCCTATGCATTCCGACATTGTTTGGTGCCTCAAATCACCATTTGAAGTTTCGTACGGGTATAGTTGTAATTTTCACCAAAAATCGTACATTGAGATTTTGAGGTATTCTTGTCTAACACATATGCTCACAAAGCTTATGGCTTTGGTTCCAATGCATTCCAACATCGTTTGGTGCCTCAAATCACCATTCGCAGTTTCGTACGTGTATAGTTGTAATTTTCACCGAAAATCATTCATTGGACTTTTGAGGTATTCTTGTCTATCACATGCTCACAAAGCTTATGGCTTTGGTTCCATTGCTTTGTTTGGTGCCTCAAATCACCATTCAAAATTTCGTAGGGGTATAGTTGTAATTTTCACCGAAAATCGTACATTGGGATTTTGAGGTATTCTTGTCTAACCCATGCTCACAAAGCTTATGGCTTTGGTTCCAATGCATTCCAACATCGTTTGGTGCCTCAAATCACCATTCAAAGTTTCGTACGGGTATAGTTGTAATTTTCACCGAAAATCGTTCATTGGGATTTTGAGGTATTCTTGTCTATCACATGCTCACAAAGCTTATGGCTTTGGTTCCAATGCATTCCGACATCGTTTGGTGCATCAAATCACCATTCGAAGTTTCGTACGGGTATAGTTGTAATTTTCACCGAAAATCGTACATTGGGATTTTGGGGTATTCTTGTCTATCACATGCTCACAAAGCTTATGGCTTTGGTTCCAATGCATTCCGACATCGTTTGGTGCCTCAAATCACCATTCGAAGTTTCGTACGGGTATGTATAGTTGTAATTTTCACCAAAAATCGTACATTGGGATTTTGAGGTATTCTTGTCTATCACATGCTCACAAAGCTTATGGCTTTGGTTCCAATGCATTCCGACATCGTTTGGTGCCTCAAATCACCATTCGAAGTTTCGTAGGGGTATAGTTGTAATTTTCACCGAAAATCGTACATTGGGCTTTTGAGGTAATCTTGTCTATCACATGCTCACAAAGCTTATGGCTTTGGTTCCAATGCATTCCGACATTGTTTGGTGCCTCAAATCACCATTCGAAGTTTCGTACAGGTAGAGTTGTAATTTTCACCGAAAATCGTACATTGGGATTTTGAGGTATTCTTGTCTGTCACATGCTCACAAAGCTTTATGGCTTTGGTTCCAATGCATTCCGACATCGTTTGGTGCCTCAAATCACCATTCGAAGTTTCGTACGGGTATGTATAGTTGTAATTTTCACCAAAAATCGTACATTGGGCTTTTGAGGTATTCTTATCTATCACATGCTCACAAAGCTTATGGCTTTGGTTCCTATGCATTCCGACATCGTTTGGTGCCTCAAATCACCATTCGAAGTTTCGTAGGGGTATAGTTGTAATTTTCACCGAAAATCGTACATTGGGCTTTTGAGGTAATCTTGTCTATCACATGCTCACAAAGCTTATGGCTTTGGTTCCAATGCATTCCGACATTGTTTGGTGCCTCAAATCACCATTCGAAGTTTCGTACGGGTAGAGTTGTAATTTTCACCGAAAATCGTACATTGGGATTTTGAGGTATTCTTGTCTAACACATGCTGACAAAGCTTATGGCTTTGGTTCCAACGCATTCCGACATCGTTTGGTGCTTTAAATCACCATTCGAAGTTTCGTAGGGGTATAGTTGTAATTTTCACCGAAAATCGTACATTGGGATTTTGAGCAATTCTTGTCTATCACATGCTCACAAAGCTTATGGCTTTGGTTCCAATGCATTCCGACATCGTTTGGTGCCTCAAATCACCATTCAAAGTTTCGTAGGGGTATAGTTGTAATTTTCACCGAAAATCGTACCTTCAAATCACCATTCGAAGTTTCGTAGGGGTATAGTTGTAATTTTCACCAAAAATCGTACATTGAGATTTTGAGGAATTCTTGTCTATCACATGCTCACAAAGCTTATGGCTTTGGTTCCAATGCATTCCGACATCGTTTGGTGCCTCAAATCACCATTCAAAGTTTCGTAGGGGTATAGTTGTAATTTTCACCGAAAATCGTACCTTCAAATCACCATTCGAAGTTTCGTAGGGGTATAGTTGTAATTTTCACCAAAAATCGTACATTGGGATTTTGAGGAATTCTTGTCTATCACTTGCTCACAAAGCTTATGGCTTTGGTTCCAATGCATTCCGACATCGTTTGGTGCCTCAAATCACCATTTGAAGTTTCGTACTGGTATGTATAGTTGTAATTTCACAAAAATCGTACATTGGGCTTTTGAGGTATTCTTATCTATCACATGCTCACAAAGCTTATGGCTTTGGTTCCTATGCATTCCGACATTGTTTGGTGCCTCAAATCACCATTTGAAGTTTCGTACGGGTATAGTTGTAATTTTCACTGAAAATCGTACATTGGGATTTTGAGGTATTCTTGTCTATCACATGCTCACAAAGCTTATGGCTTTGGTTCCAATGCATTCCGACATCGTTTGGTGCCTCAAATCACCATTCGAAGTTTCGTAGGGGTATAGTTGTAATTTTCACCGAAAATCGTACATTGGGCTTTTGAGGTATTCTTGTCTATCACATGCTCACAAAGCTTATGACTTTGGTTCCAATGCATTCCGACATCGTTTGGTGCCTCAAATCACCATTCAAAGTTTCGTAGGGGTATAGTTGTAATTTTCACCGAAAATCGTACATTGGGATTTTGAGGTATTCTTGTCTAACACATGCTGAGAAAGCTTATGGCTTTGGTTCCAACGCATTCCGACATCGTTTGGTGCTTTAAATCACCATTCGAAGTTTCGTAGGGGTATAGTTGTAATTTTCACCGAAAATCGTACATTGGGATTTTGAGCAATTCTTGTCTATCACATGCTCACAAAGCTTATGGCTTTGGTTCCAATCCATTCCGACATCGTTTGGTGCCTCAAATCACCATTCAAAGTTTCGTAGGGGTATAGTTGTAATTTTCACCGAAAATCGTACCTTCAAATCACCATTCGAAGTTTCGTAGGGGTATAGTTGTAATTTTCACCAAAAATCGTACATTGGGATTTTGAGAAATTCTTGTCTATCACATGCTCACAAAGCTTATGGCTTTGGTTCCAATGCATTCCGACATCGTTTGGTGCCTCAAATCACCATTCAAAGTTTCGTAGGGGTATAGTTGTAATTTTCACCGAAAATCGTACCTTCAAATCACCATTCGAAGTTTCGTAGGGGTATAGTTGTAATTTTCACCAAAAATCGTACATTGAGATTTTGAGGAATTCTTGTCTATCACATGCTCACAAAGCTTATGGCTTTGGTTCCAATGCATTCCGACATCGTTTGGTGCCTCAAATCACCATTTGAAGTTTCGTACGGGTATAGTTGTAATTTTCACCGAATATCGTACATTGGAATTTTGAGGAATTCTTGTCTATCACATGCTCTCAAAGCTTATGGCTTTGGTTCCAATGCATTCCGACATCGTTTGGTGCCTCAAATCACCATTCGAAGTTTCGTACGGGTATGTATAGTTGAAATTTTCACCAAAAATCGTACATTGGGCTTTTGAGGTATTCTTATCTATCACATGCTCACAAAGCTTATGGCTTTGTTTCCTATGCATTCCGACATCGTTTGGTGCCTCAAATCACCATTCGAAGTTTCGTAGGGGTATAGTTGTAATTTTCACCAAAATCGTACATTGGGATTTTGAGGTATTCTTGTCTATCACATGCTCACAAAGCGTATGGCTTTGGTTCTAATGCATTCCGACATCGTTTGGTGCCTCAAATCACCATTCGAAGTTTCGTACGGGTATAGTTGTAATTTTCACCAAAAATCGTACATTGGGATTTTGAGGTATTCTTGTCTATCACATGCTCACAAAGCTTATGGCTTTGGTTCCAATGCATTCCGACATCGTTTGGTGCCTCAAATCACCATTCGAAGTTTCGTACGGTTATAGTTGTAATTTTCACCGAAAATCGTACATTGAGATTTTGAGGTATTCTTGTCTAACACATGCTGACAAAGCTTATGGCTTTGGTTCCAACGCATTCCGACATCGTTTGGTGCCTCAAATCACCATTCGAAGTTTCGTAGTGGTATAGTTGTAATTTTTACCGAAAATCGTACATTGGGATTTTGAGGAATTCGTGTCTATCACATGCTCACAAAGCTTATGGCTTTGGTTCCTATGCATTCCGACATCGTTTGATGCCTCAAATCACCATTTGAAGTTTCGTACGGGTATAGATGTAATTTTCACCAAAAATCGTACATTGGGATTTTGAGGTATTCTTGTCTATCACATGCTCACAAAGCTTTTGGCTTTGGTTCCAATGCATTTCGACATCGTTTGGTGCCTCAAATCACCATTCGAAGTTTCGTACGGGTATAGTTGTAATTTTCACCGATAATCGTACATTGGAATTTTGAGGTATTCTTGTCTATCACATGCTCACAAAGCTTATGGCTTTGGTTCCAATGCATTCCGACATCGTTTGGTGCCTCAAATCACCATTCGAAGTTTTGTAGGGGTATAGTTGTAATTTTCTCCGAAAATTGTACATTGGGCTTTTGATGTATTCTTGTCTATCACATGCTCACAAAGCTTATGGCTTTGGTTCCAATGCATTTCGACATTGTTTGGTGCCTCAAATCACCATTCGAAGTTTCGTAGGGGTATAGTTGTAATTTTCACCGAAAATCGTACATTGGGATTTTGAGGTATTCTTGTCTAACACATGCTCACAAAGCTTATGGCTTTGGTTCCAATGCATTCCGACATTGTTTGGTGCCTCAAATCACCATTCGAAGTTTCGTACAGGTAGAGTTGTAATTTTCACCGAAAATCGTACATTGGGATTTTGAGGTATTCTTGTCTATCACATGCTCACAAAGCTTATGGCTTTGGTTCCAATGCATTCCGACATCGTTTGGTGCCTCAAATCACCATTCGAAGTTTCGTAGGGGTATAGTTGTAATTTTCACCGAAAATCGTACATTGGGCTTTTGAGGTAATCTTGTCTATCACATGCTCACAAAGCTTATGGCTTTGGTTCCAATGCATTCCGACATTGTTTGGTGCCTCAAATCACCATTCGAAGTTTCGTACAGGTAGAGTTGTAATTTTCACCGAAAATCGTACATTGGGATTTTGAGGTATTCTTGTCTATCACATGCTCACAAAGCTTTATGGCTTTGGTTCCAATGCATTCCGACATCGTTTGGTGCCTCAAATCACCATTCGAAGTTTCGTACGGGTATGTATAGTTGTAATTTTCACCAAAAATCGTACATTGGGCTTTTGAGGTATTCTTATCTATCACATGCTCACAAAGCTTATGGCTTTGGTTCCTATGCATTCCGACATCGTTTGGTGCCTCAAATCACCATTCGAAGTTTCGTAGGGGTATAGTTGTAATTTTCACCGAAAATCGTACATTGGGCTTTTGAGGTAATCTTGTCTATCACATGCTCACAAAGCTTATGGCTTTGGTTCCAATGCATTCCGACATTGTTTGGTGCCTCAAATCACCATTCGAAGTTTCGTACGGGTAGAGTTGTAATTTTCACCGAAAATCGTACATTGGGATTTTGAGGTATTCTTGTCTAACACATGCTGACAAAGCTTATGGCTTTGGTTCCAACGCATTCCGACATCGTTTGGTGCTTTAAATCACCATTCGAAGTTTCGTAGGGGTATAGTTGTAATTTTCACCGAAAATCGTACATTGGGATTTTGAGCAATTCTTGTCTATCACATGCTCACAAAGCTTATGGCTTTGGTTCCAATGCATTCCGACATCGTTTGGTGCCTCAAATCACCATTCAAAGTTTCGTAGGGGTATAGTTGTAATTTTCACCGAAAATCGTACCTTCAAATCACCATTCGAAGTTTCGTAGGGGTATAGTTGTAATTTTCACCAAAAATCGTACATTGAGATTTTGAGGAATTCTTGTCTATCACATGCTCACAAAGCTTATGGCTTTGGTTCCAATGCATTCCGACATCGTTTGGTGCCTCAAATCACCATTCAAAGTTTCGTAGGGGTATAGTTGTAATTTTCACCGAAAATCGTACCTTCAAATCACCATTCGAAGTTTCGTAGGGGTATAGTTGTAATTTTCACCAAAAATCGTACATTGGGATTTTGAGGAATTCTTGTCTATCACTTGCTCACAAAGCTTATGGCTTTGGTTCCAATGCATTCCGACATCGTTTGGTGCCTCAAATCACCATTTGAAGTTTCGTACGGGTATGTATAGTTGTAATTTCACAAAAATCGTACATTGGGCTTTTGAGGTATTCTTATCTATCACATGCTCACAAAGCTTATGGCTTTGGTTCCTATGCATTCCGACATTGTTTGGTGCCTCAAATCACCATTTGAAGTTTCGTACGGGTATAGTTGTAATTTTCACTGAAAATCGTACATTGGGATTTTGAGGTATTCTTGTCTATCACATGCTCACAAAGCTTATGGCTTTGGTTCCAATGCATTCCGACATCGTTTGGTGCCTCAAATCACCATTCGAAGTTTCGTAGGGGTATAGTTGTAATTTTCACCGAAAATCGTACATTGGGCTTTTGAGGTATTCTTGTCTATCACATGCTCACAAAGCTTATGGCTTTGGTTCCAATGCATTCCGACATCGTTTGGTGCCTCAAATCACCATTCAAAGTTTCGTAGGGGTATAGTTGTAATTTTCACCGAAAATCGTACATTGGGATTTTGAGGTATTCTTGTCTAACACATGCTGAGAAAGCTTATGGCTTTGGTTCCAACGCATTCCGACATCGTTTGGTGCTTTAAATCACCATTCGAAGTTTCGTAGGGGTATAGTTGTAATTTTCACCGAAAATCGTACATTGGGATTTTGAGCAATTCTTGTCTATCACATGCTCACAAAGCTTATGGCTTTGGTTCCAATCCATTCCGACATCGTTTGGTGCCTCAAATCACCATTCAAAGTTTCGTAGGGGTATAGTTGTAATTTTCACCGAAAATCGTACCTTCAAATCACCATTCGAAGTTTCGTAGGGGTATAGTTGTAATTTTCACCAAAAATCGTATATTGGGATTTTGAGGAATTCTTGTCTATCACATGCTCACAAAGCTTATGGCTTTGGTTCCAATGCATTCCGACATCGTTTGGTGCCTCAAATCACCATTCAAAGTTTCGTAGGGGTATAGTTGTAATTTTCACCGAAAATCGTACCTTCAAATCACCATTCGAAGTTTCGTAGGGGTATAGTTGTAATTTTCACCAAAAATCGTACATTGAGATTTTGAGGAATTCTTGTCTATCACATGCTCACAAAGCTTATGGCTTTGGTTCCAATGCATTCCGACATCGTTTGGTGCCTCAAATCACCATTTGAAGTTTCGTACGGGTATAGTTGTAATTTTCACCGAATATCGTACATTGGAATTTTGAGGAATTCTTGTCTATCACATGCTCTCAAAGCTTATGGCTTTGGTTCCAATGCATTCCGACATCGTTTGGTGCCTCAAATCACCATTCGAAGTTTCGTACGGGTATGTATAGTTGAAATTTTCACCAAAAATCGTACATTGGGCTTTTGAGGTATTCTTATCTATCACATGCTCACAAAGCTTATGGCTTTGTTTCCTATGCATTCCGACATCGTTTGGTGCCTCAAATCACCATTCGAAGTTTCGTAGGGGTATAGTTGTAATTTTCACCAAAATCGTACATTGGGATTTTGAGGTATTCTTGTCTATCACATGCTCACAAAGCGTATGGCTTTGGTTCCAATGCATTCCGACATCGTTTGGTGCCTCAAATCACCATTCGAAGTTTCGTACGGGTATAGTTGTAATTTTCACCAAAAATCGTACATTGGGATTTTGAGGTATTCTTGTCTATCACATGCTCACAAAGCTTATGGCTTTGGTTCCAATGCATTCCGACATCGTTTGGTGCCTCAAATCACCATTCGAAGTTTCGTACGGTTATAGTTGTAATTTTCACCGAAAATCGTACATTGAGATTTTGAGGTATTCTTGTCTAACACATGCTGACAAAGCTTATGGCTTTGGTTCCAACGCATTCCGACATCGTTTGGTGCCTCAAATCACCATTCGAAGTTTCGTAGTGGTATAGTTGTAATTTTTACCGAAAATCGTACATTGGGATTTTGAGGAATTCGTGTCTATCACATGCTCACAAAGCTTATGGCTTTGGTTCCTATGCATTCCGACATCGTTTGATGCCTCAAATCACCATTTGAAGTTTCGTACGGGTATAGATGTAATTTTCACCGAAAATCGTACATTGGGATTTTGAGGTATTCTTGTCTATCACATGCTCACAAAGCTTTTGGCTTTGGTTCCAATGCATTTCGACATCGTTTGGTGCCTCAAATCACCATTCGAAGTTTCGTACGGGTATAGTTGTAATTTTCACCGAAAATCGTACATTGGAATTTTGAGGTATTCTTGTCTATCACATGCTCACAAAGCTTATGGCTTTGGTTCCAATGCATTCCGACATCGTTTGGTGCCTCAAATCACCATTCGAAGTTTTGTAGGGGTATAGTTGTAATTTTCTCCGAAAATTGTACATTGGGCTTTTGATGTATTCTTGTCTATCACATGCTCACAAAGCTTATGGCTTTGGTTCCAATGCATTTCGACATTGTTTGGTGCCTCAAATCACCATTCGAAGTTTCGTAGGGGTATAGTTGTAATTTTCACCGAAAATCGTACATTGGGATTTTGAGGTATTCTTGTCTAACACATGCTCACAAAGCTTATGGCTTTGGTTCCAATGAATTCCGATATCGTTTGGTGCCTCAAATCACCATTCGAAGTTTCATAGGGATATAGTTGTAATTTTCACCGAAAATCGTACATTGGGCTTTTGAGGTATTCTTGTTTATCATATGCTCACAAAGCTTATGGCTTTGGTTCCAATGCATTTCGACATTGTTTGGTGCCTCAAATCACCATTCGAAGTTTTGTAGGGGTATAGTTGTAATTTTCACCGAAAATCGTACATTGGGATTTTGAGGTATTCTTGTCTATCACATGCTCACAAAGCTTATGGCTTTGGTTCCAATGCATTCCGAAATCGTTTGGTGCCTCAAATCACCATTCGAAGTTTCGTAGGGGTATAGTTGTAATTTTCACCGAAAATCGTACATTGGGCTTTTGAGGTATTCTTGTCTATCACATGCTCACAAAGCTTATGGCTTTGGTTCCAATGCATTCCGACATCGTTTGGTGCCTCAAATCACCATTCAAAGTTTCGTAGGGGTATAGTTGTAATTTTCACCGAAAATCGTACATTGGGATTTTGAGGTATTCTTGTCTAACACATGCTGACAAAGCTTATGGCTTTGGTTCCAACGCATTCCGACATCGATTGGTGCTTTAAATCACCATTCGAAGTTTCGTAGGGGTATAGTTGTAATTTTCACCGAAAATCGTACATTGGGATTTTGAGCAATTCTTGTCTATCACATGCTCACAAAGCTTATGGCTTTGGTTCCAATGCATTCCGACATCGTTTGGTGCCTCAAATCACCATTCAAAGTTTCGTAGGGGTATAGTTGTAATTTTCACCGAAAATCGTACCTTCAAATCACCATTCGAAGTTTCGTAGGGGTATAGTTGTAATTTTCACCAAAAATCGTACATTGGGATTTTGAGGAATTCTTGTCTATCACATGCTCACAAAGCTTATGGCTTTGGTTGCAATGCATTCCGACATCGTTTGGTGCCTCAAATCACCATTCAAAGTTTCGTAGGGGTATAGTTGTAATTTTCACCGAAAATCGTACCTTCAAATCACCATTCGAAGTTTCGTAGGGGTATAGTTGTAATTTTCACCAAAAATCGTACATTGGGATTTTGAGGAATTCTTGTCTATCACTTGCTCACAAAGCTTATGGCTTTGGTTCCAATGCATTCCGACATCGTTTGGTGCCTCAAATCACCATTTGAAGTTTCGTACGGGTATGTATAGTTGTAATTTCACAAAAATCGTACATTGGGCTTTTGAGGTATTCTTATCTATCACATGCTCACAAAGCTTATGGCTTTGGTTCTTATGCATTCCGACATTGTTTGGTGCCTCAAATCACCATTTGAAGTTTCGTACGGGTATAGTTGTAATTTTCACCGAAAATCGTACATTGAGATTTTGAGGTATTCTTGTCTATCACATGCTAACAAAGCTTATGGCTTTGGTTCTAATGCATTCCGACATCGTTTGGTGCCTCAAATCACCATTCGAAGTTTCGTAGGGGTATAGTTGTAATTTTCACCGAAAATCGTACATTGGGCTTTTGAGGTATTCTTGTCTATCACATGCTCACAAAGCTTATGGCTTTGGTTCCAATGCATTCCGACATCGTTTGGTGCCTCAAATCACCATTCAAAGTTTCGTAGGGGTATAGTTGTAATTTTCACCGAAAATCGTACATTGGGATTTTGAGGTATTCTTGTCTAACACATGCTGAGAAAGCTTATGGCTTTGGTTCCAACGCATTCCGACATCGTTTGGTGCCTCAAATCACCATTCAAAGTTTCGTAGGGGTATAGTTGTAATTTTCACCGAAAATCGTACCTTCAAATCACAATTCGAAGTTTCGTAGGGGTATAGTTGTAATTTTCACCAAAAATCGTACATTGGGATTTTGAGGAATTCTTGTCTATCACATGCTCACAAAGCTTATGGCTTTGGTTCCAATGCATTCCGACATCGTTTGGTGCCTCAAATCACCATTCAAAGTTTCGTAGGGGTATAGTTGTAATTTTCACCGAAAATCGTACCTTCAAATCACCATTCGAAGTTTCGTAGGGGTATAGTTGTAATTTTCACCAAAAATCGTACATTGAGATTTTGAGGAATTCTTGTCTATCACATGCTCACAAAGCTTATGGCTTTGGTTCCAATGCATTCCGACATCGTTTGGTGCCTCAAATCACCATTTGATGTTTCGTACGGGTATAGTTGTAATTTTCACCGAATATCGTACATTGGAATTTTGAGGAATTCTTGTCTATCACATGCTCTCAAAGCTTATGGCTTTGGTTCCAATGCATTCCGACATCGTTTGGTGCCTCAAATCACCATTCAAAGTTTCGTAGGGGTATAGTTGTAATTTTCACCGAAAATCGTACCTTCAAATCACAATTCGAAGTTTCGTAGGGGTATAGTTGTAATTTTCACCAAAAATCGTACATTGGGATTTTGAGGAATTCTTGTCTATCACATGCTCACAAAGCTTATGGCTTTGGTTCCAATGCATTCCGACATCGTTTGGTGCCTCAAATCACCATTCAAAGTTTCGTAGGGGTATAGTTGTAATTTTCACCGAAAATCGTACCTTCAAATCACCATTCGAAGTTTCGTAGGGGTATAGTTGTAATTTTCACCAAAAATCGTACATTGAGATTTTGAGGAATTCTTGTCTATCACATGCTCACAAAGCTTATGGCTTTGGTTCCAATGCATTCCGACATCGTTTGGTGCCTCAAATCACCATTTGATGTTTCGTACGGGTATAGTTGTAATTTTCACCGAATATCGTACATTGGAATTTTGAGGAATTCTTGTCTATCACATGCTCTCAAAGCTTATGGCTTTGGTTCCAATGCATTCCGACATCGTTTGGTGCCTCAAATCACCATTCGAAGTTTCGTACGGGTATGTATAATTGAAATTTTCACCAAAAATCGTACATTGGGCTTTTGAGGTATTCTTATCTATCACATGCTCACAAAGCTTATGGCTTTGTTTCCTATGCATTCCGACATCGTTTGGTGCCTCAAATCACCATTCGAAGTTTCGTAGGGGTATAGTTGTAATTTTCACCAAAATCGTACATTGGGATTTTGAGGTATTCTTGTCTATCACATGCTCACAAAGCTTATGGCTTTGGTTCCAATGCATTCCGACATCGTTTGGTGCCTCAAATCACCATTCGAAGTTTCGTACGGGTATAGTTGTAATTTTCACCAAAAATCGTACATTGGGATTTTGAGGTATTCTTGTCTATCACATGCTCACAAAGCTTATGGCTTTGGTTCCAATGCATTCCGACATTGTTTGGTGCCTCAAATCACCATTCGAAGTTTCGTACGGTTATAGTTGTAATTTTCACCGAAAATCGTACATTGGGATTTTGAGGTATTCTTGTCTAACACATGCTGACAAAGCTTATGGCTTTGGTTCCAACGCATTCCGACATCGTTTGGTGCCTCAAATCACCATTCGAAGTTTCGTAGTGGTATAGTTGTAATTTTTACCGAAAATCGTACATTGGGATTTTGAGAAATTCGTGTCTATCACATGCTCACAAAGCTTATGGCTTTGGTTCCTATGCATTCCGACATCGTTTGGTGCCTCAAATCACCATTCGAAGTTTCGTACGGGTATAGTTGTAATTTTCACCGAAAATCGTACATTGGGATTTTGAGGTATTCTTGTCTATCACATGCTCACAAAGCTTATGGCTTTGGTTCCAATGCATTCCGACATCGTTTGGTGCCTCAAATCTCCATTCGAAGTTTCGTACGGGTATAGTTGTAATTTTAACCGAAAATCGTACATTGGGATTTTGAGGTATTCTTGTCTAACACATGCTCACAAAGCTTATGGCTTTGGTTCCAATGAATTCCGACATCGTTTGGTGCCTCAAATCACCATTCGAAGTTTCGTACGGGTATAGTTGTAATTTTCACCGAAAATCGTACATTGGGATTTTGAGGTATTCTTGTCTAACACATGCTGACAAAGCTTATGGCTTTGGTTCCAATGCATTCCGACATCGTTTGGTGCTTTAAATCACCATTCGAAGTTTCGTAGGGGTTTAGTTGTAATTTTCACCGAAAATCATACATTGGGATTTTGAGGAATTCTTGTCTATCACATGCTCTCAAAGGTTATGGCTTTGGTTCCAATGCATTCCGACATCGTTTGGTGCCTCAAATCACCATTCGAAGTTTCGTACGGGTATGTATAGTTGTAATTTTCACCAAAAATCGTACATTGGTCTTTTGAGGTATTCTTATCTATCACGTGCTCACAAAGCTTATGGCTTTGGTTCCTATGCATTCCGACATCGTTTGGTGCCTCAAATCACCATTCGAAGTTTCGTACGGGTATGTATAGTTGAAATTTTCACCAAAAATCGTACATTGGGCTTTTGAGGTATTCTTATCTATCACATGCTCACAAAGCTTATGGCTTTGTTTCCTATGCATTCCGACATCGTTTGGTGCCTCAAATCACCATTCGAAGTTTCGTACGGGTATAGTTGTAATTTTCACCGAAAATCGTACATTGGGATTTTGAGGTATTCTTGTCTATCACATGCTCATAAATCTTATGGCTTTGGTTCCAATGCATTCTGACATCGTTTGGTGCCTCAAATCACCATTCGAAGTTTCGTACGGGTATAGTTGTAATTTTCACCGAAAATCGTACATTGGGATTTTGAGGTATTCTTGTCTAACACGTGCTCACAAAGCTTATGGCTTTGGTTCCAATACATTCCGACATCGTTTGGTGCCTCAAATCACCATTCGAAGTTTCATAGGGGTATAGTTGTAATTTTCACGAAAAATCGTACATTGGGATTTTGAGGTATTCTTGTCTATCATATGCTCACAAAGCTTATGGCTTTGGTTCCAATGCATTCCGACATCGTTTGGTGCCTCAAATCACCATTCGAAGTTTCGTACGGGTATGTATAGTTGTAATTTTCACCAAAAATCGTACATTGGTCTTTTGAGGTATTCTTATCTATCACATGCTCACAAAGCTTATGGCTTTGGTTCCTATGCATTCCGACATCGTTTGGTGCCTCAAATCACCATTCGAAGTTTCGTACGGGTATAGTTGTAATTTTCACCGAAAGTCGTACATTGGGATTTTGAGGTATTCTTGTCTATCACATGCTCACAAAGCTTTTGACTTTGGTTCCAATGCATTCCGACATCGTTTGGTGCCTCAAATCACCATTCGAAGTTTTGTACGGGTATAGTTGTAATTTTCACCGAAAATCGTACATTGGGATTTTGAGGTATTCTTGTCTATCACATGCTCACAAAGCTTATGGCTTTGGTTCCAATGTATTCCGACATCGTTTGGTGCCTCAAATCACCATTCGAAGTTTTGTAGGGGTATAGTAGTAATTTTCACCGAAAATCGTACATTGGGCTTTTGAGGTATTCTTGTCTATCACATGCTCATAAAGCTTATGGCTTTGGTTCCAATGCATTCCGACATCGTTTGGTGCCTCAAATCACCATTCGAAGTTTCGTAGGGGTATAGTAGTAATTTTCACCGAAAATCGTACATTGGGCTTTTGAGGTATTCTTGTCTATCACATGCTCACAAAGCTTATGGCTTTGGTTCCAATGCATTCCGACATCGTTTGGTGCCTCAAATCACCATTCGAAGTTTCGTACGGTTATAGTTGTAATTTTCACCGAAAATCGTACATTGGGATTTTGAGGTATTCTTGTCTATCACATGCTCACAAAGCTTTTGACTTTGGTTCCAATGCATTCCGACATCGTTTGGTGCCTCAAATCACCATTCGAAGTTTTGTACGGGTATAGTTGTAATTTTCACCGAAAATCGTACATTGGGATTTTGAGGTATTCTTGTCTATCACATGCTCACAAAGCTTATGGCTTTGGTTCCAATGTATTCCGACATCGTTTGGTGCCTCAAATCACCATTCGAAGTTTTGTAGGGGTATAGTAGTAATTTTCACCGAAAATCGTACATTGGGCTTTTGAGGTATTCTTGTCTATCACATGCTCATAAAGCTTATGGCTTTGGTTCCAATGCATTCCGACATCGTTTGGTGCCTCAAATCACCATTCGAAGTTTCGTAGGGGTATAGTAGTAATTTTTACCGAAAATCGTACATTGGGCTTTTGAGGTATTCTTGTCTATCACATGCTCACAAAGCTTATGGCTTTGGTTCAAATGCATTCCGACATCGTTTGGTGCCTCAAATCACCATTCGAAGTTTCGTACGGGTATGAATAGTTGTAGTTTTCACCGAAAATCGTACATTGGGATTTTGAGGTATTCTTGTCTATCACATGCTCACAGAGCTTATGGCTTTGGTTCCAATGCATTCCGACATCGTTTGGTGCCTCAAATCACCATTCGAAGTTTCGTACGGGTATAGTTGTAATTTTCACCAAAAATCGTACATTGGGATTTTGAGGTATTCTTGTCTATCACATGCTCACAAAGCTTATGGCTTTGGTTCCAATGCATTTCGACATCATTTGGTGCCTCAAATCACCATTCGAAGTTTCGTAGGGGTATAGTTGTTATTTTCACCGAATGATGGTTCTTGTAGCTAAAGTAAAAGAACAAGTCCAAGAGGCCTCTTCAATGGGCCAAATGATGAATATTATTCAAGTTGGTGGGCTAGAGTTTTAATGAAGAGTTGGGCTTATTTCTTATCCAATATTAAGGCCCAAGTTGAAGGATGAGTTGGGCTTATTTCTTATCCAAAATTAAGGCCCAAGTGGAAGGATTTTCGTTTATATTCCAAAGGCATATAAAAGTGTCTCTTTAAGATATTTAAATGTATTGTTTAAGTGTTTAAAGGAATCCTAAAACATAGTAGAATGTATTTAAGCCCTTAAAGGAATCCTAGAACATAGTAGGCATCTTTTGACTAGTTTTAGGGTGAATAAATGTGGTCAAAAGTGTAATCAAGATGTTTAGGGTAAATTTGGTCTAAAGTGTCATGAAGATGTTTTTAAGCATCTTAGGAGTCTTTTGTAGCCTATAAATAGGCCATGTAAACATTTGTAAATCATCAACAATTTTAAGCATAAAAATTCCTTTGAATTTACTATCTCTTGTGAGAGTATTTTCTTTTGAGAACTTATCAAGATTCTTGAGCAAGATCTTGTGGCGTTCAACATACCGAGGTTCTTGGCTCATCTTATAGCCAACGGGTCGAGGTTTTTAAGCTCTATATAAGATCAAACCAGATTTCGATTTTGGGGAGATTCTTATCTCATACGTTGGGTTCTTAGATCATTATATCTAATGGGTCCTTCGTCGTATCCACATCAGTTTGGTATCAGAGCAATCTGGTATTGATCTGATCTTTTTCGTTTATCTTTGTTCTTCTAGAAAAAAAAATTCGAAAAAAAAAAGAAAAAAAAAACGTTTTGTTGAGTTAGTACTATCAAGAATCAGTTTCAAGAATTCCTTGTTCCCTACATCTATAGGACTAAGGGATTGTTGAAGGTTCAAGAAATTGTTCAAAGTTATATTTGTTCTCAAAATTAGAGTGGTAAAAGGCTTGAGTAGTGAGTTCATTAGAGGGAAGGTAAAAGCCAAAGAGTGATACACGAGTGGATTGTGAGGTATCTTTTTGAGTGATACACGAGTGTTTTGTGAGAAAATTATTATATACCATGGCGGAAACGCACAATAACCAACAAGAAGCCTTCACACTTCAAGCTATGCAACAACAATTTGCAAGATTGAGTGTGGTCCTTGAAGGCATAACAGATCGGTTAGAGCGATTAGAACAACGTGCTCCAAGGGAACGTAGAAATCCTAATGCACCCCAACAACAAAGATATGAGGAGTGGGAAGAGGATGAAGAAGATGATGATATTGGGGCTGCTCATGAATTCCAAAGGCGAGGAGGTAGAAGAAGGAGAAATGATGAAGTGGATCGAGACTTGGGAAACATCAAAATAAACATCCCTACTTTCCATGGAAGAAGTAATCCAGAAGCCTACTTGGAGTGGGAAAAGAAGGTAGATTTGATTTTTGACTGTCATAATTACTCCGAAGAAAAGAAAGTAAGAATTGCAGCTATCGAGTTCACCGACTATGCAATAGTATGGTGGGATCAGCTTGTTACAAATCGAAGGCGGTATGGAGAAAGGCCGGTTACTACATGGGCTGAAATGAAGTCAATCATGCGTAAGAGGTTTGTGCCATCTCATTACTTTCGAGAATTATATCAAAAACTTCAATCTATGACTCATGGCACAAAAAGCGTGGATGAATATTATAAGGAAATGGAGATTGCCATGATTAGAGCAAATGTTGAAGAAGATCGGGAGGCAACAATGGCTCGTTTCTTAAATGGGTTGAAAAGAGAGATTGCTAATATTGTGGAACTTCAACATTATGTGGAGCTTGAAGACATGGTACATACAGCCATGAAAGTGGAAAGACAACTGAAGAGGGAGGGTTCTCTACAAAGGAATTATCCGCAACGTTTTCAATCTTCAAACAAGATAAAAGAAGGAGTACCCAAGGCTACTTTTGGAAATACATCAAAGTCACAATATGAGACATCACGAGTCAAGCCTAACGAAGCTGAAAAAGGAAAAGGTAATATTACTTCATCTTCTCGAAGTCGTGATATTAACTGCTTTCGTTGTCAGGGACATGGGCATATTGCATCTGAGTGCCCAAACAAAAGAGTGATGATTCTTAGAGACAATGGAGAGATTGAATCTGCAGTTGAAAGTGAAGAATAGAGTGATAAAGAAGTGGAGAAAGTTAATGCTGAATCAGGAGAACTTTTGGTGGTACGAAGAGCCCTAAACATGCAAGCAAAGTTTGGAGAAGCAGAACAACAAAGAGAAAATATCTTCCATACAAGATGTTTGGTGCAAAAAAAGGTATGCATGTTGATTATTGATAGTGGGAGCTGTACCAATGTGGCTAGTATGGATATGGTGGAGAAATTAAGTTTGAGTACATTGAAACATCCTAATCCATATAAGCTTCAATGGCTTAATGAATGTGGAGAAATTCAAGTTACTAAGCAGGTTTTGGTGCCATTCTCTATTGGGAAATACGAGGATGAAGTTCTATGCGTTGTGATACCAATGCATGCAAGTCATATTCTTTTGGGAAGGCCATGGCAGTTCGATCGGCGAGTGGTATATGATGGGTACCTTAATCGTTTCACATTGAAGCATAAAAATAAAACCATCATGCTTATATCTTTAACTCCACAACAGGTTCATGAAGATCAAATCAAAATGTCTCAAACAAGAAGAGAAAAAAAAGTTGAGGAACAAAATGTGAGCAAAAAAAAGAGTGAAGGGAAAAATAAGACTATGTTCTAGGATCCCTTTAAAAGCTTAAACAAAACATACTATGTTCTTAGGATCCTTTTAAAAGCTTACACAAAGCTTAAACAAAGCATGTGACTATCTTGAAGAGTCCTTTTTATGGGCCTATGGATCATGGACGAAATTAATTCAACTTGGGCCTTAATTTTGGATATGGAATGAGCCCAACTCTTCATTAAAACTCTAGCCCATCAACTTGAATAATATTTATTATTTGGCCCATTGAAGACATCTCTTGGACTTGTTCTTTTATTTTAGTTACAAGGACCATCATGGCTTCCTTGATCTTCTTAGCCCGTGCTCTTGTAATTGGTCCATCTTTTATGATCAAATGATCCGTCTTGTTTGTAAGGTTTTGTATGGGTTGATCTCCATCAGGAACCAAAGCCATAAGCTTTGTGAGCATGTGATGGACAAGAATGCCTCAAAATTCCAATGTACGATTTTCGATAAAAATTGCAACTATACCCGTACCAAAACTTCGAATGGTGATTTGAGGCACCAAACGATGTTGGAATGCATTGGAACCAAAACCATAAGCTTTGTGAGCATGTGATAGACAAGAATACTTCAAAATCCCAATGTACGATTTTCGGTGAAAATTACAACTATACCCCTACGAAACTTCGAATGGTGATTTGAGGCACCTAACGATGTCGGAATGCATTGGAACCAAAGCCATAAGCTTTGTGAGCATGTGATAGACAAGAATACCTAAAAATCCCAATGTACAATTTTCGGTGAAAATTACAACTATACCCGTACGAAACTTCGAATGCTGATTTGAGGCACCAAACGATGTCGGAATGCATTGGAACCAAAACCATAATCTTTTTGTGAGCATGTGATAGACAAGAATACCTCAAAAGCCCAATGTACAATTTTCGGTGAAAATTACAACTATACCCCTACAAAACTTCGAATGGTGATTTGAGGCACCAAACGATGTCGGAATGCATTGGAACCAAAGCCATAAGCTTTGTGATCATGTGATAGACAAGAATACCTCAAAATCCCAATGTACAATTTTCGGTGAAAATTACAACAATACCCGTACGAAACTTCGACTGGTGATTTGAGGCACCAAACGATGTCGGAATGCATTGGAACCAAAGCCATAAGCTTTGTGAGCATGTGATAGACAAGAATACCTCAAAATCTCAATGCAACGATTTTCCGTGAAAATTACAACTATACCCGTACGAAACTTCGAATGGTGATTTGAGGCACCAAACGATGTCGGAATGCATTGGAACCAACGCCATAAGCTTTGTGAGCATGTGATAGACAAGAATACCTCAAAATCCCAATGTACGATTTTCGGTGAAAATACAATTATACCCTACGAAATTTCGAATGGTGATTTGAGGCACCAAACGATGTCGGAATGCATTGGAACCAAAGCAATAAGCTTTGTGAGCATGTGATAGACAAGAATACCTCAAAATCCCAATGTACAATTTTCGGTGAAAATTACAACTATACCCGTACGAAACTTCGAATGCTGATTTGAGGCACCAAACGATGTCGGAATGCATTGGAACCAAAACCATAATCTTTTTGTGAGCATGTGATAGACAAGAATACCTCAAAATCCCAATGTACGATTTTCGGTGAAAATTACAACTCTACCCGTACGAAACTTCGAATGGTGATTTGAGGCACAAAACGATGTCGGAATGCATTGGAACCAAAGTCATAAGCTTTGTGAGCATGTGATAGACAAGAATACCTACCCCTACGAAACTTTGAATGGTGATTTGAGGCACCAAACGATGTCGGAATGCGTTGGAACCAAAGCCATAAGCTTTGTGAGCATGTGATAGACAAGAATACCTCAAAATCCCAATGTACGATTTTCGGTGAAAATTACAACTATACCCGTACGAAACTTCGAATGGTGATTTGAGGCACCAAACGATGTCGGAATGCATTGGAACCAAAGCCATAAGCTTTGTGAGCATGTGATGGACAAGAATGCCACAAAATTCCAATGTACGATTTTCGGTGAAAATTGCAACTATACCCGTACCAAAACTTCGAATGGTGATTTGAGGCACCAAACGATGTTGGAATGCATTGGAACCAAAACCATAAGCTTTGTGAGCATGTGATAGACAAGAATACCTCAAAATCCCAATGTACTATTTTCGGTGAAAATTACAACTATACCCGTACGAAACTTCGAATGGTGATTTGAGGCACCAAACGATGTCGGAATGCATTGGAACCAAAGCCATAAGCTTTGTGAGCATGTGATAGATAAGAATACCTCAAAATCCCAATGTACGATTTTCGGTGAAAATACAATTATACCCTACGAAATTTCGAATGGTGATTTGAGGCACCAAACGATGTCGGAATGCATTGGAACCAAAGCCATAAGCTTTGTGAGCATGTGATAGACAAGAATACCTCAAAATCCCAATGTACAATTTTCGGTGAAAATTACAACTATACCCCTATGAAACTTCGAATGGTGATTTGAGGCACCAAACGATGTTGGAATGCATTGGAACCAAAGCCATAAGCTCTGTGAGCATGTGATAGACAATAATACCTCCAAATCCCAATGTATGATTTTCGGTGAAAATTACAACTGTACGAAACTTCGAATGGTGATTTGAGGCACCAAACGATGTCGGAATGCATTGGAACCAAAGCCATAAGCTTTGTGAGCATGTGATAGACAAGAATACCTCAAAATCCAAATGTACGATTTTCGGTGAAAATTACAACTATACCCCTACGAAACTTCGAATGGTGATTTGAGGCACTAAACGATGTCGGAATGCATTGGAACCAAAGTCATAAGCTTTGTGAGCATGTGATAGACAAGAATACCTCAAAATCCAAATGTACGATTTTCGGTGAAAATTACAACTATACCCCTAGGAAACTTCGAATGGTGATTTGAGGCACCAAACGATGTAGGAATGCATTGGAACCAAAGCCATAAGCTTTGTGAGCATGTGATAGACAAGAATACCTCAAAATCCCAATGTACGATTTTCGGTGAAAATTACAACTATACCCATACGAAACTTCGAATGGTGATTTGAGGCACCAAACGATGTCGGAATGCATTGGAACCAAAGCCATAAGCTTTGTGAGCATGTGATACACAAGAATACCTCAAAATCCCAATGTACGATTTTCGGTGAAAATTACAACTATACCCGTACGAAACTTTGAATGGTGATTTGAGGCACCAAACGATGTCGGAATGCATTGGAACCAAAGCCATAAGCTTTGTGAGCATGTGATAGACAAGAATACCTCAAAATCCCAATGTACGATTTTCGGTGAAAATTACAACTATACCCATACGAAACTTCGAATGGTGATTTGATGCACCAAACGATGTCGGAATGCATTGGAACCAAAGCCATAAGCTTTGTGAGCATGTGATACACAAGAATACCTCAAAATCCCAATGTACGATTTTCGGTGAAAATTACAACTATACCCGTACGAAACTTTGAATGGTGATTTGAGGCACCAAACGATGTCGGAATGCATTGGAACCAAAGCCATAAGCTTTGTGAGCATGTGATAGACAAGAATACCTCAAAATCCCAATGTACGATTTTCGGTGAAAATTACAACTATACCCATACGAAACTTCGAATGGTGATTTGATGCACCAAACGATGTCGGAATGCATTGGAACCAAAGCCATAAGCTTTGTGAGCATGTGATACACAAGAATACCTCAAAATCCCAATGTACGATTTTCGGTGAAAATTACAACTATACCCGTACGAAACTTTGAATGGTGATTTGAGGCACCAAACGATGTCAGAATGCATTGGAACCAAAGCCATAAGCTTTGTGAGCACCCAATGTACGATTTTCGGTGAAAATTACAACTATGCCCGTACGAAACTTCGAAAGGTGATTTGAGGCACCAAACGAGGTCGGAATGCATTGGAACCAAAGCCATTAGCTTTATGAGCATGTGATAGACAAGAATACCTCAAAATCCCAATGTACGATTTTCGGTAAAAATTACAACTATACCCGTACGAAACTTCGAATGGTGATTTGAGGCACCAAACGATGTCGGAATGCATTGTAACCTAAGCCATAAGCTTTGTGAGCATGTGATAGATAAGAATACCTCAAAATCCCAATGTACGATTTTCAGTGAAAATTACAACTATACCCCTACGAAACTTTGAATGGTTATTTGAGGCACCAAACGATGTCGGAATGCATTGAAACCAAAGCCATAAGCTTTGTGAGCATGTGATAGACAAGAATACCTCAAAATCCCAATGTATGATTTTCGGTGAAAATTACAACTATACCCTACGAAACTTCGAATGGTGATTTGAGGCACCAAACGATGTCGGAATGCATTGGAACCAAAGCCATAAGCTTTGTGAGCATGTGATAGACAAGAATACCTCAAAATCCCAATGTACGATTTTCGGTGAAAATTACAACTATACCCCTACGAAACTTCGAATGGTGATTTGAGGCACCAAACGAAGTCGGAATGCATTGGAACCAAAGCCATAAGCTTTGTGAGCATGTGATAGACAAGATTACCTCAAAATCCCAATGTACGATTTTCTCTGAAAATTACAACTATACCCCTACGAAACTACGAATGGTGATTTGAGGCACCAAACGATGTCGGAATGCATTGGAACCAAAGCCATAAGCTTTGTGAGCATGTGATAGACAAGAATACCTCAAAATCCCAATGTACGATTTTCGGTGAAAATTATAACTATACCCCTACGAAACTTTGAATGGTGATTTGAGGCACCAAACGATGTCAGAATGCATTGGAACCAAAGCCATAAGCTTTGTGAGCATGTGATAGACAAGAATACCTCAAAATCCCAATGTACGATTTTCGGTGAAAATTACAACTATACCCATACGAAACTTCGAATGGTGATTTGATGCACCAAACGATGTCGGAATGCATTGGAACCAAAGCCATAAGCTTTGTGAGCATGTGATACACAAGAATACCTCAAAATCCCAATGTACGATTTTCGGTGAAAATTACAACTATACCCGTACGAAACTTTGAATGGTGATTTGAGGCACCAAACGATGTCGGAATGCATTGGAACCAAAGCCATAAGCTTTGTGAGCATGTGATAGACAAGAATACCTCAAAATCCCAATGTACGATTTTCGGTGAAAATTACAACTATACCCATACGAAACTTCGAATGGTGATTTGATGCACCAAACGATGTCGGAATGCATTGGAACCAAAGCCATAAGCTTTGTGAGCATGTGATACACAAGAATACCTCAAAATCCCAATGTACGATTTTCGGTGAAAATTACAACTATACCCGTACGAAACTTTGAATGGTGATTTGAGGCACCAAACGATGTCAGAATGCATTGGAACCAAAGCCATAAGCTTTGTGAGCACCCAATGTACGATTTTCGGTGAAAATTACAACTATGCCCGTACGAAACTTCGAAAGGTGATTTGAGGCACCAAACGAGGTCGGAATGCATTGGAACCAAAGCCATTAGCTTTATGAGCATGTGATAGACAAGAATACCTCAAAATCCCAATATACGATTTTCGGTAAAAATTACAACTATACCCGTACGAAACTTCGAATGGTGATTTGAGGCACCAAACGATGTCGGAATGCATTGTAACCTAAGCCATAAGCTTTGTGAGCATGTGATAGATAAGAATACCTCAAAATCCCAATGTACGATTTTCAGTGAAAATTACAACTATACCCCTACGAAACTTTGAATGGTTATTTGAGGCACCAAACGATGTCGGAATGCATTGAAACCAAAGCCATAAGCTTTGTGAGCATGTGATAGACAAGAATACCTCAAAATCCCAATGTATGATTTTCGGTGAAAATTACAACTATACCCTACGAAACTTCGAATGGTGATTTGAGGCACCAAACGATGTCGGAATGCATTGGAACCAAAGCCATAAGCTTTGTGAGCATGTGATAGACAAGAATACCTCAAAATCCCAATGTACGATTTTCGGTGAAAATTACAACTATACCCCTACGAAACTTCGAATGGTGATTTGAGGCACCAAACGAAGTCGGAATGCATTGGAACCAAAGCCATAAGCTTTGTGAGCATGTGATAGACAAGATTACCTCAAAATCCCAATGTACGATTTTCTCTGAAAATTACAACTATACCCCTACGAAACTACGAATGGTGATTTGAGGCACCAAACGATGTCGGAATGCATTGGAACCAAAGCCATAAGCTTTGTGAGCATGTGATAGACAAGAATACCTCAAAATCCCAATGTACGATTTTCGGTGAAAATTATAACTATACCCCTACGAAACTTTGAATGGTGATTTGAGGCACCAAACGATGTCAGAATGCATTGGAACCAAAGCCATAAGCTTTGTGAGCATGTGATAGACAAGAATAACTCAAAATCCCAATGTACGATTTTCGGTGAAAATTACAACTATACCCGTACGAAACTTCGAATAGTGATTTGAGGCACCAAACGATGTCGGAATGCATTGGAACCATAGCCATAAGCTTTGTCAGCATGTGTTAGACAAGAATACATCAAAATCCCAATGTACGATTTTCGGTGAAAATTACAACTATACCCGTACGAAACTTCAAATGGTGATTTGAGGCACCAAACGACGTCGGAATGCATTGGAACAAAAGCCATAAACTTTGTGAGCATGTGATAGACAAGAATACCTCAAAATCCCAATGTACGATTTTCGGTGAAAATTACAACTATACCCCTACGAAACTTCGAATGGTGATTTGAGGCACCTAACGATGTCGGAATGCATTGGAACCAAAGCCATAAGCTTTGTGAGCATGTGATAGACAAGAATACCTCAAAATCCCAATGTACAATTTTCGGTGAAAATTACAACTATACCCGTACGAAACTTCGAATGCTGATTTGAGGCACCAAACGATGTCGGAATGCATTGGAACCAAAACCATAATCTTTTTGTGAGCATGTGATAGACAAGAATACCTCAAAATCCCAATGTACGATTTTCGGTGAAAATTACAACTCTACCCATACGAAACTTCGAATGGTGATTTGAGGCACCAAACGATGTCGGAATGCATTGGAACCAAAGTCAAAAGCTTTGTGAGCATGTGATAGACAAGAATACCTACCCTTACGAAACTTCGAATGGTGATTTGAGGCACCAAACGATGTCGGAATGCGTTGGAACCAAAGCCATAAGCTTTGTGAGCATGTGATAGACAAGAATACCTCAAAATCCCAATGTACGATTTTCGGTGAAAATTACAACTATACCCGTACGAAACTTCGAATGGTGATTTGAGGCACCAAACGATGTCGGAATGCATTGGAACCAAAGCCATAAGCTTTGTGAGCATATGATGGACAAGAATGCCTCAAAATTCCAATGTACGATTTTCGGTGAAAATTGCAACTATACCCGTACCAAAACTTCGAATGGTGATTTGAGGCACCAAACGATGTTGGAATGCATTGGAACCAAAACCATAAGCTTTGTGAGCATGTGATAGACAAGAATACCTCAAAATCCCAATGTACTATTTTCGGTGAAAATTACAACTATACCCGTACGAAACTTCGAATGGTGATTTGGGGCACCAAACGATGTCGGAATGCATTGGAACCAAAGCCATAAGCTTTGTGAGCATGTGATAGACAAGAATACCTCAAAATCCCAATGTACGATTTGCGGTGAAAATAACAACTATACCCCTACGAAACTTCGAATGGTGATTTGAGGCACCAAACGATGTCGAAATGCATTGTAACCAAAGTCATAACCTTTGTGAGCATGTGATAGACAAGAATACCTACCCCTACGAAACTTCGAATGGTGATTTGAGGCACCAAACGATGTCGGAATGCGTTGGAACCAAAGCCATAAGCTTTGTGAGAATGTGATCGACAAGAATACCTCAAAATCTCAATGTACGATTTTCGGTGAAAATTACAACTATACCCGTACGAAACTTCGAATGGTGATTTGAGGCACCAAACGATGTCGGAATGCATTGGAACCAAAGCCATAAGCTTTGTGAGCATGTGATGGACAAGAATGCCTCAAAATTCCAATGTACGATTTTCGGTGAAAATTGCAACTATACCCGTACCAAAACTTCGAATGGTGATTTGAGGCACCAAACGATGTTGGAATGCATTGGAACCAAAACCATAAGCTTTGTGAGCATGTGATAGACAAGAATACCTCAAAATCCCAATGTACTATTTTCGGTGAAAATTACAACTATACCCGTACGAAACTTCGAATGATGATTTGAGGCACCAAACGATGTCGGAATGCATTGGAACCAAAGCCATAAGCTTTGTGAGCATGTGATAGACAAGAATACCTCAAAATCCCAATGTACGATTTGCGGTGAAAATAACAACTATACCCCTACGAAACTTCGAATGGTGATTTGAGGCACAAAACGATGTCGAAATGCATTGGAACCAAAGTCATAACCTTTGTGAGCATGTGATAGACAAGAATACCTACCCCTACGAAACTTCGAATGGTGATTTGAGGCACCAAACGATGTCGGAATGCGTTGGAACCAAAGCCATAAGCTTTGTGAGAATGTGATCGATAAGAATACCTCAAAATCCCAATGTACGATTTTCGGTGAAAATTACAACTATACCCGTACGAAACTTCGAATGGTGATTTGAGGCACCAAACGATGTCGGAATGCATTGGAACCAAAGCCATAAGCTTTGTGAGCATGTGATGGACAAGAATGCCTCAAAATTCCAATGTACGATTTTCGGTGAAAATTGCAACTATACCCGTACCAAAACTTCGAATGGTGATTTGAGGCACCAAACGATGTTGGAATGCATTGGAACCAAAACCATAAGCTCTGTGAGCATGTGATAGACAAGAATACCTCCAAATCCCAATGTACGATTTTCGGTGAAAATTACAACTATACCCCTACGAAATTTCGAATGGTGATTTGAGGCACCAAACGATGTCGGAATGCATTGGAACCAAAGCCATAAGCTTTGTGAGCATGTGATAGAGAAGAATACCTCAAAATTCCAATGTACGATTTTCGGTGAAAATTACAACCATACCGCTACGAAACTTCGAATGGTGATTTGAGGCACCAAACGATGCCAGATTGCATTGGAACCAAAGCCATAAGTTTTGTGAGCATGTGATAGACAAGAATACCTCAAAATCTCAATGTACAATTTTCGGTGAAAATTACAACTATACCCCTATGAAACTTCGAATGGTGATTTGAGGCACCAAACGATGTCGGAATGCATTGGAACCAAAGCCATAAGCTCTGTGAGCATGTGATAGACAAGAATACCTCCAAGTCCCAATGTACGATTTTCGGTGAAAATTACAACTATACCCCTACGAAACTTCGAATGGTGATTTGAGGCACCAAACGATGTCGGAATGCATTGGAACCAAAGCCATAAGCTCTGTGAGCATGTGATAGACAAGAATACCTCCAAGTCCCAATGTACGATTTTCGGTGAAAATTACAACTATACCCCTACGAAACTTCGAATGGTGATTTGAGGCACCAAACGATGTCGGAATGCATTGGAACCAAAGCCATAAGCTTTGTGAGCATGTGATAGACAAGAATACCTCAAAAGCCCAATGTACGATTTTCGTTGAAAATTAAAACTATACCCCTACAAAACTTCGAATGGTGATTTGAGGCACCAAACGATGTCGAAATGCATTGGAACCAAAGACATAACCTTTGAGCATGTGATAGACAAGAATACCTCAAAATCCCAATGTACGATTTTAGGTGAAAATTACAACTATACACCCCTACGAAACTTCGAATGGTGATTTGAGGCACCAAACGATGTCAGATTCGCATTGGAACCAAAGCCATAAGCTTTGTGGGTATGTGATAGACAACAATACCTCAAAATCCCAATGTATGAGTTTCGGTGAAAATTACAACTATACCCCTACGAAACTTCGAATGGTGATTTGAGGCACCAAACAATGTCGGAATTCATTGGAACCAAAACCATAAGCTTTGTGTGCATGTGATAGACAATAATACGTCAAAATCCCAATGTACGATTTTCGGTGAAAATTACAACTATACCCCTACGAAACGTCGAATGGTGATTTGAGGCACCAAACGATGTCGGAATTCATTGGAACCAAAGCCATAAGCTTTGTGAGCATGTGATAGACAAGAATACCTCAAAATCCCAATGTACGACTTTCGGTGAAAATTACAACTATACCCCTACGAAACTTCGAATGGTGATTTGAGGCACCAAACGATGTCGGAATGCATTGGAACCAAAGCCATAAGCTTTGTGAGCATGTGATAGACAAGAATACCTCAAAATCCCAATGTACGATTTTCGGTGAAAATTACAACTATACCCCTACGAAACTTCGAATGGTGATTTGAGGCACCAAACGATGTCGAAATGCATTGGAACTAAAGCCATAAGCTTTGTGAGCATGTGATAGACAAGAATACCTCAAAATCCCAATGTACGATTTTTGGTGAAAATTACAACTATTCATACCCGTACGAAACTTCGAATGGTGATTTTAGGCACCAAACGATGTCGGAATGCATTTAAACCAAAGCCATAAGCTTTGTGAGCATGTGATAGACAAGAACACCTCAAAATGCCAATGTACAATTTTCGGTGTAAATTACAACTATACTTGTACGAAACTTCGAATGGTGATTTGAGGCACCAAACGATGTCGGAATGCATTTGAACCAAAGCCATAAGCTTTGTGAGCATGTGATAGACAAGAACACCTCAAAATGCCAATGTACAATTTTCGGTGAAAATTACAACTATACTTGTACGAAACTTCGAATGGTGATTTGAGGCACCAAACGATGTCGGAATTCATTGGAACCAAAGCCATAAGCTTTGTGAGCATGTAATAGACAAGAATACCTCAAAATCCCAATGTACGATTTTCGGTGAAAATTACAACTATACCCGTACGAAACTTCGAATGGTGATTTGAGGCACCAAACGATGTCGGAATGCATTGGAACCAAAGCCATAAGCTTTGTGAGCATGTGATGGCAAGAATGCCTCAAAATTCCAATGTACAATTTTTGGTGAAAATTGCAACTATACCCGTACCAAAACTTCGAATGGTGATTTGAGGCACCAAACGATGTTGGAATGCATTGGAACCAAAACCATAAGCTTTGTGAGCATGTTATAGACAAGAATACCTCAAAATCCCAATGTACAATTTTCGGTGAAAATTACAACTATACCCATACGAAACTTCGAATGGTGATTTGAGGCACCAAACGATGTCGGAATGCATTGGAACCAAAGTCAAAAGCTTTGTGAGCATGTGATAGACAAGAATACCTACCCCTACGAAACTTCGAATGGTGATTTGAGGCACCAAACGATGTCGGAATGCGTTGGAACCAAAGCCATAAGCTTTGTGAGCATGTGATAGACAAGAATACCTCAAAATCCCAATGTACGATTTTCGGTGAAAATTACAACTATACCCGTACGAAACTTCGAATGGTGATTTGACGCACCAAACGATGTCGGAATGCATTGGAACCAAAGCCATAAGCTTTGTGAGCATGTGATGGACAAGAATGCCTCAAAATTCTAATGTACGATTTTCGGTGAAAATTGCAACTATACCCGTACCAAAACTTCGAATGGTGATTTGAGGCACCAAACGATTTCGGAATGCATTGGAACCAAAGCCATAAGCTTTGTGAGCATGTGATAGACAAGAATACCTCAAAAGCCCAATGTACGATTTTCGTTGAAAATTAAAACTATACCCCTACGAAACTTCGAATGGTGATTTGAGGCACCAAACGATGTCGAAATGCATTGGAACCAAAGACATAACCTTTGAGCATGTGATAGACAAGAATACCTCAAAATCCCAATGTACGATTTTAGGTGAAAATTACAACTATACACCCCTACGAAACTTCGAATGGTGATTTGAGGCACCAAACGATGTCAGATTCGCATTGGAACCAAAGCCATAAGCTTTGTGGGTATGTGATAGACAACAATACCTCAAAATCCCAATGTATGAGTTTCGGTGAAAATTACAACTATACCCCTACGAAACTTCGAATGGTGATTTGAGGCACCAAACAATGTCGGAATTCATTGGAACCAAAACCATAAGCTTTGTGTGCATGTGATAGACAATAATACCTCAAAATCCCATTGTACGATTTTCGGTGAAAATTACAACTATACCCCTACGAAACGTCGAATGGTGATTTGAGGCACCAAACGATGTCGGAATTCATTGGAACCAAAGCCATAAGCTTTGTGAGCATGTGATAGACAAGAATACCTCAAAATCCCAATGTACGACTTTCGGTGAAAATTACAACTATACCCCTACGAAACTTCGAATGGTGATTTGAGGCACCAAACGATGTCGGAATGCATTGGAACCAAAGCCATAAGCTTTGTGAGCATGTGATAGACAAGAATACCTCAAAATCCCAATGTACGATTTTCGGTGAAAATTACAACTATACCCCTACGAAACTTCGAATGGTGATTTGAGGCACCAAACGATGTCGAAATGCATTGGAACTAAAGCCATAAGCTTTGTGAGCATGTGATAGACAAGAATACCTCAAAATCCCAATGTACGATTTTTGGTGAAAATTACAACTATTCATACCCGTACGAAACTTCGAATGGTGATTTTAGGCACCAAACGATGTCGGAATGCATTTAAACCAAAGCCATAAGCTTTGTGAGCATGTGATAGACAAGAACACCTCAAAATGCCAATGTACAATTTTCGGTGTAAATTACAACTATACTTGTACGAAACTTCGAATGGTGATTTGAGGCACCAAACGATGTCGGAATGCATTTGAACCAAAGCCATAAGCTTTGTAAGCATGTGATAGACAAGAACACCTCAAAATGCCAATGTACAATTTTCGGTGAAAATTACAACTATACTTGTACGAAACTTCGAATGGTGATTTGAGGCACCAAACGATGTCGGAATTCATTGGAACCAAAGCCATAAGCTTTGTGAGCATGTAATAGACAAGAATACCTCAAAATCCCAATGTACGATTTTCGGTGAAAATTACAACTATACCCGTACGAAACTTCGAATGGTGATTTGAGGCACCAAACGATGTCGGAATGCATTGGAACCAAAGCCATAAGCTTTGTGAGCATGTGATGGCAAGAATGCCTCAAAATTCCAATGTACAATTTTTGGTGAAAATTGCAACTATACCCGTACCAAAACTTCGAATGGTGATTTGAGGCACCAAACGATGTTGGAATGCATTGGAACCAAAACCATAAGCTTTGTGAGCATGTTATAGACAAGAATACCTCAAAATCCCAATGTACAATTTTCGGTGAAAATTACAACTATACCCATACGAAACTTCGAATGGTGATTTGAGGCACCAAACGATGTCGGAATGCATTGGAACCAAAGTCAAAAGCTTTGTGAGCATGTGATAGACAAGAATACCTACCCCTACGAAACTTCGAATGGTGATTTGAGGCACCAAACGATGTCGGAATGCGTTGGAACCAAAGCCATAAGCTTTGTGAGCATGTGATAGACAAGAATACCTCAAAATCCCAATGTACGATTTTCGGTGAAAATTACAACTATACCCGTACGAAACTTCGAATGGTGATTTGAGGCACCAAACGATGTCGGAATGCATTGGAACCAAAGCCATAAGCTTTGTGAGCATGTGATGGACAAGAATGCCTCAAAATTCTAATGTACGATTTTCGGTGAAAATTGCAACTATACCCGTACCAAAACTTCGAATGGTGATTTGAGGCACCAAACGATGTTGGAATGCATTGGAACCAAAACCATAAGCTTTGTGAGCATGTGATAGACAAGAATACCTCAAAATTCCAATGTACTATTTTCGGTGAAAATTACAACTATACCCGTACGAAACTTCGAATGGTGATTTGAGGCACCAAACGATGTCGGAATGCATTGGAACCAAAGCCATAAGCTTTGTGAGCATGTGATAGACAAGAATACCTCAAAATCCCAATGTACGATTTGCGGTGAAAATAACAACTATACCCCTACGAAACTTCGAATGGTGATTTGAGGCACCAAACGATGTCGAAATGCATTGGAACCAAAGTCATAACCTTTGTGAGCATGTGATAGAGAAGAATACCTCAAAATCCCAATGTACGATTTTCGGTGAAAATTACAACCATACCGCTACGAAACTTCGAATGGTGATTTGAGGCACCAAACGATGCCAGAATGCATTGGAACCAAAGCCATAAGCTTTGTGAGCATGTGATAGACAAGAATACCTCAAAATCCCAATGTACAATTTTCGGTGAAAATTACAACTATACCCCTATGAAACTTCGAATGGTGATTTGAGGCACCAAACGATGTCGGAATGCATTGGAACCAAAGCCATAAGCTCTGTGAGCATGTGATAGACAAGAATACCTCCAAATCCCAATGTACGATTTTCGGTGAAAATTACAACTATACCCCTACGAAACTTCGAATGGTGATTTGAGGCACCAAACGATGTCGGAATGCATTGGAACCAAAGCCACAAGCTTTGTGAGCATGTGATAGACAAGAATACCTCAAAATCCCAATGTACGATTTTCGGTGAAAATTACAACTATACCCCTACGAAACTTCGAATGGTGATTTGAGGCACCAAACGATGTCGGAATGCATTGGAACCAAAGCCATAAGCTTTGTGAGCATGTGATAGACAAGAATACCTCAAAATCCCAATGTACGATTTTCGGTGAAAATTACAACTATACTCGTACGAAACTTCGAATGGTGATTTGAGGCACCAAACGATGTCGGAATGCATTGGAACCAAAGCCATAAGCTTTGTGAGCATGTGATGGCAAGAATGCCTCAAAATTCCAATGTACAATTTTCGGTGAAAATTGCAACTATACCCGTACCAAAACTTCGAATGGTGATTTGAGGCACCAAACGATGTTTGAATGCATTGGAACCAAAACCATAAGCTTTGTGAGCATGTTATAGACAAGAATACCTCAAAATCCCAATGTACAATTTTCGGTGAAAATTACAACTATACCCGTACGAAACTTCGAATGGTGATTTGAGGCACCAAACGATGTCGGAATGCATTGGAACCAAAGTCAAAAGCTTTGTGAGCATGTGATAGACAAGAATACCTACCCCTACGAAACTTCGAATGGTGATTTGAGGCACCAAACGATGTCGGAATGCGTTGGAACCAAAGCCATAAGCTTTGTGAGCATGTGATAGACAAGAATACCTCAAAATCCCAATGTACGATTTTCGGTGAAAATTACAACTATACCCGTACGAAACTTCGAATGGTGATTTGAGGCACCAAACGATGTCGGAATGCATTGGAACCAAAGCCATAAGCTTTGTGAGCATGTGATGGACAAGAATGCCTCAAAATTTCAATGTACGATTTTCGGTGAAAATTGCAACTATACCTGTACCAAAACTTCGAATGGTGATTTGAGGCACCAAACGATGTTGGAATGCATTGGAACCAAAACCATAAGCTTTGTGAGCATGTGATAGACAAGAATACCTCAAAATCCCAATGTACTATTTTCGGTGAAAATTACAACTATACCCGTACGAAACTTCGAATGGTGATTTGAGGCACCAAACGATGTCGGAATGCATTGGAACCAAAGCCATAAGCTTTGTGAGCATGTGATAGACAAGAATACCTCAAAATCCCAATGTACGATTTGCGGTGAAAATAACAACTATACCCCTACGAAACTTCGAATGGTGATTTGAGGCACCAAACGATGTCGAAATGCATTGGAACCAAAGTCATAACCTTTGTGAGCATGTGATAGAGAAGAATACCTCAAAATCCCAATGTACGATTTTCGGTGAAAATTACAACCATACCGCTACGAAACTTCGAATGGTGATTTGAGGCACCAAACGATGCCAGAATGCATTGGAACCAAAGCCATAAGCTTTGTGAGCATGTGATAGACAAGAATACCTCAAAATCCCAATGTACAATTTTCGGTGAAAATTACAACTATACCCCTATGAAACTTCGAATGGTGATTTTTGAGGCACCAAACGATGTCGGAATGCATTGGAACCAAAGCCATAAGCTCTGTGAGCATGTGATAGACAAGAATACCTCCAAATCCCAATGTACGATTTTCGGTGAAAATTACAACTATACCCCTACGAAACTTCGAATGGTGATTTGAGGCACCAAACGATGTCGGAATTCATTGGAACCAAAGCCATAAGCTTTGTGAGCATGTGATAGACAAGAATACCTCAAAATCCCAATGTACGATTTTCGGTGAAAATTACAACTATACCCCTACGAAACTTCGAATGGTGATTTGAGGCACCAAACGATGTCGGAATTCATTGGAACCAAAGCCATAAGCTTTGTGAGCATGTGATGGACAAGAATGCCTCAAAATTCTAATGTACGATTTTCGGTGAAAATTGCAACTATACCCGTACCAAAACTTCGAATGGTGATTTGAGGCACCAAACGATGTTGGAATGCATTGGAACCAAAACCATAAGCTTTGTGAGCATGTGATAGACAAGAATACCTCAAAATTCCAATGTACTATTTTCGGTGAAAATTACAACTATACCCGTACGAAACTTCGAATGGTGATTTGAGGCACCAAACGATGTCGGAATGCATTGGAACCAAAGCCATAAGCTTTGTGAGCATGTGATAGACAAGAATACCTCAAAATCCCAATGTACGATTTGCGGTGAAAATAACAACTATACCCCTACGAAACTTCGAATGGTGATTTGAGGCACCAAACGATGTCGAAATGCATTGGAACCAAAGTCATAACCTTTGTGAGCATGTGATAGAGAAGAATACCTCAAAATCCCAATGTACGATTTTCGGTGAAAATTACAACCATACCGCTATGAAACTTCGAATGGTGATTTGAGGCACCAAACGATGCCAGAATGCATTGGAACCAAAGCCATAAGCTTTGTGAGCATGTGATAGACAAGAATACCTCAAAATCCCAATGTACAATTTTCGGTGAAAATTACAACTATACCCCTATGAAACTTCGAATGGTGATTTGAGGCACCAAACGATGTCGGAATGCATTGGAACCAAAGCCATAAGCTCTGTGAGCATGTGATAGACAAGAATACCTCCAAATCCCAATGTACGATTTTCGGTGAAAATTACAACTATACCCCTACGAAACTTCGAATGGTGATTTGAGGCACCAAACGATGTCGGAATGCATTGGAACCAAAGCCATAAGCTTTGTGAGCATGTGATAGACAAGAATACCTCAAAATCCCAATGTACGATTTTCGGTGAAAATTACAACTATACCCCTACGAAACTTCGAATGGTGATTTGAGGCACCAAACGATGTCGGAATGCATTGGAACCAAAGCCATAAGCTTTGTGAGCATGTGATAGACAAGAATACCTCAAAATCCCAATGTACGATTTTCGGTGAAAATTACAACTATACCCGTACGAAACTTCGAATGGTGATTTGAGGCACCAAACGATGTCGGAATGCATTGGAACCAAAGCCATAAGCTTTGTGAGCATGTGATGGCAAGAATGCCTAAAAATTCCAATGTACAATTTTCGGTGAAAATTGCAACTATACCCGTACCAAAACTTCGAATGGTGATTTGAGGCACCAAACGATGTTGGAATGCATTGGAACCAAAACCATAAGCTTTGTGAGCATGTTATAGACAAGAATACCTCAAAATCCCAATGTACAATTTTCGGTGAAAATTACAACTATACCCGTACGAAACTTCGAATGGTGATTTGAGGCACCAAACGATGTCGGAATGCATTGGAACCAAAGTCAAAAGCTTTGTGAGCATGTGATAGACAAGAATACCTACCCCTACGAAACTTCGAATGGTGATTTGAGGCACCAAACGATGTCGGAATGCGTTGGAACCAAAGCCATAAGCTTTGTGAGCATGTGATAGACAAGAATACCTCAAAATCCCAATGTACGATTTTCGGTGAAAATTACAACCATACCGCTACGAAACTTCGAATGGTGATTTGAGGCACCAAACGATGCCAGAATGCATTGGAACCAAAGCCATAAGCTTTGTGAGCATGTGATAGACAAGAATACCTCAAAATCCCAATGTACAATTTTCGGTGAAAATTACAACTATACCCCTATGAAACTTCGAATGGTGATTTGAGGCACCAAACGATGTCGGAATGCATTGGAACCAAAGCCATAAGCTTTGTGAGCATGTGATAGACAAGAATACCTCAAAATCCCAATGTACGATTTGCGGTGAAAATAACAACTATACCCCTACGAAACTTCGAATGGTGATTTGAGGCACCAAACGATGTCGAAATGCATTGGAACCAAAGTCATAACCTTTGTGAGCATGTGATAGAGAAGAATACCTCAAAATCCCAATGTACGATTTTCGGTGAAAATTACAACCATACCGCTACGAAACTTCGAATGGTGATTTGAGGCACCAAACGATGCCAGAATGCATTGGAACCAAAGCCATAAGCTTTGTGAGCATGTGATAGACAAGAATACCTCAAAATCCCAATGTACAATTTTCGGTGAAAATTACAACTATACCCCTATGAAACTTCGAATGGTGATTTGAGGCACCAAACGATGTCGGAATGCATTGGAACCAAAGCCATAAGCTCTGTGAGCATGTGATAGACAAGAATACCTCCAAATCCCAATGTACGATTTTCGGTGAAAATTACAACTATACCCGTACGAAACTTCGAATGGTGATTTGAGGCACCAAACGATGTCGGAATGCATTGGAACCAAAGCCATAAGCTTTGTGAGCATGTGATGGACAAGAATGCCTCAAAATTCCAATGTACGATTTTCGGTGAAAATTGCAACTATACCCGTACCAAAACTTCGAATGGTGATTTGAGGCACCAAACGATGTTGGAATGCATTGGAACCAAAACCATAAGCTTTGTGAGCATGTGATAGACAAGAATACCTCAAAATCCCAATGTACTATTTTCGGTGAAAATTACAACTATACCCGTACGAAACTTCGAATGGTGATTTGAGGCACCAAACGATGTCGGAATGCATTGGAACCAAAGCCATAAGCTTTGTGAGCATGTGATAGACAAGAATACCTCAAAATCCCAATGTACGATTTGCGGTGAAAATAACAACTATACCCCTACGAAACTTCGAATGGTAATTTGAGGCACCAAACGATGTCGAAATGCATTGGAACCAAAGTCATAACCTTTGTGAGCATGTGATAGAGAAGAATACCTCAAAATCCCAATGTACGATTTTCGGTGAAAATTACAACCATACCGCTACGAAACTTCGAATGGTGATTTGAGGCACCAAACGATGCCAGAATGCATTGGAACCAAAGCCATAAGCTTTGTGAGCATGTGATAGACAAGAATACCTCAAAATCCCAATGTACAATTTTCGGTGAAAATTACAACTATACCCCTATGAAACTTCGAATGGTGATTTTTGAGGCACCAAACGATGTCGGAATGCATTGGAACCAAAGCCATAAGCTCTGTGAGCATGTGATAGACAAGAATACCTCCAAATCCCAATGTACGATTTTCGGTGAAAATTACAACTATACCCCTACGAAACTTCGAATGGTGATTTGAGGCACCAAACGATGTCGGAATTCATTGGAACCAAAGCCATAAGCTTTGTGAGCATGTGATAGACAAGAATACCTCAAAATCCCAATGTACGATTTTCGGTGAAAATTACAACTATACCCCTACGAAACTTCGAATGGTGATTTGAGGCACCAAACGATGTCGGAATTCATTGGAACCAAAGCCATAAGCTTTGTGAGCATGTGATGGACAAGAATGCCTCAAAATTCTAATGTACGATTTTCGGTGAAAATTGCAACTATACCCGTACCAAAACTTCGAATGGTGATTTGAGGCACCAAACGATGTTGGAATGCATTGGAACCAAAACCATAAGCTTTGTGAGCATGTGATAGACAAGAATACCTCAAAATTCCAATGTACTATTTTCGGTGAAAATTACAACTATACCCGTACGAAACTTCGAATGGTGATTTGAGGCACCAAACGATGTCGGAATGCATTGGAACCAAAGCCATAAGCTTTGTGAGCATGTGATAGACAAGAATACCTCAAAATCCCAATGTACGATTTGCGGTGAAAATAACAACTATACCCCTACGAAACTTCGAATGGTGATTTGAGGCACCAAACGATGTCGAAATGCATTGGAACCAAAGTCATAACCTTTGTGAGCATGTGATAGAGAAGAATACCTCAAAATCCCAATGTACGATTTTCGGTGAAAATTACAACCATACCGCTACGAAACTTCGAATGGTGATTTGAGGCACCAAACGATGCCAGAATGCATTGGAACCAAAGCCATAAGCTTTGTGAGCATGTGATAGACAAGAATACCTCAAAATCCCAATGTACAATTTTCGGTGAAAATTACAACTATACCCCTATGAAACTTCGAATGGTGATTTGAGGCACCAAACGATGTCGGAATGCATTGGAACCAAAGCCATAAGCTCTGTGAGCATGTGATAGACAAGAATACCTCCAAATCCCAATGTACGATTTTCGGTGAAAATTACAATTATACCCCTACGAAACTTCGAATGGTGATTTGAGGCACCAAACGATGTCGGAATGCATTGGAACCAAAGCCATAAGCTTTGTGAGCATGTGATAGACAAGAATACCTCAAAATCCCAATGTACGATTTTCGGTGAAAATTACAACTATACCCCTACGAAACTTCGAATGGTGATTTGAGGCACCAAACGATGTCGGAATGCATTGGAACCAAAGCCATAAGCTTTGTGAGCATGTGATAGACAAGAATACCTCAAAATCCCAATGTACGATTTTCGGTGAAAATTACAACTATACCCGTACGAAACTTCGAATGGTGATTTGAGGCACCAAACGATGTCGGAATGCATTGGAACCAAAGCCATAAGCTTTGTGAGCATGTGATGGCAAGAATGCCTCAAAATTCCAATGTACAATTTTCGGTGAAAATTGCAACTATACCCGTACCAAAACTTCGAATGGTGATTTGAGGCACCAAACGATGTTGGAATGCATTGGAACCAAAACCATAAGCTTTGTGAGCATGTTATAGACAAGAATACCTCAAAATCCCAATGTACAATTTTCGGTGAAAATTACAACTATACCCGTACGAAACTTCGAATGGTGATTTGAGGCACCAAACGATGTCGGAATGCATTGGAACCAAAGTCAAAAGCTTTGTGAGCATGTGATAGACAAGAATACCTACCCCTACGAAACTTCGAATGGTGATTTGAGGCACCAAACGATGTCGGAATGCGTTGGAACCAAAGCCATAAGCTTTGTGAGCATGTGATAGACAAGAATACCTCAAAATCCCAATGTACGATTTTCGGTGAAAATTACAACTATACCCGTACGAAACTTCGAATGGTGATTTGAGGCACCAAACGATGTCGGAATGCATTGGAACCAAAGCCATAAGCTTTGTGAGCATGTGATGGACAAGAATGCCTCAAAATTCCAATGTACGATTTTCGGTGAAAATTGCAACTATACCCGTACCAAAACTTCGAATGGTGATTTGAGGCACCAAACGATGTTGGAATGCATTGGAACCAAAACCATAAGCTTTGTGAGCATGTGATAGACAAGAATACCTCAAAATCCCAATGTACTATTTTCGGTGAAAATTACAACTATACCCGTACGAAACTTCGAATGGTGATTTGAGGCACCAAACGATGTCGGAATGCATTGGAACCAAAGACATAAGCTTTGTGAGCATGTGATAGACAAGAATACCTCAAAATCCCAATGTACGATTTGCGGTGAAAATAACAACTATACCCCTACGAAATTTCGAATGGTGATTTGAGGCACCAAACGATGTCGAAATGCATTGGAACCAAAGTCATAACCTTTGTGAGCATGTGATAGAGAAGAATACCTCAAAATCCCAATGTACGATTTTCGGTGAAAATTACAACCATACCGCTACGAAACTTCGAATGGTGATTTGAGGCACCAAACGATGCCAGAATGCATTGGAACCAAAGCCATAAGCTTTGTGAGCATGTGATAGACAAGAATACCTCAAAATCCCAATGTACAATTTTCGGTGAAAATTACAACTATACCCCTATGAAACTTCGAATGGTGATTTTTGAGGCACCAAACGATGTCGGAATGCATTGGAACCAAAGCCATAAGCTCTGTGAGCATGTGATAGACAAGAATACCTCCAAATCCCAATGTACGATTTTCGGTGAAAATTACAACTATACCCCTACGAAACTTCGAATGGTGATTTGAGGCACCAAACGATGTCGGAATTCATTGGAACCAAAGCCATAAGCTTTGTGAGCATGTGATAGACAAGAATACCTCAAAATCCCAATGTACGATTTTCGGTGAAAATTACAACTATACCCCTACGAAACTTCGAATGGTGATTTGAGGCACCAAACGATGTCGGAATGCATTGGAACCAAAGCCATAAGCTTTGTGAGCATGTGATAGACAAGAATACCTCAAAATCCCAATGTACGATTTTCGGTGAAAATTACAACTATACCCCTACGAAACTTCGAATGGTGATTTGAGGCACCAAACGATGTCGAAATGCATTGGAACTAAAGCCATAAGCTTTGTGAGCATGTGATAGACAAGAATACCGGGTTGTTTTAATGCAGGATGGAAAACCGATTGCATACTTTAGTGAGAAGTTGAAGGGAGCTCAATTGAACTATCCAACTTATGACAAGGAATTGTACGCTTTGGTAAGAGCAATGGAGACGTGGCAGCATTACTTGTGGTCTCGAGAGTTTGTTATCCACACCGATCATGAATCTCTCAAGTACCTCAAAGGGCAAGGTAAGCTTAGTAAGAGGCATGCTAGGTGGGTGGAATTCATTGAATCATTTCCCTATGTGATTAAGTATAAAAAAGGGAAAGAAAATATTGTTGCTAATGCATTATCAAGAAGGCATGCATTAATCACTACATTGAGTTCTAAACTTTTAGGTTTTGAGTCAATTAAAGAACTTTATGTTAACGATTCTGATTTTGCTTCAATTTATTTGGCTTGTGAAAATGGTGCATTCGAAAAGTTCTATAAGCATGAAGGATATTTATTTCGTGAACGTAAACTATGCATTCCTAAATGTTCTATACGTGAATTGCTTGTTAGAGAATCCCATGGGGGAGGGCTAATGGGGCATTTAGGAATACATAAAACTTTGAGTGTTTTGAGTGATCATTTCTTTTGGCCTAAAATGCGTATTGATGTTGAAAGAATTTGTAAAAGATGCATAACTTGCATGAAAGCTAAATCAAGAGCACAACCACATGGATTGTACAAACCTTTACCTATACCAAATGAACCTTGGGTAGACATATCCATGGACTTTGTTTTGGGTTTACCAAGAACAAAGAAAGGTAAAGACTCTGTGTTTGTGGTTGTTGATAGATTTTCCAAAATGGCACACTTCATTCCATGTAATAAGACCAATGATGCAACTCATATTGCTGATTTATTCTTTAAGGAAATTGTTCGTTTGCATGGAGTACCAAGGACTATAGTGAGTGACAGAGATGCAAAATTTTTGAGTCACTTTTGGCGTGTTTTGTGGGGTAAATTAGGAACTAAACTTCTATTTTCTACTACATGTCACCCCCAAACAGATGGACAAACTGAAGTTGTCAATAGAACATTGTCTCAATTGCTTAGAATTTTAATTCATAAGAACTTGAAAAATCTGGAAGATTGTTTGTCCTTTCTGAATTTGCATATAATAGAAGTGTCCATTCTGCTACTAATCACTCTCCATTTGAAGTGGTATATGGTTTTAATCCACTAAGTCCACTTGATCTTATTCCAATACCTATCGACGAACGTGCAAGCCTTGATGGAAAAGCAAAAGCAGAGATGATTAAGAAATTGCATGAAAAGGTGAGACTCAATATTGAAAAGAGAACTGAGCAGTACGTCAAGCAAGCTAACAAAGGTCGTAAACAAATCATATTTGAGCCTGGAGATTGGGTTTGGTTACACTTGAGAAAAGAGAGATTTTCAGGCCAAAGAAAATCAAAATTGCAACCACGAGGACATGGACCATTTCAAGTGATTGCACGAATCAATGACAATGCCTATAAACTAGACCTTCCAGGTGAGTATAACGTAAGTGCAACTTTCAATGTTACTGATCTTTCTCCTTATTTTGGTGATATAGATTCGAGGACGAATCCTTTTGAAGAGGAAGGGAATGATGGAGATCAGCCCATGCAAAACCATACAAACAAGACGGATCCTTTGATCATGAAAGATGGGCCAATTACAAGAGCACGGGCTAAGAAGATCAAGGAAGCCATGATGGTTCATGTAGCTAAAATAAAAGAACAAGTCCAAGAGGCCTCTTCAATGGGCCAAATGATGAATATTATTCAAGTTGGTGGGCTAGAGTTTTAATGAAGAGTTGGGCTTATTTCTTATCCAATATTAAGGCCCAAGTTGAAGGATGAGTTGGGCTTATTTCTTATCCAAAATTAAGGCCCAAGTGGAAGGATTTTCGTTTATATTCCAAAGGCATATAAAAGTGTCTCTTTAAGATAATTAAATGTATTGTTTAAGTGTTTAAAGGAATCCTAAAACATAGTAGAATGTATTTAAGCCCTTAAAGGAATCCTAGAACATAGTAGGCATCTTTTGACTAGTTTTAGGGTGAATAAATGTGGTCAAAAGTGTAATCAAGATGTTTAGGTTAAATTTGGTCTAAAGTGTCATGAAGATGTTTTTAAGCATCTTAGGAGTCTTATGTAGCCTATAAATAGGCCATGTAAACATTTGTATTTTCAACAATTTTAAGCATAAAAATTCCTTTGAATTTACTGTCTCTTGTGAGAGTATGTTCTTTTAAGAACTTATCAAGATTCTTGAGCAAGATCTTGTGGCGTTCAACATACCGAGATTCTTGGCACATCTTATAGCCAACGGGTCGAGGTTTTTAAGCTCTATATAAGATCAAACCAGATTTCGATTTTGGGGAGATTCTTATCTTATACGTTGGGTTCTTAGATCATTATATCTAATGGGTCCTTCGTCGTATCCACATCACGTGCTCTTGTAATTGGCCCATCTTTCATGATCAAAGGATCCATCTTGTTTGCATAGTTTTGCATGGGTAGATATCCATCATTTGGTTCCAATGCATTCCGACATTGTTTGGTGCCTCAAATCACCACTCGAAGTTTCGTAGGGGTATAGTTGTAATTTTTACCGAAAATCGTACATTGGGATTTTGAGGTATTCTTGTCTATCACATGCTCACAAAGCTTATGGCTTTGGTTCCAATGCATTCCGACATCGTTTGGTGCCTCAAATCACCATTCGAAGTTTTGTAGGGGTATAGTTGTAATTTTCACCGAAAATCGTACATTGGGATTTTGAGGTATTCTTGTCTATCACATGCTCACAAAGCTTATGGCTTTGGTTCCAATGCATTCCGACATCGTTTGGTGCCTCAAATCACCATTCGAAGTTTCGTACGGGTATAGTTGTAATTTTCACCGAAAATCGTACATTGGGATTTTGAGGTATTCTTGTCTATCACATGCTCACAAAGCTTATGGCTTTGGTTCCAATGCATTCCGACATCGTTTGGTGCCTCAAATCACCATTCGAAGTTTCGTACGGGTATAGTTGTAATTTTCACCGAAAATCGTACATTGAGATTTTGAGGTATTCTTGTCTATCACATGCTCACAAAACTTATGGCTTTGGTTCCAATACATTCCGACATCGTTTGGTGCCTCAAATCACCATTCGAAGTTTCGTAGGGATATAGTTGTAATTTTCACCGAAAATCGTACATTGGGCTTTTGAGGTATTCTTGTCTATCACATGCTCACAAAGCTTATGGCTTTGGTTCCAATGCATTCCGACATTGTTTGGTGCCTCAAATCACCATTCGAAGTTTTGTAGGGGTATAGTTGTAATTTTCACCGAAAATCGTACATTGGTATTTTGAGGTATTCTTGTCTATCACATGCTCACAAAGCTTATGGCTTTGGTTCCATTGCATTCCGACATCGTTTGGTGCCTCAAATCACCATTCAAAGTAGGGGTAAAGTTGTAATTTTCACCGAAAATCGTACATTGGGATTGTGAGGTATTCTTGTCTATCACATGCTCACAAAGCGTATGGCTTTGGTTCCAATGCATTCCGACATCGTTTGGTGCCTCAAATCACCATTCAAAGTTTCGTACGGGTATAGTTGTAATTTTCACCGAAAATCGTACATTGGGATTTTGAGGTATTCTTGTCTATCACATGCTCACAAAGCTTATGGCTTTGTTCCAATGCATTCCGACATCGTTTGGTGCCTCAAATCACCATTCGAAGTTTCGTACGGGTATAGTTGTAATTTTCACCGAAAATCGTACATTGAGATTTTGAGGTATTCTTGTCTATCACATGCTCACAAAGCTTAATGGCTTTGGTTCCAATGCATTCCGACATCGTTTGGTGCCTCAAATCACGATTCGATGTTTCATAGGGGTATAGTTGTAATTTTCACGAAAAATCGTACATTGAGATTTTGAGGTATTCTTGTCTATCACATGCTCACAAAGCTTATGGCTTTGGTTCCAATGCATTCCGACATCGTTTGGTGCCTCAAATCACCATTCGAAGTTTCGTAGGGGTATAGTTGTAATTTTCACCAAAAATCGTACATTGGGATTTTGAGGTATTCTTGTCTATCACATGCTCACAAAGCTTATGGCTTTGGTTCCAATGCATTCCGACATCGTTTGGTGCCTCAAATCACCATTCGATGTTTCGTACGGGTATAGTTGTAATTTTCACCGAAAATCGTACATTGGGATTTTGAGGTATTCTTGTCTAACACATGCTGACAAAGCTTATGGCTTTGGTTCCAACGCATTCCGACATCGTTTGGTGCCTCGAATCACCATTTGAAGTTTCGTAGTGGTATAGTTGTAATTTTCACCAAAAATCGTACATTTTGAGGAATTCTTGTCTATCACATGTTCACAAAGCTTATGGCTTTGGTTCCAATGCATTCCGACATCGTTTGGTGCCTCAAATCACCATTTGAAGTTTCGTACGGGTATGTATAGTTGTAATTTTTACAAAAAATCGTACATTGGGCTTTTGAGGTATTCTTATCTATCACATGGTCACAAAGCTAATGGCTTTGTTTACTATGCATTCCGACATCGTTTGGTGCCTCAAATTACCATTCGAAGTTTCGTACGGGTATAGTTGTAATTTTCACCGAAAATCGTACATTGGGATTTTGAGGTATTCTTGTCTATCACATGCTCACAAAGCTTATGGCTTTTGTTCCAATACATTCCGACATCGTTTGGTGCCTCAAATCACCATTCGAAGTTTCGTAGGGGTATAGTTGTAATTTTTACCGAAAATCGTACATTGGACTTTTGAGGTATCTTGTCTATCACATGCTCACAAAGCGTATTGCTTTGGTTCCAATGCATTCCGACATTGTTTGGTGCCTCAAATCACCATTCGAAGTTTCGTAGGGGTATAGTTGTAATTTTCACCGAAAATCGTACATTGGGATTTTGAGGTATTCTTGTCTATCACATGCTCACAAAGCTTAAGGCTTTGGTTCCATTGCATTCCGACATCGTTTGGTGCTTCAAATCACCATTCGAAGTTTCGTAGGGATACAGTTGTAATTTTCACCGAAAATCGTACATTGGGATTTTGAGGTATTCTTGTCTATCACATGCTCACAAAGCTTATGGCTTTGGTTCCATTGCATTCCGACATCATTTGGTGCCTCAAATCACCATTCAAAGTTTCGTAGGCGTATAGTTGTAATTTTCACCGAAAATCGTACATTGGGATTTTGAGGTATTCTTGTCTATCACATGCTCACAAAGCTTATGACTTTGGTTCCAATACATTCCGACATCGTTTGGTGCCTCAAATCACCATTCGATGTTTCATAGGGGTATAGTTGTAATTTTCACCGAAAATCGTACATTGGACTTTTGAGGTATCTTGTCTATCACATGCTCACAAAGCTTATTGCTTTGGTTCCAATGCATTCCGACATTGTTTGGTGCCTCAAATCACCATTCAAAGTTTCGTACGGGTATAGTTGTAATTTTCACCGAAAATCGTACATTGGGATTTTGAGGTATTCTTGTCTATCACATGCTCACAAAGCTTATGGCTTTTGTTCCAATACATTCCGACATCGTTTGGTGCCTCAAATCACCATTCGAAGTTTCGTAGGGGTATAGTTGTAACTTTCACCGAAAATCGTACATTGGGATTTTGAGGTATTCTTGTCTATCACATGCTCACAAAGCTTATGGCTTTGGTTCCAATGCATTCCGACATCGTTTGGTGCCTCAAATCACCATTCAAAGTTTCGTACGGGTATAGTTGTAATTTTCACCGAAAATCGTACATTGGGATTTTGACGTATTCTTGTCTATCACATGCTCACAAAGCTTATGGCTTTGGTTCCAATACATTCCGACATCGTTTGGTGCCTCAAATCACCATTCGAAGTTTCGTAGGGGTATAGTTGTAATTTTCACCGAAAATCGTACATTGGGCTTTTGAGGTATTCTTGTCTATCACATGCTCACAAAGCTTATGGCTTTGGTTCTAATGCATTCCGACATTGTTTGGTGCCTCAAATCACCATTCGAAGTTTTGTAGGGGTATAGTTGTAATTTTCACCGAAAATCGTACATTGGTATTTTGAGGTATTCTTGTCTATCACATGCTCACAAAGCTTATGGCTTTGGTTCCATTGCATTCCGACATCGTTTGGTGCCTCAAATCACCATTCAAAGTAGGGGTAAAGTTGTAATTTTCACCGAAAATCGTACATTGGGATTGTGAGGTATTCTTGTCTATCACATGCTCACAAAGCGTATGGCTTTGGTTCCAATGCATTCCGACATCGTTTGGTGCCTCAAATCACCATTCAAAGTTTCGTACGGGTATAGTTGTAATTTTCACCGAAAATCGTACATTGGGATTTTGAGGTATTCTTGTCTATCACATGCTCACAAAGCTTATGGCTTTGTTCCAATGCATTCCGACATCGTTTGGTGCCTCAAATCACCATTCGAAGTTTCGTACGGGTATAGTTGTAATTTTCACCGAAAATCGTACATTGAGATTTTGAGGTATTCTTGTCTATCACATGCTCACAAAGCTTAATGGCTTTGGTTCCAATGCATTCCGACATCGTTTGGTGCCTCAAATCACGATTCGATGTTTCATAGGGGTATAGTTGTAATTTTCACGAAAAATCGTACATTGAGATTTTGAGGTATTCTTGTCTATCACATGCTCACAAAGCTTATGGCTTTGGTTCCAATGCATTCCGACATCGTTTGGTGCCTCAAATCACCATTCGAAGTTTCGTAGGGGTATAGTTGTAATTTTCACCAAAAATCGTACATTGGGATTTTGAGGTATTCTTGTCTATCACATGCTCACAAAGCTTATGGCTTTGGTTCCAATGCATTCCGACATCGTTTGGTGCCTCAAATCACCATTCGATGTTTCGTACGGGTATAGTTGTAATTTTCACCGAAAATCGTACATTGGGATTTTGAGGTATTCTTGTCTAACACATGCTGACAAAGCTTATGGCTTTGGTTCCAACGCATTCCGACATCGTTTGGTGCCTCGAATCACCATTTGAAGTTTCGTAGTGGTATAGTTGTAATTTTCACCAAAAATCGTACATTTTGAGGAATTCTTGTCTATCACATGTTCACAAAGCTTATGGCTTTGGTTCCAATGCATTCCGACATCGTTTGGTGCCTCAAATCACCATTTGAAGTTTCGTACGGGTATGTATAGTTGTAATTTTTACAAAAAATCGTACATTGGGCTTTTGAGGTATTCTTATCTATCACATGGTCACAAAGCTAATGGCTTTGTTTACTATGCATTCCGACATCGTTTGGTGCCTCAAATTACCATTCGAAGTTTCGTACGGGTATAGTTGTAATTTTCACCGAAAATCGTACATTGGGATTTTGAGGTATTCTTGTCTATCACATGCTCACAAAGCTTATGGCTTTTGTTCCAATACATTCCGACATCGTTTGGTGCCTCAAATCACCATTCGAAGTTTCGTAGGGGTATAGTTGTAATTTTTACCGAAAATCGTACATTGGACTTTTGAGGTATCTTGTCTATCACATGCTCACAAAGCTTATGGCTTTGGTTCCAATGCATTCCGACATCGTTTGGTGCCTCAAATCACCATTCGAAGTTTTGTAGGGGTATAGTTGTAATTTTCACCGAAAATCGTACATTGGGATTTTGAGGTATTCTTGTCTATCACATGCTCACAAAGCTTATGGCTTTGGTTCCAATGCATTCCGACATCGTTTGGTGCCTCAAATCACCATTCGAAGTTTCGTACGGGTATAGTTGTAATTTTCACCGAAAATCGTACATTGGGATTTTGAGGTATTCTTGTCTATCACATGCTCACAAAGCTTATGGCTTTGGTTCCAATGCATTCCGACATCGTTTGGTGCCTCAAATCACCATTCGAAGTTTCGTACGGGTATAGTTGTAATTTTCACCGAAAATCGTACATTGAGATTTTGAGGTATTCTTGTCTATCACATGCTCACAAAACTTATGGCTTTGGTTCCAATACATTCCGACATCGTTTGGTGCCTCAAATCACCATTCGAAGTTTCGTAGGGATATAGTTGTAATTTTCACCGAAAATCGTACATTGGGCTTTTGAGGTATTCTTGTCTATCACATGCTCACAAAGCTTATGGCTTTGGTTCCAATGCATTCCGACATTGTTTGGTGCCTCAAATCACCATTCGAAGTTTTGTAGGGGTATAGTTGTAATTTTCACCGAAAATCGTACATTGGTATTTTGAGGTATTCTTGTCTATCACATGCTCACAAAGCTTATGGCTTTGGTTCCATTGCATTCCGACATCGTTTGGTGCCTCAAATCACCATTCAAAGTAGGGGTAAAGTTGTAATTTTCACCGAAAATCGTACATTGGGATTGTGAGGTATTCTTGTCTATCACATGCTCACAAAGCGTATGGCTTTGGTTCCAATGCATTCCGACATCGTTTGGTGCCTCAAATCACCATTCAAAGTTTCGTACGGGTATAGTTGTAATTTTCACCGAAAATCGTACATTGGGATTTTGAGGTATTCTTGTCTATCACATGCTCACAAAGCTTATGGCTTTGTTCCAATGCATTCCGACATCGTTTGGTGCCTCAAATCACCATTCGAAGTTTCGTACGGGTATAGTTGTAATTTTCACCGAAAATCGTACATTGAGATTTTGAGGTATTCTTGTCTATCACATGCTCACAAAGCTTAATGGCTTTGGTTCCAATGCATTCCGACATCGTTTGGTGCCTCAAATCACGATTCGATGTTTCATAGGGGTATAGTTGTAATTTTCACGAAAAATCGTACATTGAGATTTTGAGGTATTCTTGTCTATCACATGCTCACAAAGCTTATGGCTTTGGTTCCAATGCATTCCGACATCGTTTGGTGCCTCAAATCACCATTCGAAGTTTCGTAGGGGTATAGTTGTAATTTTCACCAAAAATCGTACATTGGGATTTTGAGGTATTCTTGTCTATCACATGCTCACAAAGCTTATGGCTTTGGTTCCAATGCATTCCGACATCGTTTGGTGCCTCAAATCACCATTCGATGTTTCGTACGGGTATAGTTGTAATTTTCACCGAAAATCGTACATTGGGATTTTGAGGTATTCTTGTCTAACACATGCTGACAAAGCTTATGGCTTTGGTTCCAACGCATTCCGACATCGTTTGGTGCCTCGAATCACCATTTGAAGTTTCGTAGTGGTATAGTTGTAATTTTCACCAAAAATCGTACATTTTGAGGAATTCTTGTCTATCACATGTTCACAAAGCTTATGGCTTTGGTTCCAATGCATTCCGACATCGTTTGGTGCCTCAAATCACCATTTGAAGTTTCGTACGGGTATGTATAGTTGTAATTTTTACAAAAAATCGTACATTGGGCTTTTGAGGTATTCTTATCTATCACATGGTCACAAAGCTAATGGCTTTGTTTACTATGCATTCCGACATCGTTTGGTGCCTCAAATTACCATTCGAAGTTTCGTACGGGTATAGTTGTAATTTTCACCGAAAATCGTACATTGGGATTTTGAGGTATTCTTGTCTATCACATGCTCACAAAGCTTATGGCTTTTGTTCCAATACATTCCGACATCGTTTGGTGCCTCAAATCACCATTCGAAGTTTCGTAGGGGTATAGTTGTAATTTTTACCGAAAATCGTACATTGGACTTTTGAGGTATCTTGTCTATCACATGCTCACAAAGCGTATTGCTTTGGTTCCAATGCATTCCGACATTGTTTGGTGCCTCAAATCACCATTCGAAGTTTCGTAGGGGTATAGTTGTAATTTTCACCGAAAATCGTACATTGGGATTTTGAGGTATTCTTGTCTATCACATGCTCACAAAGCTTAAGGCTTTGGTTCCATTGCATTCCGACATCGTTTGGTGCTTCAAATCACCATTCGAAGTTTCGTAGGGATACAGTTGTAATTTTCACCGAAAATCGTACATTGGGATTTTGAGGTATTCTTGTCTATCACATGCTCACAAAGCTTATGGCTTTGGTTCCATTGCATTCCGACATCATTTGGTGCCTCAAATCACCATTCAAAGTTTCGTAGGCGTATAGTTGTAATTTTCACCGAAAATCGTACATTGGGATTTTGAGGTATTCTTGTCTATCACATGCTCACAAAGCTTATGACTTTGGTTCCAATACATTCCGACATCGTTTGGTGCCTCAAATCACCATTCGATGTTTCATAGGGGTATAGTTGTAATTTTCACCGAAAATCGTACATTGGACTTTTGAGGTATCTTGTCTATCACATGCTCACAAAGCTTATTGCTTTGGTTCCAATGCATTCCGACATTGTTTGGTGCCTCAAATCACCATTCAAAGTTTCGTACGGGTATAGTTGTAATTTTCACCGAAAATCGTACATTGGGATTTTGAGGTATTCTTGTCTATCACATGCTCACAAAGCTTATGGCTTTTGTTCCAATACATTCCGACATCGTTTGGTGCCTCAAATCACCATTCGAAGTTTCGTAGGGGTATAGTTGTAACTTTCACCGAAAATCGTACATTGGGATTTTGAGGTATTCTTGTCTATCACATGCTCACAAAGCTTATGGCTTTGGTTCCAATGCATTCCGACATCGTTTGGTGCCTCAAATCACCATTCAAAGTTTCGTACGGGTATAGTTGTAATTTTCACCGAAAATCGTACATTGGGATTTTGACGTATTCTTGTCTATCACATGCTCACAAAGCTTATGGCTTTGGTTCCAATACATTCCGACATCGTTTGGTGCCTCAAATCACCATTCGAAGTTTCGTAGGGGTATAGTTGTAATTTTCACCGAAAATCGTACATTGGGCTTTTGAGGTATTCTTGTCTATCACATGCTCACAAAGCTTATGGCTTTGGTTCTAATGCATTCCGACATTGTTTGGTGCCTCAAATCACCATTCGAAGTTTTGTAGGGGTATAGTTGTAATTTTCACCGAAAATCGTACATTGGTATTTTGAGGTATTCTTGTCTATCACATGCTCACAAAGCTTATGGCTTTGGTTCCATTGCATTCCGACATCGTTTGGTGCCTCAAATCACCATTCAAAGTAGGGGTAAAGTTGTAATTTTCACCGAAAATCGTACATTGGGATTGTGAGGTATTCTTGTCTATCACATGCTCACAAAGCGTATGGCTTTGGTTCCAATGCATTCCGACATCGTTTGGTGCCTCAAATCACCATTCAAAGTTTCGTACGGGTATAGTTGTAATTTTCACCGAAAATCGTACATTGGGATTTTGAGGTATTCTTGTCTATCACATGCTCACAAAGCTTATGGCTTTGTTCCAATGCATTCCGACATCGTTTGGTGCCTCAAATCACCATTCGAAGTTTCGTACGGGTATAGTTGTAATTTTCACCGAAAATCGTACATTGAGATTTTGAGGTATTCTTGTCTATCACATGCTCACAAAGCTTAATGGCTTTGGTTCCAATGCATTCCGACATCGTTTGGTGCCTCAAATCACGATTCGATGTTTCATAGGGGTATAGTTGTAATTTTCACGAAAAATCGTACATTGAGATTTTGAGGTATTCTTGTCTATCACATGCTCACAAAGCTTATGGCTTTGGTTCCAATGCATTCCGACATCGTTTGGTGCCTCAAATCACCATTCGAAGTTTCGTAGGGGTATAGTTGTAATTTTCACCAAAAATCGTACATTGGGATTTTGAGGTATTCTTGTCTATCACATGCTCACAAAGCTTATGGCTTTGGTTCCAATGCATTCCGACATCGTTTGGTGCCTCAAATCACCATTCGATGTTTCGTACGGGTATAGTTGTAATTTTCACCGAAAATCGTACATTGGGATTTTGAGGTATTCTTGTCTAACACATGCTGACAAAGCTTATGGCTTTGGTTCCAACGCATTCCGACATCGTTTGGTGCCTCGAATCACCATTTGAAGTTTCGTAGTGGTATAGTTGTAATTTTCACCAAAAATCGTACATTTTGAGGAATTCTTGTCTATCACATGTTCACAAAGCTTATGGCTTTGGTTCCAATGCATTCCGACATCGTTTGGTGCCTCAAATCACCATTTGAAGTTTCGTACGGGTATGTATAGTTGTAATTTTTACAAAAAATCGTACATTGGGCTTTTGAGGTATTCTTATCTATCACATGGTCACAAAGCTAATGGCTTTGTTTACTATGCATTCCGACATCGTTTGGTGCCTCAAATTACCATTCGAAGTTTCGTACGGGTATAGTTGTAATTTTCACCGAAAATCGTACATTGGGATTTTGAGGTATTCTTGTCTATCACATGCTCACAAAGCTTATGGCTTTTGTTCCAATACATTCCGACATCGTTTGGTGCCTCAAATCACCATTCGAAGTTTCGTAGGGGTATAGTTGTAATTTTTACCGAAAATCGTACATTGGACTTTTGAGGTATCTTGTCTATCACATGCTCACAAAGCGTATTGCTTTGGTTCCAATGCATTCCGACATTGTTTGGTGCCTCAAATCACCATTCGAAGTTTCGTAGGGGTATAGTTGTAATTTTCACCGAAAATCGTACATTGGGATTTTGAGGTATTCTTGTCTATCACATGCTCACAAAGCTTAAGGCTTTGGTTCCATTGCATTCCGACATCGTTTGGTGCTTCAAATCACCATTCGAAGTTTCGTAGGGATACAGTTGTAATTTTCACCGAAAATCGTACATTGGGATTTTGAGGTATTCTTGTCTATCACATGCTCACAAAGCTTATGGCTTTGGTTCCATTGCATTCCGACATCATTTGGTGCCTCAAATCACCATTCAAAGTTTCGTAGGCGTATAGTTGTAATTTTCACCGAAAATCGTACATTGGGATTTTGAGGTATTCTTGTCTATCACATGCTCACAAAGCTTATGACTTTGGTTCCAATACATTCCGACATCGTTTGGTGCCTCAAATCACCATTCGATGTTTCATAGGGGTATAGTTGTAATTTTCACCGAAAATCGTACATTGGACTTTTGAGGTATCTTGTCTATCACATGCTCACAAAGCTTATTGCTTTGGTTCCAATGCATTCCGACATTGTTTGGTGCCTCAAATCACCATTCAAAGTTTCGTACGGGTATAGTTGTAATTTTCACCGAAAATCGTACATTGGGATTTTGAGGTATTCTTGTCTATCACATGCTCACAAAGCTTATGGCTTTTGTTCCAATACATTCCGACATCGTTTGGTGCCTCAAATCACCATTCGAAGTTTCGTAGGGGTATAGTTGTAACTTTCACCGAAAATCGTACATTGGGATTTTGAGGTATTCTTGTCTATCACATGCTCACAAAGCTTATGGCTTTGGTTCCAATGCATTCCGACATCGTTTGGTGCCTCAAATCACCATTCAAAGTTTCGTACGGGTATAGTTGTAATTTTCACCGAAAATCGTACATTGGGATTTTGACGTATTCTTGTCTATCACATGCTCACAAAGCTTATGGCTTTGGTTCCAATACATTCCGACATCGTTTGGTGCCTCAAATCACCATTCGAAGTTTCGTAGGGGTATAGTTGTAATTTTCACCGAAAATCGTACATTGGGCTTTTGAGGTATTCTTGTCTATCACATGCTCACAAAGCTTATGGCTTTGGTTCCAATGCATTCCGACATTGTTTGGTGCCTCAAATCACCATTCGAAGTTTTGTAGGGGTATAGTTGTAATTTTCACCGAAAATCGTACATTGGTATTTTGAGGTATTCTTGTCTATCACATGCTCACAAAGCTTATGGCTTTGGTTCCATTGCATTCCGACATCGTTTGGTGCCTCAAATCACCATTCAAAGTAGGGGTAAAGTTGTAATTTTCACCGAAAATCGTACATTGGGATTGTGAGGTATTCTTGTCTATCACATGCTCACAAAGCGTATGGCTTTGGTTCCAATGCATTCCGACATCGTTTGGTGCCTCAAATCACCATTCAAAGTTTCGTACGGGTATAGTTGTAATTTTCACCGAAAATCGTACATTGGGATTTTGAGGTATTCTTGTCTATCACATGCTCACAAAGCTTATGGCTTTGTTCCAATGCATTCCGACATCGTTTGGTGCCTCAAATCACCATTCGAAGTTTCGTACGGGTATAGTTGTAATTTTCACCGAAAATCGTACATTGAGATTTTGAGGTATTCTTGTCTATCACATGCTCACAAAGCTTAATGGCTTTGGTTCCAATGCATTCCGACATCGTTTGGTGCCTCAAATCACGATTCGATGTTTCATAGGGGTATAGTTGTAATTTTCACGAAAAATCGTACATTGAGATTTTGAGGTATTCTTGTCTATCACATGCTCACAAAGCTTATGGCTTTGGTTCCAATGCATTCCGACATCGTTTGGTGCCTCAAATCACCATTCGAAGTTTCGTAGGGGTATAGTTGTAATTTTCACCGAAAATCGTACATTGGGATTTTGAGGTATTCTTGTCTATCACATGCTCACAAAGCTTATGGCTTTGGTTCCAATGCATTCCGACATCGTTTGGTGCCTCAAATCACCATTCGATGTTTCGTACGGGTATAGTTGTAATTTTCACCGAAAATCGTACATTGGGATTTTGAGGTATTCTTGTCTAACACATGCTGACAAAGCTTATGGCTTTGGTTCCAACGCATTCCGACATCGTTTGGTGCCTCGAATCACCATTTGAAGTTTCGTAGTGGTATAGTTGTAATTTTCACCAAAAATCGTACATTTTGAGGAATTCTTGTCTATCACATGTTCACAAAGCTTATGGCTTTGGTTCCAATGCATTCCGACATCGTTTGGTGCCTCAAATCACCATTTGAAGTTTCGTACGGGTATGTATAGTTGTAATTTTTACAAAAAATCGTACATTGGGCTTTTGAGGTATTCTTATCTATCACATGGTCACAAAGCTAATGGCTTTGTTTACTATGCATTCCGACATCGTTTGGTGCCTCAAATTACCATTCGAAGTTTCGTACGGGTATAGTTGTAATTTTCACCGAAAATCGTACATTGGGATTTTGAGGTATTCTTGTCTATCACATGCTCACAAAGCTTATGGCTTTTGTTCCAATACATTCCGACATCGTTTGGTGCCTCAAATCACCATTCGAAGTTTCGTAGGGGTATAGTTGTAATTTTTACCGAAAATCGTACATTGGACTTTTGAGGTATCTTGTCTATCACATGCTCACAAAGCGTATTGCTTTGGTTCCAATGCATTCCGACATTGTTTGGTGCCTCAAATCACCATTCGAAGTTTCGTAGGGGTATAGTTGTAATTTTCACCGAAAATCGTACTTTGGGATTTTGAGGTATTCTTGTCTATCACATGCTCACAAAGCTTAAGGCTTTGGTTCCATTGCATTCCGACATCGTTTGGTGCTTCAAATCACCATTCGAAGTTTCGTAGGGATACAGTTGTAATTTTCACCGAAAATCGTACATTGGGATTTTGAGGTATTCTTGTCTATCACATGCTCACAAAGCTTATGGCTTTGGTTCCATTGCATTCCGACATCATTTGGTGCCTCAAATCACCATTCAAAGTTTCGTAGGCGTATAGTTGTAATTTTCATCGAAAATCGTACATTGGGATTTTGAGGTATTCTTGTCTATCACATGCTCACAAAGCTTATGACTTTGGTTCCAATACATTCCGACATCGTTTGGTGCCTCAAATCACCATTCGATGTTTCATAGGGGTATAGTTGTAATTTTCACCGAAAATCGTACATTGGACTTTTGAGGTATCTTGTCTATCACATGCTCACAAAGCTTATTGCTTTGGTTCCAATGCATTCCGACATTGTTTGGTGCCTCAAATCACCATTCAAAGTTTCGTACGGGTATAGTTGTAATTTTCACCGAAAATCGTACATTGGGATTTTGAGGTATTCTTGTCTATCACATGCTCACAAAGCTTATGGCTTTTGTTCCAATACATTCCGACATCGTTTGGTGCCTCAAATCACCATTCGAAGTTTCGTAGGGGTATAGTTGTAACTTTCACCGAAAATCGTACATTGGGATTTTGAGGTATTCTTGTCTATCACATGCTCACAAAGCTTATGGCTTTGGTTCCAATGCATTCCGACATCGTTTGGTGCCTCAAATCACCATTCAAAGTTTCGTACGGGTATAGTTGTAATTTTCACCGAAAATCGTACATTGGGATTTTGACGTATTCTTGTCTATCACATGCTCACAAAGCTTATGGCTTTGGTTCCAATACATTCCGACATCGTTTGGTGCCTCAAATCACCATTCGAAGTTTCGTAGGGGTATAGTTGTAATTTTCACCGAAAATCGTACATTGGACTTTTGAGGTATCTTGTCTATCACATGCTCACAAAGCTTATTGCTTTGGTTCCAATGCATTCCGACATTGTTTGGTGCCTCAAATCACCATTCGAAGTTTCGTAGGGGTATAGTTGTAATTTTCACCGAAAATCGTACATTGGGATTTTGAGGTATTCTTGTCTATCACATGCTCACAAAGCTTATGGCTTTGGTTCCATTGCATTCCGACATCATTTGGTGCCTCAAATCACCATTCAAAGTTTCGTAGGCGTATAGTTGTAATTTTCACCGAAAATTGTACATTGGGATTGTGAGGTATTCTTGTCTATCACATGCTCACAAAGCGTATGGCTTTGGTTCCAATGCATTCCGACATCGTTTGGTGCCTCAAATCACCATTCAAAGTTTCGTACGGGTATAGTTGTAATTTTCACCGAAAATCGTACATTGGGATTTTGAGGTATTCTTGTCTATCACATGCTCACAAAGCTTATGGCTTTGGTTCCAATACATTCCGACATCGTTTGGTGCCTCAAATCACCATTCGAAGTTTCGTAGGGGTATAGTTGTAATTTTCACCGAAAATCGTACATTGGACTTTTGAGGTATCTTGTCTATCACATGCTCACAAAGCTTATTGCTTTGGTTCCAATGCATTCCGACATTGTTTGGTGCCTCAAATCACCATTCGAAGTTTCGTAGGGGTATAGTTGTAATTTTCACCGAAAATCGTACATTGGGATTTTGAGGTATTCTTGTCTATCACATGCTCACAAAGCTTATGACTTTGGTTCCATTGCATTCCGACATCGTTTGGTGCCTCAAATCACCATTCAAAGTTTCGTAGGCGTATAGTTGTAATTTTCGCCGAAAATCGTACATTGGGATTGTGAGGTATTCTTGTCTATCACATGCTCACAAAGCTTATGGCTTTGGTTCCAATGCATTCCGACATCGTTTGGTGCCTCAAATCACCATTCGATGTTTCGTACGGGTATAGTTGTAATTTTCACCGAAAATCGTACATTGGGATTTTGAGGTATTCTTGTCTAACACATGCTGACAAAGCTTATGGCTTTGGTTCCAACGCATTCCGACATCGTTTGGTGCCTCGAATCACCATTTGAAGTTTCGTAGTGGTATAGTTGTAATTTTCACCAAAAATCGTACATTTTGAGGAATTCTTGTCTATCACATGTTCACAAAGCTTATGGCTTTGGTTCCAATGCATTCCGACATCGTTTGGTGCCTCAAATCACAATTTGAAGTTTCGTACGGGTATGTATAGTTGTAATTTTTACAAAAAATCGTACATTGGGCTTTTGAGGTATTCTTATCTATCACATGGTCACAAAGCTAATGGCTTTGTTTACTATGCATTCCGACATCGTTTGGTGCCTCAAATTACCATTCGAAGTTTCGTACGGGTATAGTTGTAATTTTCACCGAAAATCGTACATTGGGATTTTGAGGTATTCTTGTCTATCACATGCTCACAAAGCTTATGGCTTTTGTTCCAATACATTCCGACATCGTTTGGTGCCTCAAATCACCATTCGAAGTTTCGTAGGGGTATAGTTGTAATTTTTACCGAAAATCGTACATTGGACTTTTGAGGTATCTTGTCTATCACATGCTCACAAAGCGTATTGCTTTGGTTCCAATGCATTCCGACATTGTTTGGTGCCTCAAATCACCATTCGAAGTTTCGTAGGGGTATAGTTGTAATTTTCACCGAAAATCGTACTTTGGGATTTTGAGGTATTCTTGTCTATCACATGCTCACAAAGCTTAAGGCTTTGGTTCCATTGCATTCCGACATCGTTTGGTGCTTCAAATCACCATTCGAAGTTTCGTAGGGATACAGTTGTAATTTTCACCGAAAATCGTACATTGGGATTTTGAGGTATTCTTGTCTATCACATGCTCACAAAGCTTATGGCTTTGGTTCCATTGCATTCCGACATCATTTGGTGCCTCAAATCACCATTCAAAGTTTCGTAGGCGTATAGTTGTAATTTTCATCGAAAATCGTACATTGGGATTTTGAGGTATTCTTGTCTATCACATGCTCACAAAGCTTATGACTTTGGTTCCAATACATTCCGACATCGTTTGGTGCCTCAAATCACCATTCGATGTTTCATAGGGGTATAGTTGTAATTTTCACCGAAAATCGTACATTGGACTTTTGAGGTATCTTGTCTATCACATGCTCACAAAGCTTATTGCTTTGGTTCCAATGCATTCCGACATTGTTTGGTGCCTCAAATCACCATTCAAAGTTTCGTACGGGTATAGTTGTAATTTTCACCGAAAATCGTACATTGGGATTTTGAGGTATTCTTGTCTATCACATGCTCACAAAGCTTATGGCTTTTGTTCCAATACATTCCGACATCGTTTGGTGCCTCAAATCACCATTCGAAGTTTCGTAGGGGTATAGTTGTAACTTTCACCGAAAATCGTACATTGGGATTTTGAGGTATTCTTGTCTATCACATGCTCACAAAGCTTATGGCTTTGGTTCCAATGCATTCCGACATCGTTTGGTGCCTCAAATCACCATTCAAAGTTTCGTACGGGTATAGTTGTAATTTTCACCGAAAATCGTACATTGGGATTTTGACGTATTCTTGTCTATCACATGCTCACAAAGCTTATGGCTTTGGTTCCAATACATTCCGACATCGTTTGGTGCCTCAAATCACCATTCGAAGTTTCGTAGGGGTATAGTTGTAATTTTCACCGAAAATCGTACATTGGACTTTTGAGGTATCTTGTCTATCACATGCTCACAAAGCTTATTGCTTTGGTTCCAATGCATTCCGACATTGTTTGGTGCCTCAAATCACCATTCGAAGTTTCGTAGGGGTATAGTTGTAATTTTCACCGAAAATCGTACATTGGGATTTTGAGGTATTCTTGTCTATCACATGCTCACAAAGCTTATGGCTTTGGTTCCATTGCATTCCGACATCATTTGGTGCCTCAAATCACCATTCAAAGTTTCGTAGGCGTATAGTTGTAATTTTCACCGAAAATTGTACATTGGGATTGTGAGGTATTCTTGTCTATCACATGCTCACAAAGCGTATGGCTTTGGTTCCAATGCATTCCGACATCGTTTGGTGCCTCAAATCACCATTCAAAGTTTCGTACGGGTATAGTTGTAATTTTCACCGAAAATCGTACATTGGGATTTTGAGGTATTCTTGTCTATCACATGCTCACAAAGCTTATGGCTTTGGTTCCAATACATTCCGACATCGTTTGGTGCCTCAAATCACCATTCGAAGTTTCGTAGGGGTATAGTTGTAATTTTCACCGAAAATCGTACATTGGACTTTTGAGGTATCTTGTCTATCACATGCTCACAAAGCTTATTGCTTTGGTTCCAATGCATTCCGACATTGTTTGGTGCCTCAAATCACCATTCGAAGTTTCGTAGGGGTATAGTTGTAATTTTCACCGAAAATCGTACATTGGGATTTTGAGGTATTCTTGTCTATCACATGCTCACAAAGCTTATGACTTTGGTTCCATTGCATTCCGACATCGTTTGGTGCCTCAAATCACCATTCAAAGTTTCGTAGGCGTATAGTTGTAATTTTCGCCGAAAATCGTACATTGGGATTGTGAGGTATTCTTGTCTATCACATGCTCACAAAGCGTATGGCTTTGGTTTCAATGCATTCGGACATCGTTTGGTGCCTCAAATCACCATTCAAAGTTTCGTACGGGTATAGTTGTAATTTTCACCGAAAATCGTACATTGAGATTTTGAGGTATTCTTGTCTATCACATGCTCACAAAGCTTATGGCTTTGGTTCCAATGCATTCCGACATCGTTTGGTGCCTCAAATCACCATTCAAAGTTTCGTACGGGTATAGTTGTAATTTTCACCGAAAAACGTACATTGGGATTTTGAGGTATTCTCGTCTATCACATGCTCACAAAGCTTATGGCTTTGATTCCAATGCATTCCGACATCGTTTGGTGCCTCAAATCACCATTCGAAGTTTTGTACGGGTATAGTTGTAATTATCACCGAAAATCGTACATTGGGCTTTTGAGGTATTCTTGTCTATCACATGCTCACAAAGCTTATGGCTTTGGTTCCAATGCATTCCGACATCGTTTGGTGCCTCAAATCACCATTCGAAGTTTCGTAGGGGTATAGTTGTAATTTTCACCAAAAATCGTACATTGGGATTTTGAGGTATTCTTGTCTATCACATGCTCACAAAGCTTATGGCTTTGGTTCCAATGTATTCCGACATCGTTTGGTGCCTCAAATCACCAACTTTGTATTGGTTTGTTGTTTTCGGGGAGTTGTAGTAGCCAAAATCATAGCTACTAGGATCTAGGGATTTATCCCTTCTTTTGTACAAAGTACCATTATATTTTAATGAAATTGAATCTTTATCAAAAAAAAAAGTTTCGTACGGGTATAGTTGTAATTTTCACCGAAAATCGTACATTGGGATTTTGAGGTATTCTTGTCTATCACATGCTCACAAAGCTTATGGCTTTGGTTCCAATGCATTCCGACATCGTTTGGTGCCTCAAATCACCATTCGAAGTTTCGTATGGGTATAGTTGTAATTTTCACCGAAAATTGTACATTGAGATTTTGAGGTATTCTTGTCTAACACATGCTCACAAAGCTTATGGTTTTGGTTCCAATACATTCCGACGTCGTTTGGTGCCTCAAATCACCATTCGAAGTTTCATAGGGGTATAGTAATTTTCACGAAAAATCGTACATTGGGATTTTGAGGTATTCTTGTCTATCACATGCTCACAAAGCTTATGGCTTTGGTTTCAATGCATTCTGACATCGTTTGGTGCCTCAAATCACCATTCGAAGTTTCGTAGGGGTATAGTTGTAATTTTCACCGAAAATCGTACATTGGGATTTTGAGGTATTCTTGTCTATCACATGCTCACAAAGCTTATGGCTTTGGTTCCAATGCATTCCGACATCATTTGGTGCCTCAAATCACCATTCAAAGTTTCGTACAAGTATAGTTGTAATTTTCACCGAAAATCGTACATTGGGATTTTGAGGTATTCTTGTCTATCACATGCTCACAAAGCTTATGGCTTTGATTCCAATGCATTCCGACATCGTTTGGTGCCTCAAATTACCATTCGAAGTTTCGTAGGGTATAGTTGTAATTTTCACCAAAAATCGTACATTGGACTTTTGAGGTATCTTGTCTATCACATGCTCACAAAGCTAATTGCTTTGGTTCCAATGCATTCCGACATTGTTTGGTGCCTCAAATCACCATTCGAAGTTTCGTAGGGATACAGTTGTAATTTTCACCGAAAATCGTACATTGGGATTTTGAGGTATTCTTGTCTATCACATGCTCACAAAGCTTATGGCTTTGGTTCCATTGTATTCCGACATCATTTGGTGCCTCAAATCACCATTCAAAGTTTCGTAGGCGTATAGTTGTAATTTTCACCGAAAATCGTACATTGGGATTTTGAGGTATTCTTGTCTATCACATGCTCACAAAGCTTATGACTTTGGTTCCAATACATTTCGACATCGTTTGGTGCCTCAAATCACCATTCGAAGTTTCATAGGGGTATAGTTGTAATTTTCACCGAAAATCGTACATTGGACTTTTGAGGTATCTTGTCTATCACATGCTCACAAAGCTTATGGCTTTGGTTCCAATGCATTCCGACATTGTTTGGTGCCTCAAATCACCATTCGAAGTTTCGTAGGGGTATAGTTGTAATTTTCACCGAAAATCGTACATTGGGATTTTGAGGTATTCTTGTCAATCACATGCTCACAAAACTTATGGCTTTGGTTCCATTGCATTCCGACATTATTTGGTGCCTCAAATCACCATTCAAAGTTTCGTAGGCGTATAGTTGTAATTTTCACCGAAAATCGTACATTGGGATTGTGAGGTATTCTTGTCTATCACATGCTCACAAAGCGTATGGCTTTGGTTCCAATGCATTCCGACATCGTTTGGTTCCTCAAATCACCATTCAAAGTTTCGTACGGGTATAGTTGTAATTTTCACCGAAAATCGTACATTGAGATTTTGAGGTATTCTTGTCTATCACATGCTCACAAAGCTTATGGCTTTGGTTCCAATACATTCCGACATCGTTTGGTGCCTCAAATCACCATTCGAAGTTTCGTAGGGGTATAGTTGTAATTTTCACCGAAAATCGTACATTGGACTTTTGAGGTATCTTGTCTATCACATGCTCACAAAGCTTATTGCTTTGGTTCCAATGCATTCCGACATTGTTTGGTGCCTCAAATCACCATTCGAAGTTTCGTAGGGGTATAGTTGTAATTTTCACCGAAAATCGTACATTGGGATTTTGAGGTATTCTTGTCTATCACATGCTCACAAAGCTTATGGCTTTGGTTCCATTGCATTCCGACATCATTTGGTGCCTCAAATCACCATTCAAAGTTTCGTAGGCGTATAGTTGTAATTTTCACCGAAAATCGTACATTGGGATTGTGAGGTATTCTTGTCTATCACATGCTCACAAAGCGTATGGCTTTGGTTCCAATGCATTCCGACATCGTTTGGTGCCTCAAATCACCATTCAAAGTTTCGTACGGGTATAGTTGTAATTTTCACCGAAAATCGTACATTGGGATTTTGAGGTATTCTTGTCTATCACATGCTCACAAAGCTTATGGCTTTGGTTCCAATACATTCCGACATCGTTTGGTGCCTCAAATCACCATTCGAAGTTTCGTAGGGGTATAGTTGTAATTTTCACCGAAAATCGTACATTGGACTTTTGAGGTATCTTGTCTATCACATGCTCACAAAGCTTATTGCTTTGGTTCCAATGCATTCCGACATTGTTTGGTGCCTCAAATCACCATTCGAAGTTTCGTAGGGGTATAGTTGTAATTTTCACCGAAAATCGTACATTGGGATTTTGAGGTATTCTTGTCTATCACATGCTCACAAAGCGTATGGCTTTGGTTCCATTGCATTCCGACATCGTTTGGTGCCTCAAATCACCATTCAAAGTTTCGTAGGCGTATAGTTGTAATTTTCACCGAAAATCGTACATTGGGATTGTGAGGTATTCTTGTCTATCACATGCTCACAAAGCGTATGGCTTTGGTTCCAATGCATTCCGACATCGTTTGGTGCCTCAAATCACCATTCAAAGTTTCGTACGGGTATAGTTGTAATTTTCACCGAAAATCGTACATTGGGATTTTGAGGTATTCTTGTCTATCACATGCTCACAAAGCATATGGCTTTGATTCCAATGCATTCCGACATCGTTTGGTGCCTCAAATCACCATTCGAAGTTTCGTACGGGTATAGTTGTAATTTTCACCGAAAATCGTACATTGGGCTTTTGAGGTATTCTTGTCTATCACATGCTCACAAAGCTTATGGCTTTGGTTCCAATGCATTCCGACATCGTTTGGTGCCTCAAATCACCATTCGAAGTTTCGTAGGGGTATAGTTGTAATTTTCACCAAAAATCGTACATTGGGATTTTGAGGTATTCTTGTCTATCACATGCTCACAGAGCTTATGGCTTTGGTTCCAATGCATTCCGACATCGTTTGGTGCCTCAAATCACCAACTTTGTATTGGTTTGTTGTTTTCGGGGAGTTGGAGTAGCCAAAATCATAGCTACTACTAGGATCTAGGGATTTATCCCTTCTTTTGTACAAAGTACCATTTTATTTTAATGAAATTGAATCTTTATCAAAAAAAAAAGTTTCGTACGGGTATAGTTGTAATTTTCACCGAAAATCGTACATTGGGATTTTGAGGTATTCATGTCTATCACATGCTCACAAAGCTTATGGCTTTGGTTCCAATGCATTCCGACATCGTTTGGTGCCTCAAATCACCATTCAAAGTTTCGTACGGGTATAGTTGTAATTTTCACCGAAAATCGTACATTGGGATTTTGAGGTATTCTTGTCTATCACATGCTCACAAAGCTTATGGCTTTGGTTCCAATGCATTCCGACATCGTTTGGTGCCTCAAATCACCATTCAAAGTTTCGTACGGGTATAGTTGTAATTTTCACCGAAAAACGTACATTGGGATTTTGAGGTATTCTCGTCTATCACATGCTCACAAAGCTTATGGCTTTGATTCCAATGCATTCCGACATCGTTTGGTGCCTCAAATCACCATTCGATGTTTCGTACGGGTATAGTTGTAATTATCACCGAAAATCGTACATTGGGCTTTTGAGGTATTCTTGTCTATCACATGCTCACAAAGCTTATGGCTTTGGTTCCAATGCATTCCGACATCGTTTGGTGCCTCAAATCACCATTCGAAGTTTCGTAGGGGTATAGTTGTAATTTTCACCAAAAATCGTACATTATAATTTTGAGGTATTCTTGTCTATCACATGTTCACAAAGCTTATGGATTTGGTTCCAATGCATTCCGACATCGTTTGGTGCCTCAAATCACCAACTTTGTATTGGTTTGTTGTTTTCGGGGAGTTGGAGTAGCCAAAATCATAGCTACTAGGATCTAGGGATTTATCCCTTCTTTTGTACAAAGTACCATTATATTTTAATGAAATTGAATCTTTATCAAAAAAAAAAGTTTCGTACGGGTATAGTTGTAATTTTCACCGAAAATCGTACATTGGGATTTTGAGGTATTCTTGTCTATCACATGCTCACAAAGCTTATGGCTTTGGTTCCAATGCATTCCGACATCGTTTGGTGCCTCAAATCACCATTCGAAGTTTCGTATGGGTATAGTTGTAATTTTCACCGAAAATCGTACATTGGGATTTTGAGGTATTCTTGTCTATCACATGCTCACAAAGCTTATGGCTTTGGTTCCAATACATTCCGACATCGTTTGGTGCCTCAAATCACCATTCGAAGTTTCGTAGGGGTATAGTTGTAATTTTCACCGAAAATCGTACATTGGACTTTTGAGGTATCTTGTCTATCACATGCTCACAAAGCTTATTGCTTTGGTTCCAATGCATTCCGACATTGTTTGGTGCCTCAAATCACCATTCGAAGTTTCGTAGGGGTATAGTTGTAATTTTCACCGAAAATCGTACATTGGGATTTTGAGGTATTCTTGTCTATCACATGCTCACAAAGCGTATGGCTTTGGTTCCATTGCATTCCGACATCGTTTGGTGCCTCAAATCACCATTCAAAGTTTCGTAGGCGTATAGTTGTAATTTTCACCGAAAATCGTACATTGGGATTGTGAGGTATTCTTGTCTATCACATGCTCACAAAGCGTATGGCTTTGGTTCCAATGCATTCCGACATCGTTTGGTGCCTCAAATCACCATTCAAAGTTTCGTACGGGTATAGTTGTAATTTTCACCGAAAATCGTACATTGGGATTTTGAGGTATTCTTGTCTATCACATGCTCACAAAGCATATGGCTTTGATTCCAATGCATTCCGACATCGTTTGGTGCCTCAAATCACCATTCGAAGTTTCGTACGGGTATAGTTGTAATTTTCACCGAAAATCGTACATTGGGCTTTTGAGGTATTCTTGTCTATCACATGCTCACAAAGCTTATGGCTTTGGTTCCAATGCATTCCGACATCGTTTGGTGCCTCAAATCACCATTCGAAGTTTCGTAGGGGTATAGTTGTAATTTTCACCAAAAATCGTACATTGGGATTTTGAGGTATTCTTGTCTATCACATGCTCACAAAGCTTATGGCTTTGGTTCCAATGCATTCCGACATCGTTTGGTGCCTCAAATCACCAACTTTGTATTGGTTTGTTGTTTTCGGGGAGTTGGAGTAGCCAAAATCATAGCTACTACTAGGATCTAGGGATTTATCCCTTCTTTTGTACAAAGTACCATTTTATTTTAATGAAATTGAATCTTTATCAAAAAAAAAAGTTTCGTACGGGTATAGTTGTAATTTTCACCGAAAATCGTACATTGGGATTTTGAGGTATTCATGTCTATCACATGCTCACAAAGCTTATGGCTTTGGTTCCAATACATTCCGACATCGTTTGGTGCCTCAAATCACCATTCGAAGTTTCGTATGGGTATAGTTGTAATTTTCACCGAAAATCGTACATTGGGATTTTGAGGTATTCTTGTCTATCACATGCTCACAAAGCTTATGGCTTTGGTTCCAATGCATTCCGACATCGTTTGGTGCCTCAAATCACCATTCGAAGTTTCGTAGGGGTATAGTTGTAATTTTCACCAAAAATCGTACATTGGGATTTTTTGGGATGGCAATGGGGCGGGTCGGGTCCGGGTAATGCTGGACCCGAGACCCGCCCCGGTCAGAATTTTTAGGACCCGGACCCGCCCCGAACCCGGTAATACCCGGACCCGCCCCGGACCCGGTGGGTACCCGACGAGTCCGGGTCCTACCCGATGGACCCGGTCAAAATGTATTTTTTTTAAATTTTTTTATCAAAAATATATTTAAAACTAATATAAATAATACAAAACCAATATAAACTAAAATACATTAAAAAAAAAAATATTCAACACACTTAAGTCATTCATAAATCACAATAAGACAAATCAAAATAGGTAAAATAATTCAAGTTTTCTCCAAAGTTCAAATTTGAAAACAAATTAAATACCAAATAAACATCATTTAAATAATCTTATTATTGTTTAATCTAAAATTATATATTATTATATTAATTTTTATTTGATTTTATAATTTTATAATATTGTAATAATAAAAAAAATATAAAATATATAATTTCATGTTAACGGGGCGAGTCCGGGTCCGGGACGGGTATATGTTGGACCCGGACCCGCCCCGGACCCGGCCGGGTCTTGATTTTTGATACCCGGACCCGGCCCCATCGGGACGGGTCCGGGACGGGTAATTAAATTACCCGGCCCCATTGCCATCCCTAGGGATTTTGAGGTATTCTTGTCTATCACATGCTCACAAAGCTTATGGCTTTGGTTCCAATGCATTCCGACATCGTTTGGTGCCTCAAATCACCAACTTTGTATTGGTTTGTTGTTTTCGGGGAGTTGGAGTAGCCAAAATCATAGCTACTACTAGGATCTAGGGATTTATCCCTTCTTTTGTACAAAGTACCATTTTATTTTAATGAAATTGAATCTTTATCAAAAAAAAAAGTTTCGTACGGGTATAGTTGTAATTTTCACCGAAAATCGTACATTGAGATTTTGAGTTATTCTTGTCTATCACATGCTCACAAAGCTTATGGCTTTGGTTCCAATGCATTCTGACATCGTTTGGTGCCTCAAATCACCATTCAAAGTTTCGTAGGGGTATAGTTGTAATTTTCACCGAAAATCGTACATTGGGATTTTGAGGTATTCTTGTCTATCACATGCTCACAAAGCTTATGGCTTTGGTTCCAATGCATTCCGACATCGTTTGGTGCCTCAAATCACCATTCGAAGTTTCGTATGGGTATAGTTGTAATTTTCACCGAAAATCGTACATTGGGATTTTGAGGTATTCTTGTCTATCACATGCTCACAAAGCTTATAGCTTTGGTTCCAATACATTCCGTCGTCGTTTGGTGCCTCAAATCACCATTCGAAGTTTCATAGGGGTATAGTAATTTTCACGAAAAATCGTACATTGGGATTTTGAGGTATTCTTGTCTATCACATGCTCACAAAGCTTATGGCTTTGGTTTCAATGCATTCCGACATCGTTTGGTGCCTCAAATCACCATTCGAAGTTTCGTAGGGGTATAGTTGTAATTTTCAACGAAAATCTTACATTGGAATTTTGAGGTATTCTTGTCTATCACATGCTCACAAAGCTTATGGCTTTGGTTCCAATGCATTCCGACATCGTTTGGTGCCTCAAATCACCATTCAAAGTTTCGTACGGGTATAGTTGTAATTTTCACCGAAAATCGTACATTGGGATTTTGAGGTATTCTTGTCTATCACATGCTCACAAAGCTTATGGCTTTGATTCCAATGCATTCCGACATCGTTTGGTGCCTCAAATTACCATTCGAAGTTTCGTAGGGTATAGTTGTAATTTTCACCAAAAATCGTACATTGGACTTTTGAGGTATCTTGTCTATCACATGCTCACAAAGCTTATTGCTTTGGTTCCAATGCATTCCGACATTGTTTGGTGCCTCAAATCACCATTCGAAGTTTCGTAGGGGTATAGTTGTAATTTTCAACGAAAATCGTACATTGGGATTTTGAGGTATTCTTGTCTATCACATGCTCACAAAGCTTATGGCTTTGGTTCCATTGCATTCCGACATCGTTTGGTGCCTCAAATCACCATTCAAAGTTTCGTAGGCGTATAGTTATAATTTTCACCGAAAATCGTACATTGGGATTGTGAGGTATTCTTGTCTATCACATGCTCACAAAGCGTATGGCTTTGGTTGCAATGCATTCCGACATCGTTTGGTGCCTCAAATCACCATTCAAAGTTTCGTACGGGTATAGTTGTAATTTTCACCGAAAATCGTACATTGGGATTTTGAGGTATTCTTGTCTATCACATGCTCACAAAGCTTATGGCTTTGGTTCCAATACATTCCGACATCGTTTGGTGCCTCAAATCACCATTCGAAGTTTCGTAGGGGTATAGTTGTAATTTTCACCGAAAATCGTACATTGGGATTGTGAGGTATTCTTGTCTATCACATGCTCACAAAGCGTATGGCTTTGGTTCCAATGCATTCCGACATCGTTTGGTGCCTCAAATCACCATTCAAAGTTTCGTACGGGTATAGTTGTAATTTTCACCGAAAATCGTACATTGGGATTTTGTGGTATTCTTGTCTATCACATGCTCACAAAGCTTATAGCTTTGGTTCCAATGCATTCCGACATCGTTTGGTGCCTCAAATCACCATTCGAAGTTTCGTATGGGTATAGTTGTAATTTTCACCGAAAATCGTACATTGGGATTTTGAGGTATTCTTGTCTAACACATGCTCACAAAGCTTATGGCTTTGGTTCCAATACATTCCGACGTCGTTTGGTGCCTCAAATCACCATTCGAAGTTTCATAGGGGTATAGTAATTTTCACGAAAAATCGTACATTGGGATTTTGAGGTATTCTTGTCTATCACATGCTCACAAAGCTTATGGCTTTGGTTTCAATGCATTCCGACATCGTTTGGTGCCTCAAATCACCATTCGAAGTTTCGTAGGTGTATAGTTGTAATTTTCACCGAAAATCGTACATTGGGATTTTGAGGTATTCTTGTCTATCACATGCTCACAAAGCTTATGGCTTTGGTTCCAATGCATTCCGACATCGTTTGGTGCCTCAAATCACCATTCAAAGTCTCGTACGGGTATAGTTGTAATTTTCACCGAAAATCGTACATTGGGATTTTGAGGTATTCTTGTCTATCACATGCTCACAAAGCTTATGGCTTTGGTTCCAATGCATTCCGACATCGTTTGGTGCCTCAAATCACCATTCAAAGTTTCGTACGGGTATAGATGTAATTTTCACCGAAAATCGTAAATCGGGATTTTGAGGTATTCTTGTCTATCACATGCTCACAAAGCTTATGGCTTTGGTTCCAATGCATTCCGACATCGTTTGGTGCCTCAAATCACCATTCAAAGTTTCGTACGGGTATAGTTGTAATTTTCACCGAAAATCGTACATTGGGATTTTGAGATATTCTTGTCTATCACATGCTCACAAAGCTTATGGCTTTGATTTCAATGCATTCCGACATCGTTTGGTGCCTGAAATCACCATTCGATGTTTCGTACGGGTATAGTTGTAATTTTCACCGAAAATCGTACATTGGGCTTTTGAGGTATTCTTGTCTATCACATGCTCACAAAGCTTATGGCTTTGGTTCCAATGCATTCCGACATCGTTTGGTGCCTCAAATCACCATTCGAAGTTTCGTAGGAGTATAGTTGTAATATTCACCAAATATCGTACATTGGGATTTTGAGGTATTCTTGTCTATCACATGCTCACAAAGCTTATGGCTTTGGTTCCAATGCATTCCGACATCGTTTGGTGCCTCAAATCACCATTCGTAGTTTCGTATGGGTATAGTTGTATTTTTCACCAAAAATCGTACATTGGGATTTTGAGGTATTCTTGTCTATCACATGCTCACAAAGCTTATGGCTTTGGTTCCATTGCATTCCGACATCGTTTGGTGCCTCAAATCACCATTCAAAGTTTCGTAGGCGTATAGTTGTAATTTTCACCGAAAATCGTACATTGGGATTGTGAGGTATTCTTGTCTATCACATGCTCACAAAGCGTATGGCTTTGGTTGCAATGCATTCCGACATCGTTTGGTGCCTCAAATCACCATTCAAAGTTTCGTACGGGTATAGTTGTCATTTTCACCGAAAATCGTACATTGGGATTTTGAGGTATTCTTGTCTATCACATGCTCACAAAGCTTATGGCTTTGATTCCAATGCACTCCGACATCGTTTGGTGCCTCAAATCACCATTCGAAGTTTCGTAGGGGTATAGTTGTAATTTTCACCGAAAATCGTACATTGGGATTTTGAGGTATTCTTGTCTATCACATGCTCACAAAGCTTATGGCTTTGGTTCCAATGCATTCCGACATCGTTTGGTGCCTCAAATCACCATTCAAAGTTTCGTACGGGTATAGTTGTAATTTTCACCGAAAATCGTACATTGGGATTTTGAGGTATTCTTGTCTATCACATGCTCACAAAGCTTATGGCTTTGATTCCAATGCATTCCGACATCGTTTGGTGCCTCAAATTACCATTCGAAGTTTCGTAGGGTATAGTTGTAATTTTCACCAAAAATCGTACATTGGACTTTTGAGGTATCTTGTCTATCACATGCTCACAAAGCTTATTGCTTTGGTTCCAATGCATTCCGACGTCGTTTGGTGCCTCAAATCACCATTCGAAGTTTCATAGGGGTATAGTAATTTTCACGAAAAATCGTACATTGGGATTTTGAGGTATTCTTGTCTATCACATGCTCACAAAGCTTATGGCTTTGGTTTCAATGCATTCCGACATCGTTTGGTGCCTCAAATCACCATTCGAAGTTTCGTAGGTGTATAGTTGTAATTTTCACCGAAAATCGTACATTGGAATTTTGAGGTATTCTTGTCTATCACATGCTCACAAAGCTTATAGCTTTGGTTCCAATGCATTCCGACATCGTTTGGTGCCTCAAATCACCATTCAAAGTCTCGTACGGGTATAGTTGTAATTTTCACCGAAAATCGTACATTGGGATTTTGAGGTATTCTTGTCTATCACATGCTCACAAAGCTTATGGCTTTGGTTCCAATGCATTCCGACATCGTTTGGTGCCTCAAATCACCATTCAAAGTTTCGTACGGGTATAGATGTAATTTTCACCGAAAATCGTACATCGGGATTTTGAGGTATTCTTGTCTATCACATGCTCACAAAGCTTATGGCTTTGGTTCCAATGCATTCCGACATCGTTTGGTGCCTCAAATCACCATTCAAAGTTTCGTACGGGTATAGTTGTAATTTTCACCGAAAATCGTACATTGGGATTTTGAGATATTCTTGTCTATCACATGCTCACAAAGCTTATGGCTTTGATTTCAATGCATTCCGACATCGTTTGGTGCCTGAAATCACCATTCGATGTTTCGTACGGGTATAGTTGTAATTTTCACCGAAAATCGTACATTGGGCTTTTGAGGTATTCTTGTCTATCACATGCTCACAAAGCTTATGGCTTTGGTTCCAATGCATTCCGACATCGTTTGGTGCCTCAAATCACCATTCGAAGTTTCGTAGGAGTATAGTTGTAATTTTCACCAAAAATCGTACATTGGGATTTTGAGGTATTCTTGTCTATCACATGCTCACAAAGCTTATGGCTTTGGTTCCAATGCATTCCGACATCGTTTGGTGCCTCAAATCACCATTCGTAGTTTCGTATGGGTATAGTTGTATTTTTCACCAAAAATCGTACATTGGGATTTTGAGGTATTCTTGTCTATCACATGCTCACAAAGCTTATGGCTTTGGTTCCATTGCATTCCGACATCGTTTGGTGCCTCAAATCACCATTCAAAGTTTCGTAGGCGTATAGTTGTAATTTTCACCGAAAATCGTACATTGGGATTGTGAGGTATTCTTGTCTATCACATGCTCACAAAGCGTATGGCTTTGGTTGCAATGCATTCCGACATCGTTTGGTGCCTCAAATCACCATTCAAAGTTTCGTACGGGAATAGTTGTCATTTTCACCGAAAATCGTACATTGGGATTTTGAGGTATTCTTGTCTATCACATGCTCACAAAGCTTATGGCTTTGATTCCAATGCACTCCGACATCGTTTGGTGCCTCAAATCACCATTCGAAGTTTCGTAGGGGTATAGTTGTAATTTTCACCGAAAATCGTACATTGGGATTTTGAGGTATTCTTGTCTATCACATGCTCACAAAGCTTATGGCTTTGGTTCCAATGCATTCCGACATCGTTTGGTGCCTCAAATCATCATTCAAAGTTTCGTACGGGTATAGTTGTAATTTTCAACGAAAATCGTACATTGGGATTTTGAGGTATTCTTGTCTATCACATGCTCACAAAGCTTATGGCTTTGATTCCAATGCATTCCGACATCGTTTGGTGCCTCAAATTACCATTCGAAGTTTCGTAGGGTATAGTTGTAATTTTCACCAAAAATCGTACATTGGACTTTTGAGGTATCTTGTCTATCACATGCTCACAAAGCTTATTGCTTTGGTTCCAATGCATTTCGACGTCGTTTGGTGCCTCAAATCACCATTCGAAGTTTCATAGGGGTATAGTAATTTTCACGAAAAATCGTACATTGGGATTTTGAGGTATTCTTGTCTATCACATGCTCACAAAGCTTATGGCTTTGGTTTCAATGCATTCCGACATCGTTTGGTGCCTCAAATCACCATTCGAAGTTTCGTAGGTGTATAGTTGTAATTTTCACCGAAAATCGTACATTGGGATTTTGAGGTATTCTTGTCTATCACATGCTCACAAAGCTTATGGCTTTGGTTCCAATGCATTCCGACATCGTTTGGTGCCTCAAATCACCATTCAAAGTCTCGTACGGGTATAGTTGTAATTTTCACCGAAAATCGTACATTGGGATTTTGAGGTATTCTTGTCTATCACATGCTCACAAAGCTTATGGCTTTGGTTCCAATGCATTCCGACATCGTTTGGTGCCTCAAATCACCATTCAAAGTTTCGTACGGGTATAGATGTAATTTTCACCGAAAATCGTACATCGGGATTTTGAGGTATTCTTGTCTATCACATGCTCACAAAGCTTATGGCTTTGGTTCCAATGCATTCCGACATCGTTTGGTGCCTCAAATCACCATTCAAAGTTTCGTACGGGTATAGTTGTAATTTTCACCGAAAATCGTACATTGGGATTTTGAGATATTCTTGTCTATCACATGCTCACAAAGCTTATGGCTTTGATTTCAATGCATTCCGACATCGTTTGGTGCCTGAAATCACCATTCGATGTTTCGTACGGGTATAGTTGTAATTTTCACCGAAAATCGTACATTGGGCTTTTGAGGTATTCTTGTCTATCACATGCTCACAAAGCTTATGGCTTTGGTTCCAATGCATTCCGACATCGTTTGGTGCCTCAAATCACCATTCGAAGTTTCGTAGGAGTATAGTTGTAATTTTCACCAAAAATCGTACATTGGGATTTTGAGGTATTCTTGTCTATCACATGCTCACAAAGCTTATGGCTTTGGTTCCAATGCATTCCGACATCGTTTGGTGCCTCAAATCACCATTCGTAGTTTCGTATGGGTATAGTTGTATTTTTCACCAAAAATCGTACATTGGGATTTTGAGGTATTCTTGTCTATCACATGCTCACAAAGCTTATGGCTTTGGTTCCATTGCATTCCGACATCGTTTGGTGCCTCAAATCACCATTCAAAGTTTCGTAGGCGTATAGTTGTAATTTTCACCGAAAATCGTACATTGGGATTGTGAGGTATTCTTGTCTATCACATGCTCACAAAGCGTATGGCTTTGGTTGCAATGCATTCCGACATCGTTTGGTGCCTCAAATCACCATTCAAAGTTTCGTACGGGTATAGTTGTCATTTTCACCGAAAATCGTACATTGGGATTTTGAGGTATTCTTGTCTATCACATGCTCACAAAGCTTATGGCTTTGATTCCAATGCACTCCGACATCGTTTGGTGCCTCAAATCACCATTCGAAGTTTCGTAGGGGTATAGTTGTAATTTTCACCGAAAATCGTACATTGGGATTTTGAGGTATTCTTGTCTATCACATGCTCACAAAGCTTTATGGCTTTGGTTCCAATGCATTCCGACATCGTTTGGTGCCTCAAATCACCATTCAAAGTTTCGTACGGGTATAGTTGTAATTTTCACCGAAAATCGTACATTGGGATTTTGAGGTATTCTTGTCTATCACATGCTCACAAAGCTTATGGCTTTGATTCCAATGCATTCCGACATCGTTTGGTGCCTCAAATTACCATTCGAAGTTTCGTAGGGTATAGTTGTAATTTTCACCAAAAATCGTACATTGGACTTTTGAGGTATCTTGTCTATCACATGCTCACAAAGCTTATTGCTTTGGTTCCAATGCATTCCGACATTGTTTGGTGCCTCAAATCACCATTCGAAGTTTCGTAGGGGTATAGTTGTAATTTTCAACGAAAATTGTACATTGGAATTTTGAGGTATTCTTGTCTATCACATGCTCACAAAGCTTATGGCTTTGGTTCCATTGCATTCTGACATCGTTTGGTGCCTCAAATCACCATTCAAAGTTTCGTAGGCGTATAGTTGTAATTTTCACCGAAAATCGTACATTGGGATTGTGAGGTATTCTTGTCTATCACATGCTCACAAAGCGTATGGCTTTGGTTGCAATGCATTCCGACATCGTTTGGTGCCTCAAATCACCATTCAAAGTTTCGTACGGGTATAGTTTTAATTTTCACCGAAAATCGTACATTGGAATTTTGAGGTATTCTTGTCTATCACATGCTCACAAAGCTTATGGCTTTGGTTCCAATACATTTCGACATCGTTTGGTGCCTCAAATCACCATTCGAAGTTTCGTAGGGGTATAGTTGAAATTTTCACCGAAAATTGTACATTGGGATTGTGAGGTATTCTTGTCTATCACATGCTCACAAAGCGTATGGCTTTGGTTCCAATGCATTCCGACATCGTTTGGTGCCTCAAATCACCATTCAAAGTTTCGTACGGGTATAGTTGTAATTTTCACCGAAAATCGTACATTGGGATTTTGAGGTATTCTTGTCTATCACATGCTCACAAAGCTTATGGCTTTGGTTTCAATGCATTCCGACATCGTTTGGTGCCTCAAATCACCATTCAAAGTCTCGTACGGGTATAGTTGTAATTTTCACCGAAAATCGTACATTGGGATTTTGAGGTATTCTTGTCTATCACATGCTCACAAAGCTTATGGCTTTGGTTCCAATGCATTCCGACATCGTTTGGTGCCTCAAATCACCATTCAAAGTTTCGTACGGGTATAGTTGTAATTTTCACCGAAAATCGTACATCGGGATTTTGAGGTATTTTTGTCTATCACATGCTCACAAAGCTTATGGCTTTGGTTCCAATGCATTCCGACATCGTTTGGTGCCTCAAATCACCATTCAAAGTTTCGTACGGGTATAGTTGTAATTTTCACCGAAAAGCGTACATTGGGATTTTGAGATATTCTTGTCTATCACATGCTCACAAAGCTTGTGGCTTTGATTCCAATGCATTCCGACATCGTTTGGTGCCTGAAATCACCATTCGATGTTTCGTACGGGTATAGTTGTAATTTTCACCGAAAATCGTACATTGGGCTTTTGAGGTATTCTTGTCTATCACATGCTCACAAAGCTTATGGCTTTGGTTCCAATGCATTCCGACATCGTTTGGTGCCTCAAATCACCATTCGAAATTTCGTAGGGGTATAGTTGTAATTTTCACCAAAAATCGTACATTGGGATTTTGAGGTATTCTTGTCTATCACATGCTCACAAAGCTTATGGCTTTGGTTCCAATGCATTCCGACATCGTTTGGTGCCTCAAATCACCATTCGTAGTTTCGTATGGGTATAGTTGTAATTTTCACCGAAAATCGTACATTGGGATTTTGAGGTATTCTTGTCTATCACATGCTCACAAAGCTTATGGCTTTGGTTCCAATGCATTCCGACATCGTTTGGTGCCTCAAATCACCATTCGAAGTTTCGTATGGGTATAGTTGTAAATTTCACCAAAAATCGTACTTTGTGATTTTGAGGTATTCTTGTCTAACACATGCTCACATAGCTTATGGCTTTGGTTCCAATACATTCCGACGTCGTTTGGTGCCTCAAATCACCATTCGAAGTTTCATAGGGGTATAGTAATTTTCACGAAAAATCGTACATTGGGATTTTGAGGTATTCTTGTCTATCACATGCTCACAAAGCTTATGGCTTTGGTTTCAATGCATTCCGACATCGTTTGGTGCCTCAAATCACTATTCAAAGTTTCATAGGGGTATAGTTGTAATTTTCACCGAAAATCGTACATTGGAATTTTGAGGTATTCTTGTCTATCACATGCTCACAAAGCTTATGGCTTTGGTTCCAATGCATTCCGACATCGTTTGGTGCCTCAAATCACCATTCGAAGTTTCGTACGGGTATTGTTGTAATTTTCACCGAAAATCGTATATTGGGATTTTGAGGTATTCTTATCTATCACATGCTCACAAAGCTTATGGCTTTGGTTCCAATGCATTCCGACATCGTTTGGTGCTTCAAATCACCATTTGAAGTTTCGTATGGGTATAGTTGTAATTTTCACCGAAAATCGTACATTGAGATTTTGAGGTATTCTTGTCTAACACATGCTCACAAAGCTTATGGCTTTGGTTCCAATACATTCCGACGTCGTTTGGTGCCTTAAATCACCATTCGAAGTTTCATAGGGGTATAGTAATTTTCACGAAAAATCGTACATTGGGATTTTGAGGTATTCTTGTCTATCACATGCTCACAAAGCTTATGGCTTTGGTTTCAATGCATTCCGACATCGTTTGGTGCCTCAAATCACCATTCGAAGTTTCGTACGGGTATAGTTTTAATTTTCACCGAAAATCGTACATTGGGATTTTGAGGTATTCTTGTCTATCACATGCTCACAAAGCTTATGGCTTTGGTTCCAATACATTTCGACATCGTTTGGTGCCTCAAATCACCATTCGAAGTTTCGTAGGGTTATAGTTGTAATTTTCCCCGAAAATCGTACATTGGGATTTTGAGGTATTCTTGTCTATCACATGCTCACAAAGCTTATGGCTTTGGTTCCAATGCATTCCGACGACACCATTCGAAGTTTCGTAGCGGTATAGTTGTAATTTTACCCAAAAATCGTACATCCTTTGGAGGTATTCTTGTCTATCACATGCTTACAAAGCTTATGGCTTTGATTCCAATGCATTCCGACATCGTTTGGTGCCTCAAATCACCATTCGAAGTTTCGTACGGGTATAGTTGTAATTTTTACCGAAAATCGTACATTGGGCTTTTGAGGTATTCTTGTCTATCACATGCTCACAAAGCTCGTGGCTTTGGTTCCAATGCATTCCGACATCGTTTGATGCCTCAAATCACCATTCGAACTTTCGTAGGAGTATAGTTATAATTTTCACCGAAAATTATACATTGGAATTTTGAGGTATTCTTGTCTATCACATGCTCACAAAGCTTATGGCTTTGGTTCCATTGCATTCTGACATCGTTTGGTGCCTCAAATCACCATTCAAAGTTTCGTAGGCGTATAGTTGTAATTTTCACCGAAAATCGTACATTGGGATTGTGAGGTATTCTTGTCTATCACATGCTCACAAAGCGTATGGCTTTGGTTGCAATGCATTCCGACATCGTTTGGTGCCTCAAATCACCATTCAAAGTTTCGTACGGGTATAGTTTTAATTTTCACCGAAAATCGTACATTGGAATTTTGAGGTATTCTTGTCTATCACATGCTCACAAAGCTTATGGCTTTGGTTCCAATACATTTCGACATCGTTTGGTGCCTCAAATCACCATTCGAAGTTTCGTAGGGGTATAGTTGAAATTTTCACCGAAAATTGTACATTGGGATTGTGAGGTATTCTTGTCTATCACATGCTCACAAAGCGTATGGCTTTGGTTCCAATGCATTCCGACATCGTTTGGTGCCTCAAATCACCATTCAAAGTTTCGTACGGGTATAGTTGTAATTTTCACCGAAAATCGTACATTGGGATTTTGAGGTATTCTTGTCTATCACATGCTCACAAAGCTTATGGCTTTGGTTCCAATGCATTCCGACATCGTTTGGTGCCTCAAATCACCATTCAAAGTCTCGTACGGGTATAGTTGTAATTTTCACCGAAAATCGTACATTGGGATTTTGAGGTATTCTTGTCTATCACATGCTCACAAAGCTTATGGCTTTGGTTCCAATGCATTCCGACATCGTTTGGTGCCTCAAATCACCATTCAAAGTTTCGTACGGGTATAGTTGTAATTTTCACCGAAAATCGTACATCGGGATTTTGAGGTATTTTTGTCTATCACATGCTCACAAAGCTTATGGCTTTGGTTCCAATGCATTCCGACATCGTTTGGTGCCTCAAATCACCATTCAAAGTTTCGTACGGGTATAGTTGTAATTTTCACCGAAAAGCGTACATTGGGATTTTGAGATATTCTTGTCTATCACATGCTCACAAAGCTTGTGGCTTTGATTCCAATGCATTCCGACATCGTTTGGTGCCTGAAATCACCATTCGATGTTTCGTACGGGTATAGTTGTAATTTTCACCGAAAATCGTACATTGGGCTTTTGAGGTATTCTTGTCTATCACATGCTCACAAAGCTTATGGCTTTGGTTCCAATGCATTCCGACATCGTTTGGTGCCTCAAATCACCATTCGAAATTTCGTAGGGGTATAGTTGTAATTTTCACCAAAAATCGTACATTGGGATTTTGAGGTATTCTTGTCTATCACATGCTCACAAAGCTTATGGCTTTGGTTCCAATGCATTCCGACATCGTTTGGTGCCTCAAATCACCATTCGTAGTTTCGTATGGGTATAGTTGTAATTTTTACCGAAAATCGTACATTGGGATTTTGAGGTATTCTTGTCTATCACATGCTCACAAAGCTTATGGCTTTGGTTCCAATGCATTCCGACATCGTTTGGTGCCTCAAATCACCATTCGAAGTTTCGTATGGGTATAGTTGTAAATTTCACCAAAAATCGTACTTTGTGATTTTGAGGTATTCTTGTCTAACACATGCTCACATAGCTTATGGCTTTGGTTCCAATACATTCCGACGTCGTTTGGTGCCTCAAATCACCATTCGAAGTTTCATAGGGGTATAGTAATTTTCACGAAAAATCGTACATTGGGATTTTGAGGTATTCTTGTCTATCACATGCTCACAAAGCTTATGGCTTTGGTTTCAATGCATTCCGACATCGTTTGGTGCCTCAAATCACTATTCAAAGTTTCATAGGGGTATAGTTGTAATTTTCACCGAAAATCGTACATTGGGATTTTGAGGTATTCTTGTCTATCACATGCTCACAAAGCTTATGGCTTTGGTTCCAATGCATTCCGACATCGTTTGGTGCCTCAAATCACCATTCAAAGTCTCGTACGGGTATAGTTGTAATTTTCACCGAAAATCGTACATTGGGATTTTGAGGTATTCTTGTCTATCACATGCTCACAAAGCTTATGGCTTTGGTTCCAATGCATTCCGACATCGTTTGGTGCCTCAAATCACCATTCAAAGTTTCGTACGGGTATAGTTGTAATTTTCACCGAAAATCGTACATCGGGATTTTGAGGTATTTTTGTCTATCACATGCTCACAAAGCTTATGGCTTTGGTTCCAATGCATTCCGACATCGTTTGGTGCCTCAAATCACCATTCAAAGTTTCGTACGGGTATAGTTGTAATTTTCACCGAAAAGCGTACATTGGGATTTTGAGATATTCTTGTCTATCACATGCTCACAAAGCTTGTGGCTTTGATTCCAATGCATTCCGACATCGTTTGGTGCCTGAAATCACCATTCGATGTTTCGTACGGGTATAGTTGTAATTTTCACCGAAAATCGTACATTGGGCTTTTGAGGTATTCTTGTCTATCACATGCTCACAAAGCTTATGGCTTTGGTTCCAATGCATTCCGACATCGTTTGGTGCCTCAAATCACCATTCGAAATTTCGTAGGGGTATAGTTGTAATTTTCACCAAAAATCGTACATTGGGATTTTGAGGTATTCTTGTCTATCACATGCTCACAAAGCTTATGGCTTTGGTTCCAATGCATTCCGACATCGTTTGGTGCCTCAAATCACCATTCGTAGTTTCGTATGGGTATAGTTGTAATTTTCACCGAAAATCGTACATTGGGATTTTGAGGTATTCTTGTCTATCACATGCTCACAAAGCTTATGGCTTTGGTTCCAATGCATTCCGACATCGTTTGGTGCCTCAAATCACCATTCGAAGTTTCGTATGGGTATAGTTGTAAATTTCACCAAAAATCGTACTTTGTGATTTTGAGGTATTCTTGTCTAACACATGCTCACATAGCTTATGGCTTTGGTTCCAATACATTCCGACGTCGTTTGGTGCCTCAAATCACCATTCGAAGTTTCATAGGGGTATAGTAATTTTCACGAAAAATCGTACATTGGGATTTTGAGGTATTCTTGTCTATCACATGCTCACAAAGCTTATGGCTTTGGTTTCAATGCATTCCGACATCGTTTGGTGCCTCAAATCACTATTCAAAGTTTCATAGGGGTATAGTTGTAATTTTCACCGAAAATCGTACATTGGGATTTTGAGGTATTCTTGTCTATCACATGCTCACAAAGCTTATGGCTTTGGTTCCAATGCATTCCGACATCGTTTGGTGCCTCAAATCACCATTCGAAGTTTCGTACGGGTATTGTTGTAATTTTCACCGAAAATCGTATATTGGGATTTTGAGGTATTCTTATCTATCACATGCTCACAAAGCTTATGGCTTTGGTTCCAATGCATTCCGACATCGTTTGGTGCTTCAAATCACCATTTGAAGTTTCGTATGGGTATAGTTGTAATTTTCACCGAAAATCGTACATTGAGATTTTGAGGTATTCTTGTCTAACACATGCTCACAAAGCTTATGGCTTTGGTTCCAATACATTCCGACGTCGTTTGGTGCCTTAAATCACCATTCGAAGTTTCATAGGGGTATAGTAATTTTCACGAAAAATCGTACATTGGGATTTTGAGGTATTCTTGTCTATCACATGCTCACAAAGCTTATGGCTTTGGTTTCAATGCATTCCGACATCGTTTGGTGCCTCAAATCACCATTCGAAGTTTCGTACGGGTATAGTTTTAATTTTCACCGAAAATCGTACATTGGGATTTTGAGGTATTCTTGTCTATCACATGCTCACAAAGCTTATGACTTTGGTTCCAATACATTTCGACATCGTTTGGTGCCTCAAATCACCATTCGAAGTTTCGTAGGGTTATAGTTGTAATTTTCCCCGAAAATCGTACATTGGGATTTTGAGGTATTCTTGTCTATCACATGCTCACAAAGCTTATGGCTTTGGTTCCAATGCATTCCGACGACACCATTCGAAGTTTCGTAGCGGTATAGTTGTAATTTTACCCAAAAATCGTACATCCTTTGGAGGTATTCTTGTCTATCACATGCTTACAAAGCTTATGGCTTTGATTCCAATGCATTCCGACATCGTTTGGTGCCTCAAATCACCATTCGAAGTTTCGTACGGGTATAGTTGTAATTTTTACCGAAAATCGTACATTGGGCTTTTGAGGTATTCTTGTCTATCACAAGCTCACAAAGCTCGTGGCTTTGGTTCCAATGCATTCCGACATCGTTTGATGCCTCAAATCACCATTCGAACTTTCGTAGGAGTATAGTTATAATTTTCACCGAAAATTATACATTGGTATTTTGAGGTATTCTTGTCTATCACATGCTCACAAAGCTTATGGCTTTGGTTCTAATGGATTCCGACATCGTTTGGTGCCTCAAATCACCATTCAAAGTTTCGTAAGGGTATAGTTGTAATTTTCACCGAAAATCTTACATTGGCATTTTGAGGTATTCTTGTCTATCACATGCTCACAAAACTTATGGCTTTGGTTCCAATGCATTCCGACATCGTTTGGTGCCTCAAATCACCATTCAAAGTTTCGTACGGGTATAGTTGTAATTTTCACCGAAAAGCGTACATTGGGATTTTGAGATATTCTTGTCTATCACATGCTCTCAAAGCTTATGGCTTTGATTCCAATGCATTCCGACATCGTTTGGTGCCTGAAATCACCATTCGATGTTTCGTACGGGTATAGTTGTAAATTTCACCGGAAATCGTACATTGGGCTTTTGAGGTATTCTTGTCTATCACATGCTCACAAAGCTTATGGCTTTGGTTCCAATGCATTCCGACATCGTTTGGTGCCTCAAATCACCATTCGAAGTTTCGTAGGGGTATAGTTGTAATTTTCACCAAAAATCGTACATTGGGATTTTGAGGTATTCTTGTCTATCACATGCTCACAAAGCTTATGGCTTTGGTTCCAATGCATTCCGACATCGTTTGGTGCCTCAAATCACCATTCGTAGTTTCGTATGGGTATAGTTGTAATTTTCACCGAAAATCGTACATTGGGATTTTGAGGTATTCTTGTCTATCACATGCTCACAAAGCTTATGGCTTTGGTTCCAATGCATTCCGACATCGTTTGGTGCCTCAAATCACCATTCGAAGTTTCGTATGGGTATAGTTGTAATTTTCACCAAAAATCGTACTTTGTGATTTTGAGGTATTCTTGTCTAACACATGCTCACATAGCTTATGGCTTTGGTTCCAATACATTCCGACGTCGTTTGGTGCCTCAAATCACCATTCGAAGTTTCATAGGGGTATAGTAATTTTCACGAAAAATCGTACATTGGGATTTTGAGGTATTCTTGTCTATCACATGCTCACAAAGCTTATGGCTTTGGTTTCAATGCATTCCGACATCGTTTGGTGCCTCAAATCACTATTCAAAGTTTCATAGGGGTATAGTTGTAATTTTCACCGAAAATCGTACATTGAGATTTTGAGGTATTCTTGTCTATCACATGCTCACAAAGCTTATGGCTTTGGTTCCAATGCATTCCGACATCGTTTGGTGCCTCAAATCACCATTCGAAGTTTCGTACGGGTATTGTTGTAATTTTCACCGAAAATCGTATATTGGGATTTTGAGGTATTCTTATCTATCACATGCTCACAAAGCTTATGGCTTTGGTTCCAATGCATTCCGACATCGTTTGGTGCTTCAAATCACCATTTGAAGTTTCGTATGGGTATAGTTGTAATTTTCACCGAAAATCGTACATTGGGATTTTGAGGTATTCTTGTCTAACACATGCTCACAAAGCTTATGGCTTTGGTTCCAATACATTCCGACGTCGTTTGGTGCCTTAAATCACCATTCGAAGTTTCATAGGGGTATAGTAATTTTCACGAAAAATTGTACATTGGGATTTTGAGGTATTCTTGTCTATCACATGCTCACAAAGCTTATGGCTTTGGTTTCAATGCATTCCGACATCATTTGGTGCCTCAAATCACCATTCGAAGTTTCGTACGGGTATAGTTTTAATTTTCACCGAAAATCGTACATTGGGATTTTGAGGTATTCTTGTCTATCACATGCTCACAAAGCTTATGGCTTTGGTTCCAATACATTTCGACATCGTTTGGTGCCTCAAATCACCATTCGAAGTTTCGTAGGGTTATAGTTGTAATTTTCCCCGAAAATCGTACATTGGGATTTTGAGGTATTCTTGTCTATCACATGCTCACAAAGCTTATGGCTTTGGTTCCAATGCATTCCGACGACACCATTCGAAGTTTCGTAGCGGTATAGTTGTAATTTTACCCAAAAATCGTACATCCTTTGGAGGTATTCTTGTCTATCACATGCTTACAAAGCTTATGGCTTTGATTCCAATGCATTCCGACATCGTTTGGTGCCTCAAATCACCATTCGAAGTTTCGTACGGGTATAGTTGTAATTTTCACCGAAAATCGTACATTGGGCTTTTGAGGTATTCTTGTCTATCACATGCTCACAAAGCTCGTGGCTTTGGTTCCAATGCATTCCGACATCGTTTGATGCCTCAAATCACCATTCGAACTTTCGTAGGAGTATAGTTATAATTTTCACCGAAAATTATACATTGGTATTTTGAGGTATTCTTGTCTATCACATGCTCACAAAGCTTATGGCTTTGGTTCTAATGGATTCCGACATCGTTTGGTGCCTCAAATCACCATTCAAAGTTTCGTAAGGGTATAGTTGTAATTTTCACCGAAAATCTTACATTGGCATTTTGAGGTATTCTTGTCTATCACATGCTCACAAAGCTTATGGCTTTGGTTCCAATGCATTTCAACATCGTTTGGTGCCTCAAATCACCATTCAAAGTTTCGTACGGGTATAGTTGTAATTTTCACCGAAAATCGTACATTGGGATTTTGAGGTATTCTTGTCTATCACATGCTCACAAAGCTTATGGCTTTGGTTCCAATGCATTCCGACATCGTTTGGTGCCTCAAATCACCATTCAAAGTTTCGTACGGGTATAGTTGTAATTTTCACCGAAAATCGTACATTGGGCTTTTGAAGTATTCTTGTCTATCACATGCTCACAAAGCTTATGGCTTTGGTTCCAATGCATTCCGACATCATTTGGTGCCTCAAATCACCATTCGAAGTTTCGTAGGGGTATAGTTGTAATTTTCACCAAAAATCGTACATTGGGATTTTGAGGTATTCTTGTCTATCACATGCTCACAAAGCTTATGGCTTTGGTTCCAATGCATTCCGACATCGTTTGGTGCCTCAAATCACCATTCGTAGTTTCGTATGGGTATAGTTGTAATTTTCACCGAAAATCGTACATTGGGATTTTGAGGTATTCTTGTCTATCACATGCTCACAAAGCTTATGGCTTTGGTTCCAATGCATTCCGACATCGTTTGGTGCCTCAAATCACCATTCGAAGTTTCGTATGGGTATAGTTGTAATTTTCACCAAAAATCGTACATTGTGATTTTGAGGTATTCTTGTCTAACACATGCTCACAAAGCTTATAGCTTTGGTTCCAATACATTCCGACGTCGTTTGGTGCCTCAAATCACCATTCGAAGTTTCATAGGGGTATAGTAATTTTCTCGAAAAATCGTACATTGGAATTTTGAGGTATTCTTGTCTATCACATGCTCACAAAGCTTATGGCTTTGGTTTCAATACATTTCGACATCGTTTGGTGCCTCAAATCACTATTCGAAGTTTCATAGGGGTATAGTTGTAATTTTCACCGAAAATCGTACATTGGGATTTTGAGGTATTCTTGTCTATCACATGCTCACAAAGCTTATGGCTTTGGTTCCAATGCATTCCGACATCGTTTGGTGCCTCAAATCACCATTCGAAGTTTCGTAGGGGTATAGTTGTAATTTTCACCAAAAATCGTACATTGGGATTTTGAGGTATTCTTGTCTATCACATGCTCACAAAGCTTATGGCTTTGGTTCCAATGCATTCCGACATCGTTTGGTGCCTCAAATCACCATTCGTAGTTTCGTATGGGTATAGTTGTAATTTTCACCGAAAATCGTACATTGGGATTTTGAGGTATTCTTGTCTATCACATGCTCACAAAGCTTATGGCTTTGGTTCCAATGCATTCCGACATCGTTTGGTGCCTCAAATCACCATTCGAAGTTTCGTATGGGTATAGTTGTAAATTTCACCAAAAATCGTACTTTGTGATTTTGAGGTATTCTTGTCTAACACATGCTCACATAGCTTATGGCTTTGGTTCCAATACATTCCGACGTCGTTTGGTGCCTCAAATCACCATTCGAAGTTTCATAGGGGTATAGTAATTTTCACGAAAAATCGTACATTGGGATTTTGAGGTATTCTTGTCTATCACATGCTCACAAAGCTTATGGCTTTGGTTTCAATGCATTCCGACATCGTTTGGTGCCTCAAATCACTATTCAAAGTTTCATAGGGGTATAGTTGTAATTTTCACCGAAAATCGTACATTGGGATTTTGAGGTATTCTTGTCTATCACATGCTCACAAAGCTTATGGCTTTGGTTCCAATGCATTCCGACATCGTTTGGTGCCTCAAATCACCATTCGAAGTTTCGTATGGGTATTGTTGTAATTTTCACCGAAAATCGTATATTGGGATTTTGAGGTATTCTTATCTATCACATGCTCACAAAGCTTATGGCTTTGGTTCCAATGCATTCCGACATCGTTTGGTGCTTCAAATCACCATTTGAAGTTTCGTATGGGTATAGTTGTAATTTTCACCGAAAATCGTACATTGGGATTTTGAGGTATTCTTGTCTAACACATGCTCACAAAGCTTATGGCTTTGGTTCCAATACATTCCGACGTCGTTTGGTGCCTTAAATCACCATTCGAAGTTTCATAGGGGTATAGTAATTTTCACGAAAAATCGTACATTGGGATTTTGAGGTATTCTTGTCTATCACAAGCTCACAAAGCTTATGGCTTTGGTTTCAATGCATTCCGACATCGTTTGGTGCCTCAAATCACCATTCGAAGTTTCGTACGGGTATAGTTTTAATTTTCACCGAAAATCGTACATTGGGATTTTGAGGTATTCTTGTCTATCACATGCTCACAAAGCTTATGGCTTTGGTTCCAATACATTTCGACATCGTTTGGTGCCTCAAATCACCATTCGAAGTTTCGTAGGGTTATAGTTGTAATTTTCCCCGAAAATCGTACATTGGGATTTTGAGGTATTCTTGTCTATCACATGCTCACAAAGCTTATGGCTTTGGTTCCAATGCATTCCGACGACACCATTCGAAGTTTCGTAGCGGTATAGTTGTAATTTTACCCAAAAATCGTACATCCTTTGGAGGTATTCTTGTCTATCACATGCTTACAAAGCTTATGGCTTTGATTCCAATGCATTCCGACATCGTTTGGTGCCTCAAATCACCATTCGAAGTTTCGTACGGGTATAGTTGTAATTTTCACCGAAAATCGTACATTGGGCTTTTGAGGTATTCTTGTCTATCACATGCTCACAAAGCTCGTGGCTTTGGTTCCAATGCATTCCGACATCGTTTGATGCCTCAAATCACCATTCGAACTTTCGTAGGAGTATAGTTATAATTTTCACCGAAAATTATACATTGGTATTTTGAGGTATTCTTGTCTATCACATGCTCACAAAGCTTATGGCTTTGGTTCTAATGGATTCCGACATCGTTTGGTGCCTCAAATCACCATTCAAAGTTTCGTAAGGGTATAGTTGTAATTTTCACCGAAAATCTTACATTGGCATTTTGAGGTATTCTTGTCTATCACATGCTCACAAAGCTTATGGCTTTGGTTCCAATGCATTCCGACATCGTTTGGTGCCTCAAATCACCATTCAAAGTTTCGTACGGGTATAGTTGTAATTTTCACCGAAAAGCGTACATTGGGATTTTGAGATATTCTTGTCTATCACATGCTCACAAAGCTTATGGCTTTGATTCCAATGCATTCCGACATCGTTTGGTGCCTGAAATCACCATTCGATGTTTCGTACGGGTATAGTTGTAATTTTCACCGAAAATCGTACATTGGGCTTTTGAGGTATTCTTGTCTATCACATGCTCACAAAGCTTATGGCTTTGGTTCCAATGCATTCCGACATCGTTTGGTGCCTCAAATCACCATTCGAAGTTTCGTAGGGGTATAGTTGTAATTTTCACCAAAAATCGTACATTGGGATTTTGAGGTATTCTTGTCTATCACATGCTCACAAAGCTTATGGCTTTGGTTCCAATGCATTCCGACATCGTTTGGTGCCTCAAATCACCATTCGTAGTTTCGTATGGGTATAGTTGTAATTTTCACCGAAAATCGTACATTGGGATTTTGAGGTATTCTTGTCTATCACATGCTCACAAAGCTTATGGCTTTGGTTCCAATGCATTCCGACATCGTTTGGTGCCTCAAATCACCATTCGAAGTTTCGTATGGGTATAGTTGTAATTTTCACCAAAAATCGTACTTTGTGATTTTGAGGTATTCTTGTCTAACACATGCTCACATAGCTTATGGCTTTGGTTCCAATACATTCCGACGTCGTTTGGTGCCTCAAATCACCATTCGAAGTTTCATAGGGGTATAGTAATTTTCACGAAAAATCGTACATTGGGATTTTGAGGTATTCTTGTCTATCACATGCTCACAAAGCTTATGGCTTTGGTTTCAATGCATTCCGACATCGTTTGGTGCCTCAAATCACTATTCAAAGTTTCATAGGGGTATAGTTGTAATTTTCACCGAAAATCGTACATTGGGATTTTGAGGTATTCTTGTCTATCACATGCTCACAAAGCTTATGGCTTTGGTTCCAATGCATTCCGACATCGTTTGGTGCCTCAAATCACCATTCGAAGTTTCGTACGGGTATAGTTTTAATTTTCACCGAAAATCGTACATTGGGATTTTGAGGTATTCTTGTCTATCACATGCTCACAAAGCTTATGGCTTTGGTTCCAATACATTTCGACATCGTTTGGTGCCTCAAATCACCATTCGAAGTTTCGTAGGGTTATAGTTGTAATTTTCCCCGAAAATCGTACATTGGGATTTTGAGGTATTCTTGTCTATCACATACTCACAAAGCTTATGGCTTTGGTTCCAATGCATTCCGACGACACCATTCGAAGTTTCGTAGCGGTATAGTTGTAATTTTACCCAAAAATCGTACATCCTTTGGAGGTATTCTTGTCTATCACATGCTTACAAAGCTTATGGCTTTGATTCCAATGCATTCCGACATCGTTTGGTGCCTCAAATCACCATTCGAAGTTTCGTACGGGTATAGTTGTAATTTTCACCGAAAATCGTACATTGGGCTTTTGAGGTATTCTTGTCTATCACATGCTCACAAAGCTCGTGGCTTTGGTTCCAATGCATTCCGACATCGTTTGATGCCTCAAATCACCATTCGAACTTTCGTAGGAGTATAGTTATAATTTTCACCGAAAATTATACATTGGTATTTTGAGGTATTCTTGTCTATCACATGCTCACAAAGCTTATGGCTTTGGTTCTAATGGATTCCGACATCGTTTGGTGCCTCAAATCACCATTCAAAGTTTCGTAAGGGTATAGTTGTAATTTTCACTGAAAATCTTACATTGGCATTTTGAGGTATTCTTGTCTATCACATGCTCACAAAGCTTATGGCTTTGGTTCCAATGCATTCCGACATCGTTTGGTGCCTCAAATCACCATTCAAAGTTTCGTACGGGTATAGTTGTAATTTTCACCGAAAAGCGTACATTGGGATTTTGAGATATTCTTGTCTATCACATGCTCACAAAGCTTATGGCTTTGATTCCAATGCATTTCGACATCGTTTGGTGCCTGAAATCACCATTCGATGTTTCGTACGGGTATAGTTGTAATTTTCACCGAAAATCGTACATTGGGCTTTTGAGGTATTCTTGTCTATCACATGCTCACAAAGCTTATGGCTTTGGTTCCAATGCATTCCGACATCGTTTGGTGCCTCAAATCACCATTCGAAGTTTCGTAGGGGTATAGTTGTAATTTTCACCAAAAATCGTACATTGGGATTTTGAGGTATTCTTGTCTATCACATGCTCACAAAGCTTATGGCTTTGGTTCCAATGCATTCCGACATCGTTTGGTGCCTCAAATCACCATTCGTAGTTTCGTATGGGTATAGTTGTAATTTTCACCGAAAATCGTACATTGGGATTTTGAGGTATTCTTGTCTATCACATGCTCACAAAGCTTATGGCTTTGGTTCCAATGCATTCCGACATCGTTTGGTGCCTCAAATCACCATTCGAAGTTTCGTATGGGTATAGTTGTAATTTTCACCAAAAATCGTACTTTGTGATTTTGAGGTATTCTTGTCTAACACATGCTCACATAGCTTATGGCTTTGGTTCCAATACATTCCGACGTCGTTTGGTGCCTCAAATCACCATTCGAAGTTTCATAGGGGTATAGTAATTTTCACGAAAAATCGTACATTGGGATTTTGAGGTATTCTTGTCTATCACATGCTCACAAAGCTTATGGCTTTGGTTTCAATGCATTCCGACATCGTTTGGTGCCTCAAATCACTATTCAAAGTTTCATAGGGGTATAGTTGTAATTTTCACCGAAAATCGTACATTGAGATTTTGAGGTATTCTTGTCTATCACATGCTCACAAAGCTTATGGCTTTGGTTCCAATGCATTCCGACATCGTTTGATGCCTCAAATCACCATTCGAAGTTTCGTACGGGTATTGTTGTAATTTTCACCGAAAATCGTATATTGGGATTTTGAGGTATTCTTATCTATCACATGCTCACAAAGCTTATGGCTTTGGTTCCAATGCATTCCGACATCGTTTGGTGCTTCAAATCACCATTTGAAGTTTCGTATGGGTATAGTTGTAATTTTCACCGAAAATCGTACATTGGGATTTTGAGGTATTCTTGTCTAACACATGCTCACAAAGCTTATGGCTTTGGTTCCAATACATTCCGACGTCGTTTGGTGCCTTAAATCACCATTCGAAGTTTCATAGGGGTATAGTAATTTTCACGAAAAATCGTACATTGGGATTTTGAGGTATTCTTGTCTATCACATGCTCACAAAGCTTATGGCTTTGGTTTCAATGCATTCCGACATCGTTTGGTGCCTCAAATCACCATTCGAAGTTTCGTACGGGTATAGTTTTAATTTTCACCGAAAATCGTACATTGGGATTTTGAGGTATTCTTGTCTATCACATGCTCACAAAGCTTATGGCTTTGGTTCCAATACATTTCGACATCGTTTGGTGCCTCAAATCACCATTCGAAGTTTCGTAGGGTTATAGTTGTAATTTTCCCCGAAAATCGTACATTGGGATTTTGAGGTATTCTTGTCTATCACATGCTCACAAAGCTTATGGCTTTGGTTCCAATGCATTCCGACGACACCATTCGAAGTTTCGTAGCGGTATAGTTGTAATTTTACCCAAAAATCGTACATCCTTTGGAGGTATTCTTGTCTATCACATGCTTACAAAGCTTATGGCTTTGATTCCAATGCATTCCGACATCGTTTGGTGCCTCAAATCACCATTCGAAGTTTCGTACGGGTATAGTTGTAATTTTCACCGAAAATCGTACATTGGGCTTTTGAGGTATTCTTGTCTATCACATGCTCACAAAGCTCGTGGCTTTGGTTCCAATGCATTCCGACATCGTTTGATGCCTCAAATCACCATTCGAACTTTCGTAGGAGTATAGTTATAATTTTCACCGAAAATTATACATTGGTATTTTGAGGTATTCTTGTCTATCACATGCTCACAAAGCTTATGGCTTTGGTTCTAATGGATTCCGACATCGTTTGGTGCCTCAAATCACCATTCAAAGTTTCGTAAGGGTATAGTTGTAATTTTCACCGAAAATCTTACATTGGCATTTTGAGGTATTCTTGTCTATCACATGCTCACAAAGCTTATGGCTTTGGTTCCAATGCATTTCAACATCGTTTGGTGCCTCAAATCACCATTCAAAGTTTCGTACGGGTATAGTTGTAATTTTCACCGAAAATCGTACATTGGGATTTTGAGGTATTCTTGTCTATCACATGCTCACAAAGCTTATGGCTTTGGTTCCAATGCATTCCGACATCGTTTGGTGCCTCAAATCACCATTCAAAGTCTCGTACGGGTATAGTTGTAATTTTCACCGAAAATCGTACATTGGGATTTTGAGGTATTCTTGTCTATCACATGCTCACAAAGCTTATGGCTTTGATTCCAATGCATTCCGACATCGTTTGGTGCCTCAAATCACCATTCAAAGTTTCGTACGGGTATAGTTGTAATTTTCACCGAAAATCGTACATTGGGCTTTTGAAGTATTCTTGTCTATCACATGCTCACAAAGCTTATGGCTTTGGTTCCAATGCATTCCGACATCGTTTGGTGCCTCAAATCACCATTCGAAGTTTCGTAGGGGTATAGTTGTAATTTTCACCAAAAATCGTACATTGGGATTTTGAGGTATTCTTGTCTATCACATGCTCACAAAGCTTATGGCTTTGGTTCCAATGCATTCCGACATCGTTTGGTGCCTCAAATCACCATTCGTAGTTTCGTATGGGTATAGTTGTAATTTTCACCGAAAATCGTACATTGGGATTTTGAGGTATTCTTGTCTATCACATGCTCACAAAGCTTATGGCTTTGGTTCCAATGCATTCCGACATCGTTTGGTGCCTCAAATCACCATTCGAAGTTTCGTATGGGTATAGTTGTAATTTTCACCAAAAATCGTACATTGTGATTTTGAGGTATTCTTGTCTAACACATGCTCACAAAGCTTATGGCTTTGGTTCCAATACATTCCGACGTCGTTTGGTGCCTTAAATCACCATTCGAAGTTTCATAGGGGTATAGTAATTTTCTCGAAAAATCGTACATTGGAATTTTGAGGTATTCTTGTCTATCACATGCTCACAAAGCTTATGGCTTTGGTTTCAATACATTCCGACATCGTTTGGTGCCTCAAATCACTATTCGAAGTTTCATAGGGGTATAGTTGTAATTTTCACCGAAAATCGTACATTGGGATTTTGAGGTATTCTTGTCTATCACATGCTCACAAAGCTTATGGCTTTGGTTCCAATGCATTCCGACATCGTTTGGTGCCTCAAATCACCATTCGAAGTTTCGTACGGGTATAGTTGTAATTTTCACCGAAAATCGTACATTGGGATTTTGAGGTATTCTTATCTATCACATGCTCACAAAGCTTATGGCTTTGGTTCCAATGCATTCCGACATCGTTTGGAGCCTCAAATCACCATTCGAAGTTTCGTATGGGTATAGTTGTAATTTTCACCAAAAATCGTACTTTGTGATTTTGAGGTATTCTTGTCTAACACATGCTCACATAGCTTATGGCTTTGGTTCCAATACATTCCGACGTCGTTTGGTGCCTCAAATCACCATTCGAAGTTTCATAGGGGTATAGTAATTTTCACGAAAAATCGTACATTGGGATTTTGAGGTATTCTTGTCTATCACATGCTCACAAAGCTCATGACTTTGGTTTCAATGCATTCCGACATCGTTTGGTGCCTCAAATCACCATTCGAAGTTTCGTAGGGGTATAGTTGTAATTTTCACCGAAAATCGTACATTGGGATTTTGAGGTATTCTTGTCTATCACATCAGCCAAAGCTTATGGCTTTGGTTCCAATGCATTTCGACATCGTTTGGTGCCTCAAATCACCATTCGAAGTTTCGTAGGGTTATAGTTGTAATTTTCCCCGAAAATCGTACATTGGGATTTTTAGGTATTCTTGTCTATCACATGCTCACAAAGCTTATGGCTTTGGTTCCAATGCATTCCGACGTCGTTTGGTGCCTTAAATCACCATTCGAAGTTTCATAGGGGTATAGTAATTTTCACGAAAAATCGTACATTGGGATTTTGAGGTATTCTTGTCTATCACATGCTCACAAAGCTTATGGCTTTGGTTTCAATGCATTCCGACATCGTTTGGTGCCTCAAATCACCATTCGAAGTTTCGTACGGGTATAGTTTTAATTTTCACCGAAAATCGTACATTGGGATTTTGAGGTATTCTTGTCTATCACATGCTCACAAAGCTTATGGCTTTGGTTCCAATACATTTCGACATCGTTTGGTGCCTCAAATCACCATTCGAAGTTTCGTAGGGTTATAGTTGTAATTTTCCCCGAAAATCGTACATTGGGATTTTGAGGTATTCTTGTCTATCACATGCTCACAAAGCTTATGGCTTTGGTTCCAATGCATTCCGACGACACCATTCGAAGTTTCGTAGCGGTATAGTTGTAATTTTACCCAAAAATCGTACATCCTTTGGAGGTATTCTTGTCTATCACATGCTTACAAAGCTTATGGCTTTGATTCCAATGCATTCCGACATCGTTTGGTGCCTCAAATCACCATTCGAAGTTTCGTACGGGTATAGTTGTAATTTTCACCGAAAATCGTACATTGGGCTTTTGAGGTATTCTTGTCTATCACATGCTCACAAAGCTCGTGGCTTTGGTTCCAATGCATTCCGACATCGTTTGATGCCTCAAATCACCATTCGAACTTTCGTAGGAGTATAGTTATAATTTTCACCGAAAATTATACATTGGTATTTTGAGGTATTCTTGTCTATCACATGCTCACAAAGCTTATGGATTTGGTTCTAATGGATTCCGACATCGTTTGGTGCCTCAAATCACCATTCAAAGTTTCGTAAGGGTATAGTTGTAATTTTCACCGAAAATCGTACATTGGGATTTTGAGGTATTCTTGTCTATCACATGCTCACAAAGCTTATGGCTTTGGTTCCAATACATTTCGACATCGTTTGGTGCCTCAAATCACCATTCGAAGTTTCGTAGGGTTATAGTTGTAATTTTCCCCGAAAATCGTACATTGGGATTTTGAGGTATTCTTGTCTATCACATGCTCACAAAGCTTATGGCTTTGGTTCCAATGCATTCCGACGACACCATTCGAAGTTTCGTAGCGGTATAGTTGTAATTTTACCCAAAAATCGTACATCCTTTGGAGGTATTCTTGTCTATCACATGCTTACAAAGCTTATGGCTTTGATTCCAATGCATTCCGACATCGTTTGGTGCCTCAAATCACCATTCGAAGTTTCGTACGGGTATAGTTGTAATTTTCACCGAAAATCGTACATTGGGATTTTGAGGTATTCTTGTCTATCACATGCTCACAAAGCTCGTGGCTTTGGTTCCAATGCATTCCGACATCGTTTGATGCCTCAAATCACCATTCGAACTTTCGTAGGAGTATAGTTATAATTTTCACCGAAAATTATACATTGGTATTTTGAGGTATTCTTGTCTATCACATGCTCACAAAGCTTATGGATTTGGTTCTAATGGATTCCGACATCGTTTGGTGCCTCAAATCACCATTCAAAGTTTCGTAAGGGTATAGTTGTAATTTTCACCGAAAATCTTACATTGGCATTTTGAGGTATTCTTGTCTATCACATGCTCACAAAGCTTATGGCTTTGGTTCCAATGCATTTCAACATCGTTTGGTGCCTCAAATCACCATTCAAAGTTTCGTACGGGTATAGTTGTAATTTTCACCGAAAATCGTACATTGGGATTTTGAGGTATTCTTGTCTATCACATGCTCACAAAGCTTATGGCTTTGGTTCCAATGCATTCCGACATCGTTTGGTGCCTCAAATCACCATTCAAAGTCTCGTACGGGTATAGTTGTAATTTTCACCGAAAATCGTACATTGGGATTTTGAGGTATTCTTGTCTATCACATGCTCACAAAGCTTATGGCTTTGATTCCAATGCATTCCGACATCGTTTGGTGCCTCAAATCACCATTCAAAGTTTCGTACGGGTATAGTTGTAATTTTCACCGAAAATCGTACATTGGGCTTTTGAAGTATTCTTGTCTATCACATGCTCACAAAGCTTATGGCTTTGGTTCCAATGCATTCCGACATCGTTTGGTGCCTCAAATCACCATTCGAAGTTTCGTAGGGGTATAGTTGTAATTTTCACCAAAAATCGTACATTGGGATTTTGAGGTATTCTTGTCTATCACATGCTCACAAAGCTTATGGCTTTGGTTCCAATGCATTCCGACATCGTTTGGTGCCTCAAATCACCATTCGTAGTTTCGTATGGGTATAGTTGTAATTTTCACCGAAAATCGTACATTGGGATTTTGAGGTATTCTTGTCTATCACATGCTCACAAAGCTTATGGCTTTGGTTCCAATGCATTCCGACATCGTTTGGTGCCTCAAATCACCATTCGAAGTTTCGTATGGGTATAGTTGTAATTTTCACCAAAAATCGTACATTGTGATTTTGAGGTATTCTTGTCTAACACATGCTCACAAAGCTTATGGCTTTGGTTCCAATACATTCCGACGTCGTTTGGTGCCTTAAATCACCATTCGAAGTTTCATAGGGGTATAGTAATTTTCTCGAAAAATCGTACATTGGAATTTTGAGGTATTCTTGTCTATCACATGCTCACAAAGCTTATGGCTTTGGTTTCAATACATTCCGACATCGTTTGGTGCCTCAAATCACTATTCGAAGTTTCATAGGGGTATAGTTGTAATTTTCACCGAAAATCGTACATTGGGATTTTGAGGTATTCTTGTCTATCACATGCTCACAAAGCTTATGGCTTTGGTTCCAATGCATTCCGACATCGTTTGGTGCCTCAAATCACCATTCGAAGTTTCGTACGGGTATAGTTGTAATTTTCACCGAAAATCGTACATTGGGATTTTGAGGTATTCTTATCTATCACATGCTCACAAAGCTTATGGCTTTGGTTCCAATGCATTCCGACATCGTTTGGAGCCTCAAATCACCATTCGAAGTTTCGTATGGGTATAGTTGTAATTTTCACCAAAAATCGTACTTTGTGATTTTGAGGTATTCTTGTCTAACACATGCTCACATAGCTTATGGCTTTGGTTCCAATACATTCCGACGTCGTTTGGTGCCTCAAATCACCATTCGAAGTTTCATAGGGGTATAGTAATTTTCACGAAAAATCGTACATTGGGATTTTGAGGTATTCTTGTCTATCACATGCTCACAAAGCTCATGACTTTGGTTTCAATGCATTCCGACATCGTTTGGTGCCTCAAATCACCATTCGAAGTTTCGTAGGGGTATAGTTGTAATTTTCACCGAAAATCGTACATTGGGATTTTGAGGTATTCTTGTCTATCACATCAGCCAAAGCTTATGGCTTTGGTTCCAATGCATTTCGACATCGTTTGGTGCCTCAAATCACCATTCGAAGTTTCGTAGGGTTATAGTTGTAATTTTCCCCGAAAATCGTACATTGGGATTTTTAGGTATTCTTGTCTATCACATGCTCACAAAGCTTATGGCTTTGGTTCCAATGCATTCCGACGTCGTTTGGTGCCTTAAATCACCATTCGAAGTTTCATAGGGGTATAGTAATTTTCACGAAAAATCGTACATTGGGATTTTGAGGTATTCTTGTCTATCACATGCTCACAAAGCTTATGGCTTTGGTTTCAATGCATTCCGACATCGTTTGGTGCCTCAAATCACCATTCGAAGTTTCGTACGGGTATAGTTTTAATTTTCACCGAAAATCGTACATTGGGATTTTGAGGTATTCTTGTCTATCACATGCTCACAAAGCTTATGGCTTTGGTTCCAATACATTTCGACATCGTTTGGTGCCTCAAATCACCATTCGAAGTTTCGTAGGGTTATAGTTGTAATTTTCCCCGAAAATCGTACATTGGGATTTTGAGGTATTCTTGTCTATCACATGCTCACAAAGCTTATGGCTTTGGTTCCAATGCATTCCGACGACACCATTCGAAGTTTCGTAGCGGTATAGTTGTAATTTTACCCAAAAATCGTACATCCTTTGGAGGTATTCTTGTCTATCACATGCTTACAAAGCTTATGGCTTTGATTCCAATGCATTCCGACATCGTTTGGTGCCTCAAATCACCATTCGAAGTTTCGTACGGGTATAGTTGTAATTTTCACCGAAAATCGTACATTGGGCTTTTGAGGTATTCTTGTCTATCACATGCTCACAAAGCTCGTGGCTTTGGTTCCAATGCATTCCGACATCGTTTGATGCCTCAAATCACCATTCGAACTTTCGTAGGAGTATAGTTATAATTTTCACCGAAAATTATACATTGGTATTTTGAGGTATTCTTGTCTATCACATGCTCACAAAGCTTATGGATTTGGTTCTAATGGATTCCGACATCGTTTGGTGCCTCAAATCACCATTCAAAGTTTCGTAAGGGTATAGTTGTAATTTTCACCGAAAATCGTACATTGGGATTTTGAGGTATTCTTGTCTATCACATGCTCACAAAGCTTATGGCTTTGGTTCCAATACATTTCGACATCGTTTGGTGCCTCAAATCACCATTCGAAGTTTCGTAGGGTTATAGTTGTAATTTTCCCCGAAAATCGTACATTGGGATTTTGAGGTATTCTTGTCTATCACATGCTCACAAAGCTTATGGCTTTGGTTCCAATGCATTCCGACGACACCATTCGAAGTTTCGTAGCGGTATAGTTGTAATTTTACCCAAAAATCGTACATCCTTTGGAGGTATTCTTGTCTATCACATGCTTACAAAGCTTATGGCTTTGATTCCAATGCATTCCGACATCGTTTGGTGCCTCAAATCACCATTCGAAGTTTCGTACGGGTATAGTTGTAATTTTCACCGAAAATCGTACATTGGGATTTTGAGGTATTCTTGTCTATCACATGCTCACAAAGCTCGTGGCTTTGGTTCCAATGCATTCCGACATCGTTTGATGCCTCAAATCACCATTCGAACTTTCGTAGGAGTATAGTTATAATTTTCACCGAAAATTATACATTGGTATTTTGAGGTATTCTTGTCTATCACATGCTCACAAAGCTTATGGATTTGGTTCTAATGGATTCCGACATCGTTTGGTGCCTCAAATCACCATTCAAAGTTTCGTAAGGGTATAGTTGTAATTTTCACCGAAAATCTTACATTGGCATTTTGAGGTATTCTTGTCTATCACATGCTCACAAAGCTTATGGCTTTGGTTCCAATGCATTTCAACATCGTTTGGTGCCTCAAATCACCATTCAAAGTTTCGTACGGGTATAGTTGTAATTTTCACCGAAAATCGTACATTGGGATTTTGAGGTATTCTTGTCTATCACATGCTCACAAAGCTTATGGCTTTGGTTCCAATGCATTCCGACATCGTTTGGTGCCTCAAATCACCATTCAAAGTCTCGTACGGGTATAGTTGTAATTTTCACCGAAAATCGTACATTGGGATTTTGAGGTATTCTTGTCTATCACATGCTCACAAAGCTTATGGCTTTGATTCCAATGCATTCCGACATCGTTTGGTGCCTCAAATCACCATTCAAAGTTTCGTACGGGTATAGTTGTAATTTTCACCGAAAATCGTACATTGGGCTTTTGAAGTATTCTTGTCTATCACATGCTCACAAAGCTTATGGCTTTGGTTCCAATGCATTCCGACATCGTTTGGTGCCTCAAATCACCATTCGAAGTTTCGTAGGGGTATAGTTGTAATTTTCACCAAAAATCGTACATTGGGATTTTGAGGTATTCTTGTCTATCACATGCTCACAAAGCTTATGGCTTTGGTTCCAATGCATTCCGACATCGTTTGGTGCCTCAAATCACCATTCGTAGTTTCGTATGGGTATAGTTGTAATTTTCACCGAAAATCGTACATTGGGATTTTGAGGTATTCTTGTCTATCACATGCTCACAAAGCTTATGGCTTTGGTTCCAATGCATTCCGACATCGTTTGGTGCCTCAAATCACCATTCGAAGTTTCGTATGGGTATAGTTGTAATTTTCACCAAAAATCGTACATTGTGATTTTGAGGTATTCTTGTCTAACACATGCTCACAAAGCTTATGGCTTTGGTTCCAATACATTCCGACGTCGTTTGGTGCCTCAAATCACCATTCGAAGTTTCATAGGGGTATAGTAATTTTCTCGAAAAATCGTACATTGGAATTTTGAGGTATTCTTGTCTATCACATGCTCACAAAGCTTATGGCTTTGGTTTCAATACATTCCGACATCGTTTGGTGCCTCAAATCACTATTCGAAGTTTCATAGGGGTATAGTTGTAATTTTCACCGAAAATCGTACATTGGGATTTTGAGGTATTCTTGTCTATCACATGCTCACAAAGCTTATGGCTTTGGTTCCAATGCATTCCGACATCGTTTGGTGCCTCAAATCACCATTCGAAGTTTCGTACGGGTATAGTTGTAATTTTCACCGAAAATCGTACATTGGGATTTTGAGGTATTCTTATCTATCACATGCTCACAAAGCTTATGGCTTTGGTTCCAATGCATTCCGACATCGTTTGGTGCCTCAAATCACCATTCGAAGTTTCGTATGGGTATAGTTGTAATTTTCACCAAAAATCGTACTTTGTGATTTTGAGGTATTCTTGTCTAACACATGCTCACATAGCTTATGGCTTTGGTTCCAATACATTCCGACGTCGTTTGGTGCCTCAAATCACCATTCGAAGTTTCATAGGGGTATAGTAATTTTCACGAAAAATCGTACATTGGGATTTTGAGGTATTCTTGTCTATCACATGCTCACAAAGCTCATGACTTTGGTTTCAATGCATTCCGACATCGTTTGGTGCCTCAAATCACCATTCGAAGTTTCGTAGGGGTATAGTTGTAATTTTCACCGAAAATCGTACATTGGGATTTTGAGGTATTCTTGTCTATCACATGAGCCAAAGCTTATGGCTTTGGTTCCAATGCATTTCGACATCGTTTGGTGCCTCAAATCACCATTCGAAGTTTCGTAGGGTTATAGTTGTAATTTTCCCCGAAAATCGTACATTGGGATTTTTAGGTATTCTTGTCTATCACATGCTCACAAAGCTTATGGCTTTGGTTCCAATGCATTCCGACGTCGTTTGGTGCCTTAAATCACCATTCGAAGTTTCATAGGGGTATAGTAATTTTCACGAAAAATCGTACATTGGGATTTTGAGGTATTCTTGTCTATCACATGCTCACAAAGCTTATGGCTTTGGTTTCAATGCATTCCGACATCGTTTGGTGCCTCAAATCACCATTCGAAGTTTCGTACGGGTATAGTTTTAATTTTCACCGAAAATCGTACATTGGGATTTTGAGGTATTCTTGTCTATCACATGCTCACAAAGCTTATGGCTTTGGTTCCAAAACATTTCGACATCGTTTGGTGCCTCAAATCACCATTCGAAGTTTCGTAGGGTTATAGTTGTAATTTTCCCCGAAAATCGTACATTGGGATTTTGAGGTATTCTTGTCTATCACATGCTCACAAAGCTTATGGCTTTGGTTCCAATGCATTCCGACGACACCATTCGAAGTTTCGTAGCGGTATAGTTGTAATTTTACCCAAAAATCGTACATCCTTTGGAGGTATTCTTGTCTATCACATGCTTACAAAGCTTATGGCTTTGATTCCAATGCATTCCGACATCGTTTGGTGCCTCAAATCACCATTCGAAGTTTCGTACGGGTATAGTTGTAATTTTCACCGAAAATCGTACATTGGGCTTTTGAGGTATTCTTGTCTATCACATGCTCACAAAGCTCGTGGCTTTGGTTCCAATGCATTCCGACATCGTTTGATGCCTCAAATCACCATTCGAACTTTCGTAGGAGTATAGTTATAATTTTCACCGAAAATTATACATTGGTATTTTGAGGTATTCTTGTCTATCACATGCTCACAAAGCTTATGGCTTTGGTTCTAATGGATTCCGACATCGTTTGGTGCCTCAAATCACCATTCAAAGTTTCGTAAGGGTATAGTTGTAATTTTCACCGAAAATCTTACATTGGCATTTTGAGGTATTCTTGTCTATCACATGCTCACAAAGCTTATGGCTTTGGTTCCAATGCATTTCAACATCGTTTGGTGCCTCAAATCACCATTCAAAGTTTCGTACGGGTATAGTTGTAATTTTCACCGAAAATCGTACATTGGGATTTTGAGGTATTCTTGTCTATCACATGCTCACAAAGCTTATGGCTTTGGTTCCAATGCATTCCGACATCGTTTGGTGCCTCAAATCACCATTCAAAGTCTCGTACGGGTATAGTTGTAATTTTCACCGAAAATCGTACATTGGGATTTTGAGGTATTCTTGTCTATCACATGCTCACAAAGCTTATGGCTTTGATTCCAATGCATTCCGACATCGTTTGGTGTCTCAAATCACCATTCAAAGTTTCGTACGGGTATAGTTGTAATTTTCACCGAAAATCGTACATTGGGCTTTTGAAGTATTCTTATCTATCACATGCTCACAAAGCTTATGGCTTTGGTTCCAATGCATTCCGACATCGTTTGGTGCCTCAAATCACCATTCGAAGTTTCGTATGGGTATAGTTGTAATTTTCACCAAAAATCGTACTTTGTGATTTTGAGGTATTCTTGTCTAACACATGCTCACATAGCTTATGGCTTTGGTTCCAATGCATTCCGACATCGTTTGGTGCCTCAAATCACCATTCGAAGTTTCGTATGGGTATAGTTGTAATTTTCACCAAAAATCGTACATTGTGATTTTGAGGTATTCTTGTCTAACACATGCTCACAAAGCTTATGGCTTTGGTTCCAATACATTCCGACGTCGTTTGGTGCCTCAAATCACCATTCGAAGTTTCATAGGGGTATAGTAATTTTCTCGAAAAATCGTACATTGGAATTTTGAGGTATTCTTGTCTATCACATGCTCACAAAGCTTATGGCTTTGGTTTCAATACATTCCGACATCGTTTGGTGCCTCAAATCACTATTCGAAGTTTCATAGGGGTATAGTTGTAATTTTCACCGAAAATCGTACATTGGGATTTTGAGGTATTCTTGTCTATCACATGCTCACAAAGCTTATGGCTTTGGTTCCAATGCATTCCGACATCGTTTGGTGCCTCAAATCACCATTCGAAGTTTCGTACGGGTATAGTTGTAATTTTCACCGAAAATCGTACATTGGGATTTTGAGGTATTCTTATCTATCACATGCTCACAAAGCTTATGGCTTTGGTTCCAATGCATTCCGACATCGTTTGGTGCCTCAAATCACCATTCGAAGTTTCGTATGGGTATAGTTGTAATTTTCACCAAAAATCGTACTTTGTGATTTTGAGGTATTCTTGTCTAACACATGCTCACATAGCTTATGGCTTTGGTTCCAATACATTCCGACGTCGTTTGGTGCCTCAAATCACCATTCGAAGTTTCATAGGGGTATAGTAATTTTCACGAAAAATCGTACATTGGGATTTTGAGGTATTCTTGTCTATCACATGCTCACAAAGCTCATGACTTTGGTTTCAATGCATTCCGACATCGTTTGGTGCCTCAAATCACCATTCGAAGTTTCGTAGGGGTATAGTTGTAATTTTCACCGAAAATCGTACATTGGGATTTTGAGGTATTCTTGTCTATCACATGAGCCAAAGCTTATGGCTTTGGTTCCAATGCATTTCGACATCGTTTGGTGCCTCAAATCACCATTCGAAGTTTCTTAGGGTTATAGTTATAATTTTCCCCGAAAATCGTACATTGGGATTTTTAGGTATTCTTGTCTATCACATGCTCACAAAGCTTATGGCTTTGGTTCCAATGCATTCCGACGACACCATTCGAAGTTTCGTAGGGGTATAGTTGTAATTTTACCCAAAAATCGTACATCCTTTGGAGGTATTCTTGTCTATCACATGCTTACAAAGCTTATGGCTTTGATTCCAATGCATTCCGACATCGTTTGGTGCCTCAAATCACCATTCGAAGTTTCGTACGGGTATAGTTGTAATTTTCACCGAAAATCGTACATTGGGCTTTTGAGGTATTTTTGTCTATCACATGCTCACAAAGCTTATGGCTTTGGTTCTAACGGATTCCGACATCGTTTGGTGCCTCAAATCACCATTCAAAGTTTCGTAAGGGTATAGTTGTAATTTTCACCGAAAATTTAACATTGGCATTTTGAGGTATTCTTGTCTATCACATGCTCACAAAGCTTATGGCTTTGGTTCCAATGCATTTCAACATCGTTTGGTGCCTCAAATCACCATTCGAAGTTTCGTAGGGGAATAGTTGTAATTTTCACCGAAAATCGTACATTGGGCTTTTGAGGTATTCTTGTCTATCACATGCTCACAAAGCTCATGGCTTTGGTTCCAATGCATTCCGACATCGTTTGGTGCCTCAAATCACCATTCGAAGTTTCGTAGGGGTATAGTTATAATTTTCACCGAAAATCGTACATCGGTATTTTGAGGTATTCTTGTCTATCACATGCTCACAAAGCTTATGGCTTTGGTTCCAATGCATTCCGACATCGTTTGACGCCTCAAATCACCATTCGAAGTTTCGTACGGGTATGTATAGTTGTAATTTTCAGCAAAAATCGTACGTTGGGATTTTGAGGTATTCTTGTCTATCACATGTTCACAAAGCTTATGACTTTGGTTCCAATGCATTCCGACATCGTTTGGTGCCTCAAATCGCCATTTGAAGTTTCGTACGGGTATAGTTGTAATTTTCACCGAAAATCGTACATTGAGATTTTGAGGTATTCTTGTCTATCACATGCTCACAAAGCTTATGGCTTTGGTTCCAATGCATTCCGACATCGTTTGGTGCCTCAAATCACCATTCGAAGTTTCGTACGGGTATGTATAGTGGTAATTTTCACCAAAAATCGTACATTGGGCTTTAGAGGTGTTCTTGTCTGTCACAAGCTCACAAAGCTTATGGCTTTGGTTTCAATGCATTTCGACATCGTTTGGTGCCTCAAATCACCATTTGAAGTTTCGTACGGGTATAGTTGTAATTTTCACCGAAAATCGTACATTGGGATTTTGAGGTATTCTTGTCTATCACATGCTCACAAAGTTTATGGCTTTGGTTCCAATGCATTCCTACATCGTTTGGTGCCTCAAATCACCATTTGAAGTTTCGTACGAGTATAGTTGTAATTTTCTCGAAAATCGTATGTTGGGATTTTAAAGTATTCTTGTCTAACACATGCTGACAAAGCTTATGGCTTTGGTTCCAATGCATTCCGACATCGTTTGGTGCCTCAAATCACCATTCGAAGTTTCGTACGGGTATGTATAGTTGTTATTTTCAGCAAAAATCGTACGTTGGGATTTTGAGGTATTCTTGTCTATCACATGCTCACAAAGCTTCTGACTTTGGTTCCAATGCATTTCGACATCGTTTGGTGCCTCAAATTACCATTCGAAGTTTCGTAGGGGTATAGTTGTAATTTTCACCCAAAATCGTACATTGGGCTTTTGAGGTATTCTCGTTTATCACATGCTCACAAAGCTTATGGCTTTGGTTCCAATGCATTCCGACATCGTTTGGTTCTTCAAATCACCATTCGAAGTTTCGTTGGGGTACAGTTGTAATTTTCACCGAAAATCGTACATTGGGATTTTGAGGTATTCTTGTCTATCACATGCTCACAAAGCTTATCGCTTTGGTTCCAATGCATTCCGACATCGTTTGGTGCCTCAAATCACCATTCGATGTTTCATACGGGTATTGTTGTAATTTTCACCGAAAATCGTACATTGGAATTTTGAGCTATTCTTGTCTATCACATGCTCACAAAGCTTATAGCTTTGGTTCCAATGCATTCCGACATCGTTTGGTGCCTCAAATCACCATTCGAAGTTTCGTACGGGTATAGTTGTAATTTTCACCGAAAATCGTACATTGGGATTTTGAGGTATTCTTGTCTATCACATGCTCACAAAGCTTATGGCTTTGGTTCCAATGCATTCCGACATCGTTTGGTGCCTCAAATCACCATTTGAAGTTTCATACGGGTATAGTTGTAATTTTCACCGAAAATCGTACATTGGGATTTTGAGGTATTCTTGTCTAACACATGCTGACAAAGCTTATGGCTTTGGTTCCAATGAATTCCGACATCGTTTGGTGCCTCAAATCACCATTCGAAGTTTCGTAGGGGTATAGTTGTAACTTTCACCAAAAATCGTACATTAGGATTTTGAGGTATTCTTGTCTATCAGATGCTAACAAAGTTTATGGCTTTGGTTCCAATGCATTCCGACATCGTTTGGTGCCTCAAATCACCATTCCAAGTTTCGTATGGGTATTAGTTGTATTTTCACCGAAAATCGTACATTGGGATTTTGAGGTATTCTTGTCTATCACATGCTCACAAAGGTTATGGCTTTGGTTCCAATGCATTCCGACATCGTTTGGTGCCTCAAATCACCATTCGAAGTTTCGTAGGGTATAGTTGTAATTTTCACCGAAAATCGTACATTGGGATTTTGAGGTATTCTTGTCTATCAGATGCTCACAAAGTTTATGGCTTTGGTTCCAATGCATTCCGACATCGTTTGGTGCCTCAAATCACCCTTCCAAGTTTCGTATGGGTATTAGTTGTAATTTTCACCGAAAATCGTACATTGGGATTTTGAGGTATTCTTGTCTATCACATGCTCATAAAGCATACTTTGGTTCCAATGCATTCCGACCTCATTTGGTGCCTCAAATCACCTTTCGAAGTTTCGTACGGGCATAGTTGTAATTTTCACCGAAAATCGTACATTGGGATTTTGAGGTATTCTTGTCTATCATATGCTCACAAAGTTTATTGCTTTGGTTCCAATGCATTCCGACATCGTTTCGTGCCTCAAATCACCATTCGAAGTTTCGTAGGGGTATAGTTGTAATTTTCACCGAAAATCGTACATTGGGATTTTGAGGTATTCTTGTCTATCACATGCTCATAAAGCTTATGGCTTTGGTTCCAAAGCATTTCGACCTCGTTTGGTGCCTCAAATCACCTTTCAAAGTTTCGTACGGGCATAGTTGTAATTTTCACCGAAAATCGTACATTGGGATTTTGAGGTATTCTTGTCTATCACATGCTCACAAAGCATTCCGACATCGTTTGGTGCCTCAAATAACCATTCAATGTTTCGTAGGGGTATAGTTGTAATTTTCACCGAAAATCGTACATTGGGATTTTGAGGTATTCTTGTCTATCACATGCTCACAAAGCTTATTGCTTTGGTTCCAATGCATTCTGACATTGTTTGGTGCCTCAAATCACCATTCGAAGTTTCGTAGGGGTATAGTTGTAATTTTCACCGAAAATCGCACATTGGGATTTTGAGGTATTCTTGTATATCACATGCTCACAAAGCTTATGGCTTTGGTTCCAATGCATTCTGACATCGTTTGGTGCCTCAAATCACCATTCGAAGTTTCGTAGGGGTATAGTTGTAATTTTCACCGAAAATCATACATTGGGATTTTGAGGTATTCTTGTCTATCACATGCTCACAAAGCTTATGGCTTTGGTTCCAATGCATTTCAACATCGTTTGGTGCCTCAAATCACATTCGAAGTTTTGTAGGGGTATAGTTTTAATTTTCACCCAAAATCGTACATTGGGCTTTTGAGGTATTCTTGTCTATCACATGCTCACAAAGCTCATGGCTTTGGTTCCAATGCATTCCGACATCGTTTGGTGCCTCAAATCACCATTCGAAGTTTCGTTGGGGTATAGTTGTAATTTTCACCGAAAATCGTACATTGGGATTTTAAGGTATTCTTGTCTATCACAAGCTCACAAAGCTTATGGCTTTGGTTCTAATGCATTCCGACATCGTTTGGTGCCTCAAATCACCATTCAAAGTTTCGTAGGGGTATAGTTGTAATTTTCACCAAAAATCGTACATTGGTATTTTGAGGTATTCTTGTCTATCACATGCTCACAAAGCTTATGGCTTTGGTTCCAATGTATTCCGACATCGTTTGGTGCCTCAAATCACCATTCGAAGTTTCGTACGGTTATAGTTGTAATTTTCACCGAAAATCGTACATTGGGATTTTGAGGTATTCTTGTCTATCACATGCTCATAAAGCTTATGGCTTTGGTTCCAAAGCATTTCGACCTCGTTTGGTGCCTCAAATCACCTTTCGAAGTTTCGTACGGGCATAGTTGTAATTTTCACCGAAAATCGTACATTGGGTGCTCACAAAGCTTATGGCTTTGGTTCCAATGCATTCCGACATCGTTTGGTGCCTCAAATCACCATTCGAAGTTTCGTACGGGTATGTATAGATGTAATTTTCACCAAAAATCGTACATTGGGATTTGGAGGTATTCTTGTCTATCACATGCTCACAAAGCTTATGGCTTTGGTTCCAATGCATTCCGACATCGTTTGGTACCTCAAATCACCATTCGAAGTTTCGTAGGGGTATAGTTGTAATTTTCATCAAAAATCGTACATTGGAATTTGGAGGTATTCTTGTCTATCACATGCTCACAAAGCTTATGGCTTTGGTTCCAATACATTCCGACATCGTTTGGTGCCTCAAATCACCATTCGAAGTTTCGTAGGGGTATAGTTGTAATTTTCACCAAAAATCGTACATTGGGATTTGGAGGTATTCTTGTCTATCACATGCTCACAAAGCTTATGGCTTTGATTCCAATGCATTCCGACATCGTTTGGTGCCTCAAATCACCATTCGAAGTTTCGTACGGGTATAGTTGTAATTTTCACCAAAAATCGTACATTGGGATTTTGAGGTATTCTTGTCTGACACATGCTCACAATGCTTATGGCTTTGGTTCCAATACATTCCAACATCGTTTGGTGCCTCAAATCACCATTCGAAGTTTCGTAGGGGTATAGTTGTAATTTTCACCAAAAATCGTACATTGGGATTTGTAGGTATTCTTTTCTATCACATGCTCACAAAGCTTATGGCTTTGATTCCAATGCATTCCGACATCGTTTGGTGCCTCAAATCACCATTCGAAGTTTCGTACGGGTATGTATAGATGTAATTTTCACCAAAAATCGTACATTGGGATTTGGAGGTATTCTTGTCTATCACATGCTCACAAAGCTTATGGCTTTGGTTCCAATGCATTCTGACATCGTTTGGTGCCTCAAATCACCATTCGAAGCTTCGTACGGGTATAGTTGTAATTTTCACCGAAAATCGTACATTGGGATTTTGAGGTATTCTTGTCTATCACATGCTCACAAAGCTTATGGCTTTGGTTCCAATGCATTCTGACATCGTTTGGTGCCTCAAATCACCATTCGAAGCTTCGTAGGGGTATAGTTGTAATTTTCACCGAAAATCGTACATTGGGATTTTGAGGTATTCTTGTCTATCACATGCTCATAAAGCTTATGGCTTTGGTTCCAATGCATTCCGACATCGTTTGGTGCCTCAAATAACTATTCAAAGTTTCGTAGGGGTATAGTTGTAATTTTCACCGAAAATCGTACATTGGGATTTTGAGGTATTCTTGTCTATCACATGCTCACAAAGCTTATGGCTTTGGTTCCAATGCATTCTGACATCGTTTGGTGCCTCAAATCACCATTCGTAGTTTCGTAGGGGTATAGTTGTAATTTTCAGCGAAAATCGTACATTGAGATTTTGAGGTATTCTTGTCTATCACATGCTCACAAAGCTTAAGGATTTGGTTCCAACGCATTCCGACATCGTTTGGTGCCTCAAATCACCATTTGAAGTTTCGTAGGGTATAGTTGTAATTTTCACCGAAAATCGTACGTTGGGATTTTGATGTATTCTTGTCTAACATATGCTCACAAAGCTTATGGCTTTGGTTCCAATGAATTCCGACATCGTTTGGTGCCTCAAATCACCATTCGAAGTTTCGTAGGGGTATAGTTGTAATTTTCACCGAAAATCGTACATTGAGATTTTGAGGTATTCTTGTCTATCACATGCTCACAAAGCTTATAGCTTTGGTTCCAATGCATTCCGACATCGTTTGGTGCCTCAAATCACCATTCGAAGTTTCTGATGGAAATCAGCCCATGCGAAATCCTACAAACAAGATGGATCCGTTGATCATTAAAGATGGGCCAATTACAAGAGCACGTGCTAAGAAGATCAAGGAAGCCATGATGGTCCTTGTAAATGAAGTGAAAGTTAAAGTCCAAGAGACCTCTTCAATGGGCCAAATTATGAATATTATTCAAGTTGGTGGGCTAGAATTTTAATGAAGAGTTGGGCTTATTTCTTATCCAAAATTTAGGCCCAAGTTGAAGGATGAGTTGGGCTTATTTTCATCATTCAAATCAAGGCCCAAGTTGAAGGAATTTTCGTCCATATTACAAAGACATATAAAAATGTCTCTTCAAGATAATAAAATGTATTGTTTTAGTGCTTAAAGGAATCCTAGAACATAGTAGAGGATCTTTTGGGTGTTTAAGCCTTTAAAAGAATCCTAGAACATAGTAGAGGATCTTTTGACTAGTCTTTAAGTGAATAAATGTGGTAAAAGAAGTGTCATCAAGATGTTTAGGGTAAAAGTGGTTCAAAGTGTAATCAAGATGTTTTTAAGCATCTTAAGAGTCTTTTGTAGCCTATAAATAGGCCATGTAAACATTTGTAAATCATCAACAATTTTAAGTATAAAAATTCCTTTGAACTTACTATCTTTTGTGAGAGTATTTTCTTTTGAGAACTTATCAAGATTCTTGAGCAAATCTTGTGGCGTTCAACATACCGAGGTTCTTGGCTCTTCCTATAGCCAACGGGTCGAGGTTTTTAAGCTCTATATAAGATCAAACCAGATTTTTCGATTTTGGGGAGATTCTTATCTCATACGTTGGGTTCTTAGATCATTATATCTAATGGGTCCTTCGTCGTATCCACATCAGTTTGGTATCAGAGCAATCTGGTATTGATCTGAATTTTATTTTTTCTTATTATTTCGTTCAAGTTTAAAAAAAAAAAAGAAAAAAAAGAAAATCGAAAAAAAAAATCAAAAAAAAAAAATGATTTGTTGACTTTGTAGTTCAAAGAATCAGTTTCAAAAATTCCTTGTTCCCTACATCTATAGGACTAAGGGATTGTTGAAAGTTCAAGATATTGTTTAAACTTGAATTTTGTTCTCAAAATTTGAGTGGTAAAAGGCTTGAGTAGTGAGTTCATTAGAGGGGAGGTAAAAGCCAAAGAGAGACTATACACGAGTGGTTTGTGAGGTATATTTTTTAGTGATACACGAGTGTTTTGTGAGAAAATTATATACCATGGAGGAAACACAAAATAACCAACAAGAAGCCTTTACACTTCAAGCTATGCAACAACAATTTGCAAGATTGAGTATGGTCCTTGAAGGTATAACAGATCGGTTAGATCGATTAGAACAACATGCTCCAAGGAGAAATCCTAATGTACCCCAACAACGAAGATTTGAGGAGTGGGACGAGGAGGAAGAAGATGACGATATTGGGGCTGCTCATGAATTCCAAAGGCGAGGAGGTAGAAGAAGGAGAAATGATGAAGTTGATCGAGACTTGGGAAACATCAAAATAAACATCCCTACTTTCCATGGAAGAAGTAATCCAGAAGCCTACTTGGAGTGGGAAAAGAAGGTAGATTTGATTTTTGACTGTCATAATTACTCCGAGGAAAAGAAAGTAAGGCTTGCGGCTATCGAGTTCACCGACTATGCAATAGTATGGTGGGATCAACTTGTTACAAATCGAAGGCGATATGGAGAAAGGCCGGTTACTACATGGGCTGAAATGAAGTCAATCATGCGTAAAAGGTTTGTGCCATCACATTATTTTCGAGAATTATATCAAAAACTTCAATCTATGACTCAGGGCACAAAAAGCGTGGATGAATACTATAAGGAAATGGAGATTTCCATGATTAGAGCAAATGTTGAAGAAGATCGAGAGGCAACAATGGCTCGTTTTCTAAATGGGTTGAAACGAGAGATTGCTAACATTGTGGAACTTCAACACTATGTGGAGCTTGAAGACATGGTACATACAGCCATGAAAGTGGAAAGACAACTTAAGAGGGAGGGTTCTTTACAAAGGACTTATCCGCAACGTTTCCAATCTTCAAACAAGATGAAGGAAGTAGTACCTAAGGCTACCTTTGGTAATACATCAAAGTCACAAAATGAGACACCACGAGTCAAGCCTAATGAGGCTGAAAAGGGAAAAGGTAATATTACTTCATCTTCTCGAAGTCGTGATATTAAATGCTTTCGTTGTCAGGGACATGGGCATATTGCATCTCAATGCCCAAACAAAAGAGTGATGATTCTTAGAGACAATGGAGAGATTGAATCTGAAGTTGAAAGTGATGAAGAGAGTGACGAGGAAGTGGAGAAAGTTAATGCTGAATCGGGAGAACTTTTAGTGGTAAGAAGAGCCCTAAACATGCAAGCAAAGTTTGGAGAAGCGGAACAACAAAGAGAAAACATCTTCCATACAAGATGTTTGGTGCAAAAGAAGGTATGCATGTTGATTATTGATAGTGGGAGTTGTACTAATGTGGCTAGTATGGATATGGTGGAGAAATTGAAATTGACTACATTGAAACATCCTAATCCATATAATCTTCAGTGGCTTAATGAATGTGGAGAAATACGAGTTACTAAGCAGGTTTTGGTGCCATTTTCTATTGGAAAATATGAGGATGAAGTTCTATGCGATGTGATACCAATGCATGCAAGTCATATTCTTTTGGGAAGGCCATGGCAGTTCGATCGGCGAGTAATATATGATGGATACCTTAATCGTTTCACATTGAAACATAAAAATAAAACCATCATGCTTATATCTTTAACTCCACAACATGTTCATGAAGATCAAATTAAAATGTCTGAAACAAGAAGAAAGATAGAAAATGAACAACGACATGTGAGCAAAAAGAAGAGTGGAGAGAAAAATAAGAGGGTTGAATTGAGTGTTCCCGAGGGAGAAAAGAAACTGGAAGTAAGTGAGGCCACAAAAAGAGTGAATTTCTTTGCTAGAGGGAGTGAGTTAAAAAGAGCTTTGGTTGAAAAAAAAAGTGTGTTGGTGTTGGTACATAAACAATCATATTTGAGCACTAACGAACTAACACCTTCTTTGCCTAGTTCTTTTGTATCTCTTTTACAGGAATATGAAGATGTTTTTCCGGATGAAGAACCGAATGGTTTACCACCATTGCGGGGCATTGAACATCAAATTGATTTCATTCCCGGTGCAACACTTCCAAACCGACCAGCTTATAGAGCTAATCCCGAGGAAACAAAAGAAATCCAAAGACAAGTGGAGGAGTTGATGACTAAAGGCAAAGTTCGAGAAAGCATGAGTCCATGCGCTGTACCGGTGATTGTAGTCCCAAAGAAAGATGGAACATGGAGAATGTGCACAGATTGTCGCGCCGTCAATAAAATCACGGTGAAGTATCGCTACCCCATTCCTAGGTTAGATGATATGCTTGATGAATTGTATGGTGCTTTGATTTTTTCTAAAATTAATTTGAAAAGTGGATATCATCAAATACGAATCAAAGAAGGTGATGAATGGAAAACAGCTTTCAAAACAAAATATGGTTTATATGAATGGTTGGTAATGCCGTTTGGCTTTACACGTTGACCGACTCTTAGTAAAATGGAGTAGATCGAGAATGGCTAATTCTTCATCAAGTTGTGGTTCATTATCATCATCTACTATAATTCGTACTAACTCTCTATCCCTACAACGGTTTTCTCCTTCTTTCGATCAAATTACGCGTAGGATTCCGTCGTTTGAGAATGAATTCGATATTCCCGAGTTTATGAATTTAGTGAATCGAGTTGAAGGTCATGCAAGTTCAACGGAGACCACGATCAAATCATTGGAGATTGATTCTCCTATTTCGATTCCTATGGAGGGATCAAAATTTGCGGGTCTGGTGGCTTCCCCGGTCCTGCTGCATGAGAGAAGGATTAAACAAGCCGTGGGATTGAAAGATTCGGAGGTTGGAGGTGATAGGAATACGATTGGTTTACAACAACAGTTGGTTGAAGTGAACAATTCTGCCATTACTAGGGTTCCGGAAGAGGTGGCGGCTGATGATGTAATTAAGGAAAATGTAATTAAGGAAAGATTTGAGGAAGATTTAACTCTCCCGATCAGAATCAATGTTGCAGCTGGGGTTGAGAAAGAAACTAGGATTTCCTCGGCGGCTGATTCTGTAAGCAATGGGAGATCGCTTGTTGCAAATGAGATCTACATAGGTAATGTCAAACTTGATACTGATGTTTCCAATGGCAATGCATCCATATACAGTGCCTCTAGGAGAACCACTCTCTCGTATGTTCAACCTGAACAGATTAATGGATAAATATTTGTGAAACCGTCGTGGAATATTGCTTGTATTGGCATGAAAAGGTGGGAAAATACTGCAGTGAGCTACTTTATTGGTAAGAAACCACCTTTCATGGCCATTAAAAGATATGTACAGTCGGTTTGGGCTGGTATTCAAGATGTTAAGGCAAACTCCAATGGTTTCTTCTTTTTCAAATTCGATACGGAAGATAATATGATGGCTGCTATTGAAGGAGGTCCCTGGCTGTACATGGGACAACCAATATTCTTAGAACGGTGGAAGATTGGTATGTCTTTGGAAAAACGAAACCACAAGGAGGTTCCGATCTGGGTACGCTTTCGGAATGTACCGACGGAATATTGGACAATGGAGGGGCTTAGCCTAATTGCAAGTGCGGTAGGAATACCTCTGTATCCCGATGCATTTACTTCATCTATGGAACGTCTGGATTATGCTAGGGTTTGCGTGGTTGTGGATATTCAATCCAAGTTTAAAGATCATATTTATATGTTGCTACCGTCAGAAACTGGAGAATACAATGGTTCTCGTAAGATAGCTGTGGGATATGAGTGGCGCCCGCCTTCATGTACTGTATGTCACTCTTTCGGACATGCACGGGGAGTTTGCACGCAAATGGTCAAGGAAAAAGGGCAACAAAAACCAGTCCATTTATACATTCCTAAGAAACAGTCATCGGAAGATTGGATAGAGGTAAAACGGAAGAAGGGAAAGGAGAAAATTTGTCTTAATGATCCTCCTATTGAAGTAACTAAAAATGACAGAAGCAATTCACTATTGGAAATTCAGAATGGAGAGGAAATGCTAGTTGTTCAAAACTCTTTTGACGCTTTGGAAATTATTGAGAATAAAGATGATTATGATTATGTACGAGAGGTTTCCAAATGCTCGCGGGGTCCTATGGTTGCAGCCCCTTCAGAAAGTGTTAGATGATAACCACGGCTTGTTGGAATGTACGAGGTCTTAATAAACAAGACCATCAGCAAGCAGCCCGTGAGTTAATAGCAACACACCAATTACATATTTGTGCTCTTATTGAGACTAGAGTTATGGCACAGAATGCACAACTGATTAGTCGCAAAATTGAACAAGGTTGGGATTGGTATATTGACTATATTATTGGGCCGGGTAATCGAATTTGGGTAGGTTGGGATCCTTCATATGTTGTTTGTAATATCAGTGGAGGTACTAATCAAATCACTCACTGTCAATTTAAGAAGATTGAGGATGATATGGTCTTTCATATTTCCTTTGTGTATGGGTTGAATACCATAGTAGAAAGACGCGAATTATGGGACGAAATAATGCAATTCTCGGAAACTCGAAGGAATGATAATTGGGTTGTAATGGGTGACTTTAATGCGGTGTTAGATGAAAGTGAAGTATTTGGTGGACGTGGATGTGATGATATCAATGAGGATTTTCAAGCTTGCTTAACTGCGTCGGATCTAATGACATTGCCAATAGTTGGAGCATGGTATACTTGGACAAATAATCAAAGAGGGACAGCAAGAATTTGGAGACGTCTGGATAGGGTGGTTGCAAACCCAAATTGGCTAGTGCAATTTCCAGAAATGGCTGTTCAATGTGGCCTTCCCAAAACGTCTGATCATGCCCCAATTATCTTACATGGGAGTTCGGATAGACGAGCTATTCGCCCTTGGTTTCGTTTTGACAATTTTATGGTTGAATCGTCATCATTTCTACCGATGGTGGCAAGTATTTGGCATCATTTCATTCCGGGATTTCCACTATACTCGGTCATGTGCAAATTGAAAGCTTTGAAACCTCATCTGAAAACGCTCAGGAGACAATCTGGAGATCTCTCTGCTAATGTTAGAGCGGCCAGCTCATTTTTGGAAATTATTCAACGATTTCTAGTCTCTTATCCGGATATGGACGAGCTATTGGAGGTCGAACAACAATGCAGAGGTATATACAATAAAGCTGTTAAGAATGAACAATCTTACCTAAATCAGAGAGCAAAGCAAAGTTGGTTGAAAGACGGGGACCAATGTACTAAATACTTCTTCCGGTGCATGGCAATTAGGAAAACTCGATCGCGCATATTACGGATTGAGGGGGAGGAGGGTGATATGCATACTGATCCGGGGCTGATTACAGGAACTATTGTGGGATTTTATGAGACATTGTTGGGAACGAGTCTTGACCCTAACATAAACATGGGAGAACTATCACCTTATGTTACGAACAAACTCTCTATGGAAGAAGCTACCTCTATGATACGGAAGGTTACGAGAACTGAAATTGAGGCGGTCTTGAAGGGTTTTAACGATAACAAAGCTCCGGGACCTGATGGATACACCTCTGGTTTCTTCAAGGGTGCTTGGAACGTGGTACGAGATGAAGTAACAAATGCTATATTACATTTCTTTGATACAGGCAAATTGGTTCGGAAAGTTAACAACACGATAATTTCTTTAATTCCCAAAGTCGAACAACCCAAACATCCACGGGAGTTTCGACCAATTTCATGTTGTAATGTGTTATGCAAGATTATATCAAAGATTATGGCGAATCGTTTATGCGAGGTTTTGGATAAGTTGGTGGATCGCTCTCAAACAGCATTCATTCCGGGGCGAAAAATCAGTGATAATGTATTATTGGCACAGGAAATTATGCATGGATACAATCGAGCACATCTACCTGCTCGGTGTGCGTTTAAAGTCGACTTAATGAAAGCATATGATACAGTGGAATGGGCTTTTGTAATGGAAATGCTCTCAGCTATGAACTTCCATCCTATCTTTATCGGGTGGATTAAGGAATGCATAACCACGCCATCATTCTCAATTAATATTAATGGGGCTGCTGAAGGATATTTTTGTGGAAAACGGGGCTTACGCCAAGGAGACCCTATCTCCCCCTATGTATTTGTGTTGGTGATGGAAGTATTGCATGGAATATTATGCAAAGGAATAGAGGAAGAACCACAGTTTGAGTACCATTGGAAGTGTAGCCGAACAAAAACATACATGTTGAGCTTTGCGGATGACTTATTACTTTTTTGTAATGCAGATTACACATCGATAAATACTCTTAAAAAGGGACTTGATGAATTTAGCAGGCTGTCTGGGTTGAAAGCAAATCCATTAAAGAGTCATATGTATGTGTCTACTAAGGCTAGACCACTTACGGATGAAATGCATCAACTTGTCGGTTTTCCAATTGGAACTCTACCTGTTCGTTATCTAGGTGTGCCACTGTTAACGTCCAAACTCTCTATTAATGACTGCAAACCTCTCATTGACAAGGTTGACAAAAGAATAGGGGCATGGTTGAACAATTCGTTGTCATATGCTGGAAGGACACAACTAATAAAGTCGATCCTCACATCTTTACATGTCTACTGGGCTAGTATGTTTATCCTACCGAAAGCAACCATTCGTGATATTGAAAAGAGGCTGAGGAACTTTCTTTGGAATGGTACGGGCCACTCCAAGGTGGGTTGAGGAACAGTATGTTCGAAGACGTCTGAAGGAGGTCTGGTTATAACACCATTATTACATCAAAATCAGGCATTGATGGTGAAACATATTTGGTCAATATTGAAAGATGATGGCTCCTCAGTTTGGGTATCTTGGATCAAAGAGTACAGGCTGCGTAATAACTCCTTTTGGAATGTATCTATTCCTACGTCTTGTCCTTGGAGTTGGAAACAAATACTGAAGTTACGGCCAATGGTAAGGCATGCTTTCAAATATAACATCGGCATCGGTGATAAGTTTCTTTTGTGGCGTGATCCTTGGCATGTGAAAGGTATTCTTGTGCAAGTGTATCCTACGGGTCCGAGGATTACCGGGCTGCCGGAGGATGAAAAGGTTAGTTCGGTTATTCATAATGGGTTATGGAAATGGCCATTGAACCCTCGGTTTAAGATTCAGGAGATAGTTGATGAACTACCGACGTTGCATACGGGCTGTTCTGATTCGATTAGCTGGTCAATGACACCCCGAGGTACATTTACAACAAAATCAGCATTATATTTGTTTCAACAGAACAAAGACAAAGTGATTTGGGCATCGCTTCTCAAGGGTCCAGGGAAGATTCCTCGTCATATATTTATTCTATGGCTGGCCATTCGGGAGAGACTACCTACGAAAGATAAACCATGGATAGGAAACGGGGATCCGAACTGTGTTTTATGTGATGGATTGCAAATTGAAGATCATACTCATCTTTTCTTTGAATGCCAATATTCCCAAAGATGTATTGCATTGATTAATGAGGTGATCCCATTTAACTGGCCGAGAAATAGCTGGGAAAGAGGCATAGAGAGGGCGGCAAAAAGATGGAGAGGTAAGCATTTAGTTAACTGCTCATACCGCATTCTCCTATCAACTCTAATATACTTGATTTGGAAAGAAAAGAATGAGCGGATATTCGACGGAAAATCTCAAAGCCCACGTAATCTAACAGTGAGAGCACTAAACACCGTCAAGGATAGACTACATACCATGATAATTGGAGACACTCTACAAGGAAGAGCGGTCAAAAGACTTTGGCACATAGCTTGGTAGTTTCTGGTTGTAATTTTATATTGTTGGTTGTGTTTTTCTTTTTTGGGTAGTCATATTGGTTGGAACGTGTAGTTAGCACTCCTAGCTACGTGGGCTACGTAAGGGTCATACCCCTTAGGTGTTTTTTGTATTTAAAATAATTTTATTTTAATATGCAATTGAAATTTTATCAAAAAAAAATGCCGTTTGGCTTAACTAATGCACCGTGCACTTTCATGAGATTAATGAACCATGTTTTGCGTAACTTTATTGGAAAGTTTGTTGTTGTGTATTTTGACGATATCCTTATCTATAGCAAAAGCATAGAAGAACATCTTGATCATGTTCGAATTGTGTTAGACACCTTAAGAAATGAATCTTTGTATGCCAATTTTAAGAAGTGTTCATTTTGCATGGACAAAGTAGTTTTTCTTGGTTTTGTTGTAAGTGCTAATGGAATTGAAATGGAAAAAGACAAGGTCAATGCTATTTTAGATTGGCCAACTCCTAAAAATATTGCTGAAGTAAGAAGTTTTCATGGTCTCGCTAGTTTCTATCGAAGATTTTTTAGGGACTTTAGTACCATTGCTGCACCACTAAATGAAATTGTGAAAAAAGAAGTTGGATTTCATTGGGGAGAAAAACAAGAGCATGCATTCAATCTTTTGAAAGAAAAACTCACTACTGCTCCAATTCTTGCATTGCCTAACTTTAACAAAAGTTTTGAACTTGAATGTGATGCATCTGGAGTAGGTATAGGGGCTGTTTTAATGCAGGATGGAAAGCCGATTGCATACTTTAGTGAGAAGTTGAAGGGAGCTCAATTGAACTATCCAACTTATGATAAGGAATTGTATGCTTTGCTAAGAGCATAGGAGACGTGGCAACATTACTTGTGGTCTCGAGAGTTCGTTATCCACACCGATCATGAATCTCTCAAGTACCTCAAAGGGCAAGGTAAGCTTAGTAAAAGGCATGCTAAGTGGGTGGAATTCATTGAATCATTTCCCTATGTGATTAAGTATAAAAAAGGGAAAGAAAATATTGTTGCTGATGCATTATCAAGAAGGCATGCATTAATCACTACTTTGAGTTCTAAACTTTTAGGTTTTGAATCAATTAAAGAACTATATGCTAACGATTCTGATTTTGATTCAATTTTTTTGGCCTGTGAAAATGGTGCATTCGAAAAATTCTATAAGCATGAAGGTTATTTATTTCGTGAACGTAAACTATGCATTCCTAAATGTTCTATGCGTGAATTGCTTGTTAGAGAAGCCCATGGGGGAGGGCTAATGGGGCATTTTGGAATACATAAAACTTTGAGTGTTTTGAGTGATCATTTCTTTTGGCCTAAAATGCGTATTGATGTTGAAAGAATTTGTGAAAGATGCATAACTTGTTTGAAAGCTAAATCAAGAGCTCAACCACATGGATTGTACAAACCTTTACCTATACCAAATGAACCTTGGGTAGACATATCCATGGACTTTGTTTTCGGTTTACCAAAAACAAAAAAAAGGTAAAGACTCTGTGTTTGTGGTTGTTGATAGATTTTCCAAAATGGCACACTTCATTTCATGTAATAAGACCAATGATGCAACTCAAATTGTTGATTTATTCTTTAAGGAAATCTTTCGTTTGCATGGAGTACCAAGGACTATAGTGAGTGATAGAGATGCAAAATTTTTGAGTCACTTTTGGCGTGTTTTGTGGGGTAAATTAGGAACTAAACTTCTATTTTCTACTACATGTCACCCCCAAACAGATGGACAAACTGAAGTTGTCAATAGAACATTATCTCAATTGCTTAGAATTTTAATTCAAAAGAACTTGAAAAATTGGGAAGACTGTTTGTCCTTTGCTGAATTTGCATATAATAGAAGTGTCCATTCTGCTACTAATCACTCTCCATTTGAAGTTGTATATAGTTTTAATCCACTAAGTCCACTTGATCTTATTCCAATACCTATCGACGAACGTGCAAGCCTTGATGGAAAAGCGAAGGCTGAGATGATTAAGAAATTGCATGAAAAGGTGAGACTCAACATTGAAAAAAGAACTGAGCAGTATGCCAAGTAAGCTAACAAAGGTCGTAAACAAGTCATATTTGAGCCCGGAGATTGGGTTTGGTTACACTTGAGAAAGGAGAGATTTTCAGGCCAGAGAAAGTCAAAATTGCAACCACGAGGAGATGGACCATTTCAAGTGATTGCACGAATCGATGACAATGCCTATAAACTAGACCTTCCAGGTGAATATAACGTAAGTGCAACTTTCAATGTTACTGATCTTTCTCCTTGTTTTTGTGATATAGATTCGAGGACGAATCCTTTTGAAGATGAAGAGAATGATGGAAATCAGCCCATGCGAAATCCTACAAACAAGATGGATCCGTTGATCATTAAAGATGGGCCAATTACAAGAGCACGTGCTAAGAAGATCAAGGAAGCCATGATGGTCCTTGTAAATGAAGTGAAAGTTAAAGTCCAAGAGACCTCTTCAATGGGCCAAATTATGAATATTATTCAAGTTGGTGGGCTAGAATTTTAATGAAGAGTTGGGCTTATTTCTTATCCAAAATTAAGGCCCAAGTTGAAGGATGAGTTGGGCTTATTTTCATCATTCAAATCAAGGCCCAAGTTGAAGGAATTTTCGTCCATATTACAAAGGCATATAAAAATGTCTCTTCAAGATAATAAAATGTATTGTTTTAGTGCTTAAAGGAATCCTAGAACATAGTAGAGGATCTTTTGGGTGTTTAAGCCTTTAAAAGAATCCTAGAACATAGTAGAGGATCTTTTGACTAGTCTTTAAGTGAATAAATGTGGTAAAAGAAGTGTCATCAAGATGTTTAGGGTAAAAGTGGTCCAAACTGTAATCAAGATGTTTTTAAGCATCTTAAGAGTCTTTTGTAGCCTATAAATAGGCCATGTAAACATATGTAAATCATCAACAATTTTAAGTATAAAAATTCCTTTGAACTTACTATCTTTTGTGAGAGTATTTTCTTTTGAGAACTTATCAAGATTCTTGAGCAAATCTTGTGGCGTTCAACATACCGAGGTCCTTGGCTCTTCCTATAGCCAACGGGTCGAGGTTTTTAAGCTCTATATAAGATCAAACCAGATTTTCCGATTTTGGGGAGATTCTTATCTCATACGTTGGGTTCTTAGATCATTATATCTAATGGGTACTTCGTCGTATCCACATCAGTTTCGTACGGGTATGTATAGTTGTAATTTTCACCAAAAATCGTACATTGAGCTTTTGAGGTATTCTTGTCTATCACATGCTCACAAAGCTTATGGCTTTGGTTCCAATGCATTTCGACATCGTTTGGTGCCTCAAATCACCATTCGAAGTTTCGTACGGGTATAGTTGTAATTTTCACCGAAAATCGTACATTTGGATTTTGAGGTATTCTTGTCTATCACATGCTCACAAAGCTTATGGCTTTGGTTCCAATGCATTCCGACATCGTTTGGTGCCTCAAATCACCATTCGAAGTTTCGTACGGGTATAGTTGTAATTTTCACCGAAAATCGTACATTGGGATTTTGTGGTATTCTTGTCTATCACATGCTCACAAAGCTTATGGCTTTGGTTCCAATGCATTCCGACATCGTTTGGTGCCTCAAATCATCATTCGAAGTTTCGTACGGGTATAGTTGTAATTTTCACCGAAAATCGTACATTGGGATTTTGAGGTATTCTTGTCTATCACATGCTCACAAAGCTTATGGCTTTGGTTCCAATGCATTCTGACATCGTTTGGTGCCTCAAATCACCATTCGAGTTTCGTACGGGTATAGTTGTAATTTTCACTGAAAATCGTACATTGGGATTTTGAGGTATTCTTGTCTATCACATGCTCACAAAGCTTATGGCTTTGGTTCCAATGCACTCCGACATCGTTTGGTGCCTCAAATCACCATTCGAAGTTTCGTACGGGTATAGTTGTAATTTTCACCGAAAATCGTACATTGGGATTTTTTGGTATTCTTGTCTATCACGTGCTCACAAAGCTTATGGCTTTGGTTCCAATGCACTCCGACATCGTTTGGTGCCTCAAATCACCATTCGAAGTTTCGTACGGGTATAGTTGTAATTTTCACTGAAAATCGTACATTGGGATTTTGAGGTATTCTTGTCTATCACATGCTCACAAAGCTTATGGCTTTCGTTCCAATGCATTCCAACATCGTTTGGTGCCTCAAATCACCATTCGAAGTTTCGTACGGGTATAGTTGTAATTTTCACTGAAAATCGGACATTGGGATTTTGAGGTATTCTTGTCTATCACATGCTCACAAAGCTTATGGCTTTGGTTCCAATGCATTCCGACATCGTTTGGTGCCTCAAATCACCATTAAAAGTTTCGTACGGGTATAGTTGTAATTTTCACCGAAAATCGTACATTGGGATTTTGAGGTATTCTTGTGTATCACATGCTCACAAATCTTATGGCTTTGGTTCCAATGCATTCCGACATCGTTTGGTGCCTCAAATCACCATTCGAAGTTTCGTAGGGGTATAGTTGTAATTTTCACCGAAAATCGTACATTGGGATTTTGAGGTATTCTTGTCTATCACATGCTCACAAAGCTTATGGCTTTGGTTCCAATTCAATCCGACATCGTTTGGTGCCTCAGATCACCATTCGAAGTTTCGTAGGGGTATAGTTGTAATTTTCACCGAAAATTGTACATTGGGATTTTTAGGTATTCTTGTCTATTACATGCTCACAAAGCTTATTGGCTTTGGTTCCAATGCATTTCGAAATCGTTTGGTGCCTCAAATCACCATTCGAAGTTTCGTACAGGTATAGTTGTAATTTTCATCGAAAATCGTACATTGGGATTTTGAGGTATTCTTGTCCAACACATGCTCACAAAGCTTATGGCTTTGGTTCCAATGCATTCCGACATCGTTTAGAGCCTCAAATCACCATTCGAAGTTTCGTAGGGGTATAGTTGTAATTTTCACCGAAAATCGTACTTTGGGATTTTGAGGTATTCTTGTCCAACACATGCTCACAAATCTTATGGCTTTGGTTCCAATGCATTCCGACATCGTTTGGTGCCTCAAATCACCATTCGAAGTTTCGTAGGGGTATAGTTGTAATTTTCACCGAAAATCGTACATTGGGATTTTGAGGTATTCTTGTCTATCACATGCTCACAAAGCTTATGGCTTTGGTTCCAATTCAATCCGACATCGTTTGGTGCCTCAGATCACCATTCGAAGTTTCGTAGGGGTATAGTTGTAATTTTCACCGAAAATTGTACATTGGGATTTTTAGGTATTCTTGTCTATTACATGCTCACAAAGCTTATTGGCTTTGGTTCCAATGCATTCCGACATCGTTTAGAGCCTCAAATCACCATTCGAAGTTTCGTAGGGGTATAGTTGTAATTTTCACCGAAAATCGTACATTTGGATTTTGAGGTATTCTTGTCTATCACATGCTCACAAAGCTTATGGCTTTGGTTCCAATGCATTCCGACATCGTTTGGTGCCTCAAATCACCATTCGAAGTTTCGTACGGGTATAGTTGTAATTTTCACCGAAAATCGTACATTGGGATTTTGTGGTATTCTTGTCTATCACATGCTCACAAAGCTTATGGCTTTGGTTCCAATGCATTCCGACATCGTTTGGTGCCTCAAATCATCATTCGAAGTTTCGTACGGGTATAGTTGTAATTTTCACCGAAAATCGTACATTGGGATTTTGAGGTATTCTTGTCTATCACATGCTCACAAAGCTTATGGCTTTGGTTCCAATGCATTCTGACATCGTTTGGTGCCTCAAATCACCATTCGAGTTTCGTACGGGTATAGTTGTAATTTTCACTGAAAATCGGACATTGGGATTTTGAGGTATTCTTGTCTATCACATGCTCACAAAGCTTATGGCTTTGGTTCCAATGCATTCCGACATCGTTTGGTGCCTCAAATCACCATTCGAAGTTTCGTACGGGTATAGTTGTAATTTTCACCGAAAATCGTACATTGGGATTTTTTGGTATTCTTGTCTATCACGTGCTCACAAAGCTTATGGCTTTGGTTCCAATGCACTCCGACATCGTTTGGTGCCTCAAATCACCATTCGAAGTTTCGTACGGGTATAGTTGTAATTTTCACTGAAAATCGTACATTGGGATTTTGAGGTATTCTTGTCTATCACATGCTCACAAAGCTTATGGCTTTCGTTCCAATGCATTCCAACATCGTTTGGTGCCTCAAATCACCATTCGAAGTTTCGTACGGGTATAGTTGTAATTTTCACTGAAAATCGGACATTGGGATTTTGAGGTATTCTTGTCTATCACATGCTCACAAAGCTTATGGCTTTGGTTCCAATGCATTCCGACATCGTTTGGTGCCTCAAATCACCATTAAAAGTTTCGTACGGGTATAGTTGTAATTTTCACCGAAAATCGTACATTGGGATTTTGAGGTATTCTTGTGTATCACATACTCACAAATCTTATGGCTTTGGTTCCAATGCATTCCGACATCGTTTGGTGCCTCAAATCACCATTCGAAGTTTCGTAGGGGTATAGTTGTAATTTTCACCGAAAATCATACATTGGGATTTTGAGGTATTCTTGTCTATCACATGCTCACAAAGCTTATGGCTTTGGTTCCAATTCAATCCGACATCGTTTGGTGCCTCAGATCACCATTCGAAGTTTCGTAGGGGTATAGTTGTAATTTTCACCGAAAATTGTACATTGGGATTTTTAGGTATTCTTGTCTATTACATGCTCACAAAGCTTATTGGCTTTGATTCCAATGCATTTCGAAATCGTTTGGTGCCTCAAATCACCATTCGAAATTTCGTACAGGTATAGTTGTAATTTTCATCGAAAATCGTACATTGGGATTTTGAGGTATTCTTGTCCAACACATGCTCACAAAGCTTATGGCTTTGGTTCCAATGCATTCCAACATCGTTTAGAGCCTCAAATCACCATTCGAAGTTTCGTAGGGGTATAGTTGTAATTTTCACCGAAAATCGTACTTTGGGATTTTGAGGTATTCTTGTCCAACACATGCTCACAAAGCTTATGGCTTTGGTTCCAATACATTCCGACATCGTTTAGTGCCTCAAATCACCATTCGAAGTTTTGTACAGGTATAGTTGTAATTTTCACCGAAAATCGTACATTGGGATTTTGAGGTATTCTTGTGTATCACATGCTCACAAAGCTTATGGCTTTGGTTCCAATTCAATCCGACATCGTTTGGTGCCTCAGATCACCATTCAAAGTTTCGTAGGGGTATAGTTGTAATTTTCACCGAAAATTGTACATTGGGATTTTGAGGTATTCTTGTCTATTACATGCTCACAAAGCTTATTGGCTTTGATTCCAATGCATTTCGAAATCGTTTGGTGCCTCAAATCACCATTCGAAGTTTCGTACAGGTATAGTTGTAATTTTCATCGAAAATCGTACATTGGGATTTTGAGGTATTCTTGTCCAACACATGCTCACAAAGCTTATGGCTTTGGTTCCAATGCATTCCGACATCGTTTAGAGCCTCAAATCACCATTCGAAGTTTCGTAGGGGTATAGTTGTAATTTTCACCGAAAATCGTACTTTGGGATTTTGAGGTATTCTTGTCCAACACATGCTCACAAAGCTTATGGCTTTGGTTCCAATACATTCCGACATCGTTTAGTGCCTCAAATCACCATTCGAAGTTTTGTACAGGTATAGTTGTAATTTTCACCGAAAATCGTACATTGGGATTTTGAGGTATTCTTGTGTATCACATGCTCACAAAGCTTATGGCTTTGGTTCCAATGCATTCCGACATCGTTTGGTGCCTCAAATCACCATTCGAGTTTCGTACGGGTATAGTTGTAATTTTCACTGAAAATCGGACATTGGGATTTTGAGGTATTCTTGTCTATCACATGCTCACAAAGCTTATGGCTTTGGTTCCAATGCATTCCGACATCGTTTGGTGCCTCAAATCACCATTCGAAGTTTCGTACGGGTATAGTTGTAATTTTCACCGAAAATCGTACATTGGGATTTTTTGGTATTCTTGTCTATCACGTGCTCACAAAGCTTATGGCTTTGGTTCCAATGCACTCCGACATCGTTTGGTGCCTCAAATCACCATTCGAAGTTTCGTACGGGTATAGTTGTAATTTTCACTGAAAATCGTACATTGGGATTTTGAGGTATTCTTGTCTATCACATGCTCACAAAGCTTATGGCTTTCGTTCCAATGCATTCCAACATCGTTTGGTGCCTCAAATCACCATTCGAAGTTTCGTACGGGTATAGTTGTAATTTTCACTGAAAATCGGACATTGGGATTTTGAGGTATTCTTGTCTATCACATGCTCACAAAGCTTATGGCTTTGGTTCCAATGCATTCCGACATCGTTTGGTGCCTCAAATCACCATTAAAAGTTTCGTACGGGTATAGTTGTAATTTTCACCGAAAATCGTACATTGCGATTTTGAGGTATTCTTGTGTATCACATGCTCACAAATCTTATGGCTTTGGTTCCAATGCATTCCGACATCGTTTGGTGCCTCAAATCACCATTCGAAGTTTCGTAGGGGTATAGTTGTAATTTTCACCGAAAATCGTACATTGGGATTTTGAGGTATTCTTGTCTATCACATGCTCACAAAGCTTATGGCTTTGGTTCCAATTCAATCCGACATCGTTTGGTGCCTCAGATCACCATTCGAAGTTTCGTAGGGGTATAGTTGTAATTTTCACCGAAAATTGTACATTGGGATTTTTAGGTATTCTTGTCTATTACATGCTCACAAAGCTTATTGGCTTTGATTCCAATGCATTTCGAAATCGTTTGGTGCCTCAAATCACCATTCGAAGTTTCGTACAGGTATAGTTGTAATTTTCATCGAAAATCGTACATTGGGATTTTGAGGTATTCTTGTCCAACACATGCTCACAAAGCTTATGGCTTTGGTTCCAATGCATTCCGACATCGTTTAGAGCCTCAAATCACCATTCGAAGTTTCGTAGGGGTATAGTTGTAATTTTCACCGAAAATCGTACTTTGGGATTTTGAGGTATTCTTGTCCAACACATGCTCACAAAGCTTATGGCTTTGGTTCCAATACATTCCGACATCGTTTAGTGCCTCAAATCACCATTCGAAGTTTTGTACAGGTATAGTTGTAATTTTCACCGAAAATCGTACATTGGGATTTTGAGGTATTCTTGTGTATCACATGCTCACAAAGCTTATGGCTTTGGTTCCAATTCAATCCGACATCGTTTGGTGCCTCAGATCACCATTCAAAGTTTCGTAGGGGTATAGTTGTAATTTTCACCGAAAATTGTACATTGGGATTTTGAGGTATTCTTGTCTATTACATGCTCACAAAGCTTATTGGCTTTGATTCCAATGCATTTCGAAATCGTTTGGTGCCTCAAATCACCATTCGAAGTTTCGTACAGGTATAGTTGTAATTTTCATCGAAAATCGTACATTGGGATTTTGAGGTATTCTTGTCCAACACATGCTCACAAAGCTTATGGCTTTGGTTCCAATGCATTCCGACATCGTTTAGAGCCTCAAATCACCATTCGAAGTTTCGTAGGGGTATAGTTGTAATTTTCACCGAAAATCGTACTTTGGGATTTTGAGGTATTCTTGTCCAACACATGCTCACAAAGCTTATGGCTTTGGTTCCAATACATTCCGACATCGTTTAGTGCCTCAAATCACCATTCGAAGTTTTGTACAGGTATAGTTGTAATTTTCACCGAAAATCGTACATTGGGATTTTGAGGTATTCTTGTGTATCACATGCTCACAAAGCTTATGGCTTTGGTTCCAATGCATTCCGACATCGTTTGGTGCCTCAAATCACCATTCAAAGTTTCGTAGGGGTGTATAGTTGTAATTTTCACCGAAAATCGTACATTGGGATTTTGAGGTATTCTTGACTATCACATGCTCACAAAGCTTATGGCTTTGGTTCCAATGCATTCCGACATCGTTTGGTGCCTCAAATCACCATTCGAAGTTTCGTTGGGGTATAGTTGCAATTTTCACCGAAAATTGTACATTGGGATTTTGAGGTATTCTTGTCTATCACATGCTCACAAAGCTTATGGCTTTGGTTCCAATGCATTCCGACATCGTTTGGTGGCTCAAATCACCATTCGAAGTTTCGTACGGGTATAGTTGTAATTTTCACCGAAAATTGTACATTGGGATTTTGAGGTATTCTTGTCCAACACATGCTCACAAAGCTTATGGCTTTGGTTCCAATGCATTCCGACATCGTTTGGTGCCTCAAATCACCATTAAAAGTTTCGTACGGGTATAGTAATTTTCACCGAAAATCGTACATTGGGATTTTGAGGTATTCTTGTGTATCACATGCTCACAAATCTTATGGCTTTGGTTCCAATGCATTCCGACATCGTTTGGTGCCTCAAATCACCATTCGAAGTTTCGTAGGGGTATAGTTGTAATTTTCACCGAAAATCGTACATTGGGATTTTGAGGTATTCTTGTGTATCACATGCTCACAAAGCTTATGGCTTTGGTTCCAATGCATTCCGACATCGTTTGGTGCCTCAAATCACCATTCAAAGTTTCGTAGGGGTGTATAGTTGTAATTTTCACCGAAAATCGTACATTGGGATTTTGAGGTATTCTTGACTATCACATGCTCACAAAGCTTATGGCTTTGGTTCCAATGCATTCCGACATCGTTTGGTGCCTCAAATCACCATTCGAAGTTTCGTTGGGGTATAGTTGCAATTTTCATCGAAAATCGTACATTGGGATTTTGAGGTATTCTTGTCCAACACATGCTCACAAAGCTTATGGCTTTGGTTCCAATGCATTCCGACATCGTTTAGAGCCTCAAATCACCATTCGAAGTTTCGTAGGGGTATAGTTGTAATTTTCACCGAAAATCGTACTTTGGGATTTTGAGGTATTCTTGTCCAACACATGCTCACAAAGCTTATGGCTTTGGTTCCAATACATTCCGACATCGTTTAGTGCCTCAAATCACCATTCGAAGTTTTGTACAGGTATAGTTGTAATTTTCACAGAAAATCGTACATTGGGATTTTGAGGTATTCTTGTGTATCACATGCTCACAAAGCTTATGGCTTTGGTTCCAATGCATTCCGACATCGTTTGGTGCCTCAAATCACCATTCAAAGTTTCGTAGGGGTGTATAGTTGTAATTTTCACCGAAAATCGTACATTGGGATTTTGAGGTATTCTTGTCTATCACATGCTCACAAAGCTTATGGCTTTGGTTCCAATGCATTCCGACATCGTTTGGTGCCTCAAATCACCATTCGAAGTTTCGTTGGGGTATAGTTGCAATTTTCACCGAAAATTGTACATTGGGATTTTGAGGTATTCTTGTCTATCACATGCTCACAAATCTTATGGCTTTGGTTCCAATGCATTCCGACATCGTTTGGTGCCTCAAATCACCATTCGAAGTTTCATAGGGGTATAGTTGTAATTTTCAACGAAAATCGTACATTGGGATTTTGAGGTATTCTTGTCTATCACATGCTCACAAAGCTTATGGCTTTGGTTCCAATTCAATCCGACATCGTTTGGTGCCTCAGATCACCATTCGAAGTTTCGTAGGGGTATAGTTGTAATTTTCACCGAAAATTGTACATTGGGATTTTTAGGTATTCTTGTCTATCACATGATCACAAAGCTTATTGGCTTTGGTTCCAATGCATTTCGACATCGTTTGGTGCCTCAAATCACCATTCGAAGTTTCGTACAGGTATAGTTGTAATTTTCACCGAAAATCGTACATTTGGATTTTGAGGTATTCTTGTCCAACACATGCTCACAAAGCTTATGGCTTTGGTTCCAATGCATTCCGACATCGTTTAGAGCCTCAAATCACCATTCGAAGTTTCGTAGGGGTATAGTTGTAATTTTCACCGAAAATCGTACATTGGGATTTTGAGGTATTCTTGTCTATCACATGCTTACAAAGATTATGGCTTTGGTTCCAATGCATTCCGACATTGTTTGGTGCCTCAAATCACCATTCGAAGTTTCGTACGGGTATGTATAGTTGTAATTTTCACCAAAAATCGTACATTTGGTTTTTGAGGTATTTTTGTCTATCACATGCTCACAAAGCTTATGGCTTTGGTTCCAAAGCATTCCGACATCGTTTGGTGCCTCAAATCACCATTCGAAGTTTCGTAGGGGTATAGTTGTAATTTTCACCGAAAATCGTACATTGGGATTTTGAGGTATTCTTGTCTATCACATGCTCACAAAGCTTATGGCTTTGGTTCCAATGCATTCCGACATCGTTTGGTGCCTGAAATCACCATTCGAAGTTTCGTACGGGTATGTATAGTTGTAATTTTCACCAAAAATCGTACATTGGGCTTTTGAGGTATTCTTGTCTATCACATGCTTACAAAGCTTATTGCATTAGTTCCAATGCATTTCGACATCGTTTGGTGGCTCAAATCACCATTCGAAGTTTCGTACGGGTATAGTTGTGATTTTCACCGAAAATCGTACATTGGGATTTTGAGGTATTCTTGTCTATCACATGCTCACAAAGCTGATGGCTTTGGTTCCAATGCATTCCGACATCGTTTGGTGCCTCAATTTACCATTCAAAGTTTCGTAGGGGTATAGTTGTAATTTTCATCGAAAATCGTACATTTGGATTTTGAGGTATTCTTGTCTATCACATGCTCACAAAGCTTATGGCTTTGGTTCCAATTCAATCCGACATCGTTTGGTGCCTCAGATCACCATTCGAAGTTTCGTAGGGGTATAGTTGTAATTTTCACCGAAAATTGTACATTGGGATTTTTAGGTGTTCTTGTCTATCACATGCTCACAAAGCTTATGGCTTTGGTTCCAATGCATTCCGACATCGTTTGGTGGCTCAAATCACCATTCGAAGTTTCGTACGGGTATAGTTGTAATTTTCACCGAAAATTGTACATTGGGATTTTGAGGTATTCTTGTCCAACACATGCTCACAAAGCTTATGGCTTTCGTTCCAATGCATTCCGACATTGTTTGGTGCCTCAAATCACCATTAAAAGTTTCGTACGGGTATAGTTGTAATTTTCACCGAAAATCGTACATTGGGATTTTGAGGTATTCTTGTGTATCACATGCTCACAAATCTTATGGCTTTGGTTCCAATGCATTCCGACATCGTTTGGTGCCTCAAATCACCATTCGATGTTTCGTAGGGGTATAGTTGTAATTTTCACCGAAAATCGTACATTGGGATTTTGAGGTATTCTTGTCTATCACATGCTCACAAAGCTTATGGCTTTGGTTCCAATTCAATCCGACATCGTTTGGTGCCTCAGATCACCATTCGAAGTTTCGTAGGGGTATAGTTGTAATTTTCACCGAAAATTGTACATTGGGATTTTTAGGTATTCTTGTCTATCACATGATCACAAAGCTTATTGGCTTTGGTTCCAATGCATTTCGACATCGTTTGGTGCCTCAAATCACCATTCGAAGTTTCGTACAGGTATAGTTGTAATTTTCACCGAAAATCGTACATTGGGATTTTGAGGTATTCTTGTCCAACACATGCTCACAAAGCTTATGGCTTTGGTTCCAATGCATTCCGACATCGTTTAGAGCCTCAAATCACCATTCGAAATTTCGTAGGGGTATAGTTGTAATTTTCACCGAAAATCGTACATTGGGATTTTGAGGTATTCTTGTCTATCACATGCTTACAAAGATTATGGCTTTGGTTCCAATGCATTCCGACATTGTTTGGTGCCTCAAATCACCATTCGAAGTTTCGTACGGGTATGTATAGTTGTAATTTTCACCAAAAATCGTACATTTGGTTTTTGAGGTATTTTTGTCTATCACATGCTCACAAAGCTTATGGCTTTGGTTCCGATGCATTCCGACATCGTTTGGTGCCTGAAATCACCATTCGAAGTTTCGTACGGGTATGTATAGTTGTAATTTTCACCGAAAATCGTACATTGGGCTTTTGAGGTATTCTTGTCTATCACATGCTTACAAAGCTTATTGCATTAGTTCCAATGCATTTCGACATCGTTTGGTGGCTCAAATCACCATTCGAAGTTTCGTACGGGTATAGTTGTGATTTTCACCGAAAATCGTACATTGGGATTTTGAGGTATTCTTGTCTATCACATGCTCACAAAGCTGATGGCTTTGGTTCCAATGCATTCCGACATCGTTTGGTGCCTCAAATTACCATTCAAAGTTTCGTAGGGGTATAGTTGTAATTTTCATCGAAAATCGTACATTTGGATTTTGAGGTATTCTTGTCTATCACATGCTCACAAAGCTTATGGCTTTGGTTCCAATTCAATCCGACATCGTTTGGTGCCTCAGATCACCATTCGAAGTTTCGTAGGGGTATAGTTGTAATTTTCACCGAAAATTGTACATTGGGATTTTTAGGTATTCTTATCCATCACATGCTCACAAAGCTTATTGGCTTTCGTTCCAATGCATTTCGACATCGTTTGGTGCCTCAAATCACCATTCGAAGCTTCGTACAGGTATAGTTGTAATTTTCACCGAAAATCGTACATTGGGATTTTGAGGTATTCTTGTCCAACACATGCTCTCAAAGTTTATGGCTTAGGTTCCAATGCATTCCGACATCGTTTAGTGCCTCAAATCTCCATTCGAAGTTTCGTAAGGGTATAGTTGTAATTTTCACCGAAAATCGTACATTGGGATTTTGAGGTATTCTTGTCTATCACATGCTCACAAAGCTTATGGCTTTGGTTCCAATGCATTCCGACATCGTTTGGTGCCTGAAATCACCATTCGAAGTTTCGTACGGGTATGTATAGTTGTAATTTTCACCAAAAATCGTACATTGGGCTTTTGAGGTATTCTTGTCTATCACAAGCTTACAAAGCTTATTGCATTAGTTCCAATGCATTTCGACATCGTTTGGTGGCTCAAATCACCATTCGAAGTTTCGTACGGGTATAGTTGTGATTTTCACCGAAAATCGTACATTGGGATTTTGAGGTATTCTTGTCTATCACATGCTCACAAAGCTTATGGCTTTGGTTCCAATGCATTACGACATCGTTTGGTGCCTCAAATCACCATTCAAAGTTTCGTAGGGGTATAGTTGTAAATTTGTAATTTTCACCGAAAATCGTACATTGGAATTTTGAGGTATTCTTGTCTATCCCATGCTCACAAAGCTTATGGCTTTGGTTCCAATGCATTCCGACATCGTTTGGTGCCTCAAATCACCATTCGTAGTTTCGTAGGGGTATAGTTGTAATTTTCACCGAAAATTGTACATTGGGATTTTGAGGTATTCTTGTCTATCACATGCTCACAAAGCTTATGGCTTTGGTTCCAATGCATTCCGACATCGTTTGGTGCCTCAAATCACCATTCAAAGTTTCGTACGGGTATAGTTGTAATTTTCACCGAAAATCGTATATTGGAATTTTGAGGTATTCTTGTCTATCACATGCTCACAAAGCTTATGGCTTTGGTTCCAATGCATTCCGACATCGTTTGGTGCCTCAAATCACCATTCAAAGTTTCGTAGGGGTATAGTTGTAATTTTCACCGAAAATCGTACATTGGAATTTTGAGGTATTCTTGTCTATCACATGCTCACAAAGCTTATGGCTTTGGTTCCAATGCATTCCGACATCGTTTGCTGCCTCAAATCACCATTCGTAGTTTCGTAGGGGTATAGTTGTAATTTTCACCGAAAATTATACATTGGGATTTTGAGGTATTCTTGTCTATCACATGCTCACAAAGCTTATGGCTTTGGTTCCAATGCATTCCGATATCGTTTGGTGCCTCAAATCACCATTCAAAGTTTCGTACGGGTATAGTTGTAATTTTCACCGAAAATCGTACTTTGGGATTTTGAGGTATTCTTGTCCAACACATGCTTACAAAGCTTATGGCTTTGGTTCCAATGCATTTCGACATCGTTCGGTGCCTCAAATCACCATTCAAAGTTTCGTAGGGGTATAGTTGTAATTTTCACCGAAAATCGTACATTGGGATTTTGAGGTATTCTTGTCTATCACATGCTCACAAAGCTTATTGGCTTTGGTTCCAATGCATTTCGACATCGTTTGGTGCCTCAAATCACCATTCGAAGTTTCGTTGGGGTATAGTTGTAATTTTTACCGAAAATTGTACATTGGGATTTTGAGGTATTCTTGTCTATCACATGCTCACAAAGCTTATGGCTTTGGTTCCAATGCATTCCGACATCGTTTGGTGCCTCAAATCACCATTCGAAGTTTCGTACGGGTATAGTTGTAATTTTCACCGAAAATCGTACATTGGGATTTTGTGGTATTCTTGTCTATCACATGCTCACAAAGCTTATGGCTTTGGTTCCAATGCATTCCGACATCGTTTGGTGCCTCAAATCATCATTCGAAGTTTCGTACGGGTATAGTTGTAATTTTCACCGAAAATCGTACATTGGGATTTTGAGGTATTCTTGTCTATCACATGCTCACAAAGCTTATGGCTTTGGTTCCAATGCATTCTGACATCGTTTGGTGCCTCAAATCACCATTCGAGTTTCGTACGGGTATAGTTGTAATTTTCACTGAAAATCGGACATTGGAATTTTGAGGTATTCTTGTCTATCACATGCTCACAAAGCTTATGGCTTTGGTTCCAATGCATTCCGACATCGTTTTGTGCCTCAAATCACCATTCGAAGTTTCGTACGGGTATAGTTGTAATTTTCACCGAAAATCGTACATTGGGATTTTGTGGTATTCTTGTCTATCACGTGCTCACAAAGCTAATAGCTTTGGTTCCAATGCATTCCGACATCGTTTGGTGCCTCAAATCACCATTCGAAGTTTCGTACGGGTATAGTTGTAATTTTCACTGAAAATCGTACATTGGGATTTTGAGGTATTCTTGTCTATCACATGCTCACAAAGCTTATGGCTTTCGTTCCAATGCATTCCAACATCGTTTGGTGCCTCAAATCACCATTCGAAGTTTCGTACGGGTATAGTTGTATTTTTCACTGAAAATCGGACATTGGGATTTTGAGGTATTCTTGTCTATCACATGCTCACAAAGCTTATGGCTTTGGTTCCAATGCATTCCGACATCGTTTGGTGCCTCAAATCACCATTAAAAGTTTCGTACGGGTATAATTGTAATTTTCACCGAAAATCGTACATTGGGATTTTGAGGTATTCTTGTGTATCACATGCTCACAAATCTTATGGCTTTGGTTCCAATGCATTCCGACATCGTTTGGTGCCTCAAATCACCATTCGAAGTTTCGTAGGGGTATAGTTGTAATTTTCACCGAAAATCGTACATTGGGATTTTTAGGTATTCTTGTCTATCACATGCTCACAAAGCTTATGGCTTTGGTTCCAATTCAATCCGACATCGTTTGGTGCCTCAGATCACCATTCGAAGTTTCGTAGGGGTATAGTTGTAATTTTCACCGAAAATTGTACATTGGGATTTTTAGGTATTCTTGTCTATCACATGCTCACAAAGCTTATTGGCTTTGGTTCCAATGCATTTCGAAATCGTTTGGTGCCTCAAATCACCATTCGAAGTTTCGTACAGGTATAGTTGTAATTTTCATCGAAAATCGTACATTGGGATTTTGAGGTATTCTTGTCCAACACATGCTCACAAAGCTTATGGCTTTGGTTCCAATGCATTCCGACATCGTTTAGAGCCTCAAATCACCATTCGAAGTTTCGTAGGGGTATAGTTGTAATTTTCACCGAAAATCGTACTTTGGGATTTTGAGGTATTCTTGTCCAACACATGCTCACAAAGCTTATGGCTTTGGTTCCAATGCATTCCGACATCGTTTAGTGCCTCAAATCACCATTCGAAGTTTTGTACAGGTATAGTTGTAATTTTCACCGAAAATCGTACATTGGGATTTTGAGGTATTCTTGTGTATCACATGCTCACAAAGCTTATGGCTTTGGTTCCAATGCATTCCGACATCGTTTGGTGCCTCAAATCACCATTCAAAGTTTCGTAGGGGTGTATAGTTGTAATTTTCACCGAAAATCGTACATTGGGATTTTGAGGTATTCTTGTCTATCACATGCTCACAAAGCTTATGGCTTTGGTTCCAATGCATTCCGACATCGTTTGGTGCCTCAAATCACCATTCGAAGTTTCGTTAGGGTATAGTTGCAATTTTCACCGAAAATTGTACATTGGGATTTTGAGGTATTCTTGTCTATCACATGCTCACAAAGCTTATGGCTTTGGTTCCAATGCATTCCGACATCGTTTGGTGGCTCAAATCACCATTCGAAGTTTCGTACGGGTATAGTTGTAATTTTCACCGAAAATTGTACATTGAGATTTTGAGGTATTCTTGTCCAACACATGCTCACAAAGCTTATGGCTTTGGTTCCAATGCATTCCGACATCGTTTGGTGCCTCAAATCACCATTAAAAGTTTCGTACGGGTATAGTTGTAATTTTCACCGAAAATCGTACATTGGGATTTTGAGGTATTCTTGTGTATCACATGCTCACAAATCTTATGGCTTTGGTTCCAATGCATTCCGACATCGTTTGGTGCCTCAAATCACCATTCGAAGTTTCGTAGGGGTATAGTTGTAATTTTCACCGAAAATCGTACATTGGGATTTTGAGGTATTCTTGTCTATCACATGCTCACAAAGCTTATGGCTTTGATTCCAATTCAATCCGACATCGTTTGGTGCCTCAGATCACCATTCGAAGTTTCGTAGGGGTATAGTTGTAATTTTCATCGAAAATCGTACATTTGGATTTTGAGGTATTCTTGTCTATCACATGCTCACAAAGCTTATGGCTTTGGTTCCAATTCAATCCGACATCGTTTGGTGCCTCAGATCACCATTCGAAGTTTCGTAGGGGTATAGTTGTAATTTTCACCGAAAATTGTACATTGGGATTTTTAGGTATTCTTATCCATCACATGTTCACAAAGCTTATTGGCTTTGGTTCCAATGCTTATGGCTTTGGTTCCATTGCATTCCGACATTGTTTGGTGCCTCAAATCACCATTCGAAGTTTCGTACGGGTATGTATAGTTGTAATTTTCACCAAAAATCGTACATTTGGCTTTTGAGGTATTCTTGTCTATCACATGCTCACAAAGCTTATGGCTTTGGTTTCAATGCATTTCGACATCGTTTGGTGCCTCAAATCACTATTCGAAGTTTCGTACGGGTATAGTTGTAATTTTCACCGAAAATCGTACATTGCGATTTTGAGGTATTCTTGTCTATCACATGCTCATAAAGCTTTTATGGCTTTGGTTCCAATGCATTCCGACATCGTTTGGTGCCTCAAATCACCATTCAAAGTTTCGTAGAGGTATAGTTGTAAATTTGTAATTTTCACCGAAAATCGTACATTGGAATTTTGAGGTATTCATGTCTATCACATGCTCACAAAGCTTATGGCTTTGGTTCCAATGCATTCCGACATCGTTTGGTGCCTCAAATCACCATTCGTAGTTTCGTAGGGGTATAGTTGTAATTTTCAGCGAAAATTGTACAATGGGATTTTGAGGTATTCTTGTCTATCACATGCTTACAAAGATTATGGCTTTGGTTCCAATGCATTCCGACATCGTTTGGTGCCTCAAATCACCATTCGAAGTTTCGTACGGGCATGGTTGTAATTTTCACCGAAAATCGTACATTGCGATTTTGAGGTATTCTTGTCTATCACATGCTCACAAAGCTTATGGCTTTGGTTCCAATGCATTCCGACATCGTTTGGTGCCTCTAATCACCATTCAAAGTTTCGTAGGGGTCTAGTTGTAATTTTCACCGAAAATCGTACATTGCGATTTTGAGGTATTCTTGTCTATCACATGCTCACAAAGCTTATGGCTTTGGTTCCAATGCATTCTGACATCGTTTGGTGCCTCAAACCACCATTCGAAGTTTTGTAGGGGTATAATTTTAATTTTCACCGAAAATTGTACATTGGGATTTTGAGGAATTCTTGTCTATCACATGCTCACAAAGCTTATTGGCTTTGGTTCCAATGCATTCCGACATCGTTTGGTGCCTCAAATCACCATTCGAAGTTTCGTACGGGTATAGTTGTAATTTTCACCGAAAATCGTACATTGGGATTTTGAGGTATTCTTGTCCAACACATGCTCACAAAGCTTATGGCTTTGGTTCCAATGCATTCCGACATCGTTTAGTGCCTCAAATCACCATTCAAAGTTTCGTAGGTGTGTATAGTTGTAATTTTCACCGACAATCGTACATTGGGATTTTGAGGTATTCTTGTCTATCACATGCTCACAAAGCTTATGGCTTTGGTTCCAATGCATTCCGACATCGTTTGGTGCCTCAAATCACCATTCGAAGTTTCGTTGGGGTATAGTTGTAATTTTCATCAAAAATCGTACATTGGGATTTTGAGGTATTCTTGTGTATCACATGCTCACAAAGCTTATGGCTTTGGTTCCAATGCATTCCGACATCGTTTGGTGCCTCAAATCACCATTCGAAGTTTTGTAGGGGTATAGTTGTAATTTTCACCGAAAATTGTACATTGAGATTTTGAGGTATTCTTGTCTATCACATGCTCACAAAGCTTATGGCTTTGGTTCCAATGCATTCCGACATCGTTTGGTGCCTCAAATCACCATTCGAAGTTTCGTAGGGGTATAGTTGTAATTTTCACCGAAAATCGTACATTGGGATTTTGAGGTATTCTTGTCTATCACATGCTCACAAAGCTTATGGCTTTGGTTCCCAATACATTTCGACATCGTTTGGTGCCTCAAATCACCATTCGAAGTTTCGTACGGGTATGTATAGTTGTAATTTTCACCAAAAATCGTACATTTGGCTTTTGAGGTATTCTTGTCTATCACATGCTCACAAAGCTTATGGCTTTGGTTCCAAAGCATTCCGACATCGTTTGGTGCCTCAAATCACCATTCGAAGTTTCATAGGGGTATAATTGTAATTTTCATCGAAAATCGTACATTGGGACTATCACATGCTCACAAAGCTTATGGCTTTGGTTCCAATGCATTCCGACATCGTTTGGTGCCTCAAATCACCATTCGTAGTTTCGTAGGGGTATAGTTGTAATTTTCAGCGAAAATTGTACAATGGGATTTTGAGGTATTCTTGTCTATCACATGCTCACAAAGCTTATGGCTTTGGTTCCCAATACATTTCGACATCGTTTGGTGCCTCAAATCACCATTCGAAGTTTCGTACGGGTATGTATAGTTGTAATTTTCACCAAAAATCGTACATTTGGCTTTTGAGGTATTCTTGTGTATCACATGCTCACAAAGCTTATGGCTTTGGTTCCAATGCATTCCGACATCGTTTGGTGCCTCAAATCACCATTCGAAGTTTCGTAGGGGTATAGTTGTAATTTTCATCGAAAATTGTACATTGAGATTTTGAGGTATTCTTGTCTATCACATGCTCACAAAGCTTATGGCTTTGGTTCCAATGCATTCCGACATCGTTTGGTGCCTCAAATCACCATTCGAAGTTTCGTAGGGGTATAGTTGTAAATTTGTAATTTTCACCGAAAATCGTACATTGGAATTTTGAGGTATTCATGTCTATCACATGCTCACAAAGCTTATGGCTTTGGTTCCAATGCATTTCGACATCGTTTGGTGCCTCAAATCACCATTCGTAGTTTCGTAGGGGTATAGTTGTAATTTTCAGCGAAAATTGTACAATGGGATTTTGAGGTATTCTTGTCTATCACATGCTTACAAAGATTATGGCTTTGATTCCAATGCATTCCGACATCGTTTGGTGCCTCAAATCACCATTCGAAGTTTCGTACGGGCATGGTTGTAATTTTCACCGAAAATCGTACATTGCGATTTTGAGGTATTCTTGTCTATCACATGCTCACAAAGCTTATGGCTTTGGTTCCAATGCATTCCGACATCGTTTGGTGCCTCTAATCACCATTCAAAGTTTCGTAGGGGTATAGTTGTAATTTTCACCGAAAATCGTACATTGCGATTTTGAGGTATTCTTGTCTATCACATGCTCACAAAGCTTATGGCTTTGGTTCCAATGCATTCTGACATCGTTTGGTGCCTCAAACCACCATTCGAAGTTTTGTAGGGGTATAATTTTAATTTTCACCGAAAATTGTACATTGGGATTTTGAGGAATTCTTGTCTATCACATGCTCACAAAGCTTATTGGCTTTGGTTCCAATGCATTCCGACATCGTTTGGTGCCTCAAATCACCATTCGAAGTTTCGTACGGGTATAGTTGTAATTTTCACCGAAAATCGTACATTGGGATTTTGAGGTATTCTTGTCCAACACATGCTCACAAAGCTTATGGCTTTGGTTCCAATGCATTCCGACATCGTTTAGTGCCTCAAATCACCATTCAAAGTTTCGTAGGTGTGTATAGTTGTAATTTTCACCGACAATCGTACATTGGGATTTTGAGGTATTCTTGTCTATCACATGCTCACAAAGCTTATGGCTTTGGTTCCAATGCATTCCGACATCGTTTGGTGCCTCAAATCACCATTCGAAGTTTCGTTGGGGTATAGTTGTAATTTTCATCGAAAATCGTACATTGGGATTTTGAGGTATTCTTGTGTATCACATGCTCACAAAGCTTATGGCTTTGGTTCCAATGCATTCCGACATCGTTTGGTGCCTCAAATCACCATTCGAAGTTTTGTAGGGGTATAGTTGTAATTTTCACCGAAAATTGTACATTGAGATTTTGAGGTATTCTTGTCTATCACATGCTCACAAAGCTTATGGCTTTGGTTCCAATGCATTCCGACATCGTTTGGTGCCTCAAATCACCATTCGAAGTTTCGTAGGGGTATAGTTGTAATTTTCACCGAAAATCGTACATTGGGATTTTGAGGTATTCTTGTCTATCACATGCTCACAAAGCTTATGGCTTTGGTTCCCAATACATTTCGACATCGTTTGGTGCCTCAAATCACCATTCGAAGTTTCGTACGGGTATGTATAGTTGTAATTTTCACCAAAAATCGTACATTTGGCTTTTGAGGTATTCTTGTCTATCACATGCTCACAAAGCTTATGGCTTTGGTTCCAAAGCATTCCGACATCGTTTGGTGCCTCAAATCACCATTCGAAGTTTCATAGGGGTATAATTGTAATTTTCATCGAAAATCGTACATTGGGACTATCACATGCTCACAAAGCTTATGGCTTTGGTTCCAATGCATTCCGACATCGTTTGGTGCCTCAAATCACCATTCGTAGTTTCGTAGGGGTATAGTTGTAATTTTCAGCGAAAATTGTACAATGGGATTTTGAGGTATTCTTGTCTATCACATGCTCACAAAGCTTATGGCTTTGGTTCCCAATACATTTCGACATCGTTTGGTGCCTCAAATCACCATTCGAAGTTTCGTACGGGTATGTATAGTTGTAATTTTCACCAAAAATCGTACATTTGGCTTTTGAGGTATTCTTGTGTATCACATGCTCACAAAGCTTATGGCTTTGGTTCCAATGCATTCCGACATCGTTTGGTGCCTCAAATCACCATTCGAAGTTTCGTAGGGGTATAGTTGTAATTTTCATCGAAAATTGTACATTGAGATTTTGAGGTATTCTTGTCTATCACATGCTCACAAAGCTTATGGCTTTGGTTCCAATGCATTCCGACATCGTTTGGTGCCTCAAATCACCATTCGAAGTTTCGTAGGGGTATAGTTGTAAATTTGTAATTTTCACCGAAAATCGTACATTGGAATTTTGAGGTATTCATGTCTATCACATGCTCACAAAGCTTATGGCTTTGGTTCCAATGCATTCCGACATCGTTTGGTGCCTCAAATCACCATTCGTAGTTTCGTAGGGGTATAGTTGTAATTTTCAGCGAAAATTGTACAATGGGATTTTGAGGTATTCTTGTCTATCACATGCTTACAAAGATTATGGCTTTGGTTCCAATGCATTCCGACATCGTTTGGTGCCTCAAATCACCATTCGAAGTTTCGTACGGGCATGGTTGTAATTTTCACCGAAAATCGTACATTGCGATTTTGAGGTATTCTTGTCTATCACATGCTCACAAAGCTTATGGCTTTGGTTCCAATGCATTCCGACATCGTTTGGTGCCTCTAATCACCATTCAAAGTTTCGTAGGGGTATAGTTGTAATTTTCACCGAAAATCGTACATTGCGATTTTGAGGTATTCTTGTCTATCACATGCTCACAAAGCTTATGGCTTTGGTTTCAATGCATTCTGACATCGTTTGGTGCCTCAAACCACCATTCGAAGTTTTGTAGGGGTATAATTTTAATTTTCACCGAAAATTGTACATTGGGATTTTGAGGAATTCTTGTCTATCACATGCTCACAAAGCTTATTGGCTTTGGTTCCAATGCATTCCGACATCGTTTGGTGCCTCAAATCACCATTCGAAGTTTCGTACGGGTATAGTTGTAATTTTCACCGAAAATCGTACATTGGGATTTTGAGGTATTCTTGTCCAACACATGCTCACAAAGCTTATGGCTTTGGTTCCAATGCATTCCGACATCGTTTAGTGCCTCAAATCACCATTCAAAGTTTCGTAGGTGTGTATAGTTGTAATTTTCACCGACAATCGTACATTGGGATTTTGAGGTATTCTTGTCTATCACATGCTCACAAAGCTTATGGCTTTGGTTCCAATGCATTCCGACATCGTTTGGTGCCTCAAATCACCATTCGAAGTTTCGTTGGGGTATAGTAGTAATTTTCATCGAAAATCGTACATTGGAATTTTGAGGTATTCTTGTGTATCACATGCTCACAAAGCTTATGGCTTTGGTTCCAATGCATTCCGACATCGTTTGGTGCCTCAAATCACCATTCGAAGTTTTGTAGGGGTATAGTTGTAATTTTCACCGAAAATTGTACATTGAGATTTTGAGGTATTCTTGTCTATCACATGCTCACAAAGCTTATGGCTTTGGTTCCAATGCATTCCGACATCGTTTGGTGCCTCAAATCACCATTCGAAGTTTCGTAGGGGTATAGTTGTAATTTTCACCGAAAATCGTACATTGGGATTTTGAGGTATTCTTGTCTATCACATGCTCACAAAGCTTATGGCTTTGGTTCCCAATACATTTCGACATCGTTTGGTGCCTCAAATCACCATTCGAAGTTTCGTACGGGTATGTATAGTTGTAATTTTCACCAAAAATCGTACATTTGGCTTTTGAGGTATTCTTGTCTATCACATGCTCACAAAGCTTATGGCTTTGGTTCCAAAGCATTCCGACATCGTTTGGTGCCTCAAATCACCATTCGAAGTTTCATAGGGGTATAATTGTAATTTTCATCGAAAATCGTACATTGGGACTATCACATGCTCACAAAGCTTATGGCTTTGGTTCCAATGCATTCCGACATCGTTTGGTGCCTCAAATCACCATTCGTAGTTTCGTAGGGGTATAGTTGTAATTTTCAGCGAAAATTGTACAATGGGATTTTGAGGTATTCTTGTCTATTACATGCTTACAAAGATTATGGCTTTGGTTCCAATGCATTCCGACATCGTTTGGTGCCTCGAATCACTATTCGAAGTTTCGTACGGGTATAGTTGTAATTTTCACCGAAAATCGTACATAGCGATTTTGAGGTATTTTTGTCTATCACATGCTCACAAAGCTTTTATGGCTTTGGTTCCAATGCATTCCGACATCGTTTGGTGCCTCAAATCACCATTCAAAGTTTCGTAGAGGTATAGTTGTAAATTTGTAATTTTCACCGAAAATCGTACATTGGAATTTTGAGGTATTCATGTCTATCACATGCTCACAAAGCTTATGGCTTTGGTTCCAGTGCATTCCGACATCGTTTGGTGCCTCAAATCACCATTCGTAGTTTCGTAGGGGTATACTTGTAATTTTCAGCGAAAATTGTACAATGGGATTTTGAGGTATTCTTGTCTATCACATGCTTACAAAGATTATGGCTTTGGTTCCAATGCATTCCGACATCGTTTGGTGCCTCAAATCACCATTCGAAGTTTCGTACGGGCATGGTTGTAATTTTCACCGAAAATCGTACATTGCGATTTTGAGGTATTCTTGTCTATCACATGCTCACAAAGCTTATGGTTTTGGTTCCAATGCATTCCGACATCGTTTGGTGCCTCAAATCACCATTCAAAGTTTCGTAGGGGTATAGTTGTAATTTTCACCGAAAATCGTACATTGCGATTTTGAGGTATTCTTGTCTATCACATGCTCACAAAGCTTATGGCTTTGGTTCCAATGCATTCCGACATCGTTTGGTGCCTCAAATCACCATTCGAAGTTTCGTTGGGGTATAGTTGTAATTTTCACCGAAAATCGTACATTGGGATTTTGAGGTATTCTTGTGTATCACATACTCACAAAGCTTATGGCTTTGGTTCCAATGCATTCCGACATCGTTTGGTGCCTCAAATCACCATTCGAAGTTTCGTAGGGGTATAGTTGTAATTTTCACCAAAAATTGTACATTGAGATTTTGAGGTATTCTTGTCTATCACATGCTCACAAAGCTTATGGCTTTGGTTCCAATGCATTCCGACATCGTTTGGTGCCTCAAATCACCATTCGAAGTTTCGTAGGGGTATAGTTGTAATTTTTACCGAAAATCGTACATTGGGATTTTGAGGTATTCTTGTCTATCACATGCTCACAAAGCTTATGGCTTTGGTTCCAATGCATTCCGACATTGTTTGGTGCCTCAAATCACCATTCGAAGTTTCGTACGGGTATGTATAGTTGTAATTTTCACCAAAAATCGTACATTTGGCTTTTGAGGTATTCTTTCTATCACATGCTCACAAAGCTTATGGCTTTGGTTCCAAAGCATTCCGACATCGTTTGGTGCCTCAAATCACCATTCGAAGTTTCGTAGGGGTATAGTTGTAATTTTCACCGAAAATCGTACATTGGGACTATCACATGCTCACAAAGCTAATGGCTTTGGTTCCAATGCATTCCGACATCGTTTGGTGCCTCAAATCACCATTCGTAGTTTCGTAGGGGTATAGTTGTAATTTTCAGCGAAAATTGTACAATGGGATTTTGAGGTATTCTTGTCTATTACATGCTTACAAAGATTATGGCTTTGGTTCCAATGCATTCCGACATCGTTTGGTGCCTCAAATCACTATTCGAAGTTTCGTACGGGTATAGTTGTAATTTTCACTGAAAATCGTACATTGCGATTTTGAGGTATTCTTGTCTATCACATGCTCACAAAGCTTTTATGGCTTTGGTTCCAATGCATTCCGACATCGTTTGGTGCCTCAAATCACCATTCAAAGTTTCGTAGAGGTATAGTTGTAAATTTGTAATTTTCACCGAAAATCGTACATTGGAATTTTGAGGTATTCATGTCTATCACATGCTCACAAAGCTTATGGCTTTGGTTCCAATGCATTCCGACATCGTTTGGTGCCTCAAATCACCATTCGTAGTTTCGTAGGGGTATAGTTGTAATTTTCAGCGAAAAATTGTACAATGGGATTTTAAGGTATTCTTGTCTATCACATGCTTACAAAGATTATGGCTTTGGTTCCAATGCATTCCGACATCGTTTGGTGCCTCAAATCACCATTCGAAGTTTCGTACGGGCATGGTTGTAATTTTCACCGAAAATCGTACATTGCGATTTTGAGGTATTCTTGTCTATCACATGCTCACAAAGCTTATGGCTTTGGTTCCAATGCATTCCGACATCGTTTGGTGCCTCAAATCACCATTCAAAGTTTCGTAAGGGTATAGTTGTAATTTTCACCGAAAATCGTACATTGCGATTTTGAGGTATTCTTGTCTATCACATGCTCACAAAGCTTATGGCTTTGGTTCCAATGCATTCTGACATCGTTTGGTGCCTCAAACCACCATTCGAAGTTTTGTAGGGGTATAATTTTAATTTTCACCGAAAATTGTACATTGGGATTTTGAGGAATTCTTGTCTATCACATGCTCACAATGCTTATTGGCTTTGGTTCCAATGCATTCCGACATCATTTGGTACCTCAAATCACCATTCGAAGTTTCGTACGGGTATAGTTGTAATTTTCACCGAAAATCGTACATTGGGATTTTGAGGTATTCTTGTCCAACACATGCTCACAAAGCTTATGGCTTTGGTTCCAATGCATTCTGACATCGTTTGGTGCCTCAAACCACCATTCGAAGTTTTGTAGGGGTATAATTTTAATTTTCACCGAAAATTGTACATTGGGATTTTGAGGAATTCTTGTCTATCACATGCTCACAATGCTTATTGGCTTTGGTTCCAATGCATTCCGACATCGTTTGGTGCCTCAAATCACCATTCGAAGTTTCGTACGGGTATAGTTGTAATTTTCACTGAAAATCGTACATTGAGATTTTGATGTATTCTTGTCCAACACATGCTCACAAAGCTTATGGCTTTGGTTCCAATGCATTCCGACATCGTTTAGTGCCTCAAATCACCATTCAAAGTTTCGTAGGTGTGTATAGTTGTAATTTTCACCGAAAATCGTACATTGAGATTTTGAGGTATTCTTGTCTATCACATGCTCACAAAGCTTATGGCTTTGGTTCCAATGCATTCCGACATCGTTTGGTGCCTCAAATCACCATTCGTAGTTTCGTAGGGGTATAGTTGTAATTTTCAGCGAAAATTGTACAATGGGATTTTAAGGTATTCTTGTCTATCACATGCTTACAAAGATTATGGCTTTGGTTCCAATGCATTCCGACATCGTTTGGTGCCTCAAATCACCATTCGAAGTTTCGTAGAGGTATAGTTGTAAATTTGTAATTTTCACCGAAAATCGTACATTGGAATTTTGAGGTATTCATGTCTATCACATGCTCACAAAGCTTATGGCTTTGGTTCCAATGCATTCCGACATCGTTTGGTGCCTCAAATCACCATTCGTAGTTTCGTAGGGGTATAGTTGTAATTTTCAGCGAAAAATTGTACAATGGGATTTTAAGGTATTCTTGTCTATCACATGCTTACAAAGATTATGGCTTTGGTTCCAATGCATTCCGACATCGTTTGGTGCCTCAAATCACCATTCGAAGTTTCGTACGGGCATGGTTGTAATTTTCACCGAAAATCGTACATTGCGATTTTGAGGTATTCTTGTCTATCACATGCTCACAAAGCTTATGGCTTTGGTTCCAAAGCATTCCGACATCGTTTGGTGCCTCAAATCACCATTCGAAGTTTCATAGGGGTATAATTGTAATTTTCATCGAAAATCGTACATTGGGACTATCACATGCTCACAAAGCTTATGGCTTTGGTTCCAATGCATTCCGACATCGTTTGGTGCCTCAAATCACCATTCGTAGTTTCGTAGGGGTATAGTTGTAATTTTCAGCGAAAATTGTACAATGGGATTTTGAGGTATTCTTGTCTATTACATGCTTACAAAGATTATGGCTTTGGTTCCAATGCATTCCGACATCGTTTGGTGCCTCGAATCACTATTCGAAGTTTCGTACGGGTATAGTTGTAATTTTCACCGAAAATCGTACATAGCGATTTTGAGGTATTCTTGTCTATCACATGCTCACAAAGCTTTTATGGCTTTGGTTCCAATGCATTCCGACATCGTTTGGTGCCTCAAATCACCATTCAAAGTTTCGTAGAGGTATAGTTGTAAATTTGTAATTTTCACCGAAAATCGTACATTGGAATTTTGAGGTATTCATGTCTATCACATGCTCACAAAGCTTATGGCTTTGGTTCCAGTGCATTCCGACATCGTTTGGTGCCTCAAATCACCATTCGTAGTTTCGTAGGGGTATACTTGTAATTTTCAGCGAAAATTGTACAATGGGATTTTGAGGTATTCTTGTCTATCACATGCTTACAAAGATTATGGCTTTGGTTCCAATGCATTCCGACATCGTTTGGTGCCTCAAATCACCATTCGAAGTTTCGTACGGGCATGGTTGTAATTTTCACCGAAAATCGTACATTGCGATTTTGAGGTATTCTTGTCTATCACATGCTCACAAAGCTTATGGCTTTGGTTCCAATGCATTCCGACATCGTTTGGTGCCTCAAATCACCATTCAAAGTTTCGTAGGGGTATAGTTGTAATTTTCACCGAAAATCGTACATTGCGATTTTGAGGTATTCTTGTCTATCACATGCTCACAAAGCTTATGGCTTTGGTTCCAATGCATTCTGACATCGTTTGGTGCCTCAAACCACCATTCGAAGTTTTGTAGGGGTATAATTTTAATTTTCACCGAAAATTGTACATTGGGATTTTGAGGAATTCTTGTCTATCACATGCTCACAAAGCTTATTGGCTTTGGTTCCAATGCATTCCGACATCGTTTGGTGCCTCAAATCACCATTCGAAGTTTCGTACGGGTATAGTTGTAATTTTCACCGAAAATCGTACATTGGGATTTTGAGGTATTCTTGTCCAACACATGCTCACAAAGCTTATGGCTTTGGTTCCAATGCATTCCGACATCGTTTAGTGCCTCAAATCACCATTCAAAGTTTCGTAGGTGTGTATAGTTGTAATTTTCACCGAAAATCGTACATTGGGATTTTGAGGTATTCTTGTCTATCACATGCTCACAAAGCTTATGGCTTTGGTTCCAATGCATTCCGACATCGTTTGGTGCCTCAAATCACCATTCGAAGTTTCGTTGGGGTATAGTTGTAATTTTCACCGAAAATCGTACATTGGGATTTTGAGGTATTCTTGTGTATCACATGCTCACAAAGCTTATGGCTTTGGTTCCAATGCATTCCGACATCGTTTGGTGCCTCAAATCACCATTCAAAGTTTCGTAGGGGTATAGTTGTAATTTTCACCGAAAATCGTACATTGCGATTTTGAGGTATTCTTGTCTATCACATGCTCACAAAGCTTATGGCTTTGGTTCCAATGCATTCTGACATCGTTTGGTGCCTCAAACCACCATTCGAAGTTTTGTAGGGTATAATTTTAATTTTCACCGAAAATTATACATTGGGATTTTGAGGAATTCTTGTCTATCACATGCTCACAAAGCTTATTGGCTTTGGTTCCAATGCATTCCGACATCGTTTGGTGCCTCAAATCACCATTCGAAGTTTCGTACGGGTATAGTTGTAATTTTCACTGAAAATCGTACATTGAGATTTTGATGTATTCTTGTCCAACACATGCTCACAAAGCTTATGGCTTTGGTTCCAATGCATTCCGACATCGTTTAGTGCCTCAAATCACCATTCAAAGTTTCGTAGGTGTGTATAGTTGTAATTTTCACCGAAAATCGTACATTGAGATTTTGAGGTATTCTTGTCTATCACATGCTCACAAAGCTTATGGCTTTGGTTCCAATGCATTCCGACATCGTTTGGTGCCTCAAATCACCATTCGTAGTTTCGTAGGGGTATAGTTGTAATTTTCAGCGAAAATTGTACAATGAGATTTTAAGGTATTCTTGTCTATCACATGCTTACAAAGATTATGGCTTTGGTTCCAATGCATTCCGACATCGTTTGGTGCCTCAAATCACCATTCGAAGTTTCGTAGAGGTATAGTTGTAAATTTGTAATTTTCACCGAAAATCGTAAATTGGAATTTTGAGGTATTCATGTCTATCACATGCTCACAAAGCTTATGGCTTTGGTTCCAATGCATTCCGACATCGTTTGGTGCCTCAAATCACCATTCGTAGTTTCGTAGGGGTATAGTTGTAATTTTCAGCGAAAAATTGTACAATGGGATTTTAAGGTATTCTTGTCTATCACATGCTTACAAAGATTATGGCTTTGGTTCCAATGCATTCCGACATCGTTTGGTGCCTCAAATCACCATTCGAAGTTTCGTACGGGCATGGTTGTAATTTTCACCGAAAATCGTACATTGCGATTTTGAGGTATTCTTGTCTATCACATGCTCACAAAGCTTATGGCTTTGGTTCCAAAGCATTCCGACATCGTTTGGTGCCTCAAATCACCATTCGAAGTTTCATAGGGGTATAATTGTAATTTTCATCGAAAATCGTACATTGGGACTATCACATGCTCACAAAGCTTATGGCTTTGGTTCCAATGCATTCCGACATCGTTTGGTGCCTCAAATCACCATTCGTAGTTTCGTAGGGGTATAGTTGTAATTTTCAGCGAAAATTGTACAATGGGATTTTGAGGTATTCTTGTCTATTACATGCTTACAAAGATTATGGCTTTGGTTCCAATGCATTCCGACATCGTTTGGTGCCTCGAATCACTATTCGAAGTTTCGTACGGGTATAGTTGTAATTTTCACCGAAAATCGTACATAGCGATTTTGAGGTATTCTTGTCTATCACATGCTCACAAAGCTTTTATGGCTTTGGTTCCAATGCATTCCGACATCGTTTGGTGCCTCAAATCACCATTCAAAGTTTCGTAGAGGTATAGTTGTAAATTTGTAATTTTCACCGAAAATCGTACATTGGAATTTTGAGGTATTCATGTCTATCACATGCTCACAAAGCTTATGGCTTTGGTTCCAGTGCATTCCGACATCGTTTGGTGCCTCAAATCACCATTCGTAGTTTCGTAGGGGTATACTTGTAATTTTCAGCGAAAATTGTACAATGGGATTTTGAGGTATTCTTGTCTATCACATGCTTACAAAGATTATGGCTTTGGTTCCAATGCATTCCGACATCGTTTGGTGCCTCAAATCACCATTCGAAGTTTCGTACGGGCATGGTTGTAATTTTCACCGAAAATCGTACATTGCGATTTTGAGGTATTCTTGTCTATCACATGCTCACAAAGCTTATGGCTTTGGTTCCAATGCATTCCGACATCGTTTGGTGCCTCAAATCACCATTCAAAGTTTCGTAGGGGTATAGTTGTAATTTTCACCGAAAATCGTACATTGCGATTTTGAGGTATTCTTGTCTATCACATGCTCACAAAGCTTATGGCTTTGGTTCCAATGCATTCTGACATCGTTTGGTGCCTCAAACCACCATTCGAAGTTTTGTAGGGGTATAATTTTAATTTTCACCGAAAATTGTACATTGGGATTTTGAGGAATTCTTGTCTATCACATGCTCACAAAGCTTATTGGCTTTGGTTCCAATGCATTCCGACATCGTTTGGTGCCTCAAATCACCATTCGAAGTTTCGTACGGGTATAGTTGTAATTTTCACCGAAAATCGTACATTGGGATTTTGAGGTATTCTTGTCCAACACATGCTCACAAAGCTTATGGCTTTGGTTCCAATGCATTCCGACATCGTTTAGTGCCTCAAATCACCATTCAAAGTTTCGTAGGTGTGTATAGTTGTAATTTTCACCGAAAATCGTACATTGGGATTTTGAGGTATTCTTGTCTATCACATGCTCACAAAGCTTATGGCTTTGGTTCCAATGCATTCCGACATCGTTTGGTGCCTCAAATCACCATTCGAAGTTTCGTTGGGGTATAGTTGTAATTTTCACCGAAAATCGTACATTGGGATTTTGAGGTATTCTTGTGTATCACATGCTCACAAAGCTTATGGCTTTGGTTCCAATGCATTCCGACATCGTTTGGTGCCTCAAATCACCATTCAAAGTTTCGTAGGGGTATAGTTGTAATTTTCACCGAAAATCGTACATTGCGATTTTGAGGTATTCTTGTCTATCACATGCTCACAAAGCTTATGGCTTTGGTTCCAATGCATTCTGACATCGTTTGGTGCCTCAAACCACCATTCGAAGTTTTGTAGGGGTATAATTTTAATTTTCACCGAAAATTATACATTGGGATTTTGAGGAATTCTTGTCTATCACATGCTCACAAAGCTTATTGGCTTTGGTTCCAATGCATTCCGACATCGTTTGGTGCCTCAAATCACCATTCGAAGTTTCGTACGGGTATAGTTGTAATTTTCACTGAAAATCGTACATTGAGATTTTGATGTATTCTTGTCCAACACATGCTCACAAAGCTTATGGCTTTGGTTCCAATGCATTCCGACATCGTTTAGTGCCTCAAATCACCATTCAAAGTTTCGTAGGTGTGTATAGTTGTAATTTTCACCGAAAATCGTACATTGAGATTTTGAGGTATTCTTGTCTATCACATGCTCACAAAGCTTATGGCTTTGGTTCCAATGCATTCCGACATCGTTTGGTGCCTCAAATCACCATTCGTAGTTTCGTAGGGGTATAGTTGTAATTTTCAGCGAAAATTGTACAATGAGATTTTAAGGTATTCTTGTCTATCACATGCTTACAAAGATTATGGCTTTGGTTCCAATGCATTCCGACATCGTTTGGTGCCTCAAATCACCATTCGAAGTTTCGTAGAGGTATAGTTGTAAATTTGTAATTTTCACCGAAAATCGTACATTGGAATTTTGAGGTATTCATGTCTATCACATGCTCACAAAGCTTATGGCTTTGGTTCCAATGCATTCCGACATCGTTTGGTGCCTCAAATCACCATTCGTAGTTTCGTAGGGGTATAGTTGTAATTTTCAGCGAAAAATTGTACAATGGGATTTTAAGGTATTCTTGTCTATCACATGCTTACAAAGATTATGGCTTTGGTTTCAATGCATTCCGACATCGTTTGGTGCCTCAAATCACCATTCGAAGTTTCGTACGGGCATGGTTGTAATTTTCACCGAAAATCGTACATTGCGATTTTGAGGTATTCTTGTCTATCACATGCTCACAAAGCTTATGGCTTTGGTTCCAAAGCATTCCGACATCGTTTGGTGCCTCAAATCACCATTCGAAGTTTCATAGGGGTATAATTGTAATTTTCATCGAAAATCGTACATTGGGACTATCACATGCTCACAAAGCTTATGGCTTTGGTTCCAATGCATTCCGACATCGTTTGGTGCCTCAAATCACCATTCGTAGTTTCGTAGGGGTATAGTTGTAATTTTCAGCGAAAATTGTACAATGGGATTTTGAGGTATTCTTGTCTATTACATGCTTACAAAGATTATGGCTTTGGTTCCAATGCATTCCGACATCGTTTGGTGCCTCGAATCACTATTCGAAGTTTCGTACGGGTATAGTTGTAATTTTCACCGAAAATCGTACATAGCGATTTTGAGGTATTCTTGTCTATCACATGCTCACAAAGCTTTTATGGCTTTGGTTCCAATGCATTCCGACATCGTTTGGTGCCTCAAATCACCATTCAAAGTTTCGTAGAGGTATAGTTGTAAATTTGTAATTTTCACCGAAAATCGTACATTGGAATTTTGAGGTATTCATGTCTATCACATGCTCACAAAGCTTATGGCTTTGGTTCCAGTGCATTCCGACATCGTTTGGTGCCTCAAATCACCATTCGTAGTTTCGTAGGGGTATACTTGTAATTTTCAGCGAAAATTGTACAATGGGATTTTGAGGTATTCTTGTCTATCACATGCTTACAAAGATTATGGCTTTGGTTCCAATGCATTCCGACATCGTTTGGTGCCTCAAATCACCATTCGAAGTTTCGTACGGGCATGGTTGTAATTTTCACCGAAAATCGTACATTGCGATTTTGAGGTATTCTTGTCTATCACATGCTCACAAAGCTTATGGCTTTGGTTCCAATGCATTCCGACATCGTTTGGTGCCTCAAATCACCATTCAAAGTTTCGTAGGGGTATAGTTGTAATTTTCACCGAAAATCGTACATTGCGATTTTGAGGTATTCTTGTCTATCACATGCTCACAAAGCTTATGGCTTTGGTTCCAATGCATTCTGACATCGTTTGGTGCCTCAAACCACCATTCGAAGTTTTGTAGGGGTATAATTTTAATTTTCACCGAAAATTGTACATTGGGATTTTGAGGAATTCTTGTCTATCACATGCTCACAAAGCTTATTGGCTTTGGTTCCAATGCATTCCGACATCGTTTGGTGCCTCAAATCACCATTCGAAGTTTCGTACGGGTATAGTTGTAATTTTCACCGAAAATCGTACATTGGGATTTTGAGGTATTCTTGTCCAACACATGCTCACAAAGCTTATGGCTTTGGTTCCAATGCATTCCGACATCGTTTAGTGCCTCAAATCACCATTCAAAGTTTCGTAGGTGTGTATAGTTGTAATTTTCACCGAAAATCGTACATTGGGATTTTGAGGTATTCTTGTCTATCACATGCTCACAAAGCTTATGGCTTTGGTTCCAATGCATTCCGACATCGTTTGGTGCCTCAAATCACCATTCGAAGTTTCGTTGGGGTATAGTTGTAATTTTCACCGAAAATCGTACATTGGGATTTTGAGGTATTCTTGTGTATCACATACTCACAAAGCTTATGGCTTTGGTTTCAATGCATTCCGACATCGTTTGGTGCCTCAAATCACCATTCGAAGTTTCGTAGGGGTATAGTTGTAATTTTCACCAAAAATTGTACATTGAGATTTTGAGGTATTCTTGTCTATCACATGCTCACAAAGCTTATGGCTTTGGTTCCAATGCATTCCGACATCGTTTGGTGCCTCAAATCACCATTCGAAGTTTCGTAGGGGTATAGTTGTAATTTTCATCGAAAATCGTACATTGGGACTATCACATGCTCACAAAGCTTATGGCTTTGGTTCCAATGCATTCCGACATCGTTTGGTGCCTCAAATCACCATTCGTAGTTTCGTAGGGGTATAGTTGTAATTTTCAGCGAAAATTGTACAATGGGATTTTGAGGTATTCTTGTCTATTACATGCTTACAAAGATTATGGCTTTGGTTCCAATGCATTCCGACATCGTTTGGTGCCTCGAATCACTATTCGAAGTTTCGTACGGGTATAGTTGTAATTTTCACCGAAAATCGTACATAGCGATTTTGAGGTATTCTTGTCTATCACATGCTCACAAAGCTTTTATGGCTTTGGTTCCAATGCATTCCGACATCGTTTGGTGCCTCAAATCACCATTCAAAGTTTCGTAGAGGTATAGTTGTAAATTTGTAATTTTCACCGAAAATCGTACATTGGAATTTTGAGGTATTCATGTCTATCACATGCTCACAAAGCTTATGGCTTTGGTTCCAGTGCATTCCGACATCGTTTGGTGCCTCAAATCACCATTCGTAGTTTCGTAGGGGTATACTTGTAATTTTCAGCGAAAATTGTACAATGGGATTTTGAGGTATTCTTGTCTATCACATGCTTACAAAGATTATGGCTTTGGTTCCAATGCATTCCGACATCGTTTGGTGCCTCAAATCACCATTCGAAGTTTCGTACGGGCATGGTTGTAATTTTCACCGAAAATCGTACATTGCGATTTTGAGGTATTCTTGTCTATCACATGCTCACAAAGCTTATGGCTTTGGTTCCAATGCATTCCGACATCGTTTGGTGCCTCAAATCACCATTCAAAGTTTCGTAGGGGTATAGTTGTAATTTTCACCGAAAATCGTACATTGCGATTTTGAGGTATTCTTGTCTATCACATGCTCACAAAGCTTATGGCTTTGGTTCCAATGCATTCTGACATCGTTTGGTGCCTCAAACCACCATTCGAAGTTTTGTAGGGGTATAATTTTAATTTTCACCGAAAATTGTACATTGGGATTTTGAGGAATTCTTGTCTATCACATGCTCACAAAGCTTATTGGCTTTGGTTCCAATGCATTCCGACATCGTTTGGTGCCTCAAATCACCATTCGAAGTTTCGTACGGGTATAGTTGTAATTTTCACCGAAAATCGTACATTGGGATTTTGAGGTATTCTTGTCCAACACATGCTCACAAAGCTTATGGCTTTGGTTCCAATGCATTCCGACATCGTTTAGTGCCTCAAATCACCATTCAAAGTTTCGTAGGTGTGTATAGTTGTAATTTTTACCGAAAATCGTACATTGGGATTTTGAGGTATTCTTGTCTATCACATGCTCACAAAGCTTATGGCTTTGGTTCCAATGCATTCCGACATCGTTTGGTGCCTCAAATCACCATTCGAAGTTTCGTTGGGGTATAGTTGTAATTTTCACCGAAAATCGTACATTGGGATTTTGAGGTATTCTTGTGTATCACATACTCACAAAGCTTATGGCTTTGGTTCCAATGCATTCCGACATCGTTTGGTGCCTCAAATCACCATTCGAAGTTTCGTAGGGGTATAGTTGTAATTTTCACCAAAAATTGTACATTGAGATTTTGAGGTATTCTTGTCTATCACATGCTCACAAAGCTTATGGCTTTGGTTCCAATGCATTCCGACATCGTTTGGTGCCTCAAATCACCATTCGAAGTTTCGTAGGGGTATAGTTGTAATTTTCATCGAAAATCGTACATTGGGACTATCACATGCTCACAAAGCTTATGGCTTTGGTTCCAATGCATTCCGACATCGTTTGGTGCCTCAAATCACCATTCGTAGTTTCGTAGGGGTATAGTTGTAATTTTCAGCGAAAATTGTACAATGGGATTTTGAGGTATTCTTGTCTATTACATGCTTACAAAGATTATGGCTTTGGTTCCAATGCATTCCGACATCGTTTGGTGCCTCGAATCACTATTCGAAGTTTCGTACGGGTATAGTTGTAATTTTCACCGAAAATCGTACATAGCGATTTTGAGGTATTCTTGTCTATCACATGCTCACAAAGCTTTTATGGCTTTGGTTCCAATGCATTCCGACATCGTTTGGTGCCTCAAATCACCATTCAAAGTTTCGTAGAGGTATAGTTGTAAATTTGTAATTTTCACCGAAAATCGTACATTAGAATTTTGAGGTATTCATGTCTATCACATGCTCACAAAGCTTATGGCTTTAGTTCCAGTGCATTCCGACATCGTTTGGTGCCTCAAATCACCATTCGTAGTTTCGTAGGGGTATACTTGTAATTTTCAGCGAAAATTGTACAATGGGATTTTGAGGTATTCTTGTCTATCACATGCTTACAAAGATTATGGCTTTGGTTCCAATGCATTCCGACATCGTTTGGTGCCTCAAATCACCATTCGAAGTTTCGTACGGGCATGGTTGTAATTTTCACCGAAAATCGTACATTGCGATTTTGAGGTATTCTTGTCTATCACATGCTCACAAAGCTTATGGCTTTGGTTCCAATGCATTCCGACATCGTTTGGTGCCTCAAATCACCATTCAAAGTTTCGTAGGGGTATAGTTGTAATTTTCACCGAAAATCGTACATTGCGATTTTGAGGTATTCTTGTCTATCACATGCTCACAAAGCTTATGGCTTTGGTTCCAATGCATTCTGACATCGTTTGGTGCCTCAAACCACCATTCGAAGTTTTGTAGGGGTATAATTTTAATTTTCACCGAAAATTGTACATTGGGATTTTGAGGAATTCTTGTCTATCACATGCTCACAAAGCTTATTGGCTTTGATTCCAATGCATTCCGACATCGTTTAGTGCCTCAAATCACCATTCGAAGTTTCGTACGGGTATAGTTGTAATTTTCACCGAAAATCGTACATTGGGATTTTGAGGTATTCTTGTCCAACACATGCTCACAAAGCTTATGGCTTTGGTTCCAATGCATTCCGACATCGTTTAGTGCCTCAAATCACCATTCAAAGTTTCGTAGGTGTGTATAGTTGTAATTTTCACCGAAAATCGTACATTGGGATTTTGAGGTATTCTTGTCTATCACATGCTCACAAAGCTTATGGCTTTGGTTCCAATGCATTCCGACATCGTTTGGTGCCTCAAATCACCATTCGAAGTTTCGTTGGGGTATAGTTGTAATTTTCACCGAAAATCGTACATTGGGATTTTGAGGTATTCTTGTGTATCACATGCTCACAAAGCTTATGGCTTTGGTTCCAATGCATTCCGACATCGTTTGGTGCCTCAAATCACCATTCGAAGTTTCGTAGGGATAGTTGTAATTTTCACTGAAAATTGTACATTGAGATTTTGAGGTATTCTTGTCTATCACATGCTCACAAAGCTTATGGCTTTGGTTCCAATGCATTCCGACAGCGTTTGGTGCCTCAAATCACCATTCGAAGTTTCGTAGGGGTATAGTTGTAATTTTCACCGAAAATCGTACATTGGGATTTTGAGGTATTCATGTCTATCACATGCTCACAAAGCTTATGGCTTTGGTTCCAATGCATTCCGACATCGTTTGGTGCCTCAAATCACCATTCGTAGTTTCGTAGGGGTGTATACTTGTAATTTTCAGCGAAAATTGTACAATGGGATTTTGAGGTATTCTTGTCTATCACATGCTTACAAAGATTATGGCTTTGGTTCCAATGCATTCCGACATCGTTTGGTGCCTCAAATCACCATTCGAAGTTTCGTACGGGCATGGTTGTAATTTTCACCGAAAATCGTACATTGCGATTTTGAGGTATTCTTGTCTATCACATGCTCACAAAGCTTATTGGCTTTGGTTCCAATGCATTCTGACATCGTTTGGTGCCTCAAACCACCATTCGAAGTTTTGTAGGGGTATAATTTTAATTTTCACCGAAAATTGTACATTGGGATTTTGAGGAATTCTTGTCTATCACATGCTCACAAAGCTTATTGGCTTTGGTTCCAATGCATTCCGACATCGTTTAGTGCCTCAAATCACCATTCGAAGTTTCGTACGGGTATAGTTGTAATTTTCACCGAAAATCGTACATTGGGATTTTGAGGTATTCTTGTCCAACACATGCTCACAAAGCTTATGGCTTTGGTTCCAATGCATTCCGACATCGTTTAGTGCCTCAAATCACCATTCAAAGTTTCGTAGGTGTGTATAGTTGTAATTTTCACCGAAAATCGTACATTGGGATTTTGAGGTATTCTTGTCTATCACATGCTCACAAAGCTTATGGCTTTGGTTCCAATGCATTCCGACATCGTTTGGTGCCTCAAATCACCATTCGAAGTTTCGTTGGGGTATAGTTGTAATTTTCACCGAAAATCGTACATTGGGATTTTGAGGTATTCTTGTGTATCACATGCTCACAAAGCTTATGGCTTTGGTTCCAATGCATTCCGACATCGTTTGGTGCCTCAAATCACCATTCGAAGTTTCGTAGGGATAGTTGTAATTTTCACTGAAAATTGTACATTGAGATTTTGAGGTATTCTTGTCTATCACATGCTCACAAAGCTTATGGCTTTGGTTCCAATGCATTCCGACAGCGTTTGGTGCCTCAAATCACCATTCAAAGTTTCGTAGGGGTATAGTTGTAATTTTCACCGAAAATCGTACATTGGGATTTTGAGGTATTCATGTCTATCACATGCTCACAAAGCTTATGGCTTTGGTTCCAATGCATTCCGACATCGTTTAGTGCCTCAAATCACCATTCAAAGTTTCGTAGGTGTGTATAGTTGTAATTTTCACCGAAAATCGTACATTGGGATTTTGAGGTATTCTTGTCTATCACATGCTCACAAAGCTTATGGCTTTGGTTCCAATGCATTCCGACATCGTTTGGTGCCTCAAATCACCATTCGAAGTTTCGTTGGGGTATAGTTGTAATTTTCACCGAAAATCGTACATTGGGATTTTGAGGTATTCTTGTGTATCACATACTCACAAAGCTTATGGCTTTGGTTCCAATGCATTCCGACATCGTTTGGTGCCTCAAATCACCATTCGAAGTTTCGTTGGGGTATAGTTGTAATTTTCACCGAAAATCGTACATTGGGATTTTGAGGTATTCTTGTCTATCACATGCTCACAAAGCTTATGGCTTTGGTTCCAATGCATTCCGACATCGTTTGGTGCCTCAAATCACCATTCGAAGTTTCGTTGGGGTATAGTTGTAATTTTCACCGAAAATCGTACATTGGGATTTTGAGGTATTCTTGTGTATCACATACTCACAAAGCTTATGGCTTTGGTTCCAATGCATTCCGACATCGTTTGGTGCCTCAAATCACCATTCGAAGTTTCGTAGGGGTATAGTTGTAATTTTCACCAAAAATTGTACATTGAGATTTTGAGGTATTCTTGTCTATCACATGCTCACAAAGCTTATGGCTTTGGTTCCAATGCATTCCGACATCGTTTGGTGCCTCAAATCACCATTCGAAGTTTCGTAGGGGTATAGTTGTAATTTTCACCAAAAATTGTACATTGAGATTTTGAGGTATTCTTGTCTATCACATGCTCACAAAGCTTATGGCTTTGGTTCCAATGCATTCCGACATCGTTTGGTGCCTCAAATCACCATTCGAAGTTTCGTAGGGGTATAGTTGTAATTTTCATCGAAAATCGTACATTGGGACTATCACATGCTCACAAAGCTTATGGCTTTGGTTCCAATGCATTCCGACATCGTTTGGTGCCTCAAATCACCATTCGTAATTTCGTAGGGGTATAGTTGTAATTTTCAGCGAAAATTGTACAATGGGATTTTGAGGTATTCTTGTCTATTACATGCTTACAAAGATTATGGCTTTGGTTCCAATGCATTCCGACATCGTTTGGTGCCTCGAATCACTATTCGAAGTTTCGTACGGGTATAGTTGTAATTTTCACCGAAAATCGTACATAGCGATTTTGAGGTATTCTTGTCTATCACATGCTCACAAAGCTTTTATGGCTTTGGTTCCAATGCATTCCGACATCGTTTGGTGCCTCAAATCACCATTCAAAGTTTCGTAGAGGTATAGTTGTAAATTTGTAATTTTCACCGAAAATCGTACATTGGAATTTTGAGGTATTCATGTCTATCACATGCTCACAAAGCTTATGGCTTTGGTTCCAGTGCATTCCGACATCGTTTGGTGCCTCAAATCACCATTCGTAGTTTCGTAGGGGTATACTTGTAATTTTCAGCGAAAATTGTACAATGGGATTTTGAGGTATTCTTGTCTATCACATGCTTACAAAGATTATGGCTTTGGTTCCAATGCATTCCGACATCGTTTGGTGCCTCAAATCACCATTCGAAGTTTCGTACGGGCATGGTTGTAATTTTCACCGAAAATCGTACATTGCGATTTTGAGGTATTCTTGTCTATCACATGCTCACAAAGCTTATGGCTTTGGTTCCAATGCATTCCGACATCGTTTGGTGCCTCAAATCACCATTCAAAGTTTCGTAGGGGTATAGTTGTAATTTTTACCGAAAATCGTACATTGCGATTTTGAGGTATTCTTGTCTATCACATGCTCACAAAGCTTATGGCTTTGGTTCCAATGCATTCTGACATCGTTTGGTGCCTCAAACCACCATTCGAAGTTTTGTAGGGGTATAATTTTAATTTTCACCGAAAATTGTACATTGGGATTTTGAGGAATTCTTGTCTATCACATGCTCACAAAGCTTATTGGCTTTGGTTCCAATGCATTCCGACATCGTTTAGTGCCTCAAATCACCATTCGAAGTTTCGTACGGGTATAGTTGTAATTTTCACCGAAAATCGTACATTGGGATTTTGAGGTATTCTTGTCCAACACATGCTCACAAAGCTTATGGCTTTGGTTCCAATGCATTCCGACATCGTTTAGTGCCTCAAATCACCATTCAAAGTTTCGTAGGTGTGTATAGTTGTAATTTTCACCGAAAATCGTACATTGGGATTTTGAGGTATTCTTGTCTATCACATGCTCACAAAGCTTATGGCTTTGGTTCCAATGCATTCCGACATCGTTTGGTGCCTCAAATCACCATTCGAAGTTTCGTTGGGGTATAGTTGTAATTTTCACCGAAAATCGTACATTGGGATTTTGAGGTATTCTTGTGTATCACATGCTCACAAAGCTTATGGCTTTGGTTCCAATGCATTCCGACATCGTTTGGTGCCTCAAATCACCATTCGAAGTTTCGTAGGGATAGTTGTAATTTTCACTGAAAATTGTACATTGAGATTTTGAGGTATTCTTGTCTATCACATGCTCACAAAGCTTATGGCTTTGGTTCCAATGCATTCCGACAGCGTTTGGTGCCTCAAATCACCATTCGAAGTTTCGTAGGGGTATAGTTGTAATTTTCACCGAAAATCGTACATTGGGATTTTGAGGTATTCATGTCTATCACATGCTCACAAAGCTTATGGCTTTGGTTCCAATGCATTCCGACATCGTTTGGTGCCTCAAATCACCATTCGTAGTTTCGTAGGGGTGTATACTTGTAATTTTCAGCGAAAATTGTACAATGGGATTTTGAGGTATTCTTGTCTATCACATGCTTACAAAGATTATGGCTTTGGTTCCAATGCATTCCGACATCGTTTGGTGCCTCAAATCACCATTCGAAGTTTCGTACGGGCATGGTTGTAATTTTCACCGAAAATCGTACATTGCGATTTTGAGGTATTCTTGTCTATCACATGCTCACAAAGCTTATTGGCTTTGGTTCCAATGCATTCTGACATCGTTTGGTGCCTCAAACCACCATTCGAAGTTTTGTAGGGGTATAATTTTAATTTTCACCGAAAATTGTACATTGGGATTTTGAGGAATTCTTGTCTATCACATGCTCACAAAGCTTATTGGCTTTGGTTCCAATGCATTCCGACATCGTTTAGTGCCTCAAATCACCATTCGAAGTTTCGTACGGGTATAGTTGTAATTTTCACCGAAAATCGTACATTGGGATTTTGAGGTATTCTTGTCCAACACATGCTCACAAAGCTTATGGCTTTGGTTCCAATGCATTCCGACATCGTTTAGTGCCTCAAATCACCATTCAAAGTTTCGTAGGTGTGTATAGTTGTAATTTTCACCGAAAATCGTACATTGGGATTTTGAGGTATTCTTGTCTATCACATGCTCACAAAGCTTATGGCTTTGGTTCCAATGCATTCCGACATCGTTTGGTGCCTCAAATCACCATTCAAAGTTTCGTTGGGGTATAGTTGTAATTTTCACCGAAAATCGTACATTGGGATTTTGAGGTATTCTTGTGTATCACATGCTCACAAAGCTTATGGCTTTGGTTCCAATGCATTCCGACATCGTTTGGTGCCTCAAATCACCATTCGAAGTTTCGTAGGGATAGTTGTAATTTTCACTGAAAATTGTACATTGAGATTTTGAGGTATTCTTGTCTATCACATGCTCACAAAGCTTATGGCTTTGGTTCCAATGCATTCCGACAGCGTTTGGTGCCTCAAATCACCATTCGAAGTTTCGTAGGGGTATAGTTGTAATTTTCACCGAAAATCGTACATTGGGATTTTGAGGTATTCATGTCTATCACATGCTCACAAAGCTTATGGCTTTGGTTCCAATGCATTCTGACATCGTTTGGTGCCTCAAATCACCATTCGTAGTTTCGTAGGGGTGTATACTTGTAATTTTCAGCGAAAATTGTACAATGGGATTTTGAGGTATTCTTGTCTATCACATGCTTACAAAGATTATGGCTTTGGTTCCAATGCATTCCGACATCGTTTGGTGCCTCAAATCACCATTCGAAGTTTCGTACGGGCATGGTTGTAATTTTCACCGAAAATCGTACATTGCGATTTTGAGGTATTCTTGTCTATCACATGCTCACAAAGCTTATGGCTTTGGTTCCAATGCATTCCGACATCGTTTGGTGCCTCAAATCACCATTCAAAGTTTCGTAGGGGTATAGTTTTAATTTTCACCGAAAATCGTACATTGCGATTTTGAGGTATTCTTGTCTATCACATGCTCACAAAGCTTATGGCTTTGGTTCCAATGCATTCTGACATCGTTTGGTGCCTCAAACCACCATTCGAAGTTTTGTAGGGGTATAATTTTAATTTTCACCGAAAATTGTACATTGGGATTTTGAGGAATTCTTGTCTATCACATGCTCACAAAGCTTATTGGCTTTGGTTCCAATGCATTCCGACATCGTTTAGTGCCTCAAATCACCATTCGAAGTTTCGTACGGGTATAGTTGTAATTTTCACCGAAAATCGTACATTGGGATTTTGAGGTATTCTTGTCCAACACATGCTCACAAAGCTTATGGCTTTGGTTCCAATGCATTCCGACATCGTTTAGTGCCTCAAATCACCATTCAAAGTTTCGTAGGTGTGTATAGTTGTAATTTTCACCGAAAATCGTACATTGGGATTTTGAGGTATTCTTGTCTATCACATGCTCACAAAGCTTATGGCTTTGGTTCCAATGCATTCCGACATCGTTTGGTGCCTCAAATCACCATTCGAAGTTTCGTTGGGGTATAGTTGTAATTTTCACCGAAAATCGTACATTGGGATTTTGAGGTATTCTTGTGTATCACATGCTCACAAAGCTTATGGCTTTGGTTCCAATGCATTCCGACATCGTTTGGTGCCTCAAATCACCATTCGAAGTTTCGTAGGGATAGTTGTAATTTTCACTGAAAATTGTACATTGAGATTTTGAGGTATTCTTGTCTATCACATGCTCACAAAGCTTATGGCTTTGGTTCCAATGCATTCCGACAGCGTTTGGTGCCTCAAATCACCATTCGAAGTTTCGTAGGGGTATAGTTGTAATTTTCACCGAAAATCGTACATTGGGATTTTGAGGTATTCATGTCTATCACATGCTCACAAAGCTTATGGCTTTGGTTCCAATGCATTCCGACATCGTTTGGTGCCTCAAATCACCATTCGTAGTTTCGTAGGGGTGTATACTTGTAATTTTCAGCGAAAATTGTACAATGGGATTTTGAGGTATTCTTGTCTATCACATGCTTACAAAGATTATGGCTTTGGTTCCAATGCATTCCGACATCGTTTGGTGCCTCAAATCACCATTCGAAGTTTCGTACGGGCATGGTTGTAATTTTCACCGAAAATCGTACATTGCGATTTTGAGGTATTCTTGTCTATCACATGCTCACAAAGCTTATTGGCTTTGGTTCCAATGCATTCTGACATCGTTTGGTGCCTCAAACCACCATTCGAAGTTTTGTAGGGGTATAATTTTAATTTTCACCGAAAATTGTACATTGGGATTTTGAGGAATTCTTGTCTATCACATGCTCACAAAGCTTATTGGCTTTGGTTCCAATGCATTCCGACATCGTTTAGTGCCTCAAATCACCATTCGAAGTTTCGTACGGGTATAGTTGTAATTTTCACCGAAAATCGTACATTGGGATTTTGAGGTATTCTTGTCCAACACATGCTCACAAAGCTTATGTCTTTGGTTCCAATGCATTCCGACATCGTTTAGTGCCTCAAATCACCATTCAAAGTTTCGTAGGTGTGTATAGTTGTAATTTTCACCGAAAATCGTACATTGGGATTTTGAGGTATTCTTGTCTATCACATGCTCACAAAGCTTATGGCTTTGGTTCCAATGCATTCCGACATCGTTTGGTGCCTCAAATCACCATTCGAAGTTTCGTTGGGGTATAGTTGTAATTTTCACCGAAAATCGTACATTGGGATTTTGAGGTATTCTTGTGTATCACATGCTCACAAAGCTTATGGCTTTGGTTCCAATGCATTCCGACATCGTTTGGTGCCTCAAATCACCATTCGAAGTTTCGTAGGGATAGTTGTAATTTTCACTGAAAATTGTACATTGAGATTTTGAGGTATTCTTGTCTATCACATGCTCACAAAGCTTATGGCTTTGGTTCCAATGCATTCCGACAGCGTTTGGTGCCTCAAATCACCATTCGAAGTTTCGTAGGGGTATAGTTGTAATTTTCACCGAAAATCGTACATTGGGATTTTGAGGTATTCATGTCTATCACATGCTCACAAAGCTTATGGCTTTGGTTCCAATGCATTCCGACATCGTTTGGTGCCTCAAATCACCATTCGTAGTTTCGTAGGGGTGTATACTTGTAATTTTCAGCGAAAATTGTACAATGGGATTTTGAGGTATTCTTGTCTATCACATGCTTACAAAGATTATGGCTTTGGTTCCAATGCATTCCGACATCGTTTGGTGCCTCAAATCACCATTCGAAGTTTCGTACGGGCATGGTTGTAATTTTCACCGAAAATCGTACATTGCGATTTTGAGGTATTCTTGTCTATCACATGCTCACAAAGCTTATGGCTTTGGTTCCAATGCATTCCGACATCGTTTGGTGCCTCAAATCACCATTCAAAGTTTCGTAGGGGTATAGTTGTAATTTTCACCGAAAATCGTACATTGCGATTTTGAGGTATTCTTGTCTATCACATGCTCACAAAGCTTATGGCTTTGGTTCCAATGCATTCTGACATCGTTTGGTGCCTCAAACCACCATTCGAAGTTTTGTAGGGGTATAATTTTAATTTTCACCGAAAATTATACATTGGGATTTTGAGGAATTCTTGTCTATCACATGCTCACAAAGCTTATTGGCTTTGGTTCCAATGCATTCCGACATCGTTTGGTGCCTCAAATCACCATTCGAAGTTTCGTACGGGTATAGTTGTAATTTTCACTGAAAATCGTACATTGAGATTTTGATGTATTCTTGTCCAACACATGCTCACAAAGCTTATGGCTTTGGTTCCAATGCATTCCGACATCGTTTAGTGCCTCAAATCACCATTCAAAGTTTCGTAGGTGTGTATAGTTGTAATTTTCACCGAAAATCGTACATTGAGATTTTGAGGTATTCTTGTCTATCACATGCTCACAAAGCTTATGGCTTTGGTTCCAATGCATTCCGACATCGTTTGGTGCCTCAAATCACCATTCGTAGTTTCGTAGGGGTATAGTTGTAATTTTCAGCGAAAATTGTACAATGGGATTTTAAGGTATTCTTGTCTATCACATGCTTACAAAGATTATGGCTTTGGTTCCAATGCATTCCGACATCGTTTGGTGCCTCAAATCACCATTCGAAGTTTCGTAGAGGTATAGTTGTAAATTTGTAATTTTCACCGAAAATCGTACATTGGAATTTTGAGGTATTCATGTCTATCACATGCTCACAAAGCTTATGGCTTTGGTTCCAATGCATTCCGACATCGTTTGGTGCCTCAAATCACCATTCGTAGTTTCGTAGGGGTATAGTTGTAATTTTCAGCGAAAAATTGTACAATGGGATTTTAAGGTATTCTTGTCTATCACATGCTTACAAAGATTATGGCTTTGGTTCCAATGCATTCCGACATCGTTTGGTGCCTCAAATCACCATTCGAAGTTTCGTACGGGCATGGTTGTTATTTTCACCGAAAATCGTACATTGCGATTTTGAGGTATTCTTGTCTATCACATGCTCACAAAGCTTATGGCTTTGGTTCCAAAGCATTCCGACATCGTTTGGTGCCTCAAATCACCATTCGAAGTTTCATAGGGGTATAATTGTAATTTTCATCGAAAATCGTACATTGGGACTATCACATGCTCACAAAGCTTATGGCTTTGGTTCCAATGCATTCCGACATCGTTTGGTGCCTCAAATCACCATTCGTAGTTTCGTAGGGGTATAGTTGTAATTTTCAGCGAAAATTGTACAATGGGATTTTGAGGTATTCTTGTCTATTACATGCTTACAAAGATTATGGCTTTGGTTCCAATGCATTCCGACATCGTTTGGTGCCTCGAATCACTATTCGAAGTTTCGTACGGGTATAGTTGTAATTTTCACTGAAAATCGTACATAGCGATTTTGAGGTATTCTTGTCTATCACATGCTCACAAAGCTTTTATGGCTTTGGTTCCAATGCATTCCGACATCGTTTGGTGCCTCAAATCACCATTCAAAGTTTCGTAGAGGTATAGTTGTAAATTTGTAATTTTCACCGAAAATCGTACATTGGAATTTTGAGGTATTCATGTCTATCACATGCTCACAAAGCTTATGGCTTTGGTTCCAGTGCATTCCGACATCGTTTGGTGCCTCAAATCACCATTCGTAGTTTCGTAGGGGTATACTTGTAATTTTCAGCGAAAATTGTACAATGGGATTTTGAGGTATTCTTGTCTATCACATGCTTACAAAGATTATGGCTTTGGTTCCAATGCATTCCGACATCGTTTGGTGCCTCAAATCACCATTCGAAGTTTCGTACGGGCATGGTTGTAATTTTCACCGAAAATCGTACATTGCGATTTTGAGGTATTCTTGTCTATCACATGCTCACAAAGCTTATGGCTTTGGTTCCAATGCATTCCGACATCGTTTGGTGCCTCAAATCACCATTCAAAGTTTCGTAGGGGTATAGTTGTAATTTTCACCGAAAATCGTACATTGCGATTTTGAGGTATTCTTGTCTATCACATGCTCACAAAGCTTATGGCTTTGGTTCCAATGCATTCTGACATCGTTTGGTGCCTCAAACCACCATTCGAAGTTTTGTAGGGGTATAATTTTAATTTTCACCGAAAATTGTACATTGGGATTTTGAGGAATTCTTGTCTATCACATGCTCACAAAGCTTATTGGCTTTGGTTTCAATGCATTCCGACATCGTTTGGTGCCTCAAATCACCATTCGAAGTTTCGTACGGGTATAGTTGTAATTTTCACCGAAAATCGTACATTGGGATTTTGAGGTATTCTTGTCCAACACATGCTCACAAAGCTTATGGCTTTGGTTCCAATGCATTCCGACATCGTTTAGTGCCTCAAATCACCATTCAAAGTTTCGTAGGTGTGTATAGTTGTAATTTTCACCGAAAATCGTACATTGGGATTTTGAGGTATTCTTGTCTATCACATGCTCACAAAGCTTATGGCTTTGGTTCCAATGCATTCCGACATCGTTTGGTGCCTCAAATCACCATTCGAAGTTTCGTAGGGGTATAGTTGTAATTTTCATCGAAAATCGTACATTGGGACTATCACATGCTCACAAAGCTTATGGCTTTGGTTCCAATGCATTCCGACATCGTTTGGTGCCTCAAATCACCATTCGTAGTTTCGTAGGGGTATAGTTGTAATTTTCAGCGAAAACTGTACAATGGGATTTTGAGGTATTCTTGTCTATTACATGCTTACAAAGATTATGGCTTTGGTTCCAATGCATTCCGACATCGTTTGGTGCCTCGAATCACTATTCGAAGTTTCGTACGGGTATAGTTGTAATTTTCACCGAAAATCGTACATAGCGATTTTGAGGTATTCTTGTCTATCACATGCTCACAAAGCTTTTATGGCTTTGGTTCCAATGCATTCCGACATCGTTTGGTGCCTCAAATCACCATTCAAAGTTTCGTAGAGGTATAGTTGTAAATTTGTAATTTTCACCGAAAATCGTACATTGGAATTTTGAGGTATTCATGTCTATCACATGCTCACAAAGCTTATGGCTTTGGTTCCAGTGCATTCCGACATCGTTTGGTGCCTCAAATCACCATTCGTAGTTTCGTAGGGGTATACTTGTAATTTTCAGCGAAAATTGTACAATGGGATTTTGAGGTATTCTTGTCTATCACATGCTTACAAAGATTATGGCTTTGGTTCCAATGCATTCCGACATCGTTTGGTGCCTCAAATCACCATTCGAAGTTTCGTACGGGCATGGTTGTAATTTTCACCGAAAATCGTACATTGCGATTTTGAGGTATTCTTGTCTATCACATGCTCACAAAGCTTATGGCTTTGGTTCCAATGCATTCCGACATCGTTTGGTGCCTCAAATCACCATTCAAAGTTTCGTAGGGGTATAGTTGTAATTTTCACCGAAAATCGTACATTGCGATTTTGAGGTATTCTTGTCTATCACATGCTCACAAAGCTTATGGCTTTGGTTCCAATGCATTCTGACATCGTTTGGTGCCTCAAACCACCATTCGAAGTTTTGTAGGGGTATAATTTTAATTTTCACCGAAAATTGTACATTGGGATTTTGAGGAATTCTTGTCTATCACATGCTCACAAAGCTTATTGGCTTTGGTTCCAATGCATTCCGACATCGTTTGGTGCCTCAAATCACCATTCGAAGTTTCGTACGGGTATAGTTGTAATTTTCACCGAAAATCGTACATTGGGATTTTGAGGTATTCTTGTCCAACACATGCTCACAAAGCTTATGGCTTTGGTTCCAATGCATTCCGACATCGTTTAGTGCCTCAAATCACCATTCAAAGTTTCGTAGGTGTGTATAGTTGTAATTTTCACCGAAAATCGTACATTGGGATTTTGAGGTATTCTTGTCTATCACATGCTCACAAAGCTTATGGCTTTGGTTCCAATGCATTCCGACATCGTTTGGTGCCTCAAATCACCATTCGTAGTTTCGTAGGGGTATAGTTGTAATTTTCAGCGAAAAATTGTACAATGGGATTTTAAGGTATTCTTGTCTATCACATGCTTACAAAGATTATGGCTTTGGTTCCAATGCATTCCGACATCGTTTGGTGCCTCAAATCACCATTCGAAGTTTCGTTGGGGTATAGTTGTAATTTTCACCGAAAATCGTACATTGGGATTTTGAGGTATTCTTGTGTATCACATACTCACAAAGCTTATGGCTTTGGTTCCAATGCATTCCGACATCGTTTGGTGCCTCAAATCACCATTCGAAGTTTCGTAGGGGTATAGTTGTAATTTTCACCAAAAATTGTACATTGAGATTTTGAGGTATTCTTGTCTATCACATGCTCACAAAGCTTATGGCTTTGGTTCCAATGCATTCCGACATCGTTTGGTGCCTCAAATCACCATTCGAAGTTTCGTAGGGGTATAGTTGTAATTTTCACCGAAAATCGTACATTGGGATTTTGAGGTATTCTTGTCTATCACATGCTCACAAAGCTTATGGCTTTGGTTCCAATGCATTCCGACATTGTTTGGTGCCTCAAATCACCATTCGAAGTTTCGTACGGGTATGTATAGTTGTAATTTTCACCAAAAATCGTACATTTGGCTTTTGAGGTATTCTTTCTATCACATGCTCACAAAGCTTATGGCTTTGGTTCCAAAGCATTCCGACATCGTTTGGTGCCTCAAATCACCATTCGAAGTTTCGTAGGGGTATAGTTGTAATTTTCACCGAAAATCGTACATTGGGACTATCACATGCTCACAAAGCTAATGGCTTTGGTTCCAATGCATTCCGACATCGTTTGGTGCCTCAAATCACCATTCGTAGTTTCGTAGGGGTATAGTTGTAATTTTCAGCGAAAATTGTACAATGGGATTTTGAGGTATTCTTGTCTATTACATGCTTACAAAGATTATGGCTTTGGTTCCAATGCATTCCGACATCGTTTGGTGCCTCAAATCACTATTCGAAGTTTCGTACGGGTATAGTTGTAATTTTCACCGAAAATCGTACATTGGAATTTTGAGGTATTCTTGTCTATCACATGCTCACAAAGCTTTTATGGCTTTGGTTCCAATGCATTCCGACATCGTTTGGTGCCTCAAATCACCATTCAAAGTTTCGTAGAGGTATAGTTGTAAATTTGTAATTTTCACCGAAAATCGTACATTGGAATTTTGAGGTATTCATGTCTATCACATGCTCACAAAGCTTATGGCTTTGGTTCCAATGCATTCCGACATCGTTTGGTGCCTCAAATCACCATTCGTAGTTTCGTAGGGGTATAGTTGTAATTTTCAGCGAAAAATTGTACAATGGGATTTTAAGGTATTCTTGTCTATCACATGCTTACAAAGATTATGGCTTTGGTTCCAATGCATTCCGACATCGTTTGGTGCCTCAAATCACCATTCGAAGTTTCGTACGGGCATGGTTGTAATTTTCACCGAAAATCGTACATTGCGATTTTGAGGTATTCTTGTCTATCACATGCTCACAAAGCTTATGGCTTTGGTTCCAATGCATTCCGACATCGTTTGGTGCCTCAAATCACCATTCAAAGTTTCGTAAGGGTATAGTTGTAATTTTCACCGAAAATCGTACATTGCGATTTTGAGGTATTCTTGTCTATCACATGCTCACAAAGCTTATGGCTTTGGTTCCAATGCATTCTGACATCGTTTGGTGCCTCAAACCACCATTCGAAGTTTTGTAGGGGTATAATTTTAATTTTCACCGAAAATTGTACATTGGGATTTTGAGGAATTCTTGTCTATCACATGCTCACAAAGCTTATTGGCTTTGGTTCCAATGCATTCCGACATCATTTGGTGCCTCAAATCACCATTCGAAGTTTCGTACGGGTATAGTTGTAATTTTCACCGAAAATCGTACATTGGGATTTTGAGGTATTCTTGTCCAACACATGCTCACAAAGCTTATGGCTTTGGTTTCAATGCATTCCGACATCGTTTAGTGCCTCAAATCACCATTCAAAGTTTCGTAGGTGTGTATAGTTGTAATTTTCACCGAAAATCGTACATTGGGATTTTGAGGTATTCTTGTCTATCACATGCTCACAAAGCTTATGGCTTTGGTTCCAATGCATTCCGACATCGTTTGGTGCCTCAAATCACCATTCGAAGTTTCGTAGGGATAGTTGTAATTTTCACTGAAAATTGTACATTGAGATTTTGAGGTATTCTTGTCTATCACATGCTCACAAAGCTTATGGCTTTGGTTCCAATGCATTCCGACAGCGTTTGGTGCCCCAAATCACCATTCGAAGTTTCGTAGGGGTATAGTTGTAATTTTCACCGAAAATCGTACATTGGGATTTTGAGGTATTCATGTCTATCACATGCTCACAAAGCTTATGGCTTTGGTTCCAATGCATTTCGACATCGTTTGGTGCCTCAAATCACCATTCGTAGTTTCGTAGGGGTGTATACTTGTAATTTTCAGCGAAAATTGTACAATGGGATTTTGAGGTATTCTTGTCTATCACATGCTTACAAAGATTATGGCTTTGGTTCCAATGCATTCCGACATCGTTTGGTGCCTCAAATCACCATTCGAAGTTTCGTACGGGCATGGTTGTAATTTTCACCGAAAATCGTACATTGCGATTTTGAGGTATTCTTGTCTATCACATGCTCACAAAGCTTATGGCTTTGGTTCCAATGCATTCCGACATCGTTTGGTGCCTCAAATCACCATTCAAAGTTTCGTAGGGGTATAGTTGTAATTTTCACCGAAAATCGTACATTGCGATTTTGAGGTATTCTTGTCTATCACATGCTCACAAAGCTTATGGCTTTGGTTCCAATGCATTCTGACATCGTTTGGTGCCTCAAACCACCATTCGAAGTTTTGTAGGGGTATAATTTTAATTTTCACCGAAAATTGTACATTGGGATTTTGAGGAATTCTTGTCTATCACATGCTCACAAAGCTTATTGGCTTTGGTTCCAATGCATTCCGACATCGTTTGGTGCCTCAAATCACCATTCGAAGTTTCGTACGGGTATAGTTGTAATTTTCACCGAAAATCGTACATTGGGATTTTGATGTATTCTTGTCCAACACATGCTCACAAAGCTTATGGCTTTGGTTCCAATGCATTCCGACATCGTTTAGTGCCTCAAATCACCATTCAAAGTTTCGTAGGTGTGTATAGTTGTAATTTTCATCGAAAATCGTACATTGAGATTTTGAGGTATTCTTGTCTATCACATGCTCACAAAGCTTATGGCTTTGGTTCCAATGCATTCCGACATCGTTTGGTGCCTCAAATCACCATTCGTAGTTTCGTAGGGGTATAGTTGTAATTTTCAGCGAAAATTGTACAATGGGATTTTGAGGTATTCTTGTCTATTACATGCTTACAAAGATTATGGCTTTGGTTCCAATGCATTCCGACATCGTTTGGTGCCTCAAATCACTATTCGAAGTTTCGTACGGGTATAGTTGTAATTTTCACCGAAAATCGTACATTGCGATTTTGAGGTATTCTTGTCTATCACATGCTCACAAAGCTTTTATGGCTTTGGTTCCAATGCATTCTGACATCGTTTGGTGCCTCAAATCACCATTCAAAGTTTCGTAGAGGTATAGTTGTAAATTTGTAATTTTCACCGAAAATCGTACATTGGAATTTTGAGGTATTCATGTCTATCACATGCTCACAAAGCTTATGGCTTTGGTTCCAATGCATTCCGACATCGTTTGGTGCCTCAAATCACCATTCGTAGTTTCGTAGGGGTATAGTTGTAATTTTCAGCGAAAAATTGTACAATGGGATTTTGAGGTATTCTTGTCTATCACATGCTTACAAAGATTATGGCTTTGGTTCCAATGCATTCCGACATCGTTTGGTGCCTCAAATCACCATTCGAAGTTTCGTACGGGCATGGTTGTAATTTTCACCAAAAATCGTACATTGCGATTTTGAGGTATTCTTGTCTCTCACATGCTCACAAAGCTTATGGCTTTGGTTCCAATGCATTCCGACATCGTTTGGTGCCTCAAATCACCATTCAAAGTTTCGTAGGGGTATAGTTGTAATTTTCACCGAAAATCGTACATTGCGATTTTGAGGTATTCTTGTCTATCACATGCTCACAAAGCTTATGGCTTTGGTTCCAATGCATTCTGACATCGTTTGGTGCCTCAAACCACCATTCGAAGTTTTGTAGGGGTATAATTTTAATTTTCACCGAAAATTGTACATTGGGATTTTGAGGAATTCTTGTCTATCACATGCTCACAAAGCTTATTGGCTTTGGTTCCAATGCATTCCGACATCGTTTGGTGCCTCAAATCACCATTCGAAGTTTCGTATGGGTATAGTTGTAATTTTCACCGAAAATCGTACATTGGGATTTTGAGGTATTCTTGTCCAACACATGCTCACAAAGCTTATGGCTTTGGTTCCAATGCATTCCGAGATCGTTTAGTGCCTCAAATCACCATTCAAAGTTTCGTAGGTGTGTATAGTTGTAATTTTCACCAAAAATCGTACATTGGGATTTTGAGGTATTCTTGTGTATCACATGCTCACAAAGCTTATAGCTTTGGTTCCAATGCATTCCGACATCGTTTGGTGCCTCAAATCACCATTCGAAGTTTCGTTGGGGTATAGTTGTAATTTTCACCGAAAATCGTACATTGGGATTTTGAGGTATTCTTGTGTATCACATGCTCATAAAGCTTATGGCTTTGGTTCCAATGCATTCCGACATCGTTTGGTGCCTCAAATCACCATTCGAAGTTTCGTAGGGATAGTTGTAATTTTCACTGAAAATTGTACATTGAGATTTTGAGGTATTCTTGTCTATCACATGCTCACAAAGCTTATGGCTTTGGTTCCAATGCATTCCGACAGCGTTTGGTGCCTCAAATCACCATTCGAAGTTTCGTTGGGGTGTATAGTTGTAATTTTCACCGAAAATCGTACATTGGGATTTTGAGGTATTCTTGTCTATCACATGCTCACAAAGCTTATGGCTTTGGTTCCAATGCATTCCGACATTGTTTGGTGCCTCAAATCACCATTCGAAGTTTCGTACGGGTATGTATAGTTGTAATTTTCACCAAAAATCGTACATTTGGCTTTTGAGGTATTCTTGTCTATCACATGCTCACAAAGCTTATGGCTTTGGTTCCAAAGCATTCCGACATCGTTTGGTGCCTCAAATCACCATTCGAAGTTTCGTAGGGGTATAGTTGTAATTTTCACCGAAAATCGTACATTGGGATTTTGAGGTATTCTTGTCTATCACATGCTCACAAAGCTTATGGCTTTGGTTCCAATGCATTCCGACATCGTTTGGTGCCTGAAATCACCATTCGGAGTTTCGTACGGGTATGTATAGTTGTAATTTTCACCAAAAATCGTACATTGGGCTTTTGAGGTATTCTTGTCTATCACATGCTTACAAAGCTTATTGCTTTAGTTCCAATGCATTTCGACATCGTTTGGTGCCTCATATCACCATTCGAAGTTTCGTACGGGTATAGTTGTAATTTTCACCGAAAATCGTACATTGGGATTTTGAGGTATTGTTGTCTATCACATGCTCACAAAGCTTATGGCTTTGGTTCCAATGCATTCCGACATCGTTTGGTGCCTCAAATCACCATTCGTAGTTTTTTTTTTTGATTTAATTTCAATTGCATTAAAAGTAAAAGATGGGGTATTACAAGGAAAGCGCATAAGGGAATTTCCCTTACCGCACCACTGTAGCTAGTAACCTAGCTACTCCATACCTTGGGGATTGCCCAAGGTGATACAAAATTCAACAACTCAAATATAGAACCTAGACTACCAATCTATAATCCACAATCTCTTAGTCTCTATGAGCATAACCTTGAATATCTTGAGACTAATTGAGCTTCAACTAGGGGTGTTTCTCATCTAATATCTTCCTTAGGTGCTCATTTGTTGTATCTCGCAAAGTGTTGTGTTCCAAGTCCGATTCCGAGTCCACATTCTCTTCCATATCCGAATTCGCCAAAACTGCATAAGTGTTATTATCCTTAATCTCCCTATCCCTAGGAGCTGCACGTACAATATTTCTGGTATGAGTCACCTTCCAACTTGTATTAGATGCTCCTTGGCTCGATTCCATCCTAGAGATGCCACGTTCTGCATTTTCCTTTTCGGATGTCGGGGTTGACATAGTAATGATCTTCCCTGTGGCTGACCGCGAGGAACCATCGCCACCCCGCTTTCTTTGTTGCTGCCATTTACTATCCGAGGTAGGTTTAGGGATATAGACTTGGACCTTTTTTGGGCGCTGAACCACTTTCTTGGTTAGAGGGCACACGTTCTCCACATGGCCAAACAATTGGCAGCTGTTACACCTAAGTGGTCTCCATTCATATTCTATCCCCACTTTACATGTTCCATTGTACTCACCATTTTCGGAATGTAGAAACATATAAACATGGTCATGAAATTTGGCATCTACGCTAACCAAAACGCATACTCGTGCGTAGTCTAGTCTTGCCATAGAGCTAGTGAACGCATCAGCGTATAAAGGTGTCCCAATGGAACTTGCCACTGTACTCAAGCCTTCTAAAGTACAATATTCTGTTGGAATGTTCCGAAATTTAACCCAGATAGGAACCTCCTTATGTGATTTTTGTTCTAAAGACATGCCTTCCTTCCACCTTTCGTAGGGGTATAGTTGTAATTTTCAGCTAAAATCGTACATTGGAATTTTGAGGTATTCTTGTCTATCACATGCTCACAAAGCTTATGGCTTTGGTTCCAATGCATTCCGACATCGTTTGGTGCCTCAAATCACCATTCGAAGTTTCGTAGGGGTATAGTTGTAATTTTCACCAAAAATCGTACATTGAGATTTTGAGGTATTCTTTGTTATCACATGCTTACAAAGCATATGGCTTTGGTTCCAATGCATTCCGACATCGTTTGGTGCCTCAAATCACCATTCGAAGTTTCGTAGGGTATAGTTGTAATTTTCACCGAAAATCGTACATTGGGATTTTGAGGTATTCTTGTCTATCACATGCTCACAAAGCTTATAGCTTTGGTTCCAATGCATTCCAACATCGTTTGGTGCCTCAAATCACCATTCGAAGTTTCGTAGGGGAATAGTTGTAATTTTCACCGAAAATCGTACATTGCGATTTTGAGGTATTCTTGTCTATCACATGCTCACAAAGCTTATGGCTTTGGTTCCAATGCATTCTGACATCGTTTGGTGCCTCAAATCACCATTTGAAGTTTTGTAGGGGTATAATTTTAATTTTCACCGAAAATTGTACATTGGGATTTTGATGTATTCTTGTCTATCACATGCTCACAAAGCTTATTGGCTTTGGTTCCAATGCATTCTGACATCGTTTGGTGCCTCAAATAACCATTCGAAGTTTCGTAGGGGTATAGTTGTAATTTTCACCGAAAATCGTACATTGGGATTTTGAGGTATTCTTGTCTATCACATGCTCACAAAGCTTATGGCTTTGGTTCCAATGCATTCCGACATCGTTTGGTGCCTCAAATCACCATTCAAAGTTTCGTAGGGGTGTATAGTTGTAATTTTCACCGAAAATCGTACATTGGGATTTTGAGGTATTCTTGTCTATCACATGCTCACAAAGCTTATGGCTTTGGTTCCAATGCATTCCGACATCGTTTGGTGCCTCAAATCACCATTCGAAGTTTCGTAGGGTATAGTTGTAATTTTCACCGAAAATCGTACATTGGGATTTTGAGGTATTCTTGTCTATCACATGCTCACAAAGCTTATAGCTTTGGTTCCAATGCATTCCAACATCGTTTGGTGCCTCAAATCACCATTCGAAGTTTCGTAGGGGAATAGTTGTAATTTTCACCGAAAATCGTACATTGCGATTTTGAGGTATTCTTGTCTATCACATGCTCACAAAGCTTATGGCTTTGGTTCCAATGCATTCTGACATCGTTTGGTGCCTCAAATCACCATTTGAAGTTTTGTAGGGGTATAATTTTAATTTTCACCGAAAATTGTACATTGGGATTTTGATGTATTCTTGTCTATCACATGCTCACAAAGCTTATTGGCTTTGGTTCCAATGCATTCTTACATCGTTTGGTGCCTCAAATAACCATTCGAAGTTTCATAGGGGTATAGTTGTAATTTTCACCGAAAATCGTACATTGGGATTTTGAGGTATTCTTGTCTATCACATGCTCACAAAGCTTATGGCTTTGGTTCCAATGCATTCCGACATCGTTTGGTGCCTCAAATCACCATTCAAAGTTTCGTAGGGGTGTATAGTTGTAATTTTCACCGAAAATCGTACATTGAGATTTTGAGGTATTCTTGTCTATCACATGCTCACAAAGCTTATGGCTTTGGTTCCAATGCATTTCGACATCGTTTGGTGCCTCAAATCACCATTCGAAGTTTCGTTGGGGTATAGTTGTAATTTTCATCGAAAATCGTACATTGGGACTATCACATGCTCACAAAGCTTATGGCTTTGGTTCCAATGCATTCCGACATCGTTTGGTGCCTCAAATCACCATTCGTAGTTTCGTAGGGGTATAGTTGTAATTTTCAGCGAAAATTGTACAATGGGATTTTGAGGTATTCTTGTCTATTACATGCTTACAAAGATTATGGCTTTGGTTCCAATGCATTCCGACATCGTTTGGTGCCTCGAATCACTATTCGAAGTTTCGTACGGGTATAGTTGTAATTTTCACCGAAAATCGTACATAGCGATTTTGAGGTATTCTTGTCTATCACATGCTCACAAAGCTTTTATGGCTTTGGTTCCAATGCATTCCGACATCGTTTGGTGCCTCAAATCACCATTCAAAGTTTCGTAGAGGTATAGTTGTAAATTTGTAATTTTCACCGAAAATCGTACATTGGGATTTTGAGGTATTCTTGTCTATCACATGCTCACAAAGCTTATGGCTTTGGTTCCAATGCATTCCGACATCGTTTGGTGCCTCAAATCACCATTCAAAGTTTCGTAGGGGTGTATAGTTGTAATTTTCACCGAAAATCGTACATTGAGATTTTGAGGTATTCTTGTCTATCACATGCTCACAAAGCTTATGGCTTTGGTTCCAATGCATTTCGACATCGTTTGGTGCCTCAAATCACCATTCGAAGTTTCGTTGGGGTATAGTTGTAATTTTCATCGAAAATCGTACATTGGGACTATCATATGCTCACAAAGCTTATGGCTTTGGTTCCAATGCATTCCGACATCGTTTGGTGCCTCAAATCACCATTCGTAGTTTCGTAGGGGTATAGTTGTAATTTTCAGCGAAAATTGTACAATGGGATTTTGAGGTATTCTTGTCTATTACATGCTTACAAAGATTATGGCTTTGGTTCCAATGCATTCCGACATCGTTTGGTGCCTCGAATCACTATTCGAAGTTTCGTACGGGTATAGTTGTAATTTTCACCGAAAATCGTACATAGCGATTTTGAGGTATTCTTGTCTATCACATGCTCACAAAGCTTTTATGGCTTTGGTTCCAATGCATTCCGACATCGTTTGGTGCCTCAAATCACCATTCAAAGTTTCGTAGAGGTATAGTTGTAAATTTGTAATTTTCACCGAAAATCGTACATTGGAATTTTGAGGTATTCATGTCTATCACATGCTCACAAAGCTTATGGCTTTGGTTCCAGTGCATTCCGACATCGTTTGGTGCCTCAAATCACCATTCGTAGTTTCGTAGGGGTATACTTGTAATTTTCAGCGAAAATTGTACAATGGGATTTTGAGGTATTCTTGTCTATCACATGCTTACAAAGATTATGGCTTTGGTTCCAATGCATTCCGACATCGTTTGGTGCCTCAAATCACCATTCGAAGTTTCGTACGGGCATGGTTGTAATTTTCACCGAAAATCGTACATTGCGATTTTGAGGTATTCTTGTCTATCACATGCTCACAAAGCTTATGGCTTTGGTTCCAATGCATTCCGACATCGTTTGGTGCCTCAAATCACCATTCAAAGTTTCGTAGGGGTATAGTTGTAATTTTCACCGAAAATCGTACATTGCGATTTTGAGGTATTCTTGTCTATCACATGCTCACAAAGCTTATGGCTTTGGTTCCAATGCATTCTGACATCGTTTGGTGCCTCAAACCACCATTCGAAGTTTTGTAGGGGTATAATTTTAATTTTCACCGAAAATTGTACATTGGGATTTTGAGGAATTCTTGTCTATCACATGCTCACAAAGCTTATTGGCTTTGGTTCCAATGCATTCCGACATCGTTTAGTGCCTCAAATCACCATTCGAAGTTTCGTACGGGTATAGTTGTAATTTTCACCGAAAATCGTACATTGGGATTTTGAGGTATTCTTGTCCAACACATGCTCACAAAGCTTATGGCTTTGGTTCCAATGCATTCCGACATCGTTTAGTGCCTCAAATCACCATTCAAAGTTTCGTAGGTGTGTATAGTTGTAATTTTCACCGAAAATCGTACATTGGGATTTTGAGGTATTCTTGTCTATCACATGCTCACAAAGCTTATGGCTTTGGTTCCAATGCATTCCGACATCGTTTGGTGCCTCAAATCACCATTCGAAGTTTCGTTGGGGTATAGTTGTAATTTTCACCGAAAATCGTACATTGGGATTTTGAGGTATTCTTGTGTATCACATGCTCACAAAGCTTATGGCTTTGGTTCCAATGCATTCCGACATCGTTTGGTGCCTCAAATCACCATTCGAAGTTTCGTAGGGATAGTTGTAATTTTCACTGAAAATTGTACATTGAGATTTTGAGGTATTCTTGTCTATCACATGCTCACAAAGCTTATGGCTTTGGTTCCAATGCATTCCGACAGCGTTTGGTGCCTCAAATCACCATTCGAAGTTTCGTAGGGGTATAGTTGTAATTTTCACCGAAAATCGTACATTGGGATTTTGAGGTATTCATGTCTATCACATGCTCACAAAGCTTATGGCTTTGGTTCCAATGCATTCCGACATCGTTTGGTGCCTCAAATCACCATTCGTAGTTTCGTAGGGGTGTATACTTGTAATTTTCAGCGAAAATTGTACAATGGGATTTTGAGGTATTCTTGTCTATCACATGCTTACAAAGATTATGGCTTTGGTTCCAATGCATTCCGACATCGTTTGGTGCCTCAAATTACCATTCGAAGTTTCGTACGGGCATGGTTGTAATTTTCACCGAAAATCGTACATTGCGATTTTGAGGTATTCTTGTCTATCACATGCTCACAAAGCTTATTGGCTTTGGTTCCAATGCATTCTGACATCGTTTGGTGCCTCAAACCACCATTCGAAGTTTTGTAGGGGTATAATTTTAATTTTCACCGAAAATTGTACATTGGGATTTTGAGGAATTCTTGTCTATCACATGCTCACAAAGCTTATTGGCTTTGGTTCCAATGCATTCCGACATCGTTTAGTGCCTCAAATCACCATTCGAAGTTTCGTACGGGTATAGTTGTAATTTTCACCGAAAATCGTACATTGGGATTTTGAGGTATTCTTGTCCAACACATGCTCACAAAGCTTATGGCTTTGGTTCCAATGCATTCCGACATCGTTTAGTGCCTCAAATCACCATTCAAAGTTTCGTAGGTGTGTATAGTTGTAATTTTCACCGAAAATCGTACATTGGGATTTTGAGGTATTCTTGTCTATCACATGCTCACAAAGCTTATGGCTTTGGTTCCAATGCATTCCGACATCGTTTGGTGCCTCAAATCACCATTCGAAGTTTCGTTGGGGTATAGTTGTAATTTTCACCGAAAATCGTACATTGGGATTTTGAGGTATTCTTGTGTATCACATGCTCACAAAGCTTATGGCTTTGGTTCCAATGCATTCCGACATCGTTTGGTGCCTCAAATCACCATTCGAAGTTTCGTAGGGATAGTTGTAATTTTCACTGAAAATTGTACATTGAGATTTTGAGGTATTCTTGTCTATCACATGCTCACAAAGCTTATGGCTTTGGTTCCAATGCATTCCGACAGCGTTTGGTGCCTCAAATCACCATTCGAAGTTTCGTAGGGGTATAGTTGTAATTTTCACCGAAAATCGTACATTGGGATTTTGAGGTATTCATGTCTATCACATGCTCACAAAGCTTATGGCTTTGGTTCCAATGCATTCCGACATCGTTTAGTGCCTCAAATCACCATTCAAAGTTTCGTAGGTGTGTATAGTTGTAATTTTCACCGAAAATCGTACATTGGGATTTTGAGGTATTCTTGTCTATCACATGCTCACAAAGCTTATGGCTTTGGTTCCAATGCATTCCGACATCGTTTGGTGCCTCAAATCACCATTCGAAGTTTCGTTGGGGTATAGTTGTAATTTTCACCGAAAATCGTACATTGGGATTTTGAGGTATTCTTGTGTATCACATACTCACAAAGCTTATGGCTTTGGTTCCAATGCATTCCGACATCGTTTGGTGCCTCAAATCACCATTCGAAGTTTCGTTGGGGTATAGTTGTAATTTTCACCGAAAATCGTACATTGGGATTTTGAGGTATTCTTGTCTATCACATGCTCACAAAGCTTATGGCTTTGGTTCCAATGCATTCCGACATCGTTTGGTGCCTCAAATCACCATTCGAAGTTTCGTTGGGGTATAGTTGTAATTTTCACCGAAAATCGTACATTGGGATTTTGAGGTATTCTTGTGTATCACATACTCACAAAGCTTATGGCTTTGGTTCCAATGCATTCCGACATCGTTTGGTGCCTCAAATCACCATTCGAAGTTTCGTAGGGGTATAGTTGTAATTTTCACCAAAAATTGTACATTGAGATTTTGAGGTATTCTTGTCTATCACATGCTCACAAAGCTTATGGCTTTGGTTCCAATGCATTCCGACATCGTTTGGTGCCTCAAATCACCATTCGAAGTTTCGTAGGGGTATAGTTGTAATTTTCACCAAAAATTGTACATTGAGATTTTGAGGTATTCTTGTCTATCACATGCTCACAAAGCTTATGGCTTTGGTTCCAATGCATTCCGACATCGTTTGGTGCCTCAAATCACCATTCGAAGTTTCGTAGGGGTATAGTTGTAATTTTCATCGAAAATCGTACATTGGGACTATCACATGCTCACAAAGCTTATGGCTTTGGTTCCAATGCATTCCGACATCGTTTGGTGCCTCAAATCACCATTCGTAGTTTCGTAGGGGTATAGTTGTAATTTTCAGCGAAAATTGTACAATGGGATTTTGAGGTATTCTTGTCTATTACATGCTTACAAAGATTATGGCTTTGGTTCCAATGCATTCCGACATCGTTTGGTGCCTCGAATCACTATTCGAAGTTTCGTACGGGTATAGTTGTAATTTTCACCGAAAATCGTACATAGCGATTTTGAGGTATTCTTGTCTATCACATGCTCACAAAGCTTTTATGGCTTTGGTTCCAATGCATTCCGACATCGTTTGGTGCCTCAAATCACCATTCAAAGTTTCGTAGAGGTATAGTTGTAAATTTGTAATTTTCACCGAAAATCGTACATTGGAATTTTGAGGTATTCATGTCTATCACATGCTCACAAAGCTTATGGCTTTGGTTCCAGTGCATTCCGACATCGTTTGGTGCCTCAAATCACCATTCGTAGTTTCGTAGGGGTATACTTGTAATTTTCAGCGAAAATTGTACAATGGGATTTTGAGGTATTCTTGTCTATCACATGCTTACAAAGATTATGGCTTTGGTTCCAATGCATTCCGACATCGTTTGGTGCCTCAAATCACCATTCGAAGTTTCGTACGGGCATGGTTGTAATTTTCACCGAAAATCGTACATTGCGATTTTGAGGTATTCTTGTCTATCACATGCTCACAAAGCTTATGGCTTTGGTTCCAATGCATTCCGACATCGTTTGGTGCCTCAAATCACCATTCAAAGTTTCGTAGGGGTATAGTTGTAATTTTCACCGAAAATCGTACATTGCGATTTTGAGGTATTCTTGTCTATCACATGCTCACAAAGCTTATGGCTTTGGTTCCAATGCATTCTGACATCGTTTGGTGCCTCAAACCACCATTCGAAGTTTTGTAGGGGTATAATTTTAATTTTCACCGAAAATTGTACATTGGGATTTTGAGGAATTCTTGTCTATCACATGCTCACAAAGCTTATTGGCTTTGGTTCCAATGCATTCCGACATCGTTTAGTGCCTCAAATCACCATTCGAAGTTTCGTACGGGTATAGTTGTAATTTTCACCGAAAATCGTACATTGGGATTTTGAGGTATTCTTGTCCAACACATGCTCACAAAGCTTATGGCTTTGGTTCCAATGCATTCCGACATCGTTTAGTGCCTCAAATCACCATTCAAAGTTTCGTAGGTGTGTATAGTTGTAATTTTCACCGAAAATCGTACATTGGGATTTTGAGGTATTCTTGTCTATCACATGCTCACAAAGCTTATGGCTTTGGTTCCAATGCATTCCGACATCGTTTGGTGCCTCAAATCACCATTCGAAGTTTCGTTGGGGTATAGTTGTAATTTTCACCGAAAATCGTACATTGGGATTTTGAGGTATTCTTGTGTATCACATGCTCACAAAGCTTATGGCTTTGGTTCCAATGCATTCCGACATCGTTTGGTGCCTCAAATCACCATTCGAAGTTTCGTAGGGATAGTTGTAATTTTCACTGAAAATTGTACATTGAGATTTTGAGGTATTCTTGTCTATCACATGCTCACAAAGCTTATGGCTTTGGTTCCAATGCATTCCGACAGCGTTTGGTGCCTCAAATCACCATTCGAAGTTTCGTAGGGGTATAGTTGTAATTTTCACCGAAAATCGTACATTGGGATTTTGAGGTATTCATGTCTATCACATGCTCACAAAGCTTATGGCTTTGGTTCCAATGCATTCCGACATCGTTTGGTGCCTCAAATCACCATTCGTAGTTTCGTAGGGGTGTATACTTGTAATTTTCAGCGAAAATTGTACAATGGGATTTTGAGGTATTCTTGTCTATCACATGCTTACAAAGATTATGGCTTTGGTTCCAATGCATTCCGACATCGTTTGGTGCCTCAAATCACCATTCGAAGTTTCGTACGGGCATGGTTGTAATTTTCACCGAAAATCGTACATTGCGATTTTGAGGTATTCTTGTCTATCACATGCTCACAAAGCTTATTGGCTTTGGTTCCAATGCATTCTGACATCGTTTGGTGCCTCAAACCACCATTCGAAGTTTTGTAGGGGTATAATTTTAATTTTCACCGAAAATTGTACATTGGGATTTTGAGGAATTCTTGTCTATCACATGCTCACAAAGCTTATTGGCTTTGGTTCCAATGCATTCCGACATCGTTTAGTGCCTCAAATCACCATTCGAAGTTTCGTACGGGTATAGTTGTAATTTTCACCGAAAATCGTACATTGGGATTTTGAGGTATTCTTGTCCAACACATGCTCACAAAGCTTATGGCTTTGGTTCCAATGCATTCCGACATCGTTTAGTGCCTCAAATCACCATTCAAAGTTTCGTAGGTGTGTATAGTTGTAATTTTCACCGAAAATCGTACATTGGGATTTTGAGGTATTCTTGTCTATCACATGCTCACAAAGCTTATGGCTTTGGTTCCAATGCATTCCGACATCGTTTGGTGCCTCAAATCACCATTCGAAGTTTCGTTGGGGTATAGTTGTAATTTTCACCGAAAATCGTACATTGGGATTTTGAGGTATTCTTGTGTATCACATACTCACAAAGCTTATGGCTTTGGTTCCAATGCATTCCGACATCGTTTAGTGCCTCAAATCACCATTCAAAGTTTCGTAGGTGTGTATAGTTGTAATTTTCACCGAAAATCGTACATTGGGATTTTGAGGTATTCTTGTCTATCACATGCTCACAAAGCTTATGGCTTTGGTTCCAATGCATTCCGACATCGTTTGGTGCCTCAAATCACCATTCGAAGTTTCGTTGGGGTATAGTTGTAATTTTCACCGAAAATCGTACATTGGGATTTTGAGGTATTCTTGTGTATCACATGCTCACAAAGCTTATGGCTTTGGTTCCAATGCATTCCGACATCGTTTGGTGCCTCAAATCACCATTCGAAGTTTCGTAGGGATAGTTGTAATTTTCACTGAAAATTGTACATTGAGATTTTGAGGTATTCTTGTCTATCACATGCTCACAAAGCTTATGGCTTTGGTTCCAATGCATTCCGACAGCGTTTGGTGCCTCAAATCACCATTCGAAGTTTCGTAGGGGTATAGTTGTAATTTTCACCGAAAATCGTACATTGGGATTTTGAGGTATTCATGTCTATCACATGCTCACAAAGCTTATGGCTTTGGTTCCAATGCATTCCGACATCGTTTGGTGCCTCAAATCACCATTCGTAGTTTCGTAGGGGTGTATACTTGTAATTTTCAGCGAAAATTGTACAATGGGATTTTGAGGTATTCTTGTCTATCACATGCTTACAAAGATTATGGCTTTGGTTCCAATGCATTCCGACATCGTTTGGTGCCTCAAATCACCATTCGAAGTTTCGTACGGGCATGGTTGTAATTTTCACCGAAAATCGTACATTGCGATTTTGAGGTATTCTTGTCTATCACATGCTCACAAAGCTTATGGCTTTGGTTCCAATGCATTCCGACATCGTTTGGTGCCTCAAATCACCATTCAAAGTTTCGTAGGGGTATAGTTGTAATTTTCACCGAAAATCGTACATTGCGATTTTGAGGTATTCTTGTCTATCACATGCTCACAAAGCTTATGGCTTTGGTTCCAATGCATTCTGACATCGTTTGGTGCCTCAAACCACCATTCGAAGTTTTGTAGGGGTATAATTTTAATTTTCACCGAAAATTATACATTGGGATTTTGAGGAATTCTTGTCTATCACATGCTCACAAAGCTTATTGGCTTTGGTTCCAATGCATTCTGACATCGTTTGGTGCCTCAAATCACCATTCGAAGTTTCGTACGGGTATAGTTGTAATTTTCACTGAAAATCGTACATTGAGATTTTGATGTATTCTTGTCCAACACATGCTCACAAAGCTTATGGCTTTGGTTCCAATGCATTCCGACATCGTTTAGTGCCTCAAATCACCATTCAAAGTTTCGTAGGTGTGTATAGTTGTAATTTTCACCGAAAATCGTACATTGAGATTTTGAGGTATTCTTGTCTATCACATGCTCACAAAGCTTATGGCTTTGGTTCCAATGCATTCCGACATCGTTTGGTGCCTCAAATCACCATTCGTAGTTTCGTAGGGGTATAGTTGTAATTTTCAGCGAAAATTGTACAATGGGATTTTAAGGTATTCTTGTCTATCACATGCTTACAAAGATTATGGCTTTGGTTCCAATGCATTCCGACATCGTTTGGTGCCTCAAATCACCATTCGAAGTTTCGTAGAGGTATAGTTGTAAATTTGTAATTTTCACCGAAAATCGTACATTGGAATTTTGAGGTATTCATGTCTATCACATGCTCACAAAGCTTATGGCTTTGGTTCCAATGCATTCCGACATCGTTTGGTGCCTCAAATCACCATTCGTAGTTTCGTAGGGGTATAGTTGTAATTTTCAGCGAAAAATTGTACAATGGGATTTTAAGGTATTCTTGTCTATCACATGCTTACAAAGATTATGGCTTTGGTTCCAATGCATTCCGACATCGTTTGGTGCCTCAAATCACCATTCGAAGTTTCGTACGGGCATGGTTGTAATTTTCACCGAAAATCGTACATTGCGATTTTGAGGTATTCTTGTCTATCACATGCTCACAAAGCTTATGGCTTTGGTTCCAAAGCATTCCGACATCGTTTGGTGCCTCAAATCACCATTCGAAGTTTCATAGGGGTATAATTGTAATTTTCATCGAAAATCGTACATTGGGACTATCACATGCTCACAAAGCTTATGGCTTTGGTTCCAATGCATTCCGACATCGTTTGGTGCCTCAAATCACCATTCGTAGTTTCGTAGGGGTATAGTTGTAATTTTCAGCGAAAATTGTACAATGGGATTTTGAGGTATTCTTGTCTATTACATGCTTACAAAGATTATGGCTTTGGTTCCAATGCATTCCGACATCGTTTGGTGCCTCGAATCACTATTCGAAGTTTCGTACGGGTATAGTTGTAATTTTCACCGAAAATCGTACATAGCGATTTTGAGGTATTCTTGTCTATCACATGCTCACAAAGCTTTTATGGCTTTGGTTCCAATGCATTCCGACATCGTTTGGTGCCTCAAATCACCATTCAAAGTTTCGTAGAGGTATAGTTGTAAATTTGTAATTTTCACCGAAAATCGTACATTGGAATTTTGAGGTATTCATGTCTATCACATGCTCACAAAGCTTATGGCTTTGGTTCCAGTGCATTCCGACATCGTTTGGTGCCTCAAATCACCATTCGTAGTTTCGTAGGGGTATACTTGTAATTTTCAGCGAAAATTGTACAATGGGATTTTGAGGTATTCTTGTCTATCACATGCTTACAAAGATTATGGCTTTGGTTCCAATGCATTCCGACATCGTTTGGTGCCTCAAATCACCATTCGAAGTTTCGTACGGGCATGGTTGTAATTTTCACCGAAAATCGTACATTGCGATTTTGAGGTATTCTTGTCTATCACATGCTCACAAAGCTTATGGCTTTGGTTCCAATGCATTCCGACATCGTTTGGTGCCTCAAATCACCATTCAAAGTTTCGTAGGGGTATAGTTGTAATTTTCACCGAAAATCGTACATTGCGATTTTGAGGTATTCTTGTCTATCACATGCTCACAAAGCTTATGGCTTTGGTTCCAATGCATTCTGACATCGTTTGGTGCCTCAAACCACCATTCGAAGTTTTGTAGGGGTATAATTTTAATTTTCACCGAAAATTGTACATTGGGATTTTGAGGAATTCTTGTCTATCACATGCTCACAAAGCTTATTGGCTTTGGTTTCAATGCATTCCGACATCGTTTGGTGCCTCAAATCACCATTCGAAGTTTCGTACGGGTATAGTTGTAATTTTCACCGAAAATCGTACATTGGGATTTTGAGGTATTCTTGTCCAACACATGCTCACAAAGCTTATGGCTTTGGTTCCAATGCATTCCGACATCGTTTAGTGCCTCAAATCACCATTCAAAGTTTCGTAGGTGTGTATAGTTGTAATTTTCACCGAAAATCGTACATTGGGATTTTGAGGTATTCTTGTCTATCACATGCTCACAAAGCTTATGGCTTTGGTTCCAATGCATTCCGACATCGTTTGGTGCCTCAAATCACCATTCGAAGTTTCGTTGGGGTATAGTTGTAATTTTCACCGAAAATCGTACATTGGGATTTTGAGGTATTCTTGTGTATCACATACTCACAAAGCTTATGGCTTTGGTTCCAATGCATTCCGACATCGTTTGGTGCCTCAAATCACCATTCGAAGTTTCGTAGGGGTATAGTTGTAATTTTCACCAAAAATTGTACATTGAGATTTTGAGGTATTCTTGTCTATCACATGCTCACAAAGCTTATGGCTTTGGTTCCAATGCATTCCGACATCGTTTGGTGCCTCAAATCACCATTCGAAGTTTCGTAGGGGTATAGTTGTAATTTTCATCGAAAATCGTACATTGGGACTATCACATGCTCACAAAGCTTATGGCTTTGGTTCCAATGCATTCCGACATCGTTTGGTGCCTCAAATCACCATTCGTAGTTTCGTAGGGGTATAGTTGTAATTTTCAGCGAAAATTGTACAATGGGATTTTGAGGTATTCTTGTCTATTACATGCTTACAAAGATTATGGCTTTGGTTCCAATGCATTCCGACATCGTTTGGTGCCTCGAATCACTATTCGAAGTTTCGTACGGGTATAGTTGTAATTTTCACCGAAAATCGTACATAGAGATTTTGAGGTATTCTTGTCTATCACATGCTCACAAAGCTTTTATGGCTTTGGTTCCAATGCATTCCGACATCGTTTGGTGCCTCAAATCACCATTCAAAGTTTCGTAGAGGTATAGTTGTAAATTTGTAATTTTCACCGAAAATCGTACATTGGAATTTTGAGGTATTCATGTCTATCACATGCTCACAAAGCTTATGGCTTTGGTTCCAGTGCATTCCGACATCGTTTGGTGCCTCAAATCACCATTCGTAGTTTCGTAGGGGTATACTTGTAATTTTCAGCGAAAATTGTACAATGGGATTTTGAGGTATTCTTGTCTATCACATGCTTACAAAGATTATGGCTTTGGTTCCAATGCATTCCGACATCGTTTGGTGCCTCAAATCACCATTCGAAGTTTCGTACGGGCATGGTTGTAATTTTCACCGAAAATCGTACATTGCGATTTTGAGGTATTCTTGTCTATCACATGCTCACAAAGCTTATGGCTTTGGTTCCAATGCATTCCGACATCGTTTGGTGCCTCAAATCACCATTCAAAGTTTCGTAGGGGTATAGTTGTAATTTTCACCGAAAATCGTACATTGCGATTTTGAGGTATTCTTGTCTATCACATGCTCACAAAGCTTATGGCTTTGGTTCCAATGCATTCTGACATCGTTTGGTGCCTCAAACCACCATTCGAAGTTTTGTAGGGGTATAATTTTAATTTTCACCGAAAATTGTACATTGGGATTTTGAGGAATTCTTGTCTATCACATGCTCACAAAGCTTATTGGCTTTGGTTCCAATGCATTCCGACATCGTTTGGTGCCTCAAATCACCATTCGAAGTTTCGTACGGGTATAGTTGTAATTTTCACCGAAAATCGTACATTGGGATTTTGAGGTATTCTTGTCCAACACATGCTCACAAAGCTTATGGCTTTGGTTCCAATGCATTCCGACATCGTTTAGTGCCTCAAATCACCATTCAAAGTTTCGTAGGTGTGTATAGTTGTAATTTTCACCGAAAATCGTACATTGGGATTTTGAGGTATTCTTGTCTATCACATGCTCACAAAGCTTATGGCTTTGGTTCCAATGCATTCCGACATCGTTTGGTGCCTCAAATCACCATTCGAAGTTTCGTTGGGGTATAGTTGTAATTTTCACCGAAAATCGTACATTGGGATTTTGAGGTATTCTTGTGTATCACATACTCACAAAGCTTATGGCTTTGGTTCCAATGCATTCCGACATCGTTTGGTGCCTCAAATCACCATTCGAAGTTTCGTAGGGGTATAGTTGTAATTTTCACCAAAAATTGTACATTGAGATTTTGAGGTATTCTTGTCTATCACATGCTCACAAAGCTTATGGCTTTGGTTCCAATGCATTCCGACATCGTTTGGTGCCTCAAATCACCATTCGAAGTTTCGTAGGGGTATAGTTGTAATTTTCACCGAAAATCGTACATTGGGATTTTGAGGTATTCTTGTCTATCACATGCTCACAAAGCTTATGGCTTTGGTTCCAATGCATTCCGACATTGTTTGGTGCCTCAAATCACCATTCGAAGTTTCGTACGGGTATGTATAGTTGTAATTTTCACCAAAAATCGTACATTTGGCTTTTGAGGTATTCATGTCTATCACATGCTCACAAAGCTTATGGCTTTGGTTCCAAAGCATTCCGACATCGTTTGGTGCCTCAAATCACCATTCGAAGTTTCGTAGGGGTATAGTTGTAATTTTCACCGAAAATCGTACATTGGGACTATCACATGCTCACAAAGCTAATGGCTTTGGTTCCAATGCATTCCGACATCGTTTGGTGCCTCAAATCACCATTCGTAGTTTCGTAGGGGTATAGTTGTAATTTTCAGCGAAAATTGTACAATGGGATTTTGAGGTATTCTTGTCTATTACATGCTTACAAAGATTATGGCTTTGGTTCCAATGCATTCCGACATCGTTTGGTGCCTCAAATCACTATTCGAAGTTTCGTACGGGTATAGTTGTAATTTTCACCGAAAATCGTACATTGGAATTTTGAGGTATTCTTGTCTATCACATGCTCACAAAGCTTTTATGGCTTTGGTTCCAATGCATTCCGACATCGTTTGGTGCCTCAAATCACCATTCAAAGTTTCGTAGAGGTATAGTTGTAAATTTGTAATTTTCACCGAAAATCGTACATTGGAATTTTGAGGTATTCATGTCTATCACATGCTCACAAAGCTTATGGCTTTGGTTCCAATGCATTCCGACATCGTTTGGTGCCTCAAATCACCATTCGTAGTTTCGTAGGGGTATAGTTGTAATTTTCAGCGAAAAATTGTACAATGGGATTTTAAGGTATTCTTGTCTATCACATGCTTACAAAGATTATGGCTTTGGTTCCAATGCATTCCGACATCGTTTGGTGCCTCAAATCACCATTCGAAGTTTCGTACGGGCATGGTTGTAATTTTCACCGAAAATCGTACATTGCGATTTTGAGGTATTCTTGTCTATCACATGCTCACAAAGCTTATGGCTTTGGTTCCAATGCATTCCGACATCGTTTGGTGCCTCAAATCACCATTCAAAGTTTCGTAAGGGTATAGTTGTAATTTTCACCGAAAATCGTACATTGCGATTTTGAGGTATTCTTGTCTATCACATGCTCACAAAGCTTATGGCTTTGGTTCCAATGCATTCTGACATCGTTTGGTGCCTCAAACCACCATTCGAAGTTTTGTAGGGGTATAATTTTAATTTTCACCGAAAATTGTACATTGGGATTTTGAGGAATTCTTGTCTATCACATGCTCACAAAGCTTATTGGCTTTGGTTCCAATGCATTCCGACATCATTTGGTGCCTCAAATCACCATTCGAAGTTTCGTACGGGTATAGTTGTAATTTTCACCGAAAATCGTACATTGGGATTTTGAGGTATTCTTGTCCAACACATGCTCACAAAGCTTATGGCTTTGGTTTCAATGCATTCCGACATCGTTTAGTGCCTCAAATCACCATTCAAAGTTTCGTAGGTGTGTATAGTTGTAATTTTCACCGAAAATCGTACATTGGGATTTTGAGGTATTCTTGTCTATCACATGCTCACAAAGCTTATGGCTTTGGTTCCAATGCATTCCGACATCGTTTGGTGCCTCAAATCACCATTCGAAGTTTCGTTGGGGTATAGTTGTAATTTTCACCGAAAATCGTACATTGGGATTTTGAGGTATTCTTGTGTATCACATGCTCACAAAGCTTATGGCTTTGGTTCCAATGCATTCCGACATCGTTTGGTGCCTCAAATCACCATTCGAAGTTTCGTAGGGATAGTTGTAATTTTCACTGAAAATTGTACATTGAGATTTTGAGGTATTCTTGTCTATCACATGCTCACAAAGCTTATGGCTTTGGTTCCAATGCATTCCGACAGCGTTTGGTGCCCCAAATCACCATTCGAAGTTTCGTAGGGGTATAGTTGTAATTTTCACCGAAAATCGTACATTGGGATTTTGAGGTATTCATGTCTATCACATGCTCACAAAGCTTATGGCTTTGATTCCAATGCATTTCGACATCGTTTGGTGCCTCAAATCACCATTCGTAGTTTCGTAGGGGTGTATACTTGTAATTTTCAGCGAAAATTGTACAATGGGATTTTGAGGTATTCTTGTCTATCACATGCTTACAAAGATTATGGCTTTGGTTCCAATGCATTCCGACATCGTTTGGTGCCTCAAATCACCATTCGAAGTTTCGTACGGGCATGGTTGTAATTTTCACCGAAAATCGTACATTGCGATTTTGAGGTATTCTTGTCTATCACATGCTCACAAAGCTTATGGCTTTGGTTCCAATGCATTCCGACATCGTTTGGTGCCTCAAATCACCATTCAAAGTTTCGTAGGGGTATAGTTGTAATTTTCACCGAAAATCGTACATTGCGATTTTGAGGTATTCTTGTCTATCACATGCTCACAAAGCTTATGGCTTTGGTTCCAATGCATTCTGACATCGTTTGGTGCCTCAAACCACCATTCGAAGTTTTGTAGGGGTATAATTTTAATTTTCACCGAAAATTGTACATTGGGATTTTGAGGAATTCTTGTCTATCACATGCTCACAAAGCTTATTGGCTTTGGTTCCAATGCATTCCGACATCGTTTGGTGCCTCAAATCACCATTCGAAGTTTCGTACGGGTATAGTTGTAATTTTCACCGAAAATCGTACATTGGGATTTTGATGTATTCTTGTCCAACACATGCTCACAAAGCTTATGGCTTTGGTTCCAATGCATTCCGACATCGTTTAGTGACTCAAATCACCATTCAAAGTTTCGTAGGTGTGTATAGTTGTAATTTTCATCGAAAATCGTACATTGAGATTTTGAGGTATTCTTGTCTATCACATGCTCACAAAGCTTATGGCTTTGGTTCCAATGCATTCCGACATCGTTTGGTGCCTCAAATCACCATTCGTAGTTTCGTAGGGGTATAGTTGTAATTTTCAGCGAAAATTGTACAATGGGATTTTGAGGTATTCTTGTCTATTACATGCTTACAAAGATTATGGCTTTGGTTCCAATGCATTCCGACATCGTTTGGTGCCTCAAATCACTATTCGAAGTTTCGTACGGGTATAGTTGTAATTTTCACCGAAAATCGTACATTGCGATTTTGAGGTATTCTTGTCTATCACATGCTCACAAAGCTTTTATGGCTTTGGTTCCAATGCATTCTGACATCGTTTGGTGCCTCAAATCACCATTCAAAGTTTCGTAGAGGTATAGTTGTAAATTTGTAATTTTCACCGAAAATCGTACATTGGAATTTTGAGGTATTCATGTCTATCACATGCTCACAAAGCTTATGGCTTTGGTTCCAATGCATTCCGACATCGTTTGGTGCCTCAAATCACCATTCGTAGTTTCGTAGGGGTATAGTTGTAATTTTCAGCGAAAAATTGTACAATGGGATTTTGAGGTATTCTTGTCTATCACATGCTTACAAAGATTATGGCTTTGGTTCCAATGCATTCCGACATCGTTTGGTGCCTCAAATCACCATTCGAAGTTTCGTACGGGCATGGTTGTAATTTTCACCAAAAATCGTACATTGCGATTTTGAGGTATTCTTGTCTCTCACATGATCACAAAGCTTATGGCTTTGGTTCCAATGCATTCCGACATCGTTTGGTGCCTCAAATCACCATTCAAAGTTTCGTAGGGGTATAGTTGTAATTTTCACCGAAAATCGTACATTGCGATTTTGAGGTATTCTTGTCTATCACATGCTCACAAAGCTTATGGCTTTGGTTCCAATGCATTCTGACATCGTTTGGTGCCTCAAACCACCATTCGAAGTTTTGTAGGGGTATAATTTTAATTTTCACCGAAAATTGTACATTGGGATTTTGAGGAATTCTTGTCTATCACATGCTCACAAAGCTTATTGGCTTTGGTTCCAATGCATTCCGACATCGTTTGGTGCCTCAAATCACCATTCGAAGTTTCGTATGGGTATAGTTGTAATTTTCACCGAAAATCGTACATTGGGATTTTGAGGTATTCTTGTCCAACACATGCTCACAAAGCTTATGGCTTTGGTTCCAATGCATTCCGACATCGTTTAGTGCCTCAAATCACCATTCAAAGTTTCGTAAGTGTGTATAGTTGTAATTTTCACCGAAAATCGTACATTGGGATTTTGAGGTATTCTTGTGTATCACATGCTCACAAAGCTTATAGCTTTGGTTCCAATGCATTCCGACATCGTTTGGTGCCTCAAATCACCATTCGAAGTTTCGTACGGGTATAGTTGTAATTTTCACCGAAAATCGTACATTGGGATTTTGAGGTATTCTTGTCCAACACATGCTCACAAAGCTTATGGCTTTGGTTTCAATGCATTCCGACATCGTTTAGTGCCTCAAATCACCATTCAAAGTTTCGTAGGTGTGTATAGTTGTAATTTTCACCGAAAATCGTACATTGGGATTTTGAGGTATTCTTGTCTATCACATGCTCACAAAGCTTATGGCTTTGGTTCTAATGCATTCCGACATCGTTTGGTGCCTCAAATCACCATTCGAAGTTTCGTTGGGGTATAGTTGTAATTTTCACCGAAAATCGTACATTGGGATTTTGAGGTATTCTTGTGTATCACATGCTCACAAAGCTTATGGCTTTGGTTCCAATGCATTCCGACATCGTTTGGTGCCTCAAATCACCATTCGAAGTTTCGTAGGGATAGTTGTAATTTTCACTGAAAATTGTACATTGAGATTTTGAGGTATTCTTGTCTATCACATGCTCACAAAGCTTATGGCTTTGGTTCCAATGCATTCCGACAGCGTTTGGTGCCCCAAATCACCATTCGAAGTTTCGTAGGGGTATAGTTGTAATTTTCACCGAAAATCGTACATTGGGATTTTGAGGTATTCATGTCTATCACATGCTCACAAAGCTTATGGCTTTGATTCCAATGCATTTCGACATCGTTTGGTGCCTCAAATCACCATTCGTAGTTTCGTAGGGGTGTATACTTGTAATTTTCAGCGAAAATTGTACAATGGGATTTTGAGGTATTCTTGTCTATCACATGCTTACAAAGATTATGGCTTTGGTTCCAATGCATTCCGACATCGTTTGGTGCCTCAAATCACCATTCGAAGTTTCGTACGGGCATGGTTGTAATTTTCACCGAAAATCGTACATTGCGATTTTGAGGTATTCTTGTCTATCACATGCTCACAAAGCTTATGGCTTTGGTTCCAATGCATTCCGACATCGTTTGGTGCCTCAAATCACCATTCAAAGTTTCGTAGGGGTATAGTTGTAATTTTCACCGAAAATCGTACATTGCGATTTTGAGGTATTCTTGTCTATCACATGCTCACAAAGCTTATGGCTTTGGTTCCAATGCATTCTGACATCGTTTGGTGCCTCAAACCACCATTCGAAGTTTTGTAGGGGTATAATTTTAATTTTCACCGAAAATTGTACATTGGGATTTTGAGGAATTCTTGTCTATCACATGCTCACAAAGCTTATTGGCTTTGGTTCCAATGCATTCCGACATCGTTTGGTGCCTCAAATCACCATTCGAAGTTTCGTACGGGTATAGTTGTAATTTTCACCGAAAATCGTACATTGGGATTTTGATGTATTCTTGTCCAACACATGCTCACAAAGCTTATGGCTTTGGTTCCAATGCATTCCGACATCGTTTAGTGCCTCAAATCACCATTCAAAGTTTCGTAGGTGTGTATAGTTGTAATTTTCATCGAAAATCGTACATTGAGATTTTGAGGTATTCTTGTCTATCACATGCTCACAAAGCTTATGGCTTTGGTTCCAATGCATTCCGACATCGTTTGGTGCCTCAAATCACCATTCGTAGTTTCGTAGGGGTATAGTTGTAATTTTCAGCGAAAATTGTACAATGGGATTTTGAGGTATTCTTGTCTATTACATGCTTACAAAGATTATGGCTTTGGTTCCAATGCATTCCGACATCGTTTGGTGCCTCAAATCACTATTCGAAGTTTCGTACGGGTATAGTTGTAATTTTCACCGAAAATCGTACATTGCGATTTTGAGGTATTCTTGTCTATCACATGCTCACAAAGCTTTTATGGCTTTGGTTCCAATGCATTCTGACATCGTTTGGTGCCTCAAATCACCATTCAAAGTTTCGTAGAGGTATAGTTGTAAATTTGTAATTTTCACCGAAAATCGTACATTGGAATTTTGAGGTATTCATGTCTATCACATGCTCACAAAGCTTATGGCTTTGGTTCCAATGCATTCCGACATCGTTTGGTGCCTCAAATCACCATTCGTAGTTTCGTAGGGGTATAGTTGTAATTTTCAGCGAAAAATTGTACAATGGGATTTTGAGGTATTCTTGTCTATCACATGCTTACAAAGATTATGGCTTTGGTTCCAATGCATTCCGACATCGTTTGGTGCCTCAAATCACCATTCGAAGTTTCGTACGGGCATGGTTGTAATTTTCACCAAAAATCGTACATTGCGATTTTGAGGTATTCTTGTCTCTCACATGCTCACAAAGCTTATGGCTTTGGTTCCAATGCATTCCGACATCGTTTGGTGCCTCAAATCACCATTCAAAGTTTCGTAGGGGTATAGTTGTAATTTTCACCGAAAATCGTACATTGCGATTTTGAGGTATTCTTGTCTATCACATGCTCACAAAGCTTATGGCTTTGGTTCCAATGCATTCTGACATCGTTTGGTGCCTCAAACCACCATTCGAAGTTTTGTAGGGGTATAATTTTAATTTTCACCGAAAATTGTACATTGGGATTTTGAGGAATTCTTGTCTATCACATGCTCACAAAGCTTATTGGCTTTGGTTCCAATGCATTCCGACATCGTTTGGTGCCTCAAATCACCATTCGAAGTTTCGTATGGGTATAGTTGTAATTTTCACCGAAAATCGTACATTGGGATTTTGAGGTATTCTTGTCCAACACATGCTCACAAAGCTTATGGCTTTGGTTCCAATGCATTCCGACATCGTTTAGTGCCTCAAATCACCATTCAAAGTTTCGTAGGTGTGTATAGTTGTAATTTTCACCGAAAATCGTACATTGGGATTTTGAGGTATTCTTGTGTATCACATGCTCACAAAGCTTATAGCTTTGGTTCCAATGCATTCCGACATCGTTTGGTGCCTCAAATCACCATTCAAAGTTTCGTTGGGGTATAGTTGTAATTTTCACCGAAAATCGTACATTGGGATTTTGAGGTATTCTTGTGTATCACATGCTCATAAAGCTTATGGCTTTGGTTCCAATGCATTCCGACATCGTTTGGTGCCTCAAATCACCATTCGAAGTTTCGTAGGGATAGTTGTAATTTTCACTGAAAATTGTACATTGAGATTTTGAGGTATTCTTGTCTATCACATGCTCACAAAGCTTATGGCTTTGGTTCCAATGCATTCCGACAGCGTTTGGTGCCTCAAATCACCATTCGAAGTTTCGTAGGGGTGTATAGTTGTAATTTTCACCGAAAATCGTACATTGGGATTTTGAGGTATTCTTGTCTATCACATGCTCACAAAGCTTATGGCTTTGGTTCCAATGCATTCCGACATTGTTTGGTGCCTCAAATCACCATTCGAAGTTTCGTACGGGTATGTATAGTTGTAATTTTCACCAAAAATCGTACATTTGGCTTTTGAGGTATTCTTGTCTATCACATGCTCACAAAGCTTATGGCTTTGGTTCCAAAGCATTCCGACATCGTTTGGTGCCTCAAATCACCATTCGAAGTTTCGTAGGGGTATAGTTGTAATTTTCACCGAAAATCGTACATTGGGATTTTGAGGTATTCTTGTCTATCACATGCTCACAAAGCTTATGGCTTTGGTTCCAATGCATTCCGACATCGTTTGGTGCCTGAAATCACCATTCGGAGTTTCGTACGGGTATGTATAGTTGTAATTTTCACCAAAAATCGTACATTGGGCTTTTGAGGTATTCTTGTCTATCACATGCTTACAAAGCTTATTGCTTTAGTTCCAATGCATTTCGACATCGTTTGGTGCCTCATATCACCATTCGAAGTTTCGTACGGGTATAGTTGTAATTTTCACCGAAAATCGTACATTGGGATTTTGAGGTATTGTTGTCTATCACATGCTCACAAAGCTTATGGCTTTGGTTCCAATGCATTCCGACATCGTTTGGTGCCTCAAATCACCATTCGTAGTTTTTTTTTTTGATTTAATTTCAATTGCATTAAAAGTAAAAGATGGGGTATTACAAGGAAAGCGCATAAGGGAATTTCCCTTACCGCACCACTGTAGCTAGTAACCTAGCTACTCCATACCTTGGGGATTGCCCAAGGTGATACAAAATTCAACAACTCAAATATAGAACCTAGACTACCAATCTATAATCCACAATCTCTTAGTCTCTATGAGCATAACCTTGAATATCTTGAGACTAATTGAGCTTCAACTAGGGGTGTTTCTCATCTAATATCTTCCTTAGGTGCTCATTTGTTGTATCTCGCAAAGTGTTGTGTTCCAAGTCCGATTCCGAGTCCACATTCTCTTCCATATCCGAATTCGCCAAAACTGCATCAGTGTTATTATCCTTAATCTCCCTATCCCTAGGAGCTGCACGTACAATATTTCTGGTATGAGTCACCTTCCAACTTGTATTAGATGCTCCTTGGCTCGATTCCATCCTAGAGATGCCACGTTCTGCATTTTCCTTTTCGGATGTCGGGGTTGACATAGTAATGATCTTCCCTGTGGCTGACCGCGAGGAACCATCGCCACCCCGCTTTCTTTGTTGCTGCCATTCACTATCCGAGGTAGGTTTAGGGATATAGACTTGGACCTTTTTTGGGCGCTGAACCACTTTCTTGGTTAGAGGGCACACGTTCTCCACATGGCCAAACAATTGGCAGCTGTTACACCTAAGTGGTCTCCATTCATATTCTATCCCCACTTTACATGTTCCATTGTACTCACCATTTTCGGAATGTAGAAACATATAAACATGGTCATGAAATTTGGCATCTACGCTAACCAAAACGCATACTCGTGCGTAGTCTAGTCTTGCCATAGAGCTAGTGAACGCATCAGCGTATAAAGGTGTCCCAATGGAACTTGCCACTGTACTCAAGCCTTCTAAAGTACAATATTCTGTTGGAATGTTCCGAAATTTAACCCAGATAGGAACCTCCTTATGTGATTTTTGTTCTAAAGACATGCCTTCCTTCCACCTTTCGTAGGGGTATAGTTGTAATTTTCAGCTAAAATCGTACATTGGAATTTTGAGGTATTCTTGTCTATCACATGCTCACAAAGCTTATGGCTTTGGTTCCAATGCATTCCGACATCGTTTGGTGCCTCAAATCACCATTCGAAGTTTCGTAGGGGTATAGTTGTAATTTTCACCAAAAATCGTACATTGAGATTTTGAGGTATTCTTTGTTATCACATGCTTACAAAGCATATGGCTTTGGTTCCAATGCATTCCGACATCGTTTGGTGCCTCAAATCACCATTCGAAGTTTCGTAGGGTATAGTTGTAATTTTCACCGAAAATCGTACATTGGGATTTTGAGGTATTCTTGTCTATCACATGCTCACAAAGCTTATAGCTTTGGTTCCAATGCATTCCAACATCGTTTGGTGCCTCAAATCACCATTCGAAGTTTCGTAGGGGAATAGTTGTAATTTTCACCGAAAATCGTACATTGCGATTTTGAGGTATTCTTGTCTATCACATGCTCACAAAGCTTATGGCTTTGGTTCCAATGCATTCTGACATCGTTTGGTGCCTCAAATCACCATTTGAAGTTTTGTAGGGGTATAATTTTAATTTTCACCGAAAATTGTACATTGGGATTTTGATGTATTCTTGTCTATCACATGCTCACAAAGCTTATTGGCTTTGGTTCCAATGCATTCTGACATCGTTTGGTGCCTCAAATAACCATTCGAAGTTTCGTAGGGGTATAGTTGTAATTTTCACCGAAAATCGTACATTGGGATTTTGAGGTATTCTTGTCTATCACATGCTCACAAAGCTTATGGCTTTGGTTCCAATGCATTCCGACATCGTTTGGTGCCTCAAATCACCATTCAAAGTTTCGTAGGGGTGTATAGTTGTAATTTTCACCGAAAATCGTACATTGGGATTTTGAGGTATTCTTGTCTATCACATGCTCACAAAGCTTATGGCTTTGGTTCCAATGCATTTCGACATCGTTTGGTGCCTCAAATCACCATTCGAAGTTTCGTTGGGGTATAGTTGTAATTTTCACCGAAAATCGTACATTGGGATTTTGAGGTATTCTTGTCTATCACATGCTCACAAAGCTTATGGCTTTGGTTCCAATGCATTCTGACATCGTTTGGTGCCTCAAACCACCATTCGAAGTTTCGTAGGGGTATAGTTGTAATTTTCACCGAAAATTGTACATTGGGATTTTGAGGTATTCTTGTCTATCACATGCTCACAAAGCTTATGGCTTTGGTTCCAATGCATTCCGACATCGTTTGGTGCCTCAAATCACCATTCGAAGTTTCGTAGGGTATAGTTGTAATTTTCACCGAAAATCGTACATTGGGATTTTGAGGTATTCTTGTCTATCACATGCTCACAAAGCTTATAGCTTTGGTTCCAATGCATTCCAACATCGTTTGGTGCCTCAAATCACCATTCGAAGTTTCGTAGGGGAATAGTTGTAATTTTCACCGAAAATCGTACATTGCGATTTTGAGGTATTCTTGTCTATCACATGCTCACAAAGCTTATGGCTTTGGTTCCAATGCATTCTGACATCGTTTGGTGCCTCAAATCACCATTTGAAGTTTTGTAGGGGTATAATTTTAATTTTCACCGAAAATTGTACATTGGGATTTTGATGTATTCTTGTCTATCACATGCTCACAAAGCTTATTGGCTTTGGTTCCAATGCATTCTTACATCGTTTGGTGCCTCAAATAACCATTCGAAGTTTCATAGGGGTATAGTTGTAATTTTCACCGAAAATCGTACATTGGGATTTTGAGGTATTCTTGTCTATCACATGCTCACAAAGCTTATGGCTTTGGTTCCAATGCATTCCGACATCGTTTGGTGCCTCAAATCACCATTCAAAGTTTCGTAGGGGTGTATAGTTGTAATTTTCACCGAAAATCGTACATTGAGATTTTGAGGTATTCTTGTCTATCACATGCTCACAAAGCTTATGGCTTTGGTTCCAATGCATTTCGACATCGTTTGGTGCCTCAAATCACCATTCGAAGTTTCGTTGGGGTATAGTTGTAATTTTCACCGAAAATCGTACATTGAGATTTTGAGGTATTCTTGTCTATCACATGCTCACAAAGCTTATGGCTTTGGTTCCAATGCATTCTGACATCGTTTGGTGCCTCAAACCACCATTCGAAGTTTCGTAGGGGTATAGTTGTAATTTTCACCGAAAATTGTACATTGGGATTTTGAGGTATTCTTGTCTATCACATGCTCACAAAGCTTATGGCTTTGGTTCCAATGCATTCCGACATCGTTTGGTGCCTCAAATCACCATTCGAAGTTTCGTAGGGGTATAGTTGTAATTTTCACCGAAAATCGTACATTGGGATTTTGAGGTATTCTTCTCTATCACATGCTCAGAAAGCTTATGGCTTTGGTTCCAATGCATTCTGACATCGTTTGGTGCCTCAAATCACCATTCGAAGTTTCGTAGGGGTATAGTTGTAATTTTCACCGAAAATCGTACATTGGGATTTTGAGGAATTCTTGTATATCACATGCTCACAAAGCTTATGGCTTTGGTTCCAATGCATTCCGACATCGTTTGCTGCCTCAAATCACCATTCAAAGTTTCGTACGGGTATAGTTGTAACTTTCACCGAAAATCGTACATTGAGATTTTCAGGAATTCTTGTCTATCACATGCTCACAAAGCTTATGGCTTTGGTTTCAATGCGCCTCAAATCACCATTCGAAGTTTCGTAGGGGTATAGTTGTAATTTTCACCGAAAATCGTACATTGGGATTTTGAGGTATTCTTGTCTATCACATGCTCACAAAGCTTATGGCTTTGGTTCCAATTCAATCCGACATCGTTTGGTGCCTCAGATCACCATTCAAAGTTTCGTAGGGGTATATCTGTAATTTTCAGCGAAAATCGTACACTGGGATTTTGAGGTATTCTTGTCTATCACATGCTCACAAAGATTATGGCTTTGGTTCCAATGCATTCCGACATCGTTTGGTGCCTCAAATCACCATTCGAAGTTTCGTACGGGTATAGTTGTAATTATCACCGAAAATCGTACATTGGGATTTTGAGGTATTCTTGTCTATAACATGCTCAGAAAGCTTATGGCTTTGGTTCCAATGCATTCCGATATCGTTTGGTGCCTCAAATCGCCATTCGAAGTTTCGTAGGGGTATAGTTGTAATTTTCACCAAAAATTGTACATTGGGATTTTGAGGTATTCTTGTCTATCACATGCTCACAAAGCTTATGGCTTTGGTTCCAATGCATTCCGACATCGTTTGGTGCCTCAAATCACGATTCGAAGTTTCGTAGGGAGTTGTAATTTTCACCGAAAATCGTACATTGGGATTTTGAGGTATTCTTGTCTATCACATGCTCACAAAGCTTATGGCTATGGTTCCAATGCATTCCGACATCGTTTGGTGCCTCAAATCACCATCCGAAGTTTCGTACGGGTATAGTTGTAATTTTCACCGAAAATTGTACATTGGGATTTTTAGGTATTCTTGTCTATCACATGCTCACAAAGCTTATTGGCTTTGGTTCCAATGCATTCCGACATCGTTTGGTGCCTCAAATCACCATTCGAAGTTTCGTACGGGTATAGTTGTAATTTTCACCGAAAATCGTACATTGGGATTTTGAGGTATTCTTGACTAACACATGCTCACAAAGCTTATGGCTTTGGTTCCAATGCATTCCGACATCGTTTAGTGTCTCAAATCACCATTCGAAGTTTCGTAGGGGTATAGTTGTAATTTTCATCGAAAATCGTACATTGGGATTTTGAGGTATTCTTGTCTATCACATGCTCACAAAGCTTATGGCTTTGGTTCCAATTCAATCCGACATCGTTTGGTGCCTCAGATCACCATTCAAAGTTTCGTAGGGGTATATCTGTAATTTTCAGCGAAAATCGTACACTGGGATTTTGAGGTATTCTTGTCTATCACATGCTCACAAAGATTATGGCTTTGGTTCCAATGCATTCCGACATCGTTTGGTGCCTCAAATCACCATTCGAAGTTTCGTACGGGTATAGTTGTAATTATCACCGAAAATCGTACATTGGGATTTTGAGGTATTCTTGTCTATAACATGCTCAGAAAGCTTATGGCTTTGGTTCCAATGCATTCCGATATCGTTTGGTGCCTCAAATCGCCATTCGAAGTTTCGTAGGGGTATAGTTGTAATTTTCACCAAAAATTGTACATTGGGATTTTGAGGTATTCTTGTCTATCACATGCTCACAAAGCTTATGGCTTTGGTTCCAATGCATTCCGACATCGTTTGGTGCCTCAAATCACGATTCGAAGTTTCGTAGGGAGTTGTAATTTTCACCGAAAATCGTACATTGGGATTTTGAGGTATTCTTGTCTATCACATGCTCACAAAGCTTATGGCTATGGTTCCAATGCATTCCGACATCGTTTGGTGCCTCAAATCACCATCCGAAGTTTCGTACGGGTATAGTTGTAATTTTCACCGAAAATTGTACATTGGGATTTTTAGGTATTCTTGTCTATCACATGCTCACAAAGCTTATTGGCTTTGGTTCCAATGCATTCCGACATCGTTTGGTGCCTCAAATCACCATTCGAAGTTTCGTACGGGTATAGTTGTAATTTTCACCGAAAATCGTACATTGGGATTTTGAGGTATTCTTGACTAACACATGCTCACAAAGCTTATGGCTTTGGTTCCAATGCATTCCGACATCGTTTAGTGTCTCAAATCACCATTCGAAGTTTCGTAGGGGTATAGTTGTAATTTTCATCGAAAATCGTACATTGGGATTTTGAGGTATTCTTGTCTATCACATGCTCACAAAGCTTATGGCTTTGGTTCCAATGCATTCTGACATCGTTTGGTGCCTCAAATCACCATTCGAAGTTTCGTACGGGTATGTATAGTTGTAATTTTCACCAAAAATCGTGCATTGGCTTTTGAGGTATTCTTGTCTATCACATGCTCACAAAGTTTATGGCTTTGGTTCCAATGCATTTCGACATCGTTTGGTGCCTCAAATCACCATTCGAAGTTTCGTACGTGTATAGTTGTAACTTTCACCGAAAATCGTACATTGAGATTTTCAGGTATTCTTGTCTATCACATGCTCACAAAGCTTATGGCTTTGGTTCCAATGCATTCCGACATCGTTTGGTGCCTCAAATCACCTTTCAAAGTTTCGTAGGGGTATAGTTGTAATTTTCACCGAAAATCGTACATTGGGATTTTGAGGTATTCTTGTCTATCACATGCTCACAAAGCTTATGGCTTTGGTTCCAATGCATTCCGACATCGTTTGGTGCCTCAAATCACCATTCGTAGTTTCGTAGGGGTATAGTTGTAATTTTCACCAAAAATCGTACATTGGGATTTTGAGGTATTCTTGTCTATCACATGCTCACAAAGCTTATGGCTTTGGTTTCAATGCATTTCTACATCGTTTGGTGCCTCAAATCACCATTCGAAGTTTCGTACGTGTATTGTTGTAACTTTCACCGAAAATCGTACATTGAGATTTTCAGGTATTCTTGTCTATCACATGCTCACAAAACTTATGGCTTTGGTTCCAATGCATTCCGACATCGTTTGGTGCCACAAATCACCATTCAAAGTTTCATAGGGGTATAGTTGTAATTTTCAACGAAAATCGTACATTGGGATTTTGAGGTATTCTTGTCTATCACATGCTCACAAAGCTTATGGCTGTGGTTCCAATGCATTCCGACATCGTTTGGTGCCTCAAATCACCTTTCGAAGTTTCGTACGGGTATAGTTGTAATTTTCATCGAAAATCGTACATTGGGATTTTGAGGTATTCTTGTCTATCACATGCTCACAAAGCTTATGGCTGTGGTTCCAATGCATTCCGACATCGTTTAGTGCCTCAAATCACCATTCGAAGTTTCGTAGGGGTATAGTTGTAATTTTCATCGAAAATCGTACATTGGGATTTTGAGGTATTCTTGTCTATCACATGCTCACAAAGCTTATGGCTTTGGTTCCAATGCATTCTGACATCGTTTGGTGCCTCAAATCACCATTCGAAGTTTCGTACGGGTATGTATAGTTGTAATTTTCACCAAAAATCGTGCATTGGCTTTTGAGGTATTCTTGTCTATCACATGCTCACAAAGCTTATGGCTTTGGTTCCAATGCATTCTGACATCGTTTGGTGCCTCAAATCACCATTCGAAGTTTCGTAGGGGTGTATAGTTGTAATTTTCACCGATAATTGTACATTGGGATTTTGAGGTATTCTTGTCTATCACATGCTCACAAAGCTTATGGCTGTGGTTCCAATGCATTCCGACATCGTTTGGTGCCTCAAATCACCTTTCGAAGTTTCGTACGGGTATAGTTGTAATTTTCACCGAAAATCGTACATTGGGATTTTGAGGTATTCTTGTCTATCACATGCTCACAAAGCTTATGGCTTTGGTTCCAATGCATTCCGATATCATTTGGTGCCTCAAATCACCATTCGAAGTTTCGTAGGGGTATAGTTGTAATTTTCACCGAAAATCGTACATTGGGATTTTGAGGTATTCTTGTCTATCACATGCTCACAAATCTTATGGCTTTGGTTCCAATGCATTCCGACATCGTTTGGTGCCTCAAATCACCTTTCAAAGTTTCGTAGGGGTGTATAGTTGTAATTTTCACCGTAAATCTCTATCACATGCTCACAAAGCTTATGGCTTTGGTTCCAATGCATTCCGACATCGTTTGGTGCCTCAAATCACCATTCGAAGTTTCGTAAGGGTATAGTTGTAATTTTCACCGAAAATCGTACATTGGGATTTTGAGGTATTCTTCTCTATCACATGCTCAGAAAGCTTATGGCTTTGGTTCCAATGCATTCTGACATCGTTTGGTGCCTCAAATCACCATTCGAAGTTTCGTAGGGGTATAGTTGTAATTTTCACCGAAAATCGTACATTGGGATTTTGAGGTATTCTTGTCTATCACATGCTCACAAAGCTTATGGCTTTGGTTCCAATGCATTTCGACATCGTTTGGTGCCTCAAATCACCATTCGAAGTTTCGTTGGGGTATAGTTGTAATTTTCACCGAAAATCGTACATTGGAATTTTGAGGTATTCTTGTCTATCACATGCTCACAAAGCTTATGGCTTTGGTTCCAATGCATTCTGACATCGTTTGGTGCCTCAAACCACCATTCGAAGTTTCGTAGGGGTATAGTTGTAATTTTCACCGAAAATTGTACATTGAGATTTTGAGGTATTCTTTGTTATCACATGCTTACAAAGCATATGGCTTTGGTTCCAATGCATTCCGACATCGTTTGGTGCCTCAAATCACCATTCGAAGTTTCGTACGGTATAGTTGTAATTTTCACCGAAAATCGTACATTGGGATTTTGAGGTATTGCCTCAAATCACCATTCGAAGTTTTGTAGGGGTATAATTTTAATTTTCACCGAAAATTGTACATTGGGATTTTGATGTATTCTTGTCTATCACATGCTCACAAAGCTTATTGGCTTTGGTTCCAATGCATTCTGACATCGTTTGGTGCCTCAAATAACCATTCGAAGTTTCGTAGGGGTATAGTTGTAATTTTCACCGAAAATCGTACATTGGGATTTTGAGGTATTCTTGTCTATCACATGCTCACAAAGCTTATGGCTTTGGTTCCGATGCAATCCGACATCGTTTGGTGCCTCAAATCACCATTCAAAGTTTCGTAGGGGTGTATAGTTGTAATTTTCACCGAAAATCGTAAATTGGGATTTTGAGGTATTCTTGTCTATCACATGCTCACAAAGCTTATGGCTTTGGTTCCAATGCATTTCGACATCGTTTGGTGCCTCAAATCACCATTCGAAGTTTCGTTGGGGTATAGTTGTAATTTTCACCGAAAATCGTACATTGGAATTTTGAGGTATTCTTGTCTATCACATGCTCACAAAGCTTATGGCTTTGGTTCCAATGAATTCTGACATCGTTTGGTGCCTCAAATCACCATTCGAAGTTTCGTAGGGGTATAGTTGTAATTTTCACCGAAAATTGTACATTGGGATTTTGAGGTATTATTGTCTATCACATGCTCACAAAGCTTATGGCTTTGGTTCCAATGCATTCCGACATCGTTTGGTGCCTCAAATCACCATTCGAAGTTTCGTAGGGGTATAGTTGTAATTTTCACCTAAAATCGTACATTGAGATTTTGAGGTATTCTTCTCTATCACATGCTCAGAAAGCTTATGGCTTTGGTTCCAATGCATTCTGACATCGTTTGGTGCCTCAAATCACCATTCGAAGTTTCGTAGGGGTATAGTTGTAATTTTCACCGAAAATCGTACATTGGGATTTTGAGGAATTCTTGTATATCACATGCTCACAAAGCTTATGGCTTTGGTTCCAATGCATTCCGACATCGTTTGGTACCTCAAATCACCATTCAAAGTTTCGTACGGGTATAGTTGTAACTTTCACCGAAAATCGTACATTGAGATTTTCAGGTATTCTTGTCTATCACATGCTCACAAAGCTTATGGCTTTGGTTCCAATGCGCCTCAAATCACCATTCGAAGTTTCGTAGGGGTATAGTTGTAATTTTCACCGAAAATCGTACATTGGGATTTTGAGGTATTCTTGTCTATCACATGCTCACAAAGCTTATGGCTTTGGTTCCAATTCAATCCGACATCGTTTGGTGCCTCAAATCACCATTCGAAGTTTCGTAGGGGTATATCTGTAATTTTCAGCGAAAATCGTACATTGGGATTTTGAGGTATTCTTGTCTATCACATGCTCACAAAGATTATGGCTTTGGTTCCAATGCATTCCGACTTCGTTTGGTGCCTCAAATCACCATTCGAAGTTTCGTACGGGTATAGTTGTAATTATCACCGAAAATCGTACATTGGGATTTTGAGGTATTCTTGTCTATCACATGCTCAGAAAGCTTATGGCTTTGGTTCCAATGCATTCCGATATCGTTTGGTGCCTCAAATCGCCATTCGAAGTTTCGTAGGGGTATAGTTGTAATTTTCACCGAAAATTGTACATTGGGATTTTGAGGTATTCTTGTCTATCACATGCTCACAAAGCTTATGGCTTTGGTTCCAATGCATTCCGACATCGTTTGGTGCCTCAAATCACGATTCGAAGTTTCGTAGGGAGTTGTAATTTTCACCGAAAATCGTACATTGGGATTTTGAGGTATTCTTGTCTATCACATGCTTACAAAGCTTATGGCTTTGGTTCCAATGCATTCTCACATCGTTTGGTGCCTCAAATCACCATTCGAAGTTTCGTAGTGGTATAGTTGTAAGTTTCACCGAAAATTGTACATTGGGATTTTGAGGCATTCTTGTCTATCACATGATCACAAAGCTTATGGCTATGGTTCCAATGCATTCCGACATCGTTTGGTGCCTCAAATCACCATCCGAAGTTTCGTACGGGTATAGTTGTAATTTTCACCGAAAATTGTACATTGGGATTTTTAGGTATTCTTGTCTATCACATGCTCACAAAGCTTATTGGCTTTGGTTCCAATGCATCCCGACATCGTTTGGTGCCTCAAATCACCATTCGAAGTTTCGTACGGGTATAGTTGTAATTTTCACCGAAAATCGTACATTGAGATTTTGATGTATTCTTGACTAACACATGCTCACAAAGCTTATGGCTTTGGTTCCAATGCATTCCGACATCGTTTAGTGCCTCAAATCACCATTCGAAGTTTCGTAGGGGTATAGTTGTAATTTTCACCGAAAATCGTACATTGGGATTTTGAGGTATTCTTGTCTATCACATGCTCACAAAGCTTATGGCTTTGGTTCCAATGCATTCTGACATCGTTTGGTGCCTCAAATCACCATTCGAAGTTTTGTACGGGTATGTATAGTTGTAATTTTCACCAAAAATCGTGCATTGGCTTTTGAGGTATTCTTGTCTATCACATGCTCACAAAGCTTATGGCTTTGGTTCCAATGCATTTCGACATCGTTTGGTGCCTCAAATCACCATTCGAAGTTTCGTATGTGTATAGTTGTAACTTTCACCGAAAATCGTACATTGAGATTTTCAGGTATTCTTGTCTATCACATGCTCACAAAGCTTATGGCTGTGGTTCCAATGCATTCCGACATCGTTTGGTGCCTCAAATCACCTTTCGAAGTTTCGTACGGGTATAGTTGTAATTTTCACCGAAAATCGTACATTGGGATTTTGAGGTATTCTTGTCTATCACATGCTCACAAAGCTTATGGCATTGGTTCCAATGCATTCCGATATCGTTTGGTGCCTCAAATCACCATTCGAAGTTTCGTAGGGGTATAGTTGTAATTTTCACCAAAAATCGTACATTGAAATTTTGAGGTATTCTTTGTTATCACATGCTTACAAAGCATATGGCTTTGGTTCCAATGCATTCCGACATCGTTTGGTGCCTCAAATCACCATTCGAAGTTTCGTAGGGTATAGTTGTAATTTTCACCGAAAATCGTACATTGGGATTTTGAGGTATTCTTCTCTATCACATGCTCAGAAAGCTTATGGCTTTGGTTCCAATGCATTCCGACATCGTTTGGTGCCTCAAATCACCATTCGAAGTTTCGTAAGGGTATAGTTGTAATTTTCACCGAAAATCGTACATTGGGATTTTGAGGTATTCTTCTCTATCACATGCTCAGAAAGCTTATGGCTTTGGTTCCAATGCATTCTTACATCGTTTGGTGCCTCAAATCACCATTCGAAGTTTCGTAGGGGTATAGTTGTAATTTTCACCGAAAATCGTACATTGGGATTTTGAGGTATTCTTGTCTATCACATGCTCACAAAGCTTATGGCTTTGGTTCCAATGCATTCCGACATCGTTTGGTGCCTCAAATCACCATTCAAAGTTTCGTAGGGGTGTATAGTTGTAATTTTCACCGAAAATCGTACATTGGGATTTTGAGGTATTCTTGTCTATCACATGCTCACAAAGCTTATGGCTTTGGTTCCATTGCATTTCGACATCGTTTGGTGCCTCAAATCACCATTCGAAGTTTCGTTGGGGTATAGTTGTAATTTTCACCGAAAATCGTACATTGGAATTTTGAGGTATTCTTGTCTATCACATGCTCACAAAGCTTATGGCTTTGGTTCCAATGCATTCTGACATCGTTTGGTGCCTCAAACCACCATTCGAAGTTTCGTAGGGGTATAGTTGTAATTTTCACCGAAAATCGTACATTGGGATTTTGAGGTATTCTTCTCTATCACATGCTCAGAAAGCTTATGGCTTTGGTTCCAATGCATTCCGACATCGTTTGGTGCCTCAAATCACCATTCGAAGTTTCGTAAGGGTATAGTTGTAATTTTCACCGAAAATCGTACATTGGGATTTTGAGGTATTCTTCTCTATCACATGCTCAGAAAGCTTATGGCTTTGGTTCCAATGCATTCTTACATCGTTTGGTGCCTCAAATCACCATTCGAAGTTTCGTAGGGGTATAGTTGTAATTTTCACCGAAAATCGTACATTGGGATTTTGAGGTATTCTTGTCTATCACATGCTCACAAAGCTTATGGCTTTGGTTCCAATGCATTTCGACATCGTTTGGTGCCTCAAATCACCATTCGAAGTTTCGTTGGGGTATAGTTGTAATTTTCACCGAAAATCGTACATTGGAATTTTGAGGTATTCTTGTCTATCACATGCTCACAAAGCTTATGGCTTTGGTTCCAATGCATTCTGACATCGTTTGGTGCCTCAAACCACCATTCGAAGTTTCGTAGGGGTATAGTTGTAATTTTCACCGAAAATTGTACATTGAGATTTTGAGGTATTCTTTGTTATCACATGCTTACAAAGCATATGGCTTTGGTTCCAATGCATTCCGACATCGTTTGGTGCCTCAAATCACCATTCGAAGTTTCGTACGGTATAGTTGTAATTTTCACCGAAAATCGTACATTGGGATTTTGAGGTATTGCCTCAAATCACCATTCGAAGTTTTGTAGGGGTATAATTTTAATTTTCACCGAAAATTGTACATTGGGATTTTGATGTATTCTTGTCTATCACATGCTCACAAAGCTTATTGGCTTTGGTTCCAATGCATTCTGACATCGTTTGGTGCCTCAAATAACCATTCGAAGTTTCGTAGGGGTATAGTTGTAATTTTCACCGAAAATCGTACATTGGGATTTTGAGGTATTCTTGTCTATCACATGCTCACAAAGCTTATGGCTTTGGTTCCGATGCAATCCGACATCGTTTGGTGCCTCAAATCACCATTCAAAGTTTCGTAGGGGTGTATAGTTGTAATTTTCACCGAAAATCGTAAATTGGGATTTTGAGGTATTCTTGTCTATCACATGCTCACAAAGCTTATGGCTTTGGTTCCAATGCATTTCGACATCGTTTGGTGCCTCAAATCACCATTCGAAGTTTCGTTGGGGTATAGTTGTAATTTTCACCGAAAATCGTACATTGGAATTTTGAGGTATTCTTGTCTATCACATGCTCACAAAGCTTATGGCTTTGGTTCCAATGAATTCTGACATCGTTTGGTGCCTCAAATCACCATTCGAAGTTTCGTAGGGGTATAGTTGTAATTTTCACCGAAAATTGTACATTGGGATTTTGAGGTATTATTGTCTATCACATGCTCACAAAGCTTATGGCTTTGGTTCCAATGCATTCCGACATCGTTTGGTGCCTCAAATCACCATTCGAAGTTTCGTAGGGGTATAGTTGTAATTTTCACCTAAAATCGTACATTGAGATTTTGAGGTATTCTTCTCTATCACATGCTCAGAAAGCTTATGGCTTTGGTTCCAATGCATTCTGACATCGTTTGGTGCCTCAAATCACCATTCGAAGTTTCGTAGGGGTATAGTTGTAATTTTCACCGAAAATCGTACATTGGGATTTTGAGGAATTCTTGTATATCACATGCTCACAAAGCTTATGGCTTTGGTTCCAATGCATTCCGACATCGTTTGGTACCTCAAATCACCATTCAAAGTTTCGTACGGGTATAGTTGTAACTTTCACCGAAAATCGTACATTGAGATTTTCAGGTATTCTTGTCTATCACATGCTCACAAAGCTTATGGCTTTGGTTCCAATGCGCCTCAAATCACCATTCGAAGTTTCGTAGGGGTATAGTTGTAATTTTCACCGAAAATCGTACATTGGGATTTTGAGGTATTCTTGTCTATCACATGCTCACAAAGCTTATGGCTTTGGTTCCAATTCAATCCGACATCGTTTGGTGCCTCAAATCACCATTCGAAGTTTCGTAGGGGTATATCTGTAACTTTCAGCGAAAATCGTACATTGGGATTTTGAGGTATTCTTGTCTATCACATGCTCACAAAGATTATGGCTTTGGTTCCAATGCATTCCGACTTCGTTTGGTGCCTCAAATCACCATTCGAAGTTTCGTACGGGTATAGTTGTAATTATCACCGAAAATCGTACATTGGGATTTTGAGGTATTCTTGTCTATCACATGCTCAGAAAGCTTATGGCTTTGGTTCCAATGCATTCCGATATCGTTTGGTGCCTCAAATCGCCATTCGAAGTTTCGTAGGGGTATAGTTGTAATTTTCACCGAAAATTGTACATTGGGATTTTGAGGTATTCTTGTCTATCACATGCTCACAAAGCTTATGGCTTTGGTTCCAATGCATTCCGACATCGTTTGGTGCCTCAAATCACGATTCGAAGTTTCGTAGGGAGTTGTAATTTTCACCGAAAATCGTACATTGGGATTTTGAGGTATTCTTGTCTATCACATGCTTACAAAGCTTATGGCTTTGGTTCCAATGCATTCTCACATCGTTTGGTGCCTCAAATCACCATTCGAAGTTTCGTAGTGGTATAGTTGTAAGTTTCACCGAAAATTGTACATTGGGATTTTGAGGCATTCTTGTCTATCACATGCTCACAAAGCTTATGGCTATGGTTCCAATGCATTCCGACATCGTTTGGTGCCTCAAATCACCATCCGAAGTTTCGTACGGGTATAGTTGTAATTTTCACCGAAAATTGTACATTGGGATTTTTAGGTATTCTTGTCTATCACATGCTCACAAAGCTTATTGGCTTTGGTTCCAATGCATCCCGACATCGTTTGGTGCCTCAAATCACCATTCGAAGTTTCGTACGGGTATAGTTGTAATTTTCACCGAAAATCGTACATTGAGATTTTGATGTATTCTTGACTAACACATGCTCACAAAGCTTATGGCTTTGGTTCCAATGCATTCCGACATCGTTTAGTGCCTCAAATCACCATTCGAAGTTTCGTAGGGGTATAGTTGTAATTTTCACCGAAAATCGTACATTGGGATTTTGAGGTATTCTTGTCTATCACATGCTCACAAAGCTTATGGCTTTGGTTCCAATGCATTCTGACATCGTTTGGTGCCTCAAATCACCATTCGAAGTTTTGTACGGGTATGTATAGTTGTAATTTTCACCAAAAATCGTGCATTGGCTTTTGAGGTATACTTGTCTATCACATGCTCACAAAGCTTATGGCTTTGGTTCCAATGCATTTCGACATCGTTTGGTGCCTCAAACCACCATTCGAAGTTTCGTAGGGGTATAGTTGTAATTTTCACCGAAAATCGTACATTGGGATTTTGAGGTATTCTTCTCTATCACATGCTCAGAAAGCTTATGGCTTTGGTTCCAATGCATTCCGACATCGTTTGGTGCCTCAAATCACCATTCGAAGTTTCGTAAGGGTATAGTTGTAATTTTCACCGAAAATCGTACATTGGGATTTTGAGGTATTCTTCTCTATCACATGCTCAGAAAGCTTATGGCTTTGGTTCCAATGCATTCTGACATCGTTTGGTGCCTCAAATCACCATTCGAAGTTTCGTAGGGGTATAGTTGTAATTTTCACCGAAAATCGTACATTGGGATTTTGAGGTATTCTTGTCTATCACATGCTCACAAAGCTTATGGCTTTGGTTCCAATGCATTTCGACATCGTTTGGTGCCTCAAATCACCATTCGAAGTTTCGTTGGGGTATAGTTGTAATTTTCACCGAAAATCGTACATTGGAATTTTGAGGTATTCTTGTCTATCACATGCTCACAAAGCTTATGGCTTTGGTTCCAATGCATTCTGACATCGTTTGGTGCCTCAAACCACCATTCGAAGTTTCGTAGGGGTATAGTTGTAATTTTCACCGAAAATTGTACATTGAGATTTTGAGGTATTCTTTGTTATCACATGCTTACAAAGCATATGGCTTTGGTTCCAATGCATTCCGACATCGTTTGGTGCCTCAAATCACCATTCGAAGTTTCGTACGGTATAGTTGTAATTTTCACCGAAAATCGTACATTGGGATTTTGAGGTATTGCCTCAAATCACCATTCGAAGTTTTGTAGGGGTATAATTTTAATTTTCACCGAAAATTGTACATTGGGATTTTGATGTATTCTTGTCTATCATATGCTCACAAAGCTTATTGGCTTTGGTTCCAATGCATTCTGACATCGTTTGGTGCCTCAAATAACCATTCGAAGTTTCGTAGGGGTATAGTTGTAATTTTCACCGAAAATCGTACATTGGGATTTTGAGGTATTCTTGTCTATCACATGCTCACAAAGCTTATGGCTTTGGTTCCGATGCAATCCGACATCGTTTGGTGCCTCAAATCACCATTCAAAGTTTCGTAGGGGTGTATAGTTGTAATTTTCACCGAAAATCGTAAATTGGGATTTTGAGGTATTCTTGTCTATCACATGCTCACAAAGCTTATGGCTTTGGTTCCAATGCATTTCGACATCGTTTGGTGCCTCAAATCACCATTCGAAGTTTCGTTGGGGTATAGTTGTAATTTTCACCGAAAATCGTACATTGGAATTTTGAGGTATTCTTGTCTATCACATGCTCACAAAGCTTATGGCTTTGGTTCCAATGAATTCTGACATCGTTTGGTGCCTCAAATCACCATTCGAAGTTTCGTAGGGGTATAGTTGTAATTTTCACCGAAAATTGTACATTGGGATTTTGAGGTATTATTGTCTATCACATGCTCACAAAGCTTATGGCTTTGGTTCCAATGCATTCCGACATCGTTTGGTGCCTCAAATCACCATTCGAAGTTTCGTAGGGGTATAGTTGTAATTTTCACCTAAAATCGTACATTGAGATTTTGAGGTATTCTTCTCTATCACATGCTCAGAAAGCTTATGGCTTTGGTTCCAATGCATTCTGACATCGTTTGGTGCCTCAAATCACCATTCGAAGTTTCGTAGGGGTATAGTTGTAATTTTCACCGAAAATCGTACATTGGGATTTTGAGGAATTCTTGTATATCACATGCTCACAAAGCTTATGGCTTTGGTTCCAATGCATTCCGACATCGTTTGGTACCTCAAATCACCATTCAAAGTTTCGTACGGGTATAGTTGTAACTTTCACCGAAAATCGTACATTGAGATTTTCAGGTATTCTTGTCTATCACATGCTCACAAAGCTTATGGCTTTGGTTCCAATGCGCCTCAAATCACCATTCGAAGTTTCGTAGGGGTATAGTTGTAATTTTCACCGAAAATCGTACATTGGGATTTTGAGGTATTCTTGTCTATCACATGCTCACAAAGCTTATGGCTTTGGTTCCAATTCAATCCGACATCGTTTGGTGCCTCAAATCACCATTCGAAGTTTCGTAGGGGTATATCTGTAACTTTCAGCGAAAATCGTACATTGGGATTTTGAGGTATTCTTGTCTATCACATGCTCACAAAGATTATGGCTTTGGTTCCAATGCATTCCGACTTCGTTTGGTGCCTCAAATCACCATTCGAAGTTTCGTACGGGTATAGTTGTAATTATCACCGAAAATCGTACATTGGGATTTTGAGGTATTCTTGTCTATCACATGCTCAGAAAGCTTATGGCTTTGGTTCCAATGCATTCCGATATCGTTTGGTGCCTCAAATCGCCATTCGAAGTTTCGTAGGGGTATAGTTGTAATTTTCACCGAAAATTGTACATTGGGATTTTGAGGTATTCTTGTCTATCACATGCTCACAAAGCTTATGGCTTTGGTTCCAATGCATTCCGACATCGTTTGGTGCCTCAAATCACGATTCGAAGTTTCGTAGGGAGTTGTAATTTTCACCGAAAATCGTACATTGGGATTTTGAGGTATTCTTGTCTATCACATGCTTACAAAGCTTATGGCTTTGGTTCCAATGCATTCTCACATCGTTTGGTGCCTCAAATCACCATTCGAAGTTTCGTAGTGGTATAGTTGTAAGTTTCACCGAAAATTGTACATTGGGATTTTGAGGCATTCTTGTCTATCACATGCTCACAAAGCTTATGGCTATGGTTCCAATGCATTCCGACATCGTTTGGTGCCTCAAATCACCATCCGAAGTTTCGTACGGGTATAGTTGTAATTTTCACCGAAAATTGTACATTGGGATTTTTAGGTATTCTTGTCTATCACATGCTCACAAAGCTTATTGGCTTTGGTTCCAATGCATCCCGACATCGTTTGGTGCCTCAAATCACCATTCGAAGTTTCGTACGGGTATAGTTGTAATTTTCACCGAAAATCGTACATTGAGATTTTGATGTATTCTTGACTAACACATGCTCACAAAGCTTATGGCTTTGGTTCCAATGCATTCCGACATCGTTTAGTGCCTCAAATCACCATTCGAAGTTTCGTAGGGGTATAGTTGTAATTTTCACCGAAAATCGTACATTGGGATTTTGAGGTATTCTTGTCTATCACATGCTCACAAAGCTTATGGCTTTGGTTCCAATGCATTCTGACATCGTTTGGTGCCTCAAATCACCATTCGAAGTTTTGTACGGGTATGTATAGTTGTAATTTTCACCAAAAATCGTGCATTGGCTTTTGAGGTATTCTTGTCTATCACATGCTCACAAAGCTTATGGCTTTGGTTCCAATGCATTTCGACATCGTTTGGTGCCTCAAATCACCATTCGAAGTTTCGTATGTGTATAGTTGTAACTTTCACCGAAAATCGTACATTGAGATTTTCAGGTATTCTTGTCTATCACATGCTCACAAAGCTTATGGCTGTGGTTCCAATGCATTCCGACATCGTTTGGTGCCTCAAATCACCTTTCGAAGTTTCGTACGGGTATAGTTGTAATTTTCACCGAAAATCGTACATTGGGATTTTGAGGTATTCTTGTCTATCACATGCTCACAAAGCTTATGGCATTGGTTCCAATGCATTCCGATATCGTTTGGTGCCTCAAATCACCATTCGAAGTTTCGTAGGGGTATAGTTGTAATTTTCACCAAAAATCGTACATTGAAATTTTGAGGTATTCTTTGTTATCACATGCTTACAAAGCATATGGCTTTGGTTCCAATGCATTCCGACATCGTTTGGTGCCTCAAATCACCATTCGAAGTTTCGTAGGGTATAGTTGTAATTTTCACCAAAAATCGTACATTGGGATTTTGAGGTATTGCCTCAAATCACCATTCGAAGTTTTGTAGGGGTATAATTTTAATTTTCACCGAAAATTGTACATTGGGATTTTGATGTATTCTTGTCTATCACATGCTCACAAAGCTTATTGGCTTTGGTTCCAATGCATTCTGACATCGTTTGGTGCCTCAAATAACCATTCGAAGTTTCGTAGAGGTATAGTTGTAATTTTCACCGAAAATCGTACATTGGGATTTTGAGGTATTCTTGTCTATCACATGCTCACAAAGCTTATGGCTTTGGTTCCAATGCATTCCGACATCGTTTGGTGCCTCAAATCACCATTCAAAGTTTCGTAGGGGTGTATAGTTGTAATTTTCACCGAAAATCGTACATTGGGATTTTGAGGTATTCTTGTCTATCACATGCTCACAAAGCTTATGGCTTTGGTTCCATTGCATTTCGACATCGTTTGGTGCCTCAAATCACCATTCGAAGTTTCGTTGGGGTATAGTTGTAATTTTCACCGAAAATCGTACATTGGAATTTTGAGGTATTCTTGTCTATCACATGCTCACAAAGCTTATGGCTTTGGTTCCAATGCATTCTGACATCGTTTGGTGCCTCAAACCACCATTCGAAGTTTCGTAGGGGTATAGTTGTAATTTTCACCGAAAATTGTACATTGGGATTTTGAGGTATTCTTGTCTATCACATGCTCACAAAGCTTATGGCTTTGGTTCCAATGCATTCCGACATCGTTTGGTACCTCAAATCACCATTCAAAGTTTCGTACGGGTATAGTTGTAACTTTCACCGAAAATCGTACATTGAGATTTTCAGGTATTCTTGTCTATCACATGCTCACAAAGCTTATGGCTTTGGTTCCAATGCGCCTCAAATCACCATTCGAAGTTTCGTAGGGGTATAGTTGTAATTTTCACCGAAAATCGTACATTGGGATTTTGAGGTATTCTTGTCTATCACATGCTCACAAAGCTTATGGCTTTGGTTCCAATTCAATCCGACATCGTTTGGTGCCTCAAATCACCATTCGAAGTTTCGTAGGGGTATATCTGTAATTTTCAGCGAAAATCGTACATTGGGATTTTGAGGTATTCTTGTCTATCACATGCTCACAAAGATTATGGCTTTGGTTCCAATGCATTCCGACATCGTTTGGTGCCTCAAATCACCATTCGAAGTTTCGTACGGGTATAGTTGTAATTATCACCGAAAATCGTACATTGGGATTTTGAGGTATTCTTGTCTATCACATGCTCAGAAAGCTTATGGCTTTGGTTCCAATGCATTCTCACATCGTTTGGTGCCTCAAATCACCATTCGAAGTTTCGTAGTGGTATAGTTGTAAGTTTCACCGAAAATTGTACATTGGGATTTTGAGGTATTCTTGTCTATCACATGCTCACAAAGCTTATGGCTATGGTTCCAATGCATTCCGACATCGTTTGGTGCCTCAAATCACCATCCGAAGTTTCGTACGGGTATAGTTGTAATTTTCACCGAAAATTGTACATTGGGATTTTTAGGTATTCTTGTCTATCACATGCTCACAAAGCTTATTGGCTTTGGTTCCAATGCATCCCGACATCGTTTGGTGCCTCAAATCACCATTCGAAGTTTCGTACGGGTATAGTTGTAATTTTCACCGAAAATCGTACATTGAGATTTTGATGTATTCTTGACTAACACATGCTCACAAAGCTTATGGCTTTGGTTCCAATGCATTCCGACATCGTTTAGTGCCTCAAATCACCATTCGAAGTTTCGTAGGGGTATAGTTGTAATTTTCACCGAAAATCGTACATTGGGATTTTGAGGTATTCTTGTCTATCACATGCTCACAAAGCTTATGGCTTTGGTTCCAATGCATTCTGACATCGTTTGGTGCCTCAAATCACCATTCGAAGTTTTGTACGGGTATGTATAGTTGTAATTTTCACCAAAAATCGTGCATTGGCTTTTGAGGTATTCTTGTCTATCACATGCTCACAAAGCTTATGGCTTTGGTTCCAATGCATTTCGACATCGTTTGGTGCCTCAAATCACCATTCGAAGTTTCGTACATGTATAGTTGTAACTTTCACCGAAAATCGTACATTGAGATTTTCAGGTATTCTTGTCTATCACATGCTCACAAAGCTTATGGCTGTGGTTCCAATGCATTCCGACATCGTTTGGTGCCTCAAATCACCTTTCGAAGTTTCGTACGGGTATAGTTGTAATTTTCACCGAAAATCGTACATTGGGATTTTGAGGTATTCTTGTCTATCACATGCTCACAAAGCTTATGGCATTGGTTCCAATGCATTCCGATATCGTTTGGTGCCTCAAATCACCATTCGAAGTTTCGTAGGGGTATAGTTGTAATTTTTACCAAAAATCGTACATTGAAATTTTGAGGTATTCTTTGTTATCACATGCTTACAAAGCATATGGCTTTGGTTCCAATGCATTCCGACATCGTTTGGTGCCTCAAATCACCATTCGATGTTTCGTAGGGTATAGTTGTAATTTTCACCAAAAATCGTACATTGGGATTTTGAGGTATTGCCTCAAATCACCATTCGAAGTTTTGTAGGGGTATAATTTTAATTTTCACCGAAAATTGTACATTGGGATTTTGATGTATTTTTGTCTATCACATGCTCACAAAGCTTATTGGCTTTGGTTCCAATGCATTCTGACATCGTTTGGTGCCTCAAATAACCATTCGAAGTTTCGTAGGGGTATAGTTGTAATTTTCACCGAAAATCGTACATTGGGATTTTGAGGTATTCTTGTCTATCACATGCTCACAAAGCTTATGGCTTTGGTTCCAATGCATTCCGGCATCGTTTGGTGCCTCAAATCACCATTCAAAGTTTCGTAGGGGTGTATAGTTGTAATTTTCACCGAAAATCGTACATTGGGATTTTGAGGTATTCTTGTCTATCACATGCTCACAAAGCTTATGGCTTTGGTTCCATTGCATTTCGACATCGTTTGGTGCCTCAAATCACCATTCGAAGTTTCGTTGGGGTATAGTTGTAATTTTCACCGAAAATCGTACATTGGAATTTTGAGGTATTCTTGTCGATCACATGCTCACAAAGCTTATGGCTTTGGTTCCAATGCATTCTGACATCGTTTGGTGCCTCAAACCACCATTCGAAGTTTCGTAGGGGTATAGTTGTAATTTTCACCGAAAATTGTACATTGGGATTTTGAGATATTCTTGTCTATCACATGCTCACAAAGCTTATGGCTTTGGTTCCAATGCATTCCGACATCGTTTGGTACCTCAAATCACCATTCAAAGTTTCGTACGGGTATAGTTGTAACTTTCACCGAAAATCGTACATTGAGATTTTCAGGTATTCTTGTCTATCACATGCTCACAAAGCTTATGGCTTTGGTTCCAATGCGCCTCAAATCACCATTCGAAGTTTCGTAGGGGTATAGTTGTAATTTTCACCGAAAATCGTACATTGGGATTTTGAGGTATTCTTGTCTATCACATGCTCACAAAGTTTATGGCTTTGGTTCCAATTCAATCCGACATCGTTTGGTGCCTCAAATCACCATTCGAAGTTTCGTAGGGGTATATCTGTAATTTTCAGCGAAAATCGTACATTGGGATTTTGAGGTATTCTTGTCTATCACATGCTCACAAAGATTATGGCTTTGGTTCCAATGCATTCCGACATCGTTTGGTGCCTCAAATCACCATTCGAAGTTTCGTACGGGTATAGTTGTAATTATCACCGAAAATCGTACATTGGGATTTTGAGGTATTCTTGTCTATCACATGCTCAGAAAGCTTATGGCTTTGGTTCCAATGCATTCCGATATCGTTTGGTGCCTCAAATCGCCATTCGAAGTTTCGTAGGGGTATAGTTGTAATTTTCACCGAAAATTGTACATTGGGATTTTGAGGTATTCTTGTCTATCACATGCTCACAAAGCTTATGGCTTTGGTTCCAATGCATTCCGACATCGTTTGGTGCCTCAAATCACGATTCGAAGTTTCGTAGGGAGTTGTAATTTTCACCGAAAATCGTACATTGGGATTTTGAGGTATTCTTGTCTATCACATGCTCACAAAGCTTATGGCTTTGGTTCCAATGCATTCTCACATCGTTTGGTGCCTCAAATCACCATTCGAAGTTTCGTAGTGGTATAGTTGTAAGTTTCACCGAAAATTGGACATTGGGATTTTGAGGTATTCTTGTCTATCACATGCTCACAAAGCTTATGGCTATGGTTCCAATGCATTCCGACATCGTTTGGTGCCTCAAATCACCATCCGAAGTTTCGTACGGGTATAGTTGTAATTTTCACCGAAAATTGTACATTGGGATTTTTAGGTATTCTTGTCTATCACATGCTCACAAAGCTTATTGGCTTTGGTTCCAATGCATCCCGACATCGTTTGGTGCCTCAAATCACCATTCGAAGTTTCGTACGGGTATAGTTGTAATTTTCACCGAAAATCGTACATTGAGATTTTGATGTATTCTTGACTAACACATGCTCACAAAGCTTATGGCTTTGGTTCCAATGCATTCCGACATCGTTTAGTGCCTCAAATCACCATTCGAAGTTTCGTAGGGGTATAGTTGTAATTTTCACCGAAAATCGTACATTGGGATTTTGAGGTATTCTTGTCTATCACATGCTCACAAAGCTTATGGCTTTGGTTCCAATGCATTCTGACATCGTTTGGTGCCTCAAATCACCATTCGAAGTTTTGTACGGGTATGTATAGTTGTAATTTTCACCAAAAATCGTGCATTGGCTTTTGAGGTATTCTTGTCTATCACATGCTCACAAAGCTTATGGCTTTGGTTCCAATGCATTTCGACATCGTTTGGTGCCTCAAATCACCATTCGAAGTTTCGTACGTGTATAGTTGTAACTTTCACCGAAAATCGTACATTGAGATTTTCAGGTATTCTTGTCTATCACATGCTCACAAAGCTTATGGCTGTGGTTCCAATGCATTCCGACATCGTTTGGTGCCTCAAATCACCTTTCGAAGTTTCGTACGGGTATAGTTGTAATTTTCACCGAAAATCGTACATTGGGATTTTGAGGTATTCTTGTCTATCACATGCTCACAAAGCTTATGGCATTGGTTCCAATGCATTCCGATATCGTTTGGTGCCTCAAATCACCATTCGAAGTTTCGTAGGGGTATAGTTGTAATTTTTACCAAAAATCGTACATTGAAATTTTGAGGTATTCTTTGTTATCACATGCTTACAAAGCATATGGCTTTGGTTCCAATGCATTCCGACATCGTTTGGTGCCTCATATCACCATTCGATGTTTCGTAGGGTATAGTTGTAATTTTCACCAAAAATCGTACATTGGGATTTTGAGGTATTGCCTCAAATCACCATTCGAAGTTTTGTAGGGGTATAATTTTAATTTTCACCGAAAATTGTACATTGGGATTTTGATGTATTCTTGTCTATCACATGCTCACAAAGCTTATTGGCTTTGGTTCCAATGCATTCTGACATCGTTTGGTGCCTCAAATAACCATTCGAAGTTTCGTAGGGGTATAGTTGTAATTTTCACCGAAAATCGTACATTGGGATTTTGAGGTATTCTTGTCTATCACATGCTCACAAAGCTTATGGCTTTGGTTCCAATGCATTCCGACATCGTTTGGTGCCTCAAATCACCATTCAAAGTTTCGTAGGGGTATAGTTGTAATTTTCACCGAAAATCGTACATTGGGATTTTGAGGTATTCTTGTCTATCACATGCTCACAAAGCTTATGGCATTGGTTCCAATGCATTCCGATATCGTTTGGTGCCTCAAATCACCATTCGAAGTTTCGTAGGGGTATAGTTGTAATTTTTACCAAAAATCGTACATTGAAATTTTGAGGTATTCTTTGTTATCACATGCTTACAAAGCATATGGCTTTGGTTCCAATGCATTCCGACATCGTTTGGTGCCTCAAATCACCATTCGATGTTTCGTAGGGTATAGTTGTAATTTTCACCAAAAATCGTACATTGGGATTTTGAGGTATTGCCTCAAATCACCATTCGAAGTTTTGTAGGGGTATAATTTTAATTTTCACCGAAAATTGTACATTGGGATTTTGATGTATTTTTGTCTATCACATGCTCACAAAGCTTATTGGCTTTGGTTCCAATGCATTCTGACATCGTTTGGTGCCTCAAATAACCATTCGAAGTTTCGTAGGGGTATAGTTGTAATTTTCACCGAAAATCGTACATTGGGATTTTGAGGTATTCTTGTCTATCACATGCTCACAAAGCTTATGGCTTTGGTTCCAATGCATTCCGACATCGTTTGGTGCCTCAAATCACCATTCAAAGTTTCGTAGGGGTGTATAGTTGTAATTTTCACCGAAAATCGTACATTGGGATTTTGAGGTATTCTTGTCTATCACATGCTCACAAAGCTTATGGCTTTGGTTCCATTGCATTTCGACATCGTTTGGTGCCTCAAATCACCATTCGAAGTTTCGTTGGGGTATAGTTGTAATTTTCACCGAAAATCGTACATTGAAATTTTGAGGTATTCTTGTCGATCACATGCTCACAAAGCTTATGGCTTTGGTTCCAATGCATTCTGACATCGTTTGGTGCCTCAAACCACCATTCGAAGTTTCGTAGGGGTATAGTTGTAATTTTCACCGAAAATTGTACATTGGGATTTTGAGATATTCTTGTCTATCACATGCTCACAAAGCTTATGGCTTTGGTTCCAATGCATTCCGACATCGTTTGGTACCTCAAATCACCATTCAAAGTTTCGTACGGGTATAGTTGTAACTTTCACCGAAAATCGTACATTGAGATTTTCAGGTATTCTTGTCTATCACATGCTCACAAAGCTTATGGCTTTGGTTCCAATGCGCCTCAAATCACCATTCGAAGTTTCGTAGGGGTATAGTTGTAATTTTCACCGAAAATCGTACATTGGGATTTTGAGGTATTCTTGTCTATCACATGCTCACAAAGCTTATGGCTTTGGTTCCAATTCAATCCGACATCGTTTGGTGCCTCAAATCACCATTCGAAGTTTCGTAGGGGTATATCTGTAATTTTCAGCGAAAATCGTACATTGGGATTTTGAGGTATTCTTGTCTATCACATGCTCACAAAGATTATGGCTTTGGTTCCAATGCATTCCGACATCGTTTGGTGCCTCAAATCACCATTCGAAGTTTCGTACGGGTATAGTTGTAATTATCACCGAAAATCGTACATTGGGATTTTGAGGTATTCTTGTCTATCACATGCTCAGAAAGCTTATGGCTTTGGTTCCAATGCATTCCGATATCGTTTGGTGCCTCAAATCGCCATTCGAAGTTTCGTAGGGGTATAGTTGTAATTTTCACCGAAAATTGTACATTGGGATTTTGAGGTATTCTTGTCTATCACATGCTCACAAAGCTTATGGCTTTGGTTCCAATGCATTCCGACATCGTTTGGTGCCTCAAATCACGATTCGAAGTTTCGTAGGGAGTTGTAATTTTCACCGAAAATCGTACATTGGGATTTTGAGGTATTCTTGTCTATCACATGCTCACAAAGCTTATGGCTTTGGTTCCAATGCATTCTCACATCGTTTGGTGCCTCAAATCACCATTCGAAGTTTCGTAGTGGTATAGTTGTAAGTTTCACCGAAAATTGGACATTGGGATTTTGAGGTATTCTTGTCTATCACATGCTCACAAAGCTTATGGCTATGGTTCCAATGCATTCCGACATCGTTTGGTGCCTCAAATCACCATCCGAAGTTTCGTACGGGTATAGTTGTAATTTTCACCGAAAATTGTACATTGGGATTTTTAGGTATTCTTGTCTATCACATGCTCACAAAGCTTATTGGCTTTGGTTCCAATGCATCCCGACATCGTTTGGTGCCTCAAATCACCATTCGAAGTTTCGTACGGGTATAGTTGTAATTTTCACCGAAAATCGTACATTGAGATTTTGATGTATTCTTGACTAACACATGCTCACAAAGCTTATGGCTTTGGTTCCAATGCATTCCGACATCGTTTAGTGCCTCAAATCACCATTCGAAGTTTCGTAGGGGTATAGTTGTAATTTTCACCGAAAATCGTACATTGGGATTTTGAGGTATTCTTGTCTATCACATGCTCACAAAGCTTATGGCTTTGGTTCCAATGCATTCTGACATCGTTTGGTGCCTCAAATCACCATTCGAAGTTTTGTACGGGTATGTATAGTTGTAATTTTCACCAAAAATCGTGCATTGGCTTTTGAGGTATTCTTGTCTATCACATGCTCACAAAGCTTATGGCTTTGGTTCCAATGCATTTCGACATCGTTTGGTGCCTCAAATCACCATTCGAAGTTTCGTACGTGTATAGTTGTAACTTTCACCGAAAATCGTACATTGAGATTTTCAGGTATTCTTGTCTATCACATGCTCACAAAGCTTATGGCTGTGGTTCCAATGCATTCCGACATCGTTTGGTGCCTCAAATCACCTTTCGAAGTTTCGTACGGGTATAGTTGTAATTTTCACCGAAAATCGTACATTGGGATTTTGAGGTATTCTTGTCTATCACATGCTCACAAAGCTTATGGCATTGGTTCCAATGCATTCCGATATCGTTTGGTGCCTCAAATCACCATTCGAAGTTTCGTAGGGGTATAGTTGTAATTTTTACCAAAAATCGTACATTGAAATTTTGAGGTATTCTTTGTTATCACATGCTTACAAAGCATATGGCTTTGGTTCCAATGCATTCCGACATCGTTTGGTGCCTCATATCACCATTCGATGTTTCGTAGGGTATAGTTGTAATTTTCACCAAAAATCGTACATTGGGATTTTGAGGTATTGCCTCAAATCACCATTCGAAGTTTTGTAGGGGTATAATTTTAATTTTCACCGAAAATTGTACATTGGGATTTTGATGTATTCTTGTCTATCACATGCTCACAAAGCTTATTGGCTTTGGTTCCAATGCATTCTGACATCGTTTGGTGCCTCAAATAACCATTCGAAGTTTCGTAGGGGTATAGTTGTAATTTTCACCGAAAATCGTACATTGGGATTTTGAGGTATTCTTGTCTATCACATGCTCACAAAGCTTATGGCTTTGGTTCCAATGCATTCCGACATCGTTTGGTGCCTCAAATCACCATTCAAAGTTTCGTAGGGGTATAGTTGTAATTTTCACCGAAAATCGTACATTGGGATTTTGAGGTATTCTTGTCTATCACATGCTCACAAAGCTTATGGCATTGGTTCCAATGCATTCCGATATCGTTTGGTGCCTCAAATCACCATTCGAAGTTTCGTAGGGGTATAGTTGTAATTTTTACCAAAAATCGTACATTGAAATTTTGAGGTATTCTTTGTTATCACATGCTTACAAAGCATATGGCTTTGGTTCCAATGCATTCCGACATCGTTTGGTGCCTCAAATCACCATTCGATGTTTCGTAGGGTATAGTTGTAATTTTCACCAAAAATCGTACATTGGGATTTTGAGGTATTGCCTCAAATCACCATTCGAAGTTTTGTAGGGGTATAATTTTAATTTTCACCGAAAATTGTACATTGGGATTTTGATGTATTTTTGTCTATCACATGCTCACAAAGCTTATTGGCTTTGGTTCCAATGCATTCTGACATCGTTTGGTGCCTCAAATAACCATTCGAAGTTTCGTAGGGGTATAGTTGTAATTTTCACCGAAAATCGTACATTGGGATTTTGAGGTATTCTTGTCTATCACATGCTCACAAAGCTTATGGCTTTGGTTCCAATGCATTCCGACATCGTTTGGTGCCTCAAATCACCATTCAAAGTTTCGTAGGGGTGTATAGTTGTAATTTTCACCGAAAATCGTACATTGGGATTTTGAGGTATTCTTGTCTATCACATGCTCACAAAGCTTATGGCTTTGGTTCCATTGCATTTCGACATCGTTTGGTGCCTCAAATCACCATTCGAAGTTTCGTTGGGGTATAGTTGTAATTTTCACCGAAAATCGTACATTGGAATTTTGAGGTATTCTTGTCGATCACATGCTCACAAAGCTTATGGCTTTGGTTCCAATGCATTCTGACATCGTTTGGTGCCTCAAACCACCATTCGAAGTTTCGTAGGGGTATAGTTGTAATTTTCACCGAAAATTGTACATTGGGATTTTGAGATATTCTTGTCTATCACATGCTCACAAAGCTTATGGCTTTGGTTCCAATGCATTCCGACATCGTTTGGTACCTCAAATCACCATTCAAAGTTTCGTACGGGTATAGTTGTAACTTTCACCGAAAATCGTACATTGAGATTTTCAGGTATTCTTGTCTATCACATGCTCACAAAGCTTATGGCTTTGGTTCCAATGCGCCTCAAATCACCATTCGAAGTTTCGTAGGGGTATAGTTGTAATTTTCACCGAAAATCGTACATTGGGATTTTGAAGTATTCTTGTCTATCACATGCTCACAAAGCTTATGGCTTTGGTTCCAATTCAATCCGACATCGTTTGGTGCCTCAAATCACCATTCGAAGTTTCGTAGGGGTATATCTGTAATTTTCAGCGAAAATCGTACATTGGAATTTTGAGGTATTCTTGTCTATCACATGCTCACAAAGATTATGGCTTTGGTTCCAATGCATTCCGACATCGTTTGGTGCCTCAAATCACCATTCGAAGTTTCGTACGGGTATAGTTGTAATTATCACCGAAAATCGTACATTGGGATTTTGAGGTATTCTTGTCTATCACATGCTCAGAAAGCTTATGGCTTTGGTTCCAATGCATTCCGATATCGTTTGGTGCCTCAAATCGCCATTCGAAGTTTCGTAGGGGTATAGTTGTAATTTTCACCGAAAATTGTACATTGGGATTTTGAGGTATTCTTGTCTATCACATGCTCACAAAGCTTATGGCTTTGGTTCCAATGCATTCCGACATCGTTTGATGCCTCAAATCACGATTCGAAGTTTCGTAGGGAGTTGTAATTTTCACCGAAAATCGTACATTGGGATTTTGAGGTATTCTTGTCTATCACATGCTCACAAAGCTTATGGCTTTGGTTCCAATGCATTCTCACATCGTTTGGTGCCTCAAATCACCATTCGAAGTTTCGTAGTGGTAGAGTTGTAATTTTCACCGAAAATCGTACATTGGGATTTTGAGGTATTCTTGTCTATCACATGCTCACAAAGCTTATGGCTTTGGTTCCAATGCATTCTCACATCGTTTGGTGCCTCAAATCACCATTCGAAGTTTCGTAGTGGTATAGTTGTAAGTTTCACCGAAAATTGTACATTGGGATTTTGAGGTATTCTTGTCTATCACATGCTCACAAAGCTTATGGCTATGGTTCCAATGCATTCCGACATCGTTTGGTGCCTCAAATCACCATCCGAAGTTTCATACGGGTATAGTTGTAATTTTCACTGAAATTCGTACATTGGGATTTTGAGGTATTCTTGTCTATCACATGCTCACAAAGCTAATGGCTTTGGTTCCAATGCATTTCGACATCGTTTGGTTCCTCAAATCACCATTCGAAGTTTCGTAGGGGTATAGTTGTAATTTAAACCGAAAATCGTACACTGGGATTTTGAGGTATTCTTGTCTATCACATGCTCACAAAGCTTACGGCTTTGGTTCGAATGCATTCCGACATCGCTTGGTGGCTCAAATCACCATTCAAAGTTTCGTAGGGGTATAGTTGTAATTTTCACCGAAAATCGTACATTGAGATTTTGAGATATTCTTGTCTATCACATGCTCACAAAGCTTATGGCTTTGGTTCCAATGCATTCTGACATCGTTTGATGCCTCAAATCACCATTTTCGTACGGGTATGTATAGTTGTAATTTTCACCGAAAATCGTACATTGGGATTTTGAGGTATTCTTGTCTATCACATGCTCAGAAAGCTTATGGCTTTGGTTCCAATGCATTCCGATATCGTTTGGTGCCTCAAATCGCCATTCGAAGTTTCGTAGGGGTATAGTTGTAATTTTCACCGAAAATTGTACATTGGGATTTTGAGGTATTCTTGTCTATCACATGCTCACAATGCTTATGGCTTTGGTTCCGATGCATTCCGACATCGTTTGGTGTCTCAAATCACGATTCGAAGTTTCGTAGGGAGTTGTAATTTTCACCGAAAATCGTACATTGGGATTTTGAGGTATTTTTGTCTATCACATGCTCACAAAGCTTATGGCTTTGGTTCCAATGCATTCTCACATCGTTTGGTGCCTCAAATCACCATTCGAAGTTTCGTAGGGGTATAGTTGTAAGTTTCACCGAAAATTGTACATTGGGATTTTGAGGTATTCTTGTCTATCACATGCTCACAAAGCTTATGGCTATGGTTCCAATGCATTCCGACATCGTTTGGTGCCTCAAATCACCATCCGAAGTTTCGTACGGGTATAGTTGTAATTTTCACCGAAAATTGTACATTGGGATTTTTAGGTATTCTTGTCTATCACATGCTCACAAAACATATTGGCTTTGGTTCCAATGCATTCCGACATCGTTTGGTGCCTCAAATCACCATTCGAAGTTTCGTACTGGTATAGTTGTAATTTTCACCGAAAATCGTACATTGGGATTTTGAGGTATTCTTGTCTATCACATGCTCACAAAGCTAATGGCTTTGGTTCCAATGCATTCCGACATCGTTTAGTGGCTCAAATCACCATTCAAAGTTTCGTAGGGGTATAGTTGTAATTTTCACTGAAAATCGTACATTGGGATTTTGAGGTATTCTTGTCTATCACATGCTCACAAAGCTTATGGCTTTGGTTCCAATGCATTCTGACATCGTTTGGTTCCTCAAATCACCATTTTCGTACGGGTATGTATAGTTGTAATTTTCAACGAAAATCGTACATTGGGATTTTGAGGTATTCTTGTCTATCACATGCTCACAAAGCTTATGGCTTTGGTTCCAATGCATTCTGACATCGTTTGGTGCCTCAAATCACCATTCGAAGTTTCGTAGGGGTGTATAGTTGTAATTTTCACCGATAATTGTACATTGGGATTTTGAGGTATTCTTGTCTATCACATGCTCACAAAGCTTATGGCTGTGGTTCCAATGCATTCTGACATCGTTTGGTGCCACAAATCACCTTTCGAAGTTTCGTACGGGTATAGTTGTAATTTTCACCGAAAATCGTACATTGGGATTTTGAGGTATTCTTGTCTATCACATGCTCACAAAGCTTATGGCTTTGGTTCCAATGCATTCCGATATCGTTTGGTGCCTCAAATCACCATTCGAAGTTTCGTAGGGGTATAATTGTAATTTTCACCGAAAATCGTACATTGGGATTTTGAGCTATTCTTGTCTACCACATGCTCACAAAGCTTATGGCTTTGGTTCCAATGCAATCCGACATCGTTTGGTTCCTCAAATCACCATTCGAAGTTTCGTAGGGGTATAGTTGTAATTTTCACCGAAAATTGTACATTGGGATTTTTAGGTATTCTTGTCTATCACATGTTCACAAAGCTTATTGGCTTTGGTTCCAATGCATTCCGACATCGTTTGGTGCCTCAAATCACCATTCTAAGATTCGTAGGGGTACAGTTGTAATTTTCACTGAAAATCGTACATTGGGATTTTGAGGTATTCTTGTCTATCACATGCTCACAAAGCTAATGGCTTTGGTTCCAATGCATTTCGACATCGTTTGGTGCCTCAAATCACCATTCGAAGTTTCGTAGGGGTATAGTTGTAATTTAAACCGAAAATCGTACACTGGGATTTTGAGGTATTCTTGTCTATCACATGCTCACAAAGCTTACGGCTTTGGTTCGAATGCATTCCGACATCGCTTGGTGGCTCAAATCACCATTCAAAGTTTCGTAGGGGTATAGTTGTAATTTTCACCGAAAATCGTACATTGGGATTTTGAGATATTCTTGTCTATCACATGCTCACAAAGCTTATGGCTTTGGTTCCAATGCATTCTGACATCGTTTGATGCCTCAAATCACCATTTTCGTACGGGTATGTATAGTTGTAATTTTCACCGAAAATCGTACATTGGGATTTTGAGGTATTCTTGTCTATCACATGCTCAGAAAGCTTATGGCTTTGGTTCCAATGCATTCCGATATCGTTTGGTGCCTCAAATCGCCATTCGAAGTTTCGTAGGGGTATAGTTGTAATTTTCACCGAAAATTGTACATTGGGATTTTGAGGTATTCTTGTCTATCACATGCTCAAAAAGCTTATGGCTTTGGTTCCGATGCATTTCGACATCGTTTGGTGTCTCAAATCACGATTCGAAGTTTCGTAGGGAGTTGTAATTTTCACCGAAAATCGTACATTGGGATTTTGAGGTATTTTTGTCTATCACATGCTCACAAAGCTTATGGCTTTGGTTCCATGCATTCTCACATCGTTTGGTGCCTCAAATCACCATTCGAAGTTTCGTAGGGGTATAGTTGTAAGTTTCACCGAAAATTGTACATTGGGATTTTGAGGTATTCTTGTCTATCACATGCTCACAAAGCTTATGGCTATGGTTCCAATGCATTCCGACATCGTTTGGTGCCTCAAATCACCATCCGAAGTTTCGTACGGGTATAGTTGTAATTTTCACCGAAAATTGTACATTGGGATTTTTAGGTATTCTTGTCTATCACATGCTCACAAAACATATTGGCTTTGGTTCCAATGCATTCCGACATCGTTTGGTGCCTCAAATCACCATTCGAAGTTTCGTACTGGTATAGTTGTAATTTTCACCGAAAATCGTACATTGGGATTTTGAGGTATTCTTGTCTATCACATGCTCACAAAGCTAATGGCTTTGGTTCCAATGCATTCCGACATCGTTTAGTGGCTCAAATCACCATTCAAAGTTTCGTAGGGGTATAGTTGTAATTTTCACTGAAAATCGTACATTGGGATTTTGAGGTATTCTTGTCTATCACATGCTCACAAAGCTTATGGCTTTGGTTCCAATGCATTCTGACATCGTTTGGTTCCTCAAATCACCATTTTCGTACGGGTATGTATAGTTGTAATTTTCACCAAAAATCGTACATTGGGATTTTGAGGTATTCTTGTCTATCACATGCTCACAAAGCTTATGGCTTTGGTTCCAATGCATTTTGACATCGTTTGGTGCCTCAAATCACCATTCGAAGTTTCGTACAGGTATAGTTGTAATTTTCACTAAAAATCGTACATTGGGATTTTGAGGTATTCTTGTCTATCACATGCACACAGCTTATGGCGTTGGTTCCAATGCATTCCGACATCGTTTGGTGCCTCAAATCACCATTCAACGTTTCGTAGGGGTATAGTTGTAATTTTCACCGAAAATCGTACATTGGGATTTTGAGGTATTCTTGTCTATCACATGCTCACAAAGCTTATGGCTTTGGTTCCAATGCATTCCGACATCGTTTGGTGCCTCAAATCACCATTCGTAGTTTCGTAGGGGTATAGTTGTAATTATCACCGAAAATCGTACATTGGGATTTTGAGGTATTCTTGTCTATCACATGCTCAGAAAGCTTATGGCTTTGGTTCCAATGCATTCCGATATCGTTTGGTGCCTCAAATCGCCATTCGAAGTTTCGTAGGGGTATAGTTGTAATTTTCACCGAAAATTGTACATTGGGATTTTGAGGTATTCTTGTCTATCACATGCTCACAAAGCTTATGGCTTTGGTTCCAATGCATTCCGACATCGTTTGATGCCTCAAATCACGATTCGAAGTTTCGTAGGGAGTTGTAATTTTCACCGAAAATCGTACATTGGGATTTTGAGGTATTCTTGTCTATCACATGCTCACAAAGCTTATGGCTTTGGTTCCAATGCATTCTCACATCGTTTGGTGCCTCAAATCACCATTCGAAGTTTCGTAGGGGTGTATAGTTGTAATTTTCACCGATAATTGTACATTGGGATTTTGAGGTATTCTTGTCTATCACATGCTCACAAAGCTTATGGCTGTGGTTCCAATGCATTCCGACATCGTTTGGTGCCACAAATCACCTTTCGAAGTTTCGTACGGGTATAGTTGTAATTTTCACCGAAAATCGTACATTGGGATTTTGAGGTATTCTTGTCTATCACATGCTCACAAAGCTTATGGCTTTGGTTCCAATGCATTCCGATATCGTTTGGTGCCTCAAATCACCATTCGAAGTTTCGTAGGGGTATAGTTGTAATTTTCACCGAAAATCGTACATTGGGATTTTGAGCTATTCTTGTCTACCACATGCTCACAAAGCTTATGGCTTTGGTTCCAATGCAATCCGACATCGTTTGGTTCCTCAAATCACCATTCGAAGTTTCGTAGGGGTATAATTGTAATTTTCACCGAAAATTGTACATTGCAATTTTTAGGTATTCTTGTCTATCACATGTTCACAAAGCTTATTGGCTTTGGTTCCAATGCATTCCGACATCGTTTGGTGCCTCAAATCACCATTCGAAGATTCGTAGGGGTACAGTTGTAATTTTCACTGAAAATCGTACATTGGGATTTTGAGGTATTCTTGTCTATCACATGCTCACAAAGCTAATGGCTTTGGTTCCAATGCATTTCGACATCGTTTGGTGCCTCAAATCACCATTCGAAGTTTCGTAGGGGTATAGTTGTAATTTTCACCGAAAATCGTACACTGGGATTTTGAGGTATTCTTGTCTATCACATGCTCACAAAGCTTACGGCTTTGGTTCGAATGCATTCCGACATCGCTTGGTGGCTCAAATCACCATTCAAAGTTTCGTAGGGGTATAGTTGTAATTTTCACCGAAAATCGTACATTGGGATTTTGAGATATTCTTGTCTATCACATGCTCACAAAGCTTATGGCTTTGGTTCCAATGCATTCTGACATCGTTTGGTGCCTCAAATCACCATTTTCGTACGGGTATGTATAGTTGTAATTTTCACCGAAAATCGTACATTGGGATTTTGAGGTATTCTTGTCTATCACATGCTCAGAAAGCTTATGGCTTTGGTTCCAATGCATTCCGATATCGTTTGGTGCCTCAAATCGCCATTCGAAGTTTCGTAGGGGTATAGTTGTAATTTTCACCGAAAATTGTACATTGGGATTTTGAGGTATTCTTGTCTATCACATGCTCACAAAGCTTATGGCTTTGGTTCCGATGCATTCCGACATCGTTTGGTGTCTCAAATCACGATTCGAAGTTTCGTAGGGAGTTGTAATTTTCACCGAAAATCGTACATTGGGATTTTGAGGTATTCTTGTCTATCACATGCTCACAAAGCTTATGGCTTTGGTTCCAATGCATTCTCACATCGTTTGGTGCCTCAAATCACCATTCGAAGTTTCGTAGGGGTATAGTTGTAAGTTTCACCGAAAATTGTACATTGGGATTTTGAGGTATTCTTGTCTATCACATGCTCACAAATCTTATGGCTATGGTTCCAATGCATTCCGACATCGTTTGGTGCCTCAAATCACCATCCGAAGTTTCGTACGGGTATAGTTGTAATTTTCACCGAAAATTGTACATTGGGATTTTTAGGTATTCTTGTCTATCACATGCTCACAAAGCATATTGGCTTTGGTTCCAATGCATTCCGACATCGTTTGGAATCACCATTCGAAGTTTCGTACTGGTATAGTTGTAATTTTCACCGAAAATCGTACATTGGGATTTTGAGGTATTCTTGTCTATCACATGCTCACAAAGCTAATGGCTTTGGTTCCAATGCATTCCGACATCGTTTAGTGGCTCAAATCACCATTCAAAGTTTCGTAGGGGTATAGTTGTAATTTTCACTGAAAATCGTACATTGGGATTTTGAGGTATTCTTGTCTATCACATGCTCACAAAGCTTATGGCTTTGGTTCCAATGCATTCTGACATCGTTTGGTTCCTCAAATCACCATTTTCGTACGGGTATGTATAGTTGTAATTTTCACCAAAAATCGTACATTGGGATTTTGAGGTATTCTTGTCTATCACATGCTCACAAAGCTTATGGCTTTGGTTCCAATGCATTTTGACATCGTTTGGTGCCTCAAATCACCATTCGAAGTTTCGTACAGGTATAGTTGTAATTTTCACTAAAAATCGTACATTGGGATTTTGAGGTATTCTTGTCTATCACATGCACACAGCTTATGGCGTTGGTTCCAATGCATTCCGACATCGTTTGGTGCCTCAAATCACCATTCAACGTTTCGTAGGGGTATAGTTGTAATTTTCACCGAAAATCGTACATTGAGATTTTGAGGTATTCTTGTCTATCACATGCTCACAAAGCTTATGGCTTTGGTTCCAATGCATTCCGACATCGTTTGGTGCCTCAAATCACCATTCGTAGTTTCGTAGGGGTATAGTTGTAATTTTCACCGAAAATCGTACATTGGGATTTTTGAGGTATTCTTGTCTATCACATGCTCACAAAGATTATGGCTTTGGTTCCAATGCATTCCGACATCGTTTGGTGCCTCAAATCACCATTCGAAGTTTCGTACGGGTATAGTTGTAATTATCACCGAAAATCGTACATTGGGATTTTGAGGTATTCTTGTCTATCACATGCTCAGAAAGCTTATGGCTTTGGTTCCAATGCATTCCGATATCGTTTGGTGCCTCAAATCGCCATTCGAAGTTTCGTAGGGGTATAGTTGTAATTTTCACCGAAAATTGTACATTGGGATTTTGAGGTATTCTTGTCTATCACATGCTCACAAAGCTTATGGCTTTGGTTCCAATGCATTCCGACATCGTTTGGTGCCTCAAATCACGATTCGAAGTTTCGTAGGGAGTTGTAATTTTCACCGAAAATCGTACATTGGGATTTTGAGGTATTCTTGTCTATCACATGCTCACAAAGCTTATGGCTTTGGTTCCAATGCATTCTCACATCATTTGGTGCCTCAAATCACCATTCGAAGTTTCGTAGGGGTATAGTTGTAAGTTTCACCGAAAATTGTACATTGAGATTTTGAGGTATTCTTGTCTATCACATGCTCACAAAGCGTATGGCTATGGTTCCAATGCATTCCGACATCGTTTGGTGCCTCAAATCACCATTCGAAGTTTCGTAGGGAGTTGTAATTTTCACCGAAAATCGTACATTGGGATTTTGAGGTATTCTTGTCTATCACATGCTCACAAAGCTTATGGCTTTGGTTCCAATGCATTCCAAAATCGTTTGGTGCCTCAAATCACCATTCAAAATTTCGTAGGGGTATAGTTGTAATTTTCACCGAAAATCGTACATTGAGATTTTGAGGTATTCTTGTCTATCACATGCTCACAAAGCTTATGGATTTGGTTACATGCTCACAAAGCTTATGGCTTTGGTTCCAATGCATTCCGACATCGTTTGGTGCCTCAAATCACGATTCGAAGTTTCGTAGGGAGTTGTAATTTTCACCGAAAATCGTACATTGGGATTTTGAGGTATTCTTGTCTATCACATGCTCACAAAGCTTATGGCTTTGGTTCCAATGCATTCTCACATCGTTTGGTGCCTCAAATCACCATTCGAAGTTTCGTAGGGGTATAGTTGTAAGTTTCACCGAAAATTGTACATTGAGATTTTGAGGTATTCTTGTCTATCACATGCTCACAAAGCGTATGGCTATGGTTCCAATGCATTCCGACATCGTTTGGTGCCTCAAATCACCATTCGAAGTTTCGTAGGGAGTTGTAATTTTCACCGAAAATCGTACATTGGGATTTTGAGGTATTCTTGTCTATCACATGCTCACAAAGCTTATGGCTTTGGTTCCAATGCATTCCAAAATCGTTTGGTGCCTCAAATCACCATTCAAAATTTCGTAGGGGTATAGTTGTAATTTTCACCGAAAATCGTACATTGAGATTTTGAGGTATTCTTGTCTATCACATGCTCACAAAGCTTATGGATTTGGTTACATGCTCACAAAGCTTATGGCTTTGGTTCCAATGCATTCCGATATCGTTTGGTGCCTCAAATCGCCATTCGAAGTTTCGTAGGGGTATAGTTGTAATTTTCACCGAAAATTGTACATTGGGATTTTGAGGTATTCTTGTCTATCACATGCTCACAAAGCTTATGGCTTTGGTTCCAATGCATTCCGACATCGTTTGATGCCTCAAATCACGATTCGAAGTTTCGTAGGGAGTTGTAATTTTCACCGAAAATCGTACATTGGGATTTTGAGGTATTCTTGTCTATCACATGCTCACAAAGCTTATGGCTTTGGTTCCAATGCATTCTCACATCGTTTGGTGCCTCAAATCACCATTCGAAGTTTCGTAGGGGTGTATAGTTGTAATTTTCACCGATAATTGTACATTGGGATTTTGAGGTATTCTTGTCTATCACATGCTCACAAAGCTTATGGCTGTGGTTCCAATGCATTCCGACATCGTTTGGTGCCACAAATCACCTTTCGAAGTTTCGTACGGGTATAGTTGTAATTTTCACCGAAAATCGTACATTGGGATTTTGAGGTATTCTTGTCTATCACATGCTCACAAAGCTTATGGCTTTGGTTCCAATGCATTCCGATATCGTTTGGTGCCTCAAATCACCATTCGAAGTTTCGTAGGGGTATAGTTGTAATTTTCACCGAAAATCGTACATTGGGATTTTGAGCTATTCTTGTCTACCACATGCTCACAAAGCTTATGGCTTTGGTTCCAATGCAATCCGACATCGTTTGGTTCCTCAAATCACCATTCGAAGTTTCGTAGGGGTATAATTGTAATTTTCACCGAAAATTGTACATTGCAATTTTTAGGTATTCTTGTCTATCACATGTTCACAAAGCTTATTGGCTTTGGTTCCAATGCATTCCGACATCGTTTGGTGCCTCAAATCACCATTCGAAGATTCGTAGGGGTACAGTTGTAATTTTCACTGAAAATCGTACATTGGGATTTTGAGGTATTCTTGTCTATCACATGCTCACAAAGCTAATGGCTTTGGTTCCAATGCATTTCGACATCGTTTGGTGCCTCAAATCACCATTCGAAGTTTCGTAGGGGTATAGTTGTAATTTTCACCGAAAATCGTACACTGGGATTTTGAGGTATTCTTGTCTATCACATGCTCACAAAGCTTACGGCTTTGGTTCGAATGCATTCCGACATCGCTTGGTGGCTCAAATCACCATTCAAAGTTTCGTAGGGGTATAGTTGTAATTTTCACCGAAAATCGTACATTGGGATTTTGAGATATTCTTGTCTATCACATGCTCACAAAGCTTATGGCTTTGGTTCCAATGCATTCTGACATCGTTTGGTGCCTCAAATCACCATTTTCGTACGGGTATGTATAGTTGTAATTTTCACCGAAAATCGTACATTGGGATTTTGAGGTATTCTTGTCTATCACATGCTCAGAAAGCTTATGGCTTTGGTTCCAATGCATTCCGATATCGTTTGGTGCCTCAAATCGCCATTCGAAGTTTCGTAGGGGTATAGTTGTAATTTTCACCGAAAATTGTACATTGGGATTTTGAGGTATTCTTGTCTATCACATGCTCACAAAGCTTATGGCTTTGGTTCCGATGCATTCCGACATCGTTTGGTGTCTCAAATCACGATTCGAAGTTTCGTAGGGAGTTGTAATTTTCACCGAAAATCGTACATTGGGATTTTGAGGTATTCTTGTCTATCACATGCTCACAAAGCTTATGGCTTTGGTTCCAATGCATTCTCACATCGTTTGGTGCCTCAAATCACCATTCGAAGTTTCGTAGGGGTATAGTTGTAAGTTTCACCGAAAATTGTACATTGGGATTTTGAGGTATTCTTGTCTATCACATGCTCACAAATCTTATGGCTATGGTTCCAATGCATTCCGACATCGTTTGGTGCCTCAAATCACCATCCGAAGTTTCGTACGGGTATAGTTGTAATTTTCACCGAAAATTGTACATTGGGATTTTTAGGTATTCTTGTCTATCACATGCTCACAAAGCATATTGGCTTTGGTTCCAATGCATTCCGACATCGTTTGGAATCACCATTCGAAGTTTCGTACTGGTATAGTTGTAATTTTCACCGAAAATCGTACATTGGGATTTTGAGGTATTCTTGTCTATCACATGCTCACAAAGCTAATGGCTTTGGTTCCAATGCATTCCGACATCGTTTAGTGGCTCAAATCACCATTCAAAGTTTCGTAGGGGTATAGTTGTAATTTTCACTGAAAATCGTACATTGGGATTTTGAGGTATTCTTGTCTATCACATGCTCACAAAGCTTATGGCTTTGGTTCCAATGCATTCTGACATCGTTTGGTTCCTCAAATCACCATTTTCGTACGGGTATGTATAGTTGTAATTTTCACCAAAAATCGTACATTGGGATTTTGAGGTATTCTTGTCTATCACATGCTCACAAAGCTTATGGCTTTGGTTCCAATGCATTTTGACATCGTTTGGTGCCTCAAATCACCATTCGAAGTTTCGTACAGGTATAGTTGTAATTTTCACTAAAAATCGTACATTGGGATTTTGAGGTATTCTTGTCTATCACATGCACACAGCTTATGGCGTTGGTTCCAATGCATTCCGACATCGTTTGGTGCCTCAAATCACCATTCAACGTTTCGTAGGGGTATAGTTGTAATTTTCACCGAAAATCGTACATTGAGATTTTGAGGTATTCTTGTCTATCACATGCTCACAAAGCTTATGGCTTTGGTTCCAATGCATTCCGACATCGTTTGGTGCCTCAAATCACCATTCGTAGTTTCGTAGGGGTATAGTTGTAATTTTCACCGAAAATCGTACATTGGGATTTTTGAGGTATTCTTGTCTATCACATGCTCACAAAGATTATGGCTTTGGTTCCAATGCATTCCGACATCGTTTGGTGCCTCAAATCACCATTCGAAGTTTCGTACGGGTATAGTTGTAATTATCACCGAAAATCGTACATTGGGATTTTGAGGTATTCTTGTCTATCACATGCTCAGAAAGCTTATGGCTTTGGTTCCAATGCATTCCGATATCGTTTGGTGCCTCAAATCGCCATTCGAAGTTTCGTAGGGGTATAGTTGTAATTTTCACCGAAAATTGTACATTGGGATTTTGAGGTATTCTTGTCTATCACATGCTCACAAAGCTTATGGCTTTGGTTCCAATGCATTCCGACATCGTTTGGTGCCTCAAATCACGATTCGAAGTTTCGTAGGGAGTTGTAATTTTCACCGAAAATCGTACATTGGGATTTTGAGGTATTCTTGTCTATCACATGCTCACAAAGCTTATGGCTTTGGTTCCAATGCATTCTCACATCATTTGGTGCCTCAAATCACCATTCGAAGTTTCGTAGGGGTATAGTTGTAAGTTTCACCGAAAATTGTACATTGAGATTTTGAGGTATTCTTGTCTATCACATGCTCACAAAGCGTATGGCTATGGTTCCAATGCATTCCGACATCGTTTGGTGCCTCAAATCACCATTCGAAGTTTCGTAGGGAGTTGTAATTTTCACCGAAAATCGTACATTGGGATTTTGAGGTATTCTTGTCTATCACATGCTCACAAAGCTTATGGCTTTGGTTCCAATGCATTCCAAAATCGTTTGGTGCCTCAAATCACCATTCAAAATTTCGTAGGGGTATAGTTGTAATTTTCACCGAAAATCGTACATTGAGATTTTGAGGTATTCTTGTCTATCACATGCTCACAAAGCTTATGGATTTGGTTACATGCTCACAAAGCTTATGGCTTTGGTTCCAATGCATTCCGACATCGTTTGGTGCCTCAAATCACGATTCGAAGTTTCGTAGGGAGTTGTAATTTTCACCGAAAATCGTACATTGGGATTTTGAGGTATTCTTGTCTATCACATGCTCACAAAGCTTATGGCTTTGGTTCCAATGCATTCTCACATCGTTTGGTGCCTCAAATCACCATTCGAAGTTTCGTAGGGGTATAGTTGTAAGTTTCACCGAAAATTGTACATTGAGATTTTGAGGTATTCTTGTCTATCACATGCTCACAAAGCGTATGGCTATGGTTCCAATGCATTCCGACATCGTTTGGTGCCTCAAATCACCATTCGAAGTTTCGTAGGGAGTTGTAATTTTCACCGAAAATCGTACATTGGGATTTTGAGGTATTCTTGTCTATCACATGCTCACAAAGCTTATGGCTTTGGTTCCAATGCATTCCAAAATCGTTTGGTGCCTCAAATCACCATTCAAAATTTCGTAGGGGTATAGTTGTAATTTTCACCGAAAATCGTACATTGAGATTTTGAGGTATTCTTGTCTATCACATGCTCACAAAGCTTATGGATTTGGTTACATGCTCACAAAGCTTATGGCTTTGGTTCCAATGCATTCCGACATCGTTTGGTGCCTCAAATCACGATTCGAAGTTTCGTAGGGAGTTGTAATTTTCACCGAAAATCGTACATTGGGATTTTGAGGTATTCTTGTCTATCACATGCTCACAAAGCTTATGGCTTTGGTTCCAATGCATTCTCACATCGTTTGGTGCCTCAAATCACCATTCGAAGTTTCGTAGTGGTATAGTTGTAAGTTTCACCGAAAATTGTACATTGGGATTTTGAGGTATTCTTGTCTATCACATGCTCACAAAGCTTATGGCTATGGTTCCAATGCATTCCGACATCGTTTGGTGCCTCAAATCACCATCCGAAGTTTCGTACGGGTATAGTTGTAATTTTCACCGAAAATTGTACATTGGGATTTTTAGGTATTCTTGTCTATCACATGCTCACAAAGCTTATTGGCTTTGGTTCCAATGCATCCCGACATCGTTTGGTGCCTCAAATCACCATTCGAAGTTTCGTACGGGTATAGTTGTAATTTTCACCGAAAATCGTACATTGAGATTTTGATGTATTCTTGACTAACACATGCTCACAAAGCTTATGGCTTTGGTTCCAATGCATTCCGACATCGTTTAGTGCCTCAAATCACCATTCGAAGTTTCGTAGGGGTATAGTTGTAATTTTCACCGAAAATCGTACATTGGGATTTTGAGGTATTCTTGTCTATCACATGCTCACAAAGCTTATGGCTTTGGTTCCAATGCATTCTGACATCGTTTGGTGCCTCAAATCACCATTCGAAGTTTTGTACGGGTATGTATAGTTGTAATTTTCACCAAAAATCGTGCATTGGCTTTTGAGGTATTCTTGTCTATCACATGCTCACAAAGCTTATGGCTTTGGTTCCAATGCATTTCGACATCGTTTGGTGCCTCAAATCACCATTCGAAGTTTCGTACGTGTATAGTTGTAACTTTCACCGAAAATCGTACATTGAGATTTTCAGGTATTCTTGTCTATCACATGCTTACAAAGCTTATGGCTGTGGTTCCAATGCATTCCGACATCGTTTGGTGCCTCAAATCACCTTTCGAAGTTTCGTACGGGTATAGTTGTAATTTTCACCGAAAATCGTACATTGGGATTTTGAGGTATTCTTGTCTATCACATGCTCACAAAGCTTATGGCATTGGTTCCAATGCATTCCGATATCGTTTGGTGCCTCAAATCACCATTCGAAGTTTCGTAGGGGTATAGTTGTAATTTTTACCAAAAATCGTACATTGAAATTTTGAGGTATTCTTTGTTATCACATGCTTACAAAGCATATGGCTTTGGTTCCAATGCATTCCGACATCGTTTGGTGCCTCATATCACCATTCGATGTTTCGTAGGGTATAGTTGTAATTTTCACCAAAAATCGTACATTGGGATTTTGAGGTATTGCCTCAAATCACCATTCGAAGTTTTGTAGGGGTATAATTTTAATTTTCACCGAAAATTGTACATTGGGATTTTGATGTATTCTTGTCTATCACATGCTCACAAAGCTTATTGGCTTTGGTTCCAATGCATTCTGACATCGTTTGGTGCCTCAAATAACCATTCGAAGTTTCGTAGGGGTATAGTTGTAATTTTCACCGAAAATCGTACATTGGGATTTTGAGGTATTCTTGTCTATCACATGCTCACAAAGCTTATGGCTTTGGTTCCAATGCATTCCGACATCGTTTGGTGCCTCAAATCACCATTCAAAGTTTCGTAGGGGTATAGTTGTAATTTTCACCGAAAATCGTACATTGGGATTTTGAGGTATTCTTGTCTATCACATGCTCACAAAGCTTATGGCATTGGTTCCAATGCATTCCGATATCGTTTGGTGCCTCAAATCACCATTCGAAGTTTCGTAGGGGTATAGTTGTAATTTTTACCAAAAATCGTACATTGAAATTTTGAGGTATTCTTTGTTATCACATGCTTACAAAGCATATGGCTTTGGTTCCAATGCATTCCGACATCGTTTGGTGCCTCAAATCACCATTCGATGTTTCGTAGGGTATAGTTGTAATTTTCACCAAAAATCGTACATTGGGATTTTGAGGTATTGCCTCAAATCACCATTCGAAGTTTTGTAGGGGTATAATTTTAATTTTCACCGAAAATTGTACATTGGGATTTTGATGTATTTTTGTCTATCACATGCTCACAAAGCTTATTGGCTTTGGTTCCAATGCATTCTGACATCGTTTGGTGCCTCAAATAACCATTCGAAGTTTCGTAGGGGTATAGTTGTAATTTTCACCGAAAATCGTACATTGGGATTTTGAGGTATTCTTGTCTATCACATGCTCACAAAGCTTATGGCTTTGGTTCCAATGCATTCCGACATCGTTTGGTGCCTCAAATCACCATTCAAAGTTTCGTAGGGGTGTATAGTTGTAATTTTCACCGAAAATCGTACATTGGGATTTTGAGGTATTCTTGTCTATCACATGCTCACAAAGCTTATGGCTTTGGTTCCATTGCATTTCGACATCGTTTGGTGCCTCAAATCACCATTCGAAGTTTCGTTGGGGTATAGTTGTAATTTTCACCGAAAATCGTACATTGGAATTTTGAGGTATTCTTGTCGATCACATGCTCACAAAGCTTATGGCTTTGGTTCCAATGCATTCCGACATCGTTTGGTGCCTCAAACCACCATTCGAAGTTTCGTAGGGGTATAGTTGTAATTTTCACCGAAAATTGTACATTGGGATTTTGAGGTATTCTTGTCTATCACATGCTCACAAAGCTTATGGCTTTGGTTCCAATGCATTCCGACATCGTTTGGTACCTCAAATCACCATTCAAAGTTTCGTACGGGTATAGTTGTAACTTTCACCGAAAATCGTACATTGAGATTTTCAGGTATTCTTGTCTATCACATGCTCACAAAGCTTATGGCTTTGGTTCCAATGCGCCTCAAATCACCATTCGAAGTTTCGTAGGGGTATAGTTGTAATTTTCACCGAAAATCGTACATTGGGATTTTGAGGTATTCTTGTCTATCACATGCTCACAAAGCTTATGGCTTTGGTTCCAATTCAATCCGACATCGTTTGGTGCCTCAAATCACCATTCGAAGTTTCGTAGGGGTATATCTGTAATTTTCAGCGAAAATCGTACATTGGGATTTTGAGGTATTCTTGTCTATCACATGCTCACAAAGATTATGGCTTTGGTTCCAATGCATTCCGACATCGTTTGGTGCCTCAAATCACCATTCGAAGTTTCGTACGGGTATAGTTGTAATTATCACCGAAAATCGTACATTGGGATTTTGAGGTATTCTTGTCTATCACATGCTCAGAAAGCTTATGGCTTTGGTTCCAATGCATTCCGATATCGTTTGGTGCCTCAAATCGCCATTCGAAGTTTCGTAGGGGTATAGTTGTAATTTTCACCGAAAATTGTACATTGGGATTTTGAGGTATTCTTGTCTATCACATGCTCACAAAGCTTATGGCTTTGGTTCCAATGCATTCCGACATCGTTTGATGCCTCAAATCACGATTCGAAGTTTCGTAGGGAGTTGTAATTTTCACCGAAAATCGTACATTGGGATTTTGAGGTATTCTTGTCTATCACATGCTCACAAAGCTTATGGCTTTGGTTCCAATGCATTCTCACATCGTTTGGTGCCTCAAATCACCATTCGAAGTTTCGTAGTGGTATAGTTGTAATTTTCACCGAAAATCGTACATTGGGATTTTGAGGTATTCTTGTCTATCACATGCTCACAAAGCTTATGGCTATGGTTCCAATGCATTCCGACATCGTTTGGTGCCTCAAATCACCATCCGAAGTTTCGTACGGGTATAGTTGTAAGTTTCACCGAAAATTGTACATTGGGATTTTGAGGTATTCTTGTCTATCACATGCTCACAAAGCTTACGGCTTTGGTTCGAATGCATTCCGACATCGCTTGGTGGCTCAAATCACCATTCAAAGTTTCGTAGGGGTATAGTTGTAATTTTCACCGAAAATCGTACATTGAGATTTTGAGATATTCTTGTCTATCACATGCTCACAAAGCTTATGGCTTTGGTTCCAATGCATTCTGACATCGTTTGATGCCTCAAATCACCATTTTCGTACGGGTATGTATAGTTGTAATTTTCACCGAAAATCGTACATTGGGATTTTGAGGTATTCTTGTCTATCACATGCTCAGAAAGCTTATGGCTTTGGTTCCAATGCATTCCGATATCGTTTGGTGCCTCAAATCGCCATTCGAAGTTTCGTAGGGGTATAGTTGTAATTTTCACCGAAAATTGTACATTGGGATTTTGAGGTATTCTTGTCTATCACATGCTCACAAAGCTTATGGCTTTGGTTCCGATGCATTCCGACATCGTTTGGTGTCTCAAATCACGATTCGAAGTTTCGTAGGGAGTTGTAATTTTCACCGAAAATCGTACATTGGGATTTTGAGGTATTTTTGTCTATCACATGCTCACAAAGCTTATGGCTTTGGTTCCAATGCATTCTCACATCGTTTGGTGCCTCAAATCACCATTCGAAGTTTCGTAGGGGTATAGTTGTAAGTTTCACCGAAAATTGTACATTGGGATTTTGAGGTATTCTTGTCTATCACATGCTCACAAAGCTTATGGCTATGGTTCCAATGCATTCCGACATCGTTTGGTGCCTCAAATCACCATCCGAAGTTTCGTACGGGTATAGTTGTAATTTTCACCGAAAATTGTACATTGGGATTTTTAGGTATTCTTGTCTATCACATGCTCACAAAACATATTGGCTTTGGTTCCAATGCATTCCGACATCGTTTGGTGCCTCAAATCACCATTCGAAGTATCGTACTGGTATAGTTGTAATTTTCACCGAAAATCGTACATTGGGATTTTGAGGTATTCTTGTCTATCACATGCTCACAAAGCTAATGGCTTTGGTTCCAATGCATTCCGACATCGTTTAGTGGCTCAAATCACCATTCAAAGTTTCGTAGGGGTATAGTTGTAATTTTCACTGAAAATCGTACATTGGGATTTTGAGGTATTCTTGTCTATCACATGCTCACAAAGCTTATGGCTTTGGTTCCAATGCATTCTGACATCGTTTGGTTCCTCAAATCACCATTTTCGTACGGGTATGTATAGTTGTAATTTTCAACGAAAATCGTACATTGGGATTTTGAGGTATTCTTGTCTATCACATGCTCACAAAGCTTATGGCTTTGGTTCCAATGCATTCTGACATCGTTTGGTGCCTCAAATCACCATTCGAAGTTTCGTAGGGGTGTATAGTTGTAATTTTCACCGATAATTGTACATTGGGATTTTGAGGTATTCTTGTCTATCACATGCTCACAAAGCTTATGGCTGTGGTTCCAATGCATTCTGACATCGTTTGGTGCCACAAATCACCTTTCGAAGTTTCGTACGGGTATAGTTGTAATTTTCACCGAAAATCGTACATTGGGATTTTGAGGTATTCTTGTCTATCACATGCTCACAAAGCTTATGGCTTTGGTTCCAATGCATTCCGATATCGTTTGGTGCCTCAAATCACCATTCGAAGTTTCGTAGGGGTATAATTGTAATTTTCACCGAAAATCGTACATTGGGATTTTGAGCTATTCTTGTCTACCACATGCTCACAAAGCTTATGGCTTTGGTTCCAATGCAATCCGACATCGTTCGGTTCCTCAAATCACCATTCGAAGTTTCGTAGGGGTATAGTTGTAATTTTCACCGAAAATTGTACATTGGGATTTTTAGGTATTCTTGTCTATCACATGTTCACAAAGCTTATTGGCTTTGGTTCCAATGCATTCCGACATCGTTTGGTGCCTCAAATCACCATTCTAAGATTCGTAGGGGTACAGTTGTAATTTTCACTGAAAATCGTACATTGGGATTTTGAGGTATTCTTGTCTATCACATGCTCACAAAGCTAATGGCTTTGGTTCCAATGCATTTCGACATCGTTTGGTGCCTCAAATCACCATTCGAAGTTTCGTAGGGGTATAGTTGTAATTTAAACCGAAAATCGTACACTGGGATTTTGAGGTATTCTTGTCTATCACATGCTCACAAAGCTTACGGCTTTGGTTCGAATGCATTCCGACATCGCTTGGTGGCTCAAATCACCATTCAAAGTTTCGTAGGGGTATAGTTGTAATTTTCACCGAAAATCGTACATTGGGATTTTGAGATATTCTTGTCTATCACATGCTCACAAAGCTTATGGCTTTGGTTCCAATGCATTCTGACATCGTTTGATGCCTCAAATCACCATTTTCGTACGGGTATGTATAGTTGTAATTTTCACCGAAAATCGTACATTGGGATTTTGAGGTATTCTTGTCTATCACATGCTCAGAAAGCTTATGGCTTTGGTTCCAATGCATTCCGATATCGTTTGGTGCCTCAAATCGCCATTCGAAGTTTCGTAGGGGTATAGTTGTAATTTTCACCGAAAATTGTACATTGGGATTTTGAGGTATTCTTGTCTATCACATGCTCACAAAGCTTATGGCTTTGGTTCCGATGCATTTCGACATCGTTTGGTGTCTCAAATCACGATTCGAAGTTTCGTAGGGAGTTGTAATTTTCACCGAAAATCGTACATTGGGATTTTGAGGTATTTTTGTCTATCACATGCTCACAAAGCTTATGGCTTTGGTTCCATGCATTCTCACATCGTTTGGTGCCTCAAATCACCATTCGAAGTTTCGTAGGGGTATAGTTGTAAGTTTCACCGAAAATTGTACATTGGGATTTTGAGGTATTCTTGTCTATCACATGCTCACAAAGCTTATGGCTATGGTTCCAATGCATTCCGACATCGTTTGGTGCCTCAAATCACCATCCGAAGTTTCGTACGGGTATAGTTGTAATTTTCACCGAAAATTGTACATTGGGATTTTTAGGTATTCTTGTCTATCACATGCTCACAAAACATATTGGCTTTGGTTCCAATGCATTCCGACATCGTTTGGTGCCTCAAATCACCATTCGAAGTTTCGTACTGGTATAGTTGTAATTTTCACCGAAAATCGTACATTGGGATTTTGAGGTATTCTTGTCTATCACATGCTCACAAAGCTAATGGCTTTGGTTCCAATGCATTCCGACATCGTTTAGTGGCTCAAATCACCATTCAAAGTTTCGTAGGGGTATAGTTGTAATTTTCACTGAAAATCGTACATTGGGATTTTGAGGTATTCTTGTCTATCACATGCTCACAAAGCTTATGGCTTTGGTTCCAATGCATTCTGACATCGTTTGGTTCCTCAAATCACCATTTTCGTACGGGTATGTATAGTTGTAATTTTCACCAAAAATCGTACATTGGGATTTTGAGGTATTCTTGTCTATCACATGCTCACAAAGCTTATGGCTTTGGTTCCAATGCATTTTGACATCGTTTGGTGCCTCAAATCACCATTCGAAGTTTCGTACAGGTATAGTTGTAATTTTCACTAAAAATCGTACATTGGGATTTTGAGGTATTCTTGTCTATCACATGCACACAGCTTATGGCGTTGGTTCCAATGCATTCCGACATCGTTTGGTGCCTCAAATCACCATTCAACGTTTCGTAGGGGTATAGTTGTAATTTTCACCGAAAATCGTACATTGGGATTTTGAGGTATTCTTGTCTATCACATGCTCACAAAGCTTATGGCTTTGGTTCCAATGCATTCCGACATCGTTTGGTGCCTCAAATCACCATTCGTAGTTTCGTAGGGGTATAGTTGTAATTATCACCGAAAATCGTACATTGGGATTTTGAGGTATTCTTGTCTATCACATGCTCAGAAAGCTTATGGCTTTGGTTCCAATGCATTCCGATATCGTTTGGTGCCTCAAATCGCCATTCGAAGTTTCGTAGGGGTATAGTTGTAATTTTCACCGAAAATTGTACATTGGGATTTTGAGGTATTCTTGTCTATCACATGCTCACAAAGCTTATGGCTTTGGTTCCAATGCATTCCGACATCGTTTGGTGCCTCAAATCACGATTCGAAGTTTCGTAGGGAGTTGTAATTTTCACCGAAAATCGTACATTGGGATTTTGAGGTATTCTTGTCTATCACATGCTCACAAAGCTTATGGCTTTGGTTCCAATGCATTCTCACATCGTTTGGTGCCTCAAATCACCATTCGAAGTTTCGTAGGGGTGTATAGTTGTAATTTTCACCGATAATTGTACATTGGGATTTTGAGGTATTCTTGTCTATCACATGCTCACAAAGCTTATGGCTGTGGTTCCAATGCATTCCGACATCGTTTGGTGCCACAAATCACCTTTCGAAGTTTCGTACGGGTATAGTTGTAATTTTCACCGAAAATCGTACATTGGGATTTTGAGGTATTCTTGTCTATCACATGCTCACAAAGCTTATGGCTTTGGTTCCAATGCATTCCGATATCGTTTGGTGCCTCAAATCACCATTCGAAGTTTCGTAGGGGTATAGTTGTAATTTTCACCGAAAATCGTACATTGGGATTTTGAGCTATTCTTGTCTACCACATGCTCACAAAGCTTATGGCTTTGGTTCCAATGCAATCCGACATCGTTTGGTTCCTCAAATCACCATTCGAAGTTTCGTAGGGGTATAGTTGTAATTTTCACCGAAAATTGTACATTGGAATTTTTAGGTATTCTTGTCTATCACATGTTCACAAAGCTTATTGGCTTTGGTTCCAATGCATTCCGACATCGTTTGGTGCCTCAAATCACCATTCGAAGATTCGTAGGGGTACAGTTGTAATTTTCACTGAAAATCGTACATTGGGATTTTGAGGTATTCTTGTCTATCACATGCTCACAAAGCTAATGGCTTTGGTTCCAATGCATTTCGACATCGTTTGGTGCCTCAAATCACCATTCGAAGTTTCGTAGGGGTATAGTTGTAATTTTCACCGAAAATCGTACACTGGGATTTTGAGGTATTCTTGTCTATCACATGCTCACAAAGCTTACGGCTTTGGTTCGAATGCATTCCGACATCGCTTGGTGGCTCAAATCACCATTCAAAGTTTCGTAGGGGTATAGTTGTAATTTTCACCGAAAATCGTACATTGGGATTTTGAGATATTCTTGTCTATCACATGCTCACAAAGCTTATGGCTTTGGTTCCAATGCATTCTGACATCGTTTGGTGCCTCAAATCACCATTTTCGTACGGGTATGTATAGTTGTAATTTTCACCGAAAATCGTACATTGGGATTTTGAGGTATTCTTGTCTATCACATGCTCAGAAAGCTTATGGCTTTGGTTCCAATGCATTCCGATATCGTTTGGTGCCTCAAATCGCCATTCGAAGTTTCGTAGGGGTATAGTTGTAATTTTCACCGAAAATTGTACATTGGGATTTTGAGGTATTCTTGTCTATCACATGCTCACAAAGCTTATGGCTTTGGTTCCGATGCATTCCGACATCGTTTGGTGTCTCAAATCACGATTCGAAGTTTCGTAGGGAGTTGTAATTTTCACCGAAAATCGTACATTGGGATTTTGAGGTATTCTTGTCTATCACATGCTCACAAAGCTTATGGCTTTGATTCCAATGCATTCTCACATCGTTTGGTGCCTCAAATCACCATTCGAAGTTTCGTAGGGGTATAGTTGTAAGTTTCACCGAAAATTGTACATTGGGATTTTGAGGTATTCTTGTCTATCACATGCTCACAAATCTTATGGCAATGGTTCCAATGCATTCCGACATCGTTTGGTGCCTCAAATCACCATCCGAAGTTTCGTACGGGTATAGTTGTAATTTTCACCGAAAATTGTACATTGGGATTTTTAGGTATTCTTGTCTATCACATGCTCACAAAGCATATTGGCTTTGGTTCCAATGCATTCCGACATCGTTTGGAATCACCATTCGAAGTTTCGTACTGGTATAGTTGTAATTTTCACCGAAAATCGTACATTGGGATTTTGAGGTATTCTTGTCTATCACATGCTCACAAAGCTAATGGCTTTGGTTCCAATGCATTCCGACATCGTTTAGTGGCTCAAATCACCATTCAAAGTTTCGTAGGGGTATAGTTGTAATTTTCACTGAAAATCGTACATTGGGATTTTGAGGTATTCTTGTCTATCACATGCTCACAAAGCTTATGGCTTTGGTTCCAATGCATTCTGACATCGTTTGGTTCCTCAAATCACCATTTTCGTACGGGTATGTATAGTTGTAATTTTCACCAAAAATCGTACATTGGGATTTTGAGGTATTCTTGTCTATCACATGCTCACAAAGCTTATGGCTTTGGTTCCAATGCATTTTGACATCGTTTGGTGCCTCAAATCACCATTCGAAGTTTCGTACAGGTATAGTTGTAATTTTCACTAAAAATCGTACATTGGGATTTTGAGGTATTCTTGTCTATCACATGCACACAGCTTATGGCGTTGGTTCCAATGCATTCCGACATCGTTTGGTGCCTCAAATCACCATTCAACGTTTCGTAGGGGTATAGTTGTAATTTTCACCGAAAATCGTACATTGAGATTTTGAGGTATTCTTGTCTATCACATGCTCACAAAGCTTATGGCTTTGGTTCCAATGCATTCCGACATCGTTTGGTGCCTCAAATCACCATTCGTAGTTTCGTAGGGGTATAGTTGTAATTTTCACCGAAAATCGTACATTGGGATTTTTGAGGTATTCTTGTCTATCACATGCTCACAAAGATTATGGCTTTGGTTCCAATGCATTCCGACATCGTTTGGTGCCTCAAATCACCATTCGAAGTTTCGTACGGGTATAGTTGTAATTATCACCGAAAATCGTACATTGGGATTTTGAGGTATTCTTGTCTATCACATGCTCAGAAAGCTTATGGCTTTGGTTCCAATGCATTCCGATATCGTTTGGTGCCTCAAATCGCCATTCGAAGTTTCGTAGGGGTATAGTTGTAATTTTCACCGAAAATTGTACATTGGGATTTTGAGGTATTCTTGTCTATCACATGCTCACAAAGCTTATGGCTTTGGTTCCAATGCATTCCGACATCGTTTGGTGCCTCAAATCACGATTCGAAGTTTCGTAGGGAGTTGTAATTTTCACCGAAAATCGTACATTGGGATTTTGAGGTATTCTTGTCTATCACATGCTCACAAAGCTTATGGCTTTGGTTCCAATGCATTCTCACATCATTTGGTGCCTCAAATCACCATTCGAAGTTTCGTAGGGGTATAGTTGTAAGTTTCACCGAAAATTGTACATTGAGATTTTGAGGTATTCTTGTCTATCACATGCTCACAAAGCGTATGGCTATGGTTCCAATGCATTCCGACATCGTTTGGTGCCTCAAATCACCATTCGAAGTTTCGTAGGGAGTTGTAATTTTCACCGAAAATCGTACATTGGGATTTTGAGGTATTCTTGTCTATCACATGCTCACAAAGCTTATGGCTTTGGTTCCAATGCATTCCAAAATGTTTTGGTGCCTCAAATCACCATTCAAAATTTCGTAGGGGTATAGTTGTAATTTTCACCGAAAATCGTACATTGAGATTTTGAGGTATTCTTGTCTATCACATGCTCACAAAGCTTATGGATTTGGTTACATGCTCACAAAGCTTATGGCTTTGGTTCCAATGCATTCCGACATCGTTTGGTGCCTCAAATCATCATTCAAAGTTTCGTAGGGGTATATTTGTAATTTTCACCGAAAATCGTACATTGGGAATTTGAGGTATTCTTGTCTATCACATGCTCACAAAGCTTATGGTTTTGGTTCCAATGCATTCCGACATCGTTTGGTGCCTCAAATCACCATCCGTAGTTTTTTTTTGGTTTAAAGTTCAATTGCATTAAAATAAAGGTAAAACTTGTACAAAAAAGCGCATAAGGGAATGGCCCTTACCGCACCAATGTAGCTATAGTATGCTACTCCAAATTACAAGGAATACCCAAATTGGGTTTATCCTAGTACTAAGTAAATCAACTACCGAGCTATATGCCACAATCCTTTAGCAGTTGATGTGATTTATCATTTATTCACTTCTAAAGGGGTGGTTGAATTCATAGGACCCCGCAACAGGGGATCAGCCATTTTATTCATTTCTTGTTCCATATCATTGCCTTCCAAAAGGGCAAATGGATTACGGTCAACAATCTCTTTCTTCTTCGTTAGTAACTCATTATCCTCTGGCATAATTTTTGTTGGAGAGGCAAGAATCTCATTAACCATACATTCAGCAGTTTCGTTGACCCCTTTCATCTTGTCCTTAGCTTGCTTTCGAGTTACTACCTTCCATGCATCAGACGTAGCCCTTTGGTCGATTGCGTTATTCTTTTGTACGTATATATGGACTGGTTTTGGTTTTTGTACAGCCTTCTTCACCAATCGGCAATCACCCTCTTTGTGTCCAAATGTGGTGCATAATGTGCACAAGGCTGGTTTCCATTCATATTCAATGAACACCTTTCGCGTCCCATTATACTCACCCGAGTCCGATGGTAAGAGCATGAAAACATGATCCTTAAACTTCGAGTGGATATCTACTACAACACAAACACGTGCATAGTCTAACCTTTCCATGGAGGATGTAAATGCATCTGGATATAGGGGTCGTCCAACTGAGCTAGCCACCATACTCAACCCCTCCGAAGTCCAATATTCGGTTGGCAAGTTTCTAAATTTTACCCATATTGGTACTTCTTGGTGATTTCGTTTTTCCAACGACATACCTTCTTTCCAACGCTCAAGAAATAGAGGCTGCCCCGCAAAGAGCCAAGGCCCTCCTTCAAGCACATTCATCATTTGAATCTCAGAATCAAACTTAAAGAAGAAGAAACCATTGGATGTGGATTTTACTTCGATCAGTCCACGCCAAATTGACATAGTAAAATTCTTGACAGCCATGAACGAAATTCGCTTGCCTAAAAAGTACCCCACCACCGTATTCTCCCATCGCTTCATACCTATTCGGGCTACATCCCAAGTAGGTTTGACAAAAACTTCACCATTGATGATCTCCGGTTTAATGTATTGAAGAGTTTTACGTGTAGAATTAGAGAATGAATGCAACTCATCAGATTTTCCATTTGTACTCACCTTAATATTTCCAAAGTAAATATGCTCTGGATTAGATTCAATGCAAGGAGATGGATTTGAATTCGAATCTGCCATATTTCCATTCTTCTTTGTATTTGCATCCACCAATTCCACCTTAGGCATGTCATTCACAACCAAATCAGCCAAATTAGGCTTATGGGAAATGCAATCCGCCCCAATGTCTTTATTTGGAAGTAAATCACCTTTCAAATTAGATAAATCAGCCTTGGAAGGAAATAAACCATCCTCTCTATTCACCTTTGGAAAGGAATCCTCTCCCAAATCAGCAAAATCAGCCTTTGATGGAAAGAAATCCACTTGATTTCCTGCCTTAGTAGTAGTCATCTTCTTCTTCAAACCTTCAAGTGACTCCTTTAATGGAGGATGGACGAATTTTCCTCCATTTTTACCCCCTTGATTAAGCTTCTCACGACTTAAAATCGGAAAATCAGAAATATTCGAACACAAAGGAGAACCTTGGTCATTTGAACTTGAATTGGGCTCGAAATTCTTAACAAAATTTGACATATCATCGATCCTAGAACAAAATTCGGACTTGGTACCATTTTTATCTCCAATTTTCATCTTTTCACGTATCAAGATCGGAGATGCAACTAAATTTGCAAATTTAGAATTATTCGGAGGATTTGAATTTGGAGAATCCTTTGAATCCAAATCCAGAACTTTAATGGCCTCTCTATTAGTGCCGTCAACCCTTGAAACCAATTGCAAAAATTCAGGAACATTAAACCCATCACCAAAAGATGGAATACGCTTTGTAATTGTGTCAAAATCTGGTGAAAAACGCTGAAATGAAGGCGAATTTGTATGGATTGATGTAGATGATGAAAATAAACCACAACTAGAAGAATAATTTGCCATAAAAATTGTTTAAAAGTTCAAGATAAATCTAAAAAATTCTAGAGAGATGTGAGAGCGTTTTTTCTAGAGAGAGAAACATCTCTTTTCATCACCATCCGTAGTTTCGTAGGGGTATAGTCGTAATTTTCAGCGAAAATCGTACATTGGGATTTTGAGGTATTCTTGTCTATCACATGCTCACAAAGCTTATTGCTTTGGTTTCAATGCATTCCGACATCGTTTGGTGCCTCAAATCACCATTCGAAGTTTCATACGGGTATAGTTGTAATTTTCACCGAAAATCGTACATTGGGATTTTGTGGTATTGTTGTCTATCACATGCTCACAAAGCTTATGGCTTTGGTTCCAATGCATTCCGACATCGTTTGGTGCCTCAAATCACCATTCAAAGTTTCGTAGGGGTATAGTTGTAATTTTCACCGAAAATCGTACATTGGGATTTTGAGGTATTCTTGTCTATCACATGCTCACAAAGCTTATGGATTTGGTTCCAATGCATTCCGACATCGTTTGGTGCCTCAAATCACCATTCGTAGTTTCGTATGGGTATAGTTGTAATTTTCACCGAAAATCGTACATTGGGATTTTGAGGCATTCTTGTCTATCACATGCTCACAAGACTCTTGTTTGAGCCTATTTATAGGCCACGTTTTGTTCATTAAGAGACACATCAATTTTCATTAAAAATTTGTGAGTTCAATCTCTCTCGTTCGTTAAGAACTTTTATCGAACTTATCGGAGAAATCTCCGTGGCGTTCATCCCGACTTATCAAACGGAAATCCATACCGTTTGTGGCGTCTTCATAACTTCTTTCCGACGTTCGAGTTCATAGATTCTATCGGGTCGAGGTCATCTATACCGAGGTTCGTTGTTACTATAGAATTTTGGGTTGAGGAAAACCGTTCATCTCATCAAACTAAAAATCGTTCTTGGAAAAATTCCGTGTGAACCAACTCTTCTTGGGGAAGGTTCGTATCATTTGGCACCAGAGCCAAGGTTGTTGTTTATCAAATTCAAAACTCAACCTTGTTCTTGTTCAACAAACCCTAGTACACACGTTTTTGTCTTTTTGTTTCCTTATCATCAAAACACACGTTTTTACCATTAAAAAAAAAAAAAAAAAAAAAACACTTTTGTTACCTTATCTCTCTCTCCTTTATAACTTCCAACATACCATAAATTTCATACCCTACCATACCATACCACAAACCCTACCATACCATAAACACATCCCAAATACACACGATTCCTGTTTTTTTTAACATCCGTATTTTTGTTCTTATTCAGCAGTCTGATTTTTTTTCTTTCCGTTTAGTTCGTGCCGTTCCCAAAGTTTGCTCCAGCAAAATTCAAAAAAAAAAAAAAAAATTCAAAAAAAAAAGAAAATCGAAAAAAAAGTAAATAAATAAAAAATAAATAAATAAATAAAGCTCGAAATTTTATTCGGGAATACGAGTTCGGAGAAGTTCGAGACGAACCGAGAGAGATATTGAGTGGAAAAAGGCAAGAGAGCTGTGAGTGCAATAGAGGGATCCCAGAAAAAGCCTAAAATACCTATATTGTGAGATTATTTTTTTTTCTTTTTTTTTATATAACATCATATTACTTTCTCTCTTTGTTTTCTTGTGTAGGAAATACGATATGTCTAACGAACACTCCACCGAAGGTAATGCACGAGGCGCAGAAAATAAATTGTTGTACGACGCATTAATAGCGGAGATGAGGAGGCTGATGAGAACCGAGATGGAACAACTTCAGGAGCAGATGGATCGGAACTTTGAGAATGCGAATAGAAGAAATCAAGTACCACGAAGGGGAGTGAGGGTCCATGATGATGAATTTGACGGGGTGGGTTTTGAAGAAGATGATGATCTTAACTCAGTGGTAGGCAATAGGAGGTTAGGAAGAGATAGAGAAGATAATAACTTAGGTAGTATTAAGGTACAAATACCATCTTTTCATGGGAGGAACGAGCCCGAGATATATCTAGAATGGGAAAAGAAGGTGGAGCTAGTATTTGATTGTCATAATTATTCGGAGCTTAAGAAGGTCAAATTAGCAGCAGTGGAATTCTCAGACTATGCTCTTACATGGTGGGATCAGGTAGTTATCGGTAGGAGAAGGAATAGGGAACCACCAATACAAACATGGGAAGAGATGAAAAGAGTCATGCGAAAACGGTTTGTTCCAAGCTATTACTACTGTGATCTGTTTAACAAATTGCAAAGTCTTCGCCAAGGAAATCGGAGTGTAGATGAATATTACAAGGAAATGGAGGTAGCCATGATTCGGGCGGATATACATGAGGATCGCGAGGCTACCATGGCTAGATTCTTGGTGATGAAAATCAGCCCATGCAAAATCCTACAAACAAGACGGATCCGTTGATCATTAAAGATGGGCCAATTACAAGAGCACGTGCTAAGAAGATCAAGGAAGCCATGATGGTTCTTGTAGCTAAAATAAAAGATCAAGTCCAAGAGTGCTCTTCAATGGGCCAAATGATGAATATTATTCAAGTTGGTGGGCTAGAGTTTTAATGAAGAGTTGGGCTTATTTCTTATCCAAAATTAAGGCCCAAGTTGAAGGATGAGTTGGGCTTATTTTCTTATCTAAAATTAAGGCCCAAGTTGAAGTAATTTCGTCCATATTTTTAAAGGCCCATAAAAAGGACTCTTCAAGATAGTCACATGCTTTGTTTAAGCTTTTAAAGGGATCCTAGAACATAGTGTACCATTCAAGGTATCTTTTGACTAGTTTTAGGGTGAATAAATGTGGTCAAAAGTGTCATCAAGATGTTTAGGGTAATTTTGGTCTAAAGTGTAATGAAGATGTTTTTAAGCATCTTAGGAGTCTTTTGTAGCCTATAAATAGGCATGTAAACATTTGTAAATGAGGAACCATTTTTAAGTATAAAAATTCCTTTGAATTTACTATCTCTTGTGAGAGTATTTTCTTTTGAGAACTTATCAAGATTCTTGAGCAAGATCTTGTGGCGTTCAACATACCGAGGTTCTTGGCTCATCCTATAGCCAACGGGTCGAGGTTTTTAAGCTCTATATAAGATCAAACCAGATTTCGATTTTGGGGAGATTCTTATCTCATACGTTGGGTTCTTAGATTATTATATCTAATGGGTCCTTCGTCGTCTACACATCATCGAAAAAAAAAATCGAGAAAAAAAAAATTCAAAAAAAAAAGAATACGATTTGTTGAGTTAGTACTCTAAAGAATCAATTTCAAGAATTCCTTGTTCCCTACATCTATATGACTAAGGGATTGTTGAAGGTTCTAGAAATTGTTCAAACTTGATTTTGTTCTCAAAATTTGAGTGGTAAAAGGCTTGAGTGGTGAGTTCATTAGAGGCGAGGTAAAAGCCTAAGAGTGATACACGAGTGGGTTGTGAGGTATTTTTTTTTTAGTGATACACGAGTGTTTTGTGCGAAAATTATATACCATGGAGGAAACACAAAATAACCAACAAGAAGCTTTTACACTTAATGCTATGCAACAACAATTTGCAAGATTGAGTGTAGTTCTTGAAGGCATCACGGATCGGCTAGAGAGATTAGAACAAGCTGCTCCAAGGGAATGTAGAAATCCTAATGTACCCCAACAACGAAGATATGAGGAGTGGAACGAGGAGGAAGAAGATGATGATATTGGGGCTACTCATGAATTCCAAAGGCGAGGAGGTAGAAGAAGGAGAAATGATACTATACCCCTACGAAACTACGAATGGTGATTTGAGGCACCAAACGATGTCGGAATGCATTGGAACCAAAGCCATAAGCTTTGTGAGCATGTGATAGACAAGAATACCTCAAAATTCCAATTTACGATTTCGGTGAAAATTACAAATTTACAACTATACCCCTACGAAACTTTGAATGGTGATTTGAGGCACCAAACGATGTCGGAATGCATTGGAACCAAAGCCATAAGCTTTGTGAGCATGAGATAGACAAGAATACCTCAAAATCCCAATGTACGATTTTCGGTGAAAATTACAACTATACCCGTTCGAAACTTCGAATAGTGATTTGAAGCACCAAACGATGTCGAAATGCATTGGAACCAAAGCCATAAGCTTTGTGAACATGTGATAACAAAGAATACCTCAAAATCTCAATGTACGATTTTCGGTGAAAATTACAACTATACCGCTACGAAACTTTGAATGGTGATTTGAGGCACCAAACGATGTCGGAATGCATTGGAACCAAAGCCATAAGCTTTGTGAGCATGTGATAGACAAAAATACCTCAAAAGCCCAATGTACGATTTTTGGTGAAAATTACAACTATACATACCCGTACGAAACTTCGAATGGTGATTTGAGGCACCAAACGATGTCGGAATGCATTGTAACCTAAGCCATAAGCTTTGTGAGCTGTGATAGATAAGAATACCTCAAAATCCCAATCTACGATTTTCAGTGAAAATTACAACTATACCCCTACGAAACTTTGAATGGTTATTTGAGGCACCAAACGATGTCGGAATGCATTGGAACCAAAGCCATAAATAAGCTTTGTGAGCATGTGATAGACAAGAATACCTCAAAATCTCAATGTATGATTTTCGGTGAAAATTACAACTATACCCTACGAAACTTCGAATGGTGATTTGAGGCACCAAACGATGTCGGAATGCATTGGAACCAAAGCCATAAGCTTTGTGAGCATGTGATAGACAAGAATACCTCAAAATCCCAATGTACGATTTTCGGTGAAAATTACAACTATACCCCTACGAAACTTCGAATGGTGATTTGAGGCACCAAACGAAGTCGAAATGCATTGGAACCAAAGCCATAAGCTTTGTGAGCATGTGATAGACAAGATTACCTCAAAATCCCAATGTACGATTTTCTCTGAAAATTTCAACTATACCCCTACGAAACTAGGAATGGTGATTTGAGGCACCAAACGATGTCGTAATGCATTGGAACCAAAGCCATAAGCTTTGTGAGCATGTGATAGACAAGAATACGTCAAAATCCCAATGTACGATTTTCGGTGAAAATTATAACTATACCCCTACGAAACTTTGAATGGTGATTTGAGGCACCAAACGATGTCAGAATGCATTGGAACCAAAGCCATAAGCTTTGTGAGCATGTGATAGACAAGAATACCTCAAAATCCCAATGTACGATTTTCGCTGAAAATTACAACTATACCCCTACGAAACTACGAATGGTGATTTGAGGCACCAAACGATGTCGGAATGCATTGGAACCAAAGCCATAAGCTTTGTGAGCATGTGATAGACAAGAATACCTCAAAATTCCAATTTACGATTTCGGTGAAAATTACAAATTTACAACTATACCCCTACGAAACTTTGAATGGTGATAAGCTTTTTCTCTATTTTTTTCTTTCTTTTCTTTTCTTCTTCTTCTCTTCTACTTTGTTCCACGTTTTCTTACTGTTTTCTCTCTTTCTTCTTTGTTAGTTTTATGTTTAGAAAATGATTTAACATATATATATATATATATATATATATTAGATAAAGTTTGGTAAAAGTGAGGCGGCAAAGGTGGTGACTAATGTAATAATAATAATAATATTATTATATTCTTATAATTATTTGCAGCTGCTAGCTTATTACGTGTTATACATTTATGCGTTATATATTCTACGTGTCATGTATTTAACTAATCGGGACATACCGGTAACACGTGAGTGACGCGTAGTGTATAAAATATTTTTACCCGATAATTATCCGGAAGGTTTAATGTACCGTATTCGATCAAAACTCTAATGTTAAGCGTGCTCATACCAGAGCAATCCTAAGATGAGTGACCTCCTGGGAAGCACCTCAATTTTTCCGTTCATTAGTTAATTCGTGATAAGTGCTAGACGTCATATCCGCTTAATCTAATTCGTTGATTGACTAAATGTCGTGCCTGCTTAATTGTCATTTCTACTTAACTAGTAGAGGATGCTAATTAAATGCATTCTAAATGCAGGTATCACATATGAGTGCGCAAGTATTTTCGTAAAATCATGCATTTATCATATAATTAGCAAATACTCATATTCGTGCAATCATGCCATTTTTATGCTATAAATCAATAAATGCTAACTGTATGATATGCTTATTGTTGGCCGGGTGTGAGATCATTGGGCATTACAACGATTTTCGGTGAAAATTACAACTATACCCCTACGAAACTTCAATGGTGATTTGAGGCACCAAACGATGTCAGAATGCATTGAAACCAAAGCCATAAGCTTTGTGAGCATGTGATAGACAAGAATACCTCAAAATCTCAATGTACGATTTTCGGTGAAAATTACAACTATACCCGTACGAAACTTCGAATGGTGATTTAAGGCACCAAACGATGTCGGAATGCATTGGAACCAAAGCCATAAGCTTTGTGAGCATGTGATAGACAATAATACCTCAAAATCCCAATGTACGATTTTCGGTGAAAATTACAACTATACCCGTACGAAACTTCGAATGGTGATTTAAGGCACCAAACGATGTCGGAATGCATTGGAACCAAAGCCATAAGCTTTGTGAGAATGTGATAGACAATAATACCTCAAAATCCCAATGTACGATTTTCGGTGAAAATTACAACTATACCCCTTCGAAACTTCGAATGGTGATTTGAGGCACCAAACGATGTCGGAATGCATTGGAACCAGAGCCGTAAGCTTTGTGAGCATGTGATAGACAAGAATACCTAAAAATACCAATGTACGATTTTCGGTGAAAATTACAACTATACGCCTACGAAACTTTAAATGGTGATTTAAGGCACCAAACGATGTCGGAATGCATTGGAACCAAAGCCATAAGCTTTGTGAGCATGTGATAGACAATAATACCTCAAAATCCCAATGTACGATTTTCGGTGAAAATTACAACTATACCCCTACGAAACTTCAATGGTGATTTGAGGCACCAAACGATGTCAGAATGCATTGAAACCAAAGCCATAAGCTTTGTGTGCATGTGATAGACAAGAATACCTCAAAATTCCAATGTACGATTTTCGGTGAAAATTACAACTATACCCGTACGAAACTTCGAATGGTGATTTAAGGCACCAAACGATGTCGGAATGCATTGGAACCAAAGCCATAAGCTTTGTGAGCATGTGATAGACAAGAATACCTCAAAATCCCAATGTACGATTTTCGGTGAAAATTACAACTATACCCTACGAAACTTCGAATGGTGATTTGAGGCACCAAACGATGTCGGAATGCAATGGAACCAAAGCCATAAGCTTTGTGAACATGTGATAACAAAGAATACCTCAAAATCTCAATGTACGATTTTCGGTGAAAATTACAACTATACCGCTACGAAACTTCGAATGGTGATTTGAGGCACCAAACGATGTCGGAATGCATTGGAACCAAAACCATAATCTTTGTAAGCATGTGATAGACAAGAATACCTCAAAATCCCAATGTACGATTTTCGCTGAAAATTACAACTATACCCCTACGAAACTACGAATGGTGATTTGAGGCACCAAACGATGTCGGAATGCATTGGAACCAAAGCCATAAGCTTTGTGAGCATGTGATAGACAAGAATACCTCAAAATTCCAATTTACGATTTCGGTGAAAATTACAAATTTACAACTATACCCCTACGAAACTTTGAATGGTGATTTGAGGCACCAAACGATGTCGGAATGCATTGGAACCAAAGCCATAAGCTTTGTGAGCATGAGATAGACAAGAATACCGCAAAATCCCAATGTACGATTTTCGGTGAAAATTACAACTATACCCGTACGAAACTTCGAATAGTGATTTGAGGCACCAAACGATGTCGAAATGCATTGGAACCAAAGCCATAAGCTTTGTGAACATGTGATAACAAAGGATACCTCAAAATCTCAATGTACGATTTTCGGTGAAAATTACAACTATACCGCTACGAAACTTTGAATGGTGATTTGAGGCACCAAACGATGTCGGAATGCATTGGAACCAAAGCCATAAGCTTTGTGAGCATGTGATAGACAAGAATACCTCAAAAGCCCAATGTACGATTTTTGGTGAAAATTACAACTATACATACCCGTACGAAACTTCGAATGGTGATTTGAGGCACCAAACGATGTCGGAATGCATTGTAACCTAAGCCATAAGCTTTGTGAGCTGTGATAGATAAGAATACCTCAAAATCCCAATGTACGATTTTCAGTGAAAATTACAACTATACCTTTACGAAACTTTGAATGGTTATTTGAGGCACCAAACGATGTCGGAATGCATTGGAACCAAAGCCATAAGCTTTGTGAGCATGTGATAGACAAGAATACCTCAAAATCCCAATGTACGATTTTCGGTGAAAATTACAACTATACCCTACGAAACTTCGAATGGTGATTTGAGGCACCAAACGATGTCGGAATGCAATGGAACCATAGCCATAAGCTTTGTGAACATGTGATAACAAAGAATACCTCAAAATCTCAATGTACGATTTTCGGTGAAAATTACAACTATACCGCTACGAAACTTCGAATGGTGATTTGAGGCACCAAACGATGTCGGAATGCATTGGAACCAAAGCCATAAGCTTTGTGAGCATGTGATAGACAAGAATACCTCAAAAGCCCAATGTACGATTTTTGGTGAAAATTACAACTATACCCCTACGAAACTTTGAATGGTGATTTGAGGCACCAAACGATGTCGGAATGCATTGGAACCAAAGCCATAAGCTTTGTGAGCATGTGATAGACAAGAATACCTCAAAAGCCCAATGTACGATTTTTGGTGAAAATTACAACTATACCCGTACGAAACTTCGAATAGTGATTTGAGGCACCAAACGATGTCGGAATGCATTGGAACCATAGCCATAAGCTTTGTCAGCATGTAATAGACAAGAATACATCAAAATCCCAAAGTACGATTTTCGGTGAAAATTACAACTATACCCCTACGAAACTTCGAATGGTGATTTGAGGCACCAAACGATATCGAAATGCATTGGAACCAAAGCCATAACCTTTGTGAGCATGTGATAGACAAGAATACCTCAAAATCCCAATGTACGATTTTCGGTGAAAATTACAACTATACCCCTACGAAACTTCAATGGTGATTTGAGGCACCAAACGATGTCAGAATGCATTGAAACCAAAGCCATAAGCTTTGTGAGCATGTGATAGACAAGAATACCTCAAAATCCGAATGTACGATTTTCGGTGAAAATTACAACTATACCCGTACGAAACTTCGAATGGTGATTTAAGGCACCAAACGATGTCGGAATGCATTGGAACCAAAGCCATAAGCTTTGTGAGCATGTGATAGACAATAATACCTCAAAATCCCAATGTACGATTTTCGGTGAAAATTACAACTATACCCCTACGAAACTTCGAATGGTGATTTGAGGCACCAAACGATGTCGGAATGCATTGGAACCAGAGCCGTAAGCTTTGTGAGCATGTGATAGACAAGAATACCTAAAAATCTCAATGTACGATTTTCGGTGAAAATTACAACTATACACCTACGAAACTTTGAATGGTGATTTAAGGCACCAAACGATGTCGGAATGCATTGGAACCAAAGCCATAAGCTTTGTGAGCATGTGATAGACAATAATACCTCAAAATTCCAATGTACGATTTTCGGTGAAAATTACAACTATACATACCCGTACGAAACTTCGAATGGTGATTTGAGGCACCAAACGATGTCGGAATGCATTGAAACCAAAGCCATAAGCTTTGTGAGCATGTGATAGACAAGAATACCTCAAAATTCCAATTTACGATTTCGGTGAAAATTACAAATTTACAACTATACCCCTACGAAACTTTGAATGGTGATTTGAGGCACCAAACGATGTCGAAATGCATTGGAACCAAAGCCATAAGCTTTGTGAGCATGAGATAGACAAGAATACCTCAAAATCCCAATGTACGATTTTCGGTGAAAATTACAACTATACCCGTACGAAACTTCGAATAGTGATTTGAGGCACCAAACGATGTCGAAATGCATTGGAACCAAAGCCATAAGCTTTGTGAACATGTGATAACAAAGAATACCTCAAAATCTCCATGTACGATTTTCGGTGAAAATTACAACTATACCGCTACGAAACTTCGAATGGTGATTTGAGGCACCAAACGATGTCGGAATGCATTGGAACCAAAGCCATAAGCTTTGTGAGCATGTGATAGACAAGAATACCTCAAAAGCCCAATGTACGATTTTTGGTAAAAATTACAACTATACATACCCGTACGAAACTTCGAATGGTGATTTGAGGCACCAAACGATGTCGGAATGCATTGTAACCTAAGCCATAAGCTTTGTGAGCATGTGATAGATAAGAATACCTCAAAATCCCAATGTACGATTTTCAGTGAAAATTACAACTATACCCCTACGAAACTTTGAATGGTTATTTGAGGCACCAAACGATGTCGGAATGCATTGGAACCAAAGCCATAAGCTTTGTGAGCATGTGATAGACAAGAATACCTCAAAATCCCAATGTTTGATTTTCGGTGAAAATTACAACTATACCCTACGAAACTTCGAATGGTGATTTAAGGCACCAAACGATGTCGGAATGCATTGGAACCAAAGCCATAAGCTTTGTGAGCATGTGATAGACAAGAATACCTCAAAATCCCAATGTACGATTTTCGGTGAAAATTACAACTATACCCCTACGAAACTTCGAATGGTGATTTGAGGCACCAAACGAAGTCGGAATGCATTGGAACCAAAGCCATAAGCTTTGTGAGCATGTGATAGACAAGATTACCTCAAAATCCCAATGTACGATTTTCTCTGAAAATTACAACTATACCCCTACGAAACTACGAATGGTGATTTGAGGCACCAAACGATGTCGGAATGCATTGGAACCAAAGCCATAAGCTTTGTGAGCATGTGATAGACAAGAATACCTCAAAATCCCAATGTACGATTTTCGGTGAAAATTATAACTATACCCCTACGAAACTTTGAATGGTGATTTGAGGCACCAAACGATGTCAGAATGCATTGGAACCAAAGCCATAAGCTTTGTGAGCATGTGATAGACAAGAATACCTCAAAATCCCAATGTACGATTTTCGGTGAAAATTACAACTATACCCGTACGAAACTTCAAATAGTGATTTGAGGCACCAAACGATGTCGGAATGCATTGGAACCATAGCCATAAGCTTTGTCAGCATGTGTTAGACAAGATTACCTCAAAATCCCAATGTACGATTTTCTCTGAAAATTACAACTATACCCCTACGAAACTACGAATGGTGATTTGAGGCACCAAACGATGTCGGAATGCATTGGAACCAAAGCCATAAGCTTTGTGAGCATGTGATAGACAAGAATACCTCAAAATCCCAATGTACAATTTTCGGTGAAAATTACAACTATACCCGTACGAAACTTCGAATGCTGATTTGAGGCACCAAACGATGTCGGAATGCATTGGAACCAAAACCATAATCTTTTTGTGAGCATGTGATAGACAAGAATACCTCAAAATCCCAATGTACGATTTTCGGTGAAAATTACAACTCTACCCGTACGAAACTTCGAATGGTGATTTGAGGCACCAAACGATGTCGGAATGCATTGGAACCAAAGCCATAAGCTTTGTGAGCATGTGATGGACAAGAATGCCTCAAAATTCCAATGTACGATTTTCGGTGAAAATTGCAACTATACCCGTACCAAAACTTCGAATGGTGATTTGAGGCACCAAACGATGTTGGAATGCATTGGAACCAAAACCATAAGCTTTGTGAGCATGTGATAGACAAGAATACCTCAAAATCCCAATGTACGATTTTCGGTGAAAATTACAACTATACCCATACGAAACTTCAAATGGTGATTTGAGGCACCAAACGATGTCGGAATGCATTGGAACCAAAGCCATAATCTTTGTGAGCATGTGATAGACAAGAATACCTCAAAATCCCAATGTACGATTTTCGGTGAAATTACAACTATACCCCTACGAAACTTCGAATGGTGATTTGAGGCACCAAACGATGTCGGAATGCATTGGAACCAAAGCCGTAAGCTTTGTGAGCGTGTGACAGAAAATATTAGCTCAAAAGCCCAATGTACGATTTTCGGTGAAAATTACAACTATACTCCTACGAAACTTCGAATGGTGATTTGAGGCATCAAACGATGTCGGAATGCATTGGAACCAAAGCCATAAGCTTTGTGAGCATGTGATAGACAAGAATACCTCAAAATTCCAATATACGATTTTCGGTGAAAATTACAACTAAACCCCTACGAAACTTCGAATGGTGATTTAAGGCACCAAACGATGTCGGAATGCATTGGAACCAAAGCCATAAGCTTTGTGAGCATGTGATAGACAAGAATACCTCAAAAGCCCAATGTACGATTTTCGGTGAAAATTACAACTATACCCTTACGAAACTTCGAATGGTGATTTGAGGCACCAAACGATGTCGGAATGCATTGGAACCAAAGCCATAAGCTTTGTGAGCATGTGATAGAAAATATTAGCTCAAAATCCCTATGTACGATTTTCGGTGAAAATTACAACTATACGCCTACGAAACTTCAAATGGTGATTTGAGGCACCAAACGATGTCGGAATGCATTGGAACCAAAGCCATAAGCTTTGTGAGCATGTGATAGACAACAATACCTCAAAATCCCAATGTACGATTTTTGGTGAAAATTACAACTATACCCCTACGTAACTTCGAATGGTGATTTGAGGCACCAAACGATGTCGAAATGCATTGGAACCAAAGCCATAAGCTTTGTGAACATGTGATAACAAAGAATACCTCAAAATCTCAATGTACGATTTTCGATGAAAATTACAACTATACCGCTACGAAACTTCGAATGGTGATTTGAGGCACCAAACGATGTCGGAATGCATTGGAACCAAAGCCATAAGCTTTGTGAGCATGTGATAGACAAGAATACCTCAAAAGCCCAATGTACGATTTTTGGTGAAAATTACAACTATACATACCCGTACGAAACTTCGAATGGTGATTTGAGGCACCAAACGATGTCGGAATGCATTGTAACCTAAGCCATAAGCTTTGTGAGCATGTGATAGATAAGAATACCTCAAAATCCCAATGTACGATTTTCAGTGAAAATTACAACTATACCCCTACGAAACTTTGAATGGTTATTTAAGGCACCAAACGATGTCGGAATGCATTGGAACCAAAGCCATAAGCTTTGTGAGCATGTGATAGACAAGAATACCTCAAAATCCCAATGTTTGATTTTCGGTGAAAATTACAACTATACCCTACGAAACTTCGAATGGTGATTTAAGGCACCAAACGATGTCGGAATGCATTGGAACCAAAGCCATAAGCTTTGTGAGCATGTGATAGATAAGAATACCTCAAAATCCCAATGTACGATTTTCGGTGAAAATTACAACTATACCCCTACGAAACTTCGAATGGTGATTTGAGGCACCAAACGAAGTCGGAATGCATTGGAACCAAAGCCATAAGCTTTGTGAGCATGTGATAGACAAGATTACCTCAAAATCCCAATGTACGATTTTCTCTGAAAATTACAACTATACCCCTACGAAACTACGAATGGTGATTTGAGGCACCAAACGATGTCGGAATGCATTGGAACCAAAGCCATAAGCTTTGTGAGCATGTGATAGACAAGAATACCTCAAAATCCCAATGTACGATTTTCGGTGAAAATTATAACTATACCCCTACGAAACTTTGAATGGTGATTTGAGGCACCAAACGATGTCAGAATGCATTGGAACCAAAGCCATAAGCTTTGTGAGCATGTGATAGACAAGAATACCTCAAAATTCCAATGTACGATTTTCGGTGAAAATTACAACTATACCCGTACGAAACTTCAAATAGTGATTTGAGGCACCAAACGATGTCGGAATGCATTGAAACCATAGCCATAAGCTTTGTCAGCATGTGTTAGACAAGATTACCTCAAAATCCCAATGTACGATTTTCTCTGAAAATTACAACTATACCCCTACGAAACTACGAATGGTGATTTGAGGCACCAAACGATGTCGGAATGCATTGGAACCAAAGCCATAAGCTTTGTGAGCATGTGATAGACAAGAATACCTCAAAATCCCAATGTACAATTTTCGGTGAAAATTACAACTATACCCGTACGAAACTTCGAATGCTGATTTGAGGCACCAAACGATGTCGGAATGCATTGGAACCAAAACCATAATCTTTTTGTGAGCATGTGATAGACAAGAATACCTCAAAATCCCAATGTACGATTTTCGGTGAAAATTACAACTCTACCCGTACGAAACTTCGAATGGTGATTTGAGGCACCAAACGATGTCGGAATGCATTGGAACCAAAGCCATAAGCTTTGTGAGCATGTGATGGACAAGAATGCCTCAAAATTCCAATGTACGATTTTCGGTGAAAATTGCAACTATACCCGTACCAAAACTTCGAATGGTGATTTGAGGCACCAAACGATGTTGGAATGCATTGGAACCAAAACCATAAGCTTTGTGAGCATGTGATAGACAAGAATACCTCAAAATCCCAATGTACGATTTTCGGTGAAAATTACAACTATACCCATACGAAACTTCGAATGGTTATTTGAGGCACCAAACGATGTCGGAATGCATTGGAACCAAAGCCATAATCTTTGTGAGCATGTGATAGACAAGAATACCTCAAAATCCCAATGTACAATTTTCGGTGAAAATTACAACTATACCCGTACGAAACTTCGAATGCTGATTTGAGGCACCAAACGATGTCGGAATGCATTGGAACCAAAGCCGTAAGCTTTGTGAGCATGTGATAGACAAGAATACCTCAAAAGCCCAATGTACGATTTTCGGTGAAATTACAACTATACCCCTACGAAACTTCGAATGGTGATTTGAGGCACCAAACGATGTCGGAATGCATTGGAACCAAAGCCGTAAGCTTTGTGAGCGTGTGACAGAAAATATTAGCTCAAAAGCCCAATGTACGATTTTCGGTGAAAATTACAACTATACTCCTACGAAACTTCGAATGGTGATTTGAGGCATCAAACGATGTCGGAATGCATTGGAACCAAAGCCATAAGCTTTGTGAGCATGTGATAGACAAGAATACCTCAAAATTCCAATATACGATTTTCGGTGAAAATTACAACTAAACCCCTACGAAACTTCGAATGGTGATTTAAGGCACCAAACGATGTCGGAATGCATTGGAACCAAAGCCATAAGCTTTGTGAACATGTGATAGACAAGAATACCTCAAAAGCCCAATGTACGATTTTCGGTGAAAATTACAACTATACCCTTACGAAACTTCGAATGGTGATTTGAGGCACCAAACGATGTCGGAATGCATTGGAACCAAAGCCATAAGCTTTGTGAGCATGTGATAGAAAATATTAGCTCAAAATCTCTATGTACGATTTTCGGTGAAAATTACAATTATACGCCTACGAAACTTCAAATGGTGATTTGAGGCACCAAACGATGTCGGAATGCATTGGAACCAAAGCCGTAAGCTTTGTGAGCGTGTGACAGAAAATATTAGCTCAAAAGCCCAATGTACGATTTTCGGTGAAAATTACAACTATACTCCTACGAAACTTCGAATGGTGATTTGAGGCATCAAACGATGTCGGAATGCATTGGAACCAAAGCCATAAGCTTTGTGAGCATGTGATAGACAAGAATACCTCAAAATTCCAATATACGATTTTCGGTGAAAATTACAACTAAACCCCTACGAAACTTCGAATGGTGATTTAAGGCACCAAACGATGTCGGAATGCATTGGAACCAAAGCCATAAGCTTTGTGAGCATGTGATAGACAAGAAAACTCAAAATCCCAATGTACGATTTTCGTGAAAATTACAACTATACACGCCTACGAAACTTCGAATGGTGATTTGAGGCACCAAATGATGTCGGAATGCATTGGAACCAAAGCCATAAGCTTTGTGAGCATGTGATAGACAAGAATACCTCAAAATCCCAATGTACGATTTTTGGTGAAAATTACAACTATACCTCTAAGAAACTTCAAATGGTGATTTGAGGAACCAAACGATGTCGGAATGCTTTGGAACCAAAGCCATAAGCTTTGTGAGCATGTGATAGACAAGAATACCTCAAAATTCCAATGTACAATTTTCGGTGAAAATTACAACTATACCCCTACAAAACTTCGAATGGTGATTTGAGGCACCAAACGATGTCGGAATGCATTGGAACCAAGGCCATAAGCTTTGTGAGCATGTGATAGACAAGAATACCTCAAAATCCCAATGTACGATTTTCGGTGAAAATTACAACTATACCCCTACGAAACTTCGAATGGTGATTTGAGGCACCAAACGATGTCGGAATGCATTGGAACCAAAGCCATAAGTTTTGTGAGCATGTGATAGACATGAATACCTCAAAAGCGCAATGTACGATTTTCGGTGAAAATTACAACTATACAACGAAACTTCGAATGGTGATTTGAGGCACCAAACGATGTTGGAATGTATTGGAACCAAAGCCATAAGCTTTGTGAGCATGTAATAGACAAGAATATCTCAAAATTGCAATGTACGATTTTCGGTGAAAATTACAACTATACCCCTACGAAACTTCGAATGGTGATTTGAGGCACCAAACGATGTCGGAATGCATTGGAACTAAAGCCATAAGCTTTGTGAGCATGTGATAGACAAGAATACCAAAAAGCCCAATGTACGATTTTCGGTGAAAATTACAACTATACCGCTACGAAATTCGAATGGTGATTTGAGGCACCAAACGATGTCGGAGTGCATTGGATCCAAATCCATAAGCTTTGTGAGCATGTGATAGACAAGAATACCTCAAAATCCTAATGTACGATTTTCGGTGAAAATTACAACTATACCCCTACGAAACTTCGAATGGTGATTTGAGGCACCAAACGATATCGAAATGCATTGGAACCAAAGCCATAAGCTTTGTGAGCATGTGATAGACAAGATTACCTCAAAAGCCCAATGTACGATTTTCGGTGAAAATTACAACTATACCCCTACGAAACTTCGAATGGTGATTTGAGGCACCAAACGATGTCGGAATGCATTGGAACCAAAGCCATAAGCTTTGTGAGCATGTGATAGACAAGAATACCTCAAAAGCCCAATGTACGATTTTCGGTGAAAATTACAACTATACCCTTACGAAACTTCGAATGGTGATTTGAGGCACCAAACGATGTCGGAATGCATTGGAACCAAAGCCATAAGCTTTGTGAACATGTGATAGACAAGAATACCTCAAAATTCCAATATACGATTTTGGTGAAAATTACAACTAAACCCCTACGAAACTTTGAATGGTGATTTAAGGCACCGAACGATGTCGGAATGCATTGGAACCAAAGCCATAAGCTTTGTGAGCATGTGATAGACAAGAATACCTCAAAAGCCCAATGTACGATTTTCGGTGAAAATTACAACTATACCCCTACGAAACTTCGAATGGTGATTTGAGGCACCAAACGATGTCGGAATGCATTGGAACCAAGGCCATAAGCTTTGTGAGCATGTGATAGACAAGAATACCTCAAAATCCCAATGTACGATTTTCGGTGAAAATTACAACTATACCCCTACGAAACTTCGAATGGTGATTTGAGGCACCAAACGATGTCGGAATGCATTGGAACCAAAGCCATAAGTTTTGTGAGCATGTGATAGACATGAATACCTCAAAAGCGCAATGTACGATTTTCGGTGAAAATTACAACTATACAACGAAACTTCGAATGGTGATTTGAGGCACCAAACGATGTTGGAATGTATTGGAACCAAAGCCATAAGCTTTGTGAGCATGTAATAGACAAGAATATCTCAAAATTGCAATGTACGATTTTCGGTGAAAATTACAACTATACCCCTACGAAACTTCGAATGGTGATTTGAGGCACCAAACGATGTCGGAATGCATTGGAACTAAAGCCATAAGCTTTGTGAGCATGTGATAGACAAGAATACCAAAAAGCCCAATGTACGATTTTCGGTGAAAATTACAACTATACCCCTACGAAATTCGAATGGTGATTTGAGGCACCAAACGATGTCGGAGTGCATTGGATCCAAATCCATAAGCTTTGTGAGCATGTGATAGACAAGAATACCTCAAAATCCTAATGTACGATTTTCGGTGAAAATTACAACTATACCCCTACGAAACTTCGAATGGTGATTTGAGGCACCAAACGATATCGAAATGCATTGGAACCAAAGCCATAAGCTTTGTGAGCATGTGATAGACAAGATTACCTCAAAAGCCCAATGTACGATTTTCGGTGAAAATTACAACTATACCCCTACGAAACTTCGAATGGTGATTTGAGGCACCAAACGATGTCGGAATGCATTGGAACCAAAGCCATAAGCTTTGTGAGCATGTGATAGACAAGAATACCTCAAAAGCCCAATGTACGATTTTCGGTGAAAATTACAACTATACCCTTACGAAACTTCGAATGGTGATTTGAGGCACCAAACGATGTCGGAATGCATTGGAACCAAAGCCATAAGCTTTGTGAACATGTGATAGACAAGAATACCTCAAAATTCCAATATACGATTTTGGTGAAAATTACAACTAAACCCCTACGAAACTTTGAATGGTGATTTAAGGCACCGAACGATGTCGGAATGCATTGGAACCAAAGCCATAAGCTTTGTGAGCATGTGATAGACAAGAATACCTCAAAAGCCCAATGTACGATTTTCGGTGAAAATTACAACTATACCCCTACGAAACTTCGAATGGTGATTTGAGGCACCAAACGATGTCGAAATGCATTGGAACCAAAGCCATAAGCTTTGTGAGCATGTGATAGACAAGAATACCTCAAAAGCCCAATGTACGATTTTCGGTGAAATTACAACTATACCCCTACGAAACTTCGAATGTTGATTTGAGGCACCAAACGATGTCGGAATGCATTGGAAGCAAAGCCGTAAGCTTTGTGAGCATGTGATAGACAAGAATACCTCAAAATCCCAATGTACGATTTTTGGTGAAAATTACAACTATACCCCTACGAAACTTCGAATGGTGATTTGAGGCACCAAACGATGTCGAAATGCATTGGAACCAAAGCTATAAGTTTTGTGAGCATGTGATAGACAAGAATACCTCAAAAGCCCAATGTACGATTTTCGGTGAAAATTACAACTATACCTCTACGAAACTTCGAATGGTGATTTGAGGCACCAAACGATGTCGAAATGCATTGGAACCAAAGCCATAAGCTTTGTGAGCATGTGATAGACAAGAATACCTCAAAAGCCCAATGTACGATTTTCGGTGAAAATTACAACTATACCCCTACGAAACTTCGAATGGTGATTTGAGGCACCAAACGATGTCGGAATGCATTGGAACCAAAGCCGTAAGCTTTGTGAGCATGTGATAGACAAGAATACCTCAAAATCCCAATGTACGATTTTTGGTGAAAATTACAACTATACCCCTACGAAACTTCGAATGGTGATTTGAGGCACCAAACGATGTCGAAATGCATTGGAACCAAAGCTATAAGCTTTGTGAGCATGTGATAGAGAAGAATACCTCAAAAGCCCAATGTACGATTTTCGGTGAAAATTACAACTATACCTCTACGAAACTTCGAATGGTGATTTGAGGCACCAAACGATGTCGAAATGCATTGGAACCAAAGCCATAAGCTTTGTGAGCATGTGATAGACAAGAATACCTCAAAAGCCCAATGTACGATTTTCGGTGAAAATTACAACTATACCCCTACGAAACTTCGAATGGTGATTTGAGGCACCAAACGATGTCGGAATGCATTGGAACCAAAGCCGTAAGCTTTGTGAGCAAGTGATAGACAAGAATACCTCAAAAGTGCAATGTACGATTTTCGGTGAAAATTACAACTATACCCCTACGAAACTTCGAATGGTGATTTGAGGCACCAAACGATGTTGGAATGTATTGGAACCAAAGCCATAAGCTTTGTGAGCATGTAATAGACAAGAATATCTCAAAATTGCAATATACGATTTTCGGTGAAAATTACAACTATACCCCTACGAAACTTCGAATGGTGATTTGAGGCACCAAACGATGTCGGAATGCATTGGAACTAAAGCCATAAGCTTTGTGAGCATGTGATAGACAAGAATACCAAAAAGCCCAATGTACGATTTTCGGTGAAAATTACAACTATACCCCTACGAAATTCGAATGGTGATTTGAGGCACCAAACGATGTCGGAGTGCATTGGATCCAAATCCATAAGCTTTGTGAGCATGTGATAGACAAGAATACCTCAAAATCCTAATGTACGATTTTCGGTGAAAATTACAACTATACCCCTACGAAACTTCGAATGGTGATTTGAGGCACCAAACGATATCGAAATGCATTGGAACCAAAGCCATAAGCTTTGTGAGCATGTGATAGACAAGATTACCTCAAAAGCCCAATGTACGATTTTCGGTGAAAATTACAACTATACCCCTACGAAACTTCGAATGGTGATTTGAGGCACCAAACGATGTCGGAATGCATTGGAACCAAAGCCATAAGCTTTGTGAGCATGTGATAGACAAGAATACCTCAAAAGCCCAATGTACGATTTTCGGTGAAAATTACAACTATACCCTTACGAAACTTCGAATGGTGATTTGAGGCACCAAACGATGTCGGAATGCATTGGAACCAAAGCCATAAGCTTTGTGAACATGTGATAGACAAGAATACCTCAAAATTCCAATATACGATTTTGGTGAAAATTACAACTAAACCCCTACGAAACTTCGAATGGTGATTTAAGGCACCTAACGATGTCGGAATGCATTGGAACCAAAGCCATAAGCTTTGTGAGCATGTGATAGACAAGAATACCTCAAAAGCCCAATGTACGATTTTCGGTGAAAATTACAACTATACCCCTACGAAACTTCGAATGGTGATTTGAGGCACCAAACGATGTCGAAATGCATTGGAACCAAAGCCATAAGCTTTGTGAGCATGTGATAGACAAGAATACCTCAAAAGCCCAATGTACGATTTTCGGTGAAAATTACAACTATACCCCTACGAAACTTCGAATGGTGATTTGAGGCACCAAACGATGTCGGAATGCATTGGAACCAAAGCCGTAAGCTTTGTGAGCATGTGACAGACAAGAATACCTCAAAATCCCAATGTACGATTTTTGGTGAAAATTACAACTATACCCCTACGAAACTTCGAATGGTGATTTGAGGCACCAAACGATGTCGAAATGCATTGGAACCAAAGCTATAAGCTTTGTGAGCATGTGATAGACAAGAATACCTCAAAAGCCCAATGTACGATTTTCGGTGAAAATTACAACTATACCTCTACGGAACTTCGAATGGTGATTTGAGGCACCAAACGATGTCGAAATGCATTGGAACCAAAGCCATAATCTTTGTGAGCATGTGATAAACAAGAATACCTCAAAAGCCCAATGTACGATTTTCGGTGAAAATTACAACTATACCCCTACGAAACTTCGAATGGTGATTTGAGGCACCAAACGATGTCGGAATGCATTGGAACCAAAGCCGTAAGCTTTGTGAGCAAGTGATAGACAAGAATACCTCAAAAGCCCAATGTACGATTTTCGGTGAAATTACAACAATACCCCTACGAAACTTCGAATGGTGATTTGAGGCACCAAACGATGTCGGAATGCATTGGAACCAAAGCCGTAAGCTTTGTGAGCATGTGATAGAAAATATCAGCTCAAAAGCCCAATGTACGATTTTCGGTGAAAATTACAACTATACTCCTACGAAACTTCGAATGGTGATTTGAGGAATCAAACGATGTCGGAATGCATTGGAACCAAAGCCATAAGCTTTGTGAGCATGTGATAGACAAGAATACCTCAAAATTCCAATATACGATTTTCGGTGAAAATTACAACTAAACCCCTACGAAACTTCGAATGGTGATTTAAGGCACCAAACGATGTCGGAATGCATTGGAACCAAAGCCTTATGTGAGCATGTGATAGACAAGAATACCTCAAAAGCCCAATGTACGATTTTCGGTGAAAATTACAACTATACCCTTACGAAACTTCGAATGGTGATTTGAGGCACCAAACGATGTCGGAATGCATTGGAACCAAAGCCATAAGCTTTGTGAGCATGTGATAGAAAATATTAGCTCAAAATCCCAATGTACGATTTTCGGTGAAAATTACAACTATACGCCTACGAAACTTCAAATGGTGATTTGAGGCACCAAACGATGTCGGAATGCATTGGAACCAAAGCCATAAGCTTTGTGAGCATGTGATAGACAACAATACCTCAAAATTCCAATGTACAATTTTTGGTGAAAATTACAACTATACCCCTACGAAACTTCGAATGGTGATTTGAGGCACCAAACGATGTCGAAATGCATTGGAACCAAAGCTATAAGCTTTGTGAGCATGTGATAGACAAGAATACCTCAAAAGCCCAATGTACGATTTTCGGTGAAAATTACAACTATACCCCTACGAAACTTCGAATGGTGATTTGAGGCACCAAACGATGTCGGAATGCATTGGAACCAAGGCCATAAGCTTTGTGAGCATGTGATAGACAAGAATACCTCAAAAGCCCAATATACGATTTTCGGTGAAAATTACAACTATACCCCTACGAAACTTCGAATGGTGATTTGAGGCACCAAACGATGTCGAAATGCATTGGAACCAAAGCTATAAACTTTGTGAGCATGTGATAGACAAGAATACCTCAAAATCCCAATGTACGATTTTCGGTGAAAATTACAACTATACCCCTACGAAACTTCGAATGGTGATTTGAGGCACCAAACGATGTCGGAATGCATTGGAACCAAAGCCGTAAGCTTTGTGAGCATGTGATAGAAAATATTAGCTCAAAAGCCAAATGTACGATTTTCGGTGAAAATTACAACTATACTCCTACGAAACTTCGAATGGTGATTTGAGGCACCAAACGATGTCGGAATGCATTGGAACCAAAGCCATAAGCTTTGTGAGCATGTGATAGACAAGAATACCTCAAAATCCCAATGTACGATTTTCGTGAAAATTACAACTATACGCCTACGAAACTTCGAATGGTGATTTGAGGCACCAAACGATGTCGGAATGCATTGGAACCAAAGCCATAAGCTTTGTGAGCATGTGATAGACAAGAATACCTCAAAATCCCAATGTACAATTTTCGGTGAAAATTACAACTATACCCCTACGAAACTTCGAATGGTGATTTGAGGCACCAAACGATGTCGGAATGCATTGGAACCAAGGCCATAAGCTTTGTGAGCATGTGATAGACAAGAATACCTCAAAATCCCAATGTACGATTTTCGGTGAAAATTACAACTATACCCCTACGAAACTTCGAATGGTGATTTGAGGCACCAAACGATGTCGGAATGCATTGGAACCAAAGCCGTAAGCTTTGTGAGCATGTGATAGAAAATATTAGCTCAAAAGCCAAATGTACGATTTTCGGTGAAAATTACAACTATACTCCTACGAAACTTCGAATGGTGATTTGAGGCACCAAACGATGTCGGAATGCAATGGAACCAAAGCCATAAGCTTTGTGAGCATGTGATAGACAAGAATACCTCAAAATCCCAATGTACGATTTTCGTGAAAATTACAACTATACGCCTACGAAACTTCGAATGGTGATTTGAGGCACCAAACGATGTTGGAATGCATTGGAACCAAAGCCATAAGCTTTGTGAGCATGTGATAGACAAGAATACCTCAAAAGCCCAATATACGATTTTCGGTGAAAATTACAACTATACCCCTACGAAACTTCGAATGGTGATTTGAGGCACCAAACGATGTCGAAATGCATTGGAACCAAAGCTATAAGCTTTGTGAGCATGTGATAGACAAGAATACCTCAAAAGCCCAATGTACGATTTTCGGTGAAAATTACAACTATACCTCTACGAAACTTCGAATGGTGATTTGAGGCACCAAACGATGTCGAAATGCATTGGAACCAAAGCCATAAGCTTTGTGAGCATGTGATAGACAAGAATACCTCAAAAGCCCAATGTACGATTTTCGGTGAAAATTACAACTATACCCCTACGAAACTTCGAATGGTGATTTGAGGCACCAAACGATGTCGGAATGCATTGGAACCAAAGCCGTAAGCTTTGTGAGCAAGTGATAGACAAGAATACCTCAAAAGCGAAATGTACTATTTTCGGTGAAAATTACAACTATACCCCTACGAAACTTCGAATGGTGATTTGAGGCACCAAACGATGTCGAAATGCATTGGAACCAAAGCCATAAGCTTTGTGAGCATGTGATAGACAAGAATACCTCAAAAGCCCAATGTACGATTTTCGGTGAAATTACAACTATACCCCTACGAAACTTCGAATGTTGATTTGAGGCACCAAACGATGTCGGAATGCATTGGAACCAAAGCCGTAAGCTTTGTGAGCATGTGATAGACAAGAATACCTCAAAATCCCAATGTACGATTTTTGGTGAAAATTACAACTATACCCCTACGAAACTTCGAATGGTGATTTGAGGCACCAAACGATGTCGAAATGCATTGGAACCAAAGCTATAAGCTTTGTGAGCATGTGATAGACAAGAATACCTCAAAAGCCCAATGTACGATTTTCGGTGAAAATTACAACTATACCTCTACGAAACTTCGAATGGTGATTTGAGGCACCAAACGATGTCGAAATGCATTGGAACCAAAGCCATAAGCTTTGTGAGCATGTGATAGACAAGAATACCTCAAAAGCCCAATGTACGATTTTCGGTGAAAATTACAACTATACCCCTACGAAACTTCGAATGGTGATTTGAGGCACCAAACGATGTCGGAATGCATTGGAACCAAAGCCGTAAGCTTTGTGAGCATGTGATAGACAAGAATACCTCAAAATCCCAATGTACGATTTTTGGTGAAAATTACAACTATACCCCTACGAAACTTCGAATGGTGATTTGAGGCACCAAACGATGTCGAAATGCATTGGAACCAAAGCTATAAGCTTTGTGAGCATGTGATAGAGAAGAATACCTCAAAAGCCCAATGTACGATTTTCGTTGAAAATTACAACTATACCTCTACGAAACTTCGAATGGTGATTTGAGGCACCAAACGATGTCGAAATGCATTGGAACCAAAGCCATAAGCTTTGTGAGCATGTGATAGACAAGAATACCTCAAAAGCCCAATGTACGATTTTCGGTGAAAATTACAACTATACCTCTACGAAACTTCGAATGGTGATTTGAGGCACCAAACGATGTCGGAATGTATTGGAACCAAAGCCATAAGCTTTGTGAGCAAGTGATAGACAAGAATACCTCAAAAGCGCAATGTACGATTTTCGGTGAAAATTACAACTATACCCCTACGAAACTTCGAATGGTGATTTGAGGCACCAAACGATGTTGGAATGTATTGGAACCAAAGCCATAAGCTTTGTGAGCATGTAATAGACAAGAATATCTCAAAATTGCAATATACGATTTTCGGTGAAAATTACAACTATACCCCTACGAAACTTCGAATGGTGATTTGAGGCACCAAACGATGTCGGAATGCATTGGAACTAAAGCCATAAGCTTTGTGAGCATGTGATAGACAAGAATACCAAAAAGCCCAATGTACGATTTTCGGTGAAAATTACAACTATACCCCTACGAAATTCGAATGGTGATTTGAGGCACCAAACGATGTCGGAGTGCATTGGATCCAAATCCATAAGCTTTGTGAGCATGTGATAGACAAGAATACCTCAAAATCCTAATGTACGATTTTCGGTGAAAATTACAACTATACCCCTACGAAACTTCGAATGGTGATTTGAGGCACCAAACGATATCGAAATGCATTGGAACCAAAGCCATAAGCTTTGTGAGCATGTGATAGACAAGATTACCTCAAAAGCCCAATGTACGATTTTCGGTGAAAATTACAACTATACCCCTACGAAACTTCGAATGGTGATTTGAGGCACCAAACGATGTCGGAATGCATTGGAACCAAAGCCATAAGCTTTGTGAGCATGTGATAGACAAGAATACCTCAAAAGCCCAATGTACGATTTTCGGTGAAAATTACAACTATACCCTTACGAAACTTCGAATGGTGATTTGAGGCACCAAACGATGTCGGAATGCATTGGAACCAAAGCCATAAGCTTTGTGAACATGTGATAGACAAGAATACCTCAAAATTCCAATATACGATTTTGGTGAAAATTACAACTAAACCCCTACGAAACTTCGAATGGTGATTTAAGGCACCAAACGATGTCGGAATGCATTGGAACCAAAGCCATAAGCTTTGTGAGCATGTGATAGACAAGAATACCTCAAAAGCCCAATGTACGATTTTCGGTGAAAATTACAACTATACCCCTACAAAACTTCGAATGGTGATTTGAGGCACCAAACGATGTCGAAATGCATTGGAACCAAAGCCATAAGCTTTGTGAGCATGTGATAGACAAGAATACCTCAAAAGCCCAATGTACGATTTTCGGTGAAAATTACAACTATACCCCTACGAAACTTCGAATGGTGATTTGAGGCACCAAACGATGTCGGAATGCATTGGAACCAAAGCCGTAAGCTTTGTGAGCATGTGACAGACAAGAATACCTCAAAATCCCAATGTACGATTTTTGGTGAAAATTACAACTATACCCCTACGAAACTTCGAATGGTGATTTGAGGCACCAAACGATGTCGAAATGCATTGGAACCAAAGCTATAAGCTTTGTGAGCATGTGATAGACAAGAATACCTCAAAAGCCCAATGTACGATTTTCGGTGAAAATTACAACTATACCTCTACGAAACTTCGAATGGTGATTTGAGGCACCAAACGATGTCGAAATGCATTGGAACCAAAGCCATAAGCTTTGTGAGCATGTGATAGACAAGAATACCTCAAAAGCCCAATGTACGATTTTCGGTGAAAATTACAACTATACCCCTACGAAACTTCGAATGGTGATTTGAGGCACCAAACGATGTCGAAATGCATTGGAACCAAAGCTATAAGCTTTGTGAGCATGTGATAGACAAGAATACCTCAAAAGCCCAATGTACGATTTTCGGTGAAAATTACAACTATACCTCTACGAAACTTCGAATGGTGATTTGAGGCACCAAACGATGTCGAAATGCATTGGAACCAAAGCCATAAGCTTTGTGAGCATGTGATAGACAAGAATACCTCAAAAGCCCAATGTACGATTTTCGGTGAAAATTACAACTATACCTCTACGAAACTTCGAATGGTGATTTGAGGCACCAAACGATGTCGAAATGCATTGGAACCAAAGCCATAAGCTTTGTGAGCATGTGATAGACAAGAATACCTCAAAAGCCCAATGTACGATTTTCGGTGAAAATTACAACTATACCCCTACGAAACTTCGAATGGTGATTTGAGGCACCAAACGATGTCGGAATGCATTGGAACCAAAGCCGTAAGCTTTGTGAGCATGTGATAGACAAGAATACCTCAAAATCCCAATGTACGATTTTTGGTGAAAATTACAACTATACCCCTACGAAACTTCGAATGGTGATTTGAGGCACCAAACGATGTCGAAATGCATTGGAACCAAAGCTATAAGCTTTGTGAGCATGTGATAGAGAAGAATACCTCAAAAGCCCAATGTACGATTTTCGGTGAAAATTACAACTATACCTCTACGAAACTTCGAATGGTGATTTGAGGCACCAAACGATGTCGAAATGCATTGGAACCAAAGCCATAAGCTTTGTGAGCATGTGATAGACAAGAATACCTCAAAAGCCCAATGTACGATTTTCGGTGAAAATTACAACTATACCCCTACGAAACTTCGAATGGTGATTTGAGGCACCAAACGATGTCGGAATGCATTGGAACCAAAGCCGTAAGCTTTGTGAGCAAGTGATAGACAAGAATACCTCAAAAGCGCAATGTACGATTTTCGGTGAAAATTACAACTATACCCCTACGAAACTTCGAATGGTGATTTGAGGCACCAAACGATGTTGGAATGTATTGGAACCAAAGCCATAAGCTTTGTGAGCATGTAATAGACAAGAATATCTCAAAATTGCAATATACGATTTTCGGTGAAAATTACAACTATACCCCTACGAAACTTCGAATGGTGATTTGAGGCACCAAACGATGTCGGAATGCATTGGAACTAAAGCCATAAGCTTTGTGAGCATGTGATAGACAAGAATACCAAAAAGCCCAATGTACGATTTTCGGTGAAAATTACAACTATACCCCTACGAAATTCGAATGGTGATTTGAGGCACCAAACGATGTCGGAGTGCATTGGATCCAAATCCATAAGCTTTGTGAGCATGTGATAGACAAGAATACCTCAAAATCCTAATGTACGATTTTCGGTGAAAATTACAACTATACCCCTACGAAACTTCGAATGGTGATTTGAGGCACCAAACGATATCGAAATGCATTGGAACCAAAGCCATAAGCTTTGTGAGCATGTGATAGACAAGATTACCTCAAAAGCCCAATGTACGATTTTCGGTGAAAATTACAACTATACCCCTACGAAACTTCGAATGGTGATTTGAGGCACCAAACGATGTCGGAATGCATTGGAACCAAAGCCATAAGCTTTGTGAGCATGTGATAGACAAGAATACCTCAAAAGCCCAATGTACGATTTTCGGTGAAAATTACAACTATACCCTTACGAAACTTCGAATGGTGATTTGAGGCACCAAACGATGTCGGAATGCATTGGAACCAAAGCCATAAGCTTTGTGAACATGTGATAGACAAGAATACCTCAAAATTCCAATATACGATTTTGGTGAAAATTACAACTAAACCCCTACGAAACTTTGAATGGTGATTTAAGGCACCAAACGATGTCGGAATGCATTGGAACCAAAGCCATAAGCTTTGTGAGCATGTGATAGACAAGAATACCTCAAAAGCCCAATGTACGATTTTCGGTGAAAATTACAACTATACCCCTACGAAACTTCGAATGGTGATTTGAGGCACCAAACGATGTCGAAATGCATTGGAACCAAAGCCATAAGCTTTGTGAGCATGTGATAGACAAGAATACCTCAAAAGCCCAATGTACGATTTTCGGTGAAAATTACAACTATACCCCTACGAAACTTCGAATGGTGATTTGAGGCACCAAACGATGTCGGAATGCATTGGAACCAAAGCCGTAAGCTTTGTGAGCATGTGACAGACAAGAATACCTCAAAATCCCAATGTACGATTTTTGGTGAAAATTACAACTATACCCCTACGAAACTTTGAATGGTGATTTGAGGCACCAAACGATGTCGAAATGCATTGGAACCAAAGCTATAAGCTTTGTGAGCATGTGATAGACAAGAATACCTCAAAAGCCCAATGTACGATTTTCGGTGAAAATTACAACTATACCTCTACGAAACTTCGAATGGTGATTTGAGGCACCAAACGATGTCGAAATGCATTGGAACCAAAGCCATAAGCTTTGTGAGCATGTGATGGACAAGAATACCTCAAAAGCCCAATGTACGATTTTCGGTGAAAATTACAACTATACCCCTACGAAACTTCGAATGGTGATTTGAGGCACCAAACGATGTCGGAATGCATTGGAACCAAAGCCGTAAGCTTTGTGAGCAAGTGATAGACAAGAATACCTCAAAAGCCCAATGTACGATTTTCGGTGAAATTACAACAATACCCCTACGAAACTTCGAATGGTGATTTGAGGCACCAAACGATGTCGGAATGCATTGGAACCAAAGCCGTAAGCTTTGTGAGCATGTGATAGAAAATATCAGCTCAAAAGCCCAATGTACGATTTTCGGTGAAAATTACAACTATACTCCTACGAAACTTCGAATGGTGATTTGAGGAATCAAACGATGTCGGAATGCATTGGAACCAAAGCCATAAGCTTTGTGAGCATGTGATAGACAAGAATACCTCAAAATTCCAATATACGATTTTCGGTGAAAATTACAACTAAACCCCTACGAAACTTCGAATGGTGATTTAAGGCACCAAACGATGTCGGAATGCATTGGAACCAAAGCCTTATGTGAGCATGTGATAGACAAGAATACCTCAAAAGCCCAATGTACGATTTTCGGTGAAAATTACAACTATACCCTTACGAAACTTCGAATGGTGATTTGAGGCACCAAACGATGTCGGAATGCATTGGAACCAAAGCCATAAGCTTTGTGAGCATGTGATAGAAAATATTAGCTCAAAATCCCAATGTACGATTTTCGGTGAAAATTACAACTATACGCCTACGAAACTTCAAATGGTGATTTGAGGCACCAAACGATGTCGGAATGCATTGGAACCAAAGCCATAAGCTTTGTGAGCATGTGATAGACAACAATACCTCAAAATCCCAATGTACAATTTTTGGTGAAAATTACAACTATACCCCTACGAAACTTCGAATGGTGATTTGAGGCACCAAACGATGTCGAAATGCATTGGAACCAAAGCTATAAGCTTTGTGAGCATGTGATAGACAAGAATACCTCAAAAGCCCAATGTACGATTTTCGGTGAAAATTACAACTATACCCCTACGAAACTTCGAATGGTGATTTGAGGCACCAAACGATGTCGAAATGCATTGGAACCAAAGCCATAAGCTTTGTGAGCATGTGATAGACAAGGATACCTCAAAAGCCCAATGTACGATTTTCGGTGAAAATTACAACTATACCCCTACGAAACTTCGAATGGTGATTTGAGGCACCAAACGATGTCGGAATGCATTGGAACCAAAGCCGTAAGCTTTGTGAGCATGTGATAGAAAATATTAGCTCAAAAGCCCAATGTACGATTTTCGGTGAAAATTACAACTATACTCCTACGAAACTTCGAATGGTGATTTGAGGCACCAAACGATGTCGGAATGCATTGGAACCAAAGCCATAAGCTTTGTGAGCATGTGATAGACAAGAATACCTCAAAATCCCAATGTACGATTTTCGTGAAAATTACAACTATACGCCTACGAAACTTCGAATGGAGATTTGAGGCACCAAACGATGTCGGAATGCATTGGAACCAAAGCCATAAGCTTTGTGAGCATGTGATAGACAAGAATACCTCAAAATCCCAATGTACAATTTTCGGTGAAAATTACAACTATACCCCTACGAAACTTCGAATGGTGATTTGAGGCACCAAACGATGTCGGAATGCATTGGAACCAAGGCCATAAGCTTTGTGAGCATGTGATAGACAAGAATACCTCAAAATCCCAATGTACGATTTTCGGTGAAAATTACAACTATACCCCTACGAAACTTCGAATGGTGATTTGAGGCACCAAACGATGTCGGAATGCATTGGAACCAAAGCCGTAAGCTTTGTGAGCATGTGATAGAAAATATTAGCTCAAAAGCCCAATGTACGATTTTCGGTGAAAATTACAACTATACTCCTACGAAACTTCGAATGGTGATTTGAGGCACCAAACGATGTCGGAATGCATTGGAACCAAAGCCATAAGCTTTGTGAGCATGTGATAGACAAGAATACCTCAAAATCCCAATGTACGATTTTCGTGAAAATTACAACTATACGCCTACGAAACTTCGAATGGTGATTTGAGGCACCAAACGATGTCGGAATGCATTGGAACCAAAGCCATAAGCTTTGTGAGCATGTGATAGACAAGAATACCTCAAAAGCCCAATATACGATTTTCGGTGAAAATTACAACTATACCCCTACGAAACTTCGAATGGTGATTTGAGGCACCAAACGATGTCGAAATGCATTGGAACCAAAGCTATAAGCTTTGTGAGCATGTGATAGACAAGAATACCTCAAAAGCCCAATGTACGATTTTCGGTGAAAATTACAACTATACCTCTACGAAACTTCGAATGTTGATTTGAGGCACCAAACGATGTCGAAATGCATTGGAACCAAAGCCATAAGCTTTGTGAGCATGTGATAGACAAGAATACCTCAAAAGCCCAATGTACGATTTTCGGTGAAAATTACAACTATACCCCTACGAAACTTCGAATGGTGATTTGAGGCACCAAACGATGTCGGAATGCATTGGAACCAAAGCCGTAAGCTTTGTGAGCATGTGATAGACAAGAATACCTCAAAATCCCAATGTACGATTTTTGGTGAAAATTACAACTATACCCCTACGAAACTTCGAATGGTGATTTGAGGCACCAAACGATGTCGAAATGCATTGGAACCAAAGCTATAAGCTTTATGAGCATGTGATAGACAAGAATACCTCAAAAGCCCAATGTACGATTTTCGGTGAAAATTACAACTATACCTCTACGAAACTTCGAATGGTGATTTGAGGCACCAAACGATGTCGAAATGCATTGGAACCAAAGCCATAAGCTTTGTGAGCATGTGATAGACAAGAATACCTCAAAAGCCCAATGTACGATTTTCGGTGAAAATTACAACTATACCCCTACGAAACTTCGAATGGTGATTTGAGGCACCAAACGATGTCGGAATGCATTGGAACCAAAGCCGTAAGCTTTGTGAGCAAGTGATAGACAAGAATACCTCAAAAGCGAAATGTACGATTTTCGGTGAAAATTACAACTATACCCCTACGAAACTTCGAATGGTGATTTGAGGCACCAAACGATGTTGGAATGTATTGGAACCAAAGCCATAAGCTTTGTGAGCATGTAATAGACAAGAATATCTCAAAATTGCAATATACGATTTTCGGTGAAAATTACAACTATACCCCTACGAAACTTCGAATGGTGATTTGAGGCACCAAACGATGTCGGAATGCATTGGAACTAAAGCCATAAGCTTTGTGAGCATGTGATAGACAAGAATACCAAAAAGCCCAATGTACGATTTTCGGTGAAAATTACAACTATACCCCTACGAAATTCGAATGGTGATTTGAGGCACCAAACGATGTCGGAGTGCATTGGATCCAAATCCATAAGCTTTGTGAGCATGTGATAGACAAGAATACCTCAAAATCCTAATGTACGATTTTCGGTGAAAATTACAACTATACCCCTACGAAACTTCGAATGGTGATTTGAGGCACCAAACGATATCGAAATGCATTGGAACCAAAGCCATAAGCTTTGTGAACATGTGATAGACAAGAATACCTCAAAATTCCAATATACGATTTTGGTGAAAATTACAACTAAACCCCTACGAAACTTCGAATGGTGATTTAAGGCACCAAACGATGTCGGAATGCATTGGAACCAAAGCCATAAGCTTTGTGAGCATGTGATAGACAAGAATACCTCAAAAGCCTAATGTACGATTTTCGGTGAAAATTACAACTATACCCCTACGAAACTTCGAATGGTGATTTGAGGCACCAAACGATGTCGAAATGCATTGGAACCAAAGCCATAAGCTTTGTGAGCATGTGATAGACAAGAATACCTCAAAAGCCCAATGTACGATTTTCTGTGAAAATTACAACTATACCCCTACGAAACTTCGAATGGTGATTTGAGGCACCAAACGATGTCGGAATGCATTGGAACCAAAGCCATAAGCTTTGTGAGCATGTGATAGACAAGAATATCTCAAAATCCCAATGTACGATTTTTGGTGAAAATTACAACTATACCCCTACGAAACTTCGAATGGTGATTTGAGGCACCAAACGATGTCGAAATGCATTGGAACCAAAGCTATAAGCTTTGTGAGCATGTGATAGACAAGAATACCTCAAAAGCCCAATGTACGATTTTCGGTGAAAATTACAACTATACCCCTACGAAACTTCGAATGGTGATTTGAGGCACCAAACGATGTCGGAATGCATTGGAACCAAAGCCGTAAGCTTTGTGAGCATGTGATAGAAAATATCAGCTCAAAAGCCCAATGTACGATTTTCGGTGAAAATTACAACTATACTCCTACGAAACTTCGAATGGTGATTTGAGGCATCAAACGATGTCGGAATGCATTGGAACCAAAGCCATAAGCTTTGTGAGCATGTGATAGACAAGAATACCTCAAAATTCCAATATACGATTTTCGGTGAAAATTACAACTAAACCCCTACGAAACTTCGAATGGTGATTTAAGGCACCAAACGATGTTGGAATGCATTGGAACCAAAGCCATAAGCTTTGTGAGCATGTGATAGACAAGAATACCTCAAAAGCCCAATGTACGATTTTCGGTGAAAATTACAACTATACCCTTACGAAACTTCGAATGGTGATTTGAGGCACCAAACGATGTCGGAATGCATTGGAACCAAAGCCATAAGCTTTGTGAGCATGTGATAGAAAATATTAGCTCAAAATCCCAATGTACGATTTTCGGTGAAAATTACAACTATACGCCTACGAAACTTCAAATGGTGATTTGAGGCACCAAACGATGTCGGAATGCATTGGAACCAAAGCCATAAGCTTTGTGAGCATGTGATAGACAACAATACCTCAAAATCCCAATGTACAATTTTTGGTGAAAATTACAACTATACCCCTACGAAACTTCGAATGGTGATTTGAGGCACCAAACGATGTCGAAATGCATTGGAACCAAAGCTATAAGCTTTGTGAGCATGTGATAGACAAGAATACCTCAAAAGCCCAATGTACGATTTTCGGTGAAAATTACAACTATACCCCTACGAAACTTCGAATGGTGATTTGAGGCACCAAACGATGTCGGAATGCATTGGAACCAAAGCCATAAGCTTTGTGAGCATGTGATAGACAAGAATATCTCAAAATCCCCATGTACGATTTTTGGTGAAAATTACAACTATACCCCTACGAAACTTCGAATGGTGATTTGAGGCACCAAACGATGTCGGAATGCATTGGAACCAAAGCCGTAAGCTTTGTGAGCATGTGATAGACAAGAATACCTCAAAATCCCAATGTACGATTTTTGGTGAAAATTACAACTATACCCCTACGAAACTTCGAATGGTGATTTGAGGCACCAAACGATGTCGAAATGCATTGGAACCAAAGCTATAAGCTTTATGAGCATGTGATAGACAAGAATACCTCAAAAGCCCAATGTACGATTTTCGGTGAAAATTACAACTATACCTCTACGAAACTTCGAATGGTGATTTGAGGCACCAAACGATGTCGAAATGCATTGGAACCAAAGCCATAAGCTTTGTGAGCATGTGATAGACAAGAATACCTCAAAAGCCCAATGTACGATTTTCGGTGAAAATTACAACTATACCCCTACGAAACTTCGAATGGTGATTTGAGGCACCAAACGATGTCGGAATGCATTGGAACCAAAGCCGTAAGCTTTGTGAGCAAGTGATAGACAAGAATACCTCAAAAGCGAAATGTACGATTTTCGGTGAAAATTACAACTATACCCCTACGAAACTTCGAATGGTGATTTGAGGCACCAAACGATGTTGGAATGTATTGGAACCAAAGCCATAAGCTTTGTGAGCATGTAATAGACAAGAATATCTCAAAATTGCAATATACGATTTTCGGTGAAAATTACAACTATACCCCTACGAAACTTCGAATGGTGATTTGAGGCACCAAACGATGTCGGAATGCATTGGAACTAAAGCCATAAGCTTTGTGAGCATGTGATAGACAAGAATACCAAAAAGCCCAATGTACGATTTTCGGTGAAAATTACAACTATACCCCTACGAAATTCGAATGGTGATTTGAGGCACCAAACGATGTCGGAGTGCATTGGATCCAAATCCATAAGCTTTGTGAGCATGTGATAGACAAGAATACCTCAAAATCCTAATGTACGATTTTCGGTGAAAATTACAACTATACCCCTACGAAACTTCGAATGGTGATTTGAGGCACCAAACGATATCGAAATGCATTGGAACCAAAGCCATAAGCTTTGTGAACATGTGATAGACAAGAATACCTCAAAATTCCAATATACGATTTTGGTGAAAATTACAACTAAACCCCTACGAAACTTCGAATGGTGATTTAAGGCACCAAACGATGTCGGAATGCATTGGAACCAAAGCCATAAGCTTTGTGAGCATGTGATAGACAAGAATACCTCAAAAGCCCAATGTACGATTTTCGGTGAAAATTACAACTATACCCCTACGAAACTTCGAATGGTGATTTGAGGCACCAAACGATGTCGAAATGCATTGGAACCAAAGCCATAAGCTTTGTGAGCATGTGATAGACAAGAATACCTCAAAAGCCCAATGTACGATTTTCTGTGAAAATTACAACTATACCCCTACGAAACTTCGAATGGTGATTTGAGGCACCAAACGATGTCGGAATGCATTGGAACCAAAGCCATAAGCTTTGTGAGCATGTGATAGACAAGAATATCTCAAAATCCCAATGTACGATTTTTGGTGAAAATTACAACTATACCCCTACGAAACTTCGAATGGTGATTTGAGGCACCAAACGATGTCGAAATGCATTGGAACCAAAGCTATAAGCTTTGTGAGCATGTGATAGACAAGAATACCTCAAAAGCCCAATGTACGATTTTCGGTGAAAATTACAACTATACCTCTACGAAACTTCGAATGGTGATTTGAGGCACCAAACGATGTCGAAATGCATTGGAACCAAAGCCATAAGCTTTGTGAGCATGTGATAGACAAGAATACCTCAAAAGCCCAATGTACGATTTTCGGTGAAAATTACAACTATACCCCTACGAAACTTCGAATGGTGATTTGAGGCACCAAACGATGTCGGAATGCATTGGAACCAAAGCCGTAAGCTTTGTGAGCAAGTGATAGACAAGAATACCTCAAAAGCCCAATGTACGATTTTCGGTGAAATTACAACTATACCCCTACGAAACTTCGAATGGTGATTTGAGGCACCAAACGATGTCGGAATGCATTGGAACCAAAGCCGTAAGCTTTGTGAGCATGTGATAGAAAATATCAGCTCAAAAGCCCAATGTACGATTTTCGGTGAAAATTACAACTATACTCCTACGAAACTTCGAATGGTGATTTGAGGCATCAAACGATGTCGGAATGCATTGGAACCAAAGCCATAAGCTTTGTGAGCATGTGATAGACAAGAATACCTCAAAATTCCAATATACGATTTTCGGTGAAAATTACAACTAAACCCCTACGAAACTTCGAATGGTGATTTAAGGCACCAAACGATGTTGGAATGCATTGGAACCAAAGCCATAAGCTTTGTGAGCATGTGATAGACAAGAATACCTCAAAAGCCCAATGTACGATTTTCGGTGAAAATTACAACTATACCCTTACGAAACTTCGAATGGTGATTTGAGGCACCAAACGATGTCGGAATGCATTGGAACCAAAGCCATAAGCTTTGTGAGCATGTGATAGAAAATATTAGCTCAAAATCCCAATGTACGATTTTCGGTGAAAATTACAACTATATGCCTACGAAACTTCAAATGGTGATTTGAGGCACCAAACGATGTCGGAATGCATTGGAACCAAAGCCATAAGCTTTGTGAGCATGTGATAGACAACAATACCTCAAAATCCCAATGTACAATTTTTGGTGAAAATTACAACTATACCCCTACGAAACTTCGAATGGTGATTTGAGGCACCAAACGATGTCGAAATGCATTGGAACCAAAGCTATAAGCTTTGTGAGCATGTGATAGACAAGAATACCTCAAAAGCCCAATGTACGATTTTCGGTGAAAATTACAACTATACCCCTACGAAACTTCGAATGGTGATTTGAGGCACCAAACGATGTCGGAATGCATTGGAACCAAAGCCATAAGCTTTGTGAGCATGTGATAGACAAGAATATCTCAAAATCCCCATGTACGATTTTTGGTGAAAATTACAACTATACCCCTACGAAACTTCGAATGGTGATTTGAGGCACCAAACGATGTCGAAATGCATTGGAACCAAAGCTATAAGCTTTGTGAGCATGTGATAGACAAGAATACCTCAAAAGCCCAATGTACGATTTTCGGTGAAAATTACAACTATACCTCTACGAAACTTCGAATGGTGATTTGAGGCACCAAACGATGTCGAAATGCATTGGAACCAAAGCCATAAGCTTTGTGAGCATGTGATAGACAAGGATACCTCAAAAGCCCAATGTACGATTTTCGGTGAAAATTACAACTATACCCCTACGAAACTTCGAATGGTGATTTGAGGCACCAAACGATGTCGAAATGCATTGGAACCAAAGCCATAAGATTTGTGAGCATGTGATAGACAAGGATACCTCAAAAGCCCAATATACGATTTTCGGTGAAAATTACAACTATACCCCTACGAAACTTCGAATGGTGATTTGAGGCACCAAACGATGTCGAAATGCATTGGAACCAAAGCTATAAGCTTTGTGAGCATGTGATAGACAAGAATACCTCAAAAGCCCAATGTACGATTTTCGGTGAAAATTACAACTATACCTCTACGAAACTTCGAATGGTGATTTGAGGCACCAAACGATGTCGAAATGCATTGGAACCAAAGCCATAAGCTTTGTGAGCATGTGATAGACAAGAATACCTCAAAAGCCCAATGTACGATTTTCGGTGAAAATTACAACTATACCCCTACGAAACTTCGAATGGTGATTTGAGGCACCAAACGATGTCGGAATGCATTGGAACCAAAGCCGTAAGCTTTGTGAGCAAGTGATAGACAAGAATACCTCAAAAGCCCAATGTACGATTTTCGGTGAAATTACAACTATACCCCTACGAAACTTCGAATGGTGATTTGAGGCACCAAACGATGTCGGAATGCATTGGAACCAAAGCCGTAAGCTTTGTGAGCATGTGATAGAAAATATCAGCTCAAAAGCCCAATGTACGATTTTCGGTGAAAATTACAACTATACTCCTACGAAACTTCGAATGGTGATTTGAGGCATCAAACGATGTCGGAATGCATTGGAACCAAAGCCATAAGCTTTGTGAGCATGTGATAGACAAGAATACCTCAAAATTCCAATATACGATTTTCGGTGAAAATTACAACTAAACCCCTACGAAACTTCGAATGGTGATTTAAGGCACCAAACGATGTTGGAATGCATTGGAACCAAAGCCATAAGCTTTGTGAGCATGTGATAGACAAGAATACCTCAAAAGCCCAATGTACGATTTTCGGTGAAAATTACAACTATACCCTTACGAAACTTCGAATGGTGATTTGAGGCACCAAACGATGTCGGAATGCATTGGAACCAAAGCCATAAGCTTTGTGAGCATGTGATAGAAAATATTAGCTCAAAATCCCAATGTACGATTTTCGGTGAAAATTACAACTATACGCCTACGAAACTTCAAATGGTGATTTGAGGCACCAAACGATGTCGGAATGCATTGGAACCAAAGCCATAAGCTTTGTGAGCATGTGATAGACAACAATACCTCAAAATCCCAATGTACAATTTTTGGTGAAAATTACAACTATACCCCTACGAAACTTCGAATGGTGATTTGAGGCACCAAACGATGTCGAAATGCATTGGAACCAAAGCTATAAGCTTTGTGAGCATGTGATAGACAAGAATACCTCAAAAGCCCAATGTACGATTTTCGGTGAAAATTACAACTATACCCCTACGAAACTTCGAATGGTGATTTGAGGCACCAAACGATGTCGGAATGCATTGGAACCAAAGCCATAAGCTTTGTGAGCATGTGATAGACAAGAATATCTCAAAATCCCCATGTACGATTTTTGGTGAAAATTACAACTATACCCCTACGAAACTTCGAATGGTGATTTGAGGCACCAAACGATGTCGAAATGCATTGGAACCAAAGCTATAAGCTTTGTGAGAATGTGATAGACAAGAATACCTCAAAAGCCCAATGTACGATTTTCGGTGAAAATTACAACTATACCTCTACGAAACTTCGAATGGTGATTTGAGGCACCAAACGATGTCGAAATGCATTGGAACCAAAGCCATAAGCTTTGTGAGCATGTGATAGACAAGGATACCTCAAAAGCCCAATGTACGATTTTCGGTGAAAATTACAACTATACCCCTACGAAACTTCGAATGGTGATTTGAGGCACCAAACGATGTCGAAATGCATTGGAACCAAAGCCATAAGATTTGTGAGCATGTGATAGACAAGGATACCTCAAAAGCCCAATATACGATTTTCGGTGAAAATTACAACTATACCCCTACGAAACTTCGAATGGTGATTTGAGGCACCAAACGATGTCGAAATGCATTGGAACCAAAGCTATAAGCTTTGTGAGCATGTGATAGACAAGAATACCTCAAAAGCCCAATGTACGATTTTCGGTGAAAATTACAACTATACCTCTACGAAACTTCGAATGGTGATTTGAGGCACCAAACGATGTCGAAATGCATTGGAACCAAAGCCATAAGCTTTGTGAGCATGTGATAGACAAGAATACCTCAAAAGCCCAATATACGATTTTCGGTGAAAATTACAACTATACCCCTACGAAACTTCGAATGGTGATTTGAGGCACCAAACGATGTCGAAATGCATTGGAACCAAAGCTATAAGCTTTGTGAGCATGTGATAGACAAGAATACCTCAAAAGCCCAATGTACGATTTTCGGTGAAAATTACAACTATACCTCTACGAAACTTCGAATGGTGATTTGAGGCACCAAACGATGTCGAAATGCATTGGAACCAAAGCCATAAGCTTTGTGAGCATGTGATAGACAAGAATACCTCAAAAGCCCAATGTACGATTTTCGGTGAAAATTACAACTATACCCTTACGAAACTTCGAATGGTGATTTGAGGCACCAAACGATGTCGGAATGCATTGGAACCAAAGCCATAAGCTTTGTGAGCATGTGATAGAAAATATTAGCTCAAAATCCCAATGTACGATTTTCGGTGAAAATTACAACTATACGCCTACGAAACTTCAAATGGTGATTTGAGGCACCAAACGATGTCGGAATGCATTGGAACCAAAGCCATAAGCTTTGTGAGCATGTGATAGACAACAATACCTCAAAATCCCAATGTACAATTTTTGGTGAAAATTACAACTATACCCCTACGAAACTTCGAATGGTGATTTGAGGCACCAAACGATGTCGAAATGCATTGGAACCAAAGCTATAAGCTTTGTGAGCATGTGATAGACAAGAATACCTCAAAAGCCCAATGTACGATTTTCGGTGAAAATTACAACTATACCCCTACGAAACTTCGAATGGTGATTTGAGGCACCAAACGATGTCGGAATGCATTGGAACCAAAGCCATAAGCTTTGTGAGCATGTGATAGACAAGAATATCTCAAAATCCCCATGTACGATTTTTGGTGAAAATTACAACTATACCCCTACGAAACTTCGAATGGTGATTTGAGGCACCAAACGATGTCGAAATGCATTGGAACCAAAGCTATAAGCTTTGTGAGCATGTGATAGACAAGAATACCTCAAAAGCCCAATGTACGATTTTCGGTGAAAATTACAACTATACCTCTACGAAACTTCGAATGGTGATTTGAGGCACCAAACGATGTCGAAATGCATTGGAACCAAAGCCATAAGCTTTGTGAGCATGTGATAGACAAGGATACCTCAAAAGCCCAATGTACGATTTTCGGTGAAAATTACAACTATACCCCTACGAAACTTCGAATGGTGATTTGAGGCACCAAACGATGTCGAAATGCATTGGAACCAAAGCCATAAGATTTGTGAGCATGTGATAGACAAGGATACCTCAAAAGCCCAATATACGATTTTCGGTGAAAATTACAACTATACCCCTACGAAACTTCGAATGGTGATTTGAGGCACCAAACGATGTCGAAATGCATTGGAACCAAAGCTATAAGCTTTGTGAGCATGTGATAGACAAGAATACCTCAAAAGCCCAATGTACGATTTTCGGTGAAAATTACAACTATACCTCTACGAAACTTCGAATGGTGATTTGAGGCACCAAACGATGTCGAAATGCATTGGAACCAAAGCCATAAGCTTTGTGAGCATGTGATAGACAAGAATACCTCAAAAGCCCAATATACGATTTTCGGTGAAAATTACAACTATACCCCTACGAAACTTCGAATGGTGATTTGAGGCACCAAACGATGTCGAAATGCATTGGAACCAAAGCTATAAGCTTTGTGAGCATGTGATAGACAAGAATACCTCAAAAGCCCAATGTACGATTTTCGGTGAAAATTACAACTATACCTCTACGAAACTTCGAATGGTGATTTGAGGCACCAAACGATGTCGAAATGCATTGGAACCAAAGCCATAAGCTTTGTGAGCATGTGATAGACAAGAATACCTCAAAAGCCCAATGTACGATTTTCGGTGAAAATTACAACTATACCCCTACGAAACTTCGAATGGTGATTTGAGGCACCAAACGATGTCGGAATGCATTGGAACCAAAGCCGTAAGCTTTCTGAGCAAGTGATAGACAAGAATACCTCAAAAGCGCAATGTACGATTTTCGGTGAAAATTACAACTATACCCCTACGAAACTTCGAATGGTGATTTGAGGCACCAAACGATGTTGGAATGTATTGGAACCAAAGCCATAAGCTTTGTGAGCATGTAATAGACAAGAATATCTCAAAATTGCAATATACGATTTTCGGTGAAAATTACAACTATACCCCTACGAAACTTCGAATGGTGATTTGAGGCACCAAACGATGTCGGAATGCATTGGAACTAAAGCCATAAGTTTTGTGAGCATGTGATAGACAAGAATACCAAAAAGCCCAATGTACGATTTTCGGTGAAAATTACAACTATACCCCTACGAAATTCGAATGGTGATTTGAGGCACCAAACGATGTCGGAGTGCATTGGATCCAAATCCATAAGCTTTGTGAGCATGTGATAGACAAGAATACCTCAAAATCCTAATGTACGATTTTCGGTGAAAATTACAACTATACCCCTACGAAACTTCGAATGGTGATTTGAGGCACCAAACGATATCGAAATGCATTGGAACCAAAGCCATAAGCTTTGTGAGCATGTGATAGACAAGATTACCTCAAAAGCCCAATGTACGATTTTCGGTGAAAATTACAACTATACCCCTACGAAACTTCGAATGGTGATTTGAGGCACCAAACGATGTCGGAATGCATTGGAACCAAAGCCATAAGCTTTGTGAGCATGTGATAGACAAGAATACCTCAAAAGCCCAATGTACGATTTTCGGTGAAAATTACAACTATACCCTTACGAAACTTCGAATGGTGATTTGAGGCACCAAACGATGTCGGAATGCATTGGAACCAAAGCCATAAGCTTTGTGAACATGTGATAGACAAGAATACCTCAAAATTCCAATATACGATTTTGGTGAAAATTACAACTAAACCCCTACGAAACTTCGAATGGTGATTTAAGGCACCAAACGATGTCGGAATGCATTGGAACCAAAGCCATAAGCTTTGTGAGCATGTGATAGACAAGAATACCTCAAAAGCCCAATGTACGATTTTCGGTGAAAATTACAACTATACCCCTACGAAACTTCGAATGGTGATTTGAGGCACCAAACGATGTCGAAATGCATTGGAACCAAAGCCATAAGCTTTGTGAGCATGTGATAGACAAGAATACCTCAAAAGCCCAATGTACGATTTTCGGTGAAAATTACAACTATACCCCTACGAAACTTCGAATGGTGATTTGAGGCACCAAACGATGTCGGAATGCATTGGAACCAAAGCCGTAAGCTTTGTGAGCATGTGATAGACAAGAATACCTCAAAATCCCAATGTACGATTTTTGGTGAAAATTACAACTATACCCCTACGAAACTTCGAATGGTGATTTGAGGCACCAAACGATGTCGAAATGCATTGGAACCAAAGCTATAAGCTTTGTGAGCATGTGATAGACAAGAATACCTCAAAAGCCCAATGTACGATTTTCGGTGAAAATTACAACTATACCTCTACGAAACTTCGAATGGTGATTTGAGGCACCAAACGATGTCGAAATGCATTGGAACCAAAGCCATAAGCTTTGTGAGCATGTGATAGACAAGAATACCTCAAAAGCCCAATGTACGATTTTCGGTGAAAATTACAACTATACCCCTACGAAACTTCGAATGGTGATTTGAGGCACCAAACGATGTCGGAATGCATTGGAACCAAAGCCGTAAGCTTTGTGAGCAAGTGATAGACAAGAATACCTCAAAAGCCCAATGTACGATTTTCGGTGAAATTACAACTATACCCCTACGAAACTTCGAATGGTGATTTGAGGCACCAAACGATGTCGGAATGCATTGGAACCAAAGCCGTAAGCTTTGTGAGCATGTGATAGAAAATATCAGCTCAAAAGCCCAATGTACGATTTTCGGTGAAAATTACAACTATACTCCTACGAAACTTCGAATGGTGATTTGAGGCATCAAACGATGTCGGAATGCATTGGAACCAAAGCCATAAGCTTTGTGAGCATGTGATAGACAAGAATACCTCAAAATTCCAATATACGATTTTCGGTGAAAATTACAACTAAACCCCTACGAAACTTCGAATGGTGATTTAAGGCACCAAACGATGTCGGAATGCATTGGAACCAAAGCCATAAGCTTTGTGAGCATGTGATAGACAAGAATACCTCAAAAGCCCAATGTACGATTTTCGGTGAAAATTACAACTATACCCTTACGAAACTTCGAATGGTGATTTGAGGCACCAAACGATGTCGGAATGCATTGGAACCAAAGCCATAAGCTTTGTGAGCATGTGATAGAAAATATTAGCTCAAAATCCCAATGTACGATTGATGTGGATACGACGAAGGACCCATTAGATATAATGATCTAAGAACCCAACGTATGAGATAAGAATCTCCCCAAAATCGAAAATCTGGTTTGATCTTATATAGAGCTTAAAAACCTCGACCCGTTGGCTATAGGAAGAGCCAAGAACCTCGGTATGTTGAACGCCACAAGATTTGCTCAAGAATCTTGATAAGTTCTCAAAAGAAAATACTCTCACAAAAGATAGTAAATTCAAAGGAATTTTATACTTAAAATTGATGATCATATACAAATGTTTACAAGCCTATTTATAGGCAACAAAAGACTCCTAAGATGCTTAAAACATCTTGATGACACTTTAACCACTTTTACCCTAAACATCTTGATGACACTTCTTTTACCATATTTATTCACTCAAAGACTAGTCAAAAGATCCCTTCTATGTTCTAGGATTCTTTTAAAGACTTAAACAATACATTTATTATCCCTTGATAGTACACTATGTTCTAGGATTCTTTTAAAGACTTATACAATACATTTTATTCTCTTGACGAGTCACTTTTATGGGCCTTTGGAATATGGACGAAAATTATCTTCAACTTGGGCCTTAATTTTGGATAAGAAATAAGCCCAACTCTTGTAGGATTCTTGATTGTAAGAAATAAGCCCAACTCCTTCATTAAAACTCTAGCCCACCAACTTGAATAATATTCATAATTTGGCCCATTGAAGTGGCCTCTTGGACTTGATCTTTTACTTCATTTACAAGAACCATCATGGCTTCCTTGATCTTCTTAGCACGTGCTCTTGTAATTGGTCCATCTTTAATGATCAAAGGATCCGTCTTGTTTGTAGGGTTTTGCATGGGCTGATTTACATCATTCCCTTCCTCTTCAAAAGGATTCGTCCTCGAATCTATATCACCAAAATAAGGAGAAAGATCAGTAACATTGAAAGTTGCACTTACGTTATACTCACCTGGAAGGTCTAGTTTATAGGCATTGTCATTGATTCGTGCAATCACTTGAAATGGTCCATCTCCTCGTGGTTGCAATTTTGACTTTCTCTGGCCTGAAAATCTCTCCTTTCTCAAGTGTAACCAAACCCAATCTCCGGGCTCAAATATGACTTGTTTACGACCTTTGTTAGCTTGCTTGACGTACTGCTCAGTTCTTTTTTCAATGTTGAGTCTCACCTTTTCATGCAATTTCTTAATCATCTCAGCTTTCGCTTTTCCATCAAGGCTTGAACGTTCGTCGATAGGTATTGGAATAAGATCCAGTGGACTTAGTGGATTAAAACCATATACAACTTCAAATGGAGAGTGATTAGTAGCAGAATGGATACTTCTATTATATGCAAATTCAGCAAAGGACAAACAATCTTCCCAATTTTTCAAGTTCTTTTTAATTAAAATTCTAAGCAATTGAGACAATGTTCTATTGACAACTTCAGTTTGTCCATCTGTTTGGGGGTGACATGTAGTAGAAAATAGAAGTTTAGTTCCTAATTTACCCCATAAAACACGCCAAAAGTGACTCAAAAATTTTGCATCTCTATCACTCACTATAGTCTTTGGTACTCCATGCAAACGAACAATTTCCTTAAAGAATAAATCAGCAATATGAGTTGCATCGTTGGTCTTATTACATGGAATGAAGTGTGCCATTTTGGAAAATCTATCAACAACCACAAACACAGAGTCTTTACCTTTCTTTGTTCTTGGTAAACCCAAAACAAAGTCCATGGATATATCTACCCAAGGTTCATTTGGTATAGGTAAAGGTTTGTATAATCCATGTGGTTGCGCTCTTGATTTAGCTTTCATGCAAGTTATGCATCTTTCACAAATTCTTTCAACATCAATACGCATTTTAGGCCAAAAGAAATAATCACTCAAAACACTCAAAGTTTTATGTATTCCAAAATGCCCCATTAGCCCTCCCCCATAGGCTTCTCTAACAAGCAATTCACGCATAGAACATTTAGGAATGCATAGTTTACGTTCACGAAATAAATATCCTTCATGCTTATAGAACTTTTCGAATGCACCATTTTCACATGCCAAATAAGTTGAAGCAAAATCAGAATCGTTATCATAAAGTTCTTTAATTAACTCAAAACCTAAAAGTTTAGAACTCAATGTAGTGATTAAAGCATGCCTTCTTGATAATGCATCGGCAACAATATTTTCTTTCCCTTTTTTATACTTAATCACATAGGGAAATGATTCAATGAATTCCACCCACTTAGCATGCCTCTTATTAAGCTTACCTTGCCCTTTGAGGTACTTGAGAGATTCATGATCAGTGTGGATAACAAACTCTCGAGACCACAAGTAATGTTGCCACGTCTCCAATGCTCTCACCAAAGCGTACAACTCCTTATCGTAAGTTGGATAATTCAATTGAGCTCCCTTCAACTTCTCACTAAAGTAGGCAATCGGCTTTCCGTCCTGCATTAAAACAGCCCCTATACCTACTCCAGATGCATCACATTCAAGTTCAAAACTTTTGTTAAAGTTAGGCAATGCAAGAATTGGACCAGTAGTGAGTTTTTCTTTCAAAAGATTGAATGCATGCTCTTGCTTTTCTCCCCAATGAAATCCAACATCTTTTTTCACAATTTCATTTAGTGGTGCTGCAATGGTACTAAAGTCTCTAACAAATGTTTTTAGGAGTTGGCCAATCTAAAATGGCATTAACCTTGTCTTTTTCCATTTCAATTCCATTAGCACTTACAACAAAACCAAGAAAAACAACTTTGTCCATGCAAAAAGAACATTTCTTAAAATTAGCATACAAAGATTCATTTCTTAAGGTGTCTAACACCATTCGCACATGATCAAGATGTTCTTCTATGCTTTTGCTATAGATAAGGATATCGTCAAAATACACAACAACAATTTTTCCAATGAAGTTACGCAAAACATGGTTCATTAATCTCATAAAAGTGCTCGGTGCATTAGTTAAGCCAAATGGCATTACCAACCATTCATATAAACCATATTTTGTTTTGAATGCTGTTTTCCATTCATCACCTTCTTTGATTCGTATTTGATGATATCCACTTTTCAAATCAATTTTAGAGAAAATTAAAGCACCATACAATTCATCAAGCATATCATCTAACCTAGGAATAGGGTAGCGATACTTCACCGTGATTTTATTGACGGCACGACAATCTGTGCACATTCTCCATGTTCCATCTTTCTTTGGGACTATAATCACCGGTACAGCGCATGGACTCATGCTTTCTCGAACTTTGCCTTTAGTCATCAACTCCTCCACTTGCCTTTGGATTTATTTTGTTTCCTCGGGATTAGCTCTATAAGCTGGTCGGTTTGGAAGTGTTGCACCGGGAATGAAATCAATTTGATGTTCAATGCCTCTTAATGGTGGTAAACCATTTGGTTTTTCGTCCGGAAAAACATCTTCATATTCCTGCAAAAGAGATACAAAAGAACTAGGCAAAGAAGACGTTAGTTCGTTAGTGCTCAAATATGATTGTTTATATACCAACACCAACACACTCTTTTTTTCAACAAAAGCTCTTTTTAGCTCAATCCCTCTAGCAAAAAAATTCACTCTTTTTGTGGCCTCACTAACTTCCAATTTTTTTTCTCCCTCGGGAACACTCAATTCAGCCCTCTTATTTTTTTCTCCACTCTTTTTTTTGCTTACTTTTTGTTTCTCATTTTCTATCTTTCTTCCCTCAACCTCTTTTTCTCTTTTTGTTTGAGACATTTTGATTTGATCTTCATGAACCTGTTGTGGAGTTAAGGATATAAGCATGATAGTTTTATTTTTATGTTTCAATGTGAAACGATTAAGGTACCCATCATATACCACTCGCCGATCGAACTGCCATGGCCTTCTCAAAAGAATATGACTTGCATGCATTGGTACCACATCGCATAGAACTTCATCCTCGTATTTCCCAATAGAGAATGGCACCAAAACCTGCTTAGTAACTCGGATTTCTCCACATTCATTAAGCCATTGAAGCTTATATGGATTAGGATGTTTCGATGTAGTTAAATTTAATTTCTCCACCATATCCATACTAGCCACATTGGTACAACTCCCACTATCAATAATCAACATGCATACCTTTTTTTGCACCAAACATCTTGTATGGAAGATGTTTTCTCTTTGTTGTTCCGCTTCTCCAAATTTTACTTGCGTGTTTAGGGCTCTTCGTACCACCAAAAATTCTCCCGATTCAGCATTAACTTTCTCCACTTCCTCATCACTCTCTTCTTCACTTTCAACTTCGGATTCAATCTCTCCATTGTCTCTAAGAATCATCACTCTTTTGTTTGGGCACTCAGATGCAATATGCCCATGTCCCTGACAACGAAAGCATTTAATATCACGACTTCGAGAAGATGAAGTAATACTACCTTTTCCTTTTTCAGCCTCGTTAGGCTTGACTCGTGATGTCTCATTTTGTGCCTTTGATGTATTTCCAAAAGTAACCTTCGGTATTTCTTCCTTCATCTTGTTTGAAGGTTGGAAACGTTGCGGATAACTCCTTTGTGAAGAACCCTCCCTCTTCAGTTGTCTTTCCACTTTCATAGCTGTATGTACCATGTCTTCAAGCTCCACATAGTGATGAAGTTCCACAATATTAGCAATCTCTCTTTTCAACCCATTTAGGAAACGAGCCATTGTTGCCTCCCGATCTTCTTCAACATTTGCTCTAATCATGGCAATCTCCATTTCTTTATAATATTCGTCCACGCTTTTTGTGCCCTGAGTCATAGATTGAAGTTTTTGATATAATTCTCAAAAGTAATGAGATGGCACAAACCTCTTACGCATGATTGACTTCATTTCAGCCCATGTAGCAACCGGCCTTTCTCCATATCGCCTTCGATTTGTAACTAACTGATCCCACCATACTATAGCATAGTCGATGAACTCGATAGCTGCAAGCCTTACTTTCTTTTCCTCGGAGTAATTATGACAGTCAAAAATTAAATCTACCTTCTTTTCCCACTCCAAGTAGGCTTCGGGATTACTTCTTCCATGGAACGTAGGGATGTTTATTTTGATGTTCCCCAAGTCTCGATCCACTTCTCATATCTTCGTTGTTGGGGTATATTAGGATTTCTACGTTCCCTTGGAGTAGCTTGTTCTAATCTCTCTAGCCGATCCGTGATGCCTTCAAGGACTATATTCAATCTTGCAAATTGTTGTTGCATAGCATTAAGTGTAAAAGCTTCTTGCTGGTTATTTTGTGTTTCCTCCATGGTATATAATTTTCTCACAAAAACACTCGTGTATCACTCAAAAAGATACCTCACAATCCACTCGTATATCACTCTTTGGCTTTTACCTCCCCTCTAATAAACTCACTACTCAAGCCTTTTACCACTCTAATTTTGAGAACAAAATTCAAGTTTAAACAATATCTTGAACTTTCAACAATCCCTTAGTCCTATAGATGTAGGGAACAAGGAATTCTTGAAACTAATTCTTTAGACTACTAACTCAACAAATCGTTCTTTCTTTCTTTTTCTTTTTTTCGTTTTTTTTTTTTTTTTTTTCGTTTTTTTTTTCTCTCTTTTTTTTTTTTTTTTTTTTTTTTCACTAGAACGAAATACACAAGAAAAATTAAAATTCAGATCAATACCAGATTGCTCTGATACCAAACTGATGTGGATACGACGAAGGACCCATTAGATATAATGATCTAAGAACCCAACGTATGAGATAAGAATCTCCCCAAAATCGAAAATCTGGTTTGATCTTATATAGAGCTTAAAAACCTCGACCCGTTGGCTATAGGAAGAGCCAAGAACCTCGGTATGTTGAACGCCACAAGATTTGCTCAAGAATCTTGATAAGTTCTCAAAAGAAAATACTCTCACAAAAGATAGTAAATTCAAAAGAATTTTATACTTAAAATTGATGATCATATACAAATGTTTACAAGCCTATTTATAGGCAACAAAAGACTCCTAAGATGCTTAAAACATCTTGATGACACTTTAACCACTTTTACCCTAAACATCTTGATGACACTTCTTTTACCATATTTATTCACTCAAAGACTAGTCAAAAGATCCCTTCTATGTTCTAGGATTCTTTTAAAGACTTAAACAATACATTTATTATCCCTTGATAGTACACTATGTTCTAGGATTCTTTTAAAGACTTATACAATACATTTTATTCTCTTGAAGAGTCACTTTTATGGGCCTTTGGAATATGGACGAAAATTATCTTCAACTTGGGCCTTAATTTTGGATAAGAAATAAGCCCAACTCTTGTAGGATTCTTGATTGTAAGAAATAAGCCCAACTCCTTCATTAAAACTCTAGCCCACCAACTTGAATAATATTCATAATTTGGCCCATTGAAGTGGCCTCTTGGACTTGATCTTTTACTTCATTTACAAGAACCATCATGGCTTCTTTGATCTTCGTAGCACGTGCTCTTGTAATTGGTCCATCTTTAATGATCAAAGGATCCGTCTTGTTTGTAGGGTTTTGCATGGGCTGATTTACATCAACGATTTTCGGTGAAAATTACAACTATACGCCTACGAAACTTCAAATGGTGATTTGACGCACCAAACGATGTCGGAATGCATTGGAACCAAAGCCATAAGCTTTGTGAGCATGTGATAGACAAGAATACCTCAAAAGCCCAATGTACGATTTTCGGTGAAAATTACAACTATACCCTTACGAAACTTCGAATGGTGATTTGAGGCATCAAACGATGTCGGAATGCATTGGAACCAAAGCCATAAGCTTTGTGAGCATGTGATAGACAAGAATACCTCAAAATTCCAATATACGATTTTCGGTGAAAATTACAACTAAACCCCTACGAAACTTCGAATGGTGATTTAAGGCACCAAACGATGTCGAAATGCATTGGAACCAAAGCTATAAGCTTTGTGAGCATGTGATAGACAAGAATACCTCAAAAGCCCAATGTACGATTTTCGGTGAAAATTACAACTATACCCCTACGAAACTTCGAATGGTGATTTGAGGCACCAAACGATGTCGAAATGCATTGGAACCAAAGCCATAAGCTTTGTGAGCATGTGATAGACAAGGATACCTCAAAAGCCCAATGTACGATTTTCGGTGAAAATTACAACTATACCCCTACGAAACTTCGAATGGTGATTTGAGGCACCAAACGATGTCGGAATGCATTGGAACCAAAGCCGTAAGCTTTGTGAGCATGTGATAGAAAATATTAGCTCAAAAGCCCAATGTACGATTTTCGGTGAAAATTACAACTATACTCCTACGAAACTTCGAATGGTGATTTGAGGCACCAAACGATGTCGGAATGCATTGGAACCAAAGCCATAAGCTTTGTGAGCATGTGATAGACAAGAATACCTCAAAATCCCAATGTACGATTTTCGTGAAAATTACAACTATACGCCTACGAAATTTCGAATGGTGATTTGAGGCACCAAACGATGTAGGAATGCATTGGAACCAAAGACATAAGCTTTGTGAGCATGTGATAGACAAGAATACCTCAAAATCCCAATGTACAATTTTCGGTGAAAATTACAACTATACCCCTACGAAACTTCGAATGGTGATTTGAGGCACCAAACGATGTCGGAATGCATTGGAACCAAGGCCATAAGCTTTGTGAGCATGTGATAGACAAGAATACCTCAAAATCCCAATGTACGATTTTCGGTGAAAATTACAACTATACCCCTACGAAACTTCGAATGGTGATTTGAGGCACCAAACGATGTCGGAATGCATTGGAACCAAAGCCATAAGCTTTGTGAGCATGTGATAGACAAGAATACCTCAAAAGCCCAATATACGATTTTCGGTGAAAATTACAACTATACCCCTACGAAACTTCGAATGGTGATTTGAGGCACCAAACGATGTCGGAATGCATTGGAACCAAAGCCGTAAGCTTTGTGAGCATGTGATAGACAAGAATACCTCAAAATCCCAATGTACGATTTTTGGTGAAAATTACAACTATACCCCTAAGAAACTTCGAATGGTGATTTGAGGCACCAAACGATGTCGAAATGCATTGGAACCAAAGCTATAAGCTTTGTGAGCATGTGATAGACAAGAATACCTCAAAAGCCCAATGTACGATTTTCGGTGAAAATTACAACTATACCCCTACGAAATTCGAATGGTGATTTGAGGCACCAAACGATGTCGGAGTGCATTGGATCCAAATCCATAAGCTTTGTGAGCATGTGATAGACAAGAATACCTCAAAATCCTAATGTACGATTTTCGGTGAAAATTACAACTATACCCCTACGAAACTTCGAATGGTGATTTGAGGCACCAAACGATGTCGAAATGCATTGGAACCAAAGCCATAAGCTTTGTGAGCATGTGATAGACAAGATTACCTCAAAAGCCCAATGTACGATTTTCGGTGAAAATTACAACTATACCCCTACGAAACTTCGAATGGTGATTTGAGGCACCAAACGATGTCGGAATGCATTGGAACCAAAGCCATAAGCTTTGTGAGCATGTGATAGACAAGAATACCTCAAAAGCCCAATGTACGATTTTCGGTGAAAATTACAACTATACCCTTACGAAACTTCGAATGGTGATTTGAGGCACCAAACGATGTCGGAATGCATTGGAACCAAAGCCATAAGCTTTGTGAGCATGTGATAGACAAGAATACCTCAAAAGCCCAATATACGATTTTCGGTGAAAATTACAACTATACCCCTACGAAACTTCGAATGGTGATTTGAGGCACCAAACGATGTCGGAATGCATTGGAACCAAAGCCGTAAGCTTTGTGAGCATGTGATAGAAAATATTAGCTCAAAAGCCCAATGTACGATTTTCGGTGAAAATTACAACTATACTCCTACGAAACTTCGAATGGTGATTTGAGGCATCAAACGATGTCGGAATGCATTGGAACCAAAGCCATAAGCTTTGTGAGCATGTGATAGACAAGAATACCTCAAAATTCCAATATACGATTTTCGGTGAAAATTACAACTAAACCCCTACGAAACTTCGAATGGTGATTTAAGGTACCAAACGATGTCGGAATGCATTGGAACCAAAGCCATAAGCTTTGTGAGCATGTGATAGACAAGAATACCTCAAAAGCCCAATGTACGATTTTCGGTGAAAATTACAACTATACCCTTACGAAACTTCGAATGGTGATTTGAGGCACCAAACGATGTCGGAATGCATTGGAACCAAAGCCATAAGCTTTGTGAGCATGTGATAGAAAATATTAGCTCAAAATCCCAATGTACGATTTTAGGTGAAAATTACAACTATACGCCTACGAAACTTCAAATAGTGATTTGAGGCACCAAACGATGTCGGAATGCATTGGAACCAAAGCCATAAGCTTTGTGAGCATGTGATAGACAACAATACCTCAAAATCCCAATGTACGATTTTTGGTGAAAATTACGTATCCCTACGAAACTTCGAATGGTGATTTGGGGCACCAAACGATGTCGAAATGCATTGGAACCAAAGCTATAAGCTTTGTGAGCATGTGATAGACAAGAATACCTCAAAAGCCCAATGTACGATTTTCGGTGAAAATTACAACTATACCCCTACGAAACTTCGAATGGTGATTTGCGGCACCAAACGATGTCGAAATGCATTGGAACCAAAGCCATAAGCTTTGTGAGCATGTGATAGACAAGGATACCTCAAAAGCCCAATGTACGATTTTCGGTGAAAATTACAACTATACCCCTACGAAACTTCGAATGGTGATTTGAGGCACCAAACGATGTCGGAATGCATTGGAACCAAAGCCGTAAGCTTTGTGAGCATGTGATAGAAAATATTAGCTCAAAAGCCCAATGAACGATTTTCGGTGAAAATTACAACTATACTCCTACGAAACTTCGAATGGTGATTTGAGGCACCAAACGATGTCGGAATGCATTGAAACCAAAGCCATAAGCTTTGTGAGCATGTGATAGACAAGAATACCTCAAAATCCCAATGTACGATTTTCGATGAAAATTACAACTATACCCCTACGAAACTTCGAATGGTGATTTGAGGCACCAAACGATGTCGAAATGCATTGAAACCAAAGCCATAAGCTTTGTGAGCATGTGATAGAAAATATTAGCTCAAAATCCCAATGTACGATTTTCGGTGAAAATTACAACTATACGCCTACGAAACTTCAAATGGTGATTTGAGGCACCAAACGATGTCGGAATGCATTGGAACCAAAGCCATAAGCTTTGTGAGCATGTGATAGACAAGAATACCTCAAAATCCCAATGTACGATTTTCGTGAAAATTACAACTATACCCCTACGAAATTCGAATGGTGATTTGAGGCACCAAACGATGTCGGAGTGCATTGGATCCAAATCCATAAGCTTTGTGAGCATGTGATAGACAAGAATACCTCAAAATCCTAATGTACGATTTTCGGTGAAAACTACAACTATACGCCTACGAAACTTCAAATGGTGATTTGAGGCACCAAACGATGTCGGAATGCATTGGAACCAAAGCCATATGCTTTGTGAGCATGTGATAGACAAGAATACCTCAAAATCCCAATGTACGATTTTTGGTAAAAATTACAACTATACCCCTACGAAACTTCGAATGGTGATTTGAGGCACCAAACGATGTCGGAATGCATTGGAACCAAAGCTATAAGCTTTGTGAGCATGTGATAGACAAGAATACCTCAAAAGCCCAATGTACGATTTTCGGTGAAAATTACAACTATACCCCTACGAAACTTCGAATGGTGATTTGAGGCACCAAACGATGTCGAAATGCATTGGAACCAAAGCCATAAGCTTTGTGAGCACGTGATAGACAAGAATACCTCAAAAGCCCAATGTACGATTTTCGGTGAAAATTACAACTATACCCCTATGAAACTTCGAATGGTGATTTGAGGCACCAAACGATGTCAGAATGCATTGGAACCAAAGCCGTAAGCTTTGTGAGCATGTGATAGAAAATATTAGCTCAAAAGCCCAATGTACGATTTTCGGTGAAAATTACAACTATACTCCTACGAAACTTCGAATGGTGATTTGAGGCATCAAACGATGTCGGAATGCATTGGAACCAAAGCTATAAGCTTTGTGAGCATGTGATAGACAAGAATACCTCAAAATTCCAATATACGATTTTGGTGAAAATTACAACTAAACCCCTACGAAACTTCGAATGGTGATTTAAGGCACCAAACAATGTCGGAATGCATTGGAACCAAAGCCATAAGCTTTGTGAGCATGTGATAGACAAGAATACCTCAAAAGCCCAATGTACGATTTTCGGTGAAAATTACAACTATACCCCTACGAAACTTCGAATGGTGATTTGAGGCACCAAACGATGTCGAAATGCATTGAAACCAAAGCCATATGTTTTGTGAGCATGTGATAGAAAATATTAGCTCAAAATCCCAAAGTACGATTTTCGGTGAAAATTACAACTATACGCCTACGAAACTTCAAATGGTGATTTGAGGCACCAAACGATGTCGGAATGCATTGGAACCAAAGCCATAAGCTTTGTGAGCATGTGATAGACAAGAATACCTCAAAATCCCAATGTACGATTTTTGGTGAAAATTACAACTGTACCCCTACAAAACTTCGAATGGTGATTTGAGGCACCAAACGATGTCGAAATGCATTGGAACCAAAGCTATAAGCTTTGTGAGCATGTGATAGACAAGAATACCTCAAAAGCCCAATGTACGATATTCGGTGAAAATTACAACTATACCCCTACGAAACTTCGAATGGTGATTTGAGGCACCAAACGATGTCGGAATGCATTGGAACCAAAGCCGTAAGCTTTGTGAGCATGTGATAGAAAATATTAGCTCAAAAGCCCAATGTACGATTTTTGGTGAAAATTACAACTATACTCCTACGAAACTTCGAATGGTGATTTGAGGCATCAAACGATGTCGGAATGCATTGGAACCAAAGCCATAAGCTTTGTGAGCATGTGATAGACAAGAATACCTCAAAATTCCAATATACGATTTTCGGTGAAAATTACAACTAAACCCCTACGAAATTTCGAATGGTGATTTAAGGCACCAAACGATGTCGGAATGCATTGGAACCAAAGCCATAAGCTTTGTGAGCATGTGATAGTCAAGAATACCTCAAAAGCCCAATGTACGATTTTCGGTGAAAATTACAACTATACCCCTACGAAACTTCGAATGGTGATTTGAGGCACCAAACGAAGTCGAAATGCATTGGAACCAAAGCCATAAGCTTTGTGAGCATGTGATAGACAAGAATACCTTAAAAGCCCTTTGTGAGCATGTGATAGAAAATATTAGCTCAAAATCCCAATGTACGATTTTCGGTGAAAATTACAACTATACGCCTACGAAACTTCAAATGGTGATTTGAGGCACCAAACGATGTCGGAATGCATTGGAACCAAAGCCATAAGCTTTGTGAGCATGTGATAGACAAGAATACCTCAAAATTCCAATATACGATTTTCGGTGAAAATTACAACTAAACCCCTACGAAACTTCGAATGGTGATTTAAGGCACCAAACGATGTCGGAATGCATTGAAACCAAAGCCATAAGCTTTGTGAGCATGTGATAGACAAGAATACCTCAAAAGCCCAATGTACGATTTTTGGTGAAAATTACAACTATACCCCTACGAAACTTCGAATGGTGATTTGAGGCACCAAACGATGTCGAAATGCATTGGAACCAAAGCTATAAGCTTTGTGAGCATGTGATAGACAAGAATACCTCAAAAGCCCAATGTACGATTTTCGGTGAAAATTACAACTATACCCCTACGAAACTTCGAATGGTGATTTGAGGCACCAAACGATGTCGAAATGCATTGGAACCAAAGCCATAAGCTTTGTGAGCACGTGATAGACAAGAATACCTCAAAAGCCCAATGTACGATTTTCGGTGAAAATTACAACTATACCCCTATGAAACTTCGAATGGTGATTTGAGGCACCAAACGATGTCAGAATGCATTGGAACCAAAGCCGTAAGCTTTGTGAGCATGTGATAGAAAATATTAGCTCAAAAGCCCAATGTACGATTTTCGGTGAAAATTACAACTATACTCCTACGAAACTTCGAATGGTGATTTGAGGCATCAAACGATGTCGGAATGCATTGGAACCAAAGCTATAAGCTTTGTGAGCATGTGATAGACAAGAATACCTCAAAATTCTAATATACGATTTTGGTGAAAATTACAACTAAACCCCTACGAAACTTCGAATGGTGATTTAAGGCACCAAACGATGTCGGAATGCATTGGAACCAAAGCCATAAGCTTTGTGAGCATGTGATAGACAAGAATACCTCAAAAGCCCAATGTACGATTTTCGGTGAAAATTACAACTATACCCCTACGAAACTTCGAATGGTGATTTGAGGCACCAAACGATGTCGAAATGCATTGAAACCAAAGCCATAAGTATTGTGAGCATGTGATAGAAAATATTAGCTCAAAATCCCAATGTACGATTTTCGGTGAAAATTACAACTATACGCCTACGAAACTTCAAATGGTGATTTGAGGCACCAAACGATGTCGGAATGCATTGGAACCAAAGCCATAAGCTTTGTGAGCATGTGATAGACAAGAATACCTCAAAATCCCAATGTACGATTTTTGGTGAAAATTACAACTGTACCCCTACAAAACTTCGAATGGTGATTTGAGGCACCAAACGATGTCGAAATGCATTGGAACCAAAGCTATAAGCTTTGTGAGCATGTGATAGACAAGAATACCTCAAAAGCCCAATGTACGATATTCGGTGAAAATTACAACTATACCCCTACGAAACTTCGAATGGTGATTTGAGGCACCAAACGATGTCGGAATGCATTGGAACCAAAGCCGTAAGCTTTGTGAGCATGTGATAGAAAATATTAGCTCAAAAGCCCAATGTACGATTTTCGGTGAAAATTACAACTATACTCCTACGAAACTTCGAATGGTGATTTGAGGCATCAAACGATGTCGGAATGCATTGGAACCAAAGCCATAAGCTTTGTGAGCATGTGATAGACAAGAATACCTCAAAATTCCAATATACGATTTTCGGTGAAAATTACAACTAAACCCCTACGAAATTTCGAATGGTGATTTAAGGCACCAAACGATGTCGGAATGCATTGGAACCAAAGCCATAAGCTTTGTGAGCATGTGATAGTCAAGAATACCTCAAAAGCCCAATGTACGATTTTCGGTGAATATTACAACTATACCCCTACGAAACTTCGAATGGTGATTTGAGGCACCAAACGAAGTCGAAATGCATTGGAACCAAAGCCATAAGCTTTGTGAGCATGTGATAGACAAGAATACCTTAAAAGCCCTTTGTGAGCATGTGATAGAAAATATTAGCTCAAAATCCCAATGTACGATTTTCGGTGAAAATTACAACTATACGCCTACGAAACTTCAAATGGTGATTTGAGGCACCAAACGATGTCGGAATGCATTGGAACCAAAGCCATAAGCTTTGTGAGCATGTGATAGACAAGAATACCTCAAAATTCCAATATACGATTTTCGGTGAAAATTACAACTAAACCCCTACAAAACTTCGAATGGTGATTTAAGGCACCAAACGATGTCGGAATGCATTGGAACCAAAGCCATAAGCTTTGTGAGCATGTGATAGACAAGAATACCTCAAAAGCCCAATGTACGATTTTTGGTGAAAATTACAACTATACCCCTACGAAACTTCGAATGGTGATTTGAGGCACCAAACGATGTCGAAATGCATTGGAACCAAAGCTATAAGCTTTGTGAGCATGTGATAGACAAGAATACCTCAAAAGCCCAATGTACGATTTTCGGTGAAAATTACAACTATACCCCTACGAAACTTCGAATGGTGATTTGAGGCACCAAACGATGTCGAAATGCATTGGAACCAAAGCCATAAGCTTTGTGAGCACGTGATAGACAAGAATACCTCAAAAGCCCAATGTACGATTTTCGGTGAAAATTACAACTATACCCCTATGAAACTTCGAATGGTGATTTGAGGCACCAAACGATGTCAGAATGCATTGGAACCAAAGCCGTAAGCTTTGTGAGCATGTGATAGAAAATATTAGCTCAAAAGCCCAATGTACGATTTTCGGTGAAAATTACAACTATACTCCTACGAAACTTCGAATGGTGATTTGAGGCATCAAACGATGTCGGAATGCATTGGAACCAAAGCTATAAGCTTTGTGAGCATGTGATAGACAAGAATACCTCAAAATTCCAATATACGATTTTGGTGAAAATTACAACTAAACCCCTACGAAACTTCGAATGGTGATTTAAGGCACCAAACGATGTCGGAATGCATTGGAACCAAAGCCATAAGCTTTGTGAGCATGTGATAGACAAGAATACCTCAAAAGCCCAATGTACGATTTTCGGTGAAAATTACAACTATACCCCTACGAAACTTCGAATGGTGATTTGAGGCACCAAACGATGTCGAAATGCATTGAAACCAAAGCCATAAGTTTTGTGAGCATGTGATAGAAAATATTAGCTCAAAATCCCAATGTACGATTTTCGGTGAAAATTACAACTATACGCCTACGAAACTTCAAATGGTGATTTGAGGCACCAAACGATGTCGGAATGCATTGGAACCAAAGCCATAAGCTTTGTGAGCATGTGATAGACAAGAATACCTCAAAATCCCAATGTACGATTTTTGGTGAAAATTACAACTGTACCCCTACAAAACTTCGAATGGTGATTTGAGGCACCAAACGATGTCGAAATGCATTGGAACCAAAGCTATAAGCTTTGTGAGCATGTGATAGACAAGAATACCTCAAAAGCCCAATGTACGATATTCGGTGAAAATTACAACTATACCCCTACGAAACTTCGAATGGTGATTTGAGGCACCAAACGATGTCGGAATGCATTGGAACCAAAGCCGTAAGCTTTGTGAGCATGTGATAGAAAATATTAGCTCAAAAGCCCAATGTACGATTTTCGGTGAAAATTACAACTATACTCCTACGAAACTTCGAATGGTGATTTGAGGCATCAAACGATGTCGGAATGCATTGGAACCAAAGCCATAAGCTTTGTGAGCATGTGATAGACAAGAATACCTCAAAATTCCAATATACGATTTTCGGTGAAAATTACAACTAAACCCCTACGAAATTTCGAATGGTGATTTAAGGCACCAAACGATGTCGGAATGCATTGGAACCAAAGCCATAAGCTTTGTGAGCATGTGATAGTCAAGAATACCTCAAAAGCCCAATGTACGATTTTCGGTGAATATTACAACTATACCCCTACGAAACTTCGAATGGTGATTTGAGGCACCAAACGAAGTCGAAATGCATTGGAACCAAAGCCATAAGCTTTGTGAGCATGTGATAGACAAGAATACCTTAAAAGCCCTTTGTGAGCATGTGATAGAAAATATTAGCTCAAAATCCCAATGTACGATTTTCGGTGAAAATTACAACTATACGCCTACGAAACTTCAAATGGTGATTTGAGGCACCAAACGATGTCGGAATGCATTGGAACCAAAGCCATAAGCTTTGTGAGCATGTGATAGACAAGAATACCTCAAAATTCCAATATACGATTTTCGGTGAAAATTACAACTAAACCCCTACAAAACTTCGAATGGTGATTTAAGGCACCAAACGATGTCGGAATGCATTGGAACCAAAGCCATAAGCTTTGTGAGCATGTGATAGACAAGAATACCTCAAAAGCCCAATGTACGATTTTTGGTGAAAATTACAACTATACCCCTACGAAACTTCGAATGGTGATTTAAGGCACCAAACGATGTCGAAATGCATTGGAACCAAAGCTATAAGCTTTGTGAGCATGTGATAGACAAGAATACCTCAAAAGCCCAATGTACGATATTCGGTGAAAATTACAACTATACCCCTACGAAACTTCGAATGGTGATTTGAGGCACCAAACGATGTCGGAATGCATTGGAACCAAAGCCGTAAGCTTTGTGAGCATGTGATAGAAAATATTAGCTCAAAAGCCCAATGTACGATTTTCGGTGAAAATTACAACTATACTCGTACGAAACTTCGAATGGTGATTTGAGGCATCAAACGATGTCGGAATGCATTGGAACCAAAGCCATAAGCTTTGTGAGCATGTGATAGACAAGAATACCTCAAAATTCCAATATACGATTTTCGGTGAAAATTACAAGTAAACCCCTACGAAACTTCGAATGGTGATTTAAGGCACCAAACGATGTCGGAATGCATTGGAACCAAAGCCATAAGCTTTGTGAGCATGTGATAGACAAGAATACCTCAAAAGCCCAATGTACGATTTTCGGTGAAAATTACAACTATACCCTTACGAAACTTCGAATGGTGATTTGAGGCACCAAACGATGTCGGAATGCGTTGGAACCAAAGCCATAAGCTTTGTGAGCATGTGATAGACAACAATACCTCAAAATCCCAATGTACGATTTTTGGTGAAAATTACAACTATACCCCTACGAAACTTCGAATGGTGATTTGAGGCACCAAACGATGTCGAAATGCATTGGAACCAAAGCTATAAGCTTTGTGAGCATGTGATAGACAAGAATACCTCAAAAGCCCAATGTACGATTTTCGGTGAAAATTACAACTATACCCCTACGAAACTTCGAATGGTGATTTGAGGCACCAAACGATGTCGAAATGCATTGGAACCAAAGCCATAAGCTTTGTGAGCATGTGATAGACAAGAATACCTCAAAAGCCCAATGTACGATTTTCGGTGAAAATTACAACTATACCCCTACGAAACTTCGAATGGTGATTTGAGGCACCAAACGATGTCGGAATGCATTGGAACCAAAGCCGTAAGCTTTGTGAGCATGTGATAGAAAATATTAGCTCAAAAGCCAAATGTACGATTTTCGGTAAAAATAACAACTATACTCCTACGAAACTTCGAATGGTGATTTGAGGCACCAAACGATGTCGGAATGCATTGGAACCAAAGCCATAAGCTTTGTGAGCATGTGATAGACAAGAATACCTCAAAATCCCAATGTACGATTTTCGTGAAAATTACAACTATACGCCTACGAAACTTCGAATGGTGATTTGAGGCATCAAACGATGTCGGAATGCATTGGAACCAAAGCCATAAGTTTTGTGAGCATGTGATAGACAAGAATACCTCAAAAGCCCAATGTACGATTTTCGGTGAATATTACAACTATACCCCTACGAAACTTCGAATGGTGATTTGAGGCACCAAACGATGTTGGAATGCATTGGAACCAAAGCCATAAGCTTTGTGAGCATGTAATAGACAATAATATCTCAAAATTGCAATGTACGATTTTCGGTGAAAATTACAACTATACCCCTACGAAACTTCGAATGGTGATTTGAGGCACCAAACGATGTCGGAATGCATTGGAACTAAAGCCATAAGCTTTGTGAGCATGTGATAGACAAGAATACCTCAAAAGCCCAATGTACGATTTTCGGTGAAAATTACAACTATACCCCTACGAAATTCGAATGGTGATTTGAGGTACCAAACGATGTCGGAATGCATTGGATCTAAATCCATAAGCTTTGTGAGCATGTGATAGACAAGAATACCTCAAAATCCTAATGTACGATTTTCGGTGAAAATTACAACTATACCCCTACGAAACTTCGAATGGTGATTTGAGGCACCAAACAATTTCGGAATGCATTGGAACCAAAGCCATAAGCTTTGTGAGCATGTGATAGACAAGAATACCTCAAAATCCCAATTTACGATTTTTGGTGAAAATTACAACTATACCCCTAAGAAACTTCGAATGGTGATTTGAGGCACCAAACAATGTCGGAATGCATTGGAACCAAAGCAATATTCTTTGTGAGCATGTGATAGACAAGAATACCTCAAAATCTCAATTTACGATTTTTGGTGAAAATTACAACTATACCCCTACGAAACTTCGAATGGTGATTTGAGGCACCAAACGATGTCGAAATGCATTGGAACCAAAGCCATAAGCTTTGTGAGCATGTGATAGACAAGAATACCTCAAAAGTCCAATGTACGAATTTCGGTGAAAATTACAACTATACCTCTACGAAACTTCGAATGGTGATTTGAGGCACCAAACGATGTCGGAATGCATTGGAACCAAAGCCGTAAGCTTTGTGAGCATGTGATAGACAAGAATACCTCAAAAGCCCAATGTACGATTTTCGGTGAAATTACAACTATACCCCTACGAAACTTCGAATGGTGATTTGAGGCACCAAACGATGTCGGAATGCATTGGAACCAAAGCCGTAAGCTTTGTGAGCATGTGATAGAAAATATTAGCTCAAAAGCCCAATGTACGATTTTCGGTGAAAATTACAACTATACTCCTACGAAACTTCGAATGGTGATTTGAGGCATCAAACGATGTCGGAATGCATTGGAACCAAAGCCATAAGCTTTGTGAGCATGTGATAGACAAGAATACCTCAAAATTCCAATATACGATTTTCGGTGAAAATTACAAGTAAACCCCTACGAAATTTCGAATGGTGATTTAAGGCACCAAACGATGTCGGAATGCATTGGAACCAAAGCCATAAGCTTTGTGAGCATGTGATAGACAAGAATACCTCAAAAGCCCAATGTACGATTTTCGGTGAAAATTACAACTATACCCTTACGAAACTTCGAATGGTGATTTGAGGCACCAAACGATGTCGGAATGCGTTGGAACCAAAGCCATAAGCTTTGTGAGCATGTGATAGACAACAATACCTCAAAATCCCAATGTACGATTTTTGGTGAAAATTACAACTATACCCCTACGAAACTTCGAATGGTGATTTGAGGCACCAAACGATGTCGAAATGCATTGGAACCAAAGCTATAAGCTTTGTGAGCATGTGATAGACAAGAATACCTCAAAAGCCCAATGTACGATTTTCGGTGAAAATTACAACTATACCCCTACGAAACTTCGAATGGTGATTTGAGGCACCAAACGATGTCGAAATGCATTGGAACCAAAGCCATAAGCTTTGTGAGCATGTGATAGACAAGAATACCTCAAAAGCCCAATGTACGATTTTCGGTGAAAATTACAACTATACCCCTACGAAACTTCGAATGGTGATTTGAGGCACCAAACGATGTCGGAATGCATTGGAACCAAAGCCGTAAGCTTTGTGAGCATGTGATAGAAAATATTAGCTCAAAAGCCAAATGTACGATTTTCGGTAAAAATTACAACTATACTCCTACGAAACTTCGAATGGTGATTTGAGGCACCAAACGATGTCGGAATGCATTGGAACCAAAGCCATAAGCTTTGTGAGCATGTGATAGACAAGAATACCTCAAAATCCCAATGTACGATTTTCGTGAAAATTACAACTATACGCCTACGAAACTTCGAATGGTGATTTGAGGCATCAAACGATGTCGGAATGCATTGGAACCAAAGCCATAAGTTTTGTGAGCATGTGATAGACAAGAATACCTCAAAATCCCAATGTACGATTTTCGGTGAATATTACAACTATACCCCTACGAAACTTCGAATGGTGATTTGAGGCACCAAACGATGTTGGAATGCATTGGAACCAAAGCCATAAGCTTTGTGAGCATGTAATAGACAATAATATCTCAAAATTGCAATGTACGATTTTCGGTGAAAATTACAACTATACCCCTACGAAACTTCGAATGGTGATTTGAGGCACCAAACGATGTCGGAATGCATTGGAACTAAAGCCATAAGCTTTGTGAGCATGTGATAGACAAGAATACCTCAAAAGCCCAATGTACGATTTTCGGTGAAAATTACAACTATACCCCTACGAAATTCGAATGGTGATTTGAGGTACCAAACGATGTCGGAATGCATTGGATCCAAATCCATAAGCTTTGTAAGCATGTGATAGACAAGAATACCTCAAAATTGCAATGTACGATTTTCGGTGAAAATTACAACTATACCCCTACGAAACTTCGAATGGTGATTTGAGGCACCAAACAATTTCGGAATGCATTGGAACCAAAGCCATAAGCTTTGTGAGCATGTGATAGACAAGAATACCTCAAAATCCCAATTTACGATTTTTGGTGAAAATTACAACTATACCCCTAAGAAACTTCGAATGGTGATTTGAGGCACCAAACAATGTCGGAATGCATTGGAACCAAAGCAATATTCTTTGTGAGCATGTGATAGACAAGAATACCTCAAAATCTCAATTTACGATTTTTGGTGAAAATTACAACTATACCCCTACGAAACTTCGAATGGTGATTTGAGGCACCAAACGATGTCGAAATGCATTGGAACCAAAGCCATAAGCTTTGTGAGCATGTGATAGATAAGAATACCTCAAAAGTCCAATGTACGAATTTCGGTGAAAATTACAACTATACCCCTACGAAACTTCGAATGGTGATTTGAGGCACCAAACGATGTCGGAATGCATTGGAACCAAAGCCGTAAGCTTTGTGAGCATGTGATAGACAAGAATACCTCAAAAGCCCAATGTACGATTTTCGGTGAAATTACAACTATACCCCTACGAAACTTCGAATGGTGATTTGAGGCACCAAACGATGTCGAAATGCATTGGAACCAAAGCCGTAAGCTTTGTGAGCATGTGATAGAAAATATTAGCTCAAAAGCCCAATGTACGATTTTCGGTGAAAATTACAACTATACTCCTACGAAACTTCGAATGGTGATTTGAGGCATCAAACGATGTCGGAATGCATTGGAACCAAAGCCATAAGCTTTGTGAGCATGTGATAGACAAGAATACCTCAAAATTCCAATATACGATTTTCGGTGAAAATTACAAGTAAACCCCTACGAAACTTCGAATGGTGATTTAAAGCACCAAACGATGTCGGAATGCATTGGAACCAAAGCCATAAGCTTTGTGAGCATGTGATAGACAAGAATACCTCAAAATCCCAATGTACGATTTTCGTGAAAATTACAACTATACGCCTACGAAACTTCGAATGGTGATTTGAGGCATCAAACGATGTCGGAATGCATTCGAACCCAAGCCATAAGCTTTGTGAGCATGTGATAGACAAGAATACCTCAAAATCCTAATGTACTATTTTCCCTGAAAATTACAACTATACCCCTACGAAACTTCGAATGGTGATTTGAGGCACCAAACGATGTCGGAATGCATTGGAACCAAAGCCGTAAGCTTTGTGAGCATGTGATAGACAAGAATACCTCAAAAGCCCAATGTACGATTTTCGGTGAAATTACAACTATACCCCTACGAAACTTCGAATGGTGATTTGAGGCACCAAACGATGTCGAAATGCATTGGAACCAAAGCCGTAAGCTTTGTGAGCATGTGATAGAAAATATTAGCTCAAAAGCCCAATGTACGATTTTCGGTGAAAATTACAACTATACTCCTACGAAACTTCGAATGGTGATTTGAGGCATCAAACGATGTCGGAATGCATTGGAACCAAAGCCATAAGCTTTGTGAGCATGTGATAGACAAGAATACCTCAAAATTCCAATATACGATTTTCGGTGAAAATTACAAGTAAACCCCTACGAAACTTCGAATGGTGATTTAAGGCACCAAACGATGCCGGAATGCATTGGAACCAAAGCCATAAGCTTTGTGAGCATGTGATAGACAAGAATACCTCAAAATCCCAATGTACGATTTTCGTGAAAATTACAACTATACGCCTACGAAACTTCGAATGGTGATTTGAGGCATCAAACGATGTCGGAATGCATTCGAACCCAAGCCATAAGCTTTGTGAGCATGTGATAGACAAGAATACCTCAAAATCCTAATGTACTATTTTCCCTGAAAATTACAACTATACCCCTACGAAACTTCGAATGGTGATTTGAGGCACCAAACGATGTCGGAATGCATTGGAACCAAAGCCATAAGCTTTGTGAGCACGTGATAGACAAGAATACCTCAAAATCCCAATGTACGATTTTTGGTGAAAATTACAACTATACCTCTAAGAAACTTCAAATGGTGATTTGAGGCACCAAACGATATCGGAATGCATTGGAACCAAAGCCATAAGCTTTGTGAGCATGTGATAGACAAGAATACCTCAAAATCCCAATGTACGATTTTCGTGAAAATTACAACTGTATGCCTAAGAAACTTCGAATGATGATTTGAGGCACCAAACGATGTCGGAATGCATTCGAACCCAAGCCATAAGCTTTGTGAGCATGTGATAGACAAGAATACCTCAAAATCCCAATGTACTATTTTCCCTGAAAATTACAACTATACCCCTACGAAACTTCGAATGGTGATTTGAGGCACCAAACGATGTCGGAATGCATTGGAACCAAAGCCATAAGCTTTGTGAGCATGTGATAGACAAGAATACCTCAAAATCCCAATGTACTATTTTCCCTGAAAATTACAACTATACCCCTACGAAACTTCGAATGGTGATTTGAGGCACCAAACGATGTCGGAATGCATTGGAACCAAAGCTATAAGCTTTGTGAGCATGTGATAGACAAGAATACCTCAAAATCCCAATGTACGATTTTTGGTGAAAATTACAACTATACCTCTAAGAAATTTCAAATGGTGATTTGAGGCACCAAACGATGTCGGAATGCATTGGAACCAAAGCCATAAGCTTTGTGAGCATGTGATAGACAAAAATACCTCAAAATCCCAATGTACGATTTTCGGTGAAAATTACAACTATACCCCTACGAAACTTCGAATGGTGATTTGAGGCACCAAACGATGTCGGAATGCATTGGAACCAAGGCCATAAGCTTTGTGAGCATGTGATAGACAAGAATACCTCAAAATCCCAATGTACGATTTTCGGTGAAAATTACAACTATACCCCTACGAAACTTCGAATGGTGATTTGAGGCACCAAACGATGTCGGAATGCATTCGAACCCAAGCCATAAGCTTTGTGAGCATGTGATAGACAAGAATACCTCAAAATCCCAATGTACTATTTTCCCTGAAAATTACAACTATACCCCTTCGAAACTTCGAATGGTGATTTGAGGCACCAAACGATGTCGGAATGCATTGGAACCAAAGCCATAAGCTTTGTGAGCATGTGATAGACAAGAATACCTCAAAATCCCAATGTACTATTTTCCCTGAAAATTACAACTATACCCCTACGAAACTTCGAATGGTGATTTGAGGCACCAAACGATGTCGGAATGCATTGGAACCAAAGCTATAAGCTTTGTGAGCATGTGATAGACAAGAATACCTCAAAATCCCAATGTACGATTTTTGGTGAAAATTACAACTATACCTCTAAGAAATTTCAAATGGTGATTTGAGGCACCAAACGATGTCGGAATGCATTGGAACCAAAGCCATAAGCTTTGTGAGCATGTGATAGACAAAAATACCTCAAAATCCCAATGTACGATTTTCGGTGAAAATTACAACTATACCCCTACGAAACTTCGAATGGTGATTTGAGGCACCAAACGATGTCGGAATGCATTGGAACCAAGGCCATAAGCTTTGTGAGCATGTGATAGACAAGAATACCTCAAAATCCCAATGTACGATTTTCGGTGAAAATTACAACTATACCCCTACGAAACTTCGAATGGTGATTTGAGGCACCAAACGATGTCGGAATGCATTGGAACCAAAGCCATAAGCTTTGTGAGCATGTGATAGACAAGAATACCTCAAAATCCCAATTTACGATTTTTGGTGAAAATTACAACTATACCCCTAAGAAACTTCGAATGGTGATTTGAGGCACCAAACAATGTCGGAATGCATTGGAACCAAAGCAATAATCTTTGTGAGCATGTGATAGACAAGAATACCTCAAAATCCCAATTTACGATTTTTGGTGAAAATTACAACTATACCCCTAAGAAACTTCGAATGGTGATTTGAGGCACCAAACAATGTCGAAATGCATTGGAACCAAAGCAATAATCTTTGTGAGCATGTGATAGACAAGAATACCTCAAAATCCCAATGTACGATTTTCCGTAAAAATTACAACTATACCCCTACGAAACTTAGAATGGTGATTTGAGGCACCAAACGATGTCGGAATGCAATGGAACCAAAGCCATAAGCTTTGTGAGCATGTGATAGACAAGAATACCTCAAAATCCCAATGTACGATTTTCGGTGAAAATTACAACTATAACCCTACGAAACTTCGAATGGTGATTTGAGGCACCAAACGATGTCGGAATGCATTGGAACCAAAGCCATAAGTTTTGTGAGCATGTGATAGACAAGAATACCTCAAAAGCCCAATGTACGATTTTCGGTGAAAATTACAACTATACCCCTACGAAATTCGAATGGTGATTTGAGGCACCAAACGATGTCGGAATGCATTGGAACCAAAGCCGTAAGCTTTGTGAGCATGTGATAGACAAGAATACCTCAAAAGCCCAATGTACGATTTTCGGTGAAATTACAACTATACCCCTACGAAACTTCAAATGGTGATTTGAGGCACCAAACGATATCGGAATGCTATGGAACCAAAGCCATAAGCTTTGTGAGCATGTGATAGACAAGAATACCTCAAAATCCCAATGTACGATTTTCGTGAAAATTACAACTGTATGCATAAGAAACTTCGAATGATGATTTGAGGCACCAAACGATGTCGGAATGCATTCGAACCCAAGCCATAAGCTTTGTGAGCATGTGATAGACAATAATACCTCAAAATCCTAATGTACTATTTTCCCTGAAAATTACAACTATACCCCTACGAAACTTCGAATGGTGATTTGAGGCACCAAACGATGTCGAAATGCATTGGAACCAAAGCCATAAGCTTTGTGAGCATGTGATAGACAAGAATACCTCAAAAGCCCAATGTACGAATTTCGGTGAAAATTACAACTATACCCCTACGAAACTTCGAATGGTGATTTGAGGCACCAAACGATGTCGGAATGCATTGGAACCAAAGCCGTAAGCTTTGTGAGCATGTGATAGACAAGAATACCTCAAAAGCCCATTGTACGATTTTCGGTGAAATTACAACTATACCCCTACGAAACTTCGAATGGTGATTTGAGGCACCAAACGATGTCGGAATGCATTGGAACCAAAGCCATAAGCTTTGTGAGCATGTGATAGACAAGAATACCTCAAAATCCCAATGTACGATTTTCGGTGAAAATTACAACTATACTCCTACGAAACTTCGAATGGTGATTTGAGGCATCAAACGATGTCGGAATGCATTGGAACCAAAGCCATAAGCTTTGTGAGCATGTGATAGACAAGAATACCTCAAAATTCCAATATACGATTTTCGGTGAAAATTACAAGTAAACCCCTACGAAACTTCGAATGGTGATTTAAGGCACCAAACGATGTCGGAATGCATTGTAACCAAAGCCATAAGCTTTGTGAGCATGTGATAGACAAGAATACCTCAAAATCCCAATGTACGATTTTCGTGAAAATTACAACTATACGCCTACGAAACTTCGAATGGTGATTTGAGGCATCAAACGATGTCGAAATGCATTTGAACCCAAGCCATAAGCTTTGTGAGCATGTGATAGACAAGAATACCTCAAAATCCTAATGTACTATTTTCCCTGAAAATTACAACTATACCCCTACGAAACTTCGAATGGTGATTTGAGGCACCAAACGATGTCGGAATGCATTGGAACCAAAGCCATAAGCTTTGTGAGCACGTGATAGACAAGAATACCTCAAAATTCCAATGTACGATTTTTGGTGAAAATTACAACTATACCTCTAAGAAACTTCAAATGGTGATTTGAGGCACCAAACGATATCGGAATGCATTGGAACCAAAGCCATAAGCTTTGTGAGCATGTGATAGACAAGAATACCTCAAAATCCCAATGTACGATTTTCGTGAAAATTACAACTGTATGCCTAAGAAACTTCGAATGATGATTTGAGGCACCAAACGATGTCGGAATGCATTCGAACCCAAGCCATAAGCTTTGTGAGCATGTAATAGACAAGAATACCTCAAAATCCTAATGTACTATTTTCCCTGAAAATTACAACTATACCCTTACGAAACTTCGAATGGTGATTTGAGGCACCAAACGATGTCGGAATGCATTGGAACCAAAGCTATAAGCTTTGTGAGCATGTGATAGACAAGAATACCTCAAAATCCCAATGTACGATTTTTGGTGAAAATTACAACTATACCTCTAAGAAATTTCAAATAGTGATTTGAGGCACCAAACGATGTCGGAATGCATTGGAACCAAAGCCATAAGCTTTGTGAGCATGTGATAGACAAGAATACCTCAAAATCCCAATGTACAATTTTCGGTGAAAATTACAACTATACCCCTACGAAACTTCGAATGGTGATTTGAGGCACCAAACGATGTCGGAATGCATTGGAACCAAGGCCATAAGCTTTGTGAGCATGTGATAGACAAGAATACCTCAAAATCCCAATGTACGATTTTCGGTGAAAATTACAACTATACCCCTACGAAACTTCGAATGGTGATTTGATGCACCAAACGATGTCGGAATGCATTGGAACCAAAGCCATAAGTTTTGTGAGCATGTGATAGACAAGAATACCTCAAAAGCCCAATGTACGATTTTCGGTGAAAATTACAACTTTACCCCTACGAAACTTCGAATGGTGATTTGAGGCACCAAACGATGTTGGAATGCATTGGAACCAAAGCCATAAGCTTTGTGAGCATGTAATAGACAATAATATCTCAAAATTGCAATGTACGATTTTTGGTGAAAATTACAACTATACCCCTACGAAACTTCGAATGGTGATTTGAGGCACCAAACGATGTCGGAATGCATTGGAACTAAAGCCATAAGCTTTGTGAGCATGTGATAGACAAGAATACCTCAAAAGCCCAATGTACGATTTTCGGTGAAAATTACAACTATACCCCTACGAAATTCGAATGGTGATTTGAGGCACCAAACGATGTCGGAATGCATTGGATCCAAATCCATAAGCTTTGTGAGCATGTGATAGACAAGAATACCTCAAAATCCTAATGTACGATTTTCGGTAAAAATTACAACTATACCCCTACGAAACTTCGAATGGTGATTTGAGGCACCAAACGATGTCGGAATGCATTGGAACCAAAGCCATAAGCTTTGTGAGCATGTGATAGACAAGAATACCTCAAAATCCCAATTTACGATTTTTGGTGAAAATTACAACTATACCCCTAAGAAACTTCGAATGGTGATTTGAGGCACCAAACAATGTCGGAATGCATTGGAACCAAAGCAATAATCTTTGTGAGCATGTGATAGACAAGAATACCTCAAAATCCCAATTTACGATTTTTGGTGAAAATTACAACTATACCCCTAAGAAACTTCGAATGGTGATTTGAGGCACCAAACAATGTCGGAATGCATTGGAACCAAAGCAATAATCTTTGTGAGCATGTGATAGACAAGAATACCTCAAAATCCCAATGTACGATTTTCCGTAAAAATTACAACTATACCCCTACGAAACTTAGAATGGTGATTTGAGGCACCAAACGATGTCGGAATGCAATGGAACCAAAGCCATAAGCTTTGTGAGCATGTGATAGACAAGAATACCTCAAAATCCCAATGTACGATTTTCGGTGAAAATTACAACTATACCCCTACGAAACTTCGAATGGTGATTTGAGGCACCAAACGATGTCGGAATGCATTGGAACCAAGGCCATAAGCTTTGTGAGCATGTGATAGACAAGAATACCTCAAAATCCCAATGTACGATTTTCGGTGAAAATTACAACTATACCCCTACGAAACTTCGAATGGTGATTTGAGGCACCAAACGATGTCAGAATGCATTGGAACCAAAGCCATAAGCTTTGTGAGCATGTGATAGACAAGAATACCTCAAAATCCCAATTTACGATTTTTGGTGAAAATTACAACTATACCCCTAAGAAACTTCGAATGGTGATTTGAGGCACCAAACAATGTCGGAATGCATTGGAACCAAAGCAATAATCTTTGTGAGCATGTGATAGACAAGAATACCTCAAAATCCCAATTTACGATTTTTGGTGAAAATTACAACTATACCGCTAAGAAACTTCGAATGGTGATTTGAGGCACCAAACAATGTCGGAATGCATTGGAACCAAAGCAATAATCTTTGTGAGCATGTGATAGACAAGAATACCTCAAAATCCCAATGTACGATTTTCCGTAAAAATTACAACTATACCCCTACGAAACTTAGAATGGTGATTTGAGGCACCAAACGATGTCGGAATGCAATGGAACCAAAGCCATAAGCTTTGTGAGCATGTGATAGACAAGAATACCTCAAAATCCCAATGTACGATTTTCGGTGAAAATTACAAACTATACCCCTACGAAACTTCGAATGGTGATTTGAGGCACCAAACGATGTCGGAATGCATTGGAACCAAAGCCATAAGTTTTGTGAGCATGTGATAGACAAGAATACCTCAAAAGCCCAATGTACGATTTTCGGTGAATATTACAACTATACCCCTACGAAACTTCGAATGGTGATTTGAGGCACCAAACGATGTTGGAATGCATTGGAACCAAAGCCATAAGCTTTGTGAGCATGTAATAGACAATAATATCTCAAAATTGCAATGTACGATTTTCGGTGAAAATTACAACTATACCCCTACGAAACTTCGAATGGTGATTTGAGGCACCAAACGATGTCGGAATGCATTGGAACTAAAGCCATAAGCTTTGTGAGCATGTGATAGACAAGAATACCTCAAAAGCCCAATGTACGATTTTCGGTGAAAATTACAACTATACCCCTACGAAATTCGAATGGTGATTTGAAGCACCAAACGATGTCGGAATGCATTGGATCCAAATCCATAAGCTTTGTGAGCATGTGATAGACAAGAATACCTCAAAATCCTAATGTACGATTTTCGGTGAAAATTACAACTATACCCCTACGAAACTTCGAATGGTGATTTGAGGCACCAAACAATTTCGGAATGCATTGGAACCAAAGCCATAAGCTTTGTGAGCATGTGATAGACAAGAATACCTCAAAATCCCAATTTACGATTTTTGGTGAAAATTACAACTATACCCCTAAGAAACTTCGAATGGTGATTTGAGGCACCAAACAATGTCGGAATGCATTGGTACCAAAGCAATAATCTTTGTGAGCATGTGATAGACAAGAATACCTCAAAATCCCAATTTACGATTTTTGGTGAAAATTACAACTATACCCCTACGAAACTTCGAATGGTGATTTGATGCACCAAACGACGTCGAAATGCATTGGAACCAAAGCCATAAGCTTTGTGAGCATGTGATAGACAAGAATACCTCAAAAGCCCAATGTACGAATTTCGGTGAAAATTACAACTATACCCCTACGAAACTTCGAATGGTGATTTGAGGCACCAAACGATGTCGGAATGCATTGGAACCAAAGCCGTAAGCTTTGTGAGCATGTGATAGAAAATATTAGCTCAAAATTGCAATGTACGATTTTCGGTGAAAATTACAACTATACCCCTACGAAACTTCGAATGGTGATTTGAGGCACCAAACGATGTCGGAATGCAATGGAACTAAAGCCATAAGCTTTGTGAGCATGTGATAGACAAGAATACCTCAAAAGCCCAATGTACGATTTTCGGTGAAAATTACAACTATACCCTTACGAAACTTCGAATGGTGATTTGAGGCACCAAACGATGTCGGAATGCATTGGAACCAAAGCCATAAGCTTTGTGAGCATGTGATAGACAAGAATACCTCAAAATCCCAATTTACGATTTTTGGTGAAAATTACAACTATACCCCTACGAAACTTCGAATGGTGATTTGATGCACCAAACGATGTCGGAATGCATTGGAACTAAAGCCATAAGCTTTGTGAGCATGTGATAGACAAGAATACCTCAAAAGCCCAATGTACGATTTTTGGTGAAAATTACAACTATACCCCTAAGAAACTTCGAATGGTGATTTGAGGCACCAAACAATGTCGGAATGCATTGGAACCAAAGCAATAATCTTTCTGAGCATGTGATAGACAAGAATACCTCAAAATCCCAATGTACGATTTTCCATAAAAATTACAACTATACCCCTACGAAACTTAGAATGGTGATTTGAGGCACCAAACTATGTCGGAATGCAATGGAACCAAAGCCATAAGCTTTGTGAGAATGTGATAGACAAGAATACCTCAAAATCCCAATGTACGATTTTCGGTGAAAATTACAACTATACCCCTACGAAACTTTGAATGGTGATTTGAGGCACCAAACGATGTCAGAATGCATTGGAACCAAAGCCATAAGCTTTGTGAGCATGTGATAGACAAGAATACCTCAAAATCCCAATTTACGATTTTTGGTGAAAATTACAACTTTACCCCTAAGAAACTTCGAATGGTGATTTGAGGCACCAAACAATGTCGGAATGCATTGGAACCAAAGCAATAATCTTTGTGAGCATGTGATAGACAAGAATACCTCAAAATCCCAATTTACGATTTTTGGTGAAAATTACAACTATACCCCTACGAAACTTCGAAAGGTGATTTGATGCACCAAACGATGTCGAAATGCATTGGAACCAAAGCCATAAGCTTTGTGAGCATGTGATAGACAAGAATACCTCAAAAGCCCAATGTACGAATTTCGGTGAAAATTACAACTATACCCCTACGAAACTTCGAATGGTGATTTGAGGCACCAAACGATGTCGGAATGCATTGGAACCAAAGCCGTAAGCTTTGTGAGCATGTGATAGACAAGAATACCTCAAAAGCCCAATGTACGATTTTCGGTGAAATTACAACTATACCCCTACGAAACTTCGAATGGTGATTTGAGGCACCAAACGATGTTGGAATGCATTGGAACCAAAGCCATAAGCTTTGTGAGCATGTAATAGACAATAATATCTCAAAATTGCAATGTACGATTTTCGGTGAAAATTACAACTATACCCCTACGAAACTTCGAATGGTGATTTGAGGCACCAAACGATGTCGGAATGCATTGGAACTAAAGCCATAAGCTTTGTGAGCATGTGATAGACAAGAATACCTCAAAAGCCCAATGTACGATTTTCGGTGAAAATTACAACTATACCCCTACGAAATTCGAATGGTGATTTGAGGCACCAAACGATGTCGGAATGCATTGGAACTAAAGCCATAAGCTTTGTGAGCATGTGATAGACAAGAATACCTCAAAAGCCCAATGTACGATTTTCGGTGAAAATTACAACTATACCCCTACGAAATTCGAATGGTGATTTGAGGCACCAAACGATGTCGGAATGCATTGGATCCAAATCCATAAGCTTTGTGAGCATGTGATAGACAAGAATACCTCAAAATCCTAATGTACGATTTTCGGTGAAAATTACAACTATACCCCTACGAAACTTCGAATGGTGATTTGAGGCACCAAACGATTTTGGAATGCATTGGAACCAAAGCCATAAGCTTTGTGAGCATGTGATAGACAAGAATACCTCAAAATCCCAATTTACGATTTTTGGTGAAAATTACAACTATACCCCTAAGAAACTTCGAATGGTGATTTGAGGCACCAAACAATGTCGGAATGCATTGGAACCAAAGCAATAATCTTTGTGAGCATGTGATAGACAAGAATACCTCAAAATCCCAATTTACGATTTTTGGTGAAAATTACAACTATACCCCAACGAAACTTCGAATGGTGATTTGATGCACCAAACGATGTCGAAATGCATTGGAACCAAAGCCATAAGCTTTGTGAGCATGTGATAGACAAGAATACCTCAAAAGCCCAATGTACGAATTTCGGTGAAAATTACAACTATACCCCTACGAAACTTCGAATGGTGATTTGAGGCACCAAACGATGTCGGAATGCATTGGAACCAAAGCCGTAAGCTTTGTGAGCATGTGATAGACAAGAATACCTCAAAAGCCCAATGTACGATTTTCGGTGAAATTACAACTATACCCCTACGAAACTTCGAATGGTGATTTGAGGCACCAAACGATGTCGGAATGCAATGGAACCAAAGCCGTAAGCTTTGTGAGCATGTGATAGAAAATATTAGCTCAAAAGCCCAATGTACGATTTTCGGTGAAAATTACAACTATACCCATACGAAACTACGAATGGTGATTTGAGGCACCAAACGATGTCGGAATGCATTGGAACCAAGGCCATAAGCTTTGTGAGCATGTGATAGACAAGAATACCTCAAAATCCCAATGTACGATTTTCGGTGAAAATTACAACTATACCCCTACGAAACTTCGAATGGTGATTTGAGGCACCAAACGATGTCGGAATGCATTGGAACCAAAGCCATAAGTTTTGTGAGCATGTGATAGACAAGAATACCTCAAAAGCCCAATGTACGATTTTCGGTGAAAATTACAACTATACCCCTACGAAACTTCGAATGGTGATTTGAGGCACCAAACGATGTTGGAATGCATTGGAACCAAAGCCATAAGCTTTGTGAGCATGTAATAGACAATAATATCTCAAAATTGCAATGTACGATTTTCGGTGAAAATTACAACTATACCCCAACGAAACTTCGAATGGTGATTTGAGGCACCAAACGATGTTGGAATGCATTGGAACCAAAGCCATAAGTTTTGTGAGCATGTGATAGACAAAAATACCTCAAAAGCCCAATGTACGATTTTCGGTGAAAATTACAACTATACCCCTACGAAACTTCGAATGGTGATTTGAGGCACCAAACGATGTTGGAATGCATTGGAACCAAAGCCATAAGCTTTGTGAGCATGTAATAGACAATAATATCTCAAAATTGCAATGTACGATTTTCGGTGAAAATTACAACTATACCCCTACGAAACTTCGAATGGTGATTTGAGGCACCAAACGATGTCGGAATGCATTGGAACTAAAGCCATAAGCTTTGTGAGCATGTGATAGACAAGAATACCTCAAAAGCCCAATGTACGATTTTCGGTGAAAATTACAACTATACCCCTACGAAATTCGAATGGTGATTTGAGGCACCAAACGATGTCGGAATGCATTGGATCCAAATCCATAAGCTTTGTGAGCATGTGATAGACAAGAATACCTCAAAATCCTAATGTACGATTTTCGGTGAAAATTACAACTATACCCCTACGAAACTTCGAATGGTGATTTGAGGCACCAAACGATTTTGGAATGCATTGGAACCAAAGCCATAAGCTTTGTGAGCATGTGATAGACAAGAATACCTCAAAATTCCAATTTACGATTTTTGGTGAAAATTACAACTATACCCCTAAGAAACTTCGAATGGTGATTTGAGGCACCAAACAATTTCGGAATGCATTGGAACCAAAGCAATAATCTTTGTGAGTATGTGATAGACAAGAATACCTCAAAATCCCAATTTACGATTTTTGGTGAAAATTACAACTATACCCCTAAGAAACTTCGAATGGTGATTTGAGGCACCAAACAATGTCGGAATGCATTGGAACCAAAGCAATAATCTTTGTGAGCATGTGATAGACAAGAATACCTCAAAATCCCAATGTACGATTTTCCGTAAAAATTACAACGATACCCCTACGAGACATAGAATGGTGATTTGAGGAACCAAACGATGTCGGAATGCAATGGAACCAAAGCCATAAGCTTTGTGAGCATGTGATAGACAAGAATACCAAAAAAATCCCAATGTACGATTTTCGGTGAAAATTACAACTATACCCCTACGAAACTTCGAATGGTGATTTGAGGCACCAAACGATGTCGAAATGCATTGGAACCAAAGCCATAAGCTTTGTGAGCATGTGATAGACAAGAATACCTCAAAATCCCAATTTACGATTTTTGGTGAAAATTACAACTATACCCCTAAGAAACTTCGAATGGTGATTTGAGGCACCAAACAATGTCGGAATGCATTGGAACCAAAGCAATAATCTTTGTGAGCATGTGATAGACAAGAATACCTCAAAATCCCAATTTACGATTTTTGGTGAAAATTACAACTATACCCCTAAGAAACTTCGAATGGTGATTTGAGGCACCAAACAATGTCGGAATGCATTGGAACCAAAGCAATAATCTTTGTGAGCATGTGATAGACAAGAATACCTCAAAAGCCCAATGTACGATTTTCGGTGAAAATTACAACTATACCCCTACGAAACTTCGAATGGTGATTTGAGGCACCAAACGATGTTGGAATGCATTGGAACCAAAGCCATAAGCTTTGTGAGCATGTAATAGACAATAATATCTCAAAATTGCAATGTACGATTTTCGGTGAAAATTACAACTATACCCCTACGAAACTTCGAATGGTGATTTGAGGCACCAAACGATGTCGGAATGCATTGGAACTAAAGCCATAAGCTTTGTGAGCATGTGATAGACAAGAATACCTCAAAATCCCAATGTACGATTTTCGGTGAAAATTACAACTATACCCCTACGAAACTTCGAAAGGTGATTTGAGGCACCAAACGATGTCGGAATGCATTGGAACCAAAGCCATAAGTTTTGTGAGCATGTGATAGACAAGAATACCTCAAAAGCCCAATGTACGATTTTCGGTGAAAATTACAACTATACCCCTACGAAACTTCGAATGGTGATTTGAGGCACCAAACGATGTTGGAATGCATTGGAACCAAAGCCATAAGCTTTGTGAGCATGTAATAGACAATAATATCTCAAAATTGCAATGTACGATTTTCGGTGAAAATTACAACTATACCCCTACGAAACTTCGAATGGTGATTTGAGGCACCAAACGATGTCGGAATGCATTGGAACTAAAGCCATAAGCTTTGTGAGCATGTGATAGACAAGAATACCTCAAAAGCCCAATGTACGATTTTCGGTGAAAATTACAACTATACCCCTACGAAATTCGAATGGTGATTTGAGGCACCAAACGATGTCGGAATGCATTGGATCCAAATCCATAAGCTTTGTGAGCATGTGATAGACAAGAATACCTCAAAATCCTAATGTACGATTTTCGGTGAAAATTACAACTATACCCCTACGAAACTTCGAATGGTGATTTGAGGCACCAAACGATGTCGGAATGCATTGGAACCAAAGCCATAAGCTTTGTGAGCATGTGATAGACAAGAATACCTCAAAATCCCAATTTACGATTTTTGGTGAAAATTACAACTATACCCCTAAGAAACTTCGAATGGTGATTTGAGGCACCAAACAATGTCGGAATGCATTGGAACCAAAGCAATAATCTTTGTGAGCATGTGATAGACAAGAATACCTCAAAATCCCAATGTACGATTTTCCATAAAAATTACAACTATACCCCTACGAAACTTAGAATGGTGATTTGAGGCACCAAACGATGTCGGAATGCATTGGAACCAAAGCCATAAGTTTTGTGAGCATGTGATAGACAAGAATACCTCAAAAGCCCAATGTACGATTTTCGGTGAAAATTACAACTATACCCCTACGAAACTTCGAATGTTGATTTGAGGCACCAAACGATGTTGGAATGCATTGGAACCAAAGCCATAAGCTTTGTGAGCATGTAATAGACAATAATATCTCAAAATTGCAATGTACGATTTTCGGTGAAAATTACAACTATACCCCTACGAAACTTCGAATGGTGATTTGAGGCACCAAACGATGTCGGAATGCATTGGAACTAAAGCCATAAGCTTTGTGAGCATGTGATAGACAAGAATACCTCAAAAGCCCAATGTACGATTTTCGGTGAAAATTACAACTATACCCCTACGAAATTCGAATGGTGATTTGAGGCACCAAACGATGTCGGAATGCATTGGATCCAAATCCATAAGCTTTGTGAGCATGTGATAGACAAGAATACCTCAAAATCCTAATGTACGATTTTCGGTGAAAATTACAACTATACCCCTACGAAACTTCGAATGGTGATTTGAGGCACCAAACGATGTCGGAATGCATTGGAACCAAAGCCATAAGCTTTGTGAGCATGTGATAGACAAGAATACCTCAAAATCCCAATTTACGATTTTTGGTGAAAATTACAACTATACCCCTAAGAAACTTCGAATGGTGATTTGAGGCACCAAACAATGTCGGAATGCATTGGAACCAAAGCAATAATCTTTGTGAGCATGTGATAGACAAGAATACCTCAAAATCCCAATGTACGATTTTCCATAAAAATTACAACTATACCCCTACGAAACTTAGAATGGTGATTTGAGGCACCAAACGATGTCGGAATGCAATGGAACCAAAGCCATAAGCTTTGTGAGCATGTGATAGACAAGAATACCTCAAAATCCCAATGTACGATTTTCGGTGAAAATTACAACTATACCCCTACGAAACTTCGAATGGTGATTTGAGGCACCAAACGATGTCGGAATGCATTGGAACCAAAGCCATAAGTTTTGTGAGCATGTGATAGACAAAAATACCTCAAAAGCCCAATGTACGATTTTCGGTGAAAATTACAACTATACCCCTACGAAACTTCGAATGGTGATTTGAGGCACCAAACGATGTTGGAATGCATTGGAACCAAAGCCATAAGCTTTGTGAGCATGTAATAGACAATAATATCTCAAAATTGCAATGTACGATTTTCGGTGAAAATTACAACTATACCCCTACGAAACTTCGAATGGTGATTTGAGGCACCAAACGATGTCGGAATGCATTGGAACTAAAGCCATAAGCTTTGTGAGCATGTGATAGACAAGAATACCTCAAAATCCCAATGTACGATTTTCGGTGAAAATTACAACTATACCCCTACGAAACTTCGAAAGGTGATTTGAGGCACCAAACGATGTCGGAATGCATTGGAACCAAAGCCATAAGTTTTGTGAGCATGTGATAGACAAAAATACCTCAAAAGCCCAATGTACGATTTTCGGTGAAAATTACAACTATACCCCTACGAAACTTCGAATGGTGATTTGAGGCACCAAACGATGTTGGAATGCATTGGAACCAAAGCCATAAGCTTTGTGAGCATGTAATAGACAATAATATCTCAAAATTGCAATGTACGATTTTCGGTGAAAATTACAACTATACCCCTACGAAACTTCGAATGGTGATTTGAGGCACCAAACGATGTCGGAATGCATTGGAACTAAAGCCATAAGCTTTGTGAGCATGTGATAGACAAGAATACCTCAAAAGCCCAATGTACGATTTTCGGTGAAAATTACAACTATACCCCTACGAAATTCGAATGGTGATTTGAGGCACCAAACGATGTCGGAATGCATTGGATCCAAATCCATAAGCTTTGTGAGCATGTGATAGACAAGAATACCTCAAAATCCTAATGTACGATTTTCGGTGAAAATTACAACTATACCCCTACGAAACTTCGAATGGTGATTTGAGGCACCAAACGATGTCGGAATGCATTGGAACCAAAGCCATAAGCTTTGTGAGCATGTGATAGACAAGAATACCTCAAAATCCCAATTTACGATTTTTGGTGAAAATTACAACTATACCCCTAAGAAACTTCGAATGGTGATTTGAGGCACCAAACAATGTCGGAATGCATTGGAACCAAAGCAATAATCTTTGTGAGCATGTGATAGACAAGAATACCTCAAAATCCCAATGTACGATTTTCCATAAAAATTACAACTATACCCCTACGAAACTTAGAATGGTGATTTGAGGCACCAAACGATGTCGGAATGCAATGGAACCAAAGCCATAAGCTTTGTGAGCATGTGATAGACAAGAATACCTCAAAATCCCAATGTACGATTTTCGGTGAAAATTACAACTATGCCCCTACGAAACTTCGAATGGTGATTTGAGGCACCAAACGATGTCGGAATGCATTGGAACCAAAGCCATAAGTTTTGTGAGCATGTGATAGACAAAAATACCTCAAAAGCCCAATGTACGATTTTCGGTGAAAATTACAACTATACCCCTACGAAACTTCGAATGGTGATTTGAGGCACCAAACGATGTTGGAATGCATTGGAACCAAAGCCATAAGCTTTGTGAGCATGTAATAGACAATAATATCTCAAAATTGCAATGTACGATTTTCGGTGAAAATTACAACTATACCCCTACGAAACTTCGAATGGTGATTTGAGGCACCAAACGATGTCGGAATGCATTGGAACTAAAGCCATAAGCTTTGTGAGCATGTGATAGACAAGAATACCTCAAAAGCCCAATGTACGATTTTCGGTGAAAATTACAACTATACCCCTACGAAATTCGAATGGTGATTTGAGGCACCAAACGATGTCGGAATGCATTGGATCCAAATCCATAAGCTTTGTGAGCATGTGATAGACAAGAATACCTCAAAATCCTAATGTACGATTTTCGGTGAAAATTACAACTATACCCCTACGAAACTTCGAATGGTGATTTGAGGCACCAAACGATTTTGGAATGCATTGGAACCAAAGCCATAAGCTTTGTGAGCATGTGATAGACAAGAATACCTCAAAATCCCAATTTACGATTTTTGGTGAAAATTACAACTATACCCCTAAGAAACTTCGAATGGTGATTTGAGGCACCAAACAATTTCGGAATGCATTGGAACCAAAGCAATAATCTTTGTGAGCATGTGATAGACAAGAATACCTCAAAATCCCAATGTACGATTTTCCGTAAAAATTACAACGATACCCCTACGAGACATAGAATGGTGATTTGAGGAACCAAACGATGTCGGAATGCAATGGAACCAAAGCCATAAGCTTTGTGAGCATGTGATAGACAAGAATACCAAAAAAATCCCAATGTACGATTTTCGGTGAAAATTACAACTATACCCCTACGAAACTTCGAATGGTGATTTGAGGCACCAAACGATGTCGAAATGCATTGGAACCAAAGCTATAAGCTTTGTGAGCATGTGATAGACAAGAATACCTCAAAAGCCCAATGTACGATTTTCGGTGAAAATTACAACTATACCCCTACGAAACTTCGAATGGTGATTTGAGGCACCAAACGATGTCGGAATGCAATGGAACCAAAGCCATAAGCTTTGTGAGCATGTGATAGACAAGAATACCAAAAAAATCCCAATGTACGATTTTCGGTGAAAATTACAACTATACCCCTACGAAACTTCGAATGGTGATTTGAGGCACCAAACGATTTTGGAATGCATTGGAACCAAAGCCATAAGCTTTGTGAGCATGTGATAGACAAGAATACCTCAAAATCCCAATGTACGATTTTCGGTGAAAATTACAACTATGCCCCTACGAAACTTCGAATGGTGATTTGAGGCACCAAACGATGTCGGAATGCATTGGAACCAAAGCCATAAGTTTTGTGAGCATGTGATAGACAAAAATACCTCAAAAGCCCAAAGTACGATTTTCGGTGAAAATTACAACTATACCCCTACGAAACTTCGAATGGTGATTTGAGGCACCAAACGATGTTGGAATGCATTGGAACCAAAGCCATAAGCTTTGTGAGCATGTAATAGACAATAATATCTCAAAATTGCAATGTACGATTTTCGGTGAAAATTACAACTATACCCCTACGAAACTTCGAATGGTGATTTGAGGCACCAAACGATGTCGGAATGCATTGGAACTAAAGCCATAAGCTTTGTGAGCATGTGATAGACAAGAATACCTCAAAAGCCCAATGTACGATTTTCGGTGAAAATTACAACTATACCCCTACGAAATTCGAATGGTGATTTGAGGCACCAAACGATGTCGGAATGCATTGGATCCAAATCCATAAGCTTTGTGAGCATGTGATAGACAAGAATACCTCAAAATCCTAATGTACGATTTTCGGTGAAAATTACAACTATACCCCTACGAAACTTCGAATGGTGATTTGAGGCACCAAACGATTTTGGAATGCATTGGAACCAAAGCCATAAGCTTTGTGAGCATGTGATAGACAAGAATACCTCAAAATCCCAATTTACGATTTTTGGTGAAAATTACAACTATACCCCTAAGAAACTTCGAATGGTGATTTGAGGCACCAAACAATTTCGGAATGCATTGGAACCAAAGCAATAATCTTTGTGAGCATGTGATAGACAAGAATACCTCAAAATCCCAATGTACGATTTTCCGTAAAAATTACAACGATACCCCTACGAGACATAGAATGGTGATTTGAGGAACCAAACGATGTCGGAATGCAATGGAACCAAAGCCATAAGCTTTGTGAGCATGTGATAGACAAGAATACCAAAAAAATCCCAATGTACGATTTTCGGTGAAAATTACAACTATACCCCTACGAAACTTCGAATGGTGATTTGAGGCACCAAACGATGTCGAAATGCATTGGAACCAAAGCTATAAGCTTTGTGAGCATGTGATAGACAAGAATACCTCAAAAGCCCAATGTACGATTTTCGGTGAAAATTACAACTATACCCCTACGAAACTTCGAATGGTGATTTGAGGCACCAAACGATGTCGGAATGCAATGGAACCAAAGCCATAAGCTTTGTGAGCATGTGATAGACAAGAATACCAAAAAAATCCCAATGTACGATTTTCGGTGAAAATTACAACTATACCCCTACGAAACTTCGAATGGTGATTTGAGGCACCAAACGATTTTGGAATGCATTGGAACCAAAGCCATAAGCTTTGTGAGCATGTGATAGACAAGAATACCTCAAAATCCCAATTTACGATTTTCGGTGAAAATTACAACTATACCCCTACGAAACTTCGAATGGTGATTTGAGGCACCAAACGATGTTGGAATGCATTGGAACCAAAGCCATAAGCTTTGTGAGCATGTAATAGACAATAATATCTCAAAATTGCAATGTACGATTTTCGGTTAAAATTACAACTATACCCCTACGAAACTTCGAATGGTGATTTGAGGCACCAAACGATGTCGGAATGCATTGGAACTAAAGCCATAAGCTTTGTGAGCATGTGATAGACAAGAATACCTCAAAAGCCCAATGTACGATTTTCGGTGAAAATTACAACTATACCCCTACGAAATTCGAATGGTGATTTGAGGCACCAAACGATGTCGGAATGCATTGGATCCAAATCCATAAGCTTTGTGAGCATGTGATAGACAAGAATACCTCAAAATCCTAATGTACGATTTTCGGTGAAAATTACAACTATACCCCTACGAAACTTCGAATGGTGATTTGAGGCACCAAACGATGTCGGAATGCATTGGAACCAAAGCCATAAGCTTTGTGAGCATGTGATAGACAAGAATACCTCAAAATCCCAATTTACGATTTTTGGTGAAAATTACAACTATACCCCTAAGAAACTTCGAATGGTGATTTGAGGCACCAAACAATGTCGGAATGCATTGGAACCAAAGCAATAATCTTTGTGAGCATGTGATAGACAAGAATACCTCAAAATCCCAATGTACGATTTTCCATAAAAATTACAACTATACCCCTACGAAACTTAGAATGGTGATTTGAGGCACCAAACGATGTCGGAATGCAATGGAACCAAAGCCATAAGCTTTGTGAGCATGTGATAGACAAGAATACCTCAAAATCCCAATGTACGATTTTCGGTGAAAATTACAACTATGCCCCTACGAAACTTCGAATGGTGATTTGAGGCACCAAACGATGTCGGAATGCATTGGAACCAAAGCCATAAGTTTTGTGAGCATGTGATAGACAAAAATACCTCAAAAGCCCAATGTACGATTTTCGGTGAAAATTACAACTATACCCCTACGAAACTTCGAATGGTGATTTGAGGCACCAAACGATGTTGGAATGCATTGGAACCAAAGCCATAAGCTTTGTGAGCATGTAATAGACAATAATATCTCAAAATTGCAATGTACGATTTTCGGTGAAAATTACAACTATACCCCTACGAAACTTCGAATGGTGATTTGAGGCACCAAACGATGTCGGAATGCATTGGAACTAAAGCCATAAGCTTTGTGAGCATGTGATAGACAAGAATACCTCAAAAGCCCAATGTACGATTTTCGGTGAAAATTACAACTATACCCCTACGAAATTCGAATGGTGATTTGAGGCACCAAACGATGTCGGAATGCATTGGATCCAAATCCATAAGCTTTGTGAGCATGTGATAGACAAGAATACCTCAAAATCCTAATGTACGATTTTCGGTGAAAATTACAACTATACCCCTACGAAACTTCGAATGGTGATTTGAGGCACCAAACGATTTTGGAATGCATTGGAACCAAAGCCATAAGCTTTGTGAGCATGTGATAGACAAGAATACCTCAAAATCCCAATTTACGATTTTTGGTGAAAATTACAACTATACCCCTAAGAAACTTCGAATGGTGATTTGAGGCACCAAACAATTTCGGAATGCATTGGAACCAAAGCAATAATCTTTGTGAGCATGTGATAGACAAGAATACCTCAAAATCCCAATGTACGATTTTCCGTAAAAATTACAACGATACCCCTACGAGACATAGAATGGTGATTTGAGGAACCAAACGATGTCGGAATGCAATGGAACCAAAGCCATAAGCTTTGTGAGCATGTGATAGACAAGAATACCAAAAAAATCCCAATGTACGATTTTCGGTGAAAATTACAACTATACCCCTACGAAACTTCGAATGGTGATTTGAGGCACCAAACGATGTCGAAATGCATTGGAACCAAAGCTATAAGCTTTGTGAGCATGTGATAGACAAGAATACCTCAAAAGCCCAATGTACGATTTTCGGTGAAAATTACAACTATACCCCTACGAAACTTCGAATGGTGATTTGAGGCACCAAACGATGTCGGAATGCAATGGAACCAAAGCCATAAGCTTTGTGAGCATGTGATAGACAAGAATACCAAAAAAATCCCAATGTACGATTTTCGGTGAAAATTACAACTATACCCCTACGAAACTTCGAATGGTGATTTGAGGCACCAAACGATTTTGGAATGCATTGGAACCAAAGCCATAAGCTTTGTGAGCATGTGATAGACAAGAATACCTCAAAATCCCAATTTACGATTTTTGGTGAAAATTACAACTATACCCCTAAGAAACTTCGAATGGTGATTTGAGGCACCAAACAATTTCGGAATGCATTGGAACCAAAGCAATAATCTTTGTGAGCATGTGATAGACAAGAATACCTCAAAATCCCAATGTACGATTTTCCGTAAAAATTACAACTATACCCCTACGAAACTTCGAATGGTGATTTGAGGCACCAAACGATGTCGAAATGCATTGGAACCAAAGCTATAAGCTTTGTGAGCATGTGATAGACAAGAATACCTCAAAAGCCCAATGTACGATTTTCGGTGAAAATTACAACTATACCCCTACGAAACTTCGAATGGTGATTTGAGGCACCAAACGATGTCGGAATGCGTTGGAACCAAAGCCATAAGCTTTGTGAGCATGTGATAGACAAGATTACCTCAAAAGCCCGATGTACGATTTTCGGTGAAAATTACAACTATACCCCTACGAAACTTCGATGGTGATTTAAGGCACCAAACGATGTCGAATGCATTGGAACCAAAGCCATAAGCTTTGTGAGCATGTGATAGACAAGAATACCTCAAAAGCCCAATGTACGATTTTCGGTGAAAATTACAACTATATCCTTACGAAACTTCGAATGGTGATTTGAGGCACCAAACGATGTCGGAATGCATTGGAACCAAAGCCATAAGCTTTGTGAGCATGTGATAGAAAATATTAGCTCAAAATCCCAATGTACGATTTTCGGTGAAAATTACAACTATACGCCTACGAAACTTCAAATGGTGATTTGAGGCACCAAACGATGTCGGAATGCATTGGAACCAAAGCCATAAGCTTTGTGAGCATGTGATAGACAACAATACCTCAAAATCCCAATGTACAATTTTTGGTGAAAATTACAACTATACCCCTACGAAACTTCGAATGGTGATTTGAGGCACCAAACGATGTCGAAATGCATTGGAACCAAAGCTATAAGCTTTGTGAGCATGTGATAGACAAGAATACCTCAAAAGCCCAATGTACGATTTTCGGTGAAAATTACAACTATACCCCTACGAAACTTCGAATGGTGATTTGAGGCACCAAACGATGTCGAAATGCATTGGAACCAAAGCCATAAGCTTTGTGAGCATGTGATAGACAAGGATACCTCAAAAGCCCAATGTACGATTTTCGGTGAAAATTACAACTATACCCCTACGAAACTTCGAATGGTGATTTGAGGCACCAAACGATGTCGGAATGCATTGGAACCAAAGCCGTAAGCTTTGTGAGCATGTGATAGAAAATATTAGCTCAAAAGCCCAATGTACGATTTTCGGTGAAAATTACAACTATACTCCTACGAAACTTCGAATGGTGATTTGAGGCACCAAACGATGTCGGAATGCATTGGAACCAAAGCCATAAGCTTTGTGAGCATGTGATAGACAAGAATACCTCAAAATCCCAATGTCGATTTTCGTGAAAATTACAACTATACGCCTACGAAACTTCGAATGGTGATTTGAGGCACCAAACGATGTCGGAATGCATTGGAACCAAAGCCATAAGCTTTGTGAGCATGTGATAGACAAGAATACCTCAAAATCCCAATGTACAATTTTCGGTGAAAATTACAACTATACCCCTACGAAACTTCGAATGGTGATTTGAGGCACCAAACGATGTCGGAATGCATTGGAACCAAGGCCATATGCTTTGTGAGCATGTGATAGACAAGAATACCTCAAAATCCCAATGTACGATTTTCGGTGAAAATTACAACTATACCCCTACGAAACTTCGAATGGTGATTTGAGGCACCAAACGATGTCGGAATGCATTGGAGCCAAAGCCATAAGTTTTGTGAGCATGTGATAGACAAGAATACCTCAAAAGAGCAATGTACGATTTTCGGTGAAAATTACAACTATACCCCTAAGAAACTTCGAATGGTGATTTGAGGCACCAAACGATGTTGGAATGTATTGGAACCAAAGCCATAAGCTTTGTGAGCATGTAATAGACAAGAATATCTCAAAATTGCAATGTACGATTTTCGGTGAAAATTACAACTATACCTCTACGAAACTTCGAATGGTGATTTGAGGCACCAAACGATGTCGGAATGCATTGGAACTAAAGCCATAAGCTTTGTGAGCATGTGATCGACAAGAATACCAAAAAGCCCAATGTACGATTTTCGGTGAAAATTACAACTATACCCCTACGAAATTCGAATGGTGATTTGAGGCACCAAACGATGTCGGAGTGCATTGGATCCAAATCCATAAGCTTTGTGAGCATGTGATAGACAAGAATACCTCAAAATCCTAATGTACGATTTTCGGTGAAAATTACAACTATACCCCTACGAAACTTCGAATGGTGATTTGAGGCACCAAACGATGTCGAAATGCATTGGAACCAAAGCCATAAGCTTTGTGAGCATGTGATAGACAAGATTACCACAAAAGCCCAATGTACGATTTTCGGTGAAAATTACAACTATACCCCTACGAAACTTAGAATGGTGATTTGAGGCACCAAACGATGTCGGAATGCATTGGAACCAAAGCCATAAGCTTTGTGAGCATGTGATAGACAAGAATCCTTCAAAAGCCCAATATACGATTTTCGGTGAAAATTACAACTATACCCCTACGAAATTTCGAATGGTGATTTGAGGCACCAAACGATGTCGGAATGCATTGGAACCAAAGCCGTAAGCTTTGTGAGCATGTGATAGAAAATATTAGCTCAAAAGCCCAATGTACGATTTTCGGTGAAAATTACAACTATACTCCTACGAAACTTTGAATGGTGATTTGAGGCACCAAACGATGTCGGAATGCATTGGAACCAAAGCCATAAGCTTTGTGAGCATGTGATAGACAAGAATACCTCAAAATCCCAATGTACGATTTTCGTGAAAATTACAACTATACGCCTACGAAACTTCGAATGGTGATTTGAGGCACCAAACGATGTCGGAATGCATTGGAACCAAAGCCATAAGCTTTGTGAGCATGTGATAGACAAGAATACCTCAAAATCCCAATGTACAATTTTCGGTGAAAATTACAACTATACCCCTACGAAACTTCGAATGGTGATTTGAGGCACCAAACGATGTCGGAATGCATTGGAACCAAGGCCATAAGCTTTGTGAGCATGTGATAGACAAGAATACCTCAAAATCCCAATGTACGATTTTCGGTGAAAATTACAACTATACCCCTACGAAACTTCGAATGGTGATTTGAGGCACCAAACGATGTCGGAATGCATTGGAACCAAAGCCATAAGTTTTGTGACCATGTGATAGACAAGAATACCTCAAAAGCGCAATGTACGATTTTCGGTGAAAATTACAACTATACCCCTACGAAACTTCGAATGGTGATTTGAGGCACCAAACGATGTTGGAATGTATTGGAACCAAAGTCATAAGCTTTGTGAGCATGTAATAGACAAGAATATCTCAAAATTGCAATGTACGATTTTCGGTGAAAATTACAACTATACCTCTACGAAACTTCGAATGGTGATTTGAGGCACCAAACGATGTCGGAATGCATTGGAACTAAAGCCATAAGTTTGTGAGCATGTGATAGACAAGAATACCAAAAAGCCCAATGTACGATTTTCGGTGAAAATTACAATTATACCCCTACGAAATTCGAATGGTGATTTGAGGCACCAAACGATGTCGGAGTGCATTGGATCCAAATCCATAAGCTTTGTGAGCATGTGATAGACAAGAATACCTCAAAATCCTAATGTACGATTTTCGGTGAAAATTACAACTATAGCCCTACGAAACTTCGAATGGTGATTTGAGGCACCAAACGATGTCGAAATGCATTGGAACCAAAGCCATAAGCTTTGTGAGCATGTGATAGACAAGATTACCTCAAAAGCCCAATGTACGATTTTCGGTGAAAATTACAACTATACCCCTACGAAACTTCGAATGGTGATTTGAGGCACCAAACGATGTCGGAATGCATTGGAACCAAAGCCATAAGCTTTGTGAGCATGTGATAGACAAGAATACTTCAAAAGCCCAATATACGATTTTCGGTGAAAATTACAACTATACCCCTACGAAACTTCGAATGGTGATTTGAGGCACCAAACGATGTCGGAATGCATTGGAACCAAAGCCGTAAGCTTTGTGAGCATGTGATAGACAAGAATACCTCAAAATCCCAATGTACGATTTTCGGTGAAAATTACAACTATACCCCTACGAAACTTCGAATGGTGATTTGAGGCACCAAACGATGTCGAAATGCATTGGAACCAAAGCTATAAGCTTTGTGAGCATGTGATAGACAAGAATACCTCAAAAGCCCAATGTACGATTTTCGGTGAAAATTACAACTATACCTCTACGAAACTTCGAATGGTGATTTGAGGCACCAAACGATGTCGGAATGCATTGGAACTAAAGCCATAAGTTTGTGAGCATGTGATAGACAAGAATACCAAAAAGCCCAATGTACAATTTTCGGTGAAAATTACAATTATACCCCTACGAAATTCGAATGGTGATTTGAGGCACCAAACGATGTCGGAGTGCATTGGATCCAAATCCATAAGCTTTGTGAGCATGTGATAGACAAGAATACCTCAAAATCCTAATGTACGATTTTCGGTGAAAATTACAACTATACCCCTACGAAACTTCGAATGGTGATTTGAGGCACCAAACGATGTCGAAATGCATTGGAACCAAAGCCATAAGCTTTGTGAGCATGTGATAGACAAGATTACCTCAAAAGCCCAATGTACGATTTTCGGTGAAAATTACAACTATATCCCTACGAAACTTCGAATGGTGATTTGAGGCACCAAACGATGTCGGAATGCATTGGAACCAAAGCCATAAGCTTTGTGAGCATGTGATAGACAAGAATACTTCAAAAGCCCAATATACGATTTTCGGTGAAAATTACAACTATACCCCTACGAAACTTCGAATGGTGATTTGAGGCACCAAACGATGTCGGAATGCATTGGAACCAAAGCCGTAAGCTTTGTGAGCATGTGATAGACAAGAATACCTCAAAATTCCAATGTACGATTTTCGGTGAAAATTACAACTATACCCCTACGAAACTTCGAATGGTGATTTGAGGCACCAAACGATGTCGAAATGCATTGGAACCAAAGCTATAAGCTTTGTGAGCATGTGATAGACAAGAATACCTCAAAAGCCCAATGTACGATTTTCGGTGAAAATTACAACTATACCTCTACGAAACTTCGAATGGTGATTTGAGGCACCAAACGATGTCGGAATGCGTTGGAACCAAAGCCATAAGCTTTGTGAGCATGTGATAGACAAGGATACCTCAAAAGCCCAATGTACGATTTTCGGTGAAAATTACAACTATACCCCTACGAAACTTCGAATGGTGATTTAAGGCACCAAACGATGTCGGAATGCATTGGAACCAAAGCCATAAGCTTTGTGAGCATGTGATAGACAAGAATACCTCAAAAGCCCAATGTACGATTTTCGGTGAAAATTACAACTATATACCCTTACGAAACTTCGAATGGTGATTTGAGGCACCAAACGATGTCGGAATGCATTGGAACCAAAGCCATAAGCTTTGTGAGCATGTGATAGGCAAGAATACCTCAAAATCTTAATGTACGATTTTCGCTGAAAATTACAACTATACCCCTACGAAACTTCGAATGGTGATTTGAGGCACCAACCGATGTCGGAATGCATTGGAACCAAAGCCATAAGCTTTGTGAGCATGTGAAAGACAAGAATACCTCAAAATCCCAATGTACGATTTTCGGTGAAAATTACAACTATACGCCTATGAAACTTTGAATGGTGATTTGAGGCACCAAACGATGTCGGAATGCATTGGAACCAAAGTCATAAGCTTTGTGAGCATGTGATAGACAAGAATATCTCGAAAGCCCAATGTACGATTTTCGGTGAAAATTACAACTATACCCCTACGAAACTTCGAATGGTGATTTGAGGCACCAAACGCTGTCGGAATGCATTGAAACCAAATCCATAAGCTTTGTGAGCATGTGATAGACAAGAATACCTCAAAATCCCAATATACGATTTTCGGTGAAAATTACAACTATACCCCTACAAAACTTCGAATGGTGATTTGATGCACCAAACGATGTCGGAATGCATTGAAACCAAATCCATAAGCTTTGTGAGCATGTGATAGACAAGAATACCTCAAAATCCCAAAGTACGATTTTCGGTGAAAATTACAACTATACCCCTGCGAAACTTCGAATGGTGATTTGATGCACCAAACGATGTCGGAATGCATTGAAACCAAATCCATAAGCTTTGTGAGCATGTGATAGACAAGAATACCTCAAAATCCCAATGTACGATTTTCGGTGAAAATTACAACTATACCCCTACAAAACTTCGAATGGTGATTTGATGCACCAAACGATGTCGGAATGCATTGGAACCAAAGCCATAAGCTTTGTGAGCATGTGATAGACAAGAATATCTCAAAATCCCAATATACGATTTTCGGTGAAAATTACAACCGTATCTACGAAACTTCGAATGGTGATTTGAGGCACCAAACGATGTCGGAATGCATTGGAACCAAAGCCATAAGCTTTGTGAGCATGTGATAGACAAGAATATCTCGAAAGCCCAATGTACGATTTTCGGTGAAAATTACAACTATACCCCTACGAAACTTCGAATGGTGATTTGAGGCACCAAACGCTGTCGGAATGCATTGAAACCAAATCCATAAGCTTTGTGAGCATGTGATAGACAAGAATACCTCAAAATCCCAATGTACGATTTTCGGTGAAAATTACAACTATACCCCTACAAAACTTCGAATGGTGATTTGATGCACCAAACGATGTCGGAATGCATTGAAACCAAATCCATAAGCTTTGTGAGCATGTGATAGACAAGAATACCTCAAAATCCCAAAGTACGATTTTCGGTGAAAATTACAACTATACCCCTGCGAAACTTCGAATGGTGATTTGATGCACCAAACGATGTCGGAATGCATTGAAACCAAATCCATAAGCTTTGTGAGCATGTGATAGACAAGAATACCTCAAAATCCCAATGTACGATTTTCGGTGAAAATTACAACTATACCCCTACAAAACTTCGAATGGTGATTTGATGCACCAAACGATGTCGGAATGCATTGGAACCAAAGCCATAAGCTTTGTGAGCATGTGATAGACAAGAATACCTCAAAATCCCAATATACGATTTTCGGTGAAAATTACAACCGTATCTACGAAACTTCGAATGGTGATTTAAGGCACCAAACGATGTCGGAATGCATTGGAACCAAAGCCATAAGCTTTGTGAGCATGTGATAGACAAGAATATCTCGAAAGCCCAATGTACGATTTTCGGTGAAAATTACAACTATACCCCTACGAAACTTCGAATGGTGATTTGAGGCACCAAACGATGTCGGAATGCATTGGAACCAAAGCAATAAGCTTTGTGAGCGTGTGATAGACAAGAATACCTCAAAATCACAATGTACGATTTTCGGTGAAAATTACAACTATACCCCTACGAAATTTCGAATGGTGATTTGAGACACCAAACGATGTCGGAATGCATTGGAACCAAAGCCATAAGCTTTGTGAGCATGTGATAGACAAGAATATCTCGAAAGCCCATGTACGATTTTCGGTGAAAATTACAACTATACCCCTACGAAACTTCGAATGGTGATTTGAGGCACCAAACGATGTCGGAATGCATTGGAACCAAAGCAATAAGCTTTGTGAGCATGTGATAGACAAGAATACCTCAAAATCCCAATGTACGATTTTCGCTGAAAATTACAACTATACCCCTACGAAACTTCTAATGGTGATTTGAGGCACCAAACGATGTCGGAATGCATTGGAACCAAAGCCATAAGCTTTGTGAGCATGTGATAGACAAGAATACCTCAAAATCACAATGTACGATTTTCGGTGAAAATTACAACTATACCCCTACGAAACTTCGAATGGTGATTTGAGGCACCAAACGATGTCGGAATGCATTGGAACCAAAGCCATAAGCTTTGTGAGCATGTGATAGACAAGAATATCTCGAAAGCCCAATGTACGATTTTCGGTGAAAATTACAACTATACCCCTACGAAACATCGAATGGTGATTTGAGGCACCAAACGATGTCGGAATGCATTGAAACCAAATCCATAAGCTTTGTGAGCATGTGATAGACAAGAATACCTCAAAATCCCAATGTACGATTTTCGGTGAAAATTACAACTATACCCCTACAAAACTTCGAATGGTGATTTGATGCACCAAACGATGTCGGAATGTATTGGAACCAAAGCCATAAGCTTTGTGAGCATGTGGCAGACAAGAATTCCTCAAAATTCCAATGTACGATTTTTGGTGAAAATTACAACAATACTCCTACGAAACTTCGAATGGTGATTTGAGGCACCAAACGATGTCAGAATGCATTGGAACCAAAGCCATAAGCTTTGTGAGCTTGTGATAGACAAGAATACCTCAAAATCCCAATGTACGATTTTCGGTGAAAATTACAACTATACGCCTATGAAACTTCGAATGGTGATTTGAGGCACCAAACGATGTCAGAATGCATTGGAACCAAAGTCATAAGCTTTGTGAGCATGTGATAGACAAGAATACCTCAAAATCCCAATATACGATTTTCGGTGAAAATTACAACTATACCCCTACGAAACTTCGAATGGTGATTTGAGGCACCAAACGATGTCGGAATGCATTGAAACCAAAGCCATAAGCTTTGTGAGCATGTGATAGGCAAGAATACGTCAAAATCTTAATGTACGATTTTCGCTGAAAATTACAACTATACCCCTACGAAACTTCGAATGGTGATTTGAGGCACCAACCGATGTCGGAATGCATTGGAACCAAAGCCATAAGCTTTGTGAGCATGTGATAGACAAGAATACCTCAAAAGCCCAATGTACGATTTTTGGTGAAAATTACAACTATACCCCTACAAAACTTCGAATGGTGATTTGATGCACCAAACGATGTCGGAATGCATTGGAACCAAAGCCATAAGCTTTGTGAGCATGTGATAGACAAGAATACCTCAAAATCCCAATATACGATTTTCGGTGAAAATTACAACTATACCCCTACGAAATTTCAAATGGTGATTTGAGGCACCAAACGATGTCGGAATGCATTGAAACCAAAGCCATAAGCTTTGTGAGCATGTGATAGGCAAGAATACCTCAAAATCCTAATGTACGATTTTCGCTGAAAATTACAACTATACCCCTACGAAACTTCGAATGGTGATTTGAGGCACCAACCGATGTCGGAATGCATTGGAACCAAAGCCATAAGCTTTGTGAGCATGTGATAGACAAGAATACCTCAAAAGCCCAATGTACGATTTTTGGTGAAAATTACAACTATACCCCTACGAAACTTCGAATGGTGATTTGAAGCACCAAACAATGTCGGAATGCGTTGGAACCAAAGTCAAAAGCTTTGTGAGCAAGTGATAGACAAGAATACCTCATAATCCCAATGTACGATTTTCGCTGAAAATTACAACTATACCCCTACGAAACTTCGAATGGTGATTTGAGGCACCAAACGATGTCGGAATGCATTGGAACCAAAGCCACAAGCTTTGTGAGCATGTGATAGACAAGAATACCTCAAATCCCAATGTATGATTTTCGGTGAAAATTACAACTATACCCCTACGAAACTTCGAATGGTGATTTGAGGTACCAAACGATGTCGGAATGCATTGGAACCAAAGCCATAAGCTTTGTGAGCATGTGATACACAAGAATACCTCAAAATCCTAATATACGATTTTTGCTGAAAATTACAACTATACCCCTACGAAACTTCGAATGGTGATTTGAGGCACCAAACGATGTCGGAATGCATTGGAACCAAAGCCAAGCTTTGTGAGCATGTGATAGACAAGAATACCTCAAAATCCCAATATACGATTTTTGGTGAAAATTACAACTATATGTCTATGAAACTTCGAATGGTGATTTGAGGCACCAAACGATGTCGGAATGCATTGGAACCAAAGTCATAAGCTTTGTGAGCATGTGATAGACAAGAATACCTCAAAATCCCAATGTACGATTTTCGGTGAAAATTACAACTATACCCCTACGAAATTTCAAATGGTGATTTGAGGCACCAAACGATGTCGGAATGCATTGGAACCAAAGCCATAAGCTTTGTGAGCATGTGATATACAAGAATACCGCAAAAGCCCAATGTACGATTTTCGCTGAAAATTACAACTATACCCCTACGAAACTTCGAATGGTGATTTGAGGCACCGAACGATGTCGGAATGCATTGAAACCAAATCCATAAGCTTTGTGAGCATGGGATAGACAAGAATACCTCAAAATCCCAATGTACGATTTTCGGTGAAAATTACGACTATACCCCTGCGAAACTTCGAATGGTGATTAGAGACAACAAACGATATCGGAATGCATTGGAACCAAAGCCATAAGCTTTGTGAGCATGTGATAGACAAGAATACCTCAAAATCCCAATGTACGATTTTTGGTGAAAATTACAACTATACCCCTACGAAACTTCGAATGGTGATTTGAGGCACCAAACGATGTCGGAATGCATTGGAACCAAAGCCATAAGCTTTGTGAGCATGTGATAGACAAGAATACCTCATAATTCCAAAGTACGATTTTCGATGAAAATTACAACTATACCCCTACGAAACTTCGAATGTTGATTTGAGGCACCAAACGATGTCGGAATGCATTGGAACCAAAGTAGAAGCTTTGTGAGCATGTGATAGACAAGATTACCTCAAAATTTCAATGTACGATTTTCGCTGAAAATTACAACTATACCCCTACAAAACTTCGAATGGTGATTTGAGGCACCAAACGATGACGGAATGCATTGGAACCAAAGCCATAAGCTTTGTGAGCATGTGATAGACAAGAATACCTCAAAATCCCAATGTACGATTTTCGTTGAAAATTACAACTATATCCCTACGAAACTTCGAATGGTGATTTGAGGCATCAAACGATGTCGGAATGCATTAGAACTAAAGCCATAAGCTTTGAAAGCATGTGATAGACAAGAATACCTCAAAATCCCAATGTACGATTTTCGGTGAAAATTATAACTATACCCCTACGAAACTTTGAATGGTGATTTGAGGCACCAAACGATGTCTAAATGCGTTGGAACCAAAGCCATAAACTTTGTGAGCATGTGATAGACAAGAATACCTCAAAATCCCAATGTACGATTTTTAGTTAAAATTACAACTATACCCCTACGAAACTTCGAATGGCGATTTGAGGCACCAAACGATGTCGGAATGTATTGGAACCAAAGCCATAAGCTTTGTGAGCATGTGATAGATAAGAATACCTCAACATCTCAATGTTCGATTTTTGCTGAAAATTACAACTATACCCCTACGAAACTTCGAATGGTGATTTGAGGCACCAAACGATGTCGGAATTCATTGGAACCAAAGCCATAAGCTTTGTGAGCATGTGATAGACAAGAATACCTCAAAATCCCAATGTACGACTTTTGGTAAAAATTACAACTATACCCCTACGAAACTTCGAATGGTGATTTGAGGCACCAAACGATGTCAGAATGCATTGGAACCAAAGCCATAAGCTTTGTGAGCATGTGATAGACAAGAATACCTCAAAATCCCAATGTACGACTTTTGGTAAAAATTACAACTATACCCCTACGAAACTTCAAATGGTGATTTGAGGCACCAAACGATGTCGGAATGCATTGAAACCAAATCCATAAGCTTTGTGAGCATGTGATAGACAAGAATACCTCAAAAGCCCAATGTACGATTTTTGGTGAAAATTACAACTATACCCCTACGAAACTTCGAATGGTGATTTGAGGCACCAAACAATGTCGGAATGCGTTGGAACCAAAGTCATAAGCTTTGTGAGCAAGTGATAGACAAGAATACCTCATAATCCCAATGTACGATTTTCGCTGAAAATTACAACTATACCCCTACGAAACTTCGAATGGTGATTTGAGGCACCAAACGATGTCGGAATGCATTGGAACCAAAGCCACAAGCTTTGTGAGCATGTGATAGACAAGAATACCTCAAATCCCAATGTATGATTTTCGGTGAAAATTACAACTATACCCCTACGAAACTTCGAATGGTGATTTGAGGTACCAAACGATGTCGGAATGCATTGGAACCAAAGCCATAAGCTTTGTGAGCATGTGATACACAAGAATACCTCAAAATCCTAATGTACGATTTTTGCTGAAAATTACAAGTTACAACTATACCCCTACGAAACTTCGAATGGTGATTTGAGGCACCAAACGATGTCGGAATGCATTGGAACCAAAGCCATAAGCTTTGTGAGCATGTGATAGACAAGAATACCTCAAAATCCCAATGTACGATTTTTGGTGAAAATTACAACTATACGTCTATGAAACTTCGAATGGTGATTTGAGGCACCAAACGATGTCGGAATGCATTGGAACCAAAGTCATAAGCTTTGTGAGCATGTGATAGACAAGAATACCTCAAAATCCCAATGTACGATTTTCGGTGAAAATTACAACTATACCCCTACGAAATTTCAAATGGTGATTTGAGGCACCAAACGATGTCGGAATGCATTGGAACCAAAGCCATAAGCTTTGTGAGCATGTGATATACAAGAATACCTCAAAAGCCCAATGTACGATTTTCGCTGAAAATTACAACTATACCCCTACGAAACTTCGAATGGTGATTTGAGGCACCAAACGATGTCGGAATGCATTGAAACCAAATCCATAAGCTTTGTGAGCATGTGATAGACAAGAATACCTCAAAATCCCAATGTACGATTTTCGGTGAAAATTACAACTATACCCCTACAAAACTTCCAATGGTGATTTGAGGCACCAAACGATGTCGGAATGCATTGGAACCAAAGCCATAAGCTTTGTGAGCATGTGATAGACAAGAATACCTCATAATCCCAATGTACGATTTTCGATGAAAATTACAACTATACCCCTACGAAACTTCGAATGTTGATTTGAGGCACCAAACGATGTCGGAATGCATTGGAACCAAAGCAGAAGCTTTGTGAGCATGTGATAGACAAGAATACCTCAAAATTCCAATGTACGATTTTCGCTGAAAATTACAACTATACCCCTACAAAACTTCGAATGGTGATTTGAGGCACCAAACGATGTCGGAATGCATTGGAACCAAAGCCATAAGCTTTGTGAGCATGTGATAGACAAGAATACCTCAAAATTCCAATGTACGATTTTCGGTGAAAATTACAACTATATCCCTACGAAACTTCGAATGGTGATTTGAGGCATCAAACGATGTCGGAATGCATTGGAACTAAAGCCATAAGCTTTGAAAGCATGTGATAGACAAGAATACCTCAAAATTTCAATGTACGATTTTCGGTGAAAATTACAACTATACCCCTACAAAACTTCAAATGGTGATTTGAGGCACCAAACGATGTGGGAATGCATTGGATCCAAAGCCATAAGCTTTGTGAGCATGTGATAGACAAGAATACCTCTAAATCCCAATGTACGATTTTCGGTGAAAATTACAACTATACCCCTACGAAACTTCGAATGGTGATTTGAGGCACCAAACGATGTCAGAATGCATTGGAACCAAAGCCATAAGCTTTGTGAGCATGTGATAGACAAGAATACCTCAAAATCACAATGTACGATTTTCGGTGAAAATTACAACTATACCCCTACGAAATTTCGAATGGTGATTTGAGGCACCAAACGATGTCGGAATGCATTGGAACCAAAGCCATAAGCTTTGTGAGCATGTGATAGACAAGAATATCTCGAAAGCCCAATGTACGATTTTCGGTGAAAATTACAACTATACCCCAACGAAACTTTGAATGGTGATTTGAGGCACCAAACGATGTCGGAATGCATTGAAACCAAATCCATAAGCTTTGTGAGCATGTGATAGACAAGAATACCTCAAAATCCCAATGTACGATTTTCGGTGAAAATTACAACTATACCCCTACAAAACTTCCAATGGTGATTTGAGGCACCAAACGATGTCGAATGCATTGGAACCAAAACCATAAGCTTTGTGAGCATGTGATAGACAAGAATACCTCAAAATCCCAATGTACGATTTTCGGTGAAAATTACAACTATACCCCTACGAAACTTTGAATGGTGATTTGAGGCACCAAACGATGTCTAAATGCGTTGGAACCAAAGCCATAAACTTTGTGAGCATGTGATAGACAAGAATACCTCAAAATTCCAATGTACGATTTTTAGTTAAAATTACAACTATACCCCTACGAAACTTCGAATGGCGATTTGAGGCACCAAACGATGTCGGAATGTATTGGAACCAAAGCCATAAGCTTTGTGAGCATGTGATAGACAAGAATACCTCAAAATCTCAATGTTCGATTTTTGCTGAAAATTACAACTATACCCCTACGAAACTTCGAATGGTGATTTGAGGCACCAAACGATGTCGGAATTCATTGGAACCAAAGCCATAAGCTTTGTGAGCATGTGATAGACAAGAATACCTCAAAATTTCAATGTACGATTTTCGGTGAAAATTACAACTATACCCCTACAAAACTTCAAATGGTGATTTGAGGCACCAAACGATGTGGAAATGCATTGGATCCAAAGCCATAAGCTTTGTGAGCATGTGATAGACAAGAATACCTCTAAATCTCAATGTACGATTTTCGGTGAAAATTACAACTATACCCCTACGAAACATCGAATGGTGATTTGAGGCACCAAACGATGTCAGAATGCATTGGAACCAAAGCCATAAGCTTTGTGAGCATGTGATAGACAAGAATACCTCAAAATCACAATGTACGATTTTCGGTGAAAATTACAACTATACCCCTACGAAATTTCGAATGGTGATTTGAGGCACCAAACGATGTCGGAATGCATTGGAACCAAAGCCATAAGCTTTGTGAGCATGTGATAGACAAGAATATCTCGAAAGCCCAATGTACGATTTTCGGTGAAAATTACAACTATACCCCAACGAAACTTCGAATGGTGATTTGAGGCACCAAACGATGTCGGAATGCATTGAAACCAAATCCATAAGCTTTGTGAGCATGTGATAGACAAGAATATCTCAAAATCCCAATGTACGATTTTCGGTGAAAATTACAACTATACCCCTACAAAACTTCCAATGGTGATTTGAGGCACCAAACGATGTCGAATGCATTGGAACCAAAACCATAAGCTTTGTGAGCATGTGATAGACAAGAATACCTCAAAATCCCAATGTACGATTTTCGGTGAAAATTACAACTATATCCCTACGAAACTTCGAATGGTGATTTGAGGCACCAAACGATGTCGGAATGTATTGGAACCAAAGCCATAAGCTTTGTGAGCATGTGATAGACAAGAATACCTCAAAATACCAATGTACGATTTTCGGTGAAAATTACAACTATACCCCTACGAAACTTCGAATGGTGATTTGAGGCACCAAACGATGTCGGAATGCATTGGAACCAAAGCCATAAGCATTGTGAGCATGTGATAGACAAGAATACCTCAAAATCCCAATGTACGATTTTCGCTGAAAATTACAACTATACACCCCTACGAAACTTCCAATGGTGATTTGAGGCACCAAACGATGTCGGAATGCATTGGAACCAAAGCAGAAGCTTTGTGAGCATGTGATAGACAAGAATACCTCAAAATTCCAATGTACGATTTTCGCTGAAAATTACAACTATACCCCTACAAAACTTCGAATGGTGATTTGAGGCACCAAACGATGTCGGAATGCATTGAAACCAAATCCATAAGCTTTGTGAGCATGTGATAGACAAGAATACCTCAAAATCCCAATGTACGATTTTCGGTGAAAATTACAACTATACCCCTACGAAACTTTGAATGGTGATTTGAGGCACCAAACGATGTCTAAATGCGTTGGAACCAAAGCCATAAACTTTGTGAGCATGTGATAGACAAGAATACCTCAAAATCCCAATGTACGATTTTTAGTTAAAATTACAACTATACCCCTACGAAACTTCGAATGGCGATTTGAGGCACCAAACGATGTCGGAATGTATTGGAACCAAAGCCATAAGCTTTGTGAGCATGTGATAGACAAGAATACCTCAAAATCTCAATGTTCGATTTTCGCTGAAAATTACAACTATACCCCTACGAAACTTCGAATGGTGATTTGAGGCACCAAACGATGTCGGAATTCATTGGAACCAAAGCCATAAGCTTTGTGAGCATGTGATAGACAAGAATACCTCAAAATTCCAATGTACGATTTTCGGTGAAAATTACAACTATACCCCTACAAAACTTCAAATGGTGATTTGAGGCACCAAACGATGTCGGAATGCATTGGAACCAAAGCAATAAGCTTTGTGAGCATGTGATAGACAAGAATACCTCAAAATCTCATTGTACGGTTTTCGGTGAAAATTACAACTATACCCGTACGAAATTTCGAATGGTGATTTGAGGCACCAAACGATGTGGGAATGCATTGGATCCAAAGCCATAAGCTTTGTGAGCATGTGATAGACAAGAATACCTCTAAATCCCAATGTACAATTTTCGGTGAAAATTACAACTATACCCCTACGAAACTTCGAATGGTGATTTGAGGCACCAAACGATGTCAGAATGCATTGGAACCAAAGCCATAAGCTTTGTGAGCATGTGATAGACAAGAATACCTCAAAATCACAATGTACGATTTTCGGTGAAAATTACAACTATACCCCTACGAAATTTCGAATGGTGATTTGTGGCACCAAACGATGTCGGAATGCATTGGAACCAAAGCCATAAGCTTTGTGAGCATGTGATAGACAAGAATATCTCGAAAGCCCAATGTACGATTTTCGGTGAAAATTACAACTATACCCCAACGAAACTTCGAATGGTGATTTGAGGCACCAAACGATGTCGGAATGCATTGAAACCAAATCCATAAGCTTTGTGAGCATGTGATAGACAAGAATACCTCAAAATCCCAATGTACGATTTTCGGTGAAAATTACAACTATACCCCTACAAAACTTCGAATGGTGATTTGAGGCACCAAATGATGTCGAATGCATTGGAACCAAAGCCATAAGCTTTGTGAGCATGTGATAGACAAGAATACCTCAAAATCCCAATGTACGATTTTCGGTGAAAATTACAACTATATCCCTACGAAACTTCGAATGGTGATTTGAGGCACCAAACGATGTCGGAATGTATTGGAACCAAAGCCATAAGCTTTGTGAGCATGTGATAGACAAGAATACCTCAAAATCCCAATGTACGATTTTCGGTGAAAATTACAACTATACCCCTACAAAACTTCGAATGGTGATTTGATGCACCAAAAGATGTCGGAATGCATTGGAACCAAAGCCATAAGCTTTGTGAGCATGTGATAGACAAGAATACCTCAAAATCCCAATATACGATTTTCGGTGAAAATTACAACTATACCCCTACGAAACTTCGAATGGTGATTTGAGGCACCAAACGATGTCGGAATGCATTGAAACCAAAGCCATAAGCTTTGTGAGCATGTGATAGGCAAGAATACCTCAAAATCCTAATGTACGATTTTCGCTGAAAATTACAACTATACCCCTACGAAACTTCGAATGGTGATTTGAGGCACCAACCGATGTCGAAATGCATTGGAACCAAAGCCATAAGCTTTGTGAGCATGTGATAGACATGAATACCTCAAAATCCCAATGTGCGATTTTCGGTAAAAATTACAACTATACCCCTACGAAACTTTGAGTGGTGATTTGACGCACCAAACGATGTCGGAATGCATTGGAACCAAAGCAATAAGCTTTGTGAGCATGTGATAGACAAGAATACCTCAAAATCCCAATATACGATTTTCGGTGAAAATTACAACTATACCCCTACGAAACTTCGAATGGTGATTTGAGGCACCAAACGATGTCGGAATGCATTGAAACCAAAGCCATAAGCTTTGTGAGCATGTGATAGGCAAGAATACCTCAAAATCCTAATGTACGATTTTCGCTGAAAATTACAATTATACCCCTACGAAACTTCGAATGGTGATTTGAGGCACCAACCGATGTCGGAATGCATTGGAACCAAAGCCACAAGCTTTGTGAGCATGTGATAGACAAGAATACCTCAAATCCCAATGTATGATTTTCGGTGAAAATTACAACTATACCCCTACGAAACTTCGAATGGTGATTTGAGGTACCAAACGATGTCGGAATGCATTGGAACCAAAGCCATAAGCTTTGTGAGCATGTGATACACAAGAATACCTCAAAATCCTAATGTACGATTTTTGCTGAAAATTACAACTATACCCCTACGAAACTTCGAATGGTGATTTGAGGCACCAAACGATGTCGGAATGCATTGGAACCAAAGCCATAAGCTTTGTGAGCATGTGATAGACAAGAATACCTCAAAATCCCAATGTACGATTTTTGGTGAAAATTACAACTATACGTCTATGAAACTTCGAATGGTGATTTGAGGCACCAAACGATGTCGGAATGCATTGGAACCAAAGTCATAAGCTTTGTGAGCATGTGATAGACAAGAATACCTCAAAATCCCAATGTACGATTTTCGGTGAAAATTACAACTATACCCCTACGAAATTTCAAATGGTGATTTGAGGCACCAAACGATGTCGGAATGCATTGGAACCAAAGCCATAAGCTTTGTGAGCATGTGATATACAAGAATACCTCAAAAGCCCAATGTACGATTTTCGCTGAAAATTACAACTATACCCCTACGAAACTTCGAATGGTGATTTGAGGCACCAAACGATGTCGGAATGCATTGGAACCAAAGCCATAAGCTTTGTGAGCATGTGATAGACAAGAATACCTCGAAAGCCCAATGTACGATTTTCGGTGAAAATTACAACTATACCCCTACGAAACTTCGAATGGTGATTTGAGGCACCAAACGATGTCGGAATGCGTTGAAACCAAATCCATAAGCTTTGTGAGCATGTGATAGACAAGAATACCTCAAAATCCCAATGTACGATTTTCGCTGAAAATTACAACTATACCCCTACAAAACTTCGAATGGTGATTTGAGGCACCAAACGATGTCGAATGCATTGGAACCAAAGCCATAAGCTTTGTGAGCATGTGATAGACAAGAATACCTCAAAATCCTAATGTACGATTTTCGCTGAAAATTACAACTATACCCCTACAAAACTTCGAATGGTGATTTGATGCACCAAACGATGTCGGAATGCATTGGAACCAAAGCCATAAGCTTTGTGAGCATGTGATAGACAAGAATACCTCAAAATTCCAATATACGATTTTCGGTGAAAATTACAACTATACCCCTACGAAACTTCGAATGGACGATGTCGGAATGCATTGAAACCAAAGCCATAAGCTTTGTGAGCATGTGATAGGCAAGAATACCTCAAAATCCTAATGTACGATTTTCGGTGAAAATTACTACTAACCCCTACGAAATTTCAAATGGTGATTTGAGGCACCAAACGATGTCAGAATGCATTGGAACCAAAGCCATAAGCTTTGTGAGCATGGGATAGACATGAATACCTCAAAAGCCCAATGTGCGATTTTCGATAAAAATTACAACTATACCCCTACGAAACTTTGAGTGGTGATTTGACGCACCAAACGATGTCGGAATGCATTGGAACCAAAGCCATAAGCTTTGTGAGCATGTGATAGACAAGAATACCTCAAAATCCCAATGTACGATTTTCGGTGAAAATTACAACTATACCCCTGCGAAACTTCGAATGGTGATTAGAGACACCAAACGATGTCGGAATGCATTGGAACCAAAGCCATAAGCTTTGTGAGCATGTGATAGACAAGAATACCTCAAAATCCCATTGTACGGTTTTCGGTGCAAATTACAACTATACCCCTACGAAACTTCGAATGGTGATTTGAGGCACCAAACGATGTCGGAATGCATTGAAACCAAATCCATAAGCTTTGTGAGCATGTGATAGACAAGAATACCTCAAAATCCCAATGTACGATTTTCGGTGAAAATTACAACTATACCCCTACAAAACTTCGAATGGTGATTTGAGGCACCAAATGATGTCGAATGCATTGGAACCAAAGCCATAAGCTTTGTGAGCATGTGATAGACAAGAATACCTCAAAATCCCAATGTACGATTTTCGGTGAAAATTACAACTATATCCCTACGAAACTTCGAATGGTGATTTGAGGCACCAAACGATGTCGGAATGTATTGGAACCAAAGCCATAAGCTTTGTGAGCATGTGATAGACAAGAATACCTCAAAATACCAATGTACGATTTTCGGTGAAAATTACAACTATACCCCTACAAAACTTCGAATGGTGATTTGATGCACCAAACGATGTCGGAATGCATTGGAACCAAAGCCATAAGCTTTGTGAGCATGTGATAGACAAGAATACCTCAAAATCCCAATATACGATTTTCGGTGAAAATTACAACTATACCCCTACGAAACTTCGAATGGTGATTTGAGGCACCAAACGATGTCGGAATGCATTGAAACCAAAGCCATAAGCTTTGTGAGCATGTGATAGGCAAGAATACCTCAAAATCCTAATGTACGATTTTCGCTGAAAATTACAACTATACCCCTACGAAACTTCGAATGGTGATTTGAGGCACCAACCGATGTCGGAATGCATTGGAACCAAAGCCATAAGCTTTGTGAGCATGTGATAGACATGAATACCTCAAAATCCCAATGTGCGATTTTCGGTAAAAATTACAACTATACCCCTACGAAACTTTGAGTGGTGATTTGACGCACCAAACGATGTCGGAATGCATTGGAACCAAAGCCATAAGCTTTGTGAGCATGTGATAGACAAGAATACCTCAAAATCCCAATATACGATTTTCGGTGAAAATTACAACTATACCCCTACGAAACTTCGAATGGTGATTTGAGGCACCAAACGATGTCGGAATGCATTGAAACCAAAGCCATAAGCTTTGTGAGCATGTGATAGGCAAGAATACCTCAAAATCCTAATGTACGATTTTCGCTGAAAATTACAATTATACCCGAAACTTCGAATGGTGATTTGAGGCACCAACCGATGTCGGAATGCATTGGAACCAGAGCCACAAGCTTTGTGAGCATGTGATAGACAAGAATACCTCAAATCCCAATGTATGATTTTCGGTGAAAATTACAACTATACCCCTACGAAACTTCGAATGGTGATTTGAGGTACCAAACGATGTCGGAATGCATTAGAACCAAAGCCATAAGCTTTGTGAGCATGTGATACACAAGAATACCTCAAAATCCTAATGTACGATTTTTGCTGAAAATTACAACTATACCCCTACGAAACTTCGAATGGTGATTTGAGGCACCAAACGATGTCGGAATGCATTGGAACCAAAGCCATAAGCTTTGTGAGCATGTGATAGACAAGAATACCTCAAAATCCCAATGTACGATTTTTGGTGAAAATTACAACTATACGTCTATGAAACTTCGAATGGTGATTTGAGGCACCAAACGATGTCGGAATGCATTGGAACCAAAGTCATAAGCTTTGTGAGCATGTGATAGACAAGAATACCTCAAAATCCCAATGTACGATTTTCGGTGAAAATTACAACTATACCCCTACGAAATTTCAAATGGTGATTTGAGGCACCAAACGATGTCGGAATGCATTGGAACCAAAGCCATAAGCTTTGTGAGCATGTGATATACAAGAATACCTCAAAAGCCCAATGTACGATTTTCGCTGAAAATTACAACTACTTCGAATGGTGATTTGAGGCACCAAACGATGTCGGAATGCATTGGAACCAAAGCCATAAGCTTTGTGAGCATGTGATAGACAAGAATACCTCGAAAGCCCAATGTACGATTTTCGGTGAAAATTACAACTATACCCCTACGAAACTTTGAATGGTGATTTGAGGCACCAAACGATGTCGGAATGCATTGAAACCAAATCCATAAGCTTTGTGAGCATGTGATAGACAAGAATACCTCAAAATCCCAATGTACGATTTTCGTTGAAAATTACAACTATACCCCTACAAAACTTCGAATGGTGATTTGAGGCACCAAACGATGTCGAATGCATTGGAACCAAAGCCATAAGCTTTGTGAGCATGTGATAGACAAGAATACCTCAAAATCCCAATGTACGATTTTCGGTGAAAATTACAACTATATCCCTACGAAACTTCGAATGGTGATTTGAGGCACCAAACGATGTCGGAATGTATTGGAACCAAAGCCATAAGCTTTGTGAGCATGTGATAGACAAGAATACCTCAAAATCCCAATGTACGATTTTCGGTGAAAATTACAACTATACCCCTACAAAACTTCGAATGGTGATTTGATGCACCAAACGATGTCGGAATGCATTGGAACCAAAGCCATAAGCTTTGTGAGCATGTGATAGACAAGAATACCTCAAAATCCCAATATACGATTTTCGGTGAAAATTACAACTATACCCCTACGAAACTTCGAATGGACGATGTCGGAATGCATTGAAACCAAAGCCATAAGCTTTGTGAGCATGTGATAGGCAAGAATACCTCAAAATCCTAATGTACGATTTTCGGTGAAAATTACAACTATACCCCTACGAAATTTCAAATGGTGATTTGAGGCACCAAACGATGTCGGAATGCATTGGAACCAAAGCCATAAGCTTTGTGAGCATGGGATAGACATGAATACCTCAAAAGCCCAATGTGCGATTTTCGGTAAAAATTACAACTATACCCCTACGAAACTTTGAGTGGTGATTTGACGCACCAAACGATGTCGGAATGCATTGGAACCAAAGCCATAAGCTTTGTGAGCATGTGATAGACAAGAATACCTCAAAATCCCAATGTACGATTTTCGGTGAAAATTACAACTATACCCCTGCGAAACTTCGAATGGTGATTAGAGACACCAAACGATGTCGGAATGCATTGGAACCAAAGCCATAACCTTTGTGAGCATGTGATAGACAAGAATACCTCAAAATCCCATTGTACGGTTTTCGGTGCAAATTACAACTATACCCCTACGAAACTTCGAATGGTGATTTGAGGCACCAAACAATGTCGGAATGCGTTGGAACCAAAGCCATAAGCTTTGTGAGCATGTGATAGGCAAGAATACTTCAAAATCCTAATGTACGATTTTCGCTGAAAATTACAACTATACCCCTACGAAACTTCGAATGGTGATTTGAGGCACCAAACGATGTCGGAATGCATTGAAACCAAAGCAATAAGCTTTGTGAGCATGTGATAGACAAGAATACCTCAAAATCCCAATGTACGATTTTCGCTGAAAATTACAACTATACCCCTGCGAAACTTCTAATGGTGATTTGAGGCACCAAACGATGTCGGAATGCATTGGAACCAAAGCCATAAGCTTTGTGAGCATGTGATAGACAAGAATACCTCAAAATCCCAATGTACGATTTTTGGTGAAAATTACAACTATACCCTTACGAAACTTCGAATGGCGATTTGAGGCACCAAACGATGTCGGAATGTATTGGAACCAAAGCCATAAGCTTTGTGAGCATGTGATAGACAAGAATACCTCAAAATCTCAATGTTCGATTTTTGCTGAAAATTACAACTATACCCCTACGAAACTTCAAATGGTGATTTGAGCCACCAAACGATGTCGGAATTCATTGGAACCAAAGCCATAAGCTTTGTGAGCATGTGATAGACAAGAATACCTCAAAATCCCAATGTACGATTTTCGGTGAAAATTACAACTATACCCCTGCGAAACTTCTAATGGTGATTTGAGGCACCAAACGATGTCGGAATGCATTGGAACCAAAGCCATAAGCTTTCTGAGCATGTGATAGACAAGAATACCTCAAAATCCCAATGTACGATTTTCGGTGAAAATTACAACTATACCCTTACAAAACTTCAAATGGTGATTTGAGGCACCAAACGATGTCGGAATGCATTGGAACCAAAGCAATAAGCTTTGTGAGCATGTGATAGACAAGAATACCTCAAAATCTCATTGTACGGTTTTCGGTGAAAATTACAACTATACCCCTACGAAATTTCGAATGGTGATTTGAGGCACCAAACGATGTGGGAATGCATTGGATCCAAAGCCATAAGCTTTGTGAGCATGTGATAGACAAGAATACCTCTAAATCCCAATGTACGATTTTCGGTGAAAATTACAACTATACCCCAACGAAACTTCGAATAGTGATTTGAGGCACCAAACGATGTCAGAATGCATTGGAACCATAGCCATAAGCTTTGTGAGCATGTGATAGACAAGAATACCTCAAAATCACAATGTACGATTTTCGGTGAAAATTACAACTATACCCCTACGAAATTTCGAATGGTGATTTGAGGCACCAAACGATGTCGAAATGCATTGGAACCAATGCCATAAGCTTTGTGAGCATGTGATAGACAAGAATATCTCGAAAGCCCAATGTACGATTTTCGGTGAAAATTACAACTATACTCCTACGAAACTTCGAATGGTGATTTGAGGCACCAAACGATGTCGGAATGCATTGAAACCAAATCCATAAGCTTTGTGAGCATGTGATAGACAAGAATACCTCAAAATCCCAATGTACGATTTTCGGTGAAAATTACAACTATACCCCTACGAAACTTCGAATGGTGATTTGAGACACCAAACGATGTCGGAATGCATTGGAACCAAAGCAATAAGCTTTGTGAGCATGTGATAGACAAGAATACCTCAAAATCACAATGTACGATTTTCGGTGAAAATTACAACTATACCCCTACGAAATTTCGAATGTTGATTTGAGGCACCAAACGATGTCGGAATGCATTGGAACCAAAGCCATAAGCTTTGTGAGCATGTGATAGACAAGAATATCTTGAAAGCCCTATGTACGATTTTCGGTGAAAATTACAACTATACCCCTACGAAATTTCGAATGGTGATTTGAGGCACCAAACGATGTCGGAATGCATTGGAACCAAAGCCATAAGCTTTGTGAGCATGTGATAGACAAGAATACCTCAAAATCCCATTGTACGGTTTTCGGTGCAAATTACAACTATACCCCTACGAAACTTCGAATGGTGATTTGAGGCACCAAACAATGTCGGAATGCGTTGGAACCAAAGCCATAAGCTTTGTGAGCATGTGATAGGCAAGAATACCTCAAAATCCTAATGTACGATTTTCGCTGAAAATTACAACTATACCCCTACGAAACTTCGAATGGTGATTTGAGGCACCAAACGATGTCGGAATGCATTGAAACCAAAGCAATAAGCTTTGTGAGCATGTGATAGACAAGAATACCTCAAAATCCCAATGTACGATTTTCGCTGAAAATTACAACTATACCCCTACGAAACTTCTAATGGTGATTTGAGGCACCAAACGATGTCGGAATGCATTGGAACCAAAGCCATAAGCTTTGTGAGCATGTGATAGACAAGAATACCTCAAAATCCCAATGTACGATTTTTGGTGAAAATTACAACTATACCCTTACGAAACTTCGAATGGCGATTTGAGGCACCAAACGATGTCGGAATGTATTGGAACCAAAGCCATAAGCTTTGTGAGCATGTGATAGACAAGAATACCTCAAAATCTCAATGTTCGATTTTTGCTGAAAATTACAACTATACCCCTACGAAACTTCAAATGGTGATTTGAGCCACCAAACGATGTCGGAATTCATTGGAACCAAAGCCATAAGCTTTGTGAGCATGTGATAGACAAGAATACCTCAAAATCCCAATGTACGATTTTCGGTGAAAATTACAACTATACCCCTGCGAAACTTCTAATGGTGATTTGAGGCACCAAACGATGTCGGAATGCATTGGAACCAAAGCCATAAGCTTTCTGAGCATGTGATAGACAAGAATACCTCAAAATCCCAATGTACGATTTTCGGTGAAAATTACAACTATACCCCTACAAAACTTCAAATGGTGATTTGAGGCACCAAACGATGTCGGAATGCATTGGAACCAAAGCAATAAGCTTTGTGAGCATGTGATAGACAAGAATACCTCAAAATCTCATTGAACGGTTTTCGGTGAAAATTACAACTATACCCCTACGAAATTTCGAATGGTGATTTGAGGCACCAAACGATGTGGGAATGCATTGGATCCAAAGCCATAAGCTTTGTGAGCATGTGATAGACAAGAATACCTCTAAATCCCAATGTACGATTTTCGGTGAAAATTACAACTATACCCCAACGAAACTTCGAATAGTGATTTGAGGCACCAAACGATGTCAGAATGCATTGGAACCATAGCCATAAGCTTTGTGAGCATGTGATAGACAAGAATACCTCAAAATCACAATGTACGATTTTCGGTGAAAATTACAACTATACCCCTACGAAATTTCGAATGGTGATTTGAGGCACCAAACGATGTCGGAATGCATTGGAACCAATGCCATAAGCTTTGTGAGCAAGTGATAGACAAGAATACCTCATAATCCCAATGTACGATTTTCGGTGAAAATTACAACTATACCCCTACGAAACTTCGAATGGTGATTTGAGACACCAAACGATGTCGGAATGCATTGGAACCAAAGCAATAAGCTTTGTGAGCATGTGATAGACAAGAATACCTCAAAATCTCAATGTTCGATTTTCGCTAAAAATTACAACTATACCCCTACGAAACTTCGAATAGTGATTTGAGGCACCAAACGATGTCGGAATTCATTGGAACCAAAGCCATAAGCTTTGTGAGCATGTGATATATAAGAATACCTCAAAAGCCCAATGTACGATTTTCGCTGAAAATTACAACTATACACCCCTACGAAACTTCGAATGGTGATTTGAGGCACCAAACGATGTCGGAATGCATTGAAACCAAATCCATAAGCTTTGTGAGCATGTGATAGATAAGAATACCTCAAAATCCCATTGTACGGTTTTCGGTGCAAATTACAACTATACCCCTACGAAACTTCGAATGGTGATTTGAGGCACCAAACGATGTCGGAATGTATTGGAACCAAAGCCATAAGCTTTGTGAGCATGTGATAGACAAGAATATCTCGAAAGCCCAATGTACGATTTTCGGTGAAAATTACAACTATACCCCTACGAAACTTCGAATGGTGATTTGAGGCACCAAACGATGTCGGAATGCATTGAAACCAAATCCATAAGCTTTGTGAGCATGTGATAGACAAGAATACCTCAAAAGCCCAATGTACGATTTTCGGTGAAAATTACAACTATACCCCTACGAAACTTCGAATGGTGATTTGAGACACCAAACGATGTCGGAATGCATTGAAACCAAAGCAATAAGCTTTGTGAGCATGTGATAGACAAGAATACCTCAAAATCACAATGTACGATTTTCGGTAAAAATTACAACTATACCCCTACGAAATTTCGAATGTTGATTTGAGGCACCAAACGATGTCGGAATGCATTGGAACCAAAGCCATAAGCTTTGTGAGCATGTGATAGACAAGAATATCTTGAAAGCCCTATGTACGATTTTCGGTGAAAATTACAACTATACCCCTACGAAATTTCGAATGGTGATTTGAGGCACCAAACGATGTCGGAATGCATTGGAACCAAAGCAATAAGCTTTGTGAGCATGTGATAGACAAGAATACCTCAAAATCCCAATGTACGATTTTCGCTGAAAATTACAACTATACCCCTGCGAAACTTCTAATGGTGATTTGAGATACAAACGATGTTGGAATGCATTGGAACCAAAGCCATAAGCTTTGTGAGCATGTGATAGACAAGAATACCTCAAAATCCCAATGTACGATTTTTGGTGAAAATTACAACTATACGTCTATGAAACTTCGAATGGTGATTTGAGGCACCAAACGATGTCGGAATGCATTGGAACCAAAGCAATAAGCTTTGTGAGCATGTGATAGACAAGAATACCTCAAAATCCCAATGTACGATTTTCGCTGAAAATTACAACTATACCCCTGCGAAACTTCTAATGGTGATTTGAGATACAAACGATGTTGGAATGCATTGGAACCAAAGCCATAAGCTTTGTGAGCATGTGATAGACAAGAATACCTCAAAATCCCAATGTACGAGTTTTGGTGAAAATTACAACTATACGTCTATGAAACTTCGAATGGTGATTTGAGGCACCAAACAATGTCGGAATGCGTTGGAATCAAAGTCATAAGCATTGTGAGCAAGTGATAGACAAGAATACCTCATAATCCCAATGTACGATTTTCGCTGAAAATTACAACTATACCCCTACGAAACTTCGAATGGTGATTTGAGGCACCAAACGATGTCGGAATGCATTGGAACCAAAGCCACAAGCTTTGTGAGCAAGTGATAGACAAGAATACCTCATAATCCCAATGTACGATTTTCGGTGAAAATTACAACTATACCCCTACGAAACTTCGAATGGTGATTTGAGACACCAAACGATGTCGGAATGCATTGGAACCAAAGCAATAAGCTTTGTGAGCATGTGATAGACAAGAATACCTCAAAATCCCAATGTACGATTTTCGGTGAAAATTACAACTATACCCCTACGAAATTTCAAATGGTGATTTGAGGCACCAAACGATGTCGGAATGCATTGGAACCAAAGCCATAAGCTTTGTGAGCATGTGATATATAAGAATACCTCAAAAGCCCAATGTACGATTTTCGCTGAAAATTACAACTATACACCCCTACGAAACTTCGAATGGTGATTTGAGGCACCAAACGATGTCGGAATGCATTGAAACCAAATCCATAAGCTTTGTGAGCATGTGATAGATAAGAATACCTCAAAATCCCATTGTACGGTTTTCGGTGCAAATTACAACTATACCCCTACGAAACTTCGAATGGTGATTTGAGGCACCAAACGATGTCGGAATGCATTGGAACCAAAGCCATAAGCTTTGTGAGCATGTGATAGACAAGAATACCTCAAAATCCCATTGTACGATTTTTGCTGAAAATTACAACTATACCCCTACGAAACATCGAATGGTGATTTGAGGCACCAAACGATGTCGGAATTCATTGGAACCAAAGCCATAAGCTTTGTGAGCATGTGATAGACAAGAATACCTCAAAATTCCAATGTACGATTTTCGGTGAAAATTACAACTATACCCCTACGAAACTTCTAATGGTGATTTGAGGCACCAAACGATGTCGGAATGCATTGGAACCAAAGCCATAAGCTTTGTGAGCATGTGATAGACAAGAATACCTCAAAATCCCAATGTACGATTTTTGGTGAAAATTACAACTATACCCTTACGAAACTTCGAATGGCGATTTGAGGCACCAAACGATGTCGGAATGTATTGGAACCAAAGCCATAAGCTTTGTGAGCATGTGATAGACAAGAATACCTCAAAATCTCAATGTTCGATTTTCGCTAAAAATTACAACTATACCCCTACGAAACTTCGAATAGTGATTTGAGGCACCAAACGATGTCGGAATTCATTGGAACCAAAGCCATAAGCTTTGTGAGCATGTGATAGACAAGAATACCTCAAAATTCCAATGTACGATTTTCGGTGAAAATTACAACTATACCCCTACGAAACTTCAAATGGTGATTTGAGGCACCAAACGATGTCGGAATGCATTGGAACCAAAGCCATAAGCTATGTGAGCATGTGATAGACAAGAATACCTCAAAATCTCATTGTACGGTTTTCGATGAAAATTACAACTATACCCCTACGAAATTTCGAATGGTGATTTGAGGCACCAAACGATGTGGGAATGCATTGGATCCAAAGCCATAAGCTTTGTGAGCATGTGATAGACAAGAATACCTCTAAATCCCAATGTACGATTTTCGGTGAAAATTACAACAATACCCCTACGAAACTTCGAATGGTGATTTGAGGCACCAAACGATGTCAGAATGCATTGGAACCAAAGCCATAAGCTTTGTGAGCATGTGATAGACAAGAATACCTCAAAATCACAATGTACGATTTTTGGTGAAAATTACAACTATACCCCTACGAAATTTCGAATGGTTATTTGAGGCACCAAACGATGTCGAAATGCATTGGAACCAAAGCCATAAGCTTTGTGAGCATGTGATAGACAAGAATATCTCGAAAGCCCAATGTACGATTTTCGGTGAAAATTACAACTATACCCCAACGAAACTTCGAATGGTGATTTGAGGCACCAAACGATGTCGGAATGCATTGGAACCAAAGTCATAAGCATTGTGAGCATGTGATAGACAAGAATACCTCAAAATCCCAATGTACGATTTTCGCTGAAAATTACAACTATACACCCCTACGAAACTTCCAATGGTGATTTGAGGCACCAAACGATGTCGGAATGCATTGGAACCAAAGCAGAAGCTTTGTGAGCATGTGATAGACAAGAATACCTCAAAATTCCAATGTACGATTTTCGCTGAAAATTACAACTATACCCCTACAAAACTTCGAATGGTGATTTGAGGCACCAAACGATGTCGGAATGCATTGGAACCAAAGCCATAAGCTTTGTGAGCATGTGATAGACAAGAATACCTCAAAATCCCAATGTACGATTTTCGGTGAAAATTACAACTATATCCCTACGAAACTTCGAATGGTGATTTGAGGCATCAAACGATGTCGGAATGCATTGGAACTAAAGCCATAAGCTTTGAAAGCATGTGATAGACAAGAATACCTCAAAATCCCAATGTACGATTTTCGGTGAAAATTACAACTATACCCCTACGAAACTTTGAATGGTGATTTGAGGCACCAAACGATGTCTAAATGCGTTGGAACCAAAGCCATAAACTTTGTGAGCATGTGATAGACAAGAATACCTCAAAATCCCAATGTACGATTTTTAGTTAAAATTACAACTATATACCCCTACGAAACTTCGAATGGTGATTTGAGGCCCCAAACCATGTCGGAATGCATTGGAACCAAAGCCATAAGCTTTGTGAGCATGTGATAGACAAGAATACCTCAAAAGCCCAATGTACGATTTTCGGTGAAAATTACAACTATACCCCTACGAAACTTCGAATGGTGATTTGAGGCGCCAAACGATGTCGGAATGCATTGGAACCAAAGCTATAGGCTTTGTGAGCATGTGATAGAAAAGAATATCTCAAAATCGCAATGTTCGATTTTTGGTGGAAATTACAACTATACCCCTACGAAACTTCGAATGGTGATTTGAGGCACCAAACGATGTCGGAATGCATTGGAACCAAAGCAATAAGCTTTGTGAGCATGTGATAGACAAGAATACCTCAAAATCTCATTGTACGGTTTTCGGTGAAAATTACAACTATACCCCTACGAAACTTCGAATGGTGATTTGAGGCACCAAACGATGTCGGAATGCATTGGATCCAAAGCCATAAGCTTTGTGAGCATGTGATAGAGAAGAATACCTCAAAATCCCAATGTACGATTTTCGGTGAAAATTACAACTATACCCCTACAAAACTTCGAATGGTGATTTGAGGCACCAAACGATGTCGGAATGCATTGGAACCAAAGCCATAAGCTTTGTGAGCATGTGATAGACAAGAATACCTCAAAATCACAATGTACGATTTTCGGTGAAAATTACAACTATACCCCTACGAAATTTCGAATGGTGATTTGAGGCACCAAACGATGTCGGAATGCATTGGAACCAAAGCAATAAGCTTTGTGAGCATGTGATAGACAAGAATATCTCGAAAGCCCAATGTACGATTTTCGGTGAAAATTACAACTATACCCCTACGAAACTTCGAATGGTGATTTGAGGCACCAAACGATGTCGGAATGCATTGAAACCAAATCCATAAGCTTTGTGAGCATGTGATAGACAAGAATACCTCAAAATCCCAATGTACGATTTTCGGTGAAAATTACAACTATACCCCTGCGAAACTTCGAATGGTGATTAGAGACACCAAACGATGTCGGAATGCATTGGAACCAAAGCCATAAGCTTTGTGAGCATGTGATAGACAAGAATACCTCAAAATCCCAATGTACGATTTTTGGTGAAAATTACAACTATACCCCTGCGAAACTTCGAATGGTGATTAGAGACACCAAACGATGTCGGAATGCATTGGAACCAAAGCCATAAGCTTTGTGAGCATGTGATAGACAAGAATACCTCATAATCCCAATGTACGATTTTCGCTGAAAATTAGAACTATACCCCTACGAAACTTCGAATGTTGATTTGAGGCACCAAACGATGTCGGAATGCATTGGAACCAAAGCAGAAGCTTTGTGAGCATGTGATAGACAAGAATACCTCAAAATTCCAATGTACGATTTTCGCTGAAAATTACAACTATACCCCTACAAAACATCGAATGGTGATTTGAGGCACCAAACGATGTCGGAATGCATTGGAACCAAAGCCATAAGCTTTGTGAGCATGTGATAGACAAGAATACCTCAAAATCCCAATGTACGATTTTCGGTAAATATTACAACTATATCCCTACGAAACTTCGAATGGTGATTTGAGGCATCAAACGATGTCGGAATGCATTGGAACTAAAGCCATAAGCTTTGAAAGCATGTGATAGACAAGAATACCTCAAAATCCCAATGTACGATTTTCGGTGAAAATTACAACTATATCCCTACGAAACTTCGAATGGTGATTTGAGGCACCAAACGATGTCGGAATGTATTGGAACCAAAGTCATAAGCTTTGTGAGCATGTGATAGACAAGAATACCTCAAAATCCCAATGCACGATTTTCGGTGAAAATTACAACTATATCCCTACGAAACTTCGAATGGTGATTTGAGGCATCAAACGATGTCGGAATGCATTGGAACTAAAGCCATAAGCTTTGAAAGCATGTGATAGACAAGAATACCTCAAAATCCCAATGTACGATTTTTGTTAAAATTACAACTATACTCCTACGAAACTTCGAATGGTGATTTGAGGCCCCAAACGATGTCGGAATGCATTGGAACCAAAGCCATAAGCTTTGTGAGCATGTGATAGACAAGAATACCTCAAAAGCCCAATGTACGATTTTCGGTGAAAATTACAACTATACCCCTACGAAACTTCGAATGGTGATTTGAGGCGCCAAACGATGTCGGAATGCATTGGAACCAAAGCTATAGGCTTTGTGAGCATGTGATAGAAAAGAATATCTCAAAATCGCAATGTTCGATTTTTGGTGCAAATTACAATTATACCACTACGAAACTTCGAATGGTGATTTGAGGCACCAAATGATGACGTAATGCATTGGAACCAAAGCCATAAGCTTTGTGAGCATGTGATAGACAAAATACCTCAAAATCCCAATGTACGATTGATGTGGATACGACGAAGGACCCATTAGATATAATGATCTAAGAACCTAACGTATGAGATAAGAATCTCTCCAAAACCGAAATCTGGTTTGATCTTATATAGAGCTTAAAAACCTCGACCCGTTGGCTATAGAATGAGCCAAGAACCTCGGTATGTTGAACGCCACAAGATCTTGCTCAAGAATCTTGATAAGTTCTCAAAAGAAAATACTCTCACAAGAGATAGTAAATTCAAAGGAAATTTTTATGCTTAAAATTGTTGATGATTTACAAATGTTTACAAGGCCTATTTATAGGCAACAAAAGACTCCTAAGATGCTTAAAAACATCTTCATGACACTTTAGACCAAATTTACCCTAAACATCTTGATTACACTTTTGACCACATTTATTCACCCTAAAACTAGTCAAAAGATGCCTACTATGTTCTAGGATTCCTTTAAAGGTTTAAATACATTCTACTATGTTCTAGGATTCTTTTAAACACTTAAACAATACATTTAATTATCTTTAAATAGGCACTTTTATATGCCTTTGATTGATGAACGAAAATCCTTCCTTTGGGCCTAAATTTTGGATAATAAATAAGCCCAACATATCCTTCAACTTGGGCCTTAATATTGGATAAAAAAAATAAGCCCAACTCTTCTTTAGAACTCTAGCCCACCAACTTGAATAATATTCATCGTTTGGCCCATTGAAGAGGCCTCTTGGACTTGTTCTTTTATTTTAGCTACAAGAGCCATCATGGCTTCCTTGATCTTCTTAGCACGTGCTCTTGTAATTGGCCCATCTTTCACGATCAAGGGATCCATCTTGTTTGTCTTATTTTGCATGGGCGGATCTCCATCATTCCCTTCCTCTTCAAAAGGATTCGTCCTCGAATCTATATCACCAAAATAAGGAGAAAGATCAGAAACATTAAAAGTTGCACTTACGTTATACTCACCTGGAAGGTCTAGTTTATAGGCATTGTCATTGATTCGTGCAATAACTTGAAATGGTCCATCTCCTCGTGGTTGCAATTTTGACTTTCTTTGGCCTGAAAATCTTTCCTTTCTCAAGTGTAACCAAACCCAATCTCCAGGCTCAAATATGACTTGTTTACGACCTTTGTTAGCTTGCTTGACATACTGCTCAGTTCTCTTTTCAATGTTGAGTCTCACCTTTTCATGCAATTTCTTAATCATCTCAGCTTTTGCTTTTCCATCAAGGCTTGCACGTTCATCGATAGGTATTGGAATAAGATCAAGTGGACTTAGCGGATTAAAACCATATACCACTTCAAATGGAGAGTGATTAGTAGCAGAATGCACACTTCTATTATATGCAAATTCAGCAAATGACAAACAATCTTCCCAATTTTTCAAGTTCTTTTGAATTAAAATTCTAAGCAATTGAGACAATGTTCTATTAACAACTTCAGTTTGTCCATCTGTTTGGGGGTGACATGTAGTAGAGAATAGAAGTTTAGTTCCTAATTTACCCTACAAAACACGCCAAAAGTGACTCAAAAATTTTGCATCTCTATCACTCACTATAGTCCTTGGTACTCCATGCAAACGAACAATTTCCTTAAAGAATAAATCAGCAATATGTGTTGCGTCATTGGTCTTATTACATGAAATAAAGTGTGCCATTTTGGAAAATCTATCAACAACCACAAACACAGAGTCTTTACCTTTTTTTGTTCTTGGTAAACCCAAAACAAAGTCCATGGATATGTCTACCCAAGGTTCATTTGGTATAGGTAAAGGTTTGTACAATCCATGTGGTTGTGCTCTTGATTTAGCTTTCAAGCAAGTTATGCATTTTTCACAAATTCTTTCAACATCAATACGCATTTTAGGCCAAAAGAAATGATCATTTAAGACACTCAAAGTTTTATGTATTCCAAAATGCCCCATTAGCCTTCCCCCATGGGCTTCTCTAACAAGCAATTCACGCATAGAACATTTAGGAATGCATAGTTTACGTTCACGAAATAAATATCCTTCATGCCTATAGAACTTTTCGAATGCACCATTTTCACAAGCTAAGTAAATTGAAGCAAAATCAGAATCGTTAGCATAAACTTCCTTAATTGACTCAAAACCTAAAAGTTTAGAACTTAATGTAGTGATCAATGCATGCCTCCTTGATAATGCATCAGCAACAATATTTTCTTTCCCTTTTTTATACTTTATCACATATGGAAATGATTCAATGAATTCCACCCACTTAGCATGTCTCTTATTAAGTTTACCTTGCCCTTTGAGGTACTTGAGAGATTCATGATCAGTGTGGATAACAAACTCTCGAGACCACAAGTAATGTTGCCACGTCTCCAATGCTCTCACCAAAGCGTACAACTCCTTATCGTAAGTTGGATAGTTCAATTGAGCTCCCTTCAACTTCTCACTAAAGTAGGCAATCGGCTTTCCGTCCTGCATTAAAACAGCCTCTATACCTACTCCAGATGCATCACATTCAAGTTCAAAACTTTTGTTAAAGTTAGGCAATGCAAGAATTGGAGCAGTAGTGAGTTTTTCCTTCAAAAGATTAAATGCATGCTCTTGCTTTTCTCCCCAATGAAATCCAACATCTTTTTTTACAATTTCATTAAGTGGTGCAGCAATGGTGCTAAAGTCTCTAACAAACCTTCGATAGAAACTAGCGAGACCATGAAAACTTCTTACTTCAGCAATGTTTTTAGGAGTTGGCCAATCTAGAATAGCATTAACCTTGTCCTTTTCCATTTCAATTCCATTAGCACTTACTACAAAACCAAGAAAAACAACTTTTTCCATGCAAAAAGAACATTTCTTAAGATTGGCATATAAAGATTCTTTTCTTAATGTGTCTAACACTATACGCACATGATAAAGATGTTCTTCTATACTTTTGCTATAGATAAGGATATCGTCAAAATACACAACAACAAACTTTCCAATGAAGTTACGCAAAACATGGTTCATTAATCTCATGAAAGTGCTCGGTGCATTAGTTAAGCCAAACGGCATTACCAACCATTCATATAGACCATATTTTGTTTTGAAAGCTGTTTTCCATTCATCACCTTCATTGATTCGTATTTGATGATATCCACTCTTTAAATCAATTTTAGAGAAAATTAAAGCACCATACAATTCATCAAGCATATCATCTAACCTAGGAATAGGGTAGCGATACTTCACCGTAATTTTATTGACAGCACGGCAATCTATGCACATTCTCCATGTTCCATCTTTCTTCGGGACTATAATCACCAGTACAGCGCATGGACTCATGCTTTCTCGAACTTTGCCTTTAGTCATCAAGTCCTCCACTTGTCTTTGGATTTCTTTTGTTTCCTCGGGATTAGCTCTATAAGCTGGTCGGTTTGGAAGTGTTGCACCGGGAATGAAATCAATTTGATGTTCAATGCCCCTCAATGGTGGTAAACCATCCGGTTCTTCGTCCGGAAAAACATCTTCATATTCCTGTAAAAGAGATACAAAAGAACTAGGCAAAGAAGATGTTAGTTCGTTAGTGCTCAAATATGATTGTTTATGTATCAACACCAACACACTCTTTTTTTCAACTAGAGCTCTTTTTAACTCACTCCCTCTAGCATAAAAATTCACTCTTTTTGTGGACTCACTTACTTCCAATTTCTTTTCTCCCTCGGGAACACTCAATTCAGCCCTCTTATTTTTTTCTCCACTCTTTTTTTTGCTCACATTTTGTTCCTCAACTTTTTTTTCTCTTCTTGTTTGAGACATTTTGATTTGATCTTCATGAACCTGTTGTGGAGTTAAAGATATAAGCATGATGGTTTTATTTTTATGCTTCAATGTGAAACGATTAAGGTACCCATCATATACCACTCGCCGATCGAATTGCCATGGCCTTCCCAAAAGAATATGACTTGCATGCATTGGTATCACATCGCATAGAACTTCATCCTCGTATTTCCCAATAGAGAATGGCACCAAAACCTGCTTAGTAACTAGAATTTCTCCACATTCATTAAGCCATTGAAGCTTATATGGATTAGGATGTTTCAATGTACTCAAACTTAATTTCTCCACCATATCCATACTAGCCACATTGGTACAGCTCCCACTATCAATAATCAACATGCATACCTTTTTTTGCACCAAACATCTTGTATGGAAGATGTTTTCTCTTTGTTGTTCTGCTTCTCCGAACTTTGCTTGCATGTTTAGGGCTCTTCGTACCACCAAAAGTTCTCCTGATTCAGCATTAACTTTCTCCACTTCCTCATCACTCTCTTCTTCACTTTCAACTTCAGATTCAATTTCTCCATTGTCTCTAAGAATCATCACTCTTTTGTTTGGGCACTCAGATGCAATATGCCCATGTCCCTGACAACGAAAGCATTTAATATCACGACTTCGAGAAGATGAAGTAATATTACCTTTTCCTTTTTCAGCTTCGTTAGGCTTGACTCGTGATGTCTCATATTGTGACTTTGATGTATTCCCAAAAGTTGCCTTGGGTACTCCTTCTTTTATCTTGTTTGAAGATTGGAAACGTTGCGAATAATTTCTTTGTAGAGAACCCTCCCTCTTCAGTTGTCTTTCCACTTTCATGGCTGTATGTACCATGTCTTCAAGCTCCACATAGTGATGAAGTTCCACAATGTTAGCAATCTCTCGTTTCAACCCATTTAGAAAACGAGCCATTGTTGCCTCTCGATCTTCTTCAACATTTGCTCTAATCATGGAAATCTCCATTTCCTTATAGTATTCATCCACACTTTTTGTGCCCTGAGTCATAGATTGAAGTTTTTGATATAATTCTCGAAAATAATGTGATGGCACAAACCTTTTACGCATGATTGACTTCATTTCAGCCCATGTAGTAACCGGCCTTTCTCCATATCGCCTTCGATTTGTAACAAGTTGATCCCACCATACTATTGCATAGTCAGTGAACTCGATAGCCGCAAGTCTTACTTTCTTTTCCTCGGAGTAATTATGACAGTCAAAAATCAAATCTACCTTCTTTTCCCACTCCAAGTAGGCTTCTGGATTACTTCTTCCATGGAAAGTAGGGATGTTTATTTTGATGTTTCCCAAGTCTCGATCAACTTCATCATTTCTCCTTCTTCTACCTCCTCGCCTTTGGAATTCATGAGCAGCCCCAATATCATCATCTTCTTCCTCTTCGTCCCACTCCTCATATCTTCGTTGTTGGGGTACATTAGGATTTCTACGTTCCCTTGGAGCAGCTTGTTCTAATCTCTCTAGCCGATCCGTGATGCCTTCAAGAATTACACTCAATCTTGCAAATTGTTGTTGCATAGCATTAAGTGTAAAAGCTTCTTGTGGGTTATTTTGTGTTTCCTCCATGGTGTAAAATTTTCTCACAAAAACACTCGTGTATCACTCAAAAAGATACCTTACAATCCACTCGTGTATCACTCTTTAGCTTTTACCTCCCCTCTAATGAACTCACCACTCAAGCCTTTTACCACTCAAATTTTGAGAACAAAATCAAGTTTGAACAATTTCTAGAACATTCAACAATACCTTAGTCCTATAGATGTAGGGAACAAGGAATTCTTGAAATTGATTCTTTTAGAGTACTAACTCAACAAATTGTATTCTTCTTTTCGTTTTTTTTTTTCCGATTTTTTTTTTTTTTGATTATTTTTTTTTTTTTTCGAACTTTTTTTTTTTTTCTACAAGAACAAAGATAAACGAAAAAGATCAGATCAATACCAGATTGCTCTGATACCAAACTGATGTGGATACGACGAAGGACCCATTAGATATAATGATCTAAGAACCCAACGTATGAGATAAGAATCTCCCCAAAACCGAAATCTGGTTTGATCTTATATAGAGCTTAAAAACCTCGACCCGTTGGCTATAGAATGAGCCAAGAACCTCGGTATGTTGAACGCCACAAGATCTTGCTCAAGAATCTTGATAAGTTCTCAAAAGAAAATACTCTCACAAGAGATAGTAAATTCAAAGGAAATTTTTATGCTTAAAATTGTTGATGATTTACAAATGTTTACAAGGCCTATTTATAGGCAACAAAAGACTCCTAAGATGCTTAAAAACATCTTCATGACACTTTAGACCAAATTTACCCTAAACATCTTGATTACACTTTTGACCACATTTATTCACCCTAAAACTAGTCAAAAGATGCCTACTATGTTCTAGGATTCCTTTAAAGGTTTAAATACATTCTACTATGTTCTAGGATTCTTTTAAACACTTAAACAATACATTTAATTATCTTTAAATAGGCACTTTTATATGCCTTTGATTGATGAACGAAAATCCTTCCTTTGGGCCTAAATTTTGGATAATAAATAAGCCCAACATATCCTTCAACTTGGGCCTTAATATTGGATAAAAAAAATAAGCCCAACTCTTCTTTAGAACTCTAGCCCACCAACTTGAATAATATTCATCGTTTGGCCCATTGAAGAGGCCTCTTGGACTTGTTCTTTTATTTTAGCTACAAGAGCCATCATGGCTTCCTTGATCTTCTTAGCACGTGCTCTTGTAATTGGCCCATCTTTCACGATCAAGGGATCCATCTTGTTTGTCTTATTTTGCATGGGCGGATCTCCATCAACGATTTTCAATGAAAATTACAACTATACCCCTACGAAACTTCGAATGGTGATTTGAGGCACCAAACGATGTCGGAATGCATTGGAACCAAAGCAATAAGCTTTGTGAGCATGTGATAGACAAGAATACCTCAAAATCTCATTGTACGGTTTTCGGTGAAAATTACAACTATACCCCTACGAAACTTCGAATGGTGATTTGAGGCACCAAACGATGTCGGAATGCATTGGATCCAAAGCCATAAGCTTTGTGAGCATGTGATAGAGAAGAATACCTCAAAATCCCAATGTAAGATTTTCGGTGAAAATTACAACTATACCCCTACGAAACTTCGAATGGTGATTTGAGGCACCAAACGATGTCGGAATGCATTGGAACCAAAGCCATAAGCTTTGTGAGCATGTGATAGACAAGAATACCTCAAAATCTCATTGTACGGTTTTCGGTGAAAATTACAACTATACCCCTACGAAACTTCGAATGGTGATTTGAGGCACCAAACGATGTCGGAATGCATTGGATCCAAAGCCATAAGCTTTGTGAGCATGTGATAGAGAAGAATACCTCAAAATCCCAATGTAAGATTTTCGGTGAAAATTACAACTATACCCCTACGAAACTTCGAATGGTGATTTGAGGCACCAAACGATGTCGGAATGCATTGGAACCAAAGCCATAAGCTTTGTGAGCATGTGATAGACAAGAATACCTCAAAATCACAATGTACGATTTTCGGTGAAAATTACAACTATACCCCTACGAAATTTTGAAGGGTGATTTGAGGCACCAAACGATGTCGGAATGCATTAGAACCAAAGCCATAAGCTTTGTGAGCATGTGATAGACAAGAATATCTCGAAAGCCCAATGTACGATTTTCGGTGAAAATTACAACTATACCCCTACGAAACTTCGAATGGTGATTTGAGGCACCAAACGATGTCGGAATGCATTGAAACCAAATCCATAAGCTTTGTGAGCATGTGATAGACAAGAATACCTCAAAATCCCAATGTACGATTTTCGGTGAAAATTACAACTATACCCCTGCGAAACTTCGAATGGTGATTAGAGACACCAAACGATGTCGGAATGCATTGGAACCAAAGCCATAAGCTTTGTGAGCATGTGATAGACAAGAATACCTCAAAATCCCAATGTACGATTTTTGGTGAAAATTACAACTATACCCCTACGAAACTTCGAATGGTGATTTGAGGCACCAAACGATGTCGGAATGCATTGGAACCAAAACCATAAGCTTTGTGAGCATGTGATAGACAAGAATACCTCATAATCCCAATGTACGATTTTCGCTGAAAATTTCAACTATACCCCTACGAAACTTCAAATGTTGATTTGAGGCACCAAACGATGTCGGAATGCATTGGAACCAAAGCAGAAGCTTTGTGAGCATTTGATAGACAAGAATACCTCAAAATTCCAATGTACGATTTTCGCTGAAAATTACAACTATACCCCTACAAAACTTCGAATGGTGATTTGAGGCACCAAACGATGTCGGAATGCATTGGAACCAAAGCCATAAGCTTTGTGAGCATGTGATAGACAAGAATACCTCAAAATCACAATGTACGATTTTCGGTGAAAATTACAACTATATCCCTACGAAACTTCGAATGGTGATTTGAGGCATCAAACGATGTCGGAATGCATTGGAACTAAAGCCATAAGCTTTGAAAGCATGTGATAGACAAGAATACCTCAAAATCCCAATGTACGATTTTCGGTGAAAATTACAACTATACCCCTACGAAACTTTGAATGGTGATTTGAGGCACCAAACGATGTCTAAATGCGTTGAAACCAAAGCCATAAACTTTGTGAGCATGTGATAGACAAGAATACCTCAAAATCCCAATGTACGATTTTTAGTTAAAATTACAACTATACCCCTACGAAACTTCAAATGGTGATTTGAGGCCCCAAACGATGTCGGAATGCATTGGAACCAAAGCCATAAGCTTGTGAGCATGTGATAGACAAGAATACCTCAAAAGCCCAATGTACGATTTTCGGTTAAAATTACAACTATACCCCTACGAAACTTCGAATGGCGATTTGAGGCGCCAAACGATGTCGGAATGCATTGGAACCAAAGCTATAGGCTTTGTGAGCATGTGATAGAAAAGAATATCTCAAAATCGCAATGTTCGAGTTTTGGTGCAAATTACAACTATACCCCTACGAAACTTCGAATGGTGATTTGAGGCACCAAATGATGACGGAATGCATTGGAACCAAAGCCATAAGCTTTGTGAGCATGTGATAGACAAGAATATCTCGAAAGCCCAATGTACGATTTTCGGTGAAAATTACAACTATACCCCAACGAAACTTCGAATGGTGATTTGAGGCACCAAACGATGTCGGAATGCATTGGAACCAAAGCCATAAGCATTGTGAGCATGTGATAGACAAGAATACCTCAAAATCCCAATGTACGATTTTCGCTGAAAATTACAACTATACACCCCTACGAAACTTCCAATGGTGATTTGAGGCACCAAACGATGTCGGAATGCATTGGATCCAAAGCCATAAGCTTTGTGAGCATGTGATAGAGAAGAATACCTCAAAATCCCAATGTAAGATTTTCGGTGAAAATTACAACTATACCCCTACGAAACTTCGAATGGTGATTTGAGGCACCAAACGATGTCGGAATGCATTGGAACCAAAGCCATAAGCTTTGTGAGCATGTGATAGACAAGAATACCTCAAAATCTCATTGTACGGTTTTCGGTGAAAATTACAACTATACCCCTGCGAAACTTCGAATGGTGATTTGAGGCACCAAACGATGTCGGAATGCATTGGATCCAAAGCCATAAGCTTTGTGAGCATGTGATAGAGAAGAATACCTCAAAATCCCAATGTAAGATTTTCGGTGAAAATTACAACTATACCCCTACGAAACTTCGAATGGTGATTTGAGGCACCAAACGATGTCGGAATGCATTGGAACCAAAGCCATAAGCTTTGTGAGCATGTGATAGACAAGAATACCTCAAAATCACAATGTACGATTTTCGGTGAAAATTACAACTATACCCCTACGAAATTTTGAATGGTGATTTGAGGCACCAAACGATGTCGGAATGCATTAGAACCAAAGCCATAAGCTTTGTGAGCATGTGATAGACAAGAATATCTCGAAAGCCCAATGTACGATTTTCGGTGAAAATTACAACTATACCCCTACGAAACTTCGAATGGTGATTTGAGGCACCAAACGATGTCGGAATGCATTGAAACCAAATCCATAAGCTTTGTGAGCATGTGATAGACAAGAATACCTCAAAATCCCAATGTACGATTTTCGGTGAAAATTACAACTATACCCCTGCGAAACTTCGAATGGTGATTAGAGACACCAAACGATGTCGGAATGCATTGGAACCAAAGCCATAAGCTTTGTGAGCATGTGATAGACAAGAATACCTCAAAATCCCAATGTACGATTTTTGGTGAAAATTACAACTATACCCCTACGAAACTTCGAATGGTGATTTGAGGCACCAAACGATGTCGGAATGCATTGGAACCAAAACCATAAGCTTTGTGAGCATGTGATAGACAAGAATACCTCATAATCCCAATGTACGATTTTCGCTGAAAATTTCAACTATACCCCTACGAAACTTCAAATGTTGATTTGAGGCACCAAACGATGTCGGAATGCATTGGAACCAAAGCAGAAGCTTTGTGAGCATGTGATAGACAAGAATACCTCAAAATTCCAATGTACGATTTTCGCTGAAAATTACAACTATACCCCTACAAAACTTCGAATGGTGATTTGAGGCACCAAACGATGTCGGAATGCATTGGAACCAAAGCCATAAGCTTTGTGAGCATGTGATAGACAAGAATACCTCAAAATCACAATGTACGATTTTCGGTGAAAATTACAACTATATCCCTACGAAACTTCGAATGGTGATTTGAGGCATCAAACGATGTCGGAATGCATTGGAACTAAAGCCATAAGCTTTGAAAGCATGTGATAGACAAGAATACCTCAAAATCCCAATGTACGATTTTCGGTGAAAATTACAACTATACCCCTACGAAACTTTGAATGGTGATTTGAGGCACCAAACGATGTCTAAATGCGTTGAAACCAAAGCCATAAACTTTGTGAGCATGTGATAGACAAGAATACCTCAAAATCCCAATGTACGATTTTTAGTTAAAATTACAACTATACCCCTACGAAACTTCAAATGGTGATTTGAGGCCCCAAACGATGTCGGAATGCATTGGAACCAAAGCCATAAGCTTGTGAGCATGTGATAGACAAGAATACCTCAAAAGCCCAATGTACGATTTTCGGTTAAAATTACAACTATACCCCTACGAAACTTCGAATGGCGATTTGAGGCGCCAAACGATGTCGGAATGCATTGGAACCAAAGCTATAGGCTTTGTGAGCATGTTATAGAAAAGAATATCTCAAAATCGCAATGTTCGAGTTTTGGTGCAAATTACAACTATACCCCTACGAAACTTCGAATGGTGATTTGAGGCACCAAATGATGACGGAATGCATTGGAACCAAAGCCATAAGCTTTGTGAGCATGTGATAGACAAGAATATCTCGAAAGCCCAATGTACGATTTTCGGTGAAAATTACAACTATACCCCAACGAAACTTCGAATGGTGATTTGAGGCACCAAACGATGTCGGAATGCATTGGAACCAAAGCCATAAGCATTGTGAGCATGTGATAGACAAGAATACCTCAAAATCCCAATGTACGATTTTCGCTGAAAATTACAACTATACACCCCTACGAAACTTCCAATGGTGATTTGAGGCACCAAACGATGTCGGAATGCATTGGAACCAAAGCAGAAGCTTTGTGAGCATGTGATAGACAAGAATACCTCAAAATCACAATGTACGATTTTCGGTGAAAATTACAACTATACCCCTACGAAACTTTGAATGGTGATTTGAGGCACCAAACGATGTCTAAATGCGTTGGAACCAAAGCCATAAACTTTGTGAGCATGTGATAGACAAGAATACCTCAAAATCCCAATGTACGATTTTTAGTTAAAATTACAACTATATACCCCTACGAAACTTCGAATTGTGATTTGAGGCCCCAAACGATGTCGGAATGCATTGGAACCAAAGCCATAAGCTTTGTGAGCATGTGATAGACAAGAATACCTCAAAAGTCCAATGTACGATTTTCGGTGAAAATTACAACTATACCCCTACGAAACTTCGAATGGTGATTTGAGGCGCCAAACGATGTCGGAATGCATTGGAACCAAAGCTATAGGCTTTGTGAGCATGTGATAGAAAAGAATATCTCAAAATCGCAATGTTCGATTTTTGGTGCAAATTACAACTATACCCCTACGAAACTTCGAATGGTGATTTGAGGCACCAAATGATGACGGAATGCATTGGAAGCAAAGCCATAAGCTTTTTGAGCATGTGATAGACAAGAATACCTCAAAATCCCAATGTACGATTTTCAATGAAAATTACAACTATATCCCTACGAAACTTCGAATGGTGATTTGAGGCATCAAACGATGTCGGAATGCATTGGAACTAAAGCCATAAGCTTTGAAAGCATGTGATAGACAAGAATACCTCAAAATCCCAATGTACGATTTTCGGTGAAAATTACAACTATATCCCTACGAAACTTCGAATGGTGATTTGAGGCACCAAACGATGTCGGAATGTATTGGAACCAAAGCCATAAGCTTTGTGAGCATGTGATAGACAAGAATACCTCAAAATCCCAATGTACGATTTTCGGTGAAAATTACAACTATATCCCTACGAAACTTCGAATGGTGATTTGAGGCATCAAACGATGTCGGAATGCATTGGAACTAAAGCCATAAGCTTTGAAAGCATGTGATAGACAAGAATACCTCAAAATCCCAATGTACGATTTTTAGTTAAAATTACAACTATACCCCTACGAAACTTCGAATGGTGATTTGAGGCCTCAAACGATGTCGGAATGCATTGGAACCAAAGCCATAAGCTTTGTGAGCATGTGATAGACAAGAATACCTCAAAAGCCCAATGTACGATTTTCGGTGAAAATTACAACTATACCCCTACGAAACTTTGAATGGTGATTTGAGGCGCCAAACGATGTCGGAATGCATTGGAACCAAAGCTATAGGCTTTGTGAGCATGTGATAGAAAATAATATCTCAAAATCGCAATGTTCGATTTTTGGTGCAAATTACAACTATACCCCTACGAAACTTCGAATGGTGATTTGAGGCACCAAACGATGTCGGAATGCATTGGAACCAAAGCCATAAGCTTTGTGAGCATGTGATAGACAAAATACCTCAAAATCTCAATGTACGATTTTCAATGAAAATTACAACTATACCCCTACGAAACTTCGAATGGTGATTTGAGGCACCAAACGATGTCGGAATGCATTGGATCCAAAGCCATAAGCTTTGTGAGCATGTGATAGAGAAGAATACCTCAAAATCCCAATGTACGATTTTCGGTGAAAATTACAACTATACCCCTACGAAACTTCGAATGGTGATTTGAGGCACCAAACGATGTCGGAATGCATTGGAACCAAAGCCATAAGCTTTGTGAGCATGTGATAGACAAGAATACCTCAAAATCACAATGTACGATTTTCGGTGAAAATTACAACCCCTACGAAATTTTGAATGGTGATTTGAGGCACCAAACGATGTCGGAATGCATTGGAACCAAAGCCATAAGCTTTGTGAGCATGTGATAGACAAGAATATCTCGAAAGCCCAATGTTCGATTTTTGGTGAAAATTACAACTATACCCCTACGAAACTTCGAATGGTGATTTGAGGCACCAAACGATGTCGGAATGCATTGAAACCAAATCCATAAGCTTTGTGAGCATGTGATAGACAAGAATACCTCAAAATCCCAATGTACGATTTTCGGTGAAAATTACAACTATACCCCTGCGAAACTTCGAATGGTGATTAGAGAAACCAAACGATGTCGGAATGCATTGGAACCAAAGCCATAAGCTTTGTGAGCATGTGATAGACAAGAATACCTCAAAATCCCAATGTACGATTTTTGGTGAAAATTACAACTATACCCCTACGAAACTTCGAATGGTGATTTGAGGCACCAAACGATGTCGGAATGCATTGGAACCAAAACCATAAGCTTTGTGAGCATGTGATAGACAAGAATACCTCATAATCCCAATGTACGATTTTCGCTGAAAATTTCAACTATACCCCTACGAAACTTCGAATGTTGATTTGAGGCACCAAACGATGTCGGAATGCATTGGAACCAAAGCAGAAGCTTTGTGAGCATGTGATAGACAAGAATACCTCAAAATTCCAATGTAAGATTTTCGCTGAAAATTACAACTATACCCCTACAAAACTTCGAATGGTGATTTGAGGCACCAAACGATGTCGGAATGCATTGGAACCAAAGCCATAAGCTTTGTGAGCATGTGATAGACAAGAATACCTCAAAATCACAATGTACGATTTTCGGTGAAAATTACAACTATATCCCTACGAAACTTCGAATGGTGATTTGAGGCATCAAACGATGTCGGAATGCATTGGAACTAAAGCCATAAGCTTTGAAAGCATGTGATAGACAAGAATACCTCAAAATCCCTTTGTACGATTTTCGGTGAAAATTACAACTATACCCCTACGAAACTTTGAATGGTGATTTGAGGCACCAAACGATGTCTAAATGCGTTGGAACCAAAGCCATAAACTTTGTGAGCATGTGATAGACAAGAATACCTCAAAATCCCAATGTACGATTTTTAGTTAAAATTACAACTATACCCCTACGAAATTTCGAATGGTGATTTGAGGCCCCAAACGATGTCGGAATGCATTGGAACCAAAGCCATAAGCTTGTGAGCATGTGATAGACAAGAATACCTCAAAAGCCCAATGTACGATTTTCGGTTAAAATTACAACTATACCCCTACGAAACTTCGAATGGTGATTTGAGGCGCCAAACGATGTCGGAATGCATTGGAACCAAAGCTATAGGCTTTGTGAGCATGTGATAGAAAAGAATATCTCAAAATTGCAATGTTCGATTTTTGGTGCAAATTACAACTATACCCCTACGAAACTTCGAATGGTGATTTGAGGCACCAAATGATGACGGAATGCGTTGGAACCAAAGCCATAAACTTTGTGAGCATGTGATAGACAAGAATACCTCAAAATCTCAATTTTCGATTTTTAGTTAAAATTACAACTATATACCCCTACGAAACTTCGAATTGTGATTTGAGGCCACAAACGATGTCGGAATGCATTGGAACCAAAGCCATAAGCTTTGTGAGCATGTGATAGACAAGAATACCTCAAAAGCCCAATGTACGATTTTCGGTGAAAATTACAACTATACCCCAACGAAACTTCGAATGGTGATTTGAGGCGCCAAACGATGTCGGAATGCATTGGAACCAAAGCTATAGGCTTTGTGAGCATGTGATAGAAAAGAATATCTCAAAATCGCAATGTTCGATTTTTGGTGCAAATTACAACTATACCCCTACGAAACTTCGAATGGTGATTTGAGGCACCAAATGATGACGGAATGAATGCATTGGAAGCAAAGCCATAAGCTTTGTGAGCATGTGATAGACAAAATACCTCAAAATTCCAATGTACGATTTTCAATGAAAATTACAACTATACCCCTACGAAACTTCGAATGGTGATTTGAGGCACCAAACGATGTCGGAATGCATTGGAACCAAAGCAATAAGCTTTGTGAGCATGTGATAGACAAGAATACCTCAAAATCTCATCGTATGGTTTTCGGTGAAAATTACAACTATACCCCTACGAAACTTCGAATGGTGATTTGAGGCACCAAACGATGTCGGAATGCATTGGATCCAAAGCCATAAGCTTTGTGAGCATGTGATAGAGAAGAATACCTCAAAATCCCAATGTACGATTTTCGGTGAAAATTACAACTATACCCCTACGAAACTTCGAATGGTGATTTGAGGCACCAAACGATGTCGGAATGCATTGGAACCAAAGCCATAAGCTTTGTGAGCATGTGATAGACAAGAATACCTCAAAATCACAATGTACGATTTTCGGTGAAAATTACAACTATACCCCTACGAAATTTCGAATGGTGATTTGAGGCACCAAACGATGTCGGAATGCATTGGAACCAAAGCCATAAGCTTTGTGAGCATGTGATAGACAAGAATATCTCGAAAGCCCAATGTACGATTTTCGGTGAAAATTACAACTATACCCCTACGAAACTTCGAATGGTGATTTGAGGCACCAAACGATGTCGGAATGCATTGAAACCAAATCCATAAGCTTTGTGAGCATGTGATAGACAAGAATACCTCAAAATCCCAATGTACGATTTTCGGTAAAAATTACAACTATACCCCTGCGAAACTTCGAATGGTGATTAGAGACACCAAACGATGTCGGAATGCATTGGAACCAAAGCCATAAGCTTTGTGAGCATGTGATAGACAAGAATACCTCAAAATCCCAATGTACGATTTTTGGTGAAAATTACAACTATACCCCTACGAAACTTCGAATGGTGATTTGAGGCACCAAACGATGTCGAAATGCATTGGAACCAAAGCCATAAGCTTTGTGAGCATGTGATAGATAAGAATACCTCATAATCCCAATGTACGATTTTCACTGAAAATTAGAACTATACCCCTACGAAACTTCGAATGTTGATTTGAGGCACCAAACGATGTCGGAATGCATTGGAACCAAAGCAGAAGCTTTGTGAGCATGTGATAGACAAGAATACCTCAAAATTCCAATGTACGATTTTCGCTGAAAATTACAACTATACCCCTACAAAACTTCGAATGGTGATTTGAGGCACCAAACGATGTCGGAATGCATTGGAACCAAAGCCATAAGCTTTGTGAGCATGTGATAGACAAGAATACCTCAAAATCCCAATGTACGATTTTCGGTGAAAATTACAACTATATCCCTACGAAACTTCGAATGGTGATTTGAGGCATCAAACGATGTCGGAATGCATTGAAACTAAAGCCATAAGCTTTGAAAGCATGTGATAGACAAGAATACCTCAAAATCCCAATGTACGATTTTCGGTGAAAATTACAACTATATCCCTACGAAATTTCGAATGGTGATTTGAGGCACCAAACGATGTCGGAATGTATTGGAACCAAAGCCATAAGCTTTGTGAGCATGTGATAGACAAGCATACCTCAAAATCCCAATGTACGATTTTCGGTGAAAATTACAACTATATCCCTACGAAACTTCGAATGGTGATTTGAGGCATCAAACGATGTCGGAATGCATTGGAACTAAAGCCATAAGCTTTGAAAGCATGTGATAGACAAGAATACCTCAAAATCCCAATGTACGATTTTTAGTTAAAATTACAACTATACCCCTACGAAACTTCGAATGGTGATTTGAGGCCCCAAACGATGTCGGAATGCATTGGAACCAAAGCCATAAGCTTTGTGAGCATGTGATAGACAAGAATACCTCAAAAGCCCAATGTACGATTTTCGGTGAAAATTACAACTATACCCCTACGAAACTTCGAATGGTGATTTGAGGCGCCAAACGATGTCGGAATGCATTGGAACCAAAGCTATAGGCTTTGTGAGCATGTGATAGAAAAGAATATCTCAAAATCGCAATGTTCGATTTTTGGTGCAAATTACAACTATACCCCTACGAAACTTCGAATGGTGATTTGAGGCACGAAATGATGACGGAATGCATTGGAACCAAAGCCATAAGCTTTGTGAGCATGTGATAGACAAAATACCTCAAAATCCCAATGTACGATTTTCAATGAAAATTACAACTATACCCCTACGAAACTTCGAATGGTGATTTGAGGCACCAAACGATGTCGGAATGCATTGGAACCAAAGCAATAATCTTTGTGAGCATGTGATAGACAAGAATACCTCAAAATCTCATTGTACGGTTTTCGGTGAAAATTACAACTATACCCCTACGAAACTTCGAATGGTGATTTGAGGCACCAAACGATGTCGGAATGCATTGGATCCAAAGCCATAAGCTTTGTGAGCATGTGATAGAGAAGAATACCTCAAAATCCCAATGTACGATTTTCGGTGAAAATTACAACTATACCCCTACGAAACTTCGAATGGTGATTTGAGGCACCAAACGATGTCGGAATGCATTGGAACCAAAGCCATAAGCTTTGTGAGCATGTGATAGACAAGAATACCTCAAAATCACAATGTACGATTTTCGGTGAAAATTACAACTATACCCCTACGAAATTTTGAATGGTGATTTGAGGCACCAAACGATGTCGGAATGCATTGGAACCAAAGCCATAAGCTTTGTGAGCATGTGATAGACAAGAATATCTCGAAAGCCCAATGTACGATTTTCGGTGAAAATTACAACTATACCCCTACGAAACTTCGAATGGTGATTTGAGGCACCAAACGATGTCGGAATGCATTGAAACCAAATCCATAAGCTTTGTGAGCATGTGATAGACAAGAATACCTCAAAATCCCAATGTACGATTTTCGGTGAAAATTACAACTATACCCCTGCGAAACTTCGAATGGTGATTAGAGACACCAAACGATGTCGGAATGCATTGGAACCAAAGCCATAAGCTTTGTGAGCATGTGATAGACTAGAATACCTCAAAATCCCAATGTACGATTTTTGGTGAAAATTACAACTATACCCCTACGAAACTTCGAATGGTGATTTGAGGCACCAAACGATGTCGGAATGCATTGGAACCAAAACCATAAGCTTTGTGAGCATGTGATAGACAAGAATACCTCATAATCCCAATGTACGATTTTCGCTGAAAATTTCAACTATACCCCTACGAAACTTCGAATGTTGATTTGAGGCACCAAACGATGTCGGAATGCATTGGAACCAAAGCAGAAGCTTTGTGAGCATGTGATAGACAAGAATACCTCAAAATTCCAATGTACGATTTTCGCTGAAAATTACAACTATACCCCTACAAAACTTCGAATGGTGATTTGAGGCACCAAACGATGTCGGAATGCATTGGAACCAAAGCCATAAGCTTTGTGAGCATGTGATAGACAAGAATACCTCAAAATCACAATGTACGATTTTCGGTGAAAATTACAACTATATCCCTACGAAACTTCGAATGGTGATTTGAGGCATCAAACGATGTCGGAATGCATTGGAACTAAAGCTATAAGCTTTGAAAGCATGTGATAGACAAGAATACCTCAAAATCCCAATGTACGATTTTCGGTGAAAATTACAACTATACCCCTACGAAACTTTGAATGGTGATTTGAGGCACCAAACGATGTCTAAATGCGTTGGAACCAAAGCCATAAACTTTGTGAGCATGTGATAGACAAGAATACCTCAAAATCCCAATGTACGATTTTTAGTTAAAATTACAACTATACCCCTACGAAACTTCGAATGGTGATTTGAGGCCCCAAACGATGTCGGAATGCATTGGAACCAAAGCCATAAGCTTGTGAGCATGTGATAGACAAGAATACCTCAAAAGCCCAATGTACGATTTTCGGTTAAAATTACAACTATACCCCTACGAAACTTCGAATGGTGATTTGAGGCACCAAACGATGTCGGAATGCATTGGAACCAAAGCTATAGGCTTTGTGAGCATGTGATAGAAAAGAATATCTCAAAATCGCAATGTTCGATTTTTGGTGCAAATTACAACTATACCCCTACGAAACTTCGAATGGTGATTTGAGGCACCAAATGATGACGGAATGCATTGGAACCAAAGCCATAAGCTTTGTGAGCATGGTATAGACAAAATACCTCAAAATCCCAATGTACGATTTTCAATGAAAATTACAACTATACCCCTACGAAACTTCGAATGGTGATTTGAGGCACCAAACGATGTCGGAATGCATTGGAACCAAAGCAATAAGCTTTGTGAGCATGTGATAGACAAGAATACCTCAAAATCTCATTGTACGGTTTTCGGTGAAAATTACAACTATACCCCTACGAAACATCGAATGGTGATTTGAGGCACCAAACGATGTCGGAATGCATTGGATCCAAAGCCATAAGCTTTGTGAGCATGTGATAGAGAAGAATACCTCAAAATCCCAATGTATGATTTTCGGTGAAAATTACAACTATACCCCTACGAAACTTCGAATGGTGATTTGAGGCACCAAACGATGTCGGAATGCATTAGAACCAAAGCCATAAGCTTTGTGAGCATGTGATAGACAAGAATACCTCAAAATCACAATGTACGATTTTCGGTTAAAATTACAACTAAACCACTACGAAATTTCGAATGGTGATTGCACCAAACGATGTCGGAATGCATTGGAACGAAAGCCATAAGCTTTGTGAGCATGTGATAGACAAGAATATCTCGAAAGCCCAATGTACGATTTTCGGTGAAAATTACAACTATACCCCTACGAAACTTCGAATGGTGATTTGAGGCACCAAACAATGTCGGAATGCATTGAAACCAAATCCATAAGCTTTGTGAGCATGTGATAGACAAGAATACCTCAAAATCCCAATGTACGATTTTCGGTGAAAATTACAACTATACCCCTGCGAAACTTCGAATGGTGATTAGAGACACCAAACGATGTCGGAATGCATTGGAACCAAAGCCATAAGCTTTGTGAGCATGTGATAGACAAGAATACCTCAAAATCCCAATGTACAATTTTTGGTGAAAATTACAACTATACCCCTACGAAACTTCGAATGGTGATTTGACGCACCAAACGATGTCGGAATGCATTGGAACCAAAGCCATAAGCTTTGTGAGCATGTGATAGACAAGAATACCTCATAATCCCAATGTACGATTTTCGCTGAAAATTACAACTATACCCCTACGAAACTTCGAATGGTGATTTGAGGCACCAAACGATGTCGGAATGCATTGGAACTAAAGCCATAAGCTTTGTGAGCATGTGATAGACAAGAATACCTCATAATCCCAATGTACGATTTTCGCTGAGAATTACAACTATACCCCTACGAAACTTCGAATGTTGATTTGAGGCACCAAACGATGTCGGAATGCATTGGAACCAAAGCCAGAAGCTTTGCGAGCATGTGATAGACAAGAATATCTCGAAAGCCCAATGTACGATTTTCGGTGAAAATTACAACTATACCCCTACGAAACTTCGAATGGTGATTTGAGGCACCAAACGATGTCGGAATGCATTGAAACCAAATCCATAAGCTTTGTGAGCATGTGATAGACAAGAATACCTCAAAATCCCAATGTACGATTTTTGGTGAAAATTACAACTATACCCCTGCGAAACTTCGAATGGTGATTAGAGACACCAAACGATGTCGGAATGCATTGGAACCAAAGCCATAAGCTTTGTGAGCATGTGATAGACAAGAATACCTCAAAATCCCAATGTACGATTTTTGGTGAAAATTACAAGTATACCCCTACGAAACTTCGAATGGTGATTTGAGGCACCAAACGATGTCGGAATGCATTGGAACCAAAGCCATAAGCTTTGTGAGCATGTGATAGACAAGAATACCTCATAATCCCAATGTACGATTTTCGCTGAAAATTACAACTATACCCCTACGAAACTTCGAATGTTGATTTGAGGCACCAAACGATGTCGGAATGCATTGGAACCAAAGCCAGAAGCTTTGTGAGCATGTGATAGACAAGAATACCTCAAAATTCCATTGTACGATTTTCGTTGAAAATTACAACTATACCTCTACAAAACTTCGAATGGTGATTTGAGGCACCAAACGATGTCGGAATGCATTGGAACCAAAGCCATAAGCTTTGTGAGCATGTGATAGACAAGAATACCTCAAAAGCCCAATGTACGATTTTCGGTGAAAATTACAACTATACCCCTACGAAACTTCGAATGGTGATTTGAGGCGTCAAACAATGTCGGAATGCATTGGAACCAAAGCTATAGGCTTTGTGAGCATGTGATAGAAAAGAATATCTCAAAATCGCAATGTTCGATTTTTGGTGCAAATTACAACTATACCCCTACGAAACTTCGAATGGTGATTTGAGGCACCAAACGATGTCGGAATGCATTGTAACCAAAGCCATAAGCTTTGTGAGCTTGTGATAGACAAGATACCTCAAAAGTCCAATGTACGATTTTCGGTGAAAATTACAACTATACCCGTACGAAACTTCGAATGGTGATTTGAGGCACCAAACGATGTCGGAATGCATTGTAACCAAAGCCATAAGCTTTGTGAGCTTGTGATAGACAAGATACCTCAAAATCCCAAAGTACGATTTTCGGTGAAAATTACAACTATACCCGTACGAAACTTCGAATGGTGATTTGAGGCACCAAACGATGTCGGAATGCATTGGAACCAAAGCCATAAGCTTTGTGAGCATGTGATAGACAAGAATACCTCAAAATTCCAATGTACGATTTTCGGTGAAAATTACAACTATACCCCTACGAAACTTCGAATGGTGATTTGAGGCGCCAAACGATGTCGGAATGCATTGGAACCAAAGCTATAGGCTTTGTGAGCATGTGATAGAAAAGAATATCTCAAAATCGCAATGTTCGATTTTTGGTGCAAATTACAACTATACCCCTACGAAACTTCGAATGGTGATTTGAGGCACCAAATGATGACGGAATGCATTGGAACCAAAGCCATAAGCTTTGTGAGCATGGTATAGACAAAATACCTCAAAATCCCAATGTACGATTTTCAATGAAAATTACAACTATACCCCTACGAAACTTCGAATGGTGATTTGAGGCACCAAACGATGTCGGAATGCATTGGAACCAAAGCAATAAGCTTTGTGAGCATGTGATAGACAAGAATACCTCAAAATCTCATTGTACGGTTTTCGGTGAAAATTACAACTATACCCCTACGAAACATCGAATGGTGATTTGAGGCACCAAACGATGTCGGAATGCATTGGATCCAAAGCCATAAGCTTTGTGAGCATGTGATAGAGAAGAATACCTCAAAATCCCAATGTATGATTTTCGGTGAAAATTACAACTATACCCCTACGAAACTTCGAATGGTGATTTGAGGCACCAAACGATGTCGGAATGCATTAGAACCAAAGCCATAAGCTTTGTGAGCATGTGATAGACAAGAATACCTCAAAATCACAATGTACGATTTTCGGTTAAAATTACAACTATACCACTACGAAATTTCGAATGGTGATTGCACCAAACGATGTCGGAATGCATTGGAACGAAAGCCATAAGCTTTGTGAGCATGTGATAGACAAGAATATCTCGAAAGCCCAATGTACGATTTTCGGTGAAAATTACAACTATACCCCTACGAAACTTCGAATGGTGATTTGAGGCACCAAACAATGTCGGAATGCATTGAAACCAAATCCATAAGCTTTGTGAGCGTGTGATAGACAAGAATACCTCAAAATCTCAATGTACGATTTTCGGTGAAAATTACAACTATACCCCTGCGAAACTTCGAATGGTGATTAGAGACACCAAACGATGTCGGAATGCATTGGAACCAAAGCCATAAGCTTTGTGAGCATGTGATAGACAAGAATACCTCAAAATCCCAATGTACGATTTTTGGTGAAAATTACAACTATACCCCTACGAAACTTCGAATGGTGATTTGACGCACCAAACGATGTCGGAATGCATTGGAACCAAAGCCATAAGCTTTGTGAGCATGTGATAGACAAGAATACCTCATAATCCCAATGTACGATTTTCGCTGAAAATTACAACTATACCCCTACGAAACTTCGAATGGTGATTTGAGGCACCAAACGATGTCGGAATGCATTGGAACTAAAGCCATAAGCTTTGTGAGCATGTGATAGACAAGAATACCTCATAATCCCAATGTACGATTTTCGCTGAGAATTACAACTATACCCCTACGAAACTTCGAATGGTGATTTGAGGCACCAAACGATGTCGGAATGCATTGGAACCAAAGCCATAAGCTTTGTGAGCATGTGATAGACAAGAATACCTCAAAATCACAATGTACGATTTTCGGTGAAAATTACAACTATACCCCTACGAAATTTTGAATGGTGATTTGAGGCACCAAACGATGTCGGAATGCATTGGAACCAAAGCCATAAGCTTTGTGAGCATGTGATAGACAAGAATATCTCGAAAGCCCAATGTACGATTTTCGGTGAAAATTACAACTATACCCCTACGAAACTTCGAATGGTGATTTGAGGCACCAAACGATGTCGGAATGCATTGGAACCAAAGCCATAAGCTTTGTGAGCATGTGATAGACAAGAATACCTCAAAATCACAATGTACGATTTTCGGTGAAAATTACAACTATACCCCTACGAAATTTTGAATGGTGATTTGAGGCACCAAACGATGTCGGAATGCATTGGAACCAAAGCCATAAGCTTTGTGAGCATGTGATAGACAAGAATATCTCGAAAGCCCAATGTACGATTTTCGGTGAAAATTACAACTATACCCCTACGAAACTTCGAATGGTGATTTGAGGCACCAAACGATGTCGGAATGCATTGAAACCAAATCCATAAGCTTTGTGAGCATGTGATAGACAAGAATACCTCAAAATCCCAATGTACGATTTTCGGTGAAAATTACAACTATACCCCTGCGAAACTTCGAATGGTGATTAGAGACACCAAACGATGTCGGAATGCATTGGAACCAAAGCCATAAGCTTTGTGAGCATGTGATAGACTAGAATACCTCAAAATCCCAATGTACGATTTTTGGTGAAAATTACAACTATACCCCTACGAAACTTCGAATGGTGATTTGAGGCACCAAACGATGTCGGAATGCATTGGAACCAAAACCATAAGCTTTGTGAGCATGTGATAGACAAGAATACCTCATAATCCCAATGTACGATTTTCGCTGAAAATTTCAACTATACCCCTACGAAACTTCGAATGTTGATTTGAGGCACCAAACGATGTCGGAATGCATTGGAACCAAAGCAGAAGCTTTGTGAGCATGTGATAGACAAGAATACCTCAAAATTCCAATGTACGATTTTCGCTGAAAATTACAACTATACCCCTACAAAACTTCGAATGGTGATTTGAGGCACCAAACGATGTCGGAATGCATTGGAACCAAAGCCATAAGCTTTGTGAGCATGTGATAGACAAGAATACCTCAAAATCACAATGTACGATTTTCGGTGAAAATTACAACTATATCCCTACGAAACTTCGAATGGTGATTTGAGGCATCAAACGATGTCGGAATGCATTGGAACTAAAGCTATAAGCTTTGAAAGCATGTGATAGACAAGAATACCTCAAAATCCCAATGTACGATTTTCGGTGAAAATTACAACTATACCCCTACGAAACTTTGAATGGTGATTTGAGGCACCAAACGATGTCTAAATGCGTTGGAACCAAAGCCATAAACTTTGTGAGCATGTGATAGACAAGAATACCTCAAAATCCCAATGTACGATTTTTAGTTAAAATTACAACTATACCCCTACGAAACTTCGAATGGTGATTTGAGGCCCCAAACGATGTCGGAATGCATTGGAACCAAAGCCATAAGCTTGTGAGCATGTGATAGACAAGAATACCTCAAAAGCCCAATGTACGATTTTCGGTTAAAATTACAACTATACCCCTACGAAACTTCGAATGGTGATTTGAGGCGCCAAACGATGTCGGAATGCATTGGAACCAAAGCTATAGGCTTTGTGAGCATGTGATAGAAAAGAATATCTCAAAATCGCAATGTTCGATTTTTGGTGCAAATTACAACTATACCCCTACGAAACTTCGAATGGTGATTTGAGGCACCAAATGATGACGGAATGCATTGGAACCAAAGCCATAAGCTTTGTGCGCATGGTATAGACAAAATACCTCAAAATCCCAATGTACGATTTTCAATGAAAATTACAACTATACCCCTACGAAACTTCGAATGGTGATTTGAGGCACCAAACGATGTCGGAATGCATTGGAACCAAAGCAATAAGCTTTGTGAGCATGTGATAGACAAGAATACCTCAAAATCTCATTGTACGGTTTTCGGTGAAAATTACAACTATACCCCTACGAAACATCGAATGGTGATTTGAGGCACCAAACGATGTCGGAATGCATTGGATCCAAAGCCATAAGCTTTGTGAGCATGTGATAGAGAAGAATACCTCAAAATCCCAATGTATGATTTTCGGTGAAAATTACAACTATACCCCTACGAAACTTCGAATGGTGATTTGAGGCACCAAACGATGTCGGAATGCATTAGAACCAAAGCCATAAGCTTTGTGAGCATGTGATAGACAAGAATACCTCAAAATCACAATGTACGATTTTCGGTTAAAATTACAACTAAACCACTACGAAATTTCGAATGGTGATTGCACCAAACGATGTCGGAATGCATTGGAACGAAAGCCATAAGCTTTGTGAGCATGTGATAGACAAGAATATCTCGAAAGCCCAATGTACGATTTTTGGTGAAAATTACAACTATACCCCTACGAAACTTCGAATGGTGATTTGAGGCACCAAACAATGTCGGAATGCATTGAAACCAAATCCATAAGCTTTGTGAGCATGTGATAGACAAGAATACCTCAAAATCCCAATGTACGATTTTCGGTGAAAATTACAACTATACCCCTGCGAAACTTCGAATGGTGATTAGAGACACCAAACGATGTCGGAATGCATTGGAACCAAAGCCATAAGCTTTGTGAGCATGTGATAGACAAGAATACCTCAAAATCCCAATGTACGATTTTTGGTGAAAATTACAACTATACCCCTACGAAACTTCGAATGGTGATTTGACGCACCAAACGATGTCGGAATGCATTGGAACCAAAGCCATAAGTTTTGTGAGCATGTGATAGACAAGAATACCTCATAATCCCAATGTACGATTTTCGCTGAAAATTACAACTATACCCCTACGAAACTTCGAATGGTGATTTGAGGCACCAAACGATGTCGGAATGCATTGGAACTAAAGCCATAAGCTTTGTGAGCATGTGATAGACAAGAATACCTCATAATCCCAATGTACGATTTTCGCTGAGAATTACAACTATACCCCTACGAAACTTCGAATGTTGATTTGAGGCACCAAACGATGTCGGAATGCATTGGAACCAAAGCCAGAAGCTTTGCGAGCATGTGATAGACAAGAATATCTCGAAAGCCCAATGTACGATTTTCGGTGAAAATTACAACTATACCCCTACGAAACTTCGAATGGTGATTTGAGGCACCAAACGATGTCGGAATGCATTGAAACCAAATCCATAAGCTTTGTGAGCATCTGATAGACAAGAATACCTCAAAATCCCAATGTACGATTTTTGGTGAAAATTACAACTATACCCCTGCGAAACTTCGAATGGTGATTAGAGACACCAAACGATGTCGGAATGCATTGGAACCAAAGCCATAAGCTTTGTGAGCATGTGATAGACAAGAATACCTCAAAATCCCAATGTACGATTTTTGGTGAAAATTACAAGTATACCCCTACGAAACTTCGAATGGTGATTTGAGGCACCAAACGATGTCGGAATGCATTGGAACCAAAGCCATAAGCTTTGTGAGCATGTGATAGACAAGAATACCTCATAATCCCAATGTACGATTTTCGCTGAAAATTACAACTATACCCCTACGAAACTTCGAATGTTGATTTGAGGCACCAAACGATGTCGGAATGCATTGGAACCAAAGCCAGAAGCTTTGTGAGCATGTGATAGACAAGAATACCTCAAAATTCCATTGTACGATTTTCGTTGAAAATTACAACTATACCTCTACAAAACTTCGAATGGTGATTTGAGGCACCAAACGATGTCGGAATGCATTGGAACCAAAGCCATAAGCTTTGTGAGCATGTGATAGACAAGAATACCTCAAAAGCCCAATGTACGATTTTCGGTGAAAATTACAACTATACCCCTACGAAACTTCGAATGGTGATTTGAGGCGTCAAACAATGTCGGAATGCATTGGAACCAAAGCTATAGGCTTTGTGAGCATGTGATAGAAAAGAATATCTCAAAATCGCAATGTTCGATTTTTGGTGCAAATTACAACTATACCCCTACGAAACTTCGAATGGTGATTTGAGGCACCAAACGATGTCGGAATGCATTGTAACCAAAGCCATAAGCTTTGTGAGCTTGTGATAGACAAGATACCTCAAAAGCCCAATGTACGATTTTCGGTGAAAATTACAACTATACCCGTACGAAACTTCGAATGGTGATTTGAGGCACCAAACGATGTCGGAATGCATTGTAACCAAAGCCATAAGCTTTGTGAGCTTGTGATAGACAAGATACCTCAAAATTCCAAAGTACGATTTTCGGTGAAAATTACAACTATACCCGTACGAAACTTCGAATGGTGATTTGAGGCACCAAACGATGTCGGAATGCATTGGAACCAAAGCCATAAGCTTTGTGAGCATGTGATAGACAAGAATACCTCAAAATCCCAATGTACGATTTTCGGTGAAAATTACAACTATACCCCTACGAAACTTCGAATGGTGATTTGAGGCGCCAAACGATGTCGGAATGCATTGGAACCAAAGCTATAGGCTTTGTGAGCATGTGATAGAAAAGAATATCTCAAAATCGCAATGTTCGATTTTTGGTGCAAATTACAACTATACCCCTACGAAACTTCGAATGGTGATTTGAGGCACCAAATGATGACGGAATGCATTGGAACCAAAGCCATAAGCTTTGTGAGCATGGTATAGACAAAATACCTCAAAATCCCAATGTACGATTTTCAATGAAAATTACTACTATACCCCTACGAAACTTCGAATGGTGATTTGAGGCACCAAACGATGTCGGAATGCATTGGAACCAAAGCAATAAGCTTTGTGAGCATGTGATAAACAAGAATACCTCAAAATCTCATTGTACGGTTTTCGGTGAAAATTACAACTATACCCCTACGAAACATCGAATGGTGATTTGAGGCACCAAACGATGTCGGAATGCATTGGATCCAAAGCCATAAGCTTTGTGAGCATGTGATAGAGAAGAATACCTCAAAATCCCAATGTATGATTTTCGGTGAAAATTACAACTATACCCCTACGAAACTTCGAATGGTGATTTGAGGCACCAAACGATGTCGGAATGCATTAGAACCAAAGCCATAAGCTTTGTGAGCATGTGATAGACAAGAATACCTCAAAATCACAATGTACGATTTTCGGTTAAAATTACAACTATACCACTACGAAATTTCGAATGGTGATTGCACCAAACGATGTCGGAATGCATTGGAACGAAAGCCATAAGCTTTGTGAGCATGTGATAGACAAGAATATCTCGAAAGCCCAATGTACGATTTTCGGTGAAAATTACAACTATACCCCTACGAAACTTCGAATGGTGATTTGAGGCACCAAACAATGTCGGAATGCATTGAAACCAAATCCATAAGCTTTGTGAGCGTGTGATAGACAAGAATACCTCAAAATCTCAATGTACGATTTTCGGTGAAAATTACAACTATACCCCTGCGAAACTTCGAATGGTGATTAGAGACACCAAACGATGTCGGAATGCAATGGAACCAAAGCCATAAGCTTTGTGAGCATGTGATAGACAAGAATACCTCAAAATCCCAATGTACGATTTTTGGTGAAAATTACAACTATACCCCTACGAAACTTCGAATGGTGATTTGACGCACCAAACGATGTCGGAATGCATTGGAACCAAAGCCATAAGCTTTGTGAGCATGTGATAGACAAGAATACCTCATAATCCCAATGTACGATTTTCGCTGAAAATTACAACTATACCCCTACGAAACTTCGAATGGTGATTTGAGGCACCAAACGATGTCGGAATGCATTGGAACTAAAGCCATAAGCTTTGTGAGCATGTGATAGACAAGAATACCTCATAATCCCAATGTACGATTTTCGCTGAGAATTACAACTATACCCCTACGAAACTTCGAATGTTGATTTGAGGCACCAAACAATGTCGGAATGCATTGGAACCAAAGCCAGAAGCTTTGCGAGCATGTGATAGACAAGAATATCTCGAAAGCCCAATGTACGATTTTCGGTGAAAATTACAACTATACCCCTACGAAACTTCGAATGGTTATTTGAGGCACCAAACGATGTCGGAATGCATTGAAACCAAATCCATAAGCTTTGTGAGCATGTGATAGACAAGAATACCTCAAAATCCCAATGTACGATTTTCGGTGAAAATTACAACTATACCCCTGTGAAACTTCGAATGGTGATTAGAGACACCAAACGATGTCGGAATGCATTGGAACCAAAGCCATAAGCTTTGTGAGCATGTGATAGACAAGAATACCTCATAATCCCAATGTACGATTTTCGCTGAAAATTACAACAATACCCCTACGAAACTTCGAATGTTGATTTGAGGCACCAAACGATGTCGGAATGCATTGGAACCAAAGCCAGAAGCTTTGTGAGCATGTGATAGACAAGAATACCTCAAAATTCCATTGTACGATTTTCGTTGAAAATTACAACTATACCTCTACAAAACTTCGAATGGTGATTTGAGGCACCAAACGATGTCGGAATGCATTGGAACCAAAGCCATAAGCTTTGTGAGCATGTGATAGACAAGAATACCTCAAAAGCCCAATGTACGATTTTCGGTGAAAATTACAACTATACATACCCCTACGAAACTTCGAATGGTGATTTGAGGCGTCAAACAATGTCGGAATGCATTGGAACCAAAGCTATAGGCTTTGTGAGCATGTGATAGAAAAGAATATCTCAAAATCCCAATGTTCGATTTTTGATGCAAATTACAACTATACCCCTACGAAACTTCGAATGGTGATTTGAGGCACCAAACGATGTCGGAATGCATTGTAGCCAAAGCCATAAGCTTTGTGAGCTTGTGATAGACAAGATACCTCAAAAGCCCAATGTACGATTTTCGGTGAAAATTACAACTATACCCGTACGAAACTTCGAATGGTGATTTGAGGCACCAAACGATGTCGGAATGCATTGTAACCAAAGCCATAAGCTTTGTGAGCTTGTGATAGACAAGATACCTCAAAATCCCAAAGTACGATTTTCGGTGAAAATTACAACTATACCCGTACGAAACTTCGAATGGTGATTTGAGGCACCAAACGATGTCGGAATGCATTGGAACCAAAGCCATAAGCTTTGTGAGCATGTGATAGACAAGAATACCTCAAAATCCCAATGTACGATTTTCGGTGAAAATTACAACTATACCCCTATGAAACTTTGAACGGTGATTTGAGGCACCAAACGATGTCGGAATGCATTGGAACCAAAGCCATAAGCTTTGTGAGCATGTGATAGACAAGAATACCTCAAAAGCCCAATGTACGATTTTCGGTGAAAATTACAACTATACCCCTACGAAACTTCGAATGGTGATTTGAGGCACCAAACGATGTCGGAATGCATTGGAACCAAAGCCATAAGCTTTGTGAGCATGTGATAGACAAGAATACCTCAAAATACCATTGTACGATTTTCGGTGAAAATTACAACTATACCCCTACGAAACTTCGAATGGTGTTTTGAGGCACCAAACGATGTCGGAATGCATTGGAACCAAAGCCATAAGCTTTGTGAGCATGTGATAGACAAGAATACCTCAAAATCCCAATGTACGATTTTCGGTGAAAATTACAACTATACCCTTACGAAACTTCGAATGGTGATTTGAGGCACCAAACGATGTCGGAATGCATTGTAACCAAAGCCATAAGCTTTGTGAGCTTGTGATAGACAAGAATACCTCAAAATCCCAATGTACGATTTTCGGTGAAAATTACAACTATACCCCTACGAAACTTCGAATGGTGATTTGAGGCACCAAACGATGTCGGAATGCATTGTAACCAAAGCCATAAGCTTTGTGAGCTTGTGATAGACAAGAATACCTCAAAATCCCAATGTACGATTTTCGGTGAAAATTAGAACAATACATACCCGTACGAAACTTCGAATGGTGATTTGAGGCACCAAACGATGTCGGAATGTATTGGAACCAAAGCCATAAGCTTTTTGAGTATGTGATAGACAAGAGTTCCTCAAAATCCTAATGTATGATTTTCGATGAAAATTACAACTATACTCGTACGGAACTTCGAAAGGTAATGCATTGGAACCAAAGCCATAAGCTTTGTGAGCATGTGATAGACAAGAATACCTCAAAATCCCAATGTATGATTTTCGGTGAAAATTACAACTATACCCCTACGAAACTTCGAATCGTGATTTGAGGCACCAAATGATGTCGGAATGCATTGGAACCAAAGCCATAAGCTTTGTGAGCATGTGATAGACAAGAATACCTCAAAATCCCAATGTACGATTTTCCTTGAAAATTACAACTATACCCGTACGAAACTTCGAATGGTGATTTGAGGCACCAAACGATGTCGGAATGCATTGGAACCAAAGCCAAGAGCTTTGTGAGCATGTGATAGACAAGAATACCTCAAAATCCCAATGTACGATTTTTGGTGAAAATTACAACAATACATACCCGTACGAAACTTCGAATGGTGATTTGTGGCACCAAACGATGTCGGAATGCATTGGAACCAAAGCCATAAGCTCTGTGAGCATGTGATAGACAAGAGTACCTCAAAATCCCAATGTATGATTTTCGATGAAAATTACAACTATACCCGTACGAAACTTTGAATGGTGATTTGAGGCACCAAACGATGTCGGAATGCGTTGGAACCAAAGCCATAAGCTTTGTGAGCATGTGATAGACAAGAATACCTCAAAATCCCAATGTACTATTTTCGGTGAAAATTACTACTATACCCGTACGAAACTTCGAATGGTGATTTGAGGCACCAAACGATGTCGGAATGCATTGGAACCAAAGCCATAAGCTTTGTGAGCATGTGATAGACAAGAATACCTCAAAAGCCCAATGTACGATTTTCGGTGAAAATTACAACTATACCCCTACGAAACTTCGAATTGTGATTTGAGGCACCAAACGATGTCGGAATGCATTGTAACCAAAGCCATAAGCTTTGTGAGCTTTTGATAGACAAGAATACCTCAAAATCCCAATGTACGATTTTCGGTGAAAATTACAACTATACTCCTACGAAACTTCGAATGGTGATTTGAGGCACCAAACGATGTCGGAATGCATTGGAAACAAAGCCATAAGCTTTGTGAGCATGTGATAGACAAGAATACCTCAAAATCCCAATGCACGATTTTCGGTAAAAATTACAACTATACCCATACGAAACTTCGAATGGTGATTTGAGGCACCACGATGTCGGAATGCATTGTAACCAAAGCCATAAGCTTTGTGAGCTTGTGATAGACAAGAATACCTCAAAATCCCAATGTACGATTTTCGGTAAAAATTAAAATAATACCCCTACGAAACTTGGAATGGTGATTTGAGGCACCAAACGATTTCGGAATGCATTGGAACCAAAGCAAAGCATGTGATAGACAAGAATACGTAACCAAAAAAAAAGATAGACAAGAATACCTCAAAATCCCAATTTACGATTTTCGGTGAAAATTACAACTATACCCCTACGAAACTTCGAATGGTGATTTGAGGCACCAAACGATGTCGGAATGCATTGGAACCAAAGCCATAAGCTTTGTGAGCATGTGATAGACAAGAATACCTCAAAATCCCAATGTACGATTTTCGGTGAAAATTACAACTATACCCGTACGAAACATCGAATGGTGATTTGAGGCACCAAATGATGTCGGAATGCATTGGAATCAAAGCCATAAGCTTTGTGAGCATGTGATAGACAAGAATACCTCAAAATCACAATGTACGATTTTCGGTGAAAATTACAACTATACCCCTACGAAACTTCGAATGGTGATTTGAGGCACCAAACGATGTCGGAATGCATGGTAACCAAAGCCATAAGCTTTGTGAGATTGTGATAGATAAGAATACCTCAAAATCCCAATGTACGATTTTCGGTGAAAATTACAACTATACTCCTACGATACTTCGAAATGTGATTTGAGGCACCAAACGATGTCGGAATGCATTGAAACCAAAGCCATAAGCTTTGTGAGCTTTTGATAGAGAAGAATACCTCAAAATCCCAATGTACGATTTTCGGTGAAAATTACAACTATACCCGTACGAAACTTCGAATGGTTATTTGAGGCACCAAACGATGTCGGAATGGATTGGAACCAAAGCCATAAGCTTTGTGAGCATGCGATAGACATGAATACCTCAAAATCCCAATGTGCGATTTTCGGTAAAAATTACAACTATACCCCTACGAAACTTTGAGTGGTGATTTGACGCTCCAAACGATGTCAGAATGCATTGGAACCAAAGCCATAATCTTTGTGAGCATGTGATAGACAAGAATACCTCAAAATCCCAATGTACGATTTTCGGTGAAAATTACAACTATACCCCTACGATACTTCGAAATGTGATTTGAGGCACCAAACGATGTCGGAATGTATTGGAACCAAAGCCATAAGCTTTGTGAGCATGTGATAGACAAGAATACCTCAAAAGCCCAATGTACGATTTTCGGTGAAAATTACAACTATACCCTTACGAAACATCGAATGGTGATTTGAGGCACCAGACGATGTCGGAATGCATTTGAACCAAAGCCATAAGCTTTGTGAGCATGTGATAGACAAGAATACCTCAAAATCCCAATGTACGATTTTCGGTGAAAATTACAACTATACCCCTACGTAACTTCGAATGGTGATTTGAGGTACCAAACGATGTCGGAATGCATTGGAACCAAAGCCATAAGCTTTGTGAGCATGTGATAGACAAGAATACCTCAAAATCCCAATGTACGATTTTCGGTGAAAATTACAACTATACCCCTACGTAACTTCGAATGGTGATTTGAGGTACCAAACGATGTCGGAATGCATTGGAACCAAAGCCATAAGCTTTGTGAGCATGTGATAGACAAGAATACCTCAAAATCCCAATGTACGATTTTTGGTGAAAATTACAAGTATACCCGTACGAAACTTCGAATGGTGATTTGAGGCACCAAACGATGTCGGAATGCATTGGAACCAAAGCCATAAGCTTTGTGAGCATGTGATAGACAAGAATACCTCAAAATCCCAATGTACGCTTTTTGCTGAAAATTACTATACCCGTACGAAACTTCGAATGGTAATTTGAGGCACCAAACGATGTCGGAATGCATTGGAACCAAAGCCATAAGCTTTGTGAGCATGTGATAGACAAGAATACCTCAAAATCCCAATGTACGCTTTTCGGTGAAAATTACTATACCCGTACGAAACTTCGAATGGTAATTTGAGGCACCCAACGATGTCGGAATGCATTGGAACCAAAGCCATAAGCTTTCTGAGCATGTGATAGACAAGAATACCTCAAAATCCCAATGTACGATTTTTGGTGAAAATTACAACTATACTCGTACGAAACTTCGAATGGTGATTTGAGGCACCAAACGATGTCGGAAAGCATTGGAACCAAAGCCATAAGCTTTGTGAGTATGTGATAGACAAGAATACCTCAATATTTTCGGTGAAAATTACAACTATACCCGTACGAAACTTCGAATGGTGATTTGAGGCACCAAACGATGTCGGAATGCATTGGAACCAAAGCCTTAAGCTTTGTGAGCATGTGATAGACAAGAATACCTCAAAATCCCAATGTACGATTTTCGGTGAAAATTACAACTATACCCGTACGAAATTTCGAATGGTTATTTGAGGCACCAAACGATGTCGGAATGGATTGGAACCAAAGCCATAAGCTTTGTGAGCATGCGATAGACATGAATACCTCAAAATCCCAATGTGCGATTTTCGGTAAAAATTACAACTATACCCCTACGAAACTTTGAGTGGTGATTTGAGGCACCAAACGATGTCAGAATGCATTGGAACCAAAGCCATAATCTTTGTGAGCATGTGATAGACAAGAATACCTCAAAATCCCAATGTACGATTTTCGGTGAAAATTACAACTATACCCCTACGAAACTTCGAATGGTGATTTGAGGCACCAAATGATGTCGGAATGCATTGGAACCAAAGCGATAAGCTTTGTGAGCATGTGATAGACAAGAATACCTCAAAATCCCAATGTACGATTTTCGGTGAAAATTACAACTATACCCGTACGAAACTTCGAATGGTGATTTGAGGCACCAAACGATGTCGGAATGCATTGTAACCAAAGCCATAAGCTTTGTGAGATTGTGATAGATAAGAATACCTCAAAATCCCAATGTACGATTTTCGGTGAAAATTACAACTATACCCCTACGAAACTTCGAATTGTGATTTGAGGCACCAAACGATGTCGGAATGCATTGTAACCAAAGCCATAAGCTTTGTGAGCTTTTGATAGACAAGAATACCTCAAAATCCCAATGTACGATTTTCGGTGAAAATTACAACTATACCCCTACGAAACTTCGAATGGTGATTTGAGGCACAAAACGATGTCGGAATGCGTTGGAACCAAAGCCATAAGCTTTGTGAGCATGTGATAGACAAGAATACCTCAAAATCCCAATGCACGATTTTCGGTGAAAATTACAACTATACCCATACGAAACTTCGAATGGTGATTTGAGGCACCACGATGTCGGAATGCATTGTAACCAAAGCCATAAGCTTTGTGAGCTTGTGATAGACAAGAATACCTCAAAATCCCAATGTACGATTTTCGGTGAAAATTACAATTATACCCCTACGAAACTTGGAATGGTGATTTGAGGCACCAAACGATTTCGGAATGCATTGGAACCAAAGCAAAGCATGTGATAGACAAGAATACGTAACCAAAAAAAAAGATAGACAAGAATACCTCAAAATACCAATGTACGATTTTCGGTGAAAATTACAACTATACCCTTACGAAACTTCGAATGGTGATTTGAGGCACCAAACGATGTCGGAATGCATTGTAACCAAAGCCATAAGCTTTGTGAGCTTGTGATAGACAAGAATACCTCAAAATCCCAATGTACGATTTTCGGTGAAAATTACAACTATACCCCTACGAAACTTCGAATGGTGATTTGAGGCACCAAACGATGTCGGAATGCATTGTAACCAAAGCCATAAGCTTTGTGAGCTTGTGATAGACAAGAATACCTCAAAATCCCAATGTACGATTTTCGGTGAAAATTAGAACAATACATACCCGTACGAAACTTCGAATGGTGATTTGAGGCACCAAACGATGTCGGAATGTATTGGAACCAAAGCCATAAGCTTTGTGAGTATGTGATAGACAAGAGTACCTCAAAATCCTAATGTATGATTTTCGATGAAAATTACAACTATACTCGTACGGAACTTCGAAAGGTAATGCATTGGAACCAAAGCCATAAGCTTTGTGAGCATGTGATAGACAAGAATACCTCAAAATCCCAATGTATGATTTTCGGTGAAAATTACAACTATACCCCTACGAAACTTCGAATCGTGATTTGAGGCACCAAATGATGTCGGAATGCATTGGAACCAAAGCCATAAGCTTTGTGAGCATGTGATAGACAAGAATACCTCAAAATCCCAATGTACGATTTTCCTTGAAAATTACAACTATACCCGTACGAAACTTCGAATGGTGATTTGAGGCACCAAACGATGTCGGAATGGATTGGAACCAAAGCCATAAGCTTTGTGAGCATGTGATAGACAAGAATACCTCAAAATCCCAATGTACGATTTTCGGTGAAAATTACAACTATACCCCTACGTAACTTCGAATGGTGATTTGAGGTACCAAACGATGTCGGAATGCATTGGAATCAAAGCCATAAGCTTTGTGAGCATGTGATAGACAAGAATACCTCAAAATCCCAATGTACGATTTTCGGTGAAAATTACAACTATACCCCTACGTAACTTCGAATGGTGATTTGAGGTACCAAACGATGTCGGAATGCATTGGAACCAAAGCCATAAGCTTTGTGAGCATGTGATAGACAAGAATACCTCAAAATCCCAATGTACGATTTTCGGTGAAAATTACAACTATACCCCTACGTAACTTCGAATGGTGATTTGAGGTACCAAACGATGTCGGAATGCATTGGAACCAAAGCCATAAGCTTTGTGAGCATGTGATAGACAAGAATACCTCAAAATCCCAATGTACGATTTTCGGTGAAAATTACAACTATACCCCTACGTAACTTCGAATGGTGATTTGAGGTACCAAACGATGTCGGAATGCATTGGAACCAAAGCCATAAGCTTTGTGAGCATGTGATAGACAAGAATACCTCAAAATCCCAATGTACGATTTTTGGTGAAAATTACAAGTATACCCATACGAAACTTCGAATGGTGATTTGAGGCACCAAACGATGTCGGAATGCATTGGAACCAAAGCCATAAGCTTTGTGAGCATGTGATAGACAAGAATACCTCAAAATCCCAATGTACGCTTTTCGGTGAAAATTACTATACCCGTACGAAACTTCGAATGGTAATTTGAGGCACCAAACGATGTCGGAATGCATTGGAACCAAAGCCATAAGCTTTGTGAGCATGTGATAGACAAGAATACCTCAAAATCCCAATGTACGCTTTTCGGTGAAAATTACTATACCCGTACGAAACTTCGAATGGTAATTTGAGGCACCAAACGATGTCGGAATGCATTGGAACCAAAGCCATAAGCTTTGTGAGCATGTGATAGACAAGAATACCTCAAAATCCCAATGTACGATTTTTGGTGAAAATTACAACTATACTCGTACGAAACTTCGAATGGTGATTTGAGGCACCAAACGATGTCGGAAAGCATTGGAACCAAAGCCATAAGCTTTGTGAGTATGTGATAGACAAGAATACCTCAATATTTTCGGTGAAAATTACAACTATACCCGTACGAAACTTCGAATGGTGATTTGAGGCACCAAACGATGTCGGAATGCATTGGAACCAAAGCCATAAGCTTTGTGAGCATGTGATAGACAAGAATACCTCAAAATCCCAATGTACGATTTTCGGTGAAAATTACAACTATACCCCTACGTAACTTCGAATGGTGATTTGAGGTACCAAACGATGTCGGAATGCATTGGAACCAAAGCCATAAGCTTTGTGAGCATGTGATAGACAAGAATACCTCAAAATCCCAATGCACGATTTTCGGTGAAAATTACAACTATACCCATACGAAACTTCGAATGGTGATTTGAGGCACCACGATGTCGGAATGCATTGTAACCAAAGCCATAAGCTTTGTGAGCTTGTGATAGACAAGAATACCTCAAAATCCCAATGTACGATTTTCGGTGAAAATTACAATTATACCCCTACGAAACTTGGAATGGTGATTTGAGGCACCAAACGATTTCGGAATGCATTGGAACCAAAGCAAAGCATGTGATAGACAAGAATACGTAACCAAAAAAAAAGATAGACAAGAATACCTCAAAATACCAATGTACGATTTTCGGTGAAAATTACAACTATACCCTTACGAAACTTCGAATGGTGATTTGAGGCACCAAACGATGTCGGAATGCATTGTAACCAAAGCCATAAGCTTTGTGAGCTTGTGATAGACAAGAATACCTCAAAATCCCAATGTACGATTTTCGGTGAAAATTACAACTATACCCCTACGAAACTTCGAATGGTGATTTGAGGCACCAAACGATGTCGGAATGCATTGTAACCAAAGCCATAAGCTTTGTGAGCTTGTGATAGACAAGAATACCTCAAAATCCCAATGTACGATTTTCGGTGAAAATTAGAACAATACATACCCGTACGAAACTTCGAATGGTGATTTGAGGCACCAAACGATGTCGGAATGTATTGGAACCAAAGCCATAAGCTTTGTGAGTATGTGATAGACAAGAGTACCTCAAAATCCTAATGTATGATTTTCGATGAAAATTACAACTATACTCGTACGGAACTTCGAAAGGTAATGCATTGGAACCAAAGCCATAAGCTTTGTGAGCATGTGATAGACAAGAATACCTCAAAATCCCAATGTATGATTTTCGGTGAAAATTACAACTATACCCCTACGAAACTTCGAATCGTGATTTGAGGCACCAAATGATGTCGGAATGCATTGGAACCAAAGCCATAAGCTTTGTGAGCATGTGATAGACAAGAATACCTCAAAATCCCAATGTACGATTTTCCTTGAAAATTACAACTATACCCGTACGAAACTTCGAATGGTGATTTGAGGCACCAAACGATGTCGGAATGGATTGGAACCAAAGCCATAAGCTTTGTGAGCATGTGATAGACAAGAATACCTCAAAATCCCAATGTACGATTTTCGGTGAAAATTACAACTATACCCCTACGTAACTTCGAATGGTGATTTGAGGTACCAAACGATGTCGGAATGCATTGGAACCAAAGCCATAAGCTTTGTGAGCATGTGATAGACAAGAATACCTCAAAATCCCAATGTACGATTTTCGGTGAAAATTACAACTATACCCCTACGTAACTTCGAATGGTGATTTGAGGTACCAAACGATGTCGGAATGCATTGGAACCAAAGCCATAAGCTTTGTGAGCATGTGATAGACAAGAATACCTCAAAATCCCAATGTACGATTTTCGGTGAAAATTACAACTATACCCCTACGTAACTTCGAATGGTGATTTGAGGTACCAAACGATGTCGGAATGCATTGGAACCAAAGCCATAAGCTTTGTGAGCATGTGATAGACAAGAATACCTCAAAATCCCAATGTACGATTTTCGGTGAAAATTACAACTATACCCCTACGTAACTTCGAATGGTGATTTGAGGTACCAAACGATGTCGGAATGCATTGGAACCAAAGCCATAAGCTTTGTGAGCATGTGATAGACAAGAATACCTCAAAATCCCAATGTACGATTTTTGGTGAAAATTACAAGTATACCCATACGAAACTTCGAATGGTGATTTGAGGCACCAAACGATGTCGGAATGCATTGGAACCAAAGCCATAAGCTTTGTGAGCATGTGATAGACAAGAATACCTCAAAATCCCAATGTACGCTTTTCGGTGAAAATTACTATACCCGTACGAAACTTCGAATGGTAATTTGAGGCACCAAACGATGTCGGAATGCATTGGAACCAAAGCCATAAGCTTTGTGAGCATGTGATAGACAAGAATACCTCAAAATCCCAATGTACGCTTTTCGGTGAAAATTACTATACCCGTACGAAACTTCGAATGGTAATTTGAGGCACCAAACGATGTCGGAATGCATTGGAACCAAAGCCATAAGCTTTGTGAGCATGTGATAGACAAGAATACCTCAAAATCCCAATGTACGATTTTTGGTGAAAATTACAACTATACTCGTACGAAACTTCGAATGGTGATTTGAGGCACCAAACGATGTCGGAAAGCATTGGAACCAAAGCCATAAGCTTTGTGAGTATGTGATAGACAAGAATACCTCAATATTTTCGGTGAAAATTACAACTATACCCGTACGAAACTTCGAATGGTGATTTGAGGCACCAAACGATGTCGGAATGCATTGGAACCAAAGCCATAAGCTTTGTGAGCATGTGATAGACAAGAATACCTCAAAATCCCAATGTACGATTTTCGGTGAAAATTACAACTATACCCCTACGTAACTTCGAATGGTGATTTGAGGTACCAAACGATGTCGGAATGCATTGGAACCAAAGCCATAAGCTTTGTGAGCATGTGATAGACAAGAATACCTCAAAATCACAATGTACGATTTTCGGTGAAAATTACAACTATACCCCTACGAAACTTCGAATGGTGATTTGAGGCACCAAACGATGTCGGAATGCATGGTAACCAAAGCCATAAGCTTTGTGAGATTGTGATAGATAAGAATACCTCAAAATCCCAATGTACGATTTTCGGTGAAAATTACAACTATACCCCTACGATACTTCGAAATGTGATTTGAGGCACCAAACGATGTCGGAATGCATTGAAACCAAAGCCATAAGCTTTGTGAGCTTTTGATAGAGAAGAATACCTCAAAATCCCAATGTACGATTTTCGGTGAAAATTACAACTATACCCGTACGAAACTTCGAATGGTTATTTGAGGCACCAAACGATGTCGGAATGGATTGGAATCAAAGCCATAAGCTTTGTGAGCATGCGATAGACATGAATACCTCAAAATCCCAATGTGCGATTTTCGGTAAAAATTACAACTATACCCCTACGAAACTTTGAGTGGTGATTTGACGCTCCAAACGATGTCAGAATGCATTGGAACCAAAGCCATAATCTTTGTGAGCATGTGATAGACAAGAATACCTCAAAATCCCAATGTACGATTTTCGGTGAAAATTACAACTATACTTCTACGATACTTCGAAATGTGATTTGAGGCACCAAACGATGTCGGAATGTATTGGAACCAAAGCCATAAGCTTTGTGAGCATGTGATAGACAAGAATACCTCAAAAGCCCAATGTACGATTTTCGGTGAAAATTACAACTATACCCTTACGAAACTTCGAATGGTGATTTGAGGCACCAGACGATGTCGGAATGCATTTGAACCAAAGCCATAAGCTTTGTGAGCATGTGATAGACAAGAATACCTCAAAATCCCAATGTACGATTTTCGGTGAAAATTACAACTATACCCCTACGTAACTTCGAATGGTGATTTGAGGTACCAAACGATGTCGGAATGCATTGGAACCAAAGCCATAAGCTTTGTGAGCATGTGATAGACAAGAATACCTCAAAATCCCAATGTACGATTTTCGGTGAAAATTACAACTATACCCCTACGTAACTTCGAATGGTGATTTGAGGTACCAAACGATGTCGGAATGCATTGGAACCAAAGCCATAAGCTTTGTGAGCATGTGATAGACAAGAATACCTCAAAATCCCAATGTACGATTTTTGGTGAAAATTACAAGTATACCCATACGAAACTTCGAATGGTGATTTGAGGCACCAAACGATGTCGGAATGCATTGGAACCAAAGCCATAAGCTTTGTGAGCATGTGATAGACAAGAATACCTCAAAATCCCAATGTACGCTTTTCGGTGAAAATTACTATACCCGTACGAAACTTCGAATGGTAATTTGAGGCACCAAACGATGTCGGAATGCATTGGAACCAAAGCCATAAGCTTTGTGAGCATGTGATAGACAAGAATACCTCAAAATCCCAATGTACGCTTTTCGGTGAAAATTACTATACCCGTACGAAACTTCGAATGGTAATTTGAGGCACCAAACGATGTCGGAATGCATTGGAACCAAAGCCATAAGCTTTGTGAGCATGTGATAGACAAGAATACCTCAAAATCCCAATGTACGATTTTTGGTGAAAATTACAACTATACTCGTACGAAACTTCGAATGGTGATTTGAGGCACCAAACGATGTCGGAAAGCATTGGAACCAAAGCCATAAGTTTTGTGAGTATGTGATAGACAAGAATACCTCAATATTTTCGGTGAAAATTACAACTATACCCGTACGAAACTTCGAATGGTGATTTGAGGCACCAAACGATGTCGGAATGCATTGGAACCAAAGCCTTAAGCTTTGTGAGCATGTGATAGACAAGAATACCTCAAAATCCCAATGTACGATTTTCGGTGAAAATTACAACTATACCCGTACGAAATTTCGAATGGTTATTTGAGGCACCAAACGATGTCGGAATGGATTGGAACCAAAGCCATAAGCTTTGTGAGCATGCGATAGACATGAATACCTCAAAATCTCAATGTGCGATTTTCGGTAAAAATTACAACTATACCCCTACGAAACTTTGAGTGGTGATTTGAGGCACCAAACGATGTCAGAATGCATTGGAACCAAAGCCATAATCTTTGTGAGCATGTGATAGACAAGAATACCTCAAAATCCCAATGTACGATTTTCGGTGAAAATTACAACTATACCCCTACGAAACTTCGAATGGTGATTTGAGGCACCAAACGATGTCGGAATGCATTGGAACCAAAGCGATAAGCTTTGTGAGCATGTGATAGACAAGAATACCTCAAAATCCCAATGTACGATTTTCGGTGAAAATTACAACTATACCCGTACGAAACTTCGAATGGTGATTTGAGGCACCAAACGATGTCGGAATGCATTGTAACCAAAGCCATAAGCTTTGTGAGATTGTGATAGATAAGAATACCTCAAAATCCCAATGTACGATTTTCGGTGAAAATTACAACTATACCCCTACGAAACTTCGAATTGTGATTTGAGGCACCAAACGATGTCGGAATGCATTGTAACCAAAGCCATAAGCTTTGTGAGCTTTTGATAGACAAGAATACCTCAAAATCCCAATGTACGATTTTCGGTGAAAATTACAACTATACCCCTACGAAACTTCGAATGGTGATTTGAGGCACCAAACGATGTCGGAATGCGTTGGAACCAAAGCCATAAGCTTTGTGAGCATGTGATAGACAAGAATACCTCAAAATCCCAATGCACGATTTTCGGTGAAAATTACAACTATACCCATACGAAACTTCGAATGGTGATTTGAGGCACCACGATGTCGGAATGCATTGTAACCAAAGCCATAAGCTTTGTGAGCTTGTGATAGACAAGAATACCTCAAAATCCCAATGTACGATTTTCGGTGAAAATTACAATTATACCCCTACGAAACTTGGAATGGTGATTTGAGGCACCAAACGATTTCGGAATGCATTGGAACCAAAGCAAAGCATGTGATAGACAAGAATACGTAACCAAAAAAAAAGATAGACAAGAATACCTCAAAATACCAATGTACGATTTTCGGTGAAAATTACAACTATACCCCTACGAAACTTCGAATGGTGATTTGAGGCACCAAACGATGTCGGAATGCATTGGAACCAAAGCCATAAGCTTTGTGAGCATGTGATAGACAAGAATACCTCAAAATCCCAAAGTACGATTTTCGGTGAAAATTACAACTATACCCGTACGAAACATCGAATGGTGATTTGAGGCACCAAACGATGTCGGAATGCATTGGAATCAAAGCCATAAGCTTTGTGAGCATGTGATAAACAAGAATACCTCAAAATCACAATGTACGGTTTTCGGTGAAAATTACAACTATACCCCTACGAAACTTCGAATGGTGATTTGAGGCACGAAATGATGACGGAATGCATTGGAACCAAAGCAAAGCATGTGATAGACAAGAATACGTAACCAAAAAAAAAGATAGACAAGAATACTTCAAAATCACAATGTACGATTTTCGGTGCAAATTACTACTATACCCGTACGAAACTTCAAATGGTTATTTGAGGCACCAAACGATGTCGGAATGCATTGTAACCAAAGCCATAAGCTTTGTGAGATTGTGATAAATAAGAATACCTCAAAATCCCAATGTACGATTTTCGGTGAAAATTACAACTATACCCCTACGAAACTTCGAATTGTGATTTGAGGCACCAAACGATGTCGGAATGCATTGAAACCAAAGCCATAAGCTTTGTGAGCTTTTGATAGACAAGAATACCTCAAAATCCCAATGTACGATTTTCGGTAAAAATTACAACTATACCCCTACGAAACTTCGAATGGTGATTTGAGGCACCAAACGATGTCGGAATGCATTGGAACCAAAGCCATAAGCTTTGTGAGCATGTGATAGACAAGAATACCTCAAAATTCCAATGCACGATTTTCGGTGAAAATTACAACTATACCCATACGAAACTTCGAATGGTGATTTGAGGCACCAAACGATGTTGGAATGCATTGTAACCAAAGCCATAAGCTTTGTGAGCTTGTGATAGACAAGAATACCTCAAAATCCCAATGTACGATTTTCGGTGAAAATTACAATTATACCCCTACGAAACTTGGAATGGTGATTTGAGGCACCAAACGATTTCGGAATGCATTGGAACCAAAGCAAAGCATGTGATAGACAAGAATACGTAACCAAAAAAAAAGATAGACAAGAATACTTCAAAATCCCAATGTACGATTTTCGGTGCAAATTACAACTATACCCGTACGAAACTTCAAATGGTTATTTGAGGCACCAAACGATGTCGGAATGCATTGGAACCAAAGCCATAAGCTTTGTGAGCATGTGATAGACATGAATACCTCAAAATCCCAATGTACGATTTTCGGTAAAAATTACAACTATACCCCTACGAAACTTTGAGTGGTGATTTGAGGCACCAAACGATGTCAGAATGCATTGGAACCAAAGCCATAATCTTTGTGAGCATGTGATAGACAAGAATACCTCAAAATCCCAATGTACGATTTTTGGTGAAAATTACAACTATACCCCTACGATACTTCGAATTGTGATTTGAGACACCAAACGATGTCGAAATGTATTGGAACCAAAGCCATAAGCTTTGTGAGCATGTGATAGACAAGAATACCTCAAAAGCCCAATGTACGATTTTCGGTGAAAATTACAACTATACCCCTATGAAACTTCGAATGGTGATTTGAGGCACCAAACGATGTCGGAATGCATTGGAACCAAAGCCATAAGCTTTGTGAGCATGTGATAGACAAGAATACCTCAAAATCCCAATGTACGCTTTTCGGTGAAAATTACAAGTATACCCGTACGAAACTTCGAATGGTGATTTGAGGCACCAAACGATGTCGGAATTCATTGGAACCAAAGCCATAAGCTTTGTGAGCATGTGATAGACAAGAATACCTCAAAATCCCAATGTACGATTTTTGGTGAAAATTACAAGTATACCCGTACGAAACTTCGAATGGTGATTTGAGGCACCAAACGATGTCGGAATTCATTGGAACCAAAGCCATAAGCTTTGTGAGCATGTGATAGACAAGAATACCTCAAAATCCCAATGTACGCTTTTCGGTGAAAATTACTATACCCGTACGAAACTTCGAATGGTAATTTGAGGCACCAAACGATGTCGGAATGCATTGGAACCAAAGCCATAAGCTTTGTGAGCATGTGATAGACAAGAATACCTCAAAATCCCAATGTACGATTTTTGGTGAAAATTACAAGTATACCCGTACGAAACTTCGAATGGTGATTTGAGGCACCAAACGATGTCGGAATGCATTGGAACCAAAGCCATAAGCTTTGTGAGCATGTGATAGACAAGAATACCTCAAAATTCTAATGTACGCTTTTCGGTGAAAATTACTATACCCGTACGAAACTTCGAATGGTAATTTGAGGCACCAAACGATGTCGGAATGCATTGGAACCAAAGCCATAAGCTTTGTGAGCATGTGATAGACAAGAATACCTCAAAATCCCAATGTACGATTTTTGGTGAAAATTACAACTATACTCGTACGAAACTTCGAATGGTGATTTGAGGCACCAAACGATGTCGGAAAGCATTGGAACCAAAGCCATAAGCTTTGTGAGTATGTGATAGACAAGAATACCTCAATATTTTCGGTGAAAATTACAACTATACCCGTACGAAACTTCGAATGGTGATTTGAGGCACCAAACGATGTCGGAATGCATTGGAACCAAAGCCTTAAGCTTTGTGAGCATGTGATAGACAAGAATACCTCAAAATCCCAATGTACGATTTTCGGTAAAAATTACAACTATACCCGTACGAAATTTCGAATGGTTATTTGAGGCACCAAACGATGTCGGAATGGATTGGAACCAAAGCCATAAGCTTTGTGAGCATGCGATAGACATGAATACCTCAAAATCCCAATGTGCGATTTTCGGTAAAAATTACAACTATACCCCTACGAAACTTTGAGTGGTGATTTGAGGCACCAAACGATGTCAGAATGCATTGGAACCAAAGCCATAATCTTTGTGAGCATGTGATAGATAAGAATACCTCAAAATCCCAATGTACGATTTTCGGTGAAAATTACAACTATACCCCTACGAAACTTCGAATGGTGATTTGAGGCACCAAACGATGTCGGAATGCATTGGAACCAAAGCGATAAGCTTTGTGAGCATGTGATAGACAAGAATACCTCAAAATCCCAATGTATGATTTTCGGTGAAAATTACAACTATACCCGTACGAAACTTCGAATGGTGATTTGAGGCACCAAACGATGTCGGAATGCATTGTAACCAAAGCCATAAGCTTTGTGAGATTGTGATAGATAAGAATACCTCAAAATCCCAATGTACGATTTTCGGTGAAAATTACAACTATACCCCTACGAAACTTCGAATTGTGATTTGAGGCACCAAACGATGTCGGAATGCATGGTAACCAAAGCCATAAGCTTTGTGAGCTTTTGATAGACAAGAATACCTCAAAATCCCAATGTACGATTTTCGGTGAAAATTACAACTATACCCCTACGAAACTTCGAATGGTGATTTGAGGCACCAAACGATGTCGGAATGCATTGGAACCAAAGCCATAAGCTTTGTGAGCATGTGATAGACAAGAATACCTCAAAATCCCAATGCACGATTTTCGGTGAAAATTACAACTATACCCATACGAAACTTCTAATGGTGATTTGAGGCACCACGATGTCGGAATGCATTGTAACCAAAGCCATAAGCTTTGTGAGCTTGTGATAGACAAGAATACCTCAAAATCCCAATGTACGATTTTCGGTGAAAATTACAATTATACCCCTACGAAACTTGGAATGGTGATTTGAGGCACCAAACGATTTCGGAATGCATTGGAACCAAAGCAAAGCATGTGATAGACAAGAATACGTAACCAAAAAAAAAGATAGACAAGAATACCTCAAAATACCAATGTACGATTTTCGGTGAAAATTACAACTATACCCCTACGAAACTTCGAATGGTGATTTGAGGCACCAAACGATGTCGGAATGCATTAGAACCAAAGCCATAAGCTTTGTGAGCATGTGATAGACAAGAATACCTCAAAATCCCAATGTACGATTTTCGGTGAAAATTACAACTATACCCGTACGAAACATCGAATGGTGATTTGAGGCATCAAACGATGTCGGAATGCATTGGAATCAAAGCCATAAGCTTTGTGAGCATGTGATAGACAAGAATACCTCAAAATCACAATGTACGGTTTTCGGTGAAAATTACAACTATACCCCTACGAAACTTCGAATGGTGATTTGAGGCACCAAACGTTGTCGGAATGCATTGTAACCAAAGCCATAAGCTTTGTGAGATTGTGATAAATAAGAATACCTCAAAATCCCAATGTACGATTTTCGGTGAAAATTACAACTATACCCCTACGAAACTTCGAATTGTGATTTGAGGCACCAAACGATGTCGGAATGCATTGAAACCAAAGCCATAAGCTTTATGAGCTTTTGATAGACAAGAATACCTCAAAATCCCAATGTACGATTTTCGGTGAAAATTACAACTATACCCCTACGAAACTTCGAATGGTGATTTGAGGCACCAAACGATGTCGGAATGCATTGGAACCAAAGCCATAAGCTTTGTGAGCATGTGATAGACAAGAATACCTCAAAATTCCAATGCACGATTTTCGGTGAAAATTACAACTATACCCATACGAAACTTCGAATGGTGATTTGAGGCACCAAACGATGTTGGAATGCATTGTAACCAAAGCCATAAGCTTTGTGAGCTTGTGATAGACAAGAATACCTCAAAATCCCAATGTACAATTTTCGGTGAAAATTACAATTATACCCCTACGAAACTTGGAATGGTGATTTGAGGCACCAAACGATTTCGGAATGCATTGGAACCAAAGCAAAGCATGTGATAGACAAGAATACGTAACCAAAAAAAAAGATAGACAAGAATACTTCAAAATCCCAATGTACGATTTTCGGTGCAAATTACAACTATACCCGTACGAAACTTCAAATGGTTATTTGAGGCACCAAACGATGTCGGAATGCATTGGAACCAAAGCCATAAGCATTGTGAGCATGTGATAGACATGAATACCTCAAAATCCCAATGTACGATTTTCGGTAAAAATTACAACTATACCCCTACGAAACTTTGAGTGGTGATTTGAGGCACCAAACGATGTCAGAATGCATTGGAACCAAAGCCATAATCTTTGTGAGCATGTGATAGACAAGAATACCTCAAAATCCCAATGTACGATTTTTGGTGAAAATTACAACTATACCCCTACGATACTTCGAATTGTGATTTGAGGCACCAAACGATGTCGAAATGTATTGGAACCAAAGCCATAAGCTTTGTGAGCATGTGATAGACAAGAATACCTCAAAAGCCCAATGTACGATTTTCGGTGAAAATTACAACTATACCCCTATGAAACTTCGAATGGTGATTTGAGGCACCAAACGATGTCGGAATGCATTGGAACCAAAGCCATAAGCTTTGTGAGCATGTGATAGACAAGAATACCTCAAAATCCTAATGTACGATTTTTGGTGAAAATTACAAGTATACCCGTACGAAACTTCGAATGGTGATTTGAGGCACCAAACGATGTCGGAATTCATTGGAACCAAAGCTATAAGCTTTGTGAGCATGTGATAGACAAGAATACCTCAAAATCCCAATGTACGCTTTTCGGTGAAAATTACTATACCCGTACGAAACTTCGAATGGTAATTTGAGGCACCAAACGATGTCGGAATGCATTGGAACCAAAGCCATAAGCTTTGTGAGCATGTGATAGACAAGAATACCTCAAAATCCTAATGTACGATTTTTGGTGAAAATTACAAGTATACCCGTACGAAACTTCGAATGGTGATTTGAGGCACCAAACGATGTCGGAATTCATTGGAACCAAAGCTATAAGCTTTGTGAGCATGTGATAGACAAGAATACCTCAAAATCCCAATGTACGCTTTTCGGTGAAAATTACTATACCCGTACGAAACTTCGAATTGTGATTTGAGGCACCAAACGATGTCGGAAAGCATTGGAACCAAAGCCATTAGCTTTGTGAGCATGTGATAGACAAGAATACCTCAAAATCCCAATGTACGATTTTCGGTGAAAATTACAACTATACCCGTACGAAACTTCGAATGGTGATTTGAGGCACCAAACGATGTCGGAATGCATTGGAACTAAAGCCTTAAGCTTTGTGAGCATGTGATAGACAAGAATACCTCAAAATCCCAATGTACGATTTTCGGTGCAAATTACAACTATACCCGTACGAAACTTCGAATGGTTATTTGAGGCACCAAACGATGTCGGAATGCATTGGAACCAAAGCCATAAGCTTTGTGAGCATGTGATAGACATGAATACCTTAAAATCCCAATGTACGATTTTCGGTAAAAATTACAACTATACCTTACGAAACTTTGAGTGGTGATTTGAGGCACCAAACGATGTCAGAATGCATTGGAACCAAAGCCATAATCTTTGTGAGCATGTGATAGACAAGAATACCTCAAAATCCCAATGTACGATTTTTGGTGAAAATTACAACTATACCCCTACGATACTTCGAATTGTGATTTGAGGCACCAAACGATGTCGAAATGTATTGGAACCAAAGCCATAAGCTTTGTGAGCATGTGATAGACAAGAATACCTCAAAATCCCAATGTACGCTTTTCGGTGAAAATTACTATACCCCTATGAAACTTCGAATGGTGATTTGAGGCACCAAACGATGTCGGAATGCATTGGAACCAAAGCCATAAGCTTTGTGAGCATGTGATAGACAAGAATACCTCAATATCCCAATGTACGATTTTTGGTGAAAATTACAAGTATACCCGTACGAAACTTGGAATAGTGATTTGAGGCACCAAACGATGTCGGAATGCATTGGAACCAAAGCCATAAGCTTTGTGAGCATGTGATAGACAAGAATACCTCAAAATCCCAATGTACGCTTTTCGGTGAAAATTACTATACCCGTACGAAACTTCGAATGGTAATTTGAGGCACCAAACGATGTCGGAATGCATTGGAACCAAAGCCATAAGCTTTGTGAGCATGAGATAGACAAGAATACCTCAAAATCCCAATGTACGATTTTTGGTGAAAATTACAACTATACCCGTACGAAACTTCGAATGGTGATTTGAGGCACCAAACGATGTCGGAAAGCATTGGAACCAAAGCCATAAGCTTTGTGAGCATGTGATAGACAAGAATACCTCAAAATCCCAATGTACGATTTTCGGTGAAAATTACAACTATACCCGTACGAAACTTCGAATGGTGATTTGAGGCACCAAACGATGTCGGAATACATTGGAACCAAAGCCTTAAGCTTTGTGAGCATGTGATAGAGAAGAATACCTCAAAATCCCAATGTACGATTTTCGGTGAAAATTACAACTATACCCGTACGAAACTTCGAATGGTTATTTGAGGCACCAAACGATGTCGGAATGGATTGGAACCAAAGCCATAAGCTTTGTGAGCATGCGATAGACATGAATACCTCAAAATCCCAATGTGCGATTTTCGGTAAAAATTACAACTATACCCCTACGAAACTTTGAGTGGTGATTTGACGCACCAAACGATGTCAGAATGCATTGGAACCAAAGCCATAATCTTTGTGAGCATGTGATAGACAAGAATACCTCAAAATCCCAATGTACGATTTTCGGTGAAAATTACAACTATACCCCTACGATACTTCGAAATGTGATTTGAGGCACCAAACGATGTCGGAATGTATTGGAACCAAAGCCATAAGCTTTGTGAGCATGTGATAGACAAGAATACCTCAAAAGCCCAATGTACGATTTTCGGTGAAAATTACAACTATACCCTTACGAAACTTCGAATGGTGATTTGAGGCACCAAACGATGTCGGAATGCATTTGAACCAAAGCCATAAGCTTTGTGAGCATGTGATAGACAAGAATACCTCAAAATCCCAATGTACGATTTTCGGTGAAAATTACAACTATACCCCTACGAAACTTCGAATGGTGATTTGAGGTACCAAACGATGTCGGAATGCATTGGAACCAAAGCCATAAGCTTTGTGAGCATGTGATAGACAAGAATACCTCAAAATCCCAATGTACGATTTTTGGTGAAAATTACAAGTATACCCGTACGAAACTTCGAATGGTGATTTGAGGCACCAAACGATGTCGGAATGCATTGGAACCAAAGCCATAAGCTTTGTGAGCATGTGATAGACAAGAATACCTCAAAATCCCAATGTACGCTTTTCGGTGAAAATTACTATACCCGTACGAAACTTCGAATGGTGATTTGAGGCACCAAACGATGTCGGAATGCATTGGAACCAAAGCCTTAAGCTTTGTGAGCATGTGATAGAAAAGAATACCTCAAAATCCCAATGTACGATTTTCGGTGAAAATTACAACTATACCCGTACGAAACTTCGAATGGTTATTTGAGGCACCAAACGATGTCGGAATGGATTGGAACCAAAGCCATAAGCTTTGTGAGCATGCGATAGACATGAATACCTCAAAATCCCAATGTGCGATTTTCGGTAAAAATTACAACTATACCCCTACGAAACTTTGAGTGGTGATTTGACGCACCAAACGATGTCAGAATGCATTGGAACCAAAGCCATAATCTTTGTGAGCATGTGATAGACAAGAATACCTCAAAATCCCAATGTACGATTTTCGGTGAAAATTACAACTATACCCCTACGATACTTCGAAATGTGATTTGAGGCACCAAACGATGTCGGAATGTATTGGAACCAAAGCCATAAGCTTTGTGAGCATGTGATAGACAAGAATACCTCAAAAGCCCAATGTACGATTTTCGGTGAAAATTACAACTATACCCTTACGAAACTTCGAATGGTGATTTGAGGCGCCAAACGATGTCGGAATGCATTTGAACCAAAGCCATAAGCTTTGTGAGCATGTGATAGACAAGAATACCTCAAAATCCCAATGTACGATTTTCGGTGAAAATTACAACTACCCCTACGAAACTTCGAATGGTGATTTGAGGTACCAAACGATGTCGAAATGCATTGGAACCAAAGCCATAAGCTTTGTGAGCATGTGATAGACAAGAATACCTCAAAATCCCAATGTACGATTTTTGGTGAAAATTACAAGTATACCCGTACGAAACTTCGAATGGTGATTTGGGGCACCAAACGATGTCGGAATGCATTGGAACCAAAGCCATAAGCTTTGTGAGCATGTGATAGACAAGAATACCTCAAAATCCCAATGTACGCTTTTCGGTGAAAATTACTATACCCGTACGAAACTTCGAATGGTAATTTGAGGCACCAAACGATGTCGGAATGCATTGGAACCAAAGCCATAAGCTTTGTGAGCATGTGATAGACAAGAATACCTCAAAATCCCAATGTACGATTTTCGGTGAAAATTACAACTATACCCGTACGAAACTTCGAATGGTGATTTGAGGCACCAAACGATGTCGGAATGCATTGGAACCAAAGCCTTAAGCTTTGTGAGCATGTGATAGAGAAGAATACCTCAAAATCCCAATGTACGATTTTCGGTGAAAATTACAACTATACCCGTACGAAACTTCGAATGGTTATTTGAGGCACCAAACGATGTCGGAATGGATTGGAACCAAAGCCATAAGCTTTGTGAGCATGCGATAGACATGAATACCTCAAAATTCCAATGTGCGATTTTCGGTAAAAATTACAACTATACCCCTACGAAACTTTGAGTGGTGATTTGACGCACCAAACGATGTCAGAATGCATTGGAACCAAAGCCATAATCTTTGTGAGCATGTGATAGACAAGAATACCTCAAAATCCCAATGTACGATTTTCGGTGAAAATTACAACTATACCCCTACGATACTTCGAAATGTGATTTGAGGCACCAAACGATGTCGGAATGTATTGGAACCAAAGCCAAAAGCTTTGTGAGCATGTGATAGACAAGAATACCTCAAAAGCCCAATGTACGATTTTCGGTGAAAATTACAACTATACCCTTACGAAACTTCGAATGGTGATTTGAGGCACCAAACGATGTCGGAATGCATTTGAACCAAAGCCATAAGCTTTGTGAGCATGTGATAGACAAGAATACCTCAAAATCCCAATGTACGATTTTCGGTGAAAATTACAACTATACCCCTACGAAACTTCGAATGGTGATTTGAGGTACCAAACGATGTAGGAATGCATTGGAACCAAAGCCATAAGCTTTGTGAGCATGTGATAGACATGAATACCTCAAAATCCCAATGTACGATTTTTGGTGAAAATTACAAGTATACCCGTACGAAACTTCGAATGGTGATTTGAGGCACCAAACGATGTCGGAATGCATTGGAACCAAAGCCATAAGCTTTGTGAGCATGTGATAGACAAGAATACCTCAAAATCCCAATGTACGCTTTTCGGTGAAAATTACTATACCCGTACGAAACTTCGAATGGTGATTTGAGGCACCAAACGATGTCGGAATGCATTGGAACCAAAGCCTTAAGCTTTGTGAGCATGTGATAGAGAAGAATACCTCAAAATCCCAATGTACGATTTTCGGTGAAAATTACAACTATACCCGTACGAAACTTCGAATGGTTATTTGAGGCACCAAACGATGTCGGAATGGATTGGAACCAAAGCCATAAGCTTTGTGAGCATGCGATAGACATGAATACCTCAAAATCTCAATGTGCGATTTTCGGTAAAAATTACAACTATACCCCTACGAAACTTTGAGTGGTGATTTGACGCACCAAACGATGTCAGAATGCATTGGAACCAAAGCCATAATCTTTGTGAGCATGTGATAGACAAGAATACCTCAAAATCCCAATGTACGATTTTCGGTGAAAATTACAACTACCCCTACGAAACTTCGAATGGTGATTTGAGGTACCAAACGATGTCGAAATGCATTGGAACCAAAGCCATAAGCTTTGTGAGCATGTGATAGACAAGAATACCTCAAAATCCCAATGTACGATTTTCGGTGAAAATTACAACTATACCCCTACGATACTTCGAAATGTGATTTGAGGCACCAAACGATGTCGGAATGTATTGGAACCAAAGCCATAAGCTTTGTGAGCATGTGATAGACAAGAATACCTCAAAAGCTCAATGTACGATTTTCGGTGAAAATTACAACTATACCCTTACGAAACTTCGAATGGTGATTTGAGGCACCAAACGATGTCGGAATGCATTTGAACCAAAGCCATAAGCTTTGTGAGCATGTGATAGACAAGAATACCTCAAAATTCCAATGTACGATTTTCGGTGAAAATTACAACTATACCCCTACGAAACTTCGAATGGTGATTTGAGGTACCAAACGATGTCGGAATGCATTGGAACCAAAGCCATAAGCTTTGTGAGCATGTGATAGACAAGAATACCTCAAAATCCCAATGTACGATTTTTGGTGAAAATTACAAGTATACCCGTACGAAACTTCGAATGGTGATTTGAGGCACCAAACGATGTCGGAATGCATTGGAACCAAAGCCATAAGCTTTGTGAGCATGTGATAGACAAGAATACCTCAAAATCCCAATGTACGCTTTTCGGTGAAAATTACTATACCCGTACGAAACTTCGAATGGTAATTTGAGGCACCAAACGATGTCGGAATGCATTGGAACCAAAGCCATAAGCTTTGTGAGCATGTGATAGACAAGAATACCTCAAAATCCCAATGTACGATTTTTGGTGAAAATTACAACTATACTCGTACGAAACTTCGAATGGTGATTTGAGGCACCAAATGATGTCGGAAAGCATTGGAACCAAAGCCATAAGCTTTGTGAGTATGTGATAGATAAGAATACCTCAATATTTTCGGTGAAAATTACAACTATACCCGTACGAAACTTCGAATGGTGATTTGAGGCACCAAACGATGTCGGAATGCATTGGAACCAAAGCCTTAAGCTTTGTGAGCATGTGATAGACAAGAATACCTCAAAATCCCAATGTACGATTTTCGGTGAAAATTACAACTATACCCGTACGAAATTTCGAATGGTTATTTGAGGCACCAAACGATGTCGGAATGGATTGGAACCAAAGCCATAAGCTTTGTGAGCATGCGATAGACATGAATACCTCAAAATCCCAATGTGCGATTTTCGGTAAAAATTACGACTATACCCCTACGAAACTTTGAGTGGTGATTTGAGGCACCAAACGATGTCAGAATGCATTGGAACCAAAGCCATAATCTTTGTGAGCATGTGATAGACAAGAATACCTCAAAATCCCAATGTACGATTTTCGGTGAAAATTACAACTATACCCCTACGATACTTCGAAATGTGATTTGAGGCACCAAACGATGTCGGAATGTATTGGAACCAAAGCCATAAGCTTTGTGAGCATGTGATAGACAAGAATACCTCAAAAGCCCAATGTACGATTTTCGGTGAAAATTACAACTATACCGTTACGAAACTTCGAATGGTGATTTGAGGCACCAAACGATGTCGGAATGCATTTGAACCAAAGCCATAAGCTTTGTGAGCATGTGATAGACAAGAATACCTCAAAATCCCAATGTACGATTTTCGGTGAAAATTACAACTATACCCCTACGAAACTTCGAATGGTGATTTGAGGTACCAAACGATGTCGGAATGCATTGGAACCAAAGCCATAAGCTTTGTGAGCATGTGATAAACAAGAATACCTCAAAATCCCAATCTAAGGTTTTTGGTGAAAAATTACAACTATACATACCCGTACGAAACTTTGAATGGTGATTTGAGGCACCAAACGATGTCGAAATGCATTGGAACCAATGCCATAAGCTTTGTGAGCATGTGATAGACAAGAATAACTCAAAATCCCAATGTATGATTTTCGGTGAAAATTACAACTATACACGTACGAAACTTCGAATGGTGATTTGAGGCACCAAACGATGTTGGAATGCATTGGAACCAAAGCCATAAGCTTTGTGAGCATGTGTTAGACAAGAATACCTCAAAATCCCAATGTACGCTTTTCGGTGAAAATTACAACTATACCCGTACGAAACTTTTTTTTTTTTTTTGATTTAATTTCAATTGCATTAAAAGTAAAAGATGGGGTATTACAAGGAAAGCGCATAAGGGAATTTCCCTTACCGCACCACTGTAGCTAGTAACCTAGCTACTCCATACCTTGGGGATTGCCCAAGGTGATACAAAATTCAACAACTCAAATATAGAACCTAGACTACCAATCTATAATCCACAATCTCTTAGTCTTTATGAGCATAACCTTGAATATCTTGAGACTAATTGAGCTCCAACTAGGGGTGTTTCTCATCTAATATCTTCCTTAGGTGCTCATTTGTTGTATCTCGCAAAGTGTTGTGTTTCAAGTCCGATTCCGAGTCCACATTCTCTTCCATATCCGAATTCGCCAAAACTGCATAAGTGTTATTATCCTTAATCTCCCTATCCCTAGGAGCTGCACGTACAATATTTCTGGTATGAGTCACCTTCCAACTTGTATTAGATGCTCCTTGGCTCGATTTCATCCTAGAGATGCCACGTTCTGCATTTTCCTTTTCGGATGTCGGGGTTGACATAGTAGTGATCTTCCCCGTGGCTGACCGCGAGGAACCATCGCCACCCCGCTTTCTTTGTTGCTGCCATTCACTATCCGAGGTAGGTTTAGGGATATAGACTTGGACCTGTTTTGGGCGCTGAACCACTTTCTTGGTTAGAGGGCACACGTTCTCCACATGGCCAAACAATTGGCAGCTGTTACACCTAAGTGGTCTCCATTCATATTCTATCCCCACTTTACATGTTCTATTGTACTCACCATTTTCGGAAGGTAGAAACATATACACATGGTCATGAAATTTGGCATCTACGCTAACCAGAACGCATACTCGTGCGTAGTCTAGTCTTGCCATAGAGCTAGTGAACGCATCAGCGTATAAAGGTGTTCCAATGGAACTTGCCACTGTACTCAAGCCTTCTAAAGTCCAATATTCTGTTGGAATGTTCCGAAATTTAACCCAGATAGGAACCTCCTTATGTGATTTTTGTTCTAAAGACATGCCTTCCTTCCACCTTTCAAGAAATAAAGGTTGTCCTGAATACATCCAAGGCCCCCCTTCAAGTACATTCAAAAGCTGTTGCTCAGATTCAAATTTGAAGAAGTAAAATCCATTTGATGTAGCTTTTACCTCCATAATACCCTTCCAGACTGATTGTACGTAATGCTTCACTCCCATGAACGAAATTCTCTTACCAAGAAAGTAGCCCACTGCCGTGTTCTCCCATCTTTTCTTTCCTAGTTGCGCCATTTTCCAAGTGGGACGAACAAACACATTTCCATTGATAATTTCAGGTTCAATATATCTTAGAGTGGTACGTTTGGATTCCAAGAAAGTGTTTGAATTATCCTGAGGTCCATGAGTGTTGATTTTGACATTGCCGATATAGATATGTTCCAGTTTGGGGTTAGGGCTTGGAGAATTCGTCTTCTTTGCACCATGTTCACTAAGACCAGCGATTGTCTCATCACTTGCATCTTTGCCCGTTATCTTCCCTCCAAGTATGGGGGGTGCATTTTCGAAATTAGGCACACTTGATTTGGTAGGTTCTATATCCACCTCTTTTCCATGTATAGGAAGATTATCTACCACCAAATGTGGCGAAATAGATTTGGTAGATGATGGATCTGCCCCATTGACATTTTGATGGGTAATATCATGCTCCAAATCAGTCAAACCAACCTTAGAGGAAAGAAGATCCGCCCCTTTGCTATTATTAGGAAGATTATTCCTACTAAAATTAGCCAAATCAGCCTTATGGTATGAAGAATCAATCAAATCGACTTTTTGGTAAGAAGGATCAATTAATCCAGCCTTATGGTAAGTTAAATCCATTCCCTTTTTAGTATATGGAAGGGAATCAATCTTTAAGTCAACCAAATCACCATGCAAATCAGCTTTTAATGGAAATGAATCAACCTGATTTCCTTCCTTTTTGGTGCCCATCGTCTTCCCCACAGTTCCAATTGACTCCATTGATGGATGACGAACGAATTTAGCACCATTTTTGCTCCCTTGTTTAATTTTCTCACGGCTTAGCATTGGGAATTCAGCCATATCCATATATCGAGCAGAATTTGGCAATTCCACACTTGGAATAGCCGCTGAACTCTCCACAAATTCGGCCATAGTCTCAACCATTGAAGAGATTTCGGTCATAGCATCAACATTCATCAACTCCATAGCTTGTTTGTTTCTTTTCTCCCGCAAGAGATCGGGTGACGACACCAAACCTGCAAATTTCGAGCCCCCGATCGGAATTGATATTGGAGATTCAATATCCACATTATCCGAATTAATCTGATCTTCCTTAGTACCTTCGACTCTATTAACCAATTTCAAAAATTCAGGAATATTAAAATCAGTTTCGAAAGATGGTATACATTTCGTAATTTGATCAAAAGTAGGTGAAAACCGTTGAAAGGATGGAGAATTAGTGCGAATAAGTGTAGATGATGACGTAGATCCACAACTAGATGAAGAATTTGACATGATAGAAAATGAAAGTTCAAAAAAATCTAGAGAGAAGGGAGAGCATAATTTTTAGAGAGAGAAGTCCCTTTCTTTCTCTACCCGTACGAAACTTCGAATGGTGATTTGAGGCGCAAAACAATGTCGGAATACATTGGAACCAAAGCCATAAGCTTTGTGAGCATGTGAGACAAGAATACCTCAAAAGCCCAATGTACGATTTTTGGTGAAAATTACAACTATACCCCTACGAAACTTCGAATTGTGATTAGAGGCACCAAACGATGTCGGAATGTATTGGAACCAAAGCCATAAGCTTTGTGAGCATGTGATAGACAAGAATACCTCAAAAGCCCAATGTACGATTTTCGGTGAAAATTACAACTATACCCGTACGAAACTTCGAATGGTGATTTGAGGCACCAAACGATGTCGGAATGCATTGAAACCAAAGCCATAAGCTTTGTGAGCATGTTATAGACATGAATACCTCAAAATCCTAATGTACGATTTTCGGTGAAAATTACTACTATACCCCTACGAAACTTCGAATGGTGATTTGAGGCACCGAACGATGTCGGAATGAATTGGAACCAAAGCCATAAGCTTTGTGAGCATGTGATAGACAAGAATACCTCAAAATCCCAATGTACGATTTTCGGTGAAAATTACAACTATACCCCTACGATACTTCGAATTGTGATTTGAGGCACCAAACGATGTCGGAATGTATTGGAACCAAAGCCATAAGCTTTGTGAGCATGTGATAGACAAGAATACCTCAAAATCCCAATGTATGATTTTCGGTGAAAACTACTACTATACCCCTACGAAACTTCGAATGGTGATTTGAGGCACCGAACGATGTCGGAATGCATTGGAACCAAAGCCATAAGCTTTGTGAGCATGTGATAGACAAGAATGCCTCAAAATCCCAATGTACGATTTTCAGTGAAAATTACAACTATACCCATACGAAACTACGAATGGTGATTTGAGGCACCAAACGATGTCGGAATGCATTGGAACCAAAGCCATAAGCTTTGTGAGCATGTGATAGACAAGAATACCTCAAAAACCCAATGTACGATTTTCGGTGAAATTACAACTATACCCCTACGAAACTTCGAATGGTGATTTGAGGCACTAAACGATGTCGGAATGCATTGGAACTAATGCCATAAGCTTTGTGAGCATGTGATAGACAAGAATACCTCAAAATCCCAATGTACGATTTTCGGTGAAAATTACAACTATACCCGTACGAAACTTCGAATGGTGATTTGAGGCACCAAACGATGTCAGAATGCATTGGAACCAAAGCCATAAGCTTTGTAAGCATGTGATAGACAAGAATACCACAAAATCCCAATGTACGATTTTTGGTGAAAATTACAACTATTCATACCCGTACGAAACTTCGAATGGTGATTTGAGGCACCAAACGATGTCGGAATGCATTTGAACCAAAGCCATAAGCTTTGTGAGCATGTGATAGACAAGAATACCTCAAAATTCCTTTGTACGATTTTCGGTGAAAATTACAACTATACCCGTACGAAACTTCGAATGGTGATTTGAGGCACCAAACGATGTCGGAATGCATTGGAACCAAAGCCATACGCTTTGTGAGCATGTGATGCACAAGAATAGCTCAAAATTCCAATGTACGATTTTCGGTAAAATTACAACTATACCCGTACCAAAACTTCGAATGGTGATTTGAGGCACCAAACGGTGTTGGAATGCATTGGAACCAAAGCGATAAGCTTTGTGAGCATGTGATAGACAAGAATACCTCAAAATCCCAATGTACTATTTTCGCTGAAAATTACAACTATACCCGTACGAAACTTCGAATGGTGATTTGAGGCACCAAACGATGTCGGAATGCATTGTAACCAAAGCCATAAGCTTTGTGAAATTGTGATAGACAAGAATACCTCAAAATCCCAATGTACGCTTTTCGGTGAAAATTACAACTATACCCCTACGATACTTCAAATTGTGATTGAGGCACCAAACGATGTCGGAATGTATTGGAACCAAAGCCATAAGCTTTGTGAGCATGTGATAGTCAAGAATACCTCAAAAGCCCAATGTACGATTTTCGGTGAAAATTACAACTATACCCGTACGAAACTTCGAATGGTGATTTGAGGCACCAAACGATGTCGGAATGCATTGAAACCAAAGCCATAAGCTTTTGTGAGCATGTGATAGACATGAATACCTCAAAATCCCAATGTACGATTTTCGGTGAAAATTACAACTATACCCCTACGAAACTTCGAATTGTGATTAGAGGCACCAAACGATGTCGGAATGTATTGGAACCAAAGCCATAAGCTTTGTGAGCATGTGATAGACAAGAATACCTCAAAAGCCCAATGTACGATTTTCGGTGAAAATTACAACTATACCCGTACGAAACTTCGAATGGTGATTTGAGGCACCAAACGATGTCGGAATGCATTGAAACCAAAGCCATAAGCTTTGTGAGCAAGTTATAGACATGAATACCTCAAAATCCCAATGTACGATTTTCGGTGAAAATTACAACTATACCCGTACGAAACTTCGAATGGTGATTTGAGGCGCCAAACGATGTCAGAATGCATTGGAACCAAAGCCATAATCTTTGTGAGCATGTGATAGACAAGAATACCTCAAAATCCCAATGTACGATTTTCGGTGAAAATTACAACTATACCCCTACGATACTTCGAAATGTGATTTGAGGCACCAAACGATGTCGGAATGTATTGGAACCAAAGCCATAAGCTTTGTGAGCATGTGATAGACAAGAATACCTCAAAAGCCCAATGTACGATTTTCGGTGAAAATTACAACTATACCCTTACGAAACTTCGAATGGTGATTTGAGGCACCAAACGATGTCGGAATGCATTTGAACCAAAGCCATAAGCTTTGTGAGCATGTGATAGACAAGAATACCTCAAAATCCCAATGTACGCTTTTCGGTGAAAATTACAACTATACCCCTACGAAACTTCGAATGGTGATTTGAGGTACCAAACGATGTCGGAATGCATTGGAACCAAAGCCATAAGCTTTGTGAGCATGTGATAGACAAGAATACCTCAAAATCCCAATCTAAGGTTTTTGGTGAAAATTACAACTATACCCCTATGAAACTTCGAATGGTGATTTGAGGCACCAAACGATGTCGGAATGCAATGGAACCAAAGCGATAAGCTTTGTGAGCATGTGATAGACAAGAATACCTCAAAAGCCCAATGTACGATTTTCGGTGAAAATTACAACTATACCCGTACGAAACTTCGAATGGTGATTTGAGGCACCAAACGATGTCGGAATGCATTTTAAACAAAGCCATAAGCTTTGTGAGATTGTGATAGATAAGAATACCTCAAAATCCCAATGTACGATTTTCGGTGAAAATTACAACTATACCCCTACGAAACTTCGAATTGTGATTAGAGGCACCAAACGATGTCGAAATGTATTGGAACCAAAGCCATAAGCTTTGTGAGCATGTGATAGACAAGAATACCTCAAAAGCCCAATGTACGATTTTCGGTGAAAATTACAACTATACCCGTACGAAACTTCGAATGGTGATTTGAGGCACCAAACGATGTCGGAATGCATTGAAACCAAAGCCATAAGCTTTGTGAGCATGTGATAGACAAGAATACCTCAAAATCCCAATGTACGATTTTCGGTAAAAATTACAACTATACCCCTACGAAACTTTGAGTGGCGATTTGAGGCACCAAACGATGTCAGAATGCATTGGAACCAAAGCCATAATCTTTGTGAGCATGTGATAGACAAGAATACCTCAAAATTCCAATGTACGATTTTCGGTGAAAATTACAACTATACCCCTACGATACTTCGAATTGTGATTTGAGGCACCAAACGATGTCGGAATGTATTGGAACCAAAGCCATAAGCTTTGTGAGCATGTGATAGACAAGAATACCTCAAAATCCCAATGTATGATTTTCGGTGAAAATTACTACTATACCCCTACGAAACTTCGAATGGTGATTTGAGGCAACGAACGATGTCGGAATGAATTGGAACCAAAGCCATAAGCTTTGTGAGCATGTGATAGACAAGAATACCTCAAAAGCCCAATGTACGATTTTTTGTGAAAATTACAACTATACCCGTACGAAACTTCGAATGGTGATTTGAGGCACCAAACGATGTCGGAATGCATTGGAACCTAAGCCATAATCTTTGTGAGCATGTGATAGACAAGAATACCTCAAAATCCCAATGTACGATTTTCGGTGAAATTACAACTATACCCCTACGAAACTTCGAATGGTGATTTGAGGTACCAAACGATGTCGGAATGCATTGGAACCAAAGCCATAAGCTTTGTGAGCATGTGATAGACAAGAATACCTCAAAATCCCAATGTACGATTTTTGGTGAAAATTACAAGTATACCCGTACGAAACTTCGAATGGTGATTTGAGGCACCAAACGATGTCGGAATGCATTGGAACCAAAGCCATAAGCTTTGTGAGCATGTGATAGACAAGAATACCTCAAAATCCCAATGTACGCTTTTCGGTGAAAATTACTATACCCGTACGAAACTTCGAATGGTAATTTGAGGCACCAAACGATGTCGGAATGCATTGGAACCAAAGCCATAAGCTTTGTGAGCATGTGATAGACAAGAATACCTCAAAATCCCAATGTACGATTTTTGGTGAAAATTACAACTATACTCGTACGAAACTTCGAATGGTGATTTGAGGCACCAAATGATGTCGGAAAGCATTGGAACCAAAGCCATAAGCTTTGTGAGTATGTGATAGATAAGAATACCTCAATATTTTCGGTGAAAATTACAACTATACCCGTACGAAACTTCGAATGGTGATTTGAGGCACCAAACGATGTCGGAATGCATTGGAACCAAAGCCTTAAGCTTTGTGAGCATGTGATAGACAAGAATACCTCAAAATCCCAATGTACGATTTTCGGTGAAAATTACAACTATACCCGTACGAAATTTCGAATGGTTATTTGAGGCACCAAACGATGTCGGAATGGATTGGAACCAAAGCCATAAGCTTTGTGAGCATGCGATAGACATGAATACCTCAAAATCCCAATGTGCGATTTTCGGTAAAAATTACGACTATACCCCTACGAAACTTTGAGTTGTGATTTGAGGCACCAAACGATGTCAGAATGCATTGGAACCAAAGCCATAATCTTTGTGAGCATGTGATAGACAAGAATACCTCAAAATCCCAATGTACGATTTTCGGTGAAAATTACAACTATACCCCTACGATACTTCGAAATGTGATTTGAGGCACCAAACGATGTCGGAATGTATTGGAACCAAAGCCATAAGCTTTGTGAGCATGTGATAGACAAGAATACCTCAAAAGCCCAATGTACGATTTTCGGTGAAAATTACAACTATACCCTTACGAAACTTCGAATGGTGATTTGAGGCACCAAACGATGTCGGAATGCATTTGAACCAAAGCCATAAGCTTTGTGAGCATGTGATAGACAAGAATACCTCAAAATCCCAATGTACGATTTTCGGTGAAAATTACAACTATACCCCTACGAAACTTCGAATGGTGATTTGAGGTACCAAACGATGTCGGAATGCATTGGAACCAAAGCCATAAGCTTTGTGAGCATGTGATAAACAAGAATACCTCAAAATCCCAATCTAAGGTTTTTGGTGAAAAATTACAACTATACATACCCGTACGAAACTTTGAATGGTGATTTGAGGCACCAAACGATGTCGAAATGCATTGGAACCAATGCCATAAGCTTTGTGAGCATGTGATAGACAAGAATAACTCAAAATCCCAATGTATGATTTTCGGTGAAAATTACAACTATACACGTACGAAACTTCGAATGGTGATTTGAGGCACCAAACGATGTTGGAATGCATTGGAACCAAAGCCATAAGCTTTGTGAGCATGTGTTAGACAAGAATACCTCAAAATCCCAATGTACGCTTTTCGGTGAAAATTACAACTATACCCGTACGAAACTTTTTTTTTTTTTTTGATTTAATTTCAATTGCATTAAAAGTAAAAGATGGGGTATTACAAGGAAAGCGCATAAGGGAATTTCCCTTACCGCACCACTGTAGCTAGTAACCTAGCTACTCCATACCTTGGGGATTGCCCAAGGTGATACAAAATTCAACAACTCAAATATAGAACCTAGACTACCAATCTATAATCCACAATCTCTTAGTCTTTATGAGCATAACCTTGAATATCTTGAGACTAATTGAGCTCCAACTAGGGGTGTTTCTCATCTAATATCTTCCTTAGGTGCTCATTTGTTGTATCTCGCAAAGTGTTGTGTTTCAAGTCCGATTCCGAGTCCACATTCTCTTCCATATCCGAATTCGCCAAAACTGCATAAGTGTTATTATCCTTAATCTCCCTATCCCTAGGAGCTGCACGTACAATATTTCTGGTATGAGTCACCTTCCAACTTGTATTAGATGCTCCTTGGCTCGATTTCATCCTAGAGATGCCACGTTCTGCATTTTCCTTTTCGGATGTCGGGGTTGACATAGTAGTGATCTTCCCCGTGGCTGACCGCGAGGAACCATCGCCACCCCGCTTTCTTTGTTGCTGCCATTCACTATCCGAGGTAGGTTTAGGGATATAGACTTGGACCTGTTTTGGGCGCTGAACCACTTTCTTGGTTAGAGGGCACACGTTCTCCACATGGCCAAACAATTGGCAGCTGTTACACCTAAGTGGTCTCCATTCATATTCTATCCCCACTTTACATGTTCTATTGTACTCACCATTTTCGGAAGGTAGAAACATATACACATGGTCATGAAATTTGGCATCTACGCTAACCAGAACGCATACTCGTGCGTAGTCTAGTCTTGCCATAGAGCTAGTGAACGCATCAGCGTATAAAGGTGTTCCAATGGAACTTGCCACTGTACTCAAGCCTTCTAAAGTCCAATATTCTGTTGGAATGTTCCGAAATTTAACCCAGATAGGAACCTCCTTATGTGATTTTTGTTCTAAAGACATGCCTTCCTTCCACCTTTCAAGAAATAAAGGTTGTCCTGAATACATCCAAGGCCCCCCTTCAAGTACATTCAAAAGCTGTTGCTCAGATTCAAATTTGAAGAAGTAAAATCCATTTGATGTAGCTTTTACCTCCATAATACCCTTCCAGACTGATTGTACGTAATGCTTCACTCCCATGAACGAAATTCTCTTACCAAGAAAGTAGCCCACTGCCGTGTTCTCCCATCTTTTCTTTCCTAGTTGCGCCATTTTCCAAGTGGGACGAACAAACACATTTCCATTGATAATTTCAGGTTCAATATATCTTAGAGTGGTACGTTTGGATTCCAAGAAAGTGTTTGAATTATCCTGAGGTCCATGAGTGTTGATTTTGACATTGCCGATATAGATATGTTCCAGTTTGGGGTTAGGGCTTGGAGAATTCGTCTTCTTTGCACCATGTTCACTAAGACCAGCGATTGTCTCATCACTTGCATCTTTGCCCGTTATCTTCCCTCCAAGTATGGGGGGTGCATTTTCGAAATTAGGCACACTTGATTTGGTAGGTTCTATATCCACCTCTTTTCCATGTATAGGAAGATTATCTACCACCAAATGTGGCGAAATAGATTTGGTAGATGATGGATCTGCCCCATTGACATTTTGATGGGTAATATCATGCTCCAAATCAGTCAAACCAACCTTAGAGGAAAGAAGATCCGCCCCTTTGCTATTATTAGGAAGATTATTCCTACTAAAATTAGCCAAATCAGCCTTATGGTATGAAGAATCAATCAAATCGACTTTTTGGTAAGAAGGATCAATTAATCCAGCCTTATGGTAAGTTAAATCCATTCCCTTTTTAGTATATGGAAGGGAATCAATCTTTAAGTCAACCAAATCACCATGCAAATCAGCTTTTAATGGAAATGAATCAACCTGATTTCCTTCCTTTTTGGTGCCCATCGTCTTCCCCACAGTTCCAATTGACTCCATTGATGGATGACGAACGAATTTAGCACCATTTTTGCTCCCTTGTTTAATTTTCTCACGGCTTAGCATTGGGAATTCAGCCATATCCATATATCGAGCAGAATTTGGCAATTCCACACTTGGAATAGCCGCTGAACTCTCCACAAATTCGGCCATAGTCTCAACCATTGAAGAGATTTCGGTCATAGCATCAACATTCATCAACTCCATAGCTTGTTTGTTTCTTTTCTCCCGCAAGAGATCGGGTGACGACACCAAACCTGCAAATTTCGAGCCCCCGATCGGAATTGATATTGGAGATTCAATATCCACATTATCCGAATTAATCTGATCTTCCTTAGTACCTTCGACTCTATTAACCAATTTCAAAAATTCAGGAATATTAAAATCAGTTTCGAAAGATGGTATACATTTCGTAATTTGATCAAAAGTAGGTGAAAACCGTTGAAAGGATGGAGAATTAGTGCGAATAAGTGTAGATGATGACGTAGATCCACAACTAGATGAAGAATTTGACATGATAGAAAATGAAAGTTCAAAAAAATCTAGAGAGAAGGGAGAGCATAATTTTTAGAGAGAGAAGTCCCTTTCTTTCTCTACCCGTACGAAACTTCGAATGGTGATTTGAGGCGCAAAACAATGTCGGAATACATTGGAACCAAAGCCATAAGCTTTGTGAGCATGTGAGACAAGAATACCTCAAAAGCCCAATGTACGATTTTTGGTGAAAATTACAACTATACCCCTACGAAACTTCGAATTGTGATTAGAGGCACCAAACGATGTCGGAATGTATTGGAACCAAAGCCATAAGCTTTGTGAGCATGTGATAGACAAGAATACCTCAAAAGCCCAATGTACGATTTTCGGTGAAAATTACAACTATACCCGTACGAAACTTCGAATGGTGATTTGAGGCACCAAACGATGTCGGAATGCATTGAAACCAAAGCCATAAGCTTTGTGAGCATGTTATAGACATGAATACCTCAAAATCCTAATGTACGATTTTCGGTGAAAATTACTACTATACCCCTACGAAACTTCGAATGGTGATTTGAGGCACCGAACGATGTCGGAATGAATTGGAACCAAAGCCATAAGCTTTGTGAGCATGTGATAGACAAGAATACCTCAAAATCCCAATGTACGATTTTCGGTGAAAATTACAACTATACCCCTACGATACTTCGAATTGTGATTTGAGGCACCAAACGATGTCGGAATGTATTGGAACCAAAGCCATAAGCTTTGTGAGCATGTGATAGACAAGAATACCTCAAAATCCCAATGTATGATTTTCGGTGAAAACTACTACTATACCCCTACGAAACTTCGAATGGTGATTTGAGGCACCGAACGATGTCGGAATGCATTGGAACCAAAGCCATAAGCTTTGTGAGCATGTGATAGACAAGAATGCCTCAAAATCCCAATGTACGATTTTCAGTGAAAATTACAACTATACCCATACGAAACTACGAATGGTGATTTGAGGCACCAAACGATGTCGGAATGCATTGGAACCAAAGCCATAAGCTTTGTGAGCATGTGATAGACAAGAATACCTCAAAAACCCAATGTACGATTTTCGGTGAAATTACAACTATACCCCTACGAAACTTCGAATGGTGATTTGAGGCACTAAACGATGTCGGAATGCATTGGAACCAATGCCATAAGCTTTGTGAGCATGTGATAGACAAGAATACCTCAAAATCCCAATGTACGATTTTCGGTGAAAATTACAACTATACCCGTACGAAACTTCGAATGGTGATTTGAGGCACCAAACGATGTCAGAATGCATTGGAACCAAAGCCATAAGCTTTGTAAGCATGTGATAGACAAGAATACCACAAAATCCCAATGTACGATTTTTGGTGAAAATTACAACTATTCATACCCGTACGAAACTTCGAATGGTGATTTGAGGCACCAAACGATGTCGGAATGCATTTGAACCAAAGCCATAAGCTTTGTGAGCATGTGATAGACAAGAATACCTCAAAATCCCTTTGTACGATTTTCGGTGAAAATTACAACTATACCCGTACGAAACTTCGAATGGTGATTTGAGGCACCAAACGATGTCGGAATGCATTGGAACCAAAGCCATACGCTTTGTGAGCATGTGATGCACAAGAATAGCTCAAAATTCCAATGTACGATTTTCGGTAAAATTACAACTATACCCGTACCAAAACTTCGAATGGTGATTTGAGGCACCAAACGGTGTTGGAATGCATTGGAACCAAAGCGATAAGCTTTGTGAGCATGTGATAGACAAGAATACCTCAAAATCCCAATGTACTATTTTCGCTGAAAATTACAACTATACCCGTACGAAACTTCGAATGGTGATTTGAGGCACCAAACGATGTCGGAATGCATTGTAACCAAAGCCATAAGCTTTGTGAAATTGTGATAGACAAGAATACCTCAAAATCCCAATGTACGCTTTTCGGTGAAAATTACAACTATACCCCTACGATACTTCAAATTGTGATTGAGGCACCAAACGATGTCGGAATGTATTGGAACCAAAGCCATAAGCTTTGTGAGCATGTGATAGTCAAGAATACCTCAAAAGCCCAATGTACGATTTTCGGTGAAAATTACAACTATACCCGTACGAAACTTCGAATGGTGATTTGAGGCACCAAACGATGTCGGAATGCATTGAAACCAAAGCCATAAGCTTTTGTGAGCATGTGATAGACATGAATACCTCAAAATCCCAATGTACGATTTTCGGTGAAAATTACAACTATACCCCTACGAAACTTCGAATTGTGATTAGAGGCACCAAACGATGTCGGAATGTATTGGAACCAAAGCCATAAGCTTTGTGAGCATGTGATAGACAAGAATACCTCAAAAGCCCAATGTACGATTTTCGGTGAAAATTACAACTATACCCGTACGAAACTTCGAATGGTGATTTGAGGCACCAAACGATGTCGGAATGCATTGAAACCAAAGCCATAAGCTTTGTGAGCAAGTTATAGACATGAATACCTCAAAATCCCAATGTACGATTTTCGGTGAAAATTACAACTATACCCGTACGAAACTTCGAATGGTGATTTGAGGCGCCAAACGATGTCAGAATGCATTGGAACCAAAGCCATAATCTTTGTGAGCATGTGATAGACAAGAATACCTCAAAATCCCAATGTACGATTTTCGGTGAAAATTACAACTATACCCCTACGATACTTCGAAATGTGATTTGAGGCACCAAACGATGTCGGAATGTATTGGAACCAAAGCCATAAGCTTTGTGAGCATGTGATAGACAAGAATACCTCAAAAGCCCAATGTACGATTTTCGGTGAAAATTACAACTATACCCTTACGAAACTTCGAATGGTGATTTGAGGCACCAAACGATGTCGGAATGCATTTGAACCAAAGCCATAAGCTTTGTGAGCATGTGATAGACAAGAATACCTCAAAATCCCAATGTACGCTTTTCGGTGAAAATTACAACTATACCCCTACGAAACTTCGAATGGTGATTTGAGGTACCAAACGATGTCGGAATGCATTGGAACCAAAGCCATAAGCTTTGTGAGCATGTGATAGACAAGAATACCTCAAAATCCCAATCTAAGGTTTTTGGTGAAAATTACAACTATACCCCTATGAAACTTCGAATGGTGATTTGAGGCACCAAACGATGTCGGAATGCAATGGAACCAAAGCGATAAGCTTTGTGAGCATGTGATAGACAAGAATACCTCAAAAGCCCAATGTACGATTTTCGGTGAAAATTACAACTATACCCGTACGAAACTTCGAATGGTGATTTGAGGCACCAAACGATGTCGGAATGCATTTTAAACAAAGCCATAAGCTTTGTGAGATTGTGATAGATAAGAATACCTCAAAATCCCAATGTACGATTTTCGGTGAAAATTACAACTATACCCCTACGAAACTTCGAATTGTGATTAGAGGCACCAAACGATGTCGGAATGTATTGGAACCAAAGCCATAAGCTTTGTGAGCATGTGATAAACAAGAATACCTCAAAAGCCCAATGTACGATTTTCGGTGAAAATTACAACTATACCCGTACGAAACTTCGAATGGTGATTTGAGGCACCAAACGATGTCGGAATGCATTGAAACCAAAGCCATAAGCTTTGTGAGCATGTGATAGACAAGAATACCTCAAAATCCCAATGTACGATTTTCGGTAAAAATTACAACTATACCCCTACGAAACTTTGAGTGGCGATTTGAGGCACCAAACGATGTCAGAATGCATTGGAACCAAAGCCATAATCTTTGTGAGCATGTGATAGACAAGAATACCTCAAAATTCCAATGTACGATTTTCGGTGAAAATTACAACTATACCCCTACGATACTTCGAATTGTGATTTGAGGCACCAAACGATGTCGGAATGTATTGGAACCAAAGCCATAAGCTTTGTGAGCATGTGATAGACAAGAATACCTCAAAATCCCAATGTATGATTTTCGGTGAAAATTACTACTATACCCCTACGAAACTTCGAATGGTGATTTGAGGCAACGAACGATGTCGGAATGAATTGGAACCAAAGCCATAAGCTTTGTGAGCATGTGATAGACAAGAATACCTCAAAAGCCCAATGTACGATTTTTTGTGAAAATTACAACTATACCCGTACGAAACTTCGAATGGTGATTTGAGGCACCAAACGATGTCGGAATGCATTGGAACCTAAGCCATAATCTTTGTGAGCATGTGATAGACAAGAATACCTCAAAATCCCAATGTACGATTTTCGGTGAAATTACAACTATACCCCTACGAAACTTCGAATTGTGATTTGAGGCACCAAACGATGTCGGAATGTATTGGAACCAATGCCATAAGCTTTGTGAGCATGTGATAGACAAGAATACCTCAAAATCCCAATGTACGATTTTCGGTGAAAATTACAACTATACCCGTACGAAACTTCGAATGGTGATTTGAGGCACCAAACGATGTCGGAATGCATTGGAAACAAAGCTATAAGCTTTGTGAGCATGTGATAGACAAGAATGCCTCAAAATCCCAATGTACAATTTTCAGTGAAAATTACAACTATACCCATACGAAACTACGAATGGTGATTTGAGGCACCAAACGATGTCGGAATGCGTTGGAACCAAAGCCATAAGCTTTGTGAGCATGTGATAGACAAGAATACCTCAAAAACCCAATGTACGATTTTCGGTGAAATTACAACTATACCCCTACGAAACTTCGAATGGTGATTTGAGGCACTAAACGATGTCGGAATGCATTGGAACCAATGCCATAAGCTTTGTGAGCATGTGATAGACAAGAATACCTCAAAATCCCAATGTACGATTTTCGGTGAAAATTACAACTATACCCGTACGAAACTTTGAATGGTGATTTGAGGCGCCAAACGATGTCAGAATGCATTGGAACCAAAGCCATAATCTTTGTGAGCATGTGATAGACAAGAATATCTCAAAATCCCAATGTACGATTTTCGGTGAAAATTACAACTATACCCTTACGAAACTTCGAATGGTGATTTGAGGCACCAAACGATGTCGGAATGCATTTGAACCAAAGCCATAAGCTTTGTGAGCATGTGATAGACAAGAATACCTCAAAATCCCAATGTACAATTTTCGGTGAAAATTACAACTATACCCCTACGAAACTTCGAATGGTGATTTGAGGTACCAAACGATGTCGGAATGCATTAGAACCAAAGCCATAAGCTTTGTGAGCATGTGATAGACAAGAATACCTCAAAATCCCAATCTAAGGTTTTTGGTGAAAATTACAACTATACCCCTATGAAACTTCGAATGGTGATTTGAGGCACCAAACGATGTCGGAATGCATTGGAACCAAAGCGATAAGCTTTGTGAGCATGTGATAGACAAGAATACCTCAAAATCCCAATGTACGATTTTCGGTGAAAATTACAACTATACCCGTACGAAACTTCGAATGGTGATTTGAGGCACCAAACGATGTCGGAATGCATTTTAACCAAAGCCATAAGCTTTGTGAGATTGTGATAGATAAGAATACCTCAAAATCCCAATGTACGATTTTCGGTGAAAATTACAACTATACCCCTACGAAACTTCGAATTGTGATTAGAGGCACCAAACGATGTCGGAATGTATTGGAACCAAAGCCATAAGCTTTGTGAGCATGTGATAGACAAGAATACCTCAAAAGCCCAATGTACGATTTTCGGTGAAAATTACAACTATACCCGTACGAAACTTCGAATGGTGATTTGAGGCACCAAACGATGTCGGAATGCATTGAAACCAAAGCCATAAGCTTTGTGAGCATGTTATAGACATGAATACCTCAAAATCCCAATGTACGATTTTCGGTAAAAATTACAACTATACCCCTACGAAACTTTGAGTGGTGATTTGAGGCACCAAACGATGTCAGAATGCATTGGAACCAAAGCCATAATCTTTGTGAGCATGTGATAGACAAGAATACCTCAAAATCCCAATGTACGATTTTCGGTGAAAATTACAACTATACCCCTACGATACTTCGAATTGTGATTTGAGGTACCAAACGATGTCAGAATGTATTGGAACCAAAGCCATAAGCTTTGTGAGCATGTGATAGACAAGAATACCTCAAAATCCCAATGTATGATTTTCGGTGAAAATTACTACTATACCCCTATGAAACTTCGAATGGTGATTTGAGGCACCGAACGATGTCGGAATGAATTGGAACCAAAGCCATAAGCTTTGTGAGCATGTGATAGACAAGAATACCTCAAAAGCCCAATGTACGATTTTTTATGAAAATTACAACTATACCCGTACGAAACTTCGAATGGTGATTTGAGGCACCAAACGATGTCGGAATGCATTGGAACCTAAGCCATAAGCTTTGTGAGCATGTGATAGACAAGAATACCTCAAAATCCCAATGTACGATTTTCGGTGAAATTACAACTATACCCCTACGAAACTTCGAATGGTGATTTGAGGCACTAAACGATGTCGGAATGCATTGGAACCAATGCCATAAGCTTTGTGAGCATGTGATAGACAAGAATACCTCAAAATCCCAATGTACGATTTTCGGTGAAAATTACAACTATACCCGTACGAAACTTCGAATGGTGATTTGAGGCACCAAACGATGTCGGAATGCATTGGAAACAAAGCTATAAGCTTTGTGAGCATGTGATAGACAAGAATGCCTCAAAATCCCAATGTACAATTTTCAGTGAAAATTACAACTATAATTATACGAAACTACGAATGGTGATTTGAGGCACCAAACGATGTCGGAATGCATTGGAACCAAAGCCATAAGCTTTGTGAGCATGTGATAGACAAGAATACCTCAAAATCCCAATGTACGATTTTTGGTGAAAATTACAAGTATACCCGTACGAAACTTCGAATGGTGATTTGAGGCACCAAACGATGTCGGAATGCATTGGAACCAAAGCCATAAGCTTTGTGAGCATGTGATAGACAAGAATACCTCAAAATCCCAATGTACGCTTTTCGGTGAAAATTACTATACCCGTACGAAACTTCGAATGGTAATTTGAGGCACCAAACGATGTCGGAATGCATTGGAACCAAAGCCATAAGCTTTGTGAGCATGTGATAGACAAGAATACCTCAAAATCCCAATGTACGATTTTTGGTGAAAATTACAACTATACTCGTACGAAACTTCGAATGGTGATTTGAGGCACCAAACGATGTCGGAAAGCATTGGAACCAAAGCCATAAGCTTTGTGAGTATGTGATAGATAAGAATACCTCAATATTTTCGGTGAAAATTACAACTATACCCGTACGAAACTTCGAATGGTGATTTGAGGCACCAAACGATGTCGGAATGCATTGGACCCAAAGCCTTAAGCTTTGTGAGCATGTGATAGACAAGAATACCTCAAAATCCCAATGTACGATTTTCGGTGAAAATTACAACTATACCCGTACGAAATTTCGAATGGTTATTTGAGGCACCAAACGATGTCGGAATGGATTGGAACCAAAGCCATAAGCTTTGTGAGCATGCGATAGACATGAATACCTCAAAATCCCAATGTGCGATTTTCGGTAAAAATTACGACTATACCCCTACGAAACTTTGAGTGGTGATTTGAGGCACCAAACGATGTCAGAATGCATTGGAACCAAAGCCATAATCTTTGTGAGCATGTGATAGACAAGAATACCTCAAAATCCCAATGTACGATTTTCGGTGAAAATTACAACTATACCCCTACGATACTTCGAAATGTGATTTGAGGCACCAAACGATGTCGGAATGTATTGGAACCAAAGCCATAAGCTTTGTGAGCATGTGATAGACAAGAATACCTCAAAAGCCCAATGTACGATTTTCGGTGAAAATTACAACTATACCCTTACGAAACTTCGAATGGTGATTTGAGGCACCAAACGATGTCGGAATGCATTTGAACCAAAGCCATAAGCTTTGTGAGCATGTGATAGACAAGAATACCTCAAAATCCCAATGTACGATTTTCGGTGAAAATTACAACTATACCCCTACGAAACTTCGAATGGTGATTTGAGGTACCAAACGATGTCGGAATGCATTGGAACCAAAGCCATAAGCTTTGTGAGCATGTGATAAACAAGAATACCTCAAAATCCCAATCTAAGGTTTTTGGTGAAAAATTACAACTATACATACCCGTACGAAACTTTGAATGGTGATTTGAGGCACCAAACGATGTCGAAATGCATTGGAACCAATGCCATAAGCTTTGTGAGCATGTGATAGACAAGAATAACTCAAAATCCCAATGTATGATTTTCGGTGAAAATTACAACTATACACGTACGAAACTTCGAATGGTGATTTGAGGCACCAAACGATGTTGGAATGCATTGGAACCAAAGCCATAAGCTTTGTGAGCATGTGTTAGACAAGAATACCTCAAAATCCCAATGTACGCTTTTCGGTGAAAATTACAACTATACCCGTACGAAACTTTTTTTTTTTTTTTTGATTTAATTTCAATTGCATTAAAAGTAAAAGATGGGGTATTACAAGGAAAGCGCATAAGGGAATTTCCCTTACCGCACCACTGTAGCTAGTAACCTAGCTACTCCATACCTTGGGGATTGCCCAAGGTGATACAAAATTCAACAACTCAAATATAGAACCTAGACTACCAATCTATAATCCACAATCTCTTAGTCTTTATGAGCATAACCTTGAATATCTTGAGACTAATTGAGCTCCAACTAGGGGTGTTTCTCATCTAATATCTTCCTTAGGTGCTCATTTGTTGTATCTCGCAAAGTGTTGTGTTTCAAGTCCGATTCCGAGTCCACATTCTCTTCCATATCCGAATTCGCCAAAACTGCATAAGTGTTATTATCCTTAATCTCCCTATCCCTAGGAGCTGCACGTACAATATTTCTGGTATGAGTCACCTTCCAACTTGTATTAGATGCTCCTTGGCTCGATTTCATCCTAGAGATGCCACGTTCTGCATTTTCCTTTTCGGATGTCGGGGTTGACATAGTAGTGATCTTCCCCGTGGCTGACCGCGAGGAACCATCGCCACCCCGCTTTCTTTGTTGCTGCCATTCACTATCCGAGGTAGGTTTAGGGATATAGACTTGGACCTGTTTTGGGCGCTGAACCACTTTCTTGGTTAGAGGGCACATGTTCTCCACATGGCCAAACAATTGGCAGCTGTTACACCTAAGTGGTCTCCATTCATATTCTATCCCCACTTTACATGTTCTATTGTACTCACCATTTTCGGAAGGTAGAAACATATACACATGGTCATGAAATTTGGCATCTACGCTAACCAGAACGCATACTCGTGCGTAGTCTAGTCTTGCCATAGAGCTAGTGAACGCATCAGCGTATAAAGGTGTTCCAATGGAACTTGCCACTGTACTCAAGCCTTCTAAAGTCCAATATTCTGTTGGAATGTTCCGAAATTTAACCCAGATAGGAACCTCCTTATGTGATTTTTGTTCTAAAGACATGCCTTCCTTCCACCTTTCAAGAAATAAAGGTTGTCCTGAATACATCCAAGGCCCCCCTTCAAGTACATTCAAAAGCTGTTGCTCAGATTCAAATTTGAAGAAGTAAAATCCATTTGATGTAGCTTTTACCTCCATAATACCCTTCCAGACTGATTGTACGTAATGCTTCACTCCCATGAACGAAATTCTCTTACCAAGAAAGTAGCCCACTGCCGTGTTCTCCCATCTTTTCTTTCCTAGTTGCGCCATTTTCCAAGTGGGACGAACAAACACATTTCCATTGATAATTTCAGGTTCAATATATCTTAGAGTGGTACGTTTGGATTCCAAGAAAGTGTTTGAATTATCCTGAGGTCCATGAGTGTTGATTTTGACATTGCCGATATAGATATGTTCCAGTTTGGGGTTAGGGCTTGGAGAATTCGTCTTCTTTGCACCATGTTCACTAAGACCAGCGATTGTCTCATCACTTGCATCTTTGCCCGTTATCTTCCCTCCAAGTATGGGGGGTGCATTTTCGAAATTAGGCACACTTGATTTGGTAGGTTCTATATCCACCTCTTTTCCATGTATAGGAAGATTATCTACCACCAAATGTGGCGAAATAGATTTGGTAGATGATGGATCTGCCCCATTGACATTTTGATGGGTAATATCATGCTCCAAATCAGTCAAACCAACCTTAGAGGAAAGAAGATCCGCCCCTTTGCTATTATTAGGAAGATTATTCCTACTAAAATTAGCCAAATCAGCCTTATGGTATGAAGAATCAATCAAATCGACTTTTTGGTAAGAAGGATCAATTAATCCAGCCTTATGGTAAGTTAAATCCATTCCCTTTTTAGTATATGGAAGGGAATCAATCTTTAAGTCAACCAAATCACCATGCAAATCAGCTTTTAATGGAAATGAATCAACCTGATTTCCTTCCTTTTTGGTGCCCATCGTCTTCCCCACAGTTCCAATTGACTCCATTGATGGATGACGAACGAATTTAGCACCATTTTTGCTCCCTTGTTTAATTTTCTCACGGCTTAGCATTGGGAATTCAGCCATATCCATATATCGAGCAGAATTTGGCAATTCCACACTTGGAATAGCCGCTGAACTCTCCACAAATTCGGCCATAGTCTCAACCATTGAAGAGATTTCGGTCATAGCATCAACATTCATCAACTCCATAGCTTGTTTGTTTCTTTTCTCCCGCAAGAGATCGGGTGACGACACCAAACCTGCAAATTTCGAGCCCCCGATCGGAATTGATATTGGAGATTCAATATCCACATTATCCGAATTAATCTGATCTTCCTTAGTACCTTCGACTCTATTAACCAATTTCAAAAATTCAGGAATATTAAAATCAGTTTCGAAAGATGGTATACATTTCGTAATTTGATCAAAAGTAGGTGAAAACCGTTGAAAGGATGGAGAATTAGTGCGAATAAGTGTAGATGATGACGTAGATCCACAACTAGATGAAGAATTTGACATGATAGAAAATGAAAGTTCAAAAAAATCTAGAGAGAAGGGAGAGCATAATTTTTAGAGAGAGAAGTCCCTTTCTTTCTCTACCCGTACGAAACTTCGAATGGTGATTTGAGGCGCAAAACAATGTCGGAATACATTGGAACCAAAGCCATAAGCTTTGTGAGCATGTGAGACAAGAATACCTCAAAAGCCCAATGTACGATTTTTGGTGAAAATTACAACTATACCCCTACGAAACTTCGAATTGTGATTAGAGGCACCAAACGATGTCGGAATGTATTGGAACCAAAGCCATAAGCTTTGTGAGCATGTGATAGACAAGAATACCTCAAAAGCCCAATGTACGATTTTCGGTGAAAATTACAACTATACCCGTACGAAACTTCGAATGGTGATTTGAGGCACCAAACGATGTCGGAATGCATTGAAACCAAAGCCATAAGCTTTGTGAGCATGTTATAGACATGAATACCTCAAAATCCTAATGTACGATTTTCGGTGAAAATTACTACTATACCCCTACGAAACTTCGAATGGTGATTTGAGGCACCGAACGATGTCGGAATGAATTGGAACCAAAGCCATAAGCTTTGTGAGCATGTGATAGACAAGAATACCTCAAAATCCCAATGTACGATTTTCGGTGAAAATTACAACTATACCCCTACGATACTTCGAATTGTGATTTGAGGCACCAAACGATGTCGGAATGTATTGGAACCAAAGCCATAAGCTTTGTGAGCATGTGATAGACAAGAATACCTCAAAATCCCAATGTATGATTTTCGGTGAAAACTACTACTATACCCCTACGAAACTTCGAATGGTGATTTGAGGCACCGAACGATGTCGGAATGCATTGGAACCAAAGCCATAAGCTTTGTGAGCATGTGATAGACAAGAATGCCTCAAAATCCCAATGTACGATTTTCAGTGAAAATTACAACTATACCCATACGAAACTACGAATGGTGATTTGAGGCACCAAACGATGTCGGAATGCATTGGAACCAAAGCCATAAGCTTTGTGAGCATGTGATAGACAAGAATACCTCAAAAACCCAATGTACGATTTTCGGTGAAATTACAACTATACCCCTACGAAACTTCGAATGGTGATTTGAGGCACTAAACGATGTCGGAATGCATTGGAACCAATGCCATAAGCTTTGTGAGCATGTGATAGACAAGAATACCTCAAAATCCCAATGTACGATTTTCGGTGAAAATTACAACTATACCCGTACGAAACTTCGAATGGTGATTTGAGGCACCAAACGATGTCAGAATGCATTGGAACCAAAGCCATAAGCTTTGTAAGCATGTGATAGACAAGAATACCACAAAATCCCAATGTACGATTTTTGGTGAAAATTACAACTATTCATACCCGTACGAAACTTCGAATGGTGATTTGAGGCACCAAACGATGTCGGAATGCATTTGAACCAAAGCCATAAGCTTTGTGAGCATGTGATAGACAAGAATACCTCAAAATCCCTTTGTACGATTTTCGGTGAAAATTACAACTATACCCGTACGAAACTTCGAATGGTGATTTGAGGCACCAAACGATGTCGGAATGCATTGGAACCAAAGCCATACGCTTTGTGAGCATGTGATGCACAAGAATAGCTCAAAATTCCAATGTACGATTTTCGGTAAAATTACAACTATACCCGTACCAAAACTTCGAATGGTGATTTGAGGCACCAAACGGTGTTGGAATGCATTGGAACCAAAGCGATAAGCTTTGTGAGCATGTGATAGACAAGAATACCTCAAAATCCCAATGTACTATTTTCGCTGAAAATTACAACTATACCCGTACGAAACTTCAAATGGTGATTTGAGGCACCAAACGATGTCGAAATGCATTGTAACCAAAGCCATAAGCTTTGTGAGATTGTGATAGACAAGAATACCTCAAAATCCCAATGTACGCTTTTCGGTGAAAATTACAACTATACCCCTACGATACTTCAAATTGTGATTGAGGCACCAAACGATGTCGGAATGTATTGGAACCAAAGCCATAAGCTTTGTGAGCAAGTGATAGTCAAGAATACCTCAAAAGCCCAATGTACGATTTTCGGTGAAAATTACAACTATACCCGTACGAAACTTCGAATGGTGATTTGAGGCACCAAACGATGTCGGAATGCATTGAAACCAAAGCCATAAGCTTTTGTGAGCATGTGATAAACATGAATACCTCAAAATCCCAATGTACGATTTTCGGTGAAAATTACAACTATACCCCTACGAAACTTCGAATTGTGATTAGAGGCACCAAACGATGTCGGAATGTATTGGAACCAAAGCCATAAGCTTTGTGAGCATGTGATAGACAAGAATACCTCAAAAGCCCAATGTACGATTTTCGGTGAAAATTACAACTATACCCGTACGAAACTTCGAATGGTGATTTGAGGCACCAAACGATGTCGGAATGCATTGAAACCAAAGCCATAAGCTTTGTGAGCAAGTTATAGACATGAATACCTCAAAATCCCAATGTACGATTTTCGGTGAAAATTACAACTATACCCGTACGAAACTTCGAATGGTGATTTGAGGCGCCAAACGATGTCAGAATGCATTGGAACCAAAGCCATAATCTTTGTGAGCATGTGATAGACAAGAATACCTCAAAATCCCAATGTACGATTTTCGGTGAAAATTACAACTATACCCCTACGATACTTCGAAATGTGATTTGAGGCACCAAACGATGTCGGAATGTATTGGAACCAAAGCCATAAGCTTTGTGAGCATGTGATAGACAAGAATACCTCAAAATCCCAATGTACGATTTTCGGTGAAAATTACAACTATACCCTTACGAAACTTCGAATGGTGATTTGAGGCACCAAACGATGTCGGAATGCATTTGAACCAAAGCCATAAGCTTTGTGAGCATGTGATAGACAAGAATACCTCAAAATCCCAATGTACGCTTTTCGGTGAAAATTACAACTATACCCCTACGAAACTTCGAATGGTGATTTGAGGTACCAAACGATGTCGGAATGCATTGGAACCAAAGCCATAAGCTTTGTGAGCATGTGATAGACAAGAATACCTCAAAATCCCAATCTAAGGTTTTTGGTGAAAATTACAACTATACCCCTATGAAACTTCGAATGGTGATTTGAGGCACCAAACGATGTCGGAATGCAATGGAACCAAAGCGATAAGCTTTGTGAGCATGTGATAGACAAGAATACCTCAAAAGCCCAATGTACGATTTTCGGTGAAAATTACAACTATACCCGTACGAAACTTCGAATGGTGATTTGAGGCACCAAACGATGTCGGAATGCATTTTAAACAAAGCCATAAGCTTTGTGAGATTGTGATAGATAAGAATACCTCAAAATCCCAATGTACGATTTTCGGTGAAAATTACAACTATACCCCTACAAACTTCGAATTGTGATTAGAGGCACCAAACGATGTCGGAATGTATTGGAACCAAAGCCATAAGCTTTGTGAGCATGTGATAGACAAGAATACCTCAAAAGCCCAATGTACGATTTTCGGTGAAAATTACAACTATACCCGTACGAAACTTCGAATGGTGATTTGAGGCACCAAACGATGTCGGAATGCATTGAAACCAAAGCCATAAGCTTTGTGAGCATGTGATAGACAAGAATACCTCAAAATCCCAATGTACGATTTTCGGTAAAAATTACAACTATACCCCTACGAAACTTTGAGTGGTGATTTGAGGCACCAAACGATGTCAGAATGCATTGGAACCAAAGCCATAATCTTTGTGAGCATGTGATAGACAAGAATACCTCAAAATTCCAATGTACGATTTTCGGTGAAAATTACAACTATACCCCTACGATACTTCGAATTGTGATTTGAGGCACCAAACGATGTCGGAATGTATTGGAACCAAAGCCATAAGCTTTGTGAGCATGTGATAGACAAGAATACCTCAAAATCCCAATGTATGATTTTCGGTGAAAATTACTACTATACCCCTACGAAACTTCGAATGGTGATTTGAGGCACCGAACGATGTCGGAATGAATTGGAACCAAAGCCATAAGCTTTGTGAGCATGTGATAGACAAGAATACCTCAAAAGCCCAATGTACGATTTTTTGTGAAAATTACAACTATACCCGTACGAAACTTCGAATGGTGATTTGAGGCACCAAACGATGTCGGAATGCATTGGAACCTAAGCCATAATCTTTGTGAGCATGTGATAGACAAGAATACCTCAAAATCCCAATGTACGATTTTCGGTGAAATTACAACTATACCCCTACGAAACTTCGAATTGTGATTTGAGGCACCAAACGATGTCGGAATGTATTGGAACCAATGCCATAAGCTTTGTGAGCATGTGATAGACAAGAATACCTCAAAATCCCAATGTACGATTTTCGGTGAAAATTACAACTATACCCGTACGAAACTTCGAATGGTGATTTGAGGCACCAAACGATGTCGGAATGCATTGGAAACAAAGCTATAAGCTTTGTGAGCATGTGATAAACAAGAATGCCTCAAAATCCCAATGTACAATTTTCAGTGAAAATTACAACTATACCCATACGAAACTACGAATGGTGATTTGAGGCACCAAACGATGTCGGAATGCATTGGAACCAAAGCCATAAGCTTTGTGAGCATGTGATAGACAAGAATACCTCAAAAACCCAATGTACGATTTTCGGTGAAATTACAACTATACCCCTACGAAACTTCGAATGGTGATTTGAGGCACTAAACGATGTCGGAATGCATTGGAACCAATGCCATAAGCTTTGTGAGCATGTGATAGACAAGAATACCTCAAAATCCCAATGTACGATTTTCGGTGAAAATTACAACTATACCCGTACGAAACTTCGAATGGTGATTTGAGGCGCCAAACGATGTCAGAATGCATTGGAACCAAAGCCATAATCTTTGTGAGCATGTGATAGACAAGAATATCTCAAAATCCCAATGTACGATTTTCGGTGAAAATTACAACTATACCCTTACGAAACTTCGAATGGTGATTTGAGGCACCAAACGATGTCGGAATGCATTTGAACCAAAGCCATAAGCTTTGTGAGCATGTGATAGACAAGAATACCTCAAAATCCCAATGTACAATTTTCGGTGAAAATTACAACTATACCCCTACGAAACTTCGAATGGTGATTTGAGGTACCAAACGATGTCGGAATGCATTGGAACCAAAGCCATAAGCTTTGTGAGCATGTGATAGACAAGAATACCTCAAAATCCCAATCTAAGGTTTTTGGTGAAAATTACAACTATACCCCTATGAAACTTCGAATGGTGATTTGAGGCACCAAACGATGTCGGAATGCATTGGAACCAAAGCGATAAGCTTTGTGAGCATGTGATAGACAAGAATACCTCAAAATTCTAATGTACGATTTTCGGTGAAAATTACAACTATACCCCTACGAAACTTCGAATGGTGATTTGAGGTACCAAACGATGTCGGAATGCATTGGAACCAAAGCCATAAGCTTTGTGAGCATGTGATAGACAAGAATACCTCAAAATCCCAATCTAAGGTTTTTGGTGAAAATTACAACTATACCCCTATGAAATTTCGAATGGTGATTTGAGGCACCAAACGATGTCGGAATGCATTGGAACCAAAGCCATAAGCTTTGTGAGCATGTGATAGACAAGAATGCCTCAAAATCCCAATGTACGATTTTCAGTGAAAATTACAACTATACCCATACGAAACTACGAATGGTGATTTGAGGCACCAAACGATATCGGAATGCATTGGAACCAAAGCCATAAGCTTTGTGAGCATGTGATAGACAAGAATACCTCAAAAACCCAATGTACGATTTTCGGTGAAATTACAACTATACCCCTACGAAACTTCGAATGGTGATTTGAGGCACTAAACGATGTCGGAATGCATTGGAACCAATGCCATAAGCTTTGTGAGCATGTGATAGACAAGAATACCTCAAAATCCCAATGTACGATTTTCGGTGAAAATTACAACTATACCCGTACGAAACTTCGAATGGTGATTTGAGGCACCAAACGATGTCGGAATGCATTGGAAACAAAGCTATAAGCTTTGTGAGCATGTGATAGACAAGAATGCCTCAAAATCCCAATGTACAATTTTCAGTGAAAATTACAACTATACCCATACGAAACTACGAATGGTGATTTGAGGCACCAAACGATGTCGGAATGCATTGGAACCAAAGCCATAAGCTTTGTGAGCATGTGATAGACAAGAATACCTCAAAAACCCAATGTACGATTTTCGGTGAAATTACAACTATACCCCTACGAAACTTCGAATGGTGATTTGAGGCACTAAACGATGTCGGAATGCATTGGAACCAATGCCATAAGCTTTGTGAGCATGTGATAGACAAGAATACCTCAAAATCCCAATGTACGATTTTCGGTGAAAATTACAACTATACCTGTCACACCCCCAGACCGGGTCTGGGGACGATGACCTTTTTCTTTCGTAAATGTTATGGTTTTCTAAAATAATAAAGACATCCTTTGAAATAAAAACAAACCATTTTTCTTTTACAAACCAAACCCTGTACATAAACATAAGTTTGTTTACAAAACCATAACAGAGCGGCTATTTAAACAAAATCAGAGTTTTTGAGCTACAAAACGCTCGAAACACGGCATATGAACATAGCTCTGTCTGACCGCTTGGGATACTTGGGCAACCTTCACATATGTACATGATCATCACCTGCATCATAAGAATCTAATGAGCTAATGGCTCAGTAAGAAGAAGCTGAATTATAACAAATATCACGTAGCACATAAGACAGTCACTAATGCATAGTTCATTTAAAACATTATCTTTTCCTCTTGGGTACCCCGAAGTATGGTATTCGACTGATGATGATAGGCGTCTGTTTTCGGAACCTGTTCATAGTTTGGCCAATAAAAGAAGCATCGCGGGGGTTCTCATACCGACCTTTCGGCCGATGATATTAGCTGCTAGCTCCATCATATATCGTGGCTTTATCTATCTTGGTTTTTACACCTCAAGGTATTCACCACCCTCTGTTGGGTCCGCCGGTCCCTCCCGCGTCCCGTGCCTACCCGACCGCCAATCAAATACCAAACTTCACTTTCGAAAACGTGTTCTTTCCATATGTAGCATAATAATGCATCATAATCATATGTACCTCAACATTTCATATCACAAAAGATTCATTTTCAATAACACATAATAAGTCATAAATCATTAACATTTAACACAATCGGCACATAATACAATTATTTCAAATAATTAACGTACAAATAATCATAAACATGAATAATATTGATTCTTACGATGCGTCAAAGAAAAGCTTCTACTTACCTTAAGTCGTTAGTATTGAAATCGATGACGATGACGCTATCGCAAGCTACCTATAGGGCTAGTTGTTTATTAATCTGTAAAACGATATATATACGATACCTAAATACGATTTTCGATTAATATTCCAAATTCACTGATTAATTCGAAGAAACTATCGATAAAATACTTACTTGTAACGCGTATGTTGGTTGTATAAGTTTTCCGAATTTTTCTCTATTTTCTTTCCTTTTCCTCTAATTTTCTTTTCTTCTTTCTCTCTTTTTCTTTTCTCTGTTTTTGTTTACTGTTTCTATCTTTTGTTACTAAGTTTTCCACTAAGCATTTCCTTATATATGTGAAATGAAAGTAAGTCGGCCATATAAACTATAAACTTGGTTACCAAGTTTTGGTTGCACTTTTTGATAATATATATATATATATATATATATATATATATAATATATAAATAGATAAAGTGAAGCAAAGTTGAAGCAGCAGGAATGAAACTTAGTCACTAAGTTTTTTTTTGGTGACCATTATCTATATATATATTATTATTATATTAGTTTAATTATTTGCAGCTGCTAGCTTATTACGTGTTATACATTTATGTGTTATACATATCCTACGTGTCGTGTATTTAACTAATCGGGACATACCGGTAACACGTAAGTGACGCGTAGTGTGTAAATATATTTATCCGCTAATTAACTGGAAGGTTTAATGTACCGTATTCGATCAAACCTCTAAAGTTAAGCGTGCTCATACCAAAGCAATCCTAAGATGAGTGACCTCCTGGGAAGCAGCTCAATTTTCCATTTATTAATTAACTCGTGATAAGTGCTCGACGTCATACCCACTTAATCAATTCGTTAATTGTCTAAATGTCGTGCCCACTTAATTGTCATTTCTACTTAGCTAATCTCTATGCTAATGAAATGCATTTTGAATGCACATATCACATAATTACGCATAAGCATTTTCGTAAAATCATGCTTTTATCATATAATCAGCAAGTAATCATATTCATGCAGTCATGCCATTCATATGCTGTAAATCAATTAATGCTAACTATATGACATGCTTATTGTCGGCAGGGTGTGAGATTATTGGGCATTACAATACCCGTACGAAACTTCGAATGGTGATTTGAGGCGCCAAACGATGTCAGAATGCATTGGAACCAAAGCCATAATCTTTGTGAGCATGTGATAGACAAGAATATCTCAAAATCCCAATGTACGATTTTCGGTGAAAATTACAACTATACCCTTACGAAACTTCGAATGGTGATTTGAGGCACCAAACGATGTCGGAATGCATTTGAACCAAAGCCATAAGCTTTGTGAGCATGTGATAGACAAGAATACCTCAAAATCCCAATGTACAATTTTCGGTGAAAATTACAACTATACCCCTACGAAACTTCGAATGGTGATTTGAGGTACCAAACGATGTTGGAATGCATTGGAACCAAAGCCATAAGCTTTGTGAGCATGTGATAGACAAGAATACCTCAAAATCCCAATCTAAGGTTTTTGGTGAAAATTACAACTATAACCCTATGAAACTTCGAATGGTGATTTGAGGCACCAAACGATGTCGGAATGCATTGGAACCAAAGCGATAAGCTTTGTGAGCATGTGATAGACAAGAATACCTCAAAATCCCAATGTACGATTTTCGGTGAAAATTACAACTATACCCGTACGAAACTTCGAATGGTGATTTGAGGCACCAAACGATGTCGGAATGCATTTTAACCAAAGCCATAAGCTTTGTGAGATTGTGATAGATAAGAATACCTCAAAATTCCAATGTACGATTTTCGGTGAAAATTACAACTATACCCCTACGAAACTTCGAATTGTGATTAGAGGCACCAAACGATGTCGGAATGTATTGGAACCAAAGCCATAAGCTTTGTGAGCATGTGATAGACAAGAATACCTCAAAAGCCCAATGTACGATTTTCGGTGAAAATTACAACTATACCCGTACGAAACTTCGAATGGTGATTTGAGGCACCAAACGATGTCGGAATGCATTGAAACCAAAGCCATAAGCTTTGTGAGCATGTTATAGACATGAATACCTCAAAATCCCAATGTACGATTTTCGGTAAAAATTACAACTATACCCCTACGAAACTTTGAGTGGTGATTTGAGGCACCAAACGATGTCAGAATGCATTGGAACCAAAGCCATAATCTTTGTGAGCATGTGATAGACAAGAATACCTCAAAATTCCAATGTACGATTTTCGGTGAAAATTACAACTATACCCCTACGATACTTCGAATTGTGATTTGAGGCACCAAACGATGTCAGAATGTATTGGAACCAAAGCCATAAGCTTTGTGAGCATGTGATAGACAAGAATACCTCAAAATCCGAATGTATGATTTTCGGTGAAAATTACTACTATACCCCTACGAAACTTCGAATGGTGATTTGAGGCACCGAACGATGTCGGAATGAATTGGAACCAAAGCCATAAGCTTTGTGAGCATGTGATAGACAAGAATACCTCAAAAGCCCAATGTACGATTTTTTGTGAAAATTACAACTATACCCGTACGAAACTTCGAATGGTGATTTGAGGCACCAAACGATGTCGGAATGCATTGGAACCTAAGCCATAAGCTTTGTGAGCATGTGATAGACAAGAATACCTCAAAATCCCAATGTACGATTTTCGGTGAAATTACAACTATACCCCTACGAAACTTCGAATGGTGATTTGAGGCACTAAACGATGTCGGAATGCATTGGAACCAATGCCATAAGCTTTGTGAGCATGTGATAGACAAGAATACCTCAAAATCCCAATGTACGATTTTCGGTGAAAATTACAACTATACCCGTACGAAACTTCGAATGGTGATTTGAGGCACCAAACGATGTCGGAATGCATTGGAAACAAAGCTATAAGCTTTGTGAGCATGTGATAGACAAGAATACCTCAAAAACCCAATGTACGATTTTCGGTGAAATTACAACTATACCCCTACGAAACTTCGAATGGTGATTTGAGGCACCAAACGATGTCGGAATGCATTTGAACCAAAGCCATAAGCTTTGTGAGCATGTGATAGACAAGAATACCTCAAAATCCCAATGTACAATTTTCGGTGAAAATTACAACTATACGCCTACGAAACTTTGAATGGTGATTTGAGGCACCAAACGATGTCGGAATGCAATGGAACCAAAGCCATAAGCTTTGTGAGCATGTGATAGACAAGAATACCTCAAAATCCCAATGTACGATTTTTGGTGAAAAATACAACTATACCCATACGAAACTACGAATGGTGATTTGAGGTACCAAACGATGTCGGAATGCATTGGAACCAATGCCATAAGCTTTGTGAGCATGTGATAGACAAGAATACCTCAAAATCCCAATGTACGATTTTCGGTGAAAATTACAACCATACCCCTATGAAACTTCGAATGGTGATTTCAGACACCAAACGATGTCGGAATGCATTGGAACCAAAGCCATCAGCTTTGTGAGCATGTGATAGACAAGAATACCTCAAAATCCTAATGTACGATTTTCGGTAAAAATTACAACTATACCCCTATGAAACTTCGAATGGTGATTTGAGACACCAAACGATGTCGGAATGCATTGGAACCAAAGCCATAATCTTTGTGAGCATGTGATAGACAAGAATACCTCAAAATCCCATTGTACAATTTTCGGTGAAAATTACAACTATACCCTTACGAAACTTCGAATGGTGATTTGAGGCACCAAACGATGTCGGAATGCATTGGAACCAAAGCCATAAGCTTTGTGAGCATGTGATAGTCAAGAATACCTCAAAATCCTAATGTACGATTTTCGGTGAAAATTACAACTATACCCCTACGAAACATCGAATGGTGATTTGAGGCACCAAACGATGTCGGAATGCATTGGATCCAAAGCCATAATCTTTGTGAGCATGTGATAGACAAGAATACCTCAAAATCCTAATGTACGATTTTCGGTGAAAATTACAACTATACCCCTATGAAACTTCGAATGGTGATTTGAGACACCAAACGATGTCGGAATGCATTGGAACCAAAGCCATAAGCTTTGTGAGCATGTGATAGACAAGAATACCTCAAAATCCTAATGTACGATTTTCGCTGAAAATTACAACTATACCCCTACGAAACTTCGAATGGTGATTTGAGGCACCAAACGATGTCGGAATGCATTGAAGCCAAAGCCATAAGCTTTGTGAGCATGTGATAGACAAGAATACCTCAAAATCCCAATGTACGATTTTTGGTGAAAATTACAACTATACCCCTACGAAACTTCGAATGGTGATTTGAGGTACCAAACGATTTCGGAATGCATTGAAGCCAAAGCCATAAGCTTTGTGAGCATGTGATAGACAAGAATACCTCAAAATACCAATGTACGATTTTTGGTGAAAATTACAACTATACCCCTACGAAACTTCGAATGGTGATTTGAGGCACCAAACGATGTCAGAATGCATTGGAACCAAAGCCATAAGCTTTGTGAGCATGTGATAGACAAGAATACCTCAAAATCCCAATGTACGATTTTCGGTAAAAATTACAACTATACCCCTACGAAACTTCGAATGGTGATTTGAGGCACGAAACGATGTCGGAATGCATTGGAACGAAAACCATAAGCTTTGTGAGCATGTGATAGACAAGAATACCTCAAAATTCCAATGTACGATTTTTGGTGAAAATTACAACTATACCCCTACGAAACTTCGAAAGATAATTTCAAGCACCAAACGATGTCGGAATGCATTGGAACCAAAGCCATAAGCTTTGTGAGCATGTGATAGACAAGAATACCTCAAAATCCTAATGTACGATTATCACTGAAAATTACAACTATACCCCTACGAAACTTCGAATGGTGATTTGAGGCACCAAACGATGTCGGAATGCATTGGAACTAAAGCCATAAGCTTTGTGAGCATGTGATAGACAAGAATACCTCAAAATCCCAATGTACGATTTTCGGGAAAAAGTACAACTATACCCCTACGAAATTTCGAATGGTGATTTGAGGCACCAAACGATGTCGGAATGCATTGGAACCAAAGCCATAAGCTTTGTGAGCATGTGATAGACAAGAATACCTCAAAATCCCAATGTACGATTTTTGGTGAAAATTACAACCATACCCTTACGAAACTTCGAATGGTTATTTGAGGCACCAAACGATGTCGGAATGCATTGAAACCAAAGCCATAAGCTTTGTGAGCATATGATAGACTAGAATACCTCAAAATCCCATTGTACAATTTTCGGTGAAAATTACAACTATACCCCTACGAAATTTCGAATGGTGATTTGAGGCACCAAACGATGTCGGAATGCATTGGAACCAAAGCCATAAGCTTTGTGAGCATGTGATAGACAAGAATACCTCAAAATCCTAATGTACAATTTTCGGTGAAAATTACAACTATACCCCTACGAAATTACGAATGGTGATTTGAGGCACCAAACGATGTCGGAATGCATTGGAACCAAAGCCATAAGCTTTGTGAGCATGTGATAGACAAGAATACCTCAAAATCCTAATGTACAATTTTCGGTGAAAATTACAACTATACCCCTACGAAACTTCGAATGGTGATTTGAGACACCAAACGATGTCGGAATGCATTGGAACCAAAGTAATAAGCTTTGTGAGCATGTGATAGACAAGAATACCTCAAAATCCCAATGTACGATTTTCGGTGAAAAGTACAACTATACCCCTACGAAACTTCGAATTGTGATTTGAGGCACCAAACGATGTTGGAATGCATTGGAACCAAAGCCATATGCTTTGTGAGCATGTGATAGACAAGAATACCTCAAAATCCTAATGTACGATTTTTGGTGAAAATTACAACCATACCCTTACGAAACTTCGAATGGTGATTTGAGGCACCAAACGATGTCGGAATGCATTGAAACCAAAGCCATATGCTTTGTGAGCATATGATAGACTAGAATACCTCAAAATCCCATTGTACAATTTTCGGTGAAAATTACAACTATACCCCTACGAAATTTCGAATGGAAATTTGAGGCACCAAACGATGTCGGAATGCATTGGAACCAAAGCCATAAGCTTTGTGAGCATGTGATAGACAAGAATACCTCAAAATCCTAATGTACAATTTTCGGTGAAAATTACAACTATACCCCTACGAAATTACGAATGGTGATTTGAGGCACCAAACGATGTCGGAATGCATTGGAACCAAAGCCATAAGCTTTGTGAGCATGTGATAGACAAGAATACCTCAAAATCCTAATGTACAATTTTCGGTGAAAATTACAACTATACCCCTACGAAATTTCGAATGGTGATTTGAGACACCAAACGATGTCGGAATGCATTGAAACCAAAGTAATAAGCTTTGTGAGCATGTGATAGACAAGAATACCTCAAAATCCTAATGTACGATTTTCGCTGAAAATTACAACTATACCCCTACGAAATTTTGAATGGTGATTTGAGGCACCAAACGATGTCGGAATGCGTTGAAACCAAAGCCATAAGCCTTGTGAGCATGTGATAGACAAGAATACCTCAAAATCCTAATGTACGATTTTCGCTGAAAATTACAACTATACCCCTACGAAACTTCGAATGGTGATTTGAGGCACCAAACGATGTCGGAATGCATTGAAACCAAAGCCATAATCTTTGTGAGCATGTGATAGACAAGAATACCTCAAAATCCCATTGTACAATTTTCGGTGAAAATTACAACTATACCCCTACGAAACATCGAATGGTGATTTGAGACACCAAACGATGTCGGAATGCATTGGAACCAAAGCCATAAGCTTTGTGAGCATGTGATAGACAAGAATACCTCAAAATCCTAATGTACGATTTTCGCTGAAAATTACAACTATACCCCTACGAAACTTCGAATGGTGATTTGAGGCACCAAACGATGTCGGAATGCATTGAAGCCAAAGCCATAAGCTTTGTGAGCATGTGATAGACAAGAATACCTCAAAATCCCAATGTACGATTTTTGGTGAAAATTACAACTATACCCCTACGAAACTTCGAATGGTGATTTGAGGCACCAAACGATGTCGGAATGCATTGGAACCAAAGCCATAAGCTTTGTGAGCATGTGATAGACAAGAATACCTCAAAATCCCAATGTACGATTTTCGGTGAAAATTACAACTATACCCCTACGAAACTTCGAATGGTTGAGGCACCAAACGATGTCGGAAAGCATTGGAACGAAAACTATAAGCTTTGTGAGCATGTGATAGACAAGAATACCTCAAAATTCCAATGTACGATTTTCGGTGAAAATTACAACTATACCCCTACAAAACTTCGAAAGATAATTTGAAGCACCAAACGATGTCGGAATGCATTGGAAACAAAGCCATAAGCTTTGTGAGCATGTGATAGACAAGAATACCTCAAAATCCTAATGTACGATTTTCACTGAAAATTACAACTATACCCCTACGAAACTTCGAATGGTGATTTGAGGCACCAAACGATGTCGGAATGCATTGGAACCAAAGCCATAAGCTTTGTGAGCATGTGATAGACAAGAATACCTCAAAATCCCAATGTACGATTTTCGGTGAAAAGTACAACTATACCCCTACGAAACTTCGAATTGTGATTTGAGTCACCAAACGATGTTGGAATGCATTGGAACCAAAGCCATATGCTTTGTGAGCATGTGAGCATGTGATAGACAAGAATACCTCAAAATCCCTTTGTACGATTTTCGGTGAAAATTACAACTATACCCGTACGAAACTTCGAATGGTGATTTGAGGCACCAAACGATGTCGGAATGCATTGGAACCAAAGCCATACGCTTTGTGAGCATGTGATGCACAAGAATAGCTCAAAATTCCAATGTACGATTTTCGGTAAAATTACAACTATACCCGTACCAAAACTTCGAATGGTGATTTGAGGCACCAAACGGTGTTGGAATGCATTGGAACCAAAGCGATAAGCTTTGTGAGCATGTGATTGACAAGAATACCTCAAAATCCCAATGTACTATTTTCGCTGAAAATTACAACTATACCCGTACGAAACTTCGAATGGTGATTTGAGGCACCAAACGATGTCGGAATGCATTGTAACGAAAGCCATAAGCTTTGTGAGATTGTGATAGACAAGAATACCTCAAAATCCCAATGTACGCTTTTCGGTGAAAATTACAACTATACCCCTACGATACTTCAAATTGTGATTGAGGCACCAAACGATGTCGGAATGCATTGTAACCAAAGCCATAAGCTTTGTGAGATTGTGATAGACAAGAATACCTCAAAATCCCAATGTACGCTTTTTGGTGAAATTACAACTATACCCCTACGAAACTTCGAATGGTGATTTGAGGCACCAAACGATGTCGGAATGCATTGGAACCAAAGCGATAAGCTTTGTGAGCATGTGATAGAGAAGAATACCTCAAAATCCCAATGTACGATTTTTGGTGAAAATTACAACTATACCCGTACGAAACTTCGAATGGTGATTTGAGGCACCAAACGATGTCGGAATGCATTGTAACCAAAGCCATAAGCTTTGTGAGATTGTGATAGACAAGAATACCTCAAAATCCCAATGTACGCTTTTCGGTGAAAATTACAACTATACCCGTACGAAACTTCGAATGGTGATTTGAGGCACCAAACGATGTCGGAATGCATTGAAACCAACGCCATAAGCTTTGTGAGCATGTGATAGACATGAATACCTCAAAATCCCAATGTACGATTTTCGGTAAAAATTACAACTATACCCCTACGAAACTTTGAGTGGTGATTTGAGGCACCAAACGATGTCAGAATGCATTGGAACCAAAGCCATAATCTTTGTGAGCATGTGATAGACAAGAATACCTCAAAATCCCAATGTACGATTTTCGGTGAAAATTACAACTATACCCCTACGATACTTCGAATTGTGATTTGAGGCACCTAACGATGTCGGAATGTATTGGAACCAAAGCCATAAGCTTTGTGAGCATGTGATAGACAAGAATACCTCAAAATCCCAATGTATGATTTTCGGTGAAAATTACTACTATACCCCTACGAAACATCGAATGGTGATTTGAGGCACCGAACGATGTCGGAATGAATTGAAACCAAAGCCATAAGCTTTGTGAGCATGTGATAGACATGAATACCTCAAAATCCCAATGTACGATTTTCGGTAAAAATTACAACTATACCCCTACGAAACTTTGAGTGGTGATTTGAGGCACCAAACGATGTCAGAATGCATTGGAACCAAAGCCATAATCTTTGTGAGCATGTGATAGACAAGAATACCTCAAAATCCCAATGTACGATTTTCGGTGAAAATTACAACTATACCCCTACGAAACTTCGAATGGTGATTTGAGGCACCAAACGATGTCGAAATGCATTGGAACCAATGCCATAAGCTTTGTGAGCATGTGATAGACAAGAATACCTCAAAATCCCAATGTACGCTTTTCGGTGAAAATTACAACTATACCCGTACGAAACTTCGAATGGTGATTTGAGGCGCCAAACGATGTCAGAATGCATTGGAACCAAAGCCATAATCTTTGTGAGCATGTGATAGACAAGAATACCTCAAAATCCCAATGTACGATTTTCGGTGAAAATTACAACTATACCCCTACGATACTTCGAAATGTGATTTGAGGCACCAAACGATGTCGGAATGTATTGGAACCAAAGCCATAAGCTTTGTGAGCATGTGATAGACAAGAATACCTCAAAAGCCCAATGTACGATTTTCGGTGAAAATTACAACTATACCCTTACGAAACTTCGAATGGTGATTTGAGGCACCAAATGATGTCGGAATGCATTTGAACCAAAGCCATAAGCTTTGTGAGCATGTGATAGACAAGAATACCTCAAAATCCCAATGTACAATTTTCGGTGAAAATTACAACTATACCCCTACGAAACTTCGAATGGTGATTTGAGGTACCAAACGATGTCGGAATGCATTGGAACCAAAGCCATAAGCTTTGTGAGCATGTGATAGACAAGAATACCTCAAAATCCCAATCTAAGGTTTTTGGTGAAAATGGGAAGACCCAGGTACTATGCATGTAGTAAATAAACATGTTAAATGAATTAAGATAATAATAACCAAATGAATAAACAGAGTGAACAGTGACTTTTGAATAGTAATACAGCGGAATATGAGTACAAGTAATTGAATTACAGAAAAACTGATAAATAAAAAACAAATTTGGAAAACTTACTTGAATAGCTAAATATGAACTGAAAGATAGAGTTAACAGAGGATATGTGGAGAAAATATAGGAAATTAAGCTAAATACTGAGAGAACTAGAATTTTTTGCGATGATGATGAATGGAGAAGAGGCTTCCTTATATAGCCATCCTGTCTTGAATTTCATTTCGAATTTGAACGAAATTTCAATTTGAATTTCAACGGTGGCCGACATAGCACTGGTCATCGCTGTTCAACTTTTGACTTCTGATTTTTGTTTTAAGCAAAGATGGCCGACATGTACTATTGCACTTTTGAATAAATGGCCGAATCTTTACTGCTGATCGATAGTAAATGGTAGCACTTATAGCCCTTTTGATTTTAGTCGACGAAGATGGCCGACTGATGGAAATGAGGGAGATATTTGATTTGATAGGTACATCTTGTTTTTGTAATAAACAAAATTTATTTAGATACGCGTTTCACCGAGAAACATCTGATCCAAATATTTTTGAATGTTTCAAGTATCTGTTGTATGAACAAAGGAGGGAAAAATTCTTTTGTTCTTTTCTTTTAAATGCCAATTTGATTTTCCCGGCTTTTTTGAATTTTTCTAATCTTTTTTCTTTTTCTTTTTTCTTTTTGTATTTTTTAAATGCCTGTTTTCTTTTCAGCATTTCATTCTTTGATACCTCTTTGTTTTCAGTATCATTAGTGCCTTTTTTCTTTTTAGCACTTAATGTTGATACCTGTTTATTTTCAGTATCCTTGGATATTAATGCCTTGATTTTTTCAGCATTATTTTCTTTTTTATTTTTGAATAAAACATTCTTCTTTTTTAAAGGTAGTCACAAGTCGAAAGGATCTTGCGCACAAGGTCCGCCGTAAGGGTCCGAGCTTGAACTAGCCGAAGAGGATCCTTCTTTATCAGAATTAGTCTTCTTCATCTTGATGAACTGGAGGTAGTCCTTAGCCATCTCAGGATCTTCTTCGAGTAGCTGGAACATTTTGATTTGTTGTTGTGTAAGAGAACTGCTTTGAGGGAGATCATCCTTTGAACTTTTCTTGTTTTTCTTTTCGGTAGAGGAGGAAGTTGAAATTTGTTTCTCCCATTTTGGTTTATTACCGGTTAGGAGAAAATTCTTGATGACTTGAATGTTGCAGAATTGTGTAGAATAATTCTGCCACCATTTAACTTTGAATTCTCTGATTATTGAGATAGGGAAAGGAGCCTGGAAGAACTGGTCAAATGCGAAGTTCCAACATAAGATCCATGGTACTTTGAATTCGGCGTAAAATCGTATCGGTTTTAGATGAGTATCGATAAGGGCTTTAGAGATGCCATCGATAAGATTTTTTGAAATATAATAGGAATAGGCTTCTTGAATAATTGGCGGGTGTATGTCGGGTACAGGTCCGAAATCCATCCACCATTCTAAAAACCAGATGGGGAACATGTGTTTTATGAAATCTGTATGAAATGTAAAAAACCATGAATGGTCAAAGGGTCTCAGGAAAAAGGTCCTGAACCAGGCTTGTTTGTAATCAGGGTAATTGTACCCCTTTGGAATAAATGGCTTTGAGAAACCCTTTTCTGAGAAAGGAGCAAGCCATTCATCAGATTTGAATACTCTTTTAATAATACATTTTGAGAATGATATTCTTGAAGGGTCTTTAGGGTCAGGAGTATGAACTAACTCTATTGATCCAGAATCAATAAGAATGAATTCATAAAAGGTTTGGGTTTTTTGAGTATTATCGGTGTACCATTGGCAACCTTCAGAAAAGTATCTTGAAATAATACTCTTGAGTGTTTTAATATCTGGGGCTTTTTTGAAGTTTGTGAGAGTGACATTATGACATTGTGGTTTGGTAAAATACCCAACAGTGGGTTCATGTTTTTGAGTGGTAGAATTTGAGGCTATAGGTTTTGTTGGAGTGATTGGAGCAGGTGCTCGAGCTATTTGAGAGTAAGGTATATCTGGGGTTACGGCTATTACATTGAACTGATTTTTGATTGGTAGGGTGTTTGAGTAATGATCTGGAGTCTGCAACCTTGGCCGACTCATGTTTCTGTATTATTTTGAAGAAATTCTCGAGTTAGAAAATCGGGTAATGAATTATTCTCTCCTTTAATGTAATCAATTTCGAAATCAAAACTAGAGAGGATAGCTTGCCATCTGGCAAATATTTGTTTTGAAACAATATTCTTGACATCCTTTTGAAGTACTTCTTTAGCAGATTTGCAATCTATTCTTAGTAGGAATTTTTTGTTGAAAATATCGTCTTGAAATTTTGAAATACATAATACAATAGAAAGTATTTCTTTTTTAATTGTTGAATAATTCTTTTGAGGCCCTAGCCAAACGCCAGAATGGAATCGAACAAGTTGTTCGTCATTCTTAGAAATAAATGCATGGGATGTATGCGGTGCATGCATGCATTGTTTTAAAATTCCACCATAGCCAAAATCAGAGGCATCGGTTTCGATTATCATGAATGAGTTAGGTTTTGGTATGCCTAAACAAGGTAGGGAATGAATTTGAGTTTTTATTTTTTTAACAATTTCGGTATGAATATTGGACCAAGGAATTGGGTCCTTTTGGAGTCTTTGAAAAAGGGGTTTACATATTAATCTCATTTTTGGGAAGAAATCAGATATGTAATTTAGACATCCAAGGAATCTTTGGAGTTGATTCTTTTCTTTAATTTCATTTGGGAATTTATTGGCAAATTCAATTGCTCTAGCAATAGGTTTAATTGTTCCTCGGTTAATTTCATGGCCGAGAAATCTTATTTTGGTTTGAAATAATTTGATTTTGGGGGCTGAAATGGCTAACCCATTTTTCTTAACAATATTGAGAAATGAATTAAGATGTTTGAAATGTTGATCGATGTTTTGGGAAAAAATTAGAACATCATCAATATAGACTAAAGAATAGTCCGATTGACTGTTGAATATGTCATTCATAATATTTTGGAATTCGGAGGGAGCATTTTTTAAACCGAAAGGCATTACGTTCCATTCGTAATGTCCAAAGGGTACTGTGAATGCTGTTTTGTATTTATCCTTTTCATCAATTTGGATTTGCCAAAATCCTGATTTGAGGTCGAATTTTGAAAAGATACGAGCATTATGAAGTCTGTTAATGAGATCTCTTTTGTTTGGAATAGGATACCTAATCCATTTGAGTACCTCATTTAAGGGTTTGTAATTTATTACAAGCCTGGGAACTCCTCGTTCTTTCTCGGCTTGGTTGTTGACATAGAAAGCGGCACAGCTCCAAGGGGACTTGGAAGGCCTTATTAATTTTTTAACAAGAAGAGAATCGATTTCTTCCTTGCAAGTGTTCATAAGTTTGTGATTCATTTGAATTGGCCTTGCTTTGGTAGGTATGGCCTTTTCGTTGAAACTAGCAATATAGGGGAGAGAAACAGTGTGTTTTTTTCTTTCCCAAAAAGCATTAGGTAGATCAGAACATACCTCGGCTTTTAGAATTGCTTCAAAGTCTTGAATTTTATTTTGTAGAGGTTTTTGAAGTAATTCTTCTTCTATTTTAAGATAAGGAATTTCTTCCTTAATAGAATTTATGTGAGATTTCTTAAAATTAATGGCATTAATCTGAGAGATATAATGTTTTTGTAAGAGAGAAACCTCTCGTTCTTTTATAGGATTAAGGAAACTGAATCTTATTGATTTTCCCATTATGTCGGTAGTGATAAACTTCACGAAGAATGGTTAAAAGGTCTTCAAAAATTTAAAACTAATATTACATTACTAAATTGGTTTGACGCATACTGTCAGCTAAACAACATTTCAAATGTTTATTCCCTTGATCAAATTAATGTTCAAACTAACCTATACAAAAAATGGAAACTATCTTCAGGTTCCATTATCACCTCTATTCATCCTCCTTTACAAAATATTAAAATTCCTCATGATAAAGGTGCATTTGAACCAAAGCCATAAGCTTTGTGAGCATGTGATAGACAAGAATACCTCAAAATCCCAATGTACAATTTTCGGTGAAAATTACAACTATACCCCTACGAAACTTCGAATGGTGATTTGAGGTACCAAACGATGTCGGAATGCATTGGAACCAAAGCCATAAGCTTTGTGAGCATGTGATAGACAAGAATACCTCAAAATCCCAATCTAAGGTTTTTGGTGAAAATTACAACTATACCCCTATGAAACTTCGAATGTTGATTTCAGGCACCAAACGATGTCGGAATGCATTGGAACCAAAGCGATAAGCTTTGTGAGCATGTGATAGACAAGAATACCTCAAAATCCCAATGTACGATTTTCGGTGAAAATTACAACTATACCCGTACGAAACTTCGAATGGTGATTTGAGGCACCAAACGATGTCGGAATGCATTTTAACCAAAGCCATAAGCTTTGTGAGATTGTGATAGATAAGAATACCTCAAAATCCCAATGTACGATTTTCGGTGAAAATTACAACTATACCCCTACGAAACTTCGAATTGTGATTAGAGGCACCAAACGATGTCGGAATGTATTGGAACCAAAGCCATAAGCTTTGTGAGCATGTGATAGACAAGAATACCTCAAAAGCCCAATGTACGATTTTCGGTGAAAATTACAACTATACCCGTACGAAACTTCGAATGGTGATTTGAGGCACCAAACGATGTCGGAATGCATTGAAACCAAAGCCATAAGCTTTGTGAGCATGTTATAGACATGAATACCTCAAAATCCCAATGTACGATTTTCGGTAAAAATTACAACTATACCCCTACGAAACTTTGAGTGGTGATTTGAGGCACCAAACGATGTCAGAATGCATTGGAACCAAAGCCATAATCTTTGTGAGCATGTGATAGACAAGAATACCTCAAAATCTCAATGTACGATTTTCGGTGAAAATTACAACTATACCCCTACGATACTTCGAATTGTGATTTGAGGCACCAAACGATGTCGGAATGTATTGGAACCAAAGCCATAAGCTTTGTGAGCATGTGATAGACAAGAATACCTCAAAATCCCAATGTATGATTTTCGGTGAAAATTACTACTATACCCCTACGAAACTTCGAATGGTGATTAGAGGCACCGAACGATGTCGGAATGAATTGGAACAAAAGCCATAAGCTTTGTGAGCATGTGATAGACAAGAATACCTCAAAAGCCCAATGTACGATTTTTTGTGAAAATTACAACTATACCCGTACGAAACTTCGAATGGTGATTTGAGGCACCAAACGATGTCGGAATGCATTGGAACCTAAGCCATAAGCTTTGTGAGCATGTGATAGACAAGAATACCTCAAAATCCCAATGTACGATTTTCGGTGAAATTACAACTATACCCCTACGAAACTTCGAATGGTGATTTGAGGCACTAAACGATGTCGGAATGCATTGGAACCAATGCCATAAGCTTTGTGAGCATGTGATAGACAAGAATACCTCAAAATCCCAATGTACGATTTTCGGTGAAAATTACAACTATACCCGTACAAAACTTCGAATGGTGATTTGAGGCACCAAACGATGTCGGAATGCATTGGAAACAAAGCTATAAGCTTTGTGAGCATGTGATAGACAAGAATGCCTCAAAATCCCAATGTACAATTTTCAGTGAAAATTACAACTATACCCATACGAAACTACGAATGGTGATTTGAGGCACCAAACGATGTCGGAATGCATTGGAACCAAAGCCATAAGCTTTGTGAGCATGTGATAGACAAGAATACCTCAAAAACCCAATGTACGATTTTCGGTGAAATTACAACTATACCCCTACGAAACTTCGAATGGTGATTTGAGGCACTAAACGATGTCGGAATGCATTGGAACCAATGCCATAAGCTTTGTGAGCATGTGATAGACAAGAATACCTCAAAATCCCAATGTACGATTTTCGGTGAAAATTACAACTATACCCGTACGAAACTTCGAATGGTGATTTGAGGCACCAAACGATGTCAGAATGCATTGGAACCAAAGCCATAAGCTTTGTAAGCATGTGATAGACAAGAATACCACAAAATCCCAATGTACGATTTTTGGTGAAAATTACAACTATTCATACCCGTACGAAACTTCGAATGGTGATTTGAGGCACCAAACGATGTCGGAATGCATTTGAACCAAAGCCATAAGCTTTGTGAGCATGTGATAGACTAGAATACCTCAAAATCCCTTTGTACGATTTTCGGTGAAAATTACAACTATACCCGTACGAAACTTCGAATGGTGATTTGAGGCACCAAACGATGTCGGAATGCATTGGAACCAAAGCCATACGCTTTGTGAGCATGTGATGCACAAGAATAGCTCAAAATTCCAATGTACGATTTTCGGTAAAATTACAACTATACCCGTACCAAAACTTCGAATGGTGATTTGAGGCACCAAACGGTGTTGGAATGCATTGGAACCAAAGCGATAAGCTTTGTGAGCATGTGATAGACAAGAATACCTCAAAATCCCAATGTACTATTTTCGCTGAAAATTACAACTATACCCGTACGAAACTTCGAATGGTGATTTGAGGCACCAAACGATGTCGGAATGCATTGTAACCAAAGCCATAAGCTTTGTGAGATTGTGATAGACAAGAATACCTCAAAATCCCAATGTACGCTTTTCGGTGAAAATTACAACTATACCCCTACGATACTTCAAATTGTGATTGAGGCACCAAACGATGTCGGAATGTATTGGAACCAAAGCCATAAGCTTTGTGAGCATGTGATAGTCAAGAATACCTCAAAAGCCCAATGTACGATTTTCGGTGAAAATTACAACTATACCCGTACGAAACTTCGAATGGTGATTTGAGGCACCAAACGATGTCGGAATGCATTGAAACCAAAGCCATAAGCTTTGTGAGCATGTGATAGACATGAATACCTCAAAATCCCAATGTACGATTTTCGGTAAAAATTACAACTATACCCCTACGAAACTTTGAGTGGTGATTTGAGGCACCAAACGATGTCAGAATGCATTGGAACCAAAGCCATAATCTTTGTGAGCATGTGATAGACAAGAATACCTCAAAATCCCAATGTACGATTTTCGGTGAAAATTACAACTATACCCCTACGATACTTCGAATTGTGATTTGAGGCACCAAAGATGTCGGAATGTATTGGAACCAAAGCCATAAGCTTTGTGAGCATGTGATAGACAAGAATACCTCAAAATCCCAATGTATGATTTTCGGTGAAAATTACTACTATACCCCTACGAAACTTCGAATGGTGATTTGAGGCACCGAACGATGTCGGAATGAATTGGAACCAAAGCCATAAGCTTTGTGAGCATGTGATAGACAAGAATACCTCAAAAGCCCAATGTACGATTTTTTGTGAAAATTACAACTATACCCGTACGAAACTTCGAATGGTGATTTGAGGCACCAAACGATGTCGGAATGCATTGGAACCAAAGCCATAAGCTTTGTGAGCATGTGATAGACAAGAATACCTCAAAATCCCAATGTACGATTTTCGGTGAAATTACAACTATACCCCTACGAAACTTCGAATGGTGATTTGAGGCACTAAACGATGTCGGAATGCATTGGAACCAATGCCATAAGCTTTGTGAGCATGTGATAGACATGAATACCTCAAAATCCCAATGTACGATTTTCGGTGAAAATTACAACTATACCCGTACGAAACTTCGAATGGTGATTTGAGGCACCAAACGATGTCGGAATGCATTGGAAACAAAGCTATAAGCTTTGTGAGCATGTGATAGACAAGAATGCCTCAAAATCTCAATGTACGATTTTCGGTGAAAATTACAACTATACCCATACGAAACTACGAATGGTGATTTGAGGCACCAAACGATGTCGGAATGCATTGTAACCAAAGCCATAAGCTTTGTGAGCATGTGATAGACAAGAATACCTCAAAATCCCAATGTACGATTTTCGGTGAAAATTACAACTATACCCCTACGAAACTTTGAATGGTGATTTGAGGCACCAAACGATGTCGAAATGCATTGGAACCAAAGCCATAACCTTTGTGAGCATGTGATAGACAAGAATACCTCAAAATCCCAATGTACGATTTTTGGTGAAAATTACAACTATACATACCCGTACGAAACTTCGAATGGTGATTTGTGGCACCAAACGATGTCGCAATGCATTGGAACCAAAGCCATAAACTTTTTGAGCCTGTGATAGACAAGAATACTTCAAAATCCCAATGTACGATTTTCGGTGAAAATTACAATTATACCCCTACGAAACTTCGAATGGTGATTTGAGGCACCAAACGATGTCGAAATGCATTGAAACCAAAGCCATAAGCTTTGTGAGCATGTGATAGACAAGAATACCTCAAAATCCCAATGTACAATTTTCGGTGAAAATTACAACTATACCCCTATGAAACTTCGAATGGTGATTTGGGGCACCAAACGATGTCGGAATGCATTGGAACCAAAGCCACAAGCTTTGTGAGCATGTGATAGACAAGAATACCTACCCATATGAATCTTCGAATGGTGATTTGAGGCACCAAACGATGTCGGAATGCATTGGAACCAAAGCCATAAGCTTTGTGAGCATGTGATAGACAAGAATACCTCAAAAACCCAATGTACGATTTTCGGTGAAATTACAACTATACCCCTACGAAACTTCGAATGGTGATTTGAGGCACTAAACGATGTCGGAATGCATTGGAACCAATGCCATAAGCTTTGTGAGCATGTGATAGACAAGAATACCTCAAAATCCCAATGTACGATTTTCGGTGAAAATTACAACTATACCCGTACGAAACTTCGAATGGTGATTTGAGGCACCAAACGATGTCGGAATGCATTGGAAACAAAGCTATAAGCTTTGTTAGCATGTGATAGACAAGAATGCCTCAAAATCCCAATGTACAATTTTCAGTGAAAATTACAACTATACCCATACGAAACTACGAATGGTGATTTGAGGCACCAAACGATGTCGGAATGCATTGGAACCAAAGCCATAAGCTTTGTGAGCATGTGATAGACAAGAATACCTCAAAAACCCAATGTACGATTTTCGGTGAAATTACAACTATACCCCTACGAAACTTCGAATGGTGATTTGAGGCACTAAACGATGTCGGAATGCATTGGAACCAATGCCATAAGCTTTGTGAGCATGTGATAGACAAGAATACCTCAAAATCCCAATGTACGATTTTCGGTGAAAATTACAACTATACCCGTACGAAACTTCGAATGGTGATTTGAGGCACCAAACGATGTCAGAATGCATTGGAACCAAAGCCATAAGCTTTGTAAGCATGTGATAGACAAGAATACCACAAAATCCCAATGTACGATTTTTGGTGAAAATTACAACTATTCATACCCGTACGAAACTTCGAATGGTGATTTGAGGCACCAAACGATGTCGGAATGCATTTGAACCAAAGCCATAAGCTTTGTGAGCATGCGATAGACAAGAATACCTCAAAATCCCTTTGTACGATTTTCGGTGAAAATTACAACTATACCCGTACGAAACTTCGAATGGTGATTTGAGGCACCAAACGATGTCGGAATGCATTGGAACCAAAGCCATACGCTTTGTGAGCATGTGATGCACAAGAATAGCTCAAAATTCCAATGTACGATTTTCGGTAAAATTACAACTATACCCGTACCAAAACTTCGAATGGTGATTTGAGGCACCAAACGGTGTTGGAATGCATTGGAACCAAAGCGATAAGCTTTGTGAGCATGTGATAGACAAGAATACCTCAAAATCCCAATGTACTATTTTCGCTGAAAATTACAACTATACCCGTACGAAACTTCGAATGGTGATTTGAGGCACCAAACGATGTCGGAATGCATTGTAACCAAAGCCATAAGCTTTGTGAGATTGTGATAGACAAGAATACCTCAAAATTCCAATGTACGCTTTTCGGTGAAAATTACAACTATACCCCTACGATACTTCAAATTGTGATTGAGGCACCAAACGATGTCGGAATGTATTGGAACCAAAGCCATAAGCTTTGTGAGCATGTGATAGTCAAGAATACCTCAAAAGCCCAATGTACGATTTTCGGTGAAAATTACAACTATACCCGTACGAAACTTCGAATGGTGATTTGAGGCACCAAACGATGTCGGAATGCATTGAAACCAAAGCCATAAGCTTTGTGAGCATGTGATAGACATGAATACCTCAAAATCCCAATGTACGATTTTCGGTAAAAATTACAACTATACCCCTACGAAACTTTGAGTGGTGATTTGAGGCACCAAACGATGTCAGAATGCATTGGAACCAAAGCCATAATCTTTGTGAGCATGTGATAGACAAGAATACCTCAAAATCCCAATGTACGATTTTCGGTGAAAATTACAACTATACCCCTACGATACTTCGAATTGTGATTTGAGGCACCAAAGATGTCGGAATGTATTGGAACCAAAGCCATAAGCTTTGTGAGCATGTGATAGACAAGAATACCTCAAAATCCCAATGTATGATTTTCGGTGAAAATTACTACTATACCCCTACGAAACTTCGAATGGTGATTTGAGGCACCGAACGATGTCGGAATGAATTGGAACCAAAGCCATAAGCTTTGTGAGCATGTGATAGACAAGAATACCTCAAAAGCCCAATGTACGATTTTTTGTGAAAATTACAACTATACCCGTACGAAACTACGAATGGTGATTTGAGGCACCAAACGATGTCGGAATGCATTGGAACCAAAGCCATAAGCTTTGTGAGCATGTGATAGACAAGAATACCTCAAAATCCCAATGTACGATTTTCGGTCAAATTACAACTATACCCCTACGAAACTTCGAATGGTGATTTGAGGCACTAAACGATGTCGGAATGCATTGGAACCAATGCCATAAGCTTTGTGAGCATGTGATAGACAAGAATACCTCAAAATCCCAATGTACGATTTTCGGTGAAAATTACAACTATACCCGTACGAAACTTCGAATGGTGATTTGAGGCACCAAACGATGTCGAAATGCATTGGAACCAAAGCGATAAGCTTTGTGAGCATGTGATAGACAAGAATACCTCAAAATCCCAATGTACTATTTTCGCTGAAAATTACAACTATACCCGTACGAAACTTCGAATGGTGATTTGAGGCACCAAACGATGTCGGAATGCATTGTAACCAAAGCCATAAGCTTTGTGAGATTGTGATAGACAAGAATACCTCAAAATCCCAATGTACGCTTTTCGGTGAAAATTACAACTATACCCCTACGGTACTTCAAATTGTGATTGAGGCACCAAACGATGTCGGAATGTATTGGAACCAAAGCCATAAGCTTTGTGAGCATGTGATAGTCAAGAATACCTCAAAAGCCCAATGTACGATTTTCGGTGAAAATTACAACTATACCCGTACGAAACTTCGAATGGTGATTTGAGGCACCAAACGATGTCGGAATGCATTGAAACCAAAGCCATAAGCTTTGTGAGCATGTGATAGACATGAATACCTCAAAATCCCAATGTACGATTTTCGGTAAAAATTACAACTATACCCCTACGAAACTTTGAGTGGTGATTTGAGGCACCAAACGATGTCAGAATGCATTGGAACCAAAGCCATAATCTTTGTGAGCATGTGATAGACAAGAATACCTCAAAATCCCAATGTACGATTTTCGGTGAAAATTACAACTATACCCCTACGATACTTCGAATTGTGATTTGAGGCACCAAAGATGTCGGAATGTATTGGAACCAAAGCCATAAGCTTTGTGAGCATGTGATAGACAAGAATACCTCAAAATCCCAATGTACGATTTTCGGTCAAATTACAACTATACCCCTACGAAACTTCGAATGGTGATTTGAGGCACTAAACGATGTCGGAATGCATTGGAACCAATGCCATAAGCTTTGTGAGCATGTGATAGACAAGAATACCTCAAAATCCCAATGTACGATTTTCGGTGAAAATTACAACTATACCCGTACGAAACTTCGAATGGTGATTTGAGGCACCAAACGATGTCGAAATGCATTGGAAACAAAGCCATAACCTTTGTGAGCATGTGATAGACAAGAATGCCTCAAAATCCCAATGTACGATTTTCGGTGAAAATTACAACTATACCCATACGAAACTACGAATGGTGATTTGAGGCACCAAACGATGTCGGAATGCATTGTAACCAAAGCCATAAGCTTTGTGAGCATGTGATAGACAAGAATACCTCAAAATCCCAATGTACGATTTTTGGTGAAAATTACAACTATACATACCCGTACGAAACTTCGAATGGTGATTTGTGGCACCAAACGATGTCGCAATGCATTGGAACCAAAGCCATAAACTTTTTGAGCCTGTGATAGACAAGAATACTTCAAAATCCCAATGTACGATTTTCGGTGAAAATTACAACTATACCCCTACGAAACTTCGAATGGTGATTTGAGGCACCAAACGATGTCGGAATGCATTGAAACCAAAGCCATAAGCTTTGTGAGCATGTGATAGACAAGAATACCTCAAAATCCCAATGTACAATTTTCGGTGAAAATTACAACTATACCCCTATGAAACTTCGAATGGTGATTTGGGGCACCAAACGATGTCGGAATGCATTGGAACCAAAGCCACAAGCTTTGTGAGCATGTGATAGACAAGAATACCTACCCATATGAATCTTCGAATGGTGATTTGAGGCACCAAACGATGTCGGAATGCATTGGAACCAAAGCCATAAGCTTTGTGAGCATGTGATAGACAAGAATACCTCAAAAACCCAATGTACGATTTTCGGTGAAATTACAACTATACCCCTACGAAACTTCGAATGGTGATTTGAGGCACTAAACGATGTCGGAATGCATTGGAACCAATGCCATAAGCTTTGTGAGCATGTGATAGACAAGAATACCTCAAAATCCCAATGTACGATTTTCGGTGAAAATTACAACTATACCCGTACGAAACTTCGAATGGTGATTTGAGGCACCAAACGATGTCGGAATGCATTGGAAACAAAGCTATAAGCTTTGTTAGCATGTGATAGACAAGAATGCCTCAAAATCCCAATGTACAATTTTCAGTGAAAATTACAACTATACCCATACGAAACTACGAATGGTGATTTGAGGCACCAAACGATGTCGGAATGCATTGGAACCAAAGCCATAAGCTTTGTGAGCATGTGATAGACAAGAATACCTCAAAAACCCAATGTACGATTTTCGGTGAAATTACAACTATACCCCTACGAAACTTCGAATGGTGATTTGAGGCACTAAACGATGTCGGAATGCATTGGAACCAATGCCATAAGCTTTGTGAGCATGTGATAGACAAGAATACCTCAAAATCCCAATGTACGATTTTCGGTGAAAATTACAACTATACCCGTACGAAACTTCGAATGGTGATTTGAGGCACCAAACGATGTCAGAATGCATTGGAACCAAAGCCATAAGCTTTGTAAGCATGTGATAGACAAGAATACCACAAAATCCCAATGTACGATTTTTGGTGAAAATTACAACTATTCATACCCGTACGAAACTTCGAATGGTGATTTGAGGCACCAAACGATGTCGGAATGCATTTGAACCAAAGCCATAAGCTTTGTGAGCATGTGATAGACAAGAATACCTCAAAATCCCTTTGTACGATTTTCGGTGAAAATTACAACTATACCCGTACGAAACTTCGAATGGTGATTTGAGGCACCAAACGATGTCGGAATGCATTGGAACCAAAGCCATACGCTTTGTGAGCATGTGATGCACAAGAATAGCTCAAAATTCCAATGTACGATTTTCGGTAAAATTACAACTATACCCGTACCAAAACTTCGAATGGTGATTTGAGGCACCAAACGGTGTTGGAATGTATTGGAACCAAAGCGATAAGCTTTGTGAGCATGTGATAGACAAGAATACCTCAAAATCCCAATGTACTATTTTCGCTGAAAATTACAACTATACCCGTACGAAACTTCGAATGGTGATTTGAGGCACCAAACGATGTCGGAATGCATTGTAACCAAAGCCATAAGCTTTGTGAGATTGTGATAGACAAGAATACCTCAAAATCCCAATGTACGCTTTTCGGTGAAAATTACAACTATACCCCTACGATACTTCAAATTGTGATTGAGGCACCAAACGATGTCGGAATGTATTGGAACCAAAGCCATAAGCTTTGTGAGCATGTGATAGTCAAAAATACCTCAAAAGCCCAATGTACGATTTTCGGTGAAAATTACAACTATACCCGTACGAAACTTCGAATGGTGATTTGAGGCACCAAACGATGTCGGAATGCATTGAAACCAAAGCCATAAGCTTTGTGAGCATGTGATAGACATGAATACCTCAAAATCCCAATGTACGATTTTCGGTAAAAATTACAACTATACCCCTACGAAACATTGAGTGGTGATTTGAGGCACCAAACGATGTCAGAATGCATTGGAACCAAAGCCATAATCTTTGTGAGCATGTGATAGACAAGAATACCTCAAAATCCCAATGTACGATTTTCGGTGAAAATTACAACTATACCCCTACGATACTTCGAATTGTGATTTGAGGCACCAAAGATGTCGGAATGTATTGGAACCAAAGCCATAAGCTTTGTGAGCATGTGATAGACAAGAATACCTCAAAATCCCAATGTATGATTTTCGGTGAAAATTACTACTATACCCCTACGAAACTTCGAATGGTGATTTGAGGCACCGAACGATGTCGGAATGAATTGGAACCAAAGCCATAAGCTTTGTGAGCATGTGATAGACAAGAATACCTCAAAAGCCCAATGTACGATTTTTTGTGAAAATTACAACTATACCCGTACGAAACTTCGAATGGTGATTTGAGGCACCAAACGATGTCGGAATGCATTGGAACCAAAGCCATAAGCTTTGTGAGCATGTGATAGACAAGAATACCTCAAAATCCCAATGTACGATTTTCGGTGAAATTACAACTATACCCCTACGAAACTTCGAATGGTGATTTGAGGCACTAAACGATGTCGGAATGCATTGGAACCAATGCCATAAGCTTTGTGAGCATGTGATAGACAAGAATACCTCAAAATCCCAATGTACGATTTTCGGTGAAAATTACAACTATACCCCTACGAAACTTTGAATGGTGATTTGAGGCACCAAACGATGTCGAAATGCATTGGAACCAAAGCCATAACCTTTGTGAGCATGTGATAGACAAGAATACCTCAAAATCCCAATGTACGATTTTTGGTGAAAATTACAACTATACATACCCGTACGAAACTTCGAATGGTGATTTGTGGCACCAAACGATGTCGCAATGCATTGGAACCAAAGCCATAAACTTTTTGAGCCTGTGATAGACAAGAATACTTCAAAATCCCAATGTACGATTTTCGGTGAAAATTACAACTATACCCCTACGAAACTTCGAATGGTGATTTGAGGCACCAAACGATGTCGGAATGCATTGAAACCAAAGCCATAAGCTTTGTGAGCATGTGATAGACAAGAATACCTCAAAATCCCAATGTACAATTTTCGGTGAAAATTACAACTATACCCCTATGAAACTTCGAATGGTGATTTGGGGCACCAAACGATGTCGGAATGCATTGGAACCAAAGCCACAAGCTTTGTGAGCATGTGATAGACAAGAATACCTACCCCTATGAATCTTCGAATGGTGATTTGAGGCACCAAACGATGTCGGAATGCATTGGAACCAAAGCCATAAGCTTTGTGAGCATGTGATAGACAAGAATACCTCAAAAACCCAATGTACGATTTTCGGTGAAATTACAACTATACCCCTACGAAACTTCGAATGGTGATTTGAGGCACTAAACGATGTCGGAATGCATTGGAACCAATGCCATAAGCTTTGTGAGCATGTGATAGACAAGAATACCTCAAAATCCCAATGTACGATTTTCGGTGAAAATTACAACTATACCCGTACGAAACTTCGAATGGTGATTTGAGGCACCAAACGATGTCAGAATGCATTGGAACCAAAGCCATAAGCTTTGTAAGCATGTGATAGACAAGAATACCACAAAATCCCAATGTACGATTTTTGGTGAAAATTACAACTATTCATACCCGTACGAAACTTCGAATGGTGATTTGAGGCACCAAACGATGTCGGAATGCATTTGAACCAAAGCCATAAGCTTTGTGAGCATGTGATAGACAAGAATACCTCAAAATCTCTTTGTACGATTTTCGGTGAAAATTACAACTATACCCGTACGAAACTTCGAATGGTGATTTGAGGCACCAAACGATGTCGGAATGCATTGGAACCAAAGCCATACGCTTTGTGAGCATGTGATGCACAAGAATACCTCAAAATTCCAATGTACGATTTTCGGTAAAATTACAACTATACCCGTACCAAAACTTCGAATAGTGATTTGAGGCACCAAACGATGTTGGAATGCATTGGAACCAAAGCCATAAGCTTTGTGAGCATGTGATAGACAAGAATACCTCAAAATCCCAATGTACTATTTTCGCTGAAAATTACAACTATACTCGTACGAAACTTCGAATGGTGATTTGAGGCACCAAACGATGTCGGAATGCATTGGAACCAAAGCGATAAGCTTTGTGAGCATGTGATAGACAAGAATACCTAAAAATCCAATGTACGATTTTCGGTGAAAATTACAACTATACCCCTATGAAACTTCGAATGGTGATTTGGGGCACCAAACGATGTCGGAATGCATTGGAACCAAAGCCACAAGCTTTGTGAGCATGTGATAGACAAGAATACCTACCCCTATGAATCTTCGAATGGTAATTTGAGGCACCAAACGATGTCGGAATGCATTGGAACCAAAGCCATAAGCTTTGTGAGCATGTGATAGACAAGAATACCTCAAAAACCCAATGTACGATTTTCGGTGAAATTACAACTATACCCCTACGAAACTTCGAATGGTGATTTGAGGCACTAAACGATGTCGGAATGCATTGGAACCAATGCCATAAGCTTTGTGAGCATGTGATAGACAAGAATACCTCAAAATCCCAATGTACGATTTTCGGTGAAAATTACAACTATACCCGTACGAAACTTCGAATGGTGATTTGAGGCACCAAACGATGTCAGAATGCATTGGAACCAAAGCCATAAGCTTTGTAAGCATGTGATAGACAAGAATACCACAAAATCCCAATGTACGATTTTTGGTGAAAATTACAACTATTCATACCCGTACGAAACTTCGAATGGTGATTTGAGGCACCAAACGATGTCGGAATGCATTTGAACCAAAGCCATACGCTTTGTGAGCATGTGATGCACAAGAATACCTCAAAATTCCAATGTACGATTTTCGGTAAAATTACAACTATACCCGTACCAAAACTTCGAATGGTGATTTGAGGCACCAAACGATGTTGGAATGCATTGGAACCAAAGCCATAAGCTTTGTGAGCATGTGATAGACAAGAATACCTCAAAATCCCAATGTACTATTTTCGCTGAAAATTACAACTATACTCGTACGAAACTTCGAATGGTGATTTGAGGCACCAAACGATGTCGGAATGCATTGGAACCAAAGCGATAAGCTTTGTGAGCATGTGATAGACAAGAATACCTAAAAATCCAATGTACGATTTTCGGTGAAAATTACAACTATACCCCAACGAAACTTTGAATGGTGATTGAGGCACCAAAAGATGTCGGAATGCATTGGAACCAAAGCCATAAGCTTTGTGAGCATGTGATAGACAAGAATACCTCAAAATCCCAATGTACGATTTTCAGTGAAAATTACAACTTTACTCCTACGAAACTTCGAATGGTGATTTGAGGCACCAAACGATGTCGGAATGCATTGAAACCAAAGCCATAAGCTTTGTGAGCATGTGATAGACATGAATACCTCAAAATCCCAATGTACGATTTTTGATAAAAATTACAACTATACCCCTACGAAACTTTGAGTGGTGATTTGAGGCACCAAACGATGTCAGAATGCAATGGAACCAAAGCCATAATCTTTGTGAGCATGTGATAGACAAGAATACCTCAAAATCCCAATGTACGATTTTCGGTGAAAATTACAACTATACCCCTACGATACTTCGAATTGTGATTTGAGGCACCAAACGATGTCGGAATGTATTGGAACCAAAGCCATAAGCTTTGTGAGCATGTGATAGACAAGAATACCTCAAAATCCCAATGTATGATTTTCGGTGAAAATTACTACTATACCCCTACGAAACTTCGAATGGTGATTTGAGGCACCGAACGATGTCGGAATGAATTGGAACCAAAGCCATAAGCTTTGTGAGCATGTGATAGACAAACCTCAAAAGCCCAATGTACGATTTTTTGTGAAAATTACAACTATACCCGTACGAAACTTCGAATGGTGATTTGAGGCACCAAACGATGTCGGAATGCATTGGAACCAAAGCCATAAGCTTTGTGAGCATGTGATAGACAAGAATACCTCAAAAGCCCAATGTACGATTTTCGGTGAAAATTAAAACTATACCCCTACGAAACTTCGAATGGTGATTTGTGGCACCAAACGATGTCGAAATGCATTGGAACCAAAGCCATAACCTTTGTGAGCATGTGATAGTCAAGAATACCTCAAAATCCCAATGTACGATTTTCGGTGAAAATTACAACTATACACCCCTACGAAACTTCGAATGGTGATTTGAGGCACCAAACGATGTCAGATTCGCATTGGAACCAAAGCCATAAGCTTTGTGAGCATGTGATAGACAAGAATACCTCAAAATACCAATGTACGATTTTCGGTGAAAATTACAACCATACCCCTACGAAACTTCGAATGGTGATTTGAGGCACCAAACTATGTCAGAATGTATTGGAACCAAAGCCATAAGCTTTGTGAGCATGTGATAGACAAGAATACCTCAAAATCCCAATGTACGATCTTCGCTGAAAATTACAACTATACCCCTACAAAACTACAAATGGTGATTTGGGGCACCAAACGATGTCGGAATGCATTGGAACCAAAGCCATAAGCTTTGTGAGCATGTGATAGACAAGAATACCTCAAAATCCCAATGTACGATTTTCAGTGAAAATTACAACTTTACTCCTACGAAACTTCGAATGGTGATTTGAGGCACCAAACGATGTCGGAATGCATTGAAACCAAAGCCATAAGCTTTGTGAGCATGTGATAGACATGAATACCTCAAAATCCCAATGTACGATTTTCGGTAAAAATTACAACTATACCCCTACGAAACTTTGAGTGGTGATTTGAGGCACCAAACGATGTCAGAATGCATTGGAACCAAAGCCATAATCTTTGTGAGCATGTGATAGACAAGAATACCTCAAAATCCCAATGTACGATTTTCGGTGAAAATTACAACTATACCCCTACGATACTTCGAATTGTGATTTGAGGCACCAAACGATGTCGGAATGTATTGGAACCAAAGCCATAAGCTTTGTGAGCATGTGATAGACAAGAATACCTCAAAATTCCAATGTATGATTTTCGGTGAAAATTACTACTATACCCCTACGAAACTTCGAATGGTGATTTGAGGCACCGAACGATGTCGGAATGAATTGGAACCAAAGCCATAAGCTTTGTGAGCATGTGATAGACAAGAATACCTCAAAAGCCCAATGTACGATTTTTTGTGAAAATTACAACTATACCCGTACGAAACTTCGAATGGTGATTTGAGGCACCAAACGATGTCGGAATGCATTGGAACCAAAGCCATAAGCTTTGTGAGCATGTGATAGACAAGAATACCTCAAAAACCCAATGTACGATTTTCGGTGAAATTACAACTATACCCCTACGAAACTTTGAATGGTGATTTGAGGCACCAAACGATGTCGAAATGCATTGGAACCAAAGCCATAGCCTTTGTGAGCATGTGATAGACAAGAATACCTCAAAATCCCAATGTACGATTTTTGGTGAAAATTACAACTATACATACCCGTACGAAATTTCGAATGGTGATTTGTGCCACCAAACGATGTCGCAATGCATTGGAACCAAAGCCATAAACTTTTTGAGCTTGTGATAGACAAGAATACTTCAAAATCCCAATGTACGATTTTCGGTGAAAATTACAACTATACCCCTACGAAACTTCGAATGGTGATTTGAGGCACCAAACGATGTCGGAATGCATTGGAACCAAAGCCATAAGCTTTGTGAGCATGTGATAGACAAGAATGCCTCAAAATCCCAATATACGATTTTCGGTGAAAATTACAACTATACCCAAACGAAACTACGAATGGTGATTTGAGGCACCAAACGATGTCGGAATGCATTGGAACCAAAGCCATAAGCTTTGTGAGCATGTGATAGACAAGAATACCTCAAAAACCCAATGTACGATTTTCGGTGAAATTACAACTATACCCCTACGAAACTTCGAATGGTGATTTGAGGCACTAAACGATGTCGGAATGCATTGGAACCAAAGCCACAAGCTTTGTGAGCATGTGATAGACAAGAATACCTCAAAATCCCAATGTACGATTTTCGGTGAAAATTACAACTATACCCGTACGAAACTTCGAATGGTGATTTGAGGCACCAAACGATGTCAGAATGCATTGGAACCAAAGCCATAAGCTTTGTAAGCATGTGATAGACAAGAATACCACAAAATCCCAATGTACGATTTTTGGTGAAAATTACAACTATTCATACCCGTACGAAACTTCGAATGGTGATTTGAGGCACCAAACGATGTCGGAATGCATTTGAACCAAAGCCATAAGCTTTGTGAGCATGTGATAGACAAGAATACCTCAAAATCCCTTTGTACGATTTTCGGTGAAAATTACAACTATACCCGTACGAAACTTCGAATGGTAATTTGAGGCACCAAACGATGTCGGAATGCATTGGAACCAAAGCCATACGCTTTGTGAGCATGTGATGCACAAGAATACCTCAAAATTCCAATGTACAATTTTCGGTAAAATTACAACTATACCCGTACCAAAACTTCGAATGGTGATTTGAGGCACCAAACGATGTTGGAATGCATTGGAACCAAAGCCATAAGCTTTGTGAGCATGTGATAGACAAGAATACCTCAAAATCCCAATGTACTATTTTCGCTGAAAATTACAACTATACCCGTACGAAACTTCGAATGGTGATTTGAGGCACCAAACGATGTCGGAATGCATTGGAACCAAAGCGATAAGCTTTGTGAGCATGTGATAGACAAGAATACCTAAAAATCCAATGTACGATTTTCGGTGAAAATTACAACTATACCCCAACGAAACTTTGAATGGTGATTGAGGCACCAAACGATGTCGGAATGCATTGGAACCAAAGCCATAAGCTTTGTGAGCATGTGATAGACAAGAATACCTCAAAATCCCAATGTACGATTTTCAGTGAAAATTACAACTTTACTCCTACGTAACTTCGAATGGTGATTTGAGGCACCAAACGATGTCGGAATGCATTGAAACCAAAGCCATAAGCTTTGTGAGCATGTGATAGACATGAATACCTCAAAATCCCAATGTACGATTTTCGGTAAAAATTACAACTATACCCCTACGAAACTTTGAGTGGTGATTTGAGGCACCAAACGATGTCAGAATGCATTGGAACCAAAGCTATAATCTTTGTGAGCATGTGATAGACAAGAATACCTCAAAATTCTAATGTACGATTTTCGGTGAAAATTACAACTATACCCCTACGAAACTTCGAATGGTGATTTGGGGCACCAAACGATGTCGGAATGCATTGGAACCAAAGCCACAAGCTTTGTGAGCATGTGATAGACAAGAATACCTACCCCTATGAATCTTCGAATGGTGATTTGAGGCACCAAACGATGTCGGAATGCATTGGAACCAAAGCCATAAGCTTTGTGAGCATGTGATAGACAAGAATACCTCAAAAATCCAATGTACGATTTTCGGTGAAATTACAACTATACCCCTACGAAACTTCGAATGGTGATTTGAGGCACTAAACGATGTCGGAATGCATTGGAACCAATGCCATAAGCTTTGTGAGCATGTGATAGACAAGAATACCTCAAAATCCCAATGTACGATTTTCGGTGAAAATTACAACTATACCCGTACGAAACTTCGAATGGTGATTTGAGGCACCAAACGATGTCAGAATGCATTGGAACCAAAGCCATAAGCTTTGTAAGCATGTGATAGACAAGAATACCACAAAATCCCAATGTACGATTTTTGGTGAAAATTACAACTATTCATACCCGTACGAAACTTCGAATGGTGATTTGAGGCACCAAACGATGTCGGAATGCATTTGAACCAAAGCCATAAGCTTTGTGAGCATGTGATAGACAAGAATACTTCAAAATCGCTTTGTACGATTTTCGGTGAAAATTACAACTATACCCGTACGAAACTTCGAATGGTGATTTGAGGCACCAAACGATGTCGGAATGCATTGGAACCACAGCCATACGCTTTGTGAGCATGTGATGCACAAGAATAGCTCAAAATTCCAATGTACGATTTTCGGTAAAATTACAACTATACCCGTACCAAAACTTCGAATGGTGATTTGAGGCACCAAACGATGTTGGAATGCATTGGAACCAAAGCGATAAGCTTTGTGAGCATGTGATAGACAAGAATACCTCAAAATCCCAATGTACTATTTTCGCTGAAAATTACAACTATACCCGTACGAAACTTCGAATGGTGATTTGAGGCACCAAACGATGTCGAAATGCATTGTAACCAAAGCCATAAGCTTTGTGAGATTGTGATAGACAAGAATACCTCAAAATCCCAATGTACGCTTTTCGGTGAAAATTACAACTATACCCCTACGATACTTCAAATTGTGATTGAGGCACCAAACGATGTCGGAATGTATTGGAACCAAAGCCATAAGCTTTGTGAGCATGTGATAGTCAAGAATACCTCAAAAGCCCAATGTACGATTTTCGGTGAAAATTACAACTATACCCGTACGAAACTTCGAATGGTGATTTGAGGCACCAAACGATGTCGGAATGCATTGAAACCAAAGCCATAAGCTTTGTGAGCATGTGATAGACATTAATACCTCAAAATCCCAATGTACGATTTTCGGTGAAAATTACAACTATACCCCTACGATACTTCGAATTGTGATTTGAGGTACCAAACGATGTCGGAATGTATTGGAACCAAAGCCATAAGCTTTGTGAGCATGTGATAGACAAGAATACCTCAAAATTCCAATGTATGATTTTCGGTGAAAATTACTACTATACCCCTACGAAACTTCGAATGGTGATTTGAGGCACAGAACGATATCGGAATGAATTGGAACCAAAGCCATAAGCTTTGTGAGCATGTGATAGACAAGAATACCTCAAAAGCCCAATGTACGTTTTTTTGTGAAAATTACAACTATACCCGTACGAAACTTCGAATGGTGATTTGAGGCACCAAACGATGTCGGAATGCATTGGAACCAAAGCCATAAGCTTTGTGAGCATGTGATAGACAAGAATACCTCAAAATCCCAATGTACGATTTTCGGTGAAATTACAACTATACCCCTACGAAACTTCGAATGGTGATTTGAGGCACTAAACGATGTCGGAATGCATTGGAACCAATGCCATAAGCTTTGTGAGCATGTGATAGACAAGAATACCTCAAAATCTCAATGTACGATTTTCGGTGAAAATTACAACTATACCCGTACGAAACTTCGAATGGTGATTTGAGGCACCAAACGATGTCGGAATGCATTGGAAACAAAGCTATAAGCTTTGTGAGCATGTGATAGACAAGAATGCCTCAAAATCCTAATGTACGATTTTCGGTGAAAATTACAACTATACCCATACGAAACTACGAATGGTGATTTGAGGCACCAAACGATGTCGGAATGCATTGTAACCAAAGCCATAAGCTTTGTGAGCATGTGATAGACAAGAATACCTCAAAATCCCAATGTACGATTTTCGGTGAAAATTACAACTATACCCCTACGAAACTTTCAATGGGGATTTGAGGCACCAAACGATGTCGAAATGCATTGGAACCAAAGCCATAACCTTTGTGAGCATGTGATAGACAAGAATACCTCAAAATCCCAATGTACGATTTTTGGTGAAAATTACAACTATACATACCCGTACGAAACTTCGAATGGTGATTTGTGGCACCAAACGATGTCGCAATGCATTGGAACCAAAGCCATAAACTTTTTGAGCCTGTGATAGACAAGAATACTTCAAAATCCCAATGTACAATTTTCGGTGAAAATTACAACTATACCCCTACGAAACTTCGAATGGTGATTTGAGGCACCAAACGATGTCGGAATGCATTGAAACCAATGCCATAAGCTTTGTGAGCATGTGATAGACAAGAATACCTCAAAATCCCAATGTACAATTTTCGGTGAAAATTACAACTATACCCCTATGAAACTTCGAATGGTGATTTGGGGCACCAAACGATGTCGGAATGCATTGGAACCAAAGCCACAAGCTTTGTGAGCATGTGATAGACAAGAATACCTACCCCTATGAATCTTCGAATGGTGATTTGAGGCACCAAACGATGTCGGAATGCATTGGAACCAAAGCCATAAGCTTTGTGAGCATGTGATAGACAAGAATACCTCAAAAACCCAATGTACGATTTTCGGTGAAATTACAACTATACCCCTACGAAACTTCGAATGGTGATTTGAGGCACTAAACGATGTCGGAATGCATTGGAACCAATGCCATAAGCTTTGTGAGCATGTGATAGACAAGAATACCTCAAAATCCCAATGTACGATTTTCGGTGAAAATTACAACTATACCCGTACGAAACTTCGAATGGTGATTTGAGGCACCAAACGATGTCAGAATGCATTGGAACCAAAGCCATAAGCTTTGTGAGCATGTGATAGTCAAGAATACCTCAAAATCCCAATGTACGATTTTCGGTGAAAATTACAACTATACACCCCTACGAAACTTCGAATGGTGATTTGAGGCACCAAACGATGTCAGATTCGCATTGGAACCAAAGCCATAAGCTTTGTGAGCATGTGATAGACAAGAATACCACAAAATCCCAATGTACGATTTTTGGTGAAAATTACAACTATTCATACCCGTACGAAACTTCGAATGGTGATTTGAGGCACCAAACGATGTCGGAATGCATTTGAACCAAAGCCATAAGCTTTGTGAGCATGTGATAGACAAGAATACCTCAAAATCCCTTTGTACGATTTTCGGTGAAAATTACAACTATACCCGTACGAAACTTCGAATGGTGATTTGAGGCACCAAACGATGTCGGAATGCATTGGAACCAAAGCCATACGCTTTGTGAGCATGTGATGCACAAGAATACCTCAAAATTCCAATGTACGATTTTCGGTAAAATTACAACTATACCCGTACGAAACTTCGAATGGTGATTTGAGGCACCAAACGATGTCGGAATGCATTGGAACCAAAGCGATAAGCTTTGTGAGCATGTGATAGACAAGAATACCTAAAAATCCAATGTACGATTTTCGGTGAAAATTACAACTATACCCCAACGAAACTTTGAATGGTGATTGAGGCACCAAACGATGTCGGAATGCATTGGAACCAAAGCCATAAGCTTTGTGAGCATGTGATAGACAAGAATACCTCAAAAGCCCAATGTACGTTTTTTTGTGAAAATTACAACTATACCCGTACGAAACTTCGAATGGTGATTTGAGGCACCAAACGATGTCGGAATGCATTGGAACCAAAGCCATAAGCTTTGTGAGCATGTGATAGACAAGAATACCTCAAAATCCCAATGTACGATTTTCGGTGAAAATTACAACTATACCCGTACGAAACTTCGAATGGTGATTTGAGGCACCAAACGATGTCGGAATGCATTGGAAACAAAGCTATAAGCTTTGTGAGCATGTGATAGACAAGAATGCCTCAAAATCCCAATGTACGATTTTCGGTGAAAATTACAACTATACCCCTACGAAACTTCGAATGGTGATTTGAGGCACTAAACGATGTCGGAATGCATTGGAACCAATGCCATAAGCTTTGTGAGCATGTGATAGACAAGAATACCTCAAAATCCCAATGTACGATTTTCGGTGAAAATTACAACTACACCCGTACGAAACTTCGAATGGTGATTTGAGGCACCAAACGATGTCAGAATGCATTGGAACCAAAGCCATAAGCTTTGTGAGCATGTGATAGACAAGAATACCTCAAAATCCCAATGTACGATTTTCGGTGAAATTACAACTATACCCCTACGAAACTTCGAATGGTGATTTGAGGCACTAAACGATGTCGGAATGCATTGGAACCAATGCCATAAGCTTTGTGAGCATGTGATAGACAAGAATACCTCAAAATCCCAATGTACGATTTTCGGTGAAAATTACAACTATACCCGTAGGAAACTTCGAATGGTGATTTGAGGCACCAAACGATGTCGGAATGCATTGGAAACAAAGCTATAAGCTTTGTGAGCATGTGATAGACAAGAATGCCTCAAAATCCCAATGTACGATTTTCGGTGAAAATTACAACTATACCCATACGAAACTACGAATGGTGATTTGAGGCACCAAACGATGTCGGAATGCATTGTAACCAAAGCCATAAGCTTTGTGAGCATGTGATAGACAAGAATACCTCAAAATCCCAATGTACGATTTTCGGTGAAAATTACAACTATACCCCTACGAAACTTTGAATGGTGATTTGAGGCACCAAACGATGTCGAAATGCATTGGAACCAAAGCCATAACCTTTGTGAGCATGTGATAGACAAGAATACCTCAAAATCCCAATGTACGATTTTTGGTGAAAATTACAACTATACATACCCGTACGAAACTTCGAATGGTGATTTGTGGCACCAAACGATGTCGCAATGCATTGGAACCAAAGCCATAAACTTTTTGAGCCTGTGATAGACAAGAATACTTCAAAATCCCAATGTACAATTTTCGGTGAAAATTACAACTATACCCCTACGAAACTTCGAATGGTGATTTGAGGCACCAAACGATGTCGGAATGCATTGAAACCAATGCCATAAGCTTTGTGAGCATGTGATAGACAAGAATACCTCAAAATCCCAATGTACAATTTTCGGTGAAAATTACAACTATACCCCTATGAAACTTCGAATGGTGATTTGGGGCACCAAACGATGTCGGAATGCATTGGAACCAAAGCCACAAGCTTTGTGAGCATGTGATAGACAAGAATACCTACCCCTATGAATCTTCGAATGGTGATTTGAGGCACCAAACGATGTCGGAATGCATTGGAACCAAAGCCATAAGCTTTGTGAGCATGTGATAGACAAGAATACCTCAAAAACCCAATGTACGATTTTCGGTGAAATTACAACTATACCCCTACGAAACTTCGAATGGTGATTTGAGGCACTAAACGATGTCGGAATGCATTGGAACCAATGCCATAAGCTTTGTGAGCATGTGATAGACAAGAATACCTCAAAATCCCAATGTACGATTTTCGGTGAAAATTACAACTATACCCGTACGAAACTTCGAATGGTGATTTGAGGCACCAAACGATGTCAGAATGCATTGGAACCAAAGCCATAAGCTTTGTGAGCATGTGATAGACAAGAATACCTCAAAATCCCAATGTACGATTTTCGGTGAAATTACAACTATACCCCTACGAAACTTCGAATGGTGATTTGAGGCACTAAACGATGTCGGAATGCATTGGAACCAATGCCATAAGCTTTGTGAGCATGTGATAGACAAGAATACCTCAAAATCCCAATGTACGATTTTCGGTGAAAATTACAACTATACCCGTACGAAACTTCGAATGGTGATTTGAGGCACCAAACGATGTCGGAATGCATTGGAAACAAAGCTATAAGCTTTGTGAGCATGTGATAGACAAGAATGCCTCAAAATCCCAATGTACGATTTTCGGTGAAAATTACAACTATACCCATACGAAACTACGAATGGTGATTTGAGGCACCAAACGATGTCGGAATGCATTGTAACCAAAGCCATAAGCTTTGTGAGCATGTGATAGACAAGAATACCTCAAAATCCCAATGTACGATTTTTGGTGAAAATTACAACTATACCCCTACGAAACTTTGAATGGTGATTTGAGGCACCAAACGATGTCGAAATGCATTGGAACCAAAGCCATAACCTTTGTGAGCATGTGATAGACAAGAATACCTCAAAATCCCAATGTACGATTTTTGGTGAAAATTACAACTATACATACCCGTACGAAACTTCGAATGGTGATTTGTGGCACCAAACGATGTCGCAATGCATTGGAACCAAAGCCATAAACTTTTTGAGCCTGTGATAGACAAGAATACTTCAAAATCCCAATGTACAATTTTCGGTGAAAATTACAACTGTACCCCTACGAAACTTCGAATGGTGATTTGAGGCACCAAACGATGTCGGAATGCATTGAAACCAATGCCATAAGCTTTGTGAGCATGTGATAGACAAGAATACCTCAAAATCCCAATGTACAATTTTCGGTGAAAATTACAACTATACCCCTATGAAACTTCGAATGGTGATTTGGGGCACCAAACGATGTCGGAATGCATTGGAACCAAAGCCACAAGCTTTGTGAGCATGTGATAGACAAGAATACCTACCCCTATGAATCTTCGAATGGTGATTTGAGGCACCAAACGATGTCGGAATGCATTGGAACCAAAGCCATAAGCTTTGTGAGCATGTGATAGACAAGAATACCTCAAAAACCCAATGTACGATTTTCGGTGAAATTACAACTATACCCCTACGAAACTTCGAATGGTGATTTGAGGCACTAAACGATGTCGGAATGCATTGGAACCAATGCCATAAGCTTTGTGAGCATGTGATAGACAAGAATACCTCAAAATCCCAATGTACGATTTTCGGTGAAAATTACAACTATACCCGTACGAAACTTCGAATGGTGATTTGAGGCACCAAACGATGTCAGAATGCATTGGAACCAAAGCCATAAGCTTTGTGAGCATGTGATAGTCAAGAATACCTCAAAATCCCAATGTACGATTTTCGGTGAAAATTACAACTATACACCCCTACGAAACTTCGAATGGTGATTTGAGGCACCAAACGATGTCAGATTCGCATTGGAACCAAAGCCATAAGCTTTGTGAGCATGTGATAGACAAGAATACCACAAAATCCCAATGTACGATTTTTGGTGAAAATTACAACTATTCATACCCGTACGAAACTTCGAATGGTGATTTGAGGCACCAAACGATGTCGGAATGCATTTGAACCAAAGCCATAAGCTTTGTGAGCATGTGATAGACAAGAATACCTCAAAATCCCTTTGTACGATTTTCGGTGAAAATTACAACTATACCCGTACGAAACTTCGAATGGTGATTTGAGGCACCAAACGATGTCGGAATGCATTGGAACCAAAGCCATACGCTTTGTGAGCATGTGATGCACAAGAATACCTCAAAATTCTAATGTACGATTTTCGGTAAAATTACAACTATACCCGTACGAAACTTCGAATGGTGATTTGAGGCACCAAACGATGTCGGAATGCATTGGAACCAAAGCGATAAGCTTTGTGAGCATGTGATAGACAAGAATACCTAAAAATCCAATGTACGATTTTCGGTGAAAATTACAACTATACCCCAACGAAACTTTGAATGGTGATTGAGGCACCAAACGATGTCGGAATGCATTGGAACCAAAGCCATAAGCTTTGTGAGCATGTGATAGACAAGAATACCTCAAAATCCCAATGTACGATTTTCAGTGAAAATTACAACTTTACTCCTACGAAACTTCGAATGGTGATTTGAGGCACCAAACGATGTCGGAATGCATTGAAACCAAAGCCATAAGCTTTGTGAGCATGTGATAGACATGAATACCTCAAAATCCCAATGTACGATTTTCGGTAAAAATTACAACTATACCCCTACGAAACTTTGAGTGGTGATTTGAGGCACCAAACGATGTCAGAATGCATTGGAACCAAAGCCATAATCTTTGTGAGCATGTGATAGACAAGAATACCTCAAAATCCCAATGTACGATTTTCGGTGAAAATTACAACTATACCCCTACGATACTTCGAATTGTGATTTGAGGCACCAAACGATGTCGGAATGTATTGGAACCAAAGCCATAAGCTTTGTGAGCATGTGATAGACAAGAATACCTCAAAATCCCAATGTATGATTTTCGGTGAAAATTACTACTATACCCCTACGAAACTTCGAATGGTGATTTGAGGCACCGAACGATGTCGGAATGAATTGGAACCAAAGCCATAAGCTTTGTGAGCATGTGATAGACAAGAATACCTCAAAATCCCAATGTACGATCTTCGCTGAAAATTACAACTATACCCCTACAAAACTACAAATGGTGATTTGGGGCACCAAACGATGTCGGAATGCATTGGAACCAAAGCCATAAGCTTTGTGAGCATGTGATAGACAAGAATACCTCAAAATCCCAATGTACGATTTTCAGTGAAAATTACAACTTTACTCCTACGAAACTTCGAATGGTGATTTGAGGCACCGAACGATGTCGGAATGAATTGGAACCAAAGCCATAAGCTTTGTGAGCATGTGATAGACATGAATACCTCAAAATCCCAATGTATGATTTTCGGTAAAAATTACAACTATACCCCTACGAAACTTTGAGTGGTGATTTGAGGCACCAAACGATGTCAGAATGCATTGGAACCAAAGCCATAATCTTTGTGAGCATGTGATAGACAAGAATACCTCAAAATCCCAATGTACGATTTTCGGTGAAAATTACAACTATACCCCTACGATACTTCGAATTGTGATTTGAGGCACCAAACGATGTCGGAATGTATTGGAACCAAAGCCATAAGCTTTGTGAGCATGTGATAGACAAGAATACCTCAAAATCTCAATGTATGATTTTTGGTGAAAATTACTACTATACCCCTACGAAACTTCGAATGGTGATTTGAGGCACCGAACGATGTCGGAATGAATTGGAACCAAAGCCATAAGCTTTTTGAGCATGTGATAGACAAGAATACCTCAAAAGCCCAATGTACGATTTTTTGTGAAAATTACAACTATACCCGTACGAAACTTCGAATGGTGATTTGAGGCACCAAACGATGTCAGAATGCATTGGAACCAAAGCCATAAGCTTTGTGAGCATGTGATAGACAAGAATACCTCAAAATCCCTTTGTACGATTTTCGGTGAAAATTACAACTATACCCGTACGAAACTTCGAATGGTGATTTGAGGCACCAAACGATGTCGGAATGCATTGGAACCAAAGCCATAACCTTTGTGAGCATGTGATAGTCAAGAATACCTCAAAATCCCAATGTACGATTTTCGGTGAAAATTACAACTATACACCCCTACGAAACTTCGAATGGTGATTTGAGGCACCAAACGATGTCAGATTCGCATTGGAACCAAAGCCATAAGCTTTGTGAGCATGTGATAGACAAGAATACCTCAAAATTCCAATGTACGATTTTCGGTGAAAATTACAACTATACCCCTACGATACTTCGAATTGTGATTTGAGGCACCAAACGATGTCGGAATGTATTGGAACCAAAGCCATAAGCTTTGTGAGCATGTGATAGACAAGAATACCTCAAAATCCCAATGTATGATTTTTGGTGAAAATTACTACTATACCCCTACGAAACTTCGAATGGTGATTTGAGGCACCGAACGATGTCGGAATGAATTGGAACCAAAGCCATAAGCTTTGTGAGCATGTGATAGACAAGAATACCTCAAAAGCCCAATGTACGATTTTTTGTGAAAATTACAACTATACCCGTACGAAACTTCGAATGGTGATTTGAGGCACCAAACGATGTCAGAATGCATTGGAACCAAAGCCATAAGCTTTGTGAGCATGTGATAGACAAGAATACCTCAAAATCCCTTTGTACGATTTTCGGTGAAAATTACAACTATACCCGTACGAAACTTCGAATGGTGATTTGAGGCACCAAACGATGTCGGAATGCATTGGAACCAAAGCCATAACCTTTGTGAGCATGTGATAGTCAAGAATACCTCAAAATCCCAATGTACGATTTTCGGTGAAAATTACAACTATACACCCCTACGAAACTTCGAATGGTGATTTGAGGCACCAAACGATGTCAGATTCGCATTGGAACCAAAGCCATAAGCTTTGTGAGCATGTGATAGACAAGAATACCTCAAAATCCCAATGTACGATTTTCGGTGAAAATTACAACTATACCCCTACGATACTTCGAATTGTGATTTGAGGCACCAAACGATGTCGGAATGTATTGGAACCAAAGCCATAAGCTTTGTGAGCATGTGATAGACAAGAATACCTCAAAATCCCAATGTATGATTTTTGGTGAAAATTACTACTATACCCCTACGAAACTTCGAATGGTGATTTGAGGCACCGAACGATGTCGGAATGAATTGGAACCAAAGCCATAAGCTTTGTGAGCATGTGATAGACAAGAATACCTCAAAAGCCTAATGTACGATTTTTTGTGAAAATTACAACTATACCCGTACGAAACTTCGAATGGTGATTTGAGGCACCAAACGATGTCAAAATGCATTGGAACCAAAGCCATAAGCTTTGTGAGCATGTGATAGACAAGAATACCTCAAAATCCCTTTGTACGATTTTCGGTGAAAATTACAACTATACCCGTACGAAACTTCGAATGGTGATTTGAGGCACCAAACGATGTCGGAATGCATTGGAACCAAAGCCATAACCTTTGTGAGCATGTGATAGTCAAGAATACCTCAAAATCCCAATGTACGATTTTCGGTGAAAATTACAACTATACACCCCTACGAAACTTCGAATGGTGATTTGAGGCACCAAACGATGTCAGATTCGCATTGGAACCAAAGCCATAAGCTTTGTGAGCATGTGATAGACAAGAATACCTCAAAATACCAATGTACGATTTTCGGTGAAAATTACAACCATACCCCTACGAAACTTCGAATGGTGATTTGAGGCACCAAACTATGTCGGAATGTATTGGAACCAAAGCCATAAGCTTTGTGAGCATGTGATAGACAAGAATACCTCAAAATCCCAATGTACGATCTTCGCTGAAAATTACAACTATACCCCTACAAAACTACAAATGGTGATTTGGGGCACCAAACGATGTCGGAATGCATTGGAACCAAAGCCATAAGCTTTGTGAGCATGTGATAGACAAGAATACCTCAAAATCCCAATGTACGATTTTCAGTGAAAATTACAACTTTACTCCTACGAAACTTCGAATGGTGATTTGAGGCACCGAACGATGTCGGAATGAATTGGAACCAAAGCCACAAGCTTTGTGAGCATGTGATAGACAAGAATTCATCAAAATTCCAATGTACGATTTTCGGTGAAAATTACAACTATACCCCTACGAAACTTCGAATGGTGATTTGAGGCACCAAACGATGTCGGAATGCATTGGAACCAAAGCCATAAGCTTTGTGAGAATGTGATAGACAAGAATACCTCAAAATCCCAATGTACAATTTTCGGTGAAAATTACAACTATACATACCCCTACGAAACTTCGAATGGTGATTTGGGGCACCAAACGATGTCGGAATGCATTGGAACCAAAGCCACAAGCTTTGTGAACATGTGATAGACAAGAATACCTACCCCTATGAATCTTCGAATGGTGATTTGAGGCACCAAACGATGTCGGAATGCATTGGAACCAATGCCATAAGCTTTGTGAGCATGTGATAGACAAGAATACCTCAAAATCCCAATGTACCATTTTCGGTGAAAATTACAACTATACCCGTACGAAACTTCGAATGGTGATTTGAGGCACCAAACGATGTCGGAATGCATTGGAAACAAAGCTATAAGCTTTGTGAGCATGTGATAGACAAGAATGCCTCAAAATCCCAAAGTACGATTTTCGGTGAAAATTACAACTATACCCAAACGAAACTACGAATGGTGATTTGAGGCACCAAACGATGTCGGAATGCATTGGAACCAAAGCCATAAGCTTTGTGAGCATGTGATAGACAAGAATACCTCAAAAACCCAATGTACGATTTTCGGTGAAATTACAACTATACCCCTACGAAACTTCGAATGGTGATTTGAGGCACTAAACGATGTCGGAATGCATTGGAACCAAAGCCACAAGCTTTGTGTGCATGTGATAGACAAGAATACCTCGAAATCCCAATGTACGATTTTCGGTGAAAATTACAACTATACCCGTACGAAACTTCGAATGGTGATTTGAGGCTCCAAACGATGTCAGAATGCATTGGAACCAAAGCCATAAGCTTTTTAAGCATGTGATAGACAAGAATACCACAAAATCCCAATGTACGATTTTTGGTGAAAATTACAACTATTCATACCCGTACGAAACTTCGAATGGTGATTTGAGGCACCAAACGATTTCGGAATGCATTTGAACCAAAGCCATAAGCTTTGTGAGCATGTGATAGACAAGAATACCTCAAAATCCCTTTGTACGATTTTCGGTGAAAATTACAACTATACCCGTACGAAATTTCGAATGGTAATTTGAGGCATCAAACGATGTCGGAATGCATTGGAACCAAAGCCATACGCTTTGTGAGCATGTGATGCACAAGAATACCTCAAAATTCCAATGTACAATTTTCGGTAAAATTACAACTATACCCGTACCAAAACTTCGAATGGTGATTTGAGGCACCAAACGATGTTGGAATGCATTGGAACCAAAGCCATAAGCTTTGTGAGCATGTGATAGACAAGAATACCTCAAAATCCCAATGTACTATTTTCGCTGAAAATTACAACTATACCCCTACGAAACTTTGAGTGGTGATTTGAGGCACCAAACGATGTCAGAATGCATTGGAACCAAAGCCATAATCTTTGTGAGCATGTGATAGACAAGAATACCTCAAAATCCCAATGTACGATTTTCGGTGAAAATTACAACTATACCCCTACGATACTTCGAATTGTGATTTGAGGCACCAAACGATGTCGGAATGTATTGGAACCAAAGCCATAAGCTTTGTGAGCATGTGATAGACAAGAATACCTCAAAATCCCAATGTATGATTTTTGGTGAAAATTACTACTATACCCCTACGAAACTTCGAATGGTGATTTGAGGCACCGAACGATGTCGGAATAAATTGGAACCAAAGCCATAAGCTTTGTGAGCATGTGATAGACAAGAATAACTCAAAAGCCCAATGTACGATTTTTTGTGAAAATTACAACTATACCCGTACGAAACTTCGAATGGTGATTTGAGGCACCAAACGATGTCAGAATGCATTGGAACCAAAGCCATAAGCTTTGTGAGCATGTGATAGACAAGAATACCTCAAAATCCCTTTGTACGATTTTCGGTGAAAATTACAACTATACCCGTACGAAACTTCGAATGGTGATTTGAGGCACCAAACGATGTCGGAATGCATTGGAACCAAAGCCATAACCTTTGTGAGCATGTGATAGTCAAGAATACCTCAAAATCCCAATGTACGATTTTCGGTGAAAATTACAACTATACACCCCTACGAAACTTCGAATGGTGATTTGAGGCACCAAACGATGTCAGATTCGCATTGGAACCAAAGCCATAAGCTTTGTGAGCATGTGATAGACAAGAATACCTCAAAATACCAATGTACGATTTTCGGTGAAAATTACAACCATACCCCTACGAAACTTCGAATGGTGATTTGAGGCACCAAACTATGTCGAAATGTATTGGAACCAAAGCCATAAGCTTTGTGAGCATGTGATAGACAAGAATACCTCAAAATCCCAATGTACGTTTTTCGGAGAAAATTACAACTATACCCCTACAAAACTTTGAATGGTGATTTGAGGCACCAAACGATGTCGAAATGCATTGGAACCAAAGCCATAGCCTTTGTGAGCATGTGATAGACAAGAATACCTCAAAATCCCAATGTACGATTTTTGGTGAAAATTACAACTATACATACCCGTACGAAATTTCGAATGGTGATTTGTGGCACCAAACGATGTCGCAATGCATTGGAACCAAAGCCATAAACTTTTTGAGCTTGTGATAGACAAGAATTCTTCAAAATCCCAATGTACGATTTTCGGTGAAAATTAAAACTATACCCCTACGAAACTTCGAATGGTGATTTGAGGCACCAAACGATGTCGGAATGCATTGGAACCAAAGCCATAAGCTTTGTGAGAATGTGATAGACAAGAATACCTCAAAATCCCAATGTACAATTTTCGGTGAAAATTACAACTATACCCCTACGAAACTTCGAATGGTGATTTGGGGCACCAAACGATGTCGGAATGCATTGGAACCAAAGCCACAAGCTTTGTGAGCATGTGATAGACAAGAATACCTACCCCTATGAATCTTCGAATGGTGATTTGAGGCACCAAACGATGTCGGAATGCATTGGAACCAAAGCCATAAGCTTTGTGAGCATGTGATAGACAAGAATACCTCAAAAACCCAATGTACGATTTTCGGTGAAATTACAACTATACCCCTACGAAACTTCGAATGGTGATTTGAGGCACTAAATGATGTCGGAATGCATTGGAACCAATGCCATAAGCTTTGTGAGCATGTGATAGACAAGAATACCTCAAAATCCCAATGTACCATTTTCGGTGAAAATTACAACTATACCCGTACGAAACTTCGAATGGTGATTTGAGGCACCAAACGATGTCGGAATGCATTGGAAACAAAGCTATAAGCTTTGTGAGCATGTGATAGACAAGAATGCCTCAAAATCCCAATGTACGATTTTCGGTGAAAATTACAACTATACCCAAACGAAACTACGAATGGTGATTTGAGGCACCAAACGATGTCGGAATGCATTGGAACCAAAGCCATAAGCTTTGTGAGCATGTGATAGACAAGAATACCTCAAAAACCCAATGTACGATTTTCGGTGAAATTACAACTATACCCCTACGAAACTTCGAATGGTGATTTGAGGCACTAAACGATGTCGGAATGCATTGGAACCAAAGCCACAAGCTTTGTGAGCATGTGATAGACAAGAATACCTCGAAATCCCAATGTACGATTTTCGGTGAAAATTACAACTATACCCGTACGAAACTTCGAATGGTGATTTGAGGCACCAAACGATGTCAGAATGCATTGGAACCAAAGCCATAAGCTTTTTAAGCATGTGATAGACAAGAATACCACAAAATCCCAATGTACGATTTTTGGTGAAAATTACAACTATTCATACCCGTACGAAACTTCGAATGGTGATTTGAGGCACCAAACGATGTCGGAATGCATTTGAACCAAAGCCATAAGCTTTGTGAGCATGTGATAGACAAGAATACCTCAAAATCTCTTTGTACGATTTTCGGTGAAAATTACAACTATACCCGTACGAAATTTCGAATGGTAATTTGAGGCATCAAACGATGTCGGAATGCATTGGAACCAAAGCCATACGCTTTGTGAGCATGTGATGCACAAGAATACCTCAAAATTCCAATGTACAATTTTCGGTAAAATTACAACTATACCCGTACCAAAACTTCGAATGGTGATTTGAGGCACCAAACGATGTTGGAATGCATTGGAACCAAAGCCATAAGCTTTGTGAGCATGTGATAGACAAGAATACCTCAATCCCAATGTACTATTTTCGCTGAAAATTACAACTATACCCTTACGAAACTTCGAATGGTGATTTGAGGCACCAAACGATGTCGGAATGCATTGGAACCAAAGCGATAAGCTTTGTGAGCATGTGATAGACAAGAATACCTAAAAATCCAATGTACGATTTTCGGTGAAAATTACAACTATACCCCAACGAAACTTTGAATGGTGATTGAGGCACCAAACGATGTCGGAATGCATTGGAACCAAAGCCATAAGCTTTGTGAGCATGTGATAGACAAGAATACCTCAAAATCCCAATGTACGATTTTCAGTGAAAATTACAACTTTACTCCTACGAAACTTCGAATGGTGATTTGAGGCACCAAACGATGTCGGAATGCATTGAAACCAAAGCCATAAGCTTTGTGAGCATGTGATAGACATGAATACCTCAAAATCCCAATGTACGATTTTCGGTAAAAATTACAACTATACCCCTACGAAACTTTGAGTGGTGATTTGAGGCACCAAACGATGTCAGAATGCATTGGAACCAAAGCCATAATCTTTGTGAGCATGTGATAGACAAGAATACCTCAAAATCCCAATGTACGATTTTCGGTGAAAATTACAACTATACCCCTACGAAACTTCGAATGGTGATTTGGGGCACCAAACGATGTCGGAATGCATTGGAACCAAAGCCACAAGCTTTGTGAGCATGTGATAGACAAGAATACCTACCCCTATGAATCTTCGAATGGTGATTTGAGGCACCAAACGATGTCGGAATGCATTGGAACCGAAGCCATAAGCTTTGTGAGCATGTGATAGACAAGAATACCTCAAAAACCCAATGTACGATTTTCGGTGAAATTACAACTATACCCCTACGAAACTTCGAATGGTGATTTGAGGCACTAAACGATGTCGGAATGCATTGGAACCAATGCCATAAGCTTTGTGAGCATGTGATAGACAAGAATACCTCAAAATCCCAATGTACGATTTTCGGTGAAAATTACAACTATACCCGTACGAAACTTCGAATGGTGATTTGAGTCACCAAACGATGTCAGAATGCATTGGAACCAAAGCCATAAGCTTTGTAAGCATGTGATAGACAAGAATACCACAAAATCCCAATGTACGATTTTTGGTGAAAATTACAACTATTCATACCCGTACGAAACTTCGAATGGTGATTTGAGGCACCAAACGATGTCGGAATGCATTTGAACCAAAGCCATAAGCTTTGTGAGCATGTGATAGACAAGAATACTTCAAAATCCCTTTGTACGATTTTCGGTGAAATTTACAACTATACCCGTACGAAACTTCGAATGGTGATTTGAGGCACCAAACGATGTCGGAATGCATTGGAACCAAAGCCATACGCTTTGTGAGCATGTGATGCACAAGAATAGCTCAAAATTCCAATGTACGATTTTCGGTAAAATTACAACTATACCCGTACCAAAACTTCGAATGGTGATTTGAGGCACCAAACGGTGTTGGAATGCATTGGAACCAAAGCGATAAGCTTTGTGAGCATGTGATAGACAAGAATACCTCAAAATCCCAATGTACTATTTTCGCTGAAAATTACAACTATACACGTACGAAACTTCGAATAGTGATTTGAGGCACCAAACGATGTCGGAATGCATTGTAACCAAAGCCATAAGCTTTGTGAGATTGTGATAGACAAGAATACCTCAAAATTCCAATGTACGCTTTTCGGTGAAAATTACAACTATACCCCTACGATACTTCAAATTGTGATTGAGGCACCAAACGATGTCGGAATGTATTGGAACCAAAGCCATAAGCTTTGTGAGCATGTGATAGTCAAGAATACCTCAAAAGCCCAATGTACGATTTTCGGTGAAAATTACAACTATACCCGTACGAAACTTCGAATGGTGATTTGAGGCACCAAACGATGTCGGAATGCATTGAAACCAAAGCCATAAGCTTTGTGAGCATGTGATAGACATGAATACCTCAAAATCCCAATGTACGATTTTCGGTAAAAATTACAACTATACCCCTACGAAACTTTGAGTGGTGATTTGAGGCACCAAACGATGTCAGAATGCATTGGAACCAAAGCCATAATCTTTGTGAGCATGTGATAGACAAGAATACCTCAAAATCCCAATGTACGATTTTCGGTGAAAATTACAACTATACCCCTACGATACTTCGAATTGTGATTTGAGGCACCAAACGATGTCGGAATGTATTGGAACCAAAGCCATAAGCTTTGTGAGCATGTGATAGACAAGAATACCTCAAAATCCCAATGTATGATTTTCGGTGAAAATTACTACTATACCCCTACGAAACTTCGAATGGTGATTTGAGGCACCGAACGATGTCGGAATGAATTGGAACCAAAGCCATAAGCTTTGTGAGCATGTGATAGACAAGAATACCTCAAAAGCCCAATGTACGATTTTTTGTGAAAATTACAACTATACCCGTACGAAACTTCGAATGGTGATTTGAGGCACCAAACGATGTCGGAATGCATTGGAACCAAAGCCATAAGCTTTGTGAGCATGTGATAGACAAGAATACCTCAAAAGCCCAATGTACGATTTTCGGTGAAAATTAAAACTATACCCCTACGAAACTTCGAATGGTGATTTGAGGCACTAAACGATGTCGGAATGCATTGGAACCAAAGCCACAAGCTTTGTGAGCATGTGATAGACAAGAATACCTACCCCTATGAATCTTCGAATGGTGATTTGAGGCACCAAACGATGTCGGAATGCATTGGAACCAAAGCCATAAGCTTTGTGAGCATGTGATAGACAAGAATACCTCAAAAACCCAATGTACGATTTTCGGTGAAATTACAACTATACCCCTACGAAACTTCGAATGGTGATTTGAGGCACTAAACGATGTCGGAATGCATTGGAACCAATGCCATAAGCTTTGTGAGCATGTGATAGACAAGAATACCTCAAAATCCCAATGTACGATTTTCGGTGAAAATTACAACTATTCCCGTACGAAACTTCGAATGGTGATTTGAGGCACCAAACGATGTCAGAATGCATTGGAACCAAAGCCATAAGCTTTGTAAGCATGTGATAGACAAGAATACCACAAAATCCCAATGTACGATTTTTGGTGAAAATTACAACTATTCATACCCGTACGAAACTTCGAATGGTGATTTGAGGCACCAAACGATGTCGGAATGCATTTGAACCAAAGTCATAAGCTTTGTGAGCATGTGATAGACAAGAATACCTCAAAATCCCTTTGTACGATTTTCGGTGAAAATTACAACTATACCCGTACGAAACTTCGAATGGTGATTTGAGGCACCAAACGATGTCGGAATGCATTGGAACCAAAGCCATACGCTTTGTGAGCATGTGATGCACAAGAATACCTCAAAATTCCAATGTACGATTTTCGGTAAAATTACAACTATACCCGTACCAAAACTTCGAATGGTGATTTGAGGCACCAAACGATGTTGGAATGCATTGGAACCAAAGCCATAAGCTTTGTGAGCATGTGATAGACAAGAATACCTCAAAATCCCAATGTACTATTTTCGCTGAAAATTACAACTATACCCGTACGAAACTTCGAATGGTGATTTGAGGCACCAAACGATGTCGGAATGCATTGGAACCAAAGCGATAAGCTTTGTGAGCATGTGATAGACAAGAATACCTAAAAATCCAATGTACGATTTTCGGTGAAAATTACAACTATACCCCAACGAAACTTTGAATGGTGATTGAGGCACCAAACGATGTCGGAATGCATTGGAACCAAAGCCATAAGCTTTGTGAGCATGTGATAGACAAGAATACCTCAAAATCCCAATGTACGATTTTCAGTGAAAATTACAACTTTACTCCTACGAAACTTCGAATGGTGATTTGAGGCACCAAACGATGTCGGAATGCATTGAAACCAAAGCCATAAGCTTTGTGAGCATGTGATAGACATGAATACCTCAAAATCCCAATGTACGATTTTCGGTAAAAATTACAACTATACCCCTACGAAACTTTGAGTGGTGATTTGAGGCACCAAACGATGTCAGAATGCATTGGAACCAAAGCCATAATCTTTGTGAGCATGTGATAGACAAGAATACCTCAAAATCCCAATGTACGATTTTCGGTGAAAATTACAACTATACCCCTACGATACTTCGAATTGTGATTTGAGGCACCAAACGATGTCGGAATGTATTGGAACCAAAGCCATAAGCTTTGTGAGCATGTGATAGACAAGAATACCTCAAAATCCCAATGTATGATTTTCGGTGAAAATTACTACTATACCCCTACGAAACTTCGAATGGTGATTTGAGGCACCGAACGATGTCGGAATGAATTGGAACCAAAGCCATAAGCTTTGTGAGCATGTGATAGACAAGAATACCTCAAAAGCCCAATGTACGATTTTTTGTGAAAATTACAACTATACCCGTACGAAACTTCGAATGGTGATTTGAGGCACCAAACGATGTCGGAATGCATTGGAACCAAAGCCATAAGCTTTGTGAGCATGTGATAGACAAGAATACCTCAAAAGCCCAATGTACGATTTTCGGTGAAAATTAAAACTATACCCCTACGAAACTTCGAATGGTGATTTGAGGCACTAAACGATGTCGGAATGCATTGGAACCAATGCCATAAGCTTTGTGAGCATGTGATAGACAAGAATACCTCAAAATCCCAATGTACGATTTTCGGTGAAAATTACAACTATACCCGTACGAAACTTCGAATGGTGATTTGAGGCACCAAACGATGTCGGAATGCATTGGAAACAAAGCTATAAGCTTTGTGAGCATGTGATAGACAAGAATGCCTCAAAATCCCAATGTACGATTTTCGGTGAAAATTACAACTATACCCATACGAAACTACGAATGGTGATTTGAGGCACCAAACGATGTCGGAATGCATTGTAACTAAAGCCATAAGCTTTGTGAGCATGTGATAGACAAGAATACCTCAAAATCCCAATGTACGATTTTCGGTGAAAATTACAACTATACCCCTACGAAACTTTGAATGGTGATTTGAGGCACCAAACGATGTCGAAATGCATTGGAACCAAAGCCATAACCTTTGTGAGCATGTGATAGACAAGAATACCTCAAAATCCCAATGTACGATTTTTGGTGAAAATTACAACTATACATAACCGTACGAAACTTCGAATGGTGATTTGTGGCACCAAACGATGTCGCAATGCATTGGAACCAAAGCCATAAACTTTTTGAGCCTGTGATAGACAAGAATACTTCAAAATCCCAATGTACGATTTTCGGTGAAAATTACAACTATACCCCTACGAAACTTCGAATGGTGATTTGAGGCACCAAACGATGTCGGAATGCATTGAAACCAAAGCCATAAGCTTTGTGAGCATGTGATAGACAAGAATACCTCAAAATCCCAATGTACAATTTTCGGTGAAAATTACAACTATACCCCTATGAAACTTCGAATGGTGATTTGGGGCACCAAACGATGTCGGAATGCATTGGAACCAAAGCCACAAGCTTTGTGAGCATGTGATAGACAAGAATACCTACCCCTATGAATCTTCGAATGGTGATTTGAGGCACCAAACGATGTCGGAATGCATTGGAACCAAAGCCATAAGCTTTGTGAGCATGTGATAGACAAGAATACCTCAAAAACCCAATGTACGATTTTCGGTGAAATTACAACTATACCCCTACGAAACTTCGAATGGTGATTTGAGGCACTAAACGATGTCGGAATGCATTGGAACCAATGCCATAAGCTTTGTGAGCATGTGATAGACAAGAATACCTCAAAATCCCAATGTACGATTTTCGGTGAAAATTACAACTATACCCGTACGAAACTTCGAATGGTGATTTGAGGCACCAAACGATGTCAGAATGCATTGGAACCAAAGCCATAAGCTTTGTAAGCATGTGATAGACAAGAATACCACAAAATCCCAATGTACGATTTTTGGTGAAAATTACAACTATTCATACCCGTACGAAACTTCGAATGGTGATTTGAGGCACCAAACGATGTCGGAATGCATTGGAACCAAAGCCATACGCTTTGTGAGCATGTGATGCACAAGAATACCTCAAAATTCCAATGTACGATTTTCGGTAAAATTACAACTATACCCGTACCAAAACTTCGAATGGTGATTTGAGGCACCAAACGATGTTGGAATGCATTGGAACCAAAGCCATAAGCTTTGTGAGCATGTGATAGACAAGAATACCTCAAAATCCCAATGTACTATTTTCGCTGAAAATTACAACTATACCTGTACGAAACTTCGAATGGTGATTTGAGGCACCAAACGATGTCGGAATGCATTGGAACCAAAGCGATAAGCTTTGTGAGCATGTGATAGACAAGAATACCTAAAAATCCAATGTACGATTTTCGGTGAAAATTACAACTATACCCCAACGAAACTTTGAATGGTGATTGAGGCACCAAACGATGTCGGAATGCATTGGAACCAAAGCCATAAGCTTTGTGAGCATGTGATAGACAAGAATACCTCAAAATCCCAATGTACGATTTTCAGTGAAAATTACAACTTTACTCCTACGAAACTTCGAATGGTGATTTGAGGCACCAAACGATGTCGGAATGCATTGAAACCAAAGCCATAAGCTTTGTGAGCATGTGATAGACATGAATACCTCAAAATCCCAATGTACGATTTTCGGTAAAAATTACAACTATACCCCTACGAAACTTTGAGTGGTGATTTGAGGCACCAAACGATGTCAGAATGCATTGGAACCAAAGCCATAATCTTTGTGAGCATGTGATAGACAAGAATACCTCAAAATCCCAATGTACGATTTTCGGTGAAAATTACAACTATACCCCTACGATACTTCGAATTTTGATTTGAGGCACCAAACGATGTCGGAATGTATTGGAACCAAAGCCATAAGCTTTGTGAGCATGTGATAGACAAGAATACCTCAAAATCCCAATGTATGATTTTCGGTGAAAATTACTACTATACCCCTACGAAACTTCGAATGGTGATTTGAGGCACCGAACGATGTCGGAATGAATTGGAACCAAAGCCATAAGCTTTGTGAGCATGTGATAGACAAGAATACCTCAAAAGCCCAATGTACGATTTTTTGTGAAAATTACAACTATACCCGTACGAAACTTCGAATGGTGATTTGAGGCACCAAACGATGTCGGAATGCATTGGAACCAAAGCCATAAGCTTTGTGAGCATGTGATAGACAAGAATACCTCAAAAGCCCAATGTACGATTTTCGGTGAAAATTAAAACTATACCCCTACGGAACTTCGAATGGTGATTTGTGGCACCAAACGATGTCGAAATGCATTGGAACCAAAGCCATAACCTTTGTGAGCATGTGATAGTCAAGAATACCTCAAAATTCCAATGTACGATTTTCGGTGAAAATTACAACTATACACCCCTACGAAACTTCGAATGGTGATTTGAGGCACCAAACGATGTCAGATTCGCATTGGAACCAAAGCCATAAGCTTTGTGAGCATGTGATAGACAAGAATACCTCAAAATACCAATGTACGATTTTCGGTGAAAATTACAACCATACCCCTACGAAACTTCGAATGGTGATTTGAGGCACCAAACTATGTCGGAATGTATTGGAACCAAAGCCATAAGCTTTGTGAGCATGTGATAGACAAGAATACCTCAAAATCCCAATGTACGATCTTCGCTGAAAATTACAACTATACCCCTACAAAACTACAAATGGTGATTTGGGGCACCAAACGATGTCGGAATGCATTGGAACCAAAGCCATAAGCTTTGTGAGCATGTGATAGACAAGAATACCTCAAAATCCTAATGTACGATTTTCGGTAAAAATTACAACTATACCCCTACGAAACTTTGAGTGGTGATTTGAGGCACCAAACGATGTCAGAATGCATTGGAACCAAAGCCATAATCTTTGTGAGCATGTGATAGACAAGAATACCTCAAAATTCCAATGTACGATTTTCGGTGAAAATTACAACTATACCCCTACGATACTTCGAATTGTGATTTGAGGCACCATCGAAATGCATTGGAACCAAAGCCATAACCTTTGTGAGCATGTGATAGTCAAGAATACCTCAAAATCCCAATGTACGATTTTCGGTGAAAATTACAACTATACACCCCTACGAAACTTCGAATGGTGATTTGAGGCACCAAACGATGTCAGATTCGCATTGGAACCAAAGCCATAAGCTTTGTGAGCATGTGATAGACAAGAATACCTCAAAATACCAATGTACGATTTTCGGTGAAAATTACAACCATACCCCTACGAAACTTCGAATGGTGATTTGAGGCACCAAACTATGTCGGAATGTATTGGAACCAAAGTCATAAGCTTTGTGAGCATGTGATAGACAAGAATACCTCAAAATCCCAATGTACGATCTTCGCTGAAAATTACAACTATACCCCTACAAAACTACAAATGGTGATTTGGGGCACCAAACGATGTCGGAATGCATTGGAACCAAAGCCATAAGCTTTGTGAGCATGTGATAGACAAGAATACCTCAAAATCCCAATGTACGATTTTCAGTGAAAATTACAACTTTACTCCTACGAAACTTCGAATGGTGATTTGAGGCACCGAACGATGTCGGAATGAATTGGAACCAAAGCCATAAGCTTTGTGAGCATGTGATAGACATGAATACCTCAAAATCCCAATGTACGATTTTCGGTAAAAATTACAACTATACCCCTACGAAACTTTGAGTGGTGATTTGAGGCACCAAACGATGTCAGAATGCATTGGAACCAAAGCCATAATCTTTGTGAGCATGTGATAGACAAGAATACCTCAAAATCCCAATGTACGATTTTCGGTGAAAATTACAACTATACCCCTACGATACTTCGAATTGTGATTTGAGGCACCAAACGATGTCGGAATGTATTGGACCCAAAGCCATAAGCTTTGTGAGCATGTGATAGACAAGAATACCTCAAAATCCCAATGTATGATTTTTGGTGAAAATTACTACTATACCCCTACGAAACTTCGAATGGTGATTTGAGGCACCGAACGATGTCGGAATGAATTGGAACCAAAGCCATAAGCTTTGTGAGCATGTGATAGACAAGAATACCTCAAAAGCCCAATGTACGATTTTTTGTGAAAATTACAACTATACCCGTACGAAACTTCGAATGGTGATTTGAGGCACCAAACGATGTCGGAATGCATTGGAACCAAAGCCATAAGCTTTGTGAGCTTGTGATAGACAAGAATACCTCAAAATCCCTTTGTACAATTTTCGGTGAAAATTACAACTATACCCGTACGAAACTTCGAATGGTGATTTGAGGCACCAAACGATGTCGGAATGCATTGGAACCAAAGCCATAACCTTTGTGAGCATGTGATAGTCAAGAATACCTCAAAATCCCAATGTACGATTTTCGGTGAAAATTACAACTATACACCCCTACGAAACTTCGAATGGTGATTTGAGGCACCAAACGATGTCAGATTCGCATTGGAACCAAAGCCATAAGCTTTGTGAGCATGTGATAGACAAGAATACCTCAAAATACCAATGTACGATTTTCGGTGAAAATTACAACCATACCCCTACGAAACTTCGAATGGTGATTTGAGGCACCGAACTATGTCGGAATGTATTGGAACCAAAGCCATAAGCTTTGTGAGCATGTGATAGACAAGAATACCTCAAAATCCCAATGTACGTTTTTCGGAGAAAATTACAACTATACCCCTACTAAACTTTGAATGGTGATTTGTGGCACCAAACGATGTCGCAATGCATTGAAACCAAAGCCATAAACTTTTTGAGCTTGTGATAGACAAGAATACTTCAAAATCCCAATGTACGATTTTCGGTGAAAATTACAACTATACCCCTACGAAACTTTGAATGGTGATTTGGGGCACCAAACGATGTCAGAATGCATTGGAACCAAAGCCATAAGCTTTGTGAGCATGTGATAGACAAGAATACCTCAAAATCCCAATGTACGATCTTCGCTGAAAATTACAACTATACCCCTACAAAACTACAAATGGTGATTTGGGGCACCAAACGATGTCGGAATGCATTGGAACCAAAGCCATAAGCTTTGTGAGCATGTGATAGACAAGAATACCTCAAAATCCCAATGTACGATTTTCAGTGAAAATTACAACTTTACTCCTACGAAACTTCGAATGGTGATTTGAGGCACCGAACGATGTCGGAATGAATTGGAACCAAAGCCATAAGCTTTGTGAGCATGTGATAGACATGAATACCTCAAAATCCCAATGTACGATTTTCGGTAAAAATTACAACTATACCCCTACGAAACTTTGAGTGGTGATTTGAGGCACCAAACGATGTCAGAATGCATTGGAACCAAAGCCATAATCTTTGTGAGCATGTGATAGACAAGAATACCTCAAAATCCCAATGTACGATTTTCGGTGAAAATTACAACTATACCCCTACGATACTTCGAATTGTGATTTGAGGCACCAAACGATGTCGGAATGTATTGGAACCAAAGCCATAAGCTTTGTGAGCATGTGATAGACAAGAATACCTCAAAATCCCAATGTATGATTTTTGGTGAAAATTACTACTATACCCCTACGAAACTTCGAATGGTGATTTGAGGCACCGAACGATGTCGGAATGAATTGGAACCAAAGCCATAAGCTTTGTGAGCATGTGATAGACAAGAATACCTCAAAAGCCCAATGTACGATTTTTTGTGAAAATTACAACTATACCCGTACGAAACTTCGAATGGTGATTTGAGGCACCAAACGATGTCGGAATGCATTGGAACCAAAGCCATAAGCTTTGTGAGCTTGTGATAGACAAGAATACCTCAAAATCCCTTTGTACAATTTTCGGTGAAAATTACAACTATACCCGTACGAAACTTCGAATGGTGATTTGAGGCACCAAACGATGTCGGAATGCATTGGAACCAAAGCCATAACCTTTGTGAGCATGTGATAGTCTAGAATATCTCAAAATCCCAATGTACGATTTTCGGTGAAAATTACAACTATACACCCCTACGAAACTTCGAATGGTGATTTGAGGCACCAAACGATGTCAGATTCGCATTGGAACCAAAGCCATAAGCTTTGTGAGCATGTGATAGACAAGAATACCTCAAAATACCAATGTACGATTTTCGGTGAAAATTACAACCATACCCCTACGAAACTTCGAATGGTGATTTGAGGCACCAAACTATGTCGGAATGTATTGGAACCAAAGCCATAAGCTTTGTGAGCATGTGATAGACAAGAATACCTCAAAATCCCAATGTACGTTTTTCGGAGAAAATTACAACTATACCCCTACTAAACTTTGAATGGTGATTTGTGGCACCAAACGATGTCGCAATGCATTGGAACCAAAGCCATAAACTTTTTGAGCTTGTGATAGACAAGAATACTTCAAAATCCCAATGTACGATTTTCGGTGAAAATTACAACTATACCCCTACGAAACTTCGAATGGTGATTTGAGGCACCAAACGATGTCGGAATGCATTGGAACCAAAGCCATAAGCTTTTTGAGAATGTGATAGACAAGAATACCTCAAAATCCCAATGTACAATTTTCGGTGAAAATTACAACTATACCCCTACGAAACATCGAATGGTGATTTGGGGCACCAAACGATGTCGGAATGCATTGGAACCAAAGCCACAAGCTTTGTGAGCATGTGATAGACAAGAATACCTACCCCTATGAATCTTCGAATGGTGATTTGAGGCACCAAACGATGTCGGAATGCATTGGAACCAAAGCCATAAGCTTTGTGAGCATGTGATAGACAAGAATACCTCAAAAACCCAATGTACGATTTTCGGTGAAATTACAACTATACCCCTACGAAACTTCGAATGGTGATTTGAGGCACTAAACGATGTCGGAATGCATTGGAACCAATGCCATAAGCTTTGTGAGCATGTGATAGACAAGAATACCTCAAAATCCCAATGTACCATTTTCGGTGAAAATTACAACTATACCCGTACGAAACTTCGAATGGTGATTTGAGGCACCAAACGATGTCGGAATGCATTGGAAACAAAGCTATAAGCTTTGTGAGCATGTGATAGACAAGAATGCCTCAAAATCCCAATGTACGATTTTCGGTGAAAATTACAACTATACCCAAACGAAACTACGAATGGTGATTTAAGGCACCAAACGATGTCGGAATGCATTGGAACCAAAGCCATAAGCTTTGTGAGCATGTGATAGATAAGAATACCTCAAAAACCCAATGTACGATTTTCGGTGAAATTACAATTATACCCCTACGAAACTTCGAATAGTGATTTGAGGCACTAAACGATGTCGGAATGCATTGGAACCAAAGCCACAAGCTTTGTGAGCATGTGATAGACAAGAATACCTCAAAATCCCAATGTACGATTTTCGGTGAAAATTACAACTATACCCGTACGAAACTTCGAATGGTGATTTGAGGCACCAAACGATGTCAGAATGCATTGGAACCAAAGCCATAAGCTTTGTAAGCATGTGATAGACAAGAATACCACAAAATCCCAATGTACGATTTTTGGTGAAAATTACAACTATTCATACCCGTACGAAACTTCGAATGGTGATTTGAGGCACCAAACGATGTCAGAATGCATTTGAACCAAAGCCATAAGCTTTGTGAGCATGTGATAGACAAGAATACCTCAAAATCCCTTTGTACGATTTTCGGTGAAAATTACAACTATACCCGTACGAAACTTCGAATGGTAATTTGAGGCACCAAACGATGTCGGAATGCATTGGAACCAAAGCCATACGCTTTGTGAGCATGTGATGCACAAGAATACCTCAAAATTCCAATGTACAATTTTCGGTAAAATTACAACTATACCCGTACCAAAACTTCGAATGGTGATTTGAGGCACCAAACGATGTTGGAATGCATTGGAACCAAAGCCATAAGCTTTGTGTGCATGTGATAGACAAGAATACCTCAAAATCCCAATGTACTATTTTCGCTGAAAATTACAACTATACCCGTACGAAACTTCGAATGGTGATTTGAGGCACCAAACGATGTCGGAATGCATTGGAACCAAAGCGATAAGCTTTGTGAGCATGTGATAGACAAGAATACCTAAAAATCCAATGTACGATTTTCGGTGAAAATTACAACTATACCCCAACGAAACTTTGAATGGTGATTGAGGCACCAAACGATGTCGGAATGCATTGGAACCAAAGCCATAAGCTTTGTGAGCATGTGATAGACAAGAATACCTCAAAATCCCAATGTACGATTTTCAGTGAAAATTACAACTTTACTCCTACGAAACTTCGAATGGTGATTTGAGGCACCAAACGATGTCGGAATGCATTGGAACCAAAGCGATAAGCTTTGTGAGCATGTGATAGACAAGAATACCTAAAAATCCAATGTACGTTTTTCGGAGAAAATTACAACTATACCCCTACTAAACTTTGAATGGTGATTTGTGGCACCAAACGATGTCGCAATGCATTGGAACCAAAGCCATAAACTTTTTGAGCTTGTGATAGACAAGAATACTTCAAAATCCCAATGTACGATTTTCGGTGAAAATTACAACTATACCCCTACGAAACTTCGAATGGTGATTTGAGGCACCAAACGATGTCGGAATGCATTGGAACCAAAGCCATAAGCTTTTTGAGAATGTGATAGACAAGAATACCTCAAAATCCCAATGTACAATTTTCGGTGAAAATTACAACTATACCCCTACGAAACATCGAATGGTGATTTGGGGCACCAAACGATGTCGGAATGCATTGGAACCAAAGCCACAAGCTTTGTGAGCATGTGATAGACAAGAATACCTACCCCTATGAATCTTCGAATGGTGATTTGAGGCACCAAACGATGTCGGAATGCATTGGAACCAAAGCCATAAGCTTTGTGAGCATGTGATAGACAAGAATACCTCAAAAACCCAATGTACGATTTTCGGTGAAATTACAACTATACCCCTACGAATCTTCGAATGGTGATTTGAGGCACCAAACGATGTCGGAATGCATTGGAACCAAAGCCATAAGCTTTGTGAGCATGTGATAGACAAGAATACCTCAAAAACCCAATGTACGATTTTCGGTGAAATTACAACTATACCCCTACGAAACTTCGAATGGTGATTTGAGGCACTAAACGATGTCGGAATGCATTGGAACCAATGCCATAAGCTTTGTGAGCATGTGATAGACAAGAATACCTCAAAATCCCAATGTACCATTTTCGGTGAAAATTACAACTATACCCGTACGAAACTTCGAATGGTGATTTGAGGCACCAAACGATGTCGGAATGCATTGGAAACAAAGCTATAAGCTTTGTGAGCATGTGATAGACAAGAATGCCTCAAAATCCCAATGTACGATTTTTGGTGAAAATTACAACTATACCCAAACGAAACTACGAATGGTGATTTAAGGCACCAAACGATGTCGGAATGCATTGGAACCAAAGCCATAAGCTTTGTGAGCATGTGATAGATAAGAATACCTCAAAAACCCAATGTACGATTTTCGGTGAAATTACAATTATACCCCTACGAAACTTCGAATAGTGATTTGAGGCACTAAACGATGTCGGAATGCATTGGAACCAAAGCCACAAGCTTTGTGAGCATGTGATAGACAAGAATACCTCAAAATCCCAATGTACGATTTTCGGTGAAAATTACAACTATACCCGTACGAAACTTCGAATGGTGATTTGAGGCACCAAACGATGTCAGAATGCATTGGAACCAAAGCCATAAGCTTTGTAAGCATGTGATAGACAAGAATACCACAAAATCCCAATGTACGATTTTTGGTGAAAATTACAACTATTCATACCCGTACGAAACTTCGAATGGTGATTTGAGGCACCAAACGATGTTAGAATGCATTTGAACCAAAGCCATAAGCTTTGTGAGCATGTGATAGACAAGAATACCTCAAAATCCCTTTGTACGATTTTCGGTGAAAATTACAACTATACCCGTACGAAACTTCGAATGGTAATTTGAGGCACCAAACGATGTCGGAATGCATTGGAACCAAAGCCATACGCTTTGTGAGCATGTGATGCACAAGAATACCTCAAAATTCCAATGTACAATTTTCGGTAAAATTACAACTATACCCGTACCAAAACTTCGAATGGTGATTTGAGGCACCAAACGATGTTGGAATGCATTGGAACCAAAGCCATAAGCTTTGTGAGCATGTGATAGACAAGAATACCTCAAATTCCCAATGTACTATTTTCGCTGAAAATTACAACTATACCCGTACGAAACTTCGAATGGTGATTTGAGGCACCAAACGATGTCGGAATGCATTGGAACCAAAGCGATAAGCTTTGTGAGCATGTGATAGACAAGAATACCTAAAAATCCAATGTACGATTTTCGGTGAAAATTACAACTATACCCCAACGAAACTTTGAATGGTGATTGAGGCACCAAACGATGTCGGAATGCATTGGAACCAAAGCCATAAGCTTTGTGAGCATGTGATAGACAAGAATACCTCAAAATCTCAATGTACGATTTTCAGTGAAAATTACAACTTTACTCCTACGAAACTTCGAATGGTGATTTGAGGCACCAAACGATGTCGGAATGCATTGAAACCAAAGCCATAAGCTTTGTGAGCATGTGATAGACATGAATACCTCAAAATCCCAATGTACGATTTTCGGTAAAAATTACAACTATACCCCTACGAAACTTTGAGTGGTGATTTGAGGCACCAAACGATGTCAGAATGCATTGGAACCAAAGCCATAATCTTTGTGAGCATGTGATAGACAAGAATACTTCAAAATCCCAATGTACGATTTTCGGTGAAAATTACAACTATACCCCTACGAAACTTCAAATGGTGATTTGGGGCACCAAACGATGTCGGAATGCATTGGAACCAAAGCCACAAGCTTTGTGAGCATGTGATAGACAAGAATACCTACCCCTATGAATCTTCGAATGGTGATTTGAGGCACCAAACGATGTCGGAATGCATTGGAACCAAAGCCATAAGCTTTGTGAGCATGTGATAGACAAGAATACCTCAAAAACCCAATGTACGATTTTCGGTGAAATTACAACTATACCCCTACGAAACTTCGAATGGTGAACCAAAGCCATAATCTTTGTGAGCATGTGATAGACAAGAATACCTCAAAATCCCAATGTACGATTTTCGGTGAAAATTACAACTATACCCCTACGAAACTTCGAATGGTGATTTGGGGCACCAAACGATGTCGGAATGCATTGGAACCAAAGCCACAAGCTTTGTGAGCATGTGATAGACAAGAATACCTACCCCTATGAATCTTCGAATGGTGATTTGAGGCACCAAACGATGTCGGAATGCATTGGAACCAAAGCCATAAGCTTTGTGAGCATGTGATAGACAAGAATACCTCAAAAACCCAATGTACGATTTTCGGTGAAATTACAACTATACCCCTACGAAACTTCGAATGGTGATTTGAGGCACTAAACGATGTCGGAATGCATTGGAACCAATGCCACAAGCTTTGTGAGCATGTGATAGACAAGAATACCTCAAAATCCCAATGTACGATTTTCGGTGAAAATTACAACTATACCCGTACGAAACTTCGAATGGTGATTTGAGGCACCAAACGATGTCAGAATGCATTGGAACCAAAGCCATAAGCTTTGTAAGCATGTGATAGACAAGAATACCACAAAATCCCAATGTACGATTTTTGGTGAAAATTACAACTATTCACACCCGTACGAAACTTCGAATGGTGATTTGAGGCACCAAACGATGTCGGAATGCATTTGAACCAAAGCCATAAGCTTTGTGAGCATGTGATAGACAAGAATACCTCAAAATCCCTTTGTACGATTTTCGGTGAAAATTACAACTATACCCGTACGAAACTTCGAATGGTAATTTGAGGCACCAAACGATGTCGGAATGCATTGGAACCAAAGCCATACGCTTTGTGAGCATGTGATGCACAAGAATACCTCAAAATTCCAATGTACAATTTTCGGTAAAATTACAACTATACCCGTACCAAAACTTCGAATGGTGATTTGAGGCACCAAACGATGTCGGAATGCATTGGAACCAAAGCGATAAGCTTTGTGAGCATGTGATAGACAAGAATACCTAAAAATCCAATGTACGTTTTTCGGAGAAAATTACAACTATACCCCTACTAAACTTTGAATGGTGATTTGTGGCACCAAACGATGTCGCAATGCATTGGAACCAAAGCCATAAACTTTTTGAGCTTGTGATAGACAAGAATACTTCAAAATCCCAATGTACGATTTTCGGTGAAAATTACAACTATACCCCTACGAAACTTCGAATGGTGATTTGAGGCACCAAACGATGTCGGAATGCATTGGAACCAAAGCCATAAGCTTTTTGAGAATGTGATAGACAAGAATACCTCAAAATCCCAATGTACAATTTTCGGTGAAAATTACAACTATACCCCTACGAAACATCGAATGGTGATTTGGGGCACCAAACGATGTCGGAATGCATTGGAACCAAAGCCACAAGCTTTGTGAGCATGTGATAGACAAGAATACCTACCCCTATGAATCTTCGAATGGTGATTTGAGGCACCAAACGATGTCGGAATGCATTGGAACCAAAGCCATAAGCTTTGTGAGCATGTGATAGACAAGAATACCTCAAAAACCCAATGTACGATTTTCGGTGAAATTACAACTATACCCCTACGAATCTTCGAATGGTGATTTGAGGCACCAAACGATGTCGGAATGCATTGGAACCAAAGCCATAAGCTTTGTGAGCATGTGATAGACAAGAATACCTCAAAAACCCAATGTACGATTTTCGGTGAAATTACAACTATACCCCTACGAAACTTCGAATGGTGATTTGAGGCACTAAACGATGTCGGAATGCATTGGAACCAATGCCATAAGCTTTGTGAGCATGTGATAGACAAGAATACCTCAAAATCCCAATGTACCATTTTCGGTGAAAATTACAACTATACCCGTACGAAACTTCGAATGGTGATTTGAGGCACCAAACGATGTCGGAATGCATTGGAAACAAAGCTATAAGCTTTGTGAGCATGTGATAGACAAGAATGCCTCAAAATCCCAATGTACGATTTTTGGTGAAAATTACAACTATACCCAAACGAAACTACGAATGGTGATTTAAGGCACCAAACGATGTCGGAATGCATTGGAACCAAAGCCATAAGCTTTGTGAGCATGTGATAGATAAGAATACCTCAAAAACCCAATGTACGATTTTCGGTGAAATTACAATTATACCCCTACGAAACTTCGAATAGTGATTTGAGGCACTAAACGATGTCGGAATGCATTGGAACCAAAGCCACAAGCTTTGTGAGCATGTGATAGACAAGAATACCTCAAAATCCCAATGTACGATTTTCGGTGAAAATTACAACTATACCCGTACGAAACTTCGAATGGTGATTTGAGGCACCAAACGATGTCAGAATGCATTGGAACCAAAGCCATAAGCTTTGTAAGCATGTGATAGACAAGAATACCACAAAATCCCAATGTACGATTTTTGGTGAAAATTACAACTATTCATACCCGTACGAAACTTCGAATGGTGATTTGAGGCACCAAACGATGTTAGAATGCATTTGAACCAAAGCCATAAGCTTTGTGAGCATGTGATAGACAAGAATACCTCAAAATCCCTTTGTACGATTTTCGGTGAAAATTACAACTATACCCGTACGAAACTTCGAATGGTAATTTGAGGCACCAAACGATGTCGGAATGCATTGGAACCAAAGCCATACGCTTTGTGAGCATGTGATGCACAAGAATACCTCAAAATTCCAATGTACAATTTTCGGTAAAATTACAACTATACCCGTACCAAAACTTCGAATGGTGATTTGAGGCACCAAACGATGTTGGAATGCATTGGAACCAAAGCCATAAGCTTTGTGAGCATGTGATAGACAAGAATACCTCAAATTCCCAATGTACTCTTTTCGCTGAAAATTACAACTATACCCGTACGAAACTTCGAATGGTGATTTGAGGCACCAAACGATGTCGGAATGCATTGGAACCAAAGCGATAAGCTTTGTGAGCATGTGATAGACAAGAATACCTAAAAATCCAATGTACGATTTTCGGTGAAAATTACAACTATACCCCAACGAAACTTTGAATGGTGATTGAGGCACCAAACGATGTCGGAATGCATTGGAACCAAAGCCATAAGCTTTGTGAGCATGTGATAGACAAGAATACCTCAAAATCTCAATGTACGATTTTCAGTGAAAATTACAACTTTACTCCTACGAAACTTCGAATGGTGATTTGAGGCACCAAACGATGTCGGAATGCATTGAAACCAAAGCCATAAGCTTTGTGAGCATGTGATAGACATGAATACCTCAAAATCCCAATGTACGATTTTCGGTAAAAATTACAACTATACCCCTACGAAACTTTGAGTGGTGATTTGAGGCACCAAACGATGTCAGAATGCATTGGAACCAAAGCCATAATCTTTGTGAGCATGTGATAGACAAGAATACCTCAAAATCCCAATGTACGATTTTCGGTGAAAATTACAACTATACCCCTACGAAACTTCAAATGGTGATTTGGGGCACCAAACGATGTCGGAATGCATTGGAACCAAAGCCACAAGCTTTGTGAGCATGTGATAGACAAGAATACCTACCCCTATGAATCTTCGAATGGTGATTTGAGGCACCAAACGATGTCGGAATGCATTGGAACCAAAGCCATAAGCTTTGTGAGCATGTGATAGACAAGAATACCTCAAAAACCCAATGTACGATTTTCGGTGAAATTACAACTATACCCCTACGAAACTTCGAATGGTGAACCAAAGCCATAATCTTTGTGAGCATGTGATAGACAAGAATACCTCAAAATCCCAATGTACGATTTTCGGTGAAAATTACAACTATACCCCTACGAAACTTCGAATGGTGATTTGGGGCACCAAACGATGTCGGAATGCATTGGAACCAAAGCCACAAGCTTTGTGAGCATGTGATAGACAAGAATACCTACCCCTATGAATCTTCGAATGGTGATTTGAGGCACCAAACGATGTCGGAATGCATTGGAACCAAAGCCATAAGCTTTGTGAGCATGTGATAGACAAGAATACCTCAAAAACCCAATGTACGATTTTCGGTGAAATTACAACTATACCCCTACGAAACTTCGAATGGTGATTTGAGGCACTAAACGATGTCGGAATGCATTGGAACCAATGCCACAAGCTTTGTGAGCATGTGATAGACAAGAATACCTCAAAATCCCAATGTACGATTTTCGGTGAAAATTACAACTATACCCGTACGAAACTTCGAATGGTGATTTGAGGCACCAAACGATGTCAGAATGCATTGGAACCAAAGCCATAAGCTTTGTAAGCATGTGATAGACAAGAATACCACAAAATCCCAATGTACGATTTTTGGTGAAAATTACAACTATTCACACCCGTACGAAACTTCGAATGGTGATTTGAGGCACCAAACGATGTCGGAATGCATTTGAACCAAAGCCATAAGCTTTGTGAGCATGTGATAGACAAGAATACCTCAAAATCCCTTTGTACGATTTTCGGTGAAAATTACAACTATACCCGTACGAAACTTCGAATGGTAATTTGAGGCACCAAACGATGTCGGAATGCATTGGAACCAAAGCCATACGCTTTGTGAGCATGTGATGCACAAGAATACCTCAAAATTCCAATGTACAATTTTCGGTAAAATTACAACTATACCCGTACCAAAACTTCGAATGGTGATTTGAGGCACCAAACGATGTTGGAATGCATTGGAACCAAAGCCATAAGCTTTGTGAGCATGTGATAGACAAGAATACCTCAAAATCCCAATGTACTATTTTCGCTGAAAATTACAACTATACCCGTACGAAACTTCGATTGGTGATTTGAGGTACCAAACGATGTCGGAATGCATTGGAACCAAAGCGATAAGCTTTGTGAGCATGTGATAGACAAGAATACCTAAAAATCCAATGTACGATTTTCGGTGAAAATTACAACTATACCCCAACGAAACTTTGAATGGTGATTGAGGCACCAAACGATGTCGGAATGCATTGGAACCAAAGCCATAAGCTTTGTGAGCATGTGATAGACAAGAATACCTCAAAATTCCAATGTACGATTTTCAGTGAAAATTACAACTTTACTCCTACGAAACTTCGAATGGTGATTTGAGGCACCAAACGATGTCGGAATGCATTGAAACCAAAGCCATAAGCTTTGTGAGCATGTGATAGACATGAATACCTCAAAATCCCAATGTACGATTTTCGGTAAAAATTACAACTATACCCCTACGAAACTTTGAGTGGTGATTTGAGGCACCAAACGATGTCAGAATGCATTGGAACCAAAGCCATAATCTTTGTGAGCATGTGATAGACAAGAATACCTCAAAATCCCAATGTACGATTTTCGGTGAAAATTACAACTATACCCCTACGAAACTTCGAATGGTGATTTGGGGCACCAAACGATGTCGGAATGCATTGGAACCAAAGCCACAAGCTTTGTGAGCATGTGATGGACAAGAATACCTACCCCTATGAATCTTCGAATGGTGATTTGAGGCACCAAACGATGTCGGAATGCATTGGAACCAAAGCCATAAGCTTTGTGAGCATGTGATAGACAAGAATACCTCAAAAACCCAATGTACGATTTTCGGTGAAATTACAACTATACCCCTACGAAACTTCGAATGGTGATTTGAGGCACTAAACGATGTCGGAATGCATTGGAACCAATGCCATAAGCTTTGTGAGCATGTGATAGACAAGAATACCTCAAAATCCCAATGTACGATTTTCGGTGAAAATTACAACTATACCCGTACGAAACTTCGAATGGTGATTTGAGGCACCAAACGATGTCAGAATGCATTGGAACCAAAGCCATAAGCTTTGTAAGCATGTGATAGACAAGAATACCACAAAATCCCAATGTACGATTTTTGGTGAAAATTACAACTATTCATACCCGTACGAAACTTAGAATGGTGATTTGAGGCACCAAACGATGTCGGAATGCATTTGAACCAAAGCCATAAGCTTTGTGAGCATGTGATAGACAAGAATACTTCAAAATCCCTTTGTACGATTTTCGGTGAAAATTACAACTATACCCGTACGAAACTTCGAATGGTGATTTGAGGCACCAAACGATGTCGGAATGCATTGGAACCAAAGCCATACGCTTTGTGAGCATGTGATGCACAAGAATAGCTCAAAATTCCAATGTACGATTTTCGGTAAAATTACAACTATACCCGTACCAAAACTTCGAATGGTGATTTGAGGCACCAAACGGTGTTGGAATGCATTGGAACCAAAGCGATAAGCTTTGTGAGCATGTGATAGACAAGAATACCTCAAAATCCCAATGTACTATTTTCGCTGAAAATTACAACTATACCCGTACGAAACTTCGAATGGTGATTTGAGGCACCAAACGATGTCGGAATGCATTGTAACCAAAGCCATAAGCTTTGTGAGATTGTGATAGACAAGAATACCTCAAAATCCCAATGTACGCTTTTCGGTGAAAATTACAACTATACCCCTACGATACTTCAAATTGTGATTGAGGCACCAAACGATGTCGGAATGTATTGGAACCAAAGCCATAAGCTTTGTGAGCATGTGATAGTCAAGAATACCTCAAAAGCCCAATGTACGATTTTCGGTGAAAATTACAACTATACCCGTACGAAACTTCGAATGGTGATTTGAGGCACCAAACGATGTCGGAATGCATTGAAACCAAAGCCATAAGCTTTGTGAGCATGTGATAGACATGAATACCTCAAAATCCCAATGTACGATTTTCGGTAAAAATTACAACTATACCCCTACGAAACTTTGAGTGGTGATTTGAGGCACCAAACGATGTCAGAATGCATTGGAACCAAAGCCATAATCTTTGTGAGCATGTGATAGACAAGAATACCTCAAAATCCCAATGTACGATTTTCGGTGAAAATTACAACTATACCCCTACGATACTTCGAATTGTGATTTGAGGCACCAAACGATGTCGGAATGTATTGGAACCAAAGCCATAAGCTTTGTGAGCATGTGATAGACAAGAATACCTCAAAATCCCAATGTATGATTTTCGGTGAAAATTACTACTATACCCCTACGAAACTTCGAATGGTGATTTGAGGCACCGAACGATGTCGGAATGAATTGGAACCAAAGCCATAAGCTTTGTGAGCATGTGATAGACAAGAATACCTCAAAAGCCCAATGTACGATTTTTTGTGAAAATTACAACTATACCCGTACGAAACTTCGAATGGTGATTTGAGGCACCAAACGATGTCGGAATGCATTGGAACAAAAGCCATAAGCTTTGTGAGCATGTGATAGACAAGAATACCTCAAAATCCCAATGTACGATTTTCGGTGAAATTACAACTATACCCCTACGAAACTTCGAATGGTGATTTGAGGCACTAAACGATGTCGGAATGCATTGGAACCAATGCCATAAGCTTTGTGAGCATGTGATAGACAAGAATACCTCAAAATCCCAATGTACGATTTTCGGTGAAAATTACAACTATACCCGTACGAAACTTCGAATGGTGATTTGAGGCACCAAACGATGTCGGAATGCATTGGAAAGAAAGCTATAAGCTTTGTGAGCATGTGATAGACAAGAATGCCTCAAAATCCCAATGTACGATTTTCGGTGAAAATTACAACTATACCCATACGAAACTACGAATGGTGATTTGAGGCACCAAACGATGTCGGAATGCATTGTAACCAAAGCCATAAGCTTTGTGAGCATGTGATAGACAAGAATACCTCAAAATCCCAATGTACGATTTTCGGTGAAAATTACAACTATACCCCTACGAAACTTTGAATGGTGATTTGAGGCACCAAACGATGTCGAAATGCATTGGAACCAAAGCCATAACCTTTGTGAGCATGTGATAGACAAGAATACCTCAAAATCCCAATGTACGATTTTTGGTGAAAATTACAACTATACATACCCGTACGAAACTTCGAATGGTGATTTGTGGCACCAAACGATGTCGCAATGCATTGGAACCAAAGCCATAAACTTTTTGAGCCTGTGATAGACAAGAATACTTCAAAATCCCAATGTACGATTTTCGGTGAAAATTATAACTATACCCCTACGAAACTTCGAATGGTGATTTGAGGCACCAAACGATGTCGGAATGCATTGAAACCAAAGCCATAAGCTTTGTGAGCATGTGATAGACAAGAATACCTCAAAATCTCAATGTACAATTTTCGGTGAAAATTACAACTATACCCCTATGAAACTTCGAATGGTGATTTGGGGCACCAAACGATGTCGGAATGCATTGGAACCAAAGCCACAAGCTTTGTGAGCATGTGATAGACAAGAATACCTACCCCTATGAATCTTCGAATGGTGATTTGAGGCACCAAACGATGTCGGAATGCATTGGAACCAAAGCCATAAGCTTTGTGAGCATGTGATAGACAAGAATACCTCAAAAACCCAATGTACGATTTTCGGTGAAATTACAACTATACCCCTACGAAACTTCGAATGGTGATTTGAGGCACTAAACGATGTCGGAATGCATTGGAACCACTGCCATAAGCTTTGTGAGCATGTGATAGACAAGAATACCTCAAAATCCCAATGTACGATTTTCGGTGAAAATTACAACTATACCCGTACGAAACTTCGAATGGTGATTTGAGGCACCAAACGATGTCAGAATGCATTGGAACCAAAGCCATAAGCTTTGTGAGCATGTGATAGACAAGAATACCTCAAAATCCCAATGTACTATTTTCGCTGAAAATTACAACTATACCCGTACGAAACTTCGAATGGTGATTTGAGGCACCAAACGATGTCGGAATGCATTGGAACCAAAGCGATAAGCTTTGTGAGCTTGTGATAGACAAGAATACCTAAAAATCCAATGTACGATTTTCGGTGAAAATTACAACTATACCCCAACGAAACTTTGAATGGTGATTGAGGCACCAAACGATGTCGGAATGCATTGGAACCAAAGCCATAAGCTTTGTGAGCATGTGATAGACAAGAATACCTCAAAATCCCAATGTACGATTTTCAGTGAAAATTACAACTTTACTCCTACGAAACTTCGAATGGTGATTTGAGGCACCAAACGATGTCGGAATGCATTGAAACCAAAGCCATAAGCTTTGTGAGCATGTGATAGACATGAATACCTCAAAATCCCAATGTACGATTTTCGGTAAAAATTACAACTATACCCCTACGAAACTTTGAGTGGTGATTTGAGGCACCAAACGATGTCAGAATGCATTGGAACCAAAGCCATAATCTTTGTGAGCATGTGATAGACAAGAATACCTCAAAATCCCAATGTACGATTTTCGGTGAAAATTACAACTATACCCCTACGAAACTTCGAATGGTGATTTGGGGCACCAAACGATGTCGGAATGCATTGGAACCAAAGCCACAAGCTTTGTGAGCATGTGATAGACAAGAATACCTACCCCTATGAATCTTCGAATGGTGATTTGAGGCACCAAACGATGTCGGAATGCATTGGAACCAAAGCCATAAGCTTTGTGAGCATGTGATAGACAAGAATACCTCAAAAACCCAATGTACGATTTTTGGTGAAATTACAACTATACCCCTACGAAACTTCGAATGGTGATTTGAGGCACTAAACGATGTCGGAATGCATTGGAACCAATGCCATAAGCTTTGTGAGCATGTGATAGACAAGAATACCTCAAAATCCCAATGTACGATTTTCGGTGAAAATTACAACTATACCCGTACGAAACTTCGAATGGTGATTTGAGGCACCAAACGATGTCAGAATGCATTGGAACCAAAGCCATAAGCTTTGTAAGCATGTGATAGACAAGAATACCACAAAATCCCAATGTACGATTTTTGGTGAAAATTACAACTATTCATACCCGTACGAAACTTCGAATGGTGATTTGAGGCACCAAACGATGTCGGAATGCATTTGAACCAAAGCCATAAGCTTTGTGAGCATGTGATAGACAAGAATACTTCAAAATCCCTTTGTACGATTTTCGGTGAAAATTACAACTATACCCGTACGAAACTTCGAATGGTGATTTGAGGCACCAAACGATGTCGGAATGCATTGGAACCAAAGCCATACGCTTTGTGAGCATGTGATGCACAAGAATAGATCAAAATTCCAATGTACGATTTTCGGTAAAATTACAACTATACCCGTACCAAAACTTCGAATGGTGATTTGAGGCACCAAACGGTGTTGGAATGCATTGGAACCAAAGCGATAAGCTTTGTGAGCATGTGATAGACAAGAATACCTCAAAATCCCAATGTACTATTTTCGCTGAAAATTACAACTATACCCGTACGAAACTTCGAATGGTGATTTGAGGCACCAAACGATGTCGGAATGCATTGTAACCAAAGCCATAAGCTTTGTGAGATTGTGATAGACAAGAATACCTCAAAATCCCAATGTATGCTTTTCGGTAAAAATTACAACTATACCCCTATGATACTTCAAATTGTGATTGAGGCACCAAACGATGTCGGAATGTATTGGAACCAAAGCCATAAGCTTTGTGAGCATGTGATAGTCAAGAATACCTCAAAAGCCCAATGTACGATTTTCGGTAAAAATTACAACTATACCCCTACGAAACTTTGAGTGGTGATTTGAGGCACCAAACGATGTCAGAATGCATTGGAACCAAAGCCATAATCTTTGTGAGCATGTGATAGACAAGAATACCTCAAAATCCCAATGTACGATTTTCGGTGAAAATTACAACTATACCCCTACGATACTTCGAATTGTGATTTGAGGCACCAAACGATGTCGGAATGTATTGGAACCAAAGCCATAAGCTTTGTGAGCATGTGATAGACAAGAATACCTCAAAATCCCAATGTATGATTTTCGGTGAAAATTACTACTATACCCCTACGAAACTTCGAATGGTGATTTGAGGCACCGAACGATGTCGGAATGAATTGGAACCAAAGCCATAAGCTTTGTGAGCATGTGGTAGACAAGAATACCTCAAAAGCCCAATGTACGATTTTTTGTGAAAATTACAACTATACCCGTACGAAACTTCGAATGGTGATTTGAGGCACCAAACGATGTCGGAATGCATTGGAACAAAAGCCATAAGCTTTGTGAGCATGTGATAGACAAGAATACCTCAAAATCCCAATGTACGATTTTCGGTGAAATTACAACTATACCCCTACGAAACTTCGAATGGTGATTTGAGGCACTAAACGATGACGGAATGCATTGGAACCAATGCCATAAGCTTTGTGAGCATGTGATAGACAAGAATACCTCAAAATCCCAATGTACGATTTTCGGTGAAAATTACAACTATACCCGTACGAAACTTCGAATGGTGATTTGAGGCACCAAACGATGTCGGAATGCATTGGAAACAAAGCTATAAGCTTTGTGAGCATGTGATAGACAAGAATGCCTCAAAATCCCAATGTACGATTTTCGGTGAAAATTACAACTATACCCATACGAAACTACGAATGGTGATTTGAGGCACCAAACGATGTCGGAATGCATTGTAACCAAAGCCATAAGCTTTGTGAGCATGTGATAGACAAGAATACCTCAAAATCCCAATGTACGATTTTCGGTGAAAATTACAACTATACCCCTACGAAACTTTGAATGGTGATTTGAGGCACCAAACGATGTCGAAATGCATTGGAACCAAAGCCATAACCTTTGTGAGCATGTGATAGACAAGAATACCTCAAAATCCCAATGTACAATTTTTGGTGAAAATTACAACTATACCCGTACGAAACTTCGAATGGTGATTTGAGGCACCAAACGATGTCGGAATGCATTGGAAACAAAGCTATAAGCTTTGTGAGCATGTGATAGACAAGAATGCCTCAAAATCCCAATGTACGATTTTCGGTGAAAATTACAACTATACCCATACGAAACTACGAATGGTGATTTGAGGCACCAAACGATGTCGGAATGCATTGTAACCAAAGCCATAAGCTTTGTGAGCATGTGATAGACAAGAATACCTCAAAATCCCAATGTACGATTTTCGGTGAAAATTACAACTATACCCATACGAAACTACGAATGGTGATTTGAGGCACCAAACGATGTCGGAATGCATTGTAACCAAAGCCATAAGCTTTGTGAGCATGTGATAGACAAGAATACCTAAAAATCCAATGTACGATTTTCGGTGAAAATTACAACTATACCCCAACGAAACTTTGAATGGTGATTGAGGCACCAAACGATGTCGGAATGCATTGGAACCAAAGCCATAAGCTTTGTGAGCATGTGATAGACAAGAATACCTCAAAATCCCAATGTACGATTTTCAGTGAAAATTACAACTTTACTCCTACGAAACTTCGAATGGTGATTTGAGGCACCAAACGATGTCGGAATGCATTGAAACCAAAGCCATAAGCTTTGTGAGCATGTGATAGACATGAATACCTCAAAATCCCAATGTACGATTTTCGGTAAAAATTACAACTATACCCCTACGAAACTTTGAGTGGTGATTTGAGGCACCAAACGATGTCAGAACGCATTGGAACCAAAGCCATAATCTTTGTGAGCATGTGATAGACAAGAATACCTCAAAATCCCAATGTACGATTTTCGGTGAAAATTACAACTATACCCCTACGAAACTTCGAATGGTGATTTGGGGCACCAAACGATGTCGGAATGCATTGGAACCAAAGCCACAAGCTTTGTGAGCATGTGATAGACAAGAATACCTACCCCTATGAATCTTCGAATGGTGATTTGAGGCACCAAACGATGTCGGAATGCATTGGAACCAAAGCCATAAGCTTTGTGAGCATGTGATAGACAAGAATACCTCAAAAACCCAATGTACGATTTTCGGTGAAATTACAACTATACCCCTACGAAACTTCGAATGGTGATTTGAGGCACTAAACGATGTCGGAATGCATTGGAACCAATGCCACAAGCTTTGTGAGCATGTGATAGACAAGAATACCTCAAAATCCCAATGTACGATTTTCGGTGAAAATTACAACTATACCCGTACGAAACTTCGAATGGTGATTTGAGGCACCAAACGATGTCAGAATGCATTGGAACCAAAGCCATAAGCTTTGTAAGCATGTGATAGACAAGAATACCACAAAATCCCAATGTACGATTTTTGGTGAAAATTACAACTATTCACACCCGTACGAAACTTCGAATGGTGATTTGAGGCACCAAACGATGTCGGAATGCATTTGAACCAAAGCCATAAGCTTTGTGAGCATGTGATAGACAAGAATACCTCAAAATTCTTTTGTACGATTTTCGGTGAAAATTACAACTATACCCGTACGAAACTTCGAATGGTAATTTGAGGCACCAAACGATGTCGGAATGCATTGGAACCAAAGCCATACGCTTTGTGAGCATGTGATGCACAAGAATACCTCAAAATTCCAATGTACAATTTTCGGTAAAATTACAACTATACCCGTACCAAAACTTCGAATGGTGATTTGAGGCACCAAACGATGTTGGAATGCATTGGAACCAAAGCCATAAGCTTTGTGAGCATGTGATAGACAAGAATACCTCAAAATCCCAATGTACTATTTTCGCTGAAAATTACAACTATACCCGTACGAAACTTCGAATGGTGATTTGAGGCACCAAACGATGTCGGAATGCATTTGAACCAAAGCCATAAGCTTTGTGAGCATGTGATAGACAAGAATACTTCAAAATCCCTTTGTACGATTTTCGGTGAAAATTACAACTATACCCGTACGAAACTTCGAATGGTGATTTGAGGCACCAAACGATGTCGGAATGCATTGGAACCAAAGCCATACGCTTTGTGAGCATGTGATGCACAAGAATAGCTCAAAATTCCAATGTACGATTTTCGGTAAAATTACAACTATACCCGTACCAAAACTTCGAATGGTGATTTGAGGCACCAAACGGTGTTGGAATGCATTGGAACCAAAGCGATAAGCTTTGTGAGCATGTGATAGACAAGAATACCTCAAAATCCCAATGTACTATTTTCGCTGAAAATTACAACTATACCCGTACGAAACTTCGAATGGTGATTTGAGGCACCAAACGATGTCGGAATGCATTGTAACCAAAGCCATAAGCTTTGTGAGATTGTGATAGACAAGAATACCTCAAAATCCCAATGTATGCTTTTCGGTGAAAATTACAACTATACCCCTACGATACTTCAAATTGTGATTGAGGCACCAAACGATGTCGGAATGTATTGGAACCAAAGCCATAAGCTTTGTGAGCATGTGATAGTCAAGAATACCTCAAAAGCCCAATGTACGATTTTCGGTAAAAATTACAACTATACCCCTACGAAACTTTGAGTGGTGATTTGAGGCACCAAACGATGTCAGAATGCATTGGAACCAAAGCCATAATCTTTGTGAGCATGTGATAGACAAGAATACCTCAAAATCCCAATGTACGATTTTCGGTGAAAATTACAACTATACCCCTACGATACTTCGAATTGTGATTTGAGGCACCAAAGATGTCGGAATGTATTGGAACCAAAGCCATAAGCTTTGTGAGCATGTGATAGACAAGAATACCTCAAAATCCCAATGTACGATTTTCAGTGAAAATTACAACTTTACTCCTACGAAACTTCGAATGGTGATTTGAGGCACCAAACGATGTCGGAATGCATTGAAACCAAAGCCATAAGCTTTGTGAGCATGTGATAGACATGAATACCTCAAAATCCCAATGTACGATTTTCGGTAAAAATTACAACTATACCCCTACGAAACTTTGAGTGGTGATTTGAGGCACCAAACGATGTCAGAATGCATTGGAACCAAAGCCATAATCTTTGTGAGCATGTGATAGACAAGAATACCTCAAAATCCCAATGTACGATTTTCGGTGAAAATTACAACTATACCCCTACGAAACTTCGAATGGTGATTTGGGGCACCAAACGATGTCGGAATGCATTGGAACCAAAGCCACAAGCTTTGTGAGCATGTGATAGACAAGAATACCTACCCCTATGAATCTTCGAATGGTGATTTGAGGCACCAAACGATGTCGGAATGCATTGGAACCAAAGCCATAAGCTTTGTGAGCATGTGATAGACAAGAATACCTCAAAAACCCAATGTACGATTTTTGGTGAAATTACAACTATACCCCTACGAAACTTCGAATGGTGATTTGAGGCACTAAACGATGTCGGAATGCATTGGAACCAATGCCATAAGCTTTGTGAGCATGTGATAGACAAGAATACCTCAAAATCCCAATGTACGATTTTCGGTGAAAATTACAACTATACCCGTACGAAACTTCGAATGGTGATTTGAGGCACCAAACGATGTCAGAATGCATTGGAACCAAAGCCATAAGCTTTGTAAGCATGTGATAGACAAGAATACCACAAAATCCCAATGTACGATTTTTGGTGAAAATTACAACTATTCATACCCGTACGAAACTTCGAATGGTGATTTGAGGCACCAAACGATGTCGGAATGCATTTGAACCAAAGCCATAAGCTTTGTGAGCATGTGATAGACAAGAATACTTCAAAATCCCTTTGTACGATTTTCGGTGAAAATTACAACTATACCCGTACGAAACTTCGAATGGTGATTTGAGGCACCAAACGATGTCGGAATGCATTGGAACCAAAGCCATACGCTTTGTGAGCATGTGATGCACAAGAATAGCTCAAAATTCCAATGTACGATTTTCGGTAAAATTACAACTATACCCGTACCAAAACTTCGAATGGTGATTTGAGGCACCAAACGGTGTTGGAATGCATTGGAACCAAAGCGATAAGCTTTGTGAGCATGTGATTGACAAGAATACCTCAAAATCCCAATGTACTATTTTCGCTGAAAATTACAACTATACCCGTACGAAACTTCGAATGGTGATTTGAGGCACCAAACGATGTCGGAATGCATTGTAACCAAAGCCATAAGCTTTGTGAGATTGTGATAGACAAGAATACCTCAAAATCCCAATGTATGCTTTTCGGTAAAAATTACAACTATACCCCTATGATACTTCAAATTGTGATTGAGGCACCAAACGATGTCGGAATGTATTGGAACCAAAGCCATAAGCTTTGTGAGCATGTGATAGTCAAGAATACCTCAAAAGCCCAATGTACGATTTTCGGTAAAAATTACAACTATACCCCTACGAAACTTTGAGTGGTGATTTGAGGCACCAAACGATGTCAGAATGCATTGGAACCAAAGCCATAATCTTTGTGAGCATGTGATAGACAAGAATACCTCAAAATCCCAATGTACGATTTTCGGTGAAAATTACAACTATACCCCTACGATACTTCGAATTGTGATTTGAGGCACCAAACGATGTCGGAATGTATTGGAACCAAAGCCATAAGCTTTGTGAGCATGTGATAGACAAGAATACCTCAAAATCCCAATGTATGATTTTCGGTGAAAATTACTACTATACCCCTACGAAACTTCGAATGGTGATTTGAGGCACCGAACGATGTCGGAATGAATTGGAACCAAAGCCATAAGCTTTGTGAGCATGTGGTAGACAAAAATACCTCAAAAGCCCAATGTACGATTTTTTGTGAAAATTACAACTATACCCGTACGAAACTTCGAATGGTGATTTGAGGCACCAAACGATGTCGGAATGCATTGGAACAAAAGCCATAAGCTTTGTGAGCATGTGATAGACAAGAATACCTCAAAATCCCAATGTACGATTTTCGGTGAAATTACAACTATACCCCTACGAAACTTCGAATGGTGATTTGAGGCACTAAACGATGACGGAATGCATTGGAACCAATGCCATAAGCTTTGTGAGCATGTGATAGACAAGAATACCTCAAAATCCCAATGTACGATTTTCGGTGAAAATTACAACTATACCCGTACGAAACTTCGAATGGTGATTTGAGGCACCAAACGATGTCGGAATGCATTGGAAACAAAGCTATAAGCTTTGTGAGCATGTGATAGACAAGAATGCCTCAAAATCCCAATGTACGATTTTCGGTGAAAATTACAACTATACCCATACGAAACTACGAATGGTGATTTGAGGCACCAAACGATGTCGGAATGCATTGTAACCAAAGCCATAAGCTTTGTGAGCATGTGATAGACAAGAATACCTCAAAATCCCAATGTACGATTTTCGGTAAAAATTACAACTATACCCCTACGAAACTTTGAATGGTGATTTGAGGCACCAAACGATGTCGAAATGCATTGGAACCAAAGCCATAACCTTTGTGAGCATGTGATAGACAAGAATACCTCAAAATCCCAATGTACAATTTTTGGTGAAAATTACAACTATACCCGTACGAAACTTCGAATGGTGATTTGAGGCACCAAACGATGTCGGAATGCATTGGAAACAAAGCTATAAGCTTTGTGAGCATGTGATAGACAAGAATGCCTCAAAATCCCAATGTACGATTTTCGGTAAAAATTACAACTATACCCATACGAAACTACGAATGGTGATTTGAGGCACCAAACGATGTCGGAATGCATTGTAACCAAAGCCATAAGCTTTGTGAGCATGTGATAGACAAGAATACCTCAAAATCCCAATGTACGATTTTCGGTGAAAATTACAACTATACCCATACGAAACTACGAATGGTGATTTGAGGCACCAAACGATGTCGGAATGCATTGTAACCAAAGCCATAAGCTTTGTGAGCATGTGATAGACAAGAATACCTAAAAATCCAATGTACGATTTTCGGTGAAAATTACAACTATACCCCAACGAAACTTTGAATGGTGATTGAGGCACCAAACGATGTCGGAATGCATTGGAACCAAAGCCATAAGCTTTGTGAGCATGTGATAGACAAGAATACCTCAAAATCCCAATGTACGATTTTCAGTGAAAATTACAACTTTACTCCTACGAAACTTCGAATGGTGATTTGAGGCACCAAACGATGTCGGAATGCATTGAAACCAAAGCCATAAGCTTTGTGAGCATGTGATAGACATGAATACCTCAAAATCCCAATGTACGATTTTCGGTAAAAATTACAACTATACCCCTACGAAACTTTGAGTGGTGATTTGAGGCACCAAACGATGTCAGAACGCATTGGAACCAAAGCCATAATCTTTGTGAGCATGTGATAGACAAGAATACCTCAAAATCCCAATGTACGATTTTCGGTGAAAATTACAACTATACCCCTACGAAACTTCGAATGGTGATTTGGGGCACCAAACGATGTCGGAATGCATTGGAACCAAAGCCACAAGCTTTGTGAGCATGTGATAGACAAGAATACCTACCCCTATGAATCTTCGAATGGTGATTTGAGGCACCAAACGATGTCGGAATGCATTGGAACCAAAGCCATAAGCTTTGTGAGCATGTGATAGACAAGAATACCTCAAAAACCCAATGTACGATTTTCGGTGAAATTACAACTATACCCCTACGAAACTTCGAATGGTGATTTGAGGCACTAAACGATGTCGGAATGCATTGGAACCAATGCCACAAGCTTTGTGAGCATGTGATAGACAAGAATACCTCAAAATCCCAATGTACGATTTTCGGTGAAAATTACAACTATACCCGTACGAAACTTCGAATGGTGATTTGAGGCACCAAACGATGTCAGAATGCATTGGAACCAAAGCCATAAGCTTTGTAAGCATGTGATAGACAAGAATACCACAAAATCCCAATGTACGATTTTTGGTGAAAATTACAACTATTCACACCCGTACGAAACTTCGAATGGTGATTTGAGGCACCAAACGATGTCGGAATGCATTTGAACCAAAGCCATAAGCTTTGTGAGCATGTGATAGACAAGAATACCTCAAAATTCCTTTGTACGATTTTCGGTGAAAATTACAACTATACCCGTACGAAACTTCGAATGGTAATTTGAGGCACCAAACGATGTCGGAATGCATTGGAACCAAAGCCATACGCTTTGTGAGCATGTGATGCACAAGAATACCTCAAAATTCCAATGTACAATTTTCGGTAAAATTACAACTATACCCGTACCAAAACTTCGAATGGTGATTTGAGGCACCAAACGATGTTGGAATGCATTGGAACCAAAGCCATAAGCTTTGTGAGCATGTGATAGACAAGAATACCTCAAAATCCCAATGTACTATTTTCGCTGAAAATTACAACTATACCCGTACGAAACTTCGAATGGTGATTTGAGGCACCAAACGATGTCGGAATGCATTTGAACCAAAGCCATAAGCTTTGTGAGCATGTGATAGACAAGAATACTTCAAAATCCCTTTGTACGATTTTCGGTGAAAATTACAACTATACCCGTACGAAACTTCGAATGGTGATTTGAGGCACCAAACGATGTCGGAATGCATTGGAACCAAAGCCATACGCTTTGTGAGCATGTGATGCACAAGAATAGCTCAAAATTCCAATGTACGATTTTCGGTAAAATTACAACTATACCCGTACCAAAACTTCGAATGGTGATTTGAGGCACCAAACGGTGTTGGAATGCATTGGAACCAAAGCGATAAGCTTTGTGAGCATGTGATAGACAAGAATACCTCAAAATCCCAATGTACTATTTTCGCTGAAAATTACAACTATACCCGTACGAAACTTCGAATGGTGATTTGAGGCACCAAACGATGTCGGAATGCATTGTAACCAAAGCCATAAGCTTTGTGAGATTGTGATAGACAAGAATACCTCAAAATCCCAATGTATGCTTTTCGGTGAAAATTACAACTATACCCCTACGATACTTCAAATTGTGATTGAGGCACCAAACGATGTCGGAATGTATTGGAACCAAAGCCATAAGCTTTGTGAGCATGTGATAGTCAAGAATACCTCAAAAGCCCAATGTACGATTTTCGGTAAAAATTACAACTATACCCCTACGAAACTTTGAGTGGTGATTTGAGGCACCAAACGATGTCAGAATGCATTGGAACCAAAGCCATAATCTTTGTGAGCATGTGATAGACAAGAATACCTCAAAATCCCAATGTACGATTTTCGGTGAAAATTACAACTATACCCCTACGATACTTCGAATTGTGATTTGAGGCACCAAACGATGTCGGAATGTATTGGAACCAAAGCCATAAGCTTTGTGAGCATGTGATAGACAAGAATACCTCAAAATCCCAATGTATGATTTTCGGTGAAAATTACTACTATACCCCTACGAAACTTCGAATGGTGATTTGAGGCACCGAACGATGTCGGAATGAATTGGAACCAAAGCCATAAGCTTTGTGAGCATGTGATAGACAAGAATACCTCAAAAGCCCAATGTACGATTTTTTGTGAAAATTACAACTATACCCGTACGAAACTTCGAATGGTGATTTGAGGCACCAAACGATGTCGGAATGCATTGGAACAAAAGCCATAAGCTTTGTGAGCATGTGATAGACAAGAATACCTCAAAATCCCAATGTACGATTTTCGGTGAAATTACAACTATACCCCTACGAAACTTCGAATGGTGATTTGAAGCACTAAACGATGTCGGAATGCATTGGAACCAATGCCATAAGCTTTGTGAGCATGTGATAGACAAGAATACCTCAAAATCCCAATGTACGATTTTCGGTGAAAATTACAACTATACCCGTACGAAACTTCGAATGGTGATTTGAGGCACCAAACGATGTCGGAATGCATTGGAAACAAAGCTATAAGCTTTGTGAGCATGTGATAGACAAGAATGCCTCAAAATCCCAATGTACGATTTTCGGTGAAAATTACAACTATACCCATACGAAACTACGAATGGTGATTTGAGGCACCAAACGATGTCGGAATGCATTGTAACCAAAGCCATAAGCTTTGTGAGATTGTGATAGACAAGAATACCTCAAAATCCCAATGTATGCTTTTCGGTAAAAATTACAACTATACCCCTATGATACTTCAAATTGTGATTGAGGCACCAAACGATGTCGGAATGTATTGGAACCAAAGCCATAAGCTTTGTGAGCATGTGATAGTCAAGAATACCTCAAAAGCCCAATGTACGATTTTCGGTAAAAATTACAACTATACCCCTACGAAACTTTGAGTGGTGATTTGAGGCACCAAACGATGTCAGAATGCATTGGAACCAAAGCCATAATCTTTGTGAGCATGTGATAGACAAGAATACCTCAAAATCCCAATGTACGATTTTCGGTGAAAATTACAACTATACCCCTACGATACTTCGAATTATGATTTGAGGCACCAAACGATGTCGGAATGTATTGGAACCAAAGCCATAAGCTTTGTGAGCATGTGATAGACAAGAATACCTCAAAATCCCAATGTATGATTTTCGGTGAAAATTACTACTATACCCCTACGAAACTTCGAATGGTGATATGAGGCACCGAACGATGTCGGAATGAATTGGAACCAAAGCCATAAGCTTTGTGAGCATGTGGTAGACAAAAATACCTCAAAAGCCCAATGTACGATTTTTTGTGAAAATTACAACTATACCCGTACGAAACTTCGAATGGTGATTTGAGGCACCAAACGATGTCGGAATGCATTGGAACAAAAGCCATAAGCTTTGTGAGCATGTGATAGACAAGAATACCTCAAAATCCCAATGTACGATTTTCGGTGAAATTACAACTATACCCCTACGAAACTTCGAATGGTGATTTGAGGCACTAAACGATGACGGAATGCATTGGAACCAATGCCATAAGCTTTGTGAGCATGTGATAGACAAGAATACCTCAAAATCCCAATGTACGATTTTCGGTGAAAATTACAACTATACCCGTACGAAACTTCGAATGGTGATTTGAGGCACCAAACGATGTCGGAATGCATTGGAAGCAAAGCTATAAGCTTTGTGAGCATGTGATAGACAAGAATGCCTCAAAATCCCAATGTACGATTTTCGGTGAAAATTACAACTATACCCATACGAAACTACGAATGGTGATTTGAGGCACCAAACGATGTCGGAATGTATTGTAACCAAAGCCATAAGCTTTGTGAGCATGTGATAGACAAGAATACCTCAAAATCCCAATGTACAATTTTCGGTAAAAATTACAACTATACCCCTACGAAACTTTGAATGGTGATTTGAGGCACCAAACGATGTCGAAATGCATTGGAACCAAAGCCATAACCTTTGTGAGCATGTGATAGACAAGAATACCTCAAAATCCCAATGTACAATTTTTGGTGAAAATTACAACTATACCCGTACGAAACTTCGAATGGTGATTTGAGGCACCAAACGATGTCGGAATGCATTGGAAACAAAGCTATAAGCTTTGTGAGCATGTGATAGACAAGAATGCCTCAAAATCCCAATGTACGATTTTCGGTGAAAATTACAACTATACCCATACGAAACTACGAATGGTGATTTGAGGCACCAAACGATGTCGGAATGCATTGTAACCAAAGCCATAAGCTTTGTGAGCATGTGATAGACAAGAATACCTCAAAATCCCAATGTACGATTTTCGGTGAAAATTACAACTATACCCATACGAAACTACGAATGGTGATTTGAGGCACCAAACGATGTCGGAATGCATTGTAACCAAAGCCATAAGCTTTGTGAGCATGTGATAGACAAGAATACCTAAAAATCCAATGTACGATTTTCGGTGAAAATTACAACTATACCCCAACGAAACTTTGAATGGTGATTGAGGCACCAAACGATGTCGGAATGCATTGGAACCAAAGCCATAAGCTTTGTGAGCATGTGATAGACAAGAATACCTCAAAATCCCAATGTACGATTTTCGGTGAAAATTACAACTATACCCCTACGAAACTTCGAATGGTGATTTGGGGCACCAAACGATGTCGGAATGCATTGGAACCAAAGCCACAAGCTTTGTGAGCATGTGATAGACAAGAATACCTACCCCTATGAATCTTCGAATGGTGATTTGAGGCACCAAACGATGTCGGAATGCATTGGAACCAAAGCCATAAGCTTTGTGAGCATGTGATAGACAAGAATACCTCAAAAACCCAATGTACGATTTTCGGTGAAATTACAACTATACCCCTACGAAACTTCGAATGGTGATTTGAGGCACTAAACGATGTCGGAATGCATTGGAACCAATGCCACAAGCTTTGTGAGCATGTGATAGACAAGAATACCTCAAAATCCCAATGTACGATTTTCGGTGAAAATTACAACTATACCCGTACGAAACTTCGAATGGTGATTTGAGGCACCAAACGATGTCAGAATGCATTGGAACCAAAGCCATAAGCTTTGTAAGCATGTGATAGACAAGAATACCACAAAATCCCAATGTACGATTTTTGGTGAAAATTACAACTATTCACACCCGTACGAAACTTCGAATGGTGATTTGAGGCACCAAACGATGTCGGAATGCATTTGAACCAAAGCCATAAGCTTTGTGAGCATGTGATAGACAAGAATACCTCAAAATTCCTTTGTACGATTTTCGGTGAAAATTACAACTATACCCGTACGAAACTTCGAATGGTAATTTGAGGCACCAAACGATGTCGGAATGCATTGGAACCAAAGCCATACGCTTTGTGAGCATGTGATGCACAAGAATACCTCAAAATTCCAATGTACAATTTTCGGTAAAATTACAACTATACCCGTACCAAAACTTCGAATGGTGATTTGAGGCACCAAACGATGTTGGAATGCATTGGAACCAAAGCCATAAGCTTTGTGAGCATGTGATAGACAAGAATACCTCAAAATCCCAATGTACTATTTTCGCTGAAAATTACAACTATACCCGTACGAAACTTCGAATGGTGATTTGAGGCACCAAACGATGTCGGAATGCATTTGAACCAAAGCCATAAGCTTTGTGAGCATGTGATAGACAAGAATACTTCAAAATCCCTTTGTACGATTTTCGGTGAAAATTACAACTATACCCGTACGAAACTTCGAATGGTGATTTGAGGCACCAAACGATGTCGGAATGCATTGGAACCAAAGCCATACGCTTTGTGAGCATGTGATGCACAAGAATAGCTCAAAATTCCAATGTACGATTTTCGGTAAAATTACAACTATACCCGTACCAAAACTTCGAATGGTGATTTGAGGCACCAAACGGTGTTGGAATGCATTGGAACCAAAGCGATAAGCTTTGTGAGCATGTGATAGACAAGAATACCTCAAAATCCCAATGTACTATTTTCGCTGAAAATTACAACTATACCCGTACGAAACTTCGAATGGTGATTTGAGGCACCAAACGATGTCGGAATGCATTGTAACCAAAGCCATAAGCTTTGTGAGATTGTGATAGACAAGAATACCTCAAAATCCCAATGTATGCTTTTCGGTGAAAATTACAACTATACCCCTACGATACTTCAAATTGTGATTGAGGCACCAAACGATGTCGGAATGTATTGGAACCAAAGCCATAAGCTTTGTGAGCATGTGATAGTCAAGAATACCTCAAAAGCCCAATGTACGATTTTCGGTAAAAATTACAACTATACCCCTACGAAACTTTGAGTGGTGATTTGAGGCACCAAACGATGTCAGAATGCATTGGAACCAAAGCCATAATCTTTGTGAGCATGTGATAGACAAGAATACCTCAAAATCCCAATGTACGATTTTCGGTGAAAATTACAACTATACCCCTACGATACTTCGAATTGTGATTTGAGGCACCAAACGATGTCGGAATGTATTGGAACCAAAGCCATAAGCTTTGTGAGCATGTGATAGACAAGAATACCTCAAAATCCCAATGTATGATTTTCGGTGAAAATTACTACTATACCCCTACGAAACTTCGAATGGTGATTTGAGGCACCGAACGATGTCGGAATGAATTGGAACCAAAGCCATAAGCTTTGTGAGCATGTGATAGACAAGAATACCTCAAAAGCCCAATGTACGATTTTTTGTGAAAATTACAACTATACCCGTACGAAACTTCGAATGGTGATTTGAGGCACCAAACGATGTCGGAATGCATTGGAACAAAAGCCATAAGCTTTGTGAGCATGTGATAGACAAGAATACCTCAAAATCCCAATGTACGATTTTCGGTGAAATTACAACTATACCCCTACGAAACTTCGAATGGTGATTTGAAGCACTAAACGATGTCGGAATGCATTGGAACCAATGCCATAAGCTTTGTGAGCATGTGATAGACAAGAATACCTCAAAATCCCAATGTACGATTTTCGGTGAAAATTACAACTATACCCGTACGAAACTTCGAATGGTGATTTGAGGCACCAAACGATGTCGGAATGCATTGGAAACAAAGCTATAAGCTTTGTGAGCATGTGATAGACAAGAATGCCTCAAAATCCCAATGTACGATTTTTGGTGAAAATTACAACTATACCCATACGAAACTACGAATGGTGATTTGAGGCACCAAACGATGTCGGAATGCATTGTAACCAAAGCCATAAGCTTTGTGAGCATGTGATAGACAAGAATACCTCAAATTCCCATAGACAAGAATACCTAAAAATCCCAATGTACGATTTTCGGTAAAAATTACAACTATACCCCTATGAAACTTCGAATGGTGATTTGAGGCACCAAACGATGTCGGAATGCATTGGAACCGAAGCCATAAGCTTTGTGAGCATGTGATAGACAATAATACCTCGAAATCTCAATGTACGATTTTCGGTGAAAAGTACTACTATACCCCTACGAAACTTCGAATGGTGATTTGAGGCACCAAACGATGTCGGAATACATTGGAACCAAAGCCATATGCTTTGTTAGCATTTGATAGACAAGAATACCTCAAAATCCCAATGAACGATTTTCGGTGAAAATTACAACTATACCCCTACAAAACTTCGAATGGTGATTTGAGGCACCAAACGATGTCGGAATGCATTGGAACCAAAGCCATAAGTTTTGTGAGCATGTGATAGATAAGAATACCTCAAAATCCTAATGTACGATTTTCGATGAAAATTACAACTATACCCCTACGAAACTTCGAATGGTGATTTGAGGCACCAAACGATGTCGGAATGCATTGGAACCAAAGCCATAAGCTTTGTGATCATGTGATAGACAAGAATACCTCAAAATCCCAATGTACGATTTTTGGTGAAAATTACAACTATACCCCTACGAAACTTCGAATGGTCATTTGAGGCACCAAACGATGTCGGAATGCATTGGAACCAAAGACATAAGCTTTGTGAGCATGTGATAGACAAGAATACCTAAAAATCCCAATGTACGATTTTCGGTAAAAATTACAACTATACCCCTACGAAACTTCGAATGGTGATTTGAGGCACCAAACGATGTCGGAATGCATTGGAACCAAAGCCATAAGCTTTGTGAGCATGTGATAGAAAATAATACCTCAAAATCCCAATGTACGATTTTCGGTGAAAAGTACTACTATACCCCTACGAAACATCGAATGGTGATTTGAGGCACCAAACGATGTCGGAATACATTGGAACCAAAGCCATATGCTTTGTGAGCATGTGATAGACAACAATACCTCAAAATCCCAATGTACGATTTTTGGTGAAAATTACAACTATACCCCTACGAAACTTCGAATGGTCATTTGAGGCACCAAACGATGTCGGAATGCATTGGAACCAAAGACATAAGCTTTGTGAGCATGTGATAGACAAGAATACCTAAAAATCCCAATGTACGATTTTCGGTAAAAATTACAACTATACCCCTACGAAACGTCGAATGGTGATTTGAGGCACCAAACGATGTCGGAATGCATTGGAACCAAAGCCATAAGCTTTGTGAGCATGTGATAGACAATAATACCTCAAAATCCCAATGTACGATTTTCGGTGAAAAGTACTACTATACCCCTAGAAAACTTCGAATGGTGATTTGAGGCACCAAACGATGTTGGAATGCATTGGAACCAAAGCCATAAGATTTGTGAGCATGTGATAGAAAAGAATACCTCATAATCCCATTGTACGGTTTTCGGTGAAAATTACAACTATACCCCTACGAAACTTCGAATGGTGATTTGAGGCACCAAACGATGTCAGAATGCATTGGAATCAAAGCCATAAGCTTTGTGAGCATGTGATAGACAAGAATACCTCAAAATCCTAATGTACGATTTTCACTGAAAATTGCAACTATACCCCTACGAAACTTCGAATGGTGATTTGAGGCACCAAACGATGTCAGAATGCATTGGAACCAAAGCCATAAGCTTTGTGAGCATGTGATAGAAAAGAATACCTCATAATCCCATTGTACGGTTTTCGGTGAAAATTACAACTATACCCCTACGAAACTTCGAATGGTGATTTCAGGCACCAAACGATGTCGGAATGCATTGGAACCAAAGCCATAAGCTTTGTGAGCATGTGATAGAAAAGAATACCTCATAATCCCATTGTACGGTTTTCGGTGAAAATTACAACTATACCCCTACGAAACTTCGAATGGTGATTTCAGGCACCAAACGATGTCAGAATGCATTGGAATCAAAGCCATAAGCTTTGTGAGCATGTGATAGACAAGAATACCTCAAAATCCCAATGTACGATTTTCGGTAAAAATTACAACTATACCCCTACGAAACTTCGAATGGTGATTTGAGGCACCAAACGATGTCGGAATGCATTGGAACCAAAGCCATAAGCTTTGTGAGCATGTGATAGAAAAGAATACCTCATAATCCCATTGTACGGTTTTCGGTGAAAATTACAACTATACCCCTACGAAACTTCGAATGGTGATTTCAGGCTCCAAACGATGTCGGAATGCATTGGAACCAAAGCGATAAGCTTTGTGAGCATGTGATAGACAAGAATACCTCAAAATCTCAATGTACGATTTTCGGTGAAAATTACAACTATACCCCTACGAAACTTCGAATGGTGATTTGAGGAACCAAACGATGTCGGAATGCATTAGAACCAAAGCCATAAGCTTTGTGAGCATGTGATAGACAAGAATAGCTCAAAATCCCAATGCACGATTTTCGGTGAAAATTACAACTATACCCCTACGAAACTTCGAATGGTGATTTGAGGCACCAAACGATGTCGGAATGCATTGGAACCAAAGCAATAAGCTTTGTGAGCATGTGATAGACAATAATAACTCGAAATCCCAATGTACGATTTTCGGTGAAAAGTACTACTATACCCCTACAAAACTTCGAATGGTGATTTGAGGCACCAAACGATGTCGGAATGCATTGGAACCAAAGCCATAAGCTTTGTGAGCATGTGATAGACAAGAATACCTCAAAATCCTAATGTACGATTTTCGATGAAAATTACAACTATACCCCTACGAAACTTCGAATGGTGATTTGAGGCACCAAACGATGTCGGAATGCATTGGAACCAAAGCAATAAGCTTTGTGAGCATGTGATAGACAAGAATACCTCAAAATCCCAATGTACGATTTTCGGTGAAAATTACAACTATACCCCTACGAAACGTCGAATGGTGATTTGAGGCACCAAACGATGTCGGAATGCATTGGAACCAAAGACATAAGCTTTGTGAGCATGTGATAGACAAGAATACCTAAAAATCCCAATGTACGATTTTCGGTAAAAATTACAACTATACCCCTACGAAACGTCGAATGGTGATTTGAGGTACCAAACGATGTCGGAATGCATTGGAACCAAAGCCATAATCTTTGTGAGCATGTGATAGACAATAATACCTCAAAATCCCAATGTACAATTTTCGGTGAAAAGTACTACTATACCCCTAGAAAACTTCGAATGGTGATTTGAGGCACCAAACGATGTTGGAATGCATTGGAACCAAAGCCATAAGATTTGTGAGCATGTGATAGAAAAGAATACCTCATAATCCCATTGTACGGTTTTCGGTGAAAATTACAACTATACCCCTACGAAACTTCGAATGGTGATTTGAGGCACCAAACGATGTCGGAATGCATTGGAATCAAAGCCATAAGCTTTGTGAGCATGTGATAGACAAGAATACCTCAAAATCCTAATGTACGATTTTCACTGAAAATTGCAACTATACCCCTACGAAACTTCGAATGGTGATTTGAGGCACCAAACGATGTCGGAATGCATTGGAACCAAAGCCATAAGCTTTGTGAGCATGTGATAGAAAAGAATACCTCATAATCCCATTGTACGGTTTTCGGTGAAAATTACAACTATACCCCTACGAAACTTCGAATGGTGATTACAGGCACCAAACGATGTCGGAATGCATTGGAACCAAAGCCATAAGCTTTGTGAGCATGTGATAGACAAGAATACCTCAAAATTTCAATGTACGATTTTTGGTGAAAAGTACTATTATACCCCTACGAAACTTCGAATGGTGATTTGAGGCACCAAACAATGTCGGAATACATTGGAACCAAAGCCATAAGCTTTGTGAGCATGTGATAGACAAGAATACCTCAAAATCCTAATGTACGATTTTCACTGAAAATTACAACTATACCCCAACGAAACTTCGAATGGTGATTTGGGGCTCCAAACGATGTCGGAATGCATTGGAACCAAAGCGATAAGCTTTGTGAGCATGCGATAGACAAGAATACCTCAAAATCTCAATGTACGATTTTCGGTGAAAATTACAACTATACCCCTACGAAACTTCGAATGGTGATTTGAGGAACCAAACGATGTCGGAATGCATTAGAACCAAAGCCATAAGCTTTGTGAGCATGTGATAGACAAGAATAGCTCAAAATCCCAATGCACGATTTTCGGTGAAAATTACAACTATACCCCTACGAAACTTCGAATGGTGATTTGAGGCACCAAACGATGTCGGAATGCATTGGAACCAAAGCCATAAGCTTTGTGAGCATGTGATAGACAAGAATACCTCAAAATCCCATAGACAAGAATACCTAAAAATCCCAATGTACGATTTTCGGTAAAAATTACAACTATACCCCTATGAAACTTCGAATGGTGATTTGAGGCACCAAACGATGTCGGAATGCATTGGAACCGAAGCCATAAGCTTTGTGAGCATGTGATAGACAATAATACCTCGAAATCTCAATGTACGATTTTCGGTGAAAAGTACTACTATACCCCTACGAAACTTCGAATGGTGATTTGAGGCACCAAACGATGTCGGAATACATTGGAACCAAAGCCATATGCTTTGTTAGCATTTGATAGACAAGAATACCTCAAAATCCCAATGAACGATTTTCGGTGAAAATTACAACTATACCCCTACAAAACTTCGAATGGTGATTTGAGGCACCAAACGATGTCGGAATGCATTGGAACCAAAGCCATAAGTTTTGTGAGCATGTGATAGATAAGAATACCTCAAAATCCTAATGTACGATTTTCGATGAAAATTACAACTATACCCCTACGAAACTTCGAATGGTGATTTGAGGCACCAAACGATGTCGGAATGCATTGGAACCAAAGCCATAAGCTTTGTGATCATGTGATAGACAAGAATACCTCAAAATCCCAATGTACGATTTTTGGTGAAAATTACAACTATACCCCTACGAAACTTCGAATGGTCATTTGAGGCACCAAACGATGTCGGAATGCATTGGAACCAAAGACATAAGCTTTGTGAGCATGTGATAGACAAGAATACCTAAAAATCCCAATGTACGATTTTCGGTAAAAATTACAACTATACCCCTACGAAACTTCGAATGGTGATTTGAGGCACCAAACGATGTCGGAATGCATTGGAACCAAAGCCATAAGCTTTGTGAGCATGTGATAGAAAATAATACCTCAAAATCCCAATGTACGATTTTCGGTGAAAAGTACTACTATACCCCTACGAAACATCGAATGGTGATTTGAGGCACCAAACGATGTCGGAATACATTGGAACCAAAGCCATATGCTTTGTGAGCATGTGATAGACAACAATACCTCAAAATCCCAATGTACGATTTTTGGTGAAAATTACAACTATACCCCTACGAAACTTCGAATGGTGATTTGAGGCACCAAACGATGTCAGAATGCATTGGAACCAAAGCCATAAGCTTTGTAAGCATGTGATAGACAAGAATACCACAAAATCCCAATGTACGATTTTTGGTGAAAATTACAACTATTCACACCCGTACGAAACTTAGAATGGTGATTTGAGGCACCAAACGATGTCGGAATGCATTTGAACCAAAGCCATAAGCTTTGTGAGCATGTGATAGACAAGAATACCTCAAAATTCCTTTGTACGATTTTCGGTGAAAATTACAACTATACCCGTACGAAACTTCGAATGGTAATTTGAGGCACCAAACGATGTCGGAATGCATTGGAACCAAAGCCATACGCTTTGTGAGCATGTGATGCACAAGAATACCTCAAAATTCCAATGTACAATTTTCGGTAAAATTACAACTATACCCGTACCAAAACTTCGAATGGTGATTTGAGGCACCAAACGATGTTGGAATGCATTGGAACCAAAGCCATAAGCTTTGTGAGCATGTGATAGACAAGAATACCTCAAAATCCCAATGTACTATTTTCGCTGAAAATTACAACTATACCCGTACGAAACTTCGAATGGTGATTTGAGGCACCAAACGATGTCGGAATGCATTTGAACCAAAGCCATAAGCTTTGTGAGCATGTGATAGACAAGAATACTTCAAAATCCCTTTGTACGATTTTCGGTGAAAATTACAACTATACCCGTACGAAACTTCGAATGGTGATTTGAGGCACCAAACGATGTCGGAATGCATTGGAACCAAAGCCATACGCTTTGTGAGCATGTGATGCACAAGAATAGCTCAAAATTCCAATGTACGATTTTCGGTAAAATTACAACTATACCCGTACCAAAACTTCGAATGGTGATTTGAGGCACCAAACGGTGTTGGAATGCATTGGAACCAAAGCGATAAGCTTTGTGAGCATGTGATAGACAAGAATACCTCAAAATCCCAATGTACTATTTTCGCTGAAAATTACAACTATACCCGTACGAAACTTCGAATGGTGATTTGAGGCACCAAACGATGTCGGAATGCATTGTAACCAAAGCCATAAGCTTTGTGAGATTGTGATAGACAAGAATACCTCAAAATCCCAATGTATGCTTTTCGGTGAAAATTACAACTATACCCCTACGATACTTCAAATTGTGATTGAGGCACCAAACGATGTCGGAATGTATTGGAACCAAAGCCATAAGCTTTGTGAGCATGTGATAGTCAAGAATACCTCAAAAGCCCAATGTACGATTTTCGGTAAAAATTACAACTATACCCCTACGAAACTTTGAGTGGTGATTTGAGGCACCAAACGATGTCAGAATGCATTGGAACCAAAGCCATAATCTTTGTGAGCATGTGATAGACAAGAATACCTCAAAATCCCAATGTACGATTTTCGGTGAAAATTACAACTATACCCCTACGATACTTCGAATTGTGATTTGAGGCACCAAACGATGTCGGAATGTATTGGAACCAAAGCCATAAGCTTTGTGAGCATGTGATAGACAAGAATACCTCAAAATCCCAATGTATGATTTTCGGTGAAAATTACTACTATACCCCTACGAAACTTCGAATGGTGATTTGAGGCACCGAACGATGTCGGAATGAATTGGAACCAAAGCCATAAGCTTTGTGAGCATGTGATAGACAAGAATACCTCAAAAGCCCAATGTACGATTTTTTGTGAAAATTACAACTATACCCGTACGAAACTTCGAATGGTGATTTGAGGCACCAAACGATGTCGGAATGCATTGGAACAAAAGCCATAAGCTTTGTGAGCATGTGATAGACAAGAATACCTCAAAATCCCAATGTACGATTTTCGGTGAAATTACAACTATACCCCTACGAAACTTCGAATGGTGATTTGAAGCACTAAACGATGTCGGAATGCATTGGAACCAATGCCATAAGCTTTGTGAGCATGTGATAGACAAGAATACCTCAAAATCCCAATGTACGATTTTCGGTGAAAATTACAACTATACCCGTACGAAACTTCGAATGGTGATTTGAGGCACCAAACGATGTCGGAATGCATTGGAAACAAAGCTATAAGCTTTGTGAGCATGTGATAGACAAGAATGCCTCAAAATCCCAATGTACGATTTTCGGTGAAAATTACAACTATACCCATACGAAACTACGAATGGTGATTTGAGGCACCAAACGATGTCGGAATGCATTGTAACCAAAGCCATAAGCTTTGTGAGCATGTGATAGACAAGAATACCTCAAAATCCCATAGACAAGAATACCTAAAAATCCCAATGTACGATTTTCGGTAAAAATTACAACTATACCCCTATGAAACTTCGAATGGTGATTTGAGGCACCAAACGATGTCGGAATGCATTGGAACCGAAGCCATAAGCTTTGTGAGCATGTGATAGACAATAATACCTCGAAATCTCAATGTACGATTTTCGGTGAAAAGTACTACTATACCCCTACGAAACTTCGAATGGTGATTTGAGGCACCAAACGATGTCGGAATACATTGGAACCAAAGCCATATGCTTTGTTAGCATTTGATAGACAAGAATACCTCAAAATCCCAATGAACGATTTTCGGTGAAAATTACAACTATACCCCTACAAAACTTCGAATGGTGATTTGAGGCACCAAACGATGTCGGAATGCATTGGAACCAAAGCCATAAGTTTTGTGAGCATGTGATAGATAAGAATACCTCAAAATCCTAATGTACGATTTTCGATGAAAATTACAACTATACCCCTACGAAACTTCGAATGGTGATTTGAGGCACCAAACGATGTCGGAATGCATTGGAACCAAAGCCATAAGCTTTGTGATCATGTGATAGACAAGAATACCTCAAAATCCCAATGTACGATTTTTGGTGAAAATTACAACTATACCCCTACGAAACTTCGAATGGTCATTTGAGGCACCAAACGATGTCGGAATGCATTGGAACCAAAGACATAAGCTTTGTGAGCATGTGATAGACAAGAATACCTAAAAATCCCAATGTACGATTTTCGGTAAAAATTACAACTATACCCCTACGAAACTTCGAATGGTGATTTGAGGCACCAAACGATGTCGGAATGCATTGGAACCAAAGCCATAAGCTTTGTGAGCATGTGATAGAAAATAATACCTCAAAATCCCAATGTACGATTTTCGGTGAAAAGTACTACTATACCCCTACGAAACATCGAATGGTGATTTGAGGCACCAAACGATGTCGGAATACATTGGAACCAAAGCCATATGCTTTGTGAGCATGTGATAGACAACAATACCTCAAAATCCCAATGTACGATTTTTGGTGAAAATTACAACTATACCCCTACGAAACTTCGAATGGTCATTTGAGGCACCAAACGATGTCGGAATGCATTGGAACCAAAGACATAAGCTTTGTGAGCATGTGATAGACAAGAATACCTAAAAATCCCAATGTACGATTTTCGGTAAAAATTACAACTATACCCCTACGAAACGTCGAATGGTGATTTGAGGCACCAAACGATGTCGGAATGCATTGGAACCAAAGCCATAAGCTTTGTGAGCATGTGATAGACAATAATACCTCAAAATCCCAATGTACGATTTTCGGTGAAAAGTACTACTATACCCCTAGAAAACTTCGAATGGTGATTTGAGGCACCAAACGATGTTGGAATGCATTGGAACCAAAGCCATAAGATTTGTGAGCATGTGATAGAAAAGAATACCTCATAATCCCATTGTACGGTTTTCGGTGAAAATTACAACTATACCCCTACGAAACTTCGAATGGTGATTTGAGGCACCAAACGATGTCAGAATGCATTGGAATCAAAGCCATAAGCTTTGTGAGCATGTGATAGACAAGAATACCTCAAAATCCTAATGTACGATTTTCACTGAAAATTGCAACTATACCCCTACGAAACTTCGAATGGTGATTTGAGGCACCAAACGATGTCGGAATGCATTGGAACCAAAGCCATAAGCTTTGTGAGCATGTGATAGAAAAGAATACCTCATAATCCCATTGTACGGTTTTCGGTGAAAATTACAACTATACCCCTACGAAACTTCGAATGGTGATTTCAGGCACCAAACGATGTCGGAATGCATTGGAACCAAAGCCATAAGCTTTGTGAGCATGTGATAGAAAAGAATACCTCATAATCCCATTGTACGGTTTTCGGTGAAAATTACAACTATACCCCTACGAAACTTCGAATGGTGATTTCAGGCACCAAACGATGTCAGAATGCATTGGAATCAAAGCCATAAGCTTTGTGAGCATGTGATAGACAAGAATACCTCAAAATCCCAATGTACGATTTTCGGTAAAAATTACAACTATACCCCTACGAAACTTCGAATGGTGATTTGAGGCACCAAACGATGTCGGAATGCATTGGAACCAAAGCCATAAGCTTTGTGAGCATGTGATAGAAAAGAATACCTCATAATCCCATTGTACGGTTTTCGGTGAAAATTACAACTATACCCCTACGAAACTTCGAATGGTGATTTCAGGCTCCAAACGATGTCGGAATGCATTGGAACCAAAGCGATAAGCTTTGTGAGCATGTGATAGACAAGAATACCTCAAAATCTCAATGTACGATTTTCGGTGAAAATTACAACTATACCCCTACGAAACTTCGAATGGTGATTTGAGGAACCAAACGATGTCGGAATGCATTAGAACCAAAGCCATAAGCTTTGTGAGCATGTGATAGACAAGAATAGCTCAAAATCCCAATGCACGATTTTCGGTGAAAATTACAACTATACCCCTACGAAACTTCGAATGGTGATTTGAGGCACCAAACGATGTCGGAATGCATTGGAACCAAAGCAATAAGCTTTGTGAGCATGTGATAGACAATAATACCTCGAAATCCCAATGTACGATTTTCGGTGAAAAGTACTACTATACCCCTACAAAACTTCGAATGGTGATTTGAGGCACCAAACGATGTCGGAATGCATTGGAACCAAAGCCATAAGCTTTGTGAGCATGTGATAGACAAGAATACCTCAAAATCCTAATGTACGATTTTCGATGAAAATTACAACTATACCCCTACGAAACTTCGAATGGTGATTTGAGGCACCAAACGATGTCGGAATGCATTGGAACCAAAGCAATAAGCTTTGTGAGCATGTGATAGACAAGAATACCTCAAAATCCCAATGTACGATTTTCGGTGAAAATTACAACTATACCCCTACGAAACGTCGAATGGTGATTTGAGGCACCAAACGATGTCGGAATGCATTGGAACCAAAGACATAAGCTTTGTGAGCATGTGATAGACAAGAATACCTAAAAATCCCAATGTACGATTTTCGGTAAAAATTACAACTATACCCCTACGAAACGTCGAATGGTGATTTGAGGTACCAAACGATGTCGGAATGCATTGGAACCAAAGCCATAATCTTTGTGAGCATGTGATAGACAATAATACCTCAAAATCCCAATGTACAATTTTCGGTGAAAAGTACTACTATACCCCTAGAAAACTTCGAATGGTGATTTGAGGCACCAAACGATGTTGGAATGCATTGGAACCAAAGCCATAAGATTTGTGAGCATGTGATAGAAAAGAATACCTCATAATCCCATTGTACGGTTTTCGGTGAAAATTACAACTATACCCCTACGAAACTTCGAATGGTGATTTGAGGCACCAAACGATGTCGGAATGCATTGGAATCAAAGCCATAAGCTTTGTGAGCATGTGATAGACAAGAATACCTCAAAATCCTAATGTACGATTTTCACTGAAAATTGCAACTATACCCCTACGAAACTTCGAATGGTGATTTGAGGCACCAAACGATGTCGGAATGCATTGGAACCAAAGCCATAAGCTTTGTGAGCATGTGATAGAAAAGAATACCTCATAATCCCATTGTACGGTTTTCGGTGAAAATTACAACTATACCCCTACGAAACTTCGAATGGTGATTACAGGCACCAAACGATGTCGGAATGCATTGGAACCAAAGCCATAAGCTTTGTGAGCATGTGATAGACAAGAATACCTCAAAATTTCAATGTACGATTTTTGGTGAAAAGTACTATTATACCCCTACGAAACTTCGAATGGTGATTTGAGGCACCAAACAATGTCGGAATACATTGGAACCAAAGCCATAAGCTTTGTGAGCATGTGATAGACAAGAATACCTCAAAATCCTAATGTACGATTTTCACTGAAAATTACAACTATACCCCAACGAAACTTCGAATGGTGATTTGGGGCTCCAAACGATGTCGGAATGCATTGGAACCAAAGCGATAAGCTTTGTGAGCATGCGATAGACAAGAATACCTCAAAATCTCAATGTACGATTTTCGGTGAAAATTACAACTATACCCCTACGAAACTTCGAATGGTGATTTGAGGAACCAAACGATGTCGGAATGCATTAGAACCAAAGCCATAAGCTTTGTGAGCATGTGATAGACAAGAATAGCTCAAAATCCCAATGCACGATTTTCGGTGAAAATTACAACTATACCCCTACGAAACTTCGAATGGTGATTTGAGGCACCAAACGATGTCGGAATGCATTGGAACCAAAGCAATAAGCTTTGTGAGCATGTGATAGACAATAATACCTCGAAATCCCAATGTACGATTTTTGGTGAAAAGTACTACTATACCCCTACAAAACTTCGAATGGTGATTTGAGGCACCAAACGATGTCGGAATGCATTGGAACCAAAGCCATAAGCTTTGTGAGCATGTGATAGACAAGAATACCTCAAAATCCTAATGTACGATTTTCGATGAAAATTACAACTATACCCCTACGAAACTTCGAATGGTGATTTGAGGCACCAAACGATGTCGGAATGCATTGGAACCAAAGCAATAAGCTTTGTGAGCATGTGATAGACAAGAATACCTCAAAATCCCAATGTACGATTTTCGGTAAAAATTACAACTATACCCCTACGAAACGTCGAATGGTGATTTGAGGCACCAAACGATGTCGGAATGCATTGGAACCAAAGACATAAGCTATGAGAGCATTTGATAGACAAGAATACCTCAAAATCCCAATGAACGATTTTCGGTGAAAATTACAACTATACCCCTACAAAACTTCGAATGGTGATTTGAGGCACCAAACGATGTCGGAATGCATTGGAACCAAAGCCATAAGCTTTGTGAGCATGTGATAGACAAGAATACCTCAAAATCCTAATATACGATTTTCGATGAAAATTACAACTATACCCTACGAAACTTCGAATGGTGATTTGAGGCACCAAACGATGTCGGAATGCATTGGAACCAAAGACATAAGCTTTGTGAGCATGTGATAGACAAGAATACCTAAAAATCCCAATGTACGATTTTCGGTAAAAATTACAACTATACCCCTATGAAACTTCGAATGGTGATTTGAGGCACCAAACGATGTCGGAATGCATTGGAACCGAAGCCATAAGCTTTGTGAGCATGTGATAGACAATAATACCTCGAAATCTCAATGTACGATTTTCGGTGAAAAGTACTACTATACCCCTACGAAACTTCGAATGGTGATTTGAGGCACCAAACGATGTCGGAATACATTGGAACCAAAGCCATATGCTTTGTTAGCATTTGATAGACAAGAATACCTCAAAATCCCAATGAACGATTTTCGGTGAAAATTACAACTATACCCCTACAAAACTTCGAATGGTGATTTGAGGCACCAAACGATGTCGGAATGCATTGGAACCAAAGCCATAAGTTTTGTGAGCATGTGATAGATAAGAATACCTCAAAATCCTAATGTACGATTTTCGATGAAAATTACAACTATACCCCTACGAAACTTCGAATGGTGATTTGAGGCACCAAACGATGTCGGAATGCATTGGAACCAAAGCCATAAGCTTTGTGATCATGTGATAGACAAGAATACCTCAAAATCCCAATGTACGATTTTTGGTGAAAATTACAACTATACCCCTACGAAACTTCGAATGGTCATTTGAGGCACCAAACGATGTCGGAATGCATTGGAACCAAAGACATAAGCTTTGTGAGCATGTGATAGACAAGAATACCTAAAAATCCCAATGTACGATTTTCGGTAAAAATTACAACTATACCCCTACGAAACTTCGAATGGTCATTTGAGGCACCAAACGATGTCGGAATGCATTGGAACCAAAGCCATAAGCTTTGTGATCATGTGATAGACAAGAATACCTCAAAATCCCAATGTACGATTTTTGGTGAAAATTACAACTATACCCCTACGAAACTTCGAATGGTCATTTGAGGCACCAAACGATGTCGGAATGCATTGGAACCAAAGCCATAAGCTTTGTGATCATGTGATAGACAAGAATACCTCAAAATCCCAATGTACGATTTTTGGTGAAAATTACAACTATACCCCTACGAAACTTCGAATGGTCATTTGAGGCACCAAACGATGTCGGAATGCATTGGAACCAAAGCCATAAGCTTTGTGAGCATGTGATAGACAATAATACCTCAAAATCCCAATGTACGATTTTCGGTGAAAAGTACTACTATACCCCTAGAAAACTTCGAATGGTGATTTGAGGCACCAAACGATGTTGGAATGCATTGGAACCAAAGCCATAAGATTTGTGAGCATGTGATAGAAAAGAATACCTCAAAATCTCAATGTACGATTTTCGGTGAAAATTACAACTATACCCCTACGAAACTTCGAATGGTGATTTGAGGAACCAAACGATGTCGGAATGCATTAGAACCAAAGCCATAAGCTTTGTGAGCATGTGATAGACAAGAATAGCTCAAAATCCCAATGCACGATTTTCGGTGAAAATTACAACTATACCCCTACGAAACTTTGAATGGTGATTTGAGGCACCAAACGATGTCGGAATGCATTGGAACCAAAGCAATAAGCTTTGTGAGCATGTGATAGACAATAATACCTCGAAATCCCAATGTACGATTTTCGGTGAAAAGTACTACTATACCCCTACAAAACTTCGAATGGTGATTTGAGGCACCAAACGATGTCGGAATGCATTGGAACCAAAGCCATAAGCTTTGTGAGCATGTGATAGACAAGAATACCTCAAAATCCCAATGTACGATTTTCGGTGAAAATTACAACTATACCCCTACGAAACGTCGAATGGTGATTTGAGGCACCAAACGATGTCGGAATGCATTGGAACCAAAGACATAAGCTTTGTGAGCATGTGATAGACAAGAATACCTAAAAATCCCAATGTACGATTTTCGGTAAAAATTACAACTATACCCCTACGAAACGTCGAATGGTGATTTGAGGTACCAAACGATGTCGGAATGCATTGGAACCAAAGCCATAAGCTTTGTGAGCATGTGATAGACAATAATACCTCAAAATCCCAATGTACAATTTTCGGTGAAAAGTACTACTATACCCCTAGAAAACTTCGAATGGTGATTTGAGGCACCAAACGATGTTGGAATGCATTGGAACCAAAGCCATAAGATTTGTGAGCATGTGATAGAAAAGAATACCTCATAATCCCATTGTACGGTTTTCGGTGAAAATTACAACTATACCCCTACGAAACTTCGAATGGTGATTTGAGGCACCAAACGATGTCGGAATGCATTGGAATCAAAGCCATAAGCTTTGTGAGCATGTGATAGACAAGAATACCTCAAAATCCTAATGTACGATTTTCACTGAAAATTGCAACTATACCCCTACGAAACTTCGAATGGTGATTTGAGGCACCAAACGATGTCGGAATGCATTGGAACCAAAGCCATAAGCTTTGTGAGCATGTGATAGAAAAGAATACCTCATAATCCCATTGTACGGTTTTCGGTGAAAATTACAACTATACCCCTACGAAACTTCGAATGGTGATTACAGGCACCAAACGATGTCGGAATGCATTGGAACCAAAGCCATAAGCTTTGTGAGCATGTGATAGACAAGAATACCTCAAAATTTCAATGTACGATTTTTGGTGAAAAGTACTATTATACCCCTACGAAACTTCGAATGGTGATTTGAGGCACCAAACAATGTCGGAATACATTGGAACCAAAGCCATAAGCTTTGTGAGCATGTGATAGACAAGAATACCTCAAAATCCTAATGTACGATTTTCACTGAAAATTACAACTATACCCCAACGAAACTTCGAATGGTGATTTGGGGATCCAAACGATGTCGGAATGCATTGGAACCAAAGCGATAAGCTTTGTGAGCATGCGATAGACAAGAATACCTCAAAATCTCAATGTACGATTTTCGGTGAAAATTACAACTATACCCCTACGAAACTTCGAATGGTGATTTGAGGAACCAAACGATGTCGGAATGCATTAGAACCAAAGCCATAAGCTTTGTGAGCATGTGATAGACAAGAATAGCTCAAAATCCCAATGCACGATTTTCGGTGAAAATTACAACTATACCCCTACGAAACTTCGAATGGTGATTTGAGGCACCAAACGATGTCGGAATGCATTGGAACCAAAGCAATAAGCTTTGTGAGCATGTGATAGACAATAATACCTCGAAATCCCAATGTACGATTTTTGGTGAAAAGTACTACTATACCCCTACAAAACTTCGAATGGTGATTTGAGGCACCAAACGATGTCGGAATGCATTGGAACCAAAGCCATAAGCTTTGTGAGCATGTGATAGACAAGAATACCTCAAAATCCTAATGTACGATTTTCGATGAAAATTACAACTATACCCCTACGAAACTTCGAATGGTGATTTGAGGCACCAAACGATGTCGGAATGCATTGGAACCAAAGCAATAAGCTTTGTGAGCATGTGATAGACAAGAATACCTCAAAATCCCAATGTACGATTTTCGGTAAAAATTATAACTATACCCCTACGAAACGTCGAATGGTGATTTGAGGCACCAAACGATGTCGGAATGCATTGGAACCAAAGACATAAGCTTTGTGAGCATGTGATAGACAAGAATACCTAAAAATCCCAATGTACGATATTCGGTGAAAATTACAACCATACCCCTACGAAACTTCGAATGGTGATTTGAGGTACCAAACGATGTCGGAATGCATTGGAACCAAAGCCACAAGCTTTGTGAGCATGTGATAGACAAGAATACCTCAAAATCCCAATGTACGATTTTCTGTGAAAATTACAACTATACCTCTATGAAACTTCGAAGGGAGATTTGAGGCACCAAACAATGTCGGAATGCATTGGAACCAAAACCATAAGCCTTGTGAGCATATGATAGACAAGAATACCTCAAAATCCCAATGTACGATTTTTGGTGAAAATTACAACTATACTCCTACGAAACTTCGAATGGTGATTTGAGGCACCAAACGATGTCGGAATGCAATGGAACCAAAGCCATAAGCTTTGTGAGCATGTGATAGACAACAATACCTCAAAATCCCAATGTACGATTTTTTGGTGAAAATTACAGCTATACCCCTACGAAACTTCGAATGGTGATTTGAGGCACCAAACGATGTCGGAATGCATTGGAACCAAAGCCATAAGCTTTGTGAGCATGTGATAGACAAGAATACCTCAAAATCCTAATGTACGATTTTCATTGAAAATTACAACTATACCCCTACGAAACTTCGAATGGTGATTTGAGGCACCAAACGATGTCGGAATGCATTGGAACCAAAGCCATAAGCTTTGTGAGCATGTGATAGAAAAGAATACCTCATAATCCCATTGTACGGTTTTCGGTGAAAATTACAACTATACCCCTATGAAACTTCGAATGGAGATTTGAGGCACCAAACGATGTCTGAATGCATTGGAACCAAAGCCATAAGTTTTGTGAGCATGTGATAGACAAGAATACCTCAAATGCCCAATGTACGATTTTCGGTGAAAATTACAACTATACCCCTACGAAACTTCGAATGGTGATTTGAGGTACCAAACAATGTCGGAATGCATTGGAACTAAAGCCCTAAGCTTTGTGAGCATGTGATAGACAAGAATACCTCAAAATCCCAATATACGATTTTCGGTGAAAATTACAACTATACCCCTACGAAACTTCGAAGGGAGATTTGAGGAACCAAACGATGTCTGAATGCATTGGAACCAAAGCCATAAGTTTTGTGAGCATGTGATAGACAAGAATACCTCAAAATCCCAATATACGATTTTCGGTGAAAATTACAACTATACTCCTACGAAACTTCGAATGGTGATTTGAGGCACCAAACGATGTCGGAATGCAATGGAACCAAAGCCATAAGCTTTGTGAGCATGTGATAGACAACAATACCTCAAAATCCCAATGTACGATTTTTTGGTGAAAATTACAGCTATACCCCTACGAAACTTCGAATGGTGATTTGAGGCACCAAACGATGTCGGAATGCATTGGAACCAAAGCCATAAGCTTTGTGAGCATGTGATAGATAAGAATACCTCAAAATCCTAATGTACGATTTTCATTGAAAATTACAACTATACCCCTACGAAACTTCGAATGATGATTTGAGGCACCAAACGATGTCGGAATGCATTGGAACCAAAGCCATAAGCTTTGTGAGCATGTGATAGACAAGAATACCTCAAAATTCCAATGTACGATTTTCGGTGAAAATTACAACCATACCCCTACGAAACTTCGAATGGTGATTTGAGGTACCAAACGATGTCGGAATGCATTGGAACCAAAGCCACAAGCTTTGTGAGCATGTGATAGACAAGAATACCTCAAAATCCCAATGTACGATTTTCTGTGAAAATTACAACTATACCTCTACGAAACTTCGAAGGGAGATTTGAGGCACCAAACAATGTCGGAATGCATTGGAACCAAAACCATAAGCCTTGTGAGCATATGATAGACAAGAATACCTCAAAATCCCAATGTACGATTTTTGGTGAAAATTATAACTATACTCCTACGAAACTTCGAATGGTGATTTGAGGCACCAAACGATGTCGGAATGCAATGGAACCAAAGCCATAAGCTTTGTGAGCATGTGATAGACAACAATACCTCAAAATCCCAATGTACGATTTTTTGGTGAAAATTACAGCTATACCCCTACGAAACTTCGAATGGTGATTTGAGGCACCAAACGATGTCGGAATGCATTGGAACCAAAGCCATAAGCTTTGTGAGCATGTGATAGATAAGAATACCTCAAAATCCTAATGTACGATTTTCATTGAAAATTACAACTATACCCCTACGAAACTTCGAATGGTGATTTGAGGCACCAAACGATGTCGGAATGCATTGGAACCAAAGCCATAAGCTTTGTGAGCATGTGATAGAAAAGAATACCTCATAATCCCATTGTACGGTTTTCGGTGAAAATTACAACTATACCCCTACGAAACTTCGAATGGTGATTTGAGGCACCAAACGATGTCGGAATGCATTGGAACCAAAGCCATAAGCTTTGTGAGCATTTGATAGACAATAATACCTCAAAATCTCAATGTACGATTTTCGGTGAAAATTACAACTATACCCCTACGAAACTTCGAATGGTGATTTTAGGCACCAAACGATGTCGGAATGCATTGGAACCAAAGCCATAAGCTATGAGAGCATTTGATAGACAAGAATACCTCAAAATCCCAATGAACGATTTTCGGTGAAAATTACAACTATACCCCTACAAAACTTCGAATGGTGATTTGAGGCACCAAACGATGTCGGAATGCATTGGAACCAAAGCCATAAGCTTTGTGAGCATGTGATAGACAAGAATACCTCAAAATCCTAATGTACGATTTTCGATGAAAATTACAACTATACCCTACGAAACTTCGAATGGTGATTTGAGGCACCAAACGATGTCTGAATGCATTGGAACCAAAGCCATAAGCTTTGTGAGCATGTGATAGACAAGAATACCTCAAAATCTCAATGTACGATTTTTGGTGAAAATTACAACTATACCCCTACGAAACTTCGAATGGTCATTTGAGGCACCAAACGATGTCGGAATGCATTGGAACCAAAGACATAAGCTTTGTGAGCATGTGATAGACAAGAATACCTAAAAATCCCAATGTACGATTTTCGGTAAAAATTACAACTATACCCCTATGAAACTTCGAATGGTGATTTGAGGCACCAAACGATGTCGGAATGCATTGGAACCGAAGCCATAAGCTTTGTGAGCATGTGATAGACAATAATACCTCAAAATCCCAATGAACGATTTTCGGTGAAAATTACAACTATACCCCTACAAAACTTCGAATGGTGATTTGAGGCACCAAACGATGTCGGAATGCATTGGAACCAAAGCCATAAGTTTTGTGAGCATGTGATAGATAAGAATACCTCAAAATCCTAATGTACGATTTTCGATGAAAATTACAACTATACCCCTACGAAACTTCGAATGGTGATTTGAGGCACCAAACGATGTCGGAATGCATTGGAACCAAAGCCATAAGCTTTGTGATCATGTGATAGACAAGAATACCTCAAAATCCCAATGTACGATTTTTGGTGAAAATTACAACTATACCCCTACGAAACTTCGAATGGTCATTTGAGGCACCAAACGATGTCGGAATGCATTGGAACCAAAGACATAAGCTTTGTGAGCATGTGATAGACAAGAATACCTAAAAATCCCAATGTACGATTTTCGGTAAAAATTACAACTATGCCCCTACGAAACTTCGAATGGTGATTTGAGGCACCAAACGATGTCGGAATGCATTGGAACCAAAGCCATAAGCTTTGTGAGCATGTGATAGAAAATAATACCTCAAAATCCCAATGTACGATTTTCGGTGAAAAGTACTACTATACCCCTACGAAACATCGAATGGTGATTTGAGGCACCAAACGATGTCGGAATACATTGGAACCAAAGCCATATGCTTTGTGAGCATGTGATAGACAACAATACCTCAAAATCCCAAAGTACGATTTTTGGTGAAAATTACAACTATACCCCTACGAAACTTCGAATGGTCATTTGAGGCACCAAACGATGTCGGAATGCATTGGAACCAAAGACATAAGCTTTGTGAGCATGTGATAGACAAGAATACCTAAAAATCCCAATGTACGATTTTCGGTAAAAATTACAACTATACCCCTACGAAACGTCGAATGGTGATTTGAGGCACCAAACGATGTCGGAATGCATTGGAACCAAAGCCATAAGCTTTGTGAGCATGTGATAGACAATAATACCTCAAAATCCCAATGTACGATTTTCGGTGAAAAGTACTACTATACCCCTAGAAAACTTCGAATGGTGATTTGAGGCACCAAACGATGTTGGAATGCATTGGAACCAAAGCCATAAGATTTGTGAGCATGTGATAGAAAAGAATACCTCATAATCCCATTGTACGGTTTTCGGTGAAAATTACAACTATACCCCTACGAAACTTCGAATGGTGATTTGAGGCACCAAACGATGTCAGAATGCATTGGAATCAAAGCCATAAGCTTTGTGAGCATGTGATAGACAAGAATACCTCAAAATCCTAATGTACGATTTTCACTGAAAATTGCAACTATACCCCTACGAAACTTCGAATGGTGATTTGAGGCACCAAACGATGTCGGAATGCATTGGAACCAAAGCCATAAGCTTTGTGAGCATGTGATAGAAAAGAATACCTCATAATCCCATTGTACGGTTTTCGGTGAAAATTACAACTATACCCCTACGAAACTTCGAATGGTGATTTGAGGCACCAAACGATGTCGGAATGCATTGGAACCAAAGCAATAAGCTTTGTGAGCATGTGATAGACAATAATACCTCGAAATCCCAATGTACGATTTTTGGTGAAAAGTACTACTATACCCCTACAAAACTTCGAATGGTGATTTGAGGCACCAAACGATGTCGGAATGCATTGGAACCAAAGCCATAAGCTTTGTGAGCATGTGATAGACAAGAATACCTCAAAATCCTAATGTACGATTTTCGATGAAAATTACAACTATACCCCTACGAAACTTCGAATGGTGATTTGAGGCACCAAACGATGTCGGAATGCATTGGAACCAAAGCAATAAGCTTTGTGAGCATGTGATAGACAAGAATACCTCAAAATCCCAATGTACGATTTTCGGTAAAAATTATAACTATACCCCTACGAAACGTCGAATGGTGATTTGAGGCACCAAACGATGTCGGAATGCATTGGAACCAAAGACATAAGCTTTGTGAGCATGTGATAGACAAGAATACCTAAAAATCCCAATGTACGATATTCGGTGAAAATTACAACCATACCCCTACGAAACTTCGAATGGTGATTTGAGGTACCAAACGATGTCGGAATGCATTGGAACCAAAGCCACAAGCTTTGTGAGCATGTGATAGACAAGAATACCTCAAAATCCCAATGTACGATTTTCTGTGAAAATTACAACTATACCTCTATGAAACTTCGAAGGGAGATTTGAGGCACCAAACAATGTCGGAATGCATTGGAACCAAAACCATAAGCCTTGTGAGCATATGATAGACAAGAATACCTCAAAATCCCAATGTACGATTTTTGGTGAAAATTACAACTATACTCCTACGAAACTTCGAATGGTGATTTGAGGCACCAAACGATGTCGGAATGCAATGGAACCAAAGCCATAAGCTTTGTGAGCATGTGATAGACAACAATACCTCAAAATCCCAATGTACGATTTTTTGGTGAAAATTACAGCTATACCCCTACGAAACTTCGAATGGTGATTTGAGGCACCAAACGATGTCGGAATGCATTGGAACCAAAGCCATAAGCTTTGTGAGCATGTGATAGACAAGAATACCTCAAAATCCTAATGTACGATTTTCATTGAAAATTACAACTATACCCCTACGAAACTTCGAATGGTGATTTGAGGCACCAAACGATGTCGGAATGCATTGGAACCAAAGCCATAAGCTTTGTGAGCATGTGATAGAAAAGAATACCTCATAATCCCATTGTACGGTTTTCGGTGAAAATTACAACTATACCCCTATGAAACTTCGAATGGAGATTTGAGGCACCAAACGATGTCTGAATGCATTGGAACCAAAGCCATAAGTTTTGTGAGCATGTGATAGACAAGAATACCTCAAATGCCCAATGTACGATTTTCGGTGAAAATTACAACTATACCCCTACGAAACTTCGAATGGTGATTTGAGGTACCAAACAATGTCGGAATGCATTGGAACTAAAGCCCTAAGCTTTGTGAGCATGTGATAGACAAGAATACCTCAAAATCCCAATATACGATTTTCGGTGAAAATTACAACTATACCCCTACGAAACTTCGAAGGGAGATTTGAGGCACCAAACGATGTCTGAATGCATTGGAACCAAAGCCATAAGTTTTGTGAGCATGTGATAGACAAGAATACCTCAAAATTCCAATATACGATTTTCGGTGAAAATTACAACTATACCCCTACGAAACTTCGAAGGGAGATTTGAGGCACCAAACGATGTCGGAATGCATTGGAACCAAAGCCATAAGATTTGTGAGCATATGATATACAAGAATACCTCAAAATCCCAATGTACGATTTTCGGTGAAAATTACAACTATACCCCTACGAAACTTCGAATGGTGATTTGAGGAACCAAACGATGTCGGAATGCATTGGAACCAAAGCCATAAGCTTTGTGAGCATGTGATAGACAAGAATAGCTCAAAATCCCAATGCACGATTTTTGGTAAAAATTACAACTATACCCCTACAAAACTTCGAATGGTGATTTGAGGCACCAAACGATGTCGGAATGCATTGGAACCAAAGCCATAAGCTTTGTGAGCATGTGATAGACAAGAATACATCAAAATCCCAATGTACGATTTTCGGTGAAAATGACAACTATATCCCTACGAAACTTCGAATGGTGATTTGAGGCACCAAACGATGTCGGAATGCATTGGAACCAAAGCCATAAGCTTTGTGAGCATGTGATAGACAAGAATACCTCAAAATCCCAATGTACGATTTTCGGTGAAAATTACAACTATACCCCAACGAAACTTCGAATGGTGATTTGGGGCACCAAACGATGTCGGAATGCATTGGAACCAAAGCCATAAGCTTTGTGAGCATTTGATAGACAAGAATACCTCAAAATCCCAATGTACGATTTTCGGTGAAAATGACAACTATACCCCTACGAAACTTCGAATGGTGATTTGGGGCTCCAAACGATGTCGGAATGCATTGGAACCAAAGCCATAAGCTTTGTGAGCATGTGATAGACAAGAATACCTCACAATCCCAATGTACGATTTTCGGTAAAAATTACAACTATACCCCTACGAAACTTCGAATGGTGATTTGAGGCACCAAACGATGTCGGAATGCATTGGAACCAAAGCCATATGCTTTGTGAGCATTTGATAGACAAGAATACCTCAAAATTACAATGTACAATTTTTGGTGAAAATTACAACTATACCCCTACGAAACTTCGAATGGTGATTTGAGGCACCAAACGATGTCGGAATGCATTAGAACCAAAGCCATAAGCTTTGTGAGCTGTGATAGACAAGAATACCTCAAAATTCCAATGTACGATATTCGGTGAAAATTACAACCATACCCCTACGAAACTTCGAATGGTGATTTGAGGTACCAAACGATGTCGGAATGCATTGGAACCAAAGCCACAAGCTTTGTGAGCATGTGATAGACAAGAATACCTCAAAATCCCAATGTACGATTTTCTGTGAAAATTACAACTATACCTCTACGAAACTTCGAAGGGAGATTTGAGGCACCAAACAATGTCGGAATGCATTGGAACCAAAACCATAAGCCTTGTGAGCATATGATAGACAAGAATACCTCAAAATCCCAATGTACGATTTTTGGTGAAAATTACAACTATACTCCTACGAAACTTCGAATGGTGATTTGAGGCACCAAACGATGTCGGAATGCAATGGAACCAAAGCCATAAGCTTTGTGAGCATGTGATAGACAACAATACCTCAAAATCCCAATGTACGATTTTTTGGTGAAAATTACAGCTATACCCCTACGAAACTTCGAATGGTGATTTGAGGCACCAAACGATGTCGGAATGCATTGGAACCAAAGCCATAAGCTTTGTGAGCATGTGATAGATAAGAATACCTCAAAATCCTAATGTACGATTTTCATTGAAAATTACAACTATACCCCTACGAAACTTCGAATGATGATTTGAGGCACCAAACGATGTCGGAATGCATTGGAACCAAAGCCATAAGCTTTGTGAGCATGTGATAGACAAGAATACCTCAAAATTCCAATGTACGATTTTCGGTGAAAATTACAACCATACCCCTACGAAACTTCGAATGGTGATTTGAGGTACCAAACGATGTCGGAATGCATTGGAACCAAAGCCACAAGCTTTGTGAGCATGTGATAGACAAGAATACCTCAAAATCCCAATGTACGATTTTCTGTGAAAATTACAACTATACCTCTACGAAACTTCGAAGGGAGATTTGAGGCACCAAACAATGTCGGAATGCATTGGAACCAAAACCATAAGCCTTGTGAGCATATGATAGACAAGAATACCTCAAAATCCCAATGTACGATTTTTGGTGAAAATTATAACTATACTCCTACGAAACTTCGAATGGTGATTTGAGGCACCAAACGATGTCGGAATGCAATGGAACCAAAGCCATAAGCTTTGTGAGCATGTGATAGACAACAATACCTCAAAATCCCAATGTACGATTTTTTGGTGAAAATTACAGCTATACCCCTACGAAACTTCGAATGGTGATTTGAGGCACCAAACGATGTCGGAATGCATTGGAACCAAAGCCATAAGCTTTGTGAGCATGTGATAGATAAGAATACCTCAAAATCCTAATGTACGATTTTCATTGAAAATTACAACTATACCCCTACGAAACTTCGAATGGTGATTTGAGGCACCAAACGATGTCGGAATGCATTGGAACCAAAGCCATAAGCTTTGTGAGCATGTGATAGAAAAGAATACCTCATAATCCCATTGTACGGTTTTCGGTGAAAATTACAACTATACCCCTACGAAACTTCGAATGGTGATTTGAGGCACCAAACGATGTCGGAATGCATTGGAACCAAAGCCATAAGCTTTGTGAGCATTTGATAGACAATAATACCTCAAAATCTCAATGTACGATTTTCGGTGAAAATTACAACTATACCCCTACGAAACTTCGAATGGTGATTTTAGGCACCAAACGATGTCGGAATGCATTGGAACCAAAGCCATAAGCTATGAGAGCATTTGATAGACAAGAATACCTCAAAATCCCAATGAACGATTTTCGGTGAAAATTACAACTATACCCCTACAAAACTTCGAATGGTGATTTGAGGCACCAAACGATGTCGGAATGCATTGGAACCAAAGCCATAAGCTTTGTGAGCATGTGATAGACAAGAATACCTCAAAATCCTAATGTACGATTTTCGATGAAAATTACAACTATACCCTACGAAACTTCGAATGGTGATTTGAGGCACCAAACGATGTCTGAATGCATTGGAACCAAAGCCATAAGCTTTGTGAGCATGTGATAGACAAGAATACCTCAAAATCTCAATGTACGATTTTTGGTGAAAATTACAACTATACCCCTACGAAACTTCGAATGGTCATTTGAGGCACCAAACGATGTCGGAATGCATTGGAACCAAAGACATAAGCTTTGTGAGCATGTGATAGACAAGAATACCTAAAAATCCCAATGTACGATTTTCGGTAAAAATTACAACTATACCCCTATGAAACTTCGAATGGTGATTTGAGGCACCAAACGATGTCGGAATGCATTGGAACCGAAGCCATAAGCTTTGTGAGCATGTGATAGACAATAATACCTCAAAATCCCAATGAACGATTTTCGGTGAAAATTACAACTATACCCCTACAAAACTTCGAATGGTGATTTGAGGCACCAAACGATGTCGGAATGCATTGGAACCAAAGCCATAAGTTTTGTGAGCATGTGATAGATAAGAATACCTCAAAATCCTAATGTACGATTTTCGATGAAAATTACAACTATACCCCTACGAAACTTCGAATGGTGATTTGAGGCACCAAACGATGTCGGAATGCATTGGAACCAAAGCCATAAGCTTTGTGATCATGTGATAGACAAGAATACCTCAAAATCCCAATGTACGATTTTTGGTGAAAATTACAACTATACCCCTACGAAACTTCGAATGGTCATTTGAGGCACCAAACGATGTCGGAATGCATTGGAACCAAAGACATAAGCTTTGTGAGCATGTGATAGACAAGAATACCTAAAAATCCCAATGTACGATTTTCGGTAAAAATTACAACTATACCCCTACGAAACTTCGAATGGTGATTTGAGGCACCAAACGATGTCGGAATGCATTGGAACCAAAGCCATAAGCTTTGTGAGCATGTGATAGAAAATAATACCTCAAAATCCCAATGTACGATTTTCGGTGAAAAGTACTACTATACCCCTACGAAACATCGAATGGTGATTTGAGGCACCAAACGATGTCGGAATACATTGGAACCAAAGCCATATGCTTTGTGAGCATGTGATAGACAACAATACCTCAAAATCCCAAAGTACGATTTTTGGTGAAAATTACAACTATACCCCTACGAAACTTCGAATGGTCATTTGAGGCACCAAACGATGTCGGAATGCATTGGAACCAAAGACATAAGCTTTGTGAGCATGTGATAGACAAGAATACCTAAAAATCCCAATGTACGATTTTCGGTAAAAATTACAACTATACCCCTACGAAACGTCGAATGGTGATTTGAGGCACCAAACGATGTCGGAATGCATTGGAACCAAAGCCATAAGCTTTGTGAGCATGTGATAGACAATAATACCTCAAAATCCCAATGTACGATTTTCGGTGAAAAGTACTACTATACCCCTAGAAAACTTCGAATGGTGATTTGAGGCACCAAACGATGTTGGAATGCATTGGAACCAAAGCCATAAGATTTGTGAGCATGTGATAGAAAAGAATACCTCATAATCCCATTGTACGGTTTTCGGTGAAAATTACAACTATACCCCTACGAAACTTCGAATGGTGATTTGAGGCACCAAACGATGTCAGAATGCATTGGAATCAAAGCCATAAGCTTTGTGAGCATGTGATAGACAAGAATACCTCAAAATCCTAATGTACGATTTTCACTGAAAATTGCAACTATACCCCTACGAAACTTCGAATGGTGATTTGAGGCACCAAACGATGTCGGAATGCATTGGAACCAAAGCCATAAGCTTTGTGAGCATGTGATAGAAAAGAATACCTCATAATCCCATTGTACGGTTTTCGGTGAAAATTACAACTATACCCCTACGAAACTTCGAATGGTGATTTCAGGCACCAAACGATGTCGGAATGCATTGGAACCAAAGCAATAAGCTTTGTGAGCATGTGATAGACAATAATACCTCGAAATCCCAATGTACGATTTTTGGTGAAAAGTACTACTATACCCCTACAAAACTTCGAATGGTGATTTGAGGCACCAAACGATGTCGGAATGCATTGGAACCAAAGCCATAAGCTTTGTGAGCATGTGATAGACAAGAATACCTCAAAATCCTAATGTACGATTTTCGATGAAAATTACAACTATACCCCTACGAAACTTCGAATGGTGATTTGAGGCACCAAACGATGTCGGAATGCATTGGAACCAAAGCAATAAGCTTTGTGAGCATGTGATAGACAAGAATACCTCAAAATCCCAATGTACGATTTTCGGTAAAAATTATAACTATACCCCTACGAAACGTCGAATGGTGATTTGAGGCACCAAACGATGTCGGAATGCATTGGAACCAAAGACATAAGCTTTGTGAGCATGTGATAGACAAGAATACCTAAAAATCCCAATGTACGATATTCGGTGAAAATTACAACCATACCCCTACGAAACTTCGAATGGTGATTTGAGGTACCAAACGATGTCGGAATGCATTGGAACCAAAGCCACAAGCTTTGTGAGCATGTGATAGACAAGAATACCTCAAAATCCCAATGTACGATTTTCTGTGAAAATTACAACTATACCTCTATGAAACTTCGAAGGGAGATTTGAGGCACCAAACAATGTCGGAATGCATTGGAACCAAAACCATAAGCCTTGTGAGCATATGATAGACAAGAATACCTCAAAATCCCAATGTACGATTTTTGGTGAAAATTACAACTATACTCCTACGAAACTTCGAATGGTGATTTGAGGCACCAAACGATGTCGGAATGCAATGGAACCAAAGCCATAAGCTTTGTGAGCATGTGATAGACAACAATACCTCAAAATCCCAATGTACGATTTTTTGGTGAAAATTACAGCTATACCCCTACGAAACTTCGAATGGTGATTTGAGGCACCAAACGATGTCGGAATGCATTGGAACCAAAGCCATAAGCTTTGTGAGCATGTGATAGACAAGAATACCTCAAAATCCTAATGTACGATTTTCATTGAAAATTACAACTATACCCCTACGAAACTTCGAATGGTGATTTGAGGCACCAAACGATGTCGGAATGCATTGAAACCAAAGCCATAAGCTTTGTGAGCATGTGATAGAAAAGAATACCTCATAATCCCATTGTACGGTTTTCGGTGAAAATTACAACTATACCCCTATGAAACTTCGAATGGAGATTTGAGGCACCAAACGATGTCTGAATGCATTGGAACCAAAGCCATAAGTTTTGTGAGCATGTGATAGACAAGAATACCTCAAATGCCCAATGTACGATTTTCGGTGAAAATTACAACTATACCCCTACGAAACTTCGAATGGTGATTTGAGGTACCAAACAATGTCGGAATGCATTGGAACTAAAGCCCTAAGCTTTGTGAGCATGTGATAGACAAGAATACCTCAAAATCCCAATATACGATTTTCGGTGAAAATTACAACTATACCCCTACGAAACTTCGAAGGGAGATTTGAGGCACCAAACGATGTCTGAATGCATTGGAACCAAAGCCATAAGTTTTGTGAGCATGTGATAGACAAGAATACCTCAAAATCCCAATATACGATTTTCGGTGAAAATTACAACTATACCCCTACGAAACTTCGAAGGGAGATTTGAGGCACCAAACGATGTCGGAATGCATTGGAACCAAAGCCATAAGATTTGTGAGCATATGATATACAAGAATACCTCAAAATCCCAATGTACGATTTTCGGTGAAAATTACAACTATACCCCTACGAAACTTCGAATGGTGATTTGAGGAACCAAACGATGTCGGAATGCATTGGAACCAAAGCCATAAGCTTTGTGAGCATGTGATAGACAAGAATAGCTCAAAATCCCAATGCACGATTTTTGGTAAAAATTACAACTATACCCCTACAAAACTTCGAATGGTGATTTGAGGCACCAAACGATGTCGGAATGCATTGGAACCAAAGCCATAAGCTTTGTGAGCATGTGATAGACAAGAATACATCAAAATCCCAATGTACGATTTTCGGTGAAAATGACAACTATATCCCTACGAAACTTCGAATGGTGATTTGAGGCACCAAACGATGTCGGAATGCATTGGAACCAAAGCCATAAGCTTTGTGAGCATGTGATAGACAAGAATACCTCAAAATCCCAATGTACGATTTTCGGTGAAAATTACAACTATACCCCAACGAAACTTCGAATGGTGATTTGGGGCACCAAACGATGTCGGAATGCATTGGAACCAAAGCCATAAGCTTTGTGAGCATTTGATAGACAAGAATACCTCAAAATCCCAATGTACGATTTTCGGTGAAAATGACAACTATACCCCTACGAAACTTCGAATGGTGATTTGGGGCTCCAAACGATGTCGGAATGCATTGGAACCAAAGCCATAAGCTTTGTGAGCATGTGATAGACAAGAATACCTCACAATCCCAATGTACGATTTTCGGTAAAAATTACAACTATACCCCTACGAAACTTCGAATGGTGATTTGAGGCACCAAACGATGTCGGAATGCATTGGAACCAAAGCCATATGCTTTGTGAGCATTTGATAGACAAGAATACCTCAAAATTACAATGTACAATTTTTGGTGAAAATTACAACTATACCCCTACGAAACTTCGAATGGTGATTTGAGGCACCAAACGATGTCGGAATGCATTAGAACCAAAGCCATAAGCTTTGTGAGCTGTGATAGACAAGAATACCTCAAAATTCCAATGTACGATATTCGGTGAAAATTACAACCATACCCCTACGAAACTTCGAATGGTGATTTGAGGTACCAAACGATGTCGGAATGCATTGGAACCAAAGCCACAAGCTTTGTGAGCATGTGATAGACAAGAATACCTCAAAATCCCAATGTACGATTTTCTGTGAAAATTACAACTATACCTCTACGAAACTTCGAAGGGAGATTTGAGGCACCAAACAATGTCGGAATGCATTGGAACCAAAACCATAAGCCTTGTGAGCATATGATAGACAAGAATACCTCAAAATCCCAATGTACGATTTTTGGTGAAAATTACAACTATACTCCTACGAAACTTCGAATGGTGATTTGAGGCACCAAACGATGTCGGAATGCAATGGAACCAAAGCCATAAGCTTTGTGAGCATGTGATAGACAACAATACCTCAAAATCCCAATGTACGATTTTTTGGTGAAAATTACAGCTATACCCCTACGAAACTTCGAATGGTGATTTGAGGCACCAAACGATGTCGGAATGCATTGGAACCAAAGCCATAAGCTTTGTGAGCATGTGATAGATAAGAATACCTCAAAATCCTAATGTACGATTTTCATTGAAAATTACAACTATACCCCTACGAAACTTCGAATGATGATTTGAGGCACCAAACGATGTCGGAATGCATTGGAACCAAAGCCATAAGCTTTGTGAGCATGTGATAGACAAGAATACCTCAAAATTCCAATGTACGATTTTCGGTGAAAATTACAACCATACCCCTACGAAACTTCGAATGGTGATTTGAGGTACCAAACGATGTCGGAATGCATTGGAACCAAAGCCACAAGCTTTGTGAGCATGTGATAGACAAGAATACCTCAAAATCCCAATGTACGATTTTCTGTGAAAATTACAACTATACCTCTACGAAACTTCGAAGGGAGATTTGAGGCACCAAACAATGTCGGAATGCATTGGAACCAAAACCATAAGCCTTGTGAGCATATGATAGACAAGAATACCTCAAAATCCCAATGTACGATTTTTGGTGAAAATTATAACTATACTCCTACGAAACTTCGAATGGTGATTTGAGGCACCAAACGATGTCGGAATGCAATGGAACCAAAGCCATAAGCTTTGTGAGCATGTGATAGACAACAATACCTCAAAATCCCAATGTACGATTTTTTGGTGAAAATTACAGCTATACCCCTACGAAACTTCGAATGGTGATTTGAGGCACCAAACGATGTCGGAATGCATTGGAACCAAAGCCATAAGCTTTGTGAGCATGTGATAGATAAGAATACCTCAAAATCCTAATGTACGATTTTCATTGAAAATTACAACTATACCCCTACGAAACTTCGAATGGTGATTTGAGGCACCAAACGATGTCGGAATGCATTGGAACCAAAGCCATAAGCTTTGTGAGCATGTGATAGAAAAGAATACCTCATAATCCCATTGTACGGTTTTCGGTGAAAATTACAACTATACCCCTACGAAACTTCGAATGGTGATTTGAGGCACCAAACGATGTCGGAATGCATTGGAACCAAAGCCATAAGCTTTGTGAGCATTTGATAGACAATAATACCTCAAAATCTCAATGTACGATTTTCGGTGAAAATTACAACTATACCCCTACGAAACTTCGAATGGTGATTTTAGGCACCAAACGATGTCGGAATGCATTGGAACCAAAGCCATAAGCTATGAGAGCATTTGATAGACAAGAATACCTCAAAATCCCAATGAACGATTTTCGGTGAAAATTACAACTATACCCCTACAAAACTTCGAATGGTGATTTGAGGCACCAAACGATGTCGGAATGCATTGGAACCAAAGCCATAAGCTTTGTGAGCATGTGATAGACAAGAATACCTCAAAATCCTAATGTACGATTTTCGATGAAAATTACAACTATACCCTACGAAACTTCGAATGGTGATTTGAGGCACCAAACGATGTCTGAATGCATTGGAACCAAAGCCATAAGCTTTGTGAGCATGTGATAGACAAGAATACCTCAAAATCTCAATGTACGATTTTTGGTGAAAATTACAACTATACCCCTACGAAACTTCGAATGGTCATTTGAGGCACCAAACGATGTCGGAATGCATTGGAACCAAAGACATAAGCTTTGTGAGCATGTGATAGACAAGAATACCTAAAAATCCCAATGTACGATTTTCGGTAAAAATTACAACTATACCCCTATGAAACTTCGAATGGTGATTTGAGGCACCAAACGATGTCGGAATGCATTGGAACCGAAGCCATAAGCTTTGTGAGCATGTGATAGACAATAATACCTCAAAATCCCAATGAACGATTTTCGGTGAAAATTACAACTATACCCCTACAAAACTTCGAATGGTGATTTGAGGCACCAAACGATGTCGGAATGCATTGGAACCAAAGCCATAAGTTTTGTGAGCATGTGATAGATAAGAATACCTCAAAATCCTAATGTACGATTTTCGATGAAAATTACAACTATACCCCTACGAAACTTCGAATGGTGATTTGAGGCACCAAACGATGTCGGAATGCATTGGAACCAAAGCCATAAGCTTTGTGATCATGTGATAGACAAGAATACCTCAAAATCCCAATGTACGATTTTTGGTGAAAATTACAACTATACCCCTACGAAACTTCGAATGGTCATTTGAGGCACCAAACGATGTCGGAATGCATTGGAACCAAAGACATAAGCTTTGTGAGCATGTGATAGACAAGAATACCTAAAAATCCCAATGTACGATTTTCGGTAAAAATTACAACTATACCCCTACGAAACTTCGAATGGTGATTTGAGGCACCAAACGATGTCGGAATGCATTGGAACCAAAGCCATAAGCTTTGTGAGCATGTGATAGAAAATAATACCTCAAAATCCCAATGTACGATTTTCGGTGAAAAGTACTACTATACCCCTACGAAACATCGAATGGTGATTTGAGGCACCAAACGATGTCGGAATACATTGGAACCAAAGCCATATGCTTTGTGAGCATGTGATAGACAACAATACCTCAAAATCCCAAAGTACGATTTTTGGTGAAAATTACAACTATACCCCTACGAAACTTCGAATGGTCATTTGAGGCACCAAACGATGTCGGAATGCATTGGAACCAAAGACATAAGCTTTGTGAGCATGTGATAGACAAGAATACCTAAAAATCCCAATGTACGATTTTCGGTAAAAATTACAACTATACCCCTACGAAACGTCGAATGGTGATTTGAGGCACCAAACGATGTCGGAATGCATTGGAACCAAAGCCATAAGCTTTGTGAGCATGTGATAGACAATAATACCTCAAAATCCCAATGTACGATTTTCGGTGAAAAGTACTACTATACCCCTAGAAAACTTCGAATGGTGATTTGAGGCACCAAACGATGTTGGAATGCATTGGAACCAAAGCCATAAGATTTGTGAGCATGTGATAGAAAAGAATACCTCATAATCCCATTGTACGGTTTTCGGTGAAAATTACAACTATACCCCTACGAAACTTCGAATGGTGATTTGAGGCACCAAACGATGTCAGAATGCATTGGAATCAAAGCCATAAGCTTTGTGAGCATGTGATAGACAAGAATACCTCAAAATCCTAATGTACGATTTTCACTGAAAATTGCAACTATACCCCTACGAAACTTCGAATGGTGATTTGAGGCACCAAACGATGTCGGAATGCATTGGAACCAAAGCCATAAGCTTTGTGAGCATGTGATAGAAAAGAATACCTCATAATCCCATTGTACGGTTTTCGGTGAAAATTACAACTATACCCCTACGAAACTTCGAATGGTGATTTCAGGCACCAAACGATGTCGGAATGCATTGGAACCAAAGCCATAAGCTTTGTGAGCATGTGATAGACAAGAATACCTCAAAATTTCAATGTACGATTTTTGGTGAAAAGTACTATTATACCCCTACGAAACTTCGAATGGTGATTTGAGGCACCAAACAATGTCGGAATACATTGGAACCAAAGCCATAAGCTTTGTGAGCATGTGATAGACAAGAATACCTCAAAATCCTAATGTACGATTTTCACTGAAAATTACAACTATACCCCAACGAAACTTCGAATGGTGATTTGGGGCTCCAAACGATGTCGGAATGCATTGGAACCAAAGCGATAAGCTTTGTGAGCATGTGATAGACAAGAATACCTCAAAATCTCAATGTACGATTTTCGGTGAAAATTACAACTATACCCCTACGAAACTTCGAATGGTGATTTGAAGAACCAAACGATGTCGGAATGCATTAGAACCAAAGCCATAAGCTTTGTGAGCATGTGATAGACAAGAATAGCTCAAAATCCCAATGCACGATTTTCGGTGAAAATTACAACTATACCCCTACGAAACTTCGAATGGTGATTTGAGGCACCAAACGATGTCGGAATGCATTGGAACCAAAGCAATAAGCTTTGTGAGCATGTGATAGACAATAATACCTCGAAATCCCAATGTACGATTTTCGGTGAAAAGTACTACTATACCCCTACAAAACTTCGAATGGTGATTTGAGGCACCAAACGATGTCGGAATGCATTGGAACCAAAGCCATAAGCTTTGTGAGCATGTGATAGACAAGAATACCTCAAAATCCTAATGTACGATTTTCGATGAAAATTACAACTATACCCCTACGAAACTTCGAATGGTGATTTGAGGCACCAAACGATGTCGGAATGCATTGGAACCAAAGCAATAAGCTTTGTGAGCATGTGATAGACAAGAATACCTCAAAATCCCAATGTACGATTTTCGGTGAAAATTACAACTATACCCCTACGAAACGTCGAATGGTGATTTGAGGCACCAAACGATGTCGGAATGCATTGGAACCAAAGACATAAGCTTTGTGAGCATGTGATAGACAAGAATACCTAAAAATCCCAATGTACGATTTTCGGTAAAAATTACAACTATACCCCTACGAAACGTCGAATGGTGATTTGAGGTACCAAACGATGTCGGAATGCATTGGAACCAAAGCCATAAGCTTTGTGAGCATGTGATAGACAATAATACCTCAAAATCCCAATGTACAATTTTCGGTGAAAAGTACTACTATACCCCTAGAAAACTTCGAATGGTGATTTGAGGCACCAAACGATGTTGGAATGCATTGGAACCAAAGCCATAAGATTTGTGAGCATGTGATAGAAAAGAATACCTCATAATCCCATTGTACGGTTTTCGGTGAAAATTACAACTATACCCCTACGAAACTTCGAATGGTGATTTGAGGCACCAAACGATGTCGGAATGCATTGGAATCAAAGCCATAAGCTTTGTGAGCATGTGATAGACAAGAATACCTCAAAATCCTAATGTACGATTTTCACTGAAAATTGCAACTATACCCCTACGAAACTTCGAATGGTGATTTGAGGCACCAAACGATGTCGGAATGCATTGGAACCAAAGCCATAAGCTTTGTGAGCATGTGATAGAAAAGAATACCTCATAATCCCATTGTACGGTTTTCGGTGAAAATTACAACTATACCCCTACGAAACTTCGAATGGTGATTACAGGCACCAAACGATGTCGGAATGCATTGGAACCAAAGCCATAAGCTTTGTGAGCATGTGATAGACAAGAATACCTCAAAATTTCAATGTACGATTTTTGGTGAAAAGTACTATTATACCCCTACGAAACTTCGAATGGTGATTTGAGGCACCAAACAATGTCGGAATACATTGGAACCAAAGCCATAAGCTTTGTGAGCATGTGATAGACAAGAATACCTCAAAATCCTAATGTACGATTTTCACTGAAAATTACAACTATACCCCAACGAAACTTCGAATGGTGATTTGGGGCTCCAAACGATGTCGGAATGCATTGGAACCAAAGCGATAAGCTTTGTGAGCATGCGATAGACAAGAATACCTCAAAATCTCAATGTACGATTTTCGGTGAAAATTACAACTATACCCCTACGAAACTTCGAATGGTGATTTGAGGAACCAAACGATGTCGGAATGCATTAGAACCAAAGCCATAAGCTTTGTGAGCATGTGATAGACAAGAATAGCTCAAAATCCCAATGCACGATTTTCGGTGAAAATTACAACTATACCCCTACGAAACTTCGAATGGTGATTTGAGGCACCAAACGATGTCGGAATGCATTGAAACCAAAGCAATAAGCTTTGTGAGCATGTGATAGACAATAATACCTCGAAATCCCAATGTACGATTTTTGGTGAAAAGTACTACTATACCCCTACAAAACTTCGAATGGTGATTTGAGGCACCAAACGATGTCGGAATGCATTGGAACCAAAGCCATAAGCTTTGTGAGCATGTGATAGACAAGAATACCTCAAAATCCTAATGTACGATTTTCGATGAAAATTACAACTATACCCCTACGAAACTTCGAATGGTGATTTGAGGCACCAAACGATGTCGGAATGCATTGGAACCAAAGCAATAAGCTTTGTGAGCATGTGATAGACAAGAATACCTCAAAATCCCAATGTACGATTTTCGGTGAAAATTACAACTATACCCCTACGAAACGTCGAATGGTGATTTGAGGCACCAAACGATGTCGGAATGCATTGGAACCAAAGACATAAGCTTTGTGAGCATGTGATAGACAAGAATACCTAAAAATCCCAATGTACGATTTTCGGTAAAAATTACAACTATACCCCTACGAAACGTCGAATGGTGATTTGAGGTACCAAACGATGTCGGAATGCATTGGAACCAAAGCCATAAGTTTTGTGAGCATGTGATAGATAAGAATACCTCAAAATCCTAATGTACGATTTTCATTGAAAATTACAACTATACCCCTACGAAACTTCGAATGGTGATTTGAGGCACCAAACGATGTCGGAATGCATTGGAACCAAAGCCATAAGCTTTGTGAGCATGTGATAGAAAAGAATACCTCATAATCCCATTGTACGGTTTTCGGTGAAAATTACAACTATACCCCTACGAAACTTCGAATGGTGATTTGAGGCACCAAACGATGTCGGAATGCATTGGAACCAAAGCCATAAGCTTTGTGAGCATTTGATAGACAATAATACCTCAAAATCTCAATGTACGATTTTCGGTGAAAATTACAACTATACCCCTACGAAACTTCGAATGGTGATTTTAGGCACCAAACGATGTCGGAATGCATTGGAACCAAAGCCATAAGCTATGAGAGCATTTGATAGACAAGAATACCTCAAAATCCCAATGAACGATTTTCGGTGAAAATTACAACTATACCCCTACAAAACTTCGAATGGTGATTTGAGGCACCAAACGATGTCGGAATGCATTGGAACCAAAGCCATAAGCTTTGTGAGCATGTGATAGACAAGAATACCTCAAAATCCTAATGTACGATTTTCGATGAAAATTACAACTATACCCTACGAAACTTCGAATGGTGATTTGAGGCACCAAACGATGTCTGAATGCATTGGAACCAAAGCCATAAGCTTTGTGAGCATGTGATAGACAAGAATACCTCAAAATCCCAATGTACGATTTTTGGTGAAAATTACAACTATACCCCTACGAAACTTCGAATGGTCATTTGAGGCACCAAACGATGTCGGAATGCATTGGAACCAAAGACATAAGCTTTGTGAGCATGTGATAGACAAGAATACCTAAAAATCCCAATGTACGATTTTCGGTAAAAATTACAACTATACCCCTATGAAACTTCGAATGGTGATTTGAGGCACCAAACGATGTCGGAATGCATTGGAACCGAAGCCATAAGCTTTGTGAGCATGTGATAGACAATAATACCTCGAAATCTCAATGTACGATTTTCGGTGAAAAGTACTACTATACCCCTACGAAACTTCGAATGGTGATTTGAGGCACCAAACGATGTCGGAATACATTGGAACCAAAGCCATATGCTTTGTTAGCATTTGATAGACAAGAATACCTCAAAATCCCAATGAACGATTTTCGGTGAAAATTACAACTATACCCCTACAAAACTTCGAATGGTGATTTGAGGCACCAAACGATGTCGGAATGCATTGGAACCAAAGCCATAAGTTTTGTGAGCATGTGATAGATAAGAATACCTCAAAATCCTAATGTACGATTTTCGATGAAAATTACAACTATACCCCTACGAAACTTCGAATGGTGATTTGAGGCACCAAACGATGTCGGAATGCATTGGAACCAAAGCCATAAGCTTTGTGATCATGTGATAGACAAGAATACCTCAAAATCCCAATGTACGATTTTTGGTGAAAATTACAACTATACCCCTACGAAACTTCGAATGGTCATTTGAGGCACCAAACGATGTCGGAATGCATTGGAACCAAAGACATAAGCTTTGTGAGCATGTGATAGACAAGAATACCTAAAAATCCCAATGTACGATTTTCGGTAAAAATTACAACTATACCCCTACGAAACTTCGAATGGTGATTTGAGGCACCAAACGATGTCGGAATGCATTGGAACCAAAGCCATAAGCTTTGTGAGCATGTGATAGAAAATAATACCTCAAAATCCCAATGTACGATTTTCGGTGAAAAGTACTACTATACCCCTACGAAACATCGAATGGTGATTTGAGGCACCAAACGATGTCGGAATACATTGGAACCAAAGCCATATGCTTTGTGAGCATGTGATAGACAACAATACCTCAAAATCCCAATGTACGATTTTTGGTGAAAATTACAACTATACCCCTACGAAACTTCGAATGGTCATTTGAGGCACCAAACGATGTCGGAATGCATTGGAACCAAAGACATAAGCTTTGTGAGCATGTGATAGACAAGAATACCTAAAAATCCCAATGTACGATTTTCGGTAAAAATTACAACTATACCCCTACGAAACGTCGAATGGTGATTTGAGGCACCAAACGATGTCGGAATGCATTGGAACCAAAGCCATAAGCTTTGTGAGCATGTGATAGACAATAATACCTCAAAATCCCAATGTACGATTTTCGGTGAAAAGTACTACTATACCCCTAGAAAACTTCGAATGGTGATTTGAGGCACCAAACGATGTTGGAATGCATTGGAACCAAAGCCATAAGATTTGTGAGCATGTGATAGAAAAGAATACCTCATAATCCCATTGTACGGTTTTCGGTGAAAATTACAACTATACCCCTACGAAACTTCGAATGGTGATTTGAGGCACCAAACGATGTCAGAATGCATTGGAATCAAAGCCATAAGCTTTGTGAGCATGTGATAGACAAGAATACCTCAAAATCCTAATGTACGATTTTCACTGAAAATTGCAACTATACCCCTACGAAACTTCGAATGGTGATTTGAGGCACCAAACGATGTCGGAATGCATTGGAACCAAAGCCATAAGCTTTGTGAGCATGTGATAGAAAAGAATACCTCATAATCCCATTGTACGGTTTTCGGTGAAAATTACAACTATACCCCTACGAAACTTCGAATGGTGATTTCAGGCACCAAACGATGTCGGAATGCATTGGAACCAAAGCCATAAGCTTTGTGAGCATGTGATAGACAAGAATACCTCAAAATTTCAATGTACGATTTTTGGTGAAAAGTACTATTATACCCCTACGAAACTTCGAATGGTGATTTGAGGCACCAAACAATGTCGGAATACATTGGAACCAAAGCCATAAGCTTTGTGAGCATGTGATAGACAAGAATACCTCAAAATCCTAATGTACGATTTTCACTGAAAATTACAACTATACCCCAACGAAACTTCGAATGGTGATTTGGGGCTCCAAACGATGTCGGAATGCATTGGAACCAAAGCGATAAGCTTTGTGAGCATGTGATAGACAAGAATACCTCAAAATCTCAATGTACGATTTTCGGTGAAAATTACAACTATACCCCTACGAAACTTCGAATGGTGATTTGAGGAACCAAACGATGTCGGAATGCATTAGAACCAAAGCCATAAGCTTTGTGAGCATGTGATAGACAAGAATAGCTCAAAATCCCAATGCACGATTTTCGGTGAAAATTACAACTATACCCCTACGAAACTTCGAATGGTGATTTGAGGCACCAAACGATGTCGGAATGCATTGGAACCAAAGCAATAAGCTTTGTGAGCATGTGATAGACAATAATACCTCGAAATCCCAATGTACGATTTTCGGTGAAAAGTACTACTATACCCCTACAAAACTTCGAATGGTGATTTGAGGCACCAAACGATGTCGGAATGCATTGGAACCAAAGCCATAAGCTTTGTGAGCATGTGATAGACAAGAATACCTCAAAATCCTAATGTACGATTTTCGATGAAAATTACAACTATACCCCTACGAAACTTCGAATGGTGATTTGAGGCACCAAACGATGTCGGAATGCATTGGAACCAAAGCAATAAGCTTTGTGAGCATGTGATAGACAAGAATACCTCAAAATCCCAATGTACGATTTTCGGTGAAAATTACAACTATACCCCTACGAAACGTCGAATGGTGATTTGAGGCACCAAACGATGTCGGAATGCATTGGAACCAAAGACATAAGCTTTGTGAGCATGTGATAGACAAGAATACCTAAAAATCCCAATGTACGATTTTCGGTAAAAATTACAACTATACCCCTACGAAACGTCGAATGGTGATTTGAGGTACCAAACGATGTCGGAATGCATTGGAACCAAAGCCATAAGCTTTGTGAGCATGTGATAGACAATAATACCTCAAAATCCCAATGTACGATTTTCGGTGAAAAGTACTACTATACCCCTAGAAAACTTCGAATGGTGATTTGAGGCACCAAACGATGTTGGAATGCATTGGAACCAAAGCCATAAGATTTGTGAGCATGTGATAGACAAGAATACCTCAAAATCCCAATGTACGATTTTTGGTGAAAATTACAACTATACCCCTACGAAACATCGAATGGTGATTTGAGGCACCAAACGATGTCGGAATGCATTGGAACCAAAGCAATAAGCTTTGTGAGCATGTGATAGACAAGAATACCTCAAAATCCCAATGTACGATTTTCGGTGAAAATTACAACTATACCCCTACGAAACGTCGAATGGTGATTTGAGGCACCAAACGATGTCGGAATGCATTGGAACCAAAGACATAAGCTTTGTGAGCATGTGATAGACAAGAATACCTAAAAATCCCAATGTACGATTTTCGGTAAAAATTACAACTATACCCCTACGAAACGTCGAATGGTGATTTGAGGTACCAAACGATGTCGGAATGCATTGGAACCAAAGCCATAAGCTTTGTGAGCATGTGATAGACAATAATACCTCAAAATCCCAATGTACGATTTTCGGTGAAAAGTACTACTATACCCCTAGAAAACTTCGAATGGTGATTTGAGGCACCAAACGATGTTGGAATGCATTGGAACCAAAGCCATAAGATTTGTGAGCATGTGATAGAAAAGAATACCTCATAATCCCATTGTACGGTTTTCGGTGAAAATTACAACTATACCCCTACGAAACTTCGAATGGTGATTTGAGGCACCAAACGATGTCAGAATGCATTGGAATCAAAGCCATAAGCTTTGTGAGCATGTGATAGACAAGAATACTTCAAAATCCTAATGTACGATTTTCACTGAAAATTGCAACTATACCCCTACGAAACTTCGAATGGTGATTTGAGGCACCAAACGATGTCGGAATGCATTGGAACCAAAGCCATAAGCTTTGTGAGCATGTGATAGAAAAGAATACCTCATAATCCCATTGTACGGTTTTCGGTGAAAATTACAACTATACCCCTACGAAACTTCGAATGGTGATTTCAGGCACCAAACGATGTCGGAATGCATTGGAACCAAAGCCATAAGCTTTGTGAGCATGTGATAGACAAGAATACCTCAAAATTTCAATGTACGATTTTTGGTGAAAAGTACTATTATACCCCTACGAAACTTCGAATGGTGATTTGAGGCACCAAACAATGTCGGAATACATTGGAACCAAAGCCATAAGCTTTGTGAGCATGTGATAGACAAGAATACCTCAAAATCCTAATGTACGATTTTCACTGAAAATTACAACTATACCCCAACGAAACTTCGAATGGTGATTTGGGGCTCCAAACGATGTCGGAATGCATTGGAACCAAAGCGATAAGCTTTGTGAGCATGTGATAGACAAGAATACCTCAAAATCTCAATGTACGATTTTCGGTGAAAATTACAACTATACCCCTACGAAACTTCGAATGGTGATTTGAGGAACCAAACGATGTCGGAATGCATTAGAACCAAAGCCATAAGCTTTGTGAGCATGTGATAGACAAGAATAGCTCAAAATCCCAATGCACGATTTTCGGTGAAAATTACAACTATACCCCTACGAAACTTCGAATGGTGATTTGAGGCACCAAACGATGTCGGAATGCATTGGAACCAAAGCAATAAGCTTTGTGAGCATGTGATAGACAATAATACCTCGAAATCCCAATGTACGATTTTCGGTGAAAAGTACTACTATACCCCTACAAAACTTCGAATGGTGATTTGAGGCACCAAACGATGTCGGAATGCATTGGAACCAAAGCCATAAGCTTTGTGAGCATGTGATAGACAAGAATACCTCAAAATCCTAATGTACGATTTTCGATGAAAATTACAACTATACCCCTACGAAACTTCGAATGGTGATTTGAGGCACCAAACGATGTCTGAATGCATTGGAACCAAAGCAATAAGCTTTGTGAGCATGTGATAGACAAGAATACCTCAAAATCCCAATGTACGATTTTCGGTGAAAATTACAACTATACCCCTACGAAACGTCGAATGGTGATTTGAGGCACCAAACGATGTCGGAATGCATTGGAACCAAAGACATAAGCTTTGTGAGCATGTGATAGACAAGAATACCTAAAAATCCCAATGTACGATTTTCGGTAAAAATTACAACTATACCCCTACGAAACGTCGAATGGTGATTTGAGGTACCAAACGATGTCGGAATGCATTGGAACCAAAGCCATAAGCTTTGTGAGCATGTGATAGAAAATAATACCTCAAAATCCCAATGTACGATTTTCGGTGAAAAGTACTACTATACCCCTAGAAAACTTCGAATGGTGATTTGAGGCACCAAACGATGTTGGAATGCATTGGAACCAAAGCCATAAGATTTGTGAGCATGTGATAGACAAGAATACCTCAAAATCCCAATGTACGATTTTTGGTGAAAATTACAACTATACCCCTACGAAACATCGAATGGTGATTTGAGGCACCAAACGATGTCGGAATGCATTGGAACCAAAGCAATAAGCTTTGTGAGCATGTGATAGACAAGAATACCTCAAAATCCCAATGTACGATTTTCGGTGAAAATTACAACTATACCCCTACGAAACGTCGAATGGTGATTTGAGGCACCAAACGATGTCGGAATGCATTGGAACCAAAGACATAAGCTTTGTGAGCATGTGATAGACAAGAATACCTAAAAATCCCAATGTACGATTTTCGGTAAAAATTACAACTATACCCCTACGAAACGTCGAATGGTGATTTGAGGTACCAAACGATGTCGGAATGCATTGGAACCAAAGCCATAAGCTTTGTGAGCATGTGATAGACAATAATACCTCAAAATCCCAATGTACGATTTTCGGTGAAAAGTACTACTATACCCCTAGAAAACTTCGAATGGTGATTTGAGGCACCAAACGATGTTGGAATGCATTGGAACCAAAGCCATAAGATTTGTGAGCATGTGATAGAAAAGAATACCTCATAATCCCATTGTACGGTTTTCGGTGAAAATTACAACTATACCCCTACGAAACTTCGAATGGTGATTTGAGGCACCAAACGATGTCAGAATGCATTGGAATCAAAGCCATAAGCTTTGTGAGCATGTGATAGACAAGAATACCTCAAAATCCTAATGTACGATTTTCACTGAAAATTGCAACTATACCCCTACGAAACTTCGAATGGTGATTTGAGGCACCAAACGATGTCGGAATGCATTGGAACCAAAGCCATAAGCTTTGTGAGCATGTGATAGAAAAGAATACCTCATAATCCCATTGTACGGTTTTCGGTGAAAATTACAACTATACCCCTACGAAACTTCGAATGGTGATTTCAGGCACCAAACGATGTCGGAATGCATTGGAACCAAAGCCATAAGCTTTGTGAGCATGTGATAGACAAGAATACCTCAAAATTTCAATGTACGATTTTTGGTGAAAAGTACTATTATACCCCTACGAAACTTCGAATGGTGATTTGAGGCACCAAACAATGTCGGAATACATTGGAACCAAAGCCATAAGCTTTGTGAGCATGTGATAGACAAGAATACCTCAAAATCCTAATGTACGATTTTCACTGAAAATTACAACTATACCCCAACGAAACTTCGAATGGTGATTTGGGGCTCCAAACGATGTCGGAATGCATTGGAACCAAAGCGATAAGCTTTGTGAGCATGTGATAGACAAGAATACCTCAAAATCTCAATGTACGATTTTCGGTGAAAATTACAACTATACCCCTACGAAACTTCGAATGGTGATTTGAGGAACCAAACGATGTCGGAATGCATTAGAACCAAAGCCATAAGCTTTGTGAGCATGTGATAGACAAGAATAGCTCAAAATCCCAATGCACGATTTTCGGTGAAAATTACAACTATACCCCTACGAAACTTCGAATGGTGATTTGAGGCACCAAACGATGTCGGAATGCATTGGAACCAAAGCAATAAGCTTTGTGAGCATGTGATAGACAATAATACCTCGAAATCCCAATGTACGATTTTCGGTGAAAAGTACTACTATACCCCTACAAAACTTCGAATGGTGATTTGAGGCACCAAACGATGTCGGAATGCATTGGAACCAAAGCCATAAGCTTTGTGAGCATGTGATAGACAAGAATACCTCAAAATCCTAATGTACGATTTTCGATGAAAATTACAACTATACCCCTACGAAACTTCGAATGGTGATTTGAGGCACCAAACGATGTCGGAATGCATTGGAACCAAAGCAATAAGCTTTGTGAGCATGTGATAGACAAGAATACCTCAAAATCCCAATGTACGATTTTCGGTGAAAATTACAACTATACCCCTACGAAACGTCGAATGGTGATTTGAGGCACCAAACGATGTCGGAATGCATTGGAACCAAAGACATAAGCTTTGTGAGCATGTGATAGACAAGAATACCTAAAAATCCCAATGTACGATTTTCGGTAAAAATTACAACTATACCCCTACGAAACGTCGAATGGTGATTTGAGGTACCAAACGATGTCGGAATGCATTGGAACCAAAGCCATAAGCTTTGTGAGCATGTGATAGACAATAATACCTCAAAATCCCAATGTACGATTTTCGGTGAAAAGTACTACTATACCCCTAGAAAACTTCGAATGGTGATTTGAGGAACCAAACGATGTTGGAATGCATTGGAACCAAAGCCATAAGATTTGTGAGCATGTGATAGACAAGAATACCTCAAAATCCCAATGTACGATTTTTGGTGAAAATTACAACTATACCCCTACGAAACATCGAATGGTGATTTGAGGCACCAAACGATGTCGGAATGCATTGGAACCAAAGCAATAAGCTTTGTGAGCATGTGATAGACAAGAATACCTCAAAATCCCAATGTACGATTTTCGGTGAAAATTACAACTATACCCCTACGAAACGTCGAATGGTGATTTGAGGCACCAAACGATGTCGGAATGCATTGGAACCAAAGGCATAAGCTTTGTGAGCATGTGATAGACAAGAATACCTAAAAATCCCAATGTACGATTTTCGGTAAAAATTACAACTATACCCCTACGAAACGTCGAATGGTGATTTGAGGTACCAAACGATGTCGGAATGCATTGGAACCAAAGCCATAAGCTTTGTGAGCATGTGATAGACAATAATACCTCAAAATCCCAATGTACAATTTTCGGTGAAAAGTACTACTATACCCCTAGAAAACTTCGAATGGTGATTTGAGGCACCAAACGATGTTGGAATGCATTGGAACCAAAGCCATAAGATTTGTGAGCATGTGATAGAAAAGAATACCTCATAATCCCATTGTACGGTTTTCAGTGAAAATTACAACTATACCCCTACGAAACTTCGAATGGTGATTTGAGGCACCAAACGATGTCGGAATGCATTGGAATCAAAGCCATAAGCTTTGTGAGCATGTGATAGACAAGAATACCTCAAAATCCTAATGTACGATTTTCACTGAAAATTGCAACTATACCCCTACGAAACTTCGAATGGTGATTTGAGGCACCAAACGATGTCGGAATGCATTGGAACCAAAGCCATAAGCTTTGTGAGCATGTGATAGAAAAGAATACCTCATAATCCCATTGTACGGTTTTCGGTGAAAATTACAACTATACCCCTACGAAACTTCGAATGGTGATTACAGGCACCAAACGATGTCGGAATGCATTGGAACCAAAGCCATAAGCTTTGTGAGCATGTGATAGACAAGAATACCTCAAAATTTCAATGTACGATTTTTGGTGAAAAGTACTATTATACCCCTACGAAACTTCGAATGGTGATTTGAGGCACCAAACAATGTCGGAATACATTGGAACCAAAGCCATAAGCTTTGTGAGCATGTGATAGACAAGAATACCTCAAAATCCTAATGTACGATTTTCACTGAAAATTACAACTATACCCCAACGAAACTTCGAATGGTGATTTGGGGCTCCAAACGATGTCGGAATGCATTGGAACCAAAGCGATAAGCTTTGTGAGCATGCGATAGACAAGAATACCTCAAAATCTCAATGTACGATTTTCGGTGAAAATTACAACTATACCCCTACGAAACTTCGAATGGTGATTTGAGGAACCAAACGATGTCGGAATGCATTAGAACCAAAGCCATAAGCTTTGTGAGCATGTGATAGACAAGAATAGCTCAAAATCCCAATGCACGATTTTCGGTGAAAATTACAACTATACCCCTACGAAACTTCGAATGGTGATTTGAGGCACCAAACGATGTCGGAATGCATTGGAACCAAAGCAATAAGCTTTGTGAGCATGTGATAGACAATAATACCTCGAAATCCCAATGTACGATTTTTGGTGAAAAGTACTACTATACCCCTACAAAACTTCGAATGGTGATTTGAGGCACCAAACGATGTCGGAATGCATTGGAACCAAAGCCATAAGCTTTGTGAGCATGTGATAGAAAAGAATACCTCATAATCCCATTGTACGGTTTTCGGTGAAAATTACAACTATACCCCTACGAAACTTCGAATGGTGATTACAGGCACCAAACGATGTCGGAATGCATTGGAACCAAAGCCATAAGCTTTGTGAGCATGTGATAGACAAGAATACCTCAAAATTTCAATGTACTATTTTTGGTGAAAAGTACTATTATACCCCTACGAAACTTCGAATGGTGATTTGAGGCACCAAACAATGTCGGAATACATTGGAACCAAAGCCATAAGCTTTGTGAGCATGTGATAGACAAGAATACCTCAAAATCCTAATGTACGATTTTCACTGAAAATTACAACTATACCCCAACGAAACTTTGAATGGTGATTTGGGGCTCCAAACGATGTCGGAATGCATTGGAACCAAAGCGATAAGCTTTGTGAGCATGCGATAGACAAGAATACCTCAAAATCTCAATGTACGATTTTCGGTGAAAATTACAACTATACCCCTACGAAACTTCGAATGGTGATTTGAGGAACCAAACGATGTCGGAATGCATTAGAACCAAAGCCATAAGCTTTGTGAGCATGTGATAGACAAGAATAGCTCAAAATCCCAATGCACGATTTTCGGTGAAAATTACAACTATACCCCTACGAAACTTCGAATGGTGATTTGAGGCACCAAACGATGTCGGAATGCATTGGAACCAAAGCAATAAGCTTTGTGAGCATGTGATAGACAATAATACCTCGAAATCCCAATGTACGATTTTTGGTGAAAAGTACTACTATACCCCTACAAAACTTCGAATGGTGATTTGAGGCACCAAACGATGTCGGAATACATTGGAACCAAAGCCATATGCTTTGTGAGCATGTGATAGACAACAATACCTCAAAATCCCAATGTACGATTTTTGGTGAAAATTACAACTATACCCCTACGAAACTTCGAATGGTCATTTGAGGCACCAAACGATGTCGGAATGCATTGGAACCAAAGACATAAGCTTTGTGAGCATGTGATAGACAAGAATACCTAAAAATCTCAATGTACGATTTTCGGTAAAAATTACAACTATACCCCTACGAAACGTCGAATGGTGATTTGAGGCACCAAACGATGTCGGAATGCATTGGAACCAAAGCCATAAGCTTTGTGAGCATGTGATAGACAATAATACCTCAAAATCCCAATGTACGATTTTCGGTGAAAAGTACTACTATACCCCTAGAAAACTTCGAATGGTGATTTGAGGCACCAAACGATGTTGGAATGCATTGGAACCAAAGCCATAAGATTTGTGAGCATGTGATAGAAAAGAATACCTCATAATCCCATTGTACGGTTTTCGGTGAAAATTACAACTATACCCCTACGAAACTTCGAATGGTGATTTGAGGCACCAAACGATGTCAGAATGCATTGGAATCAAAGCCATAAGCTTTGTGAGCATGTGATAGACAAGAATACCTCAAAATCCTAATGTACGATTTTCACTGAAAATTGCAACTATACCCCTACGAAACTTCGAATGGTGATTTGAGGCACCAAACGATGTCGGAATGCATTGGAACCAAAGCCATAAGCTTTGTGAGCATGTGATAGAAAAGAATACCTCATAATCCCATTGTACGGTTTTCGGTGAAAATTACAACTATACCCCTACGAAACTTCGAATGGTGATTTCAGGCACCAAACGATGTCGGAATGCATTGGAACCAAAGCCATAAGCTTTGTGAGCATGTGATAGACAAGAATACCTCAAAATTTCAATGTACGATTTTTGGTGAAAAGTACTATTATACCCCTACGAAACTTCGAATGGTGATTTGAAGCACCAAACAATGTCGGAATACATTGGAACCAAAGCCATAAGCTTTGTGAGCATGTGATAGACAAGAATACCTCAAAATCCTAATGTACGATTTTCACTGAAAATTACAACTATACCCCAACGAAACTTCGAATGGTGATTTGGGGCTCCAAACGATGTCGGAATGCATTGGAACCAAAGCGATAAGCTTTGTGAGCATGTGATAGACAAGAATACCTCAAAATCTCAATGTACGATTTTCGGTGAAAATTACAACTATACCCCTACGAAACTTCGAATGGTGATTTGAGGAACCAAACGATGTCGGAATGCATTAGAACCAAAGCCATAAGCTTTGTGAGCATGTGATAGACAAGAATAGCTCAAAATCCCAATGCACGATTTTCGGTGAAAATTACAACTATACCCCTACGAAACTTCGAATGGTGATTTGAGGCACCAAACGATGTCGGAATGCATTGGAACCAAAGCAATAAGCTTTGTGAGCATGTGATAGACAATAATACCTCGAAATCCCAATGTACGATTTTCGGTGAAAATTACAACTATACCCCTACGAAACGTCGAATGGTGATTTGAGGCACCAAACGATGTCGGAATGCATTGGAACCAAAGCCATAAGCTTTGTGAGCATGTGATAGACAATAATACCTCAAAATCCCAATGTACGATTTTCGGTGAAAAGTACTACTATACCCCTAGAAAACTTCGAATGGTGATTTGAGGCACCAAACGATGTTGGAATGCATTGGAACCAAAGCCATAAGATTTGTGAGCATGTGATAGAAAAGAATACCTCATAATCCCATTGTACGGTTTTCGGTGAAAATTACAACTATACCCCTACGAAACTTCGAATGGTGATTTGAGGCACCAAACGATGTCAGAATGCATTGGAATCAAAGCCATAAGCTTTGTGAGCATGTGATAGACAAGAATACCTCAAAATCCTAATGTACGATTTTCACTGAAAATTGCAACTATACCCCTACGAAACTTCGAATGGTGATTTGAGGCACCAAACGATGTCGGAATGCATTGGAACCAAAGCCATAAGCTTTGTGAGCATGTGATAGAAAAGAATACCTCATAATCCCATTGTACGGTTTTCGGTGAAAATTACAACTATACCCCTACGAAACTTCGAATGGTGATTTCAGGCACCAAACGATGTCGGAATGCATTGGAACCAAAGCCATAAGCTTTGTGAGCATGTGATAGACAAGAATACCTCAAAATTTCAATGTACGATTTTTGGTGAAAAGTACTATTATACCCCTACGAAACTTCGAATGGTGATTTGAGGCACCAAACAATGTCGGAATACATTGGAACCAAAGCCATAAGCTTTGTGAGCATGTGATAGACAAGAATACCTCAAAATCCTAATGTACGATTTTCACTGAAAATTACAACTATACCCCAACGAAACTTCGAATGGTGATTTGGGGCTCCAAACGATGTCGGAATGCATTGGAACCAAAGCGATAAGCTTTGTGAGCATGTGATAGACAAGAATACCTCAAAATCTCAATGTACGATTTTCGGTGAAAATTACAACTATACCCCTACGAAACTTCGAATGGTGATTTGAGGAACCAAACGATGTCGGAATGCATTAGAACCAAAGCCATAAGCTTTGTGAGCATGTGATAGACAAGAATAGCTCAAAATCCCAATGCACGATTTTCGGTGAAAATTACAACTATACCCCTACGAAACTTCGAATGGTGATTTGAGGCACCAAACGATGTCGGAATGCATTGGAACCAAAGCAATAAGCTTTGTGAGCATGTGATAGACAATAATACCTCGAAATCCCAATGTACGATTTTCGGTGAAAAGTACTACTATACCCCTACAAAACTTCGAATGGTGATTTGAGGCACCAAACGATGTCGGAATGCATTGGAACCAAAGCCATAAGCTTTGTGAGCATGTGATAGACAAGAATACCTCAAAATCCTAATGTACGATTTTCGATGAAAATTACAACTATACCCCTACGAAACTTCGAATGGTGATTTGAGGCACCAAACGATGTCGGAATGCATTGGAACCAAAGCAATAAGCTTTGTGAGCATGTGATAGACAAGAATACCTCAAAATCCCAATGTACGATTTTCGGTGAAAATTACAACTATACCCCTACGAAACGTCGAATGGTGATTTGAGGCACCAAACGATGTCGGAATGCATTGGAACCAAAGACATAAGCTTTGTGAGCATGTGATAGACAAGAATACCTAAAAATCCCAATGTACGATTTTCGGTAAAAATTACAACTATACCCCTACGAAACGTCGAATGGTGATTTGAGGTACGAAACGATGTCGGAATGCATTGGAACCAAAGCCATAAGCTTTGTGAGCATGTGATAGACAATAATACCTCAAAATCCCAATGTACAATTTTCGGTGAAAAGTACTACTATACCCCTAGAAAACTTCGAATGGTGATTTGAGGCACCAAACGATGTTGGAATGCATTGGAACCAAAGCCATAAGATTTGTGAGCATGTGATAGAAAAGAATACCTCATAATCCCATTGTACGGTTTTCGGTGAAAATTACAACTATACCCCTACGAAACTTCGAATGGTGATTTGAGGCACCAAATGAGGTCGGAATGCATTGGAATCAAAGCCATAAGCTTTGTGAGCATGTGATAGACAAGAATACCTCAAAATCCTAATGTACGATTTTCACTGAAAATTGCAACTATACCCCTACGAAACTTCGAATGGTGATTTGAGGCACCAAACGATGTCGGAATGCATTGGAACCAAAGCCATAAGCTTTGTGAGCATGTGATAGAAAAGAATACCTCATAATCCCATTGTACGGTTTTCGGTGAAAATTACAACTATACCCCTACGAAACTTCGAATGGTGATTACAGGCACCAAACGATGTCGGAATGCATTGGAACCAAAGCCATAAGCTTTGTGAGCATGTGATAGACAAGAATACCTCAAAATTTCAATGTACGATTTTTGGTGAAAAGTACTATTATACCCCTACGAAACTTCGAATGGTGATTTGAGGCACCAAACAATGTCGGAATACATTGGAACCAAAGCCATAAGCTTTGTGAGCATGTGATAGACAAGAATACCTCAAAATCCTAATGTACGATTTTCACTGAAAATTACAACTATACCCCAACGAAACTTCGAATGGTGATTTGGGGCTCCAAACGATGTCGGAATGCATTGGAACCAAAGCGATAAGCTTTGTGAGCATGCGATAGACAAGAATACCTCAAAATCTCAATGTACGATTTTCGGTGAAAATTACAACTATACCCCTACGAAACTTCGAATGGTGATTTGAGGAACCAAACGATGTCGGAATGCATTAGAACCAAAGCCATAAGCTTTGTGAGCATGTGATAGACAAGAATAGCTCAAAATCCCAATGCACGATTTTCGGTGAAAATTACAACTATACCCCTACGAAACTTCGAATGGTGATTTGAGGCACCAAACGATGTCGGAATGCATTGGAACCAAAGCAATAAGCTTTGTGAGCATGTGATAGACAATAATACCTCGAAATCCCAATGTACGATTTTTGGTGAAAAGTACTACTATACCCCTACAAAACTTCGAATGGTGATTTGAGGCACCAAACGATGTCGGAATGCATTGGAACCAAAGCAATAAGCTTTGTGAGCATGTGATAGACAAGAATACCTCAAAATCCCAATGTACGATTTTCGGTAAAAATTACAACTATACCCCTACGAAACGTCGAATGGTGATTTGAGGCACCAAACGATGTCGGAATGCATTGGAACCAAAGACATAAGCTTTGTGAGCATGTGATAGTCAAGAATACCTAAAAATCCCAATGTACGATTTTCGGTAAAAATTACAACTATACCCCTACGAAACGTCGAATGGTGATTTGAGGTACCAAACGATGTCGGAATGCATTGGAACCAAAGCCATAAGTTTTGTGAGCATGTGATAGATAAGAATACCTCAAAATCCTAATGTACGATTTTCATTGAAAATTACAACTATACCCCTACGAAACTTCGAATGGTGATTTGAGGCACCAAACGATGTCGGAATGCATTGGAACCAAAGCCATAAGCTTTGTGAGCATGTGATAGAAAAGAATACCTCATAATCCCATTGTACGGTTTTCGGTGAAAATTACAACTATACCCCTACGAAACTTCGAATGGTGATTTGAGGCACCAAACGATGTCGGAATGCATTGGAACCAAAGCCATAAGCTTTGTGAGCATTTGATAGACAATAATACCTCAAAATCTCAATGTACGATTTTCGGTGAAAATTACAACTATACCCCTACGAAACTTCGAATGGTGATTTTAGGCACCAAACGATGTCGGAATGCATTGGAACCAAAGCCATAAGCTATGAGAGCATTTGATAGACAAGAATACCTCAAAATCCCAATGAACGATTTTCGGTGAAAATTACAACTATACCCCTACAAAACTTCGAATGGTGATTTGAGGCACCAAACGATGTCGGAATGCATTGGAACCAAAGCCATAAGCTTTGTGAGCATGTGATAGACAAGAATACCTCAAAATCCTAATGTACGATTTTCGATGAAAATTACAACTATACCCTACGAAACTTCGAATGGTGATTTGAGGCACCAAACGATGTCTGAATGCATTGGAACCAAAGCCATAAGCTTTGTGAGCATGTGATAGACAAGAATACCTCAAAATCCCAATGTACGATTTTTGGTGAAAATTACAACTATACCCCTACGAAACTTCGAATGGTCATTTGAGGCACCAAACGATGTCGGAATGCATTGGAACCAAAGACATAAGCTTTGTGAGCATGTGATAGACAAGAATACCTAAAAATCCCAATGTACGATTTTCGGTAAAAATTACAACTATACCCCTATGAAACTTCGAATGGTGATTTGAGGCACCAAACGATGTCGGAATGCATTGGAACCGAAGCCATAAGCTTTGTGAGCATGTGATAGACAATAATACCTCGAAATCTCAATGTACGATTTTCGGTGAAAAGTACTACTATACCCCTACGAAACTTCGAATGGTGATTTGAGGCACCAAACGATGTCGGAATACATTGGAACCAAAGCCATATGCTTTGTTAGCATTTGATAGACAAGAATACCTCAAAATCCCAATGAACGATTTTCGGTGAAAATTACAACTATACCCCTACAAAACTTCGAATGGTGATTTGAGGCACCAAACGATGTCGGAATGCATTGGAACCAAAGCCATAAGTTTTGTGAGCATGTGATAGACAAGAATACCTCAAAATCCCAATGTACGATTTTTGGTGAAAATTACAACTATACCCCTACGAAACTTCGAATGGTCATTTGAGGCACCAAACGATGTCGGAATGCATTGGAACCAAAGACATAAGCTTTGTGAGCATGTGATAGACAAGAATACCTAAAAATCCCAATGTACGATTTTCGGTAAAAATTACAACTATACCCCTATGAAACTTCGAATGGTGATTTGAGGCACCAAACGATGTCGGAATGCATTGGAACCGAAGCCATAAGCTTTGTGAGCATGTGATAGACAATAATACCTCGAAATCTCAATGTACGATTTTCGGTGAAAAGTACTACTATACCCCTACGAAACTTCGAATGGTGATTTGAGGCACCAAACGATGTCGGAATACATTGGAACCAAAGCCATATGCTTTGTTAGCATTTGATAGACAAGAATACCTCAAAATCCCAATGAACGATTTTCGGTGAAAATTACAACTATACCCCTACAAAACTTCGAATGGTGATTTGAGGCACCAAACGATGTCGGAATGCATTGGAACCAAAGCCATAAGTTTTGTGAGCATGTGATAGATAAGAATACCTCAAAATCCTAATGTACGATTTTCGATGAAAATTACAACTATACCCCTACGAAACTTCGAATGGTGATTTGAGGCACCAAACGATGTCGGAATGCATTGGAACCAAAGCCATAAGCTTTGTGATCATGTGATAGACAAGAATACCTCAAAATCCCAATGTACGATTTTTGGTGAAAATTACAACTATACCCCTACGAAACTTCGAATGGTCATTTGAGGCACCAAACGATGTCGGAATGCATTGGAACCAAAGACATAAGCTTTGTGAGCATGTGATAGACAAGAATACCTAAAAATCCCAATGTACGATTTTCGGTAAAAATTACAACTATACCCCTACGAAACTTCGAATGGTGATTTGAGGCACCAAACGATGTCGGAATGCATTGGAACCAAAGCCATAAGCTTTGTGAGCATGTGATAGAAAATAATACCTCAAAATCCCAATGTACGATTTTCGGTGAAAAGTACTACTATACCCCTACGAAACATCGAATGGTGATTTGAGGCACCAAACGATGTCGGAATACATTGGAACCAAAGCCATATGCTTTGTGAGCATGTGATAGACAACAATACCTCAAAATCCCAATGTACGATTTTTGGTGAAAATTACAACTATACCCCTACGAAACTTCGAATGGTCATTTGAGGCACCAAACGATGTCGGAATGCATTGGAACCAAAGACATAAGCTTTGTGAGCATGTGATAGACAAGAATACCTAAAAATCCCAATGTACGATTTTCGGTAAAAATTACAACTATACCCCTACGAAACGTCGAATGGTGATTTGAGGCACCAAACGATGTCGGAATGCATTGGAACCAAAGCCATAAGCTTTGTGAGCATGTGATAGACAATAATACCTCAAAATCCCAATGTACGATTTTCGGTGAAAAGTACTACTATACCCCTAGAAAACTTCGAATGGTGATTTGAGGCACCAAACGATGTTGGAATGCATTGGAACCAAAGCCATAAGATTTGTGAGCATGTGATAGAAAAGAATACCTCATAATCCCATTGTACGGTTTTCGGTGAAAATTACAACTATACCCCTACGAAACTTCGAATGGTGATTTGAGGCACCAAACGATGTCAGAATGCATTGGAATCAAAGCCATAAGCTTTGTGAGCATGTGATAGACAAGAATACCTCAAAATCCTAATGTACGATTTTCACTGAAAATTGCAACTATACCCCTACGAAACTTCGAATGGTGATTTGAGGCACCAAACGATGTCGGAATGCATTGGAACCAAAGCCATAAGCTTTGTGAGCATGTGATAGAAAAGAATACCTCATAATCCCATTGTACGGTTTTCGGTGAAAATTACAACTATACCCCTACGAAACTTCGAATGGTGATTTCAGGCACCAAACGATGTCGGAATGCATTGGAACCAAAGCCAAAAGCTTTGTGAGCATGTGATAGACAAGAATACCTCAAAATTTCAATGTACGATTTTTGGTGAAAAGTACTATTATACCCCTACGAAACTTCGAATGGTGATTTGAGGCACCAAACAATGTCGGAATACATTGGAACTAAAGCCATAAGCTTTGTGAGCATGTGATAGACAAGAATACCTCAAAATCCTAATGTACGATTTTCACTGAAAATTACAACTATACCCCAACGAAACTTCGAATGGTGATTTGGGGCTCCAAACGATGTCGGAATGCATTGGAACCAAAGCGATAAGCTTTGTGAGCATGTGATAGACAAGAATACCTCAAAATCTCAATGTACGATTTTCGGTGAAAATTACAACTATACCCCTACGAAACTTCGAATGGTGATTTGAGGAACCAAACGATGTCGGAATGCATTAGAACCAAAGCCATAAGCTTTGTGAGCATGTGATAGACAAGAATAGCTCAAAATCCCAATGCACGATTTTCGGTGAAAATTACAACTATACCCCTACGAAACTTCGAATGGTGATTTGAGGCACCAAACGATGTCGGAATGCATTGGAACCAAAGCAATAAGCTTTGTGAGCATGTGATAGACAATAATACCTCGAAATCCCAATGTACGATTTTCGGTGAAAAGTATTACTATACCCCTACAAAACTTCGAATGGTGATTTGAGGCACCAAACGATGTCGGAATGCATTGGAACCAAAGCCATAAGCTTTGTGAGCATGTGATAGACAAGAATACCTCAAAATCCTAATGTACGATTTTCGATGAAAATTACAACTATACCCCTACGAAACTTCGAATGGTGATTTGAGGCACCAAACGATGTCGGAATGCATTGGAACCAAAGCAATAAGCTTTGTGAGCATGTGATAGACAAGAATACCTCAAAATCCCAATGTACGATTTTCGGTGAAAATTACAACTATACCCCTACGAAACGTCGAATGGTGATTTGAGGCACCAAACGATGTCGGAATGCATTGGAACCAAAGACATAAGCTTTGTGAGCATGTGATAGACAAGAATACCTAAAAATCCCAATGTACGATTTTCGGTAAAAATTACAACTATACCCCTACGAAACGTCGAATGGTGATTTGAGGTACCAAACGATGTCGGAATGCATTGGAACCAAAGCCATAAGCTTTGTGAGCATGTGATAGACAATAATACCTCAAAATCCCAATGTACGATTTTCGGTGAAAAGTACTACTATACCCCTAGAAAACTTCGAATGGTGATTTGAGGCACCAAACGATGTTGGAATGCATTGGAACCAAAGCCATAAGATTTGTGAGCATGTGATAGACAAGAATACCTCAAAATCCCAATGTACGATTTTTGGTGAAAATTACAACTATACCCCTACGAAACATCGAATGGTGATTTGAGGCACCAAACGATGTCGGAATGCATTGGAACCAAAGCAATAAGCTTTGTGAGCATGTGATAGACAAGAATACCTCAAAATCCCAATTTACGATTTTCGGTGAAAATTACAACTATACCCCTACGAAACGTCGAATGGTGATTTGAGGCACCAAACGATGTCGGAATGCATTGGAACCAAAGACATAAGCTTTGTGAGCATGTGATAGACAAGAATACCTAAAAATCCCAATGTACGATTTTCGGTAAAAATTACAACTATACCCCTACGAAACGTCGAATGGTGATTTGAGGTACCAAACGATGTCGGAATGCATTGGAACCAAAGCCATAAGCTTTGTGATCATGTGATAGACAATAATACCTCAAAATCCCAATGTACAATTTTCGGTGAAAAGTACTACTATACCCCTAGAAAACTTCGAATGGTGATTTGAGGCACCAAACGATGTTGGAATGCATTGGAACCAAAGCCATAAGATTTGTGAGCATGTGATAGAAAAGAATACCTCATAATCCCATTGTACGGTTTTCGGTGAAAATTACAACTATACCCCTACGAAACTTCGAATGGTGATTTGAGGCACCAAACGATGTCGGAATGCATTGGAATCAAAGCCATAAGCTTTGTGAGCATGTGATAGACAAGAATACCTCAAAATCCTAATGTACGATTTTCACTGAAAATTGCAACTATACCCCTACGAAACTTCGAATGGTGATTTGAGGCACCAAACGATGTCGGAATGCATTGGAACCAAAGCCATAAGCTTTGTGAGCATGTGATAGAAAAGAATACCTCATAATCCCATTGTACGGTTTTCGGTGAAAATTACAACTATACCCCTACGAAACTTCGAATGGTGATTACAGGCACCAAACGATGTCGAAATGCATTGGAACCAAAGCCATAAGCTTTGTGAGCATGTGATAGACAAGAATACCTCAAAATTTCAATGTACGATTTTTGGTGAAAAGTACTATTATACCCCTACGAAACTTCGAATGGTGATTTGAGGCACCAAACAATGTCGGAATACATTGGAACCAAAGCCATAAGCTTTGTGAGCATGTGATAGACAAGAATACCTCAAAATCCTAATGTACGATTTTCACTGAAAATTACAACTATACCCCAATGAAACTTCGAATGGTGATTTGGGGCTCCAAACGATGTCGGAATGCATTGGAACCAAAGCGATAAGCTTTGTGAGCATGCGATAGACAAGAATACCTCAAAATCTCAATGTACGATTTTCGGTGAAAATTACAACTATACCCCTACGAAACTTCGAATGGTGATTTGAGGAACCAAACGATGTCGGAATGCATTAGAACCAAAGCCATAAGCTTTGTGAGCATGTGATAGACAAGAATAGCTCAAAATCCCAATGCACGATTTTCGGTGAAAATTACAACTATACCCCTACGAAACTTCGAATGGTGATTTGAGGCACCAAACGATGTCGGAATGCATTGGAACCAAAGCAATAAGCTTTGTGAGCATGTGATAGACAATAATACCTCGAAATCCCAATATACGATTTTTGGTGAAAAGTACTACTATACCCCTACAAAACTTCGAATGGTGATTTGAGGCACCAAACGATGTCGGAATGCATTGGAACCAAAGCCATAAGCTTTGTGAGCATGTGATAGACAAGAATACCTCAAAATCCTAATGTACGATTTTCGATGAAAATTACAACTATACCCCTACGAAACTTCGAATGGTGATTTGAGGCACCAAACGATGTCGGAATGCATTGGAACCAAAGCAATAAGCTTTGTGAGCATGTGATAGACAAGAATACCTCAAAATCCCAATGTACGATTTTCGGTAAAAATTACAACTATACCCCTACGAAACGTCGAATGGTGATTTGAGGCACCAAACGATGTCGGAATGCATTGGAACCAAAGACATAAGCTTTGTGAGCATGTGATAGACAAGAATACCTAAAAATCCGAATGTACGATTTTCGGTAAAAATTACAACTATACCCCTACGAAACGTCGAATGGTGATTTGAGGTACCAAACGATGTCGGAATGCATTGGAACCAAAGCGATAAGCTTTGTGAGCATGTGATAGACAAGAATACCTCAAAATCCCAATGCACGATTTTCGGTGAAAATTACAACTATACCCCTACGAAACTTCGAATGGTGATTTGAGGCACCAAACGATGTCGGAATGCATTGGAACCAAAGCCATAAGCTTTGTGAGCATGTGATAGACAATAATACCTCAAAATCCCAATGTACGATTTTTGGTGAAAAGTACTACTATACCCCTAGAAAACTTCGAATGGTGATTTGAGGCACCAAACGATGTTGGAATGCATTGGAACCAAAGCCATAAGATTTGTGAGCATGTGATAGACAAGAATACCTCAAAATCCCAATGTACGATTTTTGGTGAAAATTACAACTATACCCCTACGAAACATCGAATGGTGATTTGAGGCACCAAACGATGTCGGAATGCATTGGAACCAAAGCAATAAGCTTTGTGAGCATGTGATAGACAAGAATACCTCAAAATCCCAATGTACGATTTTCGGTGAAAATTACAACTATACCCCTACGAAACGTCGAATGGTGATTTGAGGCACCAAACGATGTCGGAATGCATTGGAACCAAAGACATAAGCTTTGTGAGCATGTGATAGACAAGAATACCTAAAAATCCCAATGTACGATTTTCGGTAAAAATTACAACTATACCCCTACGAAACGTCGAATGGTGATTTGAGGTACCAAACGATGTCGGAATGCATTGGAACCAAAGCCATAAGCTTTGTGAGCATGTGATAGACAATAATACCTCAAAATCCCAATGTACAATTTTCGGTGAAAAGTACTACTATACCCCTAGAAAACTTCGAATGGTGATTTGAGGCACCAAACGATGTTGGAATGCATTGGAACCAAAGCCATAAGATTTGTGAGCATGTGATAGAAAAGAATACCTCATAATCCCATTGTACGGTTTTCGGTGAAAATTACAACTATACCCCTACGAAACTTCGAATGGTGATTTGAGGCACCAAACGATGTCGGAATGCATTGGAATCAAAGCCATAAGCTTTGTGAGCATGTGATAGACAAGAATACCTCAAAATCCTAATGTACGATTTTCACTGAAAATTGCAACTATACCCCTACGAAACTTCGAATGGTGATTTGAGGCACCAAACGATGTCGGAATGCATTGGAACCAAAGCCATAAGCTTTGTGAGCATGTGATAGAAAAGAATACCTCATAATCCCATTGTACGGTTTTCGGTGAAAATTACAACTATACCCCTACGAAACTTCGAATGGTGATTACAGGCACCAAACGATGTCGGAATGCATTGGAACCAAAGCCATAAGCTTTGTGAGCATGTGATAGACAAGAATACCTCAAAATTTCAATGTACGATTTTTGGTGAAAAGTACTATTATACCCCTACGAAACTTCGAATGGTGATTTGAGGCACCAAACAATGTCGGAATACATTGGAACCAAAGCCATAAGCTTTGTGAGCATGTGATAGACAAGAATACCTCAAAATCCTAATGTACGATTTTCACTGAAAATTACAACTATACCCCAACGAAACTTCGAATGGTGATTTGGGGCTCCAAACGATGTCGGAATGCATTGGAACCAAAGCGATAAGCTTTGTGAGCATGCGATAGACAAGAATACCTCAAAATCTCAATGTACGATTTTCGGTGAAAATTACAACTATACCCCTACGAAACTTCGAATGGTGATTTGAGGAACCAAACGATGTCGGAATGCATTAGAACCAAAGCCATAAGCTTTGTGAGCATGTGATAGACAAGAATAGCTCAAAATCCCAATGCACGATTTTCGGTGAAAATTACAACTATACCCCTACGAAACTTCGAATGGTGATTTGAGGCACCAAACGATGTCGGAATGCATTGGAACCAAAGCAATAAGCTTTGTGAGCATTTGATAGACAATAATACCTCGAAATCCCAATGTACGATTTTTGGTGAAAAGTACTACTATACCCCTACAAAACTTCGAATGGTGATTTGAGGCACCAAACGATGTCGGAATGCATTGGAACCAAAGCCATAAGCTTTGTGAGCATGTGATAGACAAGAATACCTCAAAATCCTAATGTACGATTTTCGATGAAAATTACAACTATACCCCTACGAAACTTCGAATGGTGATTTGAGGCACCAAACGATGTCGGAATGCATTGGAACCAAAGACATAAGCTTTGTGAGCATGTGATAGACAAGAATACCTAAAAATCCCAATGTACGATTTTCGGTAAAAATTACAACTATACCCCTACGAAACGTCGAATGGTGATTTGAGGTACCAAACGATGTCGGAATGCATTGGAACCAAAGCCATAAGCTTTGTGAGCATGTGATAGACAATAATACCTTAAAATCCCAATGTACGATTTTCGGTGAAAAGTACTACTATACCCCTAGAAAACTTCGAATGGTGATTTGAGGCACCAAACGATGTTGGAATGCATTGGAACCAAAGCCATAAGATTTGTGAGCATGTGATAGAAAAGAATACCTCATAATCCCATTGTACGGTTTTCGGTGAAAATTACAACTATACCCCAACGAAACTTCGAATGGTGATTTGGGGCTCCAATCGATGTCGGAATGCATTGGAACCAAAGCGATAAGCTTTGTGAGCATGTGATAGACAAGAATACCTCAAAATCTCAATGCACGATTTTCGGTGAAAATTACAACTATACCCCTACGAAACTTCGAATGGTGATTTGAGGCACCAAACGATGTCGGAATGCATTGGAACCAAAGCAATAAGCTTTGTGAGCATGTGATAGACAATAATACCTCGAAATCCCAATGTACGATTTTCGGTGAAAAGTACTACTATACCCCTACAAAACTTCGAATGGTGATTTGAGGTACCAAACGATGTCGGAATGCATTGGAACCAAAGCCATAAGCTTTGTGAGCATGTGATAGACAAGAATACCTCAAAATCCTAATGTACGATTTTCGATGAAAATTACAACTATACCCCTAAGAAACTTCGAATGGTGATTTGAGGCACCAAACGATGTCGGAATGCATTGGAACCAAAGCAATAAGCTTTGTGAGCATGTGATAGACAAGAATACCTCAAAATCCCAATGTACGATTTTCGGTGAAAATTACAACTATACCCCTACGAAACGTCGAATGGTGATTTGAGGCACCAAACGATGTCGGAATGCATTGGAACCAAAGACATAAGCTTTGTGAGCATGTGATAGACAAGAATACCTAAAAATCCCAATGTACGATTTTCGGTAAAAATTACAACTATACCCCTACGAAACGTCGAATGGTGATTTGAGGTACCAAACGATGTCGGAATGCATTGGAACCAAAGCCATAAGCTTTGTGAGCATGTGATAGACAATAATACCTCAAAATCCCAATGTACGATTTTTGGTGAAAAGTACTACTATACCCCTAGAAAACTTCGAATGGTGATTTGAGGCACCAAACGATGTTGGAATGCATTGGAACCAAAGCCATAAGATTTGTGAGCATGTGATAGAAAAGAATACCTCATAATCCCATTGTACGGTTTTCGGTGAAAATTACAACTATACCCCTACGAAACTTCGAATGGTGATTTGAGGCACCAAACGATGTCGGAATGCATTGGAACCAAAGCAATAAGCTTTGTGAGCATGTGATAGACAAGAATACCTCAAAATCCCAATGTACGATTTTCGGTGAAAATTACAACTATACCCCTACGAAACGTCGAATGGTGATTTGAGGCACCAAACGATGTCGGAATGCATTGGAACCAAAGACATAAGCTTTGTGAGCATGTGATAGACAAGAATACCTAAAAATCCCAATGTACGATTTTCGGTAAAAATTACAACTATACCCCTACGAAACGTCGAATGGTGATTTGAGGTACCAAACGATGTCGGAATGCATTGGAACCAAAGCCATAAGCTTTGTGAGCATGTGATAGACAATAATACCTCAAAATCCCAATGTACAATTTTCGGTGAAAAGTACTACTATACCCCTAGAAAACTTCGAATGGTGATTTGAGGCACCAAACGATGTTGGAATGCATTGGAACCAAAGCCATAAGATTTGTGAGCATGTGATAGAAAAGAATACCTCATAATCCCATTGTACGGTTTTCGGTGAAAATTACAACTATACCCCTACGAAACTTCGAATGGTGATTTGAGGCACCAAACGATGTCGGAATGCATTGGAATCAAAGCCATAAGCTTTGTGAGCATGTGATAGACAAGAATACCTCAAAATCCTAATGTACGATTTTCACTGAAAATTGCAACTATACCCCTACGAAACTTCGAATGGTGATTTGAGGCACCAAACGATGTCGGAATGCATTGGAACCAAAGCCATAAGCTTTGTGAGCATGTGATAGAAAAGAATACCTCATAATCCCATTGTACGGTTTTCGGTGAAAATTACAACTATACCCCTACGAAACTTCGAATGGTGATTACAGGCACCAAACGATGTCGGAATGCATTGGAACCAAAGCCATAAGCTTTGTGAGCATGTGATAGACAAGAATACCTCAAAATTTCAATGTACGATTTTTGGTGAAAAGTACTATTATACCCCTACGAAACTTCGAATGGTGATTTGAGGCACCAAACAATGTCGGAATACATTGGAACCAAAGCCATAAGCTTTGTGAGCATGTGATAGACAAGAATACCTCAAAATCCTAATGTACGATTTTCACTGAAAATTACAACTATACCCCAACGAAACTTCGAATGGTGATTTGGGGCTCCAAACGATGTCGGAATGCATTGGAACCAAAGCGATAAGCTTTGTGAGCATGTGATAGACAAGAATACCTCAAAATCTCAATGTACGATTTTCGGTGAAAATTACAACTATACCCCTACGAAACTTCGAATGGTGATTTGAGGCACTAAACGATGTCGGAATGCATTGGAACCAAAGCCATAAGCTTTGTGAGCATGTGATAGACAAGAATACCTCAAAATCCTAATGTACGATTTTCGATGAAAATTACAACTATACCCCTACGAAACTTCGAATGGTGATTTGAGGCACCAAACGATGTCGGAATGCATTGGAACCAAAGCAATAAGCTTTGTGAGCATGTGATAGACAAGAATACCTCAAAATCCCAATGTACGATTTTCGGTGAAAATTACAACTATACCCCTACGAAACGTCGAATGGTGATTTGAGGCACCAAACGATGTCGGAATGCATTGGAACCAAAGACATAAGCTTTGTGAGCATGTGATAGACAAGAATACCTAAAAATCCCAATGTACGATTTTCGGTAAAAATTACAACTATACCCCTACGAAACGTCGAATGGTGATTTGAGGTACCAAACGATGTCGGAATGCATTGGAACCAAAGCCATAAGCTTTGTGAGAATGTGATAGACAATAATACCTCAAAATCCCAATGTACGATTTTCGGTGAAAAGTACTACTATACCCCTAGAAAACTTCGAATGGTGATTTGAGGCACCAAACGATGTTGGAATGCATTGGAACCAAAGCCATAAGATTTGTGAGCATGTGATAGACAAGAATACCTCAAAATCCCAATGTACGATTTTTGGTGAAAATTACAACTATACCCCTACGAAACTTCGAATGGTGATTTGAGGCACCAAACGATGTCGGAATGCATTGGAACCAAAGCAATAAGCTTTGTGAGCATGTGATAGACAAGAATACCTCAAAATCCCAATGTACGATTTTCGGTGAAAATTACAACTATACCCCTACGAAACGTCGAATGGTGATTTGAGGCACCAAACGATGTCGGAATGCATTGGAACCAAAGACATAAGCTTTGTGAGCATGTGATAGACAAGAATACCTAAAAATCCCAATGTACGATTTTCGGTAAAAATTACAACTATACCCCTACGAAACGTCGAATGGTGATTTGAGGCACCAAACGATGTTGGAATGCATTGGAACCAAAGCCATAAGATTTGTGAGCATGTGATAGAAAAGAATACCTCATAATCCCATTGTACGGTTTTCGGTGAAAATTACAACTATACCCCTACGAAACTTCGAATGGTGATTTGAGGCACCAAACGATGTCGGAATGCATTGGAACCAAAGCCATAAGCTTTGTGAGCATGTGATAGAAAAGAATACCTCATAATCCCATTGTACGGTTTTCGGTGAAAATTACAACTATACCCCTACGAAACTTCGAATGGTGATTACAGGCACCAAACGATGTCGGAATGCATTGGAACCAAAGCCATAAGCTTTGTGAGCATGTGATAGACAAGAATACCTCAAAATTTCAATGTACGATTTTTGGTGAAAAGTACTATTATACCCCTACGAAACTTCGAATGGTGATTTGAGGCACCAAACAATGTCGGAATACATTGGAACCAAAGCCATAAGCTTTGTGAGCATGTGATAGACAAGAATACCTCAAAATCCTAATGTACGATTTTCACTGAAAATTACAACTATACCCCAACGAAACTTCGAATGGTGATTTGGGGCTCCAAACGATGTCGGAATGCATTGGAACCAAAGCGATAAGCTTTGTGAGCATGCGATAGACAAGAATACCTCAAAATCTCAATGTACGATTTTCGGTGAAAATTACAACTATACACCTACGAAACTTCGAATGGTGATTTGAGGAACCAAACGATGTCGGAATGCATTAGAACCAAAGCCATAAGCTTTGTGAGCATGTGATAGACAAGAATAGCTCAAAATCCCAATGCACGATTTTCGGTGAAAATTACAACTATACCCCTACAAAACTTCGAATGGTGATTTGAGGCACCAAACGATGTCGGAATGCATTGGAACCAAAGCAATAAGCTTTGTGAGCATGTGATAGACAATAATACCTCGAAATCCCAATGTACGATTTTTGGTGAAAAGTACTACTATACCCCTACAAAACTTCGAATGGTGATTTGAGGCACCAAACGATGTCGGAATGCATTGGAACCAAAGCCATAAGCTTTGTGAGCATGTGATAGACAAGAATACCTCAAAATCCTAATGTACGATTTTCGATGAAAATTACAACTATACCCCTACGAAACTTCGAATGGTGATTTGAGGCACCAAACGATGTCGGAATGCATTGGAACCAAAGCAATAAGCTTTGTGAGCATGTGATAGACAAGAATACCTCAAAATCCCAATGTACGATTTTCGGTAAAAATTACAACTATACCCCTACGAAACGTCGAATGGTGATTTGAGGCACCAAACGATGTCGGAATGCATTGGAACCAAAGACATAAGCTTTGTGAGCATGTGATAGACAAGAATACCTAAAAATCCTAATGTACGATTTTCACTGAAAATTACAACTATACCCCAACGAAACTTCGAATGGTGATTTGGGGCTCCAAACGATGTCGGAATGCATTGGAACCAAAGCGATAAGCTTTGTGAGCATGCGATAGACAAGAATACCTCAAAATCTCAATGTACGATTTTCGGTGAAAATTACAACTATACCCCTACGAAACTTCGAATGGTGATTTGAGGAACCAAACGATGTCGGAATGCATTAGAACCAAAGCCATAAGCTTTGTGAGCATGTGATAGACAAGAATAGCTCAAAATCCCAATGCACGATTTTCGGTGAAAATTACAACTATACCCCTACAAAACTTCGAATGGTGATTTGAGGCACCAAACGATGTCGGAATGCATTGGAACCAAAGCAATAAGCTTTGTGAGCATGTGATAGACAATAATACCTCGAAATCCCAATGTACGATTTTTGGTGAAAAGTACTACTATACCCCTACAAAACTTCGAATGGTAATTTGAGGCACCAAACGATGTCGGAATGCATTGGAACCAAAGCCATAAGCTTTGTGAGCATGTGATAGACAAGAATACCTCAAAATCCTAATGTACGATTTTCGATGAAAATTACAACTATACCCCTACGAAACTTCGAATGGTGATTTGAGGCACCAAACGATGTCGGAATGCATTGGAACCAAAGCAATAAGCTTTGTGAGCATGTGATAGACAAGAATACCTCAAAATCCCAATGTACGATTTTCGGTAAAAATTACAACTATACCCCTACGAAACGTCGAATGGTGATTTGAGGCACCAAACGATGTCGGAATGCATTGGAACCAAAGACATAAGCTTTGTGAGCATGTGATAGACAAGAATACCTAAAAATCCCAATGTACGATTTTCGGTAAAAATTACAACTATACCCCTACGAAACGTCGAATGGTGATTTGAGGTACCAAACGATGTCGGAATGCATTGGAACCAAAGCCATAAGCTTTGTGAGCATGTGATAGACAATAATACCTTAAAATCCCAATGTACGATTTTCGGTGAAAAGTACTACTATACCCCTAGAAAACTTCGAATGGTGATTTGAGGCACCAAACGATGTTGGAATGCATTGGAACCAAAGCCATAAGATTTGTGAGCATGTGATAGAAAAGAATACCTCATAATCCCATTGTACGGTTTTCGGTGAAAATTACAACTATACCCCAACGAAACTTCGAATGGTGATTTGGGGCTCCAAACGATGTCGTAATGCATTGGAACCAAAGCGATAAGCTTTGTGAGCATGTGATAGACAAGAATACCTCAAAATCCCAATGCACGATTTTCGGTGAAAATTACAACTATACCCCTACGAAACTTCGAATGGTGATTTGAGGCACCAAACGATGTCGGAATGCATTGGAACCAAAGCAATAAGCTTTGTGAGCATGTGATAGACAATAATACCTCGAAATCCCAATGTACGATTTTCGGTGAAAAGTACTACTATACCCCTACAAAACTTCGAATGGTGATTTGAGGTACCAAACGATGTCGGAATGCATTGGAACCAAAGCCATAAGCTTTGTGAGCATGTGATAGACAAGAATACCTCAAAATCCTAATGTACGATTTTCGATGAAAATTACAACTATACCCCTAAGAAACTTCGAATGGTGATTTGAGGCACCAAACGATGTCGGAATGCATTGGAACCAAAGCAATAAGCTTTGTGAGCATGTGATAGACAAGAATACCTCAAAATCCCAATGTACGATTTTCGGTGAAAATTACAACTATACCCCTACGAAACGTCGAATGGTGATTTGAGGCACCAAACGATGTCGGAATGCATTGGAACCAAAGACATAAGCTTTGTGAGCATGTGATAGACAAGAATACCTAAAAATCCCAATGTACGATTTTCGGTAAAAATTACAACTATACCCCTACGAAACGTCGAATGGTGATTTGAGGTACCAAACGATGTCGGAATGCATTGGAACCAAAGCCATAAGCTTTGTGAGCATGTGATAGACAATAATACCTTAAAATCCCAATGTACGATTTTCGGTGAAAAGTACTACTATACCCCTAGAAAACTTCGAATGGTGATTTGAGGCACCAAACGATGTTGGAATGCATTGGAACCAAAGCCATAAGATTTGTGAGCATGTGATAGAAAAGAATACCTCATAATCCCATTGTACGGTTTTCGGTGAAAATTACAACTATACCCCAACGAAACTTCGAATGGTGATTTGGGGCTCCAAACGATGTCGGAATGCATTGGAACCAAAGCGATAAGCTTTGTGAGCATGTGATAGACAAGAATACCTCAAAATCCCAATGCACGATTTTCGGTGAAAATTACAACTATACCCCTACGAAACTTCGAATGGTGATTTGAGGCACCAAACGATGTCGGAATGCATTGGAACCAAAGCAATAAGCTTTGTGAGCATGTGATAGACAATAATACCTCGAAATCCCAATGTACGATTTTCGGTGAAAAGTACTACTATACCCCTACAAAACTTCGAATGGTGATTTGAGGTACCAAACGATGTCGGAATGCATTGGAACCAAAGCCATAAGCTTTGTGAGCATGTGATAGACAAGAATACCTCAAAATCCTAATGTACGATTTTCGATGAAAATTACAACTATACCCCTAAGAAACTTCGAATGGTGATTTGAGGCACCAAACGATGTCGGAATGCATTGGAACCAAAGCAATAAGCTTTGTGAGCATGTGATAGACAAGAATACCTCAAAATCCCAATGTACGATTTTCGGTGAAAATTACAACTATACCCCTACGAAACGTCGAATGGTGATTTGAGGCACCAAACGATGTCGGAATGCATTGGAACCAAAGACATAAGCTTTGTGAGCATGTGATAGACAAGAATACCTAAAAATCCCAATGTACGATTTTCGGTAAAAATTACAACTATACCCCTACGAAACGTCGAATGGTGATTTGAGGTACCAAACGATGTCGGAATGCATTGGAACCAAAGCCATAAGCTTTGTGAGCATGTGATAGACAATAATACCTCAAAATCCCAATGTACGATTTTTGGTGAAAAGTACTACTATACCCCTAGAAAACTTCGAATGGTGATTTGAGGCACCAAACGATGTTGGAATGCATTGGAACCAAAGCCATAAGATTTGTGAGCATGTGATAGAAAAGAATACCTCATAATCCCATTGTACGGTTTTCGGTGAAAATTACAACTATACCCCTACGAAACTTCGAATGGTGATTTGAGGCACCAAACGATGTCGGAATGCATTGGAACCAAAGCAATAAGCTTTGTGAGCATGTGATAGACAAGAATACCTCAAAATCCCAATGTACGATTTTCGGTGAAAATTACAACTATACCCCTACGAAACGTCGAATGGTGATTTGAGGCACCAAACGATGTCGGAATGCATTGGAACCAAAGACATAAGCTTTGTGAGCATGTGATAGACAAGAATACCTAAAAATCCCAATGTACGATTTTCGGTAAAAATTACAACTATACCCCTACGAAACGTCGAATGGTGATTTGAGGTACCAAACGATGTCGGAATGCATTGGAACCAAAGCCATAAGCTTTGTGAGCATGTGATAGACAATAATACCTCAAAATCCCAATGTACAATTTTCGGTGAAAAGTACTACTATACCCCTAGAAAACTTCGAATGGTGATTTGAGGCACCAAACGATGTTGGAATGCATTGGAACCAAAGCCATAAGATTTGTGAGCATGTGATAGAAAAGAATACCTCATAATCCCATTGTACGGTTTTCGGTGAAAATTACAACTATACCCCTACGAAACTTCGAATGGTGATTTGAGGCACCAAACGATGTCGGAATGCATTGGAATCAAAGCCATAAGCTTTGTGAGCATGTGATAGACAAGAATACCTCAAAATCCTAATGTACGATTTTCACTGAAAATTGCAACTATACCCCTACGAAACTTCGAATGGTGATTTGAGGCACCAAACGATGTCGGAATGCATTGGAACCAAAGCCATAAGCTTTGTGAGCATGTGATAGAAAAGAATACCTCATAATCCCATTGTACGGTTTTCGGTGAAAATTACAACTATACCCCTACGAAACTTCGAATGGTGATTACAGGCACCAAACGATGTCGGAATGCATTGGAACCAAAGCCATAAGCTTTGTGAGCATGTGATAGACAAGAATACCTCAAAATTTCAATGTACGATTTTTGGTGAAAAGTACTATTATACCCCTACGAAACTTCGAATGGTGATTTGAGGCACCAAACAATGTCGGAATACATTGGAACCAAAGCCATAAGCTTTGTGAGCATGTGATAGACAAGAATACCTCAAAATCCTAATGTACGATTTTCACTGAAAATTACAACTATACCCCAACGAAACTTCGAATGGTGATTTGGGGCTCCAAACGATGTCGGAATGCATTGGAACCAAAGCGATAAGCTTTGTGAGCATGCGATAGACAAGAATACCTCAAAATCTCAATGTACGATTTTCGGTGAAAATTACAACTATACACCTACGAAACTTCGAATGGTGATTTGAGGAACCAAACGATGTCGGAATGCATTAGAACCAAAGCCATAAGCTTTGTGAGCATGTGATAGACAAGAATAGCTCAAAATCCCAATGCACGATTTTCGGTGAAAATTACAACTATACCCCTACAAAACTTCGAATGGTGATTTGAGGCACCAAACGATGTCGGAATGCATTGGAACCAAAGCAATAAGCTTTGTGAGCATGTGATAGACAATAATACCTCGAAATCCCAATGTACGATTTTTGGTGAAAAGTACTACTATACCCCTACAAAACTTCGAATGGTGATTTGAGGCACCAAACGATGTCGGAATGCATTGGAACCAAAGCCATAAGCTTTGTGAGCATGTGATAGACAAGAATACCTCAAAATCCTAATGTACGATTTTCGATGAAAATTACAACTATACCCCTACGAAACTTCGAATGGTGATTTGAGGCACCAAACGATGTCGGAATGCATTGGAACCAAAGCAATAAGCTTTGTGAGCATGTGATAGACAAGAATACCTCAAAATCCCAATGTACGATTTTCGGTAAAAATTACAACTATACCCCTACGAAACGTCGAATGGTGATTTGAGGCACCAAACGATGTCGGAATGCATTGGAACCAAAGACATAAGCTTTGTGAGCATGTGATAGACAAGAATACCTAAAAATCCCAATGTACGATTTTCGGTAAAAATTACAACTATACCCCTACGAAACGTCGAATGGTGATTTGAGGTACCAAACGATGTCGGAATGCATTGGAACCAAAGCCATAAGCTTTGTGAGCATGTGATAGACAATAATACCTTAAAATTCCAATGTACGATTTTCGGTGAAAAGTACTACTATACCCCTAGAAAACTTCGAATGGTGATTTGAGGCACCAAACGATGTTGGAATGCATTGGAACCAAAGCCATAAGATTTGTGAGCATGTGATAGAAAAGAATACCTCATAATCCCATTGTACGGTTTTCGGTGAAAATTACAACTATACCCCTACGAAACTTCGAATGGTGATTACAGGCACCAAACGATGTCGGAATGCATTGGAACCAAAGCCATAAGCTTTGTGAGCATGTGATAGACAAGAATACCTCAAAATTTCAATGTACGATTTTTGGTGAAAAGTACTATTATACCCCTACGAAACTTCGAATGGTGATTTGAGGCACCAAACAATGTCGGAATACATTGGAACCAAAGCCATAAGCTTTGTGAGCATGTGATAGACAAGAATACCTCAAAATCCTAATGTACGATTTTCACTGAAAATTACAACTATACCCCAACGAAACTTCGAATGGTGATTTGGGGCTCCAAACGATGTCGGAATGCATTGGAACCAAAGCGATAAGCTTTGTGAGCATGCGATAGACAAGAATACCTCAAAATCTCAATGTACGATTTTCGGTGAAAATTACAACTATACCCCTACGAAACTTCGAATGGTGATTTGAGGAACCAAACGATGTCGGAATGCATTAGAACCAAAGCCATAAGCTTTGTGAGCATGTGATAGACAAGAATAGCTCAAAATCCCAATGCACGATTTTCGGTGAAAATTACAACTATACCCCTACAAAACTTCGAATGGTGATTTGAGGCACCAAACGATGTCGGAATGCATTGGAACCAAAGCAATAAGCTTTGTGAGCATGTGATAGACAATAATACCTCGAAATCCCAATGTACGATTTTTGGTGAAAAGTACTACTATACCCCTACAAAACTTCGAATGGTAATTTGAGGCACCAAACGATGTCGGAATGCATTGGAACCAAAGCCATAAGCTTTGTGAGCATGTGATAGACAAGAATACCTCAAAATCCTAATGTACGATTTTCGATGAAAATTACAACTATACCCCTACGAAACTTCGAATGGTGATTTGAGGCACCAAACGATGTCGGAATGCATTGGAACCAAAGCAATAAGCTTTGTGAGCATGTGATAGACAAGAATACCTCAAAATCCCAATGTACGATTTTCGGTAAAAATTACAACTATACCCCTACGAAACGTCGAATGGTGATTTGAGGCACCAAACGATGTCGGAATGCATTGGAACCAAAGACATAAGCTTTGTGAGCATGTGATAGACAAGAATACCTAAAAATCCCAATGTACGATTTTCGGTAAAAATTACAACTATACCCCTACGAAACGTCGAATGGTGATTTGAGGTACCAAACGATGTCGGAATGCATTGGAACCAAAGCCATAAGCTTTGTGAGCATGTGATAGACAATAATACCTTAAAATCCCAATGTACGATTTTCGGTGAAAAGTACTACTATACCCCTAGAAAACTTCGAATGGTGATTTGAGGCACCAAACGATGTTGGAATGCATTGGAACCAAAGCCATAAGATTTGTGAGCATGTGATAGAAAAGAATACCTCATAATCCCATTGTACGGTTTTCGGTGAAAATTACAACTATACCCCAACGAAACTTCGAATGGTGATTTGGGGCTCCAAACGATGTCGGAATGCATTGGAACCAAAGCAATAAGCTTTGTGAGCATGTGATAGACAAGAATACCTCAAAATCCCAATGCACGATTTTCGGTGAAAATTACAACTATACCCCTACGAAACTTCGAATGGTGATTTGAGGCACCAAACGATGTCGGAATGCATTGGAACCAAAGCAATAAGCTTTGTGAGCATGTGATAGACAATAATACCTCGAAATCCCAATGTACGATTTTCGGTGAAAAGTACTACTATACCCCTACAAAACTTCGAATGGTGATTTGAGGTACCAAACGATGTCGGAATGCATTGGAACCAAAGCCATAAGCTTTGTGAGCATGTGATAGACAAGAATACCTCAAAATCCTAATGTACGATTTTCGATGAAAATTACAACTATACCCCTAAGAAACTTCGAATGGTGATTTGAGGCACCAAACGATGTCGGAATGCATTGGAACCAAAGCAATAAGCTTTGTGAGCATGTGATAGACAAGAATACCTCAAAATCCCAATGTACGATTTTCGGTGAAAATTACAACTATACCCCTACGAAACGTCGAATGGTGATTTGAGGCACCAAACGATGTCGGAATGCATTGGAACCAAAGACATAAGCTTTGTGAGCATGTGATAGACAAGAATACCTAAAAATCCCAATGTACGATTTTCGGTAAAAATTACAACTATACCCCTACGAAACGTCGAATGGTGATTTGAGGTACCAAACGATGTCGGAATGCATTGGAACCAAAGCCATAAGCTTTGTGAGCATGTGATAGACAATAATACCTTAAAATCCCAATGTACGATTTTCGGTGAAAAGTACTACTATACCCCTAGAAAACTTCGAATGGTGATTTGAGGCACCAAACGATGTTGGAATGCATTGGAACCAAAGCCATAAGATTTGTGAGCATGTGATAGAAAAGAATACCTCATAATCCCATTGTACGGTTTTCGGTGAAAATTACAACTATACCCCAACGAAACTTCGAATGGTGATTTGGGGCTCCAAACGATGTCGGAATGCATTGGAACCAAAGCGATAAGCTTTGTGAGCATGTGATAGACAAGAATACCTCAAAATCCCAATGCACGATTTTCGGTGAAAATTACAACTATACCCCTACGAAACTTCGAATGGTGATTTGAGGCACCAAACGATGTCGGAATGCATTGGAACCAAAGCAATAAGCTTTGTGAGCATGTGATAGACAATAATACCTCGAAATCCCAATGTACGATTTTCGGTGAAAAGTACTACTATACCCCTACAAAACTTCGAATGGTGATTTGAGGTACCAAACGATGTCGGAATGCATTGGAACCAAAGCCATAAGCTTTGTGAGCATGTGATAGACAAGAATACCTCAAAATCCTAATGTACGATTTTCGATGAAAATTACAACTATACCCCTAAGAAACTTCGAATGGTGATTTGAGGCACCAAACGATGTCGGAATGCATTGGAACCAAAGCAATAAGCTTTGTGAGCATGTGATAGACAAGAATACCTCAAAATCCCAATGTACGATTTTCGGTGAAAATTACAACTATACCCCTACGAAACGTCGAATGGTGATTTGAGGCACCAAACGATGTCGGAATGCATTGGAACCAAAGACATAAGCTTTGTGAGCATGTGATAGACAAGAATACCTAAAAATCCCAATGTACGATTTTCGGTAAAAATTACAACTATACCCCTACGAAACGTCGAATGGTGATTTGAGGTACCAAACGATGTCGGAATGCATTGGAACCAAAGCCATAAGCTTTGTGAGCATGTGATAGACAATAATACCTCAAAATCCCAATGTACGATTTTTGGTGAAAAGTACTACTATACCCCTAGAAAACTTCGAATGGTGATTTGAGGCACCAAACGATGTTGGAATGCATTGGAACCAAAGCCATAAGATTTGTGAGCATGTGATAGAAAAGAATACCTCATAATCCCATTGTACGGTTTTCGGTGAAAATTACAACTATACCCCTACGAAACTTCGAATGGTGATTTGAGGCACCAAACGATGTCGGAATGCATTGGAACCAAAGCAATAAGCTTTGTGAGCATGTGATAGACAAGAATACCTCAAAATCCCAATGTACGATTTTCGGTGAAAATTACAACTATACCCCTACGAAACGTCGAATGGTGATTTGAGGCACCAAACGATGTCGGAATGCATTGGAACCAAAGACATAAGCTTTGTGAGCATGTGATAGACAAGAATACCTAAAAATCCCAATGTACGATTTTCGGTAAAAATTACAACTATACCCCTACGAAACGTCGAATGGTGATTTGAGGTACCAAACGATGTCGGAATGCATTGGAACCAAAGCCATAAGCTTTGTGAGCATGTGATAGACAATAATACCTCAAAATCCCAATGTACAATTTTCGGTGAAAAGTACTACTATACCCCTAGAAAACTTCGAATGGTGATTTGAGGCACCAAACGATGTTGGAATGCATTGGAACCAAAGCCATAAGATTTGTGAGCATGTGATAGAAAAGAATACCTCATAATCCCATTGTACGGTTTTCGGTGAAAATTACAACTATACCCCTACGAAACTTCGAATGGTGATTTGAGGCACCAAACGATGTCGGAATGCATTGGAATCAAAGCCATAAGCTTTGTGAGCATGTGATAGACAAGAATACCTCAAAATCCTAATGTACGATTTTCACTGAAAATTGCAACTATACCCCTACGAAACTTCGAATGGTGATTTGAGGCACCAAACGATGTCGGAATGCATTGGAACCAAAGCCATAAGCTTTGTGAGCATGTGATAGAAAAGAATACCTCATAATCCCATTGTACGGTTTTCGGTAAAAATTACAACTATACCCCTACGAAACTTCGAATGGTGATTACAGGCACCAAACGATGTCGGAATGCATTGGAACCAAAGCCATAAGCTTTGTGAGCATGTGATAGACAAGAATACCTCAAAATTTCAATGTACGATTTTTGGTGAAAAGTACTATTATACCCCTACGAAACTTCGAATGGTGATTTGAGGCACCAAACAATGTCGGAATACATTGGAACCAAAGCCATAAGCTTTGTGAGCATGTGATAGACAAGAATACCTCAAAATCCTAATGTACGATTTTCACTGAAAATTACAACTATACCCCAACGAAACTTCGAATGGTGATTTGGGGCTCCAAACGATGTCGGAATGCATTGGAACCAAAGCGATAAGCTTTGTGAGCATGCGATAGACAAGAATACCTCAAAATCTCAATGTACGATTTTCGGTGAAAATTACAACTATACCCCTACGAAACTTCGAATGGTGATTTGAGGAACCAAACGATGTCGGAATGCATTAGAACCAAAGCCATAAGCTTTGTGAGCATGTGATAGACAAGAATAGCTCAAAATCCCAATGCACGATTTTCGGTGAAAATTACAACTATACCCCTACAAAACTTCGAATGGTGATTTGAGGCACCAAACGATGTCGGAATGCATTGGAACCAAAGCAATAAGCTTTGTGAGCATGTGATAGACAATAATACCTCGAAATCCCAATGTACGATTTTTGGTGAAAAGTACTACTATACCCCTACAAAACTTCGAATGGTGATTTGAGGCACCAAACGATGTCGGAATGCATTGGAACCAAAGCCATAAGCTTTGTGAGCATGTGATAGACAAGAATACCTCAAAATCCTAATGTACGATTTTCGATGAAAATTACAACTATACCCCTACGAAACTTCGAATGGTGATTTGAGGCACCAAACGATGTCGGAATGCATTGGAACCAAAGCAATAAGCTTTGTGAGCATGTGATAGACAAGAATACCTCAAAATCCCAATGTACGATTTTCGGTAAAAATTACAACTATACCCCTACGAAACGTCGAATGGTGATTTGAGGCACCAAACGATGTCGGAATGCATTGGAACCAAAGACATAAGCTTTGTGAGCATGTGATAGACAAGAATACCTAAAAATCCCAATGTACGATTTTCGGTAAAAATTACAACTATACCCCTACGAAACGTCGAATGGTGATTTGAGGTACCAAACGATGTCGGAATGCATTGGAACCAAAGCCATAAGCTTTGTGAGCATGTGATAGACAATAATACCTTAAAATCCCAATGTACGATTTTCGGTGAAAAGTACTACTATACCCCTAGAAAACTTCGAATGGTGATTTGAGGCACCAAACGATGTTGGAATGCATTGGAACCAAAGCCATAAGATTTGTGAGCATGTGATAGAAAAGAATACCTCATAATCCCATTGTACGGTTTTCGGTGAAAATTACAACTATACCCCAACGAAACTTCGAATGGTGAATTGGGGCTCCAAACGATGTCGGAATGCATTGGAACCAAAGCGATAAGCTTTGTGAGCATGTGATAGACAAGAATACCTCAAAATCCCAATGCACGATTTTCGGTGAAAATTACAACTATACCCCTACGAAACTTCGAATGGTGATTTGAGGCACCAAACGATGTCGGAATGCATTGGAACCAAAGCAATAAGCTTTGTGAGCATGTGATAGACAATAATACCTCGAAATCCCAATGTACGATTTTCGGTGAAAAGTACTACTATACCCCTACAAAACTTCGAATGGTGATTTGAGGTACCAAACGATGTCGGAATGCATTGGAACCAAAGCCATAAGCTTTGTGAGCATGTGATAGACAAGAATACCTCAAAATCCTAATGTACGATTTTCGATGAAAATTACAACTATACCCCTAAGAAACTTCGAATGGTGATTTGAGGCACCAAACGATGTCGGAATGCATTGGAACCAAAGCAATAAGCTTTGTGAGCATGTGATAGACAAGAATACCTCAAAATCCCAATGTACGATTTTCGGTGAAAATTACAACTATACCCCTACGAAACGTCGAATGGTGATTTGAGGCACCAAACGATGTCGGAATGCATTGGAACCAAAGACATAAGCTTTGTGAGCATGTGATAGACAAGAATACCTAAAAATCCCAATGTACGATTTTCGGTAAAAATTACAACTATACCCCTACGAAACGTCGAATGGTGATTTGAGGTACCAAACGATGTCGGAATGCATTGGAACCAAAGCTATAAGCTTTGTGAGCATGTGATAGACAATAATACCTCAAAATACCAATGTACGATTTTTGGTGAAAATTACAACTATACCCCTACGAAACTTCGAATGGTCATTTGAGGCACCAAACGATGTCGGAATGCATTGGAACCAAAGACATAAGCTTTGTGAGCATGTGATAGACAAGAATACCTAAAAATCCCAATGTACGATTTTCGGTAAAAATTACAACTATACCCCTATGAAACTTCGAATGGTGATTTGAGGCACCAAACGATGTCGGAATGCATTGGAACCAAAGCCATAAGCTTTGTGAGCATGTGATAGACAATAATACCTCGAAATCTCAATGTACGATTTTCGGTGAAAAGTACTACTATACCCCTACGAAACTTCGAATGGTGATTTGAGGCACCAAACGATGTCGGAATACATTGGAACCAAAGCCATATGCTTTGTGAGCATTTGATAGACAAGAATACCTCAAAATCCCAATGAACGATTTTCGGTGAAAATTACAACTATACCCCTACAAAACTTCGAATGGTGATTTGAGGCACCAAACGATGTCGGAATGCATTGAAACCAAAGCTATAAGTTTTGTGAGCATGTGATAGATAAGAATACCTCAAAATCCTAATGTACGATTTTCGATGAAAATTACAACTATACCCCTACGAAACTTCGAATGGTGATTTGAGGCACCAAACGATGTCGGAATGCATTAGAACCAAAGCCATAAGCTTTGTGAGCATGTGATAGACAAGAATAGCTCAAAATCCCAATGCACGATTTTCGGTGAAAATTACAACTATACCCCTACGAAACTTCGAATGGTGATTTGAGGCACCAAACGATGTCGGAATGCATTGGAACCAAAGCAATAAGCTTTGTGAGCATGTGATAGACAATAATACCTCGAAATCCCAATGTACGATTTTCGGTGAAAAGTACTACTATACCCCTACAAAACTTCGAATGGTGATTTGAGGCACCAAACGATGTCGGAATGCATTGGAACCAAAGCCATAAGCTTTGTGATCATGTGATAGACAAGAATACCTCAAAATCCTAATGTACGATTTTCGATGAAAATTACAACTATACCCCTACGAAACTTCGAATGGTGATTTGAGGCACCAAACGATGTCGGAATGCATTGGAACCAAAGCAATAAGCTTTGTGAGCATGTGATAGACAAGAATACCTCAAAATCCCAATGTACGATTTTCGGTGAAAATTACAACTATACCCCTACGAAACGTCGAATGGTGATTTGAGGCACCAAACGATGTCGGAATGCATTGGAACCAAAGACATAAGCTTTGTGAGCATGTGATAGACAAGAATACCTAAAAATCCCAATGTACGATTTTCGGTAAAAATTACAACTATACCCCTACGAAACGTCGAATGGTGATTTGACGTACCAAACGATGTCGGAATGCATTGGAACCAAAGCCATAAGCTTTGTGAGCATGTGATAGACAATAATACCTCAAAATCCCAATGTACGATTTTCGGTGAAAAGTACTACTATACCCCTAGAAAACTTCGAATGGTGATTTGAGGCACCAAACGATGTTGGAATGCATTGGAACCAAAGCCATAAGATTTGAGAGCATGTGATAGAAAAGAATACCTCATAATCCCATTGTACGGTTTTCGGTGAAAATTACAACTATACCCCTACGAAACTTCGAATGGTGATTTGAGGCACCAAACGATGTCGGAATGCATTGGAATCAAAGCCATAAGCTTTGTGAGCATGTGATAGACAAGAATACCTCAAAATCCTAATGTACAATTTTCACTGAAAATTGCAACTATACACCTACGAAACTTCGAATGGTGATTTGAGGCACCAAACGATGTCGGAATGCATTGGAACCAAAGCCATAAGCTTTGTGAGCATGTGATAGAAAAGAATACCTCATAATCCCATTGTACGGTTTTCGGTGAAAATTACAACTATACCCCTACGAAACTTCGAATGGTGATTTCAGGCACCAAACGATGTCGGAATGCATTGGAACCAAAGCCATAAGCTTTGTGAGCATGTGATAGACAAGAATACCTCAAAATTTCAATGTACGATTTTTGGTGAAAAGTACTATTATACCCCTACGAAACTTCGAATGGTGATTTGAGGCACCAAACAATGTCGGAATACATTGGAACCAAAGCCATAAGCTTTGTGAGCATGTGATTGACAAGAATACCTCAAAATCCTAATGTACGATTTTCACTGAAAATTACAACTATACCCCAACGAAACTTCGAATGGTGATTTGGGCTCCAAACGATGTCGGAATGCATTGGAACCAAAGCGATAAGCTTTGTGAGCATGTGATAGACAAGAATACCTCAAAATCCCAATGTACGATTTTCGGTGAAAATTACAACTATACCCCTACGAAACTTCGAATGGTGATTTGAGGAACCAAACGATGTCGGAATGCATTGGAACCAAAGCCATAAGCTTTGTGAGCATGTGATAGACAAGAATAGCTCAAAATCCCAATGCACGATTATCGGTGAAAATTACAACTATACCCCTACGAAACTTCGAATGGTGATTTGAGGCACCAAACGATGTCGGAATGCATTGGAACCAAAGCAATAAGCTTTGTGAGCATGTGATAGACAAGAATACCTCAAAATCCCAATGTACGATTTTCGGTGAAAATTACAACTATACCCCTACGAAACTTCGAATGGTGATTTCGGGCACCAAACGATGTTGGAATGCATTGGAACCAAAGCCATAAGCTTTGTGAGCATTTGATAGACAAGAATACCTCAAAATCTCAATGTACGATTTTCGGTGAAAATGACAACTATACCCCTACGAAACTTCGAATGGTGATTTGAGGCACCAAACGATGTCGGAATGCATTGGAACCAAAGCCATAAGCTTTGTGAGCATGTGATAGACAAGAATACATCAAAATCCCAATGTACGATTTTCGGTGAAAATGACAACTATATCCCAACGAAACTTCGAATGGTGATTTGGGGCTCCAAACGATGTCGGAATGCATTGGAACCAAAGCGATAAGCTTTGTGAGCATGTGATAGACAATAATACCTCGAAATCCCAATGTACGATTTTCGGTGAAAAGTACTACTATACCCCTACAAAACTTCGAATGGTGATTTGAGGTACCAAACGATGTCGGAATGCATTGGAACCAAAGCCATAAGCTTTGTGAGCATGTGATAGACAAGAATACCTCAAAATCCTAATGTACGATTTTCGATGAAAATTACAACTATACCCCTAAGAAACTTCGAATGGTGATTTGAGGCACCAAACGATGTCGGAATGCATTGGAACCAAAGCAATAAGCTATGTGAGCATGTGATAGACAAGAATACCTCAAAATCCCAATGTACGATTTTCGGTGAAAATTACAACTATACCCCTACGAAACGTCGAATGGTGATTTGAGGCACCAAACGATGTCGGAATGCATTGGAACCAAAGACATAAGCTTTGTGAGCATGTGATAGACAAGAATACCTAAAAATCCCAATGTACGATTTTCGGTAAAAATTACAACTATACCCCTACGAAACGTCGAATGGTGATTTGAGGTACCAAACGATGTCGGAATGCATTGGAACCAAAGCCATAAGCTTTGTGAGCATGTGATAGACAATAATACCTCAAAATACCAATGTACGATTTTTGGTGAAAATTACAACTATACCCCTACGAAACTTCGAATGGTCATTTGAGGCACCAAACGATGTCGGAATGCATTGGAACCAAAGACATAAGCTTTGTGAGCATGTGATAGACAAGAATACCTAAAAATCCCAATGTACGATTTTCGGTAAAAATTACAACTATACCCCTATGAAACTTCGAATGGTGATTTGAGGCACCAAACGATGTCGGAATGCATTGGAACCAAAGCCATAAGCTTTGTGAGCATGTGATAGACAATAATACCTCGAAATCTCAATGTACGATTTTCGGTGAAAAGTACTACTATACCCCTACGAAACTTCGAATGGTGATTTGAGGCACCAAACGATGTCGGAATACATTGGAACCAAAGCCATATGCTTTGTGAGCATTTGATAGACAAGAATACCTCAAAATCCCAATGAACGATTTTCGGTGAAAATTACAACTATACCCCTACAAAACTTCGAATGGTGATTTGAGGCACCAAACGATGTCGGAATGCATTGGAACCAAAGCCATAAGTTTTGTGAGCATGTGATAGATAAGAATAGCTCAAAATCCCAATGCACGATTTTCGGTGAAAATTACAACTATACCCCTACGAAACTTCGAATGGTGATTTGAGGCACCAAACGATGTCGGAATGCATTGGAACCAAAGCAATAAGCTTTGTGAGCATGTGATAGACAAGAATAGCTCAAAATCCCAATGCACGATTTTCGGTGAAAATTACAACTATACCCCTACGAAACTTCGAATGGTGATTTGAGGCACCAAACGATGTCGGAATGCATTGGAACCAAAGCCATAAGCTTTGTGAGCATGTGATAGACAAGAATACCTCAAAATCCTAATGTACGATTTTCGATGAAAATTACAACTATACCCCTATGAAACTTCGAATGGTGATTTGAGGCACCAAACGATGTCGGAATGCATTGGAACCAAAGCCATAAGCTTTGTGAGCATGTGATAGACAATAATACCTCGAAATCTCAATGTACGATTTTCGGTGAAAAGTACTACTATACCCCTACGAAACTTCGAATGGTGATTTGAGGCACCAAACGATGTCGGAATACATTGGAACCAAAGCCATATGCTTTGTGAGCATTTGATAGACAAGAATACCTCAAAATCCCAATGAACGATTTTCGGTGAAAATTACAACTATACCCCTACAAAACTTCGAATGGTGATTTGAGGCACCAAACGATGTCGGAATGCATTGGAACCAAAGCCATAAGTTTTGTGAGCATGTGATAGATAAGAATACCTCAAAATCCTAATGTACGATTTTCGATGAAAATTACAACTATACCCCTACGAAACTTCGAATGGTGATTTGAGGCACCAAACGATGTCGGAATGCATTAGAACCAAAGCCATAAGCTTTGTGAGCATGTGATAGACAAGAATAGCTCAAAATCCCAATGCACGATTTTCGGTGAAAATTACAACTATACCCCTACGAAACTTCGAATGGTGATTTGAGGCACCAAACGATGTCGGAATGCATTGGAACCAAAGCAATAAGCTTTGTGAGCATGTGATAGACAATAATACCTCGAAATCCCAATGTACGATTTTCGGTGAAAAGTACTACTATACCCCTACAAAACTTCGAATGGTGATTTGAGGCACCAAACGATGTCGGAATGCATTGGAACCAAAGCCATAAGCTTTGTGAGCATGTGATAGACAAGAATACCTCAAAATCCTAATGTACGATTTTCGATGAAAATTACAACTATACCCCTACGAAACTTCGAATGGTGATTTGAGGCACCAAACGATGTCGGAATGCATTGGAACCAAAGCAATAAGCTTTGTGAGCATGTGATAGACAAGAATACCTCAAAATCCCAATGTACGATTTTCGGTGAAAATTACAACTATACCCCTACGAAACGTCGAATGGTGATTTGAGGCACCAAACGATGTCGGAATGCATTGGAACCAAAGACATAAGCTTTGTGAGCATGTGATAGACAAGAATACCTAAAAATCCCAATGTACGATTTTCGGTAAAAATTACAACTATACCCCTACGAAACGTCGAATGGTGATTTGACGTACCAAACGATGTCGGAATGCATTGGAACCAAAGCCATAAGCTTTGTGAGCATGTGATAGACAATAATACCTCAAAATCCCAATGTACGATTTTCGGTGAAAAGTACTACTATACCCCTAGAAAACTTCGAATGGTGATTTGAGGCACCAAACGATGTTGGAATGCATTGGAACCAAAGCCATAAGATTTGTGAGCATGTGATAGAAAAGAATACCTCATAATCCCATTGTACGGTTTTCGGTGAAAATTACAACTATACCCCTACGAAACTTCGAATGGTGATTTGAGGCACCAAACGATGTCGGAATGCATTGGAATCAAAGCCATAAGCTTTGTGAGCATGTGATATACAAGAATACCTCAAAATCCTAATGTACAATTTTCACTGAAAATTGCAACTATACACCTACGAAACTTCGAATGGTGATTTGAGGCACCAAACGATGTCGGAATGCATTGGAACCAAAGCCATAAGCTTTGTGAGCATGTGATAGAAAAGAATACCTCATAATCCCATTGTACGGTTTTCGGTGAAAATTACAACTATACCCCTACGAAACTTCGAATGGTGATTTCAGGCACCAAACGATGTCGGAATGCATTGGAACCAAAGCCATAAGCTTTGTGAGCATGTGATAGACAAGAATACCTCAAAATTTCAATGTACGATTTTTGGTGAAAAGTACTATTATACCCCTACGAAACTTCGAATGGTGATTTGAGGCACCAAACAATGTCGGAATACATTGGAACCAAAGCCATAAGCTTTGTGAGCATGTGATAGACAAGAATAGCTCAAAATCCCAATGCACGATTATCGGTGAAAATTACAACTATACCCCTACGAAACTTCGAATGGTGATTTGAGGCACCAAACGATGTCGGAATGCATTGGAACCAAAGCAATAAGCTTTGTGAGCATGTGATAGACAAGAATACCTCAAAATCCCAATGTACGATTTTCGGTGAAAATTACAACTATACCCCTACGAAACTTCGAATGGTGATTTCGGGCACCAAACGATGTTGGAATGCATTGGAACCAAAGCCATAAGCTTTGTGAGCATTTGATAGACAAGAATACCTCAAAATCTCAATGTACGATTTTCGGTGAAAATGACAACTATACCCCTACGAAACTTCGAATGGTGATTTGAGGCACCAAACGATGTCGGAATGCATTGGAACCAAAGCCATAAGCTTTGTGAGCATGTGATAGACAAGAATACATCAAAATCCCAATGTACGATTTTCGGTGAAAATGACAACTATATCCCAACGAAACTTCGAATGGTGATTTGGGGCTCCAAACGATGTCGGAATGCATTGGAACCAAAGCGATAAGCTTTGTGAGCATGTGATAGACAATAATACCTCGAAATCCCAATGTACGATTTTCGGTGAAAAGTACTACTATACCCCTACAAAACTTCGAATGGTGATTTGAGGTACCAAACGATGTCGGAATGCATTGGAACCAAAGCCATAAGCTTTGTGAGCATGTGATAGACAAGAATACCTCAAAATCCTAATGTACGATTTTCGATGAAAATTACAACTATACCCCTAAGAAACTTCGAATGGTGATTTGAGGCACCAAACGATGTCGGAATGCATTGGAACCAAAGCAATAAGCTATGTGAGCATGTGATAGACAAGAATACCTCAAAATCCCAATGTACGATTTTCGGTGAAAATTACAACTATACCCCTACGAAACGTCGAATGGTGATTTGAGGCACCAAACGATGTCGGAATGCATTGGAACCAAAGACATAAGCTTTGTGAGCATGTGATAGACAAGAATACCTAAAAATCCCAATGTACGATTTTCGGTAAAAATTACAACTATACCCCAACGAAACGTCGAATGGTGATTTGAGGTACCAAACGATGTCGGAATGCATTGGAACCAAAGCCATAAGCTTTGTGAGCATGTGATAGACAATAATACCTCAAAATACCAATGTACGATTTTTGGTGAAAATTACAACTATACCCCTACGAAACTTCGAATGGTCATTTGAGGCACCAAACGATGTCGGAATGCATTGGAACCAAAGACATAAGCTTTGTGAGCATGTGATAGACAAGAATACCTAAAAATCCCAATGTACGATTTTCGGTAAAAATTACAACTATACCCCTATGAAACTTCGAATGGTGATTTGAGGCACCAAACGATGTCGGAATGCATTGGAACCAAAGCCATAAGCTTTGTGAGCATGTGATAGACAATAATACCTCGAAATCTCAATGTACGATTTTCGGTGAAAAGTACTACTATACCCCTACGAAACTTCGAATGGTGATTTGAGGCACCAAACGATGTCGGAATACATTGGAACCAAAGCCATATGCTTTGTGAGCATTTGATAGACAAGAATACCTCAAAATCCCAATGAACGATTTTCGGTGAAAATTACAACTATACCCCTACAAAACTTCGAATGGTGATTTGAGGCACCAAACGATGTCGGAATGCATTGGAACCAAAGCCATAAGTTTTGTGAGCATGTGATAGATAAGAATAGCTCAAAATCCCAATGCACGATTTTCGGTGAAAATTACAACTATACCCCTACGAAACTTCGAATGGTGATTTGAGGCACCAAACGATGTCGGAATGCATTGGAACCAAAGCAATAAGCTTTGTGAGCATGTGATAGACAAGAATAGCTCAAAATCCCAATGCACGATTTTCGGTGAAAATTACAACTATACCCCTACGAAACTTCGAATGGTGATTTGAGGCACCAAACGATGTCGGAATGCATTGGAACCAAAGCAATAAGCTTTGTGAGCATGTGATAGACAATAATACCTCGAAATCCCAATGTACGATTTTCGGTGAAAAGTACTACTATACCCCTACAAAACTTCGAATGGTGATTTGAGGCACCAAACGATGTCGGAATGCATTGGAACCAAAGCCATAAGCTTTGTGAGCATGTGATAGACAAGAATACCTCAAAATCCTAATGTACGATTTTCGATGAAAATTACAACTATACCCCTACGAAACTTCGAATGGTGATTTGAGGCACCAAACGATGTCGGAATGCATTGGAACCAAAGCAATAAGCTTTGTGAGCATGTGATAGACAAGAATACCTCAAAATCCCAATGTACGATTTTCGGTGAAAATTACAACTATACCCCTACGAAACGTCGAATGGTGATTTGAGGCACCAAACGATGTCGGAATGCATTGGAACCAAAGACATAAGCTTTGTGAGCATGTGATAGACAAGAATACCTAAAAATCCCAATGTACGATTTTCGGTAAAAATTACAACTATACCCCTACGAAACGTCGAATGGTGATTTGACGTACCAAACGATGTCGGAATGCATTGGAACCAAAGCCATAAGCTTTGTGAGCATGTGATAGACAATAATACCTCAAAATCCCAATGTACGATTTTCGGTGAAAAGTACTACTATACCCCTAGAAAACTTCGAATGGTGATTTGAGGCACCAAACGATGTTGGAATGCATTGGAACCAAAGCCATAAGATTTGTGAGCATGTGATAGAAAAGAATACCTCATAATCCCATTGTACGGTTTTCGGTGAAAATTACAACTATACCCCTACGAAACTTCGAATGGTGATTTGAGGCACCAAACGATGTCGGAATGCATTGGAATCAAAGCCATAAGCTTTGTGAGCATGTGATAGACAAGAATACCTCAAAATCCTAATGTACGATTTTCACTGAAAATTGCAACTATACCCCTACGAAACTTCGAATGGTGATTTGAGGCACCAAACGATGTCGGAATGCATTGGAACCAAAGCCATAAGCTTTGTGAGCATGTGATAGAAAAGAATACCTCATAATCCCATTGTACGGTTTTCGGTGAAAATTACAACTATACCCCTACGAAACTTCGAATGGTGATTTCAGGCACCAAACGATGTCGGAATGCATTGGAACCAAAGCCATAAGCTTTGTGAGCATGTGATAGACAAGAATACCTCAAAATTTCAATGTACGATTTTTGGTGAAAAGTACTATTATACCCCTACGAAACTTCGAATGGTGATTTTAGGCACCAAACAATGTCGGAATACATTGGAACCAAAGCCATAAGCTTTGTGAGCATGTGATAGACAAGAATACCTCAAAATCCTAATGTACGATTTTCACTGAAAATTACAACTATACCCCAACGAAACTTCGAATGGTGATTTGGGCTCCAAACGATGTCGGAATGCATTGGAACCAAAGCGATAAGCTTTGTGAGCATGTGATAGACAAGAATACCTCAAAATCCCAATGTACGATTTTCGGTGAAAATTACAACTATACCCCTACGAAACTTCGAATGGTGATTTGAGGAACCAAACGATGTCGGAATGCATTGGAACCAAAGCCATAAGCTTTGTGAGCATGTGATAGACAAGAATACCTCAAAATCCCAATGTACGATTTTCGGTGAAAATTACAACTATACCCCTACGAAACTTCGAATGGTGATTTCGGGCACCAAACGATGTCGGAATGCATTGGAACCAAAGCCATAAGCTTTGTGAGCATGTGATAGACAAGAATACCTCAAAATCCCAATGTACGATTTTCGGTGAAAATGACAACTATACCCCTACGAAACTTCGAATGGTGATTTGAGGCACCAAACGATGTCGGAATGCATTGGAACCAAAGCCATAAGCTTTGTGAGCATGTGATAGACAAGAATACATCAAAATCCCAATGTACGATTTTCGGTGAAAATGACAACTATATCCCAACGAAACTTCGAATGGTGATTTGGGGCTCCAAACGATGTCGGAATGCATTGGAACAAAAGCGATAAGCTTTGTGAGCATGTGATAGACAATAATACCTCGAAATCCCAATGTACGATTTTCGGTGAAAAGTACTACTATACCCCTACAAAACTTCGAATGGTGATTTGAGGTACCAAACGATGTCGGAATGCATTGGAACCAAAGCCATAAGCTTTGTGAGCATGTGATAGACAAGAATACCTCAAAATCCTAATGTACGATTTTCGATGAAAATTACAACTATACCCCTAAGAAACTTCGAATGGTGATTTGAGGCACCAAACGATGTCGGAATGCATTGGAACCAAAGCAATAAGCTATGTGAGCATGTGATAGACAAGAATACCTCAAAATCCCAATGTACGATTTTCGGTGAAAATTACAACTATACCCCTACGAAACGTCGAATGGTGATTTGAGGCACCAAACGATGTCGGAATGCATTGGAACCAAAGACATAAGCTTTGTGAGCATGTGATAGACAAGAATACCTAAAAATCCCAATGTACGATTTTCGGTAAAAATTACAACTATACCCCTACGAAACGTCGAATGGTGATTTGAGGTACCAAACGATGTCGGAATGCATTGGAACCAAAGCCATAAGCTTTGTGAGCATGTGATAGACAATAATACCTCAAAATACCTATGTACGATTTTTGGTGAAAATTACAACTATACCCCTACGAAACTTCGAATGGTCATTTGAGGCACCAAACGATGTCGGAATGCATTGGAACCAAAGACATAAGCTTTGTGAGCATGTGATAGACAAGAATACCTAAAAATCCCAATGTACGATTTTCGGTAAAAATTACAACTATACCCCTATGAAACTTCGAATGGTGATTTGAGGCACCAAACGATGTCGGAATGCATTGGAACCAAAGCCATAAGCTTTGTGAGCATGTGATAGACAATAATACCTCGAAATCTCAATGTACGATTTTCGGTGAAAAGTACTACTATACCCCTACGAAACTTCGAATGGTGATTTGAGGCACCAAACGATGTCGGAATACATTGGAACCAAAGCCATATGCTTTGTGAGCATTTGATAGACAAGAATACCTCAAAATCCCAATGAACGATTTTCGGTGAAAATTACAACTATACCCCTACAAAACTTCGAATGGTGATTTGAGGCACCAAACGATGTCGGAATGCATTGGAACCAAAGCCATAAGTTTTGTGAGCATGTGATAGATAAGAATACCTCAAAATCCTAATGTACGATTTTCGATGAAAATTACAACTATACCCCTACGAAACTTCGAATGGTGATTTGAGGCACCAAACGATGTCGGAATGCATTAGAACCAAAGCCATAAGCTTTGTGAGCATGTGATAGACAAGAATAGCTCAAAATCCCAATGCACAATTTTCGGTGAAAATTACAACTATACCCCTACGAAACTTCGAATGGTGATTTGAGGCACCAAACGATGTCGGAATGCATTGGAACCAAAGCAATAAGCTTTGTGAGCATGTGATAGACAATAATACCTCGAAATCCCAATGTACGATTTTCGGTGAAAAGTACTACTATACCCCTACAAAACTTCGAATGGTGATTTGAGGCACCAAACGATGTCGGAATGCATTGGAACCAAAGCCATAAGCTTTGTGAGCATGTGATAGACAAGAATACCTCAAAATCCTAATGTACGATTTTCGATGAAAATTACAACTATACCCCTACGAAACTTCGAATGGTGATTTGAGGCACCAAACGATGTCGGAATGCATTGGAACCAAAGCAATAAGCTTTGTGAGCATGTGATAGACAAGAATACCTCAAAATCCCAATGTACGATTTTCGGTGAAAATTACAACTATACCCCTACGAAACGTCGAACTGTGATTTGAGGCACCAAACGATGTCGGAATGCATTGGAACCAAAGACATAAGCTTTGTGAGCATGTGATAGACAAGAATACCTAAAAATCCCAATGTACGATTTTCGGTAAAAATTACAACTATACCCCTACGAAACGTCGAATGGTGATTTGACGTACCAAACGATGTCGGAATGCATTGGAACCAAAGCCATAAGCTTTGTGAGCATGTGATAGACAATAATACCTCAAAATCCCAATGTACGATTTTCGGTGAAAAGTACTACTATACCCCTTGAAAACTTCGAATGGTGATTTGAGGCACCAAACGATGTTGGAATGCATTGGAACCAAAGCCATAAGATTTGTGAGCATGTGATAGAAAAGAATACCTCATAATCCCATTGTACGGTTTTCGGTGAAAATTACAACTATACCCCTACGAAACTTCGAATGGTGATTTGAGGCACCAAACGATGTCGGAATGCATTGGAATCAAAGCCATAAGCTTTGTGAGCATGTGATAGACAAGAATACCTCAAAATCCTAATGTACGATTTTCACTGAAAATTGCAACTATACCCCTACGAAACTTCGAATGGTGATTTGAGGCACCAAACGATGTCGGAATGCATTGGAACCAAAGCCATAAGCTTTGTGAGCATGTGATAGAAAAGAATACCTCATAATCCCATTGTACGGTTTTCGGTGAAAATTACAACTATACCCCTACGAAACTTCGAATGGTGATTTCAGGCACCAAACGATGTCGGAATGCATTGGAACCAAAGCCATAAGCTTTGTGAGTATGTGATAGACAAGAATACCTCAAAATTTCAATGTACGATTTTTGGTGAAAAGTACTATTATACCCCTACGAAACTTCGAATGGTGATTTTAGGCACCAAACAATGTCGGAATACATTGGAACCAAAGCCATAAGCTTTGTGAGCATGTGATAGACAAGAATACCTCAAAATCCTAATGTACGATTTTCACTGAAAATTACAACTATACCCCAACGAAACTTCGAATGGTGATTTGGGCTCCAAACGATGTCGGAATGCATTGGAACCAAAGCGATAAGCTTTGTGAGCATGTGATAGACAAGAATACCTCAAAATCCCAATGTACGATTTTCGGTGAAAATTACAACTATACCCCTACGAAACTTCGAATGGTGATTTGAGGAACCAAACGATGTCGGAATGCATTGGAACCAAAGCCATAAGCTTTGTGAGCATGTGATAGACAAGAATAGCTCAAAATCCCAATGCACGATTATCGGTGAAAATTACAACTATACCTCTACGAAACTTCGAATGGTGATTTGAGGCACTAAACGATGTCGGAATGCATTGGAACCAAAGCAATAAGCTTTGTGAGCATGTGATAGACAAGAATACCTCAAAATCCCAATGTACGATTTTCGGTGAAAATTACAACTATACCCCTACGAAACTTCGAATGGTGATTTCGGGCACCAAACGATGTCGGAATGCATTGGAACCAAAGCCATAAGCTTTGTGAGCATGTGATAGACAAGAATACCTCAAAATCCCAATGTACGATTTTCGGTGAAAATGACAACTATACCCCTACGAAACTTCGAATGGTGATTTGAGGCACCAAACGATGTCGGAATGCATTAGAACCAAAGCCATAAGCTTTGTGAGCATGTGATAGACAAGAATACATCAAAATCCCAACGTACGATTTTCGGTTGGGCTCCAAACGATGTCGGAATGCATTGGAACCAAAGCCATAAGCTTTGTGAGCATGTGATAGACAAGAATACCTCAAAATCCCAATGTACGATTTTCGGTGAAAATGACAACTATACCCCTACGAAACTTCGAATGGTGATTTGAGGCACCAAACGATGTCGGAATGCATTAGAACCAAAGCCATAAGCTTTGTGAGCATGTGATAGACAAGAATAGCTCAAAATCCCAATGCACGATTTTTGGTAAAAATTACAACTATACCCCTACAAAACTTCGAATGGATTTGAGGCACCAAACGATGTCGGAATGCATTGGAACCAAAGCCATAAGCTTTGTGAGCATGTGATAGACAAGAATACATCAAAATCCCAATGTACGATTTTCGGTGAAAATGACAACTATATCCCTACGAAACTTCGAATGGTGATTTGAGGCACCAAACGATGTCGGAATGCATTGGAACCAAAGCCATAAGCTTTGTGAGCATGTGATAGACAAGAATAGCTCAAAATCCCAATGCACGATTATCGGTGAAAATTACAACTATACCCCTACGAAACTTCGAATGGTGATTTGAGGCACCAAACGATGTCGGAATGCATTGGAACCAAAGCAATAAGCTTTGTGAGCATGTGATAGACAAGAATACCTCAAAATCCCAATGTACGATTTTCGGTGAAAATTACAACTATACCCCTACGAAACTTCGAATGGTGATTTCGGGCACCAAACGATGTTGGAATGCATTGGAACCAAAGCCATAAGCTTTGTGAGCATTTGATAGACAAGAATACCTCAAAATCCCAATATACGATTTTCGGTGAAAATGACAACTATACCCCTACGAAACTTCGAATGGTGATTTGAGGCACCAAACGATGTCGGAATGCATTGGAACCAAAGCCATAAGCTTTGTGAGCATGTGATAGACAAGAATACATCAAAATCCCAATGTACGATTTTCGGTGAAAATGACAACTATATCCCAACGAAACTTCGAATGGTGATTTGGGGCTCCAAACGATGTCGGAATGCATTGGAACCAAAGCGATAAGCTTTGTGAGCATGTGATAGACAATAATACCTCGAAATCCCAATGTACGATTTTCGGTGAAAAGTACTACTATACCCCTACAAAACTTCGAATGGTGATTTGAGGTACCAAACGATGTCGGAATGCATTGGAACCAAAGCCATAAGCTTTGTGAGCATGTGATAGACAAGAATACCTCAAAATCCTAATGTACGATTTTCGATGAAAATTACAACTATACCCCTAAGAAACTTCGAATGGTGATTTGAGGCACCAAACGATGTCGGAATGCATTGGAACCAAAGCAATAAGCTATGTGAGCATGTGATAGACAAGAATACCTCAAAATCCCAATGTACGATTTTCGGTGAAAATTACAACTATACCCCTACGAAACGTCGAATGGTGATTTGAGGCACCAAACGATGTCGGAATGCATTGGAACCAAAGACATAAGCTTTGTGAGCATGTGATAGACAAGAATACCTAAAAATCCCAATGTACGATTTTCGGTAAAAATTACAACTATACCCCTACGAAACGTCGAATGGTGATTTGAGGTACCAAACGATGTCGGAATGCATTGGAACCAAAGCCATAAGCTTTGTGAGCATGTGATAGACAATAATACCTCAAAATACCAATGTACGATTTTTGGTGAAAATTACAACTATACCCCTACGAAACTTCGAATGGTGATTTGAGGAACCAAACGATGTCGGAATGCATTGGAACCAAAGCCATAAGCTTTGTGAGCATGTGATAGACAAGAATACCTCAAAATCCCAATGTACGATTTTCGGTGAAAATTACAACTATACCCCTACGAAACTTCGAATGGTGATTTCGGGCACCAAACGATGTCGGAATGCATTGGAACCAAAGCCATAAGCTTTGTGAGCATGTGATAGACAAGAATACCTCAAAATCCCAATGTACGATTTTCGGTGAAAATGACAACTATACCCCTACGAAACTTCGAATGGTGATTTGAGGCACCAAACGATGTCGGAATGCATTGGAACCAAAGCCATAAGCTTTGTGAGCATGTGATAGACAAGAATACATCAAAATCCCAATGTACGATTTTCGGTGAAAATGACAACTATATCCCAACGAAACTTCGAATGGTGATTTGGGGCTCCAAACGATGTCGGAATGCATTGGAACCAAAGCGATAAGCTTTGTGAGCATGTGATAGACAATAATACCTCGAAATCCCAATGTACGATTTTCGGTGAAAAGTACTACTATACCCCTACAAAACTTCGAATGGTGATTTGAGGTACCAAACGATGTCGGAATGCATTGGAACCAAAGCCATAAGCTTTGTGAGCATGTGATAGACAAGAATACCTCAAAATCCTAATGTACGATTTTCGATGAAAATTACAACTATACCCCTAAGAAACTTCGAATGGTGATTTGAGGCACCAAACGATGTCGGAATGCATTGGAACCAAAGCAATAAGCTATGTGAGCATGTGATAGACAAGAATACCTCAAAATCCCAATGTACGATTTTCGGTGAAAATTACAACTATACCCCTACGAAACGTCGAATGGTGATTTGAGGCACCAAACGATGTCGGAATGCATTGGAACCAAAGACATAAGCTTTGTGAGCATGTGATAGACAAGAATACCTAAAAATCCCAATGTACGATTTTCGGTAAAAATTACAACTATACCCCTACGAAACGTCGAATGGTGATTTGAGGTACCAAACGATGTCGGAATGCATTGGAACCAAAGCCATAAGCTTTGTGAGCATGTGATAGACAATAATACCTCAAAATACCTATGTACGATTTTTGGTGAAAATTACAACTATACCCCTACGAAACTTCGAATGGTCATTTGAGGCACCAAACGATGTCGGAATGCATTGGAACCAAAGACATAAGCTTTGTGAGCATGTGATAGACAAGAATACCTAAAAATCCCAATGTACGATTTTCGGTAAAAATTACAACTATACCCCTATGAAACTTCGAATGGTGATTTGAGGCACCAAACGATGTCGGAATGCATTGGAACCAAAGCCATAAGCTTTGTGAGCATGTGATAGACAATAATACCTCGAAATCTCAATGTACGATTTTCGGTGAAAAGTACTACTATACCCCTACGAAACTTCGAATGGTGATTTGAGGCACCAAACGATGTCGGAATACATTGGAACCAAAGCCATATGCTTTGTGAGCATTTGATAGACAAGAATACCTCAAAATCCCAATGAACGATTTTCGGTGAAAATTACAACTATACCCCTACAAAACTTCGAATGGTGATTTGAGGCACCAAACGATGTCGGAATGCATTGGAACCAAAGCCATAAGTTTTGTGAGCATGTGATAGATAAGAATACCTCAAAATCCTAATGTACGATTTTCGATGAAAATTACAACTATACCCCTACGAAACTTCGAATGGTGATTTGAGGCACCAAACGATGTCGGAATGCATTAGAACCAAAGCCATAAGCTTTGTGAGCATGTGATAGACAAGAATAGCTCAAAATCCCAATGCACGATTTTCGGTGAAAATTACAACTATACCCCTACGAAACTTCGAATGGTGATTTGAGGCACCAAACGATGTCGGAATGCATTGGAACCAAAGCAATAAGCTTTGTGAGCATGTGATAGACAATAATACCTCGAAATCCCAATGTACGATTTTCGGTGAAAAGTACTACTATACCCCTACAAAACTTCGAATGGTGATTTGAGGCACCAAACGATGTCGGAATGCATTGGAACCAAAGCCATAAGCTTTGTGAGCATGTGATAGACAAGAATACCTCAAAATCCTAATGTACGATTTTCGATGAAAATTACAACTATACCCCTACGAAACTTCGAATGGTGATTTGAGGCACCAAACGATGTCGGAATGCATTGGAACCAAAGCAATAAGCTTTGTGAGCATGTGATAGACAAGAATACCTCAAAATCCCAATGTACGATTTTCGGTGAAAATTACAACTATACCCCTACGAAACGTCGAATGGTGATTTGAGGCACCAAACGATGTCGGAATGCATTGGAACCAAAGACATAAGCTTTGTGAGCATGTGATAGACAAGAATACCTAAAAATCCCAATGTACGATTTTCGGTAAAAATTACAACTATACCCCTACGAAACGTCGAATGGTGATTTGACGTACCAAACGATGTCGGAATGCATTGGAACCAAAGCCATAAGCTTTGTGAGCATGTGATAGACAATAATACCTCAAAATCCCAATGTACGATTTTCGGTGAAAAGTACTACTATACCCCTTGAAAACTTCGAATGGTGATTTGAGGCACCAAACGATGTTGGAATGCATTGGAACCAAAGCCATAAGATTTGTGAGCATGTGATAGAAAAGAATACCTCATAATCCCATTGTACGGTTTTCGGTGAAAATTACAACTATACCCCTACGAAACTTCGAATGGTGATTTGAGGCACCAAACGATGTCGGAATGCATTGGAATCAAAGCCATAAGCTTTGTGAGCATGTGATAGACAAGAATACCTCAAAATCCTAATGTACGATTTTCACTGAAAATTGCAACTATACCCCTACGAAACTTCGAATGGTGATTTGAGGCACCAAACGATGTCGGAATGCATTGGAACCAAAGCCATAAGCTTTGTGAGCATGTGATAGAAAAGAATACCTCATAATCCCATTGTACGGTTTTCGGTGAAAATTACAACTATACCCCTACGAAACTTCGAATGGTGATTTCAGGCACCAAACGATGTCGGAATGCATTGGAACCAAAGCCATAAGCTTTGTGAGTATGTGATAGACAAGAATACCTCAAAATTTCAATGTACGATTTTTGGTGAAAAGTACTATTATACCCCTACGAAACTTCGAATGGTGATTTTAGGCACCAAACAATGTCGGAATACATTGGAACCAAAGCCATAAGCTTTGTGAGCATGTGATAGACAAGAATACCTCAAAATCCTAATGTACGATTTTCACTGAAAATTACAACTATACCCCAACGAAACTTCGAATGGTGATTTGGGCTCCAAACGATGTCGGAATGCATTGGAACCAAAGCGATAAGCTTTGTGAGCATGTGATAGACAAGAATACCTCAAAATCCCAATGTACGATTTTCGGTGAAAATTACAACTATACCCCTACGAAACTTCGAATGGTGATTTGAGGAACCAAACGATGTCGGAATGCATTGGAACCAAAGCCATAAGCTTTGTGAGCATGTGATAGACAAGAATAGCTCAAAATCCCAATGCACGATTATCGGTGAAAATTACAACTATACCTCTACGAAACTTCGAATGGTGATTTGAGGCACCAAACGATGTCGGAATGCATTGGAACCAAAGCAATAAGCTTTGTGAGCATGTGATAGACAAGAATACCTCAAAATCCCAATGTACGATTTTCGGTGAAAATTACAACTATACCCCTACGAAACTTCGAATGGTGATTTCGGGCACCAAACGATGTCGGAATGCATTGGAACCAAAGCCATAAGCTTTGTGAGCATGTGATAGACAAGAATACCTCAAAATCCCAATGTACGATTTTCGGTGAAAATGACAACTATACCCCTACGAAACTTCGAATTGTGATTTGAGGCACCAAACGATGTCGGAATGCATTAGAACCAAAGCCATAAGCTTTGTGAGCATGTGATAGACAAGAATACATCAAAATCCCAATGTACGATTTTCGGTTGGGCTCCAAACGATGTCGGAATGCATTGGAACCAAAGCCATAAGCTTTGTGAGCATGTGATAGACAAGAATACCTCAAAATCCCAATGTACGATTTTCGGTGAAAATGACAACTATACCCCTACGAAACTTCGAATGGTGATTTGAGGCACCAAACGATGTCGGAATGCATTAGAACCAAAGCCATAAGCTTTGTGAGCATGTGATAGACAAGAATAGCTCAAAATCCCAATGCACGATTTTTGGTAAAAATTACAACTATACCCCTACAAAACTTCGAATGGATTTGAGGCACCAAACGATGTCGGAATGCATTGGAACCAAAGCCATAAGCTTTGTGAGCATGTGATAGACAAGAATACATCAAAATCCCAATGTACGATTTTCGGTGAAAATGACAACTAAATCCCTACGAAACTTCGAATGGTGATTTGAGGCACCAAACGATGTCGGAATGCATTGGAACCAAAGCCATAAGCTTTGTGAGCATGTGATAGACAAGAATAGCTCAAAATCCCAATGCACGATTATCGGTGAAAATTACAACTATACCCCTACGAAACTTCGAATGGTGATTTGAGGCACCAAACGATGTCGGAATGCATTGGAACCAAAGCAATAAGCTTTGTGAGCATGTGATAGACAAGAATACCTCAAAATCCCAATGTACGATTTTCGGTGAAAATTACAACTATACCCCTACGAAACTTCGAATGGTGATTTCGGGCACCAAACGATGTTGGAATGCATTGGAACCAAAGCCATAAGCTTTGTGAGCATTTGATAGACAAGAATACCTCAAAATCCCAATGTACGATTTTCGGTGAAAATGACAACTATACCCCTACGAAACTTCGAATGGTGATTTGAGGCACCAAACGATGTCGGAATGCATTGGAACCAAAGCCATAAGCTTTGTGAGCATGTGATAGACAAGAATACATCAAAATCCCAATGTACGATTTTCGGTGAAAATGACAACTATATCCCAACGAAACTTCGAATGGTGATTTGGGGCTCCAAACGATGTCGGAATGCATTGGAACCAAAGCGATAAGCTTTGTGAGCATGTGATAGACAATAATACCTCGAAATCCCAATGTACGATTTTCGGTGAAAAGTACTACTATACCCCTACAAAACTTCGAATGGTGATTTGAGGTACCAAACGATGTCGGAATGCATTGGAACCAAAGCCATAAGCTTTGTGAGCATGTGATAGACAAGAATACCTCAAAATCCTAATGTACGATTTTCGATGAAAATTACAACTATACCCCTAAGAAACTTCGAATGGTGATTTGAGGCACCAAACGATGTCGGAATGCATTGGAACCAAAGCAATAAGCTATGTGAGCATGTGATAGACAAGAATACCTCAAAATCCCAATGTACGATTTTCGGTGAAAATTACAACTATACCCCTACGAAACGTCGAATGGTGATTTGAGGCACCAAACGATGTCGGAATGCATTGGAACCAAAGACATAAGCTTTGTGAGCATGTGATAGACAAGAATACCTAAAAATCCCAATGTACGATTTTCGGTAAAAATTACAACTATACCCCTACGAAACGTCGAATGGTGATTTGAGGTACCAAACGATGTCGGAATGCATTGGAACCAAAGCCATAAGCTTTGTGAGCATGTGATAGACAATAATACCTCAAAATACCAATGTACGATTTTTGGTGAAAATTACAACTATACCCCTACGAAACTTCGAATGGTCATTTGAGGCACCAAACGATGTCGGAATGCATTGGAACCAAAGACATAAGCTTTGTGAGCATGTGATAGACAAGAATACCTAAAAATCCCAATGTACGATTTTCGGTAAAAATTACAACTATACCCCTATGAAACTTCGAATGGTGATTTGAGGCACCAAACGATGTCGGAATGCATTGGAACCAAAGCCATAAGCTTTGTGAGCATGTGATAGACAATAATACCTCGAAATCTCAATGTACGATTTTCGGTGAAAAGTACTACTATACCCCTACGAAACTTCGAATGGTGATTTGAGGCACCAAACGATGTCGGAATACATTGGAACCAAAGCCATATGCTTTGTGAGCATTTGATAGACAAGAATACCTCAAAATCCCAATGAACGATTTTCGGTGAAAATTACAACTATACCCCTACAAAACTTCGAATGGTGATTTGAGGCACCAAACGATGTCGGAATGCATTGGAACCAAAGCCATAAGTTTTGTGAGCATGTGATAGATAAGAATACCTCAAAATCCTAATGTACGATTTTCGATGAAAATTACAACTATACCCCTACGAAACTTCGAATGGTGATTTGAGGCACCAAACGATGTCGGAATGCATTAGAACCAAAGCCATAAGCTTTGTGAGCATGTGATAGACAAGAATAGCTCAAAATCCCAATGCACGATTTTCGGTGAAAATTACAACTATACCCCTACGAAACTTCGAATGGTGATTTGAGGCACCAAACGATGTCGGAATGCATTGGAACCAAAGCAATAAGCTTTGTGAGCATGTGATAGACAATAATACCTCGAAATCCCAATGTACGATTTTCGGTGAAAAGTACTACTATACCCCTACAAAACTTCGAATGGTGATTTGAGGCACCAAACGATGTTGGAATGCATTGGAACCAAAGCCATAAGATTTGTGAGCATGTGATAGAAAAGAATACCTCATAATCCCATTGTACGGTTTTCGGTGAAAATTACAACTATACCCCTACGAAACTTCGAATGGTGATTTGAGGCACCAAACGATGTCGGAATGCATTGGAATCAAAGCCATAAGCTTTGTGAGCATGTGATAGACAAGAATACCTCAAAATCCTAATGTACGATTTTCACTGAAAATTGCAACTATACCCCTACGAAACTTCGAATGGTGATTTGAGGCACCAAACGATGTCGGAATGCATTGGAACCAAAGCCATAAGCTTTGTGAGCATGTGATAGAAAAGAATACCTCATAATCCCATTGTACGGTTTTCGGTGAAAATTACAACTATACCCCTACGAAACTTCGAATGGTGATTTCAGGCACCAAACGATGTCGGAATGCATTGGAACCAAAGCCATAAGCTTTGTGAGCATGTGATAGACAAGAATACCTCAAAATTTCAATGTACGATTTTTGGTGAAAAGTACTATTATACCCCTACGAAACTTCGAATGGTGATTTTAGGCACCAAACAATGTCGGAATACATTGGAACCAAAGCCATAAGCTTTGTGAGCATGTGATAGACAAGAATACCTCAAAATCCTAATGTACGATTTTCACTGAAAATTACAACTATACCCCAACGAAACTTCGAATGGTGATTTGGGCTCCAAACGATGTCGGAATGCATTGGAACCAAAGCGATAAGCTTTGTGAGCATGTGATAGACAAGAATACCTCAAAATCCCAATGTACGATTTTCGGTGAAAATTACAACTATACCCCTACGAAACTTCGAATGGTGATTTGAGGAACCAAACGATGTCGGAATGCATTGGAACCAAAGCCATAAGCTTTGTGAGCATGTGATAGACAAGAATAGCTCAAAATCCCAATGCACGATTATCGGTGAAAATTACAACTATACCCCTACGAAACTTCGAATGGTGATTTGAGGCACCAAACGATGTCGGAATGCATTGGAACCAAAGCAATAAGCTTTGTGAGCATGTGATAGACAAGAATACCTCAAAATCCCAATGTACGATTTTCGGTGAAAATTACAACTATACCCCTACGAAACTTCGAATGGTGATTTCGGGCACCAAACGATGTCGGAATGCATTGGAACCAAAGCCATAAGCTTTGTGAGCATGTGATAGACAAGAATACCTCAAAATCCCAATGTACGATTTTCGGTGAAAATGACAACTATACCCCTACGAAACTTCGAATGGTGATTTGAGGCACCAAACGATGTCGGAATGCATTGGAACCAAAGCAATAAGCTTTGTGAACATGTGATAGACAAGAATACATCAAAATCCCAATGTACGATTTTCGGTAAAAATTACAACTATACCCCAACGAAACTTCGAATGGTGATTTGGGGCTCCAAACGATGTCGGAATGCATTGGAACCAAAGCGATAAGCTTTGTGAGCATGTGATAGACAAGAATACCTCAAAATCCCAATGTACGATTTTCGGTGAAAATTACAACTATACCCCTACGAAACTTCGAATGGTGATTTGAGGCACCAAACGATGTCGGAATGCATTGGAACCAAAGCAATAAGCTTTGTGAGCATGTGATAGACAAGAATACCTCAAAATCCCAATGTACGATTTTCGGTGAAAATTACAACTATACCCCTACGAAACGTCGAATGGTGATTTGAGGCACCAAACGATGTCGGAATGCATTGGAACCAAAGACATAAGCTTTGTGAGCATGTGATAGACAAGAATACCTAAAAATCCCAATGTACGATTTTCGGTAAAAATTACAACTATACCCCTACGAAACGTCGAATGGTGATTTGACGTACCAAACGATGTCGGAATGCATTGGAACCAAAGCCATAAGCTTTGTGAGCATGTGATAGACAATAATACCTCAAAATCCCAATGTACGATTTTCGGTGAAAAGTACTACTATACCCCTTGAAAACTTCGAATGGTGATTTGAGGCACCAAACGATGTTGGAATGCATTGGAACCAAAGCCATAAGATTTGTGAGCATGTGATAGAAAAGAATACCTCATAATCCCATTGTACGGTTTTCGGTGAAAATTACAACTATACCCCTACGAAACTTCGAATGGTGATTTGAGGCACCAAACGATGTCGGAATGCATTGGAATCAAAGCCATAAGCTTTGTGAGCATGTGATAGACAAGAATACCTCAAAATCCTAATGTACGATTTTCACTGAAAATTGCAACTATACCCCTACGAAACTTCGAATGGTGATTTGAGGCACCAAACGATGTCGGAATGCATTGGAACCAAAGCCATAAGCTTTGTGAGCATGTGATAGAAAAGAATACCTCATAATCCCATTGTACGGTTTTCGGTGAAAATTACAACTATACCCCTACGAAACTTCGAATGGTGATTTCAGGCACCAAACGATGTCGGAATGCATTGGAACCAAAGCCATAAGCTTTGTGAGTATGTGATAGACAAGAATACCTCAAAATTTCAATGTACGATTTTTGGTGAAAAGTACTATTATACCCCTACGAAACTTCGAATGGTGATTTTAGGCACCAAACAATGTCGGAATACATTGGAACCAAAGCCATAAGCTTTGTGAGCATGTGATAGACAAGAATACCTCAAAATCCTAATGTACGATTTTCACTGAAAATTACAACTATACCCCAACGAAACTTCGAATGGTGATTTGGGCTCCAAACGATGTCGGAATGCATTGGAACCAAAGCGATAAGCTTTGTGAGCATGTGATAGACAAGAATACCTCAAAATCCCAATGTACGATTTTCGGTGAAAATTACAACTATACCCCTACGAAACTTCGAATGGTGATTTGAGGAACCAAACGATGTCGGAATGCATTGGAACCAAAGCCATAAGCTTTGTGAGCATGTGATAGACAAGAATAGCTCAAAATCCCAATGCACGATTATCGGTGAAAATTACAACTATACCTCTACGAAACTTCGAATGGTGATTTGAGGCACCAAACGATGTCGGAATGCATTGGAACCAAAGCAATAAGCTTTGTGAGCATGTGATAGACAAGAATACCTCAAAATCCCAATGTACGATTTTCGGTGAAAATTACAACTATACCCCTACGAAACTTCGAATGGTGATTTCGGGCACCAAACGATGTCGGAATGCATTGGAACCAAAGCCATAAGCTTTGTGAGCATGTGATAGACAAGAATACCTCAAAATCCCAATGTACGATTTTCGGTGAAAATGACAACTATACCCCTACGAAACTTCGAATGGTGATTTGAGGCACCAAACGATGTCGGAATGCATTAGAACCAAAGCCATAAGCTTTGTGAGCATGTGATAGACAAGAATACATCAAAATCCCAATGTACGATTTTCGGTTGGGCTCCAAACGATGTCGGAATGCATTGGAACCAAAGCCATAAGCTTTGTGAGCATGTGATAGACAAGAATACCTCAAAATCCCAATGTACGATTTTCGGTGAAAATGACAACTATACCCCTACGAAACTTCGAATGGTGATTTGAGGCACCAAACGATGTCGGAATGCATTAGAACCAAAGCCATAAGCTTTGTGAGCATGTGATAGACAAGAATAGCTCAAAATCCCAATGCACGATTTTTGGTAAAAATTACAACTATACCCCTACAAAACTTCGAATGGATTTGAGGCACCAAACGATGTCGGAATGCATTGGAACCAAAGCCATAAGCTTTGTGAGCATGTGATAGACAAGAATACATCAAAATCCCAATGTACGATTTTCGGTGAAAATGACAACTATATCCCTACGAAACTTCGAATGGTGATTTGAGGCACCAAACGATGTCGGAATGCATTGGAACCAAAGCCATAAGCTTTGTGAGCATGTGATAGACAAGAATAGCTCAAAATCCCAATGCACGATTATCGGTGAAAATTACAACTATACCCCTACGAAACTTCGAATGGTGATTTGAGGCACCAAACGATGTCGGAATGCATTGGAACCAAAGCAATAAGCTTTGTGAGCATGTGATAGACAAGAATACCTCAAAATCCCAATGTACGATTTTCGGTGAAAATTACAACTATACCCCTACGAAACTTCGAATGGTGATTTCGGGCACCAAACGATGTTGGAATGCATTGGAACCAAAGCCATAAGCTTTGTGAGCATTTGATAGACAAGAATACCTCAAAATCCCAATGTACGATTTTCGGTGAAAATGACAACTATACCCCTACGAAACTTCGAATGGTGATTTGAGGCACCAAACGATGTCGGAATGCATTGGAACCAAAGCCATAAGCTTTGTGAGCATGTGATAGACAAGAATACATCAAAATCCCAATGTACGATTTTCGGTGAAAATGACAACTATATCCCAACGAAACTTCGAATGGTGATTTGGGGCTCCAAACGATGTCGGAATGCATTGGAACCAAAGCGATAAGCTTTGTGAGCATGTGATAGACAATAATACCTCGAAATCCCAATGTACGATTTTCGGTGAAAAGTACTACTATACCCCTACAAAACTTCGAATGGTGATTTGAGGTACCAAACGATGTCGGAATGCATTGGAACCAAAGCCATAAGCTTTGTGAGCATGTGATAGACAAGAATACCTCAAAATCCTAATGTACGATTTTCGATGAAAATTACAACTATACCCCTAAGAAACTTCGAATGGTGATTTGAGGCACCAAACGATGTCGGAATGCATTGGAACCAAAGCAATAAGCTATGTGAGCATGTGATAGACAAGAATACCTCAAAATCCCAATGTACGATTTTCGGTGAAAATTACAACTATACCCCTACGAAACGTCGAATGGTGATTTGAGGCACCAAACGATGTCGGAATGCATTGGAACCAAAGACATAAGCTTTGTGAGCATGTGATAGACAAGAATACCTAAAAATCCCAATGTACGATTTTCGGTAAAAATTACAACTATACCCCTACGAAACGTCGAATGGTGATTTGAGGTACCAAACGATGTCGGAATGCATTGGAACCAAAGCCATAAGCTTTGTGAGCATGTGATAGACAATAATACCTCAAAATACCAATGTACGATTTTTGGTGAAAATTACAACTATACCCCTACGAAACTTCGAATGGTCATTTGAGGCACCAAACGATGTCGGAATGCATTGGAACCAAAGACATAAGCTTTGTGAGCATGTGATAGACAAGAATACCTAAAAATCCCAATGTACGATTTTCGGTAAAAATTACAACTATACCCCTATGAAACTTCGAATGGTGATTTGAGGCACCAAACGATGTCGGAATGCATTGGAACCAAAGCCATAAGCTTTGTGAGCATGTGATAGACAATAATACCTCGAAATCTCAATGTACGATTTTCGGTGAAAAGTACTACTATACCCCTACGAAACTTCGAATGGTGATTTGAGGCACCAAACGATGTCGGAATACATTGGAACCAAAGCCATATGCTTTGTGAGCATTTGATAGACAAGAATACCTCAAAATCCCAATGAACGATTTTCGGTGAAAATTACAACTATACCCCTACAAAACTTCGAATGGTGATTTGAGGCACCAAACGATGTCGGAATGCATTGGAACCAAAGCCATAAGTTTTGTGAGCATGTGATAGATAAGAATACCTCAAAATCCTAATGTACGATTTTCGATGAAAATTACAACTATACCCCTACGAAACTTCGAATGGTGATTTGAGGCACCAAACGATGTCGGAATGCATTAGAACCAAAGCCATAAGCTTTGTGAGCATGTGATAGACAAGAATAGCTCAAAATCCCAATGCACGATTTTCGGTGAAAATTACAACTATACCCCTACGAAACTTCGAATGGTGATTTTAGGCACCAAACGATGTGGGAATGCATTGGAAACAAAGCCATAAGCTTTGTGAGCATGTGATAGACAAGAATACCTCAAAATCCTAATGTACGATTTTCGATGAAAATTACAACTATACCCCTACGAAACTTCGAATGGTGATTTGAGGCACCAAACGATGTCGGAATGCATTAGAACCAAAGCCATAAGCTTTGTGAGCATGTGATAGACAAGAATAGCTCAAAATCCCAATGCACGATTTTCGGTGAAAATTACAACTATACCCCTACGAAACTTCGAATGGTGATTTGAGGCACCAAACGATGTCGGAATGCATTGGAACCAAAGCAATAAGCTTTGTGAGCATGTGATAGACAATAATACCTCGAAATCCCAATGTACGATTTTCGGTGAAAATTACAACTATACCCCTACGAAACTTCGAATGGTGATTTGAGGCACCAAACGATGTCGGAATGCATTGGAACCAAAGCAATAAGCTTTGTGAGCATGTGATAGACAATAATACCTCGAAATCCCAATGTACGATTTTCGGTGAAAAGTACTACTATACCCCTACAAAACTTCGAATGGTGATTTGAGGCACCAAACGATGTTGGAATGCATTGGAACCAAAGCCATAAGATTTGTGAGCATGTGATAGAAAAGAATACCTCATAATCCCATTGTACGGTTTTCGGTGAAAATTACAACTATACCCCTACGAAACTTCGAATGGTGATTTGAGGCACCAAACGATGTCGGAATGCATTGGAATCAAAGCCATAAGCTTTGTGAGCATGTGATAGACAAGAATACCTCAAAATCCTAATGTACGATTTTCACTGAAAATTGCAACTATACCCCTACGAAACTTCGAATGGTGATTTGAGGCACCAAACGATGTCGGAATGCATTGGAACCAAAGCCATAAGCTTTGTGAGCATGTGATAGAAAAGAATACCTCATAATCCCATTGTACGGTTTTCGGTGAAAATTACAACTATACCCCCTACGAAACTTCGAATGGTGATTTCAGGCACCAAACGATGTCGGAATGCATTGGAACCAAAGCCATAAGCTTTGTGAGCATGTGATAGACAAGAATACCTCAAAATTTCAATGTACGATTTTTGGTGAAAAGTACTATTATACCCCTACGAAACTTCGAATGGTGATTTTAGGCACCAAACAATGTCGGAATACATTGGAACCAAAGCCATAAGCTTTGTGAGCATGTGATAGACAAGAATACCTCAAAATCTTAATGTACGATTTTCACTGAAAATTACAACTATACCCCAACGAAACTTCGAATGGTGATTTGGGCTCCAAACGATGTCGGAATGCATTGGAACCAAAGCGATAAGCTTTGTGAGCATGTGATAGACAAGAATACCTCAAAATCCCAATGTACGATTTTCGGTGAAAATTACAACTATACCCCTACGAAACTTCGAATGGTGATTTGAGGAACCAAACGATGTCGGAATGCATTGGAACCAAAGCCATAAGCTTTGTGAGCATGTGATAGACAAGAATAGCTCAAAATCCCAATGCACGATTATCGGTGAAAATTACAACTATACCCCTACGAAACTTCGAATGGTGATTTGAGGCACCAAACGATGTCGGAATGCATTGGAACCAAAGCAATAAGCTTTGTGAGCATGTGATAGACAAGAATACCTCAAAATCCCAATGTACGATTTTCGGTGAAAATTACAACTATACCCCTACGAAACTTCGAATGGTGATTTCGGGCACCAAACGATGTCGGAATGCATTGGAACCAAAGCCATAAGCTTTGTGAGCATGTGATAGACAAGAATACCTCAAAATCCCAATGTACGATTTTCGGTGAAAATGACAACTATACCCCTACGAAACTTCGAATGGTGATTTGAGGCACCAAACGATGTCGGAATGCATTGGAACCAAAGCAATAAGCTTTGTGAACATGTGATAGACAAGAATACATCAAAATCCCAATGTACGATTTTCGGTAAAAATTACAACTATACCCCAACGAAACTTCGAATGGTGATTTGGGGCTCCAAACGATGTCGGAATGCATTGGAACCAAAGCGATAAGCTTTGTGAGCATGTGATAGACAAGAATACCTCAAAATCCCAATGTACGATTTTCGGTGAAAATTACAACTATACCCCTACGAAACTTCGAATGGTGATTTGAGGAACCAAACGATGTCGGAATGCATTGGAACCAAAGCCATAAGCTTTGTGAGCATGTGATAGACAAGAATAGCTCAAAATCCCAATGCACGATTTTTGGTAAAAATTACAACTATACCCCTACAAAACTTCGAATGGATTTGAGGCACCAAACGATGTCGGAATGCATTGGAACCAAAGCCATAAGCTTTGTGAGCATGTGATAGACAAGAATACATCAAAATCCCAATGTACGATTTTCGGTGAAAATGACAACTATATCCCTACGAAACTTCGAATGGTGATTTGAGGCACCAAACGATGTCGGAATGCATTGGAACCAAAGCCATAAGCTTTGTGAGCATGTGATAGACAAGAATACCTCAAAATCCCAATGTACGATTTTCGGTGAAAATTACAACTATACCCCAACGAAACTTCGAATGGTGATTTGGGGCACCAAACGATGTCGGAATGCATTGGAACCAAAGCAATAAGCTTTGTGAGATTGTGATAGACAAGAATACCTCAAAATCCCAATGTACGATTTTTGGTGAAAATTACAACTATACCCCTACGAAACTTCGAATGGTGATTTGAGGCACCAAACGATGTCGGAATGCATTGGAACCAAAGTCATAAGCTTTGTGAGCATGTGATAGACAAGAATACCTCAAAATCCCAATGTACGATTTTCGGTGAAAATTACAACTATACCCCTACGAAACTTCGAATGGTGATTTGAGGCACCAAACGATGTCGGAATGCATTGGAACCAAAGCCATAAGCTTTGTGAGCATTTGATAGACAATAATACCTCAAAATCTCAATGTACGATTTTCGGTGAAAATTACAACTATACCCCTACGAAACTTCGAATGGTGATTTTAGGCACCAAACGATGTGGGAATGCATTGGAAACAAAGCCATAAGCTTTGTGAGCATGTGATAGACAAGAATACCTCAAAATCCTAATGTACGATTTTCGATGAAAATTACAACTATACCCTACGAAACTTCGAATGGTGATTTGAGGCACCAAACGATGTCTGAATGCATTGGAACCAAAGCCATAAGCTTTGTGAGCATGTGATAGACAAGAATACCTCAAAATCCCAATGTACGATTTTTGGTGAAAATTACAACTATACCCCTACGAAACTTCGAATGGTCATTTGAGGCACCAAACGATGTCGGAATGCATTGGAACCAAAGACATAAGCTTTGTGAGCATGTGATAGACAAGAATACCTAAAAATCCCAATGTACGATTTTCGGTGAAAATTACAACTATACCCCTACGAAACTTCGAATGGTGATTTGAGGCACCAAACGATGTCGGAATGCATTGGAACCAAAGCCATAAGCTTTGTGAGCATTTGATAGACAAGAATACCTCAAAATCCCAATGAACGATTTTCGGTGAAAATTACAACTATACCCCTACAAAACTTCGAATGGTGATTTGAGGCACCAAACGATGTCGGAATGCATTGGAAACAAAGCCATAAGCTTTGTGAGCATGTGATAGACAAGAATACCTCAAAATCCTAATGTACGATTTTCGATGAAAATTACAACTATACCCTACGAAACTTCGAATGGTGATTTGAGGCACCAAACGATGTCTGAATGCATTGGAACCAAAGCCATAAGCTTTGTGAGCATGTGATAGACAAGAATACCTCAAAATCCCAATGTACGATTTTTGGTGAAAATTACAACTATACCCCTACGAAACTTCGAATGGTCATTTGAGGCACCAAACGATGTCGGAATGCATTGGAACCAAAGACATAAGCTTTGTGAGCATGTGATAGACAAGAATACCTAAAAATCCCAATGTACGATTTTCGGTAAAAATTACAACTATACCCCTATGAAACTTCGAATGGTGATTTGAGGCACCAAACGATGTCGGAATGCATTGAAACCAAAGCCATAAGCTTTGTGAGCATGTGATAGACAATAATACCTCGAAATCCCAATGTACGATTTTCGGTGAAAAGTACTACTATACCCCTACGAAACTTCGAATGGTGATTTGAGGCACCAAACGATGTCGGAATACATTGGAACCAAAGCCATATGCTTTGTGAGCATTTGATAGACAAGAATACCTCAAAATCCCAATGAACGATTTTCGGTGAAAATTACAACTATACCCCTACAAAACTTCGAATGGTGATTTGAGGCACCAAACGATGTCGGAATGCATTGGAACCAAAGCCATAAGCTTTGTGAGCATGTGATAGACAAGAATACCACAAAATCCTAATGTACGATTTTCAATGAAAATTACAACTATACCCCTACGAAACTTCGAATGGTGATTTGAGGCACCAAACGATGTCGGAATGCATTGGAACCAAAGCCATAAGCTTTGTGATCATGTGATAGACAAGAATACCTCAAAATCCCAATGTACGATTTTTGGTGAAAATTACAACTATACCCCTACGAAACTTCGAATGGTCATTTGAGGCACCAAACGATGTCGGAATGCATTGGAACCAAAGACATAAGCTTTGTGAGCATGTGATAGACAAGAATACCTAAAAATCCCAATGTACGATTTTCGGTAAAAATTACAACTATACACCCCTACGAAACTTCGAATGGTGATTTGAGACACCAAACGATGTCGGAATGCATTGGAACCAAAGCCATAAGCTTTGTGAGCATGTGATAGACAATAATACCTCAAAATCCCAATGTACGATTTTCGGTGAAAAGTACTACTATACCCCTACGAAACATCGAATGGTGATTTGAGGCACCAAACGATGTCGGAATACATTGGAACCAAAGCCATATGCTTTGTGAGCATGTGATAGACAACAATACCTCAAAATCCCAATGTACGATTTTTGGTGAAAATTACAACTATACCCCTACGAAACTTCGAATGGTCATTTGAGGCACCAAACGATGTCGGAATGCATTGGAACCAAAGACATAAGCTTTGTGAGCATGTGATAAACAAGAATACCTAAAAATCCCAATGTACGATTTTCGGTAAAAATTACAACTATACCATTACGAAACGTCGAATGGTGATTTGAGGCACCAAACGATGTCGGAATGCATTGGAACCAAAGCCATAAGCTTTGTGAGCATGTGATAGACAATAATACCTCAAAATCCCAATGTACGATTTTCGGTGAAAAGTACTACTATACCCCTAGAAAACTTCGAATGGTGATTTGAGGCACCAAACGATGTTGGAATGCATTGGAACCAAAGCCATAAGATTTGTGAGCATGTGATAGAAAAGAATACCTCATAATCCCATTGTACGGTTTTCGGTGAAAATTACAACTATACCCCTACGAAACTTCGAATGGTGATTTGAGGCACCAAACGATGTCGGAATGCATTGGAATCAAAGCCATAAGCTTTGTGAGCATGTGATAGACAAGAATACCTCAAAATCCTAATGTACGATTTTCACTGAAAATTGCAACTATACCCCTACGAAACTTCGAATGGTGATTTGAGGCACCAAACGATGTCGGAATGCATTGGAACCAAAGCCATAAGCTTTGTGAGCATGTGATAGAAAAGAATACCTCATAATCCCATTGTACGGTTTTCGGTGAAAATTACAACTATACCCCTACGAAACTTCGAATGGTGATTTCAGGCACCAAACGATGTCGGAATGCATTGGAACCAAAGCCATAAGCTTTGTGAGCATGTGATAGACAAGTATACCTCAAAATTTCAATGTACGATTTTTGGTGAAAAGTACTATTATACCCCTACGAAACTTCGAATGGTGATTTGAGGCACCAAACAATGTCGGAATACATTGGAACCAAAGCCATAAGCTTTGTGAGCATGTGATAGACAAGAATACCTCAAAATCCTAATGTACGATTTTCACTGAAAATTACAACTATACCCCAACGAAACTTCGAATGGTGATTTGGGGCTCCAAACGATGTCGGAATGCATTGGAACCAAAGCGATAAGCTTTGTGAGCATGTGATAGACAAGAATACCTCAAAATCCCAATGTACGATTTTCGGTGAAAATTACAACTATACCCCTACGAAACTTCGAATGGTGATTTGAGGAACCAAACGATGTCGGAATGCATTGGAACCAAAGCCATAAGCTTTGTGAGCATGTGATAGACAAGAATACCTCAAAATCCCAATGTACGATTTTCGGTGAAAATTACAACTATACCCCTACGAAACTTCGAATGGTGATTTGAGGAACCAAACGATGTCGGAATGCATTGGAACCAAAGCCATAAGCTTTGTGAGCATGTGATAGACAAGAATAGCTCAAAATCCCAATGCACGATTTTCGGTAAAAATTACAACTATACCCCTACGAAACGTCGAATGGTGATTTGAGGTACCAAACGATGTCGGAATGCATTGGAACCAAAGCCATAAGCTTTGTGAGCATGTGATAGACAATAATACCTCAAAATCCCAATGTACGATTTTCGGTGAAAAGTACTACTATACCCCTAGAAAACTTCGAATGGTGATTTGAGGCACCAAACGATGTTGGAATGCATTGGAACCAAAGCCACAAGATTTGTGAGCATGTGATAGAAAAGAATACCTCATAATCCCATTGTTCGGTTTTCGGTGAAAATTACAACTATACCCCTACGAAACTTCGAATGGTGATTTGAGGCACCAAACGATGTCGGAATGCATTTGAATCAAAGCCATAAGCTTTGTGAGCATGTGATAGACAAGAATACCTCAAAATCCTAATGTACGATTTTCACTGAAAATTGCAACTATACCCCTACGAAACTTCGAATGGTGATTTGAGGCACCAAACGATGTCGGAATGCATTGGAACCAAAGCCATAAGCTTTGTGAGCATGTGATACAAAAGAATACCTCATAATCCCATTGTACGGTTTTCGGTGAAAATTACAACTATACCCCTACGAAACTTCGAATGGTGATTTCAGGCACCAAACGATGTCGGAATGCATTGGAACCAAAGCCATAAGCTTTGTGAGCATGTGATAGACAAGAATACCTCAAAATTTCAATGTACGATTTTTGGTGAAAAGTACTATTATACCCCTACGAAACTTCGAATGGTGATTTGAGGCACCAAACAATGTCGGAATACATTGGAACCAAAGCCATAAGCTTTGTGAGCATGTGATAGACAAGAATACCTCAAAATCCTAATGTACGATTTTCACTGAAAATTACAACTATACCCCAACGAAACTTCGAATGGTGATTTGGGCTCCAAACGATGTCGGAATGCATTGGAACCAAAGCGATAAGCTTTGTGAGCATGTGATAGACAAGAATACCTCAAAATCCCAATGTACGATTTTCGGTGAAAATTACAACTATACCCCTACGAAACTTCGAATGGTGATTTGAGGAACCAAACGATGTCGGAATGCATTGAAACCAAAGCCATAAGCTTTGTGAGCATGTGATAGACAAGAATAGCTCAAAATCCCAATGCACGATTTTCGGTGAAAATTACAACTATACCCCTACGAAACTTCGAATGGTGATTTGAGGCACCAAACGATGTCGGAATGCATTGGAACCAAAGCAATAAGCTTTGTGAGCATGTGATAGACAAGAATACCTCAAAATCCCAATGTACGATTTTCGGTGAAAATTACAACTATACCCCTACGAAACTTCGAATGGTGATTTGGGGCACCAAACGATGTCGGAATGCATTGGAACCAAAGCCATAAGCTTTGTGAGCATTTGATAGACAAGAATACCTCAAAATCCTAATGTACGATTTTCGATGAAAATTACAACTATACCCCTACGAAACTTCGAATGGTGATTTGAGGCACCAAACGATGTCGGAATGCATTGGAACCAAAGCAATAAGCTTTGTGAGCATGTGATAGACAAGAATACCTCAAAATCCCAATGTACGATTTTCGGTGAAAATTACAACTATACCCCTACGAAACGTCGAATGGTGATTTGAGGCACCAAACGATGTCGGAATGCATTGGAACCAAAGACATAAGCTTTGTGAGCATGTGATAGACAAGAATACCTAAAAATCCCAATGTACGATTTTCGGTAAAAATTACAACTATACCCCTACGAAACGTCGAATGGTGATTTGAGGCACCAAACGATGTCGGAATGCATTGGAACCAAAGCCATAAGCTTTGTGAGCATGTGATAGACAATAATACCTCAAAATCCCAATGTACGATTTTCGATGAAAAGTACTACTATACCCCTAGAAAACTTCGAATGGTGATTTGAGGCACCAAACGATGTTGGAATGCATTGGAACCAAAGCCATAAGATTTGTGAGCATGTGATAGAAAAGAATACCTCATAATCCCATTGTACGGTTTTCGGTGAAAATTACAACTATACCCCTACGAAACTTCGAATGGTGATTTGAGGCACCAAACGATGTCGGAATGCATTGGAATCAAAGCCATAAGCTTTGTGAGCATGTGATAGACAAGAATACCTCAAAATCCTAATGTACGATTTTCACTGAAAATTGCAACTATACCCCTACGAAACTTCGAATGGTGATTTGAGGCACCAAACGATGTCGGAATGCATTGGAACCAAAGCCATAAGCTTTGTGAGCATGTGATAGAAAAGAATACCTCATAATCCCATTGTACGGTTTTCGGTGAAAATTACAACTATACCCCTACGAAACTTCGAATGGTGATTTCAGGCACCAAACGATGTCGGAATGCATTGGAACCAAAGCCATAAGCTTTGTGAGCATGTGATAGACAAGAATACCTCAAAATTTCAATGTACGATTTTTGGTGAAAAGTACTATTATACCCCTACGAAACTTCGAATGGTGATTTGAGGCACCAAACAATGTCGGAATACATTGGAACCAAAGCCATAAGCTTTGTGAGCATGTGATAGACAAGAATACCTCAAAATCCTAATGTACGATTTTCACTGAAAATTACAACTATACCCCAACGAAACTTCGAATGGTGATTTGGGCTCCAAACGATGTCGGAATGCATTGGAACCAAAGCGATAAGCTTTGTGAGCATGTGATAGACAAGAATACCTCAAAATCCCAATGTACGATTTTCGGTGAAAATTACAACTATACCCCTACGAAACTTCGAATGGTGATTTGAGGAACCAAACGATGTCGGAATGCATTGGAACCAAAGCCATAAGCTTTGTGAGCATGTGATAGACAAGAATAGCTCAAAATCCCAATGCACGATTTTCGGTGAAAATTACAACTATACCCCTACGAAACATCGAATGGTGATTTGAGGCACCAAACGATGTCGGAATGCATTGGAACCAAAGCAATAAGCTTTGTGAGCATGTGATAGACAAGAATAACTCAAAATCCCAATGTACGATTTTCGGTGAAAATTACAACTATACCCCTACGAAACTTCGAATGGTGATTTGGGGCACCAAACGATGTCGGAATGCATTGGAACCAAAGCCATAAGCTTTGTGAGCATTTGATAGACAAGAATACCTCAAAATCCTAATGTACGATTTTCACTGAAAATTACAACTATACCCCAACGAAACTTCGAATGGTGATTTGGGCTCCAAACGATGTCGGAATGCATTGGAACCAAAGCGATAAGCTTTGTGAGCATGTGATAGACAAGAATACCTCAAAATCCCAATGTACGATTTTCGGTGAAAATTACAACTATACCCCTACGAAACTTCGAATGGTGATTTGAGGAACCAAACGATGTCGGAATGCATTGGAACCAAAGCCATAAGCTTTGTGAGCATTTGATAGACAAGAATACCTCAAAATCCTAATGTACGATTTTTGGTGAAAATTACAACTATACCCCTACGAAACTTCGAATGGTGATTTGGGGCACCAAACGATGTCGGAATGCATTGGAACCAAAGCCATAAGCTTTGTGAGCATTTGATAGACAAGAATACCTCAAAATCCTAATGTACGATTTTCGATGAAAATTACAACTATACCCCTACGAAACTTCGAATGGTGATTTGAGGCACCAAACGATGTCGGAATGCATTGGAACCAAAGCAATAAGCTTTGTGAGCATGTGATAGACAAGAATACCTCAAAATCCCAATGTACGATTTTCGGTGAAAATTACAACTATACCCCTACGAAACGTCGAATGGTGATTTGAGGCACCAAACGATGTCGGAATGCATTGGAACCAAAGACATAAGCTTTGTGAGCATGTGATAGACAAGAATACCTAAAAATCCCAATGTACGATTTTCGGTGAAAATTACAACTATACCCCTACGAAACTTCGAATGGTGATTTGAGGAACCAAACGATGTCGGAATGCATTGGAACCAAAGCCATAAGCTTTGTGAGCATTTGATAGACAAGAATACCTCAAAATCCCAATGTACGATTTTTGGTGAAAAGTACTATTATACCCCTACGAAACTTCGAATGGTGATTTGAGGCACCAAACAATGTCGGAATACATTGGAACCAAAGCCATAAGCTTTGTGAGCATGTGATAGACAAGAATACCTCAAAATCCTAATGTACGATTTTCACTGAAAATTACAACTATACCCCAACGAAACTTCGAATGGTGATTTGGGCTCCAAACGATGTCGGAATGCATTGGAACCAAAGCGATAAGCTTTGTGAGCATGTGATAGACAAGAATACCTCAAAATCCCAATGTACGATTTTCGGTGAAAATTACAACTATACCCCTACGAAACTTCGAATGGTGATTTGAGGAACCAAACGATGTCGGAATGCATTGAAACCAAAGCCATAAGCTTTGTGAGCATGTGATAGACAAGAATAGCTCAAAATCTCAATGCACGATTTTCGGTGAAAATTACAACTATACCCCTACGAAACTTCGAATGGTGATTTGAGGCACCAAACGATGTCGGAATGCATTGGAACCAAAGCAATAAGCTTTGTGAGCATGTGATAGACAAGAATACCTCAAAATCCCAATGTACGATTTTCGGTGAAAATTACAACTATACCCCTACGAAACTTCGAATGGTGATTTGGGGCACCAAACGATGTCGGAATGCATTGGAACCAAAGCCATAAGCTTTGTGAGCATTTGATAGACAAGAATACCTCAAAATCCTAATGTACGATTTTCGATGAAAATTACAACTATACCCCTACGAAACTTCGAATGGTGATTTGAGGCACCAAACGATGTCGGAATGCATTGGAACCAAAGCAATAAGCTTTGTGAGCATGTGATAGACAAGAATACCTCAAAATCCCAATGTACGATTTTCGGTGAAAATTACAACTATACCCCTACGAAACGTCGAATGGTGATTTGAGGCACCAAACGATGTCGGAATGCATTGGAACCAAAGACATAAGCTTTGTGAGCATGTGATAGACAAGAATACCTAAAAATCCCAATGTACGATTTTCGGTAAAAATTACAACTATACCCCTACGAAACGTCGAATGGTGATTTGAGGCACCAAACGATGTCGGAATGCATTGGAACCAAAGCCATAAGCTTTGTGAGCATGTGATAGACAATAATACCTCAAAATCCCAATGTACGATTTTCGATGAAAAGTACTACTATACCCCTAGAAAACTTCGAATGGTGATTTGAGGCACCAAACGATGTTGGAATGCATTGGAACCAAAGCCATAAGATTTGTGAGCATGTGATAGAAAAGAATACCTCATAATCCCATTGTACGGTTTTCGGTGAAAATTACAACTATACCCCTACGAAACTTCGAATGGTGATTTGAGGCACCAAACGATGTCGGAATGCATTGGAATCAAAGCCATAAGCTTTGTGAGCATGTGATAGACAAGAATACCTCAAAATCCTAATGTACGATTTTCACTGAAAATTGCAACTATACCCCTACGAAACTTCGAATGGTGATTTGAGGCACCAAACGATGTCGGAATGCATTGGAACCAAAGCCATAAGCTTTGTGAGCATGTGATAGAAAAGAATACCTCATAATCCCATTGTACGGTTTTCGGTGAAAATTACAACTATACCCCTACGAAACTTCGAATGGTGATTTCAGGCACCAAACGATGTCGGAATGCATTGGAACCAAAGCCATAAACTTTGTGAGCATGTGATAGACAAGAATACCTCAAAATTTCAATGTACGATTTTTGGTGAAAAGTACTATTATACCCCTACGAAACTTCGAATGGTGATTTGAGGCACCAAACAATGTCGGAATACATTGGAACCAAAGCCATAAGCTTTGTGAGCATGTGATAGACAAGAATACCTCAAAATCCTAATGTACGATTTTCACTGAAAATTACAACTATACCCCAACGAAACTTCGAATGGTGATTTGGGCTCCAAACGATGTCGGAATGCATTGGAACCAAAGCGATAAGCTTTGTGAGCATGTGATAGACAAGAATACCTCAAAATCCCAATGTACGATTTTCGGTGAAAATTACAACTATACCCCTACGAAACTTCGAATGGTGATTTGAGGAACCAAACGATGTCGGAATGCATTGGAACCAAAGCCATAAGCTTTGTGAGCATGTGATAGACAAGAATAGCTCAAAATCCCAATGCACGATTTTCGGTGAAAATTACAACTATACCCCTACGAAACATCGAATGGTGATTTGAGGCACCAAACGATGTCGGAATGCATTGGAACCAAAGCAATAAGCTTTGTGAGCATGTGATAGACAAGAATAACTCAAAATCCCAATGTACGATTTTCGGTGAAAATTACAACTATACCCCTACGAAACTTCGAATGGTGATTTGGGGCACCAAACGATGTCGGAATGCATTGGAACCAAAGCCATAAGCTTTGTGAGCATTTGATAGACAAGAATACCTCAAAATCCTAATGTACGATTTTCGATGAAAATTACAACTATACCCCTACGAAACTTCGAATGGTGATTTGAGGCACCAAACGATGTCGGAATGCATTGGAACCAAAGACATAAGCTTTGTGAGCATGTGATAGACAAGAATACCTAAAAATCCCAATGTACGATTTTCGGTAAAAATTACAACTATACCCCTACGAAACGTCGAATGGTGATTTGAGGCACCAAACGATGTCGGAATGCATTGGAACCAAAGCCATAAGCTTTGTGAGCATGTGATAGACAAGAATACCTCAAAATCCCAATGTACGATTTTCGGTGAAAAGTACTACTATACCCCTAGAAAACTTCGAATGGTGATTTGAGGCACCAAACGATGTTGGAATGCATTGGAACCAAAGCCATAAGATTTGTGAGCATGTGATAGAAAAGAATACCTCATAATCCAATTGTACGGTTTTCGGTGAAAATTACAACTATACCCCTACGAAACTTCGAATGGTGATTTGAGGCACCAAACGATGTCGGAATGCATTGGAATCAAAGCCATAAGCTTTGTGAGCATGTGATAGACAAGAATACCTCAAAATCCTAATGTACGATTTTCACTGAAAATTGCAACTATACCCCTACGAAACTTCGAATGGTGATTTGAGGCACCAAACGATGTCGGAATGCATTGGAACCAAAGCCATAAGCTTTGTGAGCATGTGATAGAAAAGAATACCTCATAATCCCATTGTACGGTTTTCGGTGAAAATTACAACTATACCCCTACGAAACTTCGAATGGTGATTTCAGGCACCAAACGATGTCGGAATGCATTGGAACCAAAGCCATAAGCTTTGTGAGCATGTGATAGACAAGTATACCTCAAAATTTCAATGTACGATTTTTGGTGAAAAGTACAATTATACCCCTACGAAACTTCGAATGGTGATTTGAGGCACCAAACAATGTCGGAATACATTGGAACCAAAGCCATAAGCTTTGTGAGCATGTGATAGACAAGAATACCTCAAAATCCTAATGTACGATTTTCACTGAAAATTACAACTATACCCCAACGAAACTTCGAATGGTGATTTGGGGCTCCAAACGATGTCGGAATGCATTGGAACCAAAGCGATAAGCTTTGTGAGCATGTGATAGACAAGAATACCTCAAAATCCCAATGTACGATTTTCCGTGAAAATTACAACTATACCCCTACGAAACTTCGAATGGTGATTTGAGGAACCAAACGATGTCGGAATGCATTGGAACCAAAGCCATAAGCTTTGTGAGCATGTGATAGACAAGAATACCTCAAAATCCCAATGTACGATTTTCGGTGAAAATTACAACTATACCCCTACGAAACTTCGAATGGTGATTTGAGGAACCAAACGATGTCGGAATGCATTGGAACCAAAGCCATAAGCTTTGTGAGCATGTGATAGACAAGAATAGCTCAAAATCCCAATGCACGATTTTTGGTAAAAATTTCAACTATACCCCTACGAAACGTCGAATGGTGATTTGAGGTACCAAACGATGTCGGAATGCATTGGAACCAAAGCCATAAGCTTTGTGAGCATGTGATAGACAATAATACCTCAAAATCCCAATGTACGATTTTCGGTGAAAAGTACTACTATACCCCTAGAAAACTTCGAATGGTGATTTGAGGCACCAAACGATGTTGGAATGCATTGGAACCAAAGCCATAAGATTTGTGAGCATGTGATAGAAAAGAATACCTCATAATCCCATTGTACGGTTTTCGGTGAAAATTACAACTATACCCCTACGAAACTTCGAATGGTGATTTGAGGCACCAAACGATGTCGGAATGCATTGGAATCAAAGCCATAAGCTTTGTGAGCATGTGATAGACAAGAATACCTCAAAATCCTAATGTACGATTTTCACTGAAAATTGCAACTATACCCCTACGAAACATCGAATGGTGATTTGAGGCACCAAACGATGTCGGAATGCATTGGAACCAAAGCCATAAGCTTTGTGAGCATGTGATAGAAAAGAATACCTCATAATCCCATTGTACGGTTTTCGGTGAAAATTACAACTATACCCCTACGAAACTTCGAATGGTGATTTCAGGCACCAAACGATGTCGGAATGCATTGGAACCAAAGCCATAAGCTTTGTGAGCATGTGATAGACAAGAATACCTCAAAATTTCAATGTACGATTTTTGGTGAAAAGTACTATTATACCCCTACGAAACTTCGAATGGTGATTTGAGGCACCAAACAATGTCGGAATACATTGGAACCAAAGCCATAAGCTTTGTGAGCATGTGATAGACAAGAATACCTCAAAATCCTAATGTACGATTTTCACTGAAAATTACAACTATACCCCAACGAAACTTCGAATGGTGATTTGGGCTCCAAACGATGTCGGAATGCATTGGAACCAAAGCGATAAGCTTTGTGAGCATGTGATAGACAAGAATACCTAAAAATCCCAATGTACGATTTTCGGTGAAAATTACAACTATACCCCTACGAAACTTCGAATGGTGATTTGAGGAACCAAACGATGTCGGAATGCATTGGAACCAAAGCCATAAGCTTTGTGAGCATGTGATAGACAAGAATAGCTCAAAATCCCAATGCACGATTTTCGGTGAAAATTACAACTATACCCCTACGAAACTTCGAATGGTGATTTGAGGCACCAAACGATGTCGGAATGCATTGGAACCAAAGCAATAAGCTTTGTGAGCATGTGATAGACAAGAATACCTCAAAATCCCAATGTACGATTTTCGGTGAAAATTACAACTATACCCCTACGAAACTTCGAATGGTGATTTCGGGCACCAAACGATGTCGGAATGCATTGGAACCAAAGCCATAAGCTTTGTGAGCATTTGATAGACAAGAATACCTCAAAATCCCAATGTACGATTTTCGGCGAAAATGACAACTATACCCCTACGAAACTTCGAATGGTGATTTGAGGCACCAAACGATGTCGGAATGCATTGAAACCAAAGCCATAAGCTTTGTGAGCATGTGATAGACAATAATACCTCGAAATCCCAATGTACGATTTTCGGTGAAAAGTACTACTATACCCCTACGAAACTTCGAATGGTGATTTGAGGCACCAAACGATGTCGGAATGCATTGGAACCAAAGCGATAAGCTTTGTGAGCATGCGATAGACAAGAATACCTCAAAATCCCAATGTACGATTTTCGGTGAAAATTACAACTATACCCCTATGAAACTTCGAATGGTGATTTGAGGAACCAAACGATGTCGGAATGCATTGGAACCAAAGCCATAAGCTTTGTGAGCATGTGATAGACAAGAATAGCTCAAAATCCCAATGCACGATTTTTGGTAAAAATTACAACTATACCCCTACAAAACTTCGAATGGATTTGAGGCACCAAACGATGTCGGAATGCATTGGAACCAAAGCCATAAGCTTTGTGAGCATGTGATAGACAAGAATACATCAAAATCCCAATGTACGATTTTCGGTGAAAATGACAACTATATCCCTACGAAACTTCGAATGGTGATTTGAGGCACCAAACGATGTCGGAATGCATTGGAACCAAAGCCATAAGCTTTGTGAGCATGTGATAGACAAGAATACCTCAAAATCCCAATGTACGATTTTCGGTGAAAATTACAACTATACCCCAACGAAACATCGAATGGTGATTTGGGGCACCAAACGATGTCGGAATGCATTGGAACCAAAGCAATAAGCTTTGTGAGATTGTGATAGACAAGAATACCTCAAAATCCCAATGTACGATTTTCGGTGAAAATTACAACTATACCCCTACGAAACTTCGAATGGTGATTTGAGGCACCAAACGATGTCGGAATGCATTGGAACCAAAGCCATAAGCTTTGTGAGCATTTGATAGACAATAATACCTCAAAATCTCAATGTACGATTTTCGGTGAAAATTACAACTATACCCCTACGAAACTTCGAATGGTGATTTTAGGCACCAAACGATGTCGGAATGCATTGGAACCAAAGCCATAAGCTATGAGAGCATTTGATAGACAAGAATACCTCAAAATCCCAATGAACGATTTTCGGTGAAAATTACAACTATACCCCTACAAAACTTCGAATGGTGATTTGAGGCACCAAACGATGTCGGAATGCATTGGAACCAAAGCCATAAGCTTTGTGAGCATGTGATAGACAAGAATACCTCAAAATCCTAATGTACGATTTTCGATGAAAATTACAACTATACCCTACGAAACTTCGAATGGTGATTTGAGGCACCAAACGATGTCTGAATGCATTGGAACCAAAGCCATAAGCTTTGTGAGCATGTGATAGACAAGAATACCTCAAAATCCCAATGTACGATTTTTGGTGAAAATTACAACTATACCCCTACGAAACTTCGAATGGTCATTTGAGGCACCAAACGATGTCGGAATGCATTGGAACCAAAGACATAAGCTTTGAGAGCATGTGATAGACAAGAATACCTAAAAATCCCAATGTACGATTTTCGGTAAAAATTACAACTATACCCCTATGAAACTTCGAATGGTGATTTGAGGCACCAAACGATGTCGGAATGCATTGAAACCAAAGCCATAAGCTTTGTGAGCATGTGATAGACAATAATACCTCGAAATCCCAATGTACGATTTTCGGTGAAAAGTACTACTATACCCCTACGAAACTTCGAATGGTGATTTGAGGCACCAAACGATGTCGGAATACATTGGAACCAAAGCCATATGCTTTGTGAGCATTTGATAGACAAGAATACCTCAAAATCCCAATGAACGATTTTCGGTGAAAATTACAACTATACCCCTACAAAACTTCGAATGGTGATTTGAGGCACCAAACGATGTCGGAATGCATTGGAACCAAAGCCATAAGCTTTGTGAGCATGTGATAGACAAGAATAGCTCAAAATCCCAATGCACGATTTTCGGTAAAAATTACAACTATACCCCTACGAAACGTCGAATGGTGATTTGAGGAACCAAACGATGTCGGAATGCATTGGAACCAAAGCCATAAGCTTTGTGAGCATGTGATAGACAAGAATAGCTCAAAATCCCAATGCACGATTTTCGGTGAAAATTACAACTATACCCCTACGAAACTTCGAATGGTGATTTGAGGCACCAAACGATGTCGGAATGCATTGGAACCAAAGCAATAAGCTTTGTGAGCATGTGATAGACAAGAATACCTCAAAATCCCAATGTACGATTTTCGGTGAAAATTACAACTATACCCCTACGAAACTTCGAATGGTGATTTCGGGCACCAAACGATGTCGGAATGCATTGGAACCAAAGCCATAAGCTTTGTGAGCATTTGATAGACAAGAATACCTCAAAATCCCAATGTACGATTTTCGGTGAAAATGACAACTATACCCCTACGAAACTTCGAATGGTGATTTGAGGCACCAAACGATGTCGGAATGCATTGGAACCAAAGCAATAAGCTTTGTGAACATGTGATAGACAAGAATACATCAAAATCCCAATGTACGATTTTCGGTAAAAATTACAACTATACCCCAACGAAACTTCGAATGGTGATTTGGGGCTCCAAACGATGTCGGAATGCATTGGAACCAAAGCGATAAGCTTTGTGAGCATGTGATAGACAAGAATACCTCAAAATCCCAATGTACGATTTTCGGTAAAAATTACAACTATACCCCTACGAAACTTCGAATGGTGATTTGAGGAACCAAACGATGTCGGAATGCATTGGAACCAAAGCCATAAGCTTTGTGAGCATGTGATAGACAAGAATAGCTCAAAATCCCAATGCACGATTTTTGGTAAAAATTACAACTATACCCCTACAAAACTTCGAATGGATTTGAGGCACCAAACGATGTCGGAATGCATTGGAACCAAAGCCATAAGCTTTGTGAGCATGTGATAGACAAGAATACATCAAAATCCCAATGTACGATTTTCGGTGAAAATGACAACTATATCCCTACGAAACTTCGAATGGTGATTTGAGGCACCAAACGATGTCGGAATGCATTGGAACCAAAGCCATAAGCTTTGTGAGCATGTGATAGACAAGAATACCTCAAAATCCCAATGTACGATTTTCGGTGAAAATTACAACTATACCCCAACGAAACTTCGAATGGTGATTTGGGGCACCAAACGATGTCGGAATGCATTGGAACCAAAGCAATAAGCTTTGTGAGATTGTGATAGACAAGAATACCTCAAAATCCCAATGTACGATTTTTGGTAAAAATTACAACTATACCCCTACGAAACTTCGAATGGTGATTTTAGGCACCAAACGATGTCGGAATGCATTGGAACCAAAGCCATAAGCTATGAGAGCATTTGATAGACAAGAATACCTCAAAATCCCAATGAACGATTTTCGGTGAAAATTACAACTATACCCCTACAAAACTTCGAATGGTGATTTGAGGCACCAAACGATGTCGGAATGCATTGGAACCAAAGCCATAGGCTTTGTGAGCATGTGATAGACAAGAATACCTCAAAATCCCAATGTACGATTTTTGGTGAAAATTACAACTATACCCCTACGAAACTTCGAATGGTCATTTGAGGCACCAAACGATGTCGGAATGCATTGGAACCAAAGACATAAGCTTTGTGAGCATGTGATAGACAAGAATACCTAAAAATCCCAATGTACGATTTTCGATAAAAATTACAACTATACCCCTATGAAACTTCGAATGGTGATTTGAGGCACCAAACGATGTCGGAATGCATTGAAACCAAAGCCATAAGCTTTGTGAGCATGTGATAGACAATAATACCTCGAAATCCCAATGTACGATTTTCGGTGAAAAGTACTACTATACCCCTACGAAACTTCGAATGGTGATTTGAGGCACCAAACGATGTCGGAATACATTGGAACCAAAGCCATATGCTTTGTAAGCATTTGATAGACAAGAATACCTCAAAATCCCAATGAACGATTTTCGGTGAAAATTACAACTATACCCCTACAAAACTTCGAATGGTGATTTGAGGCACCAAACGATGTCGGAATGCGTTGGAACCAAAGCCATAAGCTTTGTGAGCATGTGATAGACAAGAATACCTCAAAATCCTAATGTACGATTTTCGATGAAAATTACAACTATACCCTACGAAACTTCGAATGGTGATTTGAGGCACCAAACGATGTCTGAATGCATTGGAACCAAAGCCATAAGCTTTGTGAGCATGTGATAGACAAGAATACCTCAAAATCCCAATGTACGATTTTTGGTGAAAATTACAACTATACCCCTACGAAACGTCGAATGGTGATTTGAGGTACCAAACGATGTCGGAATGCATTGGAACCAAAGCCATAAGCTTTGTGAGCACATATGTGATAGACAATAATACCTCAAAATCCCAATGTACGATTTTCGGTGAAAAGTACTACTATACCCCTAGAAAACTTCGAATGGTGATTTGAGGCACCAAACGATGTCGGAATGCATTGGAACCAAAGCCATAAGCTTTGTGAGCATGTGATAGACAAGAATACCTCAAAATCCTAATGTACGATTTTCACTGAAAATTGCAACTATACCCCTACGAAACTTCGAATGGTGATTTGAGGCACCAAACGATGTCGGAATGCATTGGAACCAAAGCCATAAGCTTTGTGAGCATGTGATAGAAAAGAATACCTCATAATCCCATTGTACGGTTTTCGGTGAAAATTACAACTATACCCCTACGAAACTTCGAATGGTGATTTCAGGCACCAAACGATGTCGGAATGCATTGGAACCAAAGCCATAAGCTTTGTGAGCATGTGATAGACAAGAATACCTCAAAATTTCAATGTACGATTTTTGGTGAAAAGTACTATTATACCCCTACGAAACTTCGAATGGTGATTTGAGGCACCAAACAATGTCGGAATACATTAGAACCAAAGCCATAAGCTTTGTGAGCATGTGATAGACAAGAATACCTCAAAATCCTAATGTACGATTTTCACTGAAAATTACAACTATACCCCAACGAAACTTTGAATGGTGATTTGGGGCTCCAAACGATGTCGGAATGCATTGGAACCAAAGCGATAAGCTTTGTGAGCATGTGATAGACAAGAATACCTCAAAATCCCAATGTACGATTTTCGGTGAAAATTTCAACTATACCCCTACGAAACGTCGAATGGTGATTTGAGGCACCAAACGATGTCGGAATGCATTGGAACCAAAGCAATAAGCTTTGTGAGCATGTGATAGACAAGAATACCTCAAAATCCCAATGTACGATTTTCGGTGAAAATTACAACTATACCCCTACGAAACTTCGAATGGTGATTTCGGGCACCAAACGATGTCGGAATGCATTGGAACCAATGCCATAAGCTTTGTGAGCATTTGATAGACAAGAATACCTCAAAATCCCAATGTACGATTTTCGGTGAAAATGACAACTATACCCCTACGAAACTTCGAATGGTGATTTGAGGCACCAAACGATGTCGGAATGCATTGGAATCAAAGCCATAAGCTTTGTGAGCATGTGATAGACAAGAATACCTCAAAATCCTAATGTACGATTTTCGGTAAAAATTACAACTATACCCCAACGAAACTTCGAATGGTGATTTGGGGCTCCAAACGATGTCGGAATGCATTGGAACCAAAGCGATAAGCTTTGTGAGCATGTGATAGACAAGAATACCTCAAAATCCCAATGTACGATTTTCTGTGAAAATTACAACTATACCCCTACGAAACTTCGAATGGTGATTTGAGGAACCAAACGATGTCGGAATGCATTGGAACCAAAGCCATAAGCTTTGTGAGCATGTGATAGACAAGAATAGCTCAAAATCCAAATGCACGATTTTCGGTGAAAATTACAACTATACCCCTACGAAACTTCGAATGTTGATTTGAGGCACCAAACGATGTCGGAATGCATTGGAACCAAAGCAATAAGCTTTGTGAGCATGTGATAGACAAGAATACCTCAAAATCCCAATGTACGATTTTCGGTGAAAATTACAACTATACCCCTACGAAACTTCGAATGGTGATTTGGGGCACCAAACGATGTCGGAATGCATTGGAACCAAAGCCATAAGCTTTGTGAGCATTTGATAGACAAGAATACCTCAAAATCCTAATGTACGATTTTCGATGAAAATTACAACTATACCCCTACGAAACTTCGAATGGTGATTTGAGGCACCAAACGATGTCGGAATGCATTGGAACCAAAGCAATAAGCTTTGTGAGCATGTGATAGACAAGAATACCTCAAAATCCCAATGTACGATTTTCGGTGAAAATTACAACTATACCCCTACGAAACGTCGAATGGTGATTTGAGGCACCAAACGATATCGGAATGCATTGGAACCAAAGACATAAGCTTTGTGAGCATGTGATAGACAAGAATACCTAAAAATCCCAATGTACGATTTTCGGTAAAAATTACAACTATACCCCTACGAAACGTCGAATGGTGATTTGAGGCACCAAACGATGTCGGAATGCATTGGAACCAAAGCCATAAGCTTTGTGAGCATGTGATAGACAATAATACCTCAAAATCCCAATGTACGATTTTCGGTGAAAAGTACTACTATACCCCTAGAAAACTTCGAATGGTGATTTGAGGCACCAAACGATGTTGGAATGCATTGGAACCAAAGCCATAAGATTTGTGAGCATGTGATAGAAAAGAATACCTCATAATCCCATTGTACGATTTTCGGTGAAAATTACAACTATACCCCTACGAAACTTCGAATGGTGATTTGAGGCACCAAACGATGTCGGAATGCATTGGAATCAAAGCCATAAGCTTTGTGAGCATGTGATAGACAAGAATACCTCAAAATCCTAATGTACGATTTTCACTGAAAATTGCAACTATACCCCTACGAAACTTCGAATGGTGATTTGAGGCACCAAACGATGTCGGAATGCATTGGAACCAAAGCCATAAGCTTTGTGAGCATGTGATAGACAATAATACCTCAAAATCCCAATGTACGATTTTCGGTGAAAAGTACTACTATACCCCTAGAAAACTTCGAATGGTGATTTGAGGCACCAAACGATGTTGGAATGCATTGGAACCAAAGCCATAAGATTTGTGAGCATGTGATAGAAAAGAATACCTCAAAATCCCAATGTACGATTTTCGGTGAAAATTACAACTATACCCCTACGAAACGTCGAATGGTGATTTGAGGCACCAAACGATGTCGGAATGCATTGGAACCAAAGCAATAAGCTTTGTGAGCATGTGATAGACAAGAATACCTCAAAATCCCAATGTACGATTTTCGGTGAAAATTACAACTATACCCCTACGAAACTTCGAATGGTGATTTCGGGCACCAAACGATGTCGGAATGCATTGGAACCAAAGCCATAAGCTTTGTGAGCATTTGATAGACAAGAATACCTCAAAATCCCAATGTACGATTTTCGGTGAAAATGACAACTATACCCCTACGAAACTTCGAATGGTGATTTGAGGCACCAAACGATGTCGGAATGCATTGAAACCAAAGCCATAAGCTTTGTGAGCATGTGATAGACAATAATACCTCGAAATCCCAATGTACGATTTTCGGTGAAAAGTACTACTATACCCCTACGAAACTTCGAATGGTGATTTGAGGCACCAAACGATGTCGGAATGCATTGGAACCAAAGCGATAAGCTTTGTGAGCATGTGATAGACAAGAATACCTCAAAATCCCAATGTACGATTTTCGGTGAAAATTACAACTATACCCCTACGAAACTTCGAATGGTGATTTGAGGAACCAAACGATGTCGGAATGCATTGGAACCAAAGCCATAAGCTTTGTGAGCATGTGATAGACAAGAATAGCTCAAAATCCCAATGCACGATTTTTGGTAAAAATTACAACTATACCCCTACAAAACTTCGAATGGATTTGAGGCACCAAACGATGTCGGAATGCATTGGAACCAAAGCCATAAGCTTTGTGAGCATGTGATAGACAAGAATACATCAAAATCCCAATGTACGATTTTCGGTGAAAATGACAACTATATCCCTACGAAACTTCGAATGGTGATTTGAGGCACCAAACGATGTCGGAATGCATTGGAACCAAAGCCATAAGCTTTGTGAGCATGTGATAGACAAGAATACCTCAAAATCCCAATGTACGATTTTCGGTGAAAATTACAACTATACCCCAACGAAACATCGAATGGTGATTTGGGGCACCAAACGATGTCGGAATGCATTGGAACCAAAGCAATAAGCTTTGTGAGATTGTGATAGACAAGAATACCTCAAAATCCCAATGTACGATTTTCGGTGAAAATTACAACTATACCCCTACGAAACTTCGAATGGTGATTTGAGGCACCAAACGATGTCGGAATGCATTGGAACCAAAGCCATAAGCTTTGTGAGCATTTGATAGACAATAATACCTCAAAATCTCAATGTACGATTTTCGGTGAAAATTACAACTATACCCCTACGAAACTTCGAATGGTGATTTTAGGCACCAAACGATGTCGGAATGCATTGGAACCAAAGCCATAAGCTATGAGAGCATTTGATAGACAATAATACCTCAAAATCCCAATGTACGATTTTCGGTGAAAAGTACTACTATACCCCTAGAAAACTTCGAATGGTGATTTGAGGCACCAAACGATGTTGGAATGCATTGGAACCAAAGCCATAAGATTTGTGAGCATGTGATAGAAAAGAATACCTCATAATCCCATTGTACGGTTTTCGGTGAAAATTACAACTATACCCCTACGAAACTTCGAATGGTGATTTGAGGCACCAAACGATGTCGGAATGCATTGGAATCAAAGCCATAAGCTTTGTGAGCATGTGATAGACAAGAATACCTCAAAATCCTAATGTACGATTTTCACTGAAAATTGCAACTATACCCCTACGAAACGTCGAATGGTGATTTGAGGCACCAAACGATGTCGGAATGCATTGGAACCAAAGCCATAAGCTTTGTGAGCATGTGATAGACAATAATACCTCAAAATCCCAATGTACGATTTTCGGTGAAAAGTACTACTATACCCCTAGAAAACTTCGAATGGTGATTTGAGGCACCAAACGATGTTGGAATGCATTGGAACCAAAGCCATAAGATTTGTGAGCATGTGATAGAAAAGAATACCTCAAAATCCCAATGTACGATTTTCGGTGAAAATTACAACTATACCCCTACGAAACGTCGAATGGTGATTTGAGGCACCAAACGATGTCGGAATGCATTGGAACCAAAGCAATAAGCTTTGTGAGCATGTGATAGACAAGAATACCTCAAAATCCCAATGTACGATTTTCGGTGAAAATTACAACTATACCCCTACGAAACTTCGAATGGTGATTTCGGGCACCAAACGATGTCGGAATGCATTGGAACCAAAGCCATAAGCTTTGTGAGCATTTGATAGACAAGAATACCTCAAAATCCCAATGTACGATTTTCGGTGAAAATGACAACTATACCCCTACGAAACTTCGAATGGTGATTTGAGGCACCAAACGATGTCGGAATGCATTGAAACCAAAGCCATAAGCTTTGTGAGCATGTGATAGACAATAATACCTCGAAATCCCAATGTACGATTTTCGGTGAAAAGTACTACTATACCCCTACGAAACTTCGAATGGTGATTTGAGGCACCAAACGATGTCGGAATGCATTGGAACCAAAGCGATAAGCTTTGTGAGCATGTGATAGACAAGAATACCTCAAAATCCCAATGTACGATTTTCGGTGAAAATTACAACTATACCCCTACGAAACTTCGAATGGTGATTTGAGGAACCAAACGATGTCGGAATGCATTGGAACCAAAGCCATAAGCTTTGTGAGCATGTGATAGACAAGAATAGCTCAAAATCCCAATGCACGATTTTTGGTAAAAATTACAACTATACCCCTACAAAACTTCGAATGGATTTGAGGCACCAAACGATGTCGGAATGCATTGGAACCAAAGCCATAAGCTTTGTGAGCATGTGATAGACAAGAATACATCAAAATCCCAATGTACGATTTTCGGTGAAAATGACAACTATATCCCTACGAAACTTCGAATGGTGATTTGAGGCACCAAACGATGTCGGAATGCATTGGAACCAAAGCCATAAGCTTTGTGAGCATGTGATAGACAAGAATACCTCAAAATCCCAATGTACGATTTTCGGTGAAAATTACAACTATACCCCAACGAAACATCGAATGGTGATTTGGGGCACCAAACGATGTCGGAATGCATTGGAACCAAAGCAATAAGCTTTGTGAGATTGTGATAGACAAGAATACCTCAAAATCCCAATGTACGATTTTCGGTGAAAATTACAACTATACCCCTACGAAACTTCGAATGGTGATTTGAGGCACCAAACGATGTCGGAATGCATTGGAACCAAAGCCATAAGCTTTGTGAGCATTTGATAGACAATAATACCTCAAAATCTCAATGTACGATTTTCGGTGAAAATTACAACTATACCCCTACGAAACTTCGAATGGTGATTTTAGGCACCAAACGATGTCGGAATGCATTGGAACCAAAGCCATAAGCTATGAGAGCATTTGATAGACAAGAATACCTCAAAATCCCAATGAACGATTTTCGGTGAAAATTACAACTATACCCCTACAAAACTTCGAATGGTGATTTGAGGCACCAAACGATGTCGGAATGCATTGGAACCAAAGCCATAAGCTTTGTGAGCATGTGATAGACAAGAATACCTCAAAATCCTAATGTACGATTTTCGATGAAAATTACAACTATACCCTACGAAACTTCGAATGGTGATTTGAGGCACCAAACGATGTCTGAATGCATTGGAACCAAAGCCATAAGCTTTGTGAGCATGTGATAGACAAGAATACCTCAAAATCCCAATGTACGATTTTTGGTGAAAATTACAACTATACCCCTACGAAACTTCGAATGGTCATTTGAGGCACCAAACGATGTCGGAATGCATTGGAACCAAAGACATAAGCTTTGAGAGCATGTGATAGACAAGAATACCTAAAAATCCCAATGTACGATTTTCGGTAAAAATTACAACTATACCCCTATGAAACTTCGAATGGTGATTTGAGGCACCAAACGATGTCGGAATGCATTGAAACCAAAGCCATAAGCTTTGTGAGCATGTGATAGACAATAATACCTCGAAATCCCAATGTACGATTTTCGGTGAAAAGTACTACTATACCCCTACGAAAGTTCGAATGGTGATTTGAGGCACCAAACGATGTCGGAATACATTGGAACCAAAGCCATATGCTTTGTGAGCATTTGATAGACAAGAATACCTCAAAATCCCAATGAACGATTTTCGGTGAAAATTACAACTATACCCCTACAAAACTTCGAATGGTGATTTGAGGCACCAAACGATGTCGGAATGCATTGGAACCAAAGCCATAAGCTTTGTGAGCATGTGATAGACAAGAATAGCTCAAAATCCCAATGCACGATTTTCGGTAAAAATTACAACTATACCCCTACGAAACGTCGAATGGTGATTTGAGGTACCAAACGATGTCGGAATGCATTGGAACCAAAGCCATAAGCTTTGTGAGCATGTGATAGACAATAATACCTCAAAATCTCAATGTACGATTTTCGGTGAAAAGTACTACTATACCCCTAGAAAACTTCGAATGGTGATTTGAGGCACCAAACGATGTTGGAATGCATTGGAACCAAAGCCATAAGATTTGTGAGCATGTGATAGAAAAGAATACCTCATAATCCCATTGTACGGTTTTCGGTGAAAATTACAACTATACCCCTACGAAACTTCGAATGGTGATTTGAGGCACCAAACGATGTCGGAATGCATTGGAATCAAAGCCATAAGCTTTGTGAGCATGTGATAGACAAGAATACCTCAAAATCCTAATGTACGATTTTCACTGAAAATTGCAACTATACCCCTACGAAACTTCGAATGGTGATTTGAGGCACCAAACGATGTCGGAATGCATTGGAACCAAAGCCATAAGCTTTGTGAGCATGTGATAGAAAAGAATACCTCATAATCCCATTGTACGGTTTTCGGTGAAAATTACAACTATACCCCTACGAAACTTCGAATGGTGATTTCAGGCACCAAACGATGTCGGAATGCATTGGAACCAAAGCCATAAGCTTTGTGAGCATGTGATAGACAAGAATACCTCAAAATTTCAATGTAGGATTTTTGGTGAAAAGTACTATTATACCCCTACGAAACTTCGAATGGTGATTTGAGGCACCAAACAATGTCGGAATACATTGGAACCAAAGCCATAAGCTTTGTGAGCATGTGATAGACAAGAATACCTCAAAATCCTAATGTACGATTTTCACTGAAAATTACAACTATACCCCAACGAAACTTCGAATGGTGATTTGGGCTCCAAACGATGTCGGAATGCATTGGAACCAAAGCGATAAGCTTTGTGAGCATGTGATAGACAAGAATACCTCAAAATCCCAATGTACGATTTTCGGTGAAAATTACAACTATACCCCTACGAAACTTCGAATGGTGATTTGAGGAACCAAACGATGTCGGAATGCATTGGAACCAAAGCCATAAGCTTTGTGAGCATGTGATAGACAAGAATAGCTCAAAATCCCAATGCACGATTTTCGGTGAAAATTACAACTATACCCCTACGAAACTTCGAATGGTGATTTGAGGCACCAAACGATGTCGGAATGCATTGGAACCAAAGCAATAAGCTTTGTGAGCATGTGATAGACAAGAATACCTCAAAATCCCAATGTACGATTTTCGGTGAAAATTACAACTATACCCCTACGAAACTTCGAATGGTGATTTCGGGCACCAAACGATGTCGGAATGCATTGGAACCAAAGCCATAAGCTTTGTGAGCATTTGATAGACAAGAATACCTCAAAATCCCAATGTACGATTTTCGGTGAAAATGACAACTATACCCCTACGAAACTTCGAATGGTGATTTGAGGCACCAAACGATGTCGGAATGCATTGGAACCAAAGCAATAAGCTTTGTGAACATGTGATAGACAAGAATACATCAAAATCCCAATGTACGATTTTCGGTAAAAATTACAACTATACCCCAACGAAACTTCGAATGGTGATTTGGGGCTCCAAACGATGTCGGAATGCATTGGAACCAAAGCGATAAGCTTTGTGAGCATGTGATAGACAAGAATACCTCAAAATCCCAATGTACGATTTTCGGTGAAAATTACAACTATACCCCTACGAAACTTCGAATGGTGATTTGAGGAACCAAACGATGTCGGAATGCATTGGAACCAAAGCCATAAGCTTTGTGAGCATGTGATAGACAAGAATAGCTCAAAATCCCAATGCACGATTTTTGGTAAAAATTACAACTATACCCCTACAAAACTTCGAATGGATTTGAGGCACCAAACGATGTCGGAATGCATTGGAACCAAAGCCATAAGCTTTGTGAGCATGTGATAGACAAGAATACATCAAAATCCCAATGTACGATTTTCGGTGAAAATGACAACTATATCCCTACGAAACTTCGAATGGTGATTTGAGGCACCAAACGATGTCGGAATGCATTGGAACCAAAGCCATAGGCTTTGTGAGCATGTGATAGACAAGAATACCTCAAAATCCCAATGTACGATTTTTGGTGAAAATTACAACTATACCCCTACGAAACTTCGAATGGTCATTTGAGGCACCAAACGATGTCGGAATGCATTGGAACCAAAGACATAAGCTTTGTGAGCATGTGATAGACAAGAATACCTAAAAATCCCAATGTACGATTTTCGGTAAAAATTACAACTATACCCCTATGAAACTTCGAATGGTGATTTGAGGCACCAAACGATGTCGGAATGCATTGAAACCAAAGCCATAAGCTTTGTGAGCATGTGATAGACAATAATACCTCGAAATCCCAATGTACGATTTTCGGTGAAAAGTACTACTATACCCCTACGAAACTTCGAATGGTGATTTGAGGCACCAAACGATGTCGGAATACATTGGAACCAAAGCCATATGCTTTGTAAGCATTTGATAGACAAGAATACCTCAAAATCCCAATGAACGATTTTCGGTGAAAATTACAACTATACCCCTACAAAACTTCGAATGGTGATTTGAGGCACCAAACGATGTCGGAATGCATTGGAACCAAAGCCATAAGCTTTGTGAGCATGTGATAGACAAGAATACCTCAAAATCCTAATGTACGATTTTCGATGAAAATTACAACTATACCCTACGAAACTTCGAATGGTGATTTGAGGCACCAAACGATGTCTGAATGCATTGGAACCAAAGCCATAAGCTTTGTGAGCATGTGATAGACAAGAATACCTCAAAATCCCAATGTACGATTTTTGGTGAAAATTACAACTATACCCCTACGAAACGTCGAATGGTGATTTGAGGTACCAAACGATGTCGGAATGCATTGGAACCAAAGCCATAAGCTTTGTGAGCACATATGTGATAGACAATAATACCTCAAAATCCCAATGTACGATTTTCGGTGAAAAGTACTACTATACCCCTAGAAAACTTCGAATGGTGATTTGAGGCACCAAACGATGTCGGAATGCATTGGAACCAAAGCCATAAGCTTTGTGAGCATGTGATAGACAAGAATACCTCAAAATCCTAATGTACGATTTTCACTGAAAATTGCAACTATACCGCTATGAAACTTCGAATGGTGATTTGAGGCACCAAACGATGTCGGAATGCATTGGAACCAAAGCCATAAGCTTTGTGAGCATGTGATAGAAAAGAATACCTCATAATCCCATTGTACGGTTTTCGGTGAAAATTACAACTATACCCCTACGAAACTTCGAATGGTGATTTCAGGCACCAAACGATGTCGGAATGCATTGGAACCAAAGCCATAAGCTTTGTGAGCATGTGATAGACAAGAATACCTCAAAATTTCAATGTACGATTTTTGGTGAAAAGTACTATTATACCCCTACGAAACTTCGAATGGTGATTTGAGGCACCAAACAATGTCGGAATACATTAGAACCAAAGCCATAAGCTTTGTGAGCATGTGATAGACAAGAATACCTCAAAATCCTAATGTACGATTTTCACTGAAAATTACAACTATACCCCAACGAAACTTCGAATGGTGATTTGGGGCTCCAAACGATGTCGGAATGCATTGGAACCAAAGCGATAAGCTTTGTGAGCATGTGATAGACAAGAATACCTCAAAATCCCAATGTACGATTTTCGGTGAAAATTACAACTATACCCCTACGAAACGTCGAATGGTGATTTGAGGCACCAAACGATGTCGGAATGCATTGGAACCAAAGCAATAAGCTTTGTGAGCATGTGATAGACAAGAATACCTCAAAATCCCAATGTACGATTTTCGGTGAAAATTACAACTATACCCCTACGAAACTTCGAATGGTGATTTCGGGCACCAAACGATGTCGGAATGCATTGGAACCAAAGCCATAAGCTTTGTGAGCATGTGATAGAAAAGAATACCTCATAATCCCATTGTACGGTTTTCGGTGAAAATTACAACTATACCCCTACGAAACTTCGAATGGTGATTTCAGGCACCAAACGATGTCGGAATGCATTGGAACCAAAGCCATAAGCTTTGTGAGCATGTGATAGACAAGTATACCTCAAAATTTCAATGTACGATTTTCGGTGAAAATTACAACTATACCCCTACGAAACGTCGAATGGTGATTTGAGGCACCAAACGATGTCGGAATGCATTGGAACCAAAGCAATAAGCTTTGTGAGCATGTGATAGACAAGAATACCTCAAAATCCCAATGTACGATTTTCGGTGAAAATTACAACTATACCCCTACGAAACTTCGAATGGTGATTTGGGGCACCAAACGATGTCGGAATGCATTGGAACCAAAGCCATAAGCTTTGTGAGCATTTGATAGACAAGAATACCTCAAAATCCTAATGTACGATTTTCGATGAAAATTACAACTATACCCCTACGAAACTTCGAATGGTGATTTGAGGCACCAAACGATGTCGGAATGCATTGGAACCAAAGCAATAAGCTTTGTGAGCATGTGATAGACAAGAATACCTCAAAATCCCAATGTACGATTTTCGGTGAAAATTACAACTATACCCCTACGAAACGTCGAATGGTGATTTGAGGCACCAAACGATATCGGAATGCATTGGAACCAAAGACATAAGCTTTGTGAGCATGTGATAGACAAGAATACCTAAAAATCCCAATGTACGATTTTCGGTAAAAATTACAACTATACCCCTACGAAACGTCGAATGGTGATTTGAGGCACCAAACGATGTCGGAATGCATTGGAACCAAAGCCATAAGCTTTGTGAGCATGTGATAGACAATAATACCTCAAAATCCCAATGTACGATTTTCGGTGAAAAGTACTACTATACCCCTAGAAAACTTCGAATGGTGATTTGAGGCACCAAACGATGTTGGAATGCATTGGAACCAAAGCCATAAGATTTGTGAGCATGTGATAGAAAAGAATACCTCATAATCCCATTGTACGGTTTTCGGTGAAAATTACAACTATACCCCTACGAAACTTCGAATGGTGATTTGAGGCACCAAACGATGTCGGAATGCATTGGAATCAAAGCCATAAGCTTTGTGAGCATGTGATAGACAAGAATACCTCAAAATCCTAATGTACGATTTTCACTGAAAATTGCAACTATACCCCTACGAAACTTCGAATGGTGATTTGAGGCACCAAACGATGTCGGAATGCATTGGAACCAAAGCCATAAGCTTTGTGAGCATGTGATAGAAAAGAATACCTCATAATCCCATTGTACGGTTTTCGGTGAAAATTACAACTATACCCCTACGAAACTTCGAATGGTGATTTCAGGCACCAAACGATGTCGGAATGCATTGGAACCAAAGCCATAAGCTTTGTGAGCATGTGATAGACAAGTATACCTCAAAATTTCAATGTACGATTTTCGGTGAAAATTACAACTATACCCCTACGAAACGTCGAATGGTGATTTGAGGCACCAAACGATGTCGGAATGCATTGGAACCAAAGCAATAAGCTTTGTGAGCATGTGATAGACAAGAATACCTCAAAATCCCAATGTACGATTTTCGGTGAAAATTACAACTATACCCCTACGAAACTTCGAATGGTGATTTCGGGCACCAAACGATGTCGGAATGCATTGGAACCAAAGCCATAAGCTTTGTGAGCATTTGATAGACAAGAATACCTCAAAATCCCAATGTACGATTTTCGGTGAAAATGACAACTATATCCCTACGAAACTTCGAATGGTGATTTGAGGCACCAAACGATGTCGGAATGCATTGGAATCAAAGCCATAAGCTTTGTGAGCATGTGATAGACAAGAATACCTCAAAATTCTAATGTACGATTTTCACTGAAAATTGCAACTATACCCCTACGAAACTTCGAATGGTGATTTGAGGCACCAAACGATGTCGGAATGCATTGGAACCAAAGCCATAAGCTTTGTGAGCATGTGATAGAAAAGAATACCTCATAATCCCATTGTACGGTTTTCGGTGAAAATTACAACTATACCCCTACGAAACTTCGAATGGTGATTTCAGGCACCAAACGATGTCGGAATGCATTGGAACCAAAGCCATAAGCTTTGTGAGCATGTGATAGACAAGTATACCTCAAAATTTCAATGTACGATTTTCGGTGAAAATTACAACTATACCCCTACGAAACGTCGAATGGTGATTTGAGGCACCAAACGATGTCGGAATGCATTGGAACCAAAGCAATAAGCTTTGTGAGCATGTGATAGACAAGAATACCTCAAAATCCCAATGTACGATTTTCGGTGAAAATTACAACTATACCCCTACGAAACTTCGAATGGTGATTTCGGGCACCAAACGATGTCGGAATGCATTGGAACCAAAGCCATAAGCTTTGTGAGCATTTGATAGACAAGAATACCTCAAAATCCCAATGTACGATTTTCGGTGAAAATGACAACTATACCCCTACGAAACTTCGAATGGTGATTTGAGGCACCAAACGATGTCGGAATGCATTGGAATCAAAGCCATAAGCTTTGTGAGCACATATGTGATAGACAATAATACCTCAAAATCCCAATGTACGATTTTCGGTGAAAAGTACTACTATACCCCTAGAAAACTTCGAATGGTGATTTGAGGCACCAAACGATGTCGGAATGCATTGGAACCAAAGCCATAAGCTTTGTGAGCATGTGATAGACAAGAATACCTCAAAATCCTAATGTACGATTTTCACTGAAAATTGCAACTATACCCCTACGAAACTTCGAATGGTGATTTGAGGCACCAAACGATGTCGGAATGCATTGGAACCAAAGCCATAAGCTTTGTGAGCATGTGATAGAAAAGAATACCTCATAATCCCATTGTACGGTTTTCGGTGAAAATTACAACTATACCCCTACGAAACTTCGAATGGTGATTTCAGGCACCAAACGATGTCGGAATGCATTGGAACCAAAGCCATAAGCTTTGTGAGCATGTGATAGACAAGAATACCTCAAAATTTCAATGTACGATTTTTGGTGAAAAGTACTATTATACCCCTACGAAACTTCGAATGGTGATTTGAGGCACCAAACAATGTCGGAATACATTAGAACCAAAGCCATAAGCTTTGTGAGCATGTGATAGACAAGAATACCTCAAAATCCTAATGTACGATTTTCACTGAAAATTACAACTATACCCCAACGAAACTTCGAATGGTGATTTGGGGCTCCAAACGATGTCGGAATGCATTGGAACCAAAGCGATAAGCTTTGTGAGCATGTGATAGACAAGAATACCTCAAAATCCCAATGTACGATTTTCGGTGAAAATTACAACTATACCCCTACGAAACGTCGAATGGTGATTTGAGGCACCAAACGATGTCGGAATGCATTGGAACCAAAGCAATAAGCTTTGTGAGCATGTGATAGACAAGAATACCTCAAAATCCCAATGTACGATTTTCGGTGAAAATTACAACTATACCCCTACGAAACTTCGAATGGTGATTTCAGGCACCAAACGATGTCGGAATGCATTGGAACCAAAGCCATAAGCTTTGTGAGCATGTGATAGACAAGTATACCTCAAAATTTCAATGTACGATTTTCGGTGAAAATTACAACTATACCCCTACGAAACGTCGAATGGTGATTTGAGGCACCAAACGATGTCGGAATGCATTGGAACCAAAGCAATAAGCTTTGTGAGCATGTGATAGACAAGAATACCTCAAAATCCCAATGTACGATTTTCGGTGAAAATTACAACTATACCCCTACGAAACTTCGAATGGTGATTTGGGGCACCAAACGATGTCGGAATGCATTGGAACCAAAGCCATAAGCTTTGTGAGCATTTGATAGACAAGAATACCTCAAAATCCTAATGTACGATTTTCGATGAAAATTACAACTATACCCCTACGAAACTTCGAATGGTGATTTGAGGCACCAAACGATGTCGGAATGCATTGGAACCAAAGCAATAAGCTTTGTGAGCATGTGATAGACAAGAATACCTCAAAATCCCAATGTACGATTTTCGGTGAAAATTACAACTATACCCCTACGAAACGTCGAATGGTGATTTGAGGCACCAAACGATATCGGAATGCATTGGAACCAAAGACATAAGCTTTGTGAGCATGTGATAGACAAGAATACCTAAAAATCCCAATGTACGATTTTCGGTAAAAATTACAACTATACCCCTACGAAACGTCGAATGGTGATTTGAGGCACCAAACGATGTCGGAATGCATTGGAACCAAAGCCATAAGCTTTGTGAGCATGTGATAGACAATAATACCTCAAAATCCCAATGTACGATTTTCGGTGAAAAGTACTACTATACCCCTAGAAAACTTCGAATGGTGATTTGAGGCACCAAACGATGTTGGAATGCATTGGAACCAAAGCCATAAGATTTGTGAGCATGTGATAGAAAAGAATACCTCATAATCCCATTGTACGGTTTTCGGTGAAAATTACAACTATACCCCTACGAAACTTCGAATGGTGATTTGAGGCACCAAACGATGTCGGAATGCATTGGAATCAAAGCCATAAGCTTTGTGAGCATGTGATAGACAAGAATACCTCAAAATCCTAATGTACGATTTTCACTGAAAATTGCAACTATACCCCTACGAAACTTCGAATGGTGATTTGAGGCACCAAACGATGTCGGAATGCATTGGAACCAAAGCCATAAGCTTTGTGAGCATGTGATTGAAAAGAATACCTCATAATCCCATTGTACGGTTTTCGGTGAAAATTACAACTATACCCCTACGAAACTTCGAATGGTGATTTCAGGCACCAAACGATGTCGGAATGCATTGGAACCAAAGCCATAAGCTTTGTGAGCATGTGATAGACAAGTATACCTCAAAATTTCAATGTACGATTTTCGGTGAAAATTACAACTATACCCCTACGAAACGTCGAATGGTGATTTGAGGCACCAAACGATGTCGGAATGCATTGGAACCAAAGCAATAAGCTTTGTGAGCATGTGATAGACAAGAATACCTCAAAATCTCAATGTACGATTTTCGGTGAAAATTACAACTATACCCCTACGAAACTTCGAATGGTGATTTCGGGCACCAAACGATGTCGGAATGCATTGGAACCAAAGCCATAAGCTTTGTGAGCATTTGATAGACAAGAATACCTCAAAATCCCAATGTACGATTTTCGGTGAAAATGACAACTATATCCCTACGAAACTTCGAATGGTGATTTGAGGCACCAAACGATGTCGGAATGCATTGGAATCAAAGCCATAAGCTTTGTGAGCATGTGATAGACAAGAATACCTCAAAATCCTAATGTACGATTTTCACTGAAAATTGCAACTATACCCCTACGAAACTTCGAATGGTGATTTGAGGCACCAAACGATGTCGGAATGCATTGGAACCAAAGCCATAAGCTTTGTGAGCATGTGATAGAAAAGAATACCTCATAATCCCATTGTACGGTTTTCGGTGAAAATTACAACTATACCCCTACGAAACTTCGAATGGTGATTTCAGGCACCAAACGATGTCGGAATGCATTGGAACCAAAGCCATAAGCTTTGTGAGCATGTGATAGACAAGTATACCTCAAAATTTCAATGTACGATTTTCGGTGAAAATTACAACTATACCCCTACGAAACGTCGAATGGTGATTTGAGGCACCAAACGATGTCGGAATGCATTGGAACCAAAGCAATAAGCTTTGTGAGCATGTGATAGACAAGAATACCTCAAAATCCCAATGTACGATTTTCGGTGAAAATTACAACTATACCCCTACGAAACTTCGAATGGTGATTTCGGGCACCAAACGATGTCGGAATGCATTGGAACCAAAGCCATAAGCTTTGTGAGCATTTGATAGACAAGAATACCTCAAAATCCCAATGTACGATTTTCGGTGAAAATGACAACTATACCCCTACGAAACTTCGAATGGTGATTTCAGGCACCAAACGATGTCGGAATGCATTGGAATCAAAGCCATAAGCTTTGTGAGCACATATGTGATAGACAATAATACCTCAAAATCCCAATGTACGATTTTCGGTGAAAAGTACTACTATACCCCTAGAAAACTTCGAATGGTGATTTGAGGCACCAAACGATGTCGGAATGCATTGGAACCAAAGCCATAAGCTTTGTGAGCATGTGATAGACAAGAATACCTCAAAATCCTAATGTACGATTTTCACTAAAAATTGCAACTATACCCCTACGAAACTTCGAATGGTGATTTGAGGCACCAAACGATGTCGGAATGCATTGGAACCAAAGCCATAAGCTTTGTGAGCATGTGATAGAAAAGAATACCTCATAATCCCATTGTACGGTTTTCGGTGAAAATTACAACTATACCCCTACGAAACTTCGAATGGTGATTTCAGGCACCAAACGATGTCGGAATGCATTGGAACCAAAGCCATAAGCTTTGTGAGCATGTGATAGACAAGAATACCTCAAAATTTCAATGTACGATTTTTGGTGAAAAGTACTATTATACCCCTACGAAACTTCGAATGGTGATTTGAGGCACCAAACAATGTCGGAATACATTAGAACCAAAGCCATAAGCTTTGTGAGCATGTGATAGACAAGAATACCTCAAAATCCTAATGTACGATTTTCACTGAAAATTACAACTATACCCCAACGAAACTTCGAATGGTGATTTGGGGCTCCAAACGATGTCGGAATGCATTGGAACCAAAGCGATAAGCTTTGTGAGCATGTGATAGACAAGAATACCTCAAAATCCCAATGTACGATTTTCGGTGAAAATTACAACTATACCCCTACGAAACGTCGAATGGTGATTTGAGGCACCAAACGATGTCGGAATGCATTGGAACCAAAGCAATAAGCTTTGTGAGCATGTGATAGACAAGAATACCTCAAAATCCCAATGTACGATTTTCGGTGAAAATTACAACTATACCCCTACGAAACTTCGAATGGTGATTTCGGGCACCAAACGATGTCGGAATGCATTGGAACCAAAGCCATAAGCTTTGTGAGCATTTGATAGACAAGAATACCTCAAAATCCCAATGTACGATTTTCGGTGAAAATGACAACTATACCCCTACGAAACTTCGAATGGTGATTTGAGGCACCAAACGATGTCGGAATGCATTGGAATCAAAGCCATAAGCTTTGTGAGCATGTGATAGACAAGAATACCTCAAAATCCTAATGTACGATTTTCGGTAAAAATTACAACTATACCCCAACGAAACTTCGAATGGTGATTTGGGGCTCCAAACGATGTCGGAATGCATTGGAACCAAAGCGATAAGCTTTGTGAGCATGTGATAGACAAGAATACCTCAAAATCCCAATGTACGATTTTCGGTGAAAATTACAACTATACCCCTACGAAACTTCGAATGGTGATTTGAGGAACCAAACGATGTCGGAATGCATTGGAACCAAAGCCATAAGCTTTGTGAGCATGTGATAGACAAGAATAGCTCAAAATCCCAATGCACGATTTTCGGTGAAAATTACAACTATACCCCTACGAAACTTCGAATGTTGATTTGAGGCACCAAACGATGTCGGAATGCATTGGAACCAAAGCAATAAGCTTTGTGAGCATGTGATAGACAAGAATACCTCAAAATCCCAATGTACGATTTTCGGTGAAAATTACAACTATACCCCTACGAAACTTCGAATGCTGATTTGGGGCACCAAACGATGTCGGAATGCATTGGAACCAAAGCCATAAGCTTTGTGAGCATTTGATAGACAAGAATACCTCAAAATCCTAATGTACGATTTTCGATGAAAATTACAACTATACCCCTACGAAACTTCGAATGGTGATTTGAGGCACCAAACGATGTCGGAATGCATTGGAACCAAAGCAATAAGCTTTGTGAGCATGTGATAGACAAGAATACCTCAAAATCCCAATGTACGATTTTCGGTGAAAATTACAACTATACCCCTACGAAACGTCGAATGGTGATTTGAGGCACCAAACGATATCGGAATGCATTGGAACCAAAGACATAAGCTTTGTGAGCATGTGATAGACAAGAATACCTAAAAATCCCAATGTACGATTTTCGGTAAAAATTACAACTATACCCCTACGAAACGTCGAATGGTGATTTGAGGCACCAAACGATGTCGGAATGCATTGGAACCAAAGCCATAAGCTTTGTGAGCATGTGATAGACAATAATACCTCAAAATCCCAATGTACGATTTTCGGTGAAAAGTACTACTATACCCCTAGAAAACTTCGAATGGTGATTTGAGGCACCAAACGATGTTGGAATGCATTGGAACCAAAGCCATAAGATTTGTGAGCATGTGATAGAAAAGAATACCTCATAATCCCATTGTACGGTTTTCGGTGAAAATTACAACTATACCCCTACGAAACTTCGAATGGTGATTTGAGGCACCAAACGATGTCGGAATGCATTGGAATCAAAGCCATAAGCTTTGTGAGCATGTGATAGACAAGAATACCTCAAAATCCTAATGTACGATTTTCACTGAAAATTGCAACTATACCCCTACGAAACTTCGAATGGTGATTTGAGGCACCAAACGATGTCGGAATGCATTGGAACCAAAGCCATAAGCTTTGTGAGCATGTGATAGAAAAGAATACCTCATAATCCCATTGTACGGTTTTCGGTGAAAATTACAACTATACCCCTACGAAACTTCGAATGGTGATTTCAGGCACCAAACGATGTCGGAATGCATTGGAACCAAAGCCATAAGCTTTGTGAGCATGTGATAGACAAGTATACCTCAAAATTTCAATGTACGATTTTTGGTGAAAAGTACTATTATACCCCTACGAAACTTCGAATGGTGATTTGAGGCACCAAACAATGTCGGAATACATTGGAACCAAAGCCATAAGCTTTGTGAGCATGTGATAGACAAGAATACCTCAAAATCCTAATGTACGATTTTCACTGAAAATTACAACTATACCCCAACGAAACTTCGAATGGTGATTTGGGGCTCCAAACGATGTCGGAATGCATTGGAACCAAAGCGATAAGCTTTGTGAGCATGTGATAGACAAGAATACCTCAAAATCCCAATGTACGATTTTCGGTGAAAATTACAACTATACCCCTACGAAACTTCGAATGGTGATTTGAGGAACCAAACGATGTCGGAATGCATTGGAACCAAAGCCATAAGCTTTGTGAGCATGTGATAGACAAGAATAGCTCAAAATCCCAATGCACGATTTTCGGTGAAAATTACAACTATACCCCTACGAAACTTCGAATGGTAATTTGAGGCACCAAACGATGTCGGAATGCATTGGAACCAAAGCAATAAGCTTTGTGAGCATGTGATAGACAATAATACCTCGAAATCCCAATGTACGATTTTCGGTGAAAAGTACTACTATACCCCTACAAAACTTCGAATGGTGATTTGAGGCACCAAACGATGTCGGAATGCATTGGAACCAAAGCCATAAGCTTTGTGAGCATGTGATAGACAAGAATACCTCAAAATCCTAATGTACGATTTTCACTGAAAATTGCAACTATACCCCTACGAAACTTCGAATGGTGATTTGAGGCACCAAACGATGTCGGAATGCATTGGAACCAAAGCCATAAGCTTTGTGAGCATGTGATAGAAAAGAATACCTCATAATCCCATTGTACGGTTTTCGGTGAAAATTACAACTATACCCCTACGAAACTTCGAATGGTGATTTCAGGCACCAAACGATGTCGGAATGCATTGGAACCAAAGCCATAAGCTTTGTGAGCATGTGATAGACAAGAATACCTCAAAATTTCAATGTACGATTTTTGGTGAAAAGTACTATTATACCCCTACGAAACTTCGAATGGTGATTTGAGGCACCAAACAATGTCGGAATACATTAGAACCAAAGCCATAAGCTTTGTGAGCATGTGATAGACAAGAATACCTCAAAATCCTAATGTACGATTTTCACTGAAAATTACAACTATACCCCAACGAAACTTCGAATGGTGATTTGGGGCTCCAAACGATGTCGGAATGCATTGGAACCAAAGCGATAAGCTTTGTGAGCATGTGATAGACAAGAATACCTCAAAATCCCAATGTACGATTTTCGGTGAAAATTACAACTATACCCCTACGAAACTTCGAATGGTGATTTGAGGAACCAAACGATGTCGGAATGCATTGGAACCAAAGCCATAAGCTTTGTGAGCATGTGATAGACAAGAATAGCTCAAAATCCCAATGCACGATTTTCGGTGAAAATTACAACTATACCCCTACGAAACTTCGAATGGTGATTTGAGGCACCAAACGATGTCGGAATGCATTGGAACCAAAGCAATAAGCTTTGTGAGCATGTGATAGACAAGAATACCTCAAAATCCCAATGTACGATTTTCGGTGAAAATTACAACTATACCCCTACGAAACTTCGAATGGTGATTTGGGGCACCAAACGATGTCGGAATGCATTGGAACCAAAGCCATAAGCTTTGTGAGCATTTGATAGACAAGAATACCTCAAAATTCCAATGTACGATTTTCGGTGAAAATGACAACTATACCCCTACGAAACTTCGAATGGTGATTTGAGGCACCAAACGATGTCGGAATGCATTGGAACCAAAGCAATAAGCTTTGTGAACATGTGATAGACAAGAATACCTCAAAATCACAATGTACGATTTTCGGTAAAAATTACAACTATACCCCAACGAAACTTCGAATGGTGATTTGGGGCTCCAAACGATTTCGGAATGTATTGGAACCAAAGCGATAAGCTTTGTGAGCATGTGATAGACAAGAATACCTCAAAAGATTTTCGGTGAAAATTACAACTATACCCCTACGAAACTTCGAATGGTGATTTGAGGAACCAAACGATGTCGGAATGCATTGGAACCAAAGCCATAAGCTTTGTGAGCATGTGATAGACAAGAATAGCTCAAAATCCCAATGCACGATTTTTGGTGAAAATTACAACTATACCCCTACAAAACTTCGAATGGTGATTTGAGGCACCAAACGATGTCGGAATGCATTGGAACCAAAGCCATAAGCTTTGTGAGCATGTGATAGACAAGAATACATCAAAATCCCAATGTACGATTTTCGGTGAAAATGACAACTATATCCCTACGAAACTTCGAATGGTGATTTGAGGCACCAAACGATGTCGGAATGCATTGGAACCAAAGCCATAAGCTTTGTGAGCATGTGATAGACAATAATACCTCGAAATCCCAATGTACGATTTTCGGTGAAAAGTACTACTATACCCCTACGAAACTTCGAATGGTGATTTGAGGCACCAAACGATGTCGGAATACATTGGAACCAAAGCCATATGCTTTGTGAGCATTTGATAGACAAGAATACCTCAAAATCCCAATGAACGATTTTTGGTGAAAATTACAACTATACCCCTACAAAACTTCGAATGGTGATTTGAGGCACCAAACGATGTCGGAATGCATTGGAACCAAAGCCATAAGCTTTGTGAGCATGTGATAGACAAGAATACCTCAAAATCCTAATGTACGATTTTCGATGAAAATTACAACTATATACCCTACGAAACTTCGAATGGTGATTTGAGGCACCAAACGATGTCTGAATGCATTGGAACCAAAGCCATAAGCTTTGTGAGCATGTGATAGACAAGAATACCTCAAAATCCCAATGTACGATTTTTGGTGAAAATTACAACTATACCCCTACGAAACTTCGAATGGTCATTTGAGGCACCAAACGATGTCGGAATGCATTGGAACCAAAGACATAAGCTTTGTGAGCATGTGATAGACAAGAATACCTAAAAATCCCAATGTACGATTTTCGGTAAAAATTACAACTATACCCCTATGAAACTTCGAATGGTGATTTGAGGCACCAAACGATGTCGGAATGCATTGAAACCAAAGCCATAAGCTTTGTGAGCATGTGATAGACAATAATACCTCAAAATCCCAATGTACGATTTTCGGTGAAAATTACAACTATACCCCTACGAAACTTCGAATGGTGATTTGAGGAACCAAACGATGTCGGAATGCATTGGAACCAAAGCCATAAGCTTTGTGAGCATGTGATAGACAAGAATAGCTCAAAATCCCAATGCACGATTTTCGGTGAAAATTACAACTACACCCCTACGAAACTTCGAATGGTGATTTGAGGCACCAAACGATGTCGGAATGCATTGGAACCAAAGCAATAAGCTTTGTGAGCATGTGATAGACAATAATACCTCGAAATCCCAATGTACGATTTTCGGTGAAAAGTACTACTATACCCCTACAAAACTTCGAATGGTGATTTGAGGCACCAAACGATGTCGGAATGCATTGGAACCAAAGCCATAAGCTTTGTGAGCATGTGATAGACAAGAATACCTCAAAATCCTAATGTACGATTTTCACTGAAAATTGCAACTATACCCCTACGAAACTTCGAATGGTGATTTGAGGCACCAAACGATGTCGGAATGCATTGGAACCAAAGCCATAAGCTTTGTGAGCATGTGATAGACAAGAATACCTCAAAATTTCAATGTACGATTTTTGGTGAAAAGTACTATTATACCCCTACGAAACTTCGAATGGTGATTTGAGGCACCAAACAATGTCGGAATACATTAGAACCAAAGCCATAAGCTTTGTGAGCATGTGATAGACAAGAATACCTCAAAATCCTAATGTACGATTTTCACTGAAAATTACAACTATACCCCAACGAAACTTCGAATGGTGATTTGGGGCTCCAAACGATGTCGAAATGCATTGGAACCAAAGCGATAAGCTTTGTGAGCATGTGATAGACAAGAATAGCTCAAAATCCCAATGCACGATTTTCGGTGAAAATTACAACTATACCCCTACGAAACTTCGAATGTTGATTTGAGGCACCAAACGATGTCGGAATGCATTGGAACCAAAGCAATAAGCTTTGTGAGCATGTGATAGACAAGAATACCTCAAAATCCCAATGTACGATTTTCGGTGAAAATTACAACTATACCCCTACGAAACTTCGAATGGTGATTTGGGGCACCAAACGATGTCGGAATGCATTGGAACCAAAGCCATAAGCTTTGTGAGCATTTGATAGACAAGAATACCTCAAAATCCTAATGTACGATTTTCGATGAAAATTACAACTATACCCCTACGAAACTTCGAATGGTGATTTGAGGCACCAAACGATGTCGGAATGCATTGGAACCAAAGCAATAAGCTTTGTGAGCATGTGATAGACAAGAATACCTCAAAATCCCAATGTACGATTTTCGGTGAAAATTACAACTATACCCCTACGAAACGTCGAATGGTGATTTGAGGCACCAAACGATATCGGAATGCATTGGAACCAAAGACATAAGCTTTGTGAGCATGTGATAGACAAGAATACCTAAAAATCCCAATGTACGATTTTCGGTAAAAATTACAACTATACCCCTACGAAACGTCGAATGGTGATTTGAGGCACCAAACGATGTCGGAATGCATTGGAACCAAAGCCATAAGCTTTGTGAGCATGTGATAGACAATAATACCTCAAAATCCCAATGTACGATTTTCGGTGAAAAGTACTACTATACCCCTAGAAAACTTCGAATGGTGATTTGAGGCACCAAACGATGTTGGAATGCATTGGAACCAAAGCCATAAGATTTGTGAGCATGTGATAGAAAAGAATACCTCATAATCCCATTGTACGGTTTTCGGTGAAAATTACAACTATACCCCTACGAAACTTCGAATGGTGATTTGAGGCACCAAACGATGTCGGAATGCATTGGAATCAAAGCCATAAGCTTTGTGAGCATGTGATAGACAAGAATACCTCAAAATCCTAATGTACGATTTTCACTGAAAATTGCAACTATACCCCTACGAAACTTCGAATGGTGATTTGAGGCACCAAACGATGTCGGAATGCATTGGAACCAAAGCCATAAGCTTTGTGAGCATGTGATAGAAAAGAATACCTCATAATCCCATTGTACGGTTTTTGGTGAAAATTACAACTATACCCCTACGAAACTTCGAATGGTGATTTCAGGCACCAAACGATGTCGGAATGCATTGGAACCAAAGCCATAAGCTTTGTGAGCATGTGATAGACAAGTATACCTCAAAATTTCAATGTACGATTTTTGGTGAAAAGTACTATTATACCCCTACAAAACTTCGAATGGTGATTTGAGGCACCAAACAATGTCGGAATACATTGGAACCAAAGCCATAAGCTTTGTGAGCATGTGATAGACAAGAATACCTCAAAATCCTAATGTACGATTTTCACTGAAAATTACAACTATACCCCAACGAAACTTCGAATGGTGATTTGGGGCTCCAAACGATGTCGGAATGCATTGGAACCAAAGCGATAAGCTTTGTGAGCATGTGATAGACAAGAATACCTCAAAATCCTAATGTACGATTTTCACTGAAAATTACAACTATACCCCAACGAAACTTCGAATGGTGATTTGGGGCTCCAAACGATGTCGGAATGCATTGGAACCAAAGCGATAAGCTTTGTGAGCATGTGATAGACAAGAATACCTCAAAATCCCAATGTACGATTTTCGGTGAAAATTACAACTATACCCCTACGAAACTTCGAATGGTGATTTGAGGAACCAAACGATGTCGGAATGCATTGGAACCAAAGCCATAAGCTTTGTGAGCATGTGATAGACAAGAATAGCTCAAAATCCCAATGCACGATTTTCGGTGAAAATAACAACTATACCCCTACGAAACTTCGAATGGTGATTTGAGGCACCAAACGATGTCGGAATGCATTGGAACCAAAGCAATAAGCTTTGTGAGCATGTGATAGACAAGAATACCTCAAAATCCCAATGTACGATTTTCGGTGAAAATTACAACTATACCCCTACGAAACTTCGAATGGTGATTTGGGGCACCAAACGATGTCGGAATGCATTGGAACCAAAGCCATAAGCTTTGTGAGCATTTGATAGACAAGAATACCTCAAAATTCCAATGTACGATTTTCGGTGAAAATGACAACTATATCCCTACGAAACTTCGAATGGTGATTTGAGGCACCAAACGATGTCGGAATGCATTGGAACCAAAGCCATAAGCTTTGTGAGCATGTGATAGACAATAATACCTCGAAATCCCAATGTACGATTTTCGGTGAAAAGTACTACTATACCCCTACGAAACTTCGAATGGTGATTTGAGGCACCAAACGATGTCGGAATACATTGGAACCAAAGCCATATGCTTTGTGAGCATTTGATAGAAAAGAATACCTCAAAATCCCAATGAACGATTTTCGGTGAAAATTACAACTATACCCCTACAAAACTTCGAATGGTGATTTGAGGCACCAAACGATGTCGGAATGCATTGGAACCAAAGCCATAAGCTTTGTGAGCATGTGATAGACAAGAATACCTCAAAATCCTAATGTACGATTTTCGATGAAAATTACAACTATACCCTACGAAACTTCGAATGGTGATTTGAGGCACCAAACGATGTCTGAATGCATTGGAACCAAAGCCATAAGCTTTGTGAGCATGTGATAGACAAGAATACCTCAAAATCCCAATGTACGATTTTTGGTGAAAATTACAACTATACCCCTACGAAACTTCGAATGGTCATTTGAGGCACCAAACGATGTCGGAATGCATTGGAACCAAAGACATAAGCTTTGTGAGCATGTGATAGACAAGAATACCTAAAAATCCCAATGTACGATTTTCGGTAAAAATTACAACTATACCCCTATGAAACTTCGAATGGTGATTTGAGGCACCAAACGATGTCGGAATGCATTGAAACCAAAGCCATAAGCTTTGTGAGCATGTGATAGACAATAATACCTCAAAATCCCAATTTACGATTTTCGGTGAAAATTACAACTATACCCCTACGAAACTTCGAATGGTGATTTGAGGAACCAAACGATGTCGGAATGCATTGGAACCAAAGCCATAAGCTTTGTGAGCATGTGATAGACAAGAATAGCTCAAAATCCCAATGCACGATTTTCGGTGAAAATTACAACTATACTCCTACGAAACTTCGAATGGTGATTTGAGGCACCAAACGATGTCGGAATGCATTGGAACCAAAGCAATAAGCTTTGTGAGCATGTGATAGACAATAATACCTCGAAATCCCAATGTACGATTTTCGGTGAAAAGTACTACTATACCCCTACAAAACTTCGAATGGTGATTTGAGGCACCAAACGATGTCGGAATGCATTGGAACCAAAGCCATAAGCTTTGTGAGCATGTGATAGACAAGAATACCTCAAAATCCTAATGTACGATTTTCACTGAAAATTGCAACTATACCCCTACGAAACTTCGAATGGTGATTTGAGGCACCAAACGATGTCGGAATGCATTGGTACCAAAGCCATAAGCTTTGTGAGCATGTGATAGAAAAGAATACCTCATAATCCCATTGTACGGTTTTCGGTGAAAATTACAACTATACCCCTACGAAACTTCGAATGGTGATTTCAGGCACCAAACGATGTCGGAATGCATTGGAACCAAAGCCATAAGCTTTGTGAGCATGTGATAGACAAGAATACCTCAAAATTTCAATGTACGATTTTTGGTGAAAAGTACTATTATACCCCTACGAAACTTCGAATGGTGATTTGAGGACCAAACAATGTCGGAATACATTAGAACCAAAGCCATAAGCTTTGTGAGCATGTGATAGACAAGAATACCTCAAAATCCTAATGTACGATTTTCACTGAAAATTACAACTATACCCCAACGAAACTTCGAATGGTGATTTGGGGCTCCAAACGATGTCGGAATGCATTGGAACCAAAGCGATAAGCTTTGTGAGCATGTGATAGACAAGAATACCTCAAAATCCCAATGTACGATTTTCGGTGAAAATTACAACTATACCCCTACGAAACGTCGAATGGTGATTTGAGGCACCAAACGATGTCGGAATGCATTGGAACCAAAGCAATAAGCTTTGTGAGCATTTGATAGACAAGAATACCTCAAAATCCCAATGTACGATTTTCGGTGAAAATTACAACTATACCCCTACGAAACTTCGAATGGTGATTTCGGGCACCAAACGATGTCGGAATGCATTGGAACCAAAGCCATAAGCTTTGTGAGCATTTGATAGACAAGAATACCTCAAAATCCCAATGTACGATTTTCGGTGAAAATGACAACTATACCCCTACGAAACTTCGAATGGTGATTTGAGGCACCAAACGATGTCGGAATGCATTGGAATCAAAGCCATAAGCTTTGTGAGCATGTGATAGACAAGAATACCTCAAAATCCTAATGTACGATTTTCGGTAAAAATTACAACTATACCCCAACGAAACTTCGAATGGTGATTTGGGGCTCCAAACGATGTCGGAATGCATTGGAACCAAAGCGATAAGCTTTGTGAGCATGTGATAGACAAGAATACCTCAAAATCCCAATGTACGATTTTCGGTGAAAATTACAACTATACCCCTACGAAACGTCGAATGGTGATTTGAGGCACCAAACGATGTCGGAATGCATTGGAACCAAAGCAATAAGCTTTGTGAGCATTTGATAGACAAGAATACCTCAAAATCCCAATGTACGATTTTCGGTGAAAATTACAACTATACCCCTACGAAACTTCGAATGGTGATTTCGGGCACCAAACGATGTCGGAATGCATTGGAACCAAAGCCATAAGCTTTGTGAGCATTTGATAGACAAGAATACCTCAAAATCCCAATGTACGATTTTCGGTGAAAATGACAACTATACCCCTACGAAACTTCGAATGGTGATTTGAGGCACCAAACGATGTCGGAATGCATTGGAATCAAAGCCATAAGCTTTGTGAGCATGTGATAGACAAGAATACCTCAAAATCCTAATGTACGATTTTCGGTAAAAATTACAACTATACCCCAACGAAACTTCGAATGGTGATTTGGGGCTCCAAACGATGTCGGAATGCATTGGAACCAAAGCGATAAGCTTTGTGAGCATGTGATAGACAAGAATACCTCAAAATCCCAATGTACGATTTTCGGTGAAAATTACAACTATACCCCTACGAAACTTCGAATAGTGATTTGAGAAACCAAACGATGTCGGAATGCATTGGAACCAAAGCCATAAGCTTTGTGAGCATGTGATAGACAAGAATAGCTCAAAATCTCAATGCACGATTTTCGGTGAAAATTACAACTATACCCCTACGAAACTTCGAATGTTGATTTGAGGCACCAAACGATGTCGGAATGCATTGGAACCAAAGCAATAAGCTTTGTGAGCATGTGATAGACAAGAATACCTCAAAATCCCAATGTACGATTTTCGGTGAAAATTACAACTATACCCCTACGAAACTTCGAATGGTGATTTGGGGCACCAAACGATGTCGGAATGCATTGGAACCAAAGCCATAAGCTTTGTGAGCATTTGATAGACAAGAATACCTCAAAATCCTAATGTACGATTTTCGATGAAAATTACAACTATACCCCTACGAAACTTCGAATGGTGATTTGAGGCACCAAACGATGTCGGAATGCATTGGAACCAAAGCAATAAGCTTTGTGAGCATGTGATAGACAAGAATACCTCAAAATCCCAATGTACGATTTTCGGTGAAAATTACAACTATACCCCTACGAAACGTCGAATGGTGATTTGAGGCACCAAACGATATCGGAATGCATTGGAACCAAAGACATAAGCTTTGTGAGCATGTGATAGACAAGAATACCTAAAAATCCCAATGTACGATTTTCGGTAAAAATTACAACTATACCCCTACGAAACGTCGAATGGTGATTTGAGGCACCAAACGATGTCGGAATGCATTGGAACCAAAGCCATAAGCTTTGTGAGCATGTGATAGACAATAATACCTCAAAATCCCAATGTACGATTTTCGGTGAAAAGTACTACTATACCCCTAGAAAACTTTGAATGGTGATTTGAGGCACCAAACAATGTTGGAATGCATTGGAACCAAAGCCATAAGATTTGTGAGCATGTGATAGAAAAGAATACCTCATAATCCCATTGTACGGTTTTCGGTGAAAATTACAACTATACCCCTACGAAACTTCGAATGGTGATTTGAGGCACCAAACGATGTCGGAATGCATTGGAATCAAAGCCATAAGCTTTGTGAGCATGTGATAGACAAGAATACCTCAAAATCCTAATGTACGATTTTCACTGAAAATTGCAACTATACCCCTACGAAACTTCGAATGGTGATTTGAGGCACCAAACGATGTCGGAATGCATTGGAACCAAAGCCATAAGCTTTGTGAGCATGTGATAGACAATAATACCTCAAAATCCCAATGTACGATTTTCACTGAAAATTGCAACTATACCCCTACGAAACGTCGAATGGTGATTTGAGGCACCAAACGATGTCGGAATGCATTGGAACCAAAGCCATAAGCTTTGTGAGCATGTGATAGACAATAATACCTCAAAATCCCAATGTACGATTTTCGGTGAAAAGTACTACTATACCCCTAGAAAACTTCGAATGGTGATTTGAGGCACCAAACGATGTTGGAATGCATTGGAACCAAAGCCATAAGCTTTGTGAGCATGTGATAGAAAAGAATACCTCATAATCCCATTGTATGGTTTTCGGTGAAAATTACAACTATACCCCTACGAAACTTCGAATGGTGATTTCAGGCACCAAACGATGTCGGAATGCATTGGAACCAAAGCCATAAGCTTTGTGAGCATGTGATAGACAAGTATACCTCAAAATTTCAATGTACGATTTTTGGTGAAAAGTACTATTATACCCCTACAAAACTTCGAATGGTGATTTGAGGCACCAAACAATGTCGGAATACATTGGAACCAAAGCCATAAGCTTTGTGAGCATGTGATAGACAAGAATACCTCAAAATCCTAATGTACGATTTTCACTGAAAATTACAACTATACCCCAACGAAACTTCGAATGGTGATTTGGGGCTCCAAACGATGTCGGAATGCATTGGAACCAAAGCGATAAGCTTTGTGAGCATGTGATAGACAAGAATACCTCAAAATCTCAATGTACGATTTTCGGTGAAAATTACAACTATACCCCTACGAAACTTCGAATGGTGATTTGAGGAACCAAACGATGTCGGAATGCATTGGAACCAAAGCCATAAGCTTTGTGAGCATGTGATAGACAAGAATAGCTCAAAATCCCAATGCACGATTTTCGGTGAAAATTACAACTATACCCCTACGAAACTTCGAATGGTAATTTGAGGCACCAAACGATGTCGGAATGCATTGGAACCAAAGCAATAAGCTTTGTGAGCATGTGATAGACAAGAATACCTCAAAATCCCAATGTACGATTTTCGGTGAAAATTACAACTATACCCCTACGAAACTTCGAATGGTGATTTGGGGCACCAAACGATGTCGGAATGCATTGGAACCAAAGCCATAAGCTTTGTGAGCATTTGATAGACAAGAATACCTCAAAATTCCAATGTACGATTTTCGGTGAAAATGACAACTATACCCCTACGAAACTTCGAATGGTGATTTGAGGCACCAAACGATGTCGGAATGCATTGGAACCAAAGCAATAAGCTTTGTGAACATGTGATAGACAAGAATACCTCAAAATCACAATGTACGATTTTCGGTGAAAATTACAACTATACCCCTACGAAACTTCGAATGGTGATTTGGGGCACCAAACGATGTCGGAATGCATTGGAACCAAAGCCATAAGCTTTGTGAGCATTTGATAGACAAGAATACCTCAAAATTCCAATGTACGATTTTCGGTGAAAATGACAACTATACCCCTACGAAACTTCGAATGGTGATTTGAGGCACCAAACGATGTCGGAATGCATTGGAACCAAAGCAATAAGCTTTGTGAACATGTGATAGACAAGAATACCTCAAAATCACAATGTACGATTTTCGGTAAAAATTACAACTATACCCCAACGAAACTTCGAATGGTGATTTGGGGCTCCAAACGATTTCGGAATGCATTGGAACCAAAGCGATAAGCTTTGTGAGCATGTGATAGACAAGAATACCTCAAAAAAATTTCGGTGAAAATTACAACTATACCCCTACGAAACTTCGAATGGTGATTTGAGGAACCAAACGATGTCGGAATGCATTGGAACCAAAGCCATAAGCTTTGTGAGCATGTGATAGACAAGAATAGCTCAAAATCCCAATGCACGATTTTTGGTGAAAATTACAACTATACCCCTACAAAACTTCGAATGGTGATTTGAGGCACCAAACGATGTCGGAATGCATTGGAACCAAAGCCATAAGCTTTGTGAGCATGTGACAGACAAGAATACATCAAAATCCCAATGTACGATTTTCGGTGAAAATGACAACTATATCCCTACGAAACTTCGAATGGTGATTTGAGGCACCAAACGATGTCGGAATGCATTGGAACCAAAGCGATAAGCTTTGTGAGCATGTGATAGACAAGAATACCTCAAAATCTCAATGTACGATTTTCGGTGAAAATTACAACTATACCCCTACGAAACTTCGAATGGTGATTTGAGGAACCAAACGATGTCGGAATGCATTGGAACCAAAGCCATAAGCTTTGTGAGCATGTGATAGACAAGAATAGCTCAAAATCCCAATGCACGATTTTCGGTGAAAATTACAACTATACCCCTACGAAACTTCGAATGGTAATTTGAGGCACCAAACGATGTCGGAATGCATTGGAACCAAAGCAATAAGCTTTGTGAGCATGTGATAGACAATAATACCTCGAAATCCCAATGTACGATTTTCGGTGAAAAGTACTACTATACCCCTACAAAACTTCGAATGGTGATTTGAGGCACCAAACGATGTCGGAATGCATTGGAACCAAAGCCATAAGCTTTGTGAGCATGTGATAGACAAGAATACCTCAAAATCCTAATGTACGATTTTCACTGAAAATTGCAACTATACCCCTACGAAACTTCGAATGGTGATTTGAGGCACCAAACGATGTCGGAATGCATTGGAACCAAAGCCATAAGCTTTGTGAGCATGTGATAGAAAAGAATACCTCATAATCCCATTGTACGGTTTTCGGTGAAAATTACAACTATACCCCTACGAAACTTCGAATGGTGATTTCAGGCACCAAACGATGTCGGAATGCATTGGAACCAAAGCCATAAGCTTTGTGAGCATGTGATAGACAAGAATACCTCAAAATTTCAATGTACGATTTTTGGTGAAAAGTACTATTATACTCCTACGAAACTTCGAATGGTGATTTGAGGAACCAAACAATGTCGGAATACATTAGAACCAAAGCCATAAGCTTTGTGAGCATGTGATAGACAAGAATACCTCAAAATCCTAATGTACGATTTTCACTGAAAATTACAACTATACCCCAACGAAACTTCGAATGGTGATTTGGGGCTCCAAACGATGTCGGAATGCATTGGAACCAAAGCGATAAGCTTTGTGAGCATGTGATAGACAAGAATACCTCAAAATCCCAATGTACGATTTTCGGTGAAAATTACAACTATACCCCTACGAAACTTCGAATGGTGATTTGAGGAACCAAACGATGTCGGAATGCATTGGAACCAAAGCCATAAGCTTTGTGAGCATGTGATAGACAAGAATAGCTCAAAATCCCAATGCACGATTTTCGGTGAAAATTACAACTATACCCCTACGAAACTTCGAATGGTGATTTGAGGCACCAAACGATGTCGGAATGCATTGGAACCAAAGCAATAAGCTTTGTGAGCATGTGATAGACAAGAATACCTCAAAATCCCAATGTACGATTTTCGGTGAAAAAGTACTACTATACCCCTACGAAACTTCGAATGGTGATTTGAGGCACCAAACGATGTCGGAATACATTGGAACCAAAGCCATAAGCTTTGTGAGCATTTGATAGACAAGAATACCTCAAAATCCCAATGTACGATTTTCGGTGAAAATTACAACTATACCCCTACGAAACTTCGAATGGTGATTTGAGGCACCAAACGATGTCGGAATGCATTGGAACCAAAGCAATAAGCTTTGTGAACATGTGATAGACAAGAATACCTCAAAATCACAATGTACGATTTTCGGTAAAAATTACAACTATACCCCTAGAAAACTTCGAATGGTGATTTGAGGCACCAAACGATGTTGGAATGCATTGGAACCAAAGCCATAAGATTTGTGAGCATGTGATAGAAAAGAATACCTCATAATCCCATTGTACGGTTTTCGGTGAAAATTACAACTATACCCCTACGAAACTTCGAATGGTGATTTGAGGCACCAAACGATGTCGGAATGCATTGGAATCAAAGCCATAAGCTTTGTGAGCATGTGATAGACAAGAATACCTCAAAATTTCAATGTACGATTTTTGGTGAAAAGTACTATTATACCCCTATGAAACTTCGAATGGTGATTTGAGGCACCAAACGATGTCGGAATGCATTGGAACCAAAGCCATAAGCTTTGTGAGCATGTGATAGAAAAGAATACCTCATAATCCCATTGTACGGTTTTCGGTGAAAATTACAACTATACCCCTACGAAACTTCGAATGGTGATTTCAGGCACCAAACGATGTCGGAATGCATTGGAACCAAAGCCATAAGCTTTGTGAGCATGTGATAGACAAGTATACCTCAAAATTTCAATGTACGATTTTTGGTGAAAAGTACTATTATACCCCTACGAAACTTCGAATGGTGATTTGAGGCACCAAACAATGTCGGAATGCATTGGAACCAAAGCCATAAGCTTTGTGAGCATGTGACAGACAAGAATACATCAAAATCCCAATGTACGATTTTCTGTGAAAATGACAACTATATCCCTACGAAACTTCGAATGGTGATTTGAGGCACCAAACGATGTCGGAATGCATTGGAACCAAAGCCATAAGCTTTGTGAGCATGTGATAGACAAGAATACCTCAAAATCCCAATGTACGATTTTCGGTGAAAATTACAACTATACCCCAACGAAACTTCGAATGGTGATTTGGGGCACCAAACGATGTCGGAATGCATTGGAACCAAAGCAATAAGCTTTGTGAGCATGTGATAGACAAGAATACCTCAAAATCCCAATGTACGATTTTTGGTGAAAATTACAACTATACCCCTACGAAACTTCGAATGGTGATTTGAGGCACCAAACGATGTCGGAATGCATTGGAACCAAAGTCATAAGCTTTGTGAGCATGTGATAGACAAGAATACCTCAAAATCCCATTGTACGATTTTCGGTGAAAATTACAACTATACCCCTACGAAACTTCGAATGGTGATTTGAGGCACCAAACGATGTCGGAATGCATTGGAACCAAAGCCATAAGCTTTGTGAGCATTTGATAGACAATAATACCTCAAAATCTCAATGTACGATTTTCGGTGAAAATTACAACTATACCCCTACGAAACTTCGAATGGTGATTTGAGGCACCAAACGATGTCGGAATGCATTGGAACCAAAGCAATAAGCTTTGTGAGCATGTGATAGACAAGAATACCTCAAAATCCCAATGTACGATTTTCGGTGAAAATTACAACTATACCCCAACGAAACTTCGAATGGTGATTTGGGGCACCAAACGATGTCGGAATGCATTGGAACCAAAGCAATAAGCTTTGTGAGCATGTGATAGACAAGAATACCTCAAAATCCCAATGTACGATTTTCGGTGAAAATTACAACTATACCCCTACGAAACTTCGAATGGTGATTTGGGGCACCAAACGATGTCGGAATGCATTGGAACCAAAGCCATAAGCTTTGTGAGCATTTGATAGAGAAGAATACCTCAAAATCCTAATGTACGATTTTCGATGAAAATTACAACTATACCCCTACGAAACTTCGAATGGTGATTTGAGGCACCAAACGATGTCGGAATGCATTGGAACCAAAGCAATAAGCTTTGTGAGCATGTGATAAACAAGAATACCTCAAAATCCCAATGTACGATTTTCGGTGAAAATTACAACTATACCCCCTATGAAACGTCGAATGGTGATTTGAGGCACCAAACGATGTCGGAATGCATTGGAACCAAAGACATAAGCTTTGTGAGCATGTGATAGACAAGAATACCTAAAAATCCCAATGTACGATTTTCGGTAAAAATTACAACTATACCCCTACGAAACGTCGAATGGTGATTTGAGGCACCAAACGATGTCGGAATGCATTGGAACCAATGCCATAAGCTTTGTGAGCATGTGATAGACAATAATACCTCAAAATCCCAATGTACGATTTTCGGTGAAAAGTACTACTATACCCCTAGAAAACTTCGAATGGTGATTTGAGGCACCAAACGATGTTGGAATGCATTGGAACCAAAGCCATAAGATTTGTGAGCATGTGATAGAAAAGAATAACTCATAATCCCATTGTACGGTTTTCGGTGAAAATTACAACTATACCCCTACGAAACTTCGAATGGTGATTTGAGGCACCAAACGATGTCGGAATGCATTGGAATCAAAGCCATAAGCTTTGTGAGCATGTGATAGACAAGAATACCTCAAAATCCTAATGTACGATTTTCACTGAAAATTGCAACTATACCCCTACGAAACTTCGAATGGTGATTTGAGGCACCAAACCGATGTCGGAATGCATTGGAACCAAAGCCATAAGCTTTGTGAGCATGTGATAGAAAAGAATACCTCATAATCCCATTGTACGGTTTTCGGTGAAAATTACAACTATACCCCTACGAAACTTCGAATGGTGATTTCAGGCACCAAACGATGTCGGAATGCATTGGAACCAAAGCCATAAGCTTTGTGAGCATGTGATAGACAAGAATACCTCAAAATTTCAATGTACGATTTTTGGTGAAAAGTACTATTATACCCCTACGAAACTTCGAAAGGTGATTTGAGGCACCAAACAATGTCGGAATACATTGGAACCAAAGCCATAAGCTTTGTGAGCATGTGATAGACAAGAATACCTCAAAATCCTAATGTACGATTTTCACTGAAAATTACAACTATACCCCAACGAAACTTCGAATGGTGATTTGGGGCTCCAAACGATGTCGGAATGCATTGGAACCAAAGCGATAAGCTTTGTGAGCATGTGATAGACAAGAATACCTCAAAATCCCAATGTACGATTTTCGGTGAAAATTACAACTATACCCCTACGAAACTTCGAATGGTGATTTGAGGAACCAAACGATGTCGGAATGCATTGGAACCAAAGCCATAAGCTTTGTGAGCATGTGATAGACAAGAATAGCTCAAAATCCCAATGCACGATTTTCGGTGAAAATTACAACTATACCCCTACGAAACTTCGAATGGTGATTTGAGGCACCAAACGATGTCGGAATGCATTGGAACCAAAGCAATAAGCTTTGTGAGCATGTGATAGACAATAATACCTCGAAATCCCAATGTACGATTTTCGGTGAAAAGTACTACTATACCCCTACAAAACTTCGAATGGTGATTTGAGGCACCAAACGATGTCGGAATGCATTGGAACCAAAGCCATAAGCTTTGTGAGCATGTGATAGACAAGAATACCTCAAAATCCTAATGTACGATTTTCGATGAAAATTACAACTATACCCCTACGAAACTTCGAATGGTGATTTGAGGCACCAAACGATGTCGGAATGCATTGGAACCAAAGCAATAAGCTTTGTGAGCATGTGATAGACAAGAATACCTCAAAATCCCAATGTACGATTTTCGGTGAAAATTACAACTATACCCCTACGAAATGTCGAATGGTGATTTGAGGCACCAAACGATGTCGGAATGCATTGGAACCAAAGACATAAGCTTTGTGAGCATGTGATAGACAAGAATACCTAAAAATCCCAATGTACGATTTTCGGTAAAAATTACAACTATACCCCTACGAAACGTCGAATGGTGATTTGAGGCACCAAACGATGTCGGAATGCATTGGAACCAAAGCCATAAGCTTTGTGAGCATGTGATAGACAATAATACCTCAAAATCCCAATGTAAGATTTTCGGTGAAAAGTACTACTATACCCCTAGAAAACTTCGAATGGTGATTTGAGGCACCAAACGATGTTGGAATGCATTGGAACCAAAGCCATAAGATTTGTGAGCATGTGATAGAAAAGAATACCTCATAATCCCATTGTACGGTTTTCGGTGAAAATTACAACTATACCCCTACGAAACTTCGAATGGTGATTTGAGGCACCAAACGATGTCGGAATGCATTGGAATCAAAGCCATAAGCTTTGTGAGCATGTGATAGACAAGAATACCTCAAAATTTCAATGTACGATTTTTGGTGAAAAGTACTATTATACCCCTACGAAACTTCGAATGGTGATTTTAGGCACCAAACGATGTCGGAATGCATTGGAACCAAAGCCATAAGCTTTGTGAGCATTTGATAGACAAGAATACCTCAAAATCCCAATGAACGATTTTCGGTGAAAATTACAACTATACCCCTACAAAACTTCGAATGGTGATTTGAGGCACCAAACGATGTCGGAATGCATTGGAACCAAAGCCATAAGCTTTGTGAGCATGTGATAGACAAAAATACCTCAAAATCCTAATGTACGATTTTCGATGAAAATTACAACTATACCCTACGAAACTTCGAATGGTGATTTGAGGCACCAAACGATGTCTGAATGCATTGGAACCAAAGCCATAAGCTTTGTGAGCATGTGATAGACAAGAATACCTCAAAATCCCAATGTACGATTTTTGGTGAAAATTACAACTATACCCCTACGAAACTTCGAATGGTCATTTGAGGCACCAAACGATGTCGAAATGCATTGGAACCAAAGACATAAGCTTTGTGAGCATGTGATAGACAAGAATACCTAAAAATCCCAATGTACGATTTTCGGTAAAAATTACAACTATACATACCCCTATGAAACTTCGAATGGTGATTTGAGGCACCAAACGATGTCGGAATGCATTGGAACCAAAGCCATAAGCTTTGTGAGCATGTGATAGACAATAATACCTCGAAATCCCAATGTACGATTTTCGGTGAAAAAGTACTACTATACCCCTACGAAACTTCGAATGGTGATTTGAGGCACCAAACGATGTCGGAATACATTGGAACCAAAGCCATATGCTTTGTGAGCATTTGATAGACAAGAATACCTCAAAATCCCAATGAACGATTTTCGGTGAAAATTACAACTATACCCCTACAAAACTTCAAATGGTGATTTGAGGCACCAAACGATGTCGGAATGCATTGGAACCAAAGCCATAAGCTTTGTGAGCATGTGATAGACAAGAATACCTCAAAATCCTAATGTACGATTTTCGATGAAAATTACAACTATACCCCTACGAAACTTCGAATGGTGATTTGAGGCACCAAACGATGTCGGAATGCATTGGAACCAAAGCCATAAGCTTTGTGATCATGTGATAGACAAGAATACCTCAAAATCCCAATGTACGATTTTTGGTGAAAATTACAACTATACCCCTACGAAACTTCGAATGGTCATTTGAGGCACCAAACGATGTCGGAATGCATTGGAACCAAAGACATAAGCTTTGTGAGCATGTGATAGACAAGAATACCTCAAAATCCCAATGTACGATTTTCGGTGAAAAGTAATACTATACCCCTACGAAACATCGAATGGTGATTTGAGGCACCAAACGATGTCGGAATGCATTGGAACCAAAGCCATAAGCTTTGTGAGCATGTGATAGAAAAGAATACCTCATAATCCCATTGTACGGTTTTCGGTGAAAATTACAACTATACCCCTACGAAACTTCGAATGGTGATTTCAGGCACCAAACGATGTCGGAATGCATTGGAACCAAAGCCATAAGCTTTGTGAGCATGTGATAGACAAGAATACCTCAAAATTTCAATGTACGATTTTTTGTGAAAAGTACTATTATACCCCTACGAAACTTCGAATGGTGATTTGAGGCACCAAACAATGTCGGAATACATTGGAACCAAAGCCATAAGCTTTGTGAGCATGTGATAGACAAGAATACCTCAAAATCCTAATGTACGATTTTCACTGAAAATTAAAACTATACCCCAACGAAACTTCGAATGGTGATTTCGGGCTCCAAACGATGTCGGAATGCATTGGAACCAAAGCGATAAGCTTTGTGAGCATGTGATAGACAAGAATACCTCAAAATCCCAATGTACGATTTTCGGTGAAAATTACAACTATACCCCTACGAAACTTCGAATGGTGATTTGAGGAACCAAACGATGTCGGAATGCATTGGAACCAAAGCCATAAGCTTTGTGAGCATGTGATAGACAAGAATAGCTCAAAATCCCAATGCACGATTTTCGGTGAAAATTACAACTATACCCCTACGAAACTTCGAATGGTGATTTGAGGCACCAAACGATGTCGGAATGCATTGGAACCAAAGCAATAAGCTTTGTGAGCATGTGATAGACAATAATACCTCGAAATTCCAATGTACGATTTTCGGTGAAAAGTACTACTATACCCCTACAAAACTTCGAATGGTGATTTGAGGCACCAAACGATGTCGGAATGCATTGGAACCAAAGCCATAAGCATTGTGAGCATGTGATAGACAAGAATACCTCAAAATCCTAATGTACGATTTTCGATGAAAATTACAACTATACCCCTACGAAACTTCGAATGGTGATTTGAGGCACCAAACGATGTCGGAATGCATTGGAACCAAAGCAATAAGCTTTGTGAGCATGTGATAGACAAGAATACCTCAAAATCCCAATGTACGATTTTCGGTGAAAATTACAACTATACCCCTACGAAATGTCGAATGGTGATTTGAGGCACCAAACGATGTCGGAATGCATTGGAACCAAAGACATAAGCTTTGTGAGCATGTGATAGACAAGAATACCTAAAAATCCCAATGTACGATTTTCGGTAAAAATTACAACTATACCCCTACGAAACGTCGAATGGTGATTTGAGGCACCAAACGATGTCGGAATGCATTGGAACCAAAGCCATAAGCTTTGTGAGCATGTGATAGACAATAATACCTCAAAATCCCAATGTAAGATTTTCGGTGAAAAGTACTACTATACCCCAACGAAACTTCGAATGGTGATTTGAGGCACCAAACGATGTCGGAATGCATTGGAACCAAAGCCATAAGATTTGTGAGCATGTGATAGAAAAGAATACCTCATAATCCCATTGTACGGTTTTCGGTGAAAATTACAACTATACCCCTACGAAACTTCGAATGGTGATTTGAGGCACCAAACGATGTCGGAATGCATTGGAACCAAAGCCATAAGCTTTGTGAGCATGTGATAGATAAGAATAGCTCAAAATCCCAATGCACGATTTTTGGTGAAAATTACAACTATACCCCTACGAAACTTCGAATGGTGATTTGAGGCACCAAACGATGTCGGAATGCATTGGAACCAAAGCCATAAGCTTTGTGAGCATGTGATAGACAAGAATAGCTCAAAATCCCAATGTACGATTTTCGGTGAAAATTACAACTATACCCCTACGAAACTTCGAATGGTGATTTGGGGCACCAAACGATGTCGGAATGCATTGGAACCAAAGCCATAAGCTTTGTGAGCATTTGATAGACAAGAATACCTCAAAATCCCAATGTACGATTTTCGGTGAAAATGACAACTATACCCCTACGAAACTTCGAATGGTGATTTGAGGCACCAAACGATGTCGGAATGCATTGGAACCAAAGCAATAAGCTTTGTGAACATGTGATAGACAAGAATACATCATAATCCCAATGTACGATTTTCGATAAAAATTACAACTATACCCCAACGAAACTTCGAATGGTGATTTGGGGCTCCAAACGATGTCGGAATGCATTAGAACCAAAGCGATAAGCTTTGTGAGCATGTGATAGACAAGAATACCTCAAAATTCCAATGTACGATTTTCGGTGAAAATTACAACTATACCCCTACGAAACTTCGAATGGTGATTTGAGGAACCAAACGATGTCGGAATGCATTGGAACCAAAGCCATAAGCTTTGTGAGCATGTGATAGACAAGAATAGCTCAAAATCCCAATGCACGAGTTTTGGTAAAAATTACAACTATACCCCTACAAAACTTCGAATGGTGATTTGAGGCACCAAACGATGTCGGAATGCATTGGAACCAAAGTCATAAGCTTTGTGAGCATGTGATAGACAAGAATACCTCAAAATCCCAATGTACGATTTTCGGTGAAAATTACAACTATACCCCTACGAAACTTCGAATGGTGATTTGAGGCACCAAACGATGTCGGAATGCATTGGAACCAAAGCCATAAGCTTTGTGAGCATTTGATAGACAATAATACCTCAAAATCTCAATGTACGATTTTCGGTGAAAATTACAACTATACCCCTACGAAACTTCGAATGGTGATTTTAGGCACCAAACGATGTCGGAATGCATTGGAACCAAAGCCATAAGCTTTGTGAGCATTTGATAGACAAGAATACCTCAAAATCCCAATGAACGATTTTCGGTGAAAATTACAACTATACCCCTACAAAACTTCGAATGGTGATTTGAGGCACCAAACGATGTCGGAATGCATTGGAACCAAAGCCATAAGCTTTGTGAGCATGTGATAGACAAAAATACCTCAAAATCCTAATGTACGATTTTCGATGAAAATTACAACTATACCCTACGAAACTTCGAATGGTGATTTGAGGCACCAAACGATGTCTGAATGCATTGGAACCAAAGCCATAAGCTTTGTGAGCATGTGATAGACAAGAATACCTCAAAATCCCAATGTACGATTTTTGGTGAAAATTACAACTATACCCCTACGAAACTTCGAATGGTCATTTGAGGCACCAAACGATGTCGGAATGCATTGGAACCAAAGACATAAGCTTTGTGAGCATGTGATAGACAAGAATACCTAAAAATCCCAATGTACGATTTTCGGTAAAAATTACAACTATACATACCCCTATGAAACTTCGAATGGTGATTTGAGGCACCAAACGATGTCGGATTGCATTGGAACCAAAGCCATAAGCTTTGTGAGCATGTGATAGACAATAATACCTCGAAATCCCAATGTACGATTTTCGGTGAAAAAGTACTACTATACCCCTACGAAACTTCGAATGGTGATTTGAGGCACCAAACGATTTCGGAATACATTGGAACCAAAGCCATATGCTTTGTGAGCATTTGATAGACAAGAATACCTCAAAATCCCAATGAACGATTTTCGGTGAAAATTACAACTATACCCCTACAAAACTTCGAATGGTGATTTGAGGCACCAAACGATGTCGGAATGCATTGGAACCAAAGCCATAAGCTTTGTGAGCATGTGATAGACAAGAATACCTCAAAATCCCAATGTACGATTTTCGGTGAAAAGTACTACTATACCCCTACGAAACATCGAATGGTGATTTGAGGCACCAAACGATGTCGGAATGCATTGGAACCAAAGCCATAAGCTTTGTGAGCATGTGATAGAAAAGAATACCTCATAATCCCATTGTACGATTTTTGGTGAAAATTACAACTATACCCCTACGAAACTTCGAATGGTCATTTGAGGCACCAAACCATGTCGGAATGCATTGGAACCAAAGACATAAGCTTTGTGAGCATGTGATAGACAAGAATACCTCAAAATTTCAATGTACGATTTTTTGTGAAAAGTACTATTATACCCCTACGAAACTTCGAATGGTGATTTGAGGCATCAAACAATGTCGGAATACATTGGAATCAAAGCCATAAGCTTTGTGAGCATGTGATAGACAAGAATACCTCAAAATCCTAATGTACGATTTTCACTGAAAATTAAAACTATACCCCAACGAAACTTCGAATGGTGATTTGGGGCTCCAAACGATGTCGGAATGCATTGGAACCAAAGCGATAAGCTTTGTGAGCATGTGATAGACAAGAATACCTCAAAATCCCAATGTACGATTTTCGGTGAAAATTACAACTATACCCCTACGAAACTTCGAATGGTGATTTGAGGAACCAAACGATGTCGGAATGCATTGGAACCAAAGCCATAAGCTTTGTGAGCATGTGATAGACAAAAATACCTCAAAATCCTAATGTACGATTTTCGATGAAAATTACAACTATACCCCTACGAAACTTCGAATGGTCATTTGAGGCACCAAACGATGTCGGAATGCATTGGAACCAAAGACATAAGCTTTGTGAGCATGTGATAGACAAGAATACCTAAAAATCCCAATGTACGATTTTCGGTAAAAATTACAACTATACATACCCCTATGAAACTTCGAATGGTGATTTGAGGCACCAAACGATGTCGGAATGCATTGGAACCAAAGCCATAAGCTTTGTGAGCATGTGATAGACAATAATACCTCGAAATCCCAATGTACGATTTTCGGTGAAAATTACAACTATACCCCTACAAAACTTCGAATGGTGATTTGAGGCACCAAACGATGTCGGAATGCATTGGAACCAAAGCCATAAGCTTTGTGAGCATGTGATAGACAAGAATACATCAAAATCCCAATGTACGATTTTCGGTGAAAATGACAACTATATCCCTACGAAACTTCGAATGGTGATTTGAGGCACCAAACGATGTCGGAATGCATTGGAACCAAAGCCATAAGCTTTGTGAGCATGTGATAGACAAGAATACCTCAAAATCCCAATGTACGATTTTCGGTGAAAATTACAACTATACCCCAACGAAACTTCGAATGGTGATTTGGGGCACCAAACGATGTCGGAATGCATTGGAACCAAAGCAATAAGCTTTGTGAGCATGTGATAGACAAGAATACCTCAAAATCCCAATGTACGATTTTTGGTGAAAATTACAACTATACCCCTACGAAACTTCGAATGGTGATTTGAGGCACCAAACGATGTCGGAATGCATTGGAACCAAAGTCATAAGCTTTGTGAGCATGTGATAGACAAGAATACCTCAAAATCCCAATGTACGATTTTCGGTGAAAATTACAACTATACCCCTACGAAACTTCGAATGGTGATTTCAGGCACCAAACGATGTCGGAATGCATTGGAACCAAAGCCATAAGCTTTGTGAGCATGTGATAGACAAGAATACCTCAAAATTTCAATGTACGATTTTTTGTGAAAAGTACTATTATACCCCTACGAAACTTCGAATGGTGATTTGAGGCACCAAACAATGTCGGAATACATTGGAACCAAAGCCATAAGCTTTGTGAGCATGTGATAGACAAGAATACCTCAAAATCCTAATGTACGATTTTCACTGAAAATTAAAACTATACCCCAACGAAACTTCGAATGGTGATTTCGGGCTCCAAACGATGTCGGAATGCATTGGAACCAAAGCGATAAGCTTTGTGAGCATGTGATAGACAAGAATACCTCAAAATCCCAATGTACGATTTTCGGTGAAAATTACAACTATACCCCTACGAAACTTCGAATGGTGATTTGAGGAACCAAACGATGTCGGAATGCATTGGAACCAAAGCCATAAGCTTTGTGAGCATGTGATAGACAAGAATAGCTCAAAATCCCAATGCACGATTTTCGGTGAAAATTACAACTATACCCCTACGAAACTTCGAATGGTGATTTGAGGCACCAAACGATGTCGGAATGCATTGGAACCAAAGCAATAAGCTTTGTGAGCATGTGATAGACAATAATACCTCGAAATCCCAATGTACGATTTTCGGTGAAAAGTACTACTATACCCCTACAAAACTTCGAATGGTGATTTGAGGCACCAAACGATGTCGGAATGCATTGGAACCAAAGCCATAAGCTTTGTGAGCATGTGATAGACAAGAATACCTCAAAATCCTAATGTACGATTTTCGATGAAAATTACAACTATACCCCTACGAAACTTCGAATGGTGATTTGAGGCACCAAACGATGTCGGAATGCATTGGAACCAAAGCAATAAGCTTTGTGAGCATGTGATAGACAAGAATACCTCAAAATCCCAATGTACGATTTTCGGTGAAAATTACAACTATACCCCTACGAAATGTCGAATGGTGATTTGAGGCACCAAACGATGTCGGAATGCATTGGAACCAAAGACATAAGCTTTGTGAGCATGTGATAGACAAGAATACCTAAAAATCCCAATGTACGATTTTCGGTAAAAATTACAACTATACCCCTACGAAACGTCGAATGGTGATTTGAGGCACCAAACGATGTCGGAATGCATTGGAACCAAAGCCATAAGCTTTGTGAGCATGTGATAGACAATAATACCTCAAAATCCCAATGTAAGATTTTCGGTGAAAAGTACTACTATACCCCAACGAAACTTCGAATGGTGATTTGAGGCACCAAACGATGTCGGAATGCATTGGAACCAAAGCCATAAGATTTGTGAGCATGTGATAGAAAAGAATACCTCATAATCCCATTGTACGGTTTTCGGTGAAAATTACAACTATACCCCTACGAAACTTCGAATGGTGATTTGAGGCACCAAACGATGTCGGAATGCATTGGAACCAAAGCCATAAGCTTTGTGAGCATGTGATAGATAAGAATAGCTCAAAATCCCAATGCACGATTTTTGGTGAAAATTACAACTATACCCCTACGAAACTTCGAATGGTGATTTGAGGCACCAAACGATGTCGGAATGCATTGGAACCAAAGCCATAAGCTTTGTGAGCATGTGATAGACAAGAATAGCTCAAAATCCCAATGTACGATTTTCGGTGAAAATTACAACTATACCCCTACGAAACTTCGAATGGTGATTTGGGGCACCAAACGATGTCGGAATGCATTGGAACCAAAGCCATAAGCTTTGTGAGCATTTGATAGACAAGAATACCTCAAAATCCCAATGTACGATTTTCGGTGAAAATGACAACTATACCCCTACGAAACTTCGAATGGTGATTTGAGGCACCAAACGATGTCGGAATGCATTGGAACCAAAGCAATAAGCTTTGTGAACATGTGATAGACAAGAATACATCATAATCCCAATGTACGATTTTCGATAAAAATTACAACTATACCCCAACGAAACTTCGAATGGTGATTTGGGGCTCCAAACGATGTCGGAATGCATTAGAACCAAAGCGATAAGCTTTGTGAGCATGTGATAGACAAGAATACCTCAAAATTCCAATGTACGATTTTCGGTGAAAATTACAACTATACCCCTACGAAACTTCGAATGGTGATTTGAGGAACCAAACGATGTCGGAATGCATTGGAACCAAAGCCATAAGCTTTGTGAGCATGTGATAGACAAGAATAGCTCAAAATCCCAATGCACGAGTTTTGGTAAAAATTACAACTATACCCCTACAAAACTTCGAATGGTGATTTGAGGCACCAAACGATGTCGGAATGCATTGGAACCAAAGTCATAAGCTTTGTGAGCATGTGATAGACAAGAATACCTCAAAATCCCAATGTACGATTTTCGGTGAAAATTACAACTATACCCCTACGAAACTTCGAATGGTGATTTGAGGCACCAAACGATGTCGGAATGCATTGGAACCAAAGCCATAAGCTTTGTGAGCATTTGATAGACAATAATACCTCAAAATCTCAATGTACGATTTTCGGTGAAAATTACAACTATACCCCTACGAAACTTCGAATGGTGATTTTAGGCACCAAACGATGTCGGAATGCATTGGAACCAAAGCCATAAGCTTTGTGAGCATTTGATAGACAAGAATACCTCAAAATCCCAATGAACGATTTTCGGTGAAAATTACAACTATACCCCTACAAAACTTCGAATGGTGATTTGAGGCACCAAACGATGTCGGAATGCATTGGAACCAAAGCCATAAGCTTTGTGAGCATGTGATAGACAAAAATACCTCAAAATCCTAATGTACGATTTTCGATGAAAATTACAACTATACCCTACGAAACTTCGAATGGTGATTTGAGGCACCAAACGATGTCTGAATGCATTGGAACCAAAGCCATAAGCTTTGTGAGCATGTGATAGACAAGAATACCTCAAAATCCCAATGTACGATTTTTGGTGAAAATTACAACTATACCCCTACGAAACTTCGAATGGTCATTTGAGGCACCAAACGATGTCGGAATGCATTGGAACCAAAGACATAAGCTTTGTGAGCATGTGATAGACAAGAATACCTAAAAATCCCAATGTACGATTTTCGGTAAAAATTACAACTATACATACCCCTATGAAACTTCGAATGGTGATTTGAGGCACCAAACGATGTCGGATTGCATTGGAACCAAAGCCATAAGCTTTGTGAGCATGTGATAGACAATAATACCTCGAAATCCCAATGTACGATTTTCGGTGAAAAAGTACTACTATACCCCTACGAAACTTCGAATGGTGATTTGAGGCACCAAACGATTTCGGAATACATTGGAACCAAAGCCATATGCTTTGTGAGCATTTGATAGACAAGAATACCTCAAAATCCCAATGAACGATTTTCGGTGAAAATTACAACTATACCCCTACAAAACTTCGAATGGTGATTTGAGGCACCAAACGATGTCGGAATGCATTGGAACCAAAGCCATAAGCTTTGTGAGCATGTGATAGACAAGAATACCTCAAAATCCCAATGTACGATTTTCGGTGAAAAGTACTACTATACCCCTACGAAACATCGAATGGTGATTTGAGGCACCAAACGATGTCGGAATGCATTGGAACCAAAGCCATAAGCTTTGTGAGCATGTGATAGAAAAGAATACCTCATAATCCCATTGTACGATTTTTGGTGAAAATTACAACTATACCCCTACGAAACTTCGAATGGTCATTTGAGGCACCAAACCATGTCGGAATGCATTGGAACCAAAGACATAAGCTTTGTGAGCATGTGATAGACAAGAATACCTCAAAATTTCAATGTACGATTTTTTGTGAAAAGTACTATTATACCCCTACGAAACTTCGAATGGTGATTTTAGGCATCAAACAATGTCGGAATACATTGGAATCAAAGCCATAAGCTTTGTGAGCATGTGATAGACAAGAATACCTCAAAATCCTAATGTACGATTTTCACTGAAAATTAAAACTATACCCCAACGAAACTTCGAATGGTGATTTGGGGCTCCAAACGATGTCGGAATGCATTGGAACCAAAGCGATAAGCTTTGTGAGCATGTGATAGACAAGAATACCTCAAAATCCCAATGTACGATTTTCGGTGAAAATTACAACTATACCCCTACGAAACTTCGAATGGTGATTTGAGGAACCAAACGATGTCGGAATGCATTGGAACCAAAGCCATAAGCTTTGTGAGCATGTGATAGACAAAAATACCTCAAAATCCTAATGTACGATTTTCGATGAAAATTACAACTATACCCCTACGAAACTTCGAATGGTCATTTGAGGCACCAAACGATGTCGGAATGCATTGGAACCAAAGACATAAGCTTTGTGAGCATGTGATAGACAAGAATACCTAAAAATCCCAATGTACGATTTTCGGTAAAAATTACAACTATACATACCCCTATGAAACTTCGAATGGTGATTTGAGGCACCAAACGATGTCGGAATGCATTGGAACCAAAGCCATAAGCTTTGTGAGCATGTGATAGACAAGAATACCTCAAAATCCCAATGTACGATTTTCGGTGAAAATTACAACTATACCCCTACGAAACTTCGAATGGTGATTTCAGGCACCAAACGATGTCGGAATGCATTGGAACCAAAGCCATAAGCTTTGTGAGCATGTGATAGACAAGAATACCTCAAAATCCCAATGTACGATTTTCGGTGAAAATTACAACTATACCCCTACGAAACTTCGAATGGTGATTTCAGGCACCAAACGATGTCGGAATGCATTGGAACCAAAGCCATAAGCTTTGTGAGCATGTGATAGACAAGAATACCTCAAAATTTCAATGTACGATTTTTTGTGAAAAGTACTATTATACCCCTACGAAACTTCGAATGGTGATTTGAGGCACCAAACAATGTCGGAATACATTGGAACCAAAGCCATAAGCTTTGTGAGCATGTGATAGACAAGAATACCTCAAAATCCTAATGTACGATTTTCACTGAAAATTAAAACTATACCCCAACGAAACTTCGAATGGTGATTTCGGGCTCCAAACGATGTCGGAATGCATTGGAACCAAAGCGATAAGCTTTGTGAGCATGTGATAGACAAGAATACCTCAAAATCCCAATGTACGATTTTCGGTGAAAATTACAACTATACCCCTACGAAACTTCGAATGGTGATTTGAGGAACCAAACGATGTCGGAATGCATTGGAACCAAAGCCATAAGCTTTGTGAGCATGTGATAGACAAGAATAGCTCAAAATCCCAATGCACGATTTTCGGTGAAAATTACAACTATACCCCTACGAAACTTCGAATGGTGATTTGAGGCACCAAACGATGTCGGAATGCATTGGAACCAAAGCAATAAGCTTTGTGAGCATGTGATAGACAATAATACCTCGAAATCCCAATGTACGATTTTCGGTGAAAAGTACTACTATACCCCTACAAAACTTCGAATGGTGATTTGAGGCACCAAACGATGTCGGAATGCATTGGAACCAAAGCCATAAGCTTTGTGAGCATGTGATAGACAAGAATACCTCAAAATCCTAATGTACGATTTTCGATGAAAATTACAACTATACCCCTACGAAACTTCGAATGGTGATTTGAGGCACCAAACGATGTCGGAATGCATTGGAACCAAAGCAATAAGCTTTGTGAGCATGTGATAGACAAGAATACCTCAAAATCCCAATGTACGATTTTCGGTGAAAATTACAACTATACCCCTACGAAATGTCGAATGGTGATTTGAGGCACCAAACGATGTCGGAATGCATTGGAACCAAAGACATAAGCTTTGTGAGCATGTGATAGACAAGAATACCTAAAAATCCCAATGTACGATTTTCGGTAAAAATTACAACTATACCCCTACGAAACGTCGAATGGTGATTTGAGGCACCAAACGATGTCGGAATGCATTGGAACCAAAGCCATAAGCTTTGTGAGCATGTGATAGACAATAATACCTCAAAATCCCAATGTAAGATTTTCGGTGAAAAGTACTACTATACCCCAACGAAACTTCGAATGGTGATTTGAGGCACCAAACGATGTCGGAATGCATTGGAACCAAAGCCATAAGATTTGTGAGCATGTGATAGAAAAGAATACCTCATAATCCCATTGTACGGTTTTCGGTGAAAATTACAACTATACCCCTACGAAACTTCGAATGGTGATTTGAGGCACCAAACGATGTCGGAATGCATTGGAACCAAAGCCATAAGCTTTGTGAGCATGTGATAGATAAGAATAGCTCAAAATCCCAATGCACGATTTTTGGTGAAAATTACAACTATACCCCTACGAAACTTCGAATGGTGATTTGAGGCACCAAACGATGTCGGAATGCATTGGAACCAAAGCCATAAGCTTTGTGAGCATGTGATAGACAAGAATAGCTCAAAATCCCAATGTACGATTTTCGGTGAAAATTACAACTATACCCCTACGAAACTTCGAATGGTGATTTGGGGCACCAAACGATGTCGGAATGCATTGGAACCAAAGCCATAAGCTTTGTGAGCATTTGATAGACAAGAATACCTCAAAATCCCAATGTACGATTTTCGGTGAAAATGACAACTATACCCCTACGAAACTTCGAATGGTGATTTGAGGCACCAAACGATGTCGGAATGCATTGGAACCAAAGCAATAAGCTTTGTGAACATGTGATAGACAAGAATACATCATAATCCCAATGTACGATTTTCGATAAAAATTACAACTATACCCCAACGAAACTTCGAATGGTGATTTGGGGCTCCAAACGATGTCGGAATGCATTAGAACCAAAGCGATAAGCTTTGTGAGCATGTGATAGACAAGAATACCTCAAAATTCCAATGTACGATTTTCGGTGAAAATTACAACTATACCCCTACGAAACTTCGAATGGTGATTTGAGGAACCAAACGATGTCGGAATGCATTGGAACCAAAGCCATAAGCTTTGTGAGCATGTGATAGACAAGAATAGCTCAAAATCCCAATGCACGAGTTTTGGTAAAAATTACAACTATACCCCTACAAAACTTCGAATGGTGATTTGAGGCACCAAACGATGTCGGAATGCATTGGAACCAAAGTCATAAGCTTTGTGAGCATGTGATAGACAAGAATACCTCAAAATCCCAATGTACGATTTTCGGTGAAAATTACAACTATACCCCTACGAAACTTCGAATGGTGATTTGAGGCACCAAACGATGTCGGAATGCATTGGAACCAAAGCCATAAGCTTTGTGAGCATTTGATAGACAATAATACCTCAAAATCTCAATGTACGATTTTCGGTGAAAATTACAACTATACCCCTACGAAACTTCGAATGGTGATTTTAGGCACCAAACGATGTCGGAATGCATTGGAACCAAAGCCATAAGCTTTGTGAGCATTTGATAGACAAGAATACCTCAAAATCCCAATGAACGATTTTCGGTGAAAATTACAACTATACCCCTACAAAACTTCGAATGGTGATTTGAGGCACCAAACGATGTCGGAATGCATTGGAACCAAAGCCATAAGCTTTGTGAGCATGTGATAGACAAAAATACCTCAAAATCCTAATGTACGATTTTCGATGAAAATTACAACTATACCCTACGAAACTTCGAATGGTGATTTGAGGCACCAAACGATGTCTGAATGCATTGGAACCAAAGCCATAAGCTTTGTGAGCATGTGATAGACAAGAATACCTCAAAATCCCAATGTACGATTTTTGGTGAAAATTACAACTATACCCCTACGAAACTTCGAATGGTCATTTGAGGCACCAAACGATGTCGGAATGCATTGGAACCAAAGACATAAGCTTTGTGAGCATGTGATAGACAAGAATACCTAAAAATCCCAATGTACGATTTTCGGTAAAAATTACAACTATACATACCCCTATGAAACTTCGAATGGTGATTTGAGGCACCAAACGATGTCGGATTGCATTGGAACCAAAGCCATAAGCTTTGTGAGCATGTGATAGACAATAATACCTCGAAATCCCAATGTACGATTTTCGGTGAAAAAGTACTACTATACCCCTACGAAACTTCGAATGGTGATTTGAGGCACCAAACGATTTCGGAATACATTGGAACCAAAGCCATATGCTTTGTGAGCATTTGATAGACAAGAATACCTCAAAATCCCAATGAACGATTTTCGGTGAAAATTACAACTATACCCCTACAAAACTTCGAATGGTGATTTGAGGCACCAAACGATGTCGGAATGCATTGGAACCAAAGCCATAAGCTTTGTGAGCATGTGATAGACAAGAATACCTCAAAATCCCAATGTACGATTTTCGGTGAAAAGTACTACTATACCCCTACGAAACATCGAATGGTGATTTGAGGCACCAAACGATGTCGGAATGCATTGGAACCAAAGCCATAAGCTTTGTGAGCATGTGATAGAAAAGAATACCTCATAATCCCATTGTACGATTTTTGGTGAAAATTACAACTATACCCCTACGAAACTTCGAATGGTCATTTGAGGCACCAAACCATGTCGGAATGCATTGGAACCAAAGACATAAGCTTTGTGAGCATGTGATAGACAAGAATACCTCAAAATTTCAATGTACGATTTTTTGTGAAAAGTACTATTATACCCCTACGAAACTTCGAATGGTGATTTTAGGCATCAAACAATGTCGGAATACATTGGAATCAAAGCCATAAGCTTTGTGAGCATGTGATAGACAAGAATACCTCAAAATCCTAATGTACGATTTTCACTGAAAATTAAAACTATACCCCAACGAAACTTCGAATGGTGATTTGGGGCTCCAAACGATGTCGGAATGCATTGGAACCAAAGCGATAAGCTTTGTGAGCATGTGATAGACAAGAATACCTCAAAATCCCAATGTACGATTTTCGGTGAAAATTACAACTATACCCCTACGAAACTTCGAATGGTGATTTGAGGAACCAAACGATGTCGGAATGCATTGGAACCAAAGCCATAAGCTTTGTGAGCATGTGATAGACAAAAATACCTCAAAATCCTAATGTACGATTTTCGATGAAAATTACAACTATACCCCTACGAAACTTCGAATGGTCATTTGAGGCACCAAACGATGTCGGAATGCATTGGAACCAAAGACATAAGCTTTGTGAGCATGTGATAGACAAGAATACCTAAAAATCCCAATGTACGATTTTCGGTAAAAATTACAACTATACATACCCCTATGAAACTTCGAATGGTGATTTGAGGCACCAAACGATGTCGGAATGCATTGGAACCAAAGCCATAAGCTTTGTGAGCATGTGATAGACAATAATACCTCGAAATCCCAATGTACAATTTTCGGTGAAAATTACAACTATACCCCTACAAAACTTCGAATGGTGATTTGAGGCACCAAACGATGTCGGAATGCATTGGAACCAAAGCCATAAGCTTTGTGAGCATGTGATAGACAAGAATACATCAAAATCCCAATGTACGATTTTCGGTGAAAATGACAACTATATCCCTACGAAACTTCGAATGGTGATTTGAGGCACCAAACGATGTCGGAATGCATTGGAACCAAAGCCATAAGCTTTGTGAGCATGTGATAGACAAGAATACCTCAAAATCCCAATGTACGATTTTCGGTGAAAATTACAACTATACCCCAACGAAACTTCGAATGGTGATTTGGGGCACCAAACGATGTCGGAATGCATTGGAACCAAAGCAATAAGCTTTGTGAGCATGTGATAGACAAGAATACCTCAAAATCCCAATGTACGATTTTTGGTGAAAATTACAACTATACCCCTACGAAACTTCGAATGGTGATTTGAGGCACCAAACGATGTCGGAATGCATTGGAACCAAAGTCATAAGCTTTGTGAGCATGTGATAGACAAGAATACCTCAAAATCCCAATGTACGATTTTCGGTGAAAATTACAACTATACCCCTACGAAACTTCGAATGGTGATTTGAGGCACCAAACGATGTCGGAATGCATTGGAACCAAAGCCATAAGCTTTGTGAGCATGTGATAGACAAGAATACCTAAAAATCCCAATGTACGATTTTCGGTAAAAATTACAACTATACATACCCCTATGAAACTTCGAATGGTGATTTGAGGCACCAAACGATGTCGGAATGCATTGGAACCAAAGCCATAAGCTTTGTGAGCATGTGATAGACAATAATACCTCGAAATCCCAATGTACGATTTTCGGTGAAAATTACAACTATACCCCTACAAAACTTCGAATGGTGATTTGAGGCACCAAACGATGTCGGAATGCATTGGAACCAAAGCCATAAGCTTTGTGAGCATGTGATAGACAAGAATACATCAAAATCCCAATGTACGATTTTCGGTGAAAATGACAACTATATCCCTACGAAACTTCGAATGGTGATTTGAGGCACCAAACGATGTCGGAATGCATTGGAACCAAAGCCATAAGCTTTGTGAGCATGTGATAGACAAGAATACCTCAAAATCCCAATGTACGATTTTCGGTGAAAATTACAACTATACCCCAACGAAACTTCGAATGGTGATTTGGGGCACCAAACGATGTCGGAATGCATTGGAACCAAAGCAATAAGCTTTGTGAGCATGTGATAGACAAGAATACCTCAAAATCCCAATGTACGATTTTTGGTGAAAATTACAACTATACCCCTACGAAACTTCGAATGGTGATTTGAGGCACCAAACGATGTCGGAATGCATTGGAACCAAAGTCATAAGCTTTGTGAGCATGTGATAGACAAGAATACCTCAAAATCCCAATGTACGATTTTCGGTGAAAATTACAACTATACCCCTACGAAACTTCGAATGGTGATTTGAGGCACCAAACGATGTCGGAATGCATTGGAACCAAAGCCATAAGCTTTGTGAGCATTTGATAGACAATAATACCTCAAAATCTCAATGTACGATTTTCGGTGAAAATTACAACTATACCCCTACGAAACTTCGAATGGTGATTTTAGGCACCAAACGATGTCGGAATGCATTGGAACCAAAGCCATAAGCTTTGTGAGCATTTGATAGACAAGAATACCTCAAAATCCCAATGAACGATTTTCGGTGAAAATTACAACTATACCCCTACAAAACTTCGAATGGTGATTTGAGGCACCAAACGATGTCGGAATGCATTGGAACCAAAGCCATAAGCTTTGTGAGCATGTGATAGACAAAAATACCTCAAAATCCTAATGTACGATTTTCGATGAAAATTACAACTATACCCTACGAAACTTCGAATGGTGATTTGAGGCACCAAACGATGTCTGAATGCATTGGAACCAAAGCCATAAGCTTTGTGAGCATGTGATAGACAAGAATACCTCAAAATCCCAATGTACGATTTTTGGTGAAAATTACAACTATACCCCTACGAAACTTCGAATGGTCATTTGAGGCACCAAACGATGTCGGAATGCATTGGAACCAAAGACATAAGCTTTGTGAGCATGTGATAGACAAGAATACCTAAAAATCCCAATGTACGATTTTCGATAAAAATTACAACTATACATACCCCTATGAAACTTCGAATGGTGATTTGAGGCACCAAACGATGTCGGAATGCATTGGAACCAAAGCCATAAGCTTTGTGAGCATGTGATAGACAATAATACCTCGAAATCCCAATGTACGATTTTCGGTGAAAAAGTACTACTATACCCCTACGAAACTTCGAATGGTGATTTGAGGCACCAAACGATGTCGGAATGCATTGGAACCAAAGCCATAAGCTTTGTGATCATGTGATAGACAAGAATACCTCAAAATCCCAATGTACGATTTTTGGTGAAAATTACAACTATACCCCTACGAAACTTCGAATGGTCATTTGAGGCACCAAACAATGTCGGAATGCATTGGAACCAAAGACATAAGCTTTGTGAGCATGTGATAGACAAGAATACCTCAAAATCCCAATGTACGATTTTCGGTGAAAAGTACTACTATACCCCTACGAAACATCGAATGGTGATTTGAGGCACCAAACGATGTCGGAATGCATTGGAACCAAAGCCATAAGCTTTGTGAGCATGTGATAGAAAAGAATACCTCATAATCCCATTGTACGGTTTTCGGTGAAAATTACAACTATACCCCTACGAAACTTCGAATGGTGATTTCAGGCACCAAACGATGTCGGAATGCATTGGAACCAAAGCCATAAGCTTTGTGAGCATGTGATAGACAAGAATACCTCAAAATTTCAATGTACGATTTTTTGTGAAAAGTACTATTATACCCCTACGAAACTTCGAATGGTGATTTGAGGCATCAAACAATGTCGGAATACATTGGAATCAAAGCCATAAGCTTTGTGAGCATGTGATAGACAAGAATACCTCAAAATCCTAATGTACGATTTTCACTGAAAATTAAAACTATACCCCAACGAAACTTCGAATGGTGATTTGGGGCTCCAAACGATGTCGGAATGCATTGGAACCAAAGCGATAAGCTTTGTGAGCATGTGATAGACAAGAATACCTCAAAATCCCAATGTACGATTTTCGGTGAAAATTACAACTATACCCCTACGAAACTTCGAATGGTGATTTGAGGAACCAAACGATGTCGGAATGCATTGGAACCAAAGCCATAAGCTTTGTGAGCATGTGATAGATAAGAATAGCTCAAAATCCCAATGCACGATTTTTGGTGAAAATTACAACTATACCCCTACGAAACTTCGAATGGTGATTTGAGGCACCAAACGATGTCGGAATGCATTGGAACCAAAGCAATAAGCTTTGTGAGCATGTGATAGACAAGAATACCTCAAAATCCCAATGTACGATTTTCGGTGAAAATTACAACTATACCCCTACGAAACTTCGAATGGTGATTTGGGGCACCAAACGATGTCGGAATGCATTGGAACCAAAGCCATAAGCTTTGTGAGCATTTGATAGACAAGAATACCTCAAAATCCCAATGTACGATTTTCGGTGAAAATGACAACTATACCCCTACGAAACTTCGAATGGTGATTTGAGGCACCAAACGATGTCGGAATGCACTGGAACCAAAGCAATAAGCTTTGTGAACATGTGATAGACAAGAATACCTCAAAATCCCAATGTACGATTTTCGATAAAAATTACAACTATACCCCAACGAAACTTCGAATGGTGATTTGGGGCACCAAACGATGTCGGAATGCATTGGAACCAAAGCCATAAGCTTTGTGAGCATTTGATAGACAAGAATACCTCAAAATCCCAATGTACGATTTTCGGTGAAAATGACAACTATACCCCTACGAAACTTCGAATGGTGATTTGAGGCACCAAACGATGTCGGAATGCATTGGAACCAAAGCAATAAGCTTTGTGAACATGTGATAGACAAGAATACCTCATAATCCCAATGTACGATTTTCGATAAAAATTACAACTATACCCCAACGAAACTTCGAATGGTGATTTGGGGCTCCAAACGATGTCGGAATGCATTAGAACCAAAGCGATAAGCTTTGTGAGCATGTGATAGACAAGAATACCTCAAAATTCCAATGTACGATTTTCGGTGAAAATTACAACTATACCCCTACGAAACTTCGAATGGTGATTTGAGGAACCAAACGATGTCGTAATGCATTGGAACCAAAGCCATAAGCTTTGTGAGCATGTGATAGACAAGAATAGCTCAAAATCCCAATGCACGAGTTTTGGTAAAAATTACAACTATACCCCTACAAAACTTCGAATGGTGATTTGAGGCACCAAACGATGTCGGAATGCATTGGAACCAAAGCCATAAGCTTTGTGAGCATGTGATAGACAAGAATACATCAAAATCCCAATGTACGATTTTCGGTGAAAATGACAACTATATCCCTACGAAACTTCGAATGGTGATTTGAGGCACCAAACGATGTCGGAATGCATTGGAACCAAAGCCATAAGCTTTGTGAGCATGTGATAGACAAGAATACCTCAAAATCCCAATGTACGATTTTCGGTGAAAATTACAACTATACCCCAACGAAACTTCGAATGGTGATTTGGGGCACCAAACGATGTCGGAATGCATTGGAACCAAAGCAATAAGCTTTGTGAGCATGTGATAGACAAGAATACCTCAAAATCCCAATGTACGATTTTTGGTGAAAATTACAACTATACCCCTACGAAACTTCGAATGGTGATTTGAGGCACCAAACGATGTCGGAATGCATTGGAACCAAAGTCATAAGCTTTGTGAGCATGTGATAGACAAGAATACCTCAAAATCCCAATGTACGATTTTCGGTGAAAATTACAACTATACCCCTACGAAACTTCGAATGGTGATTTGAGGCACCAAACGATGTCGGAATGCATTGGAACCAAAGCCATAAGCTTTGTGAGCATTTGATAGACAATAATACCTCAAAATCTCAATGTACGATTTTCGGTGAAAATTACAACTATACCCCTACGAAACTTCGAATGGTGATTTTAGGCACCAAACGATGTCGGAATGCATTGGAACCAAAGCCATAAGCTTTGTGAGCATTTGATAGACAAGAATACCTCAAAATCCCAATGAACGATTTTCGGTGAAAATTACAACTATACCCCTACAAAACTTCGAATGGTGATTTGAGGCACCAAACAATGTCGGAATGCATTGGAACCAAAGACATAAGCTTTGTGAGCATGTGATAGACAAGAATACCTCAAAATCCCAATGTACGATTTTCGGTGAAAAGTACTACTATACCCCTACGAAACATCGAATGGTGATTTGAGGCACCAAACGATGTCGGAATGCATTGGAACCAAAGCCATAAGCTTTGTGAGCATGTGATAGAAAAGAATACCTCATAATCCCATTGTACGGTTTTCGGTGAAAATTACAACTATACCCCTACGAAACTTCGAATGGTGATTTCAGGCACCAAACGATGTCGGAATGCATTGGAACCAAAGCCATAAGCTTTGTGAGCATGTGATAGACAAGAATACCTCAAAATTTCAATGTACGATTTTTTGTGAAAAGTACTATTATACCCCTACGAAACTTCGAATGGTGATTTGAGGCATCAAACAATGTCGGAATACATTGGAATCAAAGCCATAAGCTTTGTGAGCATGTGATAGACAAGAATACCTCAAAATCCTAATGTACGATTTTCACTGAAAATTAAAACTATACCCCAACGAAACTTCGAATGGTGATTTGGGGCTCCAAACGATGTCGGAATGCATTGGAACCAAAGCGATAAGCTTTGTGAGCATGTGATAGACAAGAATACCTCAAAATCCCAATGTACGATTTTCGGTGAAAATTACAACTATACCCCTACGAAACTTCGAATGGTGATTTGAGGAACCAAACGATGTCGGAATGCATTGGAACCAAAGCCATAAGCTTTGTGAGCATGTGATAGACAAAAATACCTCAAAATCCTAATGTACGATTTTCGATGAAAATTACAACTATACCCCTACGAAACTTCGAATGGTCATTTGAGGCACCAAACGATGTCGGAATGCATTGGAACCAAAGACATAAGCTTTGTGAGCATGTGATAGACAAGAATACCTAAAAATCCCAATGTACGAATTTCGGTAAAAATTACAACTATACATACCCCTATGAAACTTCGAATGGTGATTTGAGGCACCAAACGATGTCGGAATGCATTGGAACCAAAGCCATAAGCTTTGTGAGCATGTGATAGACAATAATACCTCGAAATCCCAATGTACGATTTTCGGTGAAAATTACAACTATACCCCTACAAAACTTCGAATGGTGATTTGAGGCACCAAACGATGTCGGAATGCATTGGAACCAAAGCCATAAGCTTTGTGAGCATGTGATAGACAAGAATACATCAAAATCCCAATGTACGATTTTCGGTGAAAATGACAACTATATCCCTACGAAACTTCGAATGGTGATTTGAGGCACCAAACGATGTCGGAATGCATTGGAACCAAAGCCATAAGCTTTGTGAGCATGTGATAGACAAGAATACCTCAAAATCCCAATGTACGATTTTCGGTGAAAATTACAACTATACCCCAACGAAACTTCGAATGGTGATTTGGGGCACCAAACGATGTCGGAATGCATTGGAACCAAAGCAATAAGCTTTGTGAGCATGTGATAGACAAGAATACCTCAAAATCCCAATGTACGATTTTTGGTGAAAATTACAACTATACCCCTACGAAACTTCGAATGGTGATTTGAGGCACCAAACGATGTCGGAATGCATTGGAACCAAAGTCATAAGCTTTGTGAGCATGTGATAGACAAGAATACCTCAAAATCCCAATGTACGATTTTCGGTGAAAATTACAACTATACCCCTACGAAACTTCGAATGGTGATTTGAGGCACCAAACGATGTCGGAATGCATTGGAACCAAAGCCATAAGCTTTGTGAGCATTTGATAGACAATAATACCTCAAAATCTCAATGTACGATTTTCGGTGAAAATTACAACTATACCCCTACGAAACTTCGAATGGTGATTTTAGGCACCAAACGATGTCGGAATGCATTGGAACCAAAGCCATAAGCTTTGTGAGCATTTGATAGACAAGAATACCTCAAAATCCCAATGAACGATTTTCGGTGAAAATTACAACTATACCCCTACAAAACTTCGAATGGTGATTTGAGGCACCAAACGATGTCGGAATGCATTGGAACCAAAGCCATAAGCTTTGTGAGCATGTGATAGACAAAAATAGCTCAAAATCCTAATGTACGATTTTCGATGAAAATTACAACTATACCCTACGAAACTTCGAATGGTGATTTGAGGCACCAAACGATGTCTGAATGCATTGGAACCAAAGCCATAAGCTTTGTGAGCATGTGATAGACAAGAATACCTAAAAATCCCAATGTACGATTTTCGGTAAAAATTACAACTATACATACCCCTATGAAACTTCGAATGGTGATTTGAGGCACCAAACGATGTCGGAATGCATTGGAACCAAAGCCATAAGCTTTGTGAGCATGTGATAGACAATAATACCTCGAAATCCCAATGTACGATTTTCGGTGAAAAAGTACTACTATACCCCTACGAAACTTCGAATGGTGATTTGAGGCACCAAACGATGTCGGAATGCATTGGAACCAAAGCCATAAGCTTTGTGATCATGTGATAGACAAGAATACCTCAAAATCCCAATGTACGATTTTTGGTGAAAATTACAACTATACCCCTACGAAACTTCGAATGGTCATTTGAGGCACCAAACGATGTCGGAATGCATTGGAACCAAAGACATAAGCTTTGTGAGCATGTGATAGACAAGAATACCTAAAAATCCCAATGTACGATTTTCGGTAAAAATTACAACTATACATACCCCTATGAAACTTCGAATGGTGATTTGAGGCACCAAACGATGTCGGAATGCATTGGAACCAAAGCCATAAGCTTTGTGAGCATGTGATAGACAAGAATACCTAAAAATCCCAATGTACGATTTTCGGTAAAAATTACAACTATACTATACCCCTACGAAACTTCGAATGGTGATTTTAGGCACCAAACGATGTCGGAATGCATTGGAACCAAAGCCATAAGCTTTGTGAGCATTTGATAGACAAGAATACCTCAAAATCCCAATGAACGATTTTCGGTGAAAATTACAACTATACCCCTACAAAACTTCGAATGGTGATTTGAGGCACCAAACGATGTCGGAATGCATTGGAACCAAAGCCATAAGCTTTGTGAGCATGTGATAGACAAGAATACCTCAAAATCCCAATGTACGATTTTTGGTGAAAATTACAACTATACCCCTACGAAACTTCGAATGGTCATTTGAGGCACCAAACGATGTCGGAATGCATTGGAACCAAAGACATAAGCTTTGTGAGCATGTGATAGACAAGAATACCTAAAAATCCCAATGTACGATTTTCGGTAAAAATTACAACTATACATACCCCTATGAAACTTCGAATGGTGATTTGAGGCACCAAACGATGTCGGAATGCATTGGAACCAAAGCCATAAGCTTTGTGAGCATGTGATAGACAATAATACCTCGAAATCCCAATGTACGATTTTCGGTGAAAAAGTACTACTATACCCCTACGAAACTTCGAATGGTGATTTGAGGCACCAAACGATGTCGGAATGCATTGGAACCAAAGCCATAAGCTTTGTGATCATGTGATAGACAAGAATACCTCAAAATCCCAATGTACGATTTTTGGTGAAAATTACAACTATACCCCTACGAAACTTCGAATGGTCATTTGAGGCACCAAACAATGTCGGAATGCATTGGAACCAAAGACATAAGCTTTGTGAGCATGTGATAGACAAGAATACCTCAAAATCCCAATGTACGATTTTCGGTGAAAAGTACTACTATACCCCTACGAAACATCGAATGGTGATTTGAGGCACCAAACGATGTCGGAATGCATTGGAACCAAAGCCATAAGCTTTGTGAGCATGTGATAGAAAAGAATACCTCATAATCCCATTGTACGGTTTTCGGTGAAAATTACAACTATACCCCTACGAAACTTCGAATGGTGATTTCAGGCACCAAACGATGTCGGAATGCATTGGAACCAAAGCCATAAGCTTTGTGAGCATGTGATAGACAAGAATACCTCAAAATTTCAATGTACGATTTTTTGTGAAAAGTACTATTATACCCCTACGAAACTTCGAATGGTGATTTGAGGCATCAAACAATGTCGGAATACATTGGAATCAAAGCCACAAGCTTTGTGAGCATGTGATAGACAAGAATACCTCAAAATCCTAATGTACGATTTTCACTGAAAATTAAAACTATACCCCAACGAAACTTCGAATGGTGATTTGGGGCTCCAAACGATGTCGGAATGCATTGGAACCAAAGCGATAAGCTTTGTGAGCATGTGATAGACAAGAATACCTCAAAATCCCAATGTACGATTTTCGGTGAAAATTACAACTATACCCCTACGAAACTTCGAATGGTGATTTGAGGAACCAAACGATGTCGGAATGCATTGGAACCAAAGCCATAAGCTTTGTGAGCATGTGATAGATAAGAATAGCTCAAAATCCCAATGCACGATTTTTGGTGAAAATTACAACTATACCCCTACGAAACTTCGAATGGTGATTTGAGGCACCAAACGATGTCGGAATGCATTGGAACCAAAGCAATAAGCTTTGTGAGCATGTGATAGACAAGAATACCTCAAAATCCCAATGTACGATTTTCGGTGAAAATTACAACTATACCCCTACGAAACTTCGAATGGTGATTTGGGGCACCAAACGATGTCGGAATGCATTGGAACCAAAGCCATAAGCTTTGTGAGCATTTGATAGACAAGAATACCTCAAAATCCCAATGTACGATTTTCGGTGAAAATGACAACTATACCCCTACGAAACTTCGAATGGTGATTTGAGGCACCAAACGATGTCGGAATGCACTGGAACCAAAGCAATAAGCTTTGTGAACATGTGATAGACAAGAATACCTCAAAATCCCAATGTACGATTTTCGATAAAAATTACAACTATACCCCAACGAAACTTCGAATGGTGATTTGGGGCTCCAAACGATGTCGGAATGCATTTGAACCAAAGCGATAAGCTTTGTGAACATGTGATAGACAAGAATACCTCAAAATCCCAATGTACGATTTTCGGTGAAAATTACAACTATACCCCTACGAAACTTCGAATGGTGATTTGAGGAACCAAACGATGTCGGAATGCATTGGAACCAAAGCCATAAGCTTTGTGAGCATGTGATAGACAAGAATAGCTCAAAATCCCAATGCACGATTTTTGGTAAAAATTACAACTATATACCCCTACAAAACATCGAATGGTGATTTGAGGCACCAAACGATGTCGGAATGCATTGGAACCAAAGCCATAAGCTTTGTGAGCATGTGATAGACAAGAATACATCAAAATCCCAATGTACGATTTTCGGTGAAAATGACAACTATATCCCTACGAAACTTCGAATGGTGATTTGAGGCACCAAACGATGTCGGAATGCATTGGAACCAAAGCCATAAGCTTTGTGAGCATGTGATAGACAAGAATACCTCAAAATCCCAATGTACGATTTTCGGTGAAAATTACAACTATACCCCAACGAAACTTCGAATGGTGATTTTGGGCACCAAACGATGTCGGAATGCATTGGAACCAAAGCAATAAGCTTTGTGAGCATGTGATAGACAAGAATACCTCAAAATCCCAATGTACGATTTTTGGTGAAAATTACAACTATACCCCTACGAAACTTCGAATGGTGATTTGAGGCACCAAACGATGTCGGAATGCATTGGAACCAAAGTCATAAGCTTTGTTAGCATGTGATAGACAAGAATACCTCAAAATCCCAATGTACGATTTTCGGTGAAAATTACAACTATACCCCTACGAAACTTCGAATGGTGATTTGAGGCACCAAACGATGTCGGAATGCGTTGGAACCAAAGCCATAAGCTTTGTGAGCATTTGATAGACAATAATACCTCAAAATCTCAATGTACGATTTTCGGTGAAAATTACAACTATACCCCTACGAAACTTCGAATGGTGATTTTAGGCACCAAACGATGTCGGAATGCATTGGAACCAAAGCCATAAGCTTTGTGAGCATGTGATAGACAAGAATACCTCAAAATCCTAATGTACGATTTTCGATGAAAATTACAACTATACCCTACGAAACTTCGAATGGTGATTTGAGGCACCAAACGATGTCTGAATGCATTGGAACCAAAGCCATAAGCTTTGTGAGCATGTGATAGACAAGAATACCTCAAAATCCCAATGTACGATTTTTGGTGAAAATTACAACTATACCCCTACGAAACTTCGAATGGTCATTTGAGGCACCAAACGATGTCGGAATGCATTGGAACCAAAGACATAAGCTTTGTGAACATGTGATAGACAAGAATACCTAAAAATCCCAATGTACGATTTTCGGTAAAAATTACAACTATACCCCTATGAAACTTCGAATGGTGATTTGAGGCACCAAACGATGTCGGAATGCATTGGAACCAAAGCCATAAGCTTTGTGAGCATGTGATAGACAATAATACCTCGAAATCCCAATGTACGATTTTCGGTGAAAAGTACTACTATACCCCTACGAAACTTCGAATGGTGATTTGAGGCACCAAACGATGTCGGAATACATTGGAACCAAAGCCATATGCTTTGTGAGCATTTGATAGACAAGAATACCTCAAAATCCCAATGAACGATTTTCGGTGAAAATTACAACTATACCCCTACAAAACTTCGAATGGTGATTTGAGGCACCAAACGATGTCGGAATGCATTGGAACCAAAGCCATAAGCTTTGTGAGCATGTGATAGACAAGAATACCTCAAAATCCTAATGTACGATTTTCGATGAAAATTACAACTATACCCCTACGAAACTTCGAATGGTGATTTGAGGCACCAAACGATGTCGGAATGCATTGGAACCAAAGCCATAAGCTTTGTGATCATGTGATAGACAAGAATACCTCAAAATCCCAATGTACGATTTTTGGTGAAAATTACAACTATACCCCTACGAAACTTCGAATGGTCATTTGAGGCACCAAACGATGTCGGAATGCATTGGAACCAAAGACATAAGCTTTGTGAGCATGTGATAGACAAGAATACCTAAAAATCCCAATGTACGATTTTCGGTAAAAATTACAACTATACCCCTACGAAACTTCGAATGGTGATTTGAGGCACCAAACGATGTCGGAATGCATTGGAACCAAAGCCATAAGCTTTGTGAGCATGTGATAGACAATAATACCTCAAAATCCCAATGTACGATTTTCGGTGAAAAGTACTACTATACCCCTACGAAACATCGAATGGTGATTTGAGGCACCAAACGATGTCGGAATGCATTGGAACCAAAGCCATAAGCTTTGTGAGCATGTGATAGAAAAGAATACCTCATAATCCCATTGTACGGTTTTCGGTGAAAATTACAACTATACCCCTACGAAACTTCGAATGGTGATTTCAGGCACCAAACGATGTCGGAATGCATTGGAACCAAAGCCATAAGCTTTGTGAGCATGTGATAGACAAGAATACCTCAAAATTTCAATGTACGATTTTTGGTGAAAAGTACTATTATACCCCTATGAAACTTCGAATGGTGATTTGAGGCACCAAACAATGTCGGAATACATTGGAACCAAAGCCATAAGCTTTGTGAGCATGTGATAGACAAGAATACCTCAAAATCCTAATGTACGATTTTCACTGAAAATTAAAACTATACCCCAACGAAACTTCGAATGGTGATTTGGGGCTCCAAACGATGTCGGAATGCATTGGAACCAAAGCGATAAGCTTTGTGAGCATGTGATAGACAAGAATACCTCAAAATCCCAATGTACGATTTTCGGTGAAAATTACAACTATACCCCTACGAAACTTCGAATGGTGATTTGAGGAACCAAACGATGTCGGAATGCATTGGAACCAAAGCCATAAGCTTTGTGAGCATGTGATAGATAAGAATAGCTCAAAATCCCAATGCACGATTTTTGGTGAAAATTACAACTATACCCCTACGAAACTTCGAATGGTGATTTGAGGCACCAAACGATGTCTGAATGCATTGGAACCAAAGCCATAAGCTTTGTGAGCATGTGATAGACAAGAATACCTCAAAATCCCAATGTACGATTTTCGGTGAAAATTACAACTATACCCCTACGAAACTTCGAATGGTGATTTGGGGCTCCAAACGATGTCGGAATGCATTGGAACCAAAGCGATAAGCTTTGTGAGCATGTGATAGACAAGAATACCTCAAAATCCCAATGTACGATTTTCGGTGAAAATTACAACTATACCCCTACGAAACTTCGAATGGTGATTTGAGGAACCAAACGATGTCGGAATGCATTGGAACCAAAGCCATAAGCTTTGTGAGCATGTGATAGATAAGAATAGCTCAAAATCCCAATGTACGATTTTTGGTGAAAATTACAACTATACCCCTACGAAACTTCGAATGGTCATTTGAGGCACCAAACGATGTCGGAATGCATTGGAACCAAAGACATAAGCTTTGTGAGCATGTGATAGACAAGAATACCTCAAAATCCCAATGTACGATTTTCGGTAAAAATTACAACTATACCCCTACGAAACTTCGAATGGTGATTTCAGGCACCAAACGATGTCGGAATGCATTGGAACCAAAGCCATAAGCTTTGTGAGCATGTGATAGACAAGAATACCTCAAAATTTCAATGTACGATTTTTTGTGAAAAGTACTATTATACCCCTACGAAACTTCGAATGGTGATTTGAGGCACCAAACAATGTCGGAATACATTGGAACCAAAGCCATAAGCTTTGTGAGCATGTGATAGACAAGAATACCTCAAAATCCTAATGTACGATTTTCACTGAAAATTAAAACTATACCCCAACGAAACTTCGAATGGTGATTTGGGGCTCCAAACGATGTCGGAATGCATTGGAACCAAAGCGATAAGCTTTGTGAGCATGTGATAGACAAGAATACCTCAAAATCCCAATGTACGATTTTCGGTGAAAATTACAACTATACCCCTACGAAACTTCGAATGGTGATTTGAGGAACCAAACGATGTCGGAATGCATTGGAACCAAAGCCATAAGCTTTGTGAGCATGTGATAGATAAGAATAGCTCAAAATCCCAATGCACGATTTTTGGTGAAAATTACAACTATACCCCTACGAAACTTCGAATGGTGATTTGAGGCACCAAACGATGTCGGAATGCATTGGAACCAAAGCAATAAGCTTTGTGAGCATGTGATAGACAAGAATACCTCAAAATCCCAATGTACGATTTTCGGTGAAAATTACAACTATACCCCTACGAAACTTCGAATGGTGATTTGGGGCACCAAACGATGTCGGAATGCATTGGAACCAAAGCCATAAGCTTTGTGAGCATTTGATAGACAAGAATACCTCAAAATCCCAATGTACGATTTTCGGTGAAAATGACAAATATACCCCTACGAAACTTCGAATGGTGATTTGAGGCACCAAACGATGTCGGAATGCATTGGAACCAAAGCAATAAGCTTTGTGAACATGTGATAGACAAGAATACCTCAAAATCCCAATGTACGATTTTCGGTAAAAATTACAACTATACCCCAACGAAACTTCGAATGGTGATTTGGGGCTCCAAACGATGTCGGAATGCATTAGAACCAAAGCGATAAGCTTTGTGAGCATGTGATAGACAAGAATACCTCAAAATCCCAATGTACGATTTTCGGTGAAAATTACAACTATACCCCTACGAAACTTCGAATGGTGATTTGAGGAACCAAACGATGTCGGAATGCATTGGAACCAAAGCCATAAGCTTTGTGAGCATGTGATAGACAAGAATAGCTCAAAATCCCAATGCACGATTTTTGGTAAAAATTACAACTATACCCCTACAAAACTTCGAATGGTGATTTGAGGCACCAAACGATGTCGGAATGCATTGGAACCAAAGCCATAAGCTTTGTGAGCATGTGATAGACAAGAATACATCAAAATCCCAATGTACGATTTTCGGTGAAAATGACAACTATATCCCTACGAAACTTCGAATGGTGATTTGAGGCACCAAACGATGTCGGAATGCATTGGAACCAAAGCCATAAGCTTTGTGAGCATGTGATAGACAAGAATACCTCAAAATCTCAATGTACGATTTTCGGTGAAAATTACAACTATACCCCAACGAAACTTCGAATGGTGATTTGAGGCACCAAACGATGTCGGAATGCATTGGAACCAAAGTCATAAGCTTTGTTAGCATGTGATAGACAAGAATACCTCAAAATCCCAATTTACGATTTTCGGTGAAAATTACAACTATACCCCTACGAAACTTCGAATGGTGATTTGAGGCACCAAACGATGTCGGAATGCGTTGGAACCAAAGCCATAAGCTTTGTGAGCATTTGATAGACAATAATACCTCAAAATCTCAATGTACGATTTTCGGTGAAAATTACAACTATACCCCTACGAAACTTCGAATGGTGATTTTAGGCACCAAACGATGTCGGAATGCATTGGAACCAAAGCCATAAGCTTTGTGAGCATGTGATAGACAAGAATACCTCAAAATCCTAATGTACGATTTTCGATGAAAATTACAACTATACCCTACGAAACTTCGAATGGTGATTTGAGGCACCAAACGATGTCTGAATGCATTGGAACCAAAGCCATAAGCTTTGTGAGCATGTGATAGACAAGAATACCTCAAAATCCCATTGTACGATTTTTGGTGAAAATTACAACTATACCCCTACGAAACTTCGAATGGTCATTTGAGGCACCAAACGATGTCGGAATGCATTGGAACCAAAGACATAAGCTTTGTGAGCATGTGATAGACAAGAATACCTAAAAATCCCAATGTACGATTTTCGGTAAAAATTACAACTATACCCCTATGAAACTTCGAATGTTGATTTGAGGCACCAAACGATGTCGGAATGCATTGGAACCAAAGCCATAAGCTTTGTGAGCATGTGATAGACAATAATACCTCGAAATCCCAATGTACGATTTTCGGTGAAAAGTACTACTATACCCCTACGAAACTTCGAATGGTGATTTGAGGCACCAAACGATGTCGGAATACATTGGAACCAAAGCCATATGCTTTGTGAGCATTTGATAGACAAGAATACCTCAAAATCCCAATGAACGATTTTCGGTGAAAATTACAACTATACCCCTACAAAACTTCGAATGGTGATTTGAGGCACCAAACGATGTCGGAATGCATTGGAACCAAAGCCATAAGCTTTGTGAGCATGTGATAGACAAGAATACCTCAAAATCCTAATGTACGATTTTCGATGAAAATTACAACTATACCCCTACGAAACTTCGAATGGTGATTTGAGGCACCAAACGATGTCGGAATGCATTGGAACCAAAGCCATAAGCTTTGTGATCATGTGATAGACAAGAATACCTAAAAATCCCAATGTACGATTTTCGGTGAAAATTACAACTATACCCCTACGAAACTTCGAATGGTGATTTGAGGAACCAAACGATGTCGGAATGCATTGGAACCAAAGCCATAAGCTTTGTGAGCATGTGATAGACAAGAATAGCTCAAAATCCCAATGCACGATTTTTGGTAAAAATTACAACTATACCCCTACAAAACTTCGAATGGTGATTTGAGGCACCAAACGATGTCGGAATGCATTGGAACCAAAGCCATAAGCTTTGTGAGCATGTGATAGACAAGAATACATCAAAATCCCATTGTACGATTTTCGGTGAAAATGACAACTATATCCCTACGAAACTTCGAATGGTGATTTGAGGCACCAAACGATGTCGGAATGCATTGGAACCAAAGCCATAAGCTTTGTGAGCATGTGATAGACAAGAATACCTCAAAATCTCAATGTACGATTTTCGGTGAAAATTACAACTATACCCCAACGAAACTTCGAATGGTGATTTGAGGAACCAAACGATGTCGGAATGCATTGGAACCAAAGCCATAAGCTTTGTGAGCATGTGATAGACAAGAATAGCTCAAAATCCCAATGCACGATTTTTGGTAAAAATTACAACTATACCCCTACAAAACTTCGAATGGTGATTTGAGGCACCAAACGATGTCGGAATGCATTGGAACCAAAGCCATAAGCTTTGTGAGCATGTGATAGACAAGAATACATCAAAATCCCAATGTACGATTTTCGGTGAAAATGACAACTATATCCCTACGAAACTTCGAATGGTGATTTGAGGCACCAAACGATGTCGGAATGCATTGGAACCAAAGCCATAAGCTTTGTGAGCATGTGATAGACAAGAATACCTCAAAATCTCAATGTACGATTTTCGGTGAAAATTACAACTATACCCCTATGAAACTTCGAATGGTGATTTGAGGCACCAAACGATGTCGGAATGCATTGGAACCAAAGCCATAAGCTTTGTGAGCATGTGATAGACAATAATACCTCGAAATCCCAATGTACGATTTTCGGTGAAAAGTACTACTATACCCCTACGAAACTTCGAATGGTGATTTGAGGCACCAAACGATGTCGGAATACATTGGAACCAAAGCCATATGCTTTGTGAGCATTTGATAGACAAGAATACCTCAAAATCCCAATGTACGATTTTCGGTGAAAATGACAACTATACCCCTACGAAACTTCGAATGGTGATTTGAGGCACCAAACGATGTCGGAATGCATTGGAACCAAAGCAATAAGCTTTGTGAACATGTGATAGACAAGAATACCTCAAAATCCCAATGTACGATTTTCGGTAAAAATTACAACTATACCCCAACGAAACTTCGAATGGTGATTTGGGGCTCCAAACGATGTCGGAATGCATTAGAACCAAAGCGATAAGCTTTGTGAGCATGTGATAGACAAGAATACCTCAAAATCCCAATGTACGATTTTCGGTGAAAATTACAACTATACCCCTACGAAACTTCGAATGGTGATTTGAGGAACCAAACGATGTCGGAATGCATTGGAACCAAAGCCATAAGCTTTGTGAGCATGTGATGGACAAGAATAGCTCAAAATCCCAATGCACGATTTTTGGTAAAAATTACAACTATACCCCTACAAAACTTCGAATGGTGATTTGAGGCACCAAACGATGTCGGAATGCATTGGAACCAAAGCCATAAGCTTTGTGAGCATGTGATAGACAAGAATACATCAAAATCCCAATGTACGATTTTCGGTGAAAATGACAACTATATCCCTACGAAACTTCGAATGGTGATTTGAGGCACCAAACGATGTCGGAATGCATTGGAACCAAAGCCATAAGCTTTGTGAGCATGTGATAGACAAGAATACCTCAAAATCTCAATGTACGATTTTCGGTGAAAATTACAACTATACCCCAACGAAACTTCGAATGGTGATTTGAGGCACCAAACGATGTCGGAATGCATTGGAACCAAAGTCATAAGCTTTGTTAGCATGTGATAGACAAGAATACCTCAAAATCCCAATTTACGATTTTCGGTGAAAATTACAACTATACCCCTACGAAACTTCGAATGGTGATTTGAGGCACCAAACGATGTCGGAATGCGTTGGAACCAAAGCCATAAGCTTTGTGAGCATTTGATAGACAATAATACCTCAAAATCTCAATGTACGATTTTCGGTGAAAATTACAACTATACCCCTACGAAACTTCGAATGGTGATTTTAGGCACCAAACGATGTCGGAATGCATTGGAACCAAAGCCATAAGCTTTGTGAGCATGTGATAGACAAGAATACCTCAAAATCCTAATGTACGATTTTCGATGAAAATTACAACTATACCCTACGAAACTTCGAATGGTGATTTGAGGCACCAAACGATGTCTGAATGCATTGGAACCAAAGCCATAAGCTTTGTGAGCATGTGATAGACAAGAATACCTCAAAATCCCATTGTACGATTTTTGGTGAAAATTACAACTATACCCCTACGAAACTTCGAATGGTCATTTGAGGCACCAAACGATGTCGGAATGCATTGGAACCAAAGTCATAAGCTTTGTGAGCATGTGATAGACAAGAATACCTAAAAATCCCAATGTACGATTTTCGGTAAAAATTACAACTATACCCCTATGAAACTTCGAATGGTGATTTGAGGCACCAAACGATGTCGGAATGCATTGGAACCAAAGCCATAAGCTTTGTGAGCATGTGATAGACAATAATACCTCGAAATCCCAATGTACGATTTTCGGTGAAAAAGTACTACTATACCCCTACGAAACTTCGAATGGTGATTTGAGGCACCAAACGATGTCGGAATACATTGGAACCAAAGCCATAAGCTTTGTGAGCATGTGATAGACAAAAATACCTCAAAATCCTAATGTACGATTTTCGATGAAAATTACAACTATACCCTACGAAACTTCGAATGGTGATTTGAGGCACCAAACGATGTCTGAATGCATTGGAACCAAAGCCATAAGCTTTGTGAGCATGTGATAGACAAGAATACCTCAAAATCCCAATGTACGATTTTTGGTGAAAATTACAACTATACCCTACGAAACTTCGAATGGTGATTTGAGGCACCAAACGATGTCTGAATGCATTGGAACCAAAGCCATAAGCTTTGTGAGCATGTGATAGACAATAATACCTCAAAATCTCAATGTACGATTTTCGGTGAAAATTACAACTATACCCCTACGAAACTTCGAATGGTGATTTTAGGCACCAAACGATGTCGGAATGCATTGGAACCAAAGCCATAAGCTTTGTGAGCATGTGATAGACAAGAATACCTCAAAATCCTAATGTACGATTTTCGATGAAAATTACAACTATACCCTACGAAACTTCGAATGGTGATTTGAGGCACCAAACGATGTCTGAATGCATTGGAACCAAAGCCATAAGCTTTGTGAGCATGTGATAGACAAGAATACCTCAAAATCCCATTGTACGATTTTTGGTGAAAATTACAACTATACCCCTACGAAACTTCGAATGGTCATTTGAGGCACCAAACGATGTCGGAATGCATTGGAACCAAAGTCATAAGCTTTGTGAGCATGTGATAGACAAGAATACCTAAAAATCCCAATGTACGATTTTCGGTAAAAATTACAACTATACCCCTATGAAACTTCGAATGGTGATTTGAGGCACCAAACGATGTCGGAATGCATTGGAACCAAAGTCATAAGCTTTGTGAGCATGTGATAGACAAGAATACCTAAAAATCCCAATGTACGATTTTCGGTAAAAATTACAACTATACCCCTATGAAACTTCGAATGGTGATTTGAGGCACCAAACGATGTCGGAATGCATTGGAACCAAAGCCATAAGCTTTGTGAGCATGTGATAGACAAAAATACCTAAAAATCCCAATGTACGATTTTCGGTGAAAATTACAACTATACCCCTACAAAACTTCGAATGGTGATTTGAGGCACCAAACGATGTCGGAATGCATTGGAACCAAAGCCATAAGCTTTGTGAGCATGTGATAGACAAAAATACCTCAAAATCCTAATGTACGATTTTCGATGAAAATTACAACTATACCCTACGAAACTTCGAATGGTGATTTGAGGCACCAAACGATGTCTGAATGCATTGGAACCAAAGCCATAAGCTTTGTGAGCATGTGATAGACAAGAATACCTCAAAATCCCAATGTACGATTTTTGGTGAAAATTACAACTATACCCCTACGAAACTTCGAATGGTCATTTGAGGCACCAAACGATGTCGGAATGCATTGGAACCAAAGACATAAGCTTTGTGAGCATGTGATAGACAAGAATACCTAAAAATCCCAATGTACGATTTTCGGTAAAAATTACAACTATACATACCCCTATGAAACTTCGAATGGTGATTTGAGGCACCAAACGATGTCGGAATGCATTGGAACCAAAGCCATAAGCTTTGTGAGCATGTGATAGACAATAATACCTCGAAATCCCAATGTACGATTTTCGGTGAAAAAGTACTACTATACCCCTACGAAACTTCGAATGGTGATTTGAGGCACCAAACGATGTCGGAATACATTGGAACCAAAGCCATATGCTTTGTGAGCATTTGATAGACAAGAATACCTCAAAATCCCAATGAACGATTTTCGGTGAAAATTACAACTATACCCCTACAAAACTTCGAATGGTGATTTGAGGCACCAAACGATGTCGGAATGCATTGGAACCAAAGCCATAAGCTTTGTGAGCATGTGATAGACAAGAATACCTCAAAATCCTAATGTACGATTTTCGATGAAAATTACAACTATACCCCTACGAAACTTCGAATGGTGATTTGAGGCACCAAACGATGTCGGAATGCATTGGAACCAAAGCCATAAGCTTTGTGATCATGTGATAGACAAGAATACCTCAAAATCCCAATGTACGATTTTTGGTGAAAATTACAACTATACCCCTACGAAACTTCGAATGGTCATTTGAGGCACCAAACGATGTCGGAATGCATTGGAACCAAAGACATAAGCTTTGTGAGCATGTGATAGACAAGAATACCTCAAAATCCCAATGTACGATTTTCGGTGAAAAGTACTACTATACCCCTACGAAACTTCGAATGGTGATTTGAGGCACCAAACGATGTCGGAATGCATTGGAACCAAAGCCATAAGCTTTGTGATCATGTGATAGACAAGAATACCTCAAAATCCCAATGTACGATTTTTGGTGAAAATTACAACTATACCCCTACGAAACTTCGAATGGTGATTTGAGGCACCAAACGATGTCGGAATGCATTGGAACCAAAGTCATAAGCTTTGTTAGCATGTGATAGACAAGAATACCTCAAAATCCCAATTTACGATTTTCGGTGAAAATTACAACTATACCCCTACGAAACTTCGAATGGTGATTTGAGGCACCAAACGATGTCGGAATGCGTTGGAACCAAAGCCATAAGCTTTGTGAGCATTTGATAGACAATAATACCTCAAAATCTCAATGTACGATTTTCGGTGAAAATTACAACTATACCCCTACGAAACTTCGAATGGTGATTTTAGGCACCAAACGATGTCGGAATGCATTGGAACCAAAGCCATAAGCTTTGTGAGCATGTGATAGACAAGAATACCTCAAAATCCTAATGTACGATTTTCGATGAAAATTACAACTATACCCTACGAAACTTCGAATGGTGATTTGAGGCACCAAACGATGTCTGAATGCATTGGAACCAAAGCCATAAGCTTTGTGAGCATGTGATAGACAAGAATACCTCAAAATCCCATTGTACGATTTTTGGTGAAAATTACAACTATACCCCTACGAAACTTCGAATGGTCATTTGAGGCACCAAACGATGTCGGAATGCATTGGAACCAAAGTCATAAGCTTTGTGAGCATGTGATAGACAAGAATACCTAAAAATCCCAATGTACGATTTTCGGTAAAAATTACAACTATACCCCTATGAAACTTCGAATGGTGATTTGAGGCACCAAACGATGTCGGAATGCATTGGAACCAAAGCCATAAGCTTTGTGAGCATGTGATAGACAATAATACCTCGAAATCCCAATGTACGATTTTCGGTGAAAAAGTACTACTATACCCCTACGAAACTTCGAATGGTGATTTGAGGCACCAAACGATGTCGGAATACATTGGAACCAAAGCCATAAGCTTTGTGAGCATGTGATAGACAAAAATACCTCAAAATCCTAATGTACGATTTTCGATGAAAATTACAACTATACCCTACGAAACTTCGAATGGTGATTTGAGGCACCAAACGATGTCTGAATGCATTGGAACCAAAGCCATAAGCTTTGTGAGCATGTGATAGACAAGAATACCTCAAAATCCCAATGTACGATTTTTGGTGAAAATTACAACTATACCCTACGAAACTTCGAATGGTGATTTGAGGCACCAAACGATGTCTGAATGCATTGGAACCAAAGCCATAAGCTTTGTGAGCATGTGATAGACAATAATACCTCAAAATCTCAATGTACGATTTTCGGTGAAAATTACAACTATACCCCTACGAAACTTCGAATGGTGATTTTAGGCACCAAACGATGTCGGAATGCATTGGAACCAAAGCCATAAGCTTTGTGAGCATGTGATAGACAAGAATACCTCAAAATCCTAATGTACGATTTTCGATGAAAATTACAACTATACCCTACGAAACTTCGAATGGTGATTTGAGGCACCAAACGATGTCTGAATGCATTGGAACCAAAGCCATAAGCTTTGTGAGCATGTGATAGACAAGAATACCTCAAAATCCCATTGTACGATTTTTGGTGAAAATTACAACTATACCCCTACGAAACTTCGAATGGTCATTTGAGGCACCAAACGATGTCGGAATGCATTGGAACCAAAGTCATAAGCTTTGTGAGCATGTGATAGACAAGAATACCTAAAAATCCCAATGTACGATTTTCGGTAAAAATTACAACTATACCCCTATGAAACTTCGAATGGTGATTTGAGGCACCAAACGATGTCGGAATGCATTGGAACCAAAGTCATAAGCTTTGTGAGCATGTGATAGACAAGAATACCTAAAAATCCCAATGTACGATTTTCGGTAAAAATTACAACTATACCCCTATGAAACTTCGAATGGTGATTTGAGGCACCAAACGATGTCGGAATGCATTGGAACCAAAGCCATAAGCTTTGTGAGCATGTGATAGACAAAAATACCTAAAAATCCCAATGTACGATTTTCGGTGAAAATTACAACTATACCCCTACAAAACTTCGAATGGTGATTTGAGGCACCAAACGATGTCGGAATGCATTGGAACCAAAGCCATAAGCTTTGTGAGCATGTGATAGACAAAAATACCTCAAAATCCTAATGTACGATTTTCGATGAAAATTACAACTATACCCTACGAAACTTCGAATGGTGATTTGAGGCACCAAACGATGTCTGAATGCATTGGAACCAAAGCCATAAGCTTTGTGAGCATGTGATAGACAAGAATACCTCAAAATCCCAATGTACGATTTTTGGTGAAAATTACAACTATACCCCTACGAAACTTCGAATGGTCATTTGAGGCACCAAACGATGTCGGAATGCATTGGAACCAAAGACATAAGCTTTGTGAGCATGTGATAGACAAGAATACCTAAAAATCCCAATGTACGATTTTCGGTAAAAATTACAACTATACATACCCCTATGAAACTTCGAATGGTGATTTGAGGCACCAAACGATGTCGGAATGCATTGGAACCAAAGCCATAAGCTTTGTGAGCATGTGATAGACAATAATACCTCGAAATCCCAATGTACGATTTTCGGTGAAAAAGTACTACTATACCCCTACGAAACTTCGAATGGTGATTTGAGGCACCAAACGATGTCGGAATACATTGGAACCAAAGCCATATGCTTTGTGAGCATTTGATAGACAAGAATACCTCAAAATCCCAATGAACGATTTTCGGTGAAAATTACAACTATACCCCTACAAAACTTCGAATGGTGATTTGAGGCACCAAACGATGTCGGAATGCATTGGAACCAAAGCCATAAGCTTTGTGAGCATGTGATAGACAAGAATACCTCAAAATCCTAATGTACGATTTTCGATGAAAATTACAACTATACCCCTACGAAACTTCGAATGGTGATTTGAGGCACCAAACGATGTCGGAATGCATTGGAACCAAAGCCATAAGCTTTGTGATCATGTGATAGACAAGAATACCTCAAAATCCCAATGTACGATTTTTGGTGAAAATTACAACTATACCCCTACGAAACTTCGAATGGTCATTTGAGGCACCAAACGATGTCGGAATGCATTGGAACCAAAGACATAAGCTTTGTGAGCATGTGATAGACAAGAATACCTCAAAATCCCAATGTACGATTTTCGGTGAAAAGTACTACTATACCCCTACGAAACATCGAATGGTGATTTGAGGCACCAAACGATGTCGGAATGCATTGGAACCAAAGCCATAAGCTTTGTGAGCATGTGATAGAAAAGAATACCTCATAATTCCATTGTACGGTTTTCGGTGAAAATTACAACTATACCCCTACGAAACTTCGAATGGTGATTTCAGGCACCAAACGATGTCGGAATGCAATGGAACCAAAGCCATAAGCTTTGTGAGCATGTGATAGACAAGAATACCTCAAAATTTCAATGTACGATTTTTTGTGAAAAGTACTATTATACCCCTACGAAACTTCGAATGGTGATTTGAGGCACCAAACAATGTCGGAATACATTGGAACCAAAGCCATAAGCTTTGTGAGCATGTGATAGACAAGAATACCTCAAAATCCTAATGTACGATTTTCACTGAAAATTAAAACTATACCCCAACGAAACTTCGAATGGTGATTTGGGGCTCCAAACGATGTCGGAATGCATTGGAACCAAAGCGATAAGCTTTGTGAGCATGTGATAGACAAGAATACCTCAAAATCCCAATGTACGATTTTCGGTGAAAATTACAACTATACCCCTACGAAACTTCGAATGGTGATTTGAGGAACCAAACGATGTCGGAATGCATTGGAACCAAAGCCATAAGCTTTGTGAGCATGTGATAGATAAGAATAGCTCAAAATCCCAATGCACGATTTTTGGTGAAAATTACAACTATACCCCTACGAAACTTCGAATGGTGATTTGAGGCACCAAACGATGTCGGAATGCATTGGAACCAAAGCAATAAGCTTTGTGAGCATGTGATAGACAAGAATACCTCAAAATCCCAATGTACGATTTTCGGTGAAAATTACAACTATACCCCTACGAAACTTCGAATGGTGATTTGGGGCACCAAACGATGTCGGAATGCATTGGAACCAAAGCCATAAGCTTTGTGAGCATTTGATAGACAAGAATACCTCAAAATCCCAATGTACGATTTTCGGTGAAAATGACAAATATACCCCTACGAAACTTCGAATGGTGATTTGAGGCACCAAACGATGTCGGAATGCATTGGAACCAAAGCAATAAGCTTTGTGAACATGTGATAGACAAGAATACCTCAAAATCCCAATGTACGATTTTCGGTAAAAATTACAACTATACCCCAACGAAACTTCGAATGGTGATTTGGGGCTCCAAACGATGTCGGAATGCATTAGAACCAAAGCGATAAGCTTTGTGAGCATGTGATAGACAAGAATACCTCAAAATCCCAATGTACGATTTTCGGTGAAAATTACAACTATACCCCTACGAAACTTCGAATGGTGATTTGAGGAACCAAACGATGTCGGAATGCATTGGAACCAAAGCCATAAGCTTTGTGAGCATGTGATAGACAAGAATAGCTCAAAATCCCAATGCACGATTTTTGGTAAAAATTACAACTATACCCCTACAAAACTTCGAATGGTGATTTGAGGCACCAAACGATGTCGGAATGCATTGGAACCAAAGCCATAAGCTTTGTGAGCATGTGATAGACAAGAATACATCAAAATCCCAATGTACGATTTTCGGTGAAAATGACAACTATATCCCTACGAAACTTCGAATGGTGATTTGAGGCACCAAACGATGTCGGAATGCATTGGAACCAAAGCCATAAGCTTTGTGAGCATGTGATAGACAAGAATACCTCAAAATCTCAATGTACGATTTTCGGTGAAAATTACAACTATACCCCAACGAAACTTCGAATGGTGATTTGAGGCACCAAACGATGTCGGAATGCATTGGAACCAAAGTCATAAGCTTTGTTAGCATGTGATAGACAAGAATACCTCAAAATCCCAATTTACGATTTTCGGTGAAAATTACAACTATACCCCTACGAAACTTCGAATGGTGATTTGAGGCACCAAACGATGTCGGAATGCGTTGGAACCAAAGCCATAAGCTTTGTGAGCATTTGATAGACAATAATACCTCAAAATCTCAATGTACGATTTTCGGTGAAAATTACAACTATACCCCTACGAAACTTCGAATGGTGATTTTAGGCACCAAACGATGTCGGAATGCATTGGAACCAAAGCCATAAGCTTTGTGAGCATGTGATAGACAAGAATACCTCAAAATCCTAATGTACGATTTTCGATGAAAATTACAACTATACCCTACGAAACTTCGAATGGTGATTTGAGGCACCAAACGATGTCTGAATGCATTGGAACCAAAGCCATAAGCTTTGTGAGCATGTGATAGACAAGAATACCTCAAAATCCCATTGTACGATTTTTGGTGAAAATTACAACTATACCCCTACGAAACTTCGAATGGTCATTTGAGGCACCAAACGATGTCGGAATGCATTGGAACCAAAGACATAAGCTTTGTGAGCATGTGATAGACAAGAATACCTAAAAATCCCAATGTACGATTTTCGGTAAAAATTACAACTATACCCCTATGAAACTTCGAATGTTGATTTGAGGCACCAAACGATGTCGGAATGCATTGGAACCAAAGCCATAAGCTTTGTGAGCATGTGATAGACAATAATACCTCGAAATCCCAATGTACGATTTTCGGTGAAAAGTACTACTATACCCCTACGAAACTTCGAATGGTGATTTGAGGCACCAAACGATGTCGGAATACATTGGAACCAAAGCCATATGCTTTGTGAGCATTTGATAGACAAGAATACCTCAAAATCCCAATGAACGATTTTCGGTGAAAATTACAACTATACCCCTACAAAACTTCGAATGGTGATTTGAGGCACCAAACGATGTCGGAATGCATTGGAACCAAAGCCATAAGCTTTGTGAGCATGTGATAGACAAGAATACCTCAAAATCCTAATGTACGATTTTCGATGAAAATTACAACTATACCCCTATGAAACTTCGAATGGTGATTTGAGGCACCAAACGATGTCGGAATGCATTGGAACCAAAGCCATAAGCTTTGTGATCATGTGATAGACAAGAATACCTAAAAATCCCAATGTACGATTTTCGGTGAAAATTACAACTATACCCCTACGAAACTTCGAATGGTGATTTGAGGAACCAAACGATGTCGGAATGCATTGGAACCAAAGCCATAAGCTTTGTGAGCATGTGATAGACAAGAATACCTCAAAATCTCAATGAACGATTTTCGGTGAAAATTACAACTATACCCCTACAAAACTTCGAATGGTGATTTGAGGCACCAAACGATGTCGGAATGCATTGGAACCAAAGCCATAAGCTTTGTGAGCATGTGATAGACAAGAATACATCAAAATCCTAATGTACGATTTTCGGTGAAAATGACAACTATATCCCTACGAAACTTCGAATGGTGATTTGAGGCACCAAACGATGTCGGAATGCATTGGAACCAAAGCCATAAGCTTTGTGATCATGTGATAGACAAGAATACCTAAAAATCTCAATGTACGATTTTCGGTGAAAATTACAACTATACCCCAACGAAACTTCGAATGGTGATTTGAGGAACCAAACGATGTCGGAATGCATTGGAACCAAAGCCATAAGCTTTGTGAGCATGTGATAGACAAGAATAGCTCAAAATCCCAATGCACGATTTTTGGTAAAAATTACAACTATACCCCTACAAAACTTCGAATGGTGATTTGAGGCACCAAACGATGTCGGAATGCATTGGAACCAAAGCCATAAGCTTTGTGAGCATGTGATAGACAAGAATACATCAAAATCCCAATGTACGATTTTCGGTGAAAATGACAACTATATCCCTACGAAACTTCGAATGGTGATTTGAGGCACCAAACGATGTCGGAATGCATTGGAACCAAAGCCATAAGCTTTGTGAGCATGTGATAGACAAGAATACCTCAAAATCTCAATGTACGATTTTCGGTGAAAATTACAACTATACCCCTATGAAACTTCGAATGGTGATTTGAGGCACCAAACGATGTCGGAATGCATTGGAACCAAAGCCATAAGCTTTGTGAGCATGTGATAGACAATAATACCTCGAAATCCCAATGTACGATTTTCGGTGAAAAGTACTACTATACCCCTACGAAACTTCGAATGGTGATTTGAGGCACCAAACGATGTCGGAATACATTGGAACCAAAGCCATATGCTTTGTGAGCATTTGATAGACAAGAATACCTCAAAATCCCAATGTACGATTTTCGGTGAAAATGACAACTATACCCCTACGAAACTTCGAATGGTGATTTGAGGCACCAAACGATGTCGGAATGCATTGGAACCAAAGCAATAAGCTTTGTGAACATGTGATAGACAAGAATACCTCAAAATCCCAATGTACGATTTTCGGTAAAAATTACAACTATACCCCAACGAAACTTCGAATGGTGATTTGGGGCTCCAAACGATGTCGGAATGCATTAGAACCAAAGCGATAAGCTTTGTGAGCATTTGATAGACAAGAATACCTCAAAATCCCAATGAACGATTTTCGGTGAAAATTACAACTATACCCCTACAAAACTTCGAATGGTGATTTGAGGCACCAAACGATGTCGGAATGCATTGGAACCAAAGCCATAAGCTTTGTGAGCATGTGATAGACAAGAATACCTCAAAATCCTAATGTACGATTTTCGATGAAAATTACAACTATACCCCTACGAAACTTCGAATGGTGATTTGAGGCACCAAACGATGTCGGAATGCATTGGAACCAAAGCCATAAGCTTTGTGATCATGTGATAGACAAGAATACCTAAAAATCCCAATGTACGATTTTCGGTGAAAATTACAACTATACCCCTACGAAACTTCGAATGGTGATTTGAGGAACCAAACGATGTCGGAATGCATTGGAACCAAAGCCATAAGCTTTGTGAGCATGTGATAGACAAGAATAGCTCAAAATCCCAATGCACGATTTTTGGTAAAAATTACAACTATACCCCTACAAAACTTCGAATGGTGATTTGAGGCACCAAACGATGTCGGAATGCATTGGAACCAAAGCCATAAGCTTTGTGAGCATGTGATAGACAAGAATACATCAAAATCCCAATGTACGATTTTCGGTGAAAATGACAACTATATCCCTACGAAACTTCGAATGGTGATTTGAGGCACCAAACGATGTCGGAATGCATTGGAACCAAAGCCATAAGCTTTGTGAGCATGTGATAGACAAGAATACCTCAAAATCTCAATGTACGATTTTCGGTGAAAATTACAACTATACCCCAACGAAACTTCGAATGGTGATTTGAGGAACCAAACGATGTCGGAATGCATTGGAACCAAAGCCATAAGCTTTGTGAGCATGTGATAGAAAAGAATAGCTCAAAATCCCAATGCACGATTTTTGGTAAAAATTACAACTATACCCCTACAAAACTTCGAATGGTGATTTGAGGCACCAAACGATGTCGGAATGCATTGGAACCAAAGCCATAAGCTTTGTGAGCATGTGATAGACAAGAATACATCAAAATCCCAATGTACGATTTTCGGTGAAAATGACAACTATATCCCTACGAAACTTCGAATGGTGATTTGAGGCACCAAACGATGTCGGAATGCATTGGAACCAAAGCCATAAGCTTTGTGAGCATGTGATAGACAAGAATACCTCAAAATCTCAATGTACGATTTTCGGTGAAAATTACAACTATACCCCTATGAAACTTCGAATGGTGATTTGAGGCACCAAACGATGTCGGAATGCATTGGAACCAAAGCCATAAGCTTTGTGAGCATGTGATAGACAATAATACCTCGAAATCCCAATGTACGATTTTCGGTGAAAAGTACTACTATACCCCTACGAAACTTCGAATGGTGATTTGAGGCACCAAACGATGTCGGAATACATTGGAACCAAAGCCATATGCTTTGTGAGCATTTGATAGACAAGAATACCTCAAAATCCCAATGTACGATTTTCGGTGAAAATGACAACTATACCCCTACGAAACTTCGAATGGTGATTTGAGGCACCAAACGATGTCGGAATGCATTGGAACCAAAGCAATAAGCTTTGTGAACATGTGATAGACAAGAATACCTCAAAATCCCAATGTACGATTTTCGGTAAAAATTACAACTATACCCCAACGAAACTTCGAATGGTGATTTGGGGCTCCAAACGATGTCGGAATGCATTAGAACCAAAGCGATAAGCTTTGTGAGCATGTGATAGACAAGAATACCTCAAAATCCCAATGTACGATTTTCGGTGAAAATTACAACTATACCCCTACGAAACTTCGAATGGTGATTTGAGGAACCAAACGATGTCGGAATGCATTGGAACCAAAGCCATAAGCTTTGTGAGCATGTGATAGACAAGAATAGCTCAAAATCCCAATGCACGATTTTTGGTAAAAATTACAACTATACCCCTACAAAACTTCGAATGGTGATTTGAGGCACCAAACGATGTCGGAATGCATTGGAACCAAAGCCATAAGCTTTGTGAGCATGTGATAGACAAGAATACATCAAAATCCCAATGTACGATTTTCGGTGAAAATGACAACTATATCCCTACGAAACTTCGAATGGTGATTTGAGGCACCAAACGATGTCGGAATGCATTGGAACCAAAGCCATAAGCTTTGTGAGCATGTGATAGACAAGAATACCTCAAAATCTCAATGTACGATTTTCGGTGAAAATTACAACTATACCCCTATGAAACTTCGAATGGTGATTTGAGGCACCAAACGATGTCGGAATGCATTGGAACCAAAGCCATAAGCTTTGTGAGCATGTGATAGACAATAATACCTCGAAATCCCAATGTACGATTTTCGGTGAAAAGTACTACTATACCCCTACGAAACTTCGAATGGTGATTTGAGGCACCAAACGATGTCGGAATACATTGGAACCAAAGCCATATGCTTTGTGAGCATTTGATAGACAAGAATACCTCAAAATCCCAATGTACGATTTTCGGTGAAAATGACAACTATACCCCTACGAAACTTCGAATGGTGATTTGAGGCACCAAACGATGTCGGAATGCATTGGAACCAAAGCAATAAGCTTTGTGAACATGTGATAGACAAGAATACCTCAAAATCCCAATGTACGATTTTCGGTAAAAATTACAACTATACCCCAACGAAACTTCGAATGGTGATTTGGGGCTCCAAACGATGTCGGAATGCATTAGAACCAAAGCGATAAGCTTTGTGAGCATTTGATAGACAAGAATACCTCAAAATCCCAATGAACGATTTTCGGTGAAAATTACAACTATACCCCTACAAAACTTCGAATGGTGATTTGAGGCACCAAACGATGTCGGAATGCATTGGAACCAAAGCCATAAGCTTTGTGAGCATGTGATAGACAAGAATACCTCAAAATCCTAATGTACGATTTTCGATGAAAATTACAACTATACCCCTACGAAACTTCGAATGGTGATTTGAGGCACCAAACGATGTCGGAATGCATTGGAACCAAAGCCATAAGCTTTGTGATCATGTGATAGACAAGAATACCTAAAAATCCCAATGTACGATTTTCGGTGAAAATTACAACTATACCCCTACGAAACTTCGAATGGTGATTTGAGGAACCAAACGATGTCGGAATGCATTGGAACCAAAGCCATAAGCTTTGTGAGCATGTGATAGACAAGAATAGCTCAAAATCCCAATGCACGATTTTTGGTAAAAATTACAACTATACCCCTACAAAACTTCGAATGGTGATTTGAGGCACCAAACGATGTCGGAATGCATTGGAACCAAAGCCATAAGCTTTGTGAGCATGTGATAGACAAGAATACATCAAAATCCCAATGTACGATTTTCGGTGAAAATGACAACTATATCCCTACGAAACTTCGAATGGTGATTTGAGGCACCAAACGATGTCGGAATGCATTGGAACCAAAGCCATAAGCTTTGTGAGCATGTGATAGACAAGAATACCTCAAAATCTCAATGTACGATTTTCGGTGAAAATTACAACTATACCCCAACGAAACTTCGAATGGTGATTTGAGGAACCAAACGATGTCGGAATGCATTGGAACCAAAGCCATAAGCTTTGTGAGCATGTGATAGACAAGAATAGCTCAAAATCCCAATGCACGATTTTTGGTAAAAATTACAACTATACCCCTACAAAACTTCGAATGGTGATTTGAGGCACCAAACGATGTCGGAATGCATTGGAACCAAAGCCATAAGCTTTGTGAGCATGTGATAGACAAGAATACATCAAAATCCCAATGTACGATTTTCGGTGAAAATGACAACTATATCCCTACGAAACTTCGAATGGTGATTTGAGGCACCAAACGATGTCGGAATGCATTGGAACCAAAGCCATAAGCTTTGTGAGCATGTGATAGACAAGAATACCTCAAAATCTCAATGTACGATTTTCGGTGAAAATTACAACTATACCCCTATGAAACTTCGAATGGTGATTTGAGGCACCAAACGATGTCGGAATGCATTGGAACCAAAGCCATAAGCTTTGTGAGCATGTGATAGACAATAATACCTCGAAATCCCAATGTACGATTTTCGGTGAAAAGTACTACTATACCCCTACGAAACTTCGAATGGTGATTTGAGGCACCAAACGATGTCGGAATACATTGGAACCAAAGCCATATGCTTTGTGAGCATTTGATAGACAAGAATACCTCAAAATCCCAATGTACGATTTTCGGTGAAAATGACAACTATACCCCTACGAAACTTCGAATGGTGATTTGAGGCACCAAACGATGTCGGAATGCATTGGAACCAAAGCAATAAGCTTTGTGAACATGTGATAGACAAGAATACCTCAAAATCCCAATGTACGATTTTCGGTAAAAATTACAACTATACCCCAACGAAACTTCGAATGGTGATTTGGGGCTCCAAACGATGTCGGAATGCATTAGAACCAAAGCGATAAGCTTTGCGAGCATGTGATAGACAAGAATACCTCAAAATCCCAATGTACGATTTTCGGTGAAAATTACAACTATACCCCTACGAAACTTCGAATGGTGATTTGAGGAACCAAACGATGTCGGAATGCATTGGAACCAAAGCCATAAGCTTTGTGAGCATGTGATAGACAAGAATAGCTCAAAATCCCAATGCACGATTTTTGGTAAAAATTACAACTATACCCCTACAAAACTTCGAATGGTGATTTGAGGCACCAAACGATGTCGGAATGCATTGGAACCAAAGCCATAAGCTTTGTGAGCATGTGATAGACAAGAATACATCAAAATCCCAATGTACGATTTTCGGTGAAAATGACAACTATATCCCTACGAAACTTCGAATGGTGATTTGAGGCACCAAACGATGTCGGAATGCATTGGAACCAAAGCCATAAGCTTTGTGAGCATGTGATAGACAAGAATACCTCAAAATCTCAATGTACGATTTTCGGTGAAAATTACAACTATACCCCAACGAAACTTCGAATGGTGATTTGAGGCACCAAACGATGTCGGAATGCATTGGAACCAAAGTCATAAGCTTTGTTAGCATGTGATAGACAAGAATACCTCAAAATCCCAATTTACGATTTTCGGTGAAAATTACAACTATACCCCTACGAAACTTCGAATGGTGATTTGAGGCACCAAACGATGTCGGAATGCGTTGGAACCAAAGCCATAAGCTTTGTGAGCATTTGATAGACAATAATACCTCAAAATCTCAATGTACGATTTTCGGTGAAAATTACAACTATACCCCTACGAAACTTCGAATGGTGATTTTAGGCACCAAACGATGTCGGAATGCATTGGAACCAAAGCCATAAGCTTTGTGAGCATGTGATAGACAAGAATACCTCAAAATCCTAATGTACGATTTTCGATGAAAATTACAACTATACCCTACGAAACTTCGAATGGTGATTTGAGGCACCAAACGATGTCTGAATGCATTGGAACCAAAGCCATAAGCTTTGTGAGCATGTGATAGACAAGAATACCTCAAAATCCCATTGTACGATTTTTGGTGAAAATTACAACTATACCCCTACGAAACTTCGAATGGTCATTTGAGGCACCAAACGATGTCGGAATGCATTGGAACCAAAGTCATAAGCTTTGTGAGCATGTGATAGACAAGAATACCTAAAAATCCCAATGTACGATTTTCGGTAAAAATTACAACTATACCCCTATGAAACTTCGAATGGTGATTTGAGGCACCAAACGATGTCGGAATGCATTGGAACCAAAGCCATAAGCTTTGTGAGCATGTGATAGACAATAATACCTCGAAATCCCAATGTACGATTTTCGGTGAAAAGTACTACTATACCCCTACGAAACTTCGAATGGTGATTTGAGGCACCAAACGATGTCGGAATACATTGGAACCAAAGCCATATGCTTTGTGAGCATTTGATAGACAAGAATACCTCAAAATCCCAATGAACGATTTTCGGTGAAAATTACAACTATACCCCTACAAAACTTCGAATGGTGATTTGAGGCACCAAACGATGTCGGAATGCATTGGAACCAAAGCCATAAGCTTTGTGAGCATGTGATAGACAAGAATACCTCAAAATCCTAATGTACGATTTTCGATGAAAATTACAACTATACCCCTACGAAACTTCGAATGGTGATTTGAGGCACCAAACGATGTCGGAATGCATTGGAACCAAAGCCATAAGCTTTGTGATCATGTGATAGACAAGAATACCTAAAAATCCCAATGTACGATTTTCGGTGAAAATTACAACTATACCCCTACGAAACTTCGAATGGTGATTTGAGGCACCAAACGATGTCGGAATGCATTGGAACCAAAGCCATAAGCTTTGTGAGCATGTGATAGACAAAAATACCTAAAAATCCCAATGTACGATTTTCGGTGAAAATTACAACTATACCCCTACAAAACTTCGAATGGTGATTTGAGGCACCAAACGATGTCGGAATGCATTGGAACCAAAGCCATAAGCTTTGTGAGCATGTGATAGACAAAAATACCTCAAAATCCTAATGTACGATTTTCGATGAAAATTACAACTATACCCTACGAAACTTCGAATGGTGATTTGAGGCACCAAACGATGTCTGAATGCATTGGAACCAAAGCCATAAGCTTTGTGAGCATGTGATAGACAAGAATACCTCAAAATCCCAATGTACGATTTTTGGTGAAAATTACAACTATACCCCTACGAAACTTCGAATGGTCATTTGAGGCACCAAACGATGTCGGAATGCATTGGAACCAAAGACATAAGCTTTGTGAGCATGTGATAGACAAGAATACCTAAAAATCCCAATGTACGATTTTCGGTAAAAATTACAACTATACATACCCCTATGAAACTTCGAATGGTGATTTGAGGCACCAAACGATGTCGGAATGCATTGGAACCAAAGCCATAAGCTTTGTGAGCATGTGATAGACAATAATACCTCGAAATCCCAATGTACGATTTTCGGTGAAAAAGTACTACTGTATCCCTACGAAACTTCGAATGGTGATTTGAGGCACCAAACGATGTCGGAATACATTGGAACCAAAGCCATATGCTTTGTGAGCATTTGATAGACAAGAATACCTCAAAATCCCAATGAACGATTTTCGGTGAAAATTACAACTATACCCCTACAAAACTTCGAATGGTGATTTGAGGCACCAAACGATGTCGGAATGCATTGGAACCAAAGCCATAAGCTTTGTGAGCATGTGATAGACAAGAATACCTCAAAATCCTAATGTACGATTTTCGATGAAAATTACAACTATACCCCTACGAAACTTCGAATGGTGATTTGAGGCACCAAACGATGTCGGAATGCATTGGAACCAAAGCCATAAGCTTTGTGATCATGTGATAGACAAGAATACCTCAAAATCCCAATGTACGATTTTTGGTGAAAATTACAACTATACCCCTACGAAACTTCGAATGGTCATTTGAGGCACCAAACGATGTCGGAATGCATTGGAACCAAAGACATAAGCTTTGTGAGCATGTGATAGACAAGAATACCTCAAAATCCCAATGTACGATTTTCGGTGAAAAGTACTACTATACCCCTACGAAACATCGAATGGTGATTTGAGGCACCAAACGATGTCGGAATGCATTGGAACCAAAGCCATAAGCTTTGTGAGCATGTGATAGAAAAGAATACCTCATAATTCCATTGTACGGTTTTCGGTGAAAATTACAACTATACCCCTACGAAACTTCGAATGGTGATTTCAGGCACCAAACGATGTCGGAATGCAATGGAACCAAAGCCATAAGCTTTGTGAGCATGTGATAGACAAGAATACCTCAAAATTTCAATGTACGATTTTTTGTGAAAAGTACTATTATACCCCTACGAAACTTCGAATGGTGATTTGAGGCACCAAACAATGTCGGAATACATTGGAATCAAAGCCATAAGCTTTGTGAGCATGTGATAGACAAGAATACCTCAAAATCCTAATGTACGATTTTCACTGAAAATTAAAACTATACCCCAACGAAACTTCGAATGGTGATTTGGGGCTCCAAACGATGTCGGAATGCATTGGAACCAAAGCGATAAGCTTTGTGAGCATGTGATAGACAAGAATACCTCAAAATCCCAATGTACGATTTTCGGTGAAAATTACAACTATACCCCTACGAAACTTCGAATGGTGATTTGAGGAACCAAACGATGTCGGAATGCATTGGAACCAAAGCCATAAGCTTTGTGAGCATGTGATAGATAAGAATAGCTCAAAATCCCAATGCACGATTTTTGGTGAAAATTACAACTATACCCCTACGAAACTTCGAATGGTGATTTGAGGCACCAAACGATGTCGGAATGCATTGGAACCAAAGCAATAAGCTTTGTGAGCATGTGATAGACAAGAATACTTCAAAATCCCAATGTACGATTTTCGGTGAAAATTACAACTATACCCCTACGAAACTTCGAATGGTGATTTGGGGCACCAAACGATGTCGGAATGCATTGGAACCAAAGCCATAAGCTTTGTGAGCATTTGATAGACAAGAATACCTCAAAATCCCAATGTACGATTTTCGGTGAAAATGACAACTATACCCCTACGAAACTTCGAATGGTGATTTGAGGCACCAAACGATGTCGGAATGCATTGGAACCAAAGCAATAAGCTTTGTGAACATGTGATAGACAAGAATACCTCAAAATCCCAATGTACGATTTTCGATAAAAATTACAACTATACCCCAACGAAACTTCGAATGGTGATTTGGGGCTCCAAACGATGTCGGAATGCATTTGAACCAAAGCGATAAGCTTTGTGAGCATGTGATAGACAAGAATACCTCAAAATCCCAATGTACGATTTTCGGTGAAAATTACAACTATACCCCTACGAAACTTCGAATGGTGATTTGAGGAACCAAACGATGTCGGAATGCATTGGAACCAAAGCCATAAGCTTTGTGAGCATGTGATAGACAAGAATAGCTCAAAATCCCAATGCACGATTTTTGGTAAAAATTACAACTATATACCCCTACAAAACTTCGAATGGTGATTTGAGGCACCAAACGATGTCGGAATGCATTGGAACCAAAGCCATAAGCTTTGTGAGCATGTGATAGACAAGAATACATCAAAATCCCAATGTACGATTTTCGGTGAAAATGACAACTATATCCCTACGAAACTTCGAATGGTGATTTGAGGCACCAAACGATGTCGGAATGCATTGGAACCAAAGCCATAAGCTTTGTGAGCATGTGATAGACAAGAATACCTCAAAATCCCAATGTACGATTTTCGGTGAAAATTACAACTATACCCCAACGAAACTTCGAATGGTGATTTTGGGCACCAAACGATGTCGGAATGCATTGGAACCAAAGCAATAAGCTTTGTGAGCATGTGATAGACAAGAATACCTCAAAATCCCAATGTACGATTTTTGGTGAAAATTACAACTATACCCCTACGAAACTTCGAATGGTGATTTGAGGCACCAAACGATGTCGGAATGCATTGGAACCAAAGTCATAAGCTTTGTTAGCATGTGATAGACAAGAATACCTCAAAATCCCAATGTACGATTTTCGGTGAAAATTACAACTATACCCCTACGAAACTTCGAATGGTGATTCGAGGCACCAAACGATGTCGGAATGCGTTGGAACCAAAGCCATAAGCTTTGTGAGCATTTGATAGACAATAATACCTCAAAATCTCAATGTACGATTTTCGGTGAAAATTACAACTATACCCCTACGAAACTTCGAATGGTGATTTTAGGCACCAAACGATGTCGGAATGCATTGGAACCAAAGCCATAAGCTTTGTGAGCATGTGATAGACAAGAATACCTCAAAATCCTAATGTACGATTTTCGATGAAAATTACAACTATACCCTACGAAACTTCGAATGGTGATTTGAGGCACCAAACGATGTCTGAATGCATTGGAACCAAAGCCATAAGCTTTGTGAGCATGTGATAGACAAGAATACCTCAAAATCCCAATGTACGATTTTTGGTGAAAATTACAACTATACCCCTACGAAACTTCGAATGGTCATTTGAGGCACCAAACGATGTCGGAATGCATTGGAACCAAAGACATAAGCTTTGTGAACATGTGATAGACAAGAATACCTAAAAATCCCAATGTACGATTTTCGGTAAAAATTACAACTATACCCCTATGAAACTTCGAATGGTGATTTGAGGCACCAAACGATGTCGGAATGCATTGGAACCAAAGCCATAAGCTTTGTGAGCATGTGATAGACAATAATACCTCGAAATCCCAATGTACGATTTTCGGTGAAAAGTACTACTATACCCCTACGAAACTTCGAATGGTGATTTGAGGCACCAAACGATGTCGGAATACATTGGAACCAAAGCCATATGCTTTGTGAGCATTTGATAGACAAGAATACCTCAAAATCCCAATGAACGATTTTCGGTGAAAATTACAACTATACCCCTACAAAACTTCGAATGGTGATTTGAGGCACCAAACGATGTCGGAATGCATTGGAACCAAAGCCATAAGCTTTGTGAGCATGTGATAGACAAGAATACCTCAAAATCCTAATGTACGATTTTCGATGAAAATTACAACTATACCCCTACGAAACTTCGAATGGTGATTTGAGGCACCAAACGATGTCGGAATGCATTGGAACCAAAGCCATAAGCTTTGTGATCATGTGATAGACAAGAATACCTCAAAATCCCAATGTACGATTTTTGGTGAAAATTACAACTATACCCCTACGAAACTTCGAATGGTCATTTGAGGCACCAAACGATGTCGGAATGCATTGGAACCAAAGACATAAGCTTTGTGAGCATGTGATAGACAAGAATACCTAAAAATCCCAATGTACGATTTTCGGTAAAAATTACAACTATACCCCTACGAAACTTCGAATGGTGATTTGAGGCACCAAACGATGTCGGAATGCATTGGAACCAAAGCCATAAGCTTTGTGAGCATGTGATAGACAATAATACCTCAAAATCCCAATGTACGATTTTCGGTGAAAAGTACTACTATACCCCTACGAAACATCGAATGGTGATTTGAGGCACCAAACGATGTCGGAATGCATTGGAACCAAAGCCATAAGCTTTGTGAGCATGTGATAGAAAAGAATACCTCATAATCCCATTGTACGGTTTTCGGTGAAAATTACAACTATACCCCTACGAAACTTCGAATGGTGATTTCAGGCACCAAACGATGTCGGAATGCATTGGAACCAAAGCCATAAGCTTTGTGAGCATGTGATAGACAAGAATACCTCAAAATTTCAATGTACGATTTTTGGTGAAAAGTACTATTACACCCCTATGAAACTTCGAATGGTGATTTGAGGCACCAAACAATGTCGGAATACATTGGAACCAAAGCCATAAGCTTTGTGAGCATGTGATAGACAAGAATACCTCAAAATCCTAATGTACGATTTTCACTGAAAATTAAAACTATACCCCAACGAAACTTCGAATGGTGATTTGGGGCTCCAAACGATGTCGGAATGCATTGGAACCAAAGCGATAAGCTTTGTGAGCATGTGATAGACAAGAATACCTCAAAATCCCAATGTACGATTTTCGGTGAAAATTACAACTATACCCCTACGAAACTTCGAATGGTGATTTGAGGAACCAAACGATGTCGGAATGCATTGGAACCAAAGCCATAAGCTTTGTGAGCATGTGATAGATAAGAATAGCTCAAAATCCCAATGCACGATTTTTGGTGAAAATTACAACTATACCCCTACGAAACTTCGAATGGTGATTTGAGGCACCAAACGATGTCTGAATGCATTGGAACCAAAGCCATAAGCTTTGTGAGCATGTGATAGACAAGAATACCTCAAAATCCCAATGTACGATTTTCGGTGAAAATTACAACTATACCCCTACGAAACTTCGAATGGTGATTTGGGGCTCCAAACGATGTCGGAATGCATTGGAACCAAAGCGATAAGCTTTGTGAGCATGTGATAGACAAGAATACCTCAAAATCTCAATGTACGATTTTCGGTGAAAATTACAACTATACCCCTACGAAACTTCGAATGGTGATTTGAGGAACCAAACGATGTCGGAATGCATTGGAACCAAAGCCATAAGCTTTGTGAGCATGTGATAGATAAGAATAGCTCAAAATCCCAATGTACGATTTTTGGTGAAAATTACAACTATACCCCTACGAAACTTCGAATGGTCATTTGAGGCACCAAACGATGTCGGAATGCATTGGAACCAAAGACATAAGCTTTGTGAGCATGTGATAGACAAGAATACCTCAAAATCCCAATGTACGATTTTCGGTGAAAAGTACTACTATACCCCTACGAAACATCGAATGGTGATTTGAGGCACCAAACGATGTCGGAATGCATTGGAACCAAAGCCATAAGCTTTGTGAGTATGTGATAGAAAAGAATACCTCATAATCCCATTGTACGGTTTTCGGTGAAAATTACAACTATACCCCTACGAAACTTCGAATGGTGATTTCAGGCACCAAACGATGTCGGAATGCATTGGAACCAAAGCCATAAGCTTTGTGAGCATGTGATAGACAAGAATACCTCAAAATTTCAATGTACGATTTTTTGTGAAAAGTACTATTATACCCCTACGAAACTTCGAATGGTGATTTGAGGCACCAAACAATGTCGGAATACATTGGAACCAAAGCCATAAGCTTTGTGAGCATGTGATAGACAAGAATACCTCAAAATCCTAATGTACGATTTTCACTGAAAATTAAAACTATACCCCAACGAAACTTCGAATGGTGATTTGGGGCTCCAAACGATGTCGGAATGCATTGGAACCAAAGCGATAAGCTTTGTGAGCATGTGATAGACAAGAATACCTCAAAATCCCAATGTACGATTTTCGGTGAAAATTACAACTATACCCCTACGAAACTTCGAATGGTGATTTGAGGAACCAAACGATGTCGGAATGCATTGGAACCAAAGCCATAAGCTTTGTGAGCATGTGATAGATAAGAATAGCTCAAAATCCCAATGCACGATTTTTGGTGAAAATTACAACTATACCCCTACGAAACTTCGAATGGTGATTTGAGGCACCAAACGATGTCGGAATGCATTGGAACCAAAGCAATAAGCTTTGTGAGCATGTGATAGACAAGAATACCTCAAAATCCCAATGTACGATTTTCGGTGAAAATTACAACTATACCCCTACGAAACTTCGAATGGTGATTTGGGGCACCAAACGATGTCGGAATGCATTGGAACCAAAGCCATAAGCTTTGTGAGCATTTGATAGACAAGAATACCTCAAAATCCCAATGTACGATTTTCGGTGAAAATGACAACTATACCCCTACGAAACTTCGAATGGTGATTTGAGGCACCAAACGATGTCGGAATGCATTGGAACCAAAGCAATAAGCTTTGTGAACATGTGATAGACAAGAATACCTCAAAATCCCAATGTACGATTTTCGGTAAAAATTACAACTATACCCCAACGAAACTTCGAATGGTGATTTGGGGCTCCAAACGATGTCGGAATGCATTAGAACCAAAGCGATAAGCTTTGTGAGCATGTGATAGACAAGAATACCTCAAAATCCCAATGTACGATTTTCGGTGAAAATTACAACTATACCCCTACGAAACTTCGAATGGTGATTTGAGGAACCAAACGATGTCGGAATGCATTGGAACCAAAGCCATAAGCTTTGTGAGCATGTGATAGACAAGAATAGCTCAAAATCCCAATGCACGATTTTTGGTAAAAATTACAACTATACCCCTACAAAACTTCGAATGGTGATTTGAGGCACCAAACGATGTCGGAATGCATTTGAACCAAAGCCATAAGCTTTGTGAGCATGTGATAGACAAGAATACATCAAAATCCCAATGTACGATTTTCGGTGAAAATGACAACTATATCCCTACGAAACTTCGAATGGTGATTTGAGGCACCAAACGATGTCGGAATGCATTGGAACCAAAGCCATAAGCTTTGTGAGCATGTGATAGACAAGAATACCTCAAAATCTCAATGTACGATTTTCGGTGAAAATTACAACTATACCCCAACGAAACTTCGAATGGTGATTTTGGGCACCAAACGATGTCGGAATGCATTGGAACCAAAGCAATAAGCTTTGTGAGCATGTGATAGACAAGAATACCTCAAAATCCCAATGTACGATTTTTGGTGAAAATTACAACTATACCCCTACGAAACTTCGAATGGTGATTTGAGGCACCAAACGATGTCGGAATGCATTGGAACCAAAGTCATAAGCTTTGTTAGCATGTGATAGACAAGAATACCTCAAAATCCCAATGTACGATTTTCGGTGAAAATTACAACTATACCCCTACGAAACTTCGAATGGTGATTTGAGGCACCAAACGATGTCGGAATGCAATGGAACCAAAGCCATAAGCTTTGTGAGCATTTGAAAGACAATAATACCTCAAAATCTCAATGTACGATTTTCGGTGAAAATTACAACTATACCCCTACGAAACTTCGAATGGTGATTTTAGGCACCAAACGATGTCGGAATGCATTGGAACCAAAGCCATAAGCTTTGTGAGCATGTGATAGACAAGAATACCTCAAAATCCTAATGTACGATTTTCGATGAAAATTACAACTATACCCTACGAAACTTCGAATGGTGATTTGAGGCACCAAACGATGTCTGAATGCATTGGAACCAAAGCCATAAGCTTTGTGAGCATGTGATAGACAAGAATACCTCAAAATCCCAATGTACGATTTTTGGTGAAAATTACAACTATACCCCTACGAAACTTCGAATGGTCATTTGAGGCACCAAACGATGTCGGAATGCATTGGAACCAAAGACATAAGCTTTGTGAGCATGTGATAGACAATAATACCTCGAAATCCTAATGTACGATTTTCGATGAAAATTACAACTATACCCCTACGAAACTTCGAATGGTGATTTGAGGCACCAAACGATGTCGGAATGCATTGGAACCAAAGCCATAAGCTTTGTGAGCATGTGATAGACAATAATACCTCGAAATCCCAATGTACGATTTTCGGTGAAAAGTACTACTATACCCCTACGAAACTTCGAATGGTGATTTGAGGCACCAAACGATGTCGGAATACATTGGAACCAAAGCCATATGCTTTGTGAGCATTTGATAGACAAGAATACCTCAAAATCCCAATGAACGATTTTCGGTGAAAATTACAACTATACCCCTACAAAACTTCGAATGGTGATTTGAGGCACCAAACGATGTCGGAATGCATTGGAACCAAAGCCATAAGCTTTGTGAGCATGTGATAGACAAGAATACCTCAAAATCCTAATGTACGATTTTCGATGAAAATTACAACTATACCCCTACGAAACTTCGAATGGTGATTTGAGGCACCAAACGATGTCGGAATGCATTGGAACCAAAGCCATAAGCTTTGTGATCATGTGATAGACAAGAATACCTCAAAATCCCAATGTACGATTTTTGGTGAAAATTACAACTATACCCCTACGAAACTTCGAATGGTCATTTGAGGCACCAAACGATGTCGGAATGCATTGGAACCAAAGACATAAGCTTTGTGAGCATGTGATAGACAAGAATACCTAAAAATCCCAATGTACGATTTTCGGTAAAAATTACAACTATACCCCTACGAAACTTCGAATGGTGATTTGAGGCACCAAACGATGTCGGAATGCATTGGAACCAAAGCCATAAGCTTTGTGAGCATGTGATAGACAATAATACCTCAAAATCCCAATGTACGATTTTCGGTGAAAAGTACTACTATACCCCTACGAAACATCGAATGGTGATTTGAGGCACCAAACGATGTCGGAATGCATTGGAACCAAAGCCATAAGCTTTGTGAGCATGTGATAGAAAAGAATACCTCATAATCCCATTGTACGGTTTTCGGTGAAAATTACAACTATACCCCTACGAAACTTCGAATGGTGATTTCAGGCACCAAACGATGTCGGAATGCATTGGAACCAAAGCCATAAGCTTTGTGAGCATGTGATAGACAAGAATACCTCAAAATTTCAATGTACGATTTTTGGTGAAAAGTACTATTATACCCCTATGAAACTTCGAATGGTGATTTGAGGCACCAAACAATGTCGGAATACATTGGAACCAAAGCCATAAGCTTTGTGAGCATGTGATAGACAAGAATACCTCAAAATCCTAATGTACGATTTTCACTGAAAATTACAACTATACCCCAACGAAACTTCGAATGGTGATTTGGGGCTCCAAACGATGTCGGAATGCATTGGAACCAAAGCGATAAGCTTTGTGAGCATGTGATAGACAAGAATACCTCAAAATCCCAATGTACGATTTTCGGTGAAAATTACAACTATACCCCTACGAAACTTCGAATGGTGATTTGAGGAACCAAACGATGTCGGAATGCATTGGAACCAAAGCCATAAGCTTTGTGAGCATGTGATAGACAAGAATAGCTCAAAATCCCAATGCACGATTTTTGGTAAAAATTACAACTATACCCCTACAAAACTTCGAATGGTGATTTGAGGCACCAAACGATGTCGGAATTCATTGGAACCAAAGCCATAAGCTTTGTGAGCATGTGATAGACAAGAATACATCAAAATCCCAATGTACGATTTTCGGTGAAAATGACAACTATATCCCTACGAAACTTCGAATGGTGATTTGAGGCACCAAACGATGTCGGAATGCATTGGAACCAAAGCCATAAGCTTTGTGAGCATGTGATAGACAAGAATACCTCAAAATCTCAATGTACGATTTTCGGTGAAAATTACAACTATACCCCAACGAAACTTCGAATGGTGATTTGGGGCACCAAACGATGTCGGAATGCATTGGAACCAAAGCAATAAGCTTTGTGAGCATGTGATAGACAAGAATACCTCAAAATCCCAATGTACGATTTTTGGTGAAAATTACAACTATACCCCTACGAAACTTCGAATGGTGATTTGAGGCACCAAACGATGTCGGAATGCATTGGAACCAAAGTCATAAGCTTTGTGAGCATGTGATAGACAAGAATACCTCAAAATCCCAATGTACGATTTTCGGTGAAAATTACAACTATACCCCTACGAAACTTCGAATGGTGATTTGAGGCACCAAACGATGTCGGAATGCATTGGAACCAAAGCAATAAGCTTTGTGAGCATGTGATAGACAATAATACCTCAAAATCCCAATGTACGATTTTCGGTGAAAAGTACTACTATACACCTAAGAAACATCGAATGGTGATTTGAGGCACCAAACGATGTCGGAATGCATTGGAACCAAAGCCATAAGCTTTGTGAGCATGTGATAGAAAAGAATACCTCATAATCCCATTGTACGGTTTTCGGTGAAAATTACAACTATACCCCTACGAAACTTCGAATGGTGATTTCAGGCACCAAACGATGTCGGAATGCATTGGAACCAAAGCCATAAGCTTTGTGAGCATGTGATAGACAAGAATACCTCAAAATTTCAATGTACGATTTTTGGTGAAAAGTACTATTATACCCCTATGAAACTTCGAATGGTGATTTGAGGCACCAAACAATGTCGGAATACATTGGAACCAAAGCCATAAGCTTTGTGAGCATGTGATAGACAAGAATACCTCAAAATCCTAATGTACGATTTTCACTGAAAATTAAAACTATACCCCAACGAAACTTCGAATGGTGATTTGGGGCTCCAAACGATGTCGGAATGCATTGGAACCAAAGCGATAAGCTTTGTGAGCATGTGATAGACAAGAATACCTCAAAATCCCAATGTACGATTTTCGGTGAAAATTACAACTATACCCCTACGAAACTTCGAATGGTGATTTGAGGAACCAAACGATGTCGGAATGCATTGGAACCAAAGCCATAAGCTTTGTGAGCATGTGATAGATAAGAATAGCTCAAAATCCCAATGCACGATTTTTGGTGAAAATTACAACTATACCCCTACGAAACTTCGAATGGTGATTTGAGGCACCAAACGATGTCTGAATGCATTGGAACCAAAGCCATAAGCTTTGTGAGCATGTGATAGACAAGAATACCTCAAAATCCCAATGTACGATTTTCGGTGAAAATTACAACTATACCCCTACGAAACTTCGAATGGTGATTTGGGGCTCCAAACGATGTCGGAATGCATTGGAACCAAAGCGATAAGCTTTGTGAGCATGTGATAGACAAGAATACCTCAAAATCCCAATGTACGATTTTCGGTGAAAATTACAACTATACCCCTACGAAACTTCGAATGGTGATTTGAGGAACCAAACGATGTCGGAATGCATTGGAACCAAAGCCATAAGCTTTGTGAGCATGTGATAGATAAGAATAGCTCAAAATCCCAATGTACGATTTTGGGTGAAAATTACAACTATACCCCTACGAAACTTCGAATGGTCATTTGAGGCACCAAACGATGTCGGAATGCATTGGAACCAAAGACATAAGCTTTGTGAGCATGTGATAGACAAGAATACCTCAAAATCCCAATGTACGATTTTCGGTGAAAAGTACTACTATACCCCTACGAAACATCGAATGGTGATTTGAGGCACCAAACGATGTCGGAATGCATTGGAACCAAAGCCATAAGCTTTGTGAGCATGTGATAGAAAAGAATACCTCATAATCCCATTGTACGGTTTTCGGTGAAAATTACAACTATACCCCTACGAAACTTCGAATGGTGATTTCAGGCACCAAACGATGTCGGAATGCATTGGAACCAAAGCCATAAGCTTTGTGAGCATGTGATAGACAAGAATACCTCAAAATTTCAATGTACGATTTTTTGTGAAAAGTACTATTATACCCCTACGAAACTTCGAATGGTGATTTGAGGCACCAAACAATGTCGGAATACATTGGAACCAAAGCCATAAGCTTTGTGAGCATGTGATAGACAAGAATACCTCAAAATCCTAATGTACGATTTTCACTGAAAATTAAAACTATACCCCAACGAAACTTCGAATGGTGATTTGGGGCTCCAAACGATGTCGGAATGCATTGGAACCAAAGCGATAAGCTTTGTGAGCATGTGATAGACAAGAATACCTCAAAATCCCAATGTACGATTTTCGGTGAAAATTACAACTATACCCCTACGAAACTTCGAATGGTGATTTGAGGAACCAAACGATGTCGGAATGCATTGGAACCAAAGCCATAAGCTTTGTGAGCATGTGATAGATAAGAATAGCTCAAAATCCCAATGCACGATTTTTGGTGAAAATTACAACTATACCCCTACGAAACTTCGAATGGTGATTTGAGGCACCAAACGATGTCGGAATGCATTGGAACCAAAGCAATAAGCTTTGTGAGCATGTGATAGACAAGAATACCTCAAAATCCCAATGTACGATTTTCGGTGAAAATTACAACTATACCCCTACGAAACTTCGAATGGTGATTTGGGGCACCAAACGATGTCGGAATGCATTGGAACCAAAGCCATAAGCTTTGTGAGCATTTGATAGACAAGAATACCTCAAAATCCCAATGTACGATTTTCGGTGAAAATGACAACTATACCCCTACGAAACTTCGAATGGTGATTTGAGGCACCAAACGATGTCGGAATGCATTGGAACCAAAGCAATAAGCTTTGTGAACATGTGATAGACAAGAATACCTCAAAATCCCAATGTACGATTTTCGGTAAAAATTACAACTATACCCCAACGAAACTTCGAATGGTGATTTGGGGCTCCAAACGATGTCGGAATGCATTAGAACCAAAGCGATAAGCTTTGTGAGCATGTGATAGACAAGAATACCTCAAAATCCCAATGTACGATTTTCGGTGAAAATTACAACTATACCCCTACGAAACTTCGAATGGTGATTTGAGGAACCAAACGATGTCGGAATGCATTGGAACCAAAGCCATAAGCTTTGTGAGCATGTGATAGACAAGAATAGCTCAAAATCCCAATGCACGATTTTTGGTAAAAATTACAACTATACCCCTACAAAACTTCGAATGGTGATTTGAGGCACCAAACGATGTCGGAATGCAATGGAACCAAAGCCATAAGCTTTGTGAGCATGTGATAGACAAGAATACATCAAAATCCCAATGTACGATTTTCGGTGAAAATGACAACTATATCCCTACGAAACTTCGAATGGTGATTTGAGGCACCAAACGATGTCGGAATGCATTGGAACCAAAGCCATAAGCTTTGTGAGCATGTGATAGACAAGAATACCTCAAAATCTCAATGTACGATTTTCGGTGAAAATTACAACTATACCCCAACGAAACTTCGAATGGTGATTTTGGGCACCAAACGATGTCGGAATGCATTGGAACCAAAGCAATAAGCTTTGTGAGCATGTGATAGACAAGAATACCTCAAAATCCCAATGTACGATTTTTGGTGAAAATTACAACTATACCCCTACGAAACTTCGAATGGTGATTTGAGGCACCAAACGATGTCGGAATGCATTGGAACCAAAGTCATAAGCTTTGTTAGCATGTGATAGACAAGAATACCTCAAAATCCCAATGTACGATTTTCGGTGAAAATTACAACTATACCCCTACGAAACTTCGAATGGTGATTTGAGGCACCAAACGATGTCGGAATGCAATGGAACCAAAGCCATAAGCTTTGTGAGCATTTGATAGACAATAATACCTCAAAATCTCAATGTACGATTTTCGGTGAAAATTACAACTATACCCCTACGAAACTTCGAATGGTGATTTTAGGCACCAAACGATGTCGGAATGCATTGGAACCAAAGCCATAAGCTTTGTGAGCATGTGATAGACAAGAATACCTCAAAATCCTAATGTACGATTTTCGATGAAAATTACAACTATACCCTACGAAACTTCGAATGGTGATTTGAGGCACCAAACGATGTCTGAATGCATTGGAACCAAAGCCATAAGCTTTGTGAGCATGTGATAGACAAGAATACCTCAAAATCCCAATGTACGATTTTTGGTGAAAATTACAACTATACCCCTACGAAACTTCGAATGGTCATTTGAGGCACCAAACGATGTCGGAATGCATTGGAACCAAAGACATAAGCTTTGTGAGCATGTGATAGACAAGAATACCTAAAAATCTCAATGTACGATTTTCGGTAAAAATTACAACTATACCCCTATGAAACTTCGAATGGTGATTTGAGGCACCAAACGATGTCGGAATGCATTGGAACCAAAGCCATAAGCTTTGTGAGCATGTGATAGACAAGAATACCTCAAAATTTCAATGTACGATTTTTTGTGAAAAGTACTATTATACCCCTACGAAACTTCGAATGGTGATTTGAGGCACCAAACAATGTCGGAATACATTGGAACCAAAGCCATAAGCTTTGTGAGCATGTGATAGACAAGAATACCTCAAAATCCTAATGTACGATTTTCACTGAAAATTAAAACTATACCCCAACGAAACTTCGAATGGTGATTTGGGGCTCCAAATGATGTCGGAATGCATTGGAACCAAAGCGATAAGCTTTGTGAGCATGTGATAGACAAGAATACCTCAAAATCCCAATGTACGATTTTCGGTGAAAATTACAACTATACCCCTACGAAACTTCGAATGGTGATTTGAGGAACCAAACGATGTCGGAATGCATTGGAACCAAAGCCATAAGCTTTGTGAGCATGTGATAGATAAGAATAGCTCAAAATCCCAATGCACGATTTTTGGTGAAAATTACAACTATACCCCTACGAAACTTCGAATGGTGATTTGAGGCACCAAACGATGTCGGAATGCATTGGAACCAAAGCAATAAGCTTTGTGAGCATGTGATAGACAAGAATACCTCAAAATCCCAATGTACGATTTTCGGTGAAAATTACAACTATACCCCTACGAAACTTCGAATGGTGATTTGGGGCACCAAACGATGTCGGAATGCATTGGAACCAAAGCCATAAGCTTTGTGAGCATTTGATAGACAAGAATACCTCAAAATCCCAATGTACGATTTTCGGTGAAAATGACAACTATACCCCTACGAAACTTCGAATGGTGATTTGAGGCACCAAACGATGTCGGAATGCATTGGAACCAAAGCAATAAGCTTTGTGAACATGTGATAGACAAGAATACCTCAAAATCCCAATGTACGATTTTCGGTAAAAATTACAACTATACCCCAACGAAACTTCGAATGGTGATTTGGGGCTCCAAACGATGTCGGAATGCATTAGAACCAAAGCGATAAGCTTTGTGAGCATGTGATAGACAAGAATACCTCAAAATCCCAATGTACGATTTTCGGTGAAAATTACAACTATACCCCTACGAAACTTCGAATGGTGATTTGAGGAACCAAACGATGTCGGAATGCATTGGAACCAAAGCCATAAGCTTTGTGAGCATGTGATAGATAAGAATAGCTCAAAATCCCAATGCACGATTTTTGGTGAAAATTACAACTATACCCCTACGAAACTTCGAATGGTGATTTGAGGAACCAAACGATGTCGGAATGCATTGGAACCAAAGCCATAAGCTTTGTGAGCATGTGATAGATAAGAATAGCTCAAAATCCCAATGCACGATTTTTGGTGAAAATTACAACTATACCCCTACGAAACTTCGAATGGTGATTTGAGGCACCAAACGATGTCGGAATGCATTGGAACCAAAGCAATAAGCTTTGTGAGCATGTGATAGACAAGAATACCTCAAAATCCCAATGTACGATTTTCGGTGAAAATTACAACTATACCCCTACGAAACTTCGAATGGTGATTTGGGGCACCAAACGATGTCGGAATGCATTGGAACCAAAGCCATAAGCTTTGTGAGCATTTGATAGACAAGAATACCTCAAAATCCCAATGTACGATTTTCGGTGAAAATGACAACTATACCCCTACGAAACTTCGAATGGTGATTTGAGGCACCAAACGATGTCGGAATGCATTGGAACCAAAGCAATAAGCTTTGTGAACATGTGATAGACAAGAATACCTCAAAATCCCAATGTACGATTTTCGGTAAAAATTACAACTATACCCCAACGAAACTTCGAATGGTGATTTGGGGCTCCAAACGATGTCGGAATGCATTAGAACCAAAGCGATAAGCTTTGTGAGCATGTGATAGACAAGAATACCTCAAAATCCCAATGTACGATTTTCGGTGAAAATTACAACTATACCCCTACGAAACTTCGAATGGTGATTTGAGGAACCAAACGATGTCGGAATGCATTGGAACCAAAGCCATAAGCTTTGTGAGCATGTGATAGACAAGAATAGCTCAAAATCCCAATGCACGATTTTTGGTAAAAATTACAACTATACCCCTACAAAACTTCGAATGGTGATTTGAGGCACCAAACGATGTCGGAATGCATTGGAACCAAAGCCATAAGCTTTGTGAGCATGTGATAGACAAGAATACATCAAAATCCCAATGTACGATTTTCGGTGAAAATGACAACTATATCCCTACGAAACTTCGAATGGTGATTTGAGGCACCAAACGATGTCGGAATGCATTGGAACCAAAGCCATAAGCTTTGTGAGCATGTGATAGACAAGAATACCTCAAAATCTCAATGTACGATTTTCGGTGAAAATTACAACTATACCCCAACGAAACTTCGAATGGTGATTTTGGGCACCAAACGATGTCGGAATGCATTGGAACCAAAGCAATAAGCTTTGTGAGCATGTGATAGACAAGAATACCTCAAAATCCCAATGTACGATTTTTGGTGAAAATTACAACTATACCCCTACGAAACTTCGAATGGTGATTTGAGGCACCAAACGATGTCGGAATGCATTGGAACCAAAGTCATAAGCTTTGTTAGCATGTGATAGACAAGAATACCTCAAAATCCCAATGTACGATTTTCGGTGAAAATTACAACTATACCCCTACGAAACTTCGAATGGTGATTTGAGGCACCAAACGATGTCGGAATGCAATGGAACCAAAGCCATAAGCTTTGTGAGCATTTGATAGACAATAATACCTCAAAATCTCAATGTACGATTTTCGGTGAAAATTACAACTATACCCCTACGAAACTTCGAATGGTGATTTTAGGCACCAAACGATGTCGGAATGCATTGGAACCAAAGCCATAAGCTTTGTGAGCATGTGATAGACAAGAATACCTCAAAATCCTAATGTACGATTTTCGATGAAAATTACAACTATACCCTACGAAACTTCGAATGGTGATTTGAGGCACCAAACGATGTCTGAATGCATTGGAACCAAAGCCATAAGCTTTGTGAGCATGTGATAGACAAGAATACCTCAAAATCCCAATGTACGATTTTTGGTGAAAATTACAACTATACCCCTACGAAACTTCGAATGGTCATTTGAGGCACCAAACGATGTCGGAATGCATTGGAACCAAAGACATAAGCTTTGTGAGCATGTGATAGACAAGAATACCTAAAAATCCCAATGTACGATTTTCGGTAAAAATTACAACTATACCCCTATGAAACTTCGAATGGTGATTTGAGGCACCAAACGATGTCGGAATGCATTGGAACCAAAGCCATAAGCTTTGTGAGCATGTGATAGACAATAATACCTCGAAATCCCAATGTACGATTTTCGGTGAAAAGTACTACTATACCCCTACGAAACTTCGAATGGTGATTTGAGGCACCAAACGATGTCGGAATACATTGGAACCAAAGCCATATGCTTTGTGAGCATTTGATAGACAAGAATACCTCAAAATCCCAATGAACGATTTTCGGTGAAAATTACAACTATACCCCTACAAAACTTCGAATGGTGATTTGAGGCACCAAACGATGTCGGAATGCATTGGAACCAAAGCCATAAGCTTTGTGAGCATGTGATAGACAAGAATACCTCAAAATCCTAATGTACGATTTTCGATGAAAATTACAACTATACCCCTACGAAACTTCGAATGGTGATTTGAGGCACCAAACGATGTCGGAATGCATTGGAACCAAAGCCATAAGCTTTGTGATCATGTGATAGACAAGAATACCTCAAAATCCCAATGTACGATTTTTGGTGAAAATTACAACTATACCCCTACGAAACTTCGAATGGTCATTTGAGGCACCAAACGATGTCGGAATGCATTGGAACCAAAGACATAAGCTTTGTGAGCATGTGATAGACAAGAATACCTAAAAATCCCAATGTACGATTTTCGGTAAAAATTACAACTATACCCCTACGAAACTTCGAATGGTGATTTGAGGCACCAAACGATGTCGGAATGCATTGGAACCAAAGCCATAAGCTTTGTGAGCATGTGATAGACAAGAATACCTCAAAATTTCAATGTACGATTTTTTGTGAAAAGTACTATTATACCCCTACGAAACTTCGAATGGTGATTTGAGGCACCAAACAATGTCGGAATACATTGGAACCAAAGCCATAAGCTTTGTGAGCATGTGATAGACAAGAATACCTCAAAATCCTAATGTACGATTTTCACTGAAAATTAAAACTATACCCCAACGAAACTTCGAATGGTGATTTCCCAGCTCCAAACGATGTCGGAATGCATTGGAACCAAAGCGATAAGCTTTGTGAGCATGTGATAGACAAGAATACCTCAAAATCCCAATGTACGATTTTCGGTGAAAATTACAACTATACCCCTACGAAACTTCGAATGGTGATTTGAGGAACCAAACGATGTCGGAATGCATTGGAACCAAAGCCATAAGCTTTGTGAGCATGTGATAGATAAGAATAGCTCAAAATCCCAATGCACGATTTTTGGTGAAAATTACAACTATACCCCTACGAAACTTCGAATGGTGATTTGAGGCACCAAACGATGTCGGAATGCATTGGAACCAAAGCAATAAGCTTTGTGAGCATGTGATAGACAAGAATACCTCAAAATCCCAATGTACGATTTTCGGTGAAAATTACAACTATACCCCTACGAAACTTCGAATGGTGATTTGGGGCACCAAACGATGTCGGAATGCATTGGAACCAAAGCCATAAGCTTTGTGAGCATTTGATAGACAAGAATACCTCAAAATCCCAATGTACGATTTTCGGTGAAAATGACAACTATACCCCTACGAAACTTCGAATGGTGATTTGAGGCACCAAACGATGTCGGAATGCATTGGAACCAAAGCAATAAGCTTTGTGAACATGTGATAGACAAGAATACCTCAAAATCCCAATGTACGATTTTCGGTAAAAATTACAACTATACCCCAACGAAACTTCGAATGGTGATTTGGGGCTCCAAACGATGTCGGAATGCATTAGAACCAAAGCGATAAGCTTTGTGAGCATGTGATAGACAAGAATACCTCAAAATCCCAATGTACGATTTTCGGTGAAAATTACAACTATACCCCTACGAAACTTCGAATGGTGATTTGAGGAACCAAACGATGTCGGAATGCATTGGAACCAAAGCCATAAGCTTTGTGAGCATGTGATAGACAAGAATAGCTCAAAATCTCAATGCACGATTTTTGGTAAAAATTACAACTATACCCCTGTAAAACTTCGAATGGTGATTTGAGGCACCAAACGATGTCGGAATGCATTGGAACCAAAGCCATAAGCTTTGTGAGCATGTGATAGACAAGAATACATCAAAATCCCAATGTACGATTTTCGGTGAAAATGACAACTATATCCCTACGAAACTTCGAATGGTGATTTGAGGCACCAAACGATGTCGGAATGCATTGGAACCAAAGCCATAAGCTTTGTGAGCATGTGATAGACAAGAATACCTCAAAATCTCAATGTACGATTTTCGGTGAAAATTACAACTATACCCCAACGAAACTTCGAATGGTGATTTTGGGCACCAAACGATGTCAGAATGCATTGGAACCAAAGCAATAAGCTTTGTGAGCATGTGATAGACAAGAATACCTCAAAATCCCAATGTACGATTTTTGGTGAAAATTACAACTATACCCCTACGAAACTTCGAATGGTGATTTGAGGCACCAAACGATGTCGGAATGCATTGGAACCAAAGTCATAAGCTTTGTTAGCATGTGATAGACAAGAATACCTCAAAATCCCAATGTACGATTTTCGGTGAAAATTACAACTATACCCCTACGAAACTTCGAATGGTGATTTGAGGCACCAAACGATGTCGGAATGCAATGGAACCAAAGCCATAAGCTTTGTGAGCATTTGATAGACAATAATACCTCAAAATCTCAATGTACGATTTTCGGTGAAAATTACAACTATACCCCTACGAAACTTCGAATGGTGATTTTAGGCACCAAACGATGTCGGAATGCATTGGAACCAAAGCCATAAGCTTTGTGAGCATGTGATAGACAAGAATACCTCAAAATCCTAATGTACGATTTTCGATGAAAATTACAACTATACCCTACGAAACTTCGAATGGTGATTTGAGGCACCAAACGATGTCTGAATGCATTGGAACCAAAGCCATAAGCTTTGTGAGCATGTGATAGACAAGAATACCTCAAAATCCCAATGTACGATTTTTGGTGAAAATTACAACTATACCCCTACGAAACTTCGAATGGTCATTTGAGGCACCAAACGATGTCGGAATGCATTGGAACCAAAGACATAAGCTTTGTGAGCATGTGATAGACAAGAATACCTAAAAATCCCAATGTACGATTTTCGGTAAAAATTACAACTATACCCCTATGAAACTTCGAATGGTGATTAGAGGCACCAAACGATGTCGGAATGCATTGGAACCAAAGCCATAAGCTTTGTGAGCATGTGATAGACAATAATACCTCGAAATCCCAATGTACGATTTTCGGTGAAAAGTACTACTATACCCCTACGAAACTTCGAATGGTGATTTGAGGCACCAAACGATGTCGGAATACATTGGAACCAAAGCCATATGCTTTGTGAGCATTTGATAGACAAGAATACCTCAAAATCCCAATGAACGATTTTCGGTGAAAATTACAACTATACCCCTACAAAACTTCGAATGGTGATTTGAGGCACCAAACGATGTCGGAATGCATTGGAACCAAAGCCATAAGCTTTGTGAGCATGTGATAGACAAGAATACCTCAAAATCCTAATGTACGATTTTCGATGAAAATTACAACTATACCCCTACGAAACTTCGAATGGTGATTTGAGGCACCAAACGATGTCGGAATGCATTGGAACCAAAGCCATAAGCTTTGTGATCATGTGATAGACAAGAATACCTCAAAATCCCAATGTACGATTTTTGGTGAAAATTACAACTATACCCCTACGAAACTTCGAATGGTCATTTGAGGCACCAAACGATGTCGGAATGCATTGGAACCAAAGACATAAGCTTTGTGAGCATGTGATAGACAAGAATACCTAAAAATCCCAATGTACGATTTTCGGTAAAAATTACAACTATACCCCTACGAAACTTCGAATGGTGATTTGAGGCACCAAACGATGTCGGAATGCATTGGAACCAAAGCCATAAGCTTTGTGAGCATGTGATAGACAATAATACCTCAAAATCCCAATGTACGATTTTCGGTGAAAAGTACTACTATACCCCTACGAAACATCGAATGGTGATTTGAGGCACCAAACGATGTCGGAATGCATTGGAACCAAAGCCATAAGCTTTGTGAGCATGTGATAGAAAAGAATACCTCATAATCCCATTGTACGGTTTTCGGTGAAAATTACAACTATACCCCTACGAAACTTCGAATGGTGATTTCAGGCACCAAACGATGTCGGAATGCATTGGAACCAAAGCCATAAGCTTTGTGAGCATGTGATAGACAAGAATACCTCAAAATTTCAATGTACGATTTTTGGTGAAAAGTACTATTATACCCCTATGAAACTTCGAATGGTGATTTGAGGCACCAAACAATGTCGGAATACATTGGAACCAAAGCCATAAGCTTTGTGAGCATGTGATAGACAAGAATACCTCAAAATCCTAATGTACGATTTTCACTGAAAATTACAACTATACCCCAACGAAACTTCGAATGGTGATTTGGGGCTCCAAACGATGTCGGAATGCATTGGAACCAAAGCGATAAGCTTTGTGAGCATGTGATAGACAAGAATACCTCAAAATCCCAATGTACGATTTTCGGTGAAAATTACAACTATACCCCTACGAAACTTCGAATGGTGATTTGAGGAACCAAACGATGTCGGAATGCATTGGAACCAAAGCCATAAGCTTTGTGAGCATGTGATAGACAAGAATAGCTCAAAATCCCAATGCACGATTTTTGGTAAAAATTACAACTATACCCCTACAAAACTTCGAATGGTGATTTGAGGCACCAAACGATGTCGGAATTCATTGGAACCAAAGCCATAAGCTTTGTGAGCATGTGATAGACAAGAATACATCAAAATCCCAATGTACGATTTTCGGTGAAAATGACAACTATATCCCTACGAAACTTCGAATGGTGATTTGAGGCACCAAACGATGTCGGAATGCATTGGAACCAAAGCCATAAGCTTTGTGAGCATGTGATAGACAAGAATACCTCAAAATCTCAATGTACGATTTTCGGTGAAAATTACAACTATACCCCAACGAAACTTCGAATGGTGATTTGGGGCACCAAACGATGTCGGAATGCATTGGAACCAAAGCAATAAGCTTTGTGAGCATGTGATAGACAAGAATACCTCAAAATCCTAATGTACGATTTTCGATGAAAATTACAACTATACCCTACGAAACTTCGAATGGTGATTTGAGGCACCAAACGATGTCTGAATGCATTGGAACCAAAGCCATAAGCTTTGTGAGCATGTGATAGACAAGAATACCTCAAAATCCCAATGTACGATTTTTGGTGAAAATTACAACTATACCCCTACGAAACTTCGAATGGTCATTTGAGGCACCAAACGATGTCGGAATGCATTGGAACCAAAGACATAAGTTTTGTGAGCATGTGATAGACAAGAATACCTAAAAATCCAGATGTACGATTTTCGGTAAAAATTACAACTATACATACCCCTATGAAACTTCGAATGGTGATTTGAGGCACCAAACGATGTCGGAATGCATTGGAACCAAAGCCATAAGCTTTGTGAGCATGTGATAGACAATAATACCTCGAAATCCCAATGTACGATTTTCGGTGAAAAAGTACTACTATACCCCTACGAAACTTCGAATGGTGATTTGAGGCACCAAACGATGTCGGAATACATTGGAACCAAAGCCATATGCTTTGTGAGCATGTGATAGACAAGAATACCTCAAAATCCTAATGTACGATTTTCGATGAAAATTACAACTATACCCCTACGAAACTTCGAATGGTGATTTGAGGCACCAAACGATGTCGGAATGCATTGGAACCAAAGCCATAAGCTTTGTGATCATGTGATAGACAAGAATACCTCAAAATCCCAATGTACGATTTTTGGTGAAAATTACAACTATACCCCTACGAAACTTCGAATGGTCATTTGAGGCACCAAACGATGTCGGAATGCATTGGAACCAAAGACATAAGCTTTGTGAGCATGTGATAGACAAGAATACCTCAAAATCCCAATGTACGATTTTCGGTGAAAAGTACTACTATACCCCTACGAAACATCGAATGGTGATTTGAGGCACCAAACGATGTCGGAATGCATTGGAACCAAAGCCATAAGCTTTGTGAGCATGTGATAGAAAAGAATACCTCATAATCCCATTGTACGGTTTTCGGTGAAAATTACAACTATACCCCTACGAAACTTCGAATGGTGATTTCAGGCACCAAACGATGTCGGAATGCATTGGAACCAAAGCCATAAGCTTTGTGAGCATGTGATAGACAAGAATACCTCAAAATCCCAATGTACGATTTTCGGTGAAAATTACAACTATACCCCTACGAAACTTCGAATGGTGATTTGGGGCACCAAACGATGTCGGAATGCATTGGAACCAAAGCCATAAGCTTTGTGAGCATTTGATAGACAAGAATACCTCAAAATCCCAATGTACGATTTTCGGTGAAAATGACAACTATACCCCTACGAAACTTCGAATGGTGATTTGAGGCACCAAACGATGTCGGAATGCATTGGAACCAAAGCAATAAGCTTTGTGAACATGTGATAGACAAGAATACCTCAAAATCCCAATGTACGATTTTCGATAAAAATTACAACTATACCCCAACGAAACTTCGAATGGTGATTTGGGGCTCCAAACGATGTCGGAATGCATTTGAACCAAAGCGATAAGCTTTGTGAGCATGTGATAGACAAGAATACCTCAAAATCTCAATGTACGATTTTCGGTGAAAATTACAACTATACCCCTACGAAACTTCGAATGGTGATTTGAGGAACCAAACGATGTCGGAATGCATTGGAACCAAAGCCATAAGCTTTGTGAGCATGTGATAGACAAGAATAGCTCAAAATCCCAATGCACGATTTTTGGTAAAAATTACAACTATATACCCCTACAAAACTTCGAATGGTGATTTGAGGCACCAAACGATGTCGGAATGCATTGGAACCAAAGCCATAAGCTTTGTGAGCATGTGATAGACAAGAATACATCAAAATCCCAATGTACGATTTTCGGTGAAAATGACAACTATATCCCTACGAAACTTCGAATGGTGATTTGAGGCACCAAACGATGTCGGAATGCATTGGAACCAAAGCCATAAGCTTTGTGAGCATGTGATAGACAATAATACCTCAAAATCCCAATGTACGATTTTCGGTGAAAAGTACTACTATACCCCTACGAAACATCGAATGGTGATTTGAGGCACCAAACGATGTCGGAATGCATTGGAACCAAAGCCATAAGCTTTGTGAGCATGTGATAGAAAAGAATACCTCATAATCCCATTGTACGGTTTTCGGTGAAAATTACAACTATACCCCTACGAAACTTCGAATGGTGATTTCAGGCACCAAACGATGTCGGAATGCATTGGAACCAAAGCCATAAGCTTTGTGAGCATGTGATAGACAAGAATACCTCAAAATTTCAATGTACGATTTTTGGTGAAAAGTACTATTATACCCCTATGAAACTTCGAATGGTGATTTGAGTCACCAAACAATGTCGGAATACATTGGAACCAAAGCCATAAGCTTTGTGAGCATGTGATAGACAAGAATACCTCAAAATCCTAATGTACGATTTTCACTGAAAATTACAACTATACCCCAACGAAACTTCGAATGGTGATTTGGGGCTCCAAACGATGTCGGAATGCATTGGAACCAAAGCGATAAGCTTTGTGAGCATGTGATAGACAAGAATACCTCAAAATCCCAATGTACGATTTTCGGTGAAAATTACAACTATACCCCTACGAAACTTCGAATGGTGATTTGAGGAACCAAACGATGTCGGAATGCATTGGAACCAAAGCCATAAGCTTTGTGAGCATGTGATAGACAAGAATAGCTCAAAATCCCAATGCACGATTTTTGGTAAAAATTACAACTATACCCCTACAAAACTTCGAATGGTGATTTGAGTCACCAAACGATGTCGGAATTCATTGGAACCAAAGCCATAAGCTTTGTGAGCATGTGATAGACAAGAATACATCAAAATCCCAATGTACGATTTTCGGTGAAAATGACAACTATATCCCTACGAAACTTCGAATGGTGATTTGAGGCACCAAACGATGTCGGAATGCATTGGAACCAAAGCCATAAGCTTTGTGAGCATGTGATAGACAAGAATACCTCAAAATCTCAATGTACGATTTTCGGTGAAAATTACAACTATACCCCAACGAAACTTCGAATGGTGATTTGGGGCACCAAACGATGTCGGAATGCATTGGAACCAAAGAAATAAGCTTTGTGAGCATGTGATAGACAAGAATACCTCAAAATCCCAATGTACGATTTTTGGTGAAAATTACAACTATACCCCTACGAAACTTCGAATGGTGATTTGAGGCACCAAACGATGTCGGAATGCATTGGAACCAAAGTCATAAGCTTTGTGAGCATGTGATAGACAAGAATACCTCAAAATCCCAATGTACGATTTTCGGTGAAAATTACAACTATACCCCTACGAAACTTCGAATGGTGATTTGAGGCACCAAACGATGTCGGAATGCATTGGAACCAATGCCATAAGCTTTGTGAGCATTTGATAGACAATAATACCTCAAAATCTCAATGTACGATTTTCGGTGAAAATTACAACTATACCCCTACGAAACTTCGAATGGTGATTTTAGGCACCAAACGATGTCGGAATGCATTGGAACCAAAGCCATAAGCTTTGTGAGCATGTGATAGACAAGAATACCTCAAAATCCTAATGTACGATTTTCGATGAAAATTACAACTATACCCTACGAAACTTCGAATGGTGATTTGAGGCACCAAACGATGTCTGAATGCATTGGAACCAAAGCCATAAGCTTTGTGAGCATGTGATAGACAAGAATACCTCAAAATCCCAATGTACGATTTTTGGTGAAAATTACAACTATACCCCTACGAAACTTCGAATGGTCATTTGAGGCACCAAACGATGTCGGAATGCATTGGAACCAAAGACATAAGTTTTGTGAGCATGTGATAGACAAGAATACCTAAAAATCCCAATGTACGATTTTCGGTAAAAATTACAACTATACATACCCCTATGAAACTTCGAATGGTGATTTGAGGCACCAAACGATGTCGGAATACATTGGAACCAAAGCCATAAGCTTTGTGAGCATGTGATAGACAATAATACCTCGAAATCCCAATGTACGATTTTCGGTGAAAAAGTACTACTATACCCCTACGAAACTTCGAATGGTGATTTGAGGCACCAAACGATGTCGGAATACATTGGAACCAAAGCCATATGCTTTGTGAGCATTTGATAGACAAGAATACCTCAAAATCCCAATGAACGATTTTCGGTGAAAATTACAACTATACCCCTACAAAACTTCGAATGGTGATTTGAGGCACCAAACGATGTCGGAATGCATTGGAACCAAAGCCATAAGCTTTGTGAGCATGTGATAGACAAGAATACCTCAAAATCCTAATGTACGATTTTCGATGAAAATTACAACTATACCCCTACGAAACTTCGAATGGTGATTTGAGGCACCAAACGATGTCGGAATGCATTGGAACCAAAGCCATAAGCTTTGTGATCATGTGATAGACAAGAATACCTCAAAATCCCAATGTACGATTTTTGGTGAAAATTACAACTATACCCCTACGAAACTTCGAATGGTCATTTGAGGCACCAAACGATGTCGGAATGCATTGGAACCAAAGACATAAGCTTTGTGAGCATGTGATAGACAAGAATACCTCAAAATCCCAATGTACGATTTTCGGTGAAAAGTACTACTATACCCCTACGAAACATCGAATGGTGATTTGAGGCACCAAACGATGTCGGAATGCATTGGAACCAAAGCCATAAGCTTTGTGAGCATGTGATAGAAAAGAATACCTCATAATCCCATTGTACGGTTTTCGGTGAAAATTACAACTATACCCCTACGAAACTTCGAATGGTGATTTCAGGCACCAAACGATGTCGGAATGCATTGGAACCAAAGCCATAAGCTTTGTGAGCATGTGATAGACAAGAATACCTCAAAATTTCAATGTACGATTTTTTGTGAAAAGTACTATTATACCCCTACGAAACTTCGAATGGTGATTTGAGGCACCAAACAATGTCGGAATACATTGGAATCAAAGCCATAAGCTTTGTGAGCATGTGATAGACAAGAATACCTCAAAATCCTAATGTACGATTTTCACTGAAAATTAAAACTATACCCCAACGAAACTTCGAATGGTGATTTGGGGCTCCAAACGATGTCGGAATGCATTGGAACCAAAGCGATAAGCTTTGTGAGCATGTGATAGACAAGAATACCTCAAAATCCCAATGTACGATTTTCGGTGAAAATTACAACTATACCCCTACGAAACTTCGAATGGTGATTTGAGGAACCAAACGATGTCGGAATGCATTGGAACCAAAGCCATAAGCTTTGTGAGCATGTGATAGATAAGAATAGCTCAAAATCCCAATGCACGATTTTTGGTGAAAATTACAACTATACCCCTACGAAACTTCGAATGGTGATTTGAGGCACCAAACGATGTCGGAATGCATTGGAACCAAAGCAATAAGCTTTGTGAACATGTGATAGACAAGAATACCTCAAAATCCCAATGTACGATTTTCGATAAAAATTACAACTATACCCCAACGAAACTTCGAATGGTGATTTGGGGCTCCAAACGATGTCGGAATGCATTTGAACCAAAGCGATAAGCTTTGTGAGCATGTGATAGACAAGAATACCTCAAAATCCCAATGTACGATTTTCGGTGAAAATTACAACTATACCCCTACGAAACTTCGAATGGTGATTTGAGGAACCAAACGATGTCGGAATGCATTGGAACCAAAGCCATAAGCTTTGTGAGCATGTGATAGACAAGAATAGCTCAAAATCCCAATGCACGATTTTTGGTAAAAATTACAACTATATACCCCTACAAAACTTCGAATGGTGATTTGAGGCACCAAACGATGTCGGAATGCATTGGAACCAAAGCCATAAGCTTTGTGAGCATGTGATAGACAAGAATACATCAAAATCCCAATGTACGATTTTCGGTGAAAATGACAACTATATCCCTACGAAACTTCGAATGGTGATTTGAGGCACCAAACGATGTCGGAATGCATTGGAACCAAAGCCATAAGCTTTGTGAGCATGTGATAGACAATAATACCTCAAAATCCCAATGTACGATTTTCTGTGAAAAGTACTACTATACCCCTACGAAACATCGAATGGTGATTTGAGGCACCAAACGATGTCGGAATGCATTGGAACCAAAGCCATAAGCTTTGTGAGCATGTGATAGAAAAGAATACCTCATAATCCCATTGTACGGTTTTCGGTGAAAATTACAACTATACCCCTACGAAACTTCGAATGGTGATTTCAGGCACCAAACGATGTCGGAATGCATTGGAACCAAAGCCATAAGCTTTGTGAGCATGTGATAGACAAGAATACCTCAAAATTTCAATGTACGATTTTTGGTGAAAAGTACTATTATACCCCTATGAAACTTCGAATGGTGATTTGAGGCACCAAACAATGTCGGAATACATTGGAACCAAAGCCATAAGCTTTGTGAGCATGTGATAGACAAGAATACCTCAAAATCCTAATGTACGATTTTCACTGAAAATTACAACTATACCCCAACGAAACTTCGAATGGTGATTTGGGGCTCCAAACGATGTCGGAATGCATTGGAACCAAAGCGATAAGCTTTGTGAGCATGTGATAGACAAGAATACCTCAAAATCCCAATGTACGATTTTCGGTGAAAATTACAACTATACCCCTACGAAACTTCGAATGGTGATTTGAGGAACCAAACGATGTCGGAATGCATTGGAACCAAAGCCATAAGCTTTGTGAGCATGTGATAGACAAGAATAGCTCAAAATCCCAATGCACGATTTTTGGTAAAAATTACAACTATACCCCTACAAAACTTCGAATGGTGATTTGAGGCACCAAACGATGTCGTAATTCATTGGAACCAAAGCCATAAGCTTTGTGAGCATGTGATAGACAAGAATACATCAAAATCCCAATGTACGATTTTCGGTGAAAATGACAACTATATCCCTACGAAACTTCGAATGGTGATTTGAGGCACCAAACGATGTCGGAATGCATTGGAACCAAAGCCATAAGCTTTGTGAGCATGTGATAGACAAGAATACCTCAAAATCTCAATGTACGATTTTCGGTGAAAATTACAACTATACCCCAACGAAACTTCGAATGGTGATTTGGGGCACCAAACGATGTCGGAATGCATTGGAACCAAAGCAATAAGCTTTGTGAGCATGTGATAGACAAGAATACCTCAAAATCCCAATGTACGATTTTTGGTGAAAATTACAACTATACCCCTACGAAACTTCGAATGGTGATTTGAGGCACCAAACGATGTCGGAATGCATTGGAACCAAAGTCATAAGCTTTGTGAGCATGTGATAGACAAGAATACCTCAAAATCCCAATGTACGATTTTCGGTGAAAATTACAACTATACCCCTACGAAACTTCGAATGGTGATTTGAGGCACCAAACGATGTCGGAATGCATTGGAACCAATGCCATAAGCTTTGTGAGCATTTGATAGACAATAATACCTCAAAATCTCAATGTACGATTTTCGGTGAAAATTACAACTATACCCCTACGAAACTTCGAATGGTGATTTTAGGCACCAAACGATGTCGGAATGCATTGGAACCAAAGCCATAAGCTTTGTGAGCATGTGATAGACAAGAATACCTCAAAATCCTAATGTACGATTTTCGATGAAAATTACAACTATACCCTACGAAACTTCGAATGGTGATTTGAGGCACCAAACGATGTCTGAATGCATTGGAACCAAAGCCATAAGCTTTGTGAGCATGTGATAGACAAGAATACCTCAAAATCCCAATGTACGATTTTTGGTGAAAATTACAACTATACCCCTACGAAACTTCGAATGGTCATTTGAGGCACCAAACGATGTCGGAATGCATTGGAACCAAAGACATAAGTTTTGTGAGCATGTGATAGACAAGAATACCTAAAAATCCCAATGTACGATTTTCGGTAAAAATTACAACTATACATACCCCTATGAAACTTCGAATGGTGATTTGAGGCACCAAACGATGTCGGAATACATTGGAACCAAAGCCATAAGCTTTGTGAGCATGTGATAGACAATAATACCTCGAAATCCCAATGTACGATTTTCGGTGAAAAAGTACTACTATACCCCTACGAAACTTCGAATGGTGATTTGAGGCACCAAACGATGTCGGAATACATTGGAACCAAAGCCATATGCTTTGTGAGCATTTGATAGACAAGAATACATCAAAATCCCAATGAACGATTTTCGGTGAAAATTACAACTATACCCCTACAAAACTTCGAATGGTGATTTGAGGCACCAAACGATGTCGGAATGCATTGGAACCAAAGCCATAAGCTTTGTGAGCATGTGATAGACAAGAATACCTCAAAATCCTAATGTACGATTTTCGATGAAAATTACAACTATACCCCTACGAAACTTCGAATGGTGATTTGAGGCACCAAACGATGTCGGAATGCATTGGAACCAAAGCCATAAGCTTTGTGATCATGTGATAGACAAGAATACCTCAAAATCCCAATGTACGATTTTTGGTGAAAATTACAACTATACCCCTACGAAACTTCGAATGGTCATTTGAGGCACCAAACGATGTCGGAATGCATTGGAACCAAAGACATAAGCTTTGTGAGCATGTGATAGACAAGAATACCTCAAAATCCCAATGTACGATTTTCGGTGAAAAGTACTACTATACCCCTACGAAACATCGAATGGTGATTTGAGGCACCAAACGATGTCGGAATGCATTGGAACCAAAGCCATAAGCTTTGTGAGCATGTGATAGAAAAGAATACCTCATAATCCCATTGTACGGTTTTCGGTGAAAATTACAACTATACCCCTACGAAACTTCGAATGGTGATTTCAGGCACCAAACGATGTCGGAATGCATTGGAACCAAAGCCATAAGCTTTGTGAGCATGTGATAGACAAGAATACCTCAAAATTTCAATGTACGATTTTTTGTGAAAAGTACTATTATACCCCTACGAAACTTCGAATGGTGATTTGAGGCACCAAACAATGTCGGAATACATTGGAATCAAAGCCATAAGCTTTGTGAGCATGTGATAGACAAGAATACCTCAAAATCCTAATGTACGATTTTCACTGAAAATTAAAACTATACCCCAACGAAACTTCGAATGGTGATTTGGGGCTCCAAACGATGTCGGAATGCATTGGAACCAAAGCGATAAGCTTTGTGAGCATGTGATAGACAAGAATACCTCAAAATCCCAATGTACGATTTTCGGTGAAAATTACAACTATACCCCTACGAAACTTCGAATGGTGATTTGAGGAACCAAACGATGTCGGAATGCATTGGAACCAAAGCCATAAGCTTTGTGAGCATGTGATAGATAAGAATAGCTCAAAATCCCAATGCACGATTTTTGGTGAAAATTACAACTATACCCCTACGAAACTTCGAATGGTGATTTGAGGCACCAAACGATGTCGGAATGCATTGGAACCAAAGCAATAAGCTTTGTGAGCATGTGATAGACAAGAATACCTCAAAATCCCAATGTACGATTTTCGGTGAAAATTACAACTATACCCCTACGAAACTTCGAATGGTGATTTGGGGCACCAAACGATGTCGGAATGCATTGGAACCAAAGCCATAAGCTTTGTGAGCATTTGATAGACAAGAATACCTCAAAATCCCAATGTACGATTTTCGGTGAAAATGACAACTATACCCCTACGAAACTTCGAATGGTGATTTGAGGCACCAAACGATGTCGGAATGCATTGGAACCAAAGCAATAAGCTTTGTGAACATGTGATAGACAAGAATACCTCAAAATCTCAATGTACGATTTTCGATAAAAATTACAACTATACCCCAACGAAACTTCGAATGGTGATTTGGGGCTCCAAACGATGTCGGAATGCATTTGAACCAAAGCGATAAGCTTTGTGAGCATGTGATAGACAAGAATACCTCAAAATCCCAATGTACGATTTTCGGTGAAAATTACAACTATACCCCTACGAAACTTCGAATGGTGATTTGTGGAACCAAACGATGTCGGAATGCATTGGAACCAAAGCCATAAGCTTTGTGAGCATGTGATAGACAAGAATAGCTCAAAATGCCAATGCACGATTTTTGGTAAAAATTACAACTATATACCCCTACAAAACTTCGAATGGTGATTTGAGGCACCAAACGATGTCGGAATGCATTGGAACCAAAGCCATAAGCTTTGTGAGCATGTGATAGACAAGAATACATCAAAATCCCAATGTACGATTTTCGGTGAAAATGACAACTATATCCCTACGAAACTTCGAATGGTGATTTGAGGCACCAAACGATGTCGGAATGCATTGGAACCAAAGCCATAAGATTTGTGAGCATGTGATAGACAAGAATACCTCAAAATCCCAATGTACGATTTTCGGTGAAAATTACAACTATACCCCAACGAAACTTCGAATGGTGATTTTGGGCACCAAACGATGTCGGAATGCATTGGAACCAAAGCAATAAGCTTTGTGAGCATGTGATAGACAAGAATACCTCAAAATCCCAATGTACGATTTTTGGTGAAAATTACAACTATACCCCTACGAAACTTCGAATGGTGATTTGAGGCACCAAACGATGTCGGAATGCATTGGAACCAAAGTCATAAGCTTTGTTAGCATGTGATAGACAAGAATACCTCAAAATCCCAATGTACGATTTTCGGTGAAAATTACAACTATACACCTACGAAACTTCGAATGGTGATTTGAGGCACCAAACGATGTCGGAATGCGTTGGAACCAAAGCCATAAGCTTTGTGAGCATTTGATAGACAATAATACCTCAAAATCTCAATGTACGATTTTCGGTGAAAATTACAACTATACCCCTACGAAACTTCGAATGGTGATTTTAGGCACCAAACGATGTCGGAATGCATTGGAACCAAAGCCATAAGCTTTGTGAGCATGTGATAGACAAGAATACATCAAAATCCCAATGTACGATTTTCGGTGAAAATGACAACTATATCCCTACGAAACTTCGAATGGTGATTTGAGGCACCAAACGATGTCGGAATGCATTGGAACCAAAGCCATAAGATTTGTGAGCATGTGATAGACAAGAATACCTCAAAATCCCAATGTACGATTTTCGGTGAAAATTACAACTATACCCCAACGAAACTTCGAATGGTGATTTTGGGCACCAAACGATGTCGGAATGCATTGGAACCAAAGCAATAAGCTTTGTGATCATGTGATAGACAAGAATACCTCAAAATCCCAATGTACGATTTTTGGTGAAAATTACAACTATACCCCTACGAAACTTCGAATGGTCATTTGAGGCACCAAACGATGTCGGAATGCATTGGAACCAAAGACATAAGCTTTGTGAGCATGTGATAGACAAGAATACCTCAAAATCCCAATGTACGATTACGTCGAATGGTGATTTGAGGCACCAAACGATGTCGGAATGCATTGGAACCAAAGCTATAAGCTTTGTGAGCATGTGATAGACAAGAATACCTAAAAATCCCAATGTACGATTTTCGGTAAAAATTACAACTATACATACCCCTATGAAACTTCGAATGGTGATTTGAGGCACCAAACGATGTCGGAATACATTGGAACCAAAGCCATAAGCTTTGTGAGCATGTGATAGACAATAATACCTCGAAATCCCAATGTACGATTTTCGGTGAAAAAGTACTACTATACCCCTACGAAACTTCGAATGGTGATTTGAGGCACCAAACGATGTCGGAATACATTGGAACCAAAGCCATATGCTTTGTGAGCATTTGATAGACAAGAATACATCAAAATCCCAATGAACGATTTTCGGTGAAAATTACAACTATACCCCTACAAAACTTCGAATGGTGATTTGAGGCACCAAACGATGTCGGAATGCATTGGAACCAAAGCCATAAGCTTTGTGAGCATGTGATAGACAAGAATACCTCAAAATCCTAATGTACGATTTTCGATGAAAATTACAACTATACCCCTACGAAACTTCGAATGGTGATTTGAGGCACCAAACGATGTCGGAATGCATTGGAACCAAAGCCATAAGCTTTGTGATCATGTGATAGACAAGAATACCTCAAAATCCCAATGTACGATTTTTGGTGAAAATTACAACTATACCCCTACGAAACTTCGAATGGTCATTTGAGGCACCAAACGATGTCGGAATGCATTGGAACCAAAGACATAAGCTTTGTGAGCATGTGATAGACAAGAATACCTCAAAATCCCAATGTACGATTTTCGGTGAAAAGTACTACTATACCCCTACGAAACATCGAATGGTGATTTGAGGCACCAAACGATGTCGGAATGCATTGGAACCAAAGCCATAAGCTTTGTGAGCATGTGATAGAAAAGAATACCTCATAATCCCATTGTACGGTTTTCGGTGAAAATTACAACTATACCCCTACGAAACTTCGAATGGTGATTTCAGGCACCAAACGATGTCGGAATGCATTGGAACCAAAGCCATAAGCTTTGTGAGCATGTGATAGACAAGAATACCTCAAAATTTCAATGTACGATTTTTTGTGAAAAGTACTATTATACCCCTACGAAACTTCGAATGGTGATTTGAGGCACCAAACAATGTCGGAATACATTGGAATCAAAGCCATAAGCTTTGTGAGCATGTGATAGACAAGAATACCTCAAAATCCTAATGTACGATTTTCACTGAAAATTAAAACTATACCCCAACGAAACTTCGAATGGTGATTTGGGGCTCCAAACGATGTCGGAATGCATTGGAACCAAAGCGATAAGCTTTGTGAGCATGTGATAGACAAGAATACCTCAAAATCCCAATGTACGATTTTCGGTGAAAATTACAACTATACCCCTACGAAACTTCGAATGGTGATTTGAGGAACCAAACGATGTCGGAATGCATTGGAACCAAAGCCATAAGCTTTGTGAGCATGTGATAGATAAGAATAGCTCAAAATCCCAATGCACGATTTTTGGTGAAAATTACAACTATACCCCTACGAAACTTCGAATGGTGATTTGAGGCACCAAACGATGTCGGAATGCATTGGAACCAAAGCAATAAGCTTTGTGAGCATGTGATAGACAAGAATACCTCAAAATCCCAATGTACGATTTTCGGTGAAAATTACAACTATACCCCTACGAAACTTCGAATGGTGATTTGGGGCACCAAACGATGTCGGAATGCATTGGAACCAAAGCCATAAGCTTTGTGAGCATTTGATAGACAAGAATACCTCAAAATCCCAATGTACGATTTTCGGTGAAAATGACAACTATACCCCTACGAAACTTCGAATGGTGATTTGAGGCACCAAACGATGTCGGAATGCATTGGAACCAAAGCAATAAGCTTTGTGAACATGTGATAGACAAGAATACCTCAAAATCTCAATGTACGATTTTCGATAAAAATTACAACTATACCCCAACGAAACTTCGAATGGTGATTTGGGGCTCCAAACGATGTCGGAATGCATTTGAACCAAAGCGATAAGCTTTGTGAGCATGTGATAGACAAGAATACCTCAAAATCCCAATGTACGATTTTCGGTGAAAATTACAACTATACCCCTACGAAACTTCGAATGGTGATTTGTGGAACCAAACGATGTCGGAATGCATTGGAACCAAAGCAATAAGCTTTGTGAACATGTGATAGACAAGAATACCTCAAAATCTCAATGTACGATTTTCGATAAAAATTACAACTATACCCCAACGAAACTTCGAATGGTGATTTGGGGCTCCAAACGATGTCGGAATGCGTTGGAACCAAAGCCATAAGCTTTGTGAGCATTTGATAGACAATAATACCTCAAAATCTCAATGTACGATTTTCGGTGAAAATTACAACTATACCCCTACGAAACTTCGAATGGTGATTTTAGGCACCAAACGATGTCGGAATGCATTGGAACCAAAGCCATAAGCTTTGTGAGCATGTGATAGACAAGAATACATCAAAATCCCAATGTACGATTTTCGGTGAAAATGACAACTATATCCCTACGAAACTTCGAATGGTGATTTGAGGCACCAAACGATGTCGGAATGCATTGGAACCAAAGCCATAAGATTTGTGAGCATGTGATAGACAAGAATACCTCAAAATCCCAATGTACGATTTTCGGTGAAAATTACAACTATACCCCAACGAAACTTCGAATGGTGATTTTGGGCACCAAACGATGTCGGAATGCATTGGAACCAAAGCAATAAGCTTTGTGATCATGTGATAGACAAGAATACCTCAAAATCCCAATGTACGATTTTTGGTGAAAATTACAACTATACCCCTACGAAACTTCGAATGGTCATTTGAGGCACCAAACGATGTCGGAATGCATTGGAACCAAAGACATAAGCTTTGTGAGCATGTGATAGACAAGAATACCTCAAAATCCCAATGTACGATTACGTCGAATGGTGATTTGAGGCACCAAACGATGTCGGAATGCATTGGAACCAAAGCTATAAGCTTTGTGAGCATGTGATAGACAAGAATACCTAAAAATCCCAATGTACGATTTTCGGTAAAAATTACAACTATACATACCCCTATGAAACTTCGAATGGTGATTTGAGGCACCAAACGATGTCGGAATACATTGGAACCAAAGCCATAAGCTTTGTGAGCATGTGATAGACAATAATACCTCGAAATCCCAATGTACGATTTTCGGTGAAAAAGTACTACTATACCCCTACGAAACTTCGAATGGTGATTTGAGGCACCAAACGATGTCGGAATACATTGGAACCAAAGCCATATGCTTTGTGAGCATTTGATAGACAAGAATACATCAAAATCCCAATGAACGATTTTCGGTGAAAATTACAACTATACCCCTACAAAACTTCGAATGGTGATTTGAGGCACCAAACGATGTCGGAATGCATTGGAACCAAAGCCATAAGCTTTGTGAGCATGTGATAGACAAGAATACCTCAAAATCCTAATGTACGATTTTCGATGAAAATTACAACTATACCCCTACGAAACTTCGAATGGTGATTTGAGGCACCAAACGATGTCGGAATGCATTGGAACCAAAGCCATAAGCTTTGTGATCATGTGATAGACAAGAATACCTCAAAATCCCAATGTACGATTTTTGGTGAAAATTACAACTATACCCCTACGAAACTTCGAATGGTCATTTGAGGCACCAAACGATGTCGGAATGCATTGGAACCAAAGACATAAGCTTTGTGAGCATGTGATAGACAAGAATACCTCAAAATCCCAATGTACGATTTTCGGTGAAAAGTACTACTATACCCCTACGAAACATCGAATGGTGATTTGAGGCACCAAACGATGTCGGAATGCATTGGAACCAAAGCCATAAGCTTTGTGAGCATGTGATAGAAAAGAATACCTCATAATCCCATTGTACGGTTTTCGGTGAAAATTACAACTATACCCCTACGAAACTTCGAATGGTGATTTCAGGCACCAAACGATGTCGGAATGCATTGGAACCAAAGCCATAAGCTTTGTGAGCATGTGATAGACAAGAATACCTCAAAATTTCAATGTACGATTTTTTGTGAAAAGTACTATTATACCCCTACGAAACTTCGAATGGTGATTTGAGGCACCAAACAATGTCGGAATACATTGGAATCAAAGCCATAAGCTTTGTGAGCATGTGATAGACAAGAATACCTCAAAATCCTAATGTACGATTTTCACTGAAAATTAAAACTATACCCCAACGAAACTTCGAATGGTGATTTGGGGCTCCAAACGATGTCGGAATGCATTGGAACCAAAGCGATAAGCTTTGTGAGCATGTGATAGACAAGAATACCTCAAAATCCCAATGTACGATTTTCGGTGAAAATTACAACTATACCCCTACGAAACTTCGAATGGTGATTTGAGGAACCAAACGATGTCGGAATGCATTGGAACCAAAGCCATAAGCTTTGTGAGCATGTGATAGATAAGAATAGCTCAAAATCCCAATGCACGATTTTTGGTGAAAATTACAACTATACCCCTACGAAACTTCGAATGGTGATTTGAGGCACCAAACGATGTCGGAATGCATTGGAACCAAAGCAATAAGCTTTGTGAGCATGTGATAGACAAGAATACCTCAAAATCCCAATGTACGATTTTCGGTGAAAATTACAACTATACCCCTACGAAACTTCGAATGGTGATTTGGGGCACCAAACGATGTCGGAATGCATTGGAACCAAAGCCATAAGCTTTGTGAGCATTTGATAGACAAGAATACCTCAAAATCCCAATGTACGATTTTCGGTGAAAATGACAACTATACCCCTACGAAACTTCGAATGGTGATTTGAGGCACCAAACGATGTCGGAATGCATTGGAACCAAAGCAATAAGCTTTGTGAACATGTGATAGACAAGAATACCTCAAAATCTCAATGTACGATTTTCGATAAAAATTACAACTATACCCCAACGAAACTTCGAATGGTGATTTGGGGCTCCAAACGATGTCGGAATGCATTTGAACCAAAGCGATAAGCTTTGTGAGCATGTGATAGACAAGAATACCTCAAAATCCCAATGTACGATTTTCGGTGAAAATTACAACTATACCCCTACGAAACTTCGAATGGTGATTTGTGGAACCAAACGATGTCGGAATGCATTGGAACCAAAGCCATAAGCTTTGTGAGCATGTGATAGACAAGAATAGCTCAAAATGCCAATGCACGATTTTTGGTAAAAATTACAACTATATACCCCTACAAAACTTCGAATGGTGATTTGAGGCACCAAACGATGTCGGAATGCATTGGAACCAAAGCCATAAGCTTTGTGAGCATGTGATAGACAAGAATACATCAAAATCCCAATGTACGATTTTCGGTGAAAATGACAACTATATCCCTACGAAACTTCGAATGGTGATTTGAGGCACCAAACGATGTCGGAATGCATTGGAACCAAAGCCATAAGATTTGTGAGCATGTGATAGACAAGAATACCTCAAAATCCCAATGTACGATTTTCGGTGAAAATTACAACTATACCCCAACGAAACTTCGAATGGTGATTTTGGGCACCAAACGATGTCGGAATGCATTGGAACCAAAGCAATAAGCTTTGTGAGCATGTGATAGACAAGAATACCTCAAAATCCCAATGTACGATTTTTGGTGAAAATTACAACTATACCCCTACGAAACTTCGAATGGTGATTTGAGGCACCAAACGATGTCGGAATGCATTGGAACCAAAGTCATAAGCTTTGTTAGCATGTGATAGACAAGAATACCTCAAAATCCCAATGTACGATTTTCGGTGAAAATTACAACTATACACCTACGAAACTTCGAATGGTGATTTGAGGCACCAAACGATGTCGGAATGCGTTGGAACCAAAGCCATAAGCTTTGTGAGCATTTGATAGACAATAATACCTCAAAATCTCAATGTACGATTTTCGGTGAAAATTACAACTATACCCCTACGAAACTTCGAATGGTGATTTTAGGCACCAAACGATGTCGGAATGCATTGGAACCAAAGCCATAAGCTTTGTGAGCATGTGATAGACAAGAATACATCAAAATCCCAATGTACGATTTTCGGTGAAAATGACAACTATATCCCTACGAAACTTCGAATGGTGATTTGAGGCACCAAACGATGTCGGAATGCATTGGAACCAAAGCCATAAGATTTGTGAGCATGTGATAGACAAGAATACCTCAAAATCCCAATGTACGATTTTCGGTGAAAATTACAACTATACCCCAACGAAACTTCGAATGGTGATTTTGGGCACCAAACGATGTCGGAATGCATTGGAACCAAAGCAATAAGCTTTGTGAGCATGTGATAGACAAGAATACCTCAAAATCCCAATGTACGATTTTTGGTGAAAATTACAACTATACCCCTACGAAACTTCGAATGGTGATTTGAGGCACCAAACGATGTCGGAATGCATTGGAACCAAAGTCATAAGCTTTGTTAGCATGTGATAGACAAGAATACCTCAAAATCCCAATGTACGATTTTCGGTGAAAATTACAACTATACACCTACGAAACTTCGAATGGTGATTTGAGGCACCAAACGATGTCGGAATGCGTTGGAACCAAAGCCATAAGCTTTGTGAGCATTTGATAGACAATAATACCTCAAAATCTCAATGTACGATTTTCGGTGAAAATTACAACTATACCCCTACGAAACTTCGAATGGTGATTTTAGGCACCAAACGATGTCGGAATGCATTGGAACCAAAGCCATAAGCTTTGTGAGCATGTGATAGACAAGAATACCTCAAAATCCTAATGTACGATTTTCGATGAAAATTACAACTATACCCTATGAAACTTCGAATGGTGATTTGAGGCACCAAACGATGTCTGAATGCATTGGAACCAAAGCCATAAGCTTTGTGAGCATGTGATAGACAAGAATACCTCAAAATCCCAATGTACGATTTTTGGTGAAAATTACAACTATACCCCTACGAAACTTCGAATGGTCATTTGAGGCACCAAACGATGTCGGAATGCATTGGAACCAAAGACATAAGCTTTGTGAACATGTGATAGACAAGAATACCTAAAAATCCCAATGTACGATTTTCGGTAAAAATTACAACTATACCCCTATGAAACTTCGAATGGTGATTTGAGGCACCAAACGATGTCGGAATGCATTGGAACCAAAGCCATAAGCTTTGTGAGCATGTGATAGACAATAATACCTCGAAATCCCAATGTACGATTTTCGGTGAAAAGTACTACTATACCCCTACGAAACTTCGAATGGTGATTTGAGGCACCAAACGATGTCGGAATACATTGGAACCAAAGCCATATGCTTTGTGAGCATTTGATAGACAAGAATACCTCAAAATCCCAATGAACGATTTTCGGTGAAAATTACAACTATACCCCTACAAAACTTCGAATGGTGATTTGAGGCACCAAACGATGTCGGAATGCATTGGAACCAAAGCCATAAGCTTTGTGAGCATGTGATAGACAAGAATACCTCAAAATCCTAATGTACGATTTTCGATGAAAATTACAACTATACCCCTACGAAACATCGAATGGTGATTTGAGGCACCAAACGATGTCGGAATGCATTGGAACCAAAGCCATAAGCTTTGTGATCATGTGATAGACAAGAATACCTCAAAATCCCAATGTACGATTTTTGGTGAAAATTACAACTATACCCCTACGAAACTTCGAATGGTCATTTGAGGCACCAAACGATGTCGGAATGCATTGGAACCAAAGACATAAGCTTTGTGAGCATGTGATAGACAAGAATACCTAAAAATCCCAATGTACGATTTTCGGTGAAAATTACAACTATACCCCTACGAAACTTCGAATGGTGATTTGAGGCACCAAACGATGTCGGAATGCATTGGAACCAAAGCCATAAGCTTTGTGAGCATGTGATAGACAATAATACCTCAAAATCCCAATGTACGATTTTCGGTGAAAAGTACTACTATACCCCTACGAAACATCGAATGGTGATTTGAGGCACCAAACGATGTCGGAATGCATTGGAACCAAAGCCATAAGCTTTGTGAGCATGTGATAGAAAAGAATACCTCATAATCCCATTGTACGGTTTTCGGTGAAAATTACAACTATACCCCTACGAAACTTCGAATGGTGATTTCAGGCACCAAACGATGTCGGAATGCATTGGAACCAAAGCCATAAGCTTTGTGAGCATGTGATAGACAAGAATACCTCAAAATTTCAATGTACGATTTTTGGTGAAAAGTACTATTATACCCCTATGAAACTTCGAATGGTGATTTGAGGCACCAAACAATGTCGGAATACATTGGAACCAAAGCCATAAGCTTTGTTAGCATGTGATAGACAAGAATACCTCAAAATCCTAATGTACGATTTTCACTGAAAATTAAAACTATACCCCAACGAAACTTCGAATGGTGATTTGGGGCTCCAAACGATGTCGGAATGCATTGGAACCAAAGCGATAAGCTTTGTGAGCATGTGATAGACAAGAATACCTCAAAATCTCAATGTACGATTTTCGGTGAAAATTACAACTATACCCCTACGAAACTTCGAATGGTGATTTGAGGAACCAAACGATGTCGGAATGCATTGGAACCAAAGCCATAAGCTTTGTGAGCATGTGATAGATAAGAATAGCTCAAAATCCCAATGCACGATTTTTGGTGAAAATTACAACTATACCCCTACGAAACTTCGAATGGTGATTTGAGGCACCAAACGATGTCTGAATGCATTGGAACAAAGCCATAAGCTTTGTGAGCATGTGATAGACAAGAATACCTCAAAATCCCAATGTACGATTTTCGGTGAAAATTACAACTATACCCCTACGAAACTTCGAATGGTGATTTGGGGCTCCAAACGATGTCGGAATGCATTGGAACCAAAGCGATAAGCTTTGTGAGCATGTGATAGACAAGAATACCTCAAAATCCCAATGTACGATTTTCGGTGAAAATTACAACTATACCCCTACGAAACTTCGAATGGTGATTTGAGGAACCAAACGATGTCGGAATGCATTGGAACCAAAGCCATAAGCTTTGTGAGCATGTGATAGATAAGAATAGCTCAAAATCCCAATGTACGATTTTTGGTGAAAATTACAACTATACCCCTACGAAACTTCGAATGGTCATTTGAGGCACCAAACGATGTCGGAATGCATTGGAACCAAAGACATAAGCTTTGTGAGCATGTGATAGACAAGAATACCTCAAAATCCCAATGTACGATTTTCGGTGAAAAGTACTACTATACCCCTACGAAACATCGAATGGTGATTTGAGGCACCAAACGATGTCGGAATGCATTGGAACCAAAGCCATAAGCTTTGTGAGCATGTGATAGACAATAATACCTCAAAATCCCAATGTACGATTTTCGGTGAAAAGTACTACTATACCCCTACGAAACATCGAATGGTGATTTGAGGCACCAAACGATGTCGGAATGCATTGGAACCAAAGCCATAAGCTTTGTGAGCATGTGATAGAAAAGAATACCTCATAATCCCATTGTACGGTTTTCGGTGAAAATTACAACTATACCCCTACGAAACTTCGAATGGTGATTTCAGGCACCAAACGATGTCGGAATGCATTGGAACCAAAGCCATAAGCTTTGTGAGCATGTGATAGACAATAATACCTCGAAATCCCAATGTACGATTTTCGGTGAAAAGTACTACTATACCCCTACGAAACTTCGAATGGTGATTTGAGGCACCAAACGATGTCGGAATACATTGGAACCAAAGCCATATGCTTTGTGAGCATTTGATAGACAAGAATACCTCAAAATCCCAATGAACGATTTTCGGTGAAAATTACAACTATACCCCTACAAAACTTCGAATGGTGATTTGAGGCACCAAACGATGTCGGAATGCATTGGAACCAAAGCCATAAGCTTTGTGAGCATGTGATAGACAAGAATACCTCAAAATCCTAATGTACGATTTTCGATGAAAATTACAACTATACCCCTACGAAACTTCGAATGGTGATTTGAGGCACCAAACGATGTCGGAATGCATTGGAACCAAAGCCATAAGCTTTGTGATCATGTGATAGACAAGAATACCTCAAAATCCCAATGTACGATTTTTGGTGAAAATTACAACTATACCCCTACGAAACTTCGAATGGTCATTTGAGGCACCAAACGATGTCGGAATGCATTGGAACCAAAGACATAAGCTTTGTGAGCATGTGATAGACAAGAATACCTAAAAATCCCAATGTACGATTTTCGGTGAAAATTACAACTATACCCCTACGAAACTTCGAATGGTGATTTGAGGCACCAAACGATGTCGGAATGCATTGGAACCAAAGCCATAAGCTTTGTGAGCATGTGATAGACAATAATACCTCAAAATCCCAATGTACGATTTTCGGTGAAAAGTACTACTATACCCCTACGAAACATCGAATGGTGATTTGAGGCACCAAACGATGTCGGAATGCATTGGAACCAAAGCCATAAGCTTTGTGAGCATGTGATAGAAAAGAATACCTCATAATCCCATTGTACGGTTTTCGGTGAAAATTACAACTATACCCCTACGAAACTTCGAATGGTGATTTCAGGCACCAAACGATGTCGGAATGCATTGGAACCAAAGCCATAAGCTTTGTGAGCATGTGATAGACAAGAATACCTCAAAATTTCAATGTACGATTTTTGGTGAAAAGTACTATTATACCCCTATGAAACTTCGAATGGTGATTTGAGGCACCAAACAATGTCGGAATACATTGGAACCAAAGCCATAAGCTTTGTGAGCATGTGATAGACAAGAATACCTCAAAATCCTAATGTACGATTTTCACTGAAAATTAAAACTATACCCCAACGAAACTTCGAATGGTGATTTGGGGCTCCAAACGATGTCGGAATGCATTGGAACCAAAGCGATAAGCTTTGTGAGCATGTGATAGACAAGAATACCTCAAAATCTCAATGTACGATTTTCGGTGAAAATTACAACTATACCCCTACGAAACTTCGAATGGTGATTTGAGGAACCAAACGATGTCGGAATGCATTGGAACCAAAGCCATAAGCTTTGTGAGCATGTGATAGATAAGAATAGCTCAAAATCCCAATGCACGATTTTTGGTGAAAATTACAACTATACCCCTACGAAACTTCGAATGGTGATTTGAGGCACCAAACGATGTCTGAATGCATTGGAACCAAAGCCATAAGCTTTGTGAGCATGTGATAGACAAGAATACCTCAAAATCCCAATGTACGATTTTCGGTGAAAATTACAACTATACCCCTACGAAACTTCGAATGGTGATTTGGGGCTCCAAACGATGTCGGAATGCATTGGAACCAAAGCGATAAGCTTTGTGAGCATGTGATAGACAAGAATACCTCAAAATCCCAATGTACGATTTTCGGTGAAAATTACAACTATACCCCTACGAAACTTCGAATGGTGATTTGAGGAACCAAACGATGTCGGAATGCATTGGAACCAAAGCCATAAGCTTTGTGAGCATGTGATAGATAAGAATAGCTCAAAATCCCAATGTACGATTTTTGGTGAAAATTACAACTATACCCCTACGAAACTTCGAATGGTCATTTGAGGCACCAAACGATGTCGGAATGCATTGGAACCAAAGACATAAGCTTTGTGAGCATGTGATAGACAAGAATACCTCAAAATCCCAATGTACGATTTTCGGTGAAAAGTACTACTATACCCCTACGAAACATCGAATGGTGATTTGAGGCACCAAACGATGTCGGAATGCATTGGAACCAAAGCCATAAGATTTGTGAGCATGTGATAGACAAGAATACCTCAAAATCCCAATGTACGATTTTCGGTGAAAATTACAACTATACCCCAACGAAACTTCGAATGGTGATTTTGGGCACCAAACGATGTCGGAATGCATTGGAACCAAAGCAATAAGTTTTGTGAGCATGTGATAGACAAGAATACCTCAAAATCCCAATGTACGATTTTTGGTGAAAATTACAACTATACCCCTACGAAACTTCGAATGGTGATTTGAGGCACCAAACGATGTCGGAATGCATTGGAACCAAAGTCATAAGCTTTGTTAGCATGTGATAGACAAGAATACCTCAAAATCCCAATGTACGATTTTCGGTGAAAATTACAACTATACACCTACGAAACTTCGAATGGTGATTTGAGGCACCAAACGATGTCGGAATGCGTTGGAACCAAAGCCATAAGCTTTGTGAGCATTTGATAGACAATAATACCTCAAAATCTCAATGTACGATTTTCGGTGAAAATTACAACTATACCCCTACGAAACTTCGAATGGTGATTTTAGGCACCAAACGATGTCGGAATGCATTGGAACCAAAGCCATAAGCTTTGTGAGCATGTGATAGACAAGAATACCTCAAAATCCTAATGTACGATTTTCGATGAAAATTACAACTATACCCTATGAAACTTCGAATGGTGATTTGAGGCACCAAACGATGTCTGAATGCATTGGAACCAAAGCCATAAGCTTTGTGAGCATGTGATAGACAAGAATACCTCAAAATCCCAATGTACGATTTTTGGTGAAAATTACAACTATACCCCTACGAAACTTCGAATGGTCATTTGAGGCACCAAACGATGTCGGAATGCATTGGAACCAAAGACATAAGCTTTGTGAACATGTGATAGACAAGAATACCTAAAAATCCCAATGTACGATTTTCGGTAAAAATTACAACTATACCCCTATGAAACTTCGAATGGTGATTTGAGGCACCAAACGATGTCGGAATGCATTGGAACCAAAGCCATAAGCTTTGTGAGCATGTGATAGACAATAATACCTCGAAATCCCAATGTACGATTTTCGGTGAAAAGTACTACTATACCCCTACGAAACTTCGAATGGTGATTTGAGGCACCAAACGATGTCGGAATACATTGGAACCAAAGCCATATGCTTTGTGAGCATTTGATAGACAAGAATACCTCAAAATCCCAATGAACGATTTTCGGTGAAAATTACAACTATACCCCTACAAAACTTCGAATGGTGATTTGAGGCACCAAACGATGTCGGAATGCATTGGAACCAAAGCCATAAGCTTTGTGAGCATGTGATAGACAAGAATACCTCAAAATCCTAATGTACGATTTTCGATGAAAATTACAACTATACCCCTACGAAACTTCGAATGGTGATTTGAGGCACCAAACGATGTCGGAATGCATTGGAACCAAAGCCATAAGCTTTGTGATCATGTGATAGACAAGAATACCTCAAAATCCCAATGTACGATTTTTGGTGAAAATTACAACTATACCCCTACGAAACTTCGAATGGTCATTTGAGGCACCAAACGATGTCGGAATGCATTGGAACCAAAGACATAAGCTTTGTGAGCATGTGATAGACAAGAATACCTAAAAATCCCAATGTACGATTTTCGGTGAAAATTACAACTATACCCCTACGAAACTTCGAATGGTGATTTGAGGCACCAAACGATGTCGGAATGCATTGGAACCAAAGCCATGAGCTTTGTGAGCATGTGATAGACAATAATACCTCAAAATCCCAATGTACGATTTTCGGTGAAAAGTACTACTATACCCCTACGAAACATCGAATGGTGATTTGAGGCACCAAACGATGTCGGAATGCATTGGAACCAAAGCCATAAGCTTTGTGAGCATGTGATAGAAAAGAATACCTCATAATCCCATTGTACGGTTTTCGGTGAAAATTACAACTATACCCCTACGAAACTTCGAATGGTGATTTCAGGCACCAAACGATGTCGGAATGCATTGGAACCAAAGCCATAAGCTTTGTGAGCATGTGATAGACAAGAATACCTCAAAATTTCAATGTACGATTTTTGGTGAAAAGTACTATTATACCCCTATGAAACTTCGAATGGTGATTTGAGGCACCAAACAATGTCGGAATACATTGGAACCAAAGCCATAAGCTTTGTTAGCATGTGATAGACAAGAATACCTCAAAATCCTAATGTACGATTTTCACTGAAAATTAAAACTATACCCCAACGAAACTTCGAATGGTGATTTGGGGCTCCAAACGATGTCGGAATGCATTGGAACCAAAGCGATAAGCTTTGTGAGCATGTGATAGACAAGAATACCTCAAAATCTCAATGTACGATTTTCGGTGAAAATTACAACTATACCCCTACGAAACTTCGAATGGTGATTTGAGGAACCAAACGATGTCGGAATGCATTGGAACCAAAGCCATAAGCTTTGTGAGCATGTGATAGATAAGAATAGCTCAAAATCCCAATGCACGATTTTTGGTGAAAATTACAACTATACCCCTACGAAACTTCGAATGGTGATTTGAGGCACCAAACGATGTCTGAATGCATTGGAACAAAGCCATAAGCTTTGTGAGCATGTGATAGACAAGAATACCTCAAAATCCCAATGTACGATTTTCGGTGAAAATTACAACTATACCCCTACGAAACTTCGAATGGTGATTTGGGGCTCCAAACGATGTCGGAATGCATTGGAACCAAAGCGATAAGCTTTGTGAGCATGTGATAGACAAGAATACCTCAAAATCCCAATGTACGATTTTCGGTGAAAATTACAACTATATCCCTACGAAACTTCGAATGGTGATTTGAGGAACCAAACGATGTCGGAATGCATTGGAACCAAAGCCATAAGCTTTGTGAGCATGTGATAGATAAGAATAGCTCAAAATCCCAATGTACGATTTTTGGTGAAAATTACAACTATACCCCTACGAAACTTCGAATGGTCATTTGAGGCACCAAACGATGTCGGAATGCATTGGAACCAAAGACATAAGCTTTGTGAGCATGTGATAGACAAGAATACCTCAAAATCCCAATGTACGATTTTCGGTGAAAAGTACTACTATACCCCTACGAAACATCGAATGGTGATTTGAGGCACCAAACGATGTCGGAATGCATTGGAACCAAAGCCATAAGCTTTGTGAGCATGTGATAGACAATAATACCTCAAAATCCCAATGTACGATTTTCGGTGAAAAGTACTACTATACCCCTACGAAACATCGAATGGTGATTTGAGGCACCAAACGATGTCGGAATGCATTGGAACCAAAGCCATAAGCTTTGTGAGCATGTGATAGAAAAGAATACCTCATAATCCCATTGTACGGTTTTCGGTGAAAATTACAACTATACCCCTACGAAACTTCGAATGGTGATTTCAGGCACCAAACGATGTCGGAATGCATTGGAACCAAAGCCATAAGCTTTGTGAGCATGTGATAGACAATAATACCTCGAAATCCCAATGTACGATTTTCGGTGAAAAGTACTACTATACCCCTACGAAACTTCGAATGGTGATTTGAGGCACCAAACGATGTCGGAATACATTGGAACCAAAGCCATATGCTTTGTGAGCATTTGATAGACAAGAATACCTCAAAATCCCAATGAACGATTTTCGGTGAAAATTACAACTATACCCCTACAAAACTTCGAATGGTGATTTGAGGCACCAAACGATGTCGGAATGCATTGGAACCAAAGCCATAAGCTTTGTGAGCATGTGATAGACAAGAATACCTCAAAATCCTAATGTACGATTTTCGATGAAAATTACAACTATACCCCTACGAAACTTCGAATGGTGATTTGAGGCACCAAACGATGTCGGAATGCATTGGAACCAAAGCCATAAGCTTTGTGATCATGTGATAGACAAGAATACCTCAAAATCCCAATGTACGATTTTTGGTGAAAATTACAACTATACCCCTACGAAACTTCGAATGGTCATTTGAGGCACCAAACGATGTCGGAATGCATTGGAACCAAAGACATAAGCTTTGTGAGCATGTGATAGACAAGAATACCTAAAAATCCCAATGTACGATTTTCGGTGAAAATTACAACTATACCCCTACGAAACTTCGAATGGTGATTTGAGGCACCAAACGATGTCGGAATGCATTGGAACCAAAGCCATAAGCTTTGTGAGCATGTGATAGACAATAATACCTCAAAATCCCAATGTACGATTTTCGGTGAAAAGTACTACTATACCCCTACGAAACATCGAATGGTGATTTGAGGCACCAAACGATGTCGGAATGCATTGGAACCAAAGCCATAAGCTTTGTGAGCATGTGATAGAAAAGAATACCTCATAATCCCATTGTACGGTTTTCGGTGAAAATTACAACTATACCCCTACGAAACTTCGAATGGTGATTTCAGGCACCAAACGATGTCGGAATGCATTGGAACCAAAGCCATAAGCTTTGTGAGCATGTGATAGACAAGAATACCTCAAAATTTCAATGTACGATTTTTGGTGAAAAGTACTATTATACCCCTATGAAACTTCGAATGGTGATTTGAGGCACCAAACAATGTCGGAATACATTGGAACCAAAGCCATAAGCTTTGTGAGCATGTGATAGACAAGAATACCTCAAAATCCTAATGTACGATTTTCACTGAAAATTAAAACTATACCCCAACGAAACTTCGAATGGTGATTTGGGGCTCCAAACGATGTCGGAATGCATTGGAACCAAAGCGATAAGCTTTGTGAGCATGTGATAGACAAGAATACCTCAAAATCTCAATGTACGATTTTCGGTGAAAATTACAACTATACCCCTACGAAACTTCGAATGGTGATTTGAGGAACCAAACGATGTCGGAATGCATTGGAACCAAAGCCATAAGCTTTGTGAGCATGTGATAGATAAGAATAGCTCAAAATCCCAATGCACGATTTTTGGTGAAAATTACAACTATACCCCTACGAAACTTCGAATGGTGATTTGAGGCACCAAACGATGTCTGAATGCATTGGAACCAAAGCCATAAGCTTTGTGAGCATGTGATAGACAAGAATACCTCAAAATCCCAATGTACGATTTTCGGTGAAAATTACAACTATACCCCTACGAAACTTCGAATGGTGATTTGGGGCTCCAAACGATGTCGGAATGCATTGGAACCAAAGCGATAAGCTTTGTGAGCATGTGATAGACAAGATTACCTCAAAATCCCAATGTACGATTTTCGGTGAAAATTACAACTATACCCCTACGAAACTTCGAATGGTGATTTGAGGAACCAAACGATGTCGGAATGCATTGGAACCAAAGCCATAAGCTTTGTGAGCATGTGATAGATAAGAATAGCTCAAAATCCCAATGTACGATTTTTGGTGAAAATTACAACTATACCCCTACGAAACTTCGAATGGTCATTTGAGGCACCAAACGATGTCGGAATGCATTGGAACCAAAGACATAAGCTTTGTGAGCATGTGATAGACAAGAATACCTCAAAATCCCAATGTACGATTTTCGGTGAAAAGTACTACTATACCCCTACGAAACATCGAATGGTGATTTGAGGCACCAAACGATGTCGGAATGCATTGGAACCAAAGCCATAAGCTTTGTGAGCATGTGATAGAAAAGAATACCTCATAATCCCATTGTACGGTTTTCGGTGAAAATTACAACTATACCCCTACGAAACTTCGAATGGTGATTTCAGGCACCAAACGATGTCGGAATGCATTGGAACCAAAGCCATAAGCTTTGTGAGCATGTGATAGACAAGAATACCTCAAAATTTCAATGTACGATTTTTTGTGAAAAGTACTATTATACCCCTACGAAACTTCGAATGGTGATTTGAGGCACCAAACAATGTCGGAATACATTGGAACCAAAGCCATAAGCTTTGTGAGCATGTGATAGACAAGAATACCTCAAAATCCTAATGTACGATTTTCACTGAAAATTAAAACTATACCCCAACGAAACTTCGAATGGTGATTTGGGGCTCCAAACGATGTCGGAATGCATTGGAACCAAAGCCATAAGCTTTGTGAGCATGTGATAGACAAGAATACCTCAAAATCCTAATGTACGATTTTCGATGAAAATTACAACTATACCCTACGAAACTTCGAATGGTGATTTGAGGCACCAAACGATGTCTGAATGCATTGGAACCAAAGCCATAAGCTTTGTGAGCATGTGATAGACAAGAATACCTCAAAATCCCAATGTACGATTTTTGGTGAAAATTACAACTAAACCCCTACGAAACTTCGAATGGTCATTTGAGGCACCAAACGATGTCGGAATGCATTGGAACCAAAGACATAAGCTTTGTGAGCATGTGATAGACAAGAATACCTCAAAATCCCAATGTACGATTTTCGGTGAAAATTACAACTATACCCCTACGAAACTTCGAATGGTGATTTGGGGCACCAAACGATGTCGGAATGCATTGGAACCAAAGCCATAAGCTTTGTGAGCATTTGATAGACAAGAATACCTCAAAATCCCAATGTACGATTTTCGGTGAAAATGACAACTATACCCCTACGAAACTTCGAATGGTGATTTGAGGCACCAAACGATGTCGGAATGCATTGGAACCAAAGCAATAAGCTTTGTGAACATGTGATAGACAAGAATACCTCAAAATCCCAATGTACGATTTTCGGTAAAAATTACAACTATACCCCAACGAAACTTCGAATGGTGATTTGGGGCTCCAAACGATGTCGGAATGCATTAGAACCAAAGCGATAAGCTTTGTGAGCATGTGATAGACAAGAATACCTCAAAATCCCAATGTACGATTTTCGGTGAAAATTACAACTATACCCCTACGAAACTTCGAATGGTGATTTGAGGAACCAAACGATGTCGGAATGCATTGGAACCAAAGCCATAAGCTTTGTGAGCATGTGATAGACAAGAATAGCTCAAAATCCCAATGCACGATTTTTGGTAAAAATTACAACTATACCCCTACAAAACTTCGAATGGTGATTTGAGGCACCAAACGATGTCGGAATGCATTGGAACCAAAGCCATAAGCTTTGTGAGCATGTGATAGACAAGAATACATCAAAATCCCAATGTACGATTTTCGGTGAAAATGACAACTATATCCCTACGAAACTTCGAATGGTGATTTGAGGCACCAAACGATGTCGGAATGCATTGGAACCAAAGCCATAAGCTTTGTGAGCATGTGATAGACAAGAATACCTCAAAATCTCAATGTACGATTTTCGGTGAAAATTACAACTATACCCCAACGAAACTTCGAATGGTGATTTTGGGCACCAAACGATGTCGGAATGCATTGGAACCAAAGCAATAAGCTTTGTGAGCATGTGATAGACAAGAATACCTCAAAATCCCAATGTACGATTTTTGGTGAAAATTACAACTATACCCCTACGAAACTTCGAATGGTGATTTGAGGCACCAAACGATGTCGGAATGCATTGAAACCAAAGTCATAAGCTTTGTTAGCATGTGATAGACAAGAATACCTCAAAATCCCAATGTACGATTTTCGGTGAAAATTACAACTATACCCCTACGAAACTTCGAATGGTGATTTGAGGCACCAAACGATGTCGGAATGCGTTGGAACCAAAGCCATAAGCTTTGTGAGCATTTGATAGACAATAATACCTCAAAATCTCAATGTACGATTTTCGGTGAAAATTACAACTATACCCCTACGAAACTTCGAATGGTGATTTTAGGCACCAAACGATGTCGGAATGCATTGGAACCAAAGCCATAAGCTTTGTGAGCATGTGATAGACAAGAATACCTCAAAATCCTAATGTACGATTTTCGATGAAAAATACAACTATACCCTACGAAACTTCGAATGGTGATTTGAGGCACCAAACGATGTCTGAATGCATTGGAACCAAAGCCATAAGCTTTGTGAGCATGTGATAGACAAGAATACCTCAAAATCCCAATGTACGATTTTTGGTGAAAATTACAACTATACCCCTACGAAACTTCGAATGGTCATTTGAGGCACCAAACGATGTCGGAATGCATTGGAACCAAAGACATAAGCTTTGTGAGCATGTGATAGACAAGAATACCTAAAAATCCCAATGTACGATTTTCGGTAAAAATTACAACTATACCCCTATGAAACTTCGAATGGTGATTTGAGGCACCAAACGATGTCGGAATGCATTGGAACCAAAGCCATAAGCTTTGTGAGCATGTGATAGACAATAATACCTCGAAATCCCAATGTACGATTTTCGGTGAAAAGTACTACTATACCCCTACGAAACTTCGAATGGTGATTTGAGGCACCAAACGATGTCGGAATACATTGGAACCAAAGCCATATGCTTTGTGAGCATTTGATAGACAAGAATACCTCAAAATCCCAATGAACGATTTTCGGTGAAAATTACAACTATACCCCTACAAAACTTCGAATGGTGATTTGAGGCACCAAACGATGTCGGAATTCATTGGAACCAAAGCCATAAGCTTTGTGAGCATGTGATAGACAAGAATACATCAAAATCCCAATGTACGATTTTCAGTGAAAATGACAACTATATCCCTACGAAACTTCGAATGGTGATTTGAGGCACCAAACGATGTCGGAATGCATTGGAACCAAAGCCATAAGCTTTGTGAGCATGTGATAGACAAGAATACCTCAAAATCCCAATGTACGATTTTTGGTGAAAATTACAACTATACCCCTACGAAACTTCGAATGGTGATTTGAGGCACCAAACGATGTCGGAATGCATTGAAACCAAAGTCATAAGCTTTGTTAGCATGTGATAGACAAGAATACCTCAAAATCCCAATGTACGATTTTCGGTGAAAATTACAACTATACCCCTACGAAACTTCGAATGGTGATTTGAGGCACCAAACGATGTCGGAATGCGTTGGAACCAAAGCCATAAGCTTTGTGAGCATTTGATAGACAATAATACCTCAAAATCTCAATGTACGATTTTCGGTGAAAATTACAACTATACCCCTACGAAACTTCGAATGGTGATTTTAGGCACCAAACGATGTCGGAATGCATTGGAACCAAAGCCATAAGCTTTGTGAGCATGTGATAGACAAGAATACCTCAAAATCCTAATGTACGATTTTCGATGAAAAATACAACTATACCCTACGAAACTTCGAATGGTGATTTGAGGCACCAAACGATGTCTGAATGCATTGGAACCAAAGCCATAAGCTTTGTGAGCATGTGATAGACAAGAATACCTCAAAATCCCAATGTACGATTTTTGGTGAAAATTACAACTATACCCCTACGAAACTTCGAATGGTCATTTGAGGCACCAAACGATGTCGGAATGCATTGGAACCAAAGACATAAGCTTTGTGAGCATGTGATAGACAAGAATACCTAAAAATCCCAATGTACGATTTTCGGTAAAAATTACAACTATACCCCTATGAAACTTCGAATGGTGATTTGAGGCACCAAACGATGTCGGAATGCATTGGAACCAAAGCCATAAGCTTTGTGAGCATGTGATAGACAATAATACCTCGAAATCCCAATGTACGATTTTCGGTGAAAAGTACTACTATACCCCTACGAAACTTCGAATGGTGATTTGAGGCACCAAACGATGTCGGAATACATTGGAACCAAAGCCATATGCTTTGTGAGCATTTGATAGACAAGAATACCTCAAAATCCCAATGAACGATTTTCGGTGAAAATTACAACTATACCCCTACAAAACTTCGAATGGTGATTTGAGGCACCAAACGATGTCGGAATGCATTGGAACCAAAGCCATAAGCTTTGTGAGCATGTGATAGACAAGAATACCTCAAAATCCTAATGTACGATTTTCGATGAAAATTACAACTATACCCCTACGAAACTTCGAATGGTGATTTGAGGCACCAAACGATGTCGGAATGCATTGGAACCAAAGCCATAAGCTTTGTGATCATGTGATAGACAAGAATACCTCAAAATCCCAATGTACGATTTTTGGTGAAAATTACAACTATACCCCTACGAAACTTCGAATGGTCATTTGAGGCACCAAACGATGTCGGAATGCATTGGAACCAAAGACATAAGCTTTGTGAGCATGTGATAGACAAGAATACCTAAAAATCCCAATGTACGATTTTCGGTAAAAATTACAACTATACCCCTACGAAACTTCGAATGGTGATTTGAGGCACCAAACGATGTCGGAATGCATTGGAACCAAAGCCATAACCTTTGTGAGCATGTGATAGACAATAATACCTCAAAATCCCAATGTACGATTTTCGGTGAAAAGTACTACTATACCCCTACGAAACATCGAATGGTGATTTGAGGCACCAAACGATGTCGGAATGCATTGGAACCAAAGCCATAAGCTTTGTGAGCATGTGATAGAAAAGAATACCTCATAATCCCATTGTACGGTTTTCGGTGAAAATTACAACTATACCCCTACGAAACTTCGAATGGTGATTTCAGGCACCAAACGATGTCGGAATGCATTGGAACCAAAGCCATAAGCTTTGTGAGCATGTGATAGACAAGAATACCTCAAAATTTCAATGTACGATTTTTGGTGAAAAGTACTATTATACCCCTATGAAACTTCGAATGGTGATTTGAGGCACCAAATAATGTCGGAATACATTGGAACCAAAGCCATAAGCTTTGTGAGCATGTGATAGACAAGAATACCTCAAAATCCTAATGTACGATTTTCACTGAAAATTACAACTATACCCCAACGAAACTTCGAATGGTGATTTGGGGCTCCAAACGATGTCGGAATGCATTGGAACCAAAGCGATAAGCTTTGTGAGCATGTGATAGACAAGAATACCTCAAAATCCCAATGTACGATTTTCGGTGAAAATTACAACTATACCCCCTACGAAACTTCGAATGGTGATTTGAGGAACCAAACGATGTCGGAATGCATTGGAACCAAAGCCATAAGCTTTGTGAGCATGTGATAGACAAGAATAGCTCAAAATCCCAATGCACGATTTTTGGTAAAAATTACAACTATACCCCTACAAAACTTCGAATGGTGATTTGAGGCACCAAACGATGTCGGAATTCATTGGAACCAAAGCCATAAGCTTTGTGAGCATGTGATAGACAAGAATACATCAAAATCCCAATGTACGATTTTCAGTGAAAATGACAACTATATCCCTACGAAACTTCGAATGGTGATTTGAGGCACCAAACGATGTCGGAATGCATTGGAACCAAAGCCATAAGCTTTGTGAGCATGTGATAGACAAGAATACCTCAAAATCTCAATGTACGATTTTCGGTGAAAATTACAACTATACCCCAACGAAACTTCGAATGGTGATTTGGGGCACCAAACGATGTCGGAATGCATTGGAACCAAAGCAATAAGCTTTGTGAGCATGTGATAGACAAGAATACCTCAAAATCCCAATGTACGATTTTTGGTGAAAATTACAACTATACCCCTACGAAACTTCGAATGGTGATTTGAGGCACCAAACGATGTCGGAATGCATTGGAACCAAAGTCATAAGCTTTGTGAGCATGTGATAGACAAGAATACCTCAAAATCCCAATGTACGATTTTCGGTGAAAATTACAACTATACCCCTACGAAACTTCGAATGGTGATTTGAGGCACCAAACGATGTCGGAATGCATTGGAACCAATGCCATAAGCTTTGTGAGCATTTGATAGACAATAATACCTCAAAATCTCAATGTACGATTTTCGGTGAAAATTACAACTATACCCCTACGAAACTTCGAATGGTGATTTTAGGCACCAAACGATGTCGGAATGCATTGGAACCAAAGCCATAAGCTTTGTGAGCATGTGATAGACAAGAATACCTCAAATTCCTAATGTACGATTTTCGATGAAAATTACAACTATACCCTACGAAACTTCGAATGGTGATTTGAGGCACCAAACGATGTCTGAATGCATTGGAACCAAAGCCATAAGCTTTGTGAGCATGTGATAGACAAGAATACCTCAAAATCCCAATGTACGATTTTTGGTGAAAATTACAACTATACCCCTACGAAACTTCGAATGGTCATTTGAGGCACCAAACGATGTCGGAATGCATTGGAACCAAAGACATAAGTTTTGTGAGCATGTGATAGACAAGAATACCTAAAAATCCCAATGTACGATTTTCGGTAAAAATTACAACTATACCCCTACGAAACGTCGAATGGTGATTTGAGGCACCAAACGATGTCGGAATGCATTGGAACCAAAGCCATAAGCTTTGTGAGCATGTGATAGACAATAATACCTCAAAATCCCAATGTACGATTTTCGGTGAAAAGTACTACTATACCCCTAGAAAACTTCGAATGGTGATTTGAGGCACCAAACGATGTCGGAATGCATTGGAACCAAAGCCATAAGCTTTGTGAGCATGTGATAGACAAGAATACCTCATAATCCCATTGTACGGTTTTCGGTGAAAATTACAACTATACCCCTATGAAACTTCGAATGGAGATTTGAGGCACCAAACGATGTCGGAATACATTGGAACCAAAGCCATATGCTTTGTGAGCATTTGATAGACAAGAATACCTCAAAATCCCAATGAACGATTTTCGGTGAAAATTACAACTATACCCCTACAAAACTTCGAATGGTGATTTGAGGCACCAAACGATGTCGGAATGCATTGGAACCAAAGCCATAAGCTTTGTGAGCATGTGATAGACAAGAATACCTCAAAATCCTAATGTACGATTTTCGATGAAAATTACAACTATACCCCTACGAAACTTCGAATGGTGATTTGAGGCACCAAACGATGTCGGAATGCATTGGAACCAAAGCCATAAGCTTTGTGATCATGTGATAGACAAGAATACCTCAAAATCCCAATGTACGATTTTTGGTGAAAATTACAACTATACCCCTACGAAACTTCGAATGGTCATTTGAGGCACCAAACGATGTCGGAATGCATTGGAACCAAAGACATAAGTTTTCTGAGCATGTGATAGACAAGAATACCTAAAAATCCCAATGTACGATTTTCGGTAAAAATTACAACTATACCCCTATGAAACTTCGAATGGTGATTTGAGGCACCAAACGATGTCGGAATGCATTGGAACCAAAGCCATAAGCTTTGTGAGCATGTGATAGACAATAATACCTCAAAATCCCAATGTACGATTTTCGGTGAAAAGTACTACTATACCCCTACGAAACATCGAATGGTGATTTGAGGCACCAAACGATGTCGGAATACATTGGAACCAAAGCCATATGCTTTGTGAGCATGTGATAGACAACAATACCTCAAAATCTCAATGTACGATTTTTGGTGAAAATTACAACTATACCCCTACGAAACTTCGAATGGTCATTTGAGGCACCAAACGATGTCGGAATGCATTGGAACCAAAGACATAAGCTTTGTGAGCATGTGATAGACAAGAATACCTAAAAATCTCAATGTACGATTTTCGGTAAAAATTACAACTATACCCCTACGAAACGTCGAATGGTGATTTGAGGCACCAAACGATGTCGGAATGCATTGGAACCAAAGCCATAAGCTTTGTGAGCATGTGATAGACAATAATACCTCAAAATCCCAATGTACGATTTTCGGTGAAAAGTACTACTACACCCCTAGAAAACTTCGAATGGTGATTTGAGGCACCAAACGATGTTGGAATGCATTGGAACCAAAGCCATAAGATTTGTGAGCATGTGATAGAAAAGAATACCTCATAATCCCATTGTACGGTTTTCGGTGAAAATTACAACTATACCCCTACGAAACTTCGAATGGTGATTTGAGGCACCAAACGATGTCGGAATGCATTGGAATCAAAGCCATAAGCTTTGTGAGCATGTGATAGACAAGAATACCTCAAAATCCTAATGTACGATTTTCACTGAAAATTGCAACTATACCCCTACGAAACTTCGAATGGTGATTTGAGGCACCAAACGATGTCGGAATGCATTGGAACCAAAACCATAAGCTTTGTGAGCATGTGATAGAAAAGAATACCTCATAATCCCATTGTACGGTTTTCGGTGAAAATTACAACTATACCCCTACGAAACATCGAATGGTGATTTGAGGCACCAAACGATGTCGGAATGCATTGGAACCAAAGCCATAAGCTTTGTGAGCATGTGATAGACAAGAATACCTCAAAATTTCAATGTACGATTTTTGGTGAAAAGTACTATTATACCCCTACGAAACTTCGAATGGTGATTTGAGGCACCAAACAATGTCGGAATACATTGGAACCAAAGCCATAAGCTTTGTGAGCATGTGATAGACAAGAATACCTCAAAATCCTAATGTACGATTTTCACTGAAAATTACAACTATACCCCTACGAAACTTCGAATGGTGATTTAGGGCTCCAAACGATGTCGGAATGCATTGGAACCAAAGCGATAAGCTTTGTGAGCATGTGATAGACAAGAATACCTCAAAATTTCAATGTACGATATTTGGTGAAAAGTACTATTATACCCCTACGAAACTTCGAATGGTGATTTGGGGCTCCAAACGATGTCGGAATGCATTGGAACCAAAGCGATAAGCTTTGTGAGCATGTGATAGACAAGAATACCTCAAAATCCCAATGTACGATTTTCGGTGAAAATTACAACTATACCCCTACGAAACTTCGAATGGTGATTTGAGGAACCAAAAGATGTCGAAATGCATTGGAACCAAAGCCATATGCTTTGTGAGCATGTGATAGACAAGAATACCTCAAAATCCCAATGTACGATTTTTGGTGAAAATTACAACTATACCCCTACAAAACTTCGAATGGTGATTTGAGGAACCAAACGATGTCGGAATGCATTGGAACCAAAGTCATAAGCTTTGTGAGCATGTGATAGACAAGAATACCTCAAAATCCCAATGTACGATTTTCGGTGAAAATTACAACTATACCCCTACGAAACTTCGAATGGTGATTTGAGGCACCAAACGATGTCGGAATGCATTGGAACCAATGCCATAAGCTTTGTGAGCATTTGATAGACAATAATACCTCAAAATCTCAATGTACGATTTTCGGTGAAAATTACAACTATACCCCTACGAAACTTCGAATGGTGATTTTAGGCACCAAACGATGTCGGAATGCATTGGAACCAAAGCCATAAGCTTTGTGAGCATGTGATAGACAAGAATACCTCAAAATCCTAATGTACGATTTTCGATGAAAATTACAACTATACCCTACGAAACTTCGAATGGTGATTTGAGGCACCAAACGATGTCTGAATGCATTGGAACCAAAGCCATAAGCTTTGTGAGCATGTGATAGACAAGAATACCTCAAAATCCCAATGTACGATTTTTGGTGAAAATTACAACTATACCCCTACGAAACTTCGAATGGTCATTTGAGGCACCAAACGATGTCGGAATGCATTGGAACCAAAGACATAAGTTTTGTGAGCATGTGATAGACAAGAATACCTAAAAATCCCAATGTACGATTTTCGGTAAAAATTACAACTATACCCCTACGAAACGTCGAATGGTGATTTGAGGCACCAAACGATGTCGGAATGCATTGGAACCAAAGCCATAAGCTTTGTGAGCATGTGATAGACAATAATACCTCAAAATCCCAATGTACGATTTTCGGTGAAAAGTACTACTATACCCCTAGAAAACTTCGAATGGTGATTTGAGGCACCAAACGATGTCGGAATGCATTGGAACCAAAGCCATAAGCTTTGTGAGCATGTGATAGACAAGAATACCTCATAATCCCATTGTACGGTTTTCGGTGAAAATTACAACTATACCCCTATGAAACTTCGAATGGAGATTTGAGGCACCAAACGATGTCGGAATACATTGGAACCAAAGCCATATGCTTTGTGAGCATTTGATAGACAAGAATACCTCAAAATCCCAATGAACGATTTTCGGTGAAAATTACAACTATACCCCTACAAAACTTCGAATGGTGATTTGAGGCACCAAACGATGTCGGAATGCATTGGAACCAAAGCCATAAGCTTTGTGAGCATGTGATAGACAAGAATACCTCAAAATCCTAATGTACGATTTTCGATGAAAATTACAACTATACCCCTACGAAACTTCGAATGGTGATTTGAGGCACCAAACGATGTCGGAATGCATTGGAACCAAAGCCATAAGCTTTGTGATCATGTGATAGACAAGAATACCTCAAAATCCCAATGTACGATTTTTGGTGAAAATTACAACTATACCCCTACGAAACTTCGAATGGTCATTTGAGGCACCAAACGATGTCGGAATGCATTGGAACCAAAGACATAAGTTTTCTGAGCATGTGATAGACAAGAATACCTAAAAATCCCAATGTACGATTTTCGGTAAAAATTACAACTATACCCCTATGAAATTTCGAATGGTGATTTGAGGCACCAAACGATGTCGGAATGCATTGGAACCAAAGCCATAAGCTTTGTGAGCATGTGATAGACAATAATACCTCAAAATCCCAATGTACGATTTTCGGTGAAAAGTACTACTATACCCCTACGAAACATCGAATGGTGATTTGAGGCACCAAACGATGTCGGAATACATTGGAACCAAAGCCATATGCTTTGTGAGCATGTGATAGACAACAATACCTCAAAATCCCAATGTACGATTTTTGGTGAAAATTACAACTATACCCCTACGAAACTTCGAATGGTCATTTGAGGCACCAAACGATGTCGGAATGCATTGGAACCAAAGACATAAGCTTTGTGAGCATGTGATAGACAAGAATACCTAAAAATCCCAATGTACGATTTTCGGTAAAAATTACAACTATACCCCTACGAAACGTCGAATGGTGATTTGAGGCACCAAACGATGTCGGAATGCATTGGAACCAAAGCCATAAGCTTTGTGAGCATGTGATAGACAATAATACCTCAAAATCCCAATGTACGATTTTCGGTGAAAAGTACTACTATACCCCTAGAAAACTTCGAATGGTGATTTGAGGCACCAAACGATGTTGGAATGCATTGGAACCAAAGCCATAAGATTTGTGAGCATGTGATAGAAAAGAATACCTCATAATCCCATTGTACGGTTTTCGGTGAAAATTACAACTATACCCCTACGAAACTTCGAATGGTGATTTGAGGCACCAAACGATGTCGGAATGCATTGGAATCAAAGCCATAAGCTTTGTGAGCATGTGATAGACAAGAATACCTCAAAATCCTAATGTACGATTTTCACTGAAAATTGCAACTATACCCCTACGAAACTTCGAATGGTGATTTGAGGCACCAAACGATGTCGGAATGCATTGGAATCAAAGCCATAAGCTTTGTGAGCATGTGATAGACAAGAATACCTCAAAATCCTAATGTACGATTTTCACTGAAAATTGCAACTATACCCCTACGAAACTTCGAATGGTGATTTGAGGCACCAAACGATGTCGGAATGCATTGGAACCAAAACCATAAGCTTTGTGAGCATGTGATAGAAAAGAATACCTCATAATCCCATTGTACGGTTTTCGGTGAAAATTACAACTATACCCCTACGAAACATCGAATGGTGATTTGAGGCACCAAACGATGTCGGAATGCATTGGAACCAAAGCCATAAGCTTTGTGAGCATGTGATAGACAAGAATACCTCAAAATTTCAATGTACGATTTTTGGTGAAAAGTACTATTATACCCCTACGAAACTTCGAATGGTGATTTGAGGCACCAAACAATGTCGGAATACATTGGAACCAAAGCCATAAGCTTTGTGAGCATGTGATAGACAAGAATACCTCAAAATCCTAATGTACGATTTTCACTGAAAATTACAACTATACCCCTACGAAACTTCGAATGGTGATTTAGGGCTCCAAACGATGTCGGAATGCATTGGAACCAAAGCGATAAGCTTTGTGAGCATGTGATAGACAAGAATACCTCAAAATTTCAATGTACGATTTTTGGTGAAAAGTACTATTATACCCCTACGAAACTTCGAATGGTGATTTGGGGCTCCAAACGATGTCGGAATGCATTGGAACCAAAGCGATAAGCTTTGTGAGCATGTGATAGACAAGAATACCTCAAAATCCCAATGTACGATTTTCGGTGAAAATTACAACTATACCCCTACGAAACTTCGAATGGTGATTTGAGGAACCAAACGATGTCGAAATGCATTGGAACCAAAGCCATATGCTTTGTGAGCATGTGATAGACAAGAATACCTCAAAATCCCAATGTACGATTTTTGGTAAAAATTACAACTATACCCCTACAAAACTTCGAATGGTGATTTGAGGAACCAAACGATGTCGGAATGCATTGGAACCAAAGTCATAAGCTTTGTGAGCATGTGATAGACAAGAATACCTCAAAATCCCAATGTACGATTTTCGGTGAAAATTACAACTATACCCCTACGAAACTTCGAATGGTGATTTGAGGCACCAAACGATGTCGGAATGCATTGGAACCAATGCCATAAGCTTTGTGAGCATTTGATAGACAATAATACCTCAAAATCTCAATGTACGATTTTCGGTGAAAATTACAACTATACCCCTACGAAACTTCGAATGGTGATTTTAGGCACCAAACGATGTCGGAATGCATTGGAACCAAAGCCATAAGCTTTGTGAGCATGTGATAGACAAGAATACCTCAAAATCCTAATGTACGATTTTCGATGAAAATTACAACTATACCCTACGAAACTTCGAATGGTGATTTGAGGCACCAAACGATGTCTGAATGCATTGGAACCAAAGCCATAAGCTTTGTGAGCATGTGATAGACAAGAATACCTCAAAATCCCAATGTACGATTTTTGGTGAAAATTACAACTATACCCCTACGAAACTTCGAATGGTCATTTGAGGCACCAAACGATGTCGGAATGCATTGGAACCAAAGACATAAGTTTTGTGAGCATGTGATAGACAAGAATACCTAAAAATCCCAATGTACGATTTTCGGTAAAAATTACAACTATACCCCTACGAAACGTCGAATGGTGATTTGAGGCACCAAACGATGTCGGAATGCATTGGAACCAAAGCCATAAGCTTTGTGAGCATGTGATAGACAATAATACCTCAAAATCCCAATGTACGATTTTCGGTGAAAAGTACTACTATACCCCTAGAAAACTTCGAATGGTGATTTGAGGCACCAAACGATGTCGGAATGCATTGGAACCAAAGCCATAAGCTTTGTGAGCATGTGATAGACAAGAATACCTCATAATCCCATTGTACGGTTTTCGGTGAAAATTACAACTATACCCCTATGAAACTTCGAATGGAGATTTGAGGCACCAAACGATGTCGGAATACATTGGAACCAAAGCCATATGCTTTGTGAGCATTTGATAGACAAGAATACCTCAAAATCCCAATGAACGATTTTCGGTGAAAATTACAACTATACCTCTACAAAACTTCGAATGGTGATTTGAGGCACCAAACGATGTCGGAATGCATTGGAACCAAAGCCATAAGCTTTGTGAGCATGTGATAGACAAGAATACCTCAAAATCCTAATGTACGATTTTCGATGAAAATTACAACTATACCCCTACGAAACTTCGAATGGTGATTTGAGGCACCAAACGATGTCGGAATGCATTGGAACCAAAGCCATAAGCTTTGTGATCATGTGATAGACAAGAATACCTCAAAATCCCAATGTACGATTTTTGGTGAAAATTACAACTATACCCCTACGAAACTTCGAATGGTCATTTGAGGCACCAAACGATGTCGGAATGCATTGGAACCAAAGACATAAGTTTTCTGAGCATGTGATAGACAAGAATACCTAAAAATCCCAATGTACGATTTTCGGTAAAAATTACAACTATACCCCTATGAAATTTCGAATGGTGATTTGAGGCACCAAACGATGTCGGAATGCATTGGAACCAAAGCCATAAGCTTTGTGAGCATGTGATAGACAATAATACCTCAAAATCCCAATGTACGATTTTCGGTGAAAAGTACTACTATACCCCTACGAAACATCGAATGGTGATTTGAGGCACCAAACGATGTCGGAATACATTGGAACCAAAGCCATATGCTTTGTGAGCATGTGATAGACAACAATACCTCAAAATCCCAATGTACGATTTTTGGTGAAAATTACAACTATACCCCTACGAAACTTCGAATGGTCATTTGAGGCACCAAACGATGTCGGAATGCATTGGAACCAAAGACATAAGCTTTGTGAGCATGTGATAGACAAGAATACCTAAAAATCCCAATGTACGATTTTCGGTAAAAATTACAACTATACCCCTACGAAACGTCGAATGGTGATTTGAGGCACCAAACGATGTCGGAATGCATTGGAACCAAAGCCATAAGCTTTGTGAGCATGTGATAGACAATAATACCTCAAAATCCCAATGTACGATTTTCGGTGAAAAGTACTACTATACCCCTAGAAAACTTCGAATGGTGATTTGAGGCACCAAACGATGTTGGAATGCATTGGAACCAAAGCCATAAGATTTGTGAGCATGTGATAGAAAAGAATACCTCATAATCCCATTGTACGGTTTTCGGTGAAAATTACAACTATACCCCTACGAAACTTCGAATGGTGATTTGAGGCACCAAACGATGTCGGAATGCATTGGAATCAAAGCCATAAGCTTTGTGAGCATGTGATAGACAAGAATACCTCAAAATCCTAATGTACGATTTTCACTGAAAATTGCAACTATACCCCTACGAAACTTCGAATGGTGATTTGAGGCACCAAACGATGTCGGAATGCATTGGAACCAAAACCATAAGCTTTGTGAGCATGTGATAGAAAAGAATACCTCATAATCCCATTGTACGGTTTTCGGTGAAAATTACAACTATACCCCTACGAAACATCGAATGGTGATTTGAGGCACCAAACGATGTCGGAATGCATTGGAACCAAAGCCATAAGCTTTGTGAGCATGTGATAGACAAGAATACCTCAAAATTTCAATGTACGATTTTTGGTGAAAAGTACTATTATACCCCTACGAAACTTCGAATGGTGATTTGAGGCACCAAACAATGTCGGAATACATTGGAACCAAAGCCATAAGCTTTGTGAGCATGTGATAGACAAGAATACCTCAAAATCCTAATGTACGATTTTCACTGAAAATTACAACTATACCCCTACGAAACTTCGAATGGTGATTTAGGGCTCCAAACGATGTCGGAATGCATTGGAACCAAAGCGATAAGCTTTGTGAGCATGTGATAGACAAGAATACCTCAAAATTTCAATGTACGATTTTTGGTGAAAAGTACTATTATACCCCTACGAAACTTCGAATGGTGATTTGGGGCTCCAAACGATGTCGGAATGCATTGGAACCAAAGCGATAAGCTTTGTGAGCATGTGATAGACAAGAATACCTCAAAATCCCAATGTACGATTTTCGGTGAAAATTACAACTATACCCCTACGAAACTTCGAATGGTGATTTGAGGAACCAAACGATGTCGAAATGCATTGGAACCAAAGCCATATGCTTTGTGAGCATGTGATAGACAAGAATACCTCAAAATCCCAATGTACGATTTTTGGTGAAAATTACAACTATACCCCTACGAAACTTCGAATGGTGATTTGAGGCACCAAACGATGTCGGAATGCATTGGAACCAAAGCTATAAGCTTTGTGAGCATGTGATAGACAAGAATACCTCAAAATCCCAATGTACGATTTTCGGTGAAAATTACAACCCTACGAAACTTCGAATGGTGATTTGAGGCACCAAACGATGTCGAAATGCATTGTAACCAAAGCCATAAGCTTTGTGAGCATGTGATAGACAAGAATACCTCAAAAGCCCAATGTACGATTTTCGGTGAAAATTACAACTATACCCCTACGAAACTTCGAATGGTGATTTGAGGCACCAAACGACGTCAGAATGCATTGGAACCAAAGTCATAAGCTTTGTGAGCATGTGATAGACAAGAATACCTCAAAATCCCAATGTACGATTTTCGGTGAAAATTACAACTATACCCCTACGAAACTTCGAATGGTGATTTGAGGCACCAAACGATGTCGGAATGCATTGGAACCAATGCCATAAGCTTTGTGAGCATTTGATAGACAATAATACCTCAAAATCTCAATGTACGATTTTCGGTGAAAATTACAACTATACCCCTACGAAACTTCGAATGGTGATTTTAGGCACCAAACGATGTCGGAATGCATTGGAACCAAAGCCATAAGCTTTGTGAGCATGTGATAGACAAGAATACCTCAAAATCCTAATGTACGATTTTCGATGAAAATTACAACTATACCCTACGAAACTTCGAATGGTGATTTGAGGCACCAAACGATGTCTGAATGCATTGGAACCAAAGCCATAAGCTTTGTGAGCATGTGATAGACAAGAATACCTCAAAATCCCAATGTACGATTTTTGGTGAAAATTACAACTATACCCCTACGAAACTTCGAATGGTCATTTGAGGCACCAAACGATGTCGGAATGCATTGGAACCAAAGACATAAGTTTTGTGAGCATGTGATAGACAAGAATACCTAAAAATCCCAATGTACGATTTTCGGTAAAAATTACAACTATACCCCTACGAAACGTCGAATGGTGATTTGAGGCACCAAACGATGTCGGAATGCATTGGAACCAAAGCCATAAGCTTTGTGAGCATGTGATAGACAATAATACCTCAAAATCCCAATGTACGATTTTCGGTGAAAAGTACTACTATACCCCTAGAAAACTTCGAATGGTGATTTGAGGCACCAAACGATGTCGGAATGCATTGGAACCAAAGCCATAAGCTTTGTGAGCATGTGATAGACAAGAATACCTCATAATCCCATTGTACGGTTTCCGGTGAAAATTACAACTATACCCCTATGAAACTTCGAATGGAGATTTGAGGCACCAAACGATGTCGGAATACATTGGAACCAAAGCCATATGCTTTGTGAGCATTTGATAGACAAGAATACCTCAAAATCCCAATGAACGATTTTCGGTGAAAATTACAACTATACCCCTACAAAACTTCGAATGGTGATTTGAGGCACCAAACGATGTCGGAATGCATTGGAACCAAAGCCATAAGCTTTGTGAGCATGTGATAGACAAGAATACCTCAAAATCCTAATGTACGATTTTCGATGAAAATTACAACTATACCCCTACGAAACTTCGAATGGTGATTTGAGGCACCAAACGATGTCGGAATGCATTGGAACCAAAGCCATAAGCTTTGTGATCATGTGATAGACAAGAATACCTCAAAATCCCAATGTACGATTTTTGGTGAAAATTACAACTATACCCCTACGAAACTTCGAATGGTCATTTGAGGCACCAAACGATGTCGGAATGCATTGGAACCAAAGACATAAGTTTTCTGAGCATGTGATAGACAAGAATACCTAAAAATCCCAATGTACGATTTTCGGTAAAAATTACAACTATACCCCTATGAAATTTCGAATGGTGATTTGAGGCACCAAACGATGTCGGAATGCATTGGAACCAAAGCCATAAGCTTTGTGAGCATGTGATAGACAATAATACCTCAAAATCCCAATGTACGATTTTCGGTGAAAAGTACTACTATACCCCTACGAAACATCGAATGGTGATTTGAGGCACCAAACGATGTCGGAATACATTGGAACCAAAGCCATATGCTTTGTGAGCATGTGATAGACAACAATACCTCAAAATCCCAATGTACGATTTTTGGTGAAAATTACAACTATACCCCTACGAAACTTCGAATGGTCATTTGAGGCACCAAACGATGTCGGAATGCATTGGAACCAAAGACATAAGCTTTGTGAGCATGTGATAGACAAGAATACCTAAAAATCCCAATGTACGATTTTCGGTAAAAATTACAACTATACCCCTACGAAACGTCGAATGGTGATTTGAGGCACCAAACGATGTCGGAATGCATTGGAACCAAAGCCATAAGCTTTGTGAGCATGTGATAGACAATAATACCTCAAAATCCCAATGTACGATTTTCGGTGAAAAGTACTACTATACCCCTAGAAAACTTCGAATGGTGATTTGAGGCACCAAACGATGTTGGAATGCATTGGAACCAAAGCCATAAGATTTGTGAGCATGTGATAGAAAAGAATACCTCATAATACCATTGTACGGTTTTCGGTGAAAATTACAACTATACCCCTACGAAACTTCGAATGGTGATTTGAGGCACCAAACGATGTCGGAATGCATTGGAATCAAAGCCATAAGCTTTGTGAGCATGTGATAGACAAGAATACCTCAAAATCCTAATGTACGATTTTCACTGAAAATTGCAACTATACCCCTACGAAACTTCGAATGGTGATTTGAGGCACCAAACGATGTCGGAATGCATTGGAACCAAAACCATAAGCTTTGTGAGCATGTGATAGAAAAGAATACCTCATAATCCCATTGTACGGTTTTCGGTGAAAATTACAACTATACCCCTACGAAACATCGAATGGTGATTTGAGGCACCAAACGATGTCGGAATGCATTGGAACCAAAGCCATAAGCTTTGTGAGCATGTGATAGACAAGAATACCTCAAAATTTCAATGTACGATTTTTGGTGAAAAGTACTATTATACCCCTACGAAACTTCGAATGGTGATTTGAGGCACCAAACAATGTCGGAATACATTGGAACCAAAGCCATAAGCTTTGTGAGCATGTGATAGACAAGAATACCTCAAAATCCTAATGTACGATTTTCACTGAAAATTACAACTATACCCCTACGAAACTTCGAATGGTGATTTAGGGCTCCAAACGATGTCGGAATGCATTGGAACCAAAGCGATAATCTTTGTGAGCATGTGATAGACAAGAATACCTCAAAATTTCAATGTACGATTTTTGGTGAAAAGTACTATTATACCCCTACGAAACTTCGAATGGTGATTTGGGGCTCCAAACGATGTCGGAATGCATTGGAACCAAAGCGATAAGCTTTGTGAGCATGTGATAGACAAGAATACCTCAAAATCCCAATGTACGATTTTCGGTGAAAATTACAACTATACCCCTACGAAACTTCGAATGGTGATTTGAGGAACCAAACGATGTCGAAATGCATTGGAACCAAAGCCATATGCTTTGTGAGCATGTGATAGACAAGAATACCTCAAAATCCCAATGTACGATTTTTGGTGAAAATTACAACTATACCCCTACGAAACTTCGAATGGTGATTTGAGGCACCAAACGATGTCGGAATGCATTGGAACCAAAGCTATAAGCTTTGTGAGCATGTGATAGACAAGAATACCTCAAAATCCCAATGTACGATTTTCGGTGAAAATTACAACCCTACGAAACTTCGAATGGTGATTTGAGGCACCAAACGATGTCGAAATGCATTGTAACCAAAGCCATAAGCTTTGTGAGCATGTGATAGACAAGAATACCTCAAAAGCCCAATGTACGATTTTCGGTGAAAATTACAACTATACCCCTATGAAACTTCGAATGGTGATTTGAGGCACCAAACGACGTCAGAATGCATTGGAACCAAAGCCGTAAGCTTTGTGAGCATGTGATAGAAAATATTAGCTCAAAAGCCCAATGTACGATTTTCGGTGAAAATTACAACTATACTCCTACGAAACTTCGAATGGTGATTTGAGGCATCAAACGATGTCGGAATGCATTGGAACCAAAGCCATAAGCTTTGTGAACATGTGATAGACAAGAATACCTCAAAATTCCAATATACGATTTTGGTGAAAATTACAACTAAACCCCTACGAAACTTCGAATGGTGATTTAAGGCACCAAACGATGTCGGAATGCATTGGAACCAAAGCCATAAGCTTTGTGAGCATGTGATAGACAAGAATACCTCAAAAGCCCAATGTTCGATTTTCGGTGAAAATTACAACTATACCCCTACGAAACTTCGAATGGTGATTTGAGGCACCAAACGATGTCGAAATGCATTGGAACCAAAGCCATAAGCTTTGTGAGCATGTGATAGACAAGAATACCTCAAAAGCCCAATGTACGATTTTCGGTGAAAATTACAACTATACCCCTACGAAACTTCGAATGGTGATTTGAGGCACCAAACGATGTCGGAATGCATTGGAACCAAAGCCGTAAGCTTTGTGAGCATGTGATAGACAAGAATACCTCAAAATCCCAATGTACGATTTTTGGTGAAAATTACAACTATACCCCTATGAAACTTCGAATGGTGATTTGAGGCACCAAACGATGTCGAAATGCATTGGAACCAAAGCTATAAGCTTTGTGAGCATGTGATAGACAAGAATACCTCAAAAGCCCAATGTACGATTTTCGGTGAAAATTACAACTATACCCCTACGAAACTTCGAATGGTGATTTGAGGCACCAAACGATGTCGAAATGCATTGGAATCAAAGCCATAAGCTTTGTGAGCATGTGATAGACAAGAATACCTCAAAAGCCCAATGTACGATTTTCGGTGAAAATTACAACTATACCCCTACGAAACTTCGAATGGTGATTTTTTTGGTTTAAAGGTCAATTGCATATAATGAAATAGATTACAAAGAAAGCACGTAAGGGAGATGGCCCTTACTGCACCAAGGTAGCTAACAACCTAGCTACACCATACAACCGAGTAAAATACAAGAAAGAGCTATTACATTCTACCATGCTATATGCCACAATCTTTTTACTGCCCTACATTGGATCGAGTCATCTAGGTCCATCGTGAGGAGTCGGTCTCTAACAGTGTTAAGGATGCGGGCAGCCACTACTTCCGGAGTACTTTCCTTTTGTTCAAAAATACGAGTATTCCGTTCTTGCCATACCATGTATATTAGAGTTGAAAGGAGTATGCGGTAAGCCATGTTAATCAAATGCTTCCCTCTCCACCGTTTGGCAGCCCACATTATCCCACGGTCCCAATATGTATGTTGCCACTTGAACTTGACCCTCTCATGAAGTATCTCAATGCATCTCCCCGAGAAAGAGCAAGCAAAAAACATATGGTTATGATCCTCTATGGAATTGGAGTTACACAATACGCATGATGTTTCTCCATTTCCAATCCATGGTTTCTCCCTCATAGGTAATCTCTCCCTTATGGCAAGCCAAAGAATGAATTGGTGGCTCGGTATCTTTCCTGGACCCTTAAATAATGAGGACCATGCAACTTTAGGTGAATCATTCCTAAAAATGGTGAGCGCCGAGCTTGTGGTGAACTTTCCCGACTGTGTCAACTTCCACGTTATCCAATCATCTCGATTCGCGTGAATAGGGGGAAGCGACTCAATAATATTTTGGATCTCAAATCGAGTGGAAGCTGGCCACGTCCATTGCCCATCTTGTATCACAGTAGATAGCCTAACATCGTTGGGCAGCCCTGTTAGAAGAGGACCCATGTTATATATATTCCCAAGTAGTCCTTTTGGATGCCACGGATCACGCCACAACAGAAATTTCCTCCCATTACCTACGTTGTATTGGATGGCATGTTGAATTTGTGGTCGTAGCTTTAGAAGTTGGCGCCAACTCCATGAGCAAGAGGAGGGGAGGTGTACACTCCAAAAGGATTCATTTCTCAATCTGTTTGCCCTTATCCATGCAACCCAAACCGAAGAGCCATTATCGACTAGTAGAGCCCAAATATACTTAACCATGAGTGCTTGGTTTTGGGGGAGGAGAGGAGTGATCCCAAGGCCCCCCTCCGATTGTCTTAAGCAAACTATTTCCCATCCTACTTTGGAATACCCTGTAGATGCGGTACCATACCATAGGAATCTTCTTAATCGTGCTTCAATGGTACGTAATACGGCCTTCGGTAGTATGAACATACCTGCCCAATAAACATGCAACGATGATAGAACTGACTTAATAAGTTGCACCCTTCCCGCATATGATAGTGTTTTGTTTGTCCAAGATCCAAGTCTCTTGTCCACCTTTTCGACTAGTGGTTTACAATCTGAAATTGTCAGTTTGGAGGTGATGAGTGGTACTCCAAGATAACGGACCGGAAGTGTACCAATCGAAAAACCTACAATTTGTCTCAATGTCTCTCCTTCGGAAATGGCATTTTTTGAAAAGAATATATTGCTCTTTGTCGGATTCGCCCTTAACCCCGATAGCCTACCAAAAATGTCAATCCCAGTTTTCAGCGTTTGAATAGAGAGTGGGTCTGCATTACAAAATAACAAGAGGTCATCGGCGAAGCTCAACATAACTGTTTTCGTGCGATGACACTTCCAATGATACTTAAATCTTGGTTCCTCATCGATACACTTCTCAACAATCCCATGAAGCACCTCCATAACAAGTACAAATATGTAGGGAGAGATAGGGTCCCCTTGCCGAAGTCCACGTTTTCCCATAAAATAACCCTCAGCAGCCCCATTGATGTTGATAGAGAAAGATGGGGATGTGATACATTGCTGGATCCATCCAATGAAAATTGGGTGAAAATTCATTGTTTTGAGCATTTCGATGACAAATTTCCATTCAATTGTGTCATATGCTTTCATAATGTCCACCTTAAACGAACAACGACCCGGCATATTTTTTTGATTATACCCATGTAAAAGCTCTTGTGCCAATAGCACATTATCGCTTATTCGACGACCAGGGATGAAGGCCGTTTGAGATTTATCAACAAGGGTATCCAAAAATTCACACATGCGATTAGTCAAGATTTTAGATATTACCTTATAAAGAACATTGCAGCATGATATGGGTCTAAAGTCTTTGGCATGTTTTGGTACCTCAACTTTAGGGATCATCGAAATGATAGTGGAATTCACTTGTTTAATAAGCTGCCCCGTCTCGAAAAAATTCATGATGGCTTTCGAGATTTCCTCCCCTATCACATTCCATGCACGTTTAAAGAATCGAGAGTTGAATCCATCTGGACCCGGTGCCTTATTATCATTAAACCCAAAGAGTACTTCCTTTATTTCTTCCATCGAAACTGGGCGCACCATACGAATGGCACTCTCATTTGATAATCGTTTGCGGATGAAGGGGGATAAAGAACCTTCACCAACATCCGGTTCAATTGAAGTACCGAGAAGCTGTTCATAGAACCCAACAATCTCCTTGGTAATGAGAGAAGGTGATGTGGATACGACGTAGGACCCATTAGATATAATGATCTAAGAACCCAACGTATGAGATAAGAATCTCCCCAAAATCAGAAATCTGGTTTGATCTTATATTAAGCTTAAAAACCTCGACCCGTTGGCTATAGAATGAGCCAAGAACCTCGGTATGTTGAACGCCACAAGATCTTGCTCAAGAATCTTGATAAGTTCTCAAAAGAAATTACTCTCACAAGAGATTGTAAAATCAAAAGGAATTTTTATACTTAAAATGTTGATCATTTACAAATGTTTACAAGGCCTATTTATAGGCAACAAAAGACTCCTAAGATGCTTAAAAACATCTTCATGACACTTTAGACCAAATTTACCCTAAACATCTTGATTACACTTTTGACCACATTTATTCACCCTAAAACTAGTCAAAAGATGCCTACTATGTTCTAGGATTCCTTTAAAGGTTTAAATACATTCTACTATGTTCTAGGATTCTTTTAAACACTTAAACAATACATTTAATTATCTTTAAATAGGCACTTTTATATGCCTTTGATTGATGAACGAAAATCCTTCCTTTGGGCCTAAATTTTGGATAATAAATAAGCCCAACATATCCTTCAACTTGGGCCTTAATATTGGATAAAAAAAATAAGCCCAACTCTTCTTTAGAACTCTAGCCCACCAACTTGAATAATATTCATCGTTTGGCCCATTGAAGAGGCCTCTTGGACTTGTTCTTTTATTTTAGCTACAAGAGCCATCATGGCTTCCTTGATCTTCTTAGCACGTGCTCTTGTAATTGGCCCATCTTTCACGATCAAGGGATCCATCTTGTTTGTCTTATTTTGCATGGGCGGATCTCCATCATTCCCTTCCTCTTCAAAAGGATTCGTCCTCGAATCTATATCACCAAAATAAGGAGAAAGATCAGAAACATTAAAAGTTGCACTTACGTTATACTCACCTGGAAGGTCTAGTTTATAGGCATTGTCATTGATTCGTGCAATAACTTGAAATGGTCCATCTCCTCGTGGTTGCAATTTTGACTTTCTTTGGCCTGAAAATCTTTCCTTTCTCAAGTGTAACCAAACCCAATCTCCAGGCTCAAATATGACTTGTTTACGACCTTTGTTAGCTTGCTTGACATACTGCTCAGTTCTCTTTTCAATGTTGAGTCTCACCTTTTCATGCAATTTCTTAATCATCTCAGCTTTTGCTTTTCCATCAAGGCTTGCACGTTCATCGATAGGTATTGGAATAAGATCAAGTGGACTTAGCGGATTAAAACCATATACCACTTCAAATGGAGAGTGATTAGTAGCAGAATGCACACTTCTATTATATGCAAATTCAGCAAATGACAAACAATCTTCCCAATTTTTCAAGTTCTTTTGAATTAAAATTCTAAGCAATTGAGACAATGTTCTATTAACAACTTCAGTTTGTCCATCTGTTTGGGGGTGACATGTAGTAGAGAATAGAAGTTTAGTTCCTAATTTACCCCACAAAACACGCCAAAAGTGACTCAAAAATTTTGCATCTCTATCACTCACTATAGTCCTTGGTACTCCATGCAAACGAACAATTTCCTTAAAGAATAAATCAGCAATATGTGTTGCGTCATTGGTCTTATTACATGGAATAAAGTGTGCCATTTTGGAAAATCTATCAACAACCACAAACACAGAGTCTTTACCTTTTTTTGTTCTTGGTAAACCCAAAACAAAGTCCATGGATATGTCTACCCAAGGTTCATTTGGTATAGGTAAAGGTTTGTACAATCCATGTGGTTGTGCTCTTGATTTAGCTTTCAAGCAAGTTATGCATTTTTCACAAATTCTTTCAACATCAATACGCATTTTAGGCCAAAAGAAATGATCATTTAAGACACTCAAAGTTTTATGTATTCCAAAATGCCCCATTAGCCCTCCCCCATGGGCTTCTCTAACAAGCAATTCACGCATAGAACATTTAGGAATGCATAGTTTACGTTCACGAAATAAATATCCTTCATGCCTATAGAACTTTTCGAATGCACCATTTTCACAAGCTAAGTAAATTGAAGCAAAATCAGAATCGTTAGCATAAACTTCCTTAATTGACTCAAAACCTAAAAGTTTAGAACTTAATGTAGTGATCAATGCATGCCTCCTTGATAATGCATCAGCAACAATATTTTCTTTCCCTTTTTTATACTTTATCACATATGGAAATGATTCAATGAATTCCACCCACTTAGCATGTCTCTTATTAAGTTTACCTTGCCCTTTGAGGTACTTGAGAGATTCATGATCAGTGTGGATAACAAACTCTCGAGACCACAAGTAATGTTGCCACGTCTCCAATGCTCTCACCAAAGCGTACAACTCCTTATCGTAAGTTGGATAGTTCAATTGAGCTCCCTTCAACTTCTCACTAAAGTAGGCAATCGGCTTTCCGTCCTGCATTAAAACAGCCCCTATACCTACTCCAGATGCATCACATTCAAGTTCAAAACTTTTGTTAAAGTTAGGCAATGCAAGAATTGGAGCAGTAGTGAGTTTTTCCTTCAAAAGATTAAATGCATGCTCTTGCTTTTCTCCCAAATGAAATCCAACATCTTTTTTTACAATTTCATTAAGTGGTGCAGCAATGGTGCTAAAGTCTCTAACAAACCTTCGATAGAAACTAGCGAGACCATGAAAACTTCTTACTTCAGCAATGTTTTTAGGAGTTGGCCAATCTAGAATAGCATTAACCTTGTCCTTTTCCATTTCAATTCCATTAGCACTTACTACAAAACCAAGAAAAACAACTTTTTCCATGCAAAAAGAACATTTCTTAAGATTGGCATATAAAGATTCTTTTCTTAATGTGTCTAACACTATACGCACATGATCAAGATGTTCTTCTATACTTTTGCTATAGATAAGGATATCGTCAAAATACACAACAACAAACTTTCCAATGAAGTTACGCAAAACATGGTTCATTAATCTCATGAAAGTGCTCGGTGCATTAGTTAAGCCAAACGGCATTACCAACCATTCATATAGACCATATTTTGTTTTGAAAGCTGTTTTCCATTCATCACCTTCATTGATTCGTATTTGATGATATCCACTTTTCAAATCAATTTTGGAGAAAATTAAAGCACCATACAATTCATCAAGCATATCATCTAACCTAAGAATAGGGTAGCGATACTTCACCGTAATTTTATTGACGGCACGACAATCTGTGCACATTCTCCATGTTCCATCTTTCTTCGGGACTACAATCACCGGTACAGCGCATGGACTCATGCTTTCTCGAACCTTGCCTTTAGTCATCAAGTCCTCCACTTGTCTTTGGATTTCTTTTGTTTCTTCGGGATTAGCTCTATAAGCTGGTCGGTTTGGAAGTGTTGCACCAGGAATGAAATCAATTTGATGTTCAATGCCCCTCAATGGTGGTAAACCATTTGGTTCTTCGTCTGGAAAAACATCTTCATATTCCTGTAAAAGAGATACAAAAGAACTAGGCAAAGAAGATGTTAGTTCGTTAGTGCTCAAATATGATTGTTTATGTATCAACACCAACACACTCTTTTTTTCAACCAGGGCTCTTTTTATCTCACTCCCTCGAACAAAAAAATTCACTCTTTTGGTGGACTCACTTACTTCCAATTTCTTTTCTCCCTCGGGAACACTCAAATCAGCCCTCTTATTTTTCCCTCCACTCTTTTTTTTGCTCACATTTTTTTCCTCAACTTTTTTTTCTCTTCTTGTTTGAGACATTTTGATTTGATCTTCATGAACCTGTTGTGGAGTTAAAGATATAAGCATGATAGTTTTATTTTTATGCTTCAATGAGAAACGATTAAGGTACCCATCATATACCACTCGCCGATCAAACTGCCATGGCCTTCCCAAAAGAATATGACTTGCATGCATTGGTATCACATCGCATAGAACTTCATCCTCGTATTTCCCAATAGAGAATGGCACCAAAACCTGCTTAGTAACTAGAATTTCTCCACATTCATTAAGCCATTGAAGCTTATATGGATTAGGATGTTTCGATGTACTCAAATTTAATTTCTCCACCATATCCATACTAGCCACATTGGTACAGCTCCCACTATCAATAATCAACATGCATACCTTTTTTTGCACCAAACATCTTGTATGGAAGATGTTTTCTCTTTGTTGTTCTGCTTCTCCAAACTTTGCTTGCATGTTTAGGGCTCTTCGTACCACCAAAAGTTCTCCTGATTCAGCATTAACTTTCTCCACTTCTTCATCACTCTCTTCTTCACTTTCAACTTCAGATTCAATTTCTCCATTGTCTCTAAGAATCATCACTCTTTTGTTTGGGCACTCAGATGCAATATGCCCATGTCCCTGACAACGAAAGCATTTAATATCACGACTTCGAGAAGATGAAGTAATATTACTTTTTCCTTTTTCAGCTTCGTTAGGCTTGACTCGTGATGTCTCATATTGTGACTTTGATGTATTCCCAAAATTAGCCTTGGGTACTCCTTCTTTTATCTTGTTTGAAGATTGGAAACGTTGCGGATAATTTCTTTGTAGAGAACCCTCCCTCTTCAGTTGTCTTTCCACTTTCATGGCTGTATGTACCATGTCTTCAAGCTCCACATAGTGTTGAAGTTCCACAATGTTAGCAATCTCTCGTTTCAACCCATTTAGAAAACGAGCCATTGTTGCCTCTCGATCTTCTTCAACATTTGCTCTAATCATGGAAATCTCCATTTCCTTATAGTATTCATCCACGCTTTTTGTGCCCTGAGTCATAGATTGAAGTTTTTGATATAATTCTCGAAAATAATGTGATGGCACAAACCTTTTACGCATGATTGACTTCATTTCAGCCCATGTAGTAACCGGCCTTTCTCCATATCGCCTTCGATTTGTAATAAGTTGATCCCACCATACTATTGCATAGTCGGTGAACTCGATAGCCGCAAGCCTTACTTTCTTTTCCTCGGAGTAATTATGACAGTCAAAAATCAAATCTACCTTCTTTTCCCACTCCAAGTAGGCTTCTGGATTACTTCTTCCATGGAAAGTAGGGATGTTTATTTTGATGTTTCCCAAGTCTCGATCAACTTCATCATTTCTCCTTCTTCTACCTCCTCGCCTTTGGAATTCATGAGCAGCCCCAATATCATCATCTTCTTCCTCCTCGTCCCACTCCTCAAATCTTCGTTGTTGGGGTACATTAGGATTTCTCCTTGGAGCATGTTGTTCTAATCGATCTAACCGATCTGTTATACCTTCAAGGACCATACTCAATCTTGCAAATTGTTGTTGCATAGCTTGAAGTGTAAAGGCTTCTTGTTGGTTATTTTGTGCTTCTTGTTGGTTATTTTGTGTTTCCTCCATGGTATATAATTTTCTCACAAAACACTCGTGTATCACTCAAAAATATACCTCACAAACCACTCGTGTAAGTCTCTCTTTGGCTTTTACCTCCCCTCTAATGAACTCACTACTCAAGCCTTTTACCACTCAAATTTTGAGAACAAAATTCAAGTTTAAACAATATCTTGAACTTTCAACAATCCCTTAGTCCTATAGATGTAGGGAACAAGGAATTCTTGAAATTGATTCTTTTAGAGTACTAACTCAACAAATTGTATTCTTCTTTTCGATTTTTTTTTTTCGATATTTTTTTTTTTGATTTTTTTTTTTTCGATTTTTTTTTTTTTTTGAACTTTTTTTTTTTTTTTTACAAGAACAAAGATAAACGAAAAAGATCAGATCAATACCAGATTGCTCTGATACCAAACTGATGTGGATACGACGTAGGACCCATTAGATATAATGATCTAAGAACCCAACGTATGAGATAAGAATCTCCCCAAAATCGGAAATCTGGTTTGATCTTATATTAAGCTTAAAAACCTCGACCCGTTGGCTATAGAATGAGCCAAGAACCTCGGTATGTTGAACGCCACAAGATCTTGCTCAAGAATCTTGATAAGTTCTCAAAAGAAATTACTCTCACAAGAGATTGTAAAATCAAAAGGAATTTTTATACTTAAAATGTTGATCATTTACAAATGTTTACAAGGCCTATTTATAGGCAACAAAAGACTCCTAAGATGCTTAAAAACATCTTCATGACACTTTAGACCAAATTTACCCTAAACATCTTGATTACACTTTTGACCACATTTATTCACCCTAAAACTAGTCAAAAGATGCCTACTATGTTCTAGGATTCCTTTAAAGGTTTAAATACATTCTACTATGTTCTAGGATTCTTTTAAACACTTAAACAATACATTTAATTATCTTTAAATAGGCACTTTTATATGCCTTTGATTGATGAACGAAAATCCTTCCTTTGGGCCTAAATTTTGGATAATAAATAAGCCCAACATATCCTTCAACTTGGGCCTTAATATTGGATAAAAAAAATAAGCCCAACTCTTCTTTAGAACTCTAGCCCACCAACTTGAATAATATTCATCGTTTGGCCCATTGAAGAGGCCTCTTGGACTTGTTCTTTTATTTTAGCTACAAGAGCCATCATGGCTTCCTTGATCTTCTTAGCACGTGCTCTTGTAATTGGCCCATCTTTCACGATCAAGGGATCCATCTTGTTTGTCTTATTTTGCATGGGCGGATCTCCATCAGAAGGTTCATCAATGATTTGGCCATTTTCTCCCTCAAGTCGATTAATACGTGCCTTTGCTCTCCAAACAGCCATACGCCTAAAGAAAAAGGATGTGCACTGATCACCCTCTTTTAGCCATGCAACTTTTGCTCGTTGTTTTAGGTAAGATTGTTCTTGGTATACCGCTCGAGTATAGATAAACCGACACATTTGCTCTAGGTGTAGCAATGGGCTGAATGTAGGGTAATGAACCATGAACTTTTGTACCGTATCAAGAAATGTGCTAGCCTCTTGAACATTGGCGCTTAAGTCTCCCTTCCTTCTTTTCATCTCCTTAAATATGGGCTTAAGACATTTCAGTTTGCACATCACCGCGTACAATGGTACCCCGTATATATTATGCTTCCAAATCTGTTCCACCGTCTCCAAGAATTCAGGGGTATCTGCTAAAAAGTTTTCAAACCGGAACCAAGGGTTTTTTCCATGCCTCCTCGACTCTCCCTTAATAATAAGTGGTGAGTGATCTGAAGTTTTAGGTTGGCTGCATAAGTAAGAGACATGTGGGAATTTAACAAACCATAAGGGATTGGCCACAACACGATCTAGTCTTCGCCAAATAGAAGCCGTTCCACTTTGTTTATTCGACCAAGAGTACCATGGACCCTCCATTGGTAGTGTTGTTAGGTCTGAGGCAGCTAGACATGCCTGTAATTCATCATTAACCTCATCATCATCTCTCCCTCCTAACACCTCACTATGATCTAGTATAGCATTAAAATCACCCATAACTGCCCATGCATCATTAACTCGGTGCTCAGAATATCCCATCATCTCATCCCAAAGCTCACGTCTCTCCACACGGGTGTTTAATCCATAAGCAAATGAGACATAGAACACTGAATGGCCATCAAGAACTATAACTTTGCAATGTATAATTTGGTCATTTCCTCCCAAAACAGCTAAATCAACAAATGCCGCATCCCATCCAATCCAAATTCTCTTGCCCGGGCCATGAGTGTAATCTATATACCAACTCCAAGTAGGTTCTATCTTACTACTAACAACTGATGAATTACGGGTATCAACCCTAGTTTCAAGTAATGCACATACCCGTAGGTGGTGAGATGATATTAGTTCCCGGGCTGCTGCTTGGTGGTCTAATTTGTTGAGACCACGCACATTCCAACAAGCGAGAGGGATCATCTATCAATGGTGGTAGGGGCTGCTTGGTTAGGACCCCGCTGTGATTTTGCATCCTCATACATTGTGTCATTCAACTCCTCCATATCACTAGTTCCCAAGATAGCAAACGGATTGGTGTTTACCCCTATAGCCATTTCATTAGATATCGCATGTGTTTGGTAATTTCTCGTTGGCGAAGAGATCACCTCTTTTACCATATTTTCCATTTCCACTTGTTTCTCTTTTAGTTTTGCATTTTTTGACTTCAATTTTGGCTCCTCCCATATGTTACTTGTACTCAGTTTTGGCACATAGATGTGCACGGGTTTAGGGCGCTGCACCACTTTCTTTGCCAAAAGACATTGAGCATCCTTATGACCAAAAGACTCACACAACGAGCAAATTGAGGGTCTCCATTCATATTCAATAAGTATCTTGCGTGTCCCATTATACTCTCCCGATGCCGACGGTAAAAGCATGAATACATGATCTTGAAATTTCGAGTTAATATTTACTACAACACAAACTCGAGCATAGTCTAACCTTGCCATAGAGGACGTAAAAGCATCAGGGTAAAGGGGGCGCCCCACCGAGCTGGCCACCATGCTAAGGCCCTCTTGTGTCCAATATTCAATGGGCAAGTTTCGAAACTTAACCCATATAGGCACCTCCTTATGATTATGTTTCTCGAGTGACATGCCCTCCTTCCACCGTTCAAGAAAGAGGGGCTGCCCCGCAAATAACCATGGTCCCCCTTCAATGATATTGTTCATGTGGTTCTCCGATTCAAAACAAAAGAAGAAAAAGCCATTGGATGTACCTTTAACCTCTTTGAGTCCATTCCAAACGGAAAAAGCATAATTCTTGAGTGCTATGAATGATACTTTACGACCAATAAAGTAACCAACAGCAGTATTTTCCCATCGCTTCATACCCTTCTTTGCAACCTCCCATGTAGGTCGGACAAAAATCTCACCATTGATGATCTCCGGAGTGATGTATGATAGTGTTGTTCGATTTGAATTGGAAAAGGGGTTTGCAACACCAGAATTTTCGTCCATATTCAATGGAATCTTTCCAATATAGAGTAGATCTGATTTGGATTGTGTGCAAGGAGGAATTTTTGGCATTGAATCTCCCATAATCCCTTCCAAATTTGGAATGGTGGCTGCCTTCTCTACACTACTATTCACGTTTGTAACCCTAGCAGCCACCTCTTTCGCCATCAAAGGTTCAATTATTTCAGTTTTACCTTGATCCTCATGGCAAATCATGTTCTCCACCATTAATGACTTCCTTTCCTTGGACTCCATCTTCCATTTCTCACGAATCAGATCTGGGGATGAGACTAGCCCCACGAACTTAGTACAATTTGGAGGAAAAGACCGAGGAGATTCATCTCCTCCACTTACAACGGATGATGGAGATGTAATCGAAACACCATTAACACCTTCAACACGTTGAACCAATTGATAAAAATCTGGAATTTTGAATTCTGTTTCAAAAGAACTCATACGCGTAGTAATAGCATCAAAATCTGGGGAAAAATGTTGTAGTGATGGTGTATTAGTATGAATTGATGTAGTAGATGATAGTAATCCACAACTAGATGATGAATTAGCCATGAATAGTGGACGAAAATTCAAAAAAATTTAGAGAGAGGTGAGAGCATTTTTTCTAGAGAGAGAAAGCCATGATTTTGAGGTTTCGAATGGTGATTTGAGGCACCAAACGATGTCGGAATGCATTGGAACCAAAGCCGTAAGCTTTGTGAGCATGTGATAGACAAGAATACCTCAAAAGCCCAATGTACGATTTTCGGTGAAATTACAACTATACCCCTACAAAACTTCGAATGTTGATTTGAGGCACCAAACGATGTCGGAATGCATTGGAGCCAAAGCCGTAAGCTTTGTGAGCATGTGATAGAAAATATTAGCTCAAAAGCCCAATGTACGATTTTCGGTGAAAATTACAACTATACTCCTACGAAACTTCGAATGGTGATTTGAGGGATCAAACGATGTCGGAATGCATTGGAACCAAAGCCATAAGCTTTGTGAGCATGTGATAGACAAGAATACCTCAAAATTCCAATATACGATTTTCGGTGAAAATTACAACTAAACCCCTACGAAACTTCGAATGGTGATTTAAGGCACCAAACGATGTCGGAATGCATTGGAACCAAAGCCATAAGCTTTGTGAGCATGTGATAGACAAGAATACCTCAAAAGCCGAATGTACGATTTTCGGTTAAAATTACAACTATACCCTTACGAAACTTCGAATGGTGATTTGAGGCACCAAACGATGTCGGAATGCATTGGAACCAAAGCCATAAGCTTTGTGAGCATGTGATAGAAAATATTAGCTCAAACTCCCTATGTACGATTTTCGGTGAAAATTACAACTATACGCCTACGAAACTTCAAATGGTGATTTGAGGCACCAAACGATGTCGGAATGCATTGGAACCAAAGCCATAAGCTTTGTGAGCATGTGATAGACAACAATACCTCAAAATCCCAATGTACGATTTTTGGTGAAAATTACAACTATACCCCTACGAAACTTCGAATGGTGATTTGAGGCACCAAACGATGTCGAAATGCATTGGAACCAAAGCTATAAGCTTTGTGAGCATGTGATAGACAAGAATACCTCAAAAGTCCAATGTACGATTTTCGGTGAAAATTACAACTATACCCCTACGAAACTTCGAATGGTGATTTGAGGCACCAAACGATGTCGAAATGCATTGGAACCAAAGCCATAAGCTTTGTGAGCATGTGATAGACAAGGATACCTCAAAAGCCCAATGTACGATTTTCGGTGAAAATTACAACTATACCCCTACGAAACTTCGAATGGTGATTTGAGGCACTAAACGATGTCGGAATGCATTGGAACCAAAGCCGTAAGCTTTGTGAGCATGTGATAGAAAATATTAGCTCAAAAGCCCAATGTACGATTTTCGGTGAAAATTACAACTATACTCCTACGAAACTTCGAATGGTGATTTGAGGCACCAAACGATGTCGGAATGCATTGGAACCAAAGCCATAAGCTTTGTGAGCATGTGATAGACATGAATACCTCAAAATCCCAATGCACGATTTTTGGTGAAAATTACAACTATACCTCTAAGAAACTTCAAATGGTGATTTGAGGCACCAAACGATGTCGGAATGCATTGGAACCAAAGCCATAAGCTTTGTGAGCATGTGATAGACAAGAATACCTCAAAATCCCAATGTACAATTTTCGGTGAAAATTACAACTATACCCCTACGAAACTTCGAATGGTGATTTGAGGCACCAAACGATGTCGGAATGCATTGGAACCAAGGCCATAAGCTTTGTGAGCATGTGATAGACAAGAATACCTCAAAATCCCAATGTACGATTTTCGGTGAAAATTACAACTATACCCCTACGAAATTTCGAATGGTGATTTGAGGCACCAAACGATGTCGGAATGCATTGGAACCAAAGCCATAAGTTTTGTGAGCATGTGATAGACAAGAATACCTCAAAAGCGCAATGTACGATTTTCGGTGAAAATTACAACTATACCCCTACGAAACTTCGAATGGTGATTTGAGGCACCAAACGATGTCGAAATGCATTGGAACCAAAGCCATAAGCTTTGTGAGCATGTGATAGACAAGAATACCTCAAAAGCCCAATGTACGATTTTCGGTGAAAATTACAACTATACCCCTATGAAACTTCGAATGGTGATTTGAGGCACCAAACGATGTCAGAATGCATTGGAACCAAAGCCGTAAGCTTTGTGAGCATGTGATAGACAAGAATACCTTAAAAGCCCTTTGTGAGCATGTGATAGAAAATATTAGCTCAAAATCCCAATGTACGATTTTCGGTGAAAATTACAACTATACGCCTACGAAACTTCAAATGGTGATTTGAGGCACCAAACGATGTCGGAATGCATTGGAACCAAAGCCATAAGCTTTGTGAGCATGTGATAGACAAGAATACCTCAAAATTCCAATATACGATTTTCGGTGAAAATTACAACTAAACCCCTACGAAATTTCGAATGGTGATTTAAGGCACCAAACGATGTCGGAATGCATTGGAACCAAAGCCATAAGCTTTGTGAGCATATGATAGACAAGAATACCTCAAAAGCCCAATGTACGATTTTCGGTGAAAATTACAACTATACCCCTACGAAACTTCGAATGGTGATTTGAGGCACCAAACGATGTCGGAATGCATTGGAACCAAAGCCATAAGCTTTGTGAGCATGTGATAGAAAATATTAGCTCAAAATCCCAATGTACGATTTTCGGTGAAAACTACAACTATACGCCTACGAAACTTCAAATGGTGATTTGAGGCACCAAACGATGTCGGAATGCATTGGAACCAAAGCCAAATGCTTTGTGAGCATGTGATAGACAAGAATACCTCAAAATCCCAATGTACGATTTTTGGTGAGAATTAAAACTATACCCCTATGAAACTTCGAATGGTGATTTGAGGCACCAAACGATGTCGGAATGCATTGGAACCAAAGCTATAAGCTTTGTGAGCATGTGATAGACAAGAATACCTCAAAAGCCCAATGTACGATTTTCGGTGAAAATTACAACTATACCCCTACGAAACTTCGAATGGTGATTTGAGGCACCAAACGATGTCGAAATGCATTGGAACCAAAGCCATAAGCTTTGTGAGCATGTGATAGACAAGAATATCTCAAAAGCCCAATGTACGATTTTCGGTGAAAATTACAACTATACCCCTATGAAACTTCGAATGGTGATTTGAGGCACCAAACGATGTCAGAATGCATTGGAACCAAAGCCGTAAGCTTTGTGAGCATGTGATAGAAAATATTAGCTCAAAAGCCCAATGTACGATTTTCGGTGAAAATTACAACTATACTCCTACGAAACTTCGAATGGTGATTTGAGGCATCAAACGATGTCGGAATGCATTGGAACCAAAGCCATACGCTTTGTGAACATGTGATAGACAAGAATACCTCAAAATTCCAATATACGATTTTGGTGAAAATTACAACTAAACCCCTACGAAACTTCGAATGGTGATTTAAGGCACCAAACGATGTCGGAATGCATTGGAACCAAAGCCATAAGTTTTGTGAGCATGTGATAGACAAGAATATCTCAAAATTCCAATGTACGATTTTCGGTGAAAATTACAACTATACGCCTACGAAACTTCGAATGCTGATTTGAGGCACCAAACGATGTCGGAATGCATTCGAACCCAAGCCATAAGCTTTGTGAGCATGTGATAGACAAGAATACCTGAAAATCCTAATGTACTATTTTCCCTGAAAATTACAACTATACCCCTACAAAACTTCGAATGGTGATTTGAGGCACCAAACGATGTCGGAATGCATTGGAACCAAAGCCATATGCTTTGTGAGCATGTGATAGACAAGAACACCTCAAAATCCCAATGTACGATTTTCGGTGAAAATTACAACTATACCCCTACGAAACTTCGAATGGTGATTTGAGGCGCCAAACGATGTCGGAATGCATTGGAACCAAAGCCATAAGCTTTGTGAGCATGTGATAGACAAGAATACCTCAAAAGCCCAATGTACGATTTTCGGTGAAAATTACAACTATACCCCTACGAAACTTCGAATGGTGATTTGAGGCACCAAACGATGTCGGAATGCATTGGAACCAAAGCCGTAAGCTTTGTGAGCATGTGATAGACAAGAATACCTCAAAAGCCCAATGTACGATTTTCGGTGAAATTACAACTATACCCCTACGAAACTTCGAATGGTGATTTGAGGCACCAAACGATGTCGGAATGCATTGGAACCAAAGCCGTAAGCTTTGTGAGCATGTGATAGAAAATATTAGCTCAAAAGCCCAATGTACGATTTTCGGTGAAAATTACAACTATACTCCTACGAAACTTCGAATGGTGATTTGAGGCATCAAACGATGTCGGAATGCATTGGAACCAAAGCCATAAGCTTTGTGAGCATGTGATAGACAAGAATACCCCAAAATTCCAATATACGATTTTCGGTGAAAATTACAACTAAACCCCTACGAAACTTCAAATGGTGATTTAAGGCACCAAATGATGTCGGAATGCATTGGAACCAAAGCCATAAGCTTTGTGAGCATGTGATAGACAAGAATACCTCAAAAGCCCAATGTACGATTTTCGGTGAAAATTACAACTATACCCTTACGAAACTTCGAATGGTGATTTGAGGCACCAAACGATGTCGGAATGCATTGGAACCCAAGCCATAAGCTTTGTGAGCATGTGATAGAAAATATTAGCTCAAAATCCCAATGTACGATTTTCGGTGAAAATTACAACTATACGCCTACGAAACTTCAAATGGTGATTTGAGGCACCAAACGATGTCGGAATGCATTGTAACAAAAGCCATAAGCTTTGTGAGCATGTGATAGACAACAATACCTCAAAATCCCAATGTACGATTTTTGGTGAAAATTACAACTATACCCCTACGAAACTTCGAATGGTGATTTGAGGCACCAAACAATGTCGAAATGCATTGGAACCAAAGCTATAAGCTTTGTGAGCATGTGATAGACAAGAATACCTCAAAAGCCCAATGTACGATTTTTGGTGAAAATTACAACTATACCCCTACGAAACTTCGAATGGTGAATTGAGGCACCAAACGATGTCGAAATGCATTGGAACCAAAGCCATAAGCTTTGTGAGCATGTGATAGAAAATATTAGCTCAAAATCCCAATGTACGATTTTCGGTGAAAACTACAACTATACGCCTACGAAACTTCAAATGGTGATTTGAGGCACCAAACGATGTCGGAATGCATTGGAACCAAAGCCATATGCTTTGTGAGCATGTGATAGACAAGAATACCTCAAAATCCCAATGTACGATTTTTGGTGAAAATTACAACTATACCCCTACGAAACTTCGAATGGTGATTTGAGGCACCAAACGACGTCAGAATGCATTGGAACCAAAGCCGTAAGCTTTGTGAGCATGTGATAGAAATATTAGCTCAAAAGCCCAATGTACGATTTTCGGTGAAAATTACAACTATACTCCTACGAAACTTCGAATGGTGATTTGAGGCATCAAACGATGTCGGAATGCATTGGAACCAAAGCCATAAGCTTTGTGAACATGTGATAGACAAGAATACCTCAAAATTCCAATATACGATTTTGGTGAAAATTACAACTAAACCCCTACGAAACTTCGAATGGTGATTTAAGGCACCAAACGATGTCGGAATGCATTGGAACCAAAGCCATAAGCTTTGTGAGCATGTGATAGACAAGAATACCTCAAAAGCCCAATGTACGATTTTCGGTGAAAATTACAACTATACCCCTATGAAACTTCGAATGGTGATTTGAGGCACCAAACGACGTCAGAATGCATTGGAACCAAAGCCGTAAGCTTTGTGAGCATGTGATAGAAAATATTAGCTCAAAAACCCAATGTACGAGGGCTGAATTGAGTGTTCCCTAGGGAGAAAAGAAATTGGAAGTAAGTGAGTCCACAAAAAGAGTGAATTTTTTTTGCTAGAGGAAGTGAGTTAAAAAGAGCTTTGGATGAAAAAAAGAGTGTGTTGGTGTTGATACATAAACAATCATATTTGAGCACTAACGAACCAACATCTTCTTTGCCTAGTTCTTTTGTATCTCTTTTACAGGAATATGAAGATGTTTTTCCGGACGAAGAACCGAATGGTTTACCACCATTGAGGGGCATTGAACATCAAATTGATTTCATTCCCGGTGCAACACTTCCAAACCGACCAGCTTATAGAGCTAATCCCAAGGAAACAAAAGAAATCCAAAGACAAGTGGAGGAATTGATGAGTAAAGACAAAGTTCGAGAAAGCATGAGTCCATGCGCTGTACCGGTGATTGTAGTCCCAAAGAAGGATGGAACATGGAGAATGTGCACAGATTGTCGCGCCGTCAATAAAATCACGGTGAAGTATCGCTATCCTATTCCTAGGTTAGATGATATGCTTGATGAATTGTATGGTGCTTTATTCTTCTCTAAAATTGATTTGAAAAGTGGATATCATCAAATACGAATCAAAGAAGGTGATGAATGGAAAACAGCTTTCAAAACAAAATATGGTTTATATGAGTGGTTGGTAATGCCATTTGGTTTAACTAATGCACCGAGTACTTTCATGAGATTAATGAATCATGTTTTGCGTAACTTTATTGGAAAGTTTGTTGTTGTGTATTTTGACGATATTCTTATCTATAGCAAAAGTATAGAAGAACATCTTAATCATGTGCGTATAGTGTTAGACACCTTAAGAAAAGAATCTTTGTATGCCAATTTTAAGAAATGTTCTTTTTGCATAAAAAAAGTTGTTTTTCTTGGGTTTGTTGTAAGTGCTAATGGAGTTAAAATGGAAAAGGACAAGGTTAATGCTATTCTAGATTGGCCAACTCCTCAAAACATTGCTGAAGTAAGAAGTTTTTATGGTCTCGCTAGTTTCTATCGAAGGATTTTGAGGTATTCTTGTCTATCACATGCTCAAAGGTTATGTCTTTGGTTCCAATGCATTTCGACATCGTTTGGTGCCTCAAATCACCATTCGAAGTTTCGTAGGGGTATAGTTTTAATTTTCAACGAAAATCGTACTTTGGGCTTTTGAGGTATTCTTGTCTATCACATGCTCACAAAGCTTATGGCTTTGGTTCCAATGCATCCGACATCGTTTGGTGCCTCAAATCACCATTCGAAGTTTCGTACAGGTATAGTTGTAATTTTCACCGAAAATCGTACATTGGGATTTGGAGGTATTCTTGTCTATCACATGCTCACAGAGCTTATGGCTTTGGTTCCAATGCATTCCGACATCGTTTGGTGCCTCAAATCACCATTCGAAGTTTCATAGGGGTATAGTTGTAATTTTCACCGAAAATTGTACATTGGGATTTTGAGGTATTCTTGTCTATCACATGCTCACAAAGCTTATGGCTTTGGTTCCAATGCATTCTGGCATCGTTTGGTGCCTCAAATCACCATTCGAAGTTTCCTAGCGGTATAGTTGTAATTTTCACCGAAAATCGTACATTGGGATTTTGAGGTATTCTTCTCTATCACATGCTCACAAAGGTTATGACTTTGGTTCCAATGCATTTCGACATCGTTTGGTGCCTCAAATCACCATTCGAAGTTTCGTAGGGGTATAGTTGTTATTTTCACCGCAAATCGTACATTGGGATTTTGAGGTATTCTTGTCTATCACATGCTCATAAAGCTTATGGCTTTGGTTCCAATGCATTCCGACATCGTTTGGTGCCTCAAATCACCATTCGAAGTTTCGTACGGGTATAGTTGCAATTTTCACCGAAAATCGTACATTGGAATTTTGAGGCATTCTTGTCCATCACATGCTCACAAAGCTTATGGCTTTGGTTCCAATGCATTCCGACATCGTTTGGTGCCTCAAATCACCATTCGAAGTTTCGTACGGGTATAGTTGTAATTTTCACCGAAAATCGTACACTGAGATTTTGAGGTATTCTTGTCTATCACATGCTCACAAAGCTTATGGCTTTGGTTCCAACGCATTCCGACATCGTTTGGTGCCTCAAATCACCATTCGAAGTTTCGTAGGGGTAGGTATTCTTGTCTATCACATGCTCACAAAGCTTATGACTTTGGTTCCAATGCATTCCGACATCGTTTGGTGCCTCAAATCACCATTCGAAGTTTCGTACGGGTAGAGTTGTAATTTTCACCGAAAATCGTACATTGGGATTTTGAGGTATTCTTGTCTATCACATGCTCACAAAAAGATTATGGTTTTGGTTCCAATGCATTCCGACATCGTTTGGTGCCTCAAATCAGCATTTGAAGTTTCGTACGGGTATAGTTGTAATTTTCACCGAAAATTGTACATTGGGATTTTGAGGTATTCTTGTCTATCACATGCTCACAAAGCTTATGGCTTTGGTTCCAATGCATTCCGACATCGTTTGGTGCCTCAAATCACCATTCGAAGTTTCGTAGGGGTATAGTTGTAATTTTCACCGAAAATCGTACATTGGGATTTTGAGGTATTCTTGTCTATCACATGCTCACAAAGCTTATGGCTTTGGTTCCAACGCATTCCGACATCATTTGGTGCCTCAAATCACCATTCGAAGTTTCGTAGGGGTAGGTATTCTTGTCTATCACATGCTCACAAAGCTTATGACTTTGGTTCCAATGCATTCCGACATCGTTTGGTGCCTCAAATCACCATTCGAAGTTTCGTACGGGTAGAGTTGTAATTTTCACCGAAAATCGTACATTGGGATTTTGAGGTATTCTTGTCTATCACATGCTCACAAAAAGATTATGGTTTTGGTTCCAATGCATTCCGACATCGTTTGGTGCCTCAAATCACCATTCGAAGTTTCGTACGGGTATAGTTGTAATTTTCACCGAAAATTGTACATTGGGATTTTGAGGTATTCTTGTCTATCACATTCTCACAAAGCTTATGGCTTTGGTTCCAATGCATTCCGACATCGTTAGGTGCCTCAAATCACCATTCGAAGTTTCGTAGGGGTATAGTTGTAATTTTCACCGAAAATCGTACATTGGGATTTTGAGGTATTCTTGTCTATCACATGCTCACAAAGCTTATGGCTTTGGTTCCAATGCATTCCGACATCGTTTGATGCCTCAAATCACCATTCGAAATTTCATAGGCGTATAGTTGTAATTTTCACCGCAAATCGTACATTGGGATTTTGAGGTATTCTTGTCTATCACATGCTCACAAAGCTTATGGCTTTGGTTCCAGTGCATTCCGACATCGTTTGGTGCCTCAAATCACCATTCAAAGTTTCGTTGGGGTATAGTTGTAATTTTCACCAAAAATCGTACATTGGGATTTTGAGGTATTCTTGTCTATCACATGCTCACAAAGCTTATGGCTTTGGTTCCAATGCATTCCGACATCGTTTGGTGCCTCAAAACACCATTCGAAGTTTCGTACGGGTATAGTTGTAATTTTCACCGAAAATTGTACATTGGGATTTTGAGGTATTCTTGTCTATCACATGCTCACAAAGCTTATGGTTTTGGTTCCAATGCATTCCAACATCGTTTGGTGCCTCAAATCACCATTCGAAGTTTTGGTACGGGTATAGTTGCAATTTTCACCGAAAATCGTGCATTGGAATTTTGAGGCATTCTTGCCATCACATGCTCACAAAGCTTATGGCTTTGGTTCCAATGCATTCCGACATCGTTTGGTGCCTCAAATCACCATTCGAAGTTTCGTACGGGTATAGTTGTAATTTTCACCGAAAATTGTACATTAGCATTTTGAGGTGTTCTTGTCTATCACATGCTCACAAAGCTTATGGCTTTGGTTCAAATGCATTCCGACATCGTTTGGTGCCTCAAATCACCATTCGAAGTTTCGTACGGGTATGAATAGTTGTAATTTTCACCAAAAATCGTAAAAATCGTACATTGGGATTTTGAGGTATTCTTGTCTATCACATGCTCACAAAGCTTATGGCTTTGGTTCCAATGCATTCCGACATCGTTTGGTGCCTCAAATCACCATTTGAAGTTTCGTAGGGGTATAGTTGTAATTTTCACTGAAAATCGTACATTGGGATTTTGAGGTATTCTTGTCTATCACATGCTCACAAAGCTTACGGCTCTGGTTCCAATGCATTCCGACATCATTTGGTGGCTCAAATCACCATTCAAAGTTTCGTAGGGGTATAGTTGTAATTTTCACCGAAAATCATACATTGGGATTTTGAGGTATTATTGTCTATCACATGCTCACAAAGCTTATGGCTTTGGTTCCAATGCATTCCGACATCGTTTGGTGCCTCAAATCACCATTCGAAGTTTCGTACGGGTATAGTTGTAATTTTCACCGAAAATCGTACATTGGGATTTTGAGGTATTCTTGTCTATTACATGCTCACAAAGCTTAGAGCTTTGGTTCCAATGAATTCCGACATCGTTTGGTGCCTCAAATCACCATTCGAAGTTTCGTACAGGTATAGTTGTAATTTTCACCGAAAATTGTACATTGGCATTTTGAGGTATTCTTGTCTATCACATGCTCACAAAAAGATTATGGTTTTGGTTCCAATGCATTCCGACATCGTTTGGTGCCTCAAATCAGCATTTGAAGTTTCGTACGGGTATAGTTGTATTTTTCACCGAAAATTGTACATTGGGATTTAGAGGTATTCTTGTCTATCACATGCTCACAAAGCTTATGGCTTTGGTTCCAATGCATTCCGACATCGTTTGGTGCCTCAAATCACCATTCGAAGTTTCGTAGGGGTATAGTTGTAATTTTCACCGAAAATCGTACATTGGGATTTTGAGGTATTCTTGTCTATCACATGCTCACAAAGCTTATGGCTTTGGTTCCAACGCATTCCGACATCATTTGGTGCCTCAAATCACCATTCGAAGTTTCGTAGGGGTAGGTATTCTTGTCTATCACATGCTCACAAAGCATATGACTTTGGTTCCAATGCATTCCGACATCGTTTGGTGCCTCAAATCACCATTCGAAGTTTCGTACGGGTAGAGTTGTAATTTTCACCGAAAATCGTACATTGGGATTTTGAGGTATTCTTGTCTATCACAAAAAGATTATGGTTTTGGTTCCAATGCATTCATACATCGTTTGGTGCCTCAAATCACCATTCGAAGTTTCGTACGGGTATAGTTGTAATTTTCACCGAAAATTGTACATTGGGATTTTGAGGTATTCTTGTCTATCACATGCTCACAAAGCTTATAGCTTTGGTTCCAATGCATTCCGACATCGTTAGGTGCCTCAAATCACCATTCGAAGTTTCGTAGGGGTATAGTTGTAATTTTCACCGAAAATCGTACATTGGGATTTTGAGGTATTCTTGTCTATCACATGCTCACAAAGCTTATGGCTTTGGTTCCAATACATTCCGACATCGTTTGGTGCCTCAAATCACCATTCGAAATTTCATAGGCGTATAGTTGTAATTTTCACCGCAAATCGTACATTGGGATTTTGAGGTATTCTTGTCTATCACATGCTCACAAAGCTTATGGCTTTGGTTCCAGTGCATTCCGACATCGTTTGGTGCCTCAAATCACCATTCAAAGTTTCGTTGGGGTATAGTTGTAATTTTCACCAAAAATCGTACATTGAGATTTTGAGGTGTTATTGTCTATCACATGCTCCTTATGGCTTTGGTTCCAATGCATTCTGACATCGTATGGTGCCTCAAATCACCATTCGAAGTTTCGTAGGGGTATAGTTGTAATTTTCACTGAAAATCGTACATTGGGATTTTGAGGTATTCTTGTCTATCACATGCTCACAAAGCTTATGGCTTTGGTTCCAATGCATTCTGACATCGTTTGGTGCCTCAAATCACCATACGAAATTTCGTACGGGTATAGTTGTAATTTTCACTAAAAATCGTACATTGGGATTTTGAGGTATTCTTGTCTATCACATGCTCACAAAGCTTATGGCTTTGGTTCCAATGCATTCCGACATCGTTTGGTGCCTCAAATCACCATTCGAAGTTTCGTAGGGGTATAGTTGTAATTTTCATCGAAAATCGTACATTGGGATTTTGAGGTATTCTTGTCTATCACATGCTCACAAAGCTTATGGCTTTGGTTCCAATGCATTCCGACATCGTTTGGTGCCTCAAATCACCATTCGAAGTTTCGAAGGGGTTTAGTTGTAATTTTCACCGAAAATCGTACATTGAGATTTTGAGGTGTTCTTGTCTATCACATGCTCACAAAGGTTATGGCTTTGGTTCCAACGCATTCCGACATCATTTGGTGCCTCAAATCACCATTCGAAGTTTCGTAGGGGTAGGTATTCTTGTCTATCACATGCTCACAAAGCTTATGGCTTTGGTTCCAATGCATTCCGACATCGTTTGGTGCCTCAAATCACCATTCGAAGTTTCGTAGGGGTATAGTTGTAATTTTCACCGAAAATCGTACATTGGGATTTTGAGGTATTCTTGTCTATCACATGCTCACAAAGCTTATGGCTTTGGTTCCAACGCATTCCGACATCATTTGGTGCCTCAAATCACCATTCGAAGTTTCGTAGGGGTAGGTATTCTTGTCTATCACATGCTCACAAAGCTTATGACTTTGGTTCCAATGCATTCCGACATCGTTTGGTGCCTCAAATCACCATTCGAAGTTTCGTACGGGTAGAGTTGTAATTTTCACCGAAAATCGTACATTGGGATTTTGAGGTATTCTTGTCTATCACATGCTCACAAAAAGATTATGGTTTTGGTTCCAATGCATTCCGACATCGTTTGGTGCATCAAATCACCATTCGAAGTTTCGTACGGGTATAGTTGTAATTTTCACCGAAAATTGTACATTGGGATTTTGAGGTATTCTTGTCTATCACATTCTCACAAAGCTTATGGCTTTGGTTCCAATGCATTCCGACATCGTTAGGTGCCTCAAATCACCATTCGAAGTTTCGTAGGGGTATAGTTGTAATTTTCACCGAAAATCGTACATTGGGATTTTGAGGTATTCTTGTCTATCACATGCTCACAAAGCTTATGGCTTTGGTTCCAATGCATTCCGACATCGTTTGATGCCTCAAATCACCATTCGAAATTTCATAGGCGTATAGTTGTAATTTTCACCGCAAATCGTACATTGGGATTTTGAGGTATTCTTGTCTATCACATGCTCACAAAGCTTATGGCTTTGGTTCCAGTGCATTCCGACATCGTTTGGTGCCTCAAATCACCATTCAATGTTTCGTTGGGGTATAGTTGTAATTTTCACCAAAAATCGTACATTGGGATTTTGAGGTATTCTTGTCTATCACATGCTCACAAAGCTTATGGCTTTGGTTCCAATGCATTCCGACATCGTTTGGTGCCTCAAAACACCATTCGAAGTTTCGTACGGGTATAGTTGTAATTTTCACCGAAAATTGTACATTGGGATTTTGAGGTATTCTTGTCTATCACATGCTCACAAAGCTTATGGTTTTGGTTCCAATGCATTCCAACATCGTTTGGTGCCTCAAATCACCATTCGAAGTTTTGGTACGGGTATAGTTGCAATTTTCACCGAAAATCGTGCATTGGAATTTTGAGGCATTCTTGCCATCACATGCTCACAAAGCTTATGGCTTTGGTTCCAATGCATTCCGACATCGTTTGGTGCCTCAAATCACCATTCGAAGTTTCGTACGGGTATAGTTGTAATTTTCACCGAAAATTGTACATTAGCATTTTGAGGTGTTCTTGTCTATCACATGCTCACAAAGCTTATGGCTTTGGTTCAAATGCATTCCGACATCGTTTGGTGCCTCAAATCACCATTCGAAGTTTCGTACGGGTATGAATAGTTGTAATTTTCACCAAAAATCGTAAAAATCGTACATTGGGATTTTGAGGTATTCTTGTCTATCACATGCTCACAAAGCTTATGGCTTTGGTTCCAATGCATTCCGACATCGTTTGGTGCCTCAAATCACCATTTGAAGTTTCGTAGGGGTATAGTTGTAATTTTCACTGAAAATCGTACATTGGGATTTTGAGGTATTCTTGTCTATCACATGCTCACAAAGCTTACGGCTCTGGTTCCAATGCATTCCGACATCATTTGGTGGCTCAAATCACCATTCAAAGTTTCGTAGGGGTATAGTTGTAATTTTCACCGAAAATCATACATTGGGATTTTGAGGTATTATTGTCTATCACATGCTCACAAAGCTTATGGCTTTGGTTCCAATGCATTCCGACATCGTTTGGTGCCTCAAATCACCATTCGAAGTTTCGTACGGGTATAGTTGTAATTTTCACCGAAAATCGTACATTGGGATTTTGAGGTATTCTTGTCTATTACATGCTCACAAAGCTTAGAGCTTTGGTTCCAATGAATTCCGACATCGTTTGGTGCCTCAAATCACCATTCGAAGTTTCGTACAGGTATAGTTGTAATTTTCACCGAAAATTGTACATTGGCATTTTGAGGTATTCTTGTCTATCACATGCTCACAAAAAGATTATGGTTTTGGTTCCAATGCATTCCGACATCGTTTGGTGCCTCAAATCAGCATTTGAAGTTTCGTACGGGTATAGTTGTATTTTTCACCGAAAATTGTACATTGGGATTTAGAGGTATTCTTGTCTATCACATGCTCACAAAGCTTATGGCTTTGGTTCCAATGCATTCCGACATCGTTTGGTGCCTCAAATCACCATTCGAAGTTTCGTAGGGGTATAGTTGTAATTTTCACCGAAAATCGTACATTGGGATTTTGAGGTATTCTTGTCTATCACATGCTCACAAAGCTTATGGCTTTGGTTCCAACGCATTCCGACATCATTTGGTGCCTCAAATCACCATTCGAAGTTTCGTAGGGGTAGGTATTCTTGTCTATCACATGCTCACAAAGCATATGACTTTGGTTCCAATGCATTCCGACATCGTTTGGTGCCTCAAATCACCATTCGAAGTTTCGTACGGGTAGAGTTGTAATTTTCACCGAAAATCGTACATTGGGATTTTGAGGTATTCTTGTCTATCACAAAAAGATTATGGTTTTGGTTCCAATGCATTCATACATCGTTTGGTGCCTCAAATCACCATTCGAAGTTTCGTACGGGTATAGTTGTAATTTTCACCGAAAATTGTACATTGGGATTTTGAGGTATTCTTGTCTATCACATGCTCACAAAGCTTATGGCTTTGGTTCCAATGCATTCCGACATCGTTAGGTGCCTCAAATCACCATTCGAAGTTTCGTAGGGGTATAGTTGTAATTTTCACCGAAAATCGTACATTGGGATTTTGAGGTATTCTTGTCTATCACATGCTCACAAAGCTTATGGCTTTGGTTCCAATGCATTCCGACATCGTTTGGTGCCTCAAATCACCATTCGAAATTTCATAGGCGTATAGTTGTAATTTTCACCGCAAATCGTACATTGGGATTTTGAGGTATTCTTGTCTATCACATGCTCACAAAGCTTATGGCTTTGGTTCCAATGCATTCCGACATCGTTTGGTGCCTCAAATCACCATTCAAAGTTTCGTTGGGGTATAGTTGTAATTTTCACCAAAAATCGTACATTGAGATTTTGAGGTGTTATTGTCTATCACATGCTCCTTATGGCTTTGGTTCCAATGCATTCTGACATCGTATGGTGCCTCAAATCACCATTCGAAGTTTCGTAGGGGTATAGTTGTAATTTTCACTGAAAATCGTACATTGGGATTTTGAGGTATTCTTGTCTATCACATGCTCACAAAGCTTATGGCTTTGGTTCCAATGCATTCTGACATCGTTTGGTGCCTCAAATCACCATACGAAATTTCGTACGGGTATAGTTGTAATTTTCACTAAAAATCGTACATTGGGATTTTGAGGTATTCTTGTCTATCACATGCTCACAAAGCTTATGGCTTTGGTTCCAATGCATTCCGACATCGTTTGGTGCCTCAAATCACCATTCGAAGTTTCGTAGGGGTATAGTTGTAATTTTCATCGAAAATCGTACATTGGGATTTTGAGGTATTCTTGTCTATCACATGCTCACAAAGCTTATGGCTTTGGTTCCAATGCATTCCGACATCGTTTGGTGCCTCAAATCACCATTCGAAGTTTCGAAGGGGTTTAGTTGTAATTTTCACCGAAAATCGTACATTGAGATTTTGAGGTGTTCTTGTCTATCACATGCTCACAAAGGTTATGGCTTTGGTTCCAATGCATTTCGACATCGTTTGGTGCCTCAAATCACCATTCGAAGTTTCGTAGGGGTATAGTTGTAATTTTCACCGAAAATCGTACATTGGGATTTTGAGGTACTTCTATCTATCACATGCTCACAAAGCTTACGGCTTTGGTTCCAATGCATTCCGACATCGGTTGGTGGCTCAAATCACCATTCAAAGTTTCGTAGAGGTATAGTTGTAATTTTCACCGAAAATCGTACATTGGGATTTTGAGGTGTTCTTGTCTATCACATGCTCACAAAGCTTATGGCTTGGTTCCAATGTATTCCGACATCGTTTGGTGCCTCAAATCACCATTCGAAGTTTCGTACGGGTATGTATAGTTGTAATTTTCACCAAAAATCGTACATTGAGATTTTGAGGTATTCTTGTCTATCAAATGCTCACAAAGCTTATGGCTTTGGTTCCAATACATTCTGACATCGTTTGGTGCCTCAAATCACCATTCGAAGTTTCGTACGGGTATAGTTGTAATTTTCACTAAAAATCGTACATTGGGATTTTGAGGTATTCTTGTCTATCACATGCTCACAAAGCTTATGGCTTTGGTTCCAATGCATTCCGACATCGTTTGGTGCCTCAAATCTCCATTCGATGTTTCGTAGGGGTATAGTTGTAATTTTCACCAAAAATCGTACATTGGGATTTTGGGGTATTCTTGTCTATCACATGCTCACAAAGCTTATGGCTTTGGTTCCAATGCATTCCGACATCGTTTGGTGCCTCAAATCACCATTCGAAATTTCATAGGCGTATAGTTGTAATTTTCACCGCAAATCGTACATTGGGATTTTGAGGTATTCTTGTCTATCACATGCTCACAAAGCTTATGGCTTTGGTTCCAGTGCATTCCGACATCGTTTGGTGCCTCAAATCACCATTCAAAGTTTCGTTGGGGTATAGTTGTAATTTTCACCAAAAATCGTACATTGAGATTTTGAGGTGTTATTGTCTATCACATGCTCCTTATGGCTTTGGTTCCAATGCATTCTGACATCGTATGGTGCCTCAAATCACCATTCGAAGTTTCGTAGGGGTATAGTTGTAATTTTCACTGAAAATCGTACATTGGGATTTTGAGGTATTCTTGTCTATCACATGCTCACAAAGCTTATGGCTTTGGTTCCAATGCATTCTGACATCGTTTGGTGCCTCAAATCACCATACGAAATTTCGTACGGGTATAGTTGTAATTTTCACTAAAAATCGTACATTGGGATTTTGAGGTATTCTTGTCTATCACATGCTCACAAAGCTTATGGCTTTGGTTCCAATGCATTCCGACATCGTTTGGTGCCTCAAATCACCATTCGAAGTTTCGTAGGGGTATAGTTGTAATTTTCATCGAAAATCGTACATTGGGATTTTGAGGTATTCTTGTCTATCACATGCTCACAAAGCTTATGGCTTTGGTTCCAATGCATTCCGACATCGTTTGGTGCCTCAAATCACCATTCGAAGTTTCGAAGGGGTTTAGTTGTAATTTTCACCGAAAATCGTACATTGAGATTTTGAGGTGTTCTTGTCTATCACATGCTCACAAAGGTTATGGCTTTGGTTCCAATGCATTTCGACATCGTTTGGTGCCTCAAATCACCATTCGAAGTTTCGTAGGGGTATAGTTGTAATTTTCACCGAAAATCGTACATTGGGATTTTGAGGTACTTCTATCTATCACATGCTCACAAAGCTTACGGCTTTGGTTCCAATGCATTCCGACATCGGTTGGTGGCTCAAATCACCATTCAAAGTTTCGTAGAGGTATAGTTGTAATTTTCACCGAAAATCGTACATTGGGATTTTGAGGTGTTCTTGTCTATCACATGCTCACAAAGCTTATGGCTTGGTTCCAATGTATTCCGACATCGTTTGGTGCCTCAAATCACCATTCGAAGTTTCGTACGGGTATGTATAGTTGTAATTTTCACCAAAAATCGTACATTGGGATTTTGAGGTATTCTTGTCTATCAAATGCTCACAAAGCTTATGGCTTTGGTTCCAATACATTCTGACATCGTTTGGTGCCTCAAATCACCATTCGAAGTTTCGTACGGGTATAGTTGTAATTTTCACTAAAAATCGTACATTGGGATTTTGAGGTATTCTTGTCTATCACATGCTCACAAAGCTTATGGCTTTGGTTCCAATGCATTCCGACATCGTTTGGTGCCTCAAATCTCCATTCGATGTTTCGTAGGGGTATAGTTGTAATTTTCACCAAAAATCGTACATTGGGATTTTGGGGTATTCTTGTCTATCACATGCTCACAAAGCTTATGGCTTTGGTTCCAATGCATTCCGACATCGTTTGGTGCCTCAAATCACCATTCGAGGTTTCGTAGGGGTATAGTTGTAATTTTCACCGAAAATCGTACAATTGGATTTTGAGGTATTCTTGTCTATCAAATGCTCACAAAGCTTATGGCTTTGGTTCCAATACATTCTGACATCGTTTGGTGCCTCAAATCACCATTCGAAGTTTCGTACGGGTATAGTTGTAATTTTCACTAAAAATCGTACATTGGGATTTTGAGGTATTCTTGTCTATCACATGCTCACAAAGCTTATGGCTTTGGTTCCAATGCATTCCGACATCGTTTGGTGCCTCAAATCTCCATTCGATGTTTCGTAGGGGTATAGTTGTAATTTTCACCAAAAATCGTACATTGGGATTTTGGGGTATTCTTGTCTATCACATTCTCACAAAGCTTATGGCTTTGGTTTCAATGCATTCCGACATCGTTTGGTGCCTCAAATCACCATTCGAAGTTTCGTAGGGGTATAGTTGTAATTTTCCCCGAAGATCGTACATTGGGATTTTGAGGTATTCTTGTCTATCACATGCTCACAAAGCTTATGGCTTTGGTTCCAATGCATTCCGACATCGTTTGGTGCCTCAAATCACCATTCGAGGTTTCGTAGGGGTATAGTTGTAATTTTCACCGAAAATCGTACATTGGGATTTTGAGGTATTCTTGTCTATCACATGCTCACAAAGCTTATGGCTTTGGTTCCAATGCATTCCGACATCGTTTGGTGCCTCAAATCACCATTCGACGTAATCGTACATTGGGATTTTGAGGTATTCTTGTCTATCACATGCTCACAAAGCTTATGGCTTTGGTTCCAATGCATTCCGACATCGTTTGGTGCCGCAAATCACCAATTGAAGTTTCGTAGGGGGTATAGTTGCAATTTTCACCGAAAATCGTACATTGGGATTTTGAGGTGTTCTTGTCTATCACATGCTCACAAAGCTTATGGCTTTGGTTCCAATGCATTCCGACATCGTTTGGTGCCGCAAATCACCATTCGAAGTTTCGAACGGGTATAGTTGTAATTTTCACCGAAAATCGTACAATGGGATTTTGAGGTATTCTTATCTATCACATGCTCACAAAGCTTATGGCTTTGGTTCCAATGCATTCCGACATCGTTTGGTGCCTCAAATCACCATTCGACGTAATCGTACATTGGGATTTTGAGGTATTCTTGTCTATCACATGCTCACAAAGCTTATGGCTTTGGTTCCAATGCATTCCGACATCGTTTGGTGCCGCAAATCACCATTCGAAGTTTCGTAGGTGGTATAGTTGTAATTTTCACCGAAAATCGTACATTGGGATTTTGAGGTGTTCTTGTGTATCACATGCTCACAAAGCTTATGGCTTTGGTTCCAATGCATTCCGACATCGTTTGGTGCCGCAAATCACCATTCGAAGTTCCGTACGGGTATGTATAGTTGTAATTTTTACCAAAAATCGTACATTGGGATTTTGAGGTATTCTTGTCTATCACATGCTCACAAAGCTTACGGCTTTGGTTCCAATGCATTGCGACATCGTTTGGTGGCTCAAATCACCATTCAAAGTTTCGTAGGGGTATAGTTGTAATTTTCACCGAAAATCGTACATTGAGATTTTGAGGTGTTCTTGTCTATCACATGCTCACAAAGCTTATGGCTTTGGTTCCAATACATTCCGACATCGTTTGGTGCCTCAAATCTCCATTCGATGTTTCGTAGGGGTATAGTTGTAATTTTCACCAAAAATCGTACATTGGGATTTTAAGGTATTCTTGTCTATCACATGCTCACAAAGCTTATGGCTTTGGTTTCAATGCATTCCGACATCGTTTGGTGCCTCAAATCACCATTCGAAGTTTCGTAGGGGTATAGTTGTAATTTTTCCCGAAGATCGTACATTGGGATTTTGAGGTATTCTTGTCTATCACATGCTCACAAAGCTTATGGCTTTGGTTCCAATGCATTCCGACATCGTTTGGTGCCTCAAATCACCATTCGAGGTTTCGTAGGGGTATAGTTGTAATTTTCACCGAAAATCGTACATTGGGATTTTGAGGTATTCTTGTCTATCACATGCTCACAAAGCTTATAGCTTTGGTTCCAATGCATTCCGACATCGTTTGGTGCCTCAAATCACCATTCGACGTAATCGTACATTGGGATTTTGAGGTATTCTTGTCTATCACATGCTCACAAAGCTTATGGCTTTGGTTCCAATGCATTCCGACATCGTTTGGTGCCGCAAATCACCATTTGAAGTTTCGTAGGGGGTATAGTTGTAATTTTCACCGAAAATCGTACATTGGGATTTTGAGGTGTTCTTGTCTATCACATGCTCACAAAGCTTATGGCTTTGGTTCCAATACATTCTGACATCGTTTGGTGCCTCAAATCACCATTCGAAGTTTCGTACGGGTATAGTTGTAATTTTCACTAAAAATCGTACATTGGGATTTTGAGGTATTCTTGTCTATCACATGCTCACAAAGCTTATGGCTTTGGTTCCAATGCATTCCGACATCGTTTGGTGCCTCAAATCTCCATTCGATGTTTCGTAGGGGTATAGTTGTAATTTTCATCGAAAATCGTACATTGGGATTTTGAGGTATTCTTGTCTATCACATGCTCACAAAGCATAAGGCTTTAGTTCCAATGCATTCCGACATCGTTTGGTGCCTCAAATCACCATTCGAAGTTTCGAAGGGGTTTAGTTGTAATTTTCACCGAAAATCGTACATTGAGATTTTGAGGTGTTCTTGTCTATCACATGCTCACAAAGGTTATGGCTTTGGTTCCAATGCATTTCGACATCGTTTGGTGCCTCAAATCACCATTCGAAGTTTCGTAGGGGTATAGTTGTAATTTTCACCGAAAATCGTACATTGGGATTTTGAGGTACTTCTATCTATCACATGCTCACAAAGCTTACGGCTTTGGTTCCAATGCATTCCGACATCGGTTGGTGGCTCAAATCACCATTCAAAGTTTCGTAGAGGTATAGTTGTAATTTTCACCGAAAATCGTACATTGGGATTTTGAGGTGTTCTTGTCTATCACATGCTCACAAAGCTTATGGCGTGGTTCCAATGCATTCCGACATCGTTTGGTGCCTCAAATCACCATTCGAAGTTTCGTACGGGTATGTATAGTTGTAATTTTCACCAAAAATCGTACATTGGGATTTTGAGGTATTCTTGTCTATCAAATGCTCACAAAGCTTATGGCTTTGGTTCCAATACATTCTGACATCGTTTGGTGCCTCAAATCACCATTCGAAGTTTCGTACGGGTATAGTTGTAATTTTCACTAAAAATCGTACATTGGGATTTTGAGGTATTCTTGTCTATCACATGCTCACAAAGCTTATGGCTTTGGTTCCAATGCATTCCGACATCGTTTGGTGCCTCAAATCTCCATTCGATGTTTCGTAGGGGTATAGTTGTAATTTTCACCAAAAATCGTACATTGGGATTTTGGGGTATTCTTGTCTATCACATGCTCACAAAGCTTATGGCTTTGGTTCCAATGCATTCCGACATCGTTTGGTGCCTCAAATCACCATTCGAGGTTTCGTAGGGGTATAGTTGTAATTTTCACCGAAAATCGTACAATTGGATTTTGAGGTGTTCTTGTCTATCACATGCTCACAAAGGTTATGGCTTTGGTTCCAATGCATTTCGACATCGTTTGGTGCCTCAAATCACCATTCGAAGTTTCGTAGGGGTATAGTTGTAATTTTCACCGAAAATCGTACATTGGGATTTTGAGGTACTTCTATCTATCACATGCTCACAAAGCTTACGGCTTTGGTTCCAATGCATTCCGACATCGGTTGGTGGCTCAAATCACCATTCAAAGTTTCGTAGAGGTATAGTTGTAATTTTCACCGAAAATCGTACATTGGGATTTTGAGGTGTTCTTGTCTATCACATGCTCACAAAGCTTATGGCTTGGTTCCAATGCATTCCGACATCGTTTGGTGCCTCAAATCACCATTCGAAGTTTCGTACGGGTATGTATAGTTGTAATTTTCACCAAAAATCGTACATTGGGATTTTGAGGTATTCTTGTCTATCAAATGCTTACAAAGCTTATGTCTTTGGTTCCAATACATTCTGACATCGTTTGGTGCCTCAAATCACCATTCGAAGTTTCGTACGGGTATAGTTGTAATTTTCACTAAAAATCGTACATTGGGATTTTGAGGTATTCTTGTCTATCACATGCTCACAAAGCTTATGGCTTTGGTTCCAATGCATTCCGACATCGTTTGGTGTCTCAAATCTCCATTCGATGTTTCGTAGGGGTATAGTTGTAATTTTCACCAAAAATCGTACATTGGGATTTTGGGGTATTCTTGTCTATCACATGCTCACAAAGCTTATGGCTTTGGTTTCAATGCATTCCGACATCGTTTGGTGCCTCAAATCACCATTCGAAGTTTCGTAGGGGTATAGTTGTAATTTTCCCCGAAGATCGTACATTGGGATTTTGAGGTATTCTTGTCTATCACATGCTCACAAAGCTTATGGCTTTGGTTCCAATGCATTCCGACATCGTTTGGTGCCTCAAATCACCATTCGAGGTTTCGTAGGGGTATAGTTGTAATTTTCACCGAAAATCGTACATTGGGATTTTGAGGTATTCTTGTCTATCACATGCTCACAAAGCTTATGGCTTTGGTTCCAATGCATTCCGACATCGTTTGGTTCCTCAAATCACCATTCGACGTAATCGTACATTGGGATTTTGAGGTATTCTTGTCTATCACATGCTCACAAAGCTTATGGCTTTGGTTCCAATGCATTCCGACATCGTTTGGTGCCGCAAATCACCAATTGAAGTTTCGTAGGGGGTATAGTTGCAATTTTCACCGAAAATCGTACATTGGGATTTTGAGGTGTTCTTGTCTATCACATGCTCACAAAACTTATGGCTTTGGTTCCAATGCATTCCGACATCGTTTGGTGCCGCAAATCACCATTCGAAGTTTCGAACGGGTATAGTTGTAATTTTCACCGAAAATCGTACAATGGGATTTTGAGGTATTCTTGTCTATCACATGCTCACAAAGCTTATGGCTTTGGTTCCAATGCATTCCGACATCGTTTGGTGCCTCAAATCACCATTCGACGTAATCGTACATTGGGATTTTGAGGTATTCTTGTCTATCACATGCTCACAAAGCTTATGGCTTTGGTTCCAATGCATTCCGACATCGTTTGGTGCCGCAAATCACCATTCGAAGTTTCGTAGGTGGTATAGTTGTAATTTTCACCGAAAATCGTACATTGGGATTTTGAGGTGTTCTTGTGTATCACATGCTCACAAAGCTTATGGCTTTGGTTTCAATGCATTCCGACATCGTTTGGTGCCGCAAATCACCATTCGAAGTTCCGTACGGGTATAGTTGTAATTTTCACTGAAAATCGTACATTGGGATTTTGAGGTATTCTTGTCTATCACATGCTCACAAAGCTTATGGCTTTGGTTCCAATGCATTTCAACATCGTTTGGTGCCTCAAATCACCATTCGAAGTTTCGTAGGGGTATAGTTGTAATTTTCACCGAAAATCGTACATTGGGATTTTGAGGTATTCTTGTCTATCACATGCTCACAAAGCTTACGGCTTTGGTTCCAATGCATTGCGACATCGTTTGGTGGCTCAAATCACCATTCAAAGTTTCGTAGGGGTATAGTTGTAATTTTCACCGAAAATCGTACATTGAGATTTTGAGGTGTTCTTGTCTATCACATGCTCACAAAGCTTATGGCTTTGGTTCCAATACATTCCGACATCGTTTGGTGCCTCAAATCACCATTCGAAGTTTCGTACGGGTATGTATAGTTGTAATTTTCACCAAAAATCGTACATTGGGATTTTGAGGTATTCTTGTCTATCACATGCTCACAAACCTTATGGCTTTGGTTCCAATGCATTCCGACATCGTTTGGTGCCTCAAATCACCATTCGAAGTTTCGTACGGGTATGTATAGTTGTAATTTTTACCAAAAATCGTACATTGCGATTTTGAGGTATTCTTGTCTATCACATGCTCACAAAGCTTATGGCTTTGGTTCCAATGCATTCTGACATCGTTTGGTGCCTCAAATCACCATTCGAAGTTTCGTACGGGTATAGTTGTAATTTTCACTAAAAATCGTACATTGGGATTTTGAGGTATTCTTGTCTATCACATGCTCACAAAGCTTATGGCTTTGGTTCCAATGCATTCCGACATCGTTTGGTGCCTCAAATCACCATTCGAAGTTTCGTAGGGGTATAGTTGTAATTTTCACTAAAAATCTTACATTGGGATTTTGAGGTATTCTTGTCTATGACATGCTCACAAAGCTTACGGCTCTGGTTCCAATGCATTCCGACATCGTTTGGTGGCTCAAATCACCATTCAAAGTTTCGTAGGGGTATAGTTGTAATTTTCACCGAAAATCGTACATTGGGATTTTGAGGTACTCTTGTCTATCACATGCTCACAAAGCTTATGGCTTTGGTTCTAATGCATTTCAACATCGTTTGGTGCCTCAAATCACCATTCAAAGTTTCGTAGGGGTATAGTTGTAATTTTCACCGAAAATCGTACATTGAGATTTTGAGGTGTTCTCGTCTATCACATGCTCACAAAGCTTATGGCTTGGTTCCAATGCATTCCGACATCGTTTGGTGCCTCAAATCACCATTCGAAGTTTCGTACGGGTATGTATAGTTGTAATTTTCACCAAAAATCGTACATTGGGATTTTGAGGTATTCTTGTCTATCAAATGCTTACAAAGCTTATGTCTTTGGTTCCAATACATTCTGACATCGTTTGGTGCCTCAAATCACCATTCGAAGTTTCGTACGGGTATAGTTGTAATTTTCACTAAAAATCGTACATTGGGATTTTGAGGTATTCTTGTCTATCACATGCTCACAAAGCTTATGGCTTTGGTTCCAATGCATTCCGACATCGTTTGGTGTCTCAAATCTCCATTCGATGTTTCGTAGGGGTATAGTTGTAATTTTCACCAAAAATCGTACATTGGGATTTTGGGGTATTCTTGTCTATCACATGCTCACAAAGCTTATGGCTTTGGTTTCAATGCATTCCGACATCGTTTGGTGCCTCAAATCACCATTCGAAGTTTCGTAGGGGTATAGTTGTAATTTTCCCCGAAGATCGTACATTGGGATTTTGAGGTATTCTTGTCTATCACATGCTCACAAAGCTTATGGCTTTGGTTCCAATGCATTCCGACATCGGTTGGTGGCTCAAATCACCATTCAAAGTTTCGTAGAGGTATAGTTGTAATTTTCACCGAAAATCGTACATTGGGATTTTGAGGTGTTCTTGTCTATCACATGCTCACAAAGCTTATGGCTTGGTTCCAATGCATTCCGACATCGTTTGGTGCCTCAAATCACCATTCGAAGTTTCGTACGGGTATGTATAGTTGTAATTTTCACCAAAAATCGTACATTGGGATTTTGAGGTATTCTTGTCTATCAAATGCTTACAAAGCTTATGTCTTTGGTTCCAATACATTCTGACATCGTTTGGTGCCTCAAATCACCATTCGAAGTTTCGTACGGGTATAGTTGTAATTTTCACTAAAAATCGTACATTGGGATTTTGAGGTATTCTTGTCTATCACATGCTCACAAAGCTTATGGCTTTGGTTCCAATGCATTCCGACATCGTTTGGTGTCTCAAATCTCCATTCGATGTTTCGTAGGGGTATAGTTGTAATTTTCACCAAAAATCGTACATTGGGATTTTGGGGTATTCTTGTCTATCACATGCTCACAAAGCTTATGGCTTTGGTTTCAATGCATTCCGACATCGTTTGGTGCCTCAAATCACCATTCGAAGTTTCGTAGGGGTATAGTTGTAATTTTCCCCGAAGATCGTACATTGGGATTTTGAGGTATTCTTGTCTATCACATGCTCACAAAGCTTATGGCTTTGGTTCCAATGCATTCCGACATCGTTTGGTGCCTCAAATCACCATTCGAGGTTTCGTAGGGGTATAGTTGTAATTTTCACCGAAAATCGTACATTGGGATTTTGAGGTATTCTTGTCTATCACATGCTCACAAAGCTTATGGCTTTGGTTCCAATGCATTCCGACATCGTTTGGTTCCTCAAATCACCATTCGACGTAATCGTACATTGGGATTTTGAGGTATTCTTGTCTATCACATGCTCACAAAGCTTATGGCTTTGGTTCCAATGCATTCCGACATCGTTTGGTGCCGCAAATCACCAATTGAAGTTTCGTAGGGGGTATAGTTGCAATTTTCACCGAAAATCGTACATTGGGATTTTGAGGTGTTCTTGTCTATCACATGCTCACAAAACTTATGGCTTTGGTTCCAATGCATTCCGACATCGTTTGGTGCCGCAAATCACCATTCGAAGTTTCGAACGGGTATAGTTGTAATTTTCACCGAAAATCGTACAATGGGATTTTGAGGTATTCTTGTCTATCACATGCTCACAAAGCTTATGGCTTTGGTTCCAATGCATTCCGACATCGTTTGGTGCCTCAAATCACCATTCGACGTAATCGTACATTGGGATTTTGAGGTATTCTTGTCTATCACATGCTCACAAAGCTTATGGCTTTGGTTCCAATGCATTCCGACATCGTTTGGTGCCGCAAATCACCATTCGAAGTTTCGTAGGTGGTATAGTTGTAATTTTCACCGAAAATCGTACATTGGGATTTTGAGGTGTTCTTGTGTATCACATGCTCACAAAGCTTATGGCTTTGGTTTCAATGCATTCCGACATCGTTTGGTGCCGCAAATCACCATTCGAAGTTCCGTACGGGTATAGTTGTAATTTTCACTGAAAATCGTACATTGGGATTTTGAGGTATTCTTGTCTATCACATGCTCACAAAGCTTATGGCTTTGGTTCCAATGCATTTCAACATCGTTTGGTGCCTCAAATCACCATTCGAAGTTTCGTAGGGGTATAGTTGTAATTTTCACCGAAAATCGTACATTGGGATTTTGAGGTATTCTTGTCTATCACATGCTCACAAAGCTTACGGCTTTGGTTCCAATGCATTGCGACATCGTTTGGTGGCTCAAATCACCATTCAAAGTTTCGTAGGGGTATAGTTGTAATTTTCACCGAAAATCGTACATTGAGATTTTGAGGTGTTCTTGTCTATCACATGCTCACAAAGCTTATGGCTTTGGTTCCAATACATTCCGACATCGTTTGGTGCCTCAAATCACCATTCGAAGTTTCGTACGGGTATGTATAGTTGTAATTTTCACCAAAAATCGTACATTGGGATTTTGAGGTATTCTTGTCTATCACATGCTCACAAACCTTATGGCTTTGGTTCCAATGCATTCCGACATCGTTTGGTGCCTCAAATCACCATTCGAAGTTTCGTACGGGTATGTATAGTTGTAATTTTTACCAAAAATCGTACATTGCGATTTTGAGGTATTCTTGTCTATCACATGCTCACAAAGCTTATGGCTTTGGTTCCAATGCATTCTGACATCGTTTGGTGCCTCAAATCACCATTCGAAGTTTCGTACGGGTATAGTTGTAATTTTCACTAAAAATCGTACATTGGGATTTTGAGGTATTCTTGTCTATCACATGCTCACAAAGCTTATGGCTTTGGTTCCAATGCATTCCGACATCGTTTGGTGCCTCAAATCACCATTCGAAGTTTCGTAGGGGTATAGTTGTAATTTTCACTAAAAATCTTACATTGGGATTTTGAGGTATTCTTGTCTATGACATGCTCACAAAGCTTACGGCTCTGGTTCCAATGCATTCCGACATCGTTTGGTGGCTCAAATCACCATTCAAAGTTTCGTAGGGGTATAGTTGTAATTTTCACCGAAAATCGTACATTGGGATTTTGAGGTATTCTTGTCTATCACATGCTCACAAAGCTTATGGCTTTGGTTCTAATGCATTTCAACATCGTTTGGTGCCTCAAATCACCATTCAAAGTTTCGTAGGGGTATAGTTGTAATTTTCACCGAAAATCGTACATTGAGATTTTGAGGTGTTCTCGTCTATCACATGCTCACAAAGCTTATGGCTTTGGTTCCAATGCATTCCGACATCGTTTGGTGCCTCAAATCACCATTCGAAGTTTTGTACGGGTATGTATAGTTGTAATTTTCACCAAAAATCGTACATTGAGATTTTGAGGTGTTCTTGTCTATCACATGCTCACAAAGCTTATGGCTTTGGTTCCAACGCATTCTGACATCGTATGGTGCCTCAAATCACCATTCGAAGTTTCGTAGGGGTATAGTTGTAATTTTCACTGAAAATCGTACATTGGGATTTTGAGGTATTCTTGTCTATCACATGCTCACAAAGCTTATGGCTTTGGTTCCAATGCATTCTGACATCGTTTGGTGCCTCAAATCACCATTCGAAGTTTCGTACGGGTATAGTTGTAATTTTCACTAAAAATCGTACATTGGGATTTTGAGGTATTCTTGTCTATCACATGCTCACAAAGCTTATGGCTTTGGTTCCAACGCATTCTGACATCGTATGGTGCCTCAAATCACCATTCGAAGTTTCGTAGGGGTATAGTTGTAATTTTCACTGAAAATCGTACATTGGGATTTTGAGGTATTCTTGTCTGTCACATGCTCACAAAGCTTACGGCTCTGGTTCCAATGCATTCCGACATCGTTTGGTGGCTCAAATCACCATTCAAAGTTTCGTAGGGGTATAGTTGTAATTTTCATCGAAAATCGTACATTGGGATTTTGAGGTATTCTTATCTATCACATGCTCACAAAGCATAAGGCTTTAGTTCCAATGCATTCCGACATCGTTTGGTGCCTCAAATCACCATTCGAAGTTTCGAAGGAGTTTAGTTGTAATTTTCACCGAAAATCGTACATTGAGATTTTGAGATATTCTTGTCTATCACATGCTCACAAAGGTTATGGCTTTGGTTCCAATGCATTTCGACATCGTTTGGTGCCTCAAATCACCATTCGAAGTTTCGTAGGGGTATAGTTGTAATTTTCACCGAAAATCGTACATTGGGATTTTGAGGTACTCCTATCTATCACATGCTCACAAAGCTTACGGCTTTGGTTCCAATGCATTCCGACATCGTTTGGTGGCTCAAATCACCATTCAAAGTTTCATAGAGGTATAGTTGTAATTTTCACCGAAAATCGTACATTGAGATTTTGAGGTATTCTTGTCTATCAAATGCTCACAAAGCTTATGGCTTTGGTTCCAATACATTCTGACATCGTTTGGTGCCTCAAATCACCATTCGAAGTTTCGTACGGGTATAGTTGTAATTTTCACTAAAAATCGTACATTGGGATTTTGAGGTATTCTTGTCTATCACATGCTCACAAAGCTTATGGCTTTGGTTCCAATGCATTCCGACATCGTTTGGTGCCTCAAATCTCCATTCGATGTTTCGTAGGGGTATAGTTGTAATTTTCACCAAAAATCGTACATTGGGATTTTAAGGTATTCTTGTCTATCACATGCTCACAAAGCTTATGGCTTTGGTTTCAATGCATTCCGACATCGTTTGGTGCCTCAAATCACCATTCGAAGTTTCGTAGGGGTATAGTTGTAATTTTTCCCGAAGATCGTACATTGGGATTTTGAGGTATTCTTGTCTATCACATGCTCACAAAGCTTATGGCTTTGGTTCCAATGCATTCCGACATCGTTTGGTGCCTCAAATCACCATTCGAGGTTTCGTAGGGGTATAGTTGTAATTTTCACCGAAAATCGTACATTGGGATTTTGAGGTATTCTTGTCTATCACATGCTCACAAAGCTTATAGCTTTGGTTCCAATGCATTCCGACATCGTTTGGTGCCTCAAATCACCATTCGACGTAATCGTACATTGGGATTTTGAGGTATTCTTGTCTATCACATGCTCACAAAGCTTATGGCTTTGGTTCCAATGCATTCCGACATCGTTTGGTGCCGCAAATCACCATTTGAAGTTTCGTAGGGGGTATAGTTGTAATTTTCACCGAAAATCGTACATTGGGATTTTGAGGTGTTCTTGTCTATCACATGCTCACAAAGCTTATGGCTTTGGTTTCAATACATTCTGACATCGTTTGGTGCCTCAAATCACCATTCGAAGTTTCGTACGGGTATAGTTGTAATTTTCACTAAAAATCGTACATTGGGATTTTGAGGTATTCTTGTCTATCACATGCTCACAAAGCTTATGGCTTTGGTTCCAATGCATTCCGACATCGTTTGGTGCCGCAAATCACCATTTGAAGTTTCGTAGGGGGTATAGTTGTAATTTTCACCGAAAATCGTACATTGGGATTTTGAGGTGTTCTTGTCTATCACATGCTCACAAAGCTTATGGCTTTGGTTCCAATACATTCTGACATCGTTTGGTGCCTCAAATCACCATTCGAAGTTTCGTACGGGTATAGTTGTAATTTTCACTAAAAATCGTACATTGGGATTTTGAGGTATTCTTGTCTATTACATGCTCACAAAGCTTATGGCTTTGGTTCCAATGCATTCCGACATCGTTTGGTGCCTCAAATCTCCATTCGATGTTTCGTAGGGGTATAGTTGTAATTTTCACCAAAAATCGTACATTGGGATTTTGGGGTATTCTTGTCTGTCACATGCTCACAAAGCTTATGGCTTTGGTTTCAATGCATTCCGACATCGTTTGGTGCCTCAAATCACCATTCGAAGTTTTGTAGGGGTATAGTTGTAATTTTTTCCGAAGATCGTACATTGGGATTTTGAGGTATTCTTGTCTATCACATGCTCACAAAGCTTATGGCTTTGGTTCCAATGCATTCCGACATCGTTTGGTGCCTCAAATCACCATTCGAAGTTTCGTAGGGGTATAGTTGTAATTTTCACCGAAAATCGTACATTGGGATTTTGAGGTATTCTTGTCTATCACATGCTCACAAAGCTTATGGCTTTGGTTCCAATGCATTCCGACATCGTTTGGTGCCTCAAATCACCATTCGACGTAATCGTACATTGGGATTTTGAGGTATTCTTGTCTATCACATGCTCACAAAGCTTATGGCTTTGGTTCCAATGCATTCCGACATCGTTTGGTGCCGCAAATCACCATTTGAAGTTTCGTAGGGGGTATAGTTGTAATTTTCACCGAAAATCGTACATTGGGATTTTGAGGTGTTCTTGTCTATCACATGCTCACAAAGCTTATGGCTTTGGTTCCAATGCATTCCGACATCGTTTGGTGCCGCAAATCACCATTCGAAGTTTCGTAGGGGTATAGTTGTAATTTTCACCGAAAATCGTACATGGAGATTTTGAGGTATTCTTGTCTATCACATGCTCACAAAGGTTATGGCTTTGGTTCCAATACATTTCGACATCGTTTGGTGCCTCAAATCACCATTCGAAGTTTCGTAGAGGTATAGTTGTAATTTTCACCGAAAATCGTACATTGGGATTTTGAGGTACTCCTATCTATCAAATGCTCACAAAGCTTACGGCTTTGGTTCCAATGCATTCCGACATCGTTTGGTGCCTCAAATCACCATTCGAAGTTTCGTACGGGTATGTATAGTTGTAATTTTCACCAAAAATCGTACATTGGGATTTTGAGGTATTCTTCTCTATCAAATGTTCACAAAGCTTATGGCTTTGGTTCCAATACATTCTGACATCGTTTGGTGACTCAAATCACCATTCGAAGTTTCGTACGGGTATAGTTGTAATTTTCACTAAAAATCGTACATTGGGATTTTGAGGTATTCTTGTCTATCACATGCTCACAAAGCTTATGGCTTTGGTTCCAATGCATTCCGACATCGTTTGGTGCCTCAAATCTCCATTCGATGTTTCGTAGGGGTATAGTTGTAATTTTCACCAAAAATCGTACATTGGGATTTTGGGGTATTCTTGTCTATCACATGCTCACAAAGCTTATGGCTTTGGTTTCAATGCATTCCGACATCGTTTGGTGCCTCAAATCACCATTCGAAGTTTCGTAGGGGTATAGTTGTAATTTTCCCCGAAGATCGTACATTGGGATTTTGAGGTATTCTTGTCTATCACATGCTCACAAAGCTTATGGCTTTGGTTCCAATGCATTCCGACATCGTTTGGTGCCTCAAATCACCATTCGAGGTTTCGTAGGGGTATAGTTGTAATTTTCACCGAAAATCGTACATTGGGATTTTGAGGTATTCTTGTCTATCACATGCTCACAAAGCTTATGGCTTTGGTTCCAATGCATTCCGACATCGTTTGGTGCCTCAAATCACCATTCGACGTAATCGTACATTGGGATTTTGAGGTATTATTGTCTATCACATGCTCACAAAGCTTATGACTTTGGTTCCAATGCATTCCGACATCGTTTGGTGCCGGAAATCACCATTTGAAGTTTCGTAGGGGGTATAGTTGTAATTTTCACCGAAAATCGTACATTGGGATTTTGAGGTGTTCTTGTCTATCACATGCTCACAAAGCTTATGGCTTTGGTTCCAATGCATTCCGACATCGTTTGGTGCCGCAAATCACCATTCGAAGTTTCGTACGGGTATAGTTGTAATTTTCACCGAAAATCGTACAATGGGATTTTGAGGTATTCTTGTCTATCACATGCTCACAAAGCTTATGGCTTTGGTTCCAATTCATTCCGACATCGTTTGGTACCGCAAATCACCATTCGAAGTTTCGTACGGGTATAGTTGTAATTTTCACCGAAAATCGTACAATGGGATTTTGAGGTATTCTTGTCTATCACATGCTCACAAAGCTTATGACTTTGGTTCCAATGCATTCCGACATCGTTTGGTGCCTCAAATCACCATTCGACGTAATCGTACATTAGGATTTTGAGGTATTCTTGTCTATCACATGCTCACAAAGCTTATGGCTTTGGTTCCAATGCATTCCGACATCGTTTGGTGCCGCAAATCACCATTCGAAGTTTCGTAGGGGGTATAGTTGTAATTTTCACCGAAAATCGTACATTGGGATTTTGAGGTGTTCTTGTCTATCACATGCTCACAAAGCTTATGGCTTTGGTTCCAATGCATTCCGACATTGTTTGGTGCCGCAAATCACCATTCGAAGTTTCGTACGGGTATAGTTGTAATTTTCACCAAAAATCGTACAATGGGATTTTGAGGTATTCTTGTCTATCACATGCTCACAAAGCTTATGGCTTTGGTTCCAATGCATTCCGACATCGTTTGGTGCCTCAAATCACCATTCGAAGTTTCGTAGGGGTATAGTTGTAATTTTCACCGAAAATCGTACATTGGGATTTTGAGGTATTCTTGTCTATCACATGCTCACAAAGCTTACGGCTTTGGTTCCAATGCATTGCGACATCGTTTGGTGGCTCAAATCACCATTCAAAGTTTCGTAGGGGTATAGTTGTAATTTTCACCGAAAATCGTACATTGAGATTTTGAGGTGTTCTTTGTCTATCACATGCTCACAAAGCTTATGGCTTTGGTTCCAATACATTCCGACATCGTTTGGTGCCTCAAATCACCATTCGAAGTTTCGTACGGGTATGTATAGTTGTAATTTTCACCAAAAATCGTACATTGGGATTTTGAGGTATTCTTGTCTATCACATGCTCACAAAGCTTATGGCTTTGGTTCCAATGCATTCCGACATCGTTTGGTGCCTCAAATCACCATTCGAAGTTTCGTACGGGTATGTATAGTTGTAATTTTCACCAAAAATCGTACATTGGGATTTTGAGGTATTCTTGTCTATCACATGCTCACAAAGCTTATGGCTTTGGTTCCAATGCATTCTGACATCGTTTGGTGCCTCAAATCACCATTCGAAGTTTCGTACGGGTATAGTTGTAATTTTCACTAAAAATCGTACATTGGGATTTTGAGGTATTCTTGTCTATCACATACTCACAAAGCTTATGGCTTTGGTTCCAATGCATTCCGACATCGTTTGGTGCCTCAAATCACCATTCGAAGTTTCGTAGGGGTATAGTTGTAATTTTCACTGAAAATCTTACATTGGGATTTTGAGGTATTCTTGTCTATCACATGCTCACAAAGCTTACGGCTCTGGTTCCAATGCATTCCGACATCGTTTGGTGGCTCAAATCACCATTCAAAGTTTCATAGGGGTATAGTTGTAATTTTCACCGAAAATCGTACATTGGGATTTTGAGGTATTCTTGTCTATCACATGCTCACAAAGCTTATGGCTTTGGTTCCAATGCATTTCAACATCGTTTGGTGCCTCAAATCACCATTCAAAGTTTCGTAGGGGTATAGTTGTAATTTTCACCGAAAATCGTACATTGAGATTTTGAGGTGTTCTTGTCTATCACATGCTCACAAAGCTTATGGCTTTGGTTCCAATGCATTCCGACATCGTTTGGTGCCTCAAATCACCATTCGAAGTTTCGTACGGGTATGTATAGTTGTAATTTTCACCAAAAATCGTACATTGAGATTTTGAGGTGTTCTTGTCTATCACATGCTCACAAAGCTTATGGCTTTGGTTCCAACGCATTCTGACATCGTATGGTGCCTCAAATCACCATTCGAAGTTTCGTAGGGGTATAGTTGTAATTTTCACTGAAAATCGTTGATGTGGATACGACGAAGGACCCATTAGATATAATGATCTAAGAACCCAACGTATGAGATAAGAATCTCCCCAAAATCGAAATCTGGTTTGATCTTATATAGAGCTTAAAAAACCTCGACCCGTTGGCTATAGGATGAGCCAAGAACCTCGGTATGTTGAACGCCACAAGATCTTGCTCAAGAATCTTGATAAGTTCTCAAAAGAAAATACTCTCACAAGAGATAGTAAATTCAAAGGAATTTTTATACTTAAAAATGGTTGATCATTTACAAATGTTTACATGCCTATTTATAGGCTACAAAAGACTCCTAAGATGCTTAAAAACATCTTCATTACACTTTAGACCAAAATTATCCTAAACATCTTGATGACACTTTTGACCACATTTATTCACCCTAAAACTAGTCAAAAGATACCTTCAATTGTACACTATGTTCTAGGATCCCTTTAAAAGCTTAAACAAAGCATGTGACTATCTTGAAGAGTCCTTTTTATGGGCCTTTAAAAATATGGACGAAATTACTTCAACTTGGGCCTTAATTTTAGATAAGAAATAAGTCCAACTCATCCTTCAACTTGGGCCTTAATTTTGGATAAGAAATAAGCCCAACTCTTCATTAAAACTCTAGCCCACCAACTTGAATAATATTCATCATTTGGCCCATTGAAGAGCACTCTTGGACTTGATCTTTTATTTTAGCTACAAGAACCATCATGGCTTCCTTGATCTTCTTAGCACGTACTCTTGTAATTGGCCCATCTTTAATGATCAACGGATCCGTCTTGTTTGTAGGATTTTGCATGGGCTGATTTTCATCATTCCCTTCCTCTTCAAAAGGATTCGTCCTCGAATCTATATCACCAAAATAAGGAGAAAGATCAGTAACATTGAAAGTTGCACTTACGTTATATTCACCTGGAAGGTCTAGTTTATAGGCATTGTCATTGATTCGTGCAATCACTTGAAATGGTCCATCTCCTCGTGGTTGCAATTTTGACTTTCTCTGGCCTGAAAATCTCTCCTTTCTCAAGTGTAACCAAACCCAATCTCCGGGCTCAAATATGACTTGTTTACGACCTTTGTTAGCTTGCTTGGCATACTGCTCAGTTCTCTTTTCAATGTTGAGTCTCACCTTTTCATGCAATTTCCTAATCATCTCAGCCTTCGCTTTTCCATCAAGGCTTGCTCGTTCGTCGACAGGTATTGGAATAAGATCAAGCGGACTTAGTGGATTAAAACCATATACAACTTCAAATGGAGAGTGATTAGTAGCAGAATGGACACTTCTATTATATGCAAATTCAGCAAAGGACAAACAGTCTTCCCAATTTTTCAAGTTCTTTTGAATTAAAATTCTAAGCAATTGAGATAATATTCTATTGACAACTTCAGTTTGTCCATCTGTTTGTGGGTGACATGTAGTAGAAAATAGAAGTTTAGTTCCTAATTTACCCCACAAAACACGCCAAAAGTGACTCAAAAATTTTGCATCTCTATCACTTACTATAGTCCTTGGTACTCCATGCAAACGAACAATTTCCTTAAAGAATAAATCAGCAATATGTGTTGCATCATTGGTCTTATGACATGGAATGAAGTGTGCCATTTTGGAAAATTTATCAACAACCACAAACACAGAGTCTTTACCTTTCTTTGTTCTTGGTAAACCCAAAACAAAGTCCATGGATATGTCTACCCAAGGTTCATATGGTATAGGTAAAGGTTTGTATAATCCATGTGGTTGCGCTCTTGATTTAGCTTTCATACAAGTTATGCATCTTTCACAAATTCTTTCAACATCAATAGGCCAAAAGAAATGATCACTCAAAACACTCAAAGTTTTATGTATTCCAAAATGCCCCATTAGCCCTCCCCCATGGGCTTCTCTTACAAGCAATTCACGCATAGAACATTTAGGAATGCATAGTTTATGTTCACGAAATAAATATTCTTCATGCCTATAGAACTTTTCGAATGCACCTTTTTCACAAGCCAAATAAATTGAAGCAAAATCAGAATCGTTGGCATAAAGTTCTTTAATTGACTCAAAACCTAAAAGTTTAGAACTCAATGTAGTGATTAATGCATGCCTTCTTGATAATGCATCAGCAACAATATTTTCTTTCCCTTTTTTATACTTAATAACATAGGGAAATGATTCAATGAATTCCACCCACTTAGCATGCCTCTTACTAAGCTTACCTTGCCCTTTGAGGTACTTGAGAGATTCATGATCAGTGTGGATAACAAACTCTCGAGACCACAAGTAATGCTGCCACGTCTCCAATGCTCTTACCAAAGCGTACAATTCCTTATCATAAGTTGGATAGTTCATTTGAGCTCCCTTCAACTTCTCACTAAAGTATGCAATCGGCTTTCCATCCTGCATTAAAACAGCCCCTATACCTACTCCAGATGCATCACATTCAAGTTCAAAACTTTTGTTAAAGTTAGGCAATGCAAGAATTGGAGCAGTAGTGAGTTTTTCTTTCAAAAGATTGAATGCATGCTCTTGTTTTTCTCCCCAATGAAATCCAACTTCTTTTTTCACAATTTCATTTAGTGGTGCAGCAATGGTACTAAAGTCCCTAACAAATCTTCGATAGAAACTGGCGAGACCATGAAAACTTCTTACTTCAGCAATATTTTTAGGAGTTGGCCAATCTAAAATAGCATTGACCTTGTCTTTTTCCATTTCAATTCCATTAGCACTTACAACAAAACCAAGAAAAACTACTTTGTCCATGCAAAAAGAACACTTCTTAAAATTGGCATACAAAGATTGGGATTTTGAGGTATTCTTGTCTATCACATGCTCACAAAGATTATGGCTTTGGTTCCAATGCATTGCCTCAAATCACCATTCGAAGTTTCGTAGGGGGATAAACTAAATGCTTGTGAAAATGCTTTCTCTCTCTAAAATTTTCGCTCTCACCTCTCTCTACATTTTCTTTTGAAATTTTGATCAATATCATGGCAAATTTTTCATCAAGTTGTGGATCTTTATCATCATCAAACACTATCCGTACTAATTCACCTCCATTACAACGTTTTTCTCCTACTTTCGATCAAATTACTAGACGTATTCCATCGTTTGCTAATGAGTTTAATATTCCAGAATTTATGAATTTGGTGAACCGAGTTGAAGGTAATGATATGAACAAGGTTGCCGAATCTGATCGTATGGAGATTGAATCTCCGGTTTCAGTACCCATGGATGGAACAAAGTTTGCGGGGTTAGTTGCTTCGCCGCATCTCAAACGAGAGAAGAAATACAAAAATGCTATGAATTCGATACCGATGGCTGCTGAATTGAAGGAAAACAAAACTGAACAGTCATCCATGGCTATGGTTTTGATTGACATTGATGGAGGAGATGGAGCTGATGCATCATCAAAAATGGAAAGGATAATCAAAGTTATGCAGTTTCCATATACAAAAAACGCAGCTGCTATAGATGGAAATAAAGAAGATATTCAATCTTCTAAAGATGAATCTTTCTATGTTGAAAATAGGCATATTCCATGTACAAAAAAGGAGGAAAGGATTTTGAGTGATTCACTTCCTTTTTTACACACTCAAGTGGCAGCTAGGGTTGTAAACCCTAAAGGTAATTCCCTTTCTCATGGTAATGAATCTTTTATGGTTGGAAACATCAAAATTCATACTAAGGATCATGGTAATGAAGGGCTGAAATATGTGGAATCGAAACGAACTACCCTTACGTATATGAAACCCGAATTGATTAATGGCGAAATGTTTGTAAAACCTACTTGGGATATGGCTCGAAAGGGAATAAAACGATGGGAAAACACTGCTGTAGGTTATTTTTTGGGTCGAAAACCACCTTATTTGGCTATGAAAAGATTCGCAACCTCGGTTTGGGCTGGAATTATAGAAGTAAAAGCGAATTCCAATGGCTTCTTTTTTTTCAAGTTTGATAATGAAGAAAATTTGATGGCGGTTCTTGAAGGTGGACCATGGCTGTTCATGGGTCAACCTATCTTTCTTGAGAGATGGAAAACAGGGATGAATCTCGAAAAACAACAACATAAGGAAGTACCAATTTGGGTTAGATTTCGTAATGTACCTACGGAGTACTGGACGAGGGACAGACTTAGTGTGATAGCGAGTGCAGTGGGAGTCCCCCTATACCCTGATGCGTTTACTACATCTATGGAACGAATGGATTACGCTAGAGTATGTGTGGTTGTGGATGTTCAATCCAAATTCAAAGATCACGTTTACATGTTGCTGCCATCTGAGTCGGGCGAGTATAATGGTACACGAAAAATTCTAATCGAGTATGAATGGAGACCTACGTACTGTACAATTTGTGATTCTTTTGGACACGTGAAGGTAGAATGCCCAACATGTCTCAAGGAGAAAAAGCCACAAAAACCGATACAAGTGTACATTCCCAAGAAAACCAACCCGGAAGCATGGAAGGTCTAGTTTATAGGCATTGTCATTGATTTTTGCAATCACTTGAAATGGTCCATCTCCTCTTGGTTGCAATTTTGACTTTCTCTTAATTGGAAATCTCTCCTTCCTCAAGTGTAACCAAACCCAATCGCCGGGCTCAAAGATGAGTTGTTTACGGCCTTTGTTAGCTTGCTTGATGTATTGTTCAGTTCTCTTTTCAATATTGAGTCTCACCTTTTCATGTAATTTCTTAATCATTTCAGCTTTAGCTTTTCCATCAAGGCTTGCACGTTCGTCAACAGGTATTGGGATAAGATCAAGTGGGCTTAATGGATTAAAGCCATATACAACTTCAAATGGAGAGTGATTAGTAGCAGAATGGACACTTCTATTATATGCAAATTCAGCAAAGGACAAACAATCTTCCCAATTTTTCAAGTTCTTTTGAATTAAAACTCTAAGCAATTGAGACAAAGTTCTATTGACAACTTCAGTTTGTCCATCTGTTTGGGGGTGACATGTAGTAGAAAATAGCAGTTTAGTTCCCAATTTACCCCACAAAACACGCCAAAAGTGACTCAAAAATTTTGCATCTCTATCACTCACTATAGTCCTTGGTACTCCATGCAAACGAATAATTTCCTTAAAGAATAAATCAGCAATATGAGTTGCATCATTGGTCTTATTACATGGAATGAAGTGTGCCATTTTGGAAAATCTATCAACAACCACAAACACAGAGTCTTTATCTTTCTTTGTTCTTGGTAAACCCAAAATAAAGTCCATGGATATGTCTACCCAAGGTTCATTTGGTATAGGTAATGGTTTGTACAATCCATGTGGTTGCGCTCTTGATTTAGCTTTCATGCAAGTTATGCATCTTTCACAAATTCTTTCAACACCAATACGCATTTTAGGCCAAAAGAAATGATCACTCAAAACACTCAAAATTTTATGTATTCCAAAATGCCCCATTAGCCCTCCCCCATGGGCTTCTCTAACAAGCAATTCACGTATAGAACATTTAGGAATGCATAGTTTACATTCACGAAATAGATATCCTTCATGCCTATAGAACTTTTCGAATGCACCATTTTCACAAGCCAAGTAAATTGAAGCAAAATCAGAATCGTTAGCATAAAGTCCCTTAATTGACTCAAAACCTAAAAGTTTAGAACTTAATGTAGTGATCAATGCATGCCTTCTTGATAATGCATCAGCAACAATATTTTCTTTCCCTTTTTTATACTTAATCACATAGGGAAATGATTCAATGAATTCTACCCACTTAGCATGCCTCTTACTAAGCTTACCTTGCCCTTTGAGGTACTTGAGAGATTCATGATCGGTGTGGATAACAAACTCTCGAGACCACAAGTAATGCTGCCACGTCTCCAATGCTCTTACCAAAGCGTATAATTCTTTATCATAAGTTGGATAGTTCAATTGAGCTCCCTTCAACTTCTCACTAAAGTATGCAATCGGCTTTCCATCCTGCAATAAAACAGCCCCTATACCTACTCCAGATGCATCACATTCAAGTTCAAAATTTTTGTTAAAGTTAGGCAATGCAAGAATTGGAGCAGTAGTGAGTTTTTCTTTCAAAAGATTAAATGCATGTTCTTGCTTTTCTCCCCAATGAAATCCAACATCTTTTTTCACAATTTCATTTAGTGGTGCAGCAATGGTACTAAAGTCTCTAACAAATCTTCGATAGAAACTAGCGAGACCATGAAAACTTCTTACTTCAGCAATATTTTTAGGAGTTGGCCAATCTAGAATAGCATTAACCTTATCCTTTTCCATTTCAATTCCATTAGTACTTACAACAAAACCAAGAAAAACAACTTTTTCCATGCAAAAAGAACATTTCTTAAGATTGGCATACAAAGATTCTTTTCTTAAGGTGTCTAACACTATACGCACATGATCAAGATGTTCTTTTATACTTTTGCTATAGATAAGGATATCGTCAAAATACACAACAACAAACTTTCCAATGAAGTTACGCAAAACATGGTTCATTAATCTCATGAAAGTGCTCGGTGCATTAGTTAAGCCAAACGGCATTATCAACCACTCATATAAACCATATTTTGTTTTAAAAGCTGTTTTTCATTCATCACCTTCTTTGATTCGTATTTGATGATATCCACTTTTCAAATCAATTTTAGAGAAAATTAAAGCACCATACAATTCATCAAGCATATCATCTAACCTAGGAATAGGGTAGCGATACTTCACCGTGATTTTGTTGACGGCGCGACAATCTGTGCACATTCTCCATGTTCCATCCTTTTTCGGGACTATAATCACCGGTACAGCGCATGGACTCATGCTTTCTCGAACTTTGCCTTTAGTCATCAACTCCTCCACTTGTCTTTGGATTTCTTTTGTTTCCTCGGGATTAGCTCTATAAGCTGGTCGGTTTGGAAGTGTTGCACCGGGAATGAAATCAATTTGATGTTCAATGCCCCTCAATGGTGGTAAACCATTCGGTTCTTCATCCGGAAAAACATCTTCATAATCCTGTAAAAGAGATACAAAAGATCTAGGCAAAGAAGATGTTAGTTCGTTAGTGTTCAAATATGATTGTTTATGTACCAACACCAACACACTCTTTTTTTCAACCAAAGCTCTTTTTAACTCACTCCCTCTAGCAAAAAAATTCACTCTTTTTGTGGCCTCACTTACTTCCAATTTCTTTTCTCCCTCGGAAACACTCAATTCAGCCCTCTTATTTTTCCCTCCACTCTTTTTTTTGCTCACATTTTGTTCCTCAACTTCTTTTTCTCTTTTTATTTGAGACATTTTGATTTGATCTTCATGAACCTGTTGTGGAGTTAAAGATATAAGCATGATGGTTTTATTTTTATGCTTCAATGTGAAACGATTAAGGTACCCATCATATACCACTCGCCGATCGAACTGCCATGGCCTTCCCAAAAGAATATGACTTGCATGCATTGGAACCACATCGCATAGCACCTCATCGTTGTATTTCCCAATAGAGAATGGCACCAAAACCTGCTTAGTAACTCGAATTTCTCCACATTCATTAAGCCATTGAAGCTTATATGGATTAGGATGTTTTGTTGTAGACAAATTTAATTTCTCCACCATATCCATACTAGCCACATTGGTACAACTCCCACTATCAATAATCAACATGCATACCTTTTTTTGCACTAAACATCTTGTATGGAAGATGTTTTCTCTTTGTTGTTCTGCCTCTCCAAACATTGCTTGCATGTTTAGAGCTCTTCTTACTACCAAAAGTTCTCCCGATTCAACATTAACTTTCTCCACTTCCTCGTCACTCTCTTCTTCACTTTCAACTTCAGATTCAATCTCTCCATTGTCTCTAAGGATCATCACTCTTTTATTTGGGCACTCAGATGCAATATGCCCATGTCCTTGACAACGATAGCATTTAATATCACGACTTCGAGAAGAGGAAGTAATATTACCTTTTCCTTTTTCAGCCTCGCTAGGCTTGACTCGTGATGTCTCATTTTGTGCCTTTGATGTATTTCCAAAAGTAACCTTGGGTACTCCTTCCTTCATCTTGTTTGAAGATTGGAAACGTTGCGAATAACTCCTTTGTAGAGAACCCTCCCTCTTCAGTTGTCTTTCCACTTTCATGGCTGTATGTACCATGTCTTCAAGCTCCACATAATGTTGAAGTTCCACAATATTAGCAATCTCTCTTTTCAACCCATTTAGGAAACGAGCCATTGTTGCCTCACGATCTTCTTCAACATTTGCTCTAATCATGGCAATCTCCATTTCTTTATAATATTCATCCACGCTTTTTGTGCCCTGAGTCATAGATTGAAGTTTTTGATATAATTCTCGAAAGTAATGAGATGGCACAAACCTCTTACGCATGATTGACTTCATTTCAGCCCATGTAGTAACCGGCCTTTCTCCATACCGCCTTCGATTTGTAACAAGCTGATCCCACCATACTATTGCATAGTCGGTGAACTCGATAGCCTCAAGTCTTACTTTCTTTTCATCGGAGTAATTATGACAGTCAAAAATCAAATCTACCTTCTTTTCCCACTCCAAGTAGGATTCTAGATTACTTCTTCCATGGAAAGTAGGGATGTTTATTTTGATGTTTCCCAAGTCTCGATCCACTTCATCATTTCTCCTTCTTCTACCTCCTCACCTTTGGAATTCATGAGCAGCCCCAATATCATCATCTTCTTCATCCTCTTCCCACTCCTCATATCTTCGTTGTTGGGGTGCATTAGGATTTCTACGTTCCCTTGGAGCACGTTGTTCTAATCTCTCTAGTCGATCCGTGATGCCTTCAAGAACTACACTCAATCTTGCAAATTGTTGTTGCATAGCTTGAAGTGTGAAAGCTTCTTGTGGGTTACTGTGTGTTTCGTCCATGGTATATAATTTTCTCACAAAAACACTCGTGTATCACTCAAAAAGATACCTCAAAATCCACTCGTGTATCACTCTTTGGCTTTTACCTCCCCTCTAATGAACTCACCACTCAAGCCTTTTACCTCTCAAATTTTGAGAACAAAATCAAGTTTGAACAATTTCTAAAACCTTCAACAATCCCTTAGTCCTATAGATGTAGGGAACAAGGAATTCTTGAACTTGATTCTTTAGAGTACTAACTCAACAAATCGTTTTTTTTTTTTCGTTTTTTTTTCTCTCTTTTTTTTTTTTTTACACTTAAACGAAATAACAAGAAAAAATAAAATTCAGATCAATACCAGATTGCTCTAATACCAAACTGATATGGATACGACGAAGGACCCATTAGATATAATGATCTAAGAACCCAACGTATAAATGAGAATCTCCCCAAAATCGAAAATCTGGTTTGATCTTATATAGAGCTTAAAAATCTCGACCCGTTGGCTATAGGATGAGCCAAGAACCTCGGTATGTTGAACGCCACAAGATCTTGCTCAAGAATCTTGATAAGTTCTCAAAATAATTTCTCTCACAAGAGATAGTAAATTCAAGAGGAATTTTATACTTAAAATGTTGATGATTTACAAATGTTTACATGGCCTATTTATAGGCTACAAAAGACTCTTAAGATGCTTAAAGACATCTTGATTACAGTTTTGACCACTTTTACCCTAAACATCTTGATGACACTTCTTTTACCACATTTATTCACTTAAAGACTATTCAAAAGATGCCTACTATGGTACACTATGTTCTAGGATCCCTTTAAGCACTAAAACAGTACATTTTATTATCTTGAAGAGACACTTTTAAATGCTTAAAGGAATATGGACGAAAATCCTTCAACTTGGGCCTTAATTTGGATAAGAAAATAAGCCCAACTTATCCTTCAACTTGGGCCTTAATTTTGAATAAGAATTAAACCCAACTCTTCATTAAAACTCTAGCCCACCAACTTGAACAATATTCATCATTTGGCTCATTGAAGAGGCCTCTTGGACTTGTTCTTTTATTTTAGCTACAAGAACCATCATGGCTTCCTTGATCTTCTTAGCCCGTGCTCTTGTAATTGGCCCATCTTTCATGATCAAAGGATCCGTCTTGTTTGTATGGTTTTGCATGGGTAGATATCCATCATTCCCTTCCTCTTCAAAAGGATTCGTCCTCGAATCTACATCACCAAAATAAGGAGAAAGATCAGTGACATTGAAAGTTGCACTTACGCTATACTCACCTGGAAGGTCTAGTTTATAGGCATTGTCATTGATTCTTGCAATCACTTGAAATGGTCCATCTCCTCTTGGTTGCAATTTTGACTTTCTCTTAATTGGAAATCTCTCCTTCCTCAAGTGTAACCAAACCCAATCGCCGGGCTCAAAGATGAGTTGTTTACGGCCTTTGTTAGCTTGCTTGATGTATTGTTCAGTTCTCTTTTCAATATTGAGTCTCACCTTTTCATGTAATTTCTTAATCATTTCAGCTTTAGCTTTTCCATCAAGGCTTGCACGTTCGTCAACAGGTATTGGGATAAGATCAAGTGGGCTTAATGGATTAAAGCCATATACAACTTCAAATGGAGAGTGATTAGTAGCAGAATGGACACTTCTATTATATGCAAATTCAGCAAAGGACAAACAATCTTCCCAATTTTTCAAGTTCTTTTGAATTAAAACTCTAAGCAATTGAGACAAAGTTCTATTGACAACTTCAGTTTGTCCATCTGTTTGGGGGTGACATGTAGTAGAAAATAGCAGTTTAGTTCCCAATTTACCCCACAAAACACGCCAAAAGTGACTCAAAAATTTTGCATCTCTATCACTCACTATAGTCCTTGGTACTCCATGCAAACGAACAATTTCCTTAAAGAATAAATCAGCAATATGAGTTGCATCATTGGTCTTATTACATGGAATGAAGTGTGCCATTTTGGAAAATCTATCAACAACCACAAACACAGAGTCTTTATCTTTCTTTGTTCTTGGTAAACCCAAAATAAAGTCCATGGATATGTCTACCCAAGGTTCATTTGGTATAGGTAATGGTTTGTACAATCCATGTGGTTGCGCTCTTGATTTAGCTTTCATGCAAGTTATGCATCTTTCACAAATTCTTTCAACACCAATACGCATTTTAGGCCAAAAGAAATGATCACTCAAAACACTCAAAGTTTTATGTATTCCAAAATGCCCCATTAGCCCTCCCCCATGGGCTTCTCTAACAAGCAATTCACGTATAGAACATTTAGGAATGCATAGTTTACGTTCACGAAATAGATATCCTTCATGCCTATAGAACTTTTTGAATGCACCATTTTCACAAGCCAAGTAAATTGAATCAAAATCAGAATCGTTAGCATAAAGTCCCTTAATTGACTCAAAACCTAAAAGTTTAGAACTTAATGTAGTGATCAATGCATGCCTTCTTGATAATGCATCAGCAACAATATTTTCTTTCCCTTTTTTATACTTAATCACATAGGGAAATGATTCAATGAATTCTACCCACTTAGCATGCCTCTTACTAAGCTTACCTTGCCCTTTGAGGTACTTGAGAGATTCATGATCGGTGTGGATAACAAACTCTCGAGACCACAAGTAATGCTGCCACGTCTCCAATGCTCTTACCAAAGCGTATAATTCTTTATCATAAGTTGGATAGTTCAATTGAGCTCCCTTCAACTTCTCACTAAAGTATGCAATCGGCTTTCCATCCTGCAATAAAACAACCCCTATACCTACTCCAGATGCATCACATTCAAGTTCAAAATTTTTGTTAAAGTTAGGCAATGCAAGAATTGGAGCAGTAGTGAGTTTTTCTTTCAAAAGATTAAATGCATGTTCTTGCTTTTCTCCCCAATGAAATCCAACATCTTTTTTCACAATTTCATTTAGTGGTGCAGCAATGGTACTAAAGTCTCTAACAAATCTTCGATAGAAACTAGCGAGACCATGAAAACTTCTTACTTCAGCAATATTTTTAGGAGTTGGCCAATCTAGAATAGCATTAACCTTATCCTTTTCCATTTCAATTCCATTAGTACTTACAACAAAACCAAGAAAATAACTTTTTCCATGCAAAAAGAACATTTCTTAAGATTGGCATACAAAGATTCTTTTCTTAAGGTGTCTAACACTATACGCACATGATCAAGATGTTCTTTTATACTTTTGCTATAGATAAGGATATCGTCAAAATACACAACAACAAACTTTCCAATGAAGTTACGCAAAACATGGTTCATTAATCTCATGAAAGTGCTCGGTGCGTTAGTTAAGCCAAACGGCATTATCAACCACTCATATAAACCATATTTTGTTTTAAAAGCTGTTTTTCATTCATCACCTTCTTTGATTCGTATTTGATGATATTCACTTTTCAAATCAATTTTAGAGAAAATTAAAGCACCATACAATTCATCAAGCATATCATCTAACCTAGGAATAGGGTAGTGATACTTCACCGTGATTTTGTTGACGGCGCGACAATCTGTGCACATTCTCCATGTTCCATCCTTTTTCGGGACTATAATCACCGGTACAGCGCATGGACTCATGCTTTCTCGAACTTTGCCTTTAGTCATCAACTCCTCCACTTGTCTTTGGATTTCTTTTGTTTCCTCGGGATTAGCTCTATAAGCTGGTCGGTTTGGAAGTGTTGCACCGGGAATGAAATCAATTTAATGTTCAATGCCCCTCAATGGTGGTAAACCATTCGGTTCTTCATCCGGAAAAACATCTTCATATTCCTGTAAAAGAGATACAAAAGATCTAGGCAAAGAAGATGTTAGTTCGTTAGTGTTCAAATACGATTGTTTATGTACCAACACCAACACACTCTTTTTTTCAACCAAAGCTCTTTTTAACTCACTCCCTCTAGCAAAAAAATTCACTCTTTTTGTGGCTTCACTTACTTCCAATTTCTTTTCTCCCTCGGAAACACTCAATTCAGCCCTCTTATTTTTCCCTCCACTCTTTTTTTTGCTCACATTTTGTTCCTCAACTTCTTTTTCTCTTTTTGTTTGAGACATTTTGATTTGATCTTCATGAACCTGTTTTGGAGTTAAAGATATAAGCATGATGGTTTTATTTTTATGCTTCAATGTGAAACGATTAAGGTACCCATCATATACCACTCGCCGATCGAACTGCCATGGCCTTCCCAAAAGAATATGACTTGCATGCATTGGAACCACATCGCATAGCACCTCATCGTTGTATTTCCCAATAGAGAATGGCACCAAAACCTGCTTAGTAACTCGAATTTCTCCACATTCATTAAGCCATTGAAGCTTATATGGATTAGGATGTTTTGTTGTAAACAAATTTAATTTCTCCACCATATCCATACTAGCCACATTGGTACAACTCCCACTATCAATAATCAACATGCATACCTTTTTTTGCACTAAACATCTTGTATGGAAGATGTTTTCTCTTTGTTGTTCTGCCTCTCCAAACTTTGCTTGCATGTTTAGAGCTCTTCTTGCAACCAAAAGTTCTCCCGATTCAGCATTAACTTTCTCCACTTCCTCGTCACTCTCTTCTTCACTTTCAACTTCAGATTCAATCTCTCCATTGTCTCTAAGGATCATCACTCTTTTATTTGGGCACTCAGATGCAATATGCCCATGTCCCTGACAACGATAGCATTTAATATCACGACTTCGAGAAGATGAAGTAATATTACCTTTTCCTTTTTCAGCCTCGCTAGGCTTGACTCGGGATGTCTCATTTTGTGCCTTTGATGTATTTCCAAAAGTAACCTTGGGTACTCCTTCCTTCATCTTGTTTGAAGATTGGAAACGTTGCGAATAACTCCTTTGTAGAGAACCCTCCCTCTTCAGTTGTCTTTCCACTTTCATGGCTGTATGTACCATGTCTTTTTTTGATAAAGATTCAATTTCATTAAAATAAAATGGTACTTTGTACAAAAGAAGGGATAAATCCCTAGATCCTAGTAGCTATGATTTTGGCTACTCCAACTCCCCGAAAACAACAAACCAATACAAAGTTCAACTCAAAACAAAGGATTAATCAGCTTGTATCCATGCTATACGCCATAGTCTCCTCGTGGCTCGGCTTTGAATAGAGTCATCTAACTTCATCGTTTGCAGCTTTTCTTTCACTGTATTGATTACCCGCTGTGTTAGTATCTCTGGACTCTGTCTTGTGCCATCGAATATTCTTGCATTTCTCTCCCTCCATATCATATATATCAGTGTTGATAATAGGATTCGATACGAACAATTTACTAAATGTTTACCTCTCCATCGTTTAGCACCCCATGCAATACCTCTCTCCCATGTAGTTCTCGGCCACAGAAATGGGATATGTTCTTCGATCAGTGAAATTCATCGTGTGGAAAATGAGCATTCGAAGAATAGATGATTATGTGTTTCAATGTCATTTCCATCACAAAGAATACAATGGTATTCATCATGTCCAATCCATGGTTTATCCCTTGTAGGTAATCGTTCTCTTATAGCCAACCAAAGGATAAAAATATGGCTCGGAATCTTCCCCGGTCCTCGAAGTAATGATGACCATGCTACTTTGGGTTTCGACTCTCTAAATAACGTAAGGGCTGATTTTGTCGTGAATTTCCCCCGTTCAGTGAGAGACCAGCTTATCGAATCATTCATTCCCACGTGAATGAGAGGTAAGGAATCGATAATTTCTCCAATTTCAAATTTTGTGCTCGCAGGCCAACTCCAAGTATTATTAGTAATGACTGTGTGTAATCTCTCATCTTCAGATAATCCTGTTAACATTGGGCCGAGTGGGTAACTTAGACGAAGAATACCTTTTTGGTGCCAAGGGTCTTTCCATAGCAAGAATGTTTCTCCATTGCCCACATTGTACTGAAACGCTTGTTGCACCATTGGTCTAAGTTTGAGCAATTGCTTCCAACTCCATGAACAAGATGTTGGAATATTCGAATTCCAGAACGAGTTATTGCGCAGTTTGTTTTCCTTAATCCAAGATACCCATTGAGAGGATCCATCATCTGTTAATAGTTCCCAAATGTGTTTCGTCTTAAGCGCACGATTTTGAGCTGAAAGGGGAATAATGCCAAGTCCTCCTTCAGACACTTTCATGCACACTTTTTCCCAACTCACCTTCGAACCCGTACTATTCCAAAGAAATTTCCGCAGCCTTTGTTCGATGCCATGAATAACCGCCTTAGGTAGGATAAACATACCTGCCCAGTAAACGTGAAGGGAAGCAAGCACTGATTTGATCAATTGAATGCGACCAGCATAAGATAATGATTTATTCATCCACGCTCCGATCCGTGAGTCAACTTTGTCTAAGAGAGGTTTGCAATCCGATATGGTGAGTTTGGAGGTGATGAGTGGTACCCCAAGGTAGCGAACCGGTAGTGTACCAATTGGAAATCCGATGATCTGTTGTAATTCATCTCCTACAGATCGCGCCTTTGATGAGATAAACATATTGCTTTTGTTGGGATTAGCCTTGAGCCCCGATAATCTGCAAAACTCTTCTGTAGCATTTTTCAAAATAGTCACCGAAATGGGATCTGCATTGCACAACAATAAAAGGTCATCAGCAAAACTCAGCATAAATGTTTTTGTGCTATTGTATTTCCAATGGTATCTAAATCTTGGGTCCGCTGAAATGTACGATCTCAATATTCCGTGGAGGACTTCCATAACTAGCACGAAGATATAAGGAGATATGGGATCTCCTTGTCGAAGCCCCCTTTTCCCACAAAAATACCCTTCTGCAACCCCATTAATATTAACTGAGAACGATGGTGTGGTGATGCATTCCTTTACCCATCCTATAAAGTGTGGGTGAAAGTTCATTGTTGAGAGTATTTCCAAGACAAATTTCCATTCCACCATGTCATACGCCTTCATCATTTACTTTGAATGCGCATCGGGCTGGTAGTTGCGCTCGATTATAACCATGCATAAGCTCTTGGGCCAACAGTACGTTGTCACTGATCCTCCTTCCCGGTATAAATGCCGTCTGCGAGTTATCCACTAACTTATCCAAGGACTCACACAATCGGTTTGCCATAATCTTCTAAATGATTTTGTACATCACATTGCAGCAAGAAATAGGACGAAAGTCCTTGGCATGTTTAGGTTGTTCGACTTTAGGTATTAAAGATATTATCGTTGAGTTTAGTTCCTTCACTAGCTGTCCCGTGGCAAAAAAGTTTAGTATGGCTGCCGTAACATCACTACCAATAATGTCCCAAGCTTTCTTGAAAAAGCAAGATGTGAACCCATCCGGGCCAGGAGCTTTCATATCGTTGAACCCGTCTAAGACCTTTTTGATCTCCTCCTTTGTAACCGGTCGGATCATAGCATTGGCATCATCAAGGGATAGACGTCTCTGAATATATGGTGATAACACACCGAAATGTATATCATTTTCATTTGATGTTCCAAGCAACCTCTCATAGAACCGAAATGTATATCATTTTCATTTGTAACCTCTCATTTGACGAAATGTATGTACCATGTCTTCAAGCTCCACATAATGTTGAAGTTCCACAATATTAGCAATCTCTCTTTTCAACCCATTTAGGAAACGAGCCATTGTTGCCTCACGATCTTCTTCAACATTTGCTCTAATCATGGCAATCTCCATTTCTTTATAATATTCATCCACGCTTTTTGTGCCCTGAGTCATAGATTGAAGTTTTTGATATAATTCTCGAAAGTAATGAGATGGCACAAACCTCTTACGCATGATTGACTTCATTTCAGCCCATGTAGTAACCGGCCTTTCTCCATACCGCCTTCGATTTGTAACAAGCTGATCCCACCATACTATTGCATAGTCGGTGAACTCGATAGCCTCAAGTCTTACTTTCTTTTCATCGGAGTAATTATGACAGTCAAAAATCAAATCTACCTTCTTTTCCCACTCCAAGTAGGCTTCTGGATTACTTCTTCCATGGAAAGTAGGGATGTTTATTTTGATGTTTCCCAAGTCTCGATCCACTTCATCATTTCTCCTTCTTCTACCTCCTCGCCTTTGGAATTCATGAGCAGCCCCAATATCATCATCTTCTTCATCCTCTTTCCACTCCTCATATCTTCGTTGTTGGGGTGCATTAGGATTTCTACGTTCCCTTGGAGCACGTTGTTCTAATCTCTCTAGCCGATCCGTGATGCCTTCAAGAACTACACTCAATCTTGCAAATTGTTGTTGCATAGCTTGAAGTGTGAAAGCTTCTTGTGGGTTACTGTGTGTTTCGTCCATGGTATATAATTTTCTCACAAAAACACTCGTGTATCACTCAAAAAGATACCTCAAAATCCACTCGTGTATCACTCTTTGGCTTTTACCTCCCCTCTAATGAACTCACCACTCAAGCCTTTTACCTCTCAAATTTTGAGAACAAAATCAAGTTTGAACAATTTCTAAAACCTTCAACAATCCCTTAGTCCTATAGATGTAGGGAACAAGGAATTCTTGAACTTGATTCTTTAGAGTACTAACTCAACAAATCGTTTTTTTTTTTTCGTTTTTTTTCTCTCTCTTTTTTTTTTTTTTTACACTTAAATGAAATAACAAGAAAAAATAAAATTCAGATCAATACCAGATTGCTCTGATACCAAACTGATGTGGATACGACGAAGGACCCATTAGATATAATGATCTAAGAACCCAACGTATAAATGAGAATCTCCCCAAAATCGAAAATCTGGTTTGATCTTATATAGAGCTTAAAAACCTCGACCCGTTGGCTATAGGATGAGCTAAGAACCTCGGTATGTTGAACGCCACAAGATCTTGCTCAAGAATCTTGATAAGTTCTCAAAATAATTTCTCTCACAAGAGATAGTAAATTCAAGAGGAATTTTATACTTAAAATGTTGATGATTTACAAATGTTTACATGGCCTATTTATAGGCTACAAAAGACTCTTAAGATGCTTAAAGACATCTTGATTACACTTTTGACCACTTTTACCCTAAACATCTTGATGACACTTCTTTTACCACATTTATTCACTTAAAGACTATTCAAAAGATGCCTACTATGGTACACTATGTTCTAGGATCCCTTTAAGCACTAAAACAGTACATTTTATTATCTTGAAGAGACACTTTTAAATGCTTAAAGGAATATGGACGAAAATCCTTCAACTTGGGCCTTAATTTGGATAAGAAAATAAGCCCAACTTATCCTTCAACTTGGGCCTTAATTTTGAATAAGAATTAAACCCAACTCTTCATTAAAACTCTAGCCCACCAACTTGAATAATATTCATCATTTGGCCCATTGAAGAGGCCTCTTGGACTTGTTCTTTTATTTTAGCTACAAGAACCATCATGGCTTCCTTGATCTTCTTAGCCCGTGCTCTTGTAATTGGCCCATCTTTCATGATCAAAGGATCCGTCTTGTTTGTATGGTTTTGCATGGGTAGATATCCATCATTCCCTTCCTCTTCAAAAGGATTCGTCCTCGAATCTACATCACCAAAATAAGGAGAAAGATCAGTGACATTGAAAGTTGCACTTACGCTATACTCACCTGGAAGGTCTAGTTTATAGGCATTGTCATTGATTCTTGCAATCACTTGAAATGGTCCATCTCCTCTTGGTTGCAATTTTGACTTTCTCTTAATTGGAAATCTCTTCTTCCTCAAGTGTAACCAAACCCAATCGCCGGGCTCAAAGATGAGTTGTTTACGGCCTTTGTTAGCTTGCTTGATGTATTGTTCAGTTCTCTTTTGAATATTGAGTCTCACCTTTTCATGTAATTTCTTAATCATTTCAGCTTTAGCTTTTCGATCAAGGCTTGCACGTTCGTCAACAGGTATTGGGATAAGATCAAGTGGGCTTAATGGATTAAAGCCATATACAACTTCAAATGGAGAGTGATTAGTAGCAGAATGGACACTTCTATTATATGCAAATTCAGCAAAGGACAAACAATCTTCCCAATTTTTCAAGTTCTTTTGAATTAAAATTCTAAGCAATTGAGATAATGTTCTATTGACAACTTCAGTTTGTCCATCTGTTTGGGGGTGACATGTAGTAGAAAATAGAAGTTTAGTTCCTAATTTACCCCACAAAACACGCCAAAAGTGACTCAAAAATTTTGCATCTCTATCACTCACTATAGTCCTTGGTACTCCATGCAAACGAACAATTTCCTTAAAGAATAAATCAGCAATGTGAGTTGCATCATTGGTCTTATTACATGGTATGAAGTGTGCCATTTTGGAAAATCTATCAACAACCACAAACACAGAGTCTTTACCTTTTTTTGTTCTTGGTAAACCCAAAACAAAGTCCATGGATATGTCTACCCAAGGTTCATTTGGTATAGGTAAAGGTTTGTACAATCCATATGGTTGCGCTCTTGATTTAGCTTTCAAGCAAGTTATGCATCTTTCACAAATTCTTTCAACATCAATACGCATTTTAGGCCAAAAGAAATGATCACTCAAAACACTCAAAGTTTTATGTATCCCAAAATGCCCCATTAGCCCTCCCCCATGGGCTTCTCTAACAAGCAATTCACGCATAGAACATTTAGGAATGCATAGTTTACGTTCACGAAATAAATACCCTTCATGCTTATAGAATTTTTCGAATGCACCATTTTCACAGGCCAAAAAAATTGAATCAAAATCAGAATCGTTAGCATAAAGTTCTTTAATTGATTCAAAACCTAAAAGTTTAGAACTCAAAGTAGTGATTAATGCATGCCTTCTTGATAATGCATCAGCAACAATATTTTCTTTCCCTTTTTTATACTTAATCACATAGGGAAATGATTCAATGATTTCCACCCACTTAGCATGCCATTTACTAAGCTTAACTTGCCCTTTGAGGTACTTGAGAGATTCATGATCGGTGTGGATAACAAACTCTCGAGACCATAAGTAATGCTGCCACGTCTGCAATGCTCTTACCAAAGCGTATAATTCTTTATCATAAGTTGGATAGTTCAATTGAGCTCCCTTCAACTTCTCACTAAAGTATGCAATCGGCTTTCCATCCTGCAATAAAACAGCCCCTATACCTACTCCAGATGCATCACATTCAAGTTCAAAATTTTTGTTAAAGTTAGGCAATGCAAGAATTGGAGCAGTAGTGAGTTTTTCTTTCAAAAGATTAAATGCATGTTCTTGCTTTTCTCCCCAATGAAATCCAACATCTTTTTTCACATTTTCATTTAGTGGTGCAGCAATGGTACTAAAGTCTCTAACAAATCTTCGATAGAAACTAGCGAGACCATGAAAATTTCTTACTTCAGCAATATTTTTAGGAGTTGGCCAATCTAGAATAGCATTAACCTTATCCTTTTCCATTTCAATTTCATTAGTACTTACAACAAAACCAAGAAAAATAACTTTTTCCATGCAAAAAGAACATTTCTTAAGATTGGCATACAAAGATTCTTTTCTTAAGGTGTCTAACACTATACGCACATGATCAAGATGTTCTTTTATACTTTTGCTATAGATAAGGATATCGTCAAAATACACAACAACAAACTTTCCAATAAAGTTACGCAAAACATGGTTCATTAATCTCATGAAAGTGCTCGGTGCATTAGTTAAGCCAAACGGCATTACCAACCATTCATATAAACCATATTTTGTTTTGAAAGCTGTTTTCCATTCATCACCTTCTTTGATTCGTATTTGATGATATCCACTTTTCAAATCAATTTTAGAAAAAATTAAAGCACCATACAATTCATCAAGCATATCATCTAACCTAGGAATGGGGTAGCGATACTTCACCGTGATTTTATTGACGGCGCGACAATCTGTGCACATTCTCCATGTTCCATCTTTCTTTGGGACTACAATCTCCGGTACAGCGCATGGACTCATGCTTTCTCGAACTTTGCCTTTAGTCATCAACTCCTCCACTTGTCTTTGGATTTCTTTTGTTTCTTCGGGATTAGCTCTTTAAGCTGGTCGGTTTGGAAGTGTTGCACCAGGAATGAAATCAATTTGATGTTCAATGCCCCTCAATGGTGGTAAACCATTCGGTTCTTCATCCGGAAAAACATCTTCATATTCTTATAAAAGAGATACAAAAGAACTAGGCAAAGAAGGTGTTAGTTCGTTAGTGCTCAAATATGATTGTTTATGTACCAACACCAACACACTCTTTTTTTCAACCAAAGCTCTTTTTAACTCACTCCCTCTAGCAAAGAAATTCACTCTTTTTGTTGCCTCACTTACTTCCAGTTTCTTTTCTCCCTCGGGAACACTCAATTCAACCCTCTTATTTTTCTCTCCACTCTTTTTTTTGCTCACATGTCGTTGTTCATTTTCTATCTTTCTTCTTGTTTCAGACATTTTAATTTGATCTTCATGAACCTGTTGTGGAGTTAAAGATATAAGCATGATGGTTTTATTTTTATGTTTCAATATGAAACGATTAAGGTATCCATCATATATCACTCGCCGATCGAACTGCCATGGCCTTCCCAAAAGAATATGACTTGCATGCATTGGTATCACATCGCATAGAACTTCATCCTCATATTTTTCAATAGAAAATGGCTCCAAAACCTGCTTAGTAACTCGTATTTCTCCACATTCATTAAGCCATTATGGATTAGGATGTTTCAATGTAGTCAATTTCAATTTCTCCACCATATCCATACTAGCCACATTAGTACAACTCCCACTATCAATAATCAACATGCATACCTTCTTTTGCACCAAACATCTTGTATGGAAGATGTTTTCTCTTTGTTGTTCCGCTTCTCCAAACTTTGCTTGCATGTTTAGGGCTCTTCTTACCACTAAAAGTTCTCCCGATTCAGCATTAACTTTCTCCACTTCCTCATCACTCTCTTCATCACTTTCAACTTCAGATTCAATCTCTCCATTGTCTCTAAGAATCATCACTCTTTTGTTTGGGCATTTAGATGCAATATGCCCATGTCCCTGACAACGAAAGCATTTAATATCACGACTTTGAGAAGATGAAATAATATTACCTTTTCCCTTTTCAGCCTCATTAGGCTTGATTCGTGATGTCTCATTTTGTGACTTTGATGTATTACCAAAGGTAGCCTTAGGTACTACTTCCTTCATCTTGTTTGAAGATTGGAAACGTTGCGGATAACTCCTTTGTAAAGAACCCTCCCTCTTCAGTTGTCTTTCCACTTTCATGGCTGTATGTACTATGTCTTCAAGCTCCACATAGTGTTGAAGTTCCACAATGTTAGCAATCTCTCGTTTCAACCCATTTAGAAAACGAGCCATTGTTGCCTCTCGATCTTCTTCAACATTCGCTCTAATCATGGAAATCTCCATTTCCTTATAGTATTCATCCACGCTTTTTGTGCCCTGAGTCATAGATTGAAGTTTTTGATATAATTCTCGAAAATAATGTGATGGCACAAACCTTTTACGCATGATTGACTTCATTTCAGCCCATGTAGTAACCGGCCTTTCTCCATATCGCCTTCGATTTGTAACAAGTTGATCCCACCATACTATTGCATAGTCGGTGAACTCGATAGCTGCAAGCCTTACTTTCTTTTCCTCGGAGTAATTATGACAGTCAAAAATCAAATCTACCTTCTTTTCCCACTCCAAGTAGGCTTCTGGATTACTTCTTCCATGGAAAGTAGGGATGTTTATTTTGATGTTTCCCAAGTCTCGATCAACTTCATCATTTCTCTTTCTTCTACCTCCTCGCCTTTGGAATTCATGAGCAGCCCCAATATCATCATCTTCTTCCTCCTCGTCCCACTCCTCATATCTTCGTTGTTGGGGTACATTAGGATTTCTACGTTCCCTTGGAGCGTGTTATTCTAATCGATCTAACCGATCTGTTATGCCTTCAAGGACAATACTCAATCTTGCAAATTGTTGTTGCATAGCTTGAAGTGTGAAAGCTTCTTGTTGGTTATTGTGTGTTTCCTCCATGATATATAATTTTCTCACAAAAAAAACACTCGTGTATCACTCAAAAAGATACCTCACAATCCACTCGTGTATCACTCTTTAGCTTTTACCTCCCCTCTAATGAACTCACCACTCAAGCCTTTTACCACTCTAATTTTTTAGAACAAATATAAGTTTGAACAATATCTTGAACCTTCAACAATCCCTTAGTCCTATAGATGTAGGGAACAAGGTATTCTTGAAATTGATTCTTTAGAATAATAACTCTACAAATCGAATTTGTTTTTTTTTTTTTTCGAATTTGTTTTTTCGAATTTTTTTTTTTTCGATTTTTTTTTCTCCTTTTTTTTTTCTACACTTGAACAAAATAAAAAGAGGCAAAAAAAAAATCAGATCAATACCAGATTGCTCTGATACCAAACTGATGTGGATACGACGAAGGACCCATTAGATATAATGATCTAAGAACCCAACGTATGAGATAAGAATCTCCCCAAAATCGAAATCTGGTTTGATCTTATATAGAGCTTAAAAATCTCGACCCGTTGGCTATAGGATGAGCCAAGAACCTCGGTATGTTGAACGCCACAAGATCTTGCTCAAGAATCTTGATAAGTTCTCAAAAGAAAATACTCTCACAACAGATAGTAAATTCAAAGGAATTTTTATGCTTAAAATTGTTGATCATTTACAAATGTTTACATGGCCTATTTATAGCCTACAAAAGACTCCTAAGATGCTTAAAAACATATTCATGACACTTTAGACCAAATTTATCCTAAACATCTTGATTACACTTTTGACCACATTTATTCACCCTAAAACTAGTCAAAAGATGCCTACTATGTTCTAGGATTCCTTTAAGGGCTTAAATACATTCTACTATGTTCTAGGATTCCTTTAAACACTTAAACAATGCATTTAATTATCTTAAAGAGACACTTTTATATGCCTTTGGAATATAAACGAAAATCCTTCCACTTGGGCCTTAATTTTGGATAAGAAATAAGCCCACCTCATCCTTCAACTTGGGCCTTAATATTGGATAAGAAATAAGCCCAACTCTTCATTAAAACTCTAGCCCACCAACTTGAATAATATTCATTATTTGGCCCATTGAAGAGGCCTCTTGGACTTGTTCTTTTATTTTAGCTACAAGAACCATCATGGCTTCCTTGATCTTCTTAGCCCGTGCTCTTGTAATTGGCCCATCTTTCATGATCAAAGGATCCGTCTTGTTTGTATGGTTTTGCATGGGCTGATCTCCATCAAGTTCCAATGCATTCCGACATCGTTTGGTGCTTCAAATCACCATTCGAAGTTTCGTACGGGTATGTATAGTTGTAATTTTCACCAAAAATTGTACATTGAGATTTGAAGTATTCTTGTCTATCACATGCTCACAAAGCTTATGGCTTTGGTTCCAATGCATTCTGACATCATTTGGTGCCTCAAATCACCATTCGAAAAGCTTATGGCTTTGGTTCCAATGCATTCCGACATCGTTTGGTGCCTCAAATCACCATTCGAAGTTTCGTACGGGTATGTATAGTTGTAATTTTCACCAAAAATTATACATTGGGATTTTGAGGTATTCTTGTCTATCACATGCTCACAAAGCTTATGGCTTTGGTTCCAATGCATTCTGACATCGTTTGCTGCCTCAAATCACCATTCGAAGTTTTGTACGGGTATAGTTGTAATTTTCACCGAAAATCGTACATTGGGATTTTGAGGTATTTTTGTCTATCACATGCTCACAAAGCTTACGGCTTTGGTTCCAATGCATTCCGACATCGTTTGGTGCCTCAAATCACCATTCGAAGTTTCGTAGGGGTATGTATGTATAGTTGTAATTTTCACCAAAAATTGTACATTGGGATTTTGAGGTATTCTTGTCTATCACATGCTCACAAAGCTTATGGCTTTGGTTCCAATGCATTTCGACATCGTTTGGTGCCTCAAATCACCATTCGAAGTTTTGTACGGGTATAGTTGTAATTTTCACCGAAAATCGTACATTGGGATTTTGAGGTATTCTTGTCTATCACATGCTCACAAAGCTTACGGCTTTGGTTCCAATGCATTCCGACATCGTTTGGTGCCTCAAATCACCATTCGAAGTTTTGTACGGGTATAGTTGTAATTTTCACCGAAAATCGTACATTGGGATTTTGAGGTATTCTTGTCTATCACATGCTCACAAAGCTTACGGCTTTGGTTCCAATGCATTCCGACATCGTTTGGTGCCTCAAATCACCATTCGAAGTTTCGTACGGGTATAGTTGTAATTTTCACTGAAAATCGTACATTGGGATTTTGAGGTATTCTTGTCTATCACATGCTCACAAAGCTCATGGCTTTGGTTCCAATGCATTCCGACATCGTTTGGTGCCTCAAATCACCATTCAAAGTTTCGTAGGGGTATAGTTGTAACTTTCACCAAAAATCGTACATTGGGATTTTGACGTATTCTTGTCTATCACATGCTCACAAAGCTTATGGCTTTGGTTCCAATGCATTCCGACATCGTTTGGTGCCTCAAATCACCATTCGAAGTTTCGTACGGATATAGTTGTTATTTTCACCGAAAATCGTACATTGGGATTTTGAGGTATTCTTGTCTATCACATGCTCACAAAGCTTATGGCTTTGGTTCCAATGCATTCCGACATCGTTTGGTGCCTCAAATCACCATTCGAAGTTTCGTACGGATATAGTTGTTATTTTTACCGAAAATCGTACATTGGGATTTTGAGGTATTCTTGTCTATCACATGCTCACAAAGCTTATGGCTTTGGTTCCAATGCATTCCGACAACGTTTGGTGGCTCAAATCGCCATTCAAAGTTTCGTAGGGGTATAGTTGTAATTTTCACCGAAAATCGTACATTAGGATTTTGAGGTATTATTGTCTAACACATGCTCACAAAGCTTTTGGCTTTGGTTCCAATGCATTCCGACATCGTTTGGTGCCTTAAATCACCATTCGAAGTTTCGTACGGGTATAGTTGTAATTTTTACCAAAAATCGTACGTTGGAATTTTGAGGTATTCTTGACTATCACATGCTCACAAAGCTTATGGCTTTGGTTCCAATGCATTCTGACATCGTTTGGTGCCTCAAATCACCATTGAAGTTTCGTAGGGGTATAGTTGTAATTTTCACCGAAAATCGTACATTGGGATTTTGAGGTATTCTTGTCTATCACATGCTCACAAAGGTTATGGCTTTGGTTCCAATGCATTTCGATATCGTTTGGTGCCTCAAATCAGCATTCGAAGTTTCGTAGGGGTATAGTTGTAATTTTCACCGAAAATCGTACATTAGGATTTTGAGGTATTCTTGTCTATCACATGCTCACAAAGCTTACGGCTTTGATTCCAATGCATTCCGACATCGTTTGGTAGCTCAAATCACTATTCAAAGTTTCGTAGGGGTATAGTTGTAATTTTCACCGAAAATCGTACATTGGGATTTTGAGGTATTCTTGTTTATCACATGCTCACAAAGCTTATGGCTTTGGTTCCAATGCATTCCGACATCGTTTGGTGCCTCAAATCACCATTCGAAGTTTCGTACGGGTATGTATAGTTGTAATTTTCACCAAAAATCGTACATTGGGATTTGAGGTATTCTTGTCTATCACATGCTCACAAAGCTTATGGCTTTGGTTCCAATGCATTCTGAAATCATTTGGTGCCTCAAATCACCATTCGAAAAGCTTATGGCTTTGGTTCCAATGCATTCCGACATCGTTTGGTGCCTCAAATCACCATTCGTAGTTTCGTTTGGATATAGTTGTAATTTTCACCGAAAATCGTACATTGGGATTTTGAGGCATTCTTGTCTATCACATGCTCACAAAGATTATAGCTTTGGTTCCAATGCATTCCGACATCGTTTGGTGCCTCAAATCACCATTCGAAGTTTCGTACGGGTATAGTTGTAATTTTCACCGAAAATGGTACATTGGGATTTAGAGGTATTCTTGTCTATCACATGCTCACAAAGCTTATGGCATTGGTTCCAATGCATTCCGACATCGTTTAGTGCCTCAAATCACCATTCGAAGTTTCGTAGGGGTATAGTTGTAATTTTCACCGAAAATCGTACATTAGGATTTTGAGGTATTCTTGTCTATCACATGCTCACAAAGCTTACGGCTTTGGTTCCAATGCATTCCGACATCGTTTGGTAGCTCAAATCACCATTCAAAGTTTCGTAGGGGTATAGTTGTAATTTTCACCGAAAATCGTACATTGGGATTTTGAGGTATTCTTGTTTATCACATGCTCACAAAGCTTATGGCTTTGGTTCCAATGCATTCCGACATCGTTTGGTGCCTCAAATCACCATTCGAAGTTTCGTACGGGTATGTATAGTTGTAATTTTCACCAAAAATCGTACATTGGGATTTGAGGTATTCTTGTCTATCACATGCTCTAGCTTATGGCTTTGGTTCCAATGCATTCTGACATCATTTGGTGCCTCAAATCACCATTCGAAAAGCTTATGGCTTTGGTTCCAATGCATTCCGACATCGTTTGGTGCCTCAAATCACCATTCGAAGTTTTGTAGGGGTATAGTTGTAATTTTCACCAAAAATCGTATATTGGGATTTTTGAGTATTCTTGTCTATCACATGCTCACAAAGCTTATGGCTTTGGTTTCAATGCATTCTGACATCGTTTGGTGCCTCAAATCACCATTCAAAGTTTCGTATGGGTATAGTTGTAATTTTCACTGAAAATCGTACATTGGGATTTTGAGGTATTCTTGTCTATCACATGCTCACAAAGCTTATGGCTTTGGTTCCAATGCCTTCCGACATCGTTTGGTGGCTCAAATCACCATTCGAAGTTTCGTACGGGTATAGTTGTAATTTTCACCGAAAATCGTACATTGGGATTTTGAGGTATTCTTGTCTATAACATGCTCACAAAGCTTATGGCTTTGGTTCCAATGCATTCCGACATCGTTTGGTGCCTCAAATCACCATTCAAAGTTTTGTAGGGGTATAGTTGTAATTTTCACCGAAAATCGTACATTGGGATTTTGAGGTATTCTTGTCTATCACATGCTCACAAAGGTTATAGCTTTGGTTCCAATGCATTTCGACATCGTTTGGTGCCTCAAATCACCATTCGAAGTTTCGTAGGGGTATAGTTATAATTTTTACCGAATATCGTAAATTGGGATTTTGAGGTATTCTTGTCTATCACATGCTCACAAAGCTTATGGCTTTGGTTCCAATGTATTCCGACATTGTTTGGTGCCTCAAATCACCATTCAAAGTTTCATACGGGTATAGTTTTAATTTTCACCGAAGATCGTACATTGGGATTTTGTGGTATTGTTGTCTATCACATGCTCACAAAGCTTATGGCTTTGGTTCCAATGCATTCCGACATCGTTTGGTGCCTCAAATCACCATTCAAAGTTTCGTAGGGGTATAGTTGTAATTTTCACCGAAAATCGTACATTGGGATTTTGAGGTATTCTTGTCTATCACATGCTCACAAAGCTTATGGCGTTGGTTCCAATGCATTCCGACATCGTTTGGTCCCTCAAATCACCATTCGTAGTTTCGTATTGGTATAGTTGTAATTTTCACCGAAAATCGTACATTGGGATTTTGAGGCATTCTTGTCTATCACATGCTCACAAAGCTTATAGCTTTGTTTCCAATGCATTCCGACATCGTTTGGTGCCTTAAATCACCATTCGAAGTTTCGTACGGGTATAGTTGTAATTTTTACCAAAAATCGTACGTTGGAATTTTGAGGTATTCTTGACTATCACATGCTCACAAAGCTTATGGCTTTGGTTCCAATGCATTCTGACATCGTTTGGTGCCTCAAATCACCATTGAAGTTTCGTAGGGGTATAGTTGTAATTTTCACCGAAAATCGTACATTGGGATTTTGAGGTATTCTTGTCTATCACATGCTCACAAAGGTTATGGCTTTGGTTCCAATGCATTTCGATATCGTTTGGTGCCTCAAATCAGCATTCGAAGTTTCGTAGGGGTATAGTTGTAATTTTCACCGAAAATCGTACATTAGGATTTTGAGGTATTCTTGTCTATCACATGCTCACAAAGCTTACGGCTTTGGTTCCAATGCATTCCGACATCGTTTGGTAGCTCAAATCACTATTCAAAGTTTCGTAGGGGTATAGTTGTAATTTTCACCGAAAATCGTACATTGGGATTTTGAGGTATTCTTGTTTATCACATGCTCACAAAGCTTATGGCTTTGGTTCCAATGCATTCCGACATCGTTTGGTGCCTCAAATCACCATTCGAAGTTTCGTACGGTTATGTATAGTTGTAATTTTCACCAAAAATCGTACATTGGGATTTGAGGTATTCTTGTCTATCACATGCTCACAAAGCTTATGGCTTTGGTTCCAATGCATTCTGAAATCATTTGGTGCCTCAAATCACCATTCGAAAAGCTTATGGCTTTGGTTCCAATGCATTCCGACATCGTTTGGTGCCTCAAATCACCATTCGTAGTTTCGTTTGGATATAGTTGTAATTTTCACCGAAAATCGTACATTGGGATTTTGAGGTATTCTTGTTTATCACATGCTCACAAAGCTTATGGCTTTGGTTCCAATGCATTCCGACATCGTTTGGTGCCTCAAATCACCATTCGTAGTTTCGTTTGGATATAGTTGTAATTTTCACCGAAAATCGTACATTGGGATTTTGAGGCATTCTTGTCTATCACATGCTCACAAAGCTTATAGCTTTGTTTCCAATGCATTCCGACATCGTTTGGTGCCTCAAATCACCATTCGAAGTTTCGTACTTGTATAGTTGTAATTTTCACCGAAAATGGTACATTGGGATTTAGAGGTATTCTTGTCTATCACATGCTCACAAAGCTTATGGCATTGGTTCCAATGCATTCCGACATCGTTTAGTGCCTCAAATCACCATTCGAAGTTTCGTAGGGGTATAGTTGTAATTTTCACCGAAAATCGTACATTAGGATTTTGAGGTATTCTTGTCTATCACATGCTCACAAAGCTTACGGCTTTGGTTCCAATGCATTCCGACATCGTTTGGTAGCTCAAATCACCATTCAAAGTTTCGTAGGGGTATAGTTGTAATTTTCACCGAAAATCGTACATTGGGATTTTGAGGTATTCTTGTTTATCACATGCTCACAAAGCTTATGGCTTTGGTTCCAATGCATTCCGACATCGTTTGGTGCCTCAAATCACCATTCGAAGTTTCGTACGGGTATGTATCGTTGTAATTTTCACCAAAAATCGTACATTGGGATTTGAGGTATTCTTGTCTATCACATGCTCTAGCTTATGGCTTTGGTTCCAATGCATTCTGACATCATTTGGTGCCTCAAATCACCATTCGAAAAGCTTATGGCTTTGGTTCCAATGCATTTCGACATCGTTTGGTGCCTCAAATCACCATTCGAAGTTTTGTAGGGGTATAGTTGTAATTTTCACCAAAAATCGTACATTGGGATTTTTGGGTATTCTTGTCTATCAGATGCTCACAAAGCTTATGGCTTTGGTTTCATTGCATTCTGACATCGTTTGGTGCCTCAAATCACCATTCAAAGTTTCGTATGGGTATAGTTGTAATTTTCACTGAAAATCGTACATTGGGATTTTGAGGTATTCTTGTCTATCACATGCTCACAAAGCTTATGGCTTTGGTTCCAATGCCTTCCGACATCGTTTGGTGGCTCAAATCACCATTCGAAGTTTCGTACGGGTATAGTTGTAATTTTCACCGAAAATCGTACATTGAGATTTTGAGGTATTCTTGTCTAAAACATGCTCACAAAGCTTATGGCTTTGGTTCCAATGCATTCCGACATCGTTTGGTGCCTCAAATCACCATTCAAAGTTTTGTAGGGGTATAGTTGTAATTTTCACCGAAAATCGTACATTGGAATTTTGAGGTATTCTTGTCTATCACATGCTCACAAAGGTTATAGCTTTGGTTCCAATGCATTTCGACATCGTTTGGTGCCTCAAATCACCATTCGAAGTTTCGTAGGGGTATAGTTATAATTTTTACCGAATATCGTAAATTGGGATTTTGAGGTATTCTTGTCTATCACATGCTCACAAAGCTTATGGCTTTGGTTCCAATGTATTCCGACATTGTTTGGTGCCTCAAATCACCATTCAAAGTTTCATACGGGTATAGTTTTAATTTTCACCGAAGATCGTACATTGGGATTTTGTGGTATTGTTGTCTATCACATGCTCACAAAGCTTATGGCTTTGGTTCCAATGCATTCCGACATCGTTTGGTGCCTCAAATCACCATTCAAAGTTTCGTAGGGGTATAGTTGTAATTTTCACCGAAAATCGTACATTGAGATTTTTAGGTATTCTTGTCTATCACATGCTCACAAAGCTTATGGCGTTGGTTCCAATGCATTCCGACATCGTTTGGTCCCTCAAATCACCATTCGTAGTTTCGTATTGGTATAGTTGTAATTTTCACCGAAAATCGTACATTGGGATTTTGAGGCATTCTTGTCTATCACATGCTCACAAAGCTTATAGCTTTGTTTCCAATGCATTCCGACATCGTTTGGTGCCTTAAATCACCATTCGAAGTTTCGTACTGGTATAGTTGTAATTTTTACCAAAAATCGTACGTTGGAATTTTGAGGTATTCTTGACTATCACATGCTCACAAAGCTTATGGCTTTGGTTCCAATGCATTCTGACATCGTTTGGTGCCTCAAATCACCATTGAAGTTTCGTAGGGGTATAGTTGTAATTTTCACCGAAAATCGTACATTGGGATTTTGAGGTATTCTTGTCTATCACATGCTCACAAAGGTTATGGCTTTGGTTCCAATGCATTTCGATATCGTTTGGTGCCTCAAATCAGCATTCGAAGTTTCGTAGGGGTATAGTTGTAATTTTCACCGAAAATCGTACATTGGGATTTTGAGGTATTCTTGTTTATCACATGCTCACAAAGCTTACGGCTTTGGTTCCAATGCATTCCGACATCGTTTGGTAGCTCAAATCACTATTCAAAGTTTCGTAGGGGTATAGTTGTAATTTTCACCGAAAATCGTACATTGGGATTTTGAGGTATTCTTGTTTATCACATGCTCACAAAGCTTATGGCTTTGGTTCCAATGCATTCCGACATCGTTTGGTGCCTCAAATCACCATTCGAAGTTTCGTACGGTTATGTATAGTTGTAATTTTCACCAAAAATCGTACATTGGGATTTGAGGTATTCTTGTCTATCACATGCTCACAAAGCTTATGGCTTTGGTTCCAATGCATTCTGAAATCATTTGGTGCCTCAAATCACCATTCGAAAAGCTTATGGCTTTGGTTCCAATGCATTCCGACATCGTTTGGTGCCTCAAATCACCATTCGTAGTTTCGTTTGGATATAGTTGTAATTTTCACCGAAAATCGTACATTGGGATTTTGAGGTATTCTTGTTTATCACATGCTCACAAAGCTTATGGCTTTGGTTCCAATGCATTCCGACATCGTTTGGTGCCTCAAATCACCATTCGTAGTTTCGTTTGGATATAGTTGTAATTTTCACCGAAAATCGTACATTGGGATTTTGAGGCATTCTTGTCTATCACATGCTCACAAAGCTTATAGCTTTGTTTCCAATGCATTCCGACATCGTTTGGTGCCTCAAATCACCATTCGAAGTTTCGTACTTGTATAGTTGTAATTTTCACCGAAAATGGTACATTGGGATTTAGAGGTATTCTTGTCTATCACATGCTCACAAAGCTTATGGCATTGGTTCCAATGCATTCCGACATCGTTTAGTGCCTCAAATCACCATTCGAAGTTTCGTAGGGGTATAGTTGTAATTTTCACCGAAAATCGTACATTAGGATTTTGAGGTATTCTTGTCTATCACATGCTCACAAAGCTTACGGCTTTGGTTCCAATGCATTCCGACATCGTTTGGTAGCTCAAATCACCATTCAAAGTTTCGTAGGGGTATAGTTGTAATTTTCACCGAAAATCGTACATTGGGATTTTGAGGTATTCTTGTTTATCACATGCTCACAAAGCTTATGGCTTTGGTTCCAATGCATTCCGACATCGTTTGGTGCCTCAAATCACCATTCGAAGTTTCGTACGGGTATGTATCGTTGTAATTTTCACCAAAAATCGTACATTGGGATTTGAGGTATTCTTGTCTATCACATGCTCTAGCTTATGGCTTTGGTTCCAATGCATTCTGACATCATTTGGTGCCTCAAATCACCATTCGAAAAGCTTATGGCTTTGGTTCCAATGCATTCCGACATCGTTTGGTGCCTCAAATCACCATTCGAAGTTTTGTAGGGGTATAGTTGTAATTTTCACCAAAAATCGTACATTGGGATTTTTGGGTATTCTTGTCTATCAGATGCTCACAAAGCTTATGGCTTTGGTTTCAATGCATTCTGACATCGTTTGGTGCCTCAAATCACCATTCAAAGTTTCGTATGGGTATAGTTGTAATTTTCACTGAAAATCGTACATTGGGATTTTGAGGTATTCTTGTCTATCACATGCTCACAAAGCTTATGGCTTTGGTTCCAATGCCTTCCGACATCGTTTGGTGGCTCAAATCACCATTCGAAGTTTCGTACGGGTATAGTTGTAATTTTCACCGAAAATCGTACATTGAGATTTTGAGGTATTCTTGTCTATAACATGCTCACAAAGCTTATGGCTTTGGTTCCAATGCATTCCGACATCGTTTGGTGCCTCAAATCACCATTCAAAGTTTTGTAGGGGTATAGTTGTAATTTTCACCGAAAATCGTACATTGGAATTTTGAGGTATTCTTGTCTATCACATGCTCACAAAGGTTATAGCTTTGGTTCCAATGCATTTCGACATCGTTTGGTGCCTCAAATCACCATTCGAAGTTTCGTAGGGGTATAGTTATAATTTTTACCGAATATCGTAAATTGGGATTTTGAGGTATTCTTGTCTATCACATGCTCACAAAGCTTATGGCTTTGGTTCCAATGTATTCCGACATTGTTTGGTGCCTCAAATCACCATTCAAAGTTTCATACGGGTATAGTTTTAATTTTCACCGAAGATCGTACATTGGGATTTTGTGGTATTGTTGTCTATCACATGCTCACAAAGCTTATGGCTTTGGTTCCAATGCATTCCGACATCGTTTGGTGCCTCAAATCACCATTCAAAGTTTCGTAGGGGTATAGTTGTAATTTTCACCGAAAATCGTACATTGGGATTTTTAGGTATTCTTGTCTATCACATGCTCACAAAGCTTATGGCGTTGGTTCCAATGCATTCCGACATCGTTTGGTCCCTCAAATCACCATTCGTAGTTTCGTATTGGTATAGTTGTAATTTTCACCGAAAATCGTACATTGGGATTTTGAGGCATTCTTGTCTATCACATGCTCACAAAGCTTATAGCTTTGTTTCCAATGCATTCCGACATCGTTTGGTGCCTTAAATCACCATTCGAAGTTTCGTACGGGTATAGTTGTAATTTTTACCAAAAATCGTACGTTGGAATTTTGAGGTATTCTTGACTATCACATGCTCACAAAGCTTATGGCTTTGGTTCCAATGCATTCTGACATCGTTTGGTGCCTCAAATCACCATTGAAGTTTCGTAGGGGTATAGTTGTAATTTTCACCGAAAATCGTACATTGGGATTTTGAGGTATTCTTGTCTATCACATGCTCACAAAGGTTATGGCTTTGGTTCCAATGCATTTCGATATCGTTTGGTGCCTCAAATCAGCATTCGAAGTTTCGTAGGGGTATAGTTGTAATTTTCACCGAAAATCGTACAATAGGATTTTGAGGTATTCTTGTCTATCACATGCTCACAAAGCTTACGGCTTTGGTTCCAATGCATTCCGACATCGTTTGGTAGCTCAAATCACTATTCAAAGTTTCGTAGGGGTATAGTTGTAATTTTCACCGAAAATCGTACATTGGGATTTTGAGGTATTCTTGTTTATCACATGCTCACAAAGCTTATGGCTTTGGTTCCAATGCATTCCGACATCGTTTGGTGCCTCAAATCACCATTCGAAGTTTCGTACGGGTATGTATAGTTGTAATTTTCACCAAAAATCGTACATTGGGATTTGAGGTATTCTTATCTATCACATGCTCACAAAGCTTATGGCTTTGGTTCCAATGCATTCTGAAATCATTTGGTGCCTCAAATCACCATTCGAAAAGCTTATGGCTTTGGTTCCAATGCATTCCGACATCGTTTGGTGCCTCAAATCACCATTCGTAGTTTCGTTTGGATATAGTTGTAATTTTCACCGAAAATCGTACATTGGGATTTTGAGGCATTCTTGTCTATCACATGCTCACAAAGCTTATAGCTTTGTTTCCAATGCATTCCGACATCGTTTGGTGCCTCAAATCACCATTCGAAGTTTCGTACGGGTATAGTTGTAATTTTCACCGAAAATGGTACATTGGGATTTAGAGGTATTCTTGTCTATCACATGCTCACAAAGCTTATGGCATTGGTTCCAATGCATTCCGACATCGTTTAGTGCCTCAAATCACCATTCGAAGTTTTGTAGGGGTATAGTTGTAATTTTTACCAAAAATCGTGCATTGGGATTTTGAGCTATTCTTGTCTATCACATGCTCACAAAGCTTACGGCTTTGGTTCCAATGCATTCCGACATCGTTTGGTAGCTCAAATCACCATTCAAAGTTTCGTAGGGGTATAGTTGTAATTTTCACCGAAAATCGTACATTGGGATTTTGAGGTATTCTTGTTTATCACATGCTCACAAAGCTTATGGCTTTGGTTCCAATGCATTCCGACATCGTTTGGTGCCTCAAATCACCATTCGAAGTTTCGTACGGGTATGTATAGTTGTAATTTTCACCAAAAATCGTACATTGGGATTTGAGGTATTCTTGTCTATCACATGCTCTAGCTTATGGCTTTGGTTCCAATGCATTCTGACATCATTTGGTGCCTCAAATCACCATTCGAAAAGCTTATGGCTTTGGTTCCAATGCATTCCGACATCGTTTGGTGCCTCAAATCACCATTCGAAGTTTTGTAGGGGGTATAGTTGTAATTTTCACCAAAAATCGTACATTGTGATTTTTGGGTATTCTTGTCTATCACATGCTCACAAAGCTTATGGCTTTTGTTTCAATGCATTCCGACATCGTTTGGTAGCTCAAATCACCATTCAAAGTTTCGTAGGGGTATAGTTGTAATTTTCACCGAAAATCGTACATTGGGATTTTGAGGTATTCTTGTTTATCACATGCTCACAAAGCTTATGGCTTTGGTTCCAATGCATTCCGACATCGTTTGGTGCCTCAAATCACCATTCGAAGTTTCGTACGGGTATGTATAGTTGTAATTTTCACCAAAAATCGTACATTGGGATTTGAGGTATTCTTGTCTATCACATGCTCTAGCTTATGGCTTTGGTTCCAATGCATTCTGACATCATTTGGTGCCTCAAATCACCATTCGAAAAGCTTATGGCTTTGGTTCCAATGCATTCCGACATCGTTTGGTGCCTCAAATCACCATTCGAAGTTTTGTAGGGGGTATAGTTGTAATTTTCACCAAAAATCGTACATTGGGATTTGAGGTATTCTTATCTATCACATGCTCACAAAGCTTATGGCTTTGGTTCCAATGCATTCTGAAATCATTTGGTGCCTCAAATCACCATTCGAAAAGCTTATGGCTTTGGTTCCAATGCATTCCGACATCGTTTGGTGCCTCAAATCACCATTCGTAGTTTCGTTTGGATATAGTTGTAATTTTCACCGAAAATCGTACATTGGGATTTTGAGGCATTCTTGTCTATCACATGCTCACAAAGCTTATAGCTTTGTTTCCAATGCATTCCGACATCGTTTGGTGCCTCAAATCACCATTCGAAGTTTCGTACGGGTATAGTTGTAATTTTCACCGAAAATGGTACATTGGGATTTAGAGGTATTCTTGTCTATCACATGCTCACAAAGCTTATGGCATTGGTTCCAATGCATTCCGACATCGTTTAGTGCCTCAAATCACCATTCGAAGTTTTGTAGGGGTATAGTTGTAATTTTTACCAAAAATCGTGCATTGGGATTTTGAGCTATTCTTGTCTATCACATGCTCACAAAGCTTACGGCTTTGGTTCCAATGCATTCCGACATCGTTTGGTAGCTCAAATCACCATTCAAAGTTTCGTAGGGGTATAGTTGTAATTTTCACCGAAAATCGTACATTGGGATTTTGAGGTATTCTTGTTTATCACATGCTCACAAAGCTTATGGCTTTGGTTCCAATGCATTCCGACATCGTTTGGTGCCTCAAATCACCATTCGAAGTTTCGTACGGGTATGTATAGTTGTAATTTTCACCAAAAATCGTACATTGGGATTTGAGGTATTCTTGTCTATCACATGCTCTAGCTTATGGCTTTGGTTCCAATGCATTCTGACATCATTTGGTGCCTCAAATCACCATTCGAAAAGCTTATGGCTTTGGTTCCAATGCATTCCGACATCGTTTGGTGCCTCAAATCACCATTCGAAGTTTTGTAGGGGGTATAGTTGTAATTTTCACCAAAAATCGTACATTGTGATTTTTGGGTATTCTTGTCTATCACATGCTCACAAAGCTTATGGCTTTTGTTTCAATGCATTCTGACATCGTTTGGTGCCTCAAATCACCATTCAAAGTTTCGTATGGGTATAGTTGTAATTTTCACTGAAAATCGTACATTGGGATTTTGAGGTATTCTTGTCTATCACATGCTCACAAAGCTTATGGCTTTGGTTCCAATGCCTTCCGACATCGTTTGGTGGCTCAAATCACCATTCGAAGTTTCGTACGGGTATAGTTGTAATTTTCACCGAAAATCGTACATTGGGATTTTGAGATATTCTTGTCTATAACATGCTCACAAAGCTTATGGCTTTGGTTCCAATGCATTCCGACATCGTTTGGTGCCTCAAATCACCATTCAAAGTTTTGTAGGGGTATAGTTGTAATTTTCACCGAAAATCGTACATTGGGATTTTGAGGTATTCTTGTCTATCACATGCTCAGAAAGGTTATAGCTTTGGTTCCAATGCATTTCGACATCGTTTGGTGCCTCAAATCACCATTCGAAGTTTCGTAGGGGTATAGTTATAATTTTACCGAATATCGTAAATTGGGATTTTGAGGTATTCTTGTCTATCACATGCTCACAAAGCTTATGACTTTGGTTCCAATGTATTCCGACATTGTTTGGTGCCTCAAATCACCATTCAAAGTTTCATACGGGTATAGTTTTAATTTTCACCGAAGATCGTACATTGGGATTTTGTGGTATTGTTGTCTATCACATGCTCACAAAGCTTATGGCTTTGGTTCCAATGCATTCCGACATCGTTTGGTGCCTCAAATCACCATTCAAAGTTTCGTAGGGGTATAGTTGTAATTTTCACCGAAAATCGTACATTGGGATTTTGAGGTATTCTTGTCTATCACATGCTCACAAAGCTTATGGCGTTGGTTCCAATGCATTCCGACATCGTTTGGTCCCTCAAATCACCATTCGTAGTTTCGTATTGGTATAGTTGTAATTTTCACCGAAAATCGTACATTGGGATTTTGAGGCATTCTTGTCTATCACATGCTCACAAAGCTTATAGCTTTGTTTCCAATGCATTCCGACATCGTTTGGTGCCTCAAATCACCATTCGAAGTTTCGTACGGGTATAGTTGTAATTTTCACCGAAAATCGTACATTGGGATTTTGAGGTATTCTTGTCTATCACATGCTCACAAAGCTTATGGCATTGGTTCCAATGCATTCCGACATCGTTTAGTGCCTCAAATCACCATTCGAAGTTTCGTACGGGTATAGTTGTAATTTTCACCGAATATCGTAAATTGGGATTTTGAGGTATTCTTGTCTATCACATGCTCACAAAGCTTGTGGCTTTGGTTCCAATGCATTCCGACATCGTTTGGTGCCCCAAATCACCATTCGAAGTTTCGTAGGGGTATAGTTGTAATTTTCACCGAAAATTGTACATTGGGATTTTGAGGTATTCTTGTCTATCACATGCTCACAAAGCTTATGGCTTTGGTTCCAATGCATTCCGACATCGTTTGGTGCCTCAAATCACCATTCGAAGTTTCGTAGGGGTATAGTTGTAATTTTCACCGAAAATCGTACATTGGGATTTTGAAGTATTCTTGTCTATCACAGGCTCAAAAAGTTTATGGCTTTGGTTCCAATGCATTGCGACATCGTTTGGTGCCACAAATCACCATTCGAAGTTTCGTACGGGTATGTATAATTGTAATATTCACCAAAAATCGTACATTGGGATTTTGAGGTATTCTTGTCTATCACATGCTCACAAAGGTTATGGCTTTGGTTCCAATGCATTTCGACATCGTTTGGTGCCTCAAATCACCTTTCAAAGTTTCGTAGGGGTATAGTTGTAATTTTCACCGAAAATCGTACATTGGGATTTTGAGCTATTCTTGTCTATCACATGCTCACAAAGCTTATGGCTTTGGTTCCAATGCATTCCGACATCGTTTGGTGCCTCAAATCACCATTCGTAGTTTCGTTTGGGTATAGTTGTAATTTTCATAAGACGTTTCTCTCTCTAGGAAAAATGCTCTCACTTCTCTCTAGATTTTTTTGAGTTTTTGATAGTCCCATGGCTAATTCATCATCTAGTTTTGGTTCTTTATCATCTACAGCCATCATACATACCAATTCGCCTTTACTACAACATTTCTCACCAGATTTTGATCAAATTACAAAAAGATTACCCTCTTTTGAAAATGATTTCAAAATTCCAGATTTTTTGAATCTTGTTGAACGTGTTGAAGGTCTTAATGATCCCAAGATTACGAGATCCATTGTTGCTGATAGAGATGAGAACGAATCACCTACATCGTTCTCTCCCATTTCAACAAAATTTGCTGGAGTTATTGCATCACCAATTCTTTTACGTGAAAAGTGGCACAATGGGGCTAAACAAGGAAAGCTGAATTCATCAATGGAGGAGACGAGGAACTCGACTGAATGCGAAATGATTGTTGATAATTTTAATTCATCCATGGAGGCACAAGAGAAAATTAGGGTTGCTGAAATGCCTAGGGTTCAAATGGTGGCCGCTCCAAATAAGGAAGGGATTATGCCAGATTTGATGTTGACTTACCATCCAAATATTACGGCTGCTGGATCTCCAAGGGCTGCAGCCACGTTTTTGAATGAAAAATTGGATGAATATTCAAAGGAAAATGGGATAAAGACTGAAATTGATGCAATAACACCCCCAGGTATGCAAACGAATTCATCCCAAATTTTTATTGGTAACATCATGCTCGACACGAATGATAAGCCCGGAAAACCCCCTTTCTTATCATCAACAAGACGAACACTCAAATACATAAAACCAGAAACCATTAATGGAGAAGTGTTTGTCAAACCTACACGTGAAATGGCTCTAAACGGAATGAAAAAATGGGAGACAACGGCTGTTGGCTATTTTCTTGGAAAGAGAATTTCGTATATGGCTGTAAAGAGATATGTAATGTCAGTTTGGAAGGGACTTACGGAGGTGAAAGCAAATTCAAATGGATTCTTTTTCTTTAAATTTGAATCGATCACCCACATGATGAATGTCATTGAAGGAGGGCCATGGCTATATGCTGGACAGCCCCTATTCCTTGAACGATGGAAAGAGGGTATGTACCTTGAGAGACAAAACCATAAGGAAGTGCCTATATGGGTGAAATTCCGAAATATACCAATGGAATACTGGACGGAGGAGGGTTTAAGCATGGTGGCCAGCTCGGTAGGGCGTCCTCTCTACATGGATGCTTTTACATGTACAATGGAGAGAATGGATTATGCTCGTGTTTGTGTGATAGTGGACGTCCATTCAAAGTTTAAGGACCACATGTTTATACTATTACCATCAGATTCGGGAGAGTATAATGGGTCTCGGAAGGTGCTTATTGAATATGAATGGAAACCACCATATTGTTCGTTGTGCAGCTCCTTTGGACATAAAGCGGGAGAATGTCAATTAGCAAAGAAGGTGGAGCAACGACAAAAACCAGTCCATATCTATGTTCCCAAACCTCGGCAAGAAGGTGAATGGATAAAACCAAAGCATACCGCTAAAAAATTAAATCTGAAAGAACAAGATGACGAGATGGAAAACATGGTGAAAGAGGTAATTTCTTCTCCTAGGAGGTACAATAAGCAGCGAGATATCACTCATGGGAAAGATGGTATGGTAGACATGAACCCATTTGACATATTGGGTATACTTGATGTGGATTCTATAAATGAACCGCGACATGTTGCTGGGAAAAATACTAGGGGCCCTATACAAGCAGCCCCCGTCAATGGTGATAAATGATTCCTATTGCATGTTGGAATGTCCGTGGTCTAAATAAAATAGACCACAAGCAAGCTGCCCGTGAGCTCATTTCTACGTACAATATTCGGGTATGTGCTTTTATTGAAACTAGAGTTGATAATCGCAATGCGGTGTCTATATGTAGCTGGATACAATCTCGATGGAGTTGGTATACAGATTATACCTATGGCCCTGGGAATAGAATATGGGTTGGTTGGGATACAACAACAGCCAATGTAGACATATTAGGAGGCAATGAACAAATTGTAAATTGTAAAATCACGGTTATTGAGGATCACACGGAGTTCTTTATCTCTTTTGTATATGGACTCAATACTATAGGGGAACGACGTGATCTATGGGATGAGATAATTCACATTTCTGAATTAAGAGTCAATGATGCTTGGGCTGTAATGGGTGATTTTAATGCCATTATTGATGGTAGTGAGGTGTTGGGTGGCCGGGATACCGAGGAGATTAATGATGAGTTCCAAGCGTGTCTATCCGCTTCGGATCTTATAACTTTACCAATGATGGGTCCATGGTATTCATGGTCTAACAAACAAGGGGGTTCAGCCATGATTAGAAAGCGATTGGACAGGGTGGTAGCCAACCCTACATGGTATGTAAAAGCTCCCAACACGATGTATATATGCAGCCCACCGAAGACATCGGATCATTCAGCAATAATCATTCCTGGTGCATCGGTGACGAGAGGTAACAACAATTGGTTCCGATTTGACAACTTTCTTGCGGATGATCCGGGATTTCTTTCTACCGTAGAGAGAATATGGAGGCATCATATTCATGGTGTGCCCCTATACGCAGTAATGTGCAAACTCAAGGCACTTAAACCTATATTTAGAGAGCTGCGGAGACATAAAGGAAATTTGAGAGTCAATGTTGAAGAGGCGAGCCACTTCCTTGAAATGGTCCAAAGATTCGTAAATGATCTCCCTGACTTTGAACCATTAGCATCACTTGAAAAGAGATGCCGATTACTTTACTCTAAGGCGGTAAGTAATGAGCAGTCCTATCTCCAACAACGAGCTAAAGTGGAATGGTTGAAGCATGGTGATCAATGCACGTCTTTCTTCTTTAGACGTATGGCTGTTCAACGAGCTAGGTCACGTATCATAAAGATTGAAGGGGAAAATGGGGAAGTAGTAGATGAGCCACTTCTAGTGCGACGTGAAATAGTAGGTTTCTATCAAAAGCTGCTCGGCACCTCACTTGAACCGGATGTGGGTGAAGGCTCCCTTTCTCCCTTCATCCACAAAAGACTATCGAGTGAAAATGCTGAATATATGGTGCGTCCGGTAACTCATGAAGAAATCAAGAATGTCATCTTTGGATTTAAAGATAACAAAGCACCAGGACCTGATGGATATAACTCACTCTTCTTCAAACGGGCATGGAGATTAATAGGGGAGGAAGTTTCATATGCAATTCAAAATTTTTTCCGGACGGGGCAGCTCCTTAAACAGGTGAACTCCACTATCATTTCCTTAATCCCTAAAGTTGAATCACCTAAACACCCCAAAGACTTCAGGCCAATATCGTGTTGCAACGTCCTTTACAAGGTAATCTCCAAGATTATGACTAACCGTATGTGTGAATTCCTGGATGGCTTGGTAGATAAAACCCAAACAGCCTTTGTTGCTGGGAGACGAATTAGTGATAACGTCCTCTTAGCCCAAGAGCTACTGCATGGCTACAATCAAAAAAACCTCCCGGGACGATGTTCATTTAAAGTGGACCTTATGAAGGCCTATGATACAGTTGAGTGGAGTTTTGTGCTCGAGATGCTAAAAACTATGAACTTTCACCCAACCTTCATTAGATGGATTCGAGAGTGCATTACCTCTCCCTCCTTTTCGATTAACATTAATGGGGCTGTCGAGGGTTATTTTAGAGGGAAGAGAGGTCTTCGACAAGGGGACCCCATATCCCCGTATCTTTTTGTCCTTGTTATGGAAGTGCTGCATGGTATCATGACTAAATGCATTGCTTCAGAACCGCGATTCCGGTACCATTGGAAATGCAAGAAAACAAAACTGTTAATGTTAAGTTTTGCTGATGACCTTCTACTTTTTTGTAATGCCGATCAAGTTTCTATCAACACTATAAAAACAGGTATCGAGCTCTTTGGGAATCTATCGGGTCTAAAGGCTAACCCAGCTATGAGTAATATGTTCATATCGAAGCAAGCGATACATGAAGGAGATACACTACGAAACATTGTGGGATTTTCGATCGGAACCTTACCAGTACGATATCTAGGAGTGCCTCTCATTACATCTAAACTTACCATAGCAGATTGTAAACCCCTACATGTGTATTGTCATCACTACATGTGTATTGGGCAGGTATGTTTATACTCCCTAAATCTATACTGCATAGCATCGAGGCCAAATGTAGACGATTCCTTTGGTATGGAGATAGGGAGACGGGATACTCTAAAGTTGGATGGGGAACGGTATGCTTGACTCGATCGGAAGGTGGCCTTGGCATTACTCCGCTTCTTCCACAAAACCAGGCGCTCATGCTCAAACATATATGGACATTGGTAGTAGATGATGGTACCTCTGTTTGGGTTGAATGGGTAAAAGAGAACAGATTGAGGGTGGAGTCATTTTGGACCATAACAATACCGAGTTCATGCCCTTGGAGCTGGAGACAACTTCTTAAACTTAGGCCATTGATTCAGCATGTTTTTCGATACCACGTCGGTAATGGGGAAAATTTCATGCTTTGGCGTGACCCATGGCACCCCGATGGCCTACTTGGACACAAATACCCGATGGGGCCTCTTATCACAGGAATTCCAATTGATGCTAAGTTAGCTAATGTGATACAAGAGGGACAATGGAGGTGGCCATCAAGCACACGTTTCGAGATTCAAAGGATCATGGAGTCTCTTCCCACAATTCATGCACATCGGAATGATTGGGTTTCTTGGAAACTCACTAAATCGGGGAGATTCACTACCAAATCAGCTTTATCCATATTTAGGAGAGAGTCTCCAAAGACTACTTGGGCTGCATTACTCCACGGACCAGGAAAGATACCCCGCCACCTTTTCATACTTTGGTTAGCCATTCGAGAAAGATTACCTATGAGGGAAAACCCATGGATTGGGAATGGTGAATCAACATGTGTATTGTGCACCAACAATATCATTGAAGACCACAATCATTTGTTCTTTGATTGTACATTTTCCAAGAGCTGCATTGCTATACTCCATCGTGAGGTCAAGTTCAAATGGCCGAGTGTAACTTGGACTATGGGCATCCAGTGGGCTGCCCGGACACTAAGAGGAAGACACTTAATCAATGGGGCGTATCGTATACTTCTTTCCACATTAGTGTACATGATATGGAATGAACGTAATAGAAGAATTTTCGAGCACAAGGAGAGCTCCCCGGAGGTGGTAACAAACCGTATCATAAATACAGTTCGTGATAGACTGCTCACAAAGCTTGTGGCTTTGGTTCCAATGCATTCCGACATCGTTTGGTGCCCCAAATCACCATTCGAAGTTTCGTAGGGGTATAGTTGTAATTTTCACCGAAAATTGTACATTGGGATTTTGAGGTATTCTTGTCTATCACATGCTCACAAAGCTTATGGCTTTGGTTCCAATGCATTCCGACATCGTTTGGTGCCTCAAATCACCATTCGAAGTTTCGTAGGGGTATAGTTGTAATTTTCACCAAAAATCGTACATTGGGATTTTGAGGTATTCTTGTCTATCACATGCTCACAAAGGCTGTGGCTTTGGTTCCAATGCATTTCGACATCGTTTGGTGCCTCAAATCACCATTCAAAGTTTAGTAGGGGTATAGTTGTAATTTTCTCCGAAAATCGTACATTGGGATTTTGAGGTATTCTTGTCTATCACATGCTCACAAAGCTTATGGCTTTGGTTCCAATACATTCCAACATAGTTTGGTGCCTCAAATCACCATTCGAAGTTTCGTAGGGGTATGGTTGTAATTTTCACCGAAAATCGTACATTGGTATTTTGAGGTATTCTTGTCTATCACATGCTCACAAAGCTTATGGCTTTGGTTCCAATGCGAATCTGACATCGTTTGGTGCCTCAAATCACCATTCGAAGTTTCGTAGGGGTGTATATTTGTAATTTTCACCGAAAATCGTACATTGGGATTTTGAGGTATTCTTGACTATCACATGCTCACAAAGGTTATGGCTTTGGTTCCAATGCATTCCGACATCGTTTGGTGCCTCAAATCACCATTCGAAGTTTCGTACGGGTATAGTTGTAATTTTCACCAAAAATCGTACAAAGGGATTTTGAGGTATTCTTGTCTACCACATGCTCACAAAGCTTATGGCTTTGGTTCCAATGCATTCCGACATCGTTTGGTGCCCCAAATCACCATTCGTAGTTTTGTAGGGGTATAGTTGTAATTTTCAGCGAAGATCGTACATTGGGATTTTGAGGTATTCTTGTCTATCACATGCTCACAAAGCTTATGGCTTTGGTTCCAATACATTTCGACATAGTTTGGTGCCTCAAATGACCATTCGAAGTTTCGTAGGGGTATGGTTGTAATTTTCACCGAAAATCGTACATTGGTATTTTGAGGTATTCTTGTCTATCACATGCTCACAAAGCTTATGGCTTTGGTTCCAATGCGAATCTGACATCGTTTGGTGCCTCAAATCACCATTTGAAGTTTCGTAGGGGTGTATAGTTGTAATTTTCACCGAAAATCGTACATTGGGATTTTGAGGTATTCTTGACTATCACATGCTCACAAAGGTTATGGCTTTGGTTCCAATGCATTTCGACATCGTTTGGTGCCACAAATCACCATTCGAAGTTTCGTAGGGGTATAGTTTTAATTTTCACCGAAAATCGTACATTGGGCTTTTGAGGTATTCTTGTCTATCACATGCTCACAAAGCTTATGGCTTTGGTTCCAATGCATTCCGACATCGTTTGGTGCCTCAAATCACCATTCAAAGTTTCGTTGGGGTATAGTTGTAATTTTCACCGAAAATCGTACATTGGGATTTTGAGGTATTCTTGTCTATCACATGCTCACAAAGCTTATGGCTTTGGTTCCAATGCATTCCGACATCGTTTGGTGCCTCAATCACCATTCAAAGTTTCGTTGGGGTATAGTTGTAATTTTCACCGAAAATCGTACATTGGATTTTTAGGTATTCTTGTCTATCACATGCTCACAAAGCTTATCGCTTTGGTTCCAATGCATTCCGACATCGTTTGGTGCCTCAAATCACCATTCGAAGTTTCGTACGGGTATAGTTGTAATTTTCAGCGAAAATAGTACATTGAGATTTTGAGGTATTCTTGTCTATCACATGCTCACAAAGCTTATGGCTTTGGTTCCAATGCATTCCAACATCGTTTGGTGCCTCAAATCACCATTCGAAGTTTTGGTACGGGTATAGTTGTAATTTTACCGAAAATCGTACATTGGAATTTTGAGGTATTCTTGTGCATCACATGCTCACAAAGCGTATGGCTTTGGTTCCAATGCATTCCGACATCGTTTGGTGCCTCAAATCACCATTCGAAGTTTCGTACGGGTATAGTTGTAATTTTCACCGAAAATCGTACAAAGGGATTTTGAGGTATTCTTGTCTATCACATGCTCACAAAGCTTATGGCTTTGGTTCAAATGCATTCCGACATCGTTTGGTGCCTCAAATCACCATTCGAAGTTTCGTACGGGTATGAATAGTTGTAATTTTCACCAAAAATCGTACATTGGGATTTTGTGGTATTCTTGTCTATCACATGCTTACAAAGCTTATGGCTTTGGTTCCAATGCATTCTGACATCGTTTGGTGCCTCAAATCACCATTCGAAGTTTCGTACGGGTATAGTTGTAATTTTCACCGAAAATGGTACATTGGGATTTTGAGGTATTCTTGTCTATCACATACTCACAAAGCTTATGGCATTGGTTCCAATGCATTCCGACATCGTTTAGTGCCTCAAATCACCATTCGAAGTTTCGTAGGGGTATAGTTGTAATTTCACCGAAAATCGTACATTGGGTTTTTGAGGTATTCTTGTCTATCACATGCTCACAAAGCTTATGGCTTTGGTTCCAATGCATCCCGACATCGTTTGGTGCCTCAAATCACCATTCGAAGATTCATAGGGGTAGGTATTCTTGTCTATCACATGCTCACAAAGCTTGTGGCTTTGGTTCCAATGCATTCCGACATCGTTTAGTGCCCCAAATCACCATTCGAAGTTTCGTAGGGGTATAGTTGTAATTTTCACCGATAATTGTACATTGGGATTTTGAGGTATTCTTGTCTATCACATGCTCACAAAGCTTATGGCTTTGGTTCCAATGCATTCCGACATCGTTTGGTGCCTCAAATCACCATTCGAAGTTTCGTAGGGGTATAGTTGTAATTTTCACCGAAAATCGTACATTGGGATTTTGAAGTATTTTTGTCTATCACAAGCTCAAAAAGTTTATGGCTTTGGTTCCAATGCATTGCGACATCGTTTGGTGCCACAAATCACCATTCGAAATTTCGTACGGGTATGTATAGTTGTAATTTTCACCAAAAATCGTACATTGGGATTTTGAGGTATTCTTGTCTATCACATGCTCACAAAGGCTATGGCTTTGGTTCCAATGCATTTCGACATCGTTTGGTGCCTCAAATCACCATTCGAAGATTCATAGGGGTAGGTATTCTTGTCTATCACATGCTCACAAAGCTTGTGGCTTTGGTTCCAATGCATTCCGACATCGTTTAGTGCCTCAAATCACCATTCGAAGTTTCGTAGGGGTATAGTTGTAATTTCACCGAAAATCGTACATTGGGTTTTTGAGGTATTCTTGTCTATCACATGCTCACAAAGCTTATGGCTTTGGTTCCAATGCATTCCGACATCGTTTGGTGCCTCAAATCACCATTCGTAGTTTCGTTTGGGTATAGTTGTAATTTTCACCGAAAATCGTACATTGGGATTTTGAGGCATTCTTGTCTATCACATGCTCACAAAGCTTATAGCTTTGTTTCCAATGCATTCCGACATCGTTTGGTGCCTCAAATCACCATTCGAAGTTTCGTACGGGTATAGTTGTAATTTTCACCGAAAATGGTACATTGGGATTTTGAGGTATTCTTGTCTATCACATACTCACAAAGCTTATGGCATTGGTTCCAATGCATTCCGACATCGTTTAGTGCCTCAAATCACCATTCGAAGTTTCGTAGGGGTATAGTTGTAATTTCACCGAAAATCGTACATTGGGTTTTTGAGGTATTCTTGTCTATCACATGCTCACAAAGCTTATGGCTTTGGTTCCAATGCATCCCGACATCGTTTGGTGCCTCAAATCACCATTCGAAGATTCATAGGGGTAGGTATTCTTGTCTATCACATGCTCACAAAGCTTGTGGCTTTGGTTCCAATGCATTCCGACATCGTTTAGTGCCCCAAATCACCATTCGAAGTTTCGTAGGGGTATAGTTGTAATTTTCACCGAAAATTGTACATTGGGATTTTGAGGTATTCTTGTCTATCACATGCTCACAAAGCTTATGGCTTTGGTTCCAATGCATTCCGACATCGTTTGGTGCCTCAAATCACGATTCGAAGTTTCGTAGGGGTATAGTTGTAATTTTCACCGAAAATCGTACATTGGGATTTTGAAGTATTTTTGTCTATCACAAGCTCAAAAAGTTTATGGCTTTGGTTCCAATGCATTGCGACATCGTTTGGTGCCACAAATCACCATTCGAAATTTCGTACGGGTATGTATAGTTGTAATTTTCACCAAAAATCGTACATTGGGATTTTGAGGTATTCTTGTCTATCACATGCTCACAAAGGCTATGGCTTTGGTTCCAATGCATTTCGACATCGTTTGGTGCCTCAAATCACCATTCAAAGTTTAGTAGGGGTATAGTTGTAATTTTCTCCGAAAATCGTACATTGGGATTTTGAGGTATTCTTGTCTATCACATGCTCACAAATCTTATGGCTTTGGTTCCAATACATTCCGACATAGTTTGGTGCCTCAAATCACCATTCGAAGTTTCGTAGGGGTATGGTTGTAATTTTCACCGAAAATCGTACATTGGTATTTTGAGGTATTCTTGTCTATCACATGCTCACAAAGCTTATGGATTTGGTTCCAATGCGAATCTGACATCGTTTGGTGCCTCAAATCACCATTCGAAGTTTCGTAGGGGTGTATAGTTGTAATTTTCACCGAAAATCGTACATTGAGATTTTGAGGTATTCTTGACTATCACATGCTCACAAAGGTTATGGCTTTGGTTCCAATGCATTCCGACATCGTTTGGTGCCTCAAATCACCATTCGAAGTTTCGTACGGGTATAGTTGTAATTTTCACCAAAAATCGTACATTGGGATTTTGAGGTATTCTTGTCTATCACATGCTCACAAAGCTTATGGCATTGGTTCCAATGCATTCCGACATCGTTTAGTGCCTCAAATCACCATTCGAAGTTTCGTAGGGGTATAGTTGTAATTTCACCGAAAATCGTACATTGGGTTTTTGAGGTATTCTTGTCTATCACATGCTCACAAAGCTTATGGCTTTGGTTCCAATGCATTCCGACATCGTTTGGTGCCTCAAATCACCATTCGAAGATTCATAGGGGTAGGTATTCTTGTCTATCACATGCTCACAAAGCTTGTGGCTTGGGTTCCAATGCATTCCGACATCGTTTAGTGCCTCAAATCACCATTCGAAGTTTCGTAGGGGTATAGTTGTAATTTCACCGAAAATTGTACATTGGTTTTTGAGGTATTCTTGTCTATCACATGCTCACAAAGCTTATGGCTTTGGTTCCAATGCATTCCGACATCGTTTGGTGCCTCAAATCACCATTCGTAGTTTCGTTTGGGTATAGTTGTAATTTTCACCGAAAATCGTACATTGGGATTTTGAGGCATTCTTGTCTATCACATGCTCACAAAGCTTATAGCTTTGTTTCCAATGCATTCCGACATCGTTTGGTGCCTCAAATCACCATTCGAAGTTTCGTACGGGTATAGTTGTAATTTTCACCGAAAATGGTACATTGGGATTTTGAGGTATTCTTGTCTATCACATACTCACAAAGCTTATGGCATTGGTTCCAATGCATTCCGACATCGTTTAGTGCCTCAAATCACCATTCGAAGTTTCGTAGGGGTATAGTTGTAATTTCACCGAAAATCGTACATTGGGTTTTTGAGGTATTCTTGTCTATCACATGCTCACAAAGCTTATGGCTTTGGTTCCAATGCATTCCGACATCGTTTGGTGCCTCAAATCACCATTCGAAGATTCATAGGGGTAGGTATTCTTGTCTATCACATGCTCACAAAGCTTGTGGCTTTGGTTCCAATGCATTCCGACATCGTTTAGTGCCCCAAATCACCATTCGAAGTTTCGTAGGGGTATAGTTGTAATTTTCACCGAAAATTGTACATTGGGATTTTGAGGTATTCTTGTCTATCACATGCTCACAAAGCTTATGGCTTTGGTTCCAATGCATTCCGACATCGTTTGGTGGCTCAAATCACCATTCGAAGTTTCGTAGGGGTATAGTTGTAATTTTCACCGAAAATCGTACATTGGGATTTTGAAGTATTTTTGTCTATCACAAGCTCAAAAAGTTTATGGCTTTGGTTCCAATGCATTGCGACATCGTTTGGTGCCACAAATCACCATTCGAAATTTCGTACGGGTATGTATAGTTGTAATTTTCACCAAAAATCGTACATTGGGATTTTGAGGTATTCTTGTCTATCACATGCTCACAAAGGCTATGGCTTTGGTTCCAATGCATTTCGACATCGTTTGGTGCCTCAAATCACCATTCAAAGTTTAGTAGGGGTATAGTTGTAATTTTTTCCGAAAATCGTACATTGGGATTTTGAGGTATTCTTGTCTATCACATGCTCACAAAGCTTATGGCTTTGGTTCCAATACATTCCGACATAGTTTGGTGCCTCAAATCACCATTCGAAGTTTCGTAGGGGTATGGTTGTAATTTTCACCGAAAATCGTACATTGGTATTTTGAGGTATTCTTGTCTATCACATGCTCACAAAGCTTATGGATTTGGTTCCAATGCGAATCTGACATCGTTTGGTGCCTCAAATCACCATTCGAAGTTTCGTAGGGGTGTATAGTTGTAATTTTCACCGAAAATCGTACATTGAGATTTTGAGGTATTCTTGACTATCACATGCTCACAAAGGTTATGGCTTTGGTTCCAATGCATTCCGACATCGTTTGGTGCCTCAAATCACCATTCGAAGTTTCGTACGGGTATAGTTGTAATTTTCACCAAAAATCGTACAAAGGGATTTTGAGGTATTCTTGTCTATCACATGCTCACAAAGCTTATGGCTTTGGTTCCAATGCATTCCGACATCGTTTGGTGCCCCAAATCACCATTCGTAGTTTTGTAGGGGTATAGTTGTAATTTTCAGCAAAGATCGTACATTGGGATTTTGAGGTATTCTTGTCTATCACATGCTCACAAAGCTTATGGCTTTGGTTCCAATACATTCCGACATAGTTTGGTGCCTCAAATCACCATTCGAAGTTTCGTAGGGGTTTGGTTGTAATTTTCACCGAAAATCGTACATTGGTATTTTGAGGTATTCTTGTCTATCACATGCTCACAAAGCTTATGGCTTTGGTTCCAATGCGAATCTGACATCGTTTGGTGCCTCAAATCACCATTCGAAGTTTCGTAGGGGTGTATAGTTGTAATTTTCACCGAAAATCGTACATTGAGATTTTGAGGTATTCTTGACTATCACATGCTCACAAAGGTTATGGCTTTGGTTCCAATGCATTCCGACATCGTTTGGTGCCTCAAATCACCATTCGAAGTTTCGTACGGGTATAGTTGTAATTTTCACCAAAAATCGTACAAAGGGATTTTGAGGTATTCTTGTCTATCACATGCTCACAAAGCTTATGGCTTTGGTTCCAATGCATTCCGACATCGTTTGGTGCCCCAAATCACCATTCGTAGTTTTGTAGGGGTATAGTTGTAATTTTCAGCAAAGATCGTACATTGGGATTTTGAGGTATTCTTGTCTATCACATGCTCACAAAGCTTATGGCTTTGGTTCCAATACATTCCGACATAGTTTGGTGCCTCAAATCACCATTCGAAGTTTCGTAGGGGTTTGGTTGTAATTTTCACCGAAAATCGTACATTGGTATTTTGAGGTATTCTTGTCTATCACATGCTCACAAAGCTTATGGCTTTGGTTCCAATGCGAATCTGACATCGTTTGGTGCCTCAAATCACCATTCGAAGTTTCGTAGGGGTGTATAGTTGTAATTTTCACCGAAAATCGTACATTGGGATTTTGAGGTATTCTTGACTATCACATGCTCACAAAGGTTATGGCTTTGGTTCCAATGCATTTCGACATCGTTTGGTGCCACAAATCACCATTCGAAGTTTCGTAGGGGTATAGTTTTAATTTTCACCGAAAATCGTACATTGGGCTTTTGAGGTATTCTTGTCTATCACATGCTCACAAAGCTTATGGCTTTGGTTCCAATGCATTCCGACATCGTTTGGTGCCTCAAATCACTATTCGAAGTTTCGTAGGAGTATAGTTGTAATTTTCACTGAAAATCGTACATTGGGATTTTGAGGTATTCTTGTCTATCACATGCTCACAAAGCTTATGGCTTTGGTTCCAATGCATTCCGACATCGTTTGGTGCCTCAATCACCTATCAAAGTTTCGTTGGGGTATAGTTGTAATTTTCACCGAAAATCGTACATTGGATTTTTAGGTATTCTTGTCTATCACATGCTCACAAAGCTTATCGCTTTGGTTCCAATGCATTCCGACATCGTTTGGTGCCTCAAATCACCATTCGAAGTTTCGTACGGGTATAGTTGTAATTTTTAGCAAAAATAGTACATTGGGATTTTGAGGTATTCTTGTCTATCACATGCTCACAAAGCTTATGGCTTTGGTTCCAATGCATTCCAACATCGTTTGGTGCCTCAAATCACCATTCGAAGTTTTGGTACGAGTATAGTTGTAATTTACCGAAAATCGTACATTGAAATTTTGAGGTATTCTTGTGCATCACATGCTCACAAAGCGTATGGCTTTGGTTCCAATGCATTCCGACATCGTTTGGTGCCTCAAATCACCATTCGAAGTTTCGTACGGGTATAGTTGTAATTTTCACCGAAAATCGTACAAAGGGATTTTGAGGTATTCTTGTCTATCACATGCTCACAAAGCTTATGGCTTTGGTTCAAATGCATTCCGACATCGTTTGGTGCCTCAAATCACCATTCGAAGTTTCGTACGGGTATGAATAGTTGTAATTTTCACCAAAAATCGTACATTGGGATTTTGTGGTATTCTTGTCTATCACATGCTTACAAAGCTTATGGCTTTGGTTCCAATGCATTCTGACATCGTTTGGTGCCTCAAATCACCATTCGAAGTTTCGTACAGGTATAGTTGTAATTTTCACCGAAAATCGTACATTGGGATTTTGAGGTATTCTTGTCTATCACATGCTCACAAAGCTTATGGCATTGGTTCCAATGCATTCCGACATCGTTTAGTGCCTCAAATCACCATTCGAAGTTTCGTAGGGGTATAGTTGTAATTTCACCGAAAATCGTACATTGGGTTTTTGAGGTATTCTTGTCTATCACATGCTCACAAAGCTTATGGCTTTGGTTCCAATGCATTCCGACATCGTTTGGTGCCTCAAATCACCATTCGAAGATTCATAGGGGTAGGTATTCTTGTCTATCACATGCACACAAAGCTTGTGGCTTTGGTTCCAATGCATTCCGACATCGTTTAGTGCCTCAAATCACCATTCAAAGTTTCGTAGGGGTATAGTTGTAATTTCACCGAAAATCGTACATTGGGTTTTTGAGGTATTCTTGTCTATCACATGCTCACAAAGCTTATGGCTTTGGTTCCAATGCATTCCGACATCGTTTGGTGCCTCAAATCACCATTCGTAGTTTCGTTTGGGTATAGTTGTAATTTTCACCGAAAATCGTACATTGGGATTTTGAGGCATTCTTGTCTATCACATGCTCACAAAGCTTATAGCTTTGTTTCCAATGCATTCCGACATCGTTTGGTGCCTCAAATCACCATTCGAAGTTTCGTAGGGGTATAGTTGTAATTTCACCGAAAATCGTACATTGAGTTTTTGAGGTATTCTTGTCTATCACATGCTCACAAAGCTTATGGCTTTGGTTCCAATGCATTCCGACATCGTTTGGTGCCTCAAATCACCATTCGAAGATTCATAGGGGTAGGTATTCTTGTCTATCACATGCTCACAAAGCTTGTGGCTTTGGTTCCAATGCATTCCGACATCGTTTGGTGCCCCAAATCACCATTCGAAGTTTCGTAGGGGTATAGTTGTAATTTTCACCGAAAATTGTACATTGGGATTTTGAGGTATTCTTGTCTATCACATGCTCACAAAGCTTATGGCTTTGGTTCCAATGCATTCCGACATCGTTTGGTGCCTCAAATCACCATTCGAAGTTTCGTAGGGGTATAGTTGTAATTTTCACCGAAAATCGTACATTGGGATTTTGAAGTATTCTTGTCTATCAAAAGCTCAAAAAGTTTATGGCTTTGGTTCCAATGCATTGCGACATCGTTTGGTGCCACAAATCACCATTCGAAATTTCGTACGGGTATGTATAGTTGTAATTTTCACCAAAAATCGTACATTGGGATTTTGAGGTATTCTTGTCTATCACATGCTCACAAAGGCTATGGCTTTGGTTCCAATGCATTTCGACATCGTTTGGTGCCTCAAATCACCATTTAAAGTTTAGTAGGGGTATAGTTGTAATTTTCTCCGAAAATCGTACATTGGGATTTTGAGGTATTCTTGTCTATCACATGCTCACAAAGCTTATGGCTTTGGTTCCAATACATTCCGACATAGTTTGGTGCCTCAAATCACCATTCGAAGTTTCGTAGGGGTATGGTTGTAATTTTCACCGAAAATCCTACATTGGTATTTTGAGGTATTCTTGTCTATCACATGCTCACAAAGCTTATGGCTTTGGTTCCAATGCATTCCGACATCGTTTGGTGCCTCAAATCACCATTCGAAGTTTCGTACGGGTATAGTTGTAATTTTCACCGAAAATCGTACAAAGGGATTTTGAGGTATTCTTGTCTATCACATGCTCACAAAGCTTATGGCTTTGGTTCCAATGCATTCCGACATCGTTTGGTGCCCCAAATCACCATTCGTAGTTTTGTAGGGGTATAGTTGTAATTTTCAGCGAAGATCGTACATTGGGATTTTGAGGTATTCTTGTCTATCACATGCTCACAAAGCTTATGGCTTTGGTTCCAATACATTCCGACATAGTTTGGTGCCTCAAATCACCATTCGAAGTTTTGTAGGGGTATGGTTGTAATTTTCACCGAAAATCGTACATTGGTATTTTGAGGTATTCTTGTCTATCACATGCTCACAAAGCTTATGGCTTTGGTTCCAATGCGAATCTGACATCGTTTGGTGCCTCAAATCACCATTCGAAGTTTCGTAGGGGTGTATAGTTGTAATTTTCACCGAAAATCGTACATTGGGATTTTGAGGTATTCTTGACTATCACATGCTCACAAAGGTTATGGCTTTGGTTCCAATGCATTTCGACATCGTTTGGTGCCACAAATCACCATTCGAAGTTTCGTAGAGGTATAGTTTTAATTTTCACCGAAAATCGTATATTGGGCTTTTGAGGTATTCTTGTCTATCACATGCTGACAAAGCTTATGGCTTTGGTTCCAATGCATTCCGACATCGTTTGGTGCCTCAAATCACCATTCGAAGTTTCGTAGGAGTATATTTGTAATTTTCACTGAAAATCGTACATTGGGATTTTGAGGTATTCTTGTCTATCACATGCTCACAAAGCTTATGGCTTTGGTTCCAATGCATTCCGACATCGTTTGGTGCCTCAATCACCATTCAAAGTTTCGTTGGGGTATAGTTGTAATTTTCACCGAAAATCGTACATTGGATTTTTAGGTATTCTTGTCTATCACATGCTCACAAAGCTTATCGCTTTGGTTCCAATGCATTCCGACATCGTTTGGTGCCTCAAATCACCATTCGAAGTTTCGACGGGTATAGTTGTAATTTTCAGCGAAAATAGTATATTGGGATTTTGAGGTATTCTTGTCTATCACATGCTCACAAAGCTTATGGCTTTGGTTCCAATGCATTCCAACATCGTTTGGTGCCTCAAATCACCATTCGAAGTTTTGGTACGGGTATAGTTGTAATTTTATCGAAAATTGTACATTGGAATTTTGAGGTATTCTTGTGCATCACATGCTCACAAAGCGTATGGCTTTGGTTCCAATGCATTCCGACATCGTTTGGTGCCTCAAATTACCATTCGAAGTTTCGTACGGGTATAGTTGTAATTTTCACCGAAAATCGTACAAAGGGATTTTGAGGTATTCTTGTCTATCACATGCTCACAAAGCTTATGGCTTTGGTTCAAATGCATTCTAACATCGTTTGGTGCCTCAAATCACCATTCGAAGTTTCGTACGGGTATGAATAGTTGTAATTTTCACCAAAAATCGTACATTGGGATTTTGTGGTATTCTTGTCTATCACATGCTTACAAAGCTTATGGCTTTGGTTCCAATGCATTCTGACATCCTTTGGTGCCTCAAATCACCATTCGAAGTTTCGTACGGGTATAGTTGTAATTTTCACCGAAAATCGTACATTGGGATTTTGAGGTATTCTTGTCTATCACATGCTCACAAAGCTTGTGGCTTTGGTTCCAATGCATTCCGACATCGTTTAGTGCCTCAAATCACCATTCGAAGTTTCGTAGGGGTATAGTTGTAATTTCACCGAAAATCGTACATTGGGTTTTTGAGGTATTCTTGTCTATCACATGCTCACAAAGCTTATGGCTTTGGTTCCAATGCATTCCGACATCGTTTGGTGCCTCAAATCACCATTCGTAGTTTCGTTTGGGTATAGTTGTAATTTTCACCGAAAATCGTACATTGGGATTTTGAGGCATTCTTGTCTATCACATGCTCACAAAGCTTATAGCTTTGTTTCCAATGCATTCCGACATCGTTTGGTGCCTCAAATCACCATTCGAAGTTTCGTACGGGTATAGTTGTAATTTTCACCGAAAATGGTACATTGGGATTTTGAGGTATTCTTGTCTATCACATGCTCACAAAGCTTATGGCATTGGTTCCAATGCATTCCGACATCGTTTAGTGCCTCAAATCACCATTCGAAGTTTCGTAGGGGTATAGTTGTAATTTCACCGAAAATCGTACATTGGGTTTTTGAGGTATTCTTGTCTATCACATGCTCACAAAGCTTATGGCTTTGGTTCCAATGCATTCCGACATCGTTTGGTGCCTCAAATCACCATTCGAAGATTCATAGGGGTAGGTATTCTTGTCTATCACATGCTCACAAAGCTTGTGGCTTTGGTTCCAATGCATTCCGACATCGTTTGGTGCCCCAAATCACCATTCGAAGTTTCGTAGGGGTATAGTTGTAATTTTCACCAAAAATTGTACATTGGGATTTTGAGGTATTCTTGTCTATCACATGCTCACAAAGCTTATGGCTTTGGTTCCAATGCATTCCGACATCGTTTGGTGCCTCAAATCACCATTCGAAGTTTCGTAGGGGTATAGTTGTAATTTTCACCGAAAATCGTACATTGGGATTTTGAAGTATTCTTGTCTATCACAAGCTCAAAAAGTTTATGGCTTTGGTTCCAATGCATTGCGTTATCGTTTTGGTGCCACAAATCACCATTCGAAATTTCGTACGGGTATGTATAGTTGTAATTTTCACCAAAAATCGTACATTGGGATTTTGAGGTATTCTTGTCTATCACATGCTCACAAAGGCTATGGCTTTGGTTCCAATGCATTTCGACATCGTTTGGTGCCTCAAATCACCATTCAAAGTTTCGTAGGGGTATAGTTGTAATTTTCACCGAAAATCGTACATTGGGATTTTGAGGTATTCTTGTCTATCACATGCTCACAAAGCTTATGGCTTTGGTTCCAATACATTCCGACATAGTTTGGTGCCTCAAATCACCATTCGAAGATTCGAAGGGGTATGGTTGTAATTTTCACCGAAAATCGTACATTGGTATTTTGAGGTATTCTTGTCTATCACATGCTCACAAAGCTTATAACTTTGGTTCCAATGCGAATCTGACATCGTTTGGTGCCTCAAATCACCATTCGAAGTTTCGTAGGGGTGTATAGTTGTAATTTTCACCGAAAATCGTACATTGGGATTTTGAGGTATTCTTGACTATCACATGCTCACAAAGGTTATGGCTTTGGTTCCAATGCATTCCGACATCGTTTGGTGCCTCAAATCACCATTCGAAGTTTCGTACGGGTATAGTTGTAATTTTCACCGAAAATCGTACAAAGGGATTTTGAGGTATTCTTGTCTATCACATGCTCACAAAGCTTATGGCTTTGGTTCCAATGCATTCCAACATCGTTTGGTGCCTCAAATCACCATTCGAAGTTTCGTACGGGTATAGTTGTAATTTTCACAAAAAATCGTACATTGGGCTTTTGAGGTATTCTTGTCTATCACATGCTCACAAAGCTTATGGCTTTGGTTCCAATGCATTTCGACATCGTTTGGTGCCTCAAATCACCATTCAAAGTTTAGTAGGGGTATAGTTGTAATTTTCTCCGAAAATCGTACATTGGGATTTTGAGGTATTCTTGTCTATCACATGCTCACAAAGCTTATGGCTTTGGTTCCAATACATTCCGACATAGTTTGGTGCCTCAAATCACCATTCGAAGATTCGAAGGGGTATGGTTGTAATTTTCACCGAAAATCGTACATTGGGATTTTGAGGTATTCTTGTCTATCACATGCTCACAAAGATTATAACTTTGGTTCCAATGCGAATCTGACATCGTTTGGTGCCTCAAATCACCATTCGAAGTTTCGTAGGGGTGTATAGTTGTAATTTTCACCGAAAATCGTACATTGGGATTTTGAGGTATTCTTGACTATCACATGCTCACAAAGGTTATGGCTTTGGTTCCAATGCATTTCGACATCGTTTGGTGCCACAAATCACCATTCGAAGTTTCGTAGGGGTATAGTTTTAATTTTCACCGAAAATCGTACATTGGGCTTTTGAGGTATTCTTGTCTATCACATGCTCACAAAGCTTATGGCTTTGGTTCCAATGCATTCCGACATCGTTTGGTGCCTCAAATCACTATTCGAAGTTTCGTAGGAGTATAGTTGTAATTTTCACTGAAAATCGTACATTGGGATTTTGAGGTATTCTTGTCTATCACATGCTCACAAAGCTTATGGCTTTGGTTCCAATGCATTCCGACATCGTTTGGTGCCTCAATCACCTATCAAAGTTTCGTTGGGGTATAGTTGTAATTTTCACCGAAAATCGTACATTGGATTTTTAGGTATTCTTGTCTATCACATGCTCACAAAGCTTATCGCTTTGGTTCCAATGCATTCCGACATCGATTGGTGCCTCAAATCACCATTCGAAGTTTCGTACGGGTATAGTTGTAATTTTCAGCAAAAATAGTACATTGGGATTTTGAGGTATTCTTGTCTATCACATGCTCACAAAGCTTATGGCTTTGGTTCCAATGCATTCCAACATCGTTTGGTGCCTCAAATCACCATTCGAAGTTTTGGTACGAGTATAGTTGTAATTTTACCGAAAATCGTACATTGGAATTTTGAGGTATTCTTGTGCATCACATGCTCACAAAGCGTATGGCTTTGGTTCCAATGCATTCCGACATCGTTTGGTGCCTCAAATCACCATTCGAAGTTTCGTACGGGTATAGTTGTAATTTTCACCGAAAATCGTACAAAGGGATTTTAAGGTATTCTTGTCTATCACATGCTCACAAAGCTTATGGCTTTGGTTCAAATGCATTCCGACATCGTTTGGTGCCTCAAATCACCATTCGAAGTTTCGTACGGGTATGAATAGTTGTAATTTTCACCAAAAATCGTACATTGGGATTTTGTGGTATTCTTGTCTATCACATGCTTACAAAGCTTATGGCTTTGGTTCCAATGCATTCTGACATCGTTTGGTGCCTCAAATCACCATTCGAAGTTTCGTACAGGTATAGTTGTAATTTTCACCGAAAATCGTACATTGGGATTTTGAGGTATTCTTGTCTATCACATGCTCACAAAGCTTATGGCATTGGTTCCAATGCATTCCGACATCGTTTAGTGCCTCAAATCACCATTCGAAGTTTCGTAGGGGTATAGTTGTAATTTCACCGAAAATCGTACATTGGGTTTTTGAGGTATTCTTGTCTATCACATGCTCACAAAGCTTATGGCTTTGGTTCCAATGCATTCCGACATCGTTTGGTGCCTCAAATCACCATTCGAAGATTCATAGGGGTAGGTATTCTTGTCTATCACATGCACACAAAGCTTGTGGCTTTGGTTCCAATGCATTCCGACATCGTTTAGTGCCTCAAATCACCATTCAAAGTTTCGTAGGGGTATAGTTGTAATTTCAACGAAAATCGTACATTGGGTTTTTGAGGTATTCTTGTCTATCACATGCTCACAAAGCTTATGGCTTTGGTTCCAATGCATTCCGACATCGTTTGGTGCCTCAAATCACCATTCGTAGTTTCGTTTGGGTATAGTTGTAATTTTCACCGAAAATCGTACATTGGGATTTTGAGGCATTCTTGTCTATCACATGCTCACAAAGCTTATAGCTTTGTTTCCAATGCATTCCGACATCGTTTGGTGCCTCAAATCACCATTCGAAGTTTCGTAGGGGTATAGTTGTAATTTCACCGAAAATCGTACATTGAGTTTTTGAGGTATTCTTGTCTATCACATGCTCACAAAGCTTATGGCTTTGGTTCCAATGCATTCCGACATCGTTTGGTGCCTCAAATCACCATTCGCAGATTCATAGGGGTAGGTATTCTTGTCTATCACATGCTCACAAAGCTTGTGGCTTTGGTTCCAATGCATTCCGACATCGTTTGGTGCCCCAAATCACCATTCGAAGTTTCGTAGGGGTATAGTTGTAATTTTCACCGAAAATTGTACATTGGGATTTTGAGGTATTTTTGTCTATCACATGCTCACAAAGCTTATGGCTTTGGTTCCAATGCATTCCGACATCGTTTGGTGCCTCAAATCACCATTCGAAGTTTCGTAGGGGTATAGTTGTAATTTTCACCGAAAATCGTACATTGGGATTTTGAAGTATTCTTGTCTATCACAAGCTCAAAAAGTTTATGGCTTTGGTTCCAATGCATTGCGACATCGTTTGGTGCCACAAATCACCATTCGAAATTTCGTACGGGTATGTATAGTTGTAATTTTCACCAAAAATCGTACATTGGGATTTTGAGGTATTCTTGTCTATCACATGCTCACAAAGGCTATGGCTTTGGTTCCAATGCATTTCGACATCGTTTGGTGCCTCAAATCACCATTTAGATTAGTAGGGGTATAGTTGTAATTTTCTCCGAAAATCGTACATTGGGATTTTGAGGTATTCTTGTCTATCACATGCTCACAAAGCTTATGGCTTTGGTTCCAATACATTCCGACATAGTTTGGTGCCTCAAATCACCATTCGAAGTTTCGTAGGGGTATGGTTGTAATTTTCACCGAAAATCCTACATTGGTATTTTGAGGTATTCTTGTCTATCACATGCTCACAAAGCTTATGGCTTTGGTTCCAATGCATTCCGACATCGTTTGGTGCCTCAAATCACCATTCGAAGTTTCGTACGGGTATAGTTGTAATTTTCACCGAAAATCGTACAAAGGGATTTTGAGGTATTCTTGTCTATCACATGCTCACAAAGCTTATGGCTTTGGTTCCAATGCATTCCGACATCGTTTGGTGCCTCAAATCACCATTCGTAGTTTCGTTTGGGTATAGTTGTAATTTTCACCGAAAATCGTACATTGGGATTTTGAGGCATTCTTGTCTATCACATGCTCACAAAGCTTATAGCTTTGTTTCCAATGCATTCCGACATCGTTTGGTGCCTCAAATCACCATTCGAAGTTTCGTACGGGTATAGTTGTAATTTTCACCGAAAATGGTACATTGGGATTTTGAGGTATTCTTGTCTATCACATGCTCACAAAGCTTATGGCATTGGTTCCAATGCATTCCGACATCGTTTAGTGCCTCAAATCACCATTCGAAGTTTCGTAGGGGTATAGTTGTAATTTCACCGAAAATCGTACATTGGGTTTTTGAGGTATTCTTGTCTATCACATGCTCACAAAGCTTATGGCTTTGGTTCCAATGCATTCCGACATCGTTTGGTGCCTCAAATCACCATTCGAAGATTCATAGGGGTAGGTATTCTTGTCTATCACATGCTCACAAAGCTTGTGGCTTTGGTTCCAATGCATTCCGACATCGTTTGGTGCCCCAAATCACCATTCGAAGTTTCGTAGGGGTATAGTTGTAATTTTCACCAAAAATTGTACATTGGGATTTTGAGGTATTCTTGTCTATCACATGCTCACAAAGCTTATGGCTTTGGTTCCAATGCATTCCGACATCGTTTGGTGCCTCAAATCACCATTCGAAGTTTCGTAGGGGTATAGTTGTAATTTTCACCGAAAATCGTACATTGGGATTTTGAAGTATTCTTGTCTATCACAAGCTCAAAAAGTTTATGGCTTTGGTTCCAATGCATTGCGTTATCGTTTTGGTGCCACAAATCACCATTCGAAATTTCGTACGGGTATGTATAGTTGTAATTTTCACCAAAAATCGTACATTGGGATTTTGAGGTATTCTTGTCTATCACATGCTCACAAAGGCTATGGCTTTGGTTCCAATGCATTTCGACATCGTTTGGTGCCTCAAATCACCATTCAAAGTTTCGTAGGGGTATAGTTGTAATTTTCACCGAAAATCGTACATTGGGATTTTGAGGTATTCTTGTCTATCACATGCTCACAAAGCTTATGGCTTTGGTTCCAATACATTCCGACATAGTTTGGTGCCTCAAATCACCATTCGAAGATTCGAAGGGGTATGGTTGTAATTTTCACCGAAAATCGTACATTGGTATTTTGAGGTATTCTTGTCTATCACATGCTCACAAAGCTTATAACTTTGGTTCCAATGCGAATCTGACATCGTTTGGTGCCTCAAATCACCATTCGAAGTTTCGTAGGGGTGTATAGTTGTAATTTTCACCGAAAATCGTACATTGGGATTTTGAGGTATTCTTGACTATCACATGCTCACAAAGGTTATGGCTTTGGTTCCAATGCATTCCGACATCGTTTGGTGCCTCAAATCACCATTCGAAGTTTCGTACGGGTATAGTTGTAATTTTCACCGAAAATCGTACAAAGGGATTTTGAGGTATTCTTGTCTATCACATGCTCACAAAGCTTATGGCTTTGGTTCCAATGCATTCCAACATCGTTTGGTGCCTCAAATCACCATTCGAAGTTTCGTACGGGTATAGTTGTAATTTTCACAAAAAATCGTACATTGGGCTTTTGAGGTATTCTTGTCTATCACATGCTCACAAAGCTTATGGCTTTGGTTCCAATGCATTTCGACATCGTTTGGTGCCTCAAATCACCATTCAAAGTTTAGTAGGGGTATAGTTGTAATTTTCTCCGAAAATCGTACATTGGGATTTTGAGGTATTCTTGTCTATCACATGCTCACAAAGCTTATGGCTTTGGTTCCAATACATTCCGACATAGTTTGGTGCCTCAAATCACCATTCGAAGATTCGAAGGGGTATGGTTGTAATTTTCACCGAAAATCGTACATTGGGATTTTGAGGTATTCTTGTCTATCACATGCTCACAAAGATTATAACTTTGGTTCCAATGCGAATCTGACATCGTTTGGTGCCTCAAATCACCATTCGAAGTTTCGTAGGGGTGTATAGTTGTAATTTTCACCGAAAATCGTACATTGGGATTTTGAGGTATTCTTGACTATCACATGCTCACAAAGGTTATGGCTTTGGTTCCAATGCATTTCGACATCGTTTGGTGCCACAAATCACCATTCGAAGTTTCGTAGGGGTATAGTTTTAATTTTCACCGAAAATCGTACATTGGGCTTTTGAGGTATTCTTGTCTATCACATGCTCACAAAGCTTATGGCTTTGGTTCCAATGCATTCCGACATCGTTTGGTGCCTCAAATCACTATTCGAAGTTTCGTAGGAGTATAGTTGTAATTTTCACTGAAAATCGTACATTGGGATTTTGAGGTATTCTTGTCTATCACATGCTCACAAAGCTTATGGCTTTGGTTCCAATGCATTCCGACATCGTTTGGTGCCTCAATCACCTATCAAAGTTTCGTTGGGGTATAGTTGTAATTTTCACCGAAAATCGTACATTGGATTTTTAGGTATTCTTGTCTATCACATGCTCACAAAGCTTATCGCTTTGGTTCCAATGCATTCCGACATCGTTTGGTGCCTCAAATCACCATTCGAAGTTTCGTACGGGTATAGTTGTAATTTTCAGCAAAAATAGTACATTGGGATTTTGAGGTATTCTTGTCTATCACATGCTCACAAAGCTTATGGCTTTGGTTCCAATGCATTCCAACATCGTTTGGTGCCTCAAATCACCATTCGAAGTTTTGGTACGAGTATAGTTGTAATTTTACCGAAAATCGTACATTGGAATTTTGAGGTATTCTTGTGCATCACATGCTCACAAAGCGTATGGCTTTGGTTCCAATGCATTCCGACATCGTTTGGTGCCTCAAATCACCATTCGAAGTTTCGTACGGGTATAGTTGTAATTTTCACCGAAAATCGTACAAAGGGATTTTAAGGTATTCTTATCTATCACATGCTCACAAAGCTTATGGCTTTGGTTCAAATGCATTCCGACATCGTTTGGTGCCTCAAATCACCATTCGAAGTTTCGTACGGGTATGAATAGTTGTAATTTTCACCAAAAATCGTACATTGGGATTTTGTGGTATTCTTGTCTATCACATGCTTACAAAGCTTATGGCTTTGGTTCCAATGCATTCTGACATCGTTTGGTGCCTCAAATCACCATTCGAAGTTTCGTACAGGTATAGTTGTAATTTTCACCGAAAATCGTACATTGGGATTTTGAGGTATTCTTGTCTATCACATGCTCACAAAGCTTATGGCATTGGTTCCAATGCATTCCGACATCGTTTAGTGCCTCAAATCACCATTCGAAGTTTCGTAGGGGTATAGTTGTAATTTCACCGAAAATCGTACATTGGGTTTTTGAGGTATTCTTGTCTATCACATGCTCACAAAGCTTATGGCTTTGGTTCCAATGCATTCCGACATCGTTTGGTGCCTCAAATCACCATTCGAAGATTCATAGGGGTAGGTATTCTTGTCTATCACATGCACACAAAGCTTGTGGCTTTGGTTCCAATGCATTCCGACATCGTTTAGTGCCTCAAATCACCATTCAAAGTTTCGTAGGGGTATAGTTGTAATTTCACCGAAAATCGTACATTGGGTTTTTGAGGTATTCTTGTCTATCACATGCTCACAAAGCTTATGGCTTTGGTTCCAATGCATTCCGACATCGTTTGGTGCCTCAAATCACCATTCGTAGTTTCGTTTGGGTATAGTTGTAATTTTCACCGAAAATCGTACATTGGGATTTTGAGGCATTCTTGTCTATCACATGCTCACAAAGCTTATAGCTTTGTTTCCAATGCATTCCGACATCGTTTGGTGCCTCAAATCACCATTCGAAGTTTCGTAGGGGTATAGTTGTAATTTCACCGAAAATCGTACATTGGGTTTTTGAGGTATTCTTGTCTATCACATGCTCACAAAGCTTATGGCTTTGGTTCCAATGCATTCCGACATCGTTTGGTGCCTCAAATCACCATTCGCAGATTCATAGGGGTAGGTATTCTTGTCTATCACATGCTCACAAAGCTTGTGGCTTTGGTTCCAATGCATTCCGACATCGTTTGGTGCCCCAAATCACCATTCGAAGTTTCGTAGGGGTATAGTTGTAATTTTCACCGAAAATTGTACATTGGGATTTTGAGGTATTCTTGTCTATCACATGCTCACAAAGCTTATGGCTTTGGTTCCAATGCATTCCGACATCGTTTGGTGCCTCAAATCACCATTCGAAGTTTCGTAGGGGTATAGTTGTAATTTTCACCGAAAATCGTACATTGGGATTTTGAAGTATTCTTGTCTATCACAAGCTCAAAAAGTTTATGGCTTTGGTTCCAATGCATTGCGACATCGTTTGGTGCCACAAATCACCATTCGAAATTTCGTACGGGTATGTATAGTTGTAATTTTCACCAAAAATCGTACATTGGGATTTTGAGGTATTCTTGTCTATCACATGCTCACAAAGGCTATGGCTTTGGTTCCAATGCATTTCGACATCGTTTGGTGCCTCAAATCACCATTTAGTTTAGTAGGGGTATAGTTGTAATTTTCTCCGAAAATCGTACATTGGGATTTTGAGGTATTCTTGTCTATCACATGCTCACAAAGCTTATGGCTTTGGTTCCAATACATTCCGACATAGTTTGGTGCCTCAAATCACCATTCGAAGTTTCGTAGGGGTATGGTTGTAATTTTCACCGAAAATCCTACATTGGTATTTTGAGGTATTCTTGTCTATCACATGCTCACAAAGCTTATGGCTTTGGTTCCAATGCATTCCGACATCGTTTGGTGCCTCAAATCACCATTCGAAGTTTCGTACGGGTATAGTTGTAATTTTCACCGAAAATCGTACAAAGGGATTTTGAGGTATTCTTGTCTATCACATGCTCACAAAGCTTATGGCTTTGGTTCCAATGCATTCCGACATCGTTTGGTGCCCCAAATCACCATTCGTAGTTTTGTAGGGGTATAGTTGTAATTTTCAGCGAAGATCGTACATTGGGATTTTGAGGTATTCTTGTCTATCACATGCTCACAAAGCTTATGGCTTTGGTTCCAATACATTCCGACATAGTTTGGTGCCTCAAATCACAATTCGAAGTTTCGTAGGGGTATAGTTGTAATTTTCACCGAAAATCGTACATTGGTATTTTGAGGTATTCTTGTCTATCACATGCTCACAAAGCTTGTGGCTTTGGTTCCAATGCATTCCGACATCGTTTAGTGCCTCAAATCACCATTCGAAGTTTCGTAGGGGTGTATAGTTGTAATTTTCACCGAAAATCGTACATTGGGATTTTGAGGTATTCTTGACTATCACATGCTCACAAAGGTTATGGCTTTGGTTCCAATGCATTTCGACATCGTTTGGTGCCACAAATCACCATTCGAAGTTTCGTAGAGGTATAGTTTTAATTTTCACCGAAAATCGTACATTGGGCTTTTGAGGTATTCTTGTCTATCACATGCTGACAAAGCTTATGGCTTTGGTTCCAATGCATTCCGACATCGTTTGGTGCCTCAAATCACCATTCGAAGTTTCGTAGGAGTATATTTGTAATTTTCACTGAAAATCGTACATTGGGATTTTGAGGTATTCTTGTCTATCACATGCTCACAAAGCTTATGGCTTTGGTTCCAATGCATTCCGACATCGTTTGGTGCCTCAATCACCATTCAAAGTTTCGTTGGGGTATAGTTGTAATTTTCACCGAAAATCGTACATTGGATTTTTAGGTATTCTTGTCTATCACATGCTCACAAAGCTTATCGCTTTGGTTCCAATGCATTCCGACATCGTTTGGTGCCTCAAATCACCATTCGAAGTTTCGACGGGTATAGTTGTAATTTTCAGCGAAAATAGTACATTGGGATTTTGAGGTATTCTTGTCTATCACATGCTCACAAAGCTTATGGCTTTGGTTCCAATGCATTCCAACATCGTTTGGTGCCTCAAATCACCATTCGAAGTTTTGGTACGGGTATAGTTGTAATTTTATCGAAAATTGTACATTGGAATTTTGAGGTATTCTTGTGCATCACATGCTCACAAAGCGTATGGCTTTGGTTCCAATGCATTCCGACATCGTTTGGTGCCTCAAATTACCATTCGAAGTTTCGTACGGGTATAGTTGTAATTTTCACCGAAAATCGTACAAAGGGATTTTGAGGTATTCTTGTCTATCACATGCTCACAAAGCTTATGGCTTTGGTTCAAATGCATTCTGACATCGTTTGGTGCCTCAAATCACCATTCGAAGTTTCGTACGGGTATGAATAGTTGTAATTTTCACCAAAAATCGTACATTGGGATTTTGTGGTATTCTTGTCTATCACATGCTTACAAAGCTTATGGCTTTGGTTCCAATGCATTCTGACATCCTTTGGTGCCTCAAATCACCATTCGAAGTTTCGTACGGGTATAGTTAAAATTTTCACCGAAAATCGTACATTGGGATTTTGAGGTATTCTTGTCTATCACATGCTCACAAAGCTTGTGGCTTTGGTTCCAATGCATTCCGACATCGTTTAGTGCCTCAAATCACCATTCGAAGTTTCGTAGGGGTATAGTTGTAATTTCACCGAAAATCGTACATTGGGTTTTTGAGGTATTCTTGTCTATCACATGCTCACAAAGCTTATGGCTTTGGTTCCAATGCATTCCGACATCGTTTGGTGCCTCAAATCACCATTCGTAGTTTCGTTTGGGTATAGTTGTAATTTTCACCGAAAATCGTACATTGGGATTTTGAGGCATTCTTGTCTATCACATGCTCACAAAGCTTATAGCTTTGTTTCCAATGCATTCCGACATCGTTTGGTGCCTCAAATCACCATTCGAAGTTTCGTAGGGGTATAGTTGTAATTTTCACCGAAAATGGTACATTGGGATTTTGAGGTATTCTTGTCTATCACATGCTCACAAAGCTTATGGCTTTGGTTCCAATGCATTCCAACATCGTTTGGTGCCTCAAATCACCATTCGAAGTTTCGTACGGGTATAGTTGTAATTTCACCGAAAATCGTACATTGGGTTTTTGAGGTATTCTTGTCTATCACATGCTCACAAAGCTTATGGCTTTGGTTCCAATGCATTCCGACATCGTTTGGTGCCTCAAATCACCATTCGAAGATTCATAGGGGTAGGTATTCTTGTCTATCACATGCTCACAAAGCTTGTGGCTTTGGTTCCAATGCATTCCGACATCGTTTGGTGCCCCAAATCACCATTCGAAGTTTCGTAGGGGTATAGTTGTAATTTTCACCAAAAATTGTACATTGGGATTTTGAGGTATTCTTGTCTATCACATGCTCACAAAGCTTATGGCTTTGGTTCCAATGCATTCCGACATCGTTTGGTGCCTCAAATCACCATTCGAAGTTTCGTAGGGGTATAGTTGTAATTTTCACCGAAAATCGTACATTGGGATTTTGAAGTATTCTTGTCTATCACAAGCTCAAAAAGTTTATGGCTTTGGTTCCAATGCATTTCGACATCGTTTGGTGCCTCAAATCACCATTCAAAGTTTAGTAGGGGTATAGTTGTAATTTTCACCGAAAATCGTACATTGGGATTTTGAGGTATTCTTGTCTATCACATGCTCACAAAGCTTATGGCTTTGGTTCCAATACATTCCGACATAGTTTGGTGCCTCAAATCACCATTCGAAGATTCGAAGGGGTATGGTTGTAATTTTCACCGAAAATCGTACATTGGTATTTTGAGGTATTCTTGTCTATCACATGCTCACAAAGCTTATAACTTTGGTTCCAATGCGAATCTGACATCATTTGGTGCCTCAAATCACCATTCGAAGTTTCGTAGGGGTGTATAGTTGTAATTTTCACCGAAAATCGTACATTGGGATTTTGAGGTATTCTTGACTATCACATGCTCACAAAGGTTATGGCTTTGGTTCCAATGCATTCCGACATCGTTTGGTGCCTCAAATCACCATTCGAAGTTTCGTACGGGTATAGTTGTAATTTTCACCGAAAATCGTACAAAGGGATTTTGAGGTATTCTTGTCTATCACATGCTCACAAAGCTTATGGCTTTGGTTCCAATGCATTCCAACATCGTTTGGTGCCTCAAATCACCATTCGAAGTTTCGTACGGGTATAGTTGTAATTTTCACAAAAAATCGTACATTGGGCTTTTGAGGTATTCTTGTCTATCACATGCTCACAAAGCTTATGGCTTTGGTTCCAATGCATTTCGACATCGTTTGGTGCCTCAAATCACCATTCAAAATTTAGTAGGGGTATAGTTGTAATTTTCTCCGAAAATCGTACATTGGGATTTTGAGGTATTCTTGTCTATCACATGCTCACAAAGCTTATGGCTTTGGTTCCAATACATTCCGACATAGTTTGGTGCCTCAAATCACCATTCGAAGATTCGAAGGGGTATGGTTGTAATTTTCACCGAAAATCGTACATTGGTATTTTGAGGTATTCTTGTCTATCACATGCTCACAAAGCTTATAACTTTGGTTCCAATGCGAATCTGACATCATTTGGTGCCTCAAATCACCATTCGAAGTTTCGTAGGGGTGTATAGTTGTAATTTTCACCGAAAATCGTACATTGGGATTTTGAGGTATTCTTGACTATCACATGCTCACAAAGGTTATGGCTTTGGTTCCAATGCATTCCGACATCGTTTGGTGCCTCAAATCACCATTCGAAGTTTCGTACGGGTATAGTTGTAATTTTCACCGAAAATCGTACAAAGGGATTTTGAGGTATTCTTGTCTATCACATGCTCACAAAGCTTATGGCTTTGGTTCCAATGCATTCCAACATCGTTTGGTGCCTCAAATCACCATTCGAAGTTTCGTACGGGTATAGTTGTAATTTTCACAAAAAATCGTACATTGGGCTTTTGAGGTATTCTTGTCTATCACATGCTCACAAAGCTTATGGCTTTGGTTCCAATGCATTTCGACATCGTTTGGTGCCTCAAATCACCATTCAAAATTTAGTAGGGGTATAGTTGTAATTTTCTCCGAAAATCGTACATTGGGATTTTGAGGTATTCTTGTCTATCACATGCTCACAAAGCTTATGGCTTTGGTTCCAATACATTCCGACATAGTTTGGTGCCTCAAATCACCATTCGAAGATTCGAAGGGGTATGGTTGTAATTTTCACCGAAAATCGTACATTGAGATTTTGAGGTATTCTTGTCTATCACATGCTCACAAAGATTATAACTTTGGTTCCAATGCGAATCTGACATCGTTTGGTGCCTCAAATCACCATTCGAAGTTTCGTAGGGGTGTATAGTTGTAATTTTCACCGAAAATCGTACATTGGGATTTTGAGGTATTCTTGACTATCACATGCTCACAAAGGTTATGGCTTTGGTTCCAATGCATTCCGACATCGTTTGGTGCCTCAAATCACCATTCGAAGTTTCGTACGGGTATAGTTGTAATTTTCACCGAAAATCGTACAAAGGGATTTTGAGGTATTCTTGTCTATCACATGCTCACAAAGCTTATGGCTTTGGTTCCAATGCATTCCGACATCGCTTGGTGCCTCAAATCACCATTCGAAGTTTCGTACGGGTATAGTTGTAATTTTCACAAAAAATCGTACATTGGGCTTTTGAGGTATTCTTGTCTATCACATGCTCACAAAGCTTATGGCTTTGGTTCCAATTCATTCCGACATCGTTCGGTGCCTCAAATCACCATTCGAAGTTTCGTAGGGGTATAGTAGTAATTTTCACCGAAAATCATACATTGGGATTTTGAGGTATTCTTGTCTATCACATGCTCACAAAGCTTATGGCTTTGGTTCCAATACATTCCTACATCGTTTGGTGCCTCAAATCACAATTCGAAGTATCGTAGGGGTATAGTTGTAATTTTCACCGAAAATCGTACATTGAGATTTTGAGGTATTCTTGTCTATCACATGCTCACAAAGCTTATGGCTTTGGTTCCAATGCATTCCGACATCGTTTGGTGCCTCAAATCACCATTCGAAGATTCATAGGGGTAGGTATTCTTGTCTATCACATGCTCACAAAGCTTGTGGCTTTGGTTCCAATGCATTCCGACATCGTTTGGTGCCCCAAATCACCATTCGAAGTTTCGTAGGGGTATAGTTGTAATTTTCACCAAAAATTGTACATTGGGATTTTGAGGTATTCTTGTCTATCACATGCTCACAAAGCTTATGGCTTTGGTTCCAATGCATTCCGACATCGTTTGGTGCCTCAAATCACCATTCGAAGTTTCGTAGGGGTATAGTTGTAATTTTCACCGAAAATCGTACATTGGGATTTTGAAGTATTCTTGTCTATCACAAGCTCAAAAAGTTTATGGCTTTGGTTCCAATGCATTTCGACATCGTTTGGTGCCTCAAATCACCATTCAAAGTTTAGTAGGGGTATAGTTGTAATTTTCACCGAAAATCGTACATTGGGATTTTGAGGTATTCTTGTCTATCACATGCTCACAAAGCTTATGGCTTTGGTTCCAATACATTCCGACATAGTTTGGTGCCTCAAATCACCATTCGAAGATTCGAAGGGGTATGGTTGTAATTTTCACCGAAAATCGTACATTGGTATTTTGAGGTATTCTTGTCTATCACATGCTCACAAAGCTTATAACTTTGGTTCCAATGCGAATCTGACATCATTTGGTGCCTCAAATCACCATTCGAAGTTTCGTAGGGGTGTATAGTTGTAATTTTCACCGAAAATCGTACATTGGGATTTTGAGGTATTCTTGACTATCACATGCTCACAAAGGTTATGGCTTTGGTTCCAATGCATTCCGACATCGTTTGGTGCCTCAAATCACCATTCGAAGTTTCGTACGGGTATAGTTGTAATTTTCACCGAAAATCGTACAAAGGGATTTTGAGGTATTCTTGTCTATCACATGCTCACAAAGCTTATGGCTTTGGTTCCAATGCATTCCAACATCGTTTGGTGCCTCAAATCACCATTCGAAGTTTCGTACGGGTATAGTTGTAATTTTCACAAAAAATCGTACATTGGGCTTTTGAGGTATTCTTGTCTATCACATGCTCACAAAGCTTATGGCTTTGGTTCCAATGCATTTCGACATCGTTTGGTGCCTCAAATCACCATTCAAAATTTAGTAGGGGTATAGTTGTAATTTTCTCCGAAAATCGTACATTGGGATTTTGAGGTATTCTTGTCTATCACATGCTCACAAAGCTTATGGCTTTGGTTCCAATACATTCCGACATAGTTTGGTGCCTCAAATCACCATTCGAAGATTCGAAGGGGTATGGTTGTAATTTTCACCGAAAATCGTACATTGAGATTTTGAGGTATTCTTGTCTATCACATGCTCACAAAGATTATAACTTTGGTTCCAATGCGAATCTGACATCGTTTGGTGCCTCAAATCACCATTCGAAGTTTCGTAGGGGTGTATAGTTGTAATTTTCACCGAAAATCGTACATTGGGATTTTGAGGTATTCTTGACTATCACATGCTCACAAAGGTTATGGCTTTGGTTCCAATGCATTCCGACATCGTTTGGTGCCTCAAATCACCATTCGAAGTTTCGTACGGGTATAGTTGTAATTTTCACCGAAAATCGTACAAAGGGATTTTGAGGTATTCTTGTCTATCACATGCTCACAAAGCTTATGGCTTTGGTTCCAATGCATTCCGACATCGTTTGGTGCCTCAAATCACCATTCGAAGTTTCGTACGGGTATAGTTGTAATTTTCACAAAAAATCGTACATTGGGCTTTTGAGGTATTCTTGTCTATCACATGCTCACAAAGCTTATGGCTTTGGTTCCAATTCATTCCGACATCGTTCGGTGCCTCAAATCACCATTCGAAGTTTCGTAGGGGTATAGTAGTAATTTTCACCGAAAATCATACATTGGGATTTTGAGGTATTCTTGTCTATCACATGCTCACAAAGCTTATGGCTTTGGTTCCAATACATTCCTACATCGTTTGGTGCCTCAAATCACAATTCGAAGTATCGTAGGGGTATAGTTGTAATTTTCACCGAAAATCGTACATTGGGATTTTGAGGTATTCTTGTCTATCACATGCTCACAAAGATTATGGCTTTGGTTCCAATGCATTCTGACATCGTTTGGTGCCTCAAATCACCACTTAAAGTTTCGTAGGGGTATAGTTGTAATTTTTACCGAAAATCGTACATTGGGATTTTGAGGTATTCATATCTATCACATGCTCACAAAGCTTATGGCTTTGGTTTCAATGCATTCCGACATCGTTTGGTGCCTCAAATCACCATTCGAAGTTTCGTAGGAGTAAAGTTGTAATTTTCACTGAAAATCGTACATTGGGATTTTGAGGTATTCTTGTCTATCACATGCTCACAAAGCTTATGGCTTTGGTTCCAATGCATTCCGACATCGTTTGGTGCCCCAAATCACCATTTGTAGTTTTGTAGGGGTATAGTTGTAATTTTCAGCGAAGATCGTACATTGGGATTTTGAGGTATTCTTGTCTATCACATGCTCACAAAGCTTATGGCTTTGGTTCCAATACATTCCGACATAGTTTGGTGCCTCAAATCACCATTCGAAGTTTCGTAGGGGTATGGTTGTAATTTTCACCGAAAATCGTACATTGGTATTTTGAGATATTCTTGTCTATCACATGCTCACAAAGCTTATAGCTTTGGTTCCAATGCGAATCTGACATCGTTTGGTGCCTCAAATCACCATTCGAAGTTTCGTAGGGGTGTATAGTTGTAATTTTCACCGAAAATCGTACATTGGGATTTTGAGGTATTCTTGACTATCACATGCTCACAAAGGTTATGGCTTTGGTTCCAATGCATTCCGACATCGTTTGGTGCCTCAATCACCTATCAAAGTTTCGTTGGGGTATAGTTGTAATTTTCACCGAAAATCGTACATTGGATTTTTAGGTATTCTTGTCTATCACATGCTCACAAAGCTTATCGCTTTGGTTCCAATGCATTCCGACATCGTTTGGTGCCTCAAATCACCATTCGAAGTTTCGTACGGGTATAGTTGTAATTTTCAGCAAAAATAGTACATTGGGATTTTGAGGTATTCTTGTCTATCACATGCTCACAAAGCTTATGGCTTTGGTTCCAATGCATTCCGACATCGTTTGGTGCCTCAAATCACCATTCGAAGTTTCGTACGGGTATAGTTGTAATTTTCACAAAAAATCGTACATTGGGCTTTTGAGGTATTCTTGTCTATCACATGCTCACAAAGCTTATGGCTTTGGTTCCAATTCATTCCGACATCGTTTGGTGCCTCAAATCACCACTCAAAGTTTCGTAGGGGTATAGTTGTAATTTTTACCGAAAATCGTACATTGGGATTTTGAGGTATTCATGTCTATCACATGCTCACAAAGCTTATGGCTTTGGTTTCAATGCATTCCGACATCGTTTGGTGCCTCAAATCACCATTCGAAGTTTCGTAGGAGTAAAGTTGTAATTTTCACTGAAAATCGTACATTGGGATTTTGAGGTATTCTTGTCTATCACATGCTCACAAAGCTTATGGCTTTGGTTCCAATGCATTCCGACATCGTTTGGTGCCTCAATCACCATTCAAAGTTTCGTTGGGGTATAGTTGTAATTTTCACCGAAAATCGTTGATAAACCTCATTTTTACGCTATTTCCATCATTCATTCGACACGTTTATTATAGAATTTGCATCATATTTTTATCCCGCAAATGCGTTTAATGTCACTTTTGAGTGCCGTAGGGAATTTATATGTTGCAAACGGAAAAACACAATTGTAGGCTGAATTGTAGGCTGAAATCGAGAACAACTTGATCGAAAGTTGCAAATAAACGGCGTACAAGCGCCGTGTTAAACCGCGTACGTGCGACACTATACACGGCGTACGAGCGCCGTGTTAATTCGCGCCCGAACAACGGAGGCAGAGATTTTAAGGCATTCCGCGTACGTACGCCGATTACAACGGTGTACAAGCGCCGCTTACAACGGCGTACAAGCGCATTACAAAATGGCGCACAGGCGCCAGATACAAAGGCGCACAAGCGCCAGTCATTCTGGCGTACGGGCGCGCGCTTATTCCATTCTGAACGCGAAAAGCCCTAATTCAGCCCAACTTCGAGTTTATATTTTAGATTAGGTATAAATACCCCCTCAAAATATTGTATTGGGGTTCGAACTTTATTTTCTTGAATTGAGTTGTAAAGATTGGAGATCGAGAGACGAAATTCAAGGATTGTTGTTAACAATTTATTCGACAACGGGTTTTATCGAAATTATCTTCTTTAATCTCTTTAAAGTCTTGTCGTTTATGATGTTTACATTATTAATTGTTGATTGTTTTTTCACTTCTATGGAGTAATTCATATTATTCTGGAATCGGGAATAGCCCGATAATATGTTATCGATATAGATTATAGAATCGTTGATTTTACATCGCGTATGCTTATGATTTGCTTTCTTGATTATTAATGCTTGTGAATTTGCTGGCCACTTATTTGCATGATAGTAGATATTAGGTGAAAATTCTGAAAGGTGACATCTATATCGGAACCCTAGTATTCAAACCTAGGATCCTAAATCACGAAAGTAGTTTTAGGTCTTTTGAGGAATCGATACATTATCATAGAGATTAATGAGTCTGAGTCTAGTCTAATCATCACGAAAGTAGTTGGTTAATTAGCTTAGATATGTTATTATGCTTCGACAGAAGATAGTGATTAAAATTGGATAGTGTCCTTCATAAGTAGCGATCGTAATTCAATCGGTAATATAATTGAGTCGATAATATATATCGTGGTAAACCCTAATTCCGGAATTTCCAATCATATACAAATCAAATCAATTTACTTGCTTTCTGTTTAGTTTTCTTTACAACTATCTCATATTTTTTATTAGGCTTAGATTACTGATAATTGATAGGCTAGTGCTTGATTGTTCGGTCCTCGTGGGAACGATATCTTTTGTACTGCACCGAAGCCGTGCGCTTGCGGTTTAGGCACATCAAGTTTTTGGCGCCGTTGCCGGGGACTTGAATAGTCAATATTAGTTTTTATCATATTTTAGTGAGACTAAGCCATTTTATTTTATTTTTAGTTTTTAATTTTTATTTCTCTGTTTTATTTCAGGTTTTCGATTTTTCCTTGTATGCGAAGTAAGCTCGATTTCGTACCTGATCCAGAAATCGAGAAAACCTTTCGTGCTAGGAGAAAGCTACAAAAACTGAAACAAATTCAACTGAATCAAGCAGCAATGGCAGAACCAAACGCAAACGCGATTCCAAACGCTAACGCAGATGCAAATATTAATGCAAATCCCAACGCGAGATGTCTTAAGGATTTTGCAGCGCCGAATGCACAGACACTTCACTCCAGCATTGCCAGGCCTACTGTAGAGGCCAACAATTTCGAGCTCAAGCCATCCCTTCTGCAAATGGTTCAGCAGAATCAGTTTGGGGGTGCACCTACTGAAGAGCCGAATCTCCACTTGTCCATGTTTTTAGAGTACTGCGATACTCTGAAGATGAACGGGGTTTCCCAGGACGCCATCAGATTGAGATTGTTTCCGTTCTCACTGAGAGACAAGGCGAGAGCTTGGCTACATTCCTTACCGACTGGTTCGATTAGAACATGGGATCAATTGATGCAGACATTTTTAGCGAGATACTTTCCACCGAGCAAGACTGCACAACTGAGGAATCAAATCACTACTTTTGCTCAGAGGGATGGTGAATCACTTTATGAAGCCTGGGAACGATTCAAAGACCTTTTACGGTTGTGCCCACATCACGGGTTAGAGAAATGGCTCATAGTGCATACTTTTTACAACGGGTTGATCTATACCACGAGGATGTCAGTCGATGCAGCAGCTGGAGGAGCTCTGATGAATAAGGGTATCGATGAAGCCTACGACTTAATCGAAGACATGGCATTGAATCACTACCAATGGTCTAGCAAAAGATCGACTCCACAGAAAACGCCAGGTAAGTACGATATTGATGCCATTACTTTACTTTCTGCACAAGTAGAGGCTATGTCTAAGAAACTTGATTCGATGAATATGCATGTTAACTCTGTTACTACCCCTCCCCCTATGTGTGAAATATGTGGTACAGTTGGTCATATTGCCTTAGAGTGTCAATTTGCTAGTATACCAACCGATCCCTCTATAGAGCAAGCCAATTACGTGAACAACTTCAACCAAAAGAACGACCCGTTTTCAAACACTTTTAACTCTGGTTGGAGGAATCACCCAAATTTTTCATACAAGCCGACTCAAAACGCAGCCCCACCATCTAATTTTAGACCACCACCAGGATTTCAACAAAAGCCTTTCAATCCTGTTCCACCACAGAAATCGAACCTAGAGTCACTTCTTGAGGGTTTCGTAGTAGCCCAGACTAAGCAAAACGAAGTAGTAAATGATGCAATTAAGCAACTAGCGACGAAAGTAGATTCATTAGCAACCCATAATAAAATGCTAGAAACCCAAATTGCACAGCAGGCTAATAACCCGATTAGGACTTCTGGTTCATTTCCCGGTCAACCCGAGACAAATCCTAAGGAACATTGTAAGGCTATTACTTTAAGAAGTGGTACTAATTATGAAGGTCCTAAGATGCCTACAGATGTGAGTCAGACTGAGTTAACTGATAAGTTAGAAAAAGAGAAAACGCCTAGCCCTGACAGCTCAACAGATAAAACGAACGAAGTAACTGAAAAAGAGACTGTCTATGTACCTCCACCACCATATGAACCACCCGTACCTTTTCCTCAACGATTAGCTAAGGCAAAATTTGATAAGCAGTTTGGAAAGTTTTTAGACGTTTTGAAAAAGTTTTATATTAACATTCCATTTACTGATGCACTTGCACAGATGCCGTCATATGCAAAATTTTTAAAGGAAATTCTGTCTAACAAACGTAAACTTGAGGATTATGAAACTGTGGCTTTAACTGAAGAGTGTAGTGCATTAATTCAAAATAAATTGCCTCCTAAGCTTAAAGACCCCGGTAGTTTTTCGATTCCATGTGTGATAGGTAACGTGAGTTTTGATCATGCTTTGTGTGACCTTGGTGCTAGCGTTAGCCTTATGCCTCTTTCAGTTTCACGTAAGTTAGAGATGGGTGAGTTAAAACCTACTACGATTACTCTGCAATTAGCTGATAGATCTGTGAAGTATCCAGTAGGTATGCTAGAAGATGTACCGATTAGAGTAGGAAAATTTTTTATTCCTGCTGATTTTGTTGTTCTAGAGATGGAGGAGGATTCTCAAATCCCCATCATACTTGGTAGACCGTTCTTAGCCACAGCTGGTGCTATTATAGATGTTAAGAACGGTAGACTATCATTAAAAGTCGGGGACGAGAAGGTTGAATTTAATTTGGCTAAAACTGTTACTTACCCTTCTCTTGAGAATTCTTGTTGTAGAGTTGATCAGGTGGACCGGCTAGTTCAAGACAAGCTCACGAAGTACTTATGCAGTGATCCATTGGAACTTACCTAGTGAACAACGGTACAACGGAGGATGAAGACGAAGCCATTGCTGATATTGCTCGTCGCCTCGAGGGAAATCCACCGGTTCCAGTCAATGCCATTGGAGTAAAGGAGTTGAGCAAAGATCCGAAAGAAAGTAAAGAATCCAACTCAATACCCCAGGTAGAACTGAAACCACTTCCCTCGACACTCAGGTATGAATTTCTCGGCCCTAATTCTATGTATCCTGTGATTGTGAATGCTGATTTAAGTAGGGAAGAGATCGATAAATTGCTTAGAGTACTTAGGTCACATCAAAAAGTCATAGGCTATACCATAGACGATTTGAAAGGGATTAATCCATCGTTTTGCATGCATAAAATTTTGATGGAAGATGATTTTAAACCTTCTCGAGAACACCAACGTAGATTAAATCCTACTATGCAGGATGTAGTTAGAAAAGAAGTTTTAAAATTGTTAGATGCTGGAATTATCTATCCTATTTCTGATAGTAAGTGGGTAAGTCCGGTACAAGTAGTCCCTAAGAAAGGAGGAGTGACTGTAGTGAGAAACGAGAAAAACGAGTTAATTCCTACTAGGACAGTCACCGGGTGGAGAATGTGTATAGATTATAGAAAATTGAACACTGCAACTCGAAAAGATCACTTTCCCCTTCCCTTTATTGATCAAGTACTTGAAAGGTTAGCTAATCATTCGCACTTTTGTTATCTAGATGGGTATTCAGGGTTTTATCAAATTCTCATCCACCCTAATGATCAAGAAAAAACCACATTTACATGTCCCTATGGCACTTATGCTTTTAGGAGAATGCCTTTTGGTTTGTGTAATGCGCCTGCTACTTTTCAACGTTGCATGATGGCTATATTTTCTGATTTAATTGAGAACATTATGGAAGTATTTATGGATGACTTTTCTGTATATGGCACCACTTTCGATATTTGTCTGTCTAATCTTTCTCGAGTGTTGCAGAGATGTGGAGAAGTCAATTTAGTTTTAAATTGGGAAAAATGCCATTTTATGGTTAGGGAAGGTATTGTGCTAGGCCACCTCGTATCTGAACGAGGAATTGAAGTTGATCGAGCAAAGCTGGAAGTAATCGAGAAGTTGCCACCACCTACCTGTGTGAAGGATGTTAGGAGTTTCTTGGGCCATGCCGGTTTTTACCGGAGATTCATCAAAGATTTTTCTAAAATTACTAAGCCCTTAACTCATTTACTTTCTAAAGACGTTCCTTTCGACTTTGATAATGATTGTCTTGATGCTTTTCGCAGGTTGAAAGATGCACTTGTCACCGCCCCTATCGTTCAACCGCCGGATTGGAATCTGCCTTTTGAGATCATGTGCGATGCTAGCGATTTTGCTATTGGGGCAGTATTGGGCCAAAGAAAGGATAAGAAGATGCACGTCATCTATTATGCTAGTAGGACACTAGACGAGGCTCAAATGAATTATGCCACCACCGAGAAAGAACTATTGGCCGTAGTGTTCGCTTTTGACAAGTTTCGTTCATACCTGGTGGGTTACAAAGTCATTGTCTACACGGATCACTCCGCGATTAGGTATCTATTGAGTAAAAAAGACGCTAAGCCGAGACTTATCAGATGGATACTGTTACTGCAAGAGTTTGATCTTGAGATCCGGGACAAAAAGGGGATAGAGAATACAGTGGCCGATCACCTATCTCGACTTAGAGAGGACGAAAATAAAGAAGCTCTACCGATAGATGACTCGTTCGCTGATGATCATCTCTGTGCAGTGGTTAAGATAGATGCACCGTGGTACGCCGATTATGTTAATTACTTAGCATGTAAGATCCTCCTGCCCGATTTTAGTTATCAGCAAAAGAAGAAATTTTTCACTGATCTGAAGCATTATTACTGGGACGAGCCTCTTCTCTTCAAGCACTGTACAGACGGGATATATAGGAGATGCATACCGGAAGAGGAGATGATAAGCGTCATGACTCACTGTCATAGTTCACCATATGGGGGCTCATGCTAGTAAATCCAAGACGGTAGCGAAGATTCTTCAATCTGGATTTTATTGGCCCACTTTGTTCAAAGACGTTCAAGAATTTGTTAGTGCATGTGACAGTTGTCAAAGAACGGGAAATATATCGAGGCGTAATGAGATGCCCATGAATACAATTCTAGAGGTTGAGATTTTCGATGTTTGGGGAATTGATTTTATGGGACCATTCCCGTCGTCGTGTGGCAACAAATTTATACTTGTAGCGGTGGATTATGTTTCGAAGTGGGTGGAAGCGATTGCCTCGTCAACGAATGATTCGAGAGTGGTAACCCGATTGTTTAAAAAGACTATTTTTTCTAGATTCGGTGTGCCAAGAGTAGTGATAAGTGATGGAGGCACACATTTTACGGAACGCCAATTCGAAGCTTTACTAACCAAGTACGGGGTTACACATAAAGTTGCTACACCCTATCATCCCCAAACTAGTGGTCAAGTAGAAGTTTCGAATAGAGAGATCAAGGTTATTTTAGAAAAGACTGTCTCGAAATCAAGAAAAGATTGGTCTCTCAAGCTAGACGACGCCTTATGGGCTTATCGCACCGCTTTCAAAACCCCGATAGGTACGACACCTTTTCGCCTTATTTATGGCAAATCCTGCCATTTACCGGTAGAACTCGAGCATAAGGCATATTGGGCCGTCAAAGCTCTAAACTTCGATCTTAAAGATGCGGGTGAGCGAAGAATGTTACAATTGCACGAGCTTGACGAGTTAAGACTTGATGCATATGAGAATGCGCGAATATACAAAGAGCGAACAAAGAAGTGGCACGACAAACAGATTCACAGACGAGAATTTAAGAAGGGCGATCTCGTGTTATTATTCAATTCACGTCTGAGACTGTTTCCGGGCAAATTACGATCAAGGTGGTCGGGGCCATTTGTAGTCGAAACACCGTATCCATTCGGAGCTGTTGATATTTGGAGCGAAGGAACGGGAATTTTTAAAGTCAATGGACAAAGACTCAAGCATTACATCGCGGGCGAACCGATCGAAAAAGCTATCACGTCGAGCCTTCGCAACGCTCGATCAGACACAATGAATTAAGCATGGTAACGTCGAGCTATAGACGTAAAACAAGCGCTTTTTGGGAGGCAACCCAAATGTATCCTTTATTTTTGTTTTCGTTCTGTTTTTCTTTCCTGCTGTTTTCGTTTTGTGTCAATTTATCTTTAAAAAAAAAAATCGAGTTTTGTTTGGCGTACGTACGCAAGGTTAAATCGCGTAAAATCAACGGAGGCAGCGTTTTTTTTCAAATCCGCGCCTGTACGCGAGATAACATTGCGCCTGTACGCCGAAATACACGGCGTACGTACGCCGTGTAAATCGGCGTACAATCAACGATAACAGAGTTTTTGAAGCCTTCGCGTACGTGCGCGGATATGAACGGCGTACGTACGCCGAAATACACAGCGTACGTACGCCGGGTTAAATGGCGCTTGTACGCCAAGTCGGGTTTTTAATTTTAAAACATAAAGAAAACAGTTTTCCTCCCTCCATTCATTCACTCTCAAATCGAAAACCCCTCCAAACCCCCGATTACTCTCTCACATCTCTCGTTTTCGATTCATAACAGATACAAGGGCGCAACAAGACACGAACAACTACGAAGATTCAAGCACTACATCATCATTGTGGTAAGAGATAGCTTATACCCCTCATTCAAATTTGAAATTAGGGTTTGTGATTTAAAAGCTAGAGTTTCCGATTTTGGGCAAAAATTAGAAGACTTGTTAGCATAATTAGCTCGTTTTGAAGGAGGTTTGCAATATTGCTCTTCAATTAGGAAGAATTCGATCATTATATTGTGGTATTTGAAGATCATTGAACTAGGGTTTACAAAGAAGGGGGCGGAAATTGGGCATATTGTGGTTTATTTGAATCGAATTGAAACGAGTTTAGGATATTACATTACGCCCTATAAAATATTGATCATTGTTCTAAATTGTGGAACGAGAATTTGGGGATTGCTATTTGGTTGAGTTGATTGAAGTGATGAATTTTTGATTTGGTTTGAATTGAAGCATATTGTTTCATTGTTGCATTCCGGGTTAGAATTATCGTTCACTGTTTGGTATTGGACATTTGCTTCGGGTTATTTGAGTTGTGGATTGTTGAAACTTCGGGTTTCGGTCGAACTAGTTCTTTATTTGGATTGAATTGCTTGGTATTGCATTGTGGTTTGCTTTGATTCATTGGAATTAGACGTTGACGGTTGTGGATTGATTTAATTGCTTGAAGTGTTGAAATCTTGGATTGAATTGAATTTGACATACTGTTTCGTTGTCGAGTTACGAGTTTGAATTGATCGAGTTTGGATTGGTATTGCGTTGGGTTGGTCGATTTGTTCACATTGTCGAGGACTTGGTCAACGAAAACCAAACGTTACTCCGCCGAAATTTTGCAAAATGGTACGAACGAAGAATCCGTCTAAGGGTAAGGGTAAAGCTCCGGTGAGCTCTTCTCGAAGCCAACCCGAGGAAAGGGTAAATGATAGAATTATACGGTTTGAAACACCGGAAGCCGAGATGACTTGACGACGTCTGATGTCGCATTCACTTTTAAAGGAACGGGCAATTCTATTCACCAAACCCAAATCAGTACGAACCTTAGCCACCGCCTACGACTGGAAAGGCTTCTCGAATATACTACCCAAAATCAATGTCACGTGGGTACAAGAGTTCTATGCCAACTGTGTCGAATACGAAAAATTATACGGGCCGCGTAGGAACAGTCCCACAGTCGAGGTTCGGGGTGTCAAGGTCCACTTTGATACACATAACATACAACATGTACTCCAATTGCCAAATGTCGAAGGCCCGAGCGAATACTTAGAATTGTTAAGAGACAACACCCCACAGTTCAAGTCCGAGATTACAAAAACAGTGGCGACCGAAACGACTAAATGGATTAGAAATGAATCCACACTTAACCGAAACGACCTAAACCCGGTAGCGTCATTCTGGTACGAGTTCATACGCTATCGGTTAATGCCCACGACGAACCGTTCTGAAGTAACACGCGCACGGGCTACTCTCATATATGCTATACTTAATAGGAAAGTCATCGACGAGACTAGAATCATACGAGAGAGCCTTTTTGAATCTATAGAACGTTTAACCGCCGACATGAGACATGACTCGGGGAGACGAAAGAATCTGTTGCTTTTCCCGGCACTCATACATTTACTCTGCAAACACTATGATGTCCCCGAGCTCCCCGACGATATTTTTGAGAATGCCGGCGATGACCTCGGCTATGACGATGTCCCACGAGCTCCTCAACAGAAACGAGCACGACAGTCGACTGAGCCTACTGATTTACCACAGACTGACGTTGGGACTAGCTCGAGCGCTCCTGCGCCTCCTCCGTCGGATCCTTACTATGCCATGCTTGAACAAATTCAAGCCGGCATCACTGGGATTAATACTCGGATGGGCATAATAGAGTCCGATATCACGGGAATTAGGACTGATATCACGGGATTTAGGACCGAAATTGGTACTATGCAGTCAGACATTACTGCTATTCGCGAGTGGCAGCGCCAAGAGGATCTTAGACGCCATCCGACCACCACCAACACCGCAAACCCCACTGCCGCCGACCCGGTCGACGCTTTTATAGACGGCATGGACTATGCTAATGAACAGACAGACCACCCCGACGATGCCGCCTCGAGACCATAAACCGCTTTTCGCCTCGTTTGGTTTCTTTTTCTTTCCCTTTTTCTTTTTCTTTTTCCTTTCCTTTTTATGTTTTTATTTTCTCGTTTACCTTTCGTTTTTATGCTTTTATGTTTTTATGTTTTTCTGATTTTAGACTTTAGGATGGAATGTAATGCCAAAGATGATTAATCCAAAAGTCTTTCTTTTCTCTAGTTCCAGTGTTTTGTTCCTTTACAGTACCTAGAATAATCAGAATGCTCGACTCGACTCTTGCCAAGGTTATGTCCCTTTTTACTTTTATGCATGCATACATACATACACACGTTATCACATTAGGGACAATGTGCGATTTAAGTTTGGGAGCTGTTTATGGAAACATAACACTTTTACTATGAATTATAGCTTTATCTTTGTGATCGTCGTACAACGATTGACTAAGTGATATGTAAGCTTGACTTTCTAATAAATATAACGCATGAACTTTTCTGTCGGTGATATCATCTGCTTAGTTGCATTTTTCTGGCTAGTCACTAATACGTAGTAGTCCACGGCAAAGGAGTTGAGTGGATCACCCGTTTTCGAAACACATAGGTAGTGGCTTCCAAGTTTACCAACTTAGAATCACGTCTTCTGGCACAATGACACACAAAAAAAAAAAAAAAAAAAAAAAAATTTGGATTAGTTCGTTCTGTGACCTTTGACACTTGAGTGATTAAGTCCGAAGGAGTCTCTTAAAACTTAACGCCCTATGGCTATCTAGCTTGGGAGTCGTTGACCCAAAGCTCGATAACGGGTGTCATAGAAAGTCTAAGAGAACGAACATTGCACAATCCTGTCAAGTATGAGCTCGGTTGCATAAGTGACCTACGCTAAAAGCTCAATAATGTGAACCAGTTAGACCCTAATATCTGTTAGACTAGTTGGTATGGATGGACGCCGCTCAAATAGTGTTAGAAACGCCATTCGACTATAATGCTTAAAGATGGCTTTATTCAGTGCTTTCTAGAAGCTTGTCTAACTCTGTGGTGTGAGGTAACCAACGATTAAGCGAATGCACGATTTTCTTCTAATAATGTCGGGCTATTAGTTCACGTCGATTTTTGTACGATTGTATCACATTTCGATTTAGCGAAGATTCATTGATTTTGCGATTTTGTGGGTATATCTTCTGCAAACCCTCACGAGACTATAACTCGTCCTTTTTGGGTAACAAAAAGGTTTAAAGGCTTGTTGCACATGCTAAGTGCAATCGTGTACTCTACGAAAATGAGTTTATCTTTAGTTTTTGTTTTTGTTTCTTTATTTTACCGTTTGTTCGAGGACGAACAAAAGCAAGTTTGGGGGAGTTGATAAACCTCATTTTTACGCTATTTCCATCATTCATTCGACACGTTTATTATAGAATTTGCATCATATTTTTATCCCGCAAATGCGTTTAATGTCACTTTTGAGTGCCGTAGGGAATTTCTATGTTGCAAACGGAAAAACACAATTGTAGGCTGAATTGTAGGCTGAAATCGAGAACAACTTGATCGAAAGTTGCAAATAAACGGCGTACAAGCGCCGTGTTAAACCGCGTACGTGCGACACTATACACGGCGTACGAGCGCCGTGTTAATTCGCGCCCAAACAACGGAGGCAGAGATTTTAAGGCATTCCGCGTACGTATGCCGATTACAACGGCATACAAGCGCCGCTTACAACGGCGTACAAGCGCATTACAAAATGGCGCACAGGCGCCAGATACAAAGGCGCACAAGCGCCAGTCATTCCGGCGTACGGGCGCGCGCTTATTCCATTCTGAACGCGGAAAGCCCTAATTCAGCCCAACTTCGAGTTTATATTTTAGATTAGGTATAAATACCCCCTCAAAATATTGTATTGGGGTTCGAACTTTATTTTCTTGAATTGAGTTGTAAAAGATTGGAGATCGAGAGACGAAATTCAAGGATTGTTGTTAACAATTTATTCGACAACGGGTTTTATCGAAATTATCTTCTTTAATCTCTTTAAAGTCTTGTCGTTTATGATGTTTAAATTATTAATTGTTGATTGTTTTTTCACTTCTATGGAGTAATTCATATTATTCTGGAATCGGGAATAGCCCGATAATATGTTATCGATATAGATTATAGAATCGTTGATTTTACATCGCGTATGCTTATGATTTGCTTTCTTGATTATTAATGCTTGTGAATTTGCTGGCCACTTATTTGCATGATAGTAGATATTAGGTGAAAATTCTGAAAGGTGACATCTATATCGGAACCCTAGTATTCAAACCTAGGATCCTAAATCACGAAAGTAGTTTTAGGTCTTTTGAGGAATCGATACATTATCATAGAGATTAATGAGTCTGAGTCTAGTCTAATCATCACGAAAGTAGTTGGTTAATTAGCTTAGATATGTTATTATGCTTCGACAGAAGATAGTGATTAAAATTGGATAGTGTCCTTCATAAGTAGCGATCGTAATTCAATCGGTAATATAATTGAGTCGATAATATATATCGTGGTAAACCCTAATTCCGGAATTTCCAATCATATACAAATCAAATCAATTTACTTGCTTTCTGTTTAGTTTTCTTTACAACTATCTCATATTTTTTATTAGGCTTAGATTACTGATAATTGATAGGCTAGTGCTTGATTGTTCGGTCCTCGTGGGAACGATATCTTTTGTACTGCACCGAAGCCGTGCGCTTGCGGTTTAGGCACATCAATCGTACATTGGATTTTTAGGTATTCTTGTCTATCACATGCTCATAAAGCTTATCGCTTTGGTTCCAATGCATTCCGACATCGTTTGGTGCCTCAAATCACCATTCGAAGTTTCGTACGGGTATAGTTGTAATTTTCAGCGAAAATAGTACATTGGGATTTTGAGGTATTCTTGTCTATCACATGCTCACAAAGCTTATGGCTTTGGTTCCAATGCATTCCAACATCGTTTGGTGCCTCAAATCACCATTCGAAGTTTTGGTACGGGTATAGTTGTAATTTTACCGAAAATCGTACATTGGAATTTTGAGGTATTCTTGTGCATCACATGCTCACAAAGCGTATGGCTTTGGTTCCAATGCATTCCGACATCGTTTGGTGCCTCAAATCACCATTCGAAGTTTCGTACGGGTATAGTTGTAATTTTCACCGAAAATCGTACAAAGGGATTTTGAGGTATTCTTGTCTATCACATGCTCACAAAGCTTATGGATTTGGTTCAAATGCATTCCGACATCGTTTGGTGCCTCAAATCACAATTCGAAGTTTCGTACGGGTATGAATAGTTGTAATTTTCACCAAAAATCGTACATTGGGATTTTGTGGTATTCTTGTCTATCACATACTTACAAAGCTTATGGCTTTGGTTCCAATGCATTCTGACATCGTTTGGTGCCTCAAATCACCATTCGAAGTTTCGTACGGGTATAGTTGTAATTTTCACCGAAAATCGTACATTGGGATTTTGAGGTATTCTTGTCTATCACATGCTCACAAAGCTTATGGCATTGGTTCCAATGCATTCCGACATCGTTTAGTGCCTCAAATCACCATTCGAAGTTTCGTAGGGGTATAGTTGTAATTTCACCGAAAATCGTACATTGGGTTTTTGAGGTATTCTTGTCTATCACATGCTCACAAAGCTTATGGCTTTGGTTCCAATGCATTCCGACATCGTTTGGTGCCTCAAATCACCATTCGAAGATTCATAGGGGTAGGTATTCTTGTCTATCACATGCTCACAAAGCTTGTGGCTTTGGTTCCAATGCATTCCGACATCGTTTGGTGCCCCAAATCACCATTCGAAGTTTCATAGGGGTATAGTTGTAATTTTCACCGAAAATTGTACATTGAGATTTTGAGGTATTCTTGTCTATCACATGCTCACAAAGCTTATGGCTTTGGTTTCAATGCATTCCGACATCGTTTGGTGCCTCAAATCACCATTCGAAGTTTCGTAGGGGTATAGTTGTAATTTTCACCGAAAATCGTACATTGGGATTTTGAAGTATTCTTGTCTATCACAGGCTCAAAAAGTTTATGGCTTTGGTTCCAATGAATTGCGACATCGTTTGGTGCCACAAATCACCATTCGAAGTTTCGTACGGGTATGTATAGTTGTAATTTTCACCAAAAATCGTACATTGGGATTTTGAGGTATTCTTGTCTATCACATGCTCACAAAGGTTATGGCTTTGGTTCCAATGCATTTCGACATCGTTTGGTGCCTCAAATCACCATTCAAAGTTTCGTAGGGGTATAGTTGTAATTTTCACCGAAAATCGTACATTGGGATTTTGAGGTATTCTTGTCTATCACATGCTCACAAAGCTTATGGCTTTGGTTACAATGCATTCCGACATCGTTTGGTGCCTCAAATCACCATTCGTAGTTTCGTATGGGTATAGTTGTAATTTTCACCGAAAATCGTACATTGGGATTTTGAGGCATTCTTGTCTATCACATGCTCACAAAGCTTATAGCTTTGTTTCCAATGCATTCCGACATCGTTTGGTGCCTCAAATCACCATTCGAAGTTTCGTACGGGTATAGTTGTAATTTTCACCGAAAATCGTACATTGGGATTTTGAGGTATTCTTGTCTATCACATGCTCACAAAGCTTATGGCATTGGTTCCAAGGCATTCCGACATCGTTTAGTGCCTCAAATCACCATTCGAAGTTTCGTAGGGGTATAGTTGTAATTTCACCGAAAATCGTACATTGGGATTTTGAGGTATTCTTGTCTATCACATGCTCACAAAGTTTATGGCTTTTGTTCCAATGCATTCCGACATCGTTTGGTGCCTCAAATCACCATTCGAAGTTTCGTACGGGTATAGTTGTAATTTTCACAAAAAATCGTACATTGGGCTTTTGAGGTATTCTTGTCTATCACATGCTCACAAAGCTTATGGCTTTGGTTCCAATTCATTCCGACATCGTTCGGTGCCTCAAATCACCATTCGAAGTTTCGTAGGGGTATAGTAGTAATTTTCACCGAAAATCATACATTGGGATTTTGAGGTATTCTTGTCTATCACATGCTCACAAAGCTTATGGCTTTGGTTCCAATACATTCCGAAATCGTTTGGTGCCTCAAATCACAATTCGAAGTATCGTAGGGGTATAGTTGTAATTTTCACCGAAAATCGTACATTGGGATTTTGAGGTATTCTTGTCTATCACATGCTCACAAAGATTATGGCTTTGGTTCCAATGCATTCTGACATCGTTTGGTGCCTCAAATCACCACTCAAAGTTTCGTAGGGGTATAGTTGTAATTTTTACCGAAAATCGTACATTGGGATTTTGAGGTATTCATGTCTATCACATGCTCACAAAGCTTATGGCTTTGGTTTCAATGCATTCCGACATCGTTTGGTGCCTCAAATCACCATTCGAAGTTTCGTACGGGTATAGTTGTAATTTTCATCGAAAATCGTACATTGGGCTTTTGAGGTATTCTTGACTATCACATGCTCACAAAGCTTATGGCTTTGATTCCAATACATTCCGACATCGTTTGGTGCCTCAATCACAATTTGAAGTATCGTAGGGGTATAGTTGTAATTTTCACCGAAAAGCATACATTGGGATTTTGAGGTATTCTTGTCTATCACAATCTCACAAAGCTTATGGCTTTGGTTACAATGCATTCCGACATCGTTTGGTGCCTCAAATCACCATTCGAAGTTTCGTACGGGTATAGTTGTAATTTTCAGCGAAAATAATACATTGGGATTTTGAGGTATTCTTGTCTATCACATGCTCACAAAGCTTATCGCTTTGGTTCCAATGCATTCCAACACCGTTTGGTGCCTCAAATCACCATTCGAAGTTTTGGTACGGGTATAGTTGTAATTTTACCGAAAATCGTACATTGGAATTTTGAGCTATTCTTGTGCATCACATGCTCACAAAGCGTATGGCTTTGGTTCCAATGCATTCCGACATCGTTTGGTGCCTCAAATCACCATTCGAAGTTTCGTACGGGTATAGTTGTAATTTTCACCGAAAATCGTACAAAGGGATTTTGAAGTATTCTTGTCTATCACATGCTCACAAAGCTTATGGCTTTGGTTCAAATGCATTCCGACATCGTTTGGTGCCTCAAATCACCATTCGAAGTTTCGTACGGGTATGAATAGTTGTAATTTTCACCAAAAATCGTACATTGGGATTTTGTGGTATTCTTGTCTATCACATGCTTACAAAGCTTATGGCTTTGGTTCCAATGCATTCTGACATCGTTTGGTGCCTCAAATCACCATTCGAAGTTTCGTACGGGTATAGTTGTAATTTTCTCCGAAAATCGTACATTGGGATTTTGAGGTATTCTTGTCTATCACATGCTCACAAAGCTTATGGCATTGGTTCCAATGCATTCCGACATCGTTTAGTGCCTCAAATCACCATTCGAAGTTTCGTAGGGGTATAGTTGTAATTTCACCGAAAATCGTACATTGGGTTTTTGAGGTATTCTTGTCTATCACATGCTCACAAAGCTTATGGCTTTGGTTCCAATGCATTCCGACATCGTTTGGTGCCTCAAATCACCATTCGAAGATTCATAGGGGTAGGTATTCTTGTCTATCACATGCTCACAAAGCTTGTGGCTTTGGTTCCAATGCATTCCGACATCGTTTGGTGCCCCAAATCACCATTCGAAGTTTCATAGGGGTATAGTTGTAATTTTCACCGAAAATTGTACATTGAGATTTTGAGGTATTCTTGTCTATCACATGCTCACAAAGCTTATGGCTTTGGTTTCAATGCATTCCGACATCGTTTGGTGCCTCAAATCACCATTCGAAGTTTCGTAGGGGTATAGTTGTAATTTTCACCAAAAATCGTACATTGGGATTTTGAAGTATTCTTGTCTATCACAGGCTCAAAAAGTTTATGGCTTTGGTTCCAATGCATTGCGACATCGTTTGGTGCCACAAATCACCATTCGAAGTTTCGTACGGGTATGTATAGTTGTAATTTTCACCAAAAATCGTACATTGGGATTTTGAGGTATTCTTGTCTATCACATGCTCACAAAGGTTATGGCTTTGGTTCCAATGCATTTCGACATCGTTTGGTGCCTCAAATCACCATTCAAAGTTTCGTAGGGGTATAGTTGTAATTTTCACCGAAAATCGTACATTGGGATTTTGAGGTATTCTTGTCTATCACATGCTCACAAAGCTTATGGCTTTGGTTACAATGCATTCCGACATCGTTTGGTGCCTCAAATCACCATTCGTAGTTTCGTATGGGTATAGTTGTAATTTTCACCGAAAATCGTACATTGGGATTTTGAGGCATTCTTGTCTATCACATGCTCACAAAGCTTATAGCTTTGTTTCCAATGCATTCCGACATCGTTTGGTGCCTCAAATCACCATTCGAAGTTTCGTACGGGTATAGTTGTAATTTTCACCGAAAATCGTACATTGGGATTTTGAGGTATTCTTGTCTATCACATGCTCACAAAGCTTATGGCATTGGTTCCAATGCATTCCGACATCGTTTACTGCCTCAAATCACCATTCGAAGTTTCGTAGGGGTATAGTTGTAATTTCACCGAAAATCGTACATTGGAATTTTGAGGTATTCTTGTCTATCACATGCTCACAAAGCTTATGGCTTTTGTTCCAATGCATTCCGACATCGTTTGGTGCCTCAAATCACCATTCGAAGTTTCGTACGGGTATAGTTGTAATTTTCACAAAAAATCGTACATTGGGCTTTTGAGGTATTCTTGTCTATCACATGCTCACAAAGCTTATGGCTTTGGTTCCAATTCATTCCGACATCGTTCGGTGCCTCAAATCACCATTCGAAGTTTCGTAGGGGTATAGTAGTAATTTTCACCGAAAATCATACATTGGGATTTTGAGGTATTCTTGTCTATCACATGCTCACAAAGCTTATGGCTTTGGTTCCAATACATTCCGACATCGTTTGGTGCCTCAAATCACAATTCGAAGTATCGTAGGGGTATAGTTGTAATTTTCACCGAAAATCGTACATTGGGATTTTGAGGTATTCTTGTCTATCACAGGCTCACAAAGATTATGGCTTTGGTTCCAATGCATTCTGACATCGTTTGGTGCCTCAAATCACCACTCAAAGTTTCGTAGGGGTATAGTTGTAATTTTTACCGAAAATCGTACATTGGGATTTTGAGGTATTCATGTCTATCACATGCTCACAAAGCTTATGGCTTTGGTTTCAATGCATTCCGACATCGTTTGGTGCCTCAAATCACCATTCGAAGTTTCGTACGGGTATAGTTGTAATTTTCACCGAAAATCGTACATTGGGCTTTTGAGGTATTCTTAACTATCACATGCTCACAAAGCTTATGGCTTTGGTTCCAATACATTCCGACATCGTTTGGTGCCTCAATCACAATTTGAAGTATCGTAGGGGTATAGTTGTAATTTTCACCGAAAAGCATACATTGGGATTTTGAGGTATTCTTGTCTATCACAATCTCACAAAGCTTATGGCTTTGGTTACAATGCATTCCGACATCGTTTGGTGCCTCAAATCACCATTCGAAGTTTCGTACGGGTATAGTTGTAATTTTCAGCGAAAATAGTACATTGGGATTTTGAGGTATTCTTGTCTATCACATGCTCACAAAGCTTATCGCTTTGGTTCCAATGCATTCCAACACCGTTTGGTGCCTCAAATCACCATTCGAAGTTTTGGTACGGGTATAGTTGTAATTTTACCGAAAATCGTACATTGGAATTTTGAGCTATTCTTGTGCATCACATGCTCACAAAGCGTATCGCTTTGGTTCCAATGCATTCCGACATCGTTTGGTGCCTCAAATCACCATTCGAAGTTTCGTACGGGTATAGTTGTAATTTTCACCGAAAATCGTACAAAGGGATTTTGAAGTATTCTTGTCTATCACATGCTCACAAAGCTTATGGCTTTGGTTCAAATGCATTCCGACATCGTTTGGTGCCTCAAATCACCATTCGAAGTTTCGTACGGGTATGAATAGTTGTAATTTTCACCAAAAATCGTACATTGGGATTTTGTGGTATTCTTGTCTATCACATGCTTACAAAGCTTATGGCTTTGGTTCCAATACATTCTGACATCGTTTGGTGCCTCAAATCACCATTCGAAGTTTCGTACGGGTATAGTTGTAATTTTCACCGAAAATCGTACATTGGGATTTTGAGGTATTCTTGTCTATCACATGCTCACAAAGCTTATGGCATTGGTTCTAATGCATTCCGACATCGTTTAGTGCCTCAAATCACCATTCGAAGTTTCGTAGGGGTATAGTTGTAATTTCACCGAAAATCGTACATTGAGTTTTTGAGGTATTCTTGTCTATCACATGCTCACAAAGCTTATGGCTTTGGTTCCAATGCATTCCGACATCGTTTGGTGCCTCAAATCACCATTCGAAGATTCATAGTGGTAGGTATTCTTGTCTATCACATGCTCACAAAGCTTGTGGCTTTGGTTCCAATGCATTCCGACATCGTTTGGTGCCCCAAATCACCATTCGAAGTTTCGTAGGGGTATAGTTGTAATTTTCACCGAAAATCGTACATTGGGATTTTGAGGTATTCTTGTCTATCACATGCTCACAAAGATTATGGCTTTGGTTCCAATGCATTCTGACATCGTTTGGTGCCTCAAATCACCACTCAAAGTTTCGTAGGGGTATAGTTGTAATTTTTACCGAAAATCGTACATTGGGATTTTGAGGTATTCATGTCTATCACATGCTCACAAAGCTTATGGCTTTGGTTTCAATGCATTCCGACATCGTTTGGTGCCTCAAATCACCATTCGAAGTTTCGTAGGAGTAAAGTTGTAATTTTCACTGAAAATCGTACATTGGGATTTTGAGGTATTCTTGTCTATCACATGCTCACAAAGCTTATGGCTTTGGTTCCAATGCATTCCGACATCGTTTGGTGCCTCAATCACCATTCAAAGTTTCGTTGGGGTATAGTTGTAATTTTCACCGAAAATCGTACATTGGATTTTTAGGTATTCTTGTCTATCACATGCTCACAAAGCTTATCGCTTTGGTTCCAATGCATTCCGACATCGTTTGGTGCCTCAAATCACCATTCGAAGTTTCGTACGGGTATAGTTGTAATTTTCAGCGAAAATAGTACATTGGGATTTTGAGGTATTCTTGTCTATCACATGCTCACAAAGCTTATGGCTTTGGTTCCAATGCATTCTGACATCGTTTGGTGCCTCAAATCACCATTCGAAGTTTCGTACGGGTATAGTTGTAATTTTCACCGAAAATCGTACATTGGGATTTTGAGGTATTCTTGTCTATCACATGCTCACAAAGCTTATGGCATTGGTTCCAATGCATTCCGACATCGTTTAGTGCCTCAAATCACCATTCGAAGTTTCGTAGGGGTATAGTTGTAATTTCACCGAAAATCGTACATTGGGTTTTTGAGGTATTCTTGTCTATCACATGCTCACAAAGCTTATGGCTTTGGTTCCAATGCATTCCGACATCGTTTGGTGCCTCAAATCACCATTCGAAGATTCATAGGGGTAGGTATTCTTGTCTATCACATGCTCACAAAGCTTGTGGCTTTGGTTCCAATGCATTCCGACATCGTTTGGTGCCCCAAATCACCATTCGAAGTTTCATAGGGGTATAGTTGTAATTTTCACCGAAAATTGTACATTGAGATTTTGAGGTATTCTTGTCTATCACATGCTCACAAAGCTTATGGCTTTGGTTTCAATGCATTCCGACATCGTTTGGTGCCTCAAATCACCATTCGAAGTTTCGTAGGGGTATAGTTGTAATTTTCACCGAAAATCGTACATTGGGATTTTGAAGTATTCTTGTCTATCACAGGCTCAAAAAGTTTATGGCTTTGGTTCCAATGCATTGCGACATCGTTTGGTGCCACAAATCACCATTCGAAGTTTCGTACGGGTATGTATAGTTGTAATTTTCACCAAAAATCGTACATTGGGATTTTGAGGTATTCTTGTCTATCACATGCTCACAAAGGTTATGGCTTTGGTTCCAATGCATTTCGACATCGTTTGGTGCCTCAAATCACCATTCAAAGTTTCGTAGGGGTATAGTTGTAATTTTCACCGAAAATCGTACATTGGGATTTTGAGGTATTCTTGTCTATCACATGCTCACAAAGCTTATGGCTTTGGTTACAATGCATTCCGACATCGTTTGGTGCCTCAAATCACCATTCGTAGTTTCGTATGGGTATAGTTGTAATTTTCACCGAAAATCGTACATTGGGATTTTGAGGCATTCTTGTCTATCACATGCTCACAAAGCTTATAGCTTTGTTTCCAATGCATTCCGACATCGTTTGGTGCCTCAAATCACCATTCGAAGTTTCGTACGGGTATAGTTGTAATTTTCACCGAAAATCGTACATTGGGATTTTGAGGTATTCTTGTCTATCACATGCTCACAAAGCTTATGGCATTGGTTCCAATGCATTCCGACATCGTTTAGTGCCTCAAATCACCATTCGAAGTTTCGTAGGGGTATAGTTGTAATTTCACCGAAAATCGTACATTGGGATTTTGAGGTATTCTTGTCTATCACATGCTCACAAAGTTTATGGCTTTTGTTCCAATGCATTCCGACATCGTTTGGTGCCTCAAATCACCATTCGAAGTTTCGTACGGGTATAGTTGTAATTTTCACAAAAAATCGTACATTGGGCTTTTGAGGTATTCTTGTCTATCACATGCTCACAAAGCTTATGCCTTTGGTTCCAATTCATTCCGACATCGTTCGGTGCCTCAAATCACCATTCGAAGTTTCGTAGGGGTATAGTAGTAATTTTCACCGAAAATCATACATTGGGATTTTGAGGTATTCTTGTCTATCACATGCTCACAAAGCTTATGGCTTTGGTTCCAATACATTCCGACATCGTTTGGTGCCTCAAATCACAATTCGAAGTATCGTAGGGGTATAGTTGTAATTTTCACCGAAAATCGTACATTGGGATTTTGAGGTATTCTTGTCTATCACATGCTCACAAAGATTATGGCTTTGGTTCCAATGCATTCTGACATCGTTTGGTGCCTCAAATCACCACTCAAAGTTTCGTAGGGGTATAGTTGTAATTTTTATCGAAAATCGTACATTGGGATTTTGAGGTATTCATGTCTATCACATGCTCACAAAGCTTATGGCTTTGGTTTCAATGCATTCCGACATCGTTTGGTGCCTCAAATCACCATTCGAAGTTTCGTACGGGTATAGTTGTAATTTTCACCGAAAATCGTACATTGGGCTTTTGAGGTATTCTTGACTATCACATGCTCACAAAGCTTATGGCTTTGGTTCCAATACATTCCGACATCGTTTGGTGCCTCAATCACAATTTGAAGTATCGTAGGGGTATAGTTGTAATTTTCACCGAAAAGCGTACATTGGGATTTTGAGGTATTCTTGTCTATCACAATCTCACAAAGCTTATGGCTTTGGTTACAATGCATTCCGACATCGTTTGGTGCCTCAAATCACCATTCGAAGTTTCGTACGGGTATAGTTGTAATTTTCAGCGAAAATAGTACATTGGGATTTTGAGGTATTCTTGTCTATCACATGCTCACAAAGCTTATCGCTTTGGTTCCAATGCATTCCAACACCGTTTGGTGCCTCAAATCACCATTCGAAGTTTTGGTACGGGTATAGTTGTAATTTTACCGAAAATCGTACATTGGAATTTTGAGCTATTCTTGTGCATCACATGCTCACAAAGCGTATGGCTTTGGTTCCAATGCATTCCGACATCGTTTGGTGCCTCAAATCACCATTCGAAGTTTCGTACGGGTATAGTTGTAATTTTCACCGAAAATCGTACAAAGGGATTTTGAAGTATTCTTGTCTATCACATGCTCACAAAGCTTATGGCTTTGGTTCAAATGCATTCCGACATCGTTTGGTGCCTCAAATCACCATTCGAAGTTTCGTACGGGTATGAATAGTTGTAATTTTCACCAAAAATCGTACATTGGGATTTTGTGGTATTCTTGTCTATCACATGCTTACAAAGCTTATGGCTTTGGTTCCAATGCATTCTGACATCGTTTGGTGCCTCAAATCACCATTCGAAGTTTCGTACGGGTATAGTTGTAATTTTCACCGAAAATCGTACATTGGGATTTTGAGGTATTCTTGTCTATCACATGCTCACAAAGCTTATGGCATTGGTTCCAATGCATTCCGACATCGTTTAGTGCCTCAAATCACCATTCGAAGTTTCGTAGGGGTATAGTTGTAATTTCACCGAAAATCGTACATTGGGTTTTTGAGGTATTCTTGTCTATCACATGCTCACAAAGCTTATAGCTTTGGTTCCAATGCATTCCGACATCGTTTGGTGCCTCAAATCACCATTCGAAGATTCATAGGGGTAGGTATTCTTGTCTATCACATGCTCACAAAGCTTGTGGCTTTGGTTCCAATGCATTCCGACATCGTTTGGTGCCCCAAATCACCATTCGAAGTTTCGTAGGGGTATAGTTGTAATTTTCACCGAAAATCGTACATTGGGATTTTGAGGTATTCTTGTCTATCACATGCTCACAAAGATTATGGCTTTGGTTCCAATGCATTCTGACATCGTTTGGTGCCTCAAATCACCACTCAAAGTTTCGTAGGGGTATAGTTGTAATTTTTACCGAAAATCGTACATTGGGATTTTGAGGTATTCATGTCTATCACATGCTCACAAAGCTTATGGCTTTGGTTTCAATGCATTCCGACATCGTTTGGTGCCTCAAATCACCATTCGTAGTTTCGTAGGAGTAAAGTTGTAATTTTCACTGAAAATCGTACATTGGGATTTTGAGGTATTCTTGTCTATCACATGCTCACAAAGCTTATGGCTTTGGTTCCAATGCATTCCGACATCGTTTGGTGCCTCAATCACCATTCAAAGTTTCGTTGGGGTATAGTTGTAATTTTCACCGAAAATCGTACATTGGATTTTTAGGTATTCTTGTCTATCACATGCTCACAAAGCTTATCGCTTTGGTTCCAATGCATTCCGACATCGTTTGGTGCCTCAAATCACCATTCGAAGTTTCGTACGGGTATAGTTGTAATTTTCAGCGAAAATAGTACATTGGGATTTTGAGTTATTCTTGTCTATCACATGCTCACAAAGCTTATGGCTTTGGTTCCAATGCATTCCAACATCGTTTGGTGCCTCAAATCACCATTCGAAGTTTTGGTACGGGTATAGTTGTAATTTTACCGAAAATTGTACATTGGAATTTTGAGGTATTCTTGTGCATCACATGCTCACAAAGCGTATGGCTTTGGTTCCAATGCATTCCGACATCGTTTGGTGCCTCAAATTACCATTCGAAGTTTCGTACGGGTATAGTTGTAATTTTCACCGAAAATCGTACAAAGGGATTTTGAGGTATTCTTGTCTATCACATGCTCACAAAGCTTATGGCTTTGGTTCAAATGCATTTCGACATCGTTTGGTGCCTCAAATCACCATTCGAAGTTTCGTACGGGTGTGAATAGTTGTAATTTTCACCAAAAATCGTACATTGGGATTTTGTGGTATTCTTGTCTATCACATGCTTACAAAGCTTATGGCTTTGGTTCCAATGCATTCTGACATCGTTTGGTGCCTCAAATCACCATTCGAAGTTTCGTACGGGTATAGTTGTAATTTTCACCGAAAATCGTACATTGGGATTTTGAGGTATTCTTGTCTATCACATGCTCACAAAGCTTGTGGCATTGGTTCCAATGCATTCCGACATCGTTTAGTGCCTCAAATCACCATTCGAAGTTTCGTAGGGGTATAGTTGTAATTTCACCGAAAATCGTACATTGGGTTTTTGAGGTATTCTTGTCTATCACATGCTCACAAAGCTTATGGCTTTGGTTCCAATGCATTCCGACATCGTTTGGTGCCTCAAATCACCATTCGAAGATTCATAGGGGTAGGTATTCTTGTCTATCACATGCTCACAAAGCTTGTGGCTTTGGTTCCAATGCATTCCGACATCGTTTGGTGCCCCAAATCACCATTCGAAGTTTCGTAGGGGTATAGTTGTAATTTTCACCGAAAATCGTACATTGGGATTTTGAGGTATTCTTGTCTATCACATGCTCACAAAGATTATGGCTTTGGTTCCAATGCATTCTGACATCGTTTGGTGCCTCAAATCACCACTCAAAGTTTCGTAGGGGTATAGTTGTAATTTTTACCGAAAATCGTACATTGGGATTTTGAGGTATTCATGTCTATCACATGCTCACAAAGCTTATGGCTTTGGTTTCAATGCATTCCGACATCGTTTGGTGCCTCAAATCACCATTCGAAGTTTCGTAGGAGTAAAGTTGTAATTTTCACTGAAAATCGTACATTGGGATTTTGAGGTATTCTTGTCTATCACATGCTCACAAAACTTATGGCTTTGGTTCCAATGCATTCCGACATCGTTTGGTGCCTCAATCACCATTCAAAGTTTCGTTGGGGTATAGTTGTAATTTTCACCGAAAATCGTACATTGGATTTTTAGGTATTCTTGTCTATCACATGCTCACAAAGCTTATCGCTTTGGTTCCAATGCATTCCGACATCGTTTGGTGCCTCAAATCACCATTCGAAGTTTCGTACGGGTATAGTTGTAATTTTCAGCGAAAATAGTACATTGGGATTTTGAGGTATTCTTGTCTATCACATGCTCACAAAGCTTATGGCTTTGGTTCCAATGCATTCCAACATCGTTTGGTGCCTCAAATCACCATTCGAAGTTTTGGTACGGGTATAGTTGTAATTTTACCGAAAATTGTACATTGGAATTTTGAGGTATTCTTGTGCATCACATGCTCACAAAGCGTATGGCTTTGGTTCCAATGCATTCCGACATCGTTTGGTGCCTCAAATTACCATTCGAAGTTTCGTACGGGTATAGTTGTAATTTTCACCGAAAATCGTACAAAGGGATTTTGAGGTATTCTTGTCTATCACATGCTCACAAAGCTTATGGCTTTGGTTCAAATGCATTCCGACATCGTTTGGTGCCTCAAATCACCATTCGAAGTTTCGTACGGGTGTGAATAGTTGTAATTTTCACCAAAAATCGTACATTGGGATTTTGTGGTATTCTTGTCTATCACATGCTTACAAAGCTTATGGCTTTGGTTCCAATGCATTCTGACATCGTTTGGTGCCTCAAATCACCATTCGAAGTTTCGTACGGGTATAGTTGTAATTTTCACCGAAAATCGTACATTGGGATTTTGAGGTATTCTTGTCTATCACATGCTCACAAAGCTTGTGGCATTGGTTCCAATGCATTCCGACATCGTTTAGTGCCTCAAATCACCATTCGAAGTTTCGTAGGGGTATAGTTGTAATTTCACCGAAAATCGTACATTGGGTTTTTGAGGTATTCTTGTCTATCACATGCTCACAAAGCTTATGGCTTTGGTTCCAATGCATTCCGACATCGTTTGGTGCCTCAAATCACCATTCGAAGATTCATAGGGGTAGGTATTCTTGTCTATCACATGCTCACAAAGCTTGTGGCTTTGGTTCCAATGCATTCCGACATCGTTTGGTGCCCCAAATCACCATTCGAAGTTTCGTAGGGGTATAGTTGTAATTTTCACCGAAAATCGTACATTGGGATTTTGAGGTATTCTTGTCTATCACATGCTCACAAAGATTATGGCTTTGGTTCCAATGCATTCTGACATCGTTTGGTGCCTCAAATCACCACTCAAAGTTTCGTAGGGGTATAGTTGTAATTTTTACCGAAAATCGTACATTGGGATTTTGAGGTATTCATGTCTATCACATGCTCACAAAGCTTATGGCTTTGGTTTCAATGCATTCCGACATCGTTTGGTGCCTCAAATCACCATTCGAAGTTTCGTAGGAGTAAAGTTGTAATTTTCACTGAAAATCGTACATTGGGATTTTGAGGTATTCTTGTCTATCACATGCTCACAAAGCTTATGGCTTTGGTTCCAATGCATTCCGACATCGTTTGGTGCCTCAATCACCATTCAAAGTTTCGTTGGGGTATAGTTGTAATTTTCACCGAAAATCGTACATTGGATTTTTAGGTATTCTTGTCTATCACATGCTCACAAAGCTTATGGCTTTGGTTACAATGCATTCCGACATCGTTTGGTGCCTCAAATCACCATTCGTAGTTTCGTATGGGTATAGTTGTAATTTTCACCGAAAATCGTACATTGGGATTTTGAGGTATTCTTGTCTATCACATGCTCACAAAGCTTATGGCTTTGGTTACAATGCATTCCGACATCGTTTGGTGCCTCAAATCACCATTCGTAGTTTCGTATGGGTATAGTTGTAATTTTCACCGAAAATCGTACATTGGGATTTTGAGGCATTCTTGTCTATCACTTGCTCACAAAGCTTATAGCTTTGTTTCCAATGCATTCCGACATCGTTTGGTGCCTCAAATCACCATTCGAAGTTTCGTACGGGTATAGTTGTAATTTTCACCAAAAATCGTACATTGGGATTTTGAGGTATTCTTGTCTATCACATGCTCACAAAGGTTATGGCTTTGGTTCCAATGCATTTCGACATCGTTTGGTGCCTCAAATCACCATTCAAAGTTTCGTAGGGGTATAGTTGTAATTTTCACCGAAAATCGCATTTAAACGCCCGCATTTAAACGCGGGACATTTAAACGGGCCCTGATCTTATTT